>BSBN01001034.1:0-2605663 GCA_027924645.1 Cunninghamia lanceolata
AATGATTGTAATCATTAGTATTGTAATAATGGTATTAAAATTCTTTTTTTATGTGATCACTAGAAAAAGGGTTAAACTTTAGAGTTTGAATTTTACAGGTTGTACTCTTTGTGATTACATTGACTCTAAATTATATAATTTTAGGATTTAAGCCATGGTGTTTTCCTTTTCTATGTATATTAGGATTAGCTTCATACTTCTTGTGTTTCCACTCCCTTCCTTCTCATTACCTAGGTCATGAGTGACCATATGGGTTTATGTCTTGGAGCTATGTTTATGTGGGCTTGTGCTGGGTGTTGAGCGATGAGTACTATCACCTCTGTCTTACCTCTTGGAGTTGTGATTTTTATGTGTGATGTCCGTGGATACCTTTGTGTAGATGACTGTAATCCCTTGCTTGAGGTCCTTGTTGTGTGAGATGGCTAGTCACGTAGTGGTTCCTTGATCTCCTCGCTCCGGTAGCTCAGGGGTTGCCTAGGGCACAATGGACATCCATTTCACTTGATGATGGGCATTATGGTTGGGAGGTGGGCAACATGCCCCATTGGTCTCTGTTTCAGACAAACCTTATTGGAGACTTGGCAAGGCCCCTCGTTCTATATCCTTTGATGTTCTCATGATTGTACAAGGTGTCATTGGGCCACTCGATGGTATTTAATTTATATTGTATTACTTTTAGTCTTGTAATTTATTTCTTGAAGCATGATTCTTCATGTTGGGAAGTAGCCTTCACCTTGAAATCTGTAAAATTATTATCACTTGACCTTGTAATTGATAAATGAATTGTAGGAGTGTATAATGTGTAGATGATCTCAATTATACTTTATTGTTAATATGCATGTCAAATTCTTGATACTTCCAATAACAATGTTATGGCATGTTTTAGAAATGGTTTCAAGGCTTTTGACTAGAAACTCTCTCATTCTCTTGTATGCTTGAATGACTCAAATTGTATATCATATTCTCATGAATGGTTTATTTATTTCTTAGATGAATGAAGGTGTATTTATTTACTTCTATATGTAATGATGTTAATTTTCAATGCTTTATGTAAGTGTCTCTTGGATTTTGTTCACCTGAAAAGGTGTCGAGAATGACCCTTCTCACACCTTATTACCTTCCTTGCCTTTGTGTGATGGTGTTTTAGGGACAGGTGGAAAATTTTTGGTTGTTCATGTCATGATCACATGGTCAACATGGGTATGACATGTGGTTTCCTCTGTGTCATGACCACTTGGTAAAAGTCGGCATGACAAAGGTAGGTTATGACATGTTGTAAGAGAAATATGCTATTTTTAGTCAATTATGATAGATTTTCTTACAGTTGTAAAGTGCTATCAGTTATGATAGATTCTATGATAGCTGTAAGGTGCATAGAGGGGAGCATCTGTCATAGCCTATCTTGGGACTAGGCGCCCACTTTGGGATGGGGTGATATGACAAGTGTCCTTAGGCATGGATTTTGGGCCATGAGGCCAAGATGAACACCCATCTCTAGAAGGTTCATATTTTGCCTTGTAAACTCTATTTAAACAGGTGCTTGGATGGGAGATGCATAGTGGTGATTCATAGGTACTGTTATGTTGCCAAAATATCTCTAGATACGAGTGTCGAAGACTCCTAGAAGACTTGCATTGTAAGTGTGTTGTAAAACATTCTTTGTTTTGATAATACATTATGCAGTTTTGGAGTGTGGGGTTTTTCTCCCAAAGGGTTTTCCCCATGTTATATCTTGTCTCTTCTCTCTCTGTCTAAATTTCTATATGTCTATGTATTGCTGAATATCTCTATTGTTGTGTTAACATTACTATAACTGTAAAGGTTGAAAATAATTTGCATACATCTCTCCTCATTAGAAGCATTTTTTGTACACCTTGCTTCCTTTCAGTTGGTATCAGAGCTTGATCACCTTTGGTCCTAGTTGTTGGGGAGGAGTTTTTTGAGTTGATCTTAGATTGAGTGGGAGTCTGTGTAGAGTATTTGTAATCTTGTTGCAGGAAGGAGATGGCAAGCACATCCAGAAGAATAGAGGTGAAGAAGTTTAACAACACCAATTCCAAGTTGCAGAAACTTAAAATGGAAGACATGCTTGTTGATTGAGACATATGGGAAATAATTTCTAGTACAAAACCAATGGCAATGACACAAGCTGATTGGGATCTCAAAGATCGGAAGGCTAATGGTCTTATAAGACTCTATCTCGCTGACTCTGTCTTGTTAAATGTCCATGAGGATAAGACCACAAAAGAACTTTGGAAGAAGCTGGGAGATGTTTATTAGGCCAAGTCCTTGGTGAACAAGTTGTTCCTTAAAAAGAAGTTGTTTTCTCTGAAGATGGGAAGATGTTGGATCTATTGCAAATCACATGAATGCTTTTAATATGATAATTACACAATTGACATCTATTGGTGTGAAGATGGAGGGAGGATCATCTATGACCTTGCTTTGTTCCTTTCTAGATTCGTGGTATCATCTTGTAATGGCCATCAGAAGAACTACAACCACCTTCAGAGAAGGATGAGGTAGTGTCTTCGCTGTTATCTAAAGAGATGTGGAGGAAGATATTTGAGTCGGCCAAAGAGGCTCTTGCAGTTTGTGGAAGACCCAAGGAGAAAGGGGAAGAAGAAGAAACAAGAAAACTGAGAAGGGTAAATCCAAATCTTGCAGGAGAATCCAAATCTGCTATAAAGTCCAAGGCACTGTGTTGGAACTGTTGAAAAACTAGGCATTTCTGAAAGGAGTGCAAGGAGGAGAAGAAGTAAAAGAAGAAGAACACCTCTAATTCTGAATCCAACAAGTCACAAGATGATGGTGATGCTTTAATCACTACCTTGGCACCCATGCATCTGATGATGTGTGGCTGATTGATTCTGGTGCCTCTTTTCACATAACCTCACATCAAGACCGTTTACAAAGTATGAGAGTTCGATGGTGGAATAGTGTACCTGGGTGACAACTCTCATCTGAAGATAGTTGTCCATGGAAGAGTCACAATCCAATTCCCTGATGGACAAGTGAAGGGGATCTCTTGGGTTATGCACATCCCAGGCTTGGCTCAGAACCTACTTTCTGTAAGTAAATTGAATGATGTAGGTGTGCAGGCTTGTCTTCTTGAAAGAAGGATGTAAGATGACTAGAGGAGCTATTGTGCTTGCGAAGGGTACTCGAAGAGGTACTCTATTTCAACTGGAGGGCATGCATTTCATAGTACAATAGCTCTTTTGACTTGAAGAAAAGAGCTACAGTCACTTCATCCTCACCATTGGAACTAGCTGTGAAAGGAATTATTTTATCAACTTAAGATGGTAGTGCATTTTGGGTACCCAAGGGTGCTCAAGCTTTTGAATTCAAATTTCTTACTAAGAAGGCAATGTTATGGCATAAAAGACTTGGCCACATTAGTGAGAAGGGTCTTAGAACCCTAAAAAATAAAACCTTATTGAGGGGTTAGATGATTGTAATCTCGATTTTGACTTTTTGTGAACATTGTATATATGGAAAGCAAAACTATGTTGAGTTTTACTCGAGTTCTCATAAGTTTTTCTGGAGTGTTGGATCTTATTCATTCTGATGTGTTTGGTCCAGTTAATGTTCCTTTGATCTCTAAATCTATATATTTTGAATCATTCATGGATGACTATAGTAGAAGGACATGGGTTTATTTCATCAGGAGAAAAATTGAAGTCTTTAGTCGGTTCAAAGAGTTTAAAGCTTTTGTTGAGAATCAGACTAGTAAAAAGATTAAGTGCTTGAGAACTGACAATGTTGGTGAGTTTTGTTCCACAGAGTTTGATAAGTTCTATAAAGAACATGGGATTGAAAGACATAAGATAACCCCATACACCCTGCAACAAAATGGAGTTGCAGAGAGGATGAACAGGGGCACTGACGGAGAAGGCTAGGAGTATGCTTCGTGGAGCTAGCTTCAAACAAAAGTATTGCATTGAAGCTATAGCCACTGCTTGCTACCTGATAAATAGGTTTCCTACCTCATCTCTTATTGGTAAGACACCCATGGAGGTGTGGTCAAGTAAGAAGTATTCTATTATACATCTTCTTTTTGGTTGTGAGGCATATGCTCATGTGCCTAGGGAGAAGAGGTCAAAATTGGAGAACAAGGTTGTTAAGTGTATATTCATTGGCTTATGGTGTCGATGTGAAAGGGTCCAAGCTTTGGGATCATGTGGTTGAAAAAGTGTTGTATAGCAGAAGTGTTATTTTTAGAGAGCTAATGCCTTCTTCCATTGTTCTTTAGCCAGAAGAGAAAGAAAAGAAAGAGGATGTGGTTCAGTTTCCCACTACCCCATAAGAAGACTGAAGTAATGAGACCCTGTGAGAACTGATGATGAGGAGAGCTCTAGCAACTCTGAAAGCTCAGAAGAAGAAGCAGAATCTCAACCTCAGCCTTTGAGGGGGTCTACACAAACAAAGAAGCAACTGATACTTTTGGATATTCGTTGCTAGATTCTAATTGTGCTTTTGCCTTGCTTACTAGCACTGATGAGCCTACAACTGTGACAAAGGCTATGGGCATGAAAGATGCAAGTTCCTAGAAGGAGGCCATGCAAGATGAGATGGCTTCTTTGGAGAAGAATAAAACTTGGGACTTGGTGCCTTTGCCTAAAGGATGGAAACCCATTGGTTGTAAATGGGTGTTCAGAAGAAATTCGATGCAGATGGCAGTGTTGAAAAGTACAAGGCTAGACTGGTTATGAAGGGGTACTCACAAGTGGAGGGAATTGATTATGGTGAAATTTTCTATCTCGTTGCAAAAACTGACATCTATTCGGTTCATGTTATCTTTTGCAACAACTTATAACTTAGAGGTAGAGTAGATAGATGTGAAGACAACATTCCTTCATGATGATTTGGAGGAAGAGATTTACATGTCACAGCCAAAGCATTACATAGAAAAAGGTAAAAAAAAATTGGTTTGCAAGTTGAAGAAGACCTTGTATGGTTTGTGTATACGCCTAAAAATGACACAATTCATTCTAAATATTTATTTCATTCTTCTATCAATTAAATAAATATTCTAAATTTATTTAATCTGTTCACTATTCCATAATTAAATAAAATCAATTTATTTAATTAAATTCCCTAAATTCTTCTAATATCTTACATAATTAAATAATCCTAAATTATTTAATTAATCTAAATCCCCCTATCCTAAGTTCTTATTTCAAAAATCCACCTCACCTGTACACCTCACTTTTCCACCTCACCTTGTCCACCTCACCCTGTTGCACATGTAATTAAATATATTAAATATTTAATTATCTAACTTTCCCCCCACCCACATGTCCTATTTCTTCTCTAATCAAAGTTAGTTAACTAATCAATCAAAAGTGTTAACTAACTAGTCAATTGAGTTAATTCCTCAATCAATTAGTCAATTTCATAATCCATTATTCCAACTGACTAATCAAGTTTGTTAACTGATCAGTTAAAGGAGTTAACTCTCTAATCAATGTTGTCAAATCCCCTCTTCATGATGGAGGTGAGACACTTGTCATATTTCTATTGGTTGCACATTCCTCAACCATTCTCAGCCATTGATCATCACACTTCTTCTCAACCATTGATTCTTATTCTCTCAAGTCTATAAAAGAAGTCTCATCCCTCCATTCTGATCATCCAAGTTATTTGTATTGTTACTCTACAAAAATTCACCAGCGCACCTTTGGGCATCCCCAATACAATCTACTTGAGATCACCATTTGCTTTGAAGCTCTACTTCACAGCATTATTCATCAATATAGCCATTTACTACCGACATCCTACCACACAGCTAAAAGAGTGCACTCACTGAGGGCCTACTTCATACCAACAAGGACAGTTTTAATAGGCAAACAATAGAAGGTTTGGAACAGGGAAGGTTTGCATTGTGTTACTCATTGCTCCATTTAGTTCAATCTTTCTTGATTTCATTATTCTATTGATGTTTGGGTTTATTATTGTTAAATTGATTAATCCACAATTTTACCCTAACAGTTTGAAGCAATCTCCTAGGATGTGGTATATGAAATTTGATGACTTTGTGTTGTCCATTGGATTTCTAAGGTTGAAATCATATCATTGTGTATATTACAAATTTGACAATGATCGCATTCTCATTATTGCATTGTATGTTGATGATATGTTGTTAAGTAGGAATGGTAAGAATATAATTTATGATTGAAGTCTCAGTTGTCAGCACAGTTTGAAATGAAAAATTTAGGGGTAGCCAAGTACATTCTGGAAATGAAAATAAGAAGAGATATAGCTAATAGAAAACTTTGGTTAAGCCAGAGTAAGTATGTGAAGACAGTGTTGGAGAGATTCAACATGGAATATTGTAGACCATTGTGTGTTCCTATTTTTTTGGGGACAAAGTTATCTATTAATGATTGTCTTCTTCTAAGATAGAGGACATGAGAAAAGTACATTATGCTAGTGTTGTTGGCAGCTTGATGTATGCTATGGTCTGCATAAGACTAGACATTGCCTAAGCAATGGGAGTCTTTAGTTGGTTTATGGCTAATCTTGGATGGGTATATTGGGATGCAGTAAAGAGAGTGTTTAGATATTTGAGGGGTATTTCTAAGTATTCCCTATATTATCATGGTCATCCTACAGTACCTCCGCATTCTGTAAGTATTCATGGATTTGTGGATTCTTATTGGGTAGGTGACATTGACAACAGGAGATCCACCAGTGCTTATGTGTTTACCATGTTCGGTGGTGCAATCAGTTGGATGAGTAAGTGGCAACTTGCAGTCTCTTTGTCCACAATAGAAGCTAAGTTTATGGCAGCTACTCATGCTTGCAAGGAAGCCAGTTGGCTTAAGAGATTGTGTTCAGATATTGGTCTTGATGTAGGATGGATTGCTATCTATTGTGAGTCCGAGTGTGATTTTCTTAGCAAAGAATCCAACTTTCCATGCCAGAACAAAGCATATTGATGTATAGTTTCATTTTGTGCAAGACATGGTAGAGGATGGGAAGTTGATATTGGAGACGATAGACACTTTTAAGAATGTTGCAGATGCATTGATGAAACCAGTGGGCATTGATAAGTTTAGATGGTGTTCGGAGTCTATGGGCCTCTCGGCCTATAGCAGTTAAATCCTATTATTTCTATTGGCTCTTACAAGGTGTTCGATAAGTGAGAGGATGTTGGGAATTAAGGTGTCTCAACCTTGGTAATTCCTAGTATTAATTATTTGATTATGTATTTATTTATTTGCCTATGATGTAATTTGTGTTGCACATCTTTTTTTGTCATTTAGTGTGAAGTGGCATGGTGAGTTGTCACTCCACTTGTAATGTGACTAGGATGGTCAACTCATCCCATGTAGGTGTCCCATATTGTGGTAGAGGTTTTCTGCCATGTGTCAGCATCTTGAGGAGTGTGTAAGGAATCATGACCCCTAACCATTATGATAGATTCTATGACGTGTATAAGTTGTAAATAGAAGATCCTATGACAGGTGAAGACATGTGTTGACGAGCATCTTTGAGGAAGGCATCTTTGAGTGCCCAAGGTGGGTTATGACATGTTGTAAGAGGAATATGCTATTTTTAGTCAGTTATGATAGATTCTCTTACAGTTGTAAGTGTTGTTAGTTATGATAGATTCTATGATAGTTGTAAGGTGCGTAAGAGCATATGTCATAGCCTATCTTGGGACTAGGCACCCACTTTGGGATGGGGTGATATGACAAGCATAAGATCCTTGTTGTAATATTGGACAAGTGTCCTTAGGCGTGGGTTTTGGGCCATGAGGCCAAGATGGACGCCCATCTCTAGAAGGTTCTTATTTTGCCTTGTAAACTCTATTTAAACAGGTACTTGGATGGGAGATGCATAGTGTGATTGACAGGTACTGTTATGCTACCAAAACATCTCCAGATACGAGTGTTGAAGACTCCTAGAAGACTTGCATTGCAAGTGTGTTGTAAACATTCTTTGATTTGACAATACATTGTGCAGGTTTTGGAGTGTGCGGTTTTTCTCCTGAAAGGGTTTTCCCCACGTTATATCTTGTCTCTCTCTCTCTTTTCTATGTACATTCTATATGTGTGTGTATTCTCGCAATATCTCTATTGTTGTGTTAACATTACTGTAACTGTAATGGTTGAAAAGAATTTGCATACATCTCTCCTCATTAGATTAGCATAGGAAGTGTTTTTTGCACACCTTGCTTCCTTTCATTGTGCTCTTGTTTGTCAAGGAAAGATGAGATTCAATGAAGCCTCTTATCAAACCCTAAGGTAAGTATGAGTAAAAATCTATTTATGAGATAATCAACTTGAACAGATGATCGACAACACAAATCCAGAAACTAAAAGTATAGAGATGATCAGTTAGATGTCAAAACCTATCTCCCAGAAGCTAAGATGTCAGAGGACAAATTAGTTAACCGCCCAAGTCCAGAAGTGAGATTCTATTAGAGGTCAAAACTAAGATGTTGCAAATGATGCCAAGAAACCAAATCTAGAACCTAGAAGCCCTATAGACTAAGGTGCCAACTGCCAAAGTCTTTTCAGACAGATAATCTGGAACTATTTTCAGATCTCGAAACCTTAATTCCTACACTACCTTCCTATAGATCCACTTTTCTTGAAATCAATACCTTTATCCTACTCACAAGATGACAAGAGAGGGGTTTAGGGGTTGTGGTGTTTAGGGATTTGCCTCAGTCAAATCATGGGTTAGCATTCAAGTTTTCCCAACACCATTGTTAGAGAGAGTGTGTGCCCTTGTAGGAAAGAGGCTAAAGATAATCCAAATGATGAAATGATTCAAATGATTCAAATAGAAATGATGTCACCTTAGAGGTGAAGACCTTAGGAGGATGAAGATGCTTCAACTCATAAGGAGATGGATGATGATGCCATATCTGCAACAAACATGCAAATACAAACAGAAATCTACAACAATAACACAATGAATTCCTTGAATACTCTTTGCTCCAATATCATAAGTTTGCAATATCCATCTAGGTTTAAAATGAAGTCATAAACTCACCTATATATGCTTTCCCACTAACATTCATAAAATTAAATCACAAAAGCTAACAAGGAGGAACATTTTAAAAGGTCCCAGGCTGACATACCATTTATTAGCCCTTACCAATCAAGGGAGACTTGGGTGGTTGGTGCCCAAGTCCAGGGGCCCAAATTAGGTCAGGGGTATGTTAAATGAAGGACCCAAGGTCCCAAATTCACATGGGTATCATGCTCTTTTCTTCATGATGCTCAATTAGAATGTATAGTGAAGAAAATAGGACCTAGGAGCTAAACTAGGAGGTAAAAAGGCATGTGTCCACTTTTTACTCCATAACAATGATATTTTCTTTCAACATTTCATTTCAATACTTTAGCATAGCTTATCACCTAGTATCATTAGCCCACCAAAGTGGGGGATAAATGTAACATCAAATATTGTATACCCTTGAAATTTCACACTATATTTTGGGCTTGCTTTAGTGTCAATTCCCTTAGCATGTTTTATGGATCATTTTAGCCTAGTCTTAGCCTTTTCCTTCAATAGATTGTCAAATTTCTTTATCAAATTCTAATTCTTCTCACTATCTTGGAAAAATGTGTTGAATTTTGAGCAATTTCTCTAGGACACTAGCATAACATGTAAATGTTTGTGTGATGTGCTAGCATCTTGTGATTTTTTGAAAAATTTAACATGTTGCTTCTCATCCAACTACCTACTTGTTGGGTGAATATTTTATCTTCAACTAACTGAAGGCAAAATGGTTATATCGACCACAGTGTAATGAGATAAATCTCTCCTCTTAGCAAGGGGAGGTTCCCTATTAATTATCACAAACTTATTTAAACTAAATATTAACTTGAGGGTGAGACCATATCATCCATTTCTCTTTTTTTAGAAATGACGTTTACAAAATGAAAGAGAATTTTCTTAATACAAATTGAATAACCAAGAATCCCACGAGAGCACAAAGTCTATCATTGCTTCTTTTGCTATTAACAACATAAAACCAAGTAGAATGAGCTGCAACCCAAAGTCTTCACCGAAAACTACAACAAAATATATGATCACAAAAGATAATAGTAGTTCAAAGCCTTTCCAATATCTTTCACTTCAAAACACTAAATCACAAACTAAAGATAATTGTTATAGCACAAAGTCTCCACAATCAACTTTAGAACATCTCCCAGATTATTCACACTCACACTACTACTTGATCAAACAAATAAGATGGTATTAGGAAAAGGACATAAGAACAATTTCCAATACGCCACAAGTTATTTCAACACAAAGTTTGAATGATCACTTGCTTTCTTATTCACTTGATAAAATTTGATTTACAATTTGAACACAAAGTCTCAAAATGCTCTTCAATTTGGCAGAGTTTTGCTTCAATAACTAAAAGATGATATTTACCATAGAGGCCCTCTTTATTTATAGGGAGGAGCCTGGAGCAAAAATTGGAAATTTACAACTACTTTGACTTATTCAACAAAGGAGTCATTTTTTACTTGGGACTTCCTATGTTTTTACATGTAATTACATATGAAAAAAGTACATGTAAATATGTCCAAAATTGTTTCAAAAGTACATCTGAAAAATAGAAAATAAACTAAGGGAAAAAACTGCTTCAACTTGTATTTCCATCTTTCTTCATGTGACCATCATACATAGTGAAAGATGCTTGCATCCCAATACTGTCTGGACTAACCATGTTCCTAAAAATCATCTTGGCTCTAACTATGGCATCTTTGACTATGGTGACTAATTTTGCATGGCTAGTTAACTTGGTTTTTAGATTATCCAAAGTTAACTGATTGTCAAGAATATTATCCACGGAGGCCATTGAAAATGTTTTATCCTGAAACTCTTTCTGGAACATATCTTCAAATTCTTGAACCATTTCTTCTGTAGAGAGAAATTGGTTATCCTGTAACACAAGCTTTCAAGGCAGCTCCTCCAATTTATGCAAAAGACTAACATCACTCTGTTTACTGAGTTTCCTTACAGCTTCTAGGTCATTGATCAAATCTTTCAATACAAGGCTCCTATATGTCAATGCCTCTTTGGTCTCTGTATAAGAATCCCTATTAGGAATGGCACCAATTGATATTAGAGTGCTTATTTTCAGTTTTCTCATCTCCACCCATTTATCATGATTCTTTTCTATGAGCTCAATATCTTGAGAAATAACATCAATGAGATCATCAAGTTCTTCTCTTATTTTCTCCATTTTATTTGTCTTCTCAGATAGCTCTATAAGTAGAGAGATTCTTTGGGTGTGCATCCTTTATAGATATTCTTCAAGTACTCTTCCCTTGAGGTGAGTCTTTTCTGCTTTCTGGATAATAGGGTCCTCTACAGAAACGGCCTCGGGAGTTATTGCTTCTGACTTCAAAGTGATTTTCCTTACCACTACAATCAACTATTCAACCATTGCTTTGTAGTGATCTTTCATTTCTTTCTTCTTATCAAGTTTCTGAATTAGGATATCCATTGCTGACTGCATATAATTCTTCGCACTTTCATGAGTTATCTTGCCTAATTCAACTCTAGAGATAGAGTAGTCACTCATACTAAAAATTTCCATTGTTGCATCCTGCGGAGGTTTTGTAATCTCCAGAAATTTGTGTCCCTTGTCCCCAAGCATTCTTGAAAAAATCTTTGGCTTTTTTGGGGTCTTAGCTTTTATAGGCACCATCTTACTAAAATCAAAGTCATCTGGGGAGATGGCTTGTTTCTTCCTTTTCAGTGTATAAGTTGACAACCATGGTGGAAGCACATAAGTACTCACATTAGGGTCTATCCCCATTGTTGGTGTCACCGGAATTACACTTGCACTGGTAGTGGAAACAATAGGTGGAGTGTTAGTAAAAACTACACCTATTACATTTACATTAGATACCTATTTAGTATTCATTGCAAAGTGATAAAAAATAGAAGCATCCCCAATATCAAAAGATGAAGAGGACAAACTAGGAATAGACCCTGAGGAACAGAGAACATCTTCAAAAGTATTTTGAGGATTGTCAAAAATTATTTTGGAAGGGGAGGGAGATTCAGAAGAGGGAATATCAATAGGAGAAACAGACAAAGGAACTGCAACAGGTGTGTCAGGCAAGGGAGAAGAGACTCACGTTTCTTGTAGTACATTCTCCTGTGGAGACAAAACTTCCTCTTCTTCTTGCTCTATAGGTCTGTCTTCAACCTCCATTTCCTCAGTGGTTGGCTCCTTAGTGTTTTGTTTCTCAACTTCCATATCTTCTATTTTAGACTCTTTCTCCACAGTCTTTGATTTCTTCATCACAAACTTGATTCTAGGCTTATGTGTTTTGGAAGAAGAGGAAACGTCACTCTTCTTCTTCATCCTGTTCTCCACCTTTTTACCTGTTTTCTCTTGGATCTCCATCTCTAATCCTGTAAGGAATTCTTTCAAAGCAATTCCCTTATCCTCTAGCCACTTATTGGTGTTACCCAATATAGGCTTGAATCTTTTCCTCAGAGAGGTCAATTCTTTCTGAGACCATTAGATTGGAGGGAGAGGAGAGCTAGCAACCTGTTCAGTGTTATATCTATCATCAATCAATTCTCCATCATCCACTAGATCCTCAAGAATGTTAGCCAATCCCAAATATTCAATCTTCTCAAGAGATAACTGGCTATAATCCATCTTTCTGATATCTTCTTCTATTCTCAAATCTACCCAAACATCTTCAACCATAGGTTCATGGAACAAGGTTTTCCTCTTGATTTTGTCTTTCATGCCCCTATAGTCAAACTTTGGTCTTCTCTTGAATTGCTTCATGGTTACAAGCTGCATTTCAGTTTCCATGGCTCTAGACTTTGCAGTAGTTAATACGAAATACCTGCCAATTTCAACTAGAAACCTAAAACTGGGCTTCTTGAACTCCATTTTTTTATTATGCACGACGATCATTTGTCTACATAACTCCATTAAGACAAGTTTGTCTGAGGGGAACCTTGCCAACATATAGGGATGACCTTGGAAAAAGCCAACCCTCAGATATGAGAAAGAAGGAAACTGTAAGAACATGCATCCAAAATCATTTACCACTGACCAAGCTTCATCTGAAACTCTTCTTTGTTCTAGCTGCAGGTCAAAAAGACACAAGAATACTACAAAGAAAGCATCATTTACTCTCCTAAAATGATGAATAGAACCCTTCAATGTTAATTGAGAGTAGTACTGATACACAGGGATTACCCTCCTATCTCCTTCTGATGTTAGACCTGGAAAGATTCTCATAGAGGCTGCTATATACACCAGATAAGAAGTCATGTAGAATTTGAAAGTAGTAGATACCTTTGTCAATTGCTCGTGTAGAGCATTGTTGATTTGTTCACCCCAGAAGATGGCTTGTTTGCGTTGGAGTATTACCTTGATGAAAGGATACGTCCATTCATGAAACAGTGAGGAAGAAGCCAATCCTCTTATCCTACTAAGAAGAGTTATCAGATCACCAACTTCTTCTATAAAGTCACTTCTAGGAAAACTCTGTGGCCACCTAGACAAGTTTGACCATGGAGCTTTGAGCCATTTAGTATTGATTACCTTCTTTGCCTTCTCAGGATTTTTGTCATATTCTTTTTGTGCTTTAGCAAAATCTAGCTTTATCACTTCTGTAGCAAGAGGGCACATGAAAACATTATCAATGAATTCAGGATCTATTCTGATTATCACATTGCCATTTGCATCCATCACTGTCCTTGTATCTCTATTATAAAACTAAGGACACTGAAGAACAAACTCTATTTTGTGGGC
Organism: Cunninghamia lanceolata; assembly: GCA_027924645.1. Taxonomy (NCBI): domain Eukaryota; kingdom Viridiplantae; phylum Streptophyta; class Pinopsida; order Cupressales; family Cupressaceae; genus Cunninghamia; species Cunninghamia lanceolata. The sequence continues at coordinate 13,775 of BSBN01001034.1, forward strand.
TACCACTAGGAAGGATGACACCAGATGAATGTTATTGTCAATTATCTTCTTCATTCCAGAGCTGGGATTATTTGACTTGGTTCTTTCCACAAATTCAGCCATATCCACATGGCCAATCTCTATATCTCTAATGTCATTGACATTAGAAGTAACTAAGGTGATTGGAAAAACACCTTGATATTTGTACTTCATCGCTTTCGACTTCTTCGGAGACAACTCAGTCATCTGAATGAGCTATCACCAGAAGGATGTTGATGAAGAAAGAAGATCCACAGAAGAAACTGCAACAAAAAGTCATGATCATGCAATTAGGGGAAATACTAGTAATCTAGGAAAATTCCATGTCAACAATCACGACTATGGAGATGTGCTTGAAAGGGCTAGAGTGTGAGCAAGCCAAAAAATGGAGGAAAGTGGGCTTGGAAAAGAAAAATCAAAAATATCCCAGAGTTAGGAAAAATTTGAGAGAATGTTTGCATGGGCAGCAAAATTTGCCGCCCTTGCATGTAAGGGATAATGTGCAAGTGTATCAGTAGTTAAATTCACCGCTATTACATGTTCCAAGAGAATTGAGTGTTATGTATCAGCGGTAAAAAATGTCGATAATGCAGATTGGTATGAATTGCGAGTTTGATGTTCGAGCAGCAAATAATGCCGACATTGCAAGTTGGATATTTCAAGGCTTTCGTGTAGGGGCAGCAAATTTCACCACCTATACACTTGCTTTTTGATACATCTTCAAACATGTAAGCAGCAAAAACTACTGACTTTGCATCCGATCACAAGTTTATGGAAGAACTCGGGCAGTAAACTTCACCACCACTACACGGGGACAAGCATAATGAACATGTTTGAGCAGTGAAATTCGATGACAATACACATGACAATGGCTATGAAGGTTTATGTCTCAAGCGGTAATTATCACCAACTAAACACCAAAAGGTTATTTCTTGTATATCGGCAAAATCCATCGATGAAACATTTACCATAGAAGGATTTAAATAAAAACCAAGGTTTTAAAAATTACTTGAGAAATAAAAATGAAGGGGACGATTTGCCTCAATAGAATTTAGAGAAGACATGGGTTTGATTACTTCAAAGAACAAAAAATAGAAAACCCTAAATGAAAACAAATAACAAGAACAATGGTTGGAGGACTTAGCAATCAAAAAGAATGAAACCCTAAGTGTGACAGCGATGAGTTGAAATCTGTCTGAATCCAATGTCGGTGTGATCAAGCAGTTTGAGGGAGGGTTCATGAATCAATTGGAAGGTTTAGAAAATAGAAATAACAAAAAGACAATGATATTATTCATTTAAAAGGTTCACAAGGCATGATTTTAATGCCAACACGAGTGGCAATATAATGCCACTAGATTTTGTGATTGTGAAGATCAACCTCGCTCGGGCAGTGAAAATAGTCGATTGAACATGTGTTAATGGAAATGCAACGGCGGTAGAAATCATTGCCTTTACATTTACTGTTTGGTGAGGAACATGTCACAGCGGCAGAAATCACCGCTCGGGCATGAGTAAATGAAAAACTATGTGAAAGCGGCAGAAATTGCCAACATAACACAAGTAAACAAAAAGATATGCAATAGCGGCAAATTTGGCCGACTTTGCATATAAAGACTCAAAATTTCACTAACACCCCAAAAATGACCAAAATTGATATTTTGGTCAATTTACAACCTAATCAATTTGCGCAAGCATTGAGGAATTGATTCGAGGGAATGTTGTAAATGAGTTTAGGATGTCATACAACTTTGCACGAGACCAAGAAAATCTTGTCTCGATTTGCGAACTTAGAGTGTAGATTACGGAACAGACAATTTTCATAGGGGTTGTCTATAAAAACGAGCGTAGCTGATTTTGAGAACAACAATTGGCTCTAACTGGGCAACTTCCATTGATCAAACTTTGAAACAATTGAAGGGAGGAGAATCCAGTCTCTAAGTGCCTTCATCCATGCCATTGGGCTATAGAGTCAAGCTACCAAAAATAAAAAGACATAAAAGACTAAACAAAAACACAAAAATAAAAACACAAAACTATACAAATGTACAAATGAACTTATCTAATACTTCAAGGATTGAAGTGCTTTAGATGTTGTCCACTGTGAGGTAGCAAGAATGGTGTTCCATCCTGATACTCCAGCAAGAAGCTATTTTCACCATAGAACTGATGAATGGTGAACGGGCTTCTCCACAAGGAATCAAATTTCCCATGCATTCCTTTTGGTTCTCTCCTCTTGTCCCATAACAAGACTTGATCTCCAATTTGAAACTCACAAGTCCTTGCTTTCTTGTCAAAGAGTTTTTTTACCTAACTTTGATGCTCAGTGATACGATCCACTACCATAGTTTGCTGCTCCTCAAGTTTAATTAGGTTCATAATCTGTTTATCAATAGAACTATCAAAAGTTCTATCCTCCACTGCCTTTTCCAACTTCAGTGCCGAGAACTCCAAGGTAATTGGTATCTCTGCATTCAGACCATACAGAAGCTGAAATGGTGACATACCTATTGCCCTTTTAGGGGTAATCCTGTATGCCATAAAGCATCAAACAATGCTTTATGCCAAGCTCTCTGATTCTCTTCCACCAGTTTCCTGATAATAGTAACTAGATTTTTGTTACTTGATTCTGCCTAACCATTTCCTTGAAGATAATAGTCTGAAGAGTGGAAAAGAATGATTCCATGTTCATAGCAAAAGTCAGTAATCTTGTGGGAAGAGAAACAAGTAGCATTGTTTGCTACAATCTTGTTTAGGACTCCAAAATGGGAAATAATGTTTTCCTTGAGGAAATTACATACCACTTCAGAAGTAGCATGTTTAACTGGGATGGCTTCCACCCACTTGGTAAAACAATATGTCATGGTGAGAATATAATTGTGTCCCGCACTTGATGATGGATTCACAGCACCAATGAAGTTGATGCCCCATTGCTGAAAAGGCTCTTCAATCACCACTGGCTTGAGAGGTAGTGCAGCCAACTTAGGTTTCCCAACAAACTGTTGACACAACTCACACCTACATACCAAATTGTACGCATCTTGAAACAGTGTGGGCCAATAGTATCTAGCTCGTAAAATCTTGTGAGCCATCACAGGTGCAAAAAAATGTCCTCTATAGGCTAGATTGTGGAAAGACTCAAGAAGTCTACTTTGTTGTGCTTTATCCATGCAACGGAGAAATACTCCATCAAGGCTTCTTTTGTACAAACCATTGTCCCATAGGACATAGTTAGTTACCTTCAATTTAACAGTTCTTTTCTCCTTATAAGACAAATGGGTAGGACACTCACCATAGGTAAGAAATGAGCGATATTTGAATACCACTCATCAGCAGTAGTGACAAAAAGAACTGTTGGCATATCTTCAACTTCTTCTTCTTCATCCCCTGTCTCTTTTGGTACGTTATCAGCAATCAATTGACACAAACCTCTACCACGCACAAGCTTGGTAGGTTTTATATCAAGATCAAACTCTTGGATCTTAGCAATCCAATTGCCTCTTTTGGTTCTGAACTCCTATTGAGTCAGAATCGACTTTACTGTTGTATCAGGCACCAAAACAACAGTATGTGAATTCATAATATAGAACTAGAAATGCTTTATCACCTTAACAATGACATAAGCATGCTTCTCCATATTTAAATATTTCAATTCATGAGCTTTGAGAGGGCAACTCATAAATGATATGGGGGATTCCACACCTTCATTTTGTTGAACCAGAATGGCTGAAAGTGTATGTTTAGAAGCGTAGCTATAAACTCCAAAATCTTTGGTATAGTCAGGACAAACAAGGATTGGAGCATGAGTAATAGCCCTCCTGATATCCTCAAATGCCGCTTTGCCTTCTGCACTCCAATAGAAAGTAGCCTTACCCTTCATCATGTTGACGATGTGACAGGTTTTCTCTACAAATTTAGGAATGAACCTTTGCAGGAAATTCACCTTTCCAAAGAAAGAATCAACTGTAGTCTTACTAGTAGGCAACGTAAGACTTTGAATGGATTTGACTCTTTCTGAGTCAATTTTAGTGCCTTCTCGGGATACAATGTGACCAAGAAGTTTACCTTCTATAACCCCATAAACTAACTTCTTAGGGTTGAGAGAGATACCATTTTACTGACATCTTTCCAGCACTTGTCGTAAATGATGCGCATGATCATGATGTTGTTTGGAGAAAATAGTCAAGCCATAAAGTTACACCACGATGAACTTCCCCATCTCATCTCTGAAGGCAAGGTCCATTGCTCTTTGGAATGTGGTGCCACCATTGATCAAACCAAAAGGCATCCTGCGATATGTGAATGTTCCCCAAGGTGTTGTAAAATGTCATGCCCACATTTCACATGCGTTCACAACACACAAAACACGCATGTCATGTCCACACATGCCATGTAGGCATGATTCAAACTATCAAAAAAATTTACTTTATCACATAATATCTTTCCCTCGCATGCGTAAGCATGCTCGGTTGTGTAAATTTAAGGTGTCCAAGTGTTTGTTGCTACGGTATACTCCACGCACTTGTGTAAGTTGGTATCGATCACTATGTTAGAGTCGGATACATTTTGCTTCATGTAGGGTTTGCTAGGTAGTTAGATGATCTTAAATGGTTAACTAGATCTGTTAAATCTTTCCTCGCATTCATTGTTGATTTCTTTATTGATTTGATTTCAATAGATCTTATTATATATATATATATATATATATATATATATATATATATATATATATATATATATATATATATATATATATATATATATATATATATATTATTTATTTACACTTTTAAGCGTTGATTTAGTTTCATTACTTGGTAATTTGTTCGGAAAATTCCGTAGTCACAATTTTCTTTACAAATGAACAAATGTGATAGTACATTAACCTAACCTTTAATTACCTCATTAATATCGTTCAATACTAATTTATATATATATATATATATAAATTATATTTAAACTTATTTAAGAAATACTTTCCAATTTAAGAGATGTTATATATAATAATATATATATAAATAGTTATATTTATATATATATTATCAGCAATAACCCCTTGCACAACTTTTTTAATTCTCAAAGTTTATATATATATATAATTCCATTTAAATATACACTTATTAATTTACAAATTTCACCATGCTAATGGGGACTCCACCCAATATATATATATATATATATATATATATATATATATATATATATATATATATATATATATATATATATATATATAATTGTCCTTGTAGTGCAAGCTCATGCTCTTACATTAGGTATATATATAAATATACATATATATATAAATATACATATATATATATATATATAACTTAAAACCATTTAATATGGTATTTCCACCTCATAGAAGGAGGGTTATTAACCCTAACTTCTTGTTATGTTTCATTGTTTTTTTTTTTGCTTTTGATGTAGGGCTTACTGTAGCAGCGGCGGCATCCATGGCAGAGGTGGGCGGAGAAAACCGTAGAGGGCAGAGGCAGAGACATGGCGCAAAGGCTGAAGGGAGAGTGGAGGGTAGAGGACACAGGGCAGAGGGCCGAAGGGAGTGTGGAGGGTGGAGGCTGTGGGGAGGTCAGTGGTGGACATAGAGGAAGGCAATCGACGGGGGTCTAGCAGCGCGGCCACGGGTTATTGGGGTCGCGGGGGTGTGGGGAGGGGCGGAGCCCCACCCACACCCTACTTCGTGGGTGTGGGTGGCACTCTGCCCCTCCCCACACCCCATCCTTGTATAAATTGGTGGGGGTTTAACCCCCCACCACTTCTCCACTGTATATTTGCAGCTGTTTAAAATATGAAAATAGCGAACTCTTCAATATTTGAGATTCAAAAAATTTTCATTTATCATTATTAAATGATAATATATATATATATCACTGTATATATCATTTGCACGATTTTATTTAATTTAAATCCAATTTAAATATATATGTACATAGACATATATATTTGTAAATACATTTGTGAAACAATATTTCTATTTTCTCAACTTCTTTTAAAATGAACTATTTAAATATATATAATACAATACATATATATATATATATATATATATATATATATATATTTCAATTTTCATAATACAAATGTAAATACAAATATAACAATTTTCACAACTAAATTTTAAAATCAGAATGATATATGCCAATATAAATAAATATATATTTATATTTATAAAACGATAATCCATGATAAAAAAAAAATTTACACTAGTTATAATTTTAGTTTATCAATTTAATTGAATAAAAAGGAACATTTAATCATTTAAAACTTCTTGTTGTATTTTCCTTATCTATCAATTCAATTTTCAAATACAAAATAGAAATTAAGGATCAAGGGTAAACCAGTAAACTAATGAATCTTCCCTTTTCAATAGCACACAACATACAAATAGAAATTTGATTTAATTTAATTCCCATTGCAAACTTCTCTCAAGGTGTAATTTTTCTTTCAAGGTAAATACATCATTCATAAAACTGTAAAAGTAACTTTCTCAATAGATAATACAAGAGTTAAATTTATCAATTGTTTCAAATCCACAAACAAGTCTCACAACATTAAACTTGGTAACAAGGAACATCCAACTATAAGAATTCCCTCAACTCACATACAATCTAAGGAAGTTATTTACCTTGTACTCCCAACTCACACAAATGAAGTAATTGTAAAAAAAACAATTAAAATTACAGTAAATGACATAATAAGGGAGGATTAACTCTCCACTCCCAAGATAACAACTCTTACAACAATTTTAAGAGAGAAGTTCTCTCAACATCTTTTACATAATGAAACTCTAGTGACCAAGCTCTTAATGCAACAGGGAGATAAACAGATTCCTTAACAAGGTAAAACTTCTTCAATCCCTTTCACATGCTTCAACATTAACTTGCAAGACAACAAGGGAGACAACAAGAACCATCTAGCTCTCCTCCCTACCTTTGACCTGCAAGAGGGTCACCCCCGAGCTAGGGAGGCCATCCTTATACCAGGGTAGAATAGACAAAACAACACTTCACAACTTTGAATAACAATAATAAAGCAATTAACACACACACCCCATGGTTGACTCACAATACAAAGACTTAGCTTAGGTGAGTTCAAGGAGGGTAGGGAAGTAGACAATCTCTACCTCTAGGTGTCATCTTTTCACATTTTACCACATTGTAATCACAAGGCCTCAAGCCAACAAGTTATTCTTCCTCCTCAAGGCCTCAAGTCAACAATATACTCTTCCTCCTCAAGGCCTCAAGCCACAATATACACTCCTTCCACAAGGCCTCAAGCCTTCCAAAATAAAAAACACCAGGGATATCCCAATAGGTTCACAAGGCCATAAGCCCTCTAGGCTATATAAGTACCAACATGCTGACAAGGCATTAAATATATCAAGAACCAAGATGACACCCGAGGAGGGTCACACCTCCCCTTCCTATACAAGATGAACATTGCCTTCCAATTGGAAGGAGCTCTTTCCACACCTAAAGCAACCCCAAAAATAATAACAGAAACACATAGAAGACATTTGCAACACATTCATCAAGCAAGAGACAAACATATATATCAAGCTATAGAACACACAAGAGTGTAGTCTTGTTCACCAACCTTTCAAAGCCCAATTATGGAATGAAATTTGATGAAGAGCTCCACTCTAGCCTCCTTCTCCAAAGTCCCCTCTTTCCACAATAATCCAACCCCCTAACTCTCCTCCTTCCCTTTCTTTTAAACTAATTCTCTCTATTTTCCTAATTTCCCAAGTGGTATTAAACAACTAACCACAACTCATCCATTATCCTAGTGGTCATAAAACAATTGACCCCCACTCCATAGGTTCCCCACTATAGTCCTATCTACAACACATGGTGAATTTAAAATTCATTAAGTAAAATAAAATACAAATGGAGTGGATGACACACTACCCCAAATAAGGGGAACCCCACCAAAAGAGAGGCACATAGAGACAAACACTCCATTATTAGGGAATCATGGAGTTATTTTATGACTATAGGTGGCCTGAATGTGGATTCCACTCATCCCTAGACCCATGAGGTATAACCCAGGGTTGATTTTTGCCTAGTTAGAACTCCTAGGCAAATAAAACACAAGATAAAAGGTCAAATAGAAATAAAATTTAAACAAGATTAAAACAACATTTCTTACAACACTTATCATAATAAAAGTAAATTAGAAGATAACCCTTATTCCCTTGACCTCATGCAATATTAACACATTACAACATTACAACATTTTTCAAACACGAGGTTGATCATAGTTACTCATTGAACTAGATCGGCTCACAAGGGATACAACATAGGTATGAGATGGTCTCCTATAATTGTGGTTTTGTTAGCAATACCTGCACACTCAAACTTGAAGTCAATATCACATATAGATATCATAGCCGAAGCAATATAAATACATGCATCCTAAACATCCTACCATAAAATCACATTGAAGTTCCATATCCATTCATCATTTTCTTAATAGCAATATCTAAATATCATCGCACAATTATTTCCTTTTTTAAAAAAATCAATTAGGTTTAATAAGAAAGATTCCAGAACATAAGTCTCTCAACATATAATAATAATAAAAATCACTACAAATAGTCTCATGAACAGTAGTGTAAAAAGTAGGCCTCACATAAAAGTAGTCTTGTACTGATCTGCTTCATTAACCTCTACTTGATTATACCCCAAAAAACCATCTAGCATAAACAGCATTTCCAAACTAGTTACTATTTGCAACACTTGGTCCATGATGGGTAAGGGGTAGTTATCCTTTAGAGAAGATTGGTTGAGATTCCTGAAATCAACACATATATGGATTTCTCCATTCTTCTTCCTTATAGGAACTATATTCGTGATCCAGGTGGAGTGATGAATTGGAAAAATTATCCTTGCATTCATCATCTTCTGAATCTCAGAGAGGATAGTACTTGATATTTTGGGATTGTATTGCCTTTGTTTCTGCTTGTGAGGCAATGACCCAGCTTTGAGGGGAATTTCATGCTGAATTTCCTTAGTCCTAAAGGACTTCAAATCATCATAGGAATACACCAAAACATCAATGTAATAATGAAGGAGTGTAATGAATTTGAACTTCTCATCGGTAGTGCAACACTTCCGAATGTTGACCGTTTTGGGATCTACCTCAGAAATCAAATTTACTTGTTCAAATTCCATAGAAGAACTTGAATCTAGTTGTTGTTGTTGCTTGATATATCTGTCATGCTTATCAAATAGATTTTCAAGGGAAACCAAACCTTTTGGAATCTTATTCCCTTTCAGTTGAGAAACTCTTCGCCGATTTGTGAATCTATTTCAGAAACATATTCCCGTGGTGGAGATTCACCACCTTCAAAATATAGCTCATCAAAGCTATCCATCTTTTCCAAGAAAGCAATGATTTGGTTATCACCATTGAACACCTGCCAAAGGTTAGCATTATCAGGTACACTTGGTCGAAAGACTAGCTCAATTGTGTACTTGTTTCCTTTGAAATATTTATGAGGAACCATGAGAGTGGCAGAGATAGCTAATGAATCTGCTCGATCATTAAACTCCCTAGGCACCGCAAAAATATTGAAAGAATCAAAAGCTTCAATGCAATCCCACATGCGATTGCGATAATGTCTCAATCTTTCATTTTTGGTCTGATACAAATTTCTCACTTGACAAACCACTAATTTGGCATCTCCTTGAGCAAGAATATTTTTAACACCTCTAGTGTGAGCAGCTTCCAATCCAAGCAACAATGACTTGTATTCAGCGGTGTTGTTGGTATTGTCGAATTGCAACTTATATGAGAAAGAGAAGATATCACCTTGTGGAGATATCAAAACAACTCCGGCCCCATAACTGGTAGAGGAACAACTACCATCAAATTCTAAAACCCAAACCTCATTAGAATTTGATTTTTGGAATTTCTTTGACCAGAAGATTCTTCTTCATTAGTGAGGGAAGAATCTAGCATTACTATACCTTCACCTGAACTTTCATCTAAAAACTCTTCTAATTCTTCAACTGAATTGTCTGAGCTATCACCTGATGAACTCTCATTTGATGAACTAGAAACATCTTCAATAGATAGGAAATAATTACCCATTCCTGAGGATTCAAACAAAATTTGAGCTTTCGGATTTGCCGTTTGGGTAACAATGTATTTTGTCTCTTTTTCAGGAAGCAACTTTTGCAAAACACCTTTAATAGGTATCCTTGCTTCAGACAGATCCATGTTCAATTCCCCACCTACATCCTTGCAAAAATTACACCCGAGCATAATGCCATAAGAAGCTGGAACATCAGCTACTACGACAGTCATTTTAATCCTCTTGTCTGGAAAGGCTACAAATGCAAATTGTGCATCTTGATTTGACCCAACAAAGGTACTTGTTTATTTTCCATGGAGAAACATCTCCCAAAGGTCTTAGTTAAGGTGAGGCCAAGGGAGTTTGCTACTTTGGCAAGCATAACATTATCAGAGTCCCTAGAATCTATTATACAATTGCTCAACTTGTGACCATTTACCAATAGAGAAACATAGAAAGGTTCTAATTTTCTGGAGCCGACAAGGGGAGTGGTGACAAGGTTATTTTGGGTAGATTTGTTTTTTGAGGAATCATGGGCAACTTTTCAAAAATCTTGTCCTATAGGGACGGTCTTGTTTTTGACGTATTTAGCTAAGCTATCAAACTATTCACGATTACCTTGTAGATATTCAACTTCAGACATTTGGATCTTGGTCTTCCTAGCATGATCTATTATATCAAATAATTGGAATGAAATAGAAATAGAGGAAGGAAATCCATCATTCTGATTTCTATTAGGGGTAGTACTGGTATGAGGAACAGAAGTAGAAGATATAGGATTGTTGGATGTACATACTTGCTTATTGCCCACTGGGTCCTTTGACTGAAAAGGCAACAGAGTTCCTTGTTTAGCAATTGAGATCACTGGTTGAGGTTCTTCTCTCGCTTTTCCTTTATTAGCTTGTAGAGTTGACTAATTTTGGGACCTAGTAAAAATAGCATATGCTCCATCATACACTTCTCCTTCTTTTTCAGCTTCATCTTGGTAATTTAGAAAGCTGATGGTAGAGTCGCCAGCTAATTCTTCTTCTCCTTCTACAAAGAGATTAGCATCATTCTCCTGGTCCAACTCGGGTTGGAAAGAATGATCATGTTCTACTTCATAATAGCCAACTAATGAGTTGATCGGTGCTACTTCAATGGCAAGCTTCCCTTGTGTGGGTGGAAGACGATTGTGTTGTCCTTGATTTTTAGTAGCATTGCCTTGATATGAATTATTGGGAAATGTCGTCCTTGGTATATCCTGATAAGAAGGAGGGGTAGACATACCTTGTGACATTTTCTTTTTCAGAGCTAGCAATTCATTTGTTAACTTTTGTACCATAGGATCCGTGGTGCTTGTGGAAGAATTATCAATAGAAGATGGACCTTTATTTCTGTTAGAATCTCTTCTTATCTTACCCACAAGGATAAGATCATCTTCAACTTCAGTAGCTAAAATCTGACCTGCAGGAAGATCTGCAGGACCAGCCCATCTTAGTAGAAAACTCACTTCAGGAAGCTGAGTATTGATAAAGAAACACTTAAGATTTTCTACTGTTGGTTGAGCGGTTGCAGGAATCCTATTTCTTAGCTTATTGAACTTAGCGATGAAATCTCGCATGGGTTCATGAGGCTCTTTCTTTATTTGTGTTGGATGAGCCAATAAGGCATGTGCATCTTCTACAGGTTTAAACCTAGCCTCAAACTTGGTCTTGAGAGTGTTCCAATTGGTTATAGTCTAAGCTTGAAACCTTGCAATAATTCCACAAAAAGTCTTACTGCTACATCTTCATGTTCCACACCCATTACACCACAAGCTATGAAGAAAGCTACAATGTTTTCATCAAGGTGGACTTTCCCGTCACCATAGAACTTAGGAAAATTCTTTCTTGAACTACGAGGTAGTTCATGCAATGGTGGGGTTAAATTAGAGGACCAAAAGTGTTACCCCATGGGCCTTGAGCTACCATGATGCGCTGATTAAAAGGCGGGATAACAAACCTTTGTGGAGTATGAATAGAAAAAACTCTGCTAGCACTAGAACTAGAAGCTTCACCTGGTATTGGAGACCTAGCATTGGTAGGAGGAAAACTCCTGTTTGCTGAAGGTGAGGTCGTAGAGGCAAAAGACCAAAGTTATTTTTCTGCATCAACTCAAATATAGGATCAATAATACCTTAAGCTCTCTTGCTTCTTCTATACCATGAATCTGCCAGAATGTAGTATACTCAACAAAATTTTGAAACAAATGGAAAAGAACTAAAAATACTTCAACTCGGAGCGTGAGGCTTCAAGTTGCACGTTCCTTCCCCAGCAGAGTCACCAAAAACTATTGGGTGAATATTTTGTCTTCAACTAACTAAAGGCAAAATGGTTATATCGACCACAGTGTAATGAGATAAATCTCTCCTCTCAGCAAGGGGAGGTTCCCTATTAATTATCACAAACTTATTTAGGCTAAATATTAACTTGAAGGTGAGACCATATCATCCATTTCTCTTTTTACAAAAATGATGTTTACAAAATGAAATAACACTTACTTAATACAAATTGAATAACCAAGAATCCCATGAGAGCACAAAGTCTATCATTGCTTCTTTTGCTGATTTACAACATAAAACCAATTAGAATGAGTTGCAGCCCAAAGTCTTCACTGAAAACTAAAACAAAATATATGATCATAAAAGATAATAGTAGTTCAAATCCTTTCCAGTATCTTTCACTTCAAAACACTAAATCACAAACTAAAGATAATTGTTATAGCACAAAGTCTCCACAATCAACTTTAGAACATCTCCCAGATTATTCACACTCACACTACTACTTGATCAAATAGATAAGATGGTATTAGGAAAAGGACATAAGAACAATTTCTAATACACCACAAGTTATTTCAAAAAAAAGTTTGAATGATCACTTGCTTTCTTATTCACTTGATAAAATTTGATTTACAATTTGAACACAAAGTCTCAAAATGCTCTTCAATTTGGTAGAGTTTCGCTTCAATAACTAAAAGATGATATTTACAATAGAGGCCCTCTTTATGTATAGGGAGGAACCTGGAGCAAAAATAGGAAATTTACAACTACTTTGACTTATTCAACAAAGGAGTCATTTTTGACTTGGGACTTCCTATGTTTTTACATGTAATTACATATGAAAAAAGTACATGTAAATATGTCCAAAATTGTTTCAAAAGTACATCTGAAAAATGGAAAATAAACTAAAGGAAAAAACTGCTTCAACTTGTATTGCCATCTTTCTTCATGTGGCCATCATACATAGTGAAAGCTACTTGCATCCCAATACTGTCTAGACTAACTATGTTCCTGAACATCATCTTGGCTCTAACTATGGCATCTCTGACTGTGGTGACTGATTTTGCATGACTAGTTAATTTGGTTTTCAGATTATCCAAAGTTAACTGATTGTCAAGAATATTATCCACGGAGGTCATTGAAAATGTTTTATCCTCAAACTCTTACTGGAACATATCTTCAAATTCCTGAACCATTTCTTCTGTAGAGAGAAATTGGTTATCCTGTGACACGAGCTTGCAAGGCAGCTCCTCCAATTTATGCAAAAGACTAACATCACTATGTTCACTGAGTTTCCTTGCATCTTCCAGGACATTGATCAAATCTTTCAATACACGGTTCCTATATGTCAATGCCTCTTTGGTCTCTGTATAAGAATATATATTAGGAATGGAACCAATTCATATTAGAGTGCTTATTTTTAGTTTTCTCATCTCCACCCATTTATCATGATTCTTTTCTATGTGCTCAATATCTTGAGAAATAACATCAATGAGATCATCAAGTTCTGCTCTTATTTTCTCCATTTTATCTGTCTTCTCAAATAGCTCTATAAGTAGAGAGATTCCTTGGGCATGCATCCTTTCCAAATATTCTTCAAGTACTCTTCCCTTGAGGTGAGTCTTTTCTGCTTTCTGGATAATAGGGTCCTTTACAGAAACAGCCTCAGGAGTTATTGCTTCTGAATTCAAAGTGATTTTCCTTACCACTACAGTCAACTATTCAACCTTTGCCTTGTAGTGATCTTTCATTTCTTTCTCCTTATCAAATTTCTGAACTAGGATATCCATTGCTGACTGAATATCATTCTTCACACTTTCATGAGTTATCTTGCCTAATTCAACTCTAGAGATAGAGTAGTCACTCATACTAAAATTTTCCATTATTGCATCTTGCGGAGGTTTTGCAATCTCTAGAATTTTGTGTCCCTTGTCCCCAAGCATTCTTGAAAGAATCTTTGGCTTCTTTGGGGTCTTGGCTTTTGCAGGCACCAGCTTACTAAAATCAAAGTCATCTAGGGAGATGGCTTGTTTCTTCCTTTTCAATGGATAAGTTAACAACCATGGTGGAAGCACAGAAGTACTCACATTAGGGTCTGTCCCCATTGTTGGTGTCACCGGAACTGCACTTGTCCTGTTCTCCATCTTTTTACTTGTTTGCTCTTAGATCTCCATCCCTGATCCTGTAAGGAATTCTTTCAAAGCAATTCCCTTATCCTCTAGCCACTTATTGGTGTTACCCAATATAGGCTTGAATCTTTTCCTCAGAGAGGTCAATTCTTTTTTAGACCATTGGGTTCGAGGGAGAGGAGAGCCAGCAACCTGTTCAGTGTTATATCTATCATCAATCAATTCTCCATCGTCCACTAGATCCTCAGGAATGTCAGCCAATCCCAAATAATCAATTTGCTCAAGAGATAACCAGCTATAATCTAGCTTTTTGATATCTTCTTCTGTTCTCAAATCTACCCAAACATCTTCAACCATAGGTTCATGGAATTGGGTTTTCCTCTTGATTTTGTCTTTCACGTCCCTGTAGTCAAACTTTGGTCTTCTCTTGAATTGCTTCATGGTTACAAGCTGCATTTCAGTTTCCATGGCTCTAGCCTTTGCAGCAGTTAATACGAAATACCTGCCAATTTCAACTAGAAACCTGAAATTGGGCTTCTTGAGCTCCATTTGTTTATTATGCACAACAATTATTTGTCTACATAACTCCATTAAGACAATTTTGTCTGAGGGGAACCTTGGCAACATATAGGGATGACCTTGGAAAAAGCCAACCCTCGGATATGAGAAAGAAGGAAACTGTAAGAACATGCATCCAAAATCATTTACCACTAACCAAGCTTCATCTGAAACTCTTCTTTGTTCTAGCTGGGGTCAAAAAGACACAAGAATACTACAAAGAAAGCATCATTTACTCTCCTAAAATGGTGAATAGAACCCTTCAATGCTAATTGAGAGTAGTACTGATACATAGGGATTACCCTCCTATCTCCTTCTGATGTTAGACCTGGAAAGATTCTCATAGAGGCTGCTATATACACCAGGTAAGAAGTCATGTAGAATTTGAAAGTAGTAGATACCTTTGTCAATTACTCGTGTAGACCATTGTTGATTTGTTCACCCCAGAAGATGGCTTGTTTGCCTTGGATTATTACCTTGATGAAAGGATACATCCATTCATGAAATAGTGAGGAAGAAGCCAATCCTCTTATCTTGCTGAGAAGAGTTATCAAATCGCCAACTTCTTCTATAAATTCACTTCTAGGAAAACTCTGTGGCCACCTAGACAAGTTTGACTATGGAGCTTTGATCCATTTAGTATTGATTACCTTCTTTTCCTTCTTAGGATTTTTGTCATATTTTTATTGTGCTTTAGCAAAATCTAGCTTTATCACTTTTGTAGTAGGAGGGCACATGAAAACCTTATCAATGAATTCAGGATCTAGTCTAATTATCACATTGCCATTTGCATCCATCACTACCCTTGTATCTCTATTATAAAATTGAGCACACTAAAGAACAAACTCTATGTTGTGGGCTACCACTGGGAAGGACAACACCAGATGAATGTTACTATCAATTATCTTCTTCATTCCAGAGCTGGAATTATTTGACTTGGTTCTTTCCACAAATTCATCCATATCCACATGGCTAATCTCGGTATCTCTAATGTCATCGACATTAGAAGTAACTAAGGTGATTGGAAAAACACCTTGATATTTGTACTTCATTGCTTTCGACTTCTTTAGAGACAACTCAGTCATCTAAATGAGCTATCACCAGAAGGATGTTGATGAAGAAAGAAGATCCATAGAAGAAACTGCAACAAAAAGTCATGATCATGCAATTAGGGGAAATACTGGTAATCTGGGAAAATTGCATGTTGACGATCATGACTTTGGAGATGCGCTTGAAAGGGCTAGAGTGCGAGCAAGCCAAAAAATAGAGGAAAGTGGGCTCAAAAAATCAAAATCAAAATTATCCTAGAGTTAGGAAAATTTGAGAGAATGTTTGCATGGGCGGCAAAATTTGCCACCCTTACATGTAAGGGATAATGTGCAAGTGTATCGGCGGTTAAATTTGCCGCTATTGCATGTTCTAGGAGAATTGAGTGTTATGTATCAGCGGCAAAAAATGTTGACAATGCAGATTAGTATGAATTGTGAGTTTGATGTTTGAGCAACAAATAATGCCGACACTGCAAGTTGGATATTTCAAGGTTTTCATGTAGGGGTGGCAAATTTTTCCACCTATACACTTGCTTTTTGATACATCTTCAAACGTGTAAGCGGCAAAAATTGTCGACTTTGCATCTGATCACAAGTTTATGGAAGAACTTGGGTAGTAAATTTCACCGCCACTACACGGGGACAAGCATAATGAACATGTTTGAGTGGAAAAATTTGATGACAATACACATGACAATGGCTATGAAGGTTTATGTCTCAAATGGTAATTATCACCAACTAAACACCTAAAGGTTATTTCTTGTATATCGGTAAAATCCACCGATGAAACGTTTACCATAGAAGGATTTAAACAAAAACCAAGGTTTCAAAAATTACTCAAGAAATAAAAATGAAGAAGGGGACGATTTGCCTCAATACAATTCAGAGAAGACATGGGTTTGATTACTTCAAAGAACAAAAAATAGAAAACCCTAAACGAAAACAAATAACAAGAACAATGGTTGGAGGACTTACCAGTCAAAAAGAATGAAACCCTAAGTGTGACGGCGACGAGTCAAAATCTGTCTAAATCTAATGTCGGCGCGATCAAGTAGTTTGAGGGAGGGTTCACGAATCAATTGGACAGTTTAGAAAATAGAAATAGCAAAAAGACAATGAGATTATTCATTTAAAAGGTTCACAAGGTGTGATTTTAATGCCAACATGAGTGGTAATTAATGCCACTGGAGTTCATGATTGTGAAGATCGACCTCGCTCAAGCAGTGAAAATCACCGATTGAACATGTGTTAATGGAAATGCAATGGCGGTAGAAATCACCACCATTACATTTGCTTTTTGGTGAGGAACATGTCACGGCGGAAGAAATCACCGCTCGGGCATGAGTAAATGAAAAACTATGTAAAAGTGGCAGAAATTGCCGACATAACACAAGTAAACAAAAAGATATACAATAGCAGCAAATTTGGCCGACTTTGCATATAATGACTCAAAATTTCACCAACACCCCAAAAATGACCAAAATTGATATTTTGGTCAATTTACAACCTAATCAATTTGCGCAAACATCGAGGAATTGATTCAAGGGAATGTTGTAAACAAGTTTAGGATGTCATACAACTTCACACGAGGCCAAGAAAATCTTGTCTTGATTTTCAAACTTAGAGTGTAGATTACGAAACGGACAAGTTTCGTAGGGGTTGTCTACAAAAACAAGCGTAGCTAATTTTGAGAACAACACTACTACCGCCTAATATAATGCTTAGTTGTCAGAAAAATGCCTTCTGCATCTAAATCTATCCCTTCAGCTTCCTCACAACCTTTATGAAAAATATTTTTTTGAATCTCTCTCAAGCTATCTCATTCTATGCATTTACAACCTAGAATTTTCTCCTACTCTTGGATCTCTCTATATAACTCTTATTTTATGCTCCTAAAGCATTACCATTATTAAATCTCTCTTGAGGATTTACATTGATACATAATGGTTGACTCTTCCAAATAGCTCATTTCTTATTATTCTACATCATATTCATAATATTGTTTGTCTTCTTGCTTTAAATAATATTTTTGCAACTTCTTTATCATGTATTTTATCTTTATTTACTTTGGCAAATCTATTGGTGACAATGATCATGTTATTTATTTTTTCACATGCACTAGGGTATTATTCCCCTTAGACTAGGGTTGATACTTATAGATTTATTTTATTGCCACCACTCTTAATTCCTAAACACACATAAGATAGGAGCACACACTATTTTTCTATCTCTTTATCATTGGTTGTCCATTGAGGTCAAAAGACCAACATAGGGGCTTGATTTGAAGGCAAGCTCCTAAACAACTTGAATATTTTTTCTTGTTTTACCTATAGGTATTTTGAGAGGCATTGAACTACACAGATGTTTTCTAGTGTCTTCCCCTTTTCTTGTCATTTCAATATTTCATTTAACTTAGGTATTTTATCTTCATTTTATCATTTATGTATTATGTAGAGTACCCTAGTTTGTTGTTTTGGTTGTCTCTATTTCTTGTTGTGCAGGTAGGTTCAAAATGTAGTGACAGTTTTGTATTTTTCTACTTTCTAGGATGATAGAGTGAGATTGAGATGGCAATGCACCATTTGGACTATAGTGCATTACCCAAAAATTCACACATTATGTTAGCATCTAAGACCGAGAGAACCATATTTCAGTGCAAAGTTATTTATTTTCTACTATTATGATTTTAAATCTAGCTTTTCAATTCTATATTTTAATTTCTTGTAAATTAGAATTTTCCATCCTAGCTCATATTAAATGTAATGTAAAAGTTAAAAGTATCTCTTTTTCTTCATTATAATTTGCAATGAACCCCCAAGAATGGATTTTCTAATCTAGGCCTAATATGTAAAACATAAAAAATTATAGATCTAAAAACCCTAATTTTTAGGAGAAAACCCAAGGGAAAACTAGATTAATTAAGATTTGTGGGAGTGATAAGTGACAATAAGTTCTATTTAAGGAAAAAATAAATGTTAAGAAGGAAATATGTACTTAGCTCTAGGCACAAAGATCAATGAGTCTAATGTAAGTTTAGAATTTGGATTGTCTCATGACTAGAAATAGGACCTTTCTATCTATGTAATTCCTTGAATTCTTTGCAAGGTTTATGTCTCTAATAGGTTTGAGTCTACACATGTAGATCATTCCTATATCTACAAATATGTCCTCTGACATATGAATCTAATCTTGCAAATTGTGTGTGTTTGCTCTATATTTCATCAAATTTGCAAATCAATGATAACTTTAAGAAAAGGCCATATTTGTTTATAAAATTCTAATGAATCCTAGCTAAGTGCATTGATTTTCTTGGTAGATCTTTAATTTTTATAGAAATAATATTAATTTTCCTACAAATTTATCCATGTTACTAGAATTTTTTATAAAATCCTAGTGAAATTAAGTACAATGGTGAATCCTTACTTGAAAAACCGACTTACTTGGTTGACACAATCCACCCATATATTCTTTTATTTTTTGTTATTTTGAAGCAAGGGCTTAGGGGTGGTATCCACTAGGGGTAAAGGGGTAGTTGTTGATGGTGGTTTTAGCACACAGTAATGCAAATGAAATACAAAGTACCTCACCTCTCTTGAAAAGTATCCTATCCTAGATAAGACTACTCCAAGGTTTATACAACTAGGTCATAACTTGTAGGAATAACTTCAGTGGAATGTGATCAGTTGTACCAACAAGGGGACTTACATATAACATAGGGTTTGTGAAAAGATGGCAGTAATGTAAATGCAGAAACCCTAGGTGATGCAGATTGTGAAGTCTAAAATTTATCAACAGATAATCAATGTAATGTTGCTCAAACCCTAAATTTACCAAACTTTATGTAAATAAAATGTAAAAGGAAAGGGAGAGAGAGAAGGGATAAGAAATCCTATAGACAATTGCAGAAATGATCAATAACCAGGTAGACAGATTCCCAACAATAAACAAATCCCTGTTTAACCAAGCATCCCACAATGCCACAAAGATTGTGCAATCTTCTAAGGAAATATAAAGATATTCAAATTGTGGAGGGTTTATCAAACGCCCAATTTCTAGCATAGCTCAATGAAATCACACAATCAAACTCAGCTCATATGAAATATGCTTAGACTAACCATGCACAATGACATACAATCAACAAGCCATTAATAGTATGGACATGAAATCCATCAAATATCTAAATGATTAACCACAACTACAACTGAATAACTAATTGGAAAGGTGAAGAGGAACCATGATAACCATATCCAACCAATAAAATGAACTCATATGGCAAAGGCAAATGAAATTCTATTTGTATTGATTAAGAAAAATGTTAGAGTTTCAACAATCCTTTCTTCAGTGCTTTCTCATTACCTTTACAATGAGAGATGCTACCTTTATATAGAGAGACAACCATAGTGAATTTTTCAATGGACAACATGGATTAAACCAACACCAATGGTCTAGATTACATGGCATTTAATTTAGTCGGTGGGTAGTTACAATCTCGAATTTGCTTTTGTCTTGTAGGAAAAAGACAAAATTACAACTTTTTAGCTCATGAGAACAAGATGAAATAGCAACTTTTTGAGTTGTCTAATGGGACAAATGACTTTTCTAAGGTGTTGACTTGTTAAAATAAGTATGTGGCATGTTTTTGATGAAGATATATCCAATTGGATGCTTGTTGGATCAATTCTTGATGACTAGATTGCTGGAACAAGTGGAGGTAGTTGTGAACATGTACTAGACATTGAATAGGATCTGCAGGAACAACAGGATGTAGGCATGATCTTTTATGTCTTCTAGCTCCTGGGACTTATTTCCATCATCTTGGACATCATACTTACTTCCTCTTGCAGGTGCAACATCAATTTGGTTGACAAAATGAAGATTCTGCATATTCAGGTCAGCAATGTACTTCTATGTGTTCGTCCTTCCAAGACAGCTCCAATTATCTCCTTTGTCCTCTTAGACCTAA
Source organism: Cunninghamia lanceolata (assembly GCA_027924645.1). NCBI lineage: Eukaryota > Viridiplantae > Streptophyta > Pinopsida > Cupressales > Cupressaceae > Cunninghamia > Cunninghamia lanceolata. The sequence continues at coordinate 34,893 of BSBN01001034.1, forward strand.
AAGTCACAATACCAAGCATCAATTTCATCATAACAAATCATTTTCCATCAATTTGAATCAAAATATGTCTATTTTCAACAATGGATTCATCAGGAACAACCCAAAATCAATATCACTTTGTTATGAACAACCTCATAAATCCATTGATTTTCACAAGAGTTTCTAAGTTTTTCACCATTTTCAAGTACGCATTTGGCCAATATAATGATCTGGGAAGTTTTTGTGGCCATTAGGATCTATTTGGATACTTTTATTTTGTATTTTTATAGCCTTTTTTTCAAAAAGTGAGATTTTTGGGGGGTACTGAACATTCAGGTGTAGTGGCATTAATTGATGCAAAACATGCTCAAAATCCACCCTAACATGGTAAAAATGTCCATCATGATGTGATAAATGGATATGCAATTCAAATTCACCATTAAAATCCAATTTGCACCTTGAAAAAATTAGTTTTTTAGCCCAAATCAGCAAAAAGAAAGGATTTTGAGGGTTACTGGACATGTACAGTAGAGGTTGATTTTAGCGCTAAATCTTCTCAATGCTCTAGCAGGGATTTCATCATCAACCGAATTGGCGGGAATTTGGTCGTCTACCGGATATGTGCAGTAGAGGTTAAATTCAATGCAAGGCAGTAGGCAGGTATTTTAGCACAAAATGCAGTGTCTTGGATTTTTAGCGTGAACTTGTTTATTAGATGCTAGTATTGATATTCGGTGTAAGTGGATTCTAGCACTAAGTGCAGTAGGAGAAGATTTTAGCACTAATTGCTTATAAAGACTTCAGCGAGAGAAATTGAGGGTACCAAATATATGCAATAGGCATGATTTTTAGCGTTGTCTTGTTGGAGTGATTTTTAGTGCCCAGTTGTCCGAATGGGGTCCAACACTGATATCCAGTGACACTAGATATTAGCGCAAAGTGTAGTAGGGGGTGTTTTTTCCACAAGATTTGAAAATGTCCTAGGTGACAGTATATTTCAAAATATATTTAAACTATACTTTAAATATTTTGAAATATACTGTCAAGATGTTTGAGATAGGTCCCTGATCCATAGGATTTAATATGCAAATTCTAGATTTTTGAGGATCCACCAGATTTCAGGCTTAGTTTTTCAAGGTTTTAGGACACCAGACTTAGCCAATTTCAGGATATCAAGGCTTATGCATTAGGATGAAAGTATATGAACCCCTTAGTGAAATGTTGTGAATTTTGACATGTTTTGCAACTCTAAGGTCTGGAAACTAGGAATTTCAACATGACACATCCTGCAGAAGCAATTTCAAGGACAATATCTAGTGATAGAGGATTTTAGAGCAAAATGCAGTAACACCCGATTTCAATACAAAAGGCATCAAATGACTATTTCTAAAGCACAAACTCAATCAAGACTCTTCCAAATCAACTATGAAAGACATCAAATGACCTGAAACATACCGGATACTCAAATTTGGAACAAATCTTGCCTTCTAAGCACAAATTTCACTTTCTCATCATCATAAGAAAGGTTGAGACTCCAAGCCAAGGCAAAAAAAGGGGTCTCCATTTGATAAAATGGGGCATGTGTACAAGGCACAATAGTAGACAATGGAGGTAAAGGGGTAGAACCTCTTGTGGGGGGTCAATGCTCCCTTTGAGGGGCATTGGAGCACACATGGATTAAACATTTTAAAAATCTCATACCATAAAAATAAGACAAATATGAATGAATGTACACCTTATATTCAACTATTGATCAAATGGTTCTAATTGAATTTTGTAGCTTTATAGGCACATGCCTTTTAAAAGGTTCACTCAATCCATAATTTCTTTTAGGTCGTTGATCAAAATCTAATCCCATAACCCAAGAGAAATTCTAGGATGAGTAAACCTTTTGAAAGGCATGTGCTTATAATGCCATGAAATTAAATCTGATCCATCTAGATTATAATGGAAATTAATGGTGATAAATAAATTCCCTATTCCTTCACACATTTAAACTACAAAAATACCCTACATTCTTTACAAGCCTCACTATCATTGGTTCATGATACCTATAGGCCCACAAGGGTCAATAGAAAGTCTAAAATTTGTATTTGTTAATATAATCTATTTTGCATTTGTTACAAGTAATTTAGATGCTCATACTTACTATTTACGCAACAAAAATAGAAAACTTAAGATCACAATTATCTTAGGTGGACTTCACCAAATAGAAGTCATTGCAACCATTATATAAAGTGAATACTTGTCGTGTTTGAAAACAAGATCTCAATTTCTTATCCATGTAAACTTTAAAAAATAATATTAGTAATAAACTTTACACTACTTGTATTCTTCATAATCATCATATTTAAGGCCTTGTATTCCCTAGGTTTCAAAATCCATGATAATAAAAAAAAAAGAAACAGTCACATTCGATGGTCTTGTTGTCACTATAGGACTATGAGGTTTATCTACAACTTAGTAAAGGAGAGAAACAATCATGTATGATTGTTTTATTATCGCCATAGGGTTATGAGGTTTATCTACAACTTAGCCTACACAAAGGGGCCACAAAAGAATGCTTGAAAACCTAATTATATATATTTATAAGTGGCAAATCCTACCAAATATTAATTTCAAAGAAAAAATAACCCCAAAAGTATGTGAGAATTTATTAGTAATGGTGAGGTGGCCCCCAAAATAAGAGGAACTATAAAATTAATGGTGAATATGGTTAGAATGTAATTTGTATTATAAACATTAGGTGACTAGGCTCTAATCACACGTCATTTACTATGGCAAAATAATTTACTTCAAAAGTTTAATAAAAATAATACTTGGGCAATTTAAGTGGCATTGAACTAATTTTTTCTAAAAATGGGACGATTTAGCTCCTCTTCTAACTTGTCCTATTTGTCAAAAATGGAGGCCCCAATTTAAACTATTTTCTATTGGTGAAGATTTTCTATTAAAAAATTATTGTTACTTGTTCTTGCTTTTCTTTAAAGACTAGTCATATTCAAGAATACCTTTAGAGGGTTGATAAATTGCTAGCGGACAAGTTCTCCAAGGTCAACACTAGGAAAAGATTGGCCTTATAGTCATCCTAAGAATCAAAGACATCAAGCAATGTGTAAGCTCTCTAGAATGATTATGCATATTTATATTTATTTTAGATGCTCTAATTGAAATGTTCCTAGGATGCTTCTTAAATTTAAATAATATTCAAATGATGCTTATGGATGTGAGATTGTGTGTGCTTTGAATGCAATTGAATGCCTTTAAATACAAGGACATAGCTCAATTAACCACACAAACATGTGTTTAGTCATCTCACAATGAATAGTGAAACATATGAGATTCAACCAAATTTGAATTCTACAATTGACCCAAGATAGCAAAACAAAAAAGTCTCTCTGGGAAATGAATGTATGATCATGGTGAGTATAATAAATGTGAATAATATAAGGAAATGTGTAGGATTGGATATCATATGATCAAAATATAGAAATACGTGTAAATGTGGACAGGTAAAGGTTTAAAGAATGAGGCCTACTTCATATAAAATTATGTCATTTGTCACACAATAATTACACTAGAATATTCTGTCAAAATAAATGACAATTGACATAAATATTATAAAACACCATTACACTTTCGAAAAAAAAATTAAAAACAAAATGTAAACGAAATTAAATAAAGACTTATCAATTAGAATCATTAATTAATTGTAATTGGTTGTCATTGACCAAAACTAATATAATTAATTGTAACTTGCATAAGATTCCTGCCTTCCTCAACCCGATGCTTTGCCTTACAAAGCGGAGAGTGAAGTCCACCTCTGTCATTGGGATTATCCTTAATGCAAGATTCCAGGCGGAAGAGAGGCCAAAGAGTAGGAACTCGACTCATTTTTTTATTAATTTTAATTACGTCAGACATTTATTTCACGCGGTATCCTATGCAAACACGCAATCTACGAGTTTAGTCCCTCGTCTGTCTACCCTCTGTACTCTTCACTAGCCGATAGGCTTATCTATAGGAGATTTTTATAAATATGTTATATTATGCAAGATCAATAAGATATTGAGTAGGTGATTTGCTATAACGAACGTCGACCATAATAATTATTTTGTGGGGTTTTTTTATGGAAAAATAATTTTAATAGAGAATAAGAGGCAGGAAGCATTTTGACTTGATAATTCATATTGGAAAACATTTCTTGCTAATTACTTGGATTCCATAGTTTTCATATATCCATAATGGCCCATAAAAGATGCAAAGCTATCATTTAGATACACATTATCCTCAATTGGTTTAAGCAATTTCTTAATAAAGATATTTTGTAATTTGATATCGTGTAAGGCACATCACCTAACAAAGTCACTAATGTGTTCATTTGGTCCTTGAGCACACTCAAATAGATAAAAAACTACAACTCTAGGTCCCATATTAAGTTTGAATTTCTTTAAGAACACCTTTATCAAATCATAAATGTGTGAATAGATACTTGAGGAGTGAGGGGAACAACTTGATAACATAATCTTTAAGAGTCCTTGGAAATAATTTACCCAATAGTATATCCTCATAAAGAAAATCCATGCATGTTGCTCAACTAAAAATGACCTCAAATGTGTGTTAGGCTCATCCTTACCATCATACATTGAAAATGAGGTGGCACAAAGCCCATAGGTAGTGGATGTACAACAATCTCATAAACCAATGGTGTATGTCTAACATCTTTGAATTCCTCATTTTCTTTCCCATTAGGTCTTGCATCCACTCTTTTCTCTAATTGATCTATCTTATGAGTGAATGCATCTACGGTGGAAGATTGAATATTAACAAAGGAGGATTGAAGGCCACTATGGTGTGTATAAGAGTAGGTGTGAGAAGTATGAGGGATGTAAGATGTGATAGGGTGGGGAAGAGCCAAAAAAGAAGAAAGATAATTAAGGGCATGCATGGAGGTGTCCATGGAGATGCAAAATAAGATATAGACATGGCATGAGATGGGGTAATAGATGTATGGATGGCATGATTAAAAGGGTTAGTGACAGGTTGGTTAGTGGTGGATGAAATGGGTTTGGAGGTGTAATACATCATGTGAGATGTATCTCAAGAGGGATAAAGTTAGGAGGAAGGACATATTAAGGAGGGAAATTGTATAAGGGATAAACACTAGGTAGTGGAACACTAGTAGTGGTAGTATTCTAAGGATGAGTGGTGGTGGAAGGGGAAATAGTAGAGGATGAATAAATGGTAGAAGTGGGAAATGAGGTTAGATGAAATAATCATAATATATGAAGCAATCATGGTATTAACTACTTGCAATTTCTCTGATCCATATGTCTTGTTGATGAACACATTAGAATCATATTGGCTAGTTGTGTAGAATTTCCAACATGAGCCAAACTAGCAAGCTCATTAGCAAAATCTTCGTTGTCCACATGAGCATCTTGGTTGTCCAAATGAGCACCATGGTCATAATCTTGTTGTCCTCTAAGTTGTTCTCATCTTAAGCATTAAAATAGATATTAGTCTTATTGGATTAGGTAGCTACGCTGGGGTTTCAATGAGCATTCCTTATGAATGGAAGAATAGGATCACAAGTAGTTCATCACATAAACAAAGATTAAAAGATAAAGCTCAATAATTCACCTTCAAATTTAAAAGTAAAATATATCAGTCGTGTATTAGATTTAAAAATGAAACCTTAATGGGCTAGCTAGGGGTGGTAGGCTAGGTAAAGGAAATATCAACAAAGCTCAAATACCTAAAAGAAAAGAGGTACTGGAATGAAATAGCAATGAATCCCATAAAAAGGATATATATACCTTAATCTTTTAGGAGAAAACCTTAGGGAAAAACTAGATTAATTAATTAAGAGCCATGGGAGTAATAATTGATAATAAATGTGAAGGAAATATGTACTTAGCTCCAGGCACAAATATGAATGAATCTATCATAACTTTAGAATTTGGATTGTTCTAGGATTGGAAATAGGACCTTTATGTATATGTAATTCCTTGAATTCAATGCAATATTTATGTCTCTAATAGGGTTGAGTCCTCACAAGTAGATCATTCTTGTATTCACAAATATTTCCTCTAATGCATGAATCTAATCTTGCAATTTGTGTATGCTATTTTTTGTAGTTCACTAGATTTGCTTATCAATGATAACTTTAAAAAAGGCCCCTAATTTTTTTATAAATCTTAGTGAATCCTAGCCAAGTGCATTAATTTTCATGGCAAGTATTCCCTTTTTATAAAATATTAATTTTCTTGCAAATATATGCACATTATTAGAAATTTTTATAAAACCCTAGATAATACTAGCCAAGGAAATTAATTTCCATGTTGAATCCTTCTTTTAAAAAATTTGCATAGTTGGTTAGCATAGTCCCGCCATATATTCTTTTATATTTTGTAATGTAGAAGCAAGGACCCAAGGGTGGCAGCGACTGGCAAGGTCAAGCGGTAGCACCCCTTGCAAGGGTTTAAGGTGGCAATGCCCCCTTGTAGGGGTTAAGGTGGCACTGGAGCATGTGTAGATTAAACATTTTAAAAATCTCATGTCATAAATACAAAACTAAAATATGAACAAATCTACACCTTATATTCAAATATTGATTGGGTGGTTTTGATTGAACTTTTGGGCATTATAAGCACATACCATTTAAAGTGTTTATTCAACATATAATTTCTTTTGGGTCATTTATCAAAATCTAATCATGTTGTTGAAAAGAAATTTTAGGCTAAGTAAACCTTTTAAAAGGCATATGCTTATAATGCCACAAAATTCAATCAGATTCATCAAATTATAATGGAAATATATGGTGGAATCTGAATTCTCTATTCCTTCACATATTTAAAACCATAAAATGTCGTACTTTGTATGCAAGCCTCATTATCACTAGTTCATGATACTTGCAAGCCCATGGGGGTCAATAAAAAGTCTAATCATTGTATTAATTAATAGAATCTAGGTTGCATTTGTTATAATATATGATTTATATGCTCCTACTTACTATTTGTACACAAAACAAGAGTAGGAAGCTTAAGATCACAATTATCTTTGGATTACTTTACAAAATAGAAGAGTTGTTGCAATGCTACACCCTTAATCCTATAGTGAGCATAGAGTTATGAGTAGTTGGTTTGTGGCTATGTTAGCTCTTAGTTAAGTTATATGATCATTATTATAGTCTTATTTAGATAATTAATTCATCCTAGGTGTTATATTTAGGTATCTAACTTGTCATGGATGGTAGCGAGAGCATAATTAGGTATGTATAGGAGTTTGTTTGTGGCTATGTTAGCTCTTAGTTAAGTTATATGATCATCATTATAGTCTAATTTAGATAATTAAGTCATCCTAGGTGTTATATTTAGGTCTCTAACTTTTCATGGGTTGTAGTAAAAGCATGATTAGGTATATATAGGACCTAGTAATTAGTTTATTATCATCATATTATGAATTGTGCTTTTATTAGAGATATTTGGAGGTTTCCCCCCTCGAAGTGGCTTATTATTCTCAGGTATTATCACATATTTGTAGCATATTTCCTATTATATTCTTCTCTTGTGCAAGTCATTTCATTATAAATGGTATTAGAGCATTATCTTGGCACTTAGAAGGAAAGAATTAAGGAATTTTTTACTCAAAAAATCAAATTGTGAAGCACATATCTCTTTCAATTTGGCAATTTTTTCTTGATTTTTAAATGGGTTTTCAATTCCATACTGAAGCTACTAGAATCTAGATTTGAGGTCATTTGGAGAAGATTTGAGGAAGTTATTGTGAAATTAGGGTTTTCACCAAATTCACTCCCAAGGCTACAAAATGATGAATTTCTTGGAGATTTTTCTAAAAGACAATACTTAGGCCCAAATAAGTTATGGTAAATTTTTTAAATTATGTTGATTTGTTTTGAGTAAGTTATTGTGAAAAATATTTTGGTGGCATCTTGGCGAGGGCTTCAACAAGAGACAAAAAGAATGTAATCACTCTTCGAAAATCTCCTAACAAAGATGATCTAGTAGTTGAGGGGATGGATACCAAACTAATAAAGACATGAAAAAGATGGAGGAGAAAATTAGGGGATAAATCAATAAGATGAAGAAGGAAATTAGGGGAGAAACCAACAAGATGAAGGAAGAAATCTTGTCAAAATTGAATGTGGAGATAGGAGATCTCAAGGTGATGATTGGATAATTAGTTGTTAGCCAAGGCTCTAGGGATTCCAAACATATGGAGCCACACAACAAGATTAGGGAAGAAGATGAATCCTCTAAGGAGTATGATGCGTTTGGGTTTGGCTTGGATCTAAACATGGATCATCACCTAAACAATTTTGTGGCTAGGCACTTCACACCAAAGATGGATATGTGAAATTTTGATGGCAAGGATTTGACCAATTGGTTTTACCAAATGGAACAATTTTTTGATCTTCATCATGGTCCATGTCAACAAAAGGTTGCAATGACATCCTTATACTTGGAACCATAAACAATTTATTTGGTATCATTAGATATGCGAAGAGAAGAAAAATAAGGGATGGGTTGTTAGATGGCCTATTTTCTAAGAGGAACTCACTAAACATTATGGTGACAATATTATGAATAGCTACTTTGGATAGCTTACCAAATTAAAGAAAATAGGTATGTACAATCAAGGACTACTCAACAATTTCAAATTTTGTCTTTAAGAGTGGATCATGTTATAGAAGGAATTTTATAGAAATTATTTCTAAGGGGCCTTAAGTACCACATCAAATATGAGGTACACATGTTTTGTCCATCTTCTCTATCCTAAGAAATTATTATGGCAAGGTATGTAGAGAAAACATTTTTGGCTAACACAAGGGAGGAATTCCTTAGTAAAGGATATAGGAGGATCCCTACACCATCATTTCTTCAACCTATGAGATTGACACATCAACAAATTAAAGAAAAAAGGTCCAAAGGGTTATGTTTCAGTTGTGATGGAAAATATAGTAAAAGAAATAAATGTGCTAAGAAGAAATTGGTCTACATTATGGGCACCTATGATGAAGAAAATGATGAAGACAATATAGTACAGTGGTTGTAGAAGACTCAAAATATGTCCAACCAACTATCTCTTGCTATTATCTATTAGGTATTATTAACTTGCAAACACTTAAGGTATCGGGTTCCCTTAAAAAGTAGAACGTAACAATATTGATTGACTCAAGGAGTACTCATAACTTCATCAATAATAAGTTGGAAAATAATTAAATTGTTTCAAGTTTACCTAACCCCATAATTTTAGGTTATGATTGTAGATGGAGGTTGATGCAAGGGCATCGGTTTAATTCATTCATATTGTCTAATTTTTGCATAGTGTTTATGTCTTAGGTGCCTCTAGGAAGGGAGCTTAATAATTTGATATGTTTGCCTTTGGCAGAATGAAATGAATAGTTGTAGATTATTGAGTAGTCAAAAGAGTCAGTTAAGTTTATTGTGTAGGCAGTTTCAACTTCAGTTATGAACGGTGGCAAGAATGATGAGGGAAGTTATTTTTGAAAGAGGCATCATCTGGGACAGAGCAATGGTTCAGTGAAGGTTGGTGAGAAGCTGTTATGGCTAGAAGCAAAGAAAGAATCCATCATGGTGAATGGTTATGAGGAGAGGTAGCCATTAAGAGGCAAGTGGTGGTCGAAATCTGAAAATGACTGAACATATTGGAGAAGGCAACGATAAGGAAAATCCCAATAATATAATTAAGAAGGAGGTCGCACGTACATAGAGGGAGGAGGCCATGAAATAAAGAGAAAGAGACCGATAGAGAAGAGGCTGACAGTATGAAGAAGGAGAGGGTTGTAAATTAGAAGGAAATAGTCACAGCCAAATAATGGACAAGGTAATAAGGTCATAAGGAAAATAGAAGAAGGCCAATTAGGGAAAGGCCGCATCGAGCAAAGGAGGACGACCAATGGAAGTGAGTGATTGAGCAAAATGGTGAAACATAGATAGAGGCCATGAAGGAGAAATGATGGGACTATGAGATTGAATATTGGGAAGAGGAGAACGAGAATGCAGAACTATGTGAAAGGGGAGAAAACCATTGATGGGATGATTGGTATGTAGAAGTGGCAAGACGAGTATTGTTGTAGGTGACTAGTAATCCAATGCTAGCCCATCCATCTGGGCAATGTATGTAATAGAAGATATTTGTAATCTATTCTTTAGTTAATATAAAAGGGTGTCATGTTATTGATTTGAGTTATTGATATGTTATGGGCAAATGATGACTACTATTATCTTTGTTAATAAAATCCCTTATGATGAGTATAGCATCTTAGTTCTTGTCACCTAGTAGACAAGTTGCATATGTTAATCGCATGTCCCTGTTACATGACTAAGGTTGATATCATTTAACTAGTATTTTGGTTCAAGATTGCATTTCCTATTCATGGAAGGTTCTTGTCTCTATGTTGGTTATATTGGGTTTTTTGTCATTGGTTTACAATCTGAAAATGCTTTATTATAGAGTCATTTATGTTACTATCCTTGTTACTATCACTAATGTGTCAGGAGGTCCATAGGAGACTATATTGTCAGGAGACCAGGTATTTAGTCATTGATTGCATTGGGTATGTGTGCATGTAACTGGATCATGCTATCATATTGGTTTCAGAGCGCAAAAGGTTCTAAGTGCGGAGTAGATCACCGAAGTGAGGCAACTTAGCCAGGACTTGTGGGTAGCAGATGAAGGAGAAGGTGAGAGTTGCAGTTTGTTGCAGATTGACAAGTTGTGGAAAACATGAAGAGGCAAAATATAGATTTTGATAGAGAACTGGTAGCAGTAAGATGAGATTTAAAACAATACATGATTGCAAGGCAGCAATGGCTAAAAGAATGTAGCCAAGAATACTTTTGGTGTTGGCCTATGACAAGGAAAGTGAAATGGCCTATAAGAGAGATTATTGAGAAGAGGAGAAGGCAGAGTAAAGAAGCCTTAAGAAGAAAAGATAAGAGGATGACAGGGTTCCAGAAAGATTGGGACAACAAGGAGTTGCCTCTAGAGCAACATGGACCAAATCAGGTCAAAGAAGTTCTCATGGTGGATGACTTAAAGGAAAGAAGAGAAGAGCAAGTGCAAAAAGAAGCACTTAAGGGAAGATGTAACAAAGAGAGGAGAGTGTCCTTGAAGAAGACATGTATGGAGACATTGTGGTCTCTGGTTTTATTGTCTAATGTTGTCTTTAAGTATGTGTTTGTAGGCTTGGAGAACGCCGTAAGGAAGGTCAAGAATGAGACCTTGAAGATGAAGAAAGATGAGGAAAGAATAGCAACCAAAGGAGTTGAAGATGAGAGAAGAAGAAAACAAATGGCAATAGCTAGTATGCATGAATGAATTGTAGCAGTACAGTGAGAAGAGGTACAATATAAGGAATTTAAATGTGAAGAAGAGAATAGTACTGTATTGATTTCAAATGATACTGTAGATGTTGAAGATGTTTTTGAATTTCAAGATGCTTTAGAAGATGTTGCAACAGCAACACAAGATGCTTATGAGGAAGAAAAGTTGGAAAGCTAAGAAGCCAAAGGTGGATATCATGTGGACAGTAGGTACAAGAAATTCTTAATGTTGTGTTTAGTTATGAAGTTGGAAAGGAAACTTTTGATTTAGATCATGTTGATAGAAGCAAGAGTGTGAAGGAGCAAGTTAATGAAAAGAAAGAGAAAGTGATTGATCATGGTTATGTAGTTCCCTATTGGCAAAGGAAACAAGTTGTTATGGGGTAGCAATTAACATGTAAAGAAGTAGATGCTTTTGATTGTGTTTATACTAACAAACAAGTGCAAAGAATGAGAGTTGTGTAGATGAATAAGTGGCAATTAGATTTGAAGGTAAAGTGGCCAGCAAGGGGGCCTAGAGAAAATATGGCAATGCAAAAGGCAAGAAGACCAAGTGCAGCAATAAAAAGAGATCAGCCCATGGTTGTGGCAAACAAAGTATGGAGAGAGAAGAGCATGGTAGTAGAAGAAGCCAGTGATGCTACAATAATTAATGCTGATACAAGCATGAAACTTGGAAAGGAAGATGTTGATAAAGGGCATGCGAAGGAGTCTTATGTGAAGAACATGGAGGCAGTAGATGGGCAACAGTTAGAAAATGCCCTATGTGATGTGAAAGGTAAGCAAGTTGAGTTTAATGATGCTTTTAAAACTTTAATGGATGATTTTGTTGAGGGAAAAGATAAGGAAATGTGGAAAGGTACAAACAATCTGATGAGGTTGATGAGGCTTTGAATGAAATTTATAAAAATGAGGAAAACATAAGGAAATTGTTGGATGAAAAAGAGATGAGGAGAAATAAATATCAGAAGAAGTGAGAAGGTAAGAAAAGGCAGATTAGAAGGTATGTGGGAAGAGTTGAACATAAAAAGAGGATAGCAGTAGCCTCTGGAAATGTAAATTTGAATAATGGAGCACCAACATACAAGGAAGGTAATGCTGGAACAACTGTGATTCAATGGAAAGAAGGCAAACAAGAGAATGATGAAGGTAATGTGGAGATAGAATTAGCAGGAGTAGCAACGAAAGATACTAAAGAGGATTTGTGGAAGCATTTGGCAGCCATTGAACAAGGAATGAAAAAGTGGAAGGTTTAAGGATGTGTGGTACAACAAAGGACACCTTGTAGGAGGTTGAAGACAATGGTACATAAGTTGTTGCAATCATGAATGAAATAGAAGATGAAGTTGAAAGTGATTTGATGTTGTAGCAAATGGCCATAGGGAAAGAGTGGCTAGAAAAGATGTCAGATGAGCAAGTTGAGTATGGAGATGAAGTGGATAATGTTGAAGACATGACAATTTGTCCATTTGTGTATAATGCATTGAATATGGATGAAAAGATGAGACGAGATTGGAGGAAGATGGTAGACATTGAATCCGATATTATGCAAGTAGAGAAAAACAGTGAAAAACAATGTTGGATGAGTATGCAAGTGATGCCAGAATGATCATGGAAAATGTGAAAGAAAATGATTTGATAAATTTGCAGAGAACCACATGTGCAGGAGCACATGATCTTTTGCCCCTTGGGGAGTATAATGCAGGGGCATTGGTTTAATTCATTCGTATTGTTTAATTTTTGCATAGTGTTTATGTCTTAGGTGGGTAGGTGGCTCCTGTCGCCTCTAGGAAGGGAGATTAATAATTTGATATGTTTGCCTTCGGCAAAAGGAAATGAATAGTTGTAGATTAGTGAGTAATCAAAAGAGTCAGTTATGTTTATTGTGTAGGCAATTTCAACTTCATTTATGAACGGTGGCAAGAATGATGAGGGAATTTATTTTTGAAAGAGGCATCATCTCAGACATAGTAGCAGTTCAGTGAAGGCTGGTGAGAAGCCGTTATGGCCAGAAGAAAAGAAAAAATCCATCATGGTGAACGGTTATGAGGAGAGGTAGCCATTAAGAGGCAAGTGACGGTTAAAATCTAAAAATGACCAAACATATTGGAGAAGGCGATGATAAGGAAAAGCCTAGCAATATAATTAAGAAGGAAGTTGCATGCAGATAGAGGGAGGAGGCTGCGAAATAAAGAGAAAGAGGCCGACAATATGAAGGAGAGAGTCATAAATTAGAAGGAAGTAGTTGCAGCCAAATAATGGATAAGGTAATAAGGCCATAAGGAAAATAGAAGAATGCCGATCAAGGAAAGGCCACATTGAGAAAAGGAGGATGACCAATGGAAGTGAGCGATTGAGCAAGAGGGTGAAGCATAGATAGAGGACGTGAAGGAGAAATGATGGGACTATGAGATTTAATATTGGGAAGAGGAGAATGAGAATGTAGAATTGTGGGAAAGGGGAGGAAACCATTGACGTGATGGTTGGTATGTAGAAGTGGCAGGACGAGCATTGTAGTAGGTGGCTGGTAATCCAATGTTGACCCATCCATCTGGGCAATGTATGTAATAGAAGATTTTTGTAATCTATTAATATAAAAGGGTGTCATGCTATTGATCTATTATGGACAAACGATGACTACTATTGTCTTTGTTAATATGGTCCCTTATGATGAGTATAGCATCTTAGTTCTTGTCACCTGGTAGACAAGTTGCATATGTTAATCACATGTCCCTGTTGCATGACTGAGGTTAATATCATTTAACTAGTATTTTAGTTCAAGATTGCATTTCTTATTCATGGAAGGTTCATGTCTCTATGTTGGTTATATTGGGTTTTCTGTCACTGGTTTATAACCTGAAAAGACTTTATTACAGAGCTGTTTATGTTACTGTCCTAGTTACTGTCACTAATGTGTTAGGAGGTCCATAGGAGATTGTATTGTCAAGAGACCAAGTATTTATTCATTGATTGCATTGGGTATGTGTGCATGTAATCGAATTGTACTATCAGAGGTACAATTAATTATTCAAGAAAATGCCATAATATTATACTCACCATAGGAGACTACATACTTAATATGTTTTCTAGACCCACATGGATAGAGTAGAAATTATTTTGGGGGCCTAGTGGCCCACTACTTTATGAAAAATTGAGATGAACTTCTAGGAATTATTCTTGTGGTTTCAGTGAGAGGGTAAAACACTTGAATTAAGGAATTTGTATGAAAAGTATCTACAAATAATAATCTTGCTGCAAATATAAAAGATGATTAACAAGGGGGGTAGATAGAGGTGTGGTTTAATTATTATCACTAGAAGTGTAGTAGTCAAAGATTCCTACATTGCTGAATCCACAACCTATTTTGAACATAAAGAACAAAATGAAGTAGCAAGTTGATCAACAAAATATTAACATAGATAATGCTACCTAAGCTATACATAGAGGGAAGTCCCATCTTAGAGATTGAGTTAATTTTCTAGACATACACAAAGGAGATGAATACTAGGACACTCAATGGCTGAATACACAAATAGAAGAATGTGCTAGTCAAAGATTCCATAAGAGATGATGAAGATTTTATATAGAAGCATCCAAAATTGATCAATGTTGAGAACAATGCTTTTGTGAAAGGGGCATGCTATGACCCTAATCCTACAATGTGCATAGTGTTATGAGTAGTTGGCTTGTGGCTACTTTAACTTTTAATTAAGTTGTGTAATCATTATTATAGTCCTATTTAGATAATTGTAATGCCCACCTATACATGCATGTACAAATGGACACACGTTGCAAAATTTTTTATTTTAAACATAATAATATTACCAAGAGTTAAGGGGCAAATGTAGACACCTAAAAATGTCTTCATCGTCAAACCAACTCCCTACATCCCTAAACATACCAATTTCCCTTCTAATCAATTAATTAAATTTTTATTTAATTAATTATCCTTCCATCACCTAATTTTTCATCATTCTATCCCCAACAATTAGATTAATTTTATTAATTCAATAGTTCAAACCTTAGCCAATTGATTTAATAAATATGCAATATTTATTTGGTCAATTTCTCCCTCCTCACTAAACCCAATTAATTAGCTAAATCATGTTTAACTAATTAATTCAGCCTATTAATTGACCTATCCCTACCCTAGGTAATTAAATAACTATTATTTAATTGCCTACCCTAGCCTATCTCATCCTAGCCTTAGGATTAATTAAATAAAACCTATATTTAATTAATTTTAACCTCTCATTCAAATGATCAAACCCAGCTTAACACCATTCCCCACATCCTCTAAATAAAAAATTAAAATATATCCCACATCACAATTAATATCTCTTACACCCCTTACCCATGCTATGCCTCATGTCCACTCATCCCCAAATGAATTTTTAATTCATTTTACCCTTCCCCATGTGAATTTTTAATTCACACATATTCCATCTCATCCATGCTCATTTAATTCACCCTTTTCCCAAAATAAATATAAGATTCATATTTATTCCTAGCCCTCCATTCCTCCAAGATGAATCTGGGCCCTCCACATCATCTTCATCCTCCACCATTGATCTCCCAAATCAATCTCAACCCTTGGATCAAAACCTCTCCAAAATGCCTATAAATACAACATCCTTCAACCCTTTTATCCATCCAATTTTTTATGTAATGTTACCATGCCAAAACATCTAATGAGCTAGCTTGTGAGTTGTAATTAGGATAGAACATTTCACACTTGTCTTCTTCAACTAAGGTATATCTTAGGAGCTCTTGGGTGCAAAGCTTCTTCCCCTTTGATGAGATTAGGTCTCCTTTTCAAGGTATAGCTTCTTGTTTGTATGCATTTAGTTTGTGTTTCACCTTCGATATGGATTTCCTATTCACATTGGCACGCCCGGTGGGACCCACAAGGTTTATATCTAATCATTTTTTTGTGAGTTTTTGTTTTGGAGACATGTTTTTGCAGGTGTGGCGCTATCTACTTGCATAGTGGCGCTATCTTTGGTGCATTTTAGCGCTATCCTCTATTTCGGCACTATCTGACAGAACATCTTCTCTCTTGAAATTCACTCACCTATTCATCTAACTCCTGTTCTTCCTACTGTTTTTCTAGTCTATCTACTCTCTATTTTTGCAGGTATCTTGAACGAAGAAGGGGAGGTCATGCCAAAATTTTCTTAAGGACTAAACATACATTTTTGGCATTTATCTTGTCTTGCTTTCCATTCATTAGGCTAACAAGACTAACAAACCCTTTTTCTTTGCATTCTAACCCTCTGTTTTGGTTAGGAAGACCTCTGTTTTGCAGGATAGACAAGTTCAGGCTCGTATCGACACTATTTTCAATTGTGACAGACCCTTTAACCACACACGCAATGGTGCTTTGTCATATCCATATTAGTGCTATTTCTTGTTTTAGTGCCTTCTATGTAGTATATTAGCTCTATTTGATGTCTTAGCACCTTATGTATAACATTTTAGCGTGATATTCTATTTTAGCACAATCTGTATCCTATTTCAGTGCTATTTTGTAAATCAACACTATCTGTATGTATATCAGCACTATAGTCTAGGGTGTTAGGTTTTCTGTCAGTTTCTGTCAGTAGCAACATTACAGTCCACAGTGGCGCCATTTGGTCTCTATTTTAGCGCTATGTTTATAAGCTAACTTTGGGTTCTATGTAGGGACTGATAAGTTGTTTACAGGTCATTACCATCATCTTGTAGCCACTAACAAGTTTTTGTAGGGTGTTTATCTTTAGTTTAAAAACAAACACTTTAATTGGGACTTAAAAAGAACCCTTGCATGTTAGCTTAGAAATAAACATTTCGATTTGGTACAATAAAATTGATCAACAACCAACAAACAAATCTTTATGTGCCTTAACTTAAACAACATTTGAATTTGGTGCTCCAAAATTCACAAGTGGTTGCCAACAAATCCATAAACATTTCAATTTTGGGCTTTAAAAAGAACCACAAAGTGCATCAATAAACTCATCGGATTAAAAAGAACAACAATCTACATTTTTCACTCATCTAAAAAAGAAAATAAATCAAATTTATGTGAAGTGTTTTCGTGATTATGTTTGTAGTGTGAAAAGTGTATGCTCTTGCCTCGCACCATTGGTGATCTTGGGAATCAAAAGATTCTCACAACACTTGCATAAATCACCCCAAACATAATCCAAAGAACTAAAATGAACCTTTTTTAGTGTGACATAAGTACAAAATATACGTATGCTCTCCCCTCGCATCCTTGTATGAACTTGAGAATCAAAAGTATTTTTGTGGTTGTGTTGCTTTTGTTAATCCTTTAGAGGACCTGCCACCCCACTTCAAAAGGTGGGAACGACCCAAGAGGCAACAAGCTAAAGCCAAGCTCTTTCGAGCTGCTATATAAAATAATGTGTTTGTGACGAAAGTCACAAGCAATAGGTGTTGTTGTGTCATACCGATAGCCAACCTCCCCCAAAACCCTCCAAGGCGTAACCCTTGGAGGTTGAGAGACTCCATAATAGAGAGTAGTGCTACCACATGTATGGCCACCTGAGCAAATGCGCTTACTACGAACCTTTGTTTTAGCAAGCCAAAAACCTTCTATTTGTTGACGCAGAAGGGAAACCTTTGAAGCAGCCTTGATTCATGGTTCTTAGCCGAGGTCACAGGGACAATCCTAAGGTTTGGTGAGGGACAAGCCTTCATGGAAACCTGGATCTTGGTATGTGTGAGAAGTGAGTGCACTATAAGGGGTAGCTGGTGCTACGAAGATCCTAGAGCTACCCGCTTTGAATAGGTGTGGCTAGGGGATTCAACAAATACTGTCATATCTTCACCTTAGGTTGTGCAATGTGCTTGTTTAACAAAATCACATGTCTTTTCACAAACAAAATCTTGGTTATTGTGTGTTATTGTGCTTAAAATATTTTCAAGAAACTTGCCAAGAGACAATAAGAATCATTTGATCAAACTTCATATCAAAACAAATCCAAGTTTGACATCAAAATCCACATTTTTCAGAGCTTTGACCAACACTGGCCTATTTCAGCACCATCTCTGTCTACTTTTGGTGCCATTTCACCTATGGATTGGTGCTATTTGTAGATTAACTTGCCTAAAACCAAAGAAAATTCCATTGTGATCTTTAGGACCTGCTTTTCCATAATCCATAATCACCTTCCAAAAATCTGTCAAATACCCCACTCATTTTTTCTAATCATACCTTCATTTTGACCTTAGAGAATCAATCATTATCATTATCAAACCCTTTCCTATATCATAATCCACTCAAATTCATATCCATTCATCCTCATTAATCTTTGCATACCTCTTGGACCAAACAAACATCCTTGTTACAAGAAATCATTCCAAAATCCTTTTGCTTCTCTCATCAAAAACATATCTAAAATCTTCCAAATCCAAACACCCATAAAAAAATCATCAACCAAAAACTCATCATCCCCTTGAGCTAAGGCTAGATCTAGATTTCATCTTTTACATCGTATTTTTCTTGGAGAGTCATTAGTCAACCTTTCAACTAAAATAATCATCCTTCTTTGTGTAAGGTCATTAGTCTACCCCAAACAAAGAAAAACATCCATTTGTGCAACACAAATCTAGATCTTACTTGAGCTCATCCGTTGACCTTCAAAATCCTTTTTCAAAAACATCATTCTAATCTCTCATACCAAACATCAAAATCAACATCAAAATCCCTTCCATCAAATCATCCTCAAGCAAACATCATCTATCATTTATCTTTTGGTCCAAATTTGTACAAAAAGTCAAATACCATCCTCTCTTATCATCCTTAGATTAACACCATTTTTTAAAACTTATTGATCCTTCATCACACTACAACTCACCCTTTCCATCCCACTACCACATTCATCTTTGGGTCTAACAAATCAATCTGGATTCTCTAAGGTCTCCATCCCCATTTCACTCCACCTCTAATTCAAAACCATACACGTGCATCTCCATAACTAGATCACAATACAAAAAAAATCAAGAAATGGTAGACTCTGGACAATATAAGGGCATAGGAATGCCTAATACTAATGACAATAACTTACCAATCAACCAAACACACAAGCTACCCTGGATCTTTCAAATCTGACATACAACCCCAATGAAAACCCCTTCCATTTCTTGCAACCACCACCACCACCGCCGCCACCTACCCCTAGCCAAGATGATCAAGATGTCTTGAACTTCACACAAGATGCCGACAACATGGACTTACTTAACAAAATCCTAAGGTCAGATCCAAATAGATATCTTGACTACCTCCTCAAAATTGGTGCCCAACCACCCCACAACACGACATTGTCTCAACCATCCACCTCTAACATTAATCCTACCACATCCTCCCAACCATCTACATCAAACACCCAACCTATCATCTCTTAAACATCAAAACCCACCGTATCTGCCACCCCCACAAGCTCTAATGTTACCACATCTAAGATTCCCACAAGTGTCTCCAATCCTACCACCTCTCAACCTATCACCACATCCACTATCACAACTAACATAACCTCTTCCGTTCCACAAATCACCTTAGGCATCCAAGGGAACCTCACAAATACAAGCACCTCCACGAGTGTACCTCCATTTAACCCTCAAACCATAGCCTACATAAGACAATTCTATTCACAACCACCTTACAACACAACCAACCTATCCAATGTCAATCCATCTCATGTCAACCCATCCAATGTCAACCCATCCAATGTCAATCCATCTAATGACACGTATCTACAAAACCCCATAACATCATCAACACAACATAAACCCAATCCTCAAATACCTCCACATATTCTCCAACAAATCTACGCCTATCAACAACATCTCACACAACTCAACCAAAATACCACCCCACAATATCAAAACATGACATCCCAAAACCTCCAACATCAAATCCCACCCAATCTCCAACATCTCATCAATCAGCAAACCTACACACTGCAACCACCATCAACCCCAGATCTAACGAGCATTGTACAAACCTTGATCCAAAAAGTAGATGATATACAAACTAGGGGCAAATGCAAGCATTATTCCTTTGAGGATATTTGTCCCTATCCATTTGATCAGACACTGTACATGCCCCCTTTCCCCAAAAATTTTGAGACGTCCAAATTTGACAAATACAAGGGCAAAGGAGACCCTAGGGATCATCTTAGGGAGTTATATCTCACTTGCTTAGAAGTCTCAAACAACGATACATATCTAATGAGACTATTTCCAAGAAGCCTCGGTGGTCAAGCCACTGAGTGGTTCACACATCTTGCTCGGGGCATTAGGTCTTTCCCTGAGCTCACAGAAAAATTTGTCAATCACTTCTCCTATAATTTTGAACATGAAATATCCATGACAGACCTTTGCAACACAAAATAAAAGAGCAGAGAATCCTTCACTTCCTTCTTGTAGAGGTGGAGAAGCTTAGCAAGCAAACTCCCTTGGCCAATCCCTGAGAAACAATTAGTCACCATGTTTGTGACTAACCTAAATCAAGAAATAGGGCTCCATCTACACATCCTATGTGCGTCTACCTTTGAAGAAGTCATCGACAAAGGTACTACCATAGAAAGGGCCCTCATCGCTAAGGGCTCCATCAAATTATATGACAACAAGTCCAACAACAACAACAACAACAACAACAACAACAAACTCCATATCAACACCCCCAATACAAACAACAACACCAACACGCAATCAAACGACAAGCCACGCTATTGGGGGAAGAACAAAAACACCTTGAACGATGGTGTCACAGATGTGAAAGCCGTCCAACATGTACAGAATCAAACACCTTCAAATACATATATCGCCAATGTAAATAACCCAAGGGGGAAAACTAAACAAAATGAACCTCGAAGGCAATTCACACCCTTAGGGGAACTAATCGAGGATATCCTCGACAAATGTCTTAAGAAAGGTTTGATAACCCTCCCACCTATTAAACCTTGTCAAGAGAATGAGCTAAAAGCTGCGTGGTACAACAAAAATGATTATTGCGACGACCACCGCATTGTGGGCCATAAAACTGCTGACTGCATGAAATTAAAGCATTGTGTCCAATATCTCATAGATCATAATCAAGTCATCCTTGAACAAAGAACCCAACCATCGCCCAACGTTAATTTTAGAGCTTACAAGGATCCACTGCCCAACCATAACAAAGCCTCCTCATCCAATCAAGCCTACAATGTCACCCCATCGCCCACATCCTATGACTCTATTGTAGGATGGATAGAACCATAGTTTAACCATGTCAACACAATCACCATTCGGGATCAAGCACCTGATTGCACCGTCACAACTCGTTGTGGATACGTATCTATCCGCACAACCCCTACCATTGATCAAACACCCGCATCCACATCAGACTCCCTACCCACTTGTCTAACCACGTGCCCATTGCTTACTAATCAGTACAACCTCCTAGAACATCTAGGAAAGACCCCTGTGCAAATCTCCATACTTGAGCTACTCCGCACGTCACCCCTCCATAAAGAAGTCCTTGACAAAGCACTCTTGGAAACCCAAGTTCCCGCCAACCTAAATGTGACTCAATTCCAAGCCATGGTAGGACATATCGCCGTGCTGCATCACCTCACATTTTCAGAAAAGGATCTTCCTGCTTCAGAACACTTACATAATGATGCCTTACACATCGAAGTCTGCATCCACAAGCATATCATCAAGAGAGTCTTAATAGATGGTGGCTCTGGCCTAAATATATGCACTCTTAAATAACTAAAACACTTGGGATACTTAGATGTGGTTGTAGACACTAGTGAGTGCATAACAATCAAAGGGTATGATGACACTATCTGAAGGAACTATTAAGCTCCCTATTTAAGTGGGACAAAAGATAATGGAAACAAAATGTCAAGTCCTTGATCTTGATCTCCCCTACAACATTCTCCTTGGTTGACTGTGGATCCATGCCATGCAAGTGGTCCCCTCTACATTCCACCAATGCCTAAAGTTCCCTCACAATGGCATGGAAGTAACTATCTATGCCGACCCCTGCCCCTTCCAATACTGCAGTTTCTTGGAAGGCCATGACCACACCTTCTGTCCATATAACAAAGCCATCACAAAAGCCAATCCCACAACATCCACCTCATACATCAACCTCGCCAACATTGCTACCACTTCATCCCAAACACCTCCGTCACCCGAGGTCAAGATCAAGCTCAGTGACATGGGATGTGGGGAATACGAGCTACATAGTACCTTTTGTGTGGGCACATTACCCAACCTTAAAATGTTTGGCATCCCAAAGACAGAAGCAACCAATACAGTTGTCATCAAATGCAAGCCATCACCTACCTTTGAGAGGAAACACCTCTTGGATCAAGATGTGCTCAAAGACATATCATCCTGGCTATATAAAGACGAAGAAATTGAGCAAGAGGCTCCCACCATACCAACAGAAATCTATGGTAAAGGGTCAAAAATTGTCAAAAATATGGGCTATAAAGGACAAGGCGGTATTGACCTTCATGAATAGGGGATCGTGGAAGCAGTCCAAGTGACAAGAAATCCTTATACTCAAGGGTTAGGATATGGTCAATGATAATGTATCCTCACTACCGATGAATGTATCTTAGCCGAGGTCGCTACGGTCTCCCTTGAAGTTGATAATGTCAACGAAATGGGCCATCAAGACTCCTTTAGTGACTTAACTGATTTCTTTGACTCATCCATATGCACCATATACATAGTCACCACCCTAGCCTCTTCATCCAATAACTTACCCCTTGTATACCCATACCTCATAGACTGGGACCAACGGGGACCTCCTGTCTTCGATGTAGCACCAAATGATGAAGCCATCACTGAAATGATGGGGGCTAGAGATCACTTCCCCTTGGGAGATCATAGAGTAGGATACATCATGGAACTTGATACGGCTACATATTTCAGAAAGACAACCCCTATTTCCCGTCACCAAAATATAAAAATAAAACATGGATCTGATGGTGAAAACTACTCCGTGGCAATGTTAAACCCCAAAAAAGTAACAATAAATGACGTATCTCCTGGTGAAAACCTCCACGAGGTACTAGGAGATGGAAGCATGGGCCTTCCCGAGATAGACAAAGTATATCCTGACAAATCACTTGTCCTAGTGGAGCCAGCTCAAGAGATGAATCTTGGGATGGAAGAAGAGCCAAAAATCACTTTTAGGCCAGAATCTTTCAATGCAGTAGAGAAAGAAAACTTTTTAGCATTCTTCAAATGCAGAAATCACAATTTTGCGTGGACTTATGCAAACATGCCAGGGCTCGATCCTGCTTTAGTCATCCATCACCTTGTAGTATGGCCTAATGCAAAACCAGTGAAGCAAAAGCTCAGAAAAATGAACCCCCAGGTGGCCCTCCTAGTCAAAGTAGAACTAAAGAAACTACTAGATGTTGGGTTCATCCACTCGATCGATTATCCTGAATGGGTTTCCAACCTAGTACCAGTGGCCAAACCTGATGGTCGAATCCATTATTCCACTAACTTTTGAGATCTTAACAAAGCCTACTTGAAGGATGATTTACCCTTACCAAATATTGACATGATAGTGGATCTTACAAAAAGACACGAAATGTTATCCCTCATGGATGGTTTTTCAGGGTATAACTAATCAGGATCGCAGAAGAGGACCAACATAAGACAGCCTTCATATGTCCATGGGGGATGTATTGCTGGTGGTAATGCCTTTTGGCCTAAAGAATGTTGGAGCCACGTATCAATGAGCCATGACTGTCATCTTCCATGATCTTTTCCACCACATCATGGAAGACTATGTGGATGACTTGCTAGGAAAATCAAAGACAAGGGAGGAACACCTGGATGTATTGGCAAAGATCTTCGACCGATTGGAGCAATACAATTTTCACATGAATCCAAAGAAATGTGTATTTGGGGTCACCTCCAAAAAACTTTTGGGATATATAGTCTCCAGAAGGGGAATTGAGGTAGATCCCACAAAAGTCAAGGCCATCACTGAAATGCCTCCTCTGAAAACATTAAAAAAGATAAGAAGTCTGCAAGGGAAACTCTAGTCCATTCGTCAGTTTATTGCTCAACTTGCTGATAAATGTAAACCATTCCAGCATCTACTCAGAAAAGATACAGCTTTTGTCTGGAACAATCAGTGTCAGGTTGCCTTTGATCAGCTAAAAGAATACCTAGCTAATCCCCCTATTCTAACTCCACCAAGGCACGAAGAACCTCTCCTATTATATATCTCAGCAACAGAGACAACTATTGGAGCCTTATTAGCATAGCACGATGAACAAGGAAAGGAAAGAGCCATCTATTACATTAGCTGCACCCTAATATCCTATGAGCTAAACTATACACCAATTGAATGAGCATGTCTAGCCCTGGTCTTTACTTCACAAAAATTAAGACACTACATGCTCAATCACAAAACCAAGCTCATCACCAAGATTGATCCACTAAAATATCTACTAAACACAGCTACTCTTACTGGGAGAATGGCAAAATGGGTCATGATCCTCACTGAATTTGACATTGAATATACTGAGAGAAAAGCCATCAAAGGACAGGTTATCGCTGATCAGCTGGCTGAAGCACCCATTCCTGCAGAACATTCTACACTGGTAGAGTTCCCTGATGAAGCCATCTTGAATATAACACTGACAATAGAAACATGGAAAATGTACTTCGATGGATCATACACACATAGAGGCTCAAGGGTAGGCATTCTGTTTGTTACTCCTCAAGGTGACACAATCCCCAAGTCATTCAAAATCACATTCCCATGTACCAACAATGTGGCAGAGTATGAGGCCCTTATCACAGGTCTCCGAATGGCAATCAAATGGAGAATTGAGAAGCTGACAGTGTATGGTGATTCTCAACTGGTCATCCGGCAAGTAAACAATGAGTACAAGACTAAGGATGATAAACTATAGCCTTAAAAAAAGATGGTCGATGACTTTAAAGACTATTTTGATGACATCCACTTTGAGTAGATCCCAAGGCAAAACAACAAAGCTGCAGATGCCATGGCCACCATCGGGTCCCTAGTCGACATGAAGAAGGATGGAAATAAGTGTGAATTCCTAATAGAGGAGCTCCCTATTCCAGCATATGATGTCCCCCAATTAGAACTAGTGTACAAAGTCATTGGTCCATTATCCCCATGGTATCAAGAAACCTATCTATATCTCCATGATAACATCATTCCTCCTAACCTATCTACCTCACAACGTAAATATTTCATCCATCGAGCCTCCCGCTTCACCCTTGTAGGAGATACCCTATACAAAAGGAGTCTTGAGGGCATGCTTTTATGATGTTTAGACTCTAGGGAAGTTGAATGGGCCTTGTAAGAGGTACCTGCTGGTATCTGTGGGGCACATCCAAGTGGACCCACTCTTGCTAAAAATATCCTGAGGACTGGATACTATTGGCCAACCATGGAACGAGATGCCTATCAGTTTATAAAAAAATGCCTACCATGTCAACAGCATGGAGATCTCATTCACGCACCAACACAGGAATTGCAACTAATCACGACGCCATGGCCTTTTTCACAGTGGGGACTCAACCTCATAGGAAAAATCCATCCACCTTCATCCAATGGCCATAAATTCATCATCATAGCTACCGAATACTTCACCAAGTGGGTGGAAGCAATACCACTCACCTTCACCACTGGCACCTAGTTATCCAAGTTCATCCTCCATTATATCATATGTTGTTATGGTATCCCTCATTCCATCATCACTGACAATGGAAAAGCATTCAAGAACCAGGAAGTCTGCACTTTGTGCAAAAAATTCCAAATCCAACAGTACTTCTCCACTCCATATTACCCTCAGGGAAACAGTCAAGTAGAAGCTTCAAATAAAACTATCCTTTGCATTCTAAAGAAGACGGTTAATGAAGCAGCTCGTGACTGGCACCTCCAGCTCAACCCCGCCTTATAGGCCTATCGCACAAGCATCCATACCCCACAAGAGCCACTCCATATTCCCTTGTATTTGGATCTAAAGCCATTTTACCTATTGAGGTCGAGCTCCCATCTGTAAGAGTATCCCTACAAAATATAATCAATGATGAGGAATATCAGGTTGCAAGGTTGCATCAGCTAGAATTACTAGATGAGAAATATTTGAATGCATTGAACCACCTATAGGCCTATCAAAATTGCCTCAGAAGAAGCTACCACAGGAGAATTAGAAACCAAAAATTTGAAGTAGGTGACCTTGTCCTCATGGAAAACCAAAAAAACTTGCAGGAGCGCCCTAAGAAAGGAAAGTTTGAGCCCAATTGGCTAGGACCCTATGTCATCACAACTAGCTATGGATCAGGAGCATAGCAGCTTACAACACCTGAGGGGTAGCCTCTGGATGAGCCTATGAACATTTTACACCTGAAGAAATTCTATGCATAACCCATCAAGTACCCCAAAATCAAAAAATTAAAAAATCAAAAAAATCAAGAAAAAAACCTGAGTGCAATAAAGACTTCCAATGGTGAAAATTACTTCAGTGACGCCTTGGATAAGTACCGTGGTGAAAACCTGTTTCAGGCGTGTGTAGTGGCCAGTTCTACCATCTAATAAGTCCTCTTTCCGTCACAACACTCCAAATCACACACATCCCATGGCTTGGAATTCTGAAACATCAAGTCCTATCACCCACCCCATAGTATCCCACCCAAGGCTAACTCATGGAATGAGGATCCTTCTAAGCTTCTTTCTGTATAGTAGAAAATCAAAAATTCCAAAAAATAATAGAAAATCAAAAAATCCAAAAACAATACAAAATCATCAAAATCCAAAAAAAATTTCCTAAACAGTTCACTACAAATCACCCCCATACATCGATCTTGCTACAATTTGCAACCATCAACATCGATCAACTATCAGCATCACACTCATCCTAAACCATTCCCACATCACCAAGTCTTGCCAAAACTACATATTCATCTCGCCTGCATCTTGAAAGTATCTTGATCCCGTGGACACAGGGTATGTAGGTAGTCTAGAATATGAAGGAAGTTTACAGTACTCAGGTACATAAGATGCACCCAGCCAACCCGTTTGGATGGTCCCCATTCACTAAGCTTGTTGAACCCAATAAATGGTACACACGCTAAGTATACACTTGAAGCATGGTCCCTAATGCAAAAATCATCAATCAACATACCAACTATAATCCTACACATGGCCTGACTATCCTTTTTCCCACCTTTCAAAAAAATTATCCAACCAAATCCAACAAATTTGTGTCCTAGGATATATCATTCCGACAATGGACAATAATATGTCATTTTATCATCATGTATCTTGGCAAGAGCACACAAAGGCTATTTGTATCTTTTCAGTGGTCTTTTTGATTATTGATTTTTATCTTTTTGTCTCACTCTAGGTCACTTCCAAAGCTACCTTGATTTCATTATATCATGGTAAGTGGTGGACAACACTTGGAGTAGACATGGTCATTGTTTCTGTATGCTATACTTGTGGGTTAGTTTCATTACTCCAAGAATAGTATTCATTTCTTGAAGCCTGGGTCAGTTCTAGCATGATGTGCCCCATTTGCATATACAGGCATCAAAACCTTATATGTACTATTGGCACTCATCGCTATGAGTCCCCTTCCTAGGCCAGGCAAGGTTATACTACCTTGGGCACGCATAAAATTACCCTATTGTTTGCGGGTCTAGTCCATGCAATCGTGAGATATATATCATCACCTAGGTCATTTCATACCTTTGTGAACTATATCCTACATTGCTATAGTAAACTAAGAAATGCTCTCAATTAATGTTATGCAGCTACTGTTACTAGCTCAAATCATCATCCTAATCATTTATTCAACTATACCATCTGGGCCTAGATTTTGTAATCACCTACGCTACCCCCCCTCACCCTACCAAATCCCCCCACTACTCCCACTCATCCAACTTATTCTCACTCAACACATCCTGACCCAAAGTAAATCTCCCCTCAATGACATGGTGTTTCATGACCTAGCAACTCTCTCATTAACCATCCCATTCCCCCTATCAATGTGACCACAACCAATCATATCCGTCCACCCTTATCCTACCCCACCCCCCCATTCCCCCGCCGCACAACCCCAGCACCCAGGGTCCAACAAAGAACATCGTGTGTATCAAGACTTAATCATCTCATATATCATCTAGTTTGCATCTCACATATCACCTAATTTGCATCTCTTAAATCACTTAGTTTCAATCCCACATATCATTTAGCTTACATATTATTTTGCATTTCATTAGATGCATTTTAGAGTCATTTAGTTTCCATATCATAATCATTTATTTTGCATTTTATTAGATGCATTTTAGAGTCATTTAGTTTCCATATCATAATCATTTATTTTGCATTTTATTAGGTGCATTTTAGAATCATTTAGTTTCCATATCATAATCATTTAATTTGCATTTCATTTGGTGCATTTTAGGGTCATTTAGTTTCCATATCATAATCATTTCATTTGCATTTCATTTAGGTACATTTTAGAGTCATTTAGTTTCCATATCATAATCATTTAGTTTGTAATCACATAGGTGCATTGTAAAATCATCAATCATCACATTCACATTGCATTCCATATCTCATCTCATAATCATTTAGTTACATTTACTTGCATAGCATAATCACTTAGTTACATTGCATAATCATAATCATAATCATTTAGCTACATTTTATAATCATCTAGTTGCATATCCATATTTCCATACATAACATGTGTTTATTAAGATAAACATACATTTCCATTGCATTACATTTTACATCCATAATAAATGTTATTAATCTGAACATTTATTTGCATTATACATCATAGTCCATAAATCACAAACCATGCATATATCAAAATAAGTAAACCATCATTACATCCATCATATTACAACAATAGGTAAATCCATAACATCAAAATCATACATTGCATAAACACAACACATCCATAAGCATATAATCCATAAAGCATACTGCATCCATCAACATAAGCATCATCATAATCATATAAACCCATCATAAATAAACAAGTAGGCCATCAAAGAACATCATATCATATATCATCATCACAAAAAAGTACATCGCTCATGTATATACATCAAAAAATATAATGTCATGATACAATGCCTCTAAGGGCTAAAATGATACACTGTCACATAGAGGACCCTCTCTCTAATGCAATGGGGGATCCTGGCCCTGGTGGTGGTTGTGGTCCTGTCTGTGGCTATGGCTGTGACTACAGAAAAACTTGAACCTATGGAACCTGCTGGGGCACATGTGATGGAGGACCCATCACCTGCTGGACAGACTGAACTGATATAGATCTGTGTGACCTAGATGACTTGGCCCCACTGAGCTCACTATAGCTTGGTGTTGGAAAGTGGAGGCTTTCTAAGGATAAGATTAACACATCAAAAAGCATAATAATCAAAGCATATGGTGATGCTGAAAGAGAATTAGAAGGGATAATAACTTTGCCTATCACAATGGGTCCAGTTACTACAGATACTCGATGCCAAGTCCTTGACATTGAATTTCCATATAACATCATTCTTGGTCATCCTTGGATTCATGCCATGAAAGTTGTGCCATCTACTTACCATCAATGCCTCAAGTTTCCTCATAATGGAGTCGAGAGCACCATTCTCGCAGATCCAAATCCTTTTGAGTTCTGCTGAGCCTATCAAGCTAAATATCAAACCCCCAACCACATACCAATCAATACTAAAGCATATCTATCCGCTTCCTATGTTGACCCTACCGACCTTAACAAAGCATCCTCAAGAAAAACCATAGCCAATATAGAAATCAAGTACAAGGACAAAGGACTTGGCGAGTATAAACTACAAGAATCTTGTTGTTTTGGCACACTACCTCCATCTCTAAAGACAAATGGAAAACCATCAACATCTCAAGCATCGTCACCTCAAACAATTATCAAAGCTCCTCCTACAGTGTTCATAAAGGTAGGGCTGCTAGATGATGAAGACATGGATGATATTAATTCATGGATTTTCTTTGATGAAAATGATCAAAAAACACTTGAAGTGGAGTGCTACAACAATGGTTTCCGTATTATCAAAAATATGGGATATAAAGGACAAGGTGGCCTAGGACTACATGAGAAAGGACCTTGTATAGAACAAATCATTGTGACCAAGAAGTTTAATAGGAAAGGTTTAGGCTATGGACAGGAGGACCCGCCTTCTGATGTGGATACCATCAATGACTCTTCCCTTCACCTCACTGAACTATTTCATGACTTATCCATTTTCATGATCTCATTCACAACATCCACTCCCCAACTCTCATCATCTGACTTACCTCTTGTATATCCTGACCTCATCAATTCAGACCAACAGGGGGCAACACCTGTATTGGATACATTTGAAAATGATGAAGCTCTAGCAAAATTCTTGGGACTAAGAATAGGTCTACCACTCGAAGATGACAAGGTGGGCTACAAAATGGATTTACCCCAATTAGCATACTTTGGGGGAAGTGTCAATGTCTCTAGTTGCAAAAGTGAAATAAACAAAAAATAAAATAAAAGTTCTCTAGGTGAAAACCACAAGGCACCTCTTGTAATATCCCTTATAGGATAAATGTTAAAATTCTGATTTATAAATGAACTCTGATTTGAATCTTGCCATGTTTACAATAAAACACTAGGACTAAATTCTGATTTATTTCTACACCTCTCTATTTGTCAATGAATGATGTCATACACTGCAAATCAGGGCAGCAAACTCCTAATGATAATTCACTGGATTTATGATGTTAGTGACTGCTGTCACAGTCCACAATTTCAAGTGTTCACTGATATTCTATTGCTGCCTTATAATGATTCCCTTTTTTCCTTTTGTACGGTAGTCTTCCTTACATGACTTCCCAACAAAAATTAAGTTGTAGCTGCCAAAGTTGGTCTTCAAATTAAATGGGACCCACCCTGTCTGATTTGGTCTCCTTGAAAGCAACAAAAAATGAATCTATCTAATCTAATATCCTTAATTTAGTTTTCAACAAGCTGCATTGGATATTAGGAGGCAATATTGTCTTATTCCAAAACTTTATAATAGAAAATCATATTTCTCTAAGACTTCTACAATATTTAATCATATTAGTTGCTGGCTAGACTTGACTGTCAGGTCTTGTCCCCCTTTTGGATGGCATTAAGCTTAAACAAAGAATATTTAATCTACCCTTTTAAAAACCCACAATTCTTCTTAATTATTATTGCAATATCCAAATAGACTTATCTACAAATCCCTTGCGATTTCACTAATATAAGGTGCTTCTTGTATGTACTATGAATCGACCCTACTAATAAATTATAGCATTTCAAATAATAGAAACAATTTATGGGATGCTGGATATTCCTCCAACTCAGCTATTTTTATCTCCTCCTAATTCCCATTGGGATCTTTTATATCCTCATTCGCTGCCTTCTACCAATAGCTGCATCACTTTATGGTGGCTACTAGCTTTTTAGATTTGTCTTCATCTATATAATCATGGCTTGCTAACTAGCATTGCCTTTATTAATCATTTAGTATCCATGTTATTTAAATAATAGTATTTAGTATTTATTTTATTATTATATATGTAAATCATATAATATATTATATATTGTATTTAATAATTTATTATATTATATTTATATTATAATATAATATTATATATTTATAGTATTATTATATATTATATATTTATAGTATTATTATATATTATATATATACAATGATATTTAATGTTTGATATTTATCAATATATATAATTATATTATTATGGGGACATGACAGCCCTTCCCCACTCAAGATTGCTTGTCCTCAAGCAATCACAACAAGTTCTTTCATTACCTTGCACCTTTTAATGTCTGATGTGTTGAGATGAAATCATGGGTTTAGATGGAACATGCTTTAGTGAAGAGAGATTGATTGTGATTCCATGAGAGAGAAATTATGATCAAAAGAGAATTTGTTTGATGTTTTGATTAACAATGATGTGATGCAAGTATCATAGATTAAGAAGATTTGAGAGTATTGAGATTCCAAAATGCGTCTTGATCTTTGATTACGAGATTCAATCTTATAGGTTATTGACCTCAAAATCGAGAAGAGTTATGTTCTTTGAGGGGTAATTGATAATCTGAGATTGGAGATTTGGAATGAAATAATATTGATGAAAATCCCAAAAGATGAATCTAATTGATGTTGTAAGTAAGACTTTGATTGCTTAAGCAAGTTGATGACAAGATAATGTATAGCATGATCTTGGGAGTTGATGATTAGATAATGTCCCCCCCCCCTTGGAATATTCTTGATCTCTTAACCTGTACACAAGAATAACTGCTAGAAAGGAACATTAGCAATGTTAAAGATCCATAAATTAGTAATGAAATCGATACCTCATAATATAATTAATGATATGACATAAATAACATTTAATTTCAACATATAGTTATCCATACCTCAAGTCGATCCTTTGATTGAATTCATAGAAATACTTGCAAATTAGAGTGTGATGGAGGGCACACTTCTTACCTATCACCTCTGTAACATTAAGGATCAAGAGTGTGATGGAGGGTACACTTCCTACCTATCACATCTTGACAAGAGCATGATGGAGGGTACATTTCCTACCTATCATGTCTTGATGATGGAGGAAATTCTTTCTACCTATCATCCCTTTAACATAATTTGATGAGAGCATGATGGAGGACATTCTTCCTACCTATCATCTCTTTAATATTAAGGATCAAGAGTGTGATGGAGGGCACACTTCCTACCTATCACATCTTGACAAGAACATGATGGAGGGCACACTTCCTACCTATCATGTCTTGATGATGGAGGGCATTCTTCCTATCTATCATCCCTTTAACATAATTTGATGAGAGCATGATGGAGGGCATTCTTCCTACCTATCATCTCTTTAATATTAAGGATCAAGAGTGTGATGGAGGGCACACTTCCTACCTATCACATCTTGACAAGAATATGATGGAGGGCACACTTCCTACCTGTCATGTCTTGAACAGGGTTTGCTTGTGCTTGAGCCATCATGAACATTCTTCTTCACTATATTTCTTTTTCTTCTCTTTTGGTTCAAAATTTTCCTCCAATTCCTCATTTGTTATGATTTTTAGGTGGTGTTCTCTTTTTCTTGTACACCGGTGACCCAGCTCCCATTTTTCGTTGTAATTGAAGCATAGATTCCTTTTTCAGAAATCATCTTTCATCGTACCATCTCGGGTCCAGGGTCTCCCATTTCCTTTGCAAGTGTGTCCATGAGTCCAGGGTTCCTTGCATCTATAACATAAGTTTTTTTCCTTTATTTCATTCTCGGATGAGAAAGGTTTATGGAATCTTTCCTTCTTGTGGGATGGGTTTGTATAGAGATTTGTGGGTTTGTTCTTTTCCAAACGGGTTGCCATTTCAATGGCATTATCCAATGAGGTGGGTTTAAGTGCTCCCACTAGTCCTCTCAATTTCTCATCCAAGCCCTCAACAAATAGAAATGTTAGTCTTTCATCTTCAATTTCGGTAACTCGAATAGCTATTTTCTTGAATTCACTTATGTACTCATCCACTGTTCCTTTTTGTCTTACCAAGGTTAAGTCCTTAAAGTCTTGTTGGGGATGTCTCTTATCAAACTTCTTATGGAACCTTTTAGAGAATTTGGCATATGATGTGATGGTCTCATGGCCTAGGGTATTTTTCCCATTATGCCACCATTCATAGGCTGTTTCTTTTAAGTGGAGGATTGCAAATTGGAGGGCATCTTTTTCGGTCATGGGACTAAGAGCAAAATAGTCATTAAGTTTTTGGAGCCACGCATGTGGGGTGATTTTTTGGGTTCCATCAAAGTTAAGAAGGTTTACTTTATTAGCCTTATGTTTTAAGTCCTGTGGATAGGTCTTCTCTCATGTCTTGTTAACTCATTCCTTTTAGAGTTACTAAATTCTTGGAAGGAAACCACTCTTCTTACTTTGGGCTCTAAACTTGCATAGGCCCTAGCCACATCTTCGGTGCTTATAGATTGTGGATTTTATTCTTCCCTTCTTGGAGTTTCCTCACTTGGTAGGAAGGATGGTAGTGGAATTCTCAAACTTGAGGAGGAGTTGCTATTTTCAGCTTGGTTTGAAACTATTTCCTTTCCATTTGCCAACAGACCCTTGAGTTGTTCCACGGTACTTCCTACTTTTTGGAGTGCTTCTAGGAGCATTTGTGTAGTCTTCTCTCCTTGCTCCATCATGGATTTAGTTGTCTGTTCATTTTGTTCCATCACGATTCTGGTTGTTCTTTCATTTTGTTCCATCATTCTTTTGGTGATCATCTCCATGAATGATTTCATGTCTTGAGTATCCATGTTATTGTTACGGGTTGATTGTCTTGTATAGTGTTGCATTAAATTTCTTCATAGGATGGTAGAATCTTCTGCTCTGATACCACTTGTAATATCCCTTACAGGATAAATGTTAAATTTCTGATTTATAAATGAACTCTCATCTAAATCTTGCAATGTTTACAATAAAACACTAGGACTGAATTCTGATTTATTTCTACACCTCTCTATTTGTTAATGAATGATATCATACACTGCAAATCAGGGCAGCAAACTCCTAATCATAATTCACTAGATTTATGATGCTGGTGACTGTTGTCACAGTCCACAATTTCAAGTATTCACTGATATTCTATTGCTGCCTTATAATGATTCCCTTTTTTTCCTTTTGTACGGTAGTCTTCCTTACTTGACTTCCCAACAAAAATTAAGTTGTAGCTGCCAAAGTTGGTCTTCAAATTAAATGGGACCCACCCTATCTGATTTGGTCTCCTTGAAAGCAACAAGAAATGAATTTATCTAATCTAATATCCTTAATTTAGTTTTCAACAAGTTGCGTTGGATATTAGGAGGCAATATTGTCTTATTCCAAAACGTTATAATAGCAGATCATATTTCTTTAAGACTTCTTCAATATTTAATCATATTAGTTGCTGGCTAGACTTGACTGTCAGGTCTTGTCCCCCTTTTGGATGGCATTAAGCTTAAACAAAGAATATTTAATCTACCCTTTTAAAAACCCACAATTCTTCCTAATTATTATTGCAATATCCAAATAGACTTATCTACAAATCCCTTGTGATTTCACTAATATAAGGTGCTTCTTGTATGTACTATGAATCGACCCTACTAATAAATTATAGCATTTCAAATAATAGAAACGATTTATGGGATGCTGCATATTCCTCCAACTCAGCTATTTTTATCTCCTCCTAATTCCCATTGGGATCTTTTATATCCTCATCCGCTGCCTTCTACCAATAGCTGCATCACTTTATGGTGGCCGCTAGCTTTTTAGATTTGTCTTCATCTATATAATCATGGCTTGCTAACTAGCGCTGCCTTTATTAATCATTTAGTATCCATGTTATTTAAATAATAGTATTTAGTATTTATTTTATTATTATATTTGTATATCATATAATATATTATATATTGTATTGAATAATTTATTATATTATATTTATATTATAATATAATATTATATATTTATAGTATTATTATATATTATATATATACAATGATATTTAATGTTTGATATTTATCAATATATATAATTATATTATTATGGGAACATGACATCTCTTGACCAAGAAAAAGTAAAAATAACAGATGTATCCAATAGTGAAAACCTCTCTGAGGTACCTGAGGATGGAGGACTTAACCTTCCTTTGAGGGAATATCAGGAACAATCACCCTTGCTACTTGAGAAATCTCAAGAAGTAAACCTTGGCACATAATAGAATCTAAAGATCATACACATTGCTCAATCATTATCAGAACAAGAGAAAGCAGATTTCATGGCATTCTTCACGAAATGCATAATCAACTTTGCATGGACTTATGCAGATATGCCAGGATTGGATCCATCACTTGTGGTACATCACTTAGCAGTATATCCAAATGCCAAGCCAGTGAAGTAGAAGCTCTGAAAGATGCATCCTCAAGTAGCTTTGTTAGTCAACGTGGAAATTCAAAAACTTATGGATGCCAAATTCATAAGACCCATTGATTATCCCAAGTGGGTATTAAACCTTGTGCCAGTGTCAAAACTAGATGGCAGCATATATCCATGTACAGATTTTAGAGATTTAAATAAAGCATGTCTAAAAGATGATTTCCCATTACCAAACATTGACATCATCGTAGATCTCATAGCTAGCCATGAAATGCTATCATTAATGGATGGTTTTTTAGGATACAACTAGATCTTAATTGCTTAGGAAGATCATCATAAAATAGATCATTTGGTCTCAAGAATTCTAGAGTAACGTATCAACGAGTAATGACAATAATCTTACATGATGTTTTCCACACTATAATGGAAGACTATGTGGATGATATCTTGGGAAAGTCTAAAACTCAAGCATATCACTTGACAGTCTTGGAGCAAATCTTTGACAGATTGGAGAGATATCAAGTTTGGCTAAACCCAAAGAAATGTGTGTTTGGTGTAACATCAGGAAAGCTAATAGGCTACATATTATCGAGAAGAGTTATCGAGGTAGATCCTAAGAAAGTGAAAGCTATAATGGACATGCCTCCTCCAACCAATTTAAAACAACTTTGTAGTCTACAAGGCAAGTTACAGTCTATCCGAAGGTTCATCGCACAATTAGTAGACAAGTGTCATCCTTTTCAACATCTACTCTGTAAAGGGGAAACTTTCAAATGGGATGATAAGTGCCAGTAATCTTTTGATCAGATCGAGAAATACCTAGCAACTCCACCAGTATTGATACCTCTTGTACCTAATAAACCTTTTTTACTATACATCTCCACAACAACAGTAGCTCTAGATACTTTACTAGCGCAACATGATAATCAAGGAAAGGAACAAGCCATCTACTACATCAGAAAAACCTTGGTAGGTTATGACCTAAACTACTTACCCATGAAAAAAACATGTTTGGCAGTAGTGTTCACTTCCCAAAAGTTTATGGCATTATATGATGAATCAGAGAACTAAGCTTATATCAAACTTTGATCCACTCAAATATTTGTTGTCAAAAGCAGTACTCACAGGAAGACTAGCCAAATGGGTAATGATTCTCAACAAGTTTGACATAGAGTTTGTTGATCAAAAAGCAATAAAAGGACAAGTCATAGAGGATCAACTAGTAGAAGTGCCCATAACAGATGTTCATCCAATTCATGCAGAATTCCCTAATGAAGAATTATTCAACTTACAACCCTCAACAGTTTGGCAGATATACTTTGATGGTTCTTTCGCACAACATGGATCTAGAGCAAGCATATTGTTCATCACACTCTAACATCAGAAAATGTCCCCTTGGGGGCTTTTCCCTCTTTAGGTTTAGCTCCTGGGTCTTTTGTGTGCATTTAGGACATCTTACATCATAATTTGGCATCTGATGGAATGAACCCTAGGTATCATGACAAATGGGGCCTAGGGGGACCCCTTGAACTTAACCCTACCCAAAATAGGGGGGAGGACTTGGGTGCCCGCACCCTAGTCCTGTTCTATATTGGGTTAGGCCCAAATGTCTAGTGTTAGTTTATGACTGTTATTTAGTCCCTAGGTCGACACGATAAGTTTGAATTTATAAAATCTTGGCGGTAATGTTTGTAGTTGCATATAAAAGCATGTTTAGGCATTCATTTGTAAACTAGAGATTATCTTCGTGTGATTTTGGCATCCTAAAGGTGATTCAAGGCTTTCATTGTGTTGCAAGAGCAGATTTGTGTTGTCTATGTGTTTGTGTTTGCAAATTTGAGCATCTATTTCCTCATGGAATGAAGAACATCTTCCTCCCATAATAAATTCACTACAAGGTGATATCATAATGTGTTTTGAATTATTATTTCATTTGGATTTTGCCTCTGCCACACAAGGGCATGCACTCTCTATTTGACAATAGTGTTTGGAAGACTTAAGTGTCCTTCTGGGGCTTGACTGAGGCAAGCTCTTAAACACCACAACCCCCTCCCAAAGTTTTCATGGTTGCAGGTTACAGGTTGATGATGCAGACAAAGTGAAGTTGCAGGAGGGCATATTGGATTGTTGAAATTACAGATCAGAGAAGAAAAGAGCACCTTGGACTTGGGTGCCCGTTCCCTAGTCCCTAAAGTTCTACAACAGGAAAATATCTGGAACAACAGAAACAAGTTCCAAACTAATTTTCTAGATCTTGACAAAAAGCAGGGCCTTGGACTTGCCTGCTCCTTTGTAACTAACTTTTCTACCTCGAAACCCAAAAATAGGTGCATTGTTATTTGTCATTTTACATCTTTCTGCAGAAGCATTTTCTGTAATTCATCCGTTTACTTCTGTATTTGCATAATTAGGGTTTTGATGGATAATTAGACATAAGAGAAAGAAAATTGATAATAAAATACCCTAATTCAAGCTTCCCTACATTTGTGAGTGACCAAGGACCTGATAGTGCTCTACCACTCGATCTGAAGGTCCTTGAATGTAATTGGTGAAAGGAGGATTCAAACACTAAACTAAAACAATCCAAATTTTATCTTTTACATTTTGGTGAACCCATGTTTTTATTGAATATGGAACCTTTTTGATTGTTTTACTTCAGATTTAGATTTCACTCATTCATTCATCTTATTGCATTGAGAAAAAAAAAATTTGAAAATTTTGAAAAATAATTGCATTTTAGGGCTTCTATTTTGTATCAGTTCATTCTTATTTCATCTAATTAATGATTTTTTAATTAGATCTGAATAAATTATATAAAATTAAAAAAATTCAATAATTTGAATTACATTTTCATCATACAATTGCTAGGGTTTTGTAGAAATTTTGACAATTTTCATATAACCTAGTAATTCCAAAATCTAGGGTTAGTAGGCAAAATCTTCTTTCATATTTTTCTACTGATTTTAGAGACTCATTCAAACTTTTATTTGGATTTGGTCTTTCATCTTGGTGTAAATTTGCATTTAGATTTCAAATATTTGCATTTTTGCATAGAAAATTTCAACAAAAAACTAGCAATTTTCATGCATTTTCATTAGATTTGCACTTGCATTTTGCATATTAGGGTTTGGAAATAATTTTCAGATCTGAGTGTATTTAATTTTCATCATAAACCATATTTCAAAACATTCATATAGCATTTTGTATCAATATCTCAAATCCATGGCTTCAAAAACCTCGATTTTCACTAGATTTGGCCTTATTGACTGTCTAAATTTGCACCATAGGTGTGTTGTGAAGAAAATTTTTGCACTAATTTGTTTATATTAGGGTAATAATATTCTTCCCCTCCTAAAAATATTCACAACACCTTTTGATTGGGCTCTTGTATTGAAATTTTAGTGAAAAACTACACATTTTTGCTATTTTTGCCCTAGGGTTTGGCCTAGTTTGCACTTCAAGCATGTTGTGACAAATTTTATGGATTGAGATGACTAATATCATTTCTATTATTTTATTCACCTCCTAAAATTATTTACAACACTCCTTTGGCTAGGTCTTGGAAGTAAAAAACGTGAAAAATTGCCTATTTTTGCTATATTTTCACTAGGGTTTGACCTTGAGTGGCACTATAAGTGTGTTGTGACAGATATTTTAGCATTAAGTGGCTGTTATTACTGATATAATTTAATTTCCATCATCATTTTCCTCACAACACCCTTTTTCATGCTCTTTTACATCAAGATTTGGTGAAAAAATTACATATTTTGACATATTTTCACTATATTTTGACTTGTCATCATCTTAGATTTTCATAAAGAGAGTGTTGTGAAGGATATTATTTCTGTATTGAACTGATATTAGACATATAATTTTCTACCCTTGATCAAAATCCTTACAATACCTTTTTTTTCATTCGTTTGCATTAAAAAACTACAAAAAATAAAGCATTTTTGGCTTTCAAACACATCATTCTCTTAGGGTTTTTTCTCTTAGTTTGTGCATTACATGTTGTGTGCTTTTGTATAAGATTTATGACCTTCTGTCCTAAAAATAACATCCCTTTAAGAACAGTAAAAGGTTAATGGGATCTAGTGCTCTTGAAGAAAACAACATTCTTACCTCTGACAATCCCTTGAACACCTTCTTTACAAAGGGAGAAACTCAAATTGTGCAAGATATTATACATCCTCCAACCACCATGGAAGATCAAATGTTTCCTAACATTGAGGATGCTATTCAAGTAGTAGGGTATGTACCTACAGAAAAAGTCAATAAGCTTGATAAAGACCTGGCCAAATTTCAAGAATATGTGTAAAATGAGAGGATAGCTGAAGAGGATTTACCCGTGATTCACCATGTAAGAGAATTGATAAAAGAAGGACAAGATGGAATTAATTTTATTCATGGTTTAACACATATTGTGCAAACTAATGTAATTCTAGTGAGTGAATGTCCAAAAGTTATTAACAACATGTCATCACCGTCGCATACTCAAGTTTTGGCACCTATACCGACTACAGGAATATCCACCTTTACATCAAAGATCTTAACAACTAATGCAAATGCTTGTAGTAATGCTACCACTGGTATTG
The DNA here is from genome assembly GCA_027924645.1 of Cunninghamia lanceolata. Lineage (NCBI taxonomy): Eukaryota > Viridiplantae > Streptophyta > Pinopsida > Cupressales > Cupressaceae > Cunninghamia > Cunninghamia lanceolata. The sequence continues at coordinate 75,840 of BSBN01001034.1, forward strand.
GAGTATCTAATGGTACTAATTACAAAGTTGTGGGATTTGATTATCAAAACTTGGTCCATAATGTGACCGTTCCTATGAATAATTACTCTCAACCTCCTATCACATATAGTTATTCCCAACCATCTTCCACCTACCAGTATGTCCAACCACCATTGAACTATTCCCAGCCTCCACTTGTCACATCTCAATTTCAATCACCTCCTCACTTTGGTTCCAATTCCTCGCAACAAACCATATCTCTAAATGATGCAATCCTAAACCAACTTTTATAGGGCATGACTGCTTTACAACAAAAGGTAAAAAATTTGACAAATTTTTCACAGCCTAATCTACCAACATATCATGCCCGTAATCCCTTATCTTATACAATCTTGAGAACCCCTATGCCTGAGAGCTTTGAGACTCCCTGCTTTGAAAAATATGGTGGAAAAGGTGATCCTAATATTCATGTGGCAGCATTTACAGCTATGTGTAGTGATTTCTATTTTGAAGAGGATTTGTTGGAAAAACTCTTCCTGCGATCTCTCAAAGATACTGCTTTAGAGTGGTTTTGCTCTTTGCCTCTGAATTCAATACACTCCTTTTTGTAGTTAATTGACCAATTTTTACAACATTGTCAAGAAAATATCAGACCCCAAGTCACTCTTATTGACTTGGTTCAATGCAAACAAGGTCTGAAAGAGAAGTTGACTGAATTCATTAGTCAGTATCAAGGGCTTTATGCACAAATTCAATATTAGATGAAAGATGATGATATTCAAAAGATATTTATTACAAATCTACAACCTAATATTCATGATAAGATCCTCTTGATGAAGTATAACTCCTTTCAACATTTATGCACCGCCTTTCATGATTATCAACTTTCATCTAGTCAGTATGAAAACCAAAACTCATTGGCTCAAGTTGGTCAATCCATAGGTGGATCATCACAAAACAACTTTAAAAGGAACAATAATAATAGGAGCTTCATCAAGGTAATGGACCTAATACAAACAACTTTTTGAATGTTTCAGCCGTCACTAATCCAAAGAAAGCATCATATCAACCAAGAAAGTTTACTCATATATCTGAGTCTTATCATTCTATCATGAACCAAGATGTAAGTAATAACATTCTGAAGCTTCCCCCAATTAAGCATGTTGATCCTAGTAAACAAGGACCTTACTTCGATGCTAATGCCTTTTGTCATTATCATCGGATGCAAGCACATGACACTGAACGATGTGTGCATCTTAAACATGAGATACAAGGCCTTATTGATTCAAATGTCATCCAGGTATCAGGTGTGAATGTTAATGGAAAAATGTTAGTTGCTCCACTGAATGAGAACTTACAAATCTTCACTAATCCTTTCCCTAAGCATACTGAAACCAATATGTTGGAATAGAGTTTAGTAGTAGACAAGGATGATTACTTGGACTATGATAACATTGTGGGAATGATTGAAGTGGATAAGAAAAAAGTGGATGACTCACCTCATCCATGAAGGAATGGAATTTATGCTAAGGTTCCTCCTCCATTGTCCTTATATGGATCAGGAGATAATCAAAATGGATCATAACAGAAAGAACAACAACTGATACAGATGAGTAAGATGGTATAGGATGATTCCTGTTACCGTGTTAAAAAGATTCAACAACGAAAACTTGATAAAAATTAGAAAAGAGTAAGACGACTGTCAACAATTGGACAAAATAGTGGTTCCCCTCCTCATAAGTAACAAAAAGTTACATTTACACAAGGAGTTACAAAGCAAGTATCATATGATAATAAACAAAACTCTCATAAGAACCACTCAAATTTTACACTCAACATGATCGAGTACCTCTCCAAGAGGTTTGCAAATTCAAAATTCTGATACGAAGATCCTACAGGTAAGTATCTCTAACCCTTTATCTCTCTCATGATGTGCTTCCCTCGTGATGTGTTATGTGTTGTTTAGGGCTCTTGGGATGACCCCAGATTCTCCCATAAGGTCCGGGATACCAGTAGACCACCTCTGTTGTGACCTACTTCTATTTGTATCATCATTCTTCTATATTGCTTCTCTCTTTGATTTCATTGTTGTGTGTTGTGTCTTACAGACATAGTGTTGTGGTTGGTAACTTGGGGGTACCCTCCTATGTGACTATCCCTAAGACACTTGTTTCTCCTCTCTTATTTATTGTTTTCCTTCCTATAGTGTTTCTATCTAGCGGGCAGATGACAAAAAACATTTATAATGATGTGGACCTAGTGTCCTTTTTGAGAGCAATAAAAAAATGAACTTAGTTCCTAATATGATGATGAGGTTGTAATAAATTATCTGATGCTTGGCTAGTAGAAGCACTTGTGCTTTTTACGTAGTGATTTTTGATGGTATGCTATCTCATTTATAAACCTTAACAATACTATTGCTCTGTGCACCTTTGTTTGTCTTTGAATCTAGTCTTGTGGTACTCGATTAAGAGAGCTTCGTGATGTAGCCCCATGGTTATCCTCAAACTCTGAATTCATTGTATAACCTTGGCTATTTGTGTGGTTAATCATATGCATTGATGTTGTTGTTTATCATGATGTTGTAGACACTAACATGTTTCTTGCAGGGATGTGTTTGTGAGAACATTTGGCAATCGTAAAGTACATGTCACCTCTAGGGGGCATGGGCTTTGTGAGAGCTTGTGTTCCCTTGTGTGTTTTCTTCCTACCTTAACGTGCTTGATATCGATACCTGATATCAACCACATTAAGGTGGGGGCATATATAAGGTAAGTTGTCTGTTGTAGATGTTAGCTATGTGCTTGTCCTCAGATGTAGTTTAAAGACCTATGTGATGAGTGCATCCTACATCCTGAGTTTGTTGGCAATCAATCAATCAATCTTGTAAGCCCTCTGTGGAGGCGAGATATTGAGCATATCCTTTTTATCTTAAGCCCTCTGTGGAGGCGGGGATGGTGTATTTCTTATAGTAGATTACATCATCCTGTCATTTTTAAAAGTCCTCTATGGAGGCGAGGAGTGGTTCTATGACTAACTCAATGCTTAAGCATGTCTTCGATGATTGTTGTGGTGAAGCCCAATCATCGGTGTGTGCCTATAATGTTCTTGAGATGGTGTTGAGCCTAGAAATGGGAACACTCCATCACTTGTCTGCCATGTTTTCTCCATGTCTTCAAGTGTGTGTGTTTGGCATGTTTGTTGCCCCATATGCAATTTAAAGATCTGGGTGATGAGTGCATCTTGCATTTTGTGAGGTTTTGTGTGTCTTGCATGTGTGTTGCCCCATATATGTAGTTTAAAGACCTATGCAATGAGTGCATCCTGCATTATGGGAGGTTTGTTTACTTTCCAGTACTTGCATCTGCATTTCATATATATGAGAAAAAGAAAAGAAAAGAAATCATTTATGTCTTCCATGCATTAATGTGTCTTCTATGCATTTACTACAATTGTCTTCTCCTTGTTTTGCATGCCTATTACTATCTTCTATGTGATTGGCGTGTCTTCTCCATGCTTGGCAGGTTTGTTGTGTTTGTGACCATACTTTAATGCATGTATTGGCCTTGTATTTATACATACATTAAAGTGGGGGCTAAATGTAACGTCAGAAAATGTCCCCTTGGGGGCTTTTCCCTCTTTAGGTTTAGCTCCTGGGTCTTTTGTGTGCATTTAGGACATCTTACATCATAATTTGGCATCCCGATGGAATGAACCCTAGGTATCATGACAAATGGGGCCTAGGAGTACCTCTTAAACTTAACCCTGCCCAAAATAGGGGGAGAACTTGCACCCCCACCCCCTAGCCCTACCCTATTTTGGGTCAAGCCCAAATTTCTAGTGTCAGTTTATGACTGTTATTTGGTCTCTAGGTTGACACGGTAAGTTTGAATTTTACGAAAACTTGGTGGGAATGTTTGTAGTTGCATATAAAAGCATGTTTAGGCATTCATTTATAAACTAGAGATTATCTTCATATGATTTTGGCATCCTAAAGGTGATTCAAGGCTTTCATTGTGTTGCAAGAGCAGATTTGTGTTGTCTATGTGTTTGTGTTTGTAGATTCGAACATCCATTTCCTCATGGAATGAAGAGCATCTTCCTCCCATGAGAACTTCACTACAAGGTGATATCATATTATGTTTTCAATCATTATTTCATTTGGATGTTGCCTCTGCCTCACAAGGGCACACACTCTCTATCTGACAATGGTGTTCGGAAGACTTAAGTGTCCTTCTGGGGCTTGACTAAGGCAAGCTCCTAAACACCACAACCCCCTCCCAAAGTTTTCATGGTTGTAGGTTATAAGTTGATGATGCAGACAAAGTGAAGTTGTAGGAGGGCATATTAGAGTGTCAAAATTACAGATCAGAGAAGAAAAGAGCACCTTCAACTTGGGTGCCCGCTTCCTAGTCCTTGAAGTTTTGCAACAAGAAAATCTCTGGAACAACAGAAACAAGTTACAGATTGAGTTTCCAGATCCTGACAAAAAGTAGGGCCTTGGACTTGGGCGCCCGCTCCTTTGTCTCTAACTTTTTGCCTCAGAACCCCAAAAATAGGTGCACTATTATTTGTCATTTTACATCTTTCTGAAGAAGCATTTTCCATAATTCATCAGTTTACTTTTGTATTTGCATAATTAGGGTTTTGATGGATAATTAGACATAAGAGAAGGAAAATTGATAATCAAATACCCTAATCCAAGCTTCCCTACATTTGTGAGTGACCAAGGACCTGATAGTGCTCTGCCACTCGATCTGAAGGTCCTTGAATGTAATTGGTGAAAGGAGGACTCTAACACTAAACTAAAATAATCCAAATTTTATCCTTTACACACACCATAGGGAGATTGTATACCTAAAGCATATAGGGTAGCTTTTCCTTGTACAAACAACATTGTAGAGTATGAAGCACTGATAATAGGATTGCGCATGGTAGTACAATGGAACATCAAACAAGTACAAGTCTTTGGAGATTCACAGCTCATGATTAAATATGCCCTGGATGAGTGTTAGACAAAGGATGAGAAGCTTCTTCCTTACAAGCTAATGGTTGATGATTTCAAGAAGTATTTTACGGAGATCACATTTGAACAAATTCCAAGGATCAATAACAAATCAATAGATGCCATGGCAACGATTGGTTCTCTTCTTGACATGCCTAGTAATGTACACAAGTATGAGTTTCTAGTAGAACAACTTTTGATCCCAACATTTGAAGTACCCCAATCTGAGCTTGTATGTGAAGTTGTTGGTCCCAATTCACTATGGTATGAGGACATATGCGAATACCTTTGCAACCAAACTTTTCCTCTCCATTTCTCAAACTCCCAATGCAAAACGTTCATACATCGAGCCTCCCACTATACTATCATTAGAGATACCCTATATCGAAAGAGTCTTGATGGTATCCTACTTAGATGTCTTGACTTAGAGGAAGCTAAAACTGCATTACGTGAGGTACATGAAGGTGTCTGTGGATCACATTCCACTTGCCCTAATCTTACTAAGAAACTCTTAAGAGCAGGGTACTATTGGCTAACAATGGAGAAAGATGCACAACAATTTGCCAAGAAATGTCTACAGTGTCAACAACATGGTGATCTTATACACGCTCCAGCACATGAACTACAACCTCTTGTAGCTCCATGGCCATTCTCATAATGGGGACTCAATCTCATAGGGAAAATCCATCCATCATCTTCTAATGGTCACAAGTTTATCATTACCACCACTGAGTATTTCACAAAATGGGTGAAAGCAATACCCATGACCTACATCACCGGTAAGAAAATATCCAAGTTTATCCTTCATTATATCATCTGTCGATATTGTGTTCCTCAAGCCATAATCACTAATAACGGTCATCCTTTCAAGAACCAAGAAGTCTGTGACTTATGTCAAAAGTTCCATATCCAACACCATTTTGCCACACCATATTATCCTCAGAGTAACGGCCAAGTCGAGGCTTCAAACAAGAATATTATCAAGATCCTTAAGAAAATAGTCAATGAAGTTGGTTGTGACTGGCACTTACAGCTCAATCCAGCACTATGGGCTAATTGAACTAGTGTCAAAAATGCAACTGGTGCTACACCTTACTCCCTAGTTTATGGAACTGAAGCTGTTCTTCCCATTGAGGTAGAGTTTCCTTGCAAGACATAGTCTCTGATGAAGAATATAGAAAATCTAGATTGAGTGACCTTGAATTACTTGATGAAAGGCGTCTAGGAGCTCTAAATCACCTCCAAGTATATCAAAATCACCTTCGTCATAGTTACAACAAGAAAATCAAAGAAAGAAGGTCTCAAGTAGGTGACCTTGTCCTAATGGAAAATCAAAAGAATCAACAAGATCGTGACAAAAAAGGCAAATTTGAACCAAAATGGCTTGGACCATTCATCATCATAGTAGCCTATGGTTTCGGGCATACAAATTATCAACACCAAAATGCATTCCCTTGTATGAACCTATCAATAGTGTTCATCTTAAGACGTTTTATTCTTAATCCTCAGAATGAATCCAATTTTAAAAAACCATTCATCCAACAGTGAAAACCTGGTAAATAGGCACCCTGGATAAGTACCATAGTGAAAACCTGGTAAAAAGGCACCCTGGATAAGTACCATAGTGAAAACCTGGTAAACAGGTGCTATGTGTAGAAGGCTAGCTCCTATCATCTGTTATGTATTCACTAATCCCACATAATCCACATCATAATCCACATAATTTGCCATCACCCCTTTTTCATAATAATCCTGCCTATCTACCTTTGCTTGATACCATGGTTCGAAACCGTTGAAGGCAATATGTTATTCACCTTATGCTATGCTATTTGCATTATCACCTACCCCATGATCACCTCATAATAAGTCCTTCTCACACTGGGGGCACTTGCTTGCATCTCCCTTTGAACTAGATCCTTAGTGTTATTATCAAACATTTGTAAATACATTGTGCATATGCTGTAAATACGCTTGCAAAAAATGAAACATTCCAAAAATCCAAAAAATCAAAATATCCTAAAAATCCAAAAAACATGAAATATCCCAAAAATCCAAAAAAAATGAAATATCCCAAAAATAAAAAAAATTGAAATATTCTCAAAAATACAAAAAAATCACATATCGAATGAAAAATCCAAGCAATAAAATCCATAACCTGATCAATCCATCCCATATTTTCATCATCCATAATAAACAAGAACTACATATCATTTCTATCATTAATGCCTTGATCCTATGGATACAGGGTATGTAGGCAATCTGGGACATGAAGGAAATACCCAGATTCAGGCAAAGACGATACTTTCTCTTTCTTCTTTCATCATCTGCTTTCTTCTAGTCAATCTTCTTTGTCTTTCATTTCACCTTTTCTTCTCTCATCATACCTCCCACATCATCAATAAAACCTAGAACTACATATTCATCATGTCTCACCATTATCATGTGGTACTTTTATCCTGTGGATACAGGGTATGTAGGTAGTTTGGAATACGAAGGAAGTATCCAGTACACAAGTACCAATGATTAATTCTTCCATCCTCTTTATCATTTCATTTTCTTCTCTTTTGACTAACTCAAGCAGGAAGCAAGCTATGCATAACTTGATAGCTCAAGAGTATACTAAAATCAAGGGCTAAGCTAAAATTTATTTGTCCACCATGCCTTAAGCCAATATCCATTGAACCCATCCTAAGAAAATCATCTTTAGCCTTCAACAAGATACATATTTCCTCACGATAAGGCGCTATCCAATCCATCCAAGAGCACCTAAATTTGGCAAGAGAACATGATGGTTGTATCTTTTATTTATCTTTTGATTTGTCTTTTGTTCCTTTTTATACCTAATCTAGACTCCCTTGATCTATCATATCTTGGTATGTTGAGCTGAAGTATAGACTGGGGCATGGTCATTGGATTTCATATGCTGTGTTTGTGGGATGATCTTATTCTCCTACTATGTCTAATGGTATCTTGTACGTGTTGGGATTAGCATCTTGCATAGTAATATCTTTTGCATTTGAGAAGCTAAACAGTCTCCCATGCATTAAGACTATTTTATGCTAAGACTATTTGTCATACACATAACCCACAAGGTTTCATTATGTCTAGTGGAGGTGATTTCAGACCTTTGCTTATAGAGTCAAAAGTCCATTTTGAAAAAGCAACTAATATTCATATCTTGTGTATGTTGGATCAACATCTTGACCTCATACATTGGGCAAGGTTGTATTATGCTATAAGCATTGGATACTTGATACCCTAGTCTTCTATGTCTTGGTGCATACTATCTATATGTGATATCAAACATAAGGTTTGCAAATCTCATAACTTTTTAACAATCAATTAAAGCTGCCTCCACCCATCCATCCATCTTACAATAACACAATAACACTCATGAGAGTTGATCATTGGTCTTTCTTCTCCATCTCATTCCTGTCTCCATTTTCTTCATCCTGTCAAAACAAATGTGTACATATACCATTTGCATTATTATGTATCGTATCACCTATCATTTTCATTATATTTGTATAACACATATCATGACATATTTCCATTGCATACATTACCACCTGGTTACCATTATACGCATTAACATAGTTAGCTATTACATGCATTACATAACCATTAAACATGTTCATCTATAAAACATATGCATCCATAGCCATATCATGACAAATCATAAACACATAGCATATCAGGAACATCCATCTCATATATATATGAATAAAAGGTCAATATACAATGTGTGTCTCATAGATATACAAAGAGCTCATCAAAATGATACATCAGGCTTAAAGGCCCCAAAAATGATACTATATATATACACACACAAACAAACTATGTCCCAGGTCTGGCAGCACTCCTTGAAGAAGCCTCACCCTAACCTCTACCAGCTCCACCTCCACCTACATCCCCATGCCTCAGAGGCCCCATTACTGAAGCCACTAATTGTGAACCCCCCGCTCTCCTAGACTATTATGCCCTTACTTCCATATCATATATGGTTATGAATAGTCAGCTTTAGGCTATCTTAACTCTTAATTAAGTCATATTATCATTAGTATATTGGTATTTAGTCGTTTAGGTTGGCCTAAGGCTTCTATAGGGCTATCTAGGTAGGCATGGGTGATATCCTAGGCATAAATAGGTATATATAGGGGTAGTGAGTCTTATTGGATCATCATCTTGTGTATTGTGTTCTCATTGAAGACTATTGGAGGTATCCCCCTCGAAGTGGATTAGGAGGTTGCCCCCTCGAAGTGGCATATTATTATCAAGTATTTGCAGCATATTTACTATTATATTCAGATATTGTGCAAGTTGTTTCATTACAAGTGGTATCAGAGCATGATCTTGGCACCGTGAAGTCAAAAACTAGGTGATTTTTTTTTTCTGATTTGGAGGTCATTTTGGAAAGCCCATAACTTTCAAATTTTGGTGAATTTTTTTCTGATTTTAAAAGGGTTTTTGAAGAACATATTGAAGCTACTACAATATAGAATTTAGAGCATTTGGAGCAAAATTAAGAGAGTTATAGTAGAATTAGGGTTTCTGCCCTTATTTGTTTAAAAATGTATATCTCTCTTATTTTGTTGAATCTCTAAAAGATTTTTTGTGGGTTTTTCGATATAATAGTGAAGCTGCTACAGTCTAGATTTGAGAACAATTGGAGTAGAATAAAGGGAGTTATTTATAAATTAGGGTTTCCACCAATTTCTCTCTCCAGGCTGTACAATTTTGAATTTCTTCACAATTTTTTCAAGGAAGTGAGATCTTGGCCTTGGTAAGTTACAGTAAAAATTTTAGATTGATTTGATTTGTTTTGTGTGATTTATTACAAAATTATTTTTTCCAATCATGACGGGTCCTTCAACAAGGGGCAAAAAGAATGTTACCACACCGGGAAAAACTCCAAGCAAGGAGGAGGTGGAAAATGAGGATGTTGATCAAAAAGAATATGAAAATATACTTGAACTTATTCATAAAGAAAATAGCAAGATGAAAGGTGAAATCTTGTCCATTATGGGTGAACAAATGAAAGGGTTGGCTAAGTCATGTGATATTGAGAAAATTTTGGAGATACTTTCCAAACATATGCAGTCACAACACCAAGATGTGGAGGAAGAGGATTCTACAAAAGGGAAGGGTGTTTTTGGGTTTGAATCAAATCTCAAGATGGATCATCACACCACTCATTTTATTGCAAGGAATTTCACACCAAAGTTAGATATGCGAAAGTTTGATGGTCAAGATCCTACCAATTGGCTCTGTCAAATGGAGCAATTCTTTGATATCCACCATGTTCCATGTCAACAAAAGGTGGCCATGGCTTCCTTATACTTGGAACCTAATCAATTCATTTGGTACCATTGGCTATGTGAAGAAAAGAAAGCAAAAGGATGCATTGTCACTTGGTCGGTTTTCCAAGAAGAACTCATTACTCATTATGGTGAAAATCTTATGGATAGCTACTTCAGCCAGATTACCAAATTAAGGCAAACAGGTATGGTCAAGGATTACATTCATCAATTTCGTACTTTGTCTTTAAGAGTGGAAAATGTGTCTATAGAAAATTTGTTGGAGCTATTCATTGGTGGCCTAAAGGATCACATTAAATATGAGGTACGCATGTTCTGTCCAAATTCCATCTTAGATGCAATGATTATGGAAAGGCAAGTAGAGGAAAAATTTATGGTTAAGAAGGGCAAGGAGAATGTTGTGGCTGATGCTCTATCAAGGCGTGATGAACCCACAGATTCATTTTTATTTTCCATTTCCATGTTACAAGTAGACTGGCTAAATGAGGCAATAGAAGAAGAAGAATAAGAAGAAGTAGTAGTAGATGATGATGATGATGAAGAAGAAGAAGAAGAAGAAGAAGAAGAAGAAGAAGAAGAAGAAACAAAAGAAAAAGAAAAATACAATGAAGAAGAAGTGAAAGAAGAAGAACTTCCTAGTCAAGTTATTCAACTAAATCAAGGGTACCATGTACTATTCCTCACCTCTTCCTCTATGGCACATCAAAAGGTTCAAGTAATGGAAGAACACATTCATCACCATCAAGAGCTAGATGCAAAGGGAAGACACATCTTGGAGCTAAAGTTAATTTTCTAGACATGCATGAAGAAGCTGAGGACACCAATAGTTCCAAGTTACCTCATTATAAGGAAATATTTTCTAGTTGAAGTTACCACATGGGATGATGAAGATTATATGAAGAAACTACCACAATTGTTCAGCGTTGAGGACAACGCTTTTGTAAAGGTGGGGGGCATGTTATGCCCTTACTTCCATAGCATATATGGTTATGAATAGTCAGCGTGTGGCTATCTTAACTCTTAATTAAGTCATATTATCATTAGTATATTGGTATTTAGTTGTTTAGGTCGGCCTAAGGCTTCTATAGGGCTATCTAGGTCGGCATGGGTGATATCCTAGGCATAAATAGGTATAGATAGGGGTAGTGAGTCTTATTGGATCATCATATTGTGTATTGTGTTCTCATTGAAGATTATTGGAGGTATCCCCCTCGAAGTGGATTAGGAGGTTGCCCCCTCGAAGTGGTATATTATTATCAAGTATTTGTAGCATATTTACTATTATATTCAGATATTGTGCAAGTTGTTTCATTACATAGACTGAGCTGACCTGTTGTGAAAACTAGGCTATCTCTAATCCACAAGTACTACACCATAATACAAACCTCTATAATACTTTGCCTCAGCCTGTGCAGTCCCAGTCTCACCCTATACTTGGGTAAGCTCTTGGATCAATAGACAACTAGCCTGATCTATGCACAAAGCCACAACTACCACATCTCTCTTAGATAATGCAGCATCCCTCTGAGCTGTGAGTCTAGCCATAGTCTCATCATCCACCACTGCCTATACCAGAGCTGGCTATGCCACCTGTACTAGTTAAGTTGCCTGTACTGCCCTATAAGCCTCTACCTGAGCTCTAGCATGTCTCATAGCCAGGAGAGCCCCATCTCTGTCTCTCATAACCATCTAGAGTCTGGCCTCTGGCCTCTATCTTGATCCTCCAAACCATCTCATGTTGAAGATGTCATCATAGACCCTCTATCTCTCCTCTATCCCCGTCACCTCCTCCTACAACCTGCAACTGTACCAGTATAGCAACTTGTCTCGGTACCTATCCACCCTATGCCCCTAGCCCTAGAGAAATCACTTGTACTCGAGGTGGCCTCCTCTATCCTCTAACCCTCCATCTCCTTGGTTTGAATGTCCCAACCTCTCCCATCTCTCCAGGCATAGTCAACTTGGTAGGTCTAGCTGTCATGCAATGTGCATCATAATCTGTTGTTGTCCCCGGATCAATAAGACCTCCTACCTAATCCCAAGCCACTGGATGTAGTGCCTCTACTACCACTAGTGCTATCTCTACAATAATCTCTAGTCCCAAATGTGGTACCTCCCATCTAGTCTGACCATATATGGCCTCCCCAACAGGTGCAGTTTGTGGCAATCCAAACTATCTGAGCACACAAGTAGGAAGGTATGACTCAATGATGTATACACCAAGCCCAAACAAATACTAAGGCTATCAAGAATATGCTAACTCTCTCTGATCCTCCTCCCATGCCTCACAACCCAACCATGGTCACCATATAAATTGATCCATCTCATCAAACTATCTCTGCCAGTATACAGAGTTCAAATCCTGATAAGTAGTAGAGCCACCATAGATATGTGCATAAGGTTGTCCATGTGCTCTCTGTCCCACACCAAAAGGTCTCATCACAACAATGTGCTTAAATGCCCGTACATGTAGCAAAGTGACCCCCGCAGACATGCTAGAGCCTCCCAAGTACGTACAATCATGCAAAATATGGTATAACTAACCTAGAACACATGGCCCCCAAGCATACCTCATACCATACATAAATAATCCCTCCATAACTATCCCCCATCCTATCAAAAATCCTCTGGCCTTTCAATCAAGAAGCAAGAATCTAATAATAGCTATCACCAATCTCTGTAATTTATCTCACAGCTCATCTCTAATCCTCCTCATTAGAATCTCATTCTCATCATCCCGAATGTCATCAACCTTGAACAAGCACCAAAATGCAGTAGGACTATGATCTGTGTCATAATCCACTCAATCTGCATCAATAGGAATCTGTAGTATCCTATGCACATCCTCTAAGGTAATGGTAGCCTTGCCAGTAGGAAATAGAAAGGAGCTATGCTCACTATACCGTCTCTCTACCATAGTTGTCATTAATGCACAATGAGCCCATACTGGTGAAAGCTCCACAACATGAGGCAACCCTATGATATCCAGAAACACGAGTCCATCTGCATCAATCTCTCGAATCAGCCACAAATTTGAAGGATGCACCTCCCGTGACATCAATGGTGGTAATACAACCTATAAATTTTGACAAAACCATCATCATGCAAGAAAAACTGGTTAAAATCCTAACTTACCCTAAGTCTACTTTTCTTTTGACCAATTGTGGTTAGGAAAACCAATAGAATTTTTGCCCTTTGTAATTGTGTATGCCATAAACATTTGCGACTACCTACCACACAATTGTGACGAGATTTGCAATTACGATTGTCTATCGATTAATTGCATATCTCTTTGCCAATTGCACATCAAGCCATAATTTTATCCTAAATCTACAAATTGTGCATCATTTTTGCATTTACGGTGACCCCGTGTGCAATTGTGACAAGTTTTTCCAATTGTGATTCTCTATTATTCAATTATGCATGCACTTAAAGACATACGCAATTGGTCACATGTGCACATTAATGATGCTTTCAAGATAAAAAAACACACACTATTGATCAAGTTTTTGCTACATACCTATCTTGGTGCTCCTACTAGTCGTCCATGAGTCCTGACCCGCTCCACTCGGTGCTCTCCGCATGGAATAACCATCCTAGAAGCTCCTAAAGCTCTCACAATGCTCAAAGCTTAGAGCTCTCAAAACTCAAACTCTCCAAAGCACAAATGAAGCAAATGACAAGGATTGCCCCTTCTTCCCTATTTATATACCTAGAAACCCTAATCTTTTTTCTTCTATGCCAAACCCTAATTTCTTCTATTCCATCCCTTTTAGCCCTCCTGATCCCTAATTTCTTCATGTAAACCCATGTTATCTATTTGAGAGTCAACCTCGTCTCTTCTCATCAACCCGATGTTTCCTCTCAAGGGGAGATCACCTGCCAGCTTCACTGGGGTAAAAATCTATTTTTTGAAAGCAACTTTTTGTATCATAACTTCTTTGAAACAATGTTCTAATGAACATCGTCTCAAAGAGGGGCAAAATGTAGACACCCAAAATTGACCTAGTCATTAGTATCAAAATAGTGCATTATCCATCATCTGCATTTGTCTAACACATTTGAATAATTTATCTATTTTCTTCCAAAATCATCTATTTCCTCTATTAATTAAATGAATTTATATTTATTTAATTAATTCATTATCTATTTCTTCTATTTATAATTAACTAATCTTTAATTATTTAAGTATCTTTCTATTCTCTCTATTTTAATTAAATAAATTTTATTTATTTAATTAAAATTCCATCTTAATCCTATCCTTATCCCACTTTCCAATTAATTAAATAATTTTTTTTATTTAATTAATTTCCACATCATATCTCAATCCTATCCTCTATATAACATGAGATTTATATAACAGTGGAGATTAGGTAGATACTTGATTCAATTGAAAATAAAGGAACACTTGCATAAAAATGGCAAAAATAGAACCTGTAACTTGTTGTAATGTATTAATCTACAAAATTGAGTTACAAACATTCTTTCTCTCTACAATGTATAAGAGTGCAAAAAGGCAAGAACTTGAAAAAACATAAGTTTTTTCTCATTATATACAAAAATCTGTCCCATGGACCCTAAAAAGCTAACTATAGTGAACTCAACTCCAAAACTGCTTGAAAAGTTATAAAAAAGCAACTCAAGGTTGCTTGGGCGAGCAAGAATAAAAAGCCTAAAAATTAGGCCCTAAAAACACTCCAAGATGAGCTATTTTAGTTCACAACTTCAACTCTCAGCATGTTTGACTTAAGAAAAGTCAAAATTAGGCCCCAAGACTAAAAATAGAGTAATTTGACTATTAACGAGTAGGATTGCACCTGTTATGCAAAGCTGTGAAGCTCAGCAATCCTGTGTAACATGGGATCAAACTCAGGCTATGGGTGACCTATGGTGAGCTTGAACCTCTAGATTATGGGTTGGTTTCCTTGTAAACTAATAACTTTGTAGGAAAAGGGTTGAAAGGACCTACTGAAATCACTAAAATTGAAACTTAAATTGTGATGATGCACCTAATTTGATGAGAAAACTTCAAATCTAGCTCACAATAGATCTTAGAAAAACTATCCACACAATCCACTTTTGGCAATGTGATCACAAAAATAATTCTAAGGGAGGCTGGAAATAACTTTTTCTTGAAGGAAAATAGAGCTTTCACAACATGAAAGAAAATTATTCCAATTGCACAACCTAAGACCTGTGATTTCAATGCTATTCAATACATGAAAGTACAAATGAGACAATGATTTTAAAGGTTTTGATATTAAACACAATAAAATCTCATCAAATCATTCATAAAAGCAACATTAATGAAAAGGTAGACACTTGATTCAGTTGAAATATAAAGGAACACTTGCATAAAAAACAAAGAATAGAACCTGTAACCTACCTAAATATGAGTTATAAAACCTTCTTCTCTCAGCAATGTGTAAGAGAGAAAAAAAGGCAAGAACTAGAAAAACCTAATTTTTTCATACAATATATAATATGCTCTCTTCAAAAGACCTAGAAAGGTCAACTATAGTCAACTTCCTCTAAAAATAATCCCTCAAAACTTATCCATGAGCAAGCAATAAAATCCTTAAAAACAAGGGCTATAACTGCTCCAAATCAAGCTAAAATAGCTCCAAACTTCTCTCCTCTATAAGTTTGACCAAAAGGTGGACTAAACTCTCCAATTTTGACCAAAAAAATCATGCAAGTAGCTCTAAAAGACTTCAGTTAACTCTTCCAAATTTGTATGATTTTGGGATGATAAGTAATGTGAGCAAGGAATAAAGTAATTTAGGATGATTACTTTACTATGAGTTACAATTTGTTCTATCCTTTTGACTTTACAACTTGTGACAAAATAATAAAGTAATTTATAAGCACATTACTTTATTATTTGTTTACATTATTTTGAGTTGCAAAGTCATGCAAATTTGGATGCTTTTACCTTTTAAAAGATTAAAAAGCAAAAAATAACTCCTTATCTCTCCCTTTGAATTTACATGATTACACTAATGCATCAATCATGATGCCAAAATCAAATCAAGCCTTCAAGTCTCCATGCAAAAGATAAAAATATCTTCATTTACCCCTTTATGTCTCCCATGCAATATAGTGATCTCATGTAAAAAAATACATTATGCATTTTGCATAAATTCCATGATTTATCTTCAACCTTATAAATCCTATGCATGCATAATGTATCAACACTTAACACATCTCAAAATCAAGACTATAATCCCTTATGTCTCCCATGCATACATACATGCATTAGTCATTGCATCATCATACCCTTTACACATGGAAATACCTTATCACTCCATGCAAAAATAAAAACACCACCATGCCTTCTTTATCATATACCATATCTTGTAAATATGCATCACCTTATTACTCCTTATGCACTAAGGTATAACTCTCCTTCAAATCATTCTCCTTTGTTGACTTTTATCTCTAAGTTTTGCAGAAATGAATATAAGGCATAAAGCCTTATCTTTACATGATTGTTTAGTTTGACCTTTTAAAAAATCAAAAGGCAAGAATGACATTTATCCCTCACGGGTCCTTGTGACACATTGGGTTTGCATTATTAGGTTTGAAATACTTAGAAGTCTTTACCACAATGAGGAAATGGATAATAATGATTTCAAAAATAAAAGTCAAAAACAAAAAGAGCTCAGTCGAGATTTTGAACAAAAGAGGGCTTTGAAACCCTAACTTTGTCATTTTCATGTATAACTTTTCATCGCTCCTCCTGAACCAATGCCATGCTTGCTAGGGTTTGAAGATATCTCCATCATTCTTTCTGCAATTTCTAAGGTTTCGAAGGTTTCTTCATGATATTCTTTTGATCTTTGACAAGAACTAGAAGGTGAGTATATTTTTTTATGGTTCGAATCATTTTTCTCTATCTTTGAATACAAAAAATGGCCTATAGGCCACGACCATCATAGAGTTCTTTGATGTATCATCTACAATGCATTTTCTTCTCATTGTATTTCGTTTGCTTATGGTAAAAAGGCCATCATGGCATACTAGTTTTTGCATTCTAGAAGCTTACCAGTGAATGGACATGCGACCTGTAGGTCATTTCTTCTTCTAGGACAACAAGGTAAGATTTCTTTCATGTCTTTGCATCATTCTTGAGTGTTTCTTCATAAAAAAAATTAAGGGTTTGAAGAAAAACTTTGTGGGTTTTAAAATTTTTTAAGGAAAACCTTCTCAGGCCACGGCCATAGCTAAACTAAATGCATGGTATCACTTGAATTTGTTCTTAGCTCTATATGGAAAGAAGATTCGACCCATAACAAAATCACCTGTAGAAAGAAAACTTCCTTGCATTCTAGTTTTTATTCCATTGATATAATGAAAGAAACTTCTACTTTGTATATTTTACCATCTTTTCTGGTTATGTCGACCTCGGCCTCCATGTATGAGATTCTGAGGGTTTTGACAAAAATGAGACAAAAACTAGTAAAACTGTTCTTGTTCTTCCATAACCCATCATGGATGTTTGGATATAGAACATGTATATTTGTCTTTTAAAGAAATGGAAATTTTTCTTTTCTTATGAAGAAACCCTCTTAGGGTTTGTTGAAAACAACTTTGTTTCTTTCAAAAACCATCATTGCTGCTCCTATAAGCCACAAATCTATCATAAAAGTTGGCTCTACTATATCTTACACTATATACCCTCTTAGGGTTTGTAAAAACTCCATTTTCTTCTTTTTTTTATAAAAGGTATCAATACACTTTTATCATGAACTAATGGTGATGGCAGTATATGAAGCTTTTTAAACTACGACATTGTGACTTTCCTATTCATTTAGTGGCTGTATATGCTGATTTGATTTGGTTGTTCCACCACTTGTATATTCTTTACTAAGGAAAGAGGCTTTTCTGTAGATGCGTAGGTAAAGTATCTTTGTTGTTCCATCATTTTCTTGCATATACTAGACTTCATATGATAAACTATGTTGACTACACCTATATATGTTGTTACATAAGCCTTGGCTGCACCCTTTGATGTTGCTATTCCAACTTGACTATAACTGTATTTGAAGAAGACAAATGCCTTCTATTGTTCCATTTAATGACTGTAGCATGGTATCTTTATGGTTAGCTTCTCAACTGTTCTATAAGGTTCATTTACCTTCATGGCCTACTGCTACTACAAGCATCAATCCATTTGACATATTCAATGTATCTTTCCTATGGATGAATGATATGCATAATATTCTATACTTGATGCATCTTTTGAGAAGATGATTGTACCTTTTAGCTCTTTTGGTAGCATAATGGGCTCTAAATTGTTTCACATGCTCTTAACTCCTTTATGTCATAGATGAAGGGTTCTTCATATGTCTAAATAGCAAAATTTTCATTTCATTCATGATAAAAGATAAAAAGTACCTGTTCTTGCAATGTTCTGGTTGTACTTTCCATTTGTACTTTTGATCATTGATGAGGTATGGCACAACAAGAATGTGATGTAACCCCATGTGTTTAGTTTGATTGTCCTTTATGATGCACTTGTAACTTGACTGTGATGTAACACCATGGTATCATTTGGCTTGACAGTACCCTGCTCATGCTGCTCCATGGTATGGTTGTTTATTCTTCTTAATTCAAAGGTGCATTTATTCTTAATGAGAACTGTCCTACTTTGTACATTTATCAATGACTATCTTTTGTGATGGCACATGTGTCCTACAATTATAAAACAACTACTCCACATTGTATATGCTTTTTGGCTGTCAATGTTGCCACTCTATGATTGTACTTGACTGATATAGAACTATTTATCTTGCAAGACTATCTTTTGTTCTTTATGACTATTCAATGAATTCAAAAGCAATACTAGATCACTTTCACAACAAAAGGTAGAAAAATACCTGTTCTACTGTTGTTCCATGATGTTTCTCTGGTTGTATGATATTCAAATGGCACATGACAACTATCACATATGTATGAATGCTCCTCCATTGTGACTAATCATTTATTATGGCTGAAAAATCATGTTTCTTGGGTAACATTATCATTTCTATCTCCTATCACAGTACTTGTATTTGATAACTCTCCTTTTCATGTTGCACTTGATACCTCTCATATAGCAGCAATATGAATATGATGTAATATCATGATGTTAGTTTATCATTTTCTCTTGGCTATCAAATCAAAAGATTTAATTGTCATTAGACCATTACCAAAGCTAGGGAATAGATTATTATGATAATTGTCTACTACCAAAGGGGGACTCTTTCATGATTGTTCCAAGTTTACTAAACATTTCTTAGTTCTGGTTACTGTCTATTGGCAGAATGCATTCTTTTGATGACACCTTAATAAAAAGTGTTTATATAATTTGAATATTTCTGCATTAATAACAATACTTGAGCATGCTGGGCTCAACCCTTATGGTAGCCCATTTTCTCCACATGCTTTAATGCCTTCAAATCAGCAACATAACTTTTCTTAGACCTGCATAGTGAATTAAACAAGTTAGCATAAAAACATACCTTTGAAAATTGAATGATCTTTCTCATGATGATTTGGCTTTTAATTGATGATCTAATTTTTTGCATATGTCTATTAATGATCCAATTATATTGATGCATCATGATTGCAAGTTTATATATCTATTGATAAGGCATATGATGAGTTTGTATATCTAGAGCTTCTAACAAAACCTTTCCCAACCTTGCAGGTTCTTTATTCTGATTAGGAGCAAAAGGTTGAAAACATGAAGATCAAGCTGGAGATAGGAGGACCAACCTTCATTCCAAGGCAATGATGGATATCACTCTCCTCATGTGTTCTTTTCCTTTACTTTATCTTCAGATGTATAGCTTGCATGTTTTGTTGCATTGGCTTAGTTTAGTCATTCCCACAACTTGTGTGGGACATATTTAAACATTCTCTTGAATATAATCAGTTATTTTACTTTATGTAATGATTTATGTAATGTTTTTCTTTTTGTATCAAATTCATAGCATAAAATAAACTGAATCTGATTTAAAACATATGTTTAAAATATGATGATGAAATGACAGTTCATAGATACCTTTCCTTTTGCACTGAACAATGGTACTTAAATAATTCAATAACATCATAACTGAAAGATGAAATCAGTTAGATACCTGTCATTCCTTGAATGCCTGTTCTCTTGTCCTTAGACCAAATTTCACTTATTAGGATGGTTTGACAACTTTGATTGAGATGTCACATTATCCTAATAATTAATTCTCTATTGTTCTCTTGCCAAGATAGTAGGCATTTGATTGAGTGATCATGCTCTTTAAAAATTTTCTTTTATCGCCTTTGTAACAATTGCAATCCAAGCCTTGCTAAATTAGGTGTGAACATAATTTAGTAACATTTTTGGTGACCTCCTAGGGGTGTTTGCCTACTAAACAAAATAGAACCAGTAGCCTTGCAATTCCATTGGGCATACGAGTCTTTCTTGCCTGAAACTTTGAGAAACCTCTATAACTCAAACTGATAGAAAACTACAGCAGCAAAACAAAACTTAAAATCAAACTAATCTGACCTATTTAGAACATGGTCAACAAAATGTGCATGTACACTTCTTGGAAAACAAAAAAAAAACTGAAATGAAATGTGCAAAATCACTTATTTGTAGCAAAAGTTACTCTTCTAGTAACATAACTTGAGGTGAATCCCATTGATAGGGATTGATAACACCTCTCCATCTAACTTTGCAACCTGAAATACATTGTGTTTCTTACATTCTGTAATGATATATAGGTCATCCCACATGGCATCAAACTTGGTGTGTTTACGAGGTTTGCTCTTCAGTTCATCCCATTTGAATACTAAATCTCCTTCCTTGAAGATTCTTGGAACTGCCTTTCTGTCAAAGGTCCTCTTCATTTGAGCTTGATACATTTCCAAGGTTTTTAATGCTTCTTTTCTAGTTTCTTCCAACTCCATTAACTATGCAAGTCTAACCTCCATTGGTTGTTCCTCTAACAATTCAAGTTCCTTGATATAACTTAGAGTTGGTAACTCAACTGAAATTGGCAATTTGGCTTCTTTTCCATAAGTTAGAACATAAGGTGATATACTTGTAGCTCTCTTTGGAGTTATTCTATCAGCCCAAAGGGCTAATTTCAACTTGTCATGCCAAGATCTCTGATTATCATCAACTATTTTCTTAATTATTTTAATAAGATTCATATTGGTTGATTCTGCTTGTCCATTACCCTGAGGGTAATAATTAGACAAAGTATTCAAAAATATATTATTTTTATAGACCAATAAGAAATTCTTAAACTAATGAATGCTAAAGCATTGTTAGAAATGATTGAATCAGGAGTACCAAACCTAGAAACTAAGTCCTGATAGAAATTCAGAACGGAAGTCTCATTTGCTTCCTTTAATGCAACTGCTTCAGTCCATTTATTGAGGTAATCTATTGCAGTTAGCATCCACTTATGTCCTTGACTTGATGGTGGATTCATGGGACCAATAAAGTCTAAAGCCCATTTACCAAATGGTTGTTCTACTTGAATTAGATGGAGGGGCATGGCTGCAAGCTTCTGTTTTCCTGTAAAAACTAAACATTTGGTGCATTTCTTCACCCAATCATGTGCATCTTTAAACAACTCTAGCCAGTAATAACTAGCTCTCATAATCTTTAGAGCTATTGTTCTTGGTGCAAAGTGACCTCCAGAAGTTCCATCATGAAACTCTTCCAAAATTTTATGAATCTGTTATGGCTCTACACATCTTAATAAAACACCATTAAAATCCCTTTTATACAAAACTCCATCTATTATAACATAAGGGATGGCTTGCAGCTTGTAGTACCTTCTTTTTGATCTCTCTAGACCTATAGGACAGTCTCCAGTATGCAGATAATGTACCATTTGATGCACCCAACTTGTAGAAGAGACTGGGTCAGTAGCCTATTCACTATTTTGCAGCCTTGTCTTAGTCTTTTCTATAAGTTTGGTGCTACTCTCTTCAATTTCTGCTAGATTCTCACACAATCCTTTGCCTCAGACTAGCTTTGTAAGCTTGATTGAAATGTCGTATTCCATAACCTTTGTTATCCATCCTGCTCTCTTGTCATTTAAATCCTTACTAAGCAAGAATTCCTTGATTGTCAGATGGGAAACCATTAGTTGCATCTTATTGTTAGAAAGCATGTGTTTAAGCTTCTTAAGGCTTCTTATGATAGCCAAAATATGTTTCTCAACAAATGAATACCTTACCTCATAATCATGTAGAATTTGGCTAAAGAAAGCCACAGGTTGCTCCAATCCTTCCTCATTTTGCTGACAAAGCATAGCTAAGATGGTATCAATACTACCAAATGTATACAAGATAAAATCATTATCAAAGTTTGGATTGATTAGTGTTGGGGTAGCAACAAGTGCCTCCTTTATTTCCTCAAAACTTTGCTTACCTTCCTTTGTCCAACTGAAAGGAATATTCTTCATTAACATGGTTGTAAGGGGTTGCAATAATGCTGCTATGTTTGATATGAACCTCCTTACAAAATTAATTCTTCCAAGAAATCTTTGTAAGCCTTTCTTATGGGCAAGAAGTGGTAATGCTAAGATTGCAGAAATCCTTTCAGGATCTATGGATATTCCATCTTTGAACACTATGTGTCCTAAAATATTTCCTCATGCACTAAAAAAATACTCTTTTTTGGGTTGAGTGAAACCCCAAACTCTCTGCATCTTTCAAAAATCAGCCTTAGATGAAAAAAATGATCTGCAGCGTTCTTTGAAAACACAATTACATCATCTAGATATTCAAGAATAAATTTGTCTATGATGCCTTGAAAAGCCATATCCATAGCTCTTTAGAATGTTGTACTTGCATTAGATAATCCAAATGACATCTTCCTGTAAGCCATTGTACCCCATTTGGTAGTGAAAGCAGTTTTGTATTGATCTTCCTCTTTCACTAAAATCTGATTGTAGCCTGAGTAACCAGCCAATAAAGAAAACCTTTTTGATCCTGAAACAACTTGTAAGATTTACTCCATTGATGGTAATGGGTAATGATCTTTTAGAGATGCTCTATTTAGGTCACATAAATCAACACATAATCTGATTTCTCTATTCTTTTTTCTAACAGGAACTAAGTTAGAAACCTAAGATGTATGCTTAATTGGAAAGATTATGTTACCTTCTATCAGCTTGTTTAATTCAATCTTCATGAGCACTTCTAGCTTTGGGTTTAATGGCCTTTACTTTTGTCTAACCAGTTTGGCCTTGGGTTCCATCTCAATAGTCTGTTGAGCTAACTTAGGGTTAAAACCCTTTAGATCTCCATACTCCCAAGCAAATATATTACTGAATTCCTCACACAACTGAATAAAATCTTGTTGTTCTTCTTTTGTGCACACTTTTCCAAGTTTAAGTAGCTTGTCCTTGAATATCTCAATAGGCTCATAATGTTCCTTTTTCACAGATATGCAAGCTTTGTCTCTTCTAACCTGGTCATTAGTATTGAAAATAGATTCTAATGTCACTAAACCTTTGAGAAGCTTATTTGACCTTAGCTGCAATATATGGTCATCATATTGCTGCTACATTTTTTGTTGATTTCCTACAAGAAACTCAACTTCTTCCATCAGAAAATTAACAATCTACTCATCAT
This sequence comes from Cunninghamia lanceolata, assembly GCA_027924645.1. NCBI lineage: Eukaryota > Viridiplantae > Streptophyta > Pinopsida > Cupressales > Cupressaceae > Cunninghamia > Cunninghamia lanceolata. The sequence continues at coordinate 99,771 of BSBN01001034.1, forward strand.
TGTCAAAGACTTGCCAACTTGTATTATTGGCTGGCACTGATGGTCTGATAATAAGTTTGACATAAAGAGAAGTATGAACATTCTTCATTTCTGCTAGAATATCATACTCAGCACTAATATTAGCTAATTTGTCAGCTTGTTTATTATCAATCCTTGGTATAGATATCAAATTGAAAGCATCAAATTCATCTATCATGTCCCAAACTCTATGTTTGTACAATTTCAGTGAATCATTTTTAGTAGTAGCAATATTTCTCACTTGTTTTACTACTAATTCACTGTGTCCAAATACTTGAAGGCATTTAATATTTCTTTTTCTAGCCCATTCCAATCCATGAACTAAAGCCTCATGTTAGAGGAAATATTGTCAACAGTATTAAACTACTAATAATCCAATAATCTTAATGAAATATGATGCAAATCAAATAAACAAAGCAATATTACCTTGAAGACTAATTTACCTCAAAACTTCCATTGTCACCTATCTTGTATTGATCTTGTTAATGAATAGAGCTCTCAGAAGTTGCACTTCCTCACTGTTAAAGATGACAATACTTGAATGGTAGTATGTTAGACAAATGCAATGGAGATTATCTACAATGAAACTATCATGAAGATGAGGGATGGATGATTGAAGCCATGATTGTATGGATATGAGGATAATAGAGATAATGTAATGAGAAATATGGATGCTTTGCCAAAGGCATGCTGGGATTTCTGCAGAGTAACTTTTCTATAGATTGTGGATTGTTGAAATGAGAGAATAAGATTCCTTTTATAGGCCAAGGAGGGGCCAAATCCATGTGTCACAAGATCAATGGTGGGGAAGAATTCTTGAGAAGTGTACAGTGAGGATTGAGTTGGTTGAGATGAGAGAGAAAAAGGAGGAAGATGTTCCTCTCACCTTGACATGGAGGAGAGAAAGGTGTGACATGAGTCCACATGTCACAAGGCTCACAATGACCCAAGAGAGAAGGTCAAACAAGGAGACATGATTATAGGGAGGTTGGAAAGATTCTAGGGACTATGGAACAAGTCTCACAAAGTATTCCTTTGACCATGATGACATGGAGAGACTACATCCATGTGAATGGGGATGGTTGGAGGAATAATAGGCCATGTGGGTGAGGGAAAATAGAATAATTAAATATTAATATATTTAATTACATGTGCAACAAGGTGAGGTGGATGCGTGAGGTGGTTTTAGATGACATGGATATTATGAATAAAGACTTTGGAATAGGATGATTTGGGATTAGATAATTTGATTATTATTTAATTGAGGGATGACATTAGAAGAATAGGTTTAAATGATTTAATTAAATAAATTCATATTTATTTAATATTTGCAATATTAATGATGAACGTGAATCAAATAGATTAATTGATGAATTTATTTAAATGATAGAAGAATGGGAATTAAATAAATAATAAATATTTATTTAATTTGTCTTTGCCATTTCTAGGTGTATACATTTTGCCCCTCTTTGAGACAATGTGTTTTAACATGTTTCAAAGAATAAATTTTTTTTGTGATTGATACATTCCCCAGTTTGCCCCTGATTTAGGTTTATGACGCTAGGATTCACCCTTGGGAGATTGGACGGGAAGAAATTGATGACAGGATGATGGATGATCTCATGATGAGATAGGTTGAATGACTGGTTGATTGGATAGAAAGGTGAAGAAATTGGTTGACCTAGAAGAAAAAGTAGGTAAAAATCATGCCCCAACATGAACAAGGTCAAGCACCTCCCCTTAGGGTTCCATGTACTATATATAGGAGTATGGGGTCACATTCCTAGTCATTTGCACACTTGTCATTGGGAGAGAGTCTTTAGGAGATTAGAGCCTTTTGAGCATAGAGCAGCCAGTGAAGATGCAGCAATTTCCCATTGAGTCTCATCGATTCGAGTGGATCCGATAGTTCAATCATCTAGTAGAGTATGTACCACCAATAAGTACCTCTTCATTTCTAGGCTAGGGTCATTAATGATAGCAATAAATGCTAGGAAAAGTTTTAGGTTTTGTATGTGTCGAATGGTAGAACTGTGCATATGACACATGATACCATGCATATGACGTGATTCTGCACATATGACGCTGGAATCGGTGCATATGCATTATTTTCACAATTGAGTTGTATTTCTGTGCTTTCAAAATCCTACTGTGCTTTTAGTTAGGGATGCTGCACTTGTAATATATTAAGTTGAGAATGTAGAGCTTTTGGCTAAAACTATGTGTTGCTTTTTAGATCGACATTTTAGATCACACTCCGTGATCCATCATCAGGAAGAAAAGTAAAGAAAGAGTAAGATGCAATTACAGAAATAGTTTCTTTAGAAAGAGAAAAGGAATTTGTGGCATGAAGTTTAACCAAGGTGAGGGATGAGGGAAGAGGAACAATAAATCAAAAAGTTAATGGATCATAGAGTGTGATCTAAAATGTCGATCTAAAAAGCAACACACAGTTTTAGCTAGAAGCTCTACATTCTCATATCATGGACTATGGAAATATCATGACTACAAATATATTAAATTACACATTTGATTTTCTATTGTGCAAGCAAGTTTATGCCATTGATTTGATAAACAGTCCTACGCATGCAATGTAAAGCTACACATTCAAGATATTTTTGTGCATGCAATGTAAAATTGTGCATATGAGCTAAAGATGCACATCTAATAGTCAGAACTACGCATCTAACTTAGGTTTAGTAAAACACTTAGAAATTTGATGAAGTTGACTGTGTGATTGATGCTAGTCAATTGATAGGTCATCTCTGAGATTGGTAGAATCTCTGGAGAGATGATAAGATTGATTTCCTATTGAAATAACTAAGTTTTTGATGTTGGATAGATAGACTTGCAGTTTAGTTGCTTTTGATTTCCTAACACATGCTTGCTTGATTGTAGGAGGAGTTAGATGATGTCCTCATGTCGAGGGAGCCATTTCCAGTTACTCAGATGTTGAGGCCTTATGTCATGGAGACTGATCTATTTGTTCTTGGATCGACTAGATTATCATATGTTTGGTTCATGCTCGAGATTAGGGCAAATCTCAATATGCTAACTGCTTTGGTTGAGAGGTTTCATAGTGAGGATGGGACCTTTCACCTTCCCACTAGAGAGATTATAGTTACTCTTGAGGATGTTCACAAGATCTTGCACATACCTATTGACGAAGAGCCTCTTGAGTATGAGTCATAGACTGGGGCAGGATTGAATGAGTGCAGGCAAGTCTTTGATGATGATGATATCAAGGGCACCGAGATTAGTTGGTCTGACATGTTGGCTTATTATGACCCTCTTCCTTCAGTTGTGGCTGGGTTGATCAGAGGTATTATTTTCCCTGACAGATAGTCTCGTGGTTTTGCAGTTGGATGGGGGTGGGTCCTAGAGTGGATTACCACAGATGGCACAAGATATGCTTAGGGAGTATGCATTATTACTTAGCTATATCATGATCTACACCAGTTTGTCAATGATGGTTCCTCTAGGTTGGCTTGCAGAGTTTCATTGTTATAGATATGGGCATGGACACACATAGCTATCACCTGTACTATTGGCATTGGCACTTGAAGTAGGGGTTAGCCCTACTCCTACATGTTTTAGGAGAGCCTTTCCTAGCCCAAGCTGGGAAAGTTGGAGTATTGGAGACATGCCTTTGACAATGTAGACAGAGTCGAGTGGAAACCATACCTTGATTGCAATGTATGGGATGATGATGCATCTGAGATTCCCTTCTATTTTCAGATTAGATGGCTTATAGGGAGGACACCCTATATTTTGGAGAGACACATAGTTTCATGTGTGTATAGGTAGTTTGGTAGAATCCAGGGGATGCCCTAGGGTAAAGACATATTTGCTTGTACGCACAAGGAGAGGGCACGATGGGGACCCAACCCATCCTATGAGACAACATGTGATGAGTTTCTACTTATTCCATATTAGCCTTGGCTGATGCATAGGGTAGTGGCAGATGTAGGTATGACCCAAGATTACTTTGATTGGTTTGCTGCACATCCATTTCCATGCTACTCTGGATCAGGAGAGTGAGCCCTGATTCTGGATGATTGGGAGGATGATGAGGAGGGGCCATGGAGGTGACTCAGGAGGAGATGAGGATGAGGAGGCAAAGGTGGTCGAGGTGGGGATGATGGTGGTGGCGGAGGAGGAGATGGAGGTCATGATGGCAGAGGAGGAGGTCATGATGGAAGTGATGGGCATGATGGTGGAGATGGAAATGGGAGAGTTCATCGACGGATTGATCCCACATAGCATACTTAGCTAGTCATCTAGAGATAGGTCTAGCCTCTAGCATAGCCACAGGGACAGGGGCTAGATGATAGGGTGATAGCTGGGTTACGAGCCCAGCTAGCATAGGTAGAGTTGATATTAGCACAGTAGTAGGGACATATAGAGAAAATGTAGGCCCATATTATGTAGCTGTAGAGTGACCTACAAACCACCCGATTGGAGTGAGATATAGCTATCTAGAGATATGGGAGGGCAGATGCACTCTTAGAGTAGGTGCAAAAGACTGCGAGATAGGGTTGCACTGGCCAGATGGTGCAGAGATGGTCAGGGTAGGTCAAGAGATTTTCTACTAGCAGTAATTATACAAGCAGGTGGTGCCCCCAGAGTGTATGGAAGGTAGCAATAGACCCAGTTACTACAGCACGTCACAAAGGGCACCCGCTAAGAGTGACGGGGTGATGGGACCTATGGGGCCACCTTACGGACCATCAGGAGGAGATGGAGGTGCTCCAAGGATAGGTCCATCAGGAGGAGGAGGAGGAGATGGAGGAGGTATCCTAGCACCATAGCCAGCACCATCAGGGGGGAGCCACTCCTAGTTGCTTCTTGATATGTACCAGTTTGTAGTACTTTTTATTTGGACATTTATACACCACTTTGGTTTAGACACTTTAGGATGTATTATTATTTTGACATCATTGTATACTTGGACATTCTTATTATTTTTTATGATGATGATATGATACCATGATTTGATAGATTATGTTATGATGTACATATGTGATGGACATGATTTCTATTATGATGCTATGACATTATGAAGTTATTATGTGCTATGCTTATAGATGATCTCCATGATCGATGATGTTGATGCATATGCTTATGTTATGCGATGTACCTGATGCTCTATATGATAACTTGTATGATGCAATACTATGATGATTATGTTGATGCTTCTATAGATTATGATTTAGACATGATGCCTCTACATGCTTATGATGTTCGACCTAATGCTAGATGCGATGATTTTTACTTCTGTTTTGATTTGTATAATTCTAATTGTAATGAATCATGTATGTATGCACTAAGATGGTTTAACTGATGATCATGCTATCTATGTTTTTGCATTTTTCTTTGTTTTCTATCATGATATAGATATGAAACTAAAATAAATGATTGATGTGATTATACACCTCTTGCTATGGATAATTTATGATGTGCTTGTGTATATGCATCCTAATGAACAAAATGATATGCATCTAAGACTATGGATCTGATTATGACACACTATGATTTATTTTTGTTTAAATGCCAGGTATACTCAATCTTAATAATAATACACTTTTAGAAGAAGAATGAATAAGATAATGAAAAAGAAATGATAATGAAAGATAAGAAATTGGATAATGAATGATTTTTGTAATGGTTAATGATGTTGCAAGTATGAGGTGAGCCAGTGTTGTCATTGATGTCAACATACTCATATTGCATTGACAAAAAGGATTTGATGAGCTGTGTGCTGAGGATATTGAGAAAATTAGCCTCAGTCAGGAACAGTGAAGAACAGTGATGAGAAGAAGGCAAATGTATTGTATAGGTTGAGAACCGGAGGATGCGGATTAAAGGGTTTGTAGATATGAGTCTTGAGATGCTTCAGTTAAGATTTTAGAGGTCCGCATGAAGATCTGAAGGAGTTGTGGCTGTCGGTGTAGAACCGGTTCCGGCAAGTATTCAGAGGTGACAGAGGATCACAAAAAGGTCCGGTGAGGTCCGGAATTGTATTATCCTAATCTGCGGATTGGAAGGAGTGTTTGGGATGTCCTTGTGATGTGTCATCCTGATTTGTGTATGATTTGGAGGTCCGGAAGTACCTCTTGCATTATGACAGTGGCGACAGACAGTGTTCTTGAAGTTTCGGATAAGGAAGAGAAGAGATTCCAATAAGTAAAGAAAGTGCGGATGTACCTGGTCATTCAGGCAGGCTTGTGAAGGTTCTTGGATCATGTTGAGGTTGTGTTGTTGGTCCGCATTGATAGTAGAGCCCAGAATTGAAGTTATTCTTCCGGATGAAGTTCTTGCTCTGTTTAGCCGACCGGATGAGTTGTTTATCCTGCGAATGTTCTTGTGGTGGCTGACCGGATGTGTTATTCATCTTGCGGATACTCTTATGGTTATTTGCCGACTTAGATGTTTGTTCCTAAGTCGATGTCTTGTATAAATAAAGGTTTGTGAGTTCATTTCGAGTGTGTATGGAGTGGATGAGAGTGGGATAGCGAAGAGAGGTGCGAAAGACAGAGCAGAGGTTTTGGGCTTAAATGGAACTGATTCAGACATAGTAGAGATGTCATTCTCCAGTTCAAGATTGTGATTTTTATCACTTTGTAGACAGTGTGTCTCCTTGTAGGCAATGGGCCTCTTTGTGAGCAGTGTGCTCGGGCAGTGAGCCCTAATTGGCATGTGCCATTCATTCTTCTTTATTCTTCTAACAGAGAATAATTCTTGGGTTAATCACCCCGTGGTTTTTCCCTTAACCAGGTTTTCCACGTCAAAATCTTGGTGTTCAATGTGTTGATGTTTATCTGCTCTTGTGTTTATGTATTATGCTTTCATGGATGATTAATTGATATGCTGCTAACTAACAACGAAGAATCAAGTGTTTGAAAGAACAAGAAGTTTTATACAACTGATTCACCCCCCCCTCTCAGTTGTATGCCTTAAATCCAACAATTGGTATCAGAGCCAAGTTCCTCTGAAAGGAGCTTAACCGCTTGAGGAGATCCAGGATGTCGTCATACAAGAAGGATAGTCCGAAGTTCGATGGAACCAACTTCACTCTCTGGAAAGGTCGCATGAAGTGTCACTTGGAATGTATGGGAAAAGCATACTTGGCTATGGTCTCAAAACCATATGTACCTCCACAAGGTGGTCCGACAACTCTGAATGAAATCACAGATGCTGAAAATAATCTGCGGACCAAGGAAGCCCTACTAAGCGCATTGAATGATTCAGATCTCTCAAATGTTATTGACCTACCAACTGCATATGAGATCCTGACTAAACTGGAACTTCTGTATGAAGGAGATGAGTTTGTCAAAAGTGCAAGGTTGCAAAGTCTGAAAGGGAAATTTGAAAGATTGAAGATGAGAGATGATGAAAACATCACTACCTTTATGCCAAGAGTGAATGAGCTGGTATGTGGAATTAGAAATGCTGGTGGAACTCTAGATGAAAATGAGATTGTCTGCAAAATCCTAAGATCCCTTCCTACTGCCTACAAAATCAAGGTTGCTGCCATTGATGAATTCAGAGCCCACACAACTGTCACAAGAGAACAACTGGCTGGCAAACTAGCTGCATTTGAAATGACCGAGTTTGGAGATGATCCTCCCAAGACTGAATCTGCTTTCAAAGCCAGTACCCATTTGAAAGGCAAACAGAGATTTGATCCGGGAGAAAACTCATCAAGGAAGATGTCATGGTATGATCAAGCAAGAAGAGACATGGAAGAAGAAGAAGCAGAAACAGCTCAACTTGAAGCCCTCATTGCAAAGAGACTGCCAAGAGGATCCGGTAAGTATGAAGGAAAACTACCCTTTAAGTGTTTCAACTGCAATAAGATTGGTCATTTTGCTTCAAGATGTCCAGAAAGATCTGCAAGGTCTAACACTAACAGACAAAGGTTTCAAAAGAATTGCTATTATGTTCATGAAGAAGATGACAATGAAGGAGTAACAGATGATGAATCAGAACTAGGAAGCAAATACGGAAATGAGTGGGTGTTTATTGCCATCAAGGAAGAAGATTCAATACTCTCTAAATCTGTCAATCACAAAGTTGTTGAAAAAGCTTTGGCTGCTCAAGTGGAAGAAAAGGATGATTGGGTTATTGACAGTGGATGTTCTCACCATATGACTGGTGACAAGAATAAGTTCTTGAATTTGGAAAGGTATGAAGGAGGAATGGTAAAGTTTGGTGACAATTCTGCTGGCAAAATCAGAGGCAGGGGAACTATTTCCTTTGATGGAAAGAGCAAAATAGGTAATGTACTATATGTTGAAGGATTGAAGCACAATCTTCTCAGTGTTGGTCAGTTAGTAGACAAAGGCTATGATCTTCGGTTTAAGAATGGAAAATGTAGAATCTTTACAAACTCCGGAACTGAAATTGCATCTGGTACTCAGTCAAAAGGTAATATCTTTCATCTGATTGGTTCAAATAAAAGTTGTTTGTTTGTTCAAATTGATCAGAGTTGGTTATGGCATAGAAGAATGTGTCATGTAAATTTTGATAACATCATCAAGATAAGCAATACTCAGGCTGTAAGAGATCTTCCAAAATTGATGAAACCTACAAATAGTTTGTGCAAAGAATGTCAGCTAGGTAAACAAAGCAGAGTCTCTTTCAAAAGCAAAGATCAATCTTCTACCGGATTGTTGGAATTAGTACATACTGATCTCTGTGGTCTGACAAGAATCAAGAGTCTGTAAGGTGATAGATATTTCATGTTGTTAATTGATGACCACTCTCGGATGATGTGGGTTACCTTCCTAAAAGAGAAATCAGAAGCCCTTGAAAAGTTCAAAATCTTCAAAGCTATGGTAGAGAATCAAACCGGATTAAAACTAAAGTGTCTAAGGTCTGATAGAGGTGGTGAATTTACATCTGGTGAGTTCATTGACTTTTGTGAGAAGCAGGGTATAAGGAGACAGTTGTCTGCTCCTAGGACTCCACAGCAGAATGGAGTAGTTGAGAGAAAGAACCGGACCATCCAGGAAGCTGCCAGGACAATGATGTTGGAAGCAAATGTTCCTCAAATGTTTTGGAAAGAAGCTATCAGCACTGCAGTCTACACTCTCAATCAAGTTCAAATCAGAAACAACACCGGTAAGACCCCCTATGAACTCTAGTTTGGCATCACTCCTACTGTGAAATATTTCAGAGTATTTGGTAGCAAGTGTTATATTAAAAGAGATGAAGATCTAGGAAAGTTTGATGCTAGAAGTGATGAAGGAATTTTCTTGGGTTACTCCACTCAAAGCAAAGCATACCGGTGTTACAATAAGAGATTGAGGAAGATGATAGAAAGCACCAATGTGAAAGTTGATGAAGGAATTGAGAAGCCTTCAAGATTTTATGAGTTTGATGAAGATGACCAAGACAGTGTTCAAGGAACTCAATCCTCTCTGGTGAGACAGAGTCAGCCTGATCCGGTAAATCAAGAAGAAGAGATAGGTTTGAATGAGCCTGATCAAGAAGCAGCAGTGCAGGATACTCCCAAAATTCCAAGGTATGTAAGACTGAACCACTCTGAAGATCAGATCATAGGTGACAGAAGCAAAGGTGTACAAACTAGAAGGAATGTTGCTCAAAATCAGGATGAATGTTGTCTGATTTCAAAGATTGAACCTAAAACAATAAATGAAGCCTGCAATGATGAAAACTGGACCAAAGCAATGGAAGATGAATTGATGCAAATTGAGAAAAATCATACTTGGGATCTTGTTCCCAGACCTAGAGACAGGAATGTAATTGGAACCAAGTGGGTCTTCCGGAACAAACTAAATGAAGCTGGTGAAGTAATCAGAAACAAAGCTAGATTGGTCTGCAAAGGCTACTCTCAAATAGAAGGAATTGACTTTGAAGAGACTTTTGCTCCGGTGGCAAGAATTGAAGCAGTCAGATTACTTCTTGCATTTGCTGCCTTCAAAGACTTCAAGGTATATCAGATGGATATCAAGTCTGCCTTCCTAAATGGTGATCTGGAAGAAGAAGTCTACATTGAACAACCGGATGGATTTCAATTGTCTGATAATGATGATATGGTCTGCAAGTTGAAGAAAGCTTTGTATGGATTGAAGCAAGTCCCAAGAGCATGGTATGAAAGGTTGGATAAGCATCTTGTGCAGATTGGATTCAACAAAGGTACTGCTGACAGTAACTTATATTTCAAAATTGATCATGAAAACATTTTGATTGTTGAAGTGTTTGTGGATGATATCATTTTTGGAGGAAGAGATAGTATGTGCAAAACTTTTGCAAATCAGATGAAAAGTGAGTTTGAAATGTCTATGCTTGGTGAAATGAATTTCTTCTTGGGTCTGCAAATTACTCAAACAAAAGAAGGGATCTTCATTTCTCAGACCAAATATGTGAAAGAATTGTTAAGGAAATTTGGTATGGAAGACTCAAAGCCAATGAACACTCCTATGGCAACCGGATGTAAGTTAAGCAAAGATGATCATTCTCCAAAGGCAGATCAGACAAAGTATAGATCAATGATTGGTGGATTGTTGTATCTCACTCAAACTAGACCAGATATAATGCAGGCTGTTGGTCTTGTGGCAAGATTCCAGGCTGATCCTAGAGAATCTCATGTTATGGCAATCAAAAGAATTTTTAGGTACTTGAAAGGAACAGTTGAGTATGGTCTATGGTACCCTAGAGATCCGGATTTCTCTCTTCATGCTTACACAGATGCAGATTGGGCAGGAGATGTGGATGACCGGAAGAGCACTAGTGGTGGAGCATTCATTTTGGGGAAGAGATTGGTTTCTTGGTTAAGCAAGAAACAAGATGCAATATCTCTGTCTACAACTGAAGCAGAATACATTGCAGCAGCAGGTAGTTGCACTCAAATCTTATGGATGAAGCAGATGCTAAGAGACATTAAAGTTGAATATGAGGAGCCTATCACAATTTTCTGTGATAATTCAAGTGCAATTAATATTTCTAAGAATCCAGTATTGCATTCTAAGACTAAGCACATATCTATCAAGTTTCACTTTTTGAGAGAACAAGTAAACAAGGAAGAAGTCAGATTGGAGTATGTTCCCTCCAAGGATCAGATTGTAGATATCTTTACTAAACCTCTTCCCAAGGATTCTTTTGAATATCTCCGGGAGAAGTTAGGGGTCATGGCCCCTCCAGTGATGAACTAGGATGCACTGATGTGCATCAGTCCGGTGGATATCACAGTCATATCTTGTGATCCGGATTGATGATGGGGAGCTGCTACTAAGGGGGAGCAGCTGGTATGATTCTGATGTATTAGAATTGCAAGTATGAGCCCTTTGCCATTGATGTCAAAGGGGGAGAGAAGACATGTGAAAAACAAGTGGTTGATGATCAAAGGGGGAGTAGTAAAGGAAGAGAAGACATGTGAAAAGTTGTTGTTGATAGGGGGAGCTATGACAGAAAGGAGAAGTTCTTGTCTTGATGGTTTTTCACATCATATGTTGCCATCAATGACAAAGGGGGAGATTGTTGCAAGTATGAGGTGAGCCAGTGTTGTCATTGATGTCAACATACTCATATTGCATTGACAAGAAGGATTTGATGAGCTGTGTGCTGAGGATATTGAGAAAATTAGCCTCAGTCAAGAACAGTGAAGAACAGTGATGAGAAGAAGGCAAATGTATTGTATAGGTTGAGAACCAGAGCATGCGGATTAAAGGGTTTGTAGATATGAGTCTTGAGATGCTTCAGTTAAGATTTCAGAGGTCCACATGAAGATCTGAAGGAGTTGTGGCTGTCGGTGTAGAACCGGTTTCGGCAAGTATTCAGAGGTGACAGAGGATCACAAAAAGGTCCGGTGAGGTCCGGAATTGTATTATCCTAATCTGCGGATTGGAAGGAGTGTTTGGGATGTCCTTGTGATGTGTCATCCTGATTTGTGTATGATTTGGAGGTCCGGAAGTACCTCTTGCATTATGACAGTGGCGACAGACAGTGTTCTTGAAGTTCTGGATAAGGAAGAGAAGAGATTCCAGTAAGTAAAGAAAGTGCGGATGTACCTGGTCATTCAGGCAGGCTTGTGAAGGTTCTTGGATCATGTTGAGGTTGTGTTGTTTGTCCGCATTGATAGTAGAGCCCGGAATTGAAGTTATTCTTCCGGATGAAGTTCTTGCTCTGTTTAGCCGACCGGATGAGTTGTTCATCCTGCGAATGTTCTTGTGGTGGCCGACCGGATGTGTTATTCATCTTGCGGATACTCTTATGGTTGTTTGCCGACTTAGATGTTTGTTCCTAAGTCGATGTCTTGTATAAATAAAGGTTTGTGAGTTCATTTCGAGTGTGTATGGAGTGGATGAAAGTGGGATAGCGAAGAGAGGTGCGAAAGACAGAGTAGAGGTTTTGGGCTTAAATGGAACTGATCCGGACATAGTAGAGATGTCATTCTCCAGTTCAAGATTGTGATTTTTATCACTTTGTAGACAGTGTGTCTCCTTGTAGGCAGTGGGCCTCTTTGTGAGCAGTGTGCTCGGGCAGTGAGCCCTAATTGGCATGTGCCATTCATTCTTCTTTATTCTTCTAACAGAGAATAATTCTTGGGTTAATCACCCCGTGGTTTTTCCCTTAACCGGGTTTTCCACATCAAAATCTTGGTGTTCAATGTGTTGATGTTTATCTGCTCTTGTGTTTATGTATTATGCTTTCATGGATGATTAATTGATATGCTGCTAACTAACAACGAAGAATCAAGTGTTTGAAAGAACAAGAAGTTTTATACAACTGATTCACCCCCCCTCTCAGTTGTATGCCTTAAATCCAACAAATGAATGGATATGAAAGATAAGAAATTGGATAAACACCTGATCACAAAGACACATGGATTTTGGTAAAATGATAAAATGCTTATAATGAAATGGAATGCAATGGGATAAGTATGGACATGAATTCTTGTCATCTTCGATTGTGTGAGTATTTGAAGTACTTTGTTTGATCATTGAGTTTTTAAAATGTTATAAGAAAATACAAGCATCTAGGTATAATTAAACCATGATGACCTAAGTATTACTTACATGGATTTTGATTTAGCAAGTTAATACAAGCATCTAAGTATAATTGAACCAAGATGACCTATGTATTTCTTGCATATCAACAGACAAGGATTAGACTTGTTTCATGTTTAGACCTTTGATGTACTTGATGATCATTGTGTTGATCATGTCTTTAGATAGGGCTCTCACATTACTAAAGATAAAACCCACAAAAAATAGACAAATAAAATGATTATGCCCCCATTATAGCTTCTCTATTTTGAAACATCCTTGAGTAGCATAGAAAGACATAATAACAAAATCATGATATAAGACTTTTAAAACAACCACTGAAAAACTTTCTTGCCCAAAAACATGTTTTCTTGCAATAACTTGATAGAATCAGTTTGATGTCTTAGGTAGGCTGGGATTTGTCAAGTGTAGTCTTGCTATCTTTTGTGTCAAGATGATGTTGAAAACTAGCTTGTCATGCTGCTTGTTGTCTAGTGATAAAACTGTGATCCAATTGTTTTATCCTCTAAATTTTATAGCATTCAAGAATCCCATTCTCTGACTTGGTCAAGGATTTTCCCCTATTCAAGTAGAGGATTGATTTATTATGTGTAACATTAGAAAATGTCCCCTTGGGGGCTTTTCCCTCATAAGGTTTAGCTCCCAAGTTTTTTGCATGCATTTAGGACATCTTACATCATAATTTGGCATCTCGATGGAATGAACCCTAGGTTTTATGTAAAATAGGGCCTAGGGGGACCCCTTGAGCTTAACCCTACCCAAAATATAGGGGGAGGACTTGGGCACCCTCACCCTAGTCCTTCCCTATTTTGGGTCAGGCCTAACTTTTAAGTGTCAGTTTATTATCATTATTTGGTCCCTAAGCTGACACAGTAAGTTTGAATTTATGAAATCTTGGTAGGAATGCTTGTAGTTTCATATAAAAACATGTTTAGGTATTCATTTGTAAACTAGATGATTACTAGCAATCTATTGTGTTCTCAAGGTGATTCAAGGCTTTCACTGTGTTGCAAGAGTAGATTTGTGTGGTTTATGTGTTTGTGTTTGTAGATTTGAGCATCCATTCTCTCATTGAATGAAGAGCATCTTCCTACTGTGAGACCTTCACTACAAGGTGACATTACATTGTGTTTTCATCATCATTTCCTTTAGATTTTGCCTCAGCCTCACAAGGGCACACACTCTCTATCTGACAACGGTGTTTAGAGATTTAAGTGTCCTCTGGGGGTTTGACTAAGGCAAGCCTCTGAACACCACAACCCCCTCCCAAAGTTTTCATAGTTGTAGGTTATAGGTTAAGGAGCTGGAAAAGTGAAGTTGCAAGAAGACATCTTGAAGTGTCAAAATTGCAGAATAGGAAGAAAATCTATCTCCTAGACTTGGGTGCCCGCTCATTAGTCCTCAAAGTTCTGCAACAGGTAAACCTCTAGTACAACAGATATAGGTTGCAGACCTTATTTCCAAATCTTGACAAAAAGCAGGGCCTTGGACTTGGGTGCCCACTCTTGTGTCCCTGATTTTTTTGCCTTAGAACCCTAAAAATAGGTACTTTGTGATTTGTCATTTTACATCCCTCTACAAGAGTATTTTCTATAATTCATTTGTTTACTGTTGTATTTGCAAAATTAGGGTTTTAATGGTTAATTGAGCATAGGAGAAAGAAAATTGGCAATTAAACATCCTAAACCAATTTTCCCTACATCTCACAGTGACCTAGGGTATGATAGTGCATTTCCACTCGACCCTAAGGTCCTTGAATGTAAAGGGTGAAAGGAGGATTCAAACATCTAACAACTAAAACATTAAACAATCCAAATTTTACCCTAACCATTTTGGTGAACCCATGTTTTTGGACTTAACTGCAACTTTTTGAGTTTTCATTTTCATATTTAGATTGATTTCATTCATTCATATAGTTATTCATCTTATTCCATTGAGAAAAATAAAAAAAATTGAAAACTTTTGCATTGTTAGGCTTACTAATTTGCATCAATTCTTTCTAATTTTACCTAATTTATGATTTTTGAATCAAATCTGATATAAACTACAGAAAATTATGAAAATACAATAATTTACATTGCATTTTCATCATTTAATTGCTAGGGTTTTGTAGAAATTTTGACAATTTTCATATAACGTAGTATTTTCAAAATCTAGAATTAGTATGCAAAATCTTCTTTTAGATTTTTCTACTGATTTTAGAGGCCCATTAAAATTATAATTTGTTTATAGTCTTGCATTTTTGTGTAAATTTGCATTTAGATTTAAAATATTTGCATTTTTGGATAGAAAATTTCAACAAAAAGCTAACAATTTTCATGCATTTTCATTAGATTTGCATTGGAATTTTGCATATTAAAACTTGGAAATCATTTTCAGATCTGAGATTATTTTATTTTCATCATAAATCAGACCTGAAAGCACTCATATAGCATTTTGTGTCAAGATCTCAAAACTAGGGCTTCAAAAACATTGATTTTCACTAGATTTGGCCTTATTGACTCTCTAAAATCGCACCATGTGAAGGGTATTTTTGCAATAATTGTTTTTTATCAGGGTAATTCTTTTCTTCCCCTCCTAAAAAGCTTCACAACACCTTTTTATTGGCTTCTTGTATTGAAAATTTGGTGAAAAACTACACATTTTTGCTAATTTTGCCTTAGGGTTTGGCCTAGTTTGCACTCCAAGCGTGTTGTAACAAATTTTTTGGATTGAGGTGACTGATATAAATGCTCTTATTTTTTTCAAATCCTAAAATTCTTTACAACACCCATTTTCTAGGCCTTGGAGTTGAAAAACCGTGAAAAATAGCCTATTTTTGTTATATTTTCACTAGGGTTTGACCTTAGGTTGCACTAAAAGTGTGTTGTGTTCGATATATTGACATTAAGTGGCTGTTATAACTGATATAATTTTCTTTCCATCATAATTTTCCTCACAACACCCTTTGTCATGCTCTTTTGCATCAAGATTTGGTGAAAAAATTGCCTATTTTTACATATTTTCACTATATTTTGACTTGTCATTATCTTGGATTAGCATCAAGAGTATGTTTTGAAGGATCCTATTGTTGTTTTGGACTGATATTAGACATATAATTTTATTCCCTTGACTAAAATCCTTACAACACCCTTTTCTTTTACTTATTTGCATTGATAAAGTACAAAAAATCAAGCATTTTAGGTCACTTTTTGCATATAGTTTTGAGCTTCTATTTTGCCTACTTTTGGGAAAAATTTTAAAATATGATTTTGAATTCATTTAAGCATATACACATGGCATCTTTATCTCATTTCTCTTTGGTATCTTTGCATGCATATATCAAAAACTTCGAGAGTTTCTACAAATTTCTTAACATGAATCCTCATGTTCTTACTTACTTACAAGCTATGCATCACAACGATATCTTTAAATGCTCTTAATTTGAAATCCTTGACTATGTATCTAATTTTTACAACCTCACATCTCTCATGAATACATACCCTTGGATAGTAGAAGATTTTATGAAACACGTTAAGAATGATGAGAGTGAAAGTTCTCTTAATGCTTTGGATTTAATAGCTAAAATATACAATGATGACATAGAAAATGATCCCTCCTATGAGGATATATTGGCACAAGAGGATAATATCATTGACACATTCCTAAACATTACCCTACCGTCTTTGGAAAATGAAACACTAGTGGATAAAGGGCTCCCTCTCAGAGAAGGATTCTTCATGGGTAGAGAAAGACTATTCACATAATGATCATTTAGTGCATGAGACCTCTATGCATAATCCATTAGACCTTCCACCTTTAATTGAAAAATCAAGAAACTTTGATGAGAGGAATATGGATAGCTCTAGTCTGACTAATGATACAGTACCTTCCTCTTGTCCCATTGCTCTCCTTGGCCAAGATGTAGCATTAGTGGATGAGAAAAGGTCTCTCACATTAAATCCTTCAGGGATGGATGTTGGATGCAACCAAGAGGGAAACAAAGTTAATTCAATATTGATTAATAAACTTTGTAGAAATATTCCTAAGATGATTTTCCAAGGGGCACCTAGTGCACCCTCTTTCTTAAAGCTGGTGATTACTATTCAAGGTAGATCCCCAAATCACATCTATGAATACGAAAAGCAAATTGTTCCAAGAAATCAGGGTGTACAAAATGTGATTGCTCATACATATAACACCCGTAATAACAAGCAAAGTAAGCAAGCACTGCATGTGCCTATCTCTCTCCCATGTTCTCAACCTATACTCCCTCCACCATCGTGTCTTACTCATAAAAGTGGTCAAGAGTATGATCTTGTCGAATAGCTTCGCGCTACTCCAGCTAAGATCTCTCTTTGGGATTTAATACAAACATCACCTACATATCATGGAATGCTCCAAAAAGCTTTAGAAAAGGTGATTGTCCCACCTACTACTAAGCCTAATGATGTAGCATCCATATTGGATAGTATGCATGCGAAAAAAATGGATATAATCTTTCAACCACATGAATTACCGTCAGTTGAAGTTCAAAACCAATACAATCCTGTTGTAATCTTTGTCACAATAAATAAATCATTGGTTAAGAGAGTTATGATTGATAATGGATCAGCTCTTAATGTTTGTGGCATTGACTTATTACATAAGATTAAAGATGACACATCACAAATCAAACCATATAGCATTAGCATTCATGGCATTGATAATGTTGGGTGACAAACCGTGGGCACTATAACTCTACCTATACAAGTGGGACCTGTGATTGTGCCTACCTTGGTTTATGTCATGCCTTGTTCTTTATCCTACAACATGATTCTTGGTAGACCTTGGATTCATGCATTGGGGGTAGTCCCTTCCACCCTGCATCATTCAATCAAATTTATATTCAAAGGTTAACTTCATACTATTCATATTGATCCTAAACTAGATAACTGTTTACATATTGAAAAATAAAAACTAGTTTACAATAATATGAGCTTAAACAATTTGTGAGGTGATCTATCCATGCCTCTTCCCACAAATAATGTTATGCAAGACTCTAGAACATCGAATGTACTCATTGATGATGATTGGGGCCCATTAAATTTTAATCCTTGCAGTATAGGGGAATATAAAATTAATAGCCTTGACAAATCAAAAGTAGCATCAATCTCACTTAAGCACTCTTTTGAAGCACCTAAGAAACCTAAAGTCCCCTTGGTCAAAAATAAAAATAATACTCTCACTTGTACCACAAATTACGAGACCTATGAGGCTTCACCATCTTCTAAGGAAATGACATCCCTTTATGGTCGAGGATTTAAAATCGTTTTTAACAATTGTGAATATGTAGGTAAGGGATTCGAGTACCTATAGAATCTGCTTCAACACATTACTCAAGCGGCATTGGATATAATCCTTTTAAAGAAAAGAAATCCTCCCATCATCCTAGACTTAATGATAATTCAACAAGATCAAAACAACATGACAGATATCTTAGACATGTATATTCTTAACGGCGGTACCTACATGTAAGTATCTAACTCTTTATCTCTCTCATGATGTGCTTGTCCCATGATGTGTTATATGTTGTTTAGGCCTCTTGGGATGACCTCAGATTCTCTTGTAAGGTCCAAGATACCAGGAGACTGCCTCTGTTGTGACCTTCTATTTGTATCATCATTCTTATATATTGCCTCCCTCTTTGATTTCATTATTGTGTTGTGTCTTACAGACATAGTGTTATGGTTGGTGACTTGGGGAACCCTCCTACGTGAGTATCCCTAAGACACTTGTTTCTCCTCTCTTATTTATTATTTCCCTTCCTCTAGTGTTTCTATCTAGCGGGTGGATGACGAAAAACATTTATACTGATGCAGACCTAGCATCCATTTAGAGAGTAATAAAAAAATGGACTTAGTTCCTAATATGATGATGGAGTTGTAATAAATTATCTGACACTTGGCTAGTATAAGTACTCATGCTTTCTACGTAGTGATTTTGATGGTATGCTATCTCATTTACAAACCTTAACAATACTGCTGCACTATGCACCTTTGTTTGTCTTTGAATCTAGCCTTGGCGGTACTCGATTCAAAGAGTTTCATGATATAGCCCCATGGTTATCCTCAAACTTTGAATTCATTGTATAACCTTGGCTCTTTGTGTGGTTAATCATATGCGTTGATGTTTTTGTTTATCACAATTTTGTAGACACTAACATGTTTCTTACAGGGATGTGTTTGTGGGAACATTTGGCAATTATGAAGTACATGTCACCTCCGAGGGGCATGGGCTTTACGAGAGTTTGTGTTCACTTGTGTGTTTTCTTCCTACCTTAACATTCTTGATATTTATACTTGATATCAACCACCTTAAGGTGGGGGCATATATAACATAAGCTATCTATTGTAGATGTTAGCTATGTGCTTGTCCTTAGATGAAGCTTAAAGACCTGCACGATCAGTACATCCTGCATCCTGAGTTTGTTTGCAATATATCAATCATTTAAGCCCTCTGTGGAGGTAGGATATCACATATATCCTTTTTTATCTTAAGCCCTATGCGAAGGCGGGGATGGTGTATTTCTTAGAGCATATTGCATCATCTTGTTGTTTTCAAAAGTCCTCTATGGAGGCGGGGAGTGGTTCTATGACTAAATCAATCGTTAAGCGTGTTTTCGACGATTGTTGTGGCAAAGCCCAATCATTAGTGTGTGCTTGTAATGTGCCTGAGATGGTGTTGGACCTAGAAATAGGTACACTCCATCACTTGTTTGCCATGTTTTCTCCATGTCTTTAAGTGTGTGTGTATGGCGTGCTTGATTTGTGTGGCGTGTTTGTTGCCCCATATGCAGTTTAAAGACTTGCACGATGAGTGCATCCTACATTTTGGGAGGTTTTGCATGTCTTGCATGTGTGTTGCCCCATATATACAGTATAAAGACTTGCGCAATGAGTGCATCCTGTATTATGGCAGGCTTGTTTACTTTCCAGTACTTGCATCTGTATTTCATATATATGAGAAAAAGAAAAGAAAAGAAATCATTTTTGTTTCCCATGCATTAATGTGTCTTCGATGCATTTACTGTCTTCTCCGTGTTCTGCGTGATTGAAACTGTCATCTCTATGTTTTGCATGCCTATTACTGTCTTCTATGTGATTGGTGTGTCTTCTTAGTGCTTGGTGTGTTTTCTGTGTTTGTGACCGTACTTTAATGCATGTATTGGCCTTACATTTATACATACATTAAAGTTGGGGCTAAATGTAACTTCAGAAAATGTCCCCTTGGGGGCTTTTCCCTCATAAGGTTTAGCTCCCAGGTCTTTTGCATGCACTTAGGACATTTTACATCATAATTTGGCATCCTGATGGAATGAACCTTGGGTTTTATGGCAAATAGGGCCTAGGAGGACCCCTTGAGCTTAACCCTACCCAAAATAGGGGGTGAGGACTTGGGTACCCGCACCGTAGTTTTGCCCCATTTTGGGTGAGGCCTAAATTTTAAGTGTTAGTTTATGACCATTATTTGGTCCCTAAACCGACATTGTAAGTTTGAATTTATGAAATCTTGGCAGGAATACTTGTAGTTGCAAATAAAAGCATGTTTAGGCATTCATTTGTAAACTAGATGATTACTAGCAAGCTATTGTGTTCTCAAGATGATTCAAGGCTTTCATTGTGTTGTAAGAGCAGATTTGTGTGGTTTATGTGTTTGTGTTTGCAGATTTGAGCATCCATTCTCTCATGGAATGAAGAGCATCTTCCTACCATGAGACCTTCACTACAAGGTGACATTACATTGTGTTTTCATCATCATTTCCTTTGGATTTTACCTTTGCCTCCCAAGGGCATGCACTCTCTATCTAACAACGGTGTTCAGAGACTTAAGTGTCCTCTGGGGCTTGACTGAGGCAAGCCTCTAAACACCACAACCCCCTCCCAAAGTTTTCATGGTTGCAGGTTACAAGTTAAGGAGCTGAACAAAGTGAAGTTGCAGGAAGACATCTTGAAGTGTCAGAATTGCAGAATAGGAAGAAAATCTTCCCCCTAGACTTGGTCCTGATCATTAGTCCTCGAAGTTCTGCAACATGTAAACCTCTAGTACAACAGATATAGGTTGTAGACCTTGTTTCTAGATCTCAACAAAAAGAAGGTCCTTGGACTTGGGCACCCACTCCTGTGTCCCCGACTTTTCTACCTCAGAACCCCAAAAATAGGTACTTTATGATTTGTCATTTTACATCCCTCTGAAAGAGCTTTTTTTGTAATTCATCTATTTATTGTCGTATTTGCAAAATTAGGATTTTAATGGTTAATTGAGCATAGGAGAAAGAAAATTGGCAATTAAATATCCTAATCCAAGTTTCCCTACATCTCACAATGACATAGGGTATGATAGTGCATTGCCACTTGACCCTAAGGTCCTTGAATGTAAAGGGTGAAAGGAGGATTCAAACATCTAACAACTAAAACATTAAACAATCCAAATTTTACCAGACAATAAACAATGTGACAGGCCCTAAGGGACTAACCTAGTGCCTCAAGGGCTCATTGCTAAATGTCCTTGCCTACGTGATGACACAGAGGCAACGTAGTTCAAGGTGGACCTATGTGGACCTAAAGACCTAGGTGATGAGAAATGATGTACATTTGAATGGACTAAAGTATAGATGACATGGGGTGAAATGGATGGAAAAGGATCCTCAAGGGTGCATCAATGATGGCCTTACCTACGTAATAAAGCAGAGGTGACATAGTTCAAAATGGATCGGCATTGGCAATGCACTTGTGATAGGATAAATGATAGGGTAATGCGATAAGATGACCCTACTGGATAAGGTGATAGGGGTGACAAGACACCCAAGCTATGGTAGGTCATTGCTAGGTAGATGCGAAATGGATGCGGTTACTGGATAAGTATGATAGGAAAGATAGATGTGGGTTTGGATTGTACTAATAGATGGAGGTAGTGATTAGTCGCAAACAATGCCCATTTCCAAGTTTTCACTACTTTCTTCTACTTGTACCATTTTTTAATTTTTATTTATTTTTAATATCCCTTGCATTGGGGTTATTACTTATATAAAACCTTCGAAGGTGCATACTATTGATGGGGTCATCAAACACTTCACCTTCTGATGTTGAGAGATGATAAGCACCTGATCTGAAGGATACAATTATGACATAGGGACCCAACCAATTAGATTCAAACTTCCCCTTCTTCTCTCTATCTTGTTGATTGCGTGGGTTCTCTCTTAAGACTAAATAACCTACTTGAAAAACTTATGGCTTAACTTTGTGATTGTAGCTCCTTGACATTCTCTGCTGGTATTCCTTAAGATGGTTAACGACATGTTGTCTACGCTCTTCTAGCATTTCTAGTTCTTGAACCCTTGATACTCTATACTCCTCATCATTTATAAGTACCTTTAACGACACGCTGATGGAAGGAATTTCAACTTTGATAGGCAATATGGCTTAAGAGCCATAAATAAGGGCATAAGGTTGTCACACCTGTGGGTGTGTGTATACTAGTTCTATAGGCCCACAGAGCAGGGTTCGATTGCATATGACAGTGCCAGCCAGTGTCATTGATAGTCTTTTTGATTATCTTTAAAATGGTTTTATTTAATGCCTCAGCTTGGCCATTACCTTGCGGGTAGTATGGAGTGGAGAAAAGATGCTGGATATGTAATTTATCACAGATTTCCTATACATCCTGATTCTTGAAGGGTCTTCCATTATCTGTGACAATGGATAATGGTATACCATATCTGCATATGATATAGTTAAGGATGAAGGATGAAATCTGTTTCCCTGTGATAGTGGTTAATGGAATGGCCTTGACCCACTTCATAAAATACTCTATGGTAGTGATAATGAATTTGTGGCCTTTGGAGGAGGAAGGGTGAATCTTGCCTACTAGATCAAGTCCCCATTGATAAAAGGGCCAGGGTGTCATTAAGGGTTGTAACTCCTGAGTGAGTGCATGTATCAGATTACTGTGAACTTAGCATTTCTTACACTGCTTGACAAAATGGTAAGAGTCTTTTTCCATGCTCGGCCAGTAATATCCTAAACGCATGAGTTTCTTAGCCAAAGTAGGACCACTAGAATGTGTCCTGCATATGCCTTCATGAACCTCCCTTAGAGCAGTCTAATATTCATCACTATCTAAACACCTAAGGAGAGTACCATCCAAACATCATATATATAGGGTGTTAGCAATAATGGTATATCTTGAGGATTGGCATATGAATGTATGCTTTTGGTTGTTTGATAGGTTGGCAGACAGGATATTCTCTTTAAGATAGGTGTAAACCTTTCCATATAAAGGAGAATCAGCTCCTATGATGTGGTAAATGGTGTTATTTCCTAGGCTTTCATAGGCTGGGTGAGAGACTAGCTCCACCAAAAACTCATAGCGTGATTAATTTTCAGGGATATCTAGAAGGGATACAATAGTGGCCATTGCATCTGCTACTTTGTTTTCCAACCATGGTATTTTCTCAAAGGAGATCACAACAAAATATTCCTTGATGTCATCCACCATATGATTGTATGGTATCAATGTCTCATCCTTTGTTTGGTATTTATCATTTATTTGATTAATAACTAGTTGTGAATCCCCATATACATGAAGCTCTTTGATATTCCACTCAACTACCATCTTTATGACGATAACCAGGGCTTCATACTCAGCCACATTGTTGGTGCAAGGGAACAAAAGTCTGTATGATTTAGGGATTGTATCTCCCTATGGTGTTATTAGAAAGATACCTGCTCTTGATCCATGTTGAGTGTATGACCCATCAAAGTAGAGCTTCCAAGCTATTGTTGTCATGTTGAATATAGATTCATCAAGAAACTCAAAACTTAAGGGGTTGTTATCAATCAAAGGTGCATCCGCCAGCTGATCTGTGATGACTTGTCCTTTTATGGCTCTTCTATCCACATACTCAATGTCAAATCCACTGAGAATCATGACCCATTTAGATATTCTACCTGTTAGGGTAGCTTTACTGAGTAGATACTTTAATGGGTCAATCTTTGCTACCAACTTTATGGAGTGAGAGAGCATGTCGTGCCTCCACTTTTGTGAAGCAAAGATAACTGCAAGGCATGCCCTTTCAATTGGTGTGTATTGAAGCTCATAACCTACTAATGTCTTGCTGATGTAGTTGTATACACCTAAAAATGACACAACATCTATCTAAATAAATATTTTAATATTTATTTCATTTTTAATTCCTCTATCAATAAATAAATAAATCAATTTATTTATTTGACTCGCATTCCTACACAAAATTAAATAAAATCATTTATTTAATTAAAGTCTTCCATATTCTTCTAAAGTCATTCTAAATTAAATAATGTCTAATTATTTAATTAGTTCTTCTAAATTTAAAATCATCCTCTATATTTAAATAAATCAAAATATTTATTTAAATTGTCCACTTCTTCCAAAATTGAATTAAATACCAAAAATAATTCAATTAGTCCATGTACATAGTTAATTAAATATTTTAATATTTAATCAATTATCTCCCTCACCCACATGTCCTTTTTATCCTCCAGTCTAATTAGTTAACTCACAATTCAAATTAGTTAAATAGTTAGTCAATTTTTTTAACTGATCAATCATTTCAGTTAACTCTTCAATCTATTTTTGTTAACTCTCCTGTTGCATAAAGGAACAGGACACTTGTCCTCTTCTAATTTGTGCACATCCTCTTAAGTTTCCACAACCATTGATCTTCTCTCTCGCAAGTCTATAAGTACAACCCTTTCCTCCATTTCAATCATCCAAACTTTTAGTAAACTTACTCTGTAGGAATCATAGCATGCCTTTGGCACCAAAACCATTCCATAGCTTGTGATCACCATTTTCATTGTATTGAAGATCCTCTTCATTACAAGAACTATCATAGTCGTTCTCTATTGTCATCTTGAAGAAAAAAGCAAGGAAGTGCACTTTCTGAGGGCTTCATTCATAACAAAAGATCAATTTGAGATTAGGTGACCAATGGAAGCCATGAAGTAATAAGGTTTGCAAGGTGTTTTTCTTTGTGTTGAATCTTGATTATTACAATTTCTATTGAGTAATCGGGTTATTATTAATTATTGATATTATATCCACATTTTCCCATAACATTTATGGCATCCACCATGGGGCCTTGCCCCAATTTAACCTCAAAATTGAGTTTTTGTGCATTAGGTTCCATACATAGGACACTTCTGTGCATCTGCTCATTAAAACCATGCATCTGATCTCTGTTACAATACATCTAGAAGATCTGCACATCTACTCACTAAAACTGTGCATCTATTCTCTGTAATGGCGCATCTGTTCAAACTACGCATTTACTCTCTATTTCTGCGCATATACCCTCTGTAACTACACATTTACATTCTACTCATGTGTACTATGTTATTGAGCATTTATTCTTTGTACCTGCGCATATATTCTACTAAGGATTTTTGAGCCATTTTCAGAGAAATTTCTAATGCTAACACCTTTTTGCAAGAATATTCTTAGATCTATCTGCAGGTTAAGAGCTAGTTAGTCATATAGCTGCATTGTTAGACTCTCATTTAGATCTAATTAGCAATGGAAGTAAATTGAGCTTGTTCATGCAAAATCACATCTAGATCTAAATAGGAAGGTAGTAACTTGATCTTGTTGCATCATAACTTGAACATAGTCCCAACTAGGAGGGTTTAAAATCAAATAAATTTTTTTCAAAGTTAACAAATCTCGTGTGTGCCCAAATAGCATAACTCATTTAGTTTTTTTCTTAATTTTAAATAAGAGGAAAGAACCATTGTTTTTCATGTATTTGGAATGATAATAGGCCTATGCTCTCCCCTTTCTGGGGTGACCAAAATACCAAACCTATCATTTCACATGTGTATCCTTTAGAGAGGCCTGCCCTTGGATATCCTTCCGTCCAAGTGGGAATGACCTTTAGTGGTAACAAGCTAAATCCAAGCTCTTCCTATCCACTATAAATAAATTGTGTTTGAGGTGAAAGCTTCAAACAACGAGTGCTGATTAGTTATACCGACAACCAACCTCCTCCAAAACCCCACAAGGCGCAACCCTTGCAAGATGGGAGACTCCATAATGGAGAGTAGCATTGCCACATGTATAACCACTCAAATGGTCACCCTTACTACATATCCTTTATTTTTTAGAAGCCAAAATCCCCTATTCGATGACATAAGAGGAAAACATTCTCTGGAGCCATCCAACGTAATACACTCATTTAGTGTAGAGACAGAAAAGTTCAACTCTTCGGAGGAACTATAACTTGGTATGAGTGAGACGTGCATACTGTGGAGGGGCGCTGGTGCTACCAAGTTATTAGCTGTCCACCTTTATACTAGTGGCTGGTGTAAAAACTATGTTGGAATTCATTGAATATTGCCCTTACCATCCTCAGATTTGTACTTGTTTTTAGTCAAAAAAGTCAAAAATCTAAAAACTTCAAAAAAATCAACAAATCATGAAAATTTGTATGTGTGATGTCTTTCTTGCCATAATTGAAGAAACCAATCAGAAAAAAAGCAACATTCAAAGTAAAGAAAACCAAAAACATTGAGAAACATGCCAAACTCAGTCAAAACAGGCAAAAATACCAAATCTGTGCATTTGTCCTCTCCTGCTACGTATTTGTTCTATCCTGTGGCACATATTCCTTTTGCTACACATTTGTTCAATCCTATTGTGCATCTGTTCAATTCTGCTGCACATCTATTTTTCACCAGTCTTGCACATTTACTGCCTGTAGTTGTGCATCTGTCCTCTGATTTGGCGCATCTATTTTTCACTAGACCTGCGGATTTGTTTCTTGTTGTTGCACATCTGTCCTCTATTCTTGCACATCTATTCCTACATGTTGATGATGATTGTTAGTCATAACAACACTCATAAAAATTTGCACAACAAACCTTTATTGTCTTGAAAAGTATGATCAATGTGGAACAAACTGATGACTCCAAGTCTCCATTGATCAGGTCATGATCTTCTGACGTTCTTCAGAGGTTGATGTGACATGTTATTTTCCATTTTCAAGGGGTCTTACATTGTCTATATGATGAATTGTTGCTTGCTTGTTTGAATCTGCACCTGTTTACTATAAATTCACTTCACAAACAAGGTTATTTTCACTATGCTCCATGGATAATGATTATATCTATAAGTTTGATCAATTCTTTTGAGCATTCACTGTCATGAACCTGTATATACTTCTGCACTATGTATTTAATCAAATGATGTGCTTACAAGCAGATATTCATATGTTTATCATGGATATTAACATGTATTTGCATGATATTTATCATTATTAACATGCTTTCACTCAAAATATGCTCTGTATGTTCAATTATTTACGAGTTATAGGCATATTCCATATTTATTTGCTTTAGATTATATGTTATTTGCAATTATGAAGGGGATTTGCAATGAAATTCAAGAAAATTTAAAGAAATACTTCTAAATTTGATGAACCTTTAGCTATTGAGTCACATACATTCCAGATACCTTCATGAAGAGAAGGAATCTGATGAAGGGGGTAAATCACAAAACACACAATAACAAATATTAAACACAACAAATAGAACTTTCTTTTATTGAATTGGGCAACTCATTACATTACATAAGCTCAATTACAATAAGAGGATAAATCCTCTACTGGCTACAACACATTACAGCTTTCCCAACCTCAAGACTCTAGAATCTTCAGCCTTCTGTAACCCCAAATCAGCTAGGGTTTCTATTTTCCCCCCTATTCTGAACTCTACACTAGCCCCCCTTAACTCTACTCTACCCAGGGTTCCCAAAATAGTCATAAATAGCACTTTTTGGCGGCCTCCAGCTAAATTTTGAAATTTGCAACTCCCTCCAAAAGTAGGTCAACTTCCGGGAAGCATAACTTTTGATCCGGGTGTCCGATTGACGAACCGTTTTAAGCGCTGGAAAGCTCACGATGTGAACTATCACACTGGAAATTCATAAATAGATTTCGGTCAACTTTTCAAGATGTTATGAGAAGTTTTAGTGCCTCATATCTCATTCCGTAAATTTTCAGGGGCTTTTCAAAAAATAAAAACTTTAATATCTTTCAGCTCACGAATGATCTTTGCCTGATTCCTTCGCCAAAGGTCTTATATTTCTGTTATGTAACTTTTTAGAAGTTTTTGATTCATTACATGCCCAAATGCAAACTTTCTAAAAATAGTATGTACACTTTCCTAAATAGGCAGGTCGCTATTTTTAGCAGTTTTGGAAAAACTGAAAGTCCTACATTATTATTCTGGATATTATAGAACCAAAAACACTAATTATGGGAAGAAATGAGAACAACTACAATGGTTTTGAATTAACTTCTTTTTAGGTGATGCAAGATTGCCCTTATGCCTCTGGATGCTCCTGCATTAGACACCCAGGATAATTTGAGAAGTGACCTTGTCATGTCTCATGTGTTTGTGTGAGGAAAACCCAAACGGTCAGCCTCTGCCTTAGATAACCAAGAAGAATATTCAATAGGCCTTCCTTTCCATTTCACTAGATATTCGTCATATTACCTGTTTCGAGTGCTCCTTCCCACATGGCTATCCAAGATCTCTTCTATCTCCTCTATTGAAGTAGATGCCAGAATACTCCACTGCACTTCTGTTGGTCCATCCTTTGTTCCACCTTCATGATATTCTGATAAATTAGAAATGTTGAAAGCAGGGGAAATATTGATCCCACTCGGTAGCTCTACCTCATATGCATTACCTGAATCATGCTACTTCAAGATTCTGCATGGTCCAAATTTCTTCATTTTCAACTTATTATATGTTCCAATTGGGAACCTTTCTTTTCTCAAGTGAACCATAACTTCATCTCCTACCTGGAACTCCTTATACCTCCTCTTTTGATCTACCTTAGCCTTGTACTAAGTATTCATCTTATTAATGTGCTTTCTCACCTCTTCATGCAAATTCTTTAGATGTTCTGCAAAGTCTTCAGCCTCAGCACTTGTCTTTTCTCCCTTATCCAGATTCCTTAACTCTGAAGCATTTCTTGGACTATTTCCATATACAATCTGGAATGGTGATTTACCAATACTCCTATTGACAGAATTGTTGTAAGTAAATTCTACCTGTGGTAAAATCAAATCCCATCCCTTGGGCTTATCTCCTACCAAGCATCGTAGTAGGTTACCCAAACTCCTATTCACCACTTCAATTTGTCCATCAGTCTATGGATGGTGTGTAAAACTGAACTTCAAGTCTGTCTTCAACTTCTTCCACAATGTCCTCCAGAAATAACCAACAAACTTGGTATCTCAGTTTGAAACTATGCTTTTTGGTAGACCATGTAGTCTCACCACTTCCCTGAAAAATAACTTTGCAGTATGAATAGCATCATTAGTCTTCTTACAAGGAATAAAATGTGCCATTTTTGAGAATCTATCCACCACCACAAAAATAGAATCATGTCCTCTCTGTGTCCTTGGTAAACCAAGAACAAAATCCATGCTAATATCATCCCATGGCTTCTCCGGTATAGGTAATGGTTGATACAACCCTATATTCTGACTTGTTCCTTTTGCCATCTAACACACTCTGCAACTCTGCACAAATTTCCTCACATCCTGTTGCAACTATGGCCAATAATAATTTTCACCAATAATAGCAATGGTCTTATCTCGACCAAAGTGTCCAGCCAATCCCCCACTATGCTTCTCCTTAATCAGGTTCTCTCTCATGGAACTCCTTGGAATGCACAACTGGCTTCCTCTAAACAACATGCCATCTTGGATAATGAAATCCAACCATTTTGTCCTGTCTAAAGTAATAGGTTCCAAACAAGCTTTCCAAGCCTCTGCAAAATCTGGATCCTAAGGACACAAACTTTTGACCTCATTGAACCCAACAACCTTTATCTTCATTTCTGTCAACAAATTTTGCCTTCTGCTCAAGGCATCTACAACTCTGTTGGACTTCCCACTCCTGTGCTTCAAAACAAAAGTATAGCTCTGCAAAAACTCAACCCATTTTAAGTGCCTTTGATTTAACTTTCCTTGACTATTAAGATACTGCAAAGCCTAATGATCAGTATATAAAACAAACTCCTTTGGCAACAAATAATGTCTCCATTTCTTCAAAGCTTGAACTATTGCATAAAACTCTTGATCATAAACAGAATATTTTTTCTTGGCATCATTAAGCTTCTCACTAAAATAGGCAATGGGCTTACCTTCTTGGCTCAAAACAGCTCCTATACCACTACCACTAGCATCACAATCTACCTGAAATACCTTATTAAAATCTGGAAGTGCCAAAACAGGTTGTTCTACCACTTTCTGTTTCAATGTATCAAAGCTCTTGTCTGCTCCTTTAGTCCATTTAAACTCTTTTCTATCCCCTCTCATTGTCTCAGTGAGGGGTGCACAAATGCTACTGAAACTCCTGATAAACTTTCTATAAAAACTTGCCAAACCATGAAAATATCTTACCTCTGTGATACTCCTTGGCATAGGCCATTCAATGATAGCCCTTACTTTTTCTGGGTCCATCTTAAGACCTTCTTCTGAGACAACAAATCCCAAGTACACCAACTCTTTCTTTGCAAAACTACATTTCTTTAGATTAATCAACAACTTCTCCTCCCTCAGCTTCTCTAGAACTCTTTTGATATGCATCAAATGCTCATCCCAAGTCTTACTAAAAATCAAAATATCATCCAAATAAACAATAACAAAACTTCCCAAAAATTCCTTTAGTACCTCATTCATGAGCCGCATGAATGTGCTCGATGCATTGGTTAGCCCAAATGGCATGACTAACCACTCATACAAACCTTCCTTTGTCTTGAGGGCTATCTTCCATTCATCTCCTTCTCTGATATGGATCTGGTGATACCCACTCTTCAGGTCAATCTTTGTGAAGTACTTGGCTCCACTCAAACAATCCATGATGTCATCCATTCTTGGCAATGGAAATCTATACTTGATCGTTATCTTATTGATGGCTCGAGAGTCTGTACACATCCTCCATTCTCCATCCTTCTTTGGTGCTAGTACTGTAGGTACCGCACATGGACTTAGGCTCTCCCTTATCAGTCCCTTTCTCAACAACTCATGAACTTGTCTGTTCAACTCTTCATTCGCTGCAGGGGTCATTCTATGGGCTGCCTTGTTTGGCAAATTGGCTCATGGTATCAAATCCATTTGATGACTTGTATTCCTTACTGGTAGTAAACCTTCTGGTACATTATCAGAGATAATGTCCTAGAACTCTTCCAACATATATGAAACTTCTACAAGTACATCTTCACATTTCTCTTGACTAATCTTAGGAATCAATGCAAAGCAATGATGCTCATGCTTCATACCCTCCAAAAATTTCCTACCATCTAGCAAGCAAATTCTAGCAGTACTACATATCGTTTCTTCCACCTCCTTTAAGGGCTTCAACTTATGATGAACTCCATCCTTTGTTATGGAATATGTGTTTGCATGACCATCATGGACAACACTCCTATCATACTGCCATGGCCTCCCTAGCAGCATATGACATGCATCCATCGGTATGATATCACACAACACCTCATCATGGTAGTCACCAATCTTGAACTTCACCAAACACTGCTCATTGACCAAAGCTCTATGGTCCTTCTGCAACCATGCAATCCGATATGGATGTGGATGCTTTCTTCTTGTCAACTTCAACTTGTCAACCATCTCCTCTAAAACAAGATTATCAGTGCTTCCACTGTCAATAATAATATCACAACACTTACCTTCACATTTGCACCTTGTGTGGAATAAACTCTTCCTCTGATTTCGTTCTTTCTCCTCATTCAACAAGGTTCTTCTGACAACTAGGGTTTCTCCCCTTTCAGCATCTTCAGAATGCTCATACTGTGCATCTTCATCTACATGTGCAACTCGTGCATTACCTTTAGGTCTCCTATTCGTCCTTCCTTGATGTTGCAAACACTCATATGCTCGATGCCCTTCTTCTCCACATTGGAAATAGGTTCCTCTGAAACCTCCTCTTCCAGGTCCTTGCCTAGGTCTACCTCTTCCTCTTCCTCTTTGCTCACCATTGTTCTGGTCACGAGGACAATAGGTATTATCTCCTCTCTGATTTCATAAACTTGATCATTACGACTTCTTTAGGATGAATCATAACCTATATCTAAATTTGATCTCATTACTTGAATCCTAACAGTTTGGTTATTTTCTTGGGTGATGAAGTGCATCATCTTGACTTACCAAAATAACACTCAACCAAAACAACACAGGACAAAGAACACTATACAAACAACTATACAAATGTACAATATGATACACATAACTGTCATGGAGTTAGTCAGGCCTGGAAATAATGTTTGAAGAACTGCCCATTGACTGGTAATGAGATGTCCTCACCTGTCAGGTTCTTAAGCTTATAAGTGCTATCTCCTAGTATCTAAGAAATTTGAAAGGGACCTATCCATAATCTATCAAACTTACCATGGTCACCTTTTCTTTCATGGGTTTTATCCCACATCAAGACTAAATCAGATATCCTAAAAGCTTTAATTCTGGCCCTCTTGTCAAACCAGCGTTTGACAACAACCTGATGTTTTGCAAATTGGTCAATTGCTTGACTCCTTTTTTCTTCCGGGTGCATCAATTGAAGCAACCTGACTTCTTTTTTATTGTCTATGCCTAGGTATTCTTGGGCAAACTACAAAGTAGGAATTTTTAAGTTTATAGGGAGGATGGGATCCACCCCATATACTAGTTGGAAAGGTGAGTTTCCTAATGCAGTTTTTATTCTAGTTCTGTCAACCCATAAGGCATACTTTAGAAATGAGTTCCATTCTCTAGGGTTCTTCTCTATCAGTTTTCTTATGATATTCAGTAAATTCTTGTTGGTTGATTCTACTAAACCATTCCCTTGGGGATAGTAGTTGGATGAAAACTTAAGTATAATCCCATGATCAAAAGCCCAACTTGACAATTTAGTTGAAGTGAAAGCAGAACCATTATCACTTACCAAAGCATAAGGAATTCCATACCTGGTGACAATGTTACTCTCCAAAAATCTAATAACGTCATCTGCAGTACAGGTCTTGCTGCTGACAGCCTCAATCCATTTGGTGCAATCGTCAGTAATAGTTAAGACATACCTATGACCTAAGGAGGATGGAGGATTGATTGGTCCTATAAAGTCTATGCCCCACTGTGCAAATGGGCGTTCTTCCATCACTGGCTGCAAGGGTTGTGCAACATATTTCTCTCTATTGGCGGCAACCTGACAAACATGACAACATTTAACATGATCAGCTGTGTCTTTAAAAATTGTAGGCCAGTAATATCCTACTCTGAGGATTGCATGTGTTGTGGCCAAGGCTGATCCATGTGCCGTTTTGAACTTATCATGTAATTCTAACAAAACTTTATTTGCTTCTGGCTTTTCTAAGCACCTTAGGTATATTCCTTCATAATTCTTCTTGAATAGGGTTCCTCCCTTCATCCTATATTTTTGTGACCTTAACTTCAAGGCCCTTCTTTGTGAAGCTTGCATTCTTGGAGGACACCTTCCAGTGATCAGGATATGCCTGATATCTGCATACCACTCTTTATTGTCTTTCTCATTGATCACATATTGCTGACTAGTGATGTTTGGATCAATTTCGGATATCATCTGGCTCAAAGCTTGTCCTCTTACCAATTTCATGGGTGTGATTTCCATGTCATACTCTTGTAATACAGTAATCCACTTGGCTCTTTTCTCACCGGGTTCACTCTGCATCAGCAGCATCTTTACTGCTGCATCAGGCACTACTGCAATCACCTTGCTCCTCAGTATGTAATGTCTAAATTTCTTTACTGCTCTGACTAATGCAAGTGCTTGTCTTTCAACATCCACATATCTTAGTTCAACATCCCTAAAAGGACAGCTCATGAAAGCAATTGGTTTCTCTTCTTTTTCTTCATTTCTTTGAGTTAATACTGTTGTAGAGGTATGTTCTGAAGCAAATGAATAGATGTAGAAATCCTTTGTATAATCTAGACTGATGAGGACAGGAGCATCTGATATGGCTTTCTTTATATCTTCAAATGCAGCTTTGGCTTCTATTGTCCACTCAATCTTGGCATCTTTTTTCAGCATAGCATTTAGTGGTCTGACAATCTCAGCAAAGCCTGTGATGAACTTCCTCACAAAGTTTATCTTACCAAAATAAGATTTAAGTTCTTTTTTGCTTCCTGGAAGTTGTAACTTCATAATATACTCCACCATGTCAGGATCAATGATAATTCCATCTTCTGTGATTAGGTGGCCTAGTAACTTTCCTATTGTCACCCCAAATATGCACTTCTTGGGATTCAAAGAGATTCAGTACTCTTCGCACTTCTTCAGTACACTTCTGAGATCAGCAACATGATTCCCCCTA
This sequence comes from Cunninghamia lanceolata, assembly GCA_027924645.1. Lineage (NCBI taxonomy): Eukaryota > Viridiplantae > Streptophyta > Pinopsida > Cupressales > Cupressaceae > Cunninghamia > Cunninghamia lanceolata. The sequence continues at coordinate 134,231 of BSBN01001034.1, forward strand.
TCCTTGGAGAATACTGTCAAGTCATCCATGTAGATGACTATACATTTTCCTATTAATCCTCTGAAGGCTATGTCCATTGCTCACTGGAATGTAGCTCCAGCATTTATGAGTCCAAATGGCATACGTCTATATGCAAATATCCCCCACTTCATGGTGAAGGTAGTTTTCAATCTATCAATTTTATCAACCATCACTTGGTTGTATCCTGAAAAACCATCTAGGAAGGACATCATTTTAGCTCCATTCACAATCTGCAGAACTTCATCCAATGAGGGCAGAGGATAGTTATCCTTTTCTGATGCTCTGTTCAGATTCTTGAAATCTACACATAACCTAATGTCTCCATTCTTCTTTCTAACTGGCACTAGATTTGCCACCCAAGTGGAGTGCCTTACAGGAAATATTATTCTGGCATTTAACAATTTCTTGACTTCTTCAAGAATTATTGGTTCAAGCAAAGCATTGACTGGCCTCTGCTTCTGTCTGAAAGGTTTAGCATCTGGCTTGAGAGGTATAGTATGAGTTATGATAGAGGTGTCATACGTCTTCAATTCATCATAAGTCCATGCAATTACATGTATGTAATCTTGAGGGCCTAAGTTATTCCTTCTAACTCTTCTGATGTGTAAACCTTACCTATCAAGACATCTTTCTTCTCATCATCCTATCCAATATTCACTTGTGAATATTGACCTCCATCTGCCTTGGGCAGATCCTTCTATTTAAGCATATTATCCAAATCAAAAGCTCTTTCTAATTCAATCATACCTTTGGGAATCCTGTTGCCAGGCAATTCTAATATTTCATCTTCTTTCCAAACATGATCTTCCATACTATTTTCATCTATAATCTGAGCTTCAAATATGTCTCTGTTTGAGATGAAATCCAAAATGTGCTGATCATCATCAAACACCTGGAGGTTGGTCACATTATTAGGTACTAAAGGTACTGACACCAACTCTACTAAAAATCTCTTTAGACTTGATATAGATAATGGCTCCAATGTACTGGCAACCTGGGCAAGTGCATCTGCCCTATGGTTCTGTTCTCTAGGAATGTGGGTGATGTTAAATGCTTCAAAATCTTCAATCAAATCCCACACTCTGAGTCTATAATTTGACAATCTTTTGTAGTTGCAAGAGTAGATTCCTCTTACTTGTCTGACAACTAATTCTAAGTCTCCAAAGACATGTAGAATTTTTACTTTTTTCTTATGAGCAAACAGTATCCCATGAATCAGAGCTTCATACTCTGTCATATTATTAGTACAGGGGAACTGTAATTTGTAGGCAGCTAAGTAGGATTTTCCTGATGGATCAATGAGATCAATCCCTACTCCAGCTCCTTGTTTGGATTTGGATCCATCAAATCTAAGGATCCAGGATTTATCTTTAGCATGAAGCTTGGCTGAACTTTCTCTTTTCTTTGTAGCTCTAGTAGCTACTCCACCCGATGTCTACTTCAATTTAGGAATTTCAGCCTTCTTAGAGTTTATCTTTTCTTCCTTCTGAGAAGCTGATTTTTTCTTTTGTTTTCTATCATCAGGGGGATGATCTTTTGGATCAGGCTCTGTATGTTTATTTAAAATATGTAGACACAACGAACAGGCAGTCTCTGAGTGAGGTGCCTCATGCAACCTACACCAACCTTTGGTTAGTGCATCCTGTGGATGTTTCTTTTGTCTTATCATTTTTTTAATTTCACCTGATAAGAAATCTTCAAAGTTGGTCACATTACTGCCTTTGTCTCATCAAACAGTTCATAGTCTGACTCCATCAGACAATCGCTTCTAGGGGTGATCTTTTCTTTTCCCTTAACATTTATCTGATCATAGACTAGAATCTCTTCTATTTTCGGTACATGATCTTCATCATGATCTATTACCTTTTCTATGGTTCCTACAGAAGACAAACAAGAATCAGTATCATCATCATCAGATGTAGAGCTTACCTAAGAATATGATGATGACGACGCACTGCATGTCTGCTCCAGCATCATCATGTCTAAGCATGTTTTGCACGTCCTTTCTGAATGTGCCTCATCGTGTAATCTGCAGCATCCATCAATCAAAATATCATTAGCAGGTATATTTAACAATTGACAACGCTTTACCTAATTAGACAGATGCATCTCAAAATCTCTGAAGCGATCTATTTGGTTCTCATTATCAAGATTATCGTCAGGTTCTACAACTGGCATGTCTTCTTGATGATCATCATCATGATGATGATGAAGGTCAAGCATCAAGATCTCTTCTATTTTGACAGTCTGTGGCCTGATGCAGTAAACTCCAGGCTCTACGTCTACGAACATGATCTCATTTGTTCTGTTGTACTCAGTGATCATATGTTTCATTCTTGGCTCAGCATCAATCCTAATCTGATTAGGTATACCCTTCCATGGTAACCACATGTGACTGAAATCTGTAGACATATATCCATTAAGCGCTTTGGACCAGTCTCGGCTGAGCAACATCCCATAAGTATCAGGTATGTCAACTACCCGAATATCAATGTAATACTGGATCCTAGGATCAGATGCTAGTTGCATGTGGATATGAGTTAACTCCCCTACTACACTTACTTCCATTTTGTCCAGCTGTGCGACCTTATTTAAGGATTTAGCAGGATGCAATCCTAAGGCATTGCATATTGACAAGGGCATAACATTCGTGGAGGCTCCTGAATCAACCAAACAGTTGTGCAAGTTTTTGTTGAGCATTCTTATGGTGAGGAGGAATGGAGGTGATTCAGTTTTGTCCTTATGCAAAGTCATGTGGGAGGTTTCTGTAGCTTGGACTGTAGCTGATACTTTAGGCTTGATAGTATTGTCTCTGGCAGTATGATCTTTACCACTGGACTGACTTGAAAGATGACCATCCTCCTTAGGAGCAAGATCATCTAGTGACTTCATAAATGCCCTTTTTATGGCAGGAGTTTTTAGTAACTCAGACAAGGACAGGCTGATCTTAATTTTCTTCAATTCATCAGCCAGATAGCTAACTAACTTGTTAGATTCATGAGGTGTATTTACAATCTTTGATCATATGTTCTGAGGTGACAAATATTGAGCATTTACCTTGGGGAACCCAGGGTTATTACTAGCTTTAGGATCAGGAGGTGTGTTGAAATTGTTTGGGGGTAGAGATGATGTCAATGGACCAGTAGGTCTATTGGCATTACTCCTCAAGTTATAATTATGCTTACCAGAATATTGTTGCTGATACGCATGTACTTCCTCATGTTCTCCTATAGGCTCATTTTCATCCTCAAAGGGGAATACATAGTTTGTTTCAAAGGTTAAAGTAGACTCTTCACATGCCTGGTTATAACTTTGATGAGGTTGATTAGTATAAGCTTCCAGTAGAAAGGCTGAGTCATATCCACATGGAACAATCTCATTTCCTTCTGCCTGAGGTGGATTTCCAAAAGTGTTAGACACTTTAGTCTGAAAGATGCTAGCAGCAATTCTAAATTGTGGACAGTCTAATTTAGCATGTGCATTTGTATTGTGGATCCTACACCAATTAGTAAGGGCTGCTTCAGCAAGATTAACCCTAGTAGTTTGTTTGGCTTCACCAGGTGCCTGATTATCTAAGGGTGATGGCAATGAGCCATTATTTGGCCTAGAGTTCCATACTCTAGGCTATCTAGGTGGATTATTGTTACTTCCCCCACTGTTATTGAAATTACTATTGTTATTGTATCCTCTGTCAGGATAATTTGGTCTGTCATTGGAATAATTTCTATTCTGATTTGACTGGGAACAGAAACCTTGATTTCTCAAATGTGTCACCTCTGTGGTGAGTTTTCTCAATTGAGCAAAGACTTCTTTGATTTCCTCCATTTCTTCTTGAGCTTTGGCTACTACATTCTCACTTTGAGGCTTGAAGAAAGAGGATCCATGATTATTATTGGACAGATCAGCACCCTGAGGTGTCTGAGCCTGTACAGGATATTGCGGTAATTGGCCATTTCCATTAGGAGGAGGCATAATGCTCAGTGGAGGTACCTGCAAAGGTGCAGGCATGACTACTGGAGGTATCGCTGTTCCATTAGGATATTGTGTTGGATACTGTGCAGAATATGATGCAGGATATTGTGAATGCATGCCAGGCAAGATAAGGAATACCATATTTGGAGTAGGAGCAGGTATCAACTGTTGATTTACCTGTATGGCTTCTTGAAATGCTAAGGCTAAAGTTGTAATTTGGGGGTGTGTTCTCCTTATAAACATGGAAGTGAAAGGATCTAAGGCTGAATAATAAATGCTCCTCGCAGCTTCTTTAGACACAGTATAAGGAGTGCCCACTCTGGACAACATTTTCTGAAACCTAGCATTGAAATTTGCAATAGGCTCATTCTCAAATCTCTTGATAGTGGCAAATAAATGATAGTTTATTGAAGGATCGACTGGAACCTTAAATCTATCAAGAAAAGCTTTCTCTAGTAAGGCCCAGGAATCAACAGAACCCTGACCAAGACTAATGAACCAATTATAGGCTTCTTCCCCTAAGGAAAAAGGAAATAATCTGCACACCACATCTTGATGTTCTATTCTAGCTCTGCAGCAAGCTTCCTTAAAGGTCCTGATATGATCTTCAGCATCTTGGTAAGGATGATATTTTGGACAAAGTTTATCCGGATTCTTTGGTAACTCATGATATGCATTGAAAGTCAAAGGTGATTCTGCTACAAAGAAAGACATTGCAACCAGAGGAGTTTGAGCCTGAGGTATAACCAGTTGAGGTTGGACTAAAGGTGTACCCTGAGGTTGAAAAGGGGGTGTTACAGATATCCCAGAAGGTATTTGCAAACCAACAGGAGTTACAGGAGGAGGTTTTGGTGAAGCTCCTGATGCAGTAGACCCTGGAGTATGATGGATGTCTACAGTTCTAGGTTTGAAACCTCTAACAGGCAATTCTTCAAAGATTCCGCTAGGTCTAGAACTGATATTTATCCTGTGAGCTAGGATTTCTTAATTTTGAGGCAAATTGGCTAAAACTTTGCAAATATTGGCCAGATTTCACTGACTAAAGTGATATTTACAGTCGGATGACTGATCTGACTGGATATTTACGAAATATTTGCAAAGACAGTGCAAATATAGGATGATATTTGCAGTATGGGACTCTTACCACAGGGTATCAAGTTTCTAAGGTAGAAATTCTTCAAAGCTTGAACAAATTTATGCAATTTTGGCTGATATTTGTGAATTCATAACAATCTACTGTAAAGCTTACGATATTCATGTTAGATCTGAAAACCTTTACACAAAATGAACATTTACAAGCTAAATGCAGTAAATATTTCAGGAATATTTTGAAATTCACGACTGCATCTGAGGTTACCTTACCCTCTGCATCATCAAACCTAAAAATAATTGATGATGAGCGTAATCTTTCGGATGGCCCTCCTTCTAGCGCCAATTTATGTTGATCATGATGTTGGTTATAAACAAGCATAGAATAAAAGTACACATTAACCTTTATTCATCTTGAAAGATACTATGAATTCAGAGAATTCATGATCCCAAGTCTCTGGTGATTAGATCTTAATCTTCTGACGTTACTTAGAGGTTAATGTGAGTTGCTATTTCCATTTTGGGGCCTTACGTGAAAGTTCATCATCATGACAAAACTTCTGCAAAGATCCTTATAGAGGAGTCATATTATATAGTTATTTGATGAAATGATGCAGAAATACTTCAAACTTTGCATGATATTTTCAATTGTGCATGCTCTGTATTCAAATATGCTAAATATTTGCAAATTATCCATGAGATGTCCACATATTTGTGTTATTCGCTTAAGATCATCAATTGTTTGCAATTATGAGGATGAAATGCTCTGAAATTTAAAAGAAATTGAAAGAAATACTTCGAATTAAAGTTGAACCTTTAGCTTTTGAACCACATGTATATTAGATACTGTCATGAAGAGAAGAAAACCAAACCATATTTTCACCAGGATATTCCACAGCTAGATATAGTTGATGCTAACTTCAAAGGAATTTGTATGAAGACACCACATTTAAATAAACATGCACTCCAAGGGACGCAGCAAATCACCACATATGTCCAGAATTCATACACTGATTACTCAAGATTTACTATGAATTGTAATCAACACAGTCTTCTCATTCATTAAGCATGCAAGAATATAAATGTATACAAAAACTTTGAAATGAGCTCTGAATGTTTCAGCAGACGGATTTCAATTAAGTTTTGAATGTTTACAGTGAGGCATTCCATCACCTTTTATAGAATAAGGTGAGGAATCTGCCACAAAAAGATCTACGATCTTGATTTATCAATGCACATCCACGGTCATCATTCTGTTTGACTTTGTCAACCTTTACAAAATGGCACAAGTTGCCAGCTGGCAACTATCTAGTTTACTTACGCCTATATTTGTCTTTATGATGTATCCTCACTATGCTCTTTGTTTGAATCATGTGGATCATCAGCATGTGCATCACTTCCTGAACTTTCACTATCCTGATGATGATGTTGATGCATATGAGGCTGCAGGCTGCTCCAGACTTGCTCATATGACTGCATGACTTGATCTATTCCTCCGCCATCTTGAGTCTTTGCTTTGATGATGGTGTACTTGTGTGCCTCATATTTATTTCTACTGCTATCAAATTTATCTTTCCTTTCCTGCAGTGTTTCATTGTATTTTTCCATCTTGACCTTGATCCTCATTACCTTATCTATGACTTCTTCTGTCAAGTGGACAAGTGGATCATCTGCTACTGACTGGAAGTTACTATGTAAAGCTTTGATAGCAGACTCCTCATCTTGATTTTCTATTTTTCCTTCCACTTTTCCCTCCAATGTTTCCAATATCTCTGCCTCAACAGCCATTAAATCGTGTAACTTCATGCTAGTATCTCTCAGCTTATTATTGCATCTTCTGAGCACTCCACATTCAAATTGAATGTCCTTATACCAAATGTCAATCAACAAGGTGGTATTACCATTCAATACCTACTTATTGATGAGCAGCTGAGGATTTATCCTCTTTATTTCTCCCAGGATATTTAGTACTTTTTCCAATTTGTAAGACCTTTTCCCTGTCTGCATTTGCAATTTATCTACCTTGGTCCTTGAATCACTGAGAGTACTCCACCTCTTCAAAGAGGCCTTTACCATTTCTTTAGCATCATCCAATGCGGATGAGATCCATTTTCTTATCACAGATGCCTCATGTTTCATGAGGTCTAACTTATTTACCTCCTCTTGAGAAATAGTAGTCAATGGGACTGCATGTTCAGTTGTAGTATCATCAGGATTAGTCAGCCTCCTTATGTAGGCATGCAACTGAGCAATGTGCTCTTTATGTTGCTTATTTTTCTCCTTTTCTCTTTTCACCTTTTGAATCAAAGAATCGATAATGTCCTTGCCCTCCAGACCTTCTTGGTCCTCATTGGCAAAACTGAGATCCACTGTGCTAATTTGAAATTCATCCAGGGTGATTTTACCTTTTTCTTTCTCCACAGTAGGTACTGTAATTTGTGCAGTCCTTCTTCCAGTCGTTGGATCCCTCTTGATGGCCAAAGTCATTCTGGCCTTCCTTGTAGGTTTCATTATGTCTCTGGAGAATAAGGTGGAGACATCAAAGTCTTGGATTTCCAATTCTTCTTCTATATTTACCTCTTTCTCCAACCACGACGGCACCTGATCATGTTTCTCTGCATCATCATGATGTTCACCTGTGTCTCCTGTTTCTGTCAGCAAATGCGGTGGAGATGGTGATTTTCTCATTTCTTCTTCCTGATGCTCACTTTGTTGTTGATCTTGTGGCGCATCCTCCTGCTGAGGAACTTCTTTCTCCGGAGGAGCATCTTCTTGAGGTGGGGAGTCTTGTGGTGCATCTATATGTTGATCATGATGATCATGATCTTTCTCTGTCATTACTTCATCCTCCTTTTGCTTTTCTTTTTCTTGTTGTATATCCACTGTACTAGATACTGTGGAGTCTGCCTAAGGTGCTGGTCTTTGTTTTGAAGCTATTATTTGTTCCGCACCTGTACTATCAAACTCCTGAGGTTTGGTGGAAGGATCTTCTATTATTTTCTCCTCATCAGTTGGCTTCATTTCCTGAACCTCTACTATAGCAGGTTCCACTAATGTGTCATGTGGACTTTGTTGGCCCAATTCTGGAGTATGGCCTTCTAATTCTGCCATCTTTATTTCTTCTACTGGGTGCCCTTTGTCAGGTGATCCTACTGGATGTTCAAGACTTGCATCCTATTTCCCTGTTAAATCTACTACTGCAGGACTTGTCACCTCTGCAATCAATGTATCTAGTCCCATTTGTTGGGCTACCTACTCTGGGCTCTTTTCTTGTTCTGCCTCCACTTGCTTCATCTCTTCCAGTATTGTTTGAACTGATGGAGGCTTCTGAGGGGTCATGCTTGTACCAGCAAAGGGTCTCCATCTTCTGTGAAGCTACTTCCTTTACAACCTCATCATCAGACAAGTTAATTGTCTCGTCCAGCGAGATGTGACCTTCTGCTTGTGTCTGAGAGGTTTCCTTTATTTGCTCTTTTGCAAGTTCAGTTTTAAACTTGACGATGGTAGAAAGTGGCACATTATGTTGCAATTCCTCGTGCACTTCACTACCTGCCCTTGTAACAATGTAGGGGGTTGTTTTATTTCACCCCTCATGGAGGTTCTCAGTTTCTTAGGTGGGGTAGACACAACCACCTGTGGAGCCCTTTGTTTTCTCTTTATAACCAAAGGATCCTCTTCTTCTTCAGGCTCTTCCTCCATGAGGATATCCTCCTCTCCATGTTTCTTTGAGGATTGACCCTCTTCCAGGGTCTCAGTAATCCCAGCCTCTGCTGTCTTACTCTTCTTGGACTTCCCTTGCCTTGTCCTTAGAGGGGATGCTGATTCTGATCTAGATCCTGATGCTGCTGCTTCCTCAGCTACAAATACTGCCCTTTCTATAATAACCCCTTTAGGTTCTTTATCTCCCTTCTTGCCCCTTGGGGTTTTTTTTCCTCTGTTGTTGTTGTGGAGGGAGTTTATCTCCCTTAGTCTTCCTCTTTTCATTTAGGAAGTCATCAAGCTCATCCCTAGAAATATCCTGCCCCTTCTTCTTGTTGTCCACCGTAATGGCAACACCTTTCTTCTTCAAAGCCTCTATCTGTTCATCAATCCAAGCTTGGGTTAGTTGCATGGTCCTGGCAATGAAGGGGTCCAAGGATATATCTTCCTGTATGGTGAGGTCAGGTGCAGAGATAGTATCATTATATATCTTCTTCTGCTCATATTCATCTGTAATTATCCTGCCATCATCCTTCTTCAATTGTTGGGGGATGGGGATGTAATCAAAGGTTTTGATCTGATTCAAGGTTAACCTTTGATACCTTCTTCTCCTTGCTTCTGCTTCATCTTCGTAATCGGCCCAGAAGTCCTCTAGGTGCTTCTAATGAATAGGCTTTCCTATTATCTTCTGCATCCTGCTGTAAGGATCATATGGTCTTTTTAATGGAAAAGGCTGTAGATTAATTTTATTCAAGGTGACCATCACATTCTTTATGTTGTCTGAATCAGGGCACATATAGCAGCCAATGCTGATCAGGAACAAAATTGTACTAGATACTGTGGAGTATGCTTGAGGTGCTGGCCTTTGTTCTGAAGCTATTATTTGTTCCGCACCTATACTATCAACCTCCTGAGGTTTGGCGGAAGGATCTTCTATTATTTTCTCCTTGTCAGCTGCCTTCATTTCCTGAACCTCTACTATAGCAGGTTCCGCTGATGTATCCTATGGACTTTGTTGGCCCAATTCTGAAGTATGGCCTTCTGATTTTGCCATCTTTATTTCTTCTGCTGGGTGCCCTTTGTCAGGTAATCCTACTAGATGTTCAGGACTTGCATCCTGTTTCCCTGTTAAATCTACTACTGCAGGACTTCTCACCTCTGCAATCAATGTATCTAGTCCCATTTCTTGGGCTACCTGCTCTGGGCTCTTTTCTTGTTCTACCTCCACTTGCTTCATCTCTTCCAGTATTGTTTGAACTGATGCAGCCTTCTGAGGGGTCATGCTCGTACTAGCAGCAAGGGTCTCCATCTTCTGTGAAGCTACTTCCTTTACAACCTTATCATCAGACAAGTTAATTGTCTCATCCAGCAAGATGTGACCTTCTGCTTGTGTCTAAGAGGTTTCCTTTATTTGCTCTTCTGCAAGTTTAGTTTTGACCTTGACGATGGTAGAAAGTGGCACATTATGTTGCAATTCCTTGTGCACTTCACTACTTGCCCCTTGTAACAATGTAGGGGGTTGTTTTATTTCACCCCTCATGGAGGTTCTCAGTTTCTTAGGTGGGGTAGACACAACCACCTGTGGAGCCCTTTGTTTTCTCTTTATAACCAAAGGAGCCTCTTCTTCTTCAGGCTCTTCCTCCATGAGGATATCCTCCTCTCCATGTTTCTTTGAGGATTGACCCTCTTCCAGGGTCTTAGTAATCCCAGCCTTTGCTATCTTACTCTTCCTGGACTTCCCTTGCCTTGTCCTTGGAGGGGATGCTGATTCTGATCCAGATCCCGATGCTGCTGCTTCCTCAGCTACAAATACCGCCCTTTCAATAATAACCCCTTTGGGTTCTTTATCTCCCTTCTTGCCCCTTGGGGGTCTTTTCCTCTGTTGTTGTTGTGGAGGGAGTCTATCTCCCTTAGTCTTCCTCTTTTCATTTAGGAAGTCATCAAGCTCATCCTCGGAAATATCCTGCCCCTTCTTCTTGTTGTCCACTGTAATGGCAACACCTTTCTTCTTCAAAGCCTCTATTTGTTCATCAACCCAAGCTTGGGATAGTTGCATGGTCCTGGCAATGAAGGGGTCCAAGGATATATCTTCCTGTATGGTGAGGTCAGGTGCAGAGATAGTATTGTTATATATCTTCTTCTACTCATATTCATCTGTAATTATCCTACCATTATCCTTCTTCAATTGTTGGGGGATGGGGATGCAATCAAAGGTTCTGATCTAATTCAAGGTTAACCTTTGATACCTTCTTCTCCTTGCTTCTGCTTCATCTTTGCAATCGGCCTAGAAGTCCTCTAGGTGCTTCTGATGAATAGGCTTTCCTATTATCTTCTGCATCCTGCCATAAGGATCATATGGTCTTGTTAATGGAAAAGGCTGCAGATTCATTTTATTCAGGGTGACCATCACCTTCTTTATGTTGTATGAATCAGGGCACATATAGCAGCCAATGCTGACCGGGAACAAAATTGGTGGCAGCTTCTTGGCATCCTTGTATATTTTTATCATTGTGGAGCCCTGCCTGATGAACTCCATTAGTATCACTACATCAGTGGGATACCTCGGCAGCATGAGGGGATGTCCCTCAAAACCTTTAATCCTTATATAAGAAAAGGTGGCGAACTATATGTACCAGGCTCCATGCCTGTAAACTATCTCCTAAGCTTCCATGCTCAATCTCTTTGTTCTGTCTTCCTCCATGGTCCTCACTAGATGCATAGAGAATGCATCATTGACCAGTTTGTAGTCTTTGAGATAATTGGCTCTTTGTAACTAGGGATGATGATCCCAGATATGCACAGCATTTGTGCCTGTAAGTTTTCCATCTGTAACCAATGCATCAAAGGTGCCTTTGTAAGCACAGGAATAAACAATGTATGATGACATGTAGAAAGCACAATTTGAACCTCCTAGGTTCATCAACTTCTCATGCAGTGCATCACTTATTAGTTGGCCCCATAGTGGCTTAATATCTGAATACAAGCACATCATGATTACACCATACATCCAGTCCCTGAAACTACCAGCATTAGGCTGGCCTATTACTCTATTCAGTAGTGCAATCATGTACTAGTATTCCTCACTAAAATCATATTTGAACAGGTGCACAGAAAGTTTGGCTGCTGCAGGATATGTGGTATTCTCAGACCGCCATTGATACATGTTCTTCCTGGCTTGCTTTTTATTGTTTTCATATTCTCTTTCTGACTTCTTCAGGTCTATGCTTTTGACCTTGCTGCCCAGCGGCAATCCAAATGTCCTAGAGAGACCCTTGATGGATAGGTCTGCATATATTCTCCCATGCTTCATCACTTGCCTGGTTTCTGGGTTATAGTTTCTGGCACATTCTACAACTAGCTCTGGAGACTCCATAGAGTATGAAAAACTAGCAGCGTTCCACATTCCGGATACGAACACTGCATCCAGCACAGGACTCTTGTCATTCCCATCATTTAGCCTAGCTGACCAGACTTCCAAATTGGTGCTCCCCTGATGGGTATCTGTAATTGCTCTGTATTTAAACAGGACGCCCCTCTGAGAAGAGAACATGGGCCTACTAAATTCTTCTTGACACTTGATTAACCTCTTGTCAGCCATGGGTACCTATAATTGACAGAATCTTGTCTTACAATGGGTATATACATGCATGCCTATAACAATTTATCTTTAATGTTCATCATGCATATCACATTTATTTAGCATAGGCCCACCATGGGTGGTGCATAAACCAGAACCTACAGCATCATACCTGACTGTTACTGAAACGACAAGATGAGGGTTTCATTTACTTACCTGGGTTTGCAGATTTCTTTTATACGAGTGGGCTGCTAACGATGTTCTTAATTCAGCTGATGATCCCGCACTCCCTTTTGTTTGTGAGCTCAAGTCGTGTAACTATCGTCTGTGTGAGGATATGGAAGCTGGTGTTCTGTAAAAACAATTTTATCACAATGGTAAATGTAAAAATAATGGTTGAATTACCTTTTAACCTTGTAATTAGGGTAAACTTAGGGCAACTTTGATAGATTGGATTTCATTCCTTGATTATCTGTGTGAAAATGCAGGATCTCGCCAGGTGTTCATCAGGTTCCGGGGTCGGCAGGAACCACCTACCATGTCTGCGTGCTTTAAATGATAATGGCAGCAACGGGAGCAGGGAAATATACACATGACAAGATATCATGAAGGCAGGATGATATTTACAAATATCGGGTCGAGTTTCAATGTCATCCTCCTTCCTCAAATTGGAATAGCTATCACGACAAGATTCAGGTGACAAAAGCACCTTTTGGTTGTGTTTAGTACATCAGGAGGATATTTTGATATATTGGGTGATGTTTCAAATATGATGATGACGAGACAAACTTACATGTCTCTCTTTCGGAATATCAAGATGACGTCATCCTGATATTCGTTCTTTGTATCGGAAAGGCATCATGACGTCACCGTCATGTTATGTGAACATGATCATGTTTAGAAAATATCCTGTCGAAATGTGAATGTGATGATGATGTCATCGTCATGTTTGTTTCTTCGTTTATCAGATTTGGATGACCTCATCAAGATATTGGCTTAGGGTGATATTTCGCGGCAAGAGGATATTAAGAAATATCGGGTTACATTCCGAAACATGACACTCTCGATATATAAGACTGTTTGATGGGGAAGATTTACTACCACTTAAAGTTGACGTCCGGATATTTGGACCGCATGACTTATCAGGTGATGTACCAAGATTAGGATGATCTTCGACAACATGACTGAGGTTATAAAATATGATCCTCCCATTGCGAATATCAGGTTTGACCAAAACTTTGACTGTTCATAACTCTCACATCCTGATGAATATCAGGGTGATGTAAAAGACAAACCTGCATGGATTTTAATGCTCTTTTTAAATATGAGGTCACAAAAATGAAATATGAACTTTGACAAACTGACCTCATGATGATAGCCTACCCCATCTGGATTTTACATGATGATGCACATGACTTACTTTTACCAAACCGCCAGAAAGTAGACCCCACGAGCCAACCCAAAAAGTTGGGTCCCTATTTTGCCAAGTCAAAATGGGGTGTGTTGTGCGACCACACAACAGGTCCTCCACATCTTCATACTTGAAATACTCCTCCATGTCATTGATCCAATCAATGAGCTATTCTGAATTCAAATCTCTATAATATGTAGAAACTTCAATTCTGGGCCTCTTTCCAATCTTCGAAATGGCCCTCAACAACCTAACCTCTATAGGATCTCCTGCAGCTTCTTGTTCTTCCTCAGATAGCTCTTCGGCTTCATCTTCGCTTTCTTCTCTTGTTCTCAGATCAAACCCTCTTCGCAGCTCCTCTTGCAATGCATCTGTTTGCCTTTGTAGGGCTCTAAAACCCTCTTCTGTCAAAGCATTCCTCCCAACACGATTTCTTCGTGGAGGCATCTTGGTCTCTATAGCAAACCCACAACCTTAGGTCCTAGTGCAAACTACCTCACAGTCGGCGATTTGTCTACACACTCAGGAACCCTTGCTCTGATACCACTTGATGAAAGGGGCAAATCACAAAACACACAATGACAAATATTAAACACAACAAATAGAACTTTCTTTTATTGAACTGGGCAACTCATTACATTACAAAAGCTCAATTACAATCAGAGGATAAATCCTCTACTAGCTGCAACACATTACAGCTTTCCCAACCTCAAGACTCTAGAATCTTCAGCCTTCTGTAACCCCAAATCAGCTAGGGTTTCTATTTTCCCCTATTCTGGAATCTACACTAGCCCCCCTTAACTCTACTCTACCCAGGGTTCCCAAAATAGTCATAAATAGCACTTTTTGGCGGCCTCTAGCTAAATTTCAAAATTTGCAACTCCCTCCAAAAGTAGGTCAACTTTCGGGAAGCATAACTTTTGATCTGGGTGTCTGATTGTCGAACCTGTTAACACAAACCCGGCTACCACGACACCAAAAGCTCGAACTAGTAGTGAATGGCGCCCCGGTCATGTTACCCAGAGACCGCGCGGGCCCGAAGGGGGAGGAATTGAGGGTCGCGCACCTAAGCACCAACATACCCCCACCTGCCGCAACCTGCCACGTGTTAACCACAGAGGCAGGTGGGGCAGCTTGGCACGCCTTGCACGCATGAGAGGCAGTGGGCATCGATGGGAATCGAACTCCTCCCCAGTAGAGTCGCCAATTTGTTAACACAAACCCGACTACCACTACACCAAAAGCTCGAACTAGTAGTGAATGGCGCCCCGGTAATGTTACCCAGAGACCGCGCGGGCCCGAAGGGGGAGGAATTGAGGGTCACGCACCTAAGCACCAACAGAACTGTTTTAAGTGCCGGAAAGCTCGCGATGTGAACTATCATGCCAAAAATTTATAAACAGATTTTTGTCAACTTTTTGAGATGTTATGAGAAGTTTTAGTGCCTCATATCTCGTTCCGTAAATTTTTAGGGTCTTTTTAGAAAACAAAAACTTTAATATCTTTCAGCTCACGAATGATCTTTGCCTGATTCCTTCGCCAAAGGTCTTATATTTCTATTATGTAACTTTTTGGAAGTTTTTGCTTCATTATGTGCCCAAATGCAAACTTTCTAAAAATAGCAGGTACACTTTCCTAAATAGGCAGGTCGCTATTTTTAGCAGTTTTGGAAGAACTGAAAGTCCTACATTATTATTCTAGATATTATGAAACCAAAAACACTAATTATGGGAAGAAATGAGAACAACTACAATGGTTTTGAATTAACTTCTTTTTGGGTGATGCAAGATTGCCCTTACGCCTCTGGATGCTCTTGCATCAGAATCAAACCATAATTTCACTAGGTTGTTCCATAGTTACGTATGGCTGATGCTAACTTCAAAGGAACAAGGAATGAAAACAACACATGCAGATTGACAAGCACTCCAAGGGATATAGCTAATCAATGCATATATCCAGATCTCATTCGTTGACTACTCAAGATTTACAATTGTTTATAATCAAAATAGCTTGTCTTTCATTAAGTATTCAAAAGACACATACATTCACAAAAGCCTTGAAATTAGTCATGAATGCTTTAGCAATCCAATTTCAATTAAGTTTCTAATGCTTTAAAGAGTGCACTCCATCCCCTTTTATAGAATAAGGATAGGAGGCAGTTACAAATGATAGACGATCATGATTTATGCATTCAAATTAATGACCAACATTCTCTTGTTGACTAAGTCAATACTTCATATGTGATATAAGTTGCCAAGTAGCAACTACCTAGCATAACTCATTTTCTTGTAAGTGGATTATGCATATGATTCTATTATCATGCATCTTTACTTACTCTTCATCTCCCTCTTCTTCTTCAATTTCCTCTTCTCCATCATTTTCCACATCATCATCATCTTTACTATCACTATCACTCTAATGCAGATCATTTCCTATGTGTACCCTTATGGTTGCCCTAATGGATTCATATAGCTGTACTATTCTATCAATTTCACCTCCATCCTAAACCTTGGCTTTTATTACAGCATGCCTGTGGGAATGAAACTTTGCTTGAAGGGCATCCATCTTACTCTTCTTGTTGTTCAACATTTCATTGTATGTTTCCACCCTGGCCTTCATCCTCATGACTTTGTTTATTACTTCTTCTGTCAAATGGTGTAGGGGATCCTCTGTAACTTGCTTAAAATTATCATGAAAAGCCTAAATAGAAAAATTAGTATCTTGATTTTCTATTTTCCCTTCCACCTTTCCTTCTAGAGCTTCCAAGGTTTCTGCCTCTTTTGCGATAATATTATACAATTTGACACTTATATCCTTGAGTTTGCCACTGCATCTCTTCAAGATGTCACACTCAAATCGAATGTCCTCATACCAAATATTGAGCAGTTGGGAAGTGTTATTATCTAGTATTTTGTTATACATAAGTATCTTCATATCAATTCTTTTCATTTCTCCCAAAGCATCTAGGTGCTTTTCTAGCTTGAAAGATCTCTTACCTACTTCATTCTGTAGCTTATCCACTTTACTCTTCAAAGAACTAAGAGAATTTCAACTTTCCAAAGAGGTTTTCACCACATTTTCAGCTTCAAAAATAGAAGAAATGAACCACTTGTCCATTAATTGTGCCTTATCCTTCATCAGATCTAATCCTATAACTTCTTCTTGGGATATAATTATTAATGGAGTGGCTACAATAATAAGAGTGTGCTTAGGATCAAACAATCCTTTAATAAAAGAATGCAGTTGAGCAATGTGCTCTTTATGTTTCTTATTCTTATCCTTCTCTCTCTTCACCCTTTGTGTCAAAGAATCAATAATATCTTTAACTTCTTGACCTTCTTGGTCCTCATTTGAAAAACCTAAATCAATATCAGTTATCTGAAATTCATCAAGGCCTATTTTGCCTTTTCCACTGTTGGTAAGGCTACTTGAGCTGTTCTCCTACTTGTAGTAGGCTCTCTTCTTATTGCAAATGTAAGCCTTGCCTTTCTTCTTGGTTTCATCATACTTTTAGAAAATAATGTAGAAACATCAAAATCATGTACCTCATCCATTTGTTGCAGATCTATTTCTTGTTACAACCAATAAGGGACATCACCCTTTGTCTCTTGATGATCACCTTCTTTATTTTGAATGTCATGAAATTTTGTATTGTTCCCTACCCTCAGTGGTGAATTCTCCTTTCTTGGCTCTTCCTCATGTACATTCTCATGAGGGGGATCTTGTTGAGATGCCTCTTATTGATGGATTTCTTCTTGTGGAGGGGGCTCTTGTGAAGTATTCACATTCTGATCTTGTACTTCTTTTTGTAAACTTTCCTCAGGGGTTTCCTGAACATTCTAACTCTGTCCATCATGTGGCACTTGGTCTTCTTGGGAAGACTATGTATTTTGACCTTGGGGATTACCTTGATCACCCTTGGTCACATTTTCTATCTCCTTCTCCAGGCCTCCATCATATGTCAGACTCTATTCTTTTTCCTGAGATGTGTTAGCTTCTCCCATGCTTAATTCTTTCTGACCTAATTTCTCTTCTAATCCTAGATTATTTCCTTGATTACCTCCTTCAGCATGCAGTGATGAAGTACTTTGATCCTGATCAACATCCTTACCAGGTATCTTATGATCACCCTTGCTCTGAAGCTGTGCCCCTAACTTTTCTTGTTCTATAGGTGCTTTGCCCTAATCTCTGCTTTGATTGGGTGTCATATCACCAACTTCTGTATGCATTATATTTTTAGCTTTTTCAGGCTCTAAAGGCTAATCATTATCTTTATGTAGGTTCATATCACCCAGGTAAGTTAAATCTATTGCTGTAGGACTAGTGACCTGCTCTATCAGATTGGTCAGCCCTATCTATTGGGCTACCTCCTTAGGATTATCTTTCTCCATTTTATCAATTTTATCTTCTATTTGACTAGTCATCTTCTAGGCCAATGGGGTCCCATGAGAAGTCATCCTAGTATTAGCTATCAAGGTCTCCATATGCTAAGCGGCCACATCTTACACTACCTCATCATCTGACAATTCAATAGTGTTATAAAGTGGAAAGGGGGACTCTTTACCAGCCATATGCATTTCCTTTTCTATTTGCTCTTCCATCTTCTCAGTCTTAAATTGAATAATGTCAAGAATGGGGACATCATGCTATAGTTCCCTCATAAAAGTTAAACCACCTATACCCCTTAACATGATAGGGTCATTGCTAACATTTCCCCTCATTGTTATCTTTTACTTCTTCGGTGGTGGTGTTTGTTGCACTTTCTTTCTTTTCTTACTTGTTATTAATAAATCATCATCTTTAGGTACCTTATCCAACTGCTCTTCTTCCAAGGGATTTTCTTCCTCTGGTTCATCCTATAATGGCTCATCCTATATTTGTTTTTCCGTATCTTTAGGAATGGGCCTTATTATTCTCTTGCCTTTTTGTTTAACAGGGGATTGTTGTGATGTAGATGCAGGTACTAATGTTGATGCCTCATCACCTTTTGATGGAAATCTTTTAATAATCACCCCTTGCTGCACAGGAACAGCCTTCTTGCCCTTGCTTGGTGGCTTTTATTCCTCAGCAAGTAATCTTTCTCCATTAGATTTCCTCTTTTCAATGAGAAAATCATCAAATTCTTCTTCAGATATTTGTTTCTTCTTCTTATTGTCAATAGTAAGGGCTATACCCTCCAACTTAGTGGATTTAGTCATTACCCAGCTCTAGGTCAGTTGGATAACCTTTTGCATCATTTGATCCAATGAGGTTTCCTCTAGATGTGTTAGATTGAGAGCTGAGATGGTGTCATTATACACCTTATTGTCCTCATATTCATTGGACATTATCCTCCCATCATCCTCTTACAACTATATAGGCACTAGAATGTAGTCAAAAGTCTAGATCTGGTTGAGAGTGAACCTTTGATAATTTCTTCTTCTGACCTTTGTCTCATCATCACAATCAATCCAATAATCTTCAAGATGTTTTTGATGTATTTATTTCCCTAATAACTTTTGTATTCTTCCATATGGGTCATATGACCTAGCTATAGAAAATAGCTGCAGGTGCATGAGCCTTAACCCTCCAATGGCATCTTTAATGCTCTGTCTATTAGGGCATACATACTAGCCCATTTATACTAGGAACAACACATGAGGAATCTTCTTCTGCTCCAGGTGAGCTTCAACTGAAGTTGATACTTGTCTAACAAACTCCATCAAGATGACCCTATTAGTGGGGTATCTTGGCAACATGAGAGATTGCCCCTCAAATCCTTCTATTCGCATATATGAAAAGGTGGGGAATTGGATAAACCAAGCCCCATGCTTACAGATAATGGCTTGGGTCTCCATGCTCAATCTCTTGGTTCTATCCTCCTCCATGGTTCTGACTAAATGCTTTGAAAATGAGTCATTTACCAGCTTATAGTCTTGGAGGTATGCTCTCCTCTATAATTGTGGATAATGGTCCCATATGTTTACATCACTAGTACTATTTCCAACCTTGCCCACTATTTGTAAGGCATTAAATGTGCCCTAGAAAGCACAAGCATATATGACATAAGAGGTCATATGGAATATACAAGATTTGACACCCAACCTTCTCATCCCTTCATCTAAGCAGTCACTGATGATCTTGGCCCAGAGAGGCTTGTTTTTTGAATATAGTACCATCTAGATGATTCCATACATCCAATTTTCAAAGTTCCTAGCATGTTGTTTGCTGGTCATCCTGCTTAACAATGCAATCATATACTGATACTCCTCATCAAAAAAAAATTGTACAAGTAAACTGGCAACTTAGCAGAAGCTGTGTATGTACTATTCTTGGCCCTCCATTGGTACATGATTTTCCTGGCTTCTTTCTTATTATTATTATACTCTTTCTCCAGCCTACTTAGGCTCACACTAACTAATTTATTCCCCACAGGCAGATTGAATGCAGCAGTGATGCCCTTGATTGAGAAGTCTACCATATACTCTACCATGCTTTTCCAATCTTCTACTCTCAGGGTTATAATTTCTCGCACATTCCACCACTAGCTTAGTGGCCTCCATTGCATATGGAAATCCTGTGGCATGCCACATACCAGTTGTGAATACCCTATCCAGTATGGGATTGTCAGTTTCATTGTCTAATCTCCTTGTCCATGCATCCAAATTTATCTTCCCTTGATGTGTGTCATCTATCATGCCATATCTGAATCCTACTCCCTCAGGCTGTAAGAACATGGGTTTCAAGAGCTCAGAGTCAGAACTGTTCTTTTTGACCTCCATTAGATCCTATGATAAAAATATGCATTTCTTAACCTAGGGTGTTTGTATGGGGAAGCTCAAGGATATCATGCATTTCATAGTCACTATTTAACATTTTAATTCATTTCATGGATCATCATGTAGATTAACCTAATAAAGAACCATTTTATCTAGTGATTTGCAGTAAACGACACTAGAGAGGGTTTTAATTTACTTACCTAATATTCACTTTTCCCTTTTGCTATATGACTGATAACGGGGCAAATGCAGATTTGCAATATTGTCTGTTCCATTCCATTATGTTGAGTGTCACACTCCGTCAGTAGATGACTGTGAGGTGTTGACTTTCAAAGCTCTATAAATTTCAATTATCTCAGGGTAAATGCAAATAATCCCTAAGTTTTTACTTTTAAACCGATCAATAGGAAAAATTAGGGCGTATGTGCTATTTTAATTAAATCCATCGATCATCCGCATGAAGTTCATAGATGCTGCTAAGTGTTGGATTTATATTTGAAATTGACGAGGATCCACCTATCGTTGGGCTCGCATTTAATGCTAGAGGGTGATCTTTTGAAGAATAGGGATATTTAAAAATATGACCCCAACAGAAAATATGACCCCCCACGGGATAATCATTCACTAAAGATCAGGGTGATATGGTCAACCTTTGACTACTAAGCAAGATCAGGTCATAAAGTTAAAGATAAGTGATATTCAAAAATATCTGGGTCTTTTGATAATCACAAATATCCTCCTCACTTGAGAATACAGGGGCAATGTCATCATCATATGGACCTTAACAATTATTTACAAAAAATGACGTCATGATCATTTTGCTAAAGTCGGGGGTATTTTAAAATGTGACCAGTTTTTGGATAGATCATGATGACATCATCATGCCATCTATGTTATCTTGTTATCAGGTTATGGTGACGTCATCATCATATTGAGAAATATGACGGATATTAGGAAATATGACCCTCTGTGGGTTAGGTGAAATGATTACGTCATCATCACGGTGATCTCTTTTATTCATTAGAACTAAATGATGTCATCATCATATTGTGCAGGGTGATATTCATGAAAGGGTGATATTTTGTAAGATGATGGATATTAGGAAATATGACCCCTCTGCAAATACATGAAGTTCATGACGAGTAGATATTCATCCCTATTTAAGTTTGACATTCACGTACCGGGGATCTAATGGACATTAGGTGATCTTTCTAAATCAAGGTCATGTTAACGAATGTGACTGATATTTAGAAATATGACCCTATGTGAAATATCCAGGTTGACTAATTTTTGACTTAGCCTAACTTTCTACCCTTAAACAAAATCAGGGTGATCCAAAAGGCAAACCTACTTAGAATTTTTTACTTTTTCCAATTATGAGGTTTGTGATAGCAAATGTTAACTTGGAAAACTGACCTCTCCTTGTGATGTACATACCTAAGCAAATGTGACATTCATGATTGAATTTTACCAAACTGCCCAAAGCAAGAAAACAAGTAAGCAAAAGAAAAGAAAAGGTTGGGTCCCTATTTTGCTAAGGCAAAATGGGGTATGTTGTGTAACCACACAACACTACACATCTATCATAAGGAGTTATTCTGTACACTTTTTGAAAAAATTTGACCAGTTCTGGATACCCATTATCTCATAGATCTTGTTTTCGATCTTAGAAAAACCATACCAGTCAGTTTCACATCCATTTTTCAAACCATTCTCATTAACCATATCATAGCGAAAACATCAAAACAAAACAACCGAGTTTCCCACTAAGGTGTCATTGAAATCTTCCAAAACCTAAAACAAAAATCTAGTTGGTTTCATACCAGGATATATGATCCTTCAATGTGGAACTTCACTAGTGTTATCTTGATAAAAAGTAGTCCATATCAATAGCGGTGATTAACTCTCCCTATTCTAGATATCTTTTTCCTCAAGAGCATATTTGTTTGAGCAAAGAGTTGATAAAAAAACCTTAGGAAAGATCTTGTCATCTCAACCACACCAAAAACATCCCTTCACAAGCATTTTTTCATCCAACATTCACCCCCACCAAACAGTTTGTATGGTTTCCACTAGATCAAAATCCAAAGAAAATCAAGACATGGATCATTTGAACAAAGACATACCATCTCCACCTCACCATGAGGAAGAGGAAGAAATCCCACGTGAGGAAGTAATTGGTGCCTCACAAGACAAAAAATATCTAGAGATGATGGACAAGGTCCTAAACATGAACCCTCAAAAGTACTTTCTTATGCTAGCTCAACAAGGAGCTAAGTTGCCCTCTAACTTTGATCTCTCCAATCTAAGAGAGAACAATGCACCCTATGAAGTTGAGTCATTGAAAGAGGGCTCCAAACGAGATAAAGATACTCCCAAAATTGATCTTAATGCTACCAATCCGGAGAAGACACCGGATAACACAAACTGTCTAGGCTTATTGACTCAACAAATCCAATCCTTGCAACAACAATTCATAGACATTCAAACTGGAGCATCAACAAAACACTATTCTCTAGAGGATATTTCACAATACCCTTTTGACAAGACCTCGATCATGATACCTTTCCCCTCAAAATTTGAGGTACCAAAATTTGTCAAATATCATGGAAAGGGTGATCCAAGAAGCCATATCAGAGAATTTAGTGCAACATGCCTTGAAGTCACCCACAATGACACCTATCTCATGTGACTATTCCCAAGGAGCTTGGGAGGACAAGCTGTGGAGTGTTTGTCTCGACTACCTCTCGACATTCGAACCTTCAACAAATTAGCGGATAAGTTTGTCACACACTTCTCCTACAACATTCAAGACGACATCTCACTATTAGATCTTTGTAACACTAAACAAAAGGGTGGAGAATCCTTCACCACTTTCAAATCCAATGCCCCACTTCTTTTAGTAAGGTCATTGAGATGAGTTTACTCATTGAAAAGGCTTTGATAGCAAAAGGTCAAATCAAACTTTACAAGGACACTCCTAGTGCAAATGTCAACATAGATAAACCATGATTTTGGACCAAGAATAAGAACATCATGAATGATGGGGTGGTTGATGCCAAAAATGTGGCACTAAAGAAACTAATTTTCAACTTATCAATCCCACAAAACAACCCCCCACAAAACAAACCACAAAACACCAAATCACGGTCCACAAACTATCCTCCTCAGAGAAAATTCACAACTCTAGGAGAAACATTGGAATCCACCGTATGGAAGCTAATATCAAATAAACTCATAACACTTCCAACGGTGCGGGATTATCAACCAAAAGTCAAACTTCCTTGGTGGAATGACAATGACTTCTGTGAATATCACCAAAACAAGGGACACAAAACCAATTACTGTCAAGTGCTCAAACACACCATTCAAGACTTGTTGGACCAAAAAAAAAGTATCACTTGAGGGGCATGCCTCTAATGATGATCACTTAGCATTCAAGAATCCACTTCCCAACTATGAGTAGGGAGGGCCTTCAAATTAAAACAACAGTGGAACTAATAACGCTAATTATACAAATGTATCATTTGACTATGTTGTTAACCACATTTCAGAGAGTGACTCATATATCAATGTAATCACTATAAATAAAACCTTGGATTGTAATGTGACCACTCGCGGTGGAAAGGTTACTCTTAAAGGAGCCCTGTCCAAGCCATCCTCTCCATCCAACTAGTACAACATCTTGGACCAACTTCACAAGACTCCCGCACATATCTCCATCTTGGAACTTCTACATTTGTCCCCATCCCATAGAGCCATACTTGACCAAGCTCTTTTAGTGCCACCCATTCACGTACCTCCTCCATAGGAACATTTGTTTCAAGTGGAATGATTCATGTGAACAAGAATTTCAACATTTAAAGGAGTATCTCATGCAATCACCTATATTGATGCCACCAATCTAGGGCAAGCCTCTGCTACTTTATATCTCTGCCACACAAATAGATCTGGGAGCTCTACTTGCATAGAAAAATCATGAAGGGAAAGAACAAGTGATTTATTACATCAATAGAACACTGGTTGGCTATGAGCTACAATACACACCAATTGAAAGAGCATGCCTCATTGTGGTCTTCACTTCACAAAAATGGAGACATTACATGCTATCACATTCCATCAAGCTCATAGGAAAAATTGATCCATTAAAATATTTGCTCAACAAAGCTGCCCTTACAGGTAGATTGCCCAAATGGGTCATGCTCCTTAGTGAGTTTGACATCAAGTATGTAGATAGGTGCACAATAAAGGGTCAAGTACTTGTAGATCAGCTGGTGGATGCATCTTTAACAGATGATAACCCATTGAGCTTTGAATTTCTAGACGAGACTATCTTCCACATAACCACAACAACCTGGAAACTCTACTTCGATGGCTCATATACTTAGCATGGGTTCGGGGCAGGTATCTTGTTGATCACACCTAATGACGACACCATTCCAAAATCATACAGACTCTTTCCTTGCACTAACAATGTGGCAGAGTATGAAGCCCTAGTCATTGGCATTAAGCTGACAGTTGAATGGAACATCACAGAACTTCAAGTGTATGGTGACTCACAACTGGTCATCAACCAAGTGAACGACGACTACCAAACAAAGGATGAGAAGTTAATACCATACAAATGATTGGTAGATGACTTCAAAGAATACTTTTTTGAGATCTCTTTTGAGCAAATACCAAGTGATGCAGAGCACACAACAAAAGCGGACCAACAGATCAACAGATCAATTCATGTACATCACTGAATTGGTTATTGCCGATGGACACACACACTGATTCACCATTAATCCCAGTCATTGCTTGTATGTTCTACCACATATAATCTCAATGTACATTCGCACCATACATTTGAACCATATTCATTGGTCCTGCTTCAATCATCAGCAGACATTAGGGTTTCTTACGCCACTACTCCCATACACCTTTGCATAGTCTGCCTTCACTAAACCCTAGCACATACAAAATGCTAGGTGAACTACTACACGCGACCTGCGAACTGGAACATCTGCATTGTCAAAACATGAACAAAAATAGAAAACAAACATATATGATACAGTGAAGCCATTCCACTGATTTTGACAAAAATATTATCAGTGGAATGCTTCAAATTGACATATTGCAACAATGGGAGAACAGAAAGGAAAGAAAACTACAACTATGCAACTCATATTTACAGAGAATAGAAAATGATTTGACGACACAGAAAATAGTTTGATTCTTCTTAACAATGCTTGATTACATTCAATCGATCTGACTACAATGTTGATCCTCCTCTCCCCAGATCTTGTTCATTCCTTGGTTTTTATAGATTCACCACAGGAAGAACAACCCTATTCCTAGTAGCTGGGAGACTAATTCCAAGTGGCTGGGAGAAAACTAACTATCTCCAAGCGACTGGGAGGGTCGAGTAGACCTTATTACAACATAAAACATGAACTAAAATGACTTGTGTTAGGTGCCCCCGCACCATACTCTCAGGGTTTAAAAGAACTCAAGTCCCTTGAGGAACTAAGTATGAAATATTAACCCCATGCTTGATGATGTCATCCTCGCTCATCCAACTTGCATCCTCATTAGGTAAACCACGCCATTTGACCAGATATTGCTTGTAGGTTTTGTGTCTAGTTTTCTTCTGAACCTTTGTGTCCAAAATACATTCCAACTGAACTGGCTGGCTGGGTGGAAGATCAGAAATCCATTCTGCATCTTCTGCTCTTGTCTCGACTATATTGGTTCCGTGGAATGAAAATAAATCTACCACATTAAAGATGGGTGAAATTTCTAATCCAGGAGGAAGTTCAATCTCGTAAGCAGTAGGCCCAAATTTGTGTACAATCTGGCATGGACCTATCTTCTTCATAAGAAGTTTTATTACTTGTCCTTTCAGAAGTCTTTCCTTCTTCAAATATGCCATTACCAAATCCCCAACTTTGTATTGGACATCCCATTTCTTCTGATCAGCTCTTTCTTTGTATTTCCCTGTGTTCTTCTGAAGAGTTTCCCTTACAGCATCGTGGATGTCCTTCATGCTGACTACAAAATCTTCACCTTGTGCACTCCTTTTCTCCATGTTCTGGAGATCCCTGAGCTCCAAAATTCCCCTAAGATGAATCCCATATACAACTTCAAAAGGGCTCTTTCCTGTGCTCCTCTTAACAGAGTCATTATATGCAAATTCTTCTTGTGGGATGATCATATCCCATGCTTCTCCATGCTGTTTAGTCAACACCTCAAAAGGTTACCCAGTGATCTATTCACTACCTCAGTTTGTCCATCTGTCTGAGGGTGATATGCAGATGTGAAAGATAATTGAGTGCCCAATTTCTTCCACAATGTGCACCAAAAATGTCTGACAAACTTGGGATCTCTGTCAGTGACTATGTTTAATGGTAAACCATGAATTCTTACTATTTCTTTAAAGAAAAGACTAGCAATATGTGAAGCATCATTAGTACTTTTACATGGCACAAAATGAGCCATTTTACTAAATCTGTCAACAACCACAAACACACTGTCAAATCCTTTTTGAGTCCTCGGAAGACCCAAAACAAAATCCATACTGATGCACTCCCATGGCCTTTGAGGAATTGGAAGTGGTTGATAGAGACCTGCATTTGATGAAGTTCCTTTTGCTCTTTGGCAAATGTGACAACTATCTACAAATTTTCTAACATCTATTTGCATCTTAGGCCAGAAGTAAAACATTCTCACTTGCTCTAATGTCTTGTCTAGTCCAAAATGACCTCCAAGGCTGCCGTAATGTTTCTCTTTTATGATGTTCTCCCTCATGGAACACCTCGGCACACACAGTTGGCTACCTTTGAACAGTAGCCCTTGCTATAACAAATATTCAAAAAAATTAGAATGCTAGGAATCTGAAAACTATGAACAAACTACATATATCTCCTTGAAGTCCTCATCATCCTAGTACATATTCTTGAGAGCATCCACTCCCATACTTTGCAACTGGATTTCCTGCGTAGTACACACTCTTCTACTCAAAGCATCTGCCACCTTGTTGGCTTGTCCCTTCTTGTGCTTGATGGAAAAGGTATATGCCTACAGCTGTTCAACCCACTTCATATGCCTGTGATTTAGCTTCTCCTACGAATTCAAAAAACTTAAAGCATGGTTGTTAGTATAAACAATGAACTCCTTAGGTAAGAGATAGTGTCTCCACTTTTTCAATGCTTGAACCATGGCATATAATTCTAGATCATATATGGAATATTTCCTTTTAGCATCATTCAGCTTCTCACTAAAGAAAGCAACAGGTCTGCCTTCCTAACTCAAGACAGTACCAATGGCAAGGTTACTGGCATCACATTCCACAGTAAACAACTTATTAAAATCAGGCAAAACCAGAATGGGTTTCTCTGCTATTTTCTGCTTGAGAATCTCAAAAGACTCATCAGCTATTCTATTCCAAACAAACTAACATTTCTGTCCTCCTTTTATGGTATCTAGAATGGGTGCACAAACATGACTGAATCCTCTTATGAATTTCCTATAAAATATTTCTAACCCATGAAAACTTCTTACATCACTTACTGTTTTAGGCGTTGGCCAAGACAGAATAGCATTTACCTTCTCCAGATCCATTTTCAAACTGCCCTGGGATATAACAAATCCAAGGTATGTGAGTTCTTCCTTCATGAAGATACTCTTCTCCATATTGATCATTAGTTTCTCCTCATGTAGCTTCCTCAACACCTGTTCCAAATGCTGCAAATTTTCTTCTTTTGTCCTGTTGAAAACCAGAATATCATCAAGATAGACAACAACAACCTTACCAATAAAATCTTTCAATACCTCATTCATTAGATGCATGAAAGTGCTTGGAGCATTGGACTGACCAAATGGCATCACCAGCCACTCATAAAGACCTCCATTAGTCTTAAAAACTCTCTTCCATTCATCCCCTTGTCTAACTCTGATCTGATGATATCCACTCTTGAGATCAATTTTAGAAAAATACCGAGCTCCTCCCAAACAATCCATGAGGTCTTCTACCTTGGGCATAGGGAACCGATATCTGATGGTGATCTTATTTATGGCCCTCAAATTAGTGTACAACCTCCATTTGCCATCTTTCTTGGGAGCCAAAACTGTGGGTACAGCACATGGACTAAGACTTTTCCTCACCAATCCCCTATCCAACAATTCTTGTACTTGTTTAGCAATCTCCTCATTCTATTTAGGTGTCATGTTATATGCTGGTTTATTTGGCAATGTGGATCCTAGGATGAAGTCAATTTGATGACTTATGTCTCTCACAGGGGGTAGTACATTGGGCATATCCTCCACCATGATACCCTTATACCTGTCTAATAATTCCTGCACTTCCTTGGGGACCTTGTCCTTGCTATTTTCAGACAAATCAGAACTGTCTTTAGGTTTCAAAATTAGAGCATACTCCTGGGTTCCTTCTTCTTTCAGAGTATGGAGGAATTCTTTCCCACTCACTAACATGATACTTGATCCTACATTCTTGTACACACCTTCTTCTAGTAAAGGATCCATCTTATACCGTCTACCATTCTTGGTGATCACAAAGGAATTGGATTTACCATCATGCTAGGCTTGTACATCATACTGCCAAGGTCTACCTAATAGTAAATGGCATGCATCCATGGGAATTATATCACACAACAATCTATCCCCATATTCCCCTATCTGAAATTCTACCCAAGCTTGTTCATCAAACAAGACTTGTTGTCCCTTGTTCAGCCATGACACTTTGTATGGGCTCACATGTGGCAGTCTTTTCACACTCAATTTCTCTACCATTTCTACTGAAACTAAATTTTTAGTTGAACCAGAATCAACAATTACCTTACATATTTTGCCGGAAACTTTACACAAAGTCCTGAATAGTGTTTTCCTCTGTGGTGGTTCTTTGTTTTGTGGTACCTTCAGCATCGTTCTTCTCATCATGAAACTTTCTCTGTCTTGTGCTGGAGCTACACTTCCCATAGGTGAAGTCACACTCTGACAATCTTCTTCTTGAATTAGTTGGCTCCTTCTCTCTCCTCCATGAGAGCTTGAGGATTTCTCTGGACACCTACCTACTGTGTGCCTAATTTGGTTACAGTTATAACATCTTCCTGTGAAGACGTTAGGACCTCTACCTGGTCCACCAAATCTGCCTCTCCCATTGGGTCTCCTTCCTCTGAAACCCTCTCTGGAACCAGATTCTCCACTACGTTCTTGCTGACTGGACTCCCCTTGATTTATCTAGAACTGATTTCTGCCACCAAAGCTATTTCTGCCTCTGAAATTCTTTCCACCTCTGCCTCTGTTCTGCTGTTCTCCTTTTCTTTTTTGCTTCTCTTCTACTCTCAGCATCACCTGGAAACATTTGTCCACTATTTCTGGCATTAAGATGGTAATCTCATCTTGTATACTATACTTCAAGCCATTAATATACCTGGCAACTCTTCCTTTCTCATCCTCAGTATGTCCACCTTAAGGACAATTTGTGGAATTCCTCTGTGTAGGTGGATACATCCATATCCTTCTGCCTGAGATTCTGCATCTTCCTGTATATCTGCACTTCATAATCTACTGGTAGGAACTAAGCCTTGATCCTCTCTACCATCTGACTCTAGGATGAGATCATGCTTTTTCCACTCTTCACCCTCTCTCCCTGGGTGTAGTTCCACCATGTGAGTGCAGCACCTTTCAATTTTTTCTTTGCAAACTTGACTCTTCTATTTTCTGGTACCTCCTTGTACTCGAAGTAATTGTTCAAAGCCTCGACCCATTCGATGACTTCTTCTACATCCATCTTGCCGCTGAACATTAGAATCTCCATTCTTGATTCAGATGACTCCTTACCAAGTGATTTTATAGCATCTAGAAATTGTTTCTGGTCTGCAGATATACTTGTTTGTTTTGAGGTTGTTTCCTCTTCCCTATTTTCTCCTCCATCAGACTCCTTGTTTGGTTTCTTGCCTTTTCCTAAGGTTTTCAACTTAGCCTGGACTACTTCCTTGACTCCAGTTTTGATCATACCCTCCATCTCCTTGAATTTCTTGGCCACTTCAGTAGTCATCCCCTTTGGAGGCATCTCTCTAGCCCCTTCTTCACTTTCTCTGTCTGACATAAACATTTGCAGACAATGCCAACACTTTTGTAGACCCTTCACTAGCTCTGATACCAAAATGATGCAGAGCGCACAACAGAAGCGGACCAACAGATCAACAGATCAATTCATGTACATTGCTGAATTGGTTATTGCGGGTGGACACACACACTGATTCACCATTAATCCTAGTTGTTGCTTGTATGTTCCACCACATACAATCTCAATGTACATTCACAGTATACATTCAAACCACATTCGTTGGTCCTGCTTCAATCATCAGCGGACATTAGGGTTTCTTACGCCACTACTCCCATACACCTTTGCATAGTTTGCCTTCACTAAACCCTAGCACATACAAAATGCTAAGCGAACTACTGCGTGTGGCCTGTGAACTAGAACATGAGCATCGTCAAAACATGAACAAAAATAGAAAACAAACAGATATGATACAGTGAATCCATTCAATTGATTTCGAAAGAAATCTTGTCAGTGGAATGCTTCAAATCGACATATTACAACAATGGGAGAACAAAAAGGAAAGAAAACTACAACTATGCAACTCGTATTTATAGAAAACATAAAATGATTTGATGACACAAAAAATAGTTTGATTCTTCTTAACAATGCTTGATTACATTCAATCAATTTGACTACAATGTTCATCCTCCTCTTCCCAGATCTTGTTCATTCCTTGGTTTTTATAGATTCGCCATAGGAAGAACAACCCTATTCCCAGCGGCTAGGAGACTGATTCCAAGTAGCTAGGAGAAAAATAACTATCTTCAAGCATCTGGGAGTGTCGAGTAGACCTTATTACAACATAAAACATGAACTAAAATGACTTGTGTTAGGTGCCCCTGCACCACCAAGGATAGAGAACAAAGCAGCAGATGCCATGGTAATGATTGGATCTCTCCTAGATATCCCTAAACACTAATCATGTTATGAGTTCTTGGTAGAGCCATTGTCCCATCCTACATACGACACCCCCAAATCCCACATCATTTGCCACATTGTAGGATCTGATTCTCCCCTGTACGAAAAATTATTTGCTAATCTTAAAGAGAATACCCTACCACCTGATCTCTCAAATAACCAAAAGCAAACCTTCATTTGCCAAGCATCCCATTATGCCATTATTGCTAACACATTATATCGACAAGGTCTTAATGGTACTCTCCTTAGGTGTCTTGATAGTGAGGAATATCAAACCACCCTGAGATAAGTGCATGATGGTATATGCGGGACCCACTCTAGTGGTCCTTCCCTAGCTAAGAAACTTATATGCATAGGATACTACTAGCGAACTATGGAAAAAGATTCCTATCATTTTGTAAAGAGGTGCAAGAAATGCCAAATCCATGGGAACCTGATACATTCACCAGCACAGGAGCTGTAGCCTTTAATGACTCCTTGCCTTTCTATCAATGGGGACTCAGCTTAGTGGGCAAGATCCACCCTCCATCATCCAACAGTCATAAATTCATAATCACTGCCACTGAGTACTTTACAAAGCGGATTAAAGCCGTACCCCTCGCCAATGTCACAAGCAAACAGATTGCCTCTTTCATCCTGAACTACATCATTTTCTACTATGGTATCCCTTTATCCATTATCATAGATAATGGATGACCATTCAAAAATTAGGATGTCAAAGAACTGTGTGACAAATTTCACATCCAATAGCTCTTTTCCACCCCATATTAACCCCAAGGAAACGACCAGGCAGAGGCATCAAATAAAACCATCTTAAAAATCCTAAAAATGACTGTCAATGATGTCGATCGTGATTGGCACATCTAATTAAATCCTACATTGTGGGCCTACCGTACAAGCATCCACACACCCATAGGTGCAACACTATACTCCCTGGTCTACAGATCTGAAGCCATCTTGCCCATTGAAGTCGAGATCTCATCTTTGTGAGTTTTGTTAAAAGGCCTCATATCTGATGAAGAATACAGAGTATCCAGACTTCAAGAGTTAGAGCTACTGGAAGAAAGAAGGCAATAGGCCTTTAACCATCTGAAGGATTATCAACAAAGGATGTCCAGAAGTTACAACCACAGAGTAAAACCCCAGGTATTTCAAGTTGGTGACCTAGTCCTCAGAGAGAATCCCAGAAATTAGCAAGATAGAGAGAAGAAAGGCAAGTTTGAATCCAACTGGCTGGGTCCCTATGTCGTCATTGCTCCATATGGGTCAGGTGCTTATCAATTGGCTACATCAAAAGGTGAATTGTTTGATGATCCCATCAATAGCATGCATATTCACAAGTTCTACACCTAAAACCCCAATGCAAGTGAGTCAAAAAATATTTTTAAAAAAAGATCAAAAATAGCAAAAAAATTAGAAAAAATGGAAAAACAACAAAAAAAGTCATCCTTTGGTGAAAACCTAGCAAATAGGCACCTTGGATAGATACCATGATGAAAACCTGGCAAATAGGCATCATGTGTATTTTAGCTATTGTGCAAATAAAAAGCAAGTGGTGAAAACTTGGAAATAGGTGCTATCTATGATAAACCGCTTCCTCCATCAATTGAGAACTTGTTTCTTATTCATCCCTTCATACCGCAACCATCCCATCGCATCAGTATACCTACCATGGCTTTTTGTTCACTCCTCCTTATCACCTTCTCCCATCTAGTTATCGATCCTAACTCGCATCCATTTTTTCATCCATAATGAGACAATCAATTTAACCATTGTTTAACTACATTACCTTAGAGATATCACCTAGGCAAGGCCATCATTAATGCATCCCCAAGGCTACCTGTTCGTTCCATACCATTTTCATCTATCCTCTTGTCCTTCCACATCTGCACCATTTCCCATCACCTTGGTCTTAGGTCCATAAGGTTCACACTGAACTACATTGCCTCTACGTCATCACATAGGCAAGGCCATTTATCAATGAGCCCCCAAGGCACTAGGTCAGTCCCTTAGGGCCCATCCCATCGAGTCTTCCATACACGTCTCACATTTTTTCATCCATAATAAACCGAAAACCTTTACTTGACTGGGGCAAATCCTCGACCTAGTTGGAGAATTGGATTCTTGAATGTCACGCACCCCAGAGGACACCAATAAGGATTGTGATACCTTTCACTAGACAAACAAGCACAACAAAGCCCTCTTTTCAAACAAAAGTTTTGATGCAAGATGTCAACCTATCCACATGAAACCAAACAAAGCCTAAACGTTTCTAATGATTTCATCTAAATTATGGCAAGAAGATACATCTAATGCAAGGAAGTTTTGTTTTGATTGGTTGTGCCTTAAAAAAAATTTAACTTTTGTTATCATGTTTCCTATGCTACTTAAGCATACCTAAAAACTAGAGATGCTATGATGGGGGCATGATTATTTTCTTTGTTTGCTACTTGTGGGTTTATCTGTAGTAATGTGAAGCCTTGTCTAAAGACATGATCAAACATAATGATTATCGAGGACATCAGAGGTCTAACATGAAACATGTATAATCCTTGTCTGTTGATACACAAGAAATACTTAGGTCATCTTGGTTCAATTATACATAGATGCCTGTATTAACTTTCTAAATCAAAATCCATGTAATCAATACTTAGGTCATCATGGTTTAATTATACCTAGATGCTTGTATTATCTTACAACATTTAAAAACACACAAAAAAAACAAAATGCCCAACGATGAAATAGACACTTCAAAATACTTGCAATATCAAGATGACAAATATCCGCATCCACCACGTATCCATTTACATTTGATATACCATCCAAAAAATAATGATTTTGTTTAGAGTATCAATGTTTGCAAATTAAAAGCTTGTCATTCTTTCAAAGCATTTCTTCTGTCAATCAAATTTCTATCTATCATTGTATCTTTCATCAATTCTTCTAATCAATTCTTCCATCAATTCATTCAAACCCTTATCTAGTCAATCCAACCAGTGATCCAAATGCAATTCCATCCTTGATCCATACCAATCAAGTTAATCAATCTTGTCAAATTATCCAATTTCAATCAAGGGTCTTGATCCTAATCTTGTCATAAACCAAATTAGTCAATCATCATTGACAGTGGGATATATCTTTCCCGTATCTTTGTGTTGATCTAGGGATATATCATTCCCCACAATGACAACACTGTCATCGTCAATCATTATTGATCTACCATTGGTTTATGGCTCGATAGGGGCAATACCTTATTGGTTCTTGTATCATTTGTGCATACTTGCTTCCTTGCTTGTGTGTGTTATCAATTTATCTTGCATATCATGTCATTTAACTCTTTCATTCATCCCTTGTCCTACGTCCTCCATTTTCTTCACCCCAACCTATCATTGTTTCACCTTCTTCATCATGAGATTGTTTGTCTCATGTCCTTCTGCCTTTTCTTCTCGTCCAATCTCCTGAGGGGGCATCCTAACATCGTAAACCTAAACCAGGGGCAAACTGGGGCATGTATAATTATCAGAAAATTTATACTTCTTTGAAACAACGTGATAAAACACATTGCATCAAAGAGGGGCAAAATGTATACACCTAAAAATGACACAACATCTAGCTAAATAAATATTTTAATATTTATTTCATTTTAATTCCTCTATCAATAAATAAATAAATAAATTTATTTATTTGATTCACATTCCTCGACAAAATTAAATAAATTCATTTATTTAATTAAAGTTTTCCAAATTCTTTTAAAGTTATTGTAAATTAAATAATGTCCAATTATTTAATTAGTTTTTCTAAATTTAAAAGCATCCTCTATATTTAAATAAATCAAAATATTTATTTAAATTGTCTACTTCTTCCAAAATTGAATTAAATACCAAAAATAATTCAATTAGTCCATGTGCACACTTAATTAAATATTTTAATATTTAATTAATTATCTCCCTCACCCACATGTCATTTTTATCCTCTAGTCCAATTAGTTAACTCACAAATCAAATTAGTTAACTAGTTAGTCAATTATGTTAACTGATTAGTCATTTCAATTAACTCTTCAATCTATTTTTGTTAACTCCCCTGTTGCATGAAGGAACAAGACACTTGTCCTCTTCTGATTCTTGCACATCCTCTAAAGTTTTCACAACCGTTGATCTTCTCTCTCACAAGTCTATAAGTACAACCCTTTTCCTCCATTTCAATCATCCAAGCTTTTAGTAAAGTTACTCTACAAGAATCATAGTGTGCCTTTCATACTAGAACCATTCCATAGCTTGCGATCACCATTTTCATTGTATTGAAGATCCTCTTCATTACAAGAACTATCATAGCCATTCTCTATTGTCATCTTGAAGAAAAAAGCAAGGAAGTGCACTTTCTGAGGGCTTCATTCATAATGGAAGATCAATTTGAGATTAGGAGACCAATGGAAGCCGTGAAGTAATAAGGTTTGCAAGGTGTTTTTCTTTGTGTTGAATCTTGATTATTGCAATTGCTATTGAGTTATTGGGTTATTATTAATTATTGATATTATATCCACATTTTCCCATAACAGTAGTAGATTACCCGCTCCTTTCCTTCATGGTTTTCTTGCGCTAGCAGTGATCCCAACGCTGTGCATGTAGTTAATATATATAACAATAGAGGTTTGTCTTGAATTGGCGATGTTAGGATACATGGATTCATCAAATATGCTTTTCGGCACTAAAATGCTTGCTCATAGTTATCATCCCATTTGAATGGAACATTTTTATGCAGCAGATGTGAGAATACATGACACTTGTCTGCTAGTTGGGATATGAACCTTCTAATTGACTGTATTTTTCCCTATAAAGACCGTAGCTAACTCAGATTCTTAGGTGGTGGCATTTCCATAATTACTTTGACCCACCTCTATTCCATTTCCTAATACGATGTACCTAAGTAGTTTTCTAGATGTTACTCCAAAAAAACACTTTTTAGGATTGAAATGTACATTGAATTGTTCTAGTCTTGTGAATATTTTGTCTAAGACTTCAAGATGTCCCTCTCTAGTGAGTGATTTCCCTAGAATATCATCAACATAATCTTCTATGATGGTATGCATCATGTCTTGAAAGATTGTTGTCATTGCTCGCTGATATGTTGCTCCTGCATTCTTGAGACCGAATGGCATAATGCACCAACAATAGGTGCCCCATGGACATGTGAATGCTATTTTATGTTGATCCTCCGGTGCTATCTTGATTTGGTTGTATCCAAAGAAACCATCCATTAAAGACAACATGGTGTGACCTGCTGTGAGGTCAACAATGATATCAATATTTGGTAGAGGAAAATCATCCTTTGGACAAGCCTTATTTAGATTCCTAAAGTCATTACATATTCCAATTCTCTTGTCAGGCTTTGAAATAGGAACAATATTACAGACCCACTCTGGGTAGTCAATGGCTCTAATGAACCCCACATCTAGTAACTTTTTGATCTCTTCTTTTACCATTAAAGCTATGTGGGATTGCATTTTCCTCAACTTCTATTCAATTGGTTTAGCTCCTGGAGCTAGTGATAGATGGTGCATGATTAGACCAGGAGAAATACCTGGCATATCAGCATAAGACCAAGCAAAGTTTATCTACTTTCTTCTGTAGAACTCAGGAAACTCTAGCTTTTCTTATGTAGTCAATGACTCTACTTGATAAAGGAGTTTTGGATGTGTTTCTGTACCAATGTTGATTGGTTTTGTTGGTTCCATCAATACTGAAGATCTTTCTAGATGTGCATAAAGGGGGAGAGGGTCAAACCTTTCATCCATTGGTGCCTCGGAGAGGTTTTCACCTTTAGATATGTCTTTTCTTTTTACATTTTCATGATCTAATACTGCCATAGAGCGATTTTCACCATTAGATCTCATTTTTATGTTTACATTTTTACGATTGAAAGGATTGGCACTCTCTCCAAAGTATGCCATGCCATTAAGGTTGATGGGGAAGCTAGCCTTATGGTCTCTTGTAGGTAGGTGTTCTCTAAGCTCTAGGTAGTTAATGATGTCATCATCATTTTGAAAGGTGTCAAGCTCAGGTGATGTTTTAGATAGATCCCAATCTGTTAATTCAGGGTGTAATAGAGGTAAGGGATCATCAGGTTGATCAGACTCAAGGGTAGTTATGGTTAGGACTGTTAGTGCCTGAATTGACTGACAGTTTTTGAGCAATTTTCATGCAGGCACCTTCCCAAAAAATCCAAAATGTTCTAAGTGTTGGGCCTCCTCAGTATTTTTTCAGCTGCAGCATCATATTTTCCTGAGGAGGAGATCATCATCATCATATTGTCTTCGATGATGGTCCGCATCATCATGTTCTCTGTCGACTTGTCTTTCATCAGGATCATCATATTTCGATATCGGGTGATGTTTTGATATCATCCCGATCCTGCTGATGAGCTACTATGTGCCTTAGTTTTCTTGCGGAGGGTGATTTTTCAGATATCCGGTGATCTCCCAATTATCACCCTGCCCTTTTATGATGATGATGTTGCCCCGATCTTCCGAAGGGGTTATTTTCTGAGTTGTTCGACCTGACCTATTTTTCTAAGGGTCGTCATCATCATCATCATATTTTTGGTTATCACCATGTTGCTTGCGAGGGTCATCATATTTTCTGCCTGCATGATCTTTCGCTGGGGTGATATTTTAACATCGGGTGATCTTTGTTAAGATCATCTTGATGATGCTGCTGGAAAGTTCTGAGTGTGACCCGATTTTTATCATGGTCATCATATTTTGGACGTCAGGATGATCTTAGTCAATATCATCCTGATGATGTTGTATCACTTCATGTTCGTTGTTTTGTCATCCTGATGATGATGGTATCAAGGAGATATCCGCCTGTCGGCTTCGTGCATTATCTAATGGAGGTGATCTTTTCAAATGTCCGTCATATTCATCTATCACCCCGATCTTACAGTGGAGCTACAGTGCAGCATGATATTTGTGCATCAGGATGATATTTCCAAATATCCAGTTATCTTCCGAATATCATCCTGATGCCAACATGTGGTGGTGATGTCATCAAGGTCTGGGGGGTCATATTTCTAACATTACTCATCTTATGAAGATCCCCCAATGTTGCGAATATGATGATGACATCATCCGGATATGAGGAGGTACGCAGTAGGCAGATATGCTGATGACGTTAGCAGGATATGATGATAATGTCATCAGGATGTTCATCGGCCAGACTTTTGGTATAGGCTCAGCAGGAGGATGTTCTTCCGATGGATCAGGTTGTGCGGATGAAGGCGATTATCATGCAGGTTATATTGCGATATGATGCTGACGTCAGGGTGATATTTCAAGCGACAGGATATCATGCTGCTGGAGGATGATGATGAAGGTTTATACTAGTGTCGTCGGGAGCAAAAGCACCGACATCATATATGCTCGCGACCTAGTATATAAGGTGATGAGGAGGTTGCTGCAGGGTACATGTGGGATAATTCGACCTTGCATATTTTCAAATATCATGACGATGTATCTTGGCGGGAAACGGTTGCGACGCACAGTATTCTGCATTTCCCAAGGCCGCGGGTTGGTGCGCCTTTAATGGCGAAGGTTGCAGAGGTATGGGCGGATCTGGTACCCGATTGAAGGTGTACATCAACAGACGGTGGCGCAAGGCTCGAGGTTTCTTCCTGTCTCCTCCCCTACCTACTGCATTCATGTTTGAGCGCCAATCTGGTAATGCGTTGAGCACCATTTTTCTGATACTGTGTATCTGGCAGGATTTTTGGTCAACCATGTAATTAATTGCTGAGCACCTACCTGGCTGTTATAAGCAGGTTGTGTTGCTCATTTGAGTGTTGTTGAAAACTGGACATTTTGGCTCTGTAATAAGATACAACTGGTTTTGGTTGCTCTGTGCAGCAAAACTTGTGAGTTTATGTATCTCCTGTTGTACGATTTGGCATGAATCCACTGATTTCATGGTTAATCTCATATGAATAATGCTGTGTTTGCATGTGTTATGCTGATTCTGTCTCCAGTTTTGCATGTATCTTTCTTACTGCAATAGGGATGCCATAAGTAGAGACAGCTTAACACTCTTTATTGGGAGATATCTGTAAGGCAGATATCATGTTTATCCCCCTGAAATCCAGTTTTAGCTATTCATGCTGATCATTCACATGTGTATGTCTACCGACTCCAAGCCCTGGATAGGCACCAATCTAGCTCTATGTTGAGGTTATACACCATGTCCAGCTTTGCATCCAAAATTCAAATCAAACCATCTCTTCCTTCCACCTGTTAATTGTAGGAGTAGGATTAGGATCCCTGCATGCTCTCATACCCAACCAGACATTATGTCCAAGAATGTTGCCAACCTTGTGATTTGTTACACAAATCTTGGTCCATACATGAGAGTATTCTGCCTGTTGCTGTCAAGTTAAATCCTTCTGTCATTGAGCCAGTCAAGGTTACATCTTGTGTTATAGGGATACCCCCCTTGGTGCGGCAGAACCAGAAGTGAAGGGGAGGAGCTCACGCAACCTCCTGTATTCAGTTGGCTGAATCTGCCTGTGCATTAGAACTGGCAAACCCTAATGCTGATTCAGAAGAAAAACCAACAAAATGGCTACTCTGCTGGGGAGAAAATTGATGAAAAAGTGTTATATCGTGTGGCCCATCTGAGTCACCAACAAAATGATGCTCTGCTGGTGAAATGAACCTGGAAAAGTAGCTTTCAGCTATTGAAAATTTTGTCCTCTCTGGAGAAATGGCGACTCTGCAAAAAAGATCTGAATGCACATGAAAGATGGATGTATGTGATGTGACAAAAATGTGTTGTTCATTTTTCTGCATCTGTATGAGAAAAGGTACCTTGTTCCTTCCCCTTTATATTTGTTGTTTTGCTGCATAAGTTAGATGCCAGGGGAAGCCTTAGGTCTTAGACAGACAAAGGATGTCTAAGAGTAAGATTTTTATGAATCCAAGTATGAATTATCCCATACTCAGTGGTGAAATGTCGAATAAAAGAATAGAAGAGATAAGAAATAGGTTGATATTCTTAGAGGCTGAGCAGGCCCAGTTAAAAAGCAGTAACCCTGTTGTGTCTGCCAGTCAGAAGGCTAAACCTCTTCTCAGCCCTTTTGATCCTTTGTATCACCAACTGGATTTGTCATGGGTGGATTATAAAGTAGAAACTATGCCTGCTAGGATATACTGTCAGATGCCTAGATTTAGTGGTCACAATGTTTGTGATGGGAATGCGCATATCCAAAATTTTCACAGTTTTATGGGAAAATATTCATTCAGAGATGAGGATATGTGGATGAGGTTTTTTGTTAGGTCCTTTGATGCCAAAGCAAAAGACTGGTATTTGAGCTTTCCAAAGAAATCCTTTGCCTGTTGGGATGAGCTTGCTGACTGTTTCAAGGAAGAATTTGCAAAAGAACCAGCTGATCTTGTTGCAGAATTGATGAGAATCAGAAAACAAGATGAAGAGCCATGTGTTGATTTCAGTCATAGGTTTGCAATAGCCCTTTCACAGATCCCAGAAGTCTTCAGACCTGATATTTCAGCCTGTGTTGGCATATTCTTTGAAGCTTTTGAGGAGGGCTTTAGTGCAATACTGAGGGATTTCAAGGTGACAAGTATGCAGATGGCATACAGGTTCATAGAAAAGATAGAAAAAATTAGAAATGTATACCTGTTGAAAACCCTGTCCCCTGGCCTTGGTGTGAAAAATGGTTGTGAAGCTGCAAATGACCAAATAATTAAGGCATCATGTGAAGATGAAAAGATGAATGTTGAGGATGCCAGTGAAAGGACTAATGAGGATTCCCATTGCAATGATGAGGCATCTGACCATGAAAACAATAACGAGGTTGTGGACAGCAATGAACAACTTTTGGAATGGACCTGTGGAGATAATTGTGAGTATTGTACTCAAGACAGAGAAGATATAAGCAAATAGAGAAGCAGTCCTATGTGTGACCCATTGCCTACCTTTCAAACACATGAGGATCATGAAGAGCAGTCAGAAATTGAAATAAGTGCTAGTTCAGAGCATGATTGTTTTTCATTTGATGGCTGTTTTGCTTATGACACACAGGCTGATACTCCTCCACAAAGGGAATCCATTGGTGATGAAGATGCATGTTCTGCTACCCATGAACAAGTGGCATACTATGATCAAGCTGATGTACCTGGATCACCCATTTTTGACACATATGATGATGAGGATCTATTTGAGTATGGTGAAGATCTAGACACTATTTTTGGCTTGGATTCTGTTTCTCATCCTGATGAAAGAGAAAACAACATACATCAGGTAAGTGACTATGAAAATGTGCCTGATTTGAAAGAGATGCCAGAGCCTGATCTTTTCCAGCTTGGTGTACCAGATGGTTGTGTACATGATGTGCACAATTGTGAATTTGAAAGCTTTTCTTTTGATGTGCCAGCATATAATACAATGAGCCCTGATCTTCCTAGTTGTGTGGTGGACTCTGAGTGTTTCCTATTTGCAGTCCAGCTAGGAGATCATGTTGCAATGCATGATGATGATACAGATGATAACCTGTGTTCTATACCATTTGAGTATGCATTGCCTGATACATTCTACACCCACATGTCACATGATGATGAAGGTTATCTACACAGGGGTGATAATGACAAGCCAAATCAGAGGGTTGAGTATGCAGATGACAAGATTTGTTTGTGGGTGGATCCTGACAGTATCTCCAGGCTTGACCCAGTGCATGTAGATGAAAACAAGATATTTGACAAAGGGAGATACATGTTTTTCTTTTCTTGGTGGCCTTAGGCCATCAAGTGTGTTTGGTGATGCAGGTCGGTGCAGTATTTGACTCTGTGCCCAATGGATAAGGGACTGGTCTGCATCCCAGAGATCTGGGGTTCTCGCTGCAGTCTTGCACCTGCACGTCCCCAGACAGAGCCAGTGTTAGTGCCTGAATTGACTGACAGTTTTTGAGCAATTTTCATGCAGGCACCTTCCCAAAAAATCCAAAATGTTCTAAGTGTTGGGCCTCCTCAGTATTTTTTCAGCTGCAGCATCATATTTTCCTGAGGAGGAGATCATCATCAT
Organism: Cunninghamia lanceolata; assembly: GCA_027924645.1. Classification (NCBI taxonomy): domain Eukaryota; kingdom Viridiplantae; phylum Streptophyta; class Pinopsida; order Cupressales; family Cupressaceae; genus Cunninghamia; species Cunninghamia lanceolata. The sequence continues at coordinate 176,871 of BSBN01001034.1, forward strand.
CATATTGTCTTCGATGATGGTCCACATCATCATGTTCTCTGTCGACTTGTCTTTCATCAGGATCATCATATTTCGATATCGGGTGATGTTTTGATATCATCCCGATCCTGCTGATGAGCTACTATGTGCCTTAGTTTTCTTGCGGAGGGTGATTTTTCAGATATCCGGTGATCTCCCAATTATCACCCTGCCCTTTTATGATGATGATGTTGCCCCGATCTTCCGAAGGGGTTATTTTCTGAGTTGTTCGACCTGACCTATTTTTCTAAGGGTCGTCATCATCATCATCATATTTCCGGTTATCACCATGTTGCTTGCGAGGGTCATCATATTTTCTGCCTGCATGATCTTTCGCTGGGGTGATATTTTAACATCGGGTGATCTTTGTTAAGATCATCCTGATGATGCTGCTGGAAAGTTCTGAGTGTGACCCGATTTTTATCATGGTCATCATATTTTGGACGTCAGGATGATCTTAGTCAATATCATCCTGATGATGTTGTATCACTTCATGTTCGTTGTTTTGTCATCCTGATGATGATGGTATCAAGGAGATATCCGCCTGTCGGCTTCGTGCATTATCTAATGGAGGTGATCTTTTCAAATGTCCGTCATATTCATCTATCACCCCGATCTTACAGTGGAGCTACAGTGCAGCATGATATTTGTGCATCAGGATGATATTTCCAAATATCCGGTTATCTTCCGAATATCATCCTGATGCCAACATGTGGTGGTGATGTCATCAAGGTCTGGGGGGTCATATTTCTAACATTACTCATCTTATGAAGATCCCCCAATGTTGCGAATATGATGATGACATCATCCGGATATGAGGAGGTGCGCAGTAGGCAGATATGCTGATGACGTCAGTAGGATATGATGATGACATCATCAGGATGTTCATCGGCCAGACTTTTGGTATAGGCTCAGCAGGAGGATGTTCTTCCGATGGATCAGGTTGTGCGGATGAAGGCGATTATCATGCAGGTTATATTGCGATATGATGCTGACGTCAGGGTGATATTTCAAGCGACAGGATATCATGCTGCTGGAGGATGATGATGAAGGTTTATACTAGTGTCGTCGGGAGCAAAAGCACTGACATCATATATGCTCGCGACCTAGTATATAAGGTGATGAGGAGGTTGCTGCGGGGTACATGTGGGATAATTCGACCCTGCATATTTTCAAATATCATGACGATGTATCTTGGCGGGAAACGGTTGCGATGCACAGTATTCTGCATTTCCCAAGGCCGCGGGTTGGTGCGCCTTTAATGGTGAAGGTTGCAGAGGTATGGGCGGATCTGGTACCCGATTGAAGGTGTACATCAACAGACGGTGGCGCAAGGCTCGAGGTTTCTTCCTGTCTCCTCCCCTACCTACTGCATTCATGTTTGAGTGCCAATCTGGTAATGCGTTGAGTGCCATTTTTCTGATACTATGTATCTGGCAGGATTTTTGGTCAACCATGTAATTAATTGCTGAGCACCTACCTGGCTGTTATAAGCAGGTTGTGTTGCTCATTTGAGTGTTGTTGAAAACTAGACATTTTGGCTCTGTAATAAGATACAACTGGTTTTGGTTGCTCTGTGCAGCAAAACTTGTGAGTTTATGTATCTCCTGTTGTACGATTTGGCATGAATCCACTGATTTCATGGTTAATATCATATGAATAATGCTGTGTTTGCATGTGTTATGCTGATTCTGTCTCCAGTTTTGCATGTATCTTTCTTACTGCAATAGGGATGCCATAAGTAGAGACAGCTTAACACTCTTTATTGGGAGATATCTATAAGGCAGATATCATGTTTATCCCCCTGAAATCCAGTTTTAGCTATTCATGCTGATCATTCATAGGTGTATGTCTACCGACTCCAAGCCCTGGATAGGCACCAATCTAGCTCTGTGTTGAGGTTATACACCATGTCCAGCTTTGCATCCAAAATTCAAATCAAACCATCTCTTCCTTCCACCTGTTAGTTGTAGGAGTAGGATTAGGATCCCTGCATGCTCTCATACCCAACCAGACATTATGTCCAAGAATGTTGCCAACCTTGTGATTTGTTACACAAATCTTGGTCTATACATGAGAGTATTCTGCCTGTTGCTGTCAAGTTAAATCCTTCTGTCATTGAGCCAGTCAAGGTTACATCTTGTGTTATAGGGATACCCCCCTTGGTGCGGCAGAACCAGAAGTGAAGGGGAGGAGCTCACGCAACCTCCTGTATTCAGTTGGCTGAATCTGCCTGTGCATTAGAACTGGCAAACCCTAATGCTGATTCAGAAGAAAAACCAACAAGGACAAAGGATTTGTTTGAATGGGATGAGGTATTATCGAGGTCTATTACAGTACTCTCCTCAAGTTGGTTTGTCAAGCTTGATATTGTACTCTCTTCATGAGGTTCATTCTTGTCATGTTGCGGTTCAGACTCTAGCAGTCTATCTCTAGACCTTTGTCCCTCATGCATTGTGGGAGTATTGCTATACCATTGGACCACATCAATCCCTTTGTCTTCACAAGACATCTCAGAGAAGCTGTCCCACTCATACTCATTTGAATCAGTTTCACTAGCCTCTTGCAAGTGGTGAATTTGTTCCACTAAGTTAGTGGTAGCTGTTTGTCTGTCTTCAACCCTTTTTCCACCCTTGCCTTTGTTCTTCTGCCAACCTTGGTATCCTAACCTAGTAGTGTCTCGGGTTGTTTGAGTAAGGGGTTTGATAGGTTCTATGATACCATCCTTTCTTAGTCCTATGGGACCATGACCATTGTATTCCATCCCTTCTAACATGGAAAAACCTTGACCATATTGTTCTGTATGAAGATTAGGTTGTTGGTCCTTTGGTATGATTTGACTATTTTCATCTTTGAAGAACCATTGTAAGATATCTTTCTCATCACTCTCATTGGATAAGCTTCCCCATTTAACAAAAGGACCCACAGGAGTCTAAAGTGACTTAGTTTTGTTCAGGGATGGTTTCCCATAAGACTTTGGTGATAGTGGCAACTGTGCTAGAGAGAAAGATTGTTCAATAGCATACTCCCTAACACCTTTGTCTTGGATTTTGATTTTAATCTTTGATGTTTTTGAGGTGGAAGCTAAGGAACTTGGATCCACTTGGTTGGAGGAAGAAGAAGCTGCTCTATTAGTGGGTATTACAACTTTTGGTTTAGATTGTATGGTATTGCAATACTGAAATGGATCGGGATCCCCTTGTATGGTTATTTCTTGACCATTATGCGGGAAGATGATACATTGGTAATATGTAGATGGGACAGCCTTCATTGTATGGATCCAAGCTCTACCTAGAAGAATGTTGTATCCAAGCTCCATGTCAAGAACTTGACCTACCACATCTCTTTCTATAGGTCCAACTCATATTGGTAAAACCACCATTCCTTTGGAGGTCCTTTCTTCCTCATCATATGCCTTGATGGTTATGTTTTTCTTGGGATTAACGGCATTTTTAGAAAACCCCAATGCAAGGATTAGCTTTAGTGTACAAATGTTCAAACCAACTCCTCCATCTATTAGGATCCTCTTTATTTTGTGCTTATGTATTTGGGCCTCTATGTGTAGGGATGCATTGTGTGGTTGATTTATTGACATGTCACCCTTCTTAGTGAAGGATAGGAAATGTGGTGTGGTGAGATGGCCTACCATAGCCTGGAATTGATCTTCAACAAGGTTTGTAGGAACTATTGTCTCCAAGAGATATTTTTCTAAAATGGCTTTATGGAAAGGTGATAAATATAATAACTCCAAGATGGAAATATACGCATGTGTTTTGTGAAGTTGGTCGATGATGCTATACTGGTTTGAGGTGGAGGATGACATGGATGTGGAAGATGGCTTTGGTTGAGCCCCTTGCAAAGTTATGTTTCCATGACATGTGGTCACATTACAATTAGGTTGATTATTGATGGTGATCACATTGATGTACTCAAAAGAAGTGTTGTTATAGCTTACTTTGTCAGCATCATTTTTGTTGTTTTGGTTTGAATGTACTCCTTTCTCCTAATGAGGAAGAAGATTATTGAATGCTATATATTCATCATTTATAGTATGTCCTTCATTGATGGATATATGCTTTTGGTCAAGACGGTCTTGAATGTCATGCTTGAGTTTCATACAATCATTGGTTTTATGACCTTTGCTCCTATGGTATTCACAAAAGTCATTTTCATTCCACAAAGGAGATTTGAATTTGGGTTCGTATTCACGCACCGCTAGAAGTGTGATGAGGTTGCCTCCAATTAAGTTTCTAAGTGTGGATTCAAGTGATTCACCGAGTTGCATGAATTTTCTTCTTAGAGGGAAGTTGTTTTGTTTTTGTTCAGTGCTTTGAGGCTTAGTAGATGGTGTGTTGTTCTGTGGATTAGATAGGTTGAAAATAGGTTGCTTTGGTACTGCATGTTTTGCATGTACCACACCATCATTCACTATGGGTTTGTTTTTAGTCCAAAATCGTGACTTATCCACATTGTTGTTAGAGCTTGGGATGTCTTTGTATATCTTTACTCACCCCTTTTCTATCAAGGCTTTCTCAATGAGAAGCCCCATCTCAATGACCTTACAAAAAGTTGATGGACATTGAATTTGTATTTGATAGCTTAGCTCAGTGGACAAATTATGCACGAACATTTCTATCATTTGCTTTTCGGGTATGTGATAAGGATACTTGCTCACAAGTTGCCTCCACCTTTGTAGGAAAGATACAAATGATTCTCCTCCTTTTTATTTGTTATTGCAAAGGTCTAGCATGGAGATTTCATGTTCTATGTTATAAGAGAAATGTGTGATGAATTTGTCCACTAATTCATTAAAGGTGTGGATGCCAAGAGGTAGACGTGAAAACCACTCCATAGCTTGTCCTCCTAGGCTTCTAGGAAATAGTCACATTAGATAAGTTTCATTGTGAGCAACTTCAAGACAAGTGGCACTAAATTCCCTGATATGATCTCTAGGATCTCCCTTTCCTCTATACTTCTCAAATTTTGGCACTTCAAATCTTATAGGAAAAGGTATCATGTTCAAGGATTTGTCAAATGGGTAAGGTGAGATATCTTCAAGTGAATAATGTTTCGTTGTGGTTCCACTTTGGATATCTACCAATTGTTGTTGTAAGGCTTGGATTTGGTTTGTCAATGCATCCAAGGGATTGATTGTATCCATAGCCTTTTCTATTTTTGGAGCCTCTTGGTCAGTTTTGGAGCCATCTTTCGACGAATCAACTTCATTTGAGGCATTAGTCTCCCATAGATTAGAGATATCAAAGTTTGCGGGTAGCTTTGCTCCTTGTTCAGCAAGCATGAGGAAATACTTTTGAGGGTTTGTAGCAACAACTCTATCCATTATCTTTTGGAACTTGGGATCTTGGAGTTGTTGGAGGATTTCCTCTTGAGTGACTTCCTCATCATCTGGATCAGGTATATTATTGTTAAGGTTGTCCATGTTTTTTCTTTTCTCTTGATTGAGATCTAGTTTGCACCATGCAAGATTCTTGGGATGAGATGAAATTGGATCTATGAGGTTGGTTGGATTTTGTTTTTGATTCAAAGATGTGATATGATGCTTGATTGGAATGGATTTTGCTAAGGTTTTCATTGATTCTATGTTTATCACAAACAAGGTAGTTCTTGAGCTATAATGTCTAATAGCTATCGAAGTGTCGATACAAGTGATAGTCTAAATAGGGATAGATTGACACTCTTATTTGATGAGGACTATTTTCTTGTCAAGGTTGCACTAGTATAGTTTTGTTGGGAAGGATGTTTTGAAATCCTATTATAAAAACTAACTAGCTCTTGTTTTGATTGGTAGAGTATGAACTAGGTCCTAAAAGCAAGTTGTGGTTTGATTTTGATGTGTTTTGATAGCAATGTAATTGGTGTGAAAAAAGGATGCTTGTGAAAATGATAGGAAAAGGTGACTGCAAGGTAGAACTAATTTTCCAAGGTGAAAGTATAGCAAAATGGGTACCTAAAATTGGTAATATTGTTATCGCAAACCGTATGGAATATCTCTCTATTTTGGATGTGTAGCTTCAAAAGCGTAGGAGAAATGGTTAAATGCACAACTCTGTGTGTCAAATGCGCAGATATGGCAGATTTTGTATACGCGACACTATGTTTTAAATGCACTGTTCTGCGTGTTAAAAATACAGAAAGATTAAATGTGCACCAAGGTGGTTTAGATGCACAATAGAATGGGTCAAATGCGCAGCAGGATCAAATGTGCAACAAAATTGGTTATATGCATAGCAGAATGTTTTAAAAGCACAGAACTGTATGTACTTGGTTTTTCTATTTCAGTTTGACAGTTTGACTTGTTTGGAACATTTTCCTAAGTTAATCTAAGGTTTGTAATGCTGATCTTGGTTCAAGTTATTGCTAGAAAACATAAAGAACAAAAGGTTTCCATGATTACTTGACAAAATTAAAAACAAACAATTATAGTCCTAAGGATGGCAAAGACAATATTCGATGAATTCTAACTTGGGTTTCCCCAACCACTTGCATAAAGGTTGGATAGATAGTAACTTGATAGCACTAGCTCCCCTCCACAACACTCACTTCTCACGCATATCAAGTATAGTTCCTCTAAAGAGTTGAACTTTCTGTCTCCACACTAGATGAGTGTATGACGTTGGATGGCTTTAGAGGTCTGACCTCCTGCATCACCAAATAGGGGTTTCTGGCTTACTAGAACAAATGGGTTTTAGTCAAGGCATCCGTTTGGGTGGTTACACGTGCGGCCATTCACTCCGATAACGAGGCTTCCTAGCTTACAGAGGTTACACTCCACATGGTTTTGGGGGAAACATTGGTCGGTGTAACACAATAGCACTCATTGTTCACAAATTCCATCACGATCATAATTTATTTTAAGTGACTTGGAGGTGGCTTGGCTTTAGCTCGTTATCACTCGAGGTCGTCCTGCTTGGAAAGACATAATTCCAAGGGCAGGCCTCTTCTAAAGGTAACAAATAAAAAATGATAAGTTTGTCATTTTGGTCGCCTAGCTAAGGGGAGAGCATAGGCCTATTATCATTTTTCAAGCACAGAAAACAATGGTTCTTTACCCTCCTAGTTAAAAGAAAATAACTAAATGAGTTAATCCTACCAAGCACAGAAATTCAAAGCAAGATAGCAATAAATTGGAAAAGATTGTTGTTCATTTTAATCTTATAACAAATCTAGATGTACATTGTTTGTTTGAAGAAAAAAAGCAAGAATTACTTTCCCCTATTAATCTATGTGAAAGATTGTAGTGTAAGATAATAAAAAAGCATAAAGCAATTGTTCAATTTTACCCCCTAGATTGGGACTATGTGAAATTTGTAATGCAAGTTGTATGCAAGATAACAAGATTACTCCTCCTACTTAGAAGCTAGATGAAATTTGCATGAACATGATATGATTACTCTCCCCTAATTAAAAAAACTACATGAAGATTGTATGCAAGATGATAAAATTACTCCCCTACTTAGGAAACTAGGTGCAAGTTGTATGAATTAAATGCAACTACAAATGCCTAACCAACTCTTAATCCTACAAATGATAGTTAGTATGGAAAATCTCATGAAAATGTTACAATCCTCTATGACAAGTTAAATGCACATGACTACAAATTAAATGCACAACACTGTGTGCTATATGTGCAGCTATAATGATTGTATGCATAGGACTGCGTTGTGTATGCATAGAAAGGTCAAAAGCATCGTAAGATGACTTAGATGCACAACAATACAACTTGGATGTGTAGAAAGGTAAAAACACAGTAGAACGTGTTGAATGCATAGAACTAGAAGTTGCATGCGTAGAAATGACCTGTCGTGACAGAACCTTCACAAAACACTCAAATGGAAGTTAAAAATGGGGCAAGGCCCCATGGTGGGTGCCAAAAATGTTAGAGGAAATATTGTCAATAGTATTAAACTACTAATAATCCAATAATCTCAATGAAATATGATGCAAATCAAATAAACAAAGCAATATTACCTTGAAGATTGATTTACCTCAAAACTTCCATTGTTGCCTATCTTGTATTGATCTTGTTGATGAATAGATCTCTTAGAAGTTGCACTTCCTTGCTGTTTAAAGATGACAATACTTGAATGGTAGTATGTTGGACAAATGCAATGGAGATTATCTACAATGCAACTATCATGAAGATCAGGGAAGGACGATTGAAGCCATGATTGTATGGATATGAGGATAATGGAGATAATGTAATGAGCAATATGGATGTTTTGCCAAAGGCACATTAGGATTTCTGCAAAGTAACTTTGCTATAGCTTGTGGATTGTGGAAATGAGAGAATAATCCTCCTTTATAGGCCAAGGAGGGGCCAAATCCATGTGTAACAAGATCAATGGTGGGGAAGAATTCTTGAGAAGTGTACGGTGAGGATTGAGTTGGTTGAGATGAGAGAGAGAAAGGAGGAAGATGTTCCTCTCACCTTGACATGGAGGAGAGAAAGGTGTGACATGAGTCCACATGTCACAAGGCTCACAATGACCCAAGAGAGAAGGTCAAACAAGGAGACATGATTATAGGGAGGTTGGAAAGATTCTAGGGACTATGGAACAAGTGTCACAAAGTGTCCCTTTGACCATGATGACATGGAGAGACCACATCCATGTGAATAGGGATGGTTGGAGGAATAATAGGCCATGTGGGTGAGGGAAAATAGAATAACTAAATATTAATATATTTAATTACATGTGCAACAAGGTGAGGTGGATGTGTGAGGTGGTTTTAGATGACATGGATATTATGAATGAAGACTTTAGAATAGGATGATTTGGGATTAGATAATTTGGTTATTATTTAATTGAGGGATGACATTAGAAGAATAGGTTAAATGATTTAATTAAATAAATTGATATTTATTTAATATTTGGAATATTAATGATGAACGTGAATCAAATAGATAAATTGATGAATTTATTTAAATGATAGAAGAAGGGGAATTAAATAAATAATAAATATTTATTTATTTTTTCTTTACCATTTTTAGGTGTATACACCTCATACTCAGTTGAATTATTTGAACAGCTGAAAGAAAAACAAAAAGATGAGTAATACTTTTCACCTGTAGGAGAAACTAAAATAGCTCCTCCATCATCACCAATTTTACTTCTAGAGACATCAAAATACAGTTGCCAAACATCATTATCAGATTATACAATTTGCTGATTTTCTCATTTTAGCAAATTTGGAATAGCAGCACCCTTCTCTTGGATCATGTAAACACCAAGACCTATTTCATCCATTTGATCAAAAAGATCTGTTTCATGATTTTCTACTGCACACTGGTCCAAAACTAAATTAGGTATGCCCTCTAAAGGTGTACTTGGGTCATGGACAGTAGTTGGTTCTTCTTGATAAAAAATTGAAAGATTGGCATTGATTGGACTAGGTGTATATGGTTCAAGGTGGTCATTTGCTAATGGTTCTAATTTTGTAGTAACTTTAGTACCATATCTGGTTCTAAAAAATAGATGGGTCCATTCAGAAGATAACGGTTGTGAAATCTCTAGATACACAAATGGCAAAGTTAGGTGGTAGATCAATAACATGGATGGCCTGATGGATTACAAAATTGAGGCATGCATATAAGGTATGAGATTTTTCAACATCCCAACTGTATTAACTTCAGTACCACCTAATTGCACAACTCCCCTTGCAATAGGTTCATAATTCAAACCAAGTTTGTCAACTAACGGTTTGGGCATCATAGAGCTACTAGCTCCTGAGTCAATCATACAGTTATGAACTAGATGGTTTCCAACTATCAGGGTAACATAAAAAGGTTGTGGTTTGCTCACTTGTTTTGGATGTTCATTCTGATCTTGTGCTTCATTACTGAGCATAACCTAAGGCTGACTTGCTTGAGCTTCATTTGACAAAGACAATTGAGCTAAAACATCTTGTAATAAATCTTTCTAACCTAGGATGTGTAGTGCATCCAATATATACATACTAACATTGGCTTTTTTCATATCATCAAGTATATTGAATGAAGAACCACTAACCTTTTACTATATTTTGGGAACAACAGCATCTGATTATACTTTAGTTAGTTGAAATTGAGCTTCTAGCTATCTTTTATCAGCTGTTTGCTGTCCTCTTGGTAGAATATGATCATTCTGAGATGTAGAAGCTTCAGGTTGACCCTATTGACCTACAAAAGCTTGATTTTTTCCTTTATTAGTATGCTATGGTACTTTATCAACTTGTTGTTTGTTGACATCAGCTTGCTATTCTAACTCAATAGCCCTCTTTTTTGACATGGTATTAGTTGCAATGTTGGTAAATGACTGTTTCTACCCTAGTAACTAATTTACTCCACAAAAATCATTAACTTGCCAATTCATTAAAGCAACATCAGGATTATTATGCTGAGTTTGGGAATCTAGTTGATCATTAACATCACTTATTGTATTCTTAGCAGTAGCATAATTATTCTGGACCATTAGTGCTTGACTAACCACTACATTCATGCAAGTAACTTGGTTATGAGGTTGGTTACATGGATAGCACCATGCATAATCTTGAATCATGTTATTTTCCATAGGCACAAGCTCTTTTGATGAGCTAACAACATTGGGATTATACTATTGATTTGGCCTATTGTTATAATTCCTTCTCTATCCTTGGTAATCTACCTGATAAGGAGGCCTATTTTCCTGATATGGGGCTTGGTATGGTCTGTTATTCTAATTTTGTTGTATTTTGAGACTCACTAAGTCATTACTAACAGTCTGCAATAACTTTGCTATATTTTGTTGATTATCTTTAATCTCTTATATATAAGAATGGATTGGATCAAAATTATTTTTTACAGCTGTTTGATAGCCAAAGGCTAGTATAATAGGTATTGATGCAATAGGAGGCACTAGTATTGGCATTAAGGGTTAAATGTTAGGGAATATAGGTGTAGGAGGCCTTGGTGCAATTTTACCAGCTTGGATTAAACTATTTTCTTCTCTAATAGCAATATCAAATGCACCTAGTAAAGTAAATACACCCATTGACTGAATCATGATAGCAATATCACTATTCAATGCTCTTAAATAATATAAAAATGCATGCTCAGGTGAAGTCTTTCCCTTTTTTGGAATTCTATTCCAAATCCTCTAAAATCTGAAATTGAAATCTAACATTTTCTCTTGTGGAGCCCTCTTGATAGTTGTCATTTGTTCAACAAGTGATAAATGATCTGATTTATCTTGAAACTATCTATTTAATGTAGCTCCTAATTCATCCCATGATGTAATAGAATTAACTCTTAATCCTCTAAACCATTGAAGAGCTTTACCTTTGAAAGATGATGCTAGCAGCCTTATTGCTATATTTTCTTCTGTAATACGATGAACAACACACAATGATGCTACATCTTTGATGTGTTCTATCAGTGTAGTTCCATCTTCATCGGTGAACCTAGGTAGACTTTTCAGTGCAGCTACTGGTTTGCATCATGCTACCTTAGATTAATGGGATGCCCCCATTAAGTCACAAATGGTTGATTTCTAGGTGGTGGTGGTGGTACAGGTGCTGCCATCTGAATAATAGGTACTTGAACTATTGGTACTTGAAAAATAGGCTCTTCTCCTTCAGGTTCTTGAAAAATAGGTTCCTCTTGAAAAATAGGCACTTATTCTCTTGCACTTGTTGGTGGAGAATTGTAAGGTACTAATGAAGAACTTGCAAATAAAGGATTTTGATGAGAAGCAAATTCAAGATTTGTATTTGGTAGATTTGGTACTATTGTACTTGCTGGCCTTATAACTCTATCTTCTTTCACCATCCTTTTTAATGGTGATAGATGAATGTGTTTCTTTTTAGGATCTTTATTTGACCTTGTTTGGTACTTTTTCATAGGCTGCAAGATCTGATCTATCAAACCAGAAAATAAGAGCTGCTAGGTACTTGAATAAAAACTTCTAAAAGGTTATAAAATCTGCTGATCATACCAAAATAGTAGAAAAAATAAGTTTTTTTGAACTAAGAATTAGTTCAAGGTCCCACCGGGCATGCCAAAAACTATTAACGAGTAGGATTGCACCTGTTATGCAAAGCTATGAAGCTCAACAATCCTATGTAACATGGGATTAAAATCAAGCTGTGGGTGACCTATGTTGAGCTTGAACCTCCAGATTATGGGCTGGTTCCCTTGTAAACTAATAACTTTGCAGGAAAAGGGTTAAAAGGACCTACTGAAATCACTAAAACTAAAACTTAAAGTGTGGTGATGACCTAATTTGATGGGAAAAATGCAAATCTAACTCACAATAGATCTCAAAAAATTTATCCACACAATCTACTTTTGGCAATGTGATCACAAAAATGATTCTAAGGGAGGCTGGAAATAACTTTTTCTTGAAGGAAAATAGGGTTCTCACAATATGAAAGAAAATTATTCCAATTGCACAACCTAAGACCTGTGATTTCAATGCTATTCAATACATGAAAGTACAAATGAGACAATGATTTTAAAGGTTATGATATTAAACACAATAAAATCTCATCAAATCATTCATAAAAGCAACATTAATGAAAAGATAGACACTTGATTCAGCTGAAATATAAAGGAACACTGGCATAAAAAAATAAAGAATAAAACCTATAACCTGTTGTAATCTCTATAAATCTGTAAAATATGAGTTACAAAACCTTCTTCTCTCAACAATATGTAAGAGAGTAAAAAAAGGCAAGAACTAGAAAAACGTAAGTTTTTCTTACAATATATCATATGCTCTCTCCAAGAGACCTAGAAAGGTCAACTATAGTCAATTGGCCTCTAAAAATAATCCCTCAAAACTGATCCACGAGCAAGCAAGAAAATTCCTAAAAATAAAGGCTATAACTGCTCCAAATTGAGCTAAAATAGCTCCAAACTGCTCTCCTCTATAAGTTTGACCAAAAGGTGGACCAAACTCTCCAATTTTGACCAAAAAAACCATGCAAGGAACTCTAAAAGATTTCAGTTAACTTCATCCTCCAAATTTGCATGATTTTGGGATGATAAGTAATGTGAGCAAGGAATAAAGTAATTTAGGATGATTACTTTACTATGAGTTACAATTTTTTCTATCCTTTTGACTTTACAACTTGTGACAAAATAATAAAGTAATTTATAAGCACATTACTTTATTATTTATTTACATTATTTTGAGTTGTAAAGTCATGCAAATTTGGATGCTTTTGCCTTTTAAATGATTAAAAAACAAAAAATAACTCCTTATTGTTGGCAAGAGACACTACTTCGCATGACAGGTGTTGTCATTGATGGCAACTAATACTATTCCACTCATCTGTATAACACAATTTGTTCATATCGGAAGTCAAAATTAGAATTTAGCTAAGTCCGGGTAGCTAGAGATAGAGCATGTGATAGGGTCCGGTATCTTGGTTTGGATCTCTTCTGCGGTAGATTAGAGTTTCCTGTGGATCTAAGGGAGTCATAAGCATTGTCAGGATAATCTAAATCCAAATTTTTGGCCTTCGGTGATGAACGATTCAATAGTTATTAGCCTCTGAGTATCATGTTAGAAGTTTGACAGAGTAGGCAGAAGAAGAACAGGCTAAACTTGTAATTGATCTTGGTTCTAGATGTATGGAAGTGTTTGGTTGGATAAGTTGTGATGATCAGTGATAGTAGCTGACTTGATTAATGATTTTTGAGTGCAAGTTTTGGTCCCCGTTACAAGTGTATATGGATTTAGCCGATAGAGCAAAATTTTCAATAAAGTTCTAAGTGTTCTTGAAGCTGACTGAAAAGTGGTTGAAGGTCTGGATGCGGATATATATAGCCGATGGATTTGAATGATTTGTGCAGTGTGTGTGATGCAACTATGGAATAAGTGCAAAAAGGAAAGAGATCTAAGGTTCAGATGTTAGCAGAACAGTAAACAGAGCAAAAGTGAAGATGAAGTGTATCAAGTCAGTATTTTGTGCTTAACCAGAACTGAATCATTGCATTGATAGATGCTAATTATAAGTTCAAATTCATTGTAATCTTCTTTCTGTAGGCAGTGAACCTTCTTTTGGGTAGTGAGCTATAGGAAGTGAGCCTGAATGCATGTGCATTCTCCTTTGTAATACTTTTAACAGAGTATAATCTTTGTGGATTAACCCCCACCGTGGTTTTTCCCTTAACCGGGTTTCCACATCAAAATATTGGTGTCAATTGTATTTTTTATGTTTCTTCTCATGTGTCATTGATTCATGCTTTAATGTTTATATCATTAATTTGATTAGAAGTTCTAAAGGAAGATTAAAGACAAAAAAGTTTAAATTGTGTGACAACTGATTCACCCCCTCTCTTAGTTGTCCGGACCAATTCCAACAATTGGTATCAGAGCAAGGTTCCTTTGAAAAAGTTTAACATCTTGAGGAAGATCTAGGAAGGCAATAAAATGGATGAATACAACCTTCAAGGACAACTTAATCTCACATTAGAAGATCTTGAGCAGTCCAGAGCAGAAGTCAGTGAGCTGCAAGAAAACCTTAAAAATGTTGAAGACTTCATTGAGAATTTAAAAGAAAAATTGAGCAAATCCAATGAAAAAAGGAAGGAGCAACCTCTTCAACTGGGGAATCATTATGAAGACAATAACAAGGATAAGGCCCTAAAAGAGAAGACAAAAGAATGTGAGAAGTTAACTAAAGAAGTTATAGTATTAAAACATGAGATGGAATCTGGGGTAATCAGGCTAACTAAGGAAATTGAAGATAGGAAGAAAATTGAAGAAGACCTAAATCAAATTCTAAAAGAAAGAACTGAAGAATGTTGCAGGTTGGACAGAATAGCTACCCTTCTAGAGTATAATTTACAAGAAAGTAGAAACAATGAGAGGGAACTTGAAAGGGAAATTATCACTCTCAGACATGACCTAGAAGTTGCAAATGAATACAAGGAGAAGTTCAAGATAAGCTTAGCTAAACTTGTATCTTTGCTTGAAGGTCAGAAAAAGGCTGGTGACAAGCATGGTTTTGGATATGAGAAAGGTGAAATCTCTGGATTTGAACAAATAAATTTCCAACCAAGGAATGGAAGAAACAGACTTGGAAGACCTCCAGTAAGATAGACTAATGCTCAAAGATATCCATCTTTCAATGGCAATTGTTTCAATTACAATAAATTTGGTCATAGATCTACTCAGTACAAAAGAAGAGAAAATCAAAATGGATCACCCCTCTCTGGACAATGCTTCAAGTGTAAAAGGTATGGTCATAGATCAAATGAATGTAGAAGTATGATAACAAATAACTCTAACAATAGAGGAAATGGTAACTCTTTCCATGGCTACTATTTTGCTTGCAATGGATTTGGACATATGGATAATCAGTGCAGATCAAGAGGAAATCAAGTGTATAAGCAACGAAATGTTGTGTGCTTTAATTGCAATAAATTTGGTCATATTGTAAGATTTTACAGAAGTAGGATTAATGAAAGTGGAGGAAACAAAAAACTGGATGAGCAGAGACAAGACAAAGGCAAAAGAAAAATTGATGTGAATGAGATCTAGAATGAAATGATCAAGATATGGGCCAAGAAAACAATTGAGAACAATAGTAATGAATCCACACCAGAATCCGGTGCTGATAATTCCTTAGAGAATTGAATTTGGAGCTATAGCTTAGGGGGAGCTACATTGAAAATCAAATCCCCCAGCCAGTAAATGGGTGTCTGGATCTGGCACAATGAGAGAAGATATTTAGAATTGTTTCAAAACTTGTGAAAGGATTTCTGGAACAAAAGATATTGATATCTAAATTTGTGAAGTGATTCATGAATAACTGTTAAGAAACAGAGTAACTGGATGAAGTTAGGCCAACACATTTATTACAATACCAAATTAGGTTTTGTGAAGGATAAAAGGTCACTTGGTCATGCATTTGAACCAATTTGCATTTGAAGGAAACAAGAAGAAGAGCCTTTGAGCTGTAAATCCTGAGATTGAAGCACAAAGATTGAATTCAACTGGCAATTGATCAACCCTAACCTTGCAAAAGAAAAAGGTACTTCTCTGTAAAGTTTAGAATCTAAAATCTGTTGAGATGGCTACTCCTCATGTTGTTGACATTACTGAAAGGCCTCGACCCAAATTTAAAAAGCATCCTCACAAATCAATTGAAGTTGACCCATTAGGTTCTTTTTCAAGTGTTCCGTATGGTGTGCTGCATGTTGAAGATATTAGGGTTTATGTTCATGTAAACATAGATGAATTTGGAGACTCAAGATATGTAGAGTTCTTTGAGAATCATCTTAGAGATGAAAACCACAACCTTAAACCTGAGTATAAGGCAATACAGGATAAACACTTTATTCAGATTATGAAGTTTCCAACATTTGATGAAGATGAGTGGGTCCGATATGTTTTGAGTCGAATGCATGATGAATTCATATGGCTACTAAAACCTTTCAAGATTACCAAGGATGCTATCAGAATTGTGACTGGATTAAATTCAACTGGTGGATTACCAATGTTGAAATCTGTGAAAAACCAAATTGTTACCAATACAACCGGTGCAAAGTTTGATAAGAGAGCAATGACCATCAATGACATTATAGAACCAGATGTTAAGTTTGCTTCCATGGTGATTGGCTACAAGATTTATCACTCTAGCAGGGAGAATTTTGTTTCTAGAACAGCCATATATGTTGCATACAAGATGCTGAAAGAAAATGTAGATTATGATTTGTGTGAATTATTGCAGAATCAACTGATTGAGAACCTAAACAAAATCAAGAAAGATAAGAAAAACACTTTTAAATATTTTACATTGGTTCTATGCTTGTTCTTCTACTTTATGAATGAGGTACCCGGAGTAAAAGGTGTACACTGGACTAATGATAAGCTAGTTGCTATTTAGACTAGAGATCATCTAAACAACATTGGTGACTATAAAACATAGAAAACAACAATCTGGGGATATCTTAAGAATTTTTAGGGTATGATGCATGTAAAGGAGAGAATTCCCAAATCAGTTGTGGAGAAAGATAAAGATGAGATATGTTTTACGGTTGACACTGATTAGTGCCTAATGGAAGTTGTGGAACCTAGAACTATATGGACTATGCCTATGGGCTATGAGGTTGATGAGAAACTTTTGAACATGTATGCTCAACACATATTGAGTAAACCAAAGGATACAACAATTGAAAGATTTGGGACATATGAGGAGTTAAGTTTGAAACTACACGTTGAGCTCAGAGAACTTGAAACCAAAAGAAAAGTAAGAAAAGAAGTTGAGCAGTTGGCTGAGAATCTAGGTCTCACAAAGGAAGCTGTTAGGCAATCCAAAGAAAGAACTAAAAAGGCTGAGAAAGAGAAATAAGATAAGAAACAAGGAAGTACTCTGGTGGAACCCTCTACCACATTAAGGGCTACTAGGAGCTCTACTGCTGTCCCTACTTTTCCAAAATTTGCCAATCCTGAGAAACTGAAAGACAAATCATACAGAAAAGAAGGAAAAAGAGTGAAAACAAAGGCCACAAGAACCTATAAGAGCACAAAAGTTGATGAAGAAGAAACTCATTCAGATATTGAGGTAGAGGAGTTGAAAGCCTCTAGAACAAAAGTTGCCAAGATGACTAAGGAGAAGCCCTCTAGAGGTAAAAAGGCAAGCAAAAGGTAGAAGACATATACATATGTTTAGAAACCCACAATTTCTGTGGAAGATGTGATAAAATTAGTCACTGTGGATGGAAATCTGAAACCCACGACTGAATTCTATGATGAATATAGTGACACAGATAAGAGGGTGTTAGAGGAAGCAACTATTAGATATCTGAATATCTATAATAAGGCCCTGATTGAAATAACTTCTGAGATCCCTCCAAAACTTGTAAAGATTTTGAAGTTGAGGAAAGAAAATGATGCAGAGGCATCCACACTAAAACATTAACACATAGCATGGATGTCTGCAGCCCATCATCATCATCATATTTTGCTTAACACTGTCAGCATCATCATATTTGCTGTTGCCGACCGATATCCTCCTGATGACAAGCCCTCGCCCGTTCGCATGTCAACAGCATCACCTTATTCGTTTATCGACAGCATCATCATGTTCGACCAGCGCGAACATCCTCCTGACGTCCACTGTTCACTTCAGCGACAACTTCCGTCTTCACTATCTTCAGCATCATGATATTCAACATCATGATAATCAGCAGGATAAAGAACATCCGGTTCCTTCCATTTATCCTGATGATGACAAACTTTAACTCCTCGCACCGTCCCCTCGATGCTTGCGTCACCCGATATCCTGATGATGTGTATCCTGATGACGATGACGTCACCGACAGCTCCTCAATATCCTGCTGCTCCGAAATGTCCTGATGACGTATATCATGATGATGATGACGTCATATCCTGTTGTTGGCCAAACTTAGCTTTTTTTGGCCCGCGATCAACCCGATCTTCTTCCTTATGCCGATGCACTCCTTCTCGGCACCTCCTGATGATGATCACCCCGACGCACATTCACTTCATGCACTCAACTGCATCATGCTCTTCTTCACTTATCCGGATGACGATGCCCGAACTGACTGCAGGATATTTGCAGAAATATCCTAATGATGCCGTTTTAACGAACTTCCTCACTTAGCAAAATTTCACTTCGCCGATCCTCCAGGGACGACCCGATCCACTCTCAGGGTGACCTTCCAACTCAAACTTATCAGCTCGACCTAGCACATACCCATGCTAGGGTCTTCAACATCTCTCGACGGTGATCCTGCACACCTGCATGCAAACAAACAAACTAACACCTACCCTACTGTACATAACCATTCCACCGATCAGACGAATCAATCGGTGGAATGGATCAGTGAATCCATGAAACCACCCAAACCAGCAAATCGATTACACAAAGGAGATCAAACAGAAGATGAAAATAGGATCTTTATTGATTTCAAAGATGCAATACAATATACTGCTTCTCACACAGCACAATCTAACTCCCCTGCTCAAAAGCAATACTATAATCGATCGATGATATGTCTATCTCTGTATACGATATCAACCGATCCTCACCCTTAAATAGATTTTCCTATGAGTACTACTGACCCAACTCCAAGCGGCTGGGAAATCTCTCCAGGCGGCTGGGAGATCCAACCGGACCTACAGCATGACAGCTGTCTAACAAACTAACTAAAAATAGCAAAGCCTGGTCAGCATGATCTTATCATGATCAACATGACCTTATTACATGCATTTGGTCTTATCAGACCTTCTTGAAAACATAAACAAGACTCAAACTAATTAACTGTCTCATGAAAGCCAGCTGTCAGGTAGGTGCTCCTGCACTATACTCCCCAACAGAAAAGAACTCATGTCCCATGAGTTTAGTATGTGGAAGTCCTCCACCTTTACACTTTGCCTTTGCAGTGTTCTGATCTGTTCCAGCTGTATCCTCTGCTGGCTCTTGGCTGCTCCAAGACTTCTGAACTGTAACTTGCTTTCTAGCAAGTAAATCCTCATGCCTGTCAATGTAGGCCCTTCTCTCACATACCTTGTGTTTGTCAGATTGTCTGATCAGAACCTCTATCTGAACTGCCTCTTGAACTTCTGAAATGTTCAATCCTGTCTTTTCTTCAACTTTTATAGGACAAACAATAGTCCCAACTATGACAACATCCTTGTCATTCTTCTGAACTGGTTGCTGTTTGCAAACCTGTTTCTGCACCTGCTGCTGACCTCTGTCAGTCACAACTAAAACTTTCTTCAACTTGTTGTCTTTAACAACTTCTTTCCCTGCAGTATCCTGAATTGCCTGTATGCCTGCTCCTATAGGCTTCTGCACAAACTCCTTCTTTCCCATTAAAATGATTTGGGCTGCCTTCTGTACTGCAGCATTTGCCTGTAATGGCATCAACTTAATAGTCTTCCCATCCTTCTTGATGGTGTAGGTATTAGCATACCCATCATACAGTACCCTCCTATCAAATTGCCATGGTCTACCCAACAGTAGGTGACAACATTCCATGGGCAATATATCACACAAAATTCTATCCTGATATGCTCCAATCTGAAAATCCACATATGCCTGTTCATATACCCAAAGCGATTGACTATCACTCACCCAAGATGCCTTGTAAGGGTGTTGGTGTGGAATCCTTTCCAAATGCAGTTTATCCACCATTTCCTGGGATACCATGTTGTCTGTTGAACCAGTATCAATGACAACCTTGCATACTTTACCTTTGCTCTTGCATGTGGTCTTGAAAAGAGCTCTTCTTTATGGGGATTCTTTGTCAGGTACCTTCATGGTAGTCACTGTTCTTCTCATCAGCAGAGACTCTCCACTCTCTGGGTATGCATGATTATCAGGCTCCTTATCCTTTTGATAAGTGTTTGAACTCTGCACACTTTGCTCTACTTCCTCTTCTTGTACAAGTTGTACTCTCTTGTCATTCGTTCTATCATTTCTGGATGATGAACCTTTGTTTTCTGGACACTTGAAAGATGGATGACCAAACTCACCACAGGTATAACACTTTCCTGAAAATGTAGTAGAACCTCTACCACCTCCAAATCTTCCTCTATTACCTTTCCATCCACCTCTGAAATCAGACTGTCCCTGTCCTTTACCAGTGTCTTCTTGACCCTCATTGGTTTGCTTTTGTGTAGGGGCTGATCCTCTTCCCCTCATATTGTTTCCTCTTCCTCTCATGGACTTATCTTGTCTCCTATTCATCTTTTCTTCAATCCTGATTGCCATTTGATAACAATCCTCCACATTCTTAGGGTTAGCTAAAACTAACTCATCCTGTATGTTCAACCTCAAACCAGCCAAGTACCTAGCCACCTTTTCTACCTCATTCTCATGATGACCAGATCTCATACTCAACTTATAAAACTCCTCAGTGTATGCCTTCACATCCCTTTCTTTCTGCCTTAAAAATTGCAGCTTCTTAAACATCTGGATTTCATAATCCCTTGGCAAGAATTTACCTTTTATCCTTGCTACCATCTTATCCCATGAAGTGATCTTTGACTTCCCTTGTTTCCTTCTCTCAGACTGTACATAATCCCACCATACCAAAGCATGACCTCCTAACTTGGTCTTTGCAATCTTTACCTTCTGATCCTCAGCAACATCTTCACATTCAAAGTGATTATCAAGTGCAGCAATCCAATCCAGTAACTCATCTTCATTCAAACTTCCATTATACTTGGAAACATCAACCTTTACTTTAGGTTTATCACCCTGCACTGCCTTTAACAGTTTTGCAAATTTCTGGTCTTCAGCATCCAGTTCTTCAGCTACCTCTTCATACTCTTCAACAGTATCTTCATCTTCTTCAGACTCACTGTCTTCTACTTCTCTCTTTTTGTTCTTTTCCAGGGCTACAAGCCTGGCTTGAAGTGCTTCAGCAAGCTCCTTCATCTTCCTCATCTCTCTGGCATGTTTTTCCTTCATCTCCTGCAATTCCCTTGCAATACTACTACCTTTCGGAGGCATTTTGTCAACCTCTCAATCAACACACAACACACACTCAACTCTACCCCTGCCCTTTTGGTGACAGAATCAACTCTACTTCTGCCCTTTCGGTGACAGAATTAACACACAACAGCCCAGACCTTTTGCTGAGCTCTGATACCACTATGATGCAGAGGCATCCACACTAAAACATTAACACATAGCATGGATGTCTGCAGCCCATCATCATCATCATATTTTGCTTAACACTGTCAGCATCATCATATTTACTGTCGCCGACTGATATCCTCCTGATGACAAGCCCTCGCCCGTTCGCATGTCAACAGCATCACCTTATTCGTTTATCGACAGCATCATCATGTTCGACCAGCGCGAACATCCTCCTGACGTCCACTGTTCACTTCAGCGACAACTTCCATCTTCACTATCTTCAGCATCATGATATTCAACATCATGATAATCAGCAGGATAAAGAACATTCGGTTCCTTCCATTTATCCTGATGATGACAAACTTTAACTCCTTGCACTGTCCCCTCGATGCTTGCGTCACCCGATATCCTGATGACGTGTATCTTGATGACGATGACGTCACCGGCAGCTCCTCAATATCCTGCTGCTCCGAAATGTCCTGATGACGTATATCATGGTGATGATGATGTCATATCCTGCTGTTGGCCAAACTTAGCTTTTTTCGACCCGCGATCAACCCGATCTTCTTCCTTATGCCGATGAACTCCTTCTCGGCACCTCCTGATGATGATCACCCTGACGCACATTCACTTCATGCACTCAACTGCATCATGCTCTTCTTCACTTATCCGGATGACGATGCCCGAACTGACTGCAGGATATTTGCAGAAATATCCTGATGATGCCGTTTTAACGAACTTCCTCACTTAGCGAAATTTCACTTCGCCGATCCTCCAGGGACGACCCGATCCACTCTCAGGGTGACCTTCCAACTCAAACTTATCAGCTCGACCTAGCACATACCCATGCTAGGGTCTTCAACATCTCTTGACGGCGATCCTGCACACCTGCATGCAAACAAACAAACTAACACCTACCCTACTGTACATAACCATTCCACCGATCAGACGAATCAACCGGTGGAATGGATCAGTGAATCCATGAAACCACCCAAACCAGCAAATCGATTACACAAAGGAGATCAAACAGAAGATGAAAACAGGATCTTTATTGATTTCAAAGATGCAATACAATATACTGCTTCTCACACAGCACAATCTAACTCCCCTGCTCAAAAGCAATACTATAATCGATCGATGATATGTCTATCTCTGTATACGATATCAACCGATCCTCACCCTTAAATAGATTTTCCTACGAGTACTACTGACCCGACTCCAAGCGGCTGGGAAATCTCTCCAGGCGGCTGGGAGATCCAACCGGACCTACAGCATGACAGCTGTCTAACAAACTAACTAAAAATAGCAAAGCCTGGTCAGCATGATCTTATCATGATCAACATGACCTTATTACATGCATTTGGTCTTATCAGACCTTCTTGAAAACATAAACAAGACTCAAACTAATTAACTGTCTCATGAAAGCCAGCTGTCAGGTAGGTGCTCCTGCACCAGAAAATGCAAAAAGCAAGGATATGGAACTTAGAGAGCATGTATTGATAAAACTAAGCCCTCAAATCACTCAAGTTCAAATGAATATGATATTCAAAGAAGTGAAGGATGAATTCAGGAGCCAGAAGAGAATCAACAAACTGATGCTTGGAGAATTGGACCAAATAGTTAAAGAAACTCAAGAAATACTTCTAATCACATGGAAGAGACACAATCTTCCATTTGTTGAGGAGGAGACTGATGGTCATATTGATTCATCAATCCCAGATATTGAAAAGATGAAAACTGATGAGCAGCAAACCAAGGTTGATGACTCATATGTTCTGGAAGAGGAACAAATAAACATAGAAGACACAGAGATGGCAGACAAAATTGATGGTGCAAGAGATACTCTAACTCCACCTAGCCAATCTGGAAAAGAAGATAATATTGCTACTCAAAGCCCTCTAGAACAGGTAGCAAGTGGTGAAGGTAAAGAAAAGATTTCCCCTACAAATGATATAGAAAAGGGTAAAGCAGAGAAAAAGAAAGAAGTAGGTAAAGAAGACACGACAAAAGAAGATGGTGCAAATGTTAATGCACCCACACAAATAAATTCAGATGCTGAGAAACCTCAAGGGAAGGAAGGTTGTTCCAGAATTGTAGCAAGAGACACTACAGATGCAGTAAAAGGTCTTCTGAGTAAAGAGATGCTTGAGTTTGATGAACCAGAGTTGTTTCAAGGACCGATCAATCTAGATGCTCTCTCTCTAGTTCAAGTAATGAAGATAGCATCCTTCACACAAGCAAAGGCAAGAGAAAAGATGATGAAATCTCATATTGAGAATAGTGAGCTACTAGGTCTTGCAACTAGAGTATTGGAGAAGATATTTCCAAGCTTTCGAAAGAATCCTTTTGACTCTCCTTCTGGAAATCTAAAGAATCTTGTAAGTTCTGTAAGTACACATTTTGAGTCTTTTGAGAAGTCTGCAGAGATAAAAGTCAGAAATGAATTTTTGGATAAGAAATTTAGTGAAATAAAGAGTCTAATAGGGTGTGATAGGAGGATACTTGGTATTAGTATAAAGAGTATTCAAAATGCTCTAAGTGATGGAGGTGATATATACAGATTTTTTCTATCTTGGCCCAAAGTCAGTAAGGATATTGAGAAGAAGATAAAGGAGCAAGAACAAAAACTGTCAAATCTATCTCAAAATTTTGATCTTCTAAAACTTTCTCCTATAAGTCAGGAATGTCAAGTAATCATCTTGACCGATGAAATAAAGAGGCTTGTTAAAGAAAAAGGTAATATTATGAAGAGAATGTGTGAGCTCTGGGGATTGATTGCCCCCACGCTAGAAATAATGTTTAATGCACAATCAGAAGCTCAAACTGCAATTCAAACAACTGATCCTTCATATTTGACAAAGGCAGAAGCTTACACATTTCTACTGAGTGGACACATCTCAATTTTGGATGGAATGAAAAGAAGTTGGGCCTCTAAACTTGAGCAATTGAAAAGTAGTTTTGTAGATATCATCAAGTTCATGTAAATATAACTTAAGGATTGGTTGTACATATGTGGCACTGTATTTAGAATTTTTGAGAATTTTGTCTTGTAGACCCCATCCTTTGCCATTGATGTCAAAGGGGGAGTAAAGAACAGTGAAAAATGAGGAATCTAGCAAAGGGGGAGCTCTGGAATCAGTGGAGAAGCATAAGAGTATACAGTAAGGGGGAGTAAATGAGTAACACTTAGTCAATTTTCACTAAGTGTTGCCATCAATGCCAAAGGAGGAGATTGTTGGCAATAGACACTACTTCGTATTATAGGTGTTGTCATTGATGGCTACTAAGACTATTCCACTCATCCGCATAACACAATTTGTTTATACCGGAAGTCAAAATCAGAATTTATCTAAGTCCAGGTAGCTAGAGACAGAGCATGTGACAGGGTCTGGTATCTTGGTCTGGATCTCTCCGGTGGTAGATTAGAGTTTGTTGCAGATCTGAGGGAGACATAAGCATTGTGAGGATAATCTAAATCTAGAGTTTTGGCCTCCGGTGATGAAGGATTCAATAGTTATTAGCATATGAGTATTGGGTTAATAGTTTGATAGAGCAGGTAGAAGAAGAACAGGCCGACCTTGTAATTGATCTTGGTTCTAGATGTATGGAAGTTGTTGGTTGGACAAGTTGTGATGATCAGTGATAGTAGCTGACCTGATTAAAGATTTGTGAGTTCAAGTTTTGGTCCATGTTACAAGTGTACATGGATATAGCCGACAGAGTAGAATTTTCAATAAAGTTCTAAGTGTTCTTGAAGCTGACTCAAAAGTGGTTGAACATCTGGATGCAGATATATATAGCCAATGGATTTGAATGATTTGTGTGGTGTGTGTGATGTGACTATGGAATAAGTGCGAAAAGGGCAGAGATCTAAGGTTCATATGTTACCAGAATAGTAAACAGAGTAGAAGTGAAGATGAAGTGTATCAAGTCAGTATTTTGTGCTTAACCAAAACTGAATCCCTACATTGATAGATGCTAATTATTAGTTCAAATTCATTGTAATATTCTTTCTGTAGGCAATGAGCCTTCTTTTGAGCAATGAGCTCTAGGCAGTGATCCTGAATGCATGTGCATTCTCCTTTGTAATACTTTTAATAGAGTATAATCTTTGTGGGTTAACCCACATCGTGGTTTTTCCCTTAACCGGGTTTCCATGTCAAAATATTGGTGTCAAATGTGTTGTTTATGTTTTTGCTCATGTGTCATTGATTCATGCTTTAATGTTTATATCATTAATTTGATTAGAAGCTCTAGAGGAAGATTAAAGACAAAAAAGTTTAAATTGTGTAACAACTAATTCACCCCCCCTCTCAGTTGTCCGGACCAATTCCAACACTTATCTCTCCCTTTGGATTTACATGATTACACTAATGCATCAATGATGATGCCAAAATCAAATCAAGCCTTCAAGTCTTCATGCAAAACATAAAAATATCTTCATTTACCCCCTTATGTCTCCCATGCAATATAGTGATCTCCTCATGAAAAAAATACATTATGCATTTTGCATAATTTCCATGATTTATCATCAACCTTATAACTCCTATGCATGCATAATGTATCAACACTTGACACATCTCAAAATCAAGACTATAATCCCTTATGTCTCCCATGCATACATACATGCATTATTAATTGCATCATCATACCCTTTACACATGGAAATACCTTATCACTCCATGCAAAAATAAAAACATCACCATGTCTTCATTATCATATACCATACCTTGTAAATATGCATCACCTTATTACTCCTTATGCACTAAGGTATAACTCTCCTTCGAATCAGTCTCCCTTATTAACTTTTATCTCTAAGTTTTGTAGAAATGAACATAAGGCATAAAGCCTTATCTTTACATGATCGTTTAGTTTGACCTTTTAAAAAATCAAAAGGCAAGAATGACATTTAGCCCTCACGGGCCCCTGTGGCATAATTGGGTTTGCATTATTAGGTTTGAAAGACTTAGAAGTCTTTACCATGATGAGGAAATGGATAATAATGATTTCAAAAATAAAAGTCAAAAACAAAAAGAGCTCAGTCAAGATTTTGAACAAAAGAGGGTTTTGAAACCCTAACTTTGCAATTTTCATGTATAACTTTTCCTCGCTCCTCCTGAGTCGCCGCCATGCTTGCTAGGGTTTGAAGATATCGCCATAATTCTTTCTACAATTTCTAAGGTTTCTTCATGATATTCTTTTGGATCTTTGATAGGAACTGGAAGGTGAGCATATTTTGTAATAGTTTGAATCATTTTTCTTTATCTTTGAATACAAAAAGTGGCCTACAGGCCGCAACCATCATAGAGTTCTTTGATGTATCATTTGCAATGCATTTTCTTCTCACTATATTTTGTTTGCTTCTAGTAAAAAGGCCATCATGGCTGACTATATTTTGCATTCTGGAAGCTTACCAGTGAATGGACCTGCAGCCTGTAGATCATTTCTTCTTCTGAGACAACAAGGTAAGCTTTCTTTCTTGTCTTTGCATCATTCTTGAGTGTTTCTTCATAAAAAAATTAGGGGTTTGAAGAAAAACTTTATGGGTTTTAACATTTTTTGAAGGAAAACCTTCTCAGGTCGCAGCCACAGCTGAACTGAATACATGGTATCACTTGAATTTGTTCTAAGCTCTATATGGAAAGAAGATTCTGGTTTTTATTCCATTGATATAATGAAAGAAACTTCTACTTCTTTATATATTTTACCATCTTTTCTGGTTATGTCGACCTCAGCCTCCATGTGTGAGATTCTGAGGGTTTTGACAAAAATAGAAAAGTTTCTTTTCTTATGAAGAAACCCTCTTAGGGTTTGTTGAAAATGACTTTGTTTCTTTCAAAAACCATCATGGTTGCTCCTATAAGCCACAAATTTGTCATAAAAGTTAGGGATAAGTGCAAGAAGTTGGGTCCACATAGAGGGGAAGTCGTGGGCAAAAAAAAACATCCCGATAGAAATGGGTGCCCAAGCCTAAATGGGTACCCGCTTAGGAACAAGTACATGTTTAGGAACGGGTGCCCGATCCTAAATGGTTACCCGTTTAGGAACGGGTACCCGTTTCTATATAGATATTTGAATTTGAAAAAAAATCCTGTGTGTTTTTTTTCCCACACAAAAGGAACGGGTAACCATTCATAACAGGTACCCATTCCTAAAAGCTTAGGCTCAGGAAACACATGGTAAGCCAACCCCTTGCCTTGGACCTGCAAGTTTTTTTCTAAGTACAAAACAAGAGAAAAAACTGAGTTTACCTATATGGCTGACAACATTTTTTTTTGAATTTTTTTACAAAATTAAAACCCATTACAGATGACAGTGTCTAGTTTTCAAATATGTAAATTTTTTTATTGGACTTGTTTTTCTATTTATTATTTAATTTATGAGCAAACTATTCCAAAAACTTGAAATGACATGTTTGTATTTTTTTAATAACTTTTAATTTTTAAAGTTTTTTGAAAAAAAGATTATATGTCATCAATATACACATCATTCTTTACACAATAAAAAAATTTATTTTATGATTATTTTTTCTCAAATTATGTTGGTTGTACACGAGGGTTTTTGAAAACAGCAATTAGGGCCAATAAAAAATTAATAAAAAAAAATATTTGGAAAAAAATTATAAAAAATATCCTCATCAAACTTCAATGTACTACACATCTTTCCCCAAAAGGATTTAGAAAAATACTTTTATTTAGGTCAAATTATGTTGGTCGTACACGTGCATGGTATGGTAAAAAAAGTGACTTTTAAACAGTGGTTTTTAGAAATGCCTATTGAAAATCAATCTGTATCATCTGGGTATTAAAATAAATTACATATTTGGAAACTAGACTCTGATTACTACATTTCATATTACTAACTTTTTTTAAGATTCAATTTTTAAGTGCCTCAAATGTTTAGGTCAAATGTGACAAATTCTAAAAATCAGGGAAAATACTTCCACTTTTTGGCCAAAAAGTGGACCCAACTTCTTGCACTGACCTCTAGCTCTACTATAGCTTGCACTGTATACCCTCTTAGGGTTTGTAAAAACTCCATTTTCTTCTTTTTTTTAATAAAAGGTATGAATACTCTTTTATCATGAGCTAATGGTAATGACAGTATATGAAGCTTTTTAAACTATGGCATTGTGACTTTTCTGTTCATTTAATGGTGGCTATATATACTAATTTGATTTGATTATTCCACCACTTGTGGTATATTCTTTACTAAGGAAAGAGGCTTTTCTATAGATGCATAAGTCAAGTATCTTTGTTGTTCCATCATTTTCTTGCATATACTAGACTTCATATGATAAACTATGTTGACTACACCTATATATGTTGTTGCATAAGCCTTGGCTACACCCTTTGATGTTGTTGTTCCAACTTGACTGTAATTGTATTTGAAGAAGACAAATGCATTCTACTGTTCCATTTAATGACTGTAGCATGGCATCTTTATGGTTAGCTTCTCAACTGTTCTCTAAGGTTCATTTACCTTCATGGCCTACTACTACTACAGGCATCAATCCATTTGACATATTCAATGTATCTTTCCTATGGATGAATGATATGCATAATATTCTATACTTGATGCATCTTTTGAAAAGATGACTGTACCTTTTAGCTCTTTTGGTAGCATTATGGGCTCTAAATTGTTTCACATGCTCTTATTGCCTTTATGGCATAGATGAAGGGTCCCTCATATGTCTAAGTAGCAAATTTTTCATTTCATTCATGATAAAAGATAAAAATTACATGTTCTTACAATGTTATGGCTATACTTTCCATTTGTACTTTTTATCATTAATGAGGTATGGCACAACAAGAATGTGATGTAACATCACGTGTTTGGTTTGACTATCCTTTATGATGCACTTGTAAATTGACTATGATGTAACACCATGGTGTCATTTGGCTTGACTGTACCCTGCTCATGCTGCTCCATGGTATGGCTATTTATTCTTCTTGATTCAAAGATGCATTTATTCTTAATGAGGACTATCCTACTTTGTACACTCATCAATGACTATCTTTTGTGATTACACATGTCCTCTATAAGACTGTCCTACAGTTATAAAACAACTGCTCCACCTTGTAAATGCTTTTTGGCTGTCAATGTTGTCACTCTATGACTGTACTTGACTGATATAGAACAATTTATCTTGCATGACTATACTTTATCTTTTATGACTGTTCAATAAATTCAAAAGCAATACTACATCTCTTTCACAACAAAAGGTAGTAAAATACATGTTCTACTGTTGTTCCATGATGTTTTTCTAGCTATATGATATTCTGATGGCACATGACAATTGTTTCATATGTATGAATGCTCCTCCACTATGACCAGTCATTTATTATGGCTGAAAAATCATGTTTCTTGGGTAACATTGTCATTGCTATCTTCTGTAGTAGTACCTGTATTTGATAACTCTCCTTCTCATATTGCACTTGATACCTCTCATATAGAAGCAATATGAATATGATGTAATATCATGATGTTAGTTTATCATTTTCTCTTGGCTATCAAATCAAAAGATTCAATTTGTCATTAAACCATTACCAGAGCTAGGGAATAGCTCATTCTGATAACTGTCTACTACCAAAGGGGGACTCTTTCATGATTGTTCCAAGTTTACTGAACATTTCTTAGTTCTGGTAACTGTCTATTGTCAGAATGTATTCTTTTGATGACACCTTGATAAAAAGTGTATAATTTGAATATTTTTGCATTAATAACAATACTTGAGCATGCTAGGCTCAACCCTTATGGGAGCCCATTGTCTCCACATGTTTTAATGTCTTCAAATCAGCAACATAACTTTTCCTATACTTGCACAGTGAATCAAACAAGTTAGCATAAAAACATACCTTTGAAAATTGAATGATCTTTCTCATGATGATTTGGCTTTCAATTGATGATCTAATTTTTTGCATATGTCTAATAATGATCCAATTGTATTGATGCATCATGATTGCAATTTTATATATCTACTAATAAGGCATATGATGAGTTTGTATATCCAGAGCTTCTAACAAACCTTTCCCAACCTTGCAGGTTCTTTATTCCAATAAGGAGTCAAAGGTTGAAAACATGAAGATCAAGCTACAGATAGGAGAACCAACCTTCATTCCAAGGCAATAATGGATATCACTCTCCTCATGTGTTCTTTTCCTTTACTTAATCTTCAGATGTATAGCTTGCATGCTTTGTTTCATTGGCTCAGTTTAGTCATTCCCACGGCTTGTGTGGGACATTTTTAAACATTCTCTTGAATATAATTAGTTATTTTACTTTATACAATGATTTATGTAATGTTTTGCTTTCTAAATCAAATGTATAGCATAAAACAAACTGAATCTAATTTAAAACATATGTTTCAAACATGATGATGAAATGACAATTCATAAATACCTTTCCTTTTGTACTGAACAGTGGTACTTAAATAATTCAATAACATCATCAATGAAAGATGAAATCAGTTAGATACCTATCATTCTTTGAATGCCTATTCTTTTGTCCTTAGACCAAATTTCACTTATCAGAATGGTTTGACAACTCTGATTGAGCTGTCACATTATCCTGATAAATGATTCTCTATTGTTCTCTTGCCAAGATAGCAGGCATTTGACTGAGTGATCATGCTCTTTAAAATTTTCCTTTTATCCCCTTTGTAATAACTACGATCTAGGCCTTGCTTAATTAGGTGTGAACATAATTTAGTAAGATTGACTCCACTTCATTTATGTCTTCTTTTTTGCATGTTTATGAAGGTGTAATTAACCTATATTAACAAATATTAAAGTTAATAATTAATTACCTTAATAAGTGTTATGTCTAGGTCCTATTTGTTTCTTAGGCTTAAATATAACACGTATTAATGCAAATCATAGAAATATTGCACTTAATACGTGCTAATATACATTAATTAGCCTTTTTGATATGCAAGAAAGACGAAAATACAAGGCTCGTGAAAACGCCCTCATTGCTCTATGCTTAGCAAAATAAAAACAATTTGCTCAATTTTGCCTAAGTCAAATACTAATCACTCTCTTTTCAATGATCACCACCTTTTAACCTTTGGTTTCAATGTTCATTATAATTCAAAAGGCTAAAAAGAAAACATAAACTCCTTATAACTCTCGCGGCCCCTTATACCTTCTAGCTTTCAACACTTAAAAACTATTAGACCATGGGCTAGGTATTATTCGTCAATAATTTCTTTCAAAAGTCATAAAAGACTTAAGTAATTCCTCTTTAGCCTCAGGCATTGGCAAATAATTTAGGGCATCTTGTGAAAGCAAGGCTCAAACCCTAAACATGAACTCATTTCATGCTTCCACTTCACCTAGCTACATCTTCAGTGCCACCATGGAGGTTCTCTAAGGGTTTGTATGAAGGCTTTCCCATGTTGCTCTCTAGTGGATTTCTTCTACAACTCTTTCTGGTAAGCGGCTTCTTTATCTTTATTATTGTTTCTTTAAGACAATGGTGAAGAGATTGTATTCTTCACTTTCTATCTTTGAGGAAGTTTGTGAAAAAATTAGGACCGATGCTATGAATATGTTGTGGCTCTTTTTAAGATGCAATAAACACTGTAAAACTATCCTTTATGTTCACTGTCAGATCTATGTGTTCCTCTTTTTACTGCTGTTTACACTTTAGTCTTTCCTCCCTCTCATTCATTGATACAAGATGTGTCTTCACAGTGATGGCAGCGTTATTCATATCTATGGTCTCTGCATATTCCTATAGACTCCTTGATAATTTGTAACAAATATGGTTTGCATAGAGGCAAAGAACCCTCATCCTTAGCGTTGGTGGATCTCTAAATAGACCATCTTCAAACCATCTTATCATGCCTTTTAACTCTTTTGACTATACTGTCCAAAGTTCAGAGTGGCATTTGGTCTTTTTCTTTGACAAACATATTTCTGATTCCTCTTTTTCCTTACTTTTCATCTAACCATAGCTGCTAATAGTCTTGTATTGGGAAAATGACCATGACTGCTCTAATCTACCCTTAGAATTTCCATTCTAATGTCAAAGACTATTGTAACTTTGTTCAAACCTTCCTCTTTACCATGAAAACCTTGCATCCTCCCTCTCATATGTTGATACAGATCATGTAAATGAATAACACATTGGAGACTTTTAGTCAAAAGTGTGCATACTTTTTATTTCTTGTTCTTTACAAATCACTTTTTTGAAGAGGCACAATGTCATTTGCTTGTTTTCTTGTTCCATTACAGTGTCTATTAAAATATGCTCCATTTCAATGGTCAAATATTCTCGTATCAAGATTACCTTCCATTCACAACAAAAAGTGGTAAATATTTGTTCTATTTTTTTATTTGTTCTCTGCTTGGGACAGTAATTTCAGAATGGTTATTTTGACTGCATGGACATTCTCTTCACTTCTTCATACAAAACACAAAATTACTGTTCATTTTAAACCTCTACTCAATGCCTTTGCATTTGTTTGAAAAGGTAGTCTTGTCTCATGTTCCTTATTACTATAACTTTCTCATGCAAATGTTGTTCCTGAATGTTATGCCCAACAAAATAATTAAATACTATTACCTTTAGACCGTAAGGGCTATCCTTATGATATTTTGTATGACTTCTCTCTATCTAATAGTGTTTGTCCCTGAATCTTTCTTTTCTTCTACTCTTCATAGTCATCTCTAACTAGTTGTTCTTTATCATGCACTGCACCTGTAGCTTGTGATTGTATCCTCACTTGGCAAAGGTATATGGTGATGATCACATTATGAATACTTTGTCATCAAAGTGATTGTTCCATTATATAGATGGCATTTGTAAGTTCTTCTCTGCCTTATCAGAATAGTTTGTTGCTCCTTTAGTTCTTATGGCAGTTACAAAACAAACTACTGCTCTTTGGTATTTTGACATGTTTCTCATGACTATGAGCTGCTTGATATGTTTCTGTATCTTTCTTATCCACTACTACCCTATGGATTTTATGCTCTTAGGAGTGAAGGTTGATCTCATGTTGAAATTTCCTATGACACAGTCCACTGAGATTGTTTCATTGTAGCTAGACCTCTCTTTGATAGTCAACCTATGACTTTAACTACATCTTCTTCATGTTTCATGTGGTTGTAGAATATAGATGATGATATGGTTTATCTCCAACTGAACCTTCAAGTGACTGAGTTGCTTTTATTGATACCATTTTGCTATTTTTCCATGCATGATGAATGCTCTTCAATGTTTTCTCATACCTTTTGTTGATTGTCTCTTCCTCACTGTCATGCCAATTACTATTCTTCATGATGTTTGACTGAAGATATGATTGTTCCAGAAGCTAATATGCATATAAATGACTGAACAATGATTTTCATCTTATTGATTGAATTCTCACTATTGACAGTACTTCTTGAATGTCATCCACCTCCGTATTCAATGTATGCTTTGTCTCATTTTTTGGCAACTCCATTGCTTCTTGGACTATACCTCCACCTATATTTTGCAAGGCTATCTTATATGCTTGGAAACTATCATGGGATCTTTGTGAACTATTCTTTCATGTGGCTATCATTCCTGTACTCATACTAGTTGTTCCTTTCAGGCGCCATACTTGTAGCTTGTGGTTGTATCTTTATCTTGTAGAGGCATATGGTAGTTGTTTTACTACTATCCCTATGTTGCCCCATGATGGCTCTACATGGGATATGAATGTTGTCTTGATGGATCTATGAGTGGTTGCTCTTTTGTCATACATTTGGTTGTCTTTATACATAGCCTACTCATGATCTCTCTAGCATATTAGATACCTGACATGGCACTTATATTGTATTGTATCATTTATGACATTAGCCTGACTATCTTCTAGCTAATAATATACTTTTAATGACTGGGACAGTCATGATCATGACTGACTTTTGGTACTTTATGGCTATTTTAATGCCTTCAATAGAAATTTTACACCTCATTCACAATAAAAGATGGTAAATACTTGTTTTAATGCTATCCTGGACTGTTGCTCCATGATGCATCCTTGGTTGTCATGCAAGATCCCTTTAGTCACTATACTCACTAATGAATGATATGCCTTTCTCTTTGCTTGTAGTGAATGTTGTGACTTGAAGTCACTTCCATTGATGAAAAATACACTTCATATCCCTCTTGATAACCAAGTGGGTAGCATTCTAGGCTCAACCCTTATGGGAGCCCATTTTTTACCATATGCTAAAATGATTTACATAATGACTGTACCTGTACAAGAAACACACATGTTAGATATAAAATGTACCTTTGATTCATGATGTGGGGTCACTTGCATGGATTTATCTCTTTCTGATATGGCACTTGTATCTGCTCATTTTGACTTCTCTTATGCTGATATCTGATTACTGATTACTGTTGCTGCATAAAAGCATGTTGTACTTTTTTTGAAGTTCTAATTATGTGTATGAAAAGATTTGGTACCCTAAGGTCTAACAAAAATTATTTTGCAGATATCTTGGAGCTCAACTAGATGGAGGGAGATAGAAACCAGCTCAACCATGGGATTCATCATTCGTAGGCAATGACGGGTGTCTCATCTTTTCCTATGCATTTCTTGTCCTTCAAAAGTAAAATTTACTTTTATGTTGCATACTTCAGTTATTCCCATGGCTTGTGTGGGACACTTTTATACATTCTTTTGAATATGATCATCTATTTCATTCTATGCAATGACTTATGTATATTTCACTTTCTAAATCAAATACATAGCATAAAACAACTGATCTTTATTTGAAACATATGTATAAAACATGGTGTATAATTTGATAGTTTATAAATACCTCTTTTACTTGCACTAAAACATAATGAATAATTAGCAACTAAAACATGAAATGCATAAATTCTCTTCATTCTTTGAATATCTATTTTCCTGTCCATAAATAGTTTCCCTTACCATTACATGATTTTGATAAGTGATTTTGAACTTGTCTTCTGTCAAGACATCAGACATTGACTGGATGATCCTATATAAGCAAAAAAAATTATTTACCCCCTTTAAACAACTAATGTTTATGCCTTGCTAAATTAGGTGTGAACATAATTTAGTAACAAGTACCTCTTGCCTTAAATCATATTGTCTAATTTTTATTTATGTGACTAATTATTTAGTCATTTTTATTTGTGTGACTAATTATTTAGTTGTGTTTTTTATCCGATGATCAAATTAGTCATTTATAGCTATGTTACAAAAAAATAGTAGAATTTAGTCATTTTTAGTTGTTGTGACTAAAAGTTTTAGTCACCTAGTCATTTATTTGCCAAATTCTACTAGTTTCTTAATCATATTTCTTAAATCTTTACTTGTGGTTTTTGTGGATTGATTTTCATCAAATGCACCATAGATTATTGCTCTATTTTTCTAGGTAGTAATTTGTACAAAAATTTATGGTATTGGTATTACTTTAAATGGTTTTTTATTTTTCTTTCTATCCTTCCTTGGTACATGAGGGATTTCCTATTCATAAGTATTATTAGAAGACATGAATATATCAAGACCTTTGTGTATATTAATCTCCAAGTGTACAACTTGAGGCTCTTTTAGTTTTGTATAATATCACTCCAACTACTTTCAAATGATCCTTTCCAACTCATCCAAATGTATGTTATAAAAGACATGCACAAGATCATCTCTCTCATATGGTACATCCATGATCTTTTTTAAAAATGTATCTAATGTGAATTGGCTAGCATCATACATCATCTTGTAATGAGCTCTTTCAACTTTTATAACTTGTCCTTCATTTATAAATTTAACACATTGATACAAAACTAAAGGAATAAATTAAGATTGTTCTATCCAAGGTATACAAATTAGTGCAACAAATGTATGTAAAGATAGTCTCACATAACAAAACATGTAATTATTTAGGACCTACCCTCAATTGTATAATGATGCATCCCAATGTATTACACAATTTTCCATTAGTCATCTTCAATTAAATCCCAAATGCACATATTATTGATGTCTAATAAGACTATTGAATAGTTCTTCTTCCATACATTTTTTATATTAGCATGCAAGATCAATAAGACAATGAGTAGGTTATTTTCCATAAAGAATATCACTTACATATAATGGGGTGTGTACAAAAAGATGTAGGAGAAAAAAGTGTTCAAAAACTAATTTTTGGTCTAAATGGATTAAAATACAATTGTGTTATGGCTTGGTAGTGACAATTCTATCGATTGGTTACAACTAAGAAATAATGTGGTTGCATTCTAACCTAATCATGTTATAACACGATTGCATTATAACACAATCACATTATAATGCAATCACATTTTGAGAAAAAAAAAAAAAAAGGGCATCAAGCTCATTTCTCCCATTGTCTTAAAAACACAATAGGGTAAAAGTGAAAACACATTTTTATCTAATTGAAGCATATTGAATACCAACACCATGCCACCACAACATCTATGATCTTGATGAGGTAAGATTTCAATGTTTTAGTGATTTGAATTAAAATGAAACATTTGTTTTCCAATTATTATGATTCATTTTTAATTTTTAACAAATGAACCCCAGGTCAATATCTCCAAACCATGATTCACCAAACCAAGTGTGTGAGGAAAATCCTACTAAAGAGAAAGCACAAACTAACCCTCCCCAAGCTCTTTTGTTTATTTTGTGGAATCCTTGTGAGACACAAGCCAATATATTAGGGCAAATCAACATTAAGGAAAACAAAAAAGAACTTCAAACATTGATTTAAATATTAAAAAATCTAAATGCAACAAGCGCACATCGAAGGGCCCTTGCAACATCCTTGGAATATGTAATTTCTCACATAGATTCAATTAGTGGCCAAATTAACACATGGTCAAATGATAAAGAGAATGCATGACAATATTAATTTATAAAATAATCATATAAATAAGTCAAAGATAACAAAATATTAAAATCTGATTTATGTGCATTATTTATCGACCAAGAACCAAGCATCCCATGCATGGAAGATGCAAAATATTTTGTATTCATTGGTATCAACACCAAGGAATAAGGAATAATTTTTAGGATAGGTGGTGGATGGTTTTTGACCATCACCCATGCAATAATAATGAGGCACCGGAATATTTCTTGAGAAAATTTTAATGTGAGTTCATCCTCAATGACATTCTAAATTATTTTGATGTGCACATTTCCTAGGGCAAAGACAAAGACTCTACACATGATAGGAGGGGTCACATCATGCCCAAGACGACCCAGTGAGACCCCTAGCCAAGCCATATCTTTAGCATGTCACAGTCCTTTCTATTGTGAAGAAGAGTGTTGAGGTGGAGACCCTATAATCTATTAATTCTCTCACATAAACATTATTACATCATAATAGGCCTCTTTCATAGGATGATGAGGGTGATCCTCCTAGGCATCGATGATCACCACATATTTGTCATGCTTGTGGATCTACTTATGATTATGGGTCTAAGAATACTAATGATATTGTAACAAGACAATTCTCATTACCCAAAATTAACCAACTTAATTACCATTATGCACAAGATCATGATTAACATAATCATAGTTAGGTAAAGTAATAATCAATATAATAAACAAAATTCAATATGAATATCTTTTTGGATATTGTAAAAATTAAATTTACACCAATTCTAAAGATAACATACTAGTGAATTCCTTTCAATATACATTTACAATGTTTTTCTCATAGCATCAATGATAAGTTTACACATAATATTTGACTACCAAGTCATATAAAAGAATGTACTACATCTGGACTGTTCCCATCTATCTTCATAAATCTCTTCTTGTCTTCTACTTGGGAAGGAGAGCATCACCTGAGTGCTTTTCCTCCAACCATACACTAGCAGTCCCCCGTACAACTTCCTTCCTGGAAGCAGCCCTACCCTTCATGAAGGGAATAGATATAAGGAACCATTAGGTTTTCCATCTGAGTATCTAGTGTTGTGTCCTTCACAATACTTCATAGTCATACAACTATAGATCCACTCTAACTATGTATGATACTACTAGAAGCATTATGCCATCTAGAGCACAATGAACCAACTAATGCATGCAAAGATGGATGCATTACTTTGGCCAAAGATTAGTAGACATAAATGTTTCACAATAAACATAGTCAAATGTACACACACCTCGACTCAAATTAGAAGTTGTCTCATCCTATAGTGTTCATAATTTGACCCCTCTAGGTCACAGTAAAGATAGGTTCAATTCACCATTAGTCCATCTAACTCAAACTTTTGACTCTGATTCCAGAAGTGCATTCATTAATTGTCTTGTTGCCTATGCAATAGGGAATCTATGACTCCACGTCAAGTTCTCTATTTTCATTCTTTCTTTTTACAAGACTACATGTTCATGGTTTTAGTTTTTAAGACCATCCCCAGTCTAAGATTCTATGATTACCTTGTTTCAAGGTTTTCATTAAAATCACATCGATTGTAACACATACCAGTATAGTCGATACTAATAAGTTGACAATATTAAATAGACCTTTAGTCAAAAAGAATTTGAAAGGGTTCTTGATACCTTATACTTCATCCCTGAAGTATTTCCATTTAATAAGGAAAACGTATCCATAATACAATTTCAAACAAATGAGTTATCATACTCATTTTCATTTTCTTTCCCTACATGGAAATTAAATGATAGTCAAGGATCTACTTCATGACATTCAAGGCTTGACATGTACTTAGTGCAGTCTGAACAATGTTACTAATTATCAAGTTGGATTTTCTCCCTTGATAATAAAGAGTCATATTACTCTGTCTTACATAAATATTACACCCAAAGACAAAATATTATCCTTCATAAACAATCTAGTATCATACTTTTCACTTTATGTGCTTCAAAATTCTTAGTGACTTTGGCACTATCGATAGCAATGATTTTCATGAATGACTTTTCATTCTATCATGCATGGCTCTTGGCTTGTTCTATTGGCTTATCATTGTAAAGGCATGGCTCTCAACCTATTCAAATGGAAATAGTCTTTATTCATCATGATAGACATTATCTTTCGATAATGCTCCAATTTGGAAACTTAACAATCTCGAGGTAAAGAAGGAGCTTTCTACTTCTATAGCAGGCTTTCTTTCCTCGTGCCCTCTAAGAAATGATAATAATAATCATAACAATGACAATCCTCTCTTCCTTTGCTTGCTTACCTAGATCAAAACACACAAAAACATCACCTTTGAAATCAAGGTTGGTAAAACAATTATCATATTCTCGTACCACCTCGCGGGTATATTGACTCCACTACTATCATACCTCCCATTCAAGAGTATCTTTCAAGGTGTTAGGCTTATGATAAGCTCAAACATAACGTCCACTCACTGCACTCTTCATGGATCATGGGTACGGATGGCAACCAGAACATAAAAACTTAATATACCATGGTGCTTGACTCCACTACAAGTGGATAAATAGTTATATATCAAATAATATCATTTACATCTAAATGATATTATAAGATTATTAAAACAATCTAAGATATCACCAAATTACATTACCAACATTAGGGTGGTAACATTAATATGTGAACATGTGGTCGAGTTTTACTCCCCCACTTTGCTATATTAGACTATATTTTAAATAATTAAACAATATTCACATAATTTAATATAGAAATAAATAAGTAAACAAAGGAAAACTCTAACATCTAACCAAGG
Organism: Cunninghamia lanceolata; assembly: GCA_027924645.1. Taxonomy (NCBI): domain Eukaryota; kingdom Viridiplantae; phylum Streptophyta; class Pinopsida; order Cupressales; family Cupressaceae; genus Cunninghamia; species Cunninghamia lanceolata. The sequence continues at coordinate 217,167 of BSBN01001034.1, forward strand.
TTACTATTGACTATATGAATGATCTAAGAACATTATTTAGTTGAATCAATGTAGATGATGTCGAGATATCTTAAATTGACTTGCTAACAATAGTTGAATTGAAATCAACTTAACAAGGAAAATGACTTATACTCACCCTATTTTGCGTGGATTCATGAAAGACCAACTTCAATACTCAGATGGCAATCTGACCTTTTCCCAACATCTATTTCCATCTCCCAGGTGATACTCTCCTTCTATCCTTGAAGGAAGATTCTTTTCCTAGTTACACTCACAACCATATAACCATGATCAGTGTATCATCATTTAATTCATAAAAAAATATGATAAAATAATCTTAACATGTAATCTCATGTCTAATCTAAACATCAATTGATATCCATATAATCAATGATTCTACTTGATATTTTCCACAAACATCAAATCATTAATCTAAGATTAATTATGTTTTTGGTAAGATAAGAGGCAAAAACAAGGGTGTCAAGCCCATTATAAAATAGCCCCAAGGATATGCCAGAGACTCAACAAAAAGAGACCAACCCAGTAAAAAGAACCAACATCAACAAAAAACGTAGAAACAACAGTTTAACAGTAGATAGACAGTAAACATAAACATAAAAATAGAGAAAAGCCCCCTGAGCTAATTGAAGAGTTGTTCCTAATCCTCAGATAGAAATTGGTACATACATAGTCTTGTACTCCTTCAACTCTTTGTCCTTCATGCCTTGCCTAGTGAGCTCAATATTTTGCAACACTACTAGAGTAATCATAGACCTATGCATAACTTTAGAGGTGAAGCTCGCCAGTGCCATGAACTTGTTCTCCAGCTTCATCATTCTATATTTGATGTCCTTGGTCTCTATGCCTTTCATGGAACTCTTCTTACCCTTTTTGCTCTTGCCAGTATCCTATTTGGTTTTCTTAGAGCTATCCATCTCCAACTCTTGAATGTTTAGTTCAGGGAAATTTCTCAGACCTTCATCCACAGTCCCCTCCTAGTTCTTGTTCTTGACCTCACCATTCAGGTTCTCCTCACACCCTTCTAACTCAGCAGAATACACTTGCTCCTTGTGCACATGGGTGGGTTTAGCGGCCAATCTGGTTGATCTTCTGGTCGATAGAGCCCTAACCTTGCTCTTAGGTAAAACATACTCCTTATCTTTCTTATCTTCGCTACCATCCCCACCATCAACCGAATCCTCCACCTCAATCACTAGGTTGTGCACCTCCATTTTGGGATTATCCTCGCTATTCACAAAGAGGATACCCCCATCCTTCCCTTCCTATACCTTCTTTTGAAGGTGTCACCCTTAGCTTCACTAACAACAAGCTTTCTATTGGTGGGTTTAGGACTAGCTACCTTAGGGTCAAACTAGCCCACATTTTGAATCTCAAGGCTATTTAACACAATGGGTTTCTTCTTGGTAGAAGAGGCCTTGGCAAACTTGTGGGATTGGGTGTATTTTTTAGGGGTGATTTTAGTGATAATCATCAAGTTGCTATTGGTAGGTTTCCTTTTAGGTTTAGGCGTTACAGAGGAGTTATCAACACGGGTTGTAGTGATGGTCTTGGGGGGACAACGGGCTATGTGGAACTTGTATAGCCTATAAATAATCCCTTGGTGGAGCGGAATGGGGGGTTTCTTAGGGTCCAGCTTTTATTGTTCAATGGTAGCCTCAACAGAGACTTCAAGGGAAGACAGGAGGTAAAATGGAAATCTTATGAATTTCCTACAGCTAAAGTGATTCAGTAAAAGAAAGTGGTATTGGAAGAATCTACGAAACCTATTTTCAAGTGTGAAATACTTGATATCATCATATGGCATATGTTGTCCCAGGGTTTGGGGAGTTGTTCTCTATTGAACCCTCCTTGTAGGTTATGCAACACTTCACCTTTATTAAAAAATAGATCCATTCCCTCCAAGTCAAAGACTTTACTGGTCTTCTTATGTAGCCATTCCTATGATTTCTTTAGAGACTTTGAAACCCGCACTGCCAACCTGGACATGTCTATCTGCCTAAGACTGTGCAAACTACATGGATAGATTATTGTCATGCCCTTGCATAAATTCCAAGAATGATGTGACCCCACCCTCTTGGTAGATATGCCACAGGGTCTCATTCCTTTTGAATTCCTCACATGATTCTGGTCAATATGAGTCCTATCCCCCCCATTTGCAACAAGCAGCAACACTTAGCAGAAATTTTAGACCGAATTAAAACTCTTTGTATCCAAAAACCTTTACCATTGTAGATATTGATGCAGAGGGACTATAAAATAGCTAAAGCAATCTCAAAACACTCATAAATAACCCTTGACTTATAATCTTTTAGCCCTTTCTTTACAAACTATCATGCAGAGTTATCAAGTAAAAGTGCATCAATTCAAACCTTTTTGGTCAAAAATTTCATTATAGACCTGATATTCAAAATGTAAGCCCTATTTGGGATATTATTTTGGCCCTTATCTAACATATATCAAAATGGAATTGGATTTCTTTGAACGGACTAGGGCAAAAACAAGACTGTTCCTATGCAAACCCTAGGACTGTTACAAAACTACTCTCAGTAAAAATGCCATAACTCACTCAAAACCTAATGAAATCACATGAAAACAAAAGCATTGTAAATTAGAAAAATATATATTTCCATCCATATATTATATTCCTTGATATAAGGCCATACCATGCCATACCATGCATGTTTTCAGACTGCAACTTTCAGAAAAACAAACTCACAAACCTGCCCTTAGTAAAATGATCATAACTTTCACAAAACATAATGAAAATCACTAAAACCAAAAGAAATAAAAAGATAACAACATTCTCAAACTTTTACAACAATTTTAATTCCTATAACTATCAGTACAAGGCCATACAAATATAAACAATAGGCCTACAACATTGGAATACACAGAAAAATAGGGTTTTATTCATCAAACTTCAAAATACAATTTCTCTCATGCCTCATTCAAGTTTGGAGGGTTCTTTTTATGCATTTCTCATCAATTCTAACTAATTAGAAATGGTTTCTTAATTTTCTTGTAACCGATTCTTGATTTTTGACACTTTTTACCTAAGTTACATGACCACTAACATTGATACTTTTGCAATTTTGAACTAATGAACCTATAACACCAAAATGGATCAACATGATCCCAAATGGTCATAAATGACCTTATTAGACTCCAAAACACTCAAAATGACCTTAAAAAATAATTCAAGGTGAGGCTCCTGCATCATACTCCCTAGGAAAAAGAGATTTGAGTTCCATCTCAAATGATAATAAGTGTTTCTTTCACTTATTCCAATTGTGTTGCATGCTTAGCTATTCTCTGACCTCCTCATGATCATCCCCATGTTTGGTTTGATCTGCTTCATGATTCTTAGTTTGTACTCTTTTCTTCCTCTCTTTCTTCTTGCATCTTCGCTTGCTTACCAGCTTCTCTGCTTGAAGACTCCAAGATTCTATGTCTCTTTCATATGCCTCATTACTACTATCCATTTCTTCATCTTCCATCAAGTGTGCACGCTTGAACAACTTTCCACACTATTCAATTTCTTTATCCAACAAATCATACTCATGACCACTAATCAAATCTATAGCTTTCTCATACAAATTCTCATGGAAATTGAAACTTTCCATGTGTCCACCTTCTGCTTGTTTAATCTCTGTCATTTCATCATTCAATTAAAACAAATTAGAATCAAAATATGCATTATTTACCTCATTTGTCTTTGTTGTCCCAATTTCTTTTTCATCATTTATCGCTTCCATATCCATATCTTCATGGTCTTCTATCAAGCCTCCTTCAAGCAACTTGTTTATTTTCTCCATCTCCTCTTTCCATAGGAGATAATTATCTTCTTCATCCACTCGTTCATCATACTAAGGCTCATCAAGCTTTGTCATATCTATGTCTGCACTCATTGCAAATTCTTTTTCTTCATCCTCCCAAGGATGTGTTATCACTACTGCAACTCCACACTTAACCTCTTCATTCATTTCTCCAAAAAGTCATTCATATCTACCATATCTTTTTTTCACTCTTTTTCTCCATACATGTTGCTGTAATCTTCAAGGTATCAACTAGTTCATGAGTTTCCTCTTTCTCCCATCACTTTCCTACACATTCCATATCTTCTAAAGGACCAAACATCACTGCAATCTCTCGTTCTGCTTCATCAAAAAGACATGTTGTTGTTGCATCTTCTTTTATCTTCTCTTTTCAAAGTAACCATCTATTGCCTTCTTTTCTAAATAATCATTTGTATGGGACACTTCACCTTCTTTCTCATTGTCCAATGCCAAACATTTTCCTAAGATGCTTTCTCAAGACACTATCATAATACAATCTCAATACATTTTTCAAACTCTCCCATTGTTCTATCAAACTCTGCAACTAGGCTTATCTTGTTGTCTTTCATCTTCCCCTTCTAATTTTTCTACTGCATCTTTCTATCTCTTCTCTTTTCTTGGATTCATCTTGTGATACCTCACCTAGGTTTTCTTTCCTTTTCCTCACTACCTAGTCTTTTGGCATCCAAGTTCTCAACTTCAACCAGTCAAAAAAATAATACACAAACTTCTAAAACTTTCCTTGCGCAAATATTTGGGCTTTGATACCAAACTTATGTAGAGGGATTTTAAAATATCTAAAGAAATCTCAAAACACTCATAAAGAACCCTTGACTTACAATCTTTTAGCCCTTTTCTTTACAAACTGTCATGCAGAGTTATCAAGTAAAATTGCAACAATTCAAACCTTTTTGGTCATAACTTTCAGTATAGACCTGATATTTAAAATGTAATCCCTGTTTGGGATACCCTTTTTGACCTTATTTAACATATATCAAAATGGAATAGGGTTTCTTTGAATAGACTAGGGCAAAAATAAGATTGTTCCTATGAAAACCCTAGGACTGTTATAGAACTACTCTCAGTAAAAATTCCATAACTCACTCAAACCCTAATGAAATAATATGCAACTAAAATAATTGTAAACTAGAAACAAATATATTTCCATCCATCTATTATATTCCTTGATATGAGGTCGTACCAGGCCATACCATGCATGTTTTCATACTACAACTTTCAAAAAAATAAACTTGCAAACCTACACTTAGTAAAATGATCATAACTTTCACAAAACATAATAAAGATTAGGAAAACCAAGAGCATTCAAAAGATAACAACATTATCCAAAATTTCAAACCATTTTCATGCATATAACTATCTGTACAAGGCCATACAAATAGAAATAACAGGACTGCAATGTTGGAATACACAGAAAAATAGGGTTTTTATTCATCAAACTTCAAAATACAATGTCTCTCATGCCTCATTTGAGTTTGGAGGGTTATTTTTATGCATTTCTCATCAATTCCAATGAGTTAGAAATAGTTTCTTTATTTTCTTATAACCAATTCTTAATTTTTGACACCTTTTACCTAAGTTACATGACCACTAACATTGATACTTTTGCAATTTTGATCTAATGAACCTATAGCACTCCAAAATGGATCAACATGATCCCAAATGGTCATAAATGACCTTATTAGACTCCAAAACAATCAAATTGACCTTAAAACATAACTCAAGGTGAGGCTTCTGCATCAGATATGAAAAGGAGATTAGCACAAGGCATGAAGATTAATGATCGACCTGTCATTGTGCCCATTCAAAATGACATAATTCCATAAATTTGCCTCATGAGAATTAGTATGCCAACCCATCTTATGATTAAAACCCTTGATAAAATCACAAAACTAAGTTCTACAGAGGCTAGAAGTGTTAATCCTATCAAAGGTCAAATGAGTGGCCATGTGATTACCCTTTATAAGTGTCCAATTCATCAAGATCTTTTGGTTACATGTCATACTTAAGTAATTATTAATACTCTTTAAGTTGATCTGGCTATAATCCATCTCGCCACTAAATCTTTTAGAATCTTTTTTAATAATATTACAAACAATATTATTAATATCTCTCCTTCTATGGCTCCTAAGACAAACCTTATGCAGGGTATCCAATATGATTTGATTTAAACACATGGTGCATTAGGTGTAGAATCTTGCTCCTTACATAAGAGGTTTTGGATTTGAGTAAGGAGGTTCTGTAGTTTTTTCTAACATCTCCAATTTCTCACATTTTGACCCAAGTTGGCCATGCCATCGACCACTTTATTACCTTCCTGATAGGTGTGACCTATTTCCTTCTGAGTGAACCCGATCAGTAAGCTCTTAATATCCTTAGTGATATCCTTAAGTTTCCAACTGCTATCAGTCCTACCAAGAGCAACATCAAGAATAATTTTTTATTCTCCTTCTATTTTTAATTTGTCTACTCCATATGAGAGCGCCAATTTGATCCCCCATAAGAGGGCCAGTCCCTCTGCCACATTGTTAGACGGGGTTCCTATGCCCCTGCATATGTAGCAATAAGTTTCCTTTGATCACTTCTTATGACTCCACCACCACTGGCTATACCTATGGTATTCTTCTCTACACCGTCAAAATTGAGTTTGACCCAGTCCTTGGGGGAGGTCTCCAAATGGTGTTTTGCTTGGCTATCTGCTTAGAGTTGTCAAAGGTGGTCATGTCAATTCTCAGACCCCAGTTCTTGGCAATCTAGATTTCCAGATCAGTGGGGGTTCCTTAATAGCTTTCAAAGTGTTGATGGACGTATTTTCTAAAACCATTCTACAAAAGGAGAAGAAGACATCCTTGGCATCCTTAGGTGTTTCTCTGAATATATAGTTATTCCTTTCTTTCCAAACACTCCACCCCAAATGTGGTGGAATTTGCCTCCATATCTCTCTGATTCTCAGGTGAGTAAAGGGTGAGAGACAATCATGTATGAAATCCTTAATATTTTCATTGTGAACCCAAACTATGCTAAGTTTATCCAAGGTTCTACCCCAGATCTCCTTGGTGAAGTCACAATGGAAAAGAATGTGTTGTATAGACTCTTCCTCTTTCTGACAAAGAATAGATATGTTAACAAGTTGGAAAGCTCTCTTGTTGAGATTATCAATAGTAAGGATTTTGTGGTGGGTGGTTGACCTCCAAAAGAAATTAATCTTAGGAGTTAGGTTTTTGTTCCAGACTTTTGTCCATAAACTACTATCCTAATCACTATTGGTCAGCATATTCTAAGACAATTTAATTGAGAAGGCCATCTTCTTATTCTGAGCCCAGAGCATTTCATCCTCCCTAGGGAATAAAGGAATTCTATAATTGCTCAATTCCAATTTCAGAACCAAGCACCCCTATAGTCAAATGTGTTCTTCCACTGTATTTGGCCATGAGTTTGAATCATGATGTAATTACTGACAAACCTCCCAAAATGAGTGACAACTCTAGATTCAATGTTGACACTATCCTGATTAGATAGAGGGACACCATGTAGCCAGTTGTCTTCCTAGAACCTAATTTTGTCCCCTTTTTCTAGTTTCCAATTATTACCTTGAGTTAGAGTTCTTCTAGTTTTGATCATTTTGTTCCAAATAATAGATCCTTTAGGAAGGCTCTCTCTCTCTCTCTCAATTATCCCAATATTTTCTCCATTGTACATGGCTTTCGTTATCTACACCCAATCCTTATCCTCCTTAAGGAATTTCCATCCAACCTTATCTAGTAAAGCTTTGTTCATCATCTAAGTCTTTCTGATCATCAATCTGCCTTGGAACTTAGGAAGAAAGATGTTATCCCAACCAATGAGATATATTCTCTTCTTTTCCTCAACCCCCATCTAGAGAAAGGTTTTATGAATCTTTGCAAACTTGTCTACAATGTATCTAGGCATTTTGAAGAGAGTGGGAAAGTAGGTGGGGATGCCTTGTAGGGAAGCCTTCAGGAGTTAAGATTAATTATGTTGTTTACCACATAAAAGTAAGACTAAGCTTAATCAAAAGTTGGGGATGTAACATATCTCCCCCATAAGAATCATTGTCCCTAATGATTTAATGTCTCCAAAGATCAAACCAACATAAATAAAAAGTGTTTACTCATCATATTAAAAAGTTTTAAAAGAGATAGGAAAATCTTTGATAAATATCCTCATAATTATCCTAGGTGGCATTCTCTTCTACATACTAGTCCCACTAGACCTTGCATTGAGTTATCTCTTTATTACATAAGTGTATCTTACGTGTTTTGAGCACCTTGATGGGATCGATCACTACCACCCTTGGGTCCTTCACTTGTATGGCATTCCAATCAAGAATAGGAACATGATTATATCCTGAAATAAACTTTTTCAAATAGGAAACATGGAAAACATTATGCATCATGACAAGAGCTGGTGGCAGAGTAATTATGTATGCAATTGGGTTGAACTCTTCAAGAACTTCAAAGGGACCCACATATCTAGGAGCTAATTTTGACATCTTTCCAAACTTAATGGAGCTCTTTTGGGGTTTGACCCTTAGAAGGACTTTTTCTCCCACTAAGAAATGTCTTGTGATGTGTTAGCATCCACATAACTTTTATGCCTATCATTGGCTTCTACTAGCCTTTTCTTAATCAGATGGACTTGCTCTTCCATTTCTAACAACATTTCTGGACCTAGGCTAATCCTATCTTCTATCTTATCCCAGCTTATAGGTGTTCAAAACTTTCTTCCATATAATGCTTCAAATTAAGCCATCTTAATCATGGAATGATAGGAATTGTTATAGGAAAATTTCATATGAGGAAGATAATCTTCCCATTTGTATTGTTGATCCATACAATACATTCTCAATAGATCTTCCAACACTTGGTTTACCCTTTTAGTTTAGCCATCAGTCTCAGGATGATAAGTAGAGCTTATATTCATCTGAGTTCCAAGTGAGCAAAATAAGGTTTTCAAAAACCTTGATGTCATATGGGCATCCCTATCTAAGATAATCTTCTCAGGAATACCATGTAATTTGAAAACTTCTTGTACAAATTTACGAGTGATGACTGGTGCCCCATCTGTCAAATTACCAGGTATAAAATGTGTCACCTTGGTGAGTCTATTAACCACAACCAGAATAACATTGTGCTTATTCCTTGACATAGGAAGTCCTTGCACAAAATCCATGCTAATGATTTTCCATTTCCATTTTAGAATTTCATGAGGCTATAAAAGTCTTGCCGGGTGATGGTGTTCTACCTTCACCCTCTGGCATTCTAGACATCCGGCTACAAACCTTGTAGCATCCCTCTTCATTCCCTTCTAGAAATATAAGGGCTTCACATCAGCTAGTAACTTTGTTACTCTAGGATGTCCTGAATAAGGTGTAGAATGGACCTCTTTCCACACAATATTCCTTAACTCCTTAGAGTTGAAAACATACATCCTTCCTTTATACCTCAATAACCGATTTGGTTCAAGATAAAATCCATCATATTTTAGATCCTAGGGGTTCTCCAACAAAGCCTATTTTACCTTCTCATAATACTCATCTCCCTTAGACTTTTGTAATTCTTGATTCTTAAAATTAGAATGTATGGAGATCATTGAGGAGATATGCCTTCTCCTACTTAAGGCATCCGCCACTCAATTTTCCTTGTCTTGAATGTATTTAATTTCAAAATCATAATCTGGGATTAAATCTAACCACCTTCTTTGGTGAGCATTTAGGTGTGGTTGAGTGAATAGATATTTGAATCCTTGATGGTTTATTTTTAGTTCAAAGGATTTCCCAAGAAAGTAGTGTCTCCACATTTGCAGTGCATGAATTACTGCTGTTAATTCCAAATCATGAGGGACATGGTTTTGTTCATAAGTTTTTAGTTTACTGAATTCATATGCAATAACTTATCCATCCTGGACAAGTACTCCACCTAATCCTTCCCCTGAGTCATCGGTAATGACTACAAAATGACCTTCTAGGTCAAGCACCTTTAAGATAGGTGGTGTAGTCAACTTTTCCTTCTGTTGGTCAAATGCCTCCTGGCACTTGTCTAACCAATCAAATATTTTTCCTTTTCTTTGCAAGGAATTAATAGGATAAGCAATTATTGAAAAGTTTTCCATAAAGTTTCTATAATAACCTGCTAGGCCCATGAAACTTTGGACCTCGTGCACATTTCTCGGTGCTAGCCATTCCAATATGGCTTTAATCTTGGTCAGGTCCATAGCTATTCGCTTAGCCAAAATTATATGACCCAAATACTATACTTCCTTTTGAAAGAATGTACACTTAGAGAGCTTGCCATACAATTTATGCTCTCTTAACCTCTGAAGAATAATTCTTAAATGTTGAAGGTGTTCTTCCTCACTCTTAGAGTAGATTAGGATATCATCAAGAAAAACAAGTACAAACTTGTCCAAGCAGTCTCTGAACACACTGTTCATTAAGTTCATAAAAATTGCAGGTATGTTTGTTAATCCAAAGGGAATGATAGTGAATTCATAATGTCCATACCTTGTTCTAAAGGTTGTTTTGTGAATATCCTCTTCTTTTATCCATAATTGATGGTACCTAGATCAAAGATTGATCTTAGAAAACATAGTTGCAGCTCACATTTGATCAAAGAGATCATCAACGTGCGGAGATGGATACAATTTCTTTATTGTTGCTTTATTTAACATGCGATAATCTATACATAACTACAATGTACCATCTTTCTTTTTCACAAAAATTATTGGTGCTCCCTAGGTTGATAAACTAGGTCTTATCAATCCTTATCAAGTAATTCCTACAATTGAACCTTTAGCTCCATTAACTCAGTTGTGGTCATTGTATATGGAACTTTAGATATAGGTTCCGAACCTAGAATTATATCTATAAATAAATCAAAAGCTCTTTTAGGAGGCAATCCTGATAGCTCATCTAGAAACACATCCTCAAAATCTCTAAGAATAGGATACCTATCAATATCTGATCTTTCCTGACCTATAGACTCCCTCTTCTCAACTCCTTGAAGTTTCTGAGATTCATAAAACATTAAATCATCTTAGAAATTAGTTTCCTTAAGACTATATATTTCTTCCATTTAATAGCAAAGAGCTAACATCCTTTTCTCTGAGCTCTTTTCATTTGTAGGGCAAAGATGTGTCTCAGCTTAACCTCTCTTGGGTTACCTTGTAGAAAGACATCATTCATGAGGTCATCTAGACATTCTATTATTTTTACATAACAATCCACCTTATCCTGATGTCTCCATAGCCAGCTAATCCCAAGGATAACATCATATGAGCCTAATGGGGCTACTTAAAGATTCACTTCAGTGGAGAAACTTGGAAGTTCAACCTTAGCCTCAAAAAAGCATTGCTCTACCCGAGCTTTGGTCTAATTTGCATATTCAATTGACCAAGTATTTCCCATGTATCCATCTTTTCTAGAAATTTTACTTAAAACTTTAGGGGAAATAAAACATTCTGTTGCACTAGTATCGATTAAAACTAAAATTGGAAAGCCAGATAAAATATGTGTAGTTTCAATAGGAGTGATTTGATAGTTGGATTGCCTATCATTCAGGGCTGCATATGCATTTCTGAAATGTTACTTGCTAAGAGGGTAAAGGATTTCCTCATGGCTTAATTCCCTACGTCTTATTAGGACACTAGTTGGCATAATGATCACCACCACATGAATAACACCCTCCCATGGGTCCTCGCCTTTCATGAGGCTTCCCAGAATTATCTCCATTTTTCTTGGAGTTATTATTGCCCTTCTTTTCACCCTTGGATTCATTCTACTTGTTCTTGGACCCTTTATCACTTTTCTCAGTAAAATCTTACTTTTTGCCCTTTTTCTTAAAAGAGTGGGAGGATTGGGACCAATTATACTTTTTGCAATTCATTTCCCCATAATCAGACATAGATTTCAATTTTTATTCTTGTTTGATAGCTTTCTCATAAACCTAGTCCATTGAAGTGGGACTGTGCATATCAAATTCACCCCCAATCTAGGTATTCAAACCCATAATAAACTTTCAGATGTGAAACCTCTCATCTTATTGATATTGTAGAACATACTTGAGTAGGCGACTGAACTTTTCCTAGTCATTCAAAAATAAATCACCTTGTCTTAGATTTTGGAAATCTATAAGCTTTTGGTCATAAGAGTTCTACAAACCATTCCCAAGTTAAACTCATGGACCTCAAGTTTAACTCCATTTTCTTATTCATCCACCAAGTGGATGCTTCACCTACCAATTGGTATGCTCCCCATACATCTTTGGTGATTTTAGAATAATTTCTTATTTCAAATTATTTCTCCATTTATGTAAGCTATGCCTTCACAGCATCTCTACATACAGTCCCATCAAAATTGGGAGGAGTAACTTTTTCATGTCTCTGGATAATTCCAAAGCCAATTGGCTTCTTCTATCCTCTTCATGTCTCATTTTGGAGTTATTCTCTCCATGTTCACTTTCAATGGTATCCTCATGACATACTTTGTCATCACTCCTATGATAGGCTTCCCACCTGGGTCCATGCTAACCCCTAACCTCCTACTCGAGAGTTCCAATTATTGCTCTAGTCTCATGGAGCATAGTTGTTTAGGGGAAAATTGGATTTGTTAATGTTCTAGTGTTTAAATGTTTAAATCCTCCTTTCCACCTTACATTCAAGGATCTAGGGTCGAGTGACGAGCACTATCATACCCTAGGTCACTTGTAGATGTAGGGAAACTTGGATTAGGGAATTTAATTATTAATTTTCCTTCTCTTATGTCCAATTAACCATTAAAACCTTAATTATGCAAATATGGCAACAAATTGATGAAAGACAAAAAAAACTCTTACAGACAGGAATAAAATACCAAATCACAGAATACCTATTTTTAGGGTTCCAAAGCGGAACAGTTAGGGATACTGGAGTGGGTGCCCAAGTCCAAGGTACCTGCTTTTTCATGAAATCTGGACCTCCTTCCGACACTGATCAGCCCTGTAACTTCTATTTTTGGAGATCTATCTGTGGAGGACACTAGAGCGAGCACCCAAGTCCTGGAAGTGCTCTTGTGTCTGACTTTCCTTCAGATCCTGAATCCTTGATGCCTGCCAATCCTTCGTGTAACTCCACTTTTCCCAAATGCGACACCTATAACCTGCAATCACAAGACTTGGTTTGGGGGTTGTGGTGTTTAGACTCCTGCCTCAGTCAAGCGCCGAAGGACACTTAAGTCTCCAAACACCATTGTCAGATAAAGAGTGTGTGCCCTTGTGAGGAAGAGGCAAAAACTAAAGGAATCAATGATGAAAACACAATATTATGTGACCTTGTAGTGAAGCTCTCATGGGAGGAAGATGCTCTTCATGCAATGAGGAGATTGATGCTCAAACATGCAAATATCAACACACAAAACACACAAGTCTGCTCTTGCAACACAATAGAAGCCTTGAATCACCTTGAGAACACTTGAACATCATGATTGCCATCTAATTGAAATCTAGTCTACAAATGAATGCCTATGCATTCTTATATATGCAACTACAAGCACTCCCACCAAGATTTTAAAAACTAAAACTTACCATGTCAGCAAAAGGACCAAATAACGGTCATAAACTGACACCCAAAAATTAGGGCTGCATCAAAATAGGGCAGAGCTAGGGTGTGGGTGCCCAAGTCCTCCCCCCTATTTTGGGTAGGGTACAACTCAAGGGGTCCACCTAGGTCTCATTCCATCGGGATGCCAAAATATGAACTAAAATGTCCTAAATGCATGCTAAAGACCTGGGAGCTAAACCTTATGATGGAAAAGCCCCCAAGGGGACATTTTTCAACATTACATTTAGCCCCCACTTTAATGTATGTATAAACGGGAGGCCAATACATGCATTAAAGTAAGGTCACAAACACAACAAACACACCAAGCATGGAGAAGACACACCAATCACATAGAAGACAGTCATAGGCACAAAAAACACAGAGAAGACAGTTACAACCACATAGAACATGGAGAAGACAGTTAATGCATAGAGGACACATTAATGCATGGAAGACAACCATGATTTATTTTCTTTTCTTTTTCTCATATATATGAAATGCAAATGCAAGTATTGGAAAGTAAACAAACCTCCCATAATACAGGATGTACTACCCTAAGGCACAGGTCTCTGTATATATGGGGCAACACACATGCAAGACACACAAAACCTCAAAAAATGCATACCGCATATGGGGCAACAAACATGCCAAACAAAACAAGCATGCCAAAACACACACTTGAAGACACGGAGAAAACACGACAGACAAGTGATGGTGTGTTCCCTATTTCTAGGCTCATCACCATCTCAGGCACATTATAGGAACACACCAATGATTGGGCTTCGTCACAACAATCACCAAAAACACGCTTAAGGGTTGAGTTAGTCACAGAACCGCTCCTTGCCTCTGCAGAGGACTTTTGAAAATGTAACCCCATCCGCGTCACAGAGACGCCTTACAGTGAAAAGGAGGTATGAGCTCAAAAGTATACAACCCCACCTACATCACAGAGATGCCTTACGGTGAAAAGGAGGTATACGCAATAGATAGATTGATTGATTGCAAAAAAACTTACGATGGAGGAAGTACTCGCCGTACTAGCCTACACCTAAGGACAAGCACATTGTTAATATCTACAATAGACAGCTTACCTTATATATGCCCCCACCCTAAGGTGGTTGATATCAGGTACCGATATCAAGCACATTAAGGTAGGAATAAAAAACACAAGGGAACACTGACTTTTACAATGCCCATTCCCTCCTAGAGGTGACATGTACTTTATGATTGCCAAATGTTCCCACAAATACATCCCTGCAAGAAACATGTTAGTGTCTACAACATCATGATAAACAACAACATCAATGCATATGACTAACCACACAAAGAGCCAAGGTTATAAAATGAATTTGGAGTCTGAGGATAACTGTAGGGCTATACCACGAAGCTCTCCGAATCAAGTACCACCAAGGCTAGATTCAAAGGCAAAGAAAGGTGCATAGAGCAGCATTATTGTTAAGGTTTGTAAATGCGATAGAAACATCATAAAATTCACTACGTGGAAATCATGAGTGATTCCACTAGCCAAGCATCGGATAAGATATACAACCCCATCATCATATTAGGAACTAAGTCCATTTTTTGATTGCTCTCGAAAGGGACACTAGGTCCACATCAGTATAAATGTTTGTCATCATCCGCCTACTAGATGGAAACACTAGAGGAAGGGAAACAATAAATAAGAGAGGAGAAACAAGTGTCTTAGGGATAGTCATGTAGGAGGGTGCCCCCAGGTCACCAACCACAATGCTATGTCTATAAGACACAACACACAACAATGAAATCAGAGAGAGGCAATTTAGAAGAATGATGATACAAATAGAAGGTCACAACAAAGGCAGTCTCCTAGTATCTTGAACCTTACGGGAGAATCTAAGGTCATCCCAAGAGGCCTAAACAACACATAACACATCATGGGGGGAGCACATCACAAGAGAGATAAAGGGTTAGAGATACTTACCTATAGGGCCCTTGTTAGGCTAGAAGTTGTTTATAAGAAAATCATCGTCGTCATCTTCCCACTCCCTAATGTTGGAGGATAGTGGGACATAAGGTATCATAGCCCAATTCATGTCTTGCTCATCATGTTGTTTATTGTTAGGATCATGTTTGTTTGGTTGAATGTTGGGATCAATGTTTTCTTGTTGAGAGGCAAGGTAAGCCCATCATCTTCTCTTCCTCCCTTTTGCAAGTTTACGTTGTTGTACTTTACAACTTAGTTTTTGTAACATAGGGCTTTGCTTTGTTATGGATTTTTGTGTTGTAGAGGAGGAAGCACCAAGATCAAAGGTCCTTTGTCTAGGTGGAATGTTTTTTTTGTTGAAGCGTACTATCGTACTTATTCTCTATCCTCTTAGTGATGTCCAAATGACTTGAATATTCAAAGGAGGGACATTAAAGGTCTTCAATTCCTTAGTGAAATCCAAGGTGTGTGAGCAATCCACTAAAGGAAGAAGGTTGGTGGGATGATCCACAAAGGTAGGAATTTGATTATTGTTAAATGAATGCTTATTTTCTACCCATGTAATGTTCTTTGTTAAAGGGAGTTCTTCATTCACTAATGCTTCATCTTGGCCAGGGAGAGCAGTGGAATTACTAAAGCTATCCCTAGTCTTCTCATTTGAGTATTCAGTTATAGGGGAAGTAGGATAACTTATGGGATCATCATCATCTTTTTCCTTGCTACTTATGGAGGAGAACTCAGTTAAGCTTTCTAATATCATAGGATGTTCACTCATGAGGGTTAAAAATTGGTCAAAATCAAGGTTTTTGACAAATACATGCAAAGATACCATTGAAAAATGACATGAAGGTGCCATTCCAATGTAAGATCAGATTTTTAAATTGATGCAAAAGACAAGCACAAAAGAATGTATGAAAATGACTTAAAATGCTTGATTTTTTTTGTAATTTTTCAATGCAAATGAATGAAGCAAAGGGTTCTATAAGGATTTTGATCAAGAGTAAAAAGATATATGTCTGATATCAGTCCAAAATAGCAATATAATCACTCCCAATACACTCTTGATGCAAATCCAAGATAATGCCAAGTCAAAATATAGTGAAAATATGTCAAAATAGGCACTTTTTTCACCAAAGATCAATGCAAAAGAGCATAACAAAGGATGTTGTGAGGAAAATTATGATGGAAAGAAAATAATATCAGTAATAACAGTCACTTGGTGTCAAAATACCCAGCACAACATGCTTTTAGTACCACTTAAGGTAAAACCCTAGTGAAAATATAGCAAAAATAGGTTATTTTTCATAGTTTTTTAACTCCAAGACCTAGCAAAATGAGTGTTGTAAGGAATTTTAGGAGGCAAAGAAAATAATATCAATAATATTAGTCACCTCAATCCATAAAATTGATCACAACATGTTTAGAGTGCAGACTATGTCAAACCTTAGGGCCACAATAGCCAAAATGTGTGGTTTTTTGCAAAATTTTCACTACAAGAGCCCGATGAAAGGGTGTTGTGAAGATTTTTATGAGGGGAAGAAAATTATTACCCTGATAATAGAAAAATAATGCAAAAATACATTTCACAACAAACCTATGGTGCAAGTTTATAAAGTCGATAAAGCTAATTTTAGTGAAAATTGTTGTTTTTGAAGCCCTAAGTTTGAGATCTTGGGATAAAATTCTATGTGAATGCTTTGAAGTCTGATTTATGATTAAATTAACTTAATCTTAGATATGAAAATTATTTTCAAGCCTTATCATGCAAAATGCCCATACAAATTTAATGAAAATGCATCAAAATTGCTAGTTTTTGTTGAAATTTTCTATGTAAAAATGTAAATATTTTAAATCTACATGTAAATTCACACTAAAATGCAAGACTACAGCCAAATTCAAATTTGAATGATTCTCTAAAATCAGTATGAAAATCTGATAAAAGATTTTGCCTACTACCCCTAGATTTTGGAATTACTAAGTTATATAAAATTGTCAAATTTTCCACAAAACCCTAGCAATTAAATCATGAAAATGCAATGTAAAATTTTGAATTTTTGGATTTTTCTGTAGTTTATATCAGATCTGATGCAAAAATCATGAATTAGGAAAATTTAGGAATAAGTGATGCAATTTAGTAAGCCAAACAATGCAATTTTTTTATATTTTTCAAAATTTTCAATTTTTTTTGAATTTTTCTCAATCTAATGAAATGAATGACCAAATGAACAAATGAAATCAATCCAAATATGAAGAAAAACACTTAGAAAGTTGCAATTTATGTCCAAAAACATGGGTTCACCAAAATGTTTAGGGGAAAATTGGATTTGTTAATGTTCTAGTGTTTAGATGTTTAAATCCTCCTTTCCACCTTGCATTCAAGGATCTAGGGTCAAGTGACAAGAACTATCACACCCTAGGTCACTTGCAAATGTAGGGAAACTTGGATTAAGGAATTTAATTATTAATTTTCCTTCTCTTATATCAAATTAACCATTAAAACCCTAATTATCCAAATACAACAACAAATTGAGGAAAGACGGAAAAAGCTCTTGCAGATAGGAATAAAATACGAAATCACAAAATACATGTTTTTGGGGTCCCGTAGTGGAATAGTCAGGGACACTGGAGTGGGCACCCAAGTCCAAGGTACCTACTTTTTCGTGGAATCTGGACCTCCTTCTGACACTGATCAACCCTATAACTTATGTTTTCAGAGATCTATCTATGGAGGACACTAGAGCGAGCACCCCAGTCCTAGAAGTGCTCCTATGTCTGACTTTCCTTCAAATATTGAATCCTTGATGCCTGCCAATCCTTCCTGCAACTCCACTTTTCCCAAATGCGACACCTGTAACTTGCAATCACAAGACTTGGTTTGGGGGTTGTGGTGTTTAGAGGCTTGCCTTAGTCAAGCCCCAGAGGACACTTAAGTCTCTGAACACCGTTGTCAGATAAAGAGTGCGTACCCTTGTGAGGCAGAGGTAAAAACCAAAGGAATCAATGATGAAAACACAATATTATGTCACCTTGTAGTGAAGCTCTCATGGGAGGAAGATGCTCTTCATGCCATAAGGAGATTGATGCTCAAATCTGCAAATATCAACACACAAAACATACAAGTTTGCTCTTTCAACACAATAGAAGCCTTGAGTCACCTTGAGAACACTTGAGCATCATGATTTCCATCTAATTGAAATCTAGTTTATAAATGAATGCCTAAGCATGCTTATATATGCAACTACAAGCACTCCTACCAAGATTTTAAAAATCAAAACTTACCGTGTCAGTAAAAGGACCAAATAATGGTCATAAACTGACACCTAAAAATAGGGCTGCCCCAAAATAGGGCAGGACTAGGGCATGGGCGCACAAGTCCTCCATCCTTATTTTGGGCAGGGTACAACTCAAGGGGTCCACCTAGGTCCAATTTGCCATGGAACCTAGGTCTCATTCCATCAGGATGCCAAAATATGAACTAAAATGTCCTAAATGCACGCTAAAGACCCAGGAGCTAAACCTTATGAGGGAAAAGCCCCCAAGGGGACATTTTCTGATGTTACAATAGCAAAGATCTAATTGAGTTTAGAATTGGAGTGGCTTGAAAGTTTCCCTTCTTCCTAGCTATCTCCCATATTAGTTCTTGTCTAAACCATGTTGCAATCTACTTCTCCTGAAGTTTGCATTATAGTTTCCACTGATTACATATAATCAATCATTTGTTACAATTTTCTTTTAAACCTTGCAATTGCAAGTCACTTTTAGATTGGGATATCTTCCCAAGTTTTTCCTCATCCTTGAGGTTTACCAAATTAGAGTTAGGAGGTGGATGTACTCACAGGTACTCATCCACAACCTCTTGAGAACTACAGGATCCTTAAGATCACTTTCCAAGATTGGTTCTTTAGGTGCAGAGGGTTTCCCTGATTCATTTTTAGAGATAGTAGTAGTAGTCCTAACCACTTTCTCCTTCTCCTATTTGATGCGTTTAATAGCATCAACAAAAATTTCATCATTAGCTAACCATGCACCTCTCAAGCAACTAGTTTAGCCAAGGCTTTTAATTCTTGAGGCTCGGTCCCTCATAGCCTTAAGGTAACATCCATTTCCCATTACCTTCTTCCTGGGTGTCATTCTTATTCTTACCAATCTAGTATAAGAACATCCAAACATTAGCAAATGTTAATGTCAAAGGAAAACTTTATGTAGTGATCTCGTAGGTCCATGTATTGAACCTGGTAGCTCTAATAAAATATGTAACAAGCCAATTCTTGTTACCAAAAATTAGCCAACTTAATTACCATTAAGCACAAGATCATGATTAACATAATCATAGTTAGGCAAAGTAATAATCAATATCATAAACAAAATTCAATATGCATATGTTTTTGGATATTGAAAAAATGAAAGTTACAAAATTCCAAGCATAAAATACTAGGGAATTCCTTTCACTATACATTTGTAATGTTTTGCTAATACAACCAATGATAAGTTTACACATAATATTTGACTATCAAGTCATATAAAAGAATGTACTACATTTGGAACTTTGACATTTGTCTTCATAAGTCTCATCCTGTCTTCTGCTGGGGAAGGAGAGCATACCTGAGTGCTTTTCCTCCAACCATAGACCGACGGTCCCCCGCACAACTTCCTTCCTAGAAGCAGCCCTACCCTTTACAAAGGGAATAGATATAAGGAACCATTAGGTTTTCCATCTGAGTATCTAGTGTTGTGTCCTTCATAATACTTCGTGGTCATACAAATATAGATCTACTCTAACTATGTATGACACTACTACTGGAAGCATTATGCCATCTGGAGCACAGTGAATTGACTAATGCATGTAGAGATGGATGCATTACTTTGGCCAAAGATTTGTATACATAAATGTTTCAAATGTTTACACACCTCAACTCGACTTAGAAGTTGTCTCATCCTACAGTGTTCATACTTTGACCCCTCTAGGTCACAGTAAAGATAGGTTCAATTCACCATTAGTCCATCTAACTTGGACTTTTGACTCTGATTCCAGGAGTACATTCATTAATTGTCTTTTTGCCTATGCAATAGGGAATCCATGGCTCCATGTCATTCTATTCCCATTCTTTCTTTTTACAAGATTACATGTTCATGGTTTCAATTTTTAAGACCATCCTTGGTCTAAGATTCTATGATTACTTTATTTCAAGGTTTTCATCAAATTCACATCAGTTATAACACATACTATTATAGTCGATAGTACCAATAAATTGACAATATTAAATAGACCTTTAGTCAAAAAGAATTTCTAGAATGTGTTAAAGGTCTGTGCATGTTTTGCAAGTTATGGTTGTGATCGTGGAAGCATGTGATGAAGAATCCCCTATTATTACACCGTTTGGCCAACCTAGAAGTTTGTGTTGATTGTGGAGTTGATTTGATGATAATGTGAGTGTTGTGTAGCATGCTTGGATAGATTTGGGTCCAAGCTAAGGATTAGAGTGGTTTTCCTTCATTCTCTTGCGTCATGGAATGTTTATGTCCAGACCTAATTCAAATAATGTGTGTTTGTTGACCTTGGAGATTGCTTCAAGGATTGAATATTGTGTTGTCGACCTTGAAGATTGTTTCAAGGTTGATGGTGATATAAATAAGTGTCAAGCATTCATGTGTGTGTGTGGAGTACACATGGCAAAGATGAATTTTGTGATGTGAAAATGATAAAAGTGTAGATTGTTTGTCATTGATGTCAAGGTTGATGACAGGGATGTCTAAGTTCCATGATGCCATGATGTTGATAAGGTGATATAGTGATTCAAGGTAGGTGATGGTCATGAGGTGCATGATGTTGTGAATATGGTTTTCATGATAAGGTCTCTCAAGCATGTTGGTCATGATGCTGATAAGGTGATATAGTGTTTGTGTCATACATGAGATCAAGAGATTTCATATGGTTTGGTGTAGTAAGATGGATACTCATGCTCTTGGTAGGATGTTTTCATGCTTGTCTTAGAATGGATACTCATGCTCTTGGTTTACTATGGTGTTCATGATATGTGTTCTTAGATCTATGAGAATGTTCTTTATGTTGTTCATGGTATATCATGTTGCGGTTGTAGTTCATGCCTTGTTTTTATTTGATTTTGATAGCTTGTTGATACTTCAAGTATTTGTTACTTGAAGTCAAAATGCAAACAAGGTGTTCAGGGGTACAATGCTTCATATGTTTTCATTATTTCTTCAGGAGGAAGTTGTATGTCTTCATTTGGGTCCGTGATGTCTTCATTCAAGAATAGTTCACATGGTTCACATGCATGATGCATGTTCATGTTCAAACAAGTGGGGTTTCGTTCATACATGCTCCAAAGATCTTCAAAAGCTTACAACTTTAAAGATCATGAAAGGTTTATATGTTGTTGATTGAGTACATTAGTATGTGATAGAGAAAGGAAGAGTTTAAGGCAACAAGGTGATCCATCATCAATCTTATTCATGATATTACACAAAGAGTTGTTATGCCTTCATGAGGTATAGTGGTGAGTGTCATGATGGTGATGATGTCAAAAGTATACAGGTGTTGATCCTTGTTTGTTAGTATTGTCATACTTCATCACATGATCAAGTTGTTGATGTTTGGTTTTAGTGAACTCTAAGTTGGTTTGATCATTTACCTTCTTGTTCGTCATAAGAGTTGGTCATAGGTGCATGGTAATGATACAAGATGATGATGTTACAAGTGTTTGATAGCAGCAATGTTTCTCTGTACCAATCATGCTTCTCTAATAAGGTGATATCCCTACAAAGTAATTTGAAATGGTATTCAAGTCTATAAAGGTGTTTGTGTATTAGGGTTTGTGGCTTAAAACCCTAAATGTATCTTCCATATTCTAAACATACTATAACCTTCATAAGACTAATGCACTTTTGTTTTAATCTTGAGGTGACTTATTATCTTAAGTTATCTTAACTTAAGTCACCAGTTGAAGGGGCTCATATTCCATCTACATTACCAACCCCTTTTGAAGGCACTGACTCCTCAGGTTATCTATCCATGCAATGAGAGGCAAAAAGTAATTGAAGCTTATCATTTAATTGTGCCTGGGTGCAAAAACCTTAATCAAAGGTTAAGATTTAAACTTATTTAAAATTCCAACAGCTCCTCCTCAATGAAGAACTTGACGGTTGACTCTCCAACTACCTTGTTCGGTTATTGAACTAAACCAGAAGGGCTAGTGTTTTTTATCTCTCGCTCCAATTGACAGTGATGAAAAATGAGACTTGGCTTTTGGTGACCAAAAGATGCATACCTACACACTAATATGTAGTTTATGAAGTATGGTGGAGAATTATAGAAAAATTGAAGAGATAATAGACCTACCTATAAAGGTATAGGTTGTCCACTTTCTTGTGATATAATCTATGTTTTGGAGGGCTTGAAGAAAATGTAGGTTTTGTAATGATTGAAAGAGTTTTTGATTGAATAATAATGTGATAAGTTAGAGTTGTATGAGAGATTGCAGAGATTTAATGAAGATATGTTTATAAGAGCATGGATTATCACTTTATTGCAGAGAAACAATGAGGTATGTCTCTGTTATGATATGTAATCTTTTTTGACAAAGAGAAGGGAGAAATAGTTTATGAAAGAGTTAAGAATATCAAGGTTATATTGTATGTGTTTAGAATGAAGGTTTGAAGAACCATGTGTTCAAGTTTGTTCTTTGAGTATATCTTTTTGTTCAAGATGTGAAGTCTGTAGAGAAGTTGTTGATTATGTACTTGTTAAAATAGAGTCCTATGAAGGTGTTCTTGTGTATATATGCAAAAAGGTGTTGGTTGTGATGTGAAGCAGAAAAGAGAAGAGGCATTCTTATTCAATTTCGATTTTGATTGTAACAGGGTATCACCCCGAACTAATTTTTTCTTTCTAGTGTTCATATATTTTCCAGTGAGGCACATTCAACCAGTGAGGCATATTTAGCTAGTGAGGCACTTGTATTAGCCAATGAGGCTTGTATCTAGTGAGGATTCTACTAGTGAGGCATTTTTACTTGTCAGTGAGACATTTTGTGTAGCTAATGAGGCATTTTTAGAGTGGTTTTTCATCCATATGAGGGTTTTCCACTCATCAAATCAGGTGTTATGTTTCTTGTTTTTCTCTATGTGTTCATGTGTCCTAATGCTCTTATGATTGATTAAAGGTCTTGTTCATTCTACTAGTCATTATGCTTTCTTGAATCCTTGATGTCTTTCTCATGTTTAAAAGGTGCAAAAAGTTGTTAAGTTTTCTAAACCAATGATTCACCCCCCCTCTCAGTGGTCTTGTACTCCAACAAAAAGGGCAATAAGGGCTTTCATGAGTTAGACGACTAGATGCAGTGAGAAGGTGTCTACTATCTTTCGATACAGATGTGAAGGTGATGATTTGTGTTCTTCATTAGAAATAAACCCATGCATGTGTTAGATGCAATTATATTAGTGAACCTCTTCTTCTTTCTTCTCTATTTTTTAGTGGGTAGTGAGTCCACTTGGACAATGAGTCCCCTACAGTGAGCAATCTTTGTATGGAAGTGAGCCTCTTTTAATTCAGTGTTGCTATATTGTGCGCTAATCCTCACTGTGGTTTTTCCCTTTTAGGGTTTTCCACGTAAAAGTATGGTGTTTTCTTCTGCATGGTGTTGATGTGTTTATGTTATTTGATTTTTATGTTTAATCTTTATAACAAATTAAGGGTCTAAGTAAACTAATGTGGATGTGATTATGTTTATGAGGGTTTGAAATTTTTGATACAACTGATTCACCCCCCTCCCTTCTCAGTTGTCTTGTGCCTTTAAGAATTGGTATCAGAGCTAGGTTCCTTTGAAGAAAGTTTAACAGCTTGAGGTAGATCCGGGATGGTGCACAAGAAGGATATTCCCTTATTTGATGGATCAAACTATGCACTCTAGAAGGTAAGGATGGAAGACTTTCTAATTTCTCTTGGTTATGAAGTCTAGACATGTGTCATGTCTAATTACATTGTACCTGACAAAGGTATAAATACTGAAGATGAAATCAAAGCTGGGAAATAAAAGGTAAGGCAAAACATGCTCTCTTGAGTAGACATACTAATTCTAAATTGGTCAAAGTTGTGGATTTGAAAATTGCTAATGAGATTTGGAAAAGGTTGGAAAGTGTTTATGAAGGAGATGAGAAGGTTAAAAAGGATAAATTGTAAAATTTGAAGCTCACTTATGAGACCATGTGAATGTCTAAAGATGAAAACATTACAAGCTACTTGCAGAAGGTGGAAGAAGTTGTCAGTATAAAAGGACTTGGTGGGAAGATCGATGATCAAGAAGTGATATTGAAGGTACTTAGAACTCTTCCTAAAGGTTATGGTCATAAGGTTTTAGCTATTGAAGAATTACAAAATTTGAATCAATTTAACAAAGAACGACTTTGCTTGGCACTCTAACTGCTTTTGAAATAAGAGAGTTTGGTACAAGCAGTGGAACTGAAAAAGATGTGACTGCCTTTAAAGCTAGCAAAATAGAGAAGACTATTGAATCAGATCCAGAAGACTTTGATGAAGTAAAAGCTAACATTTTGTAAAGAATAAAAAGGGGTACTGGTAATTACCTTTTAAATGTTTTAGTTGTGGAAAAATAGGTCACTATGCTTTAAGATGTTCAAATAGAGCTCTGAGAATTAAGAATAAGAAAAACAAAGGAAGGTTGGTCAAGAAAAACTACTATGCAAGCATTTCTGATGATAAATCAAGTTTTGAAGATGATATTAATGATGAATGCTTGTTTATTTCCATAAGAGATGAAACTAGTTCTGTTAACTCTAGAAGATATGTGAAGAAAAGGAGTTCGGAAGCATGTGCTAACCCTAAAGGCACTGTAATATCTACTTTTCATGCTATGAGTGAAAAGGATGTCTAGGTCATTGATAGTGGATGCTCAAATCATATGAAAGGTGATAAAAGTAAGTTTATTAAACTTGAAAAATTTGATGGTGGATTAGTTAGGTTTGGTGGTGATGAAGTTGCTAAGATTTGTGGAAAAGGTTCAATCAGTTTTGATGGAAAGCATAACATTGACGATGTTCTTTATGTCAAAGATTTAAAACATAATCTCTTGAGTGTTGGAAAGATGTGTAGAAAAGGGTACAATCTTATGTTTAAGAATGATGGGTGTGAAATTAGAAAAGGCTTTGGAATAGTAATTGTTGCTGGAAAGAAGATAGGTGGAAATGTTTATCATCTCAACGGTGGTGTTATTTATTGTCTTACATCTTAGATCAGTGAGAGTTGGTTATGGTATAGGAGATTGTGTCACATCAATTTTGATAGCCTAGGAAGGAGGAGTTTAGTTTGAGCTATGAGAGATCTACCAAAGTTAACAAAGCCTATTACTATTGTTTGTATGGAATATCAGTTTGGAAAATAAACTAGAAGAAGCTTCAAAAGCAAGGATCAGTCATCTACCAGATTGTTGGAGTTGTTGTATCCAGACCTATGTGGTCCTACCAAAGTAAGGAGTTTTCAAGGTGACAAGTATTTCATGTTATTTATTGATGATTGCTCTAGAATGACTTGGGTCACTTTTCTTAAGTAAAAATTAGAAGCCCTAGATAAGTTTAAATATTTTAAAACAATGGTTGAAAATGAATTGGATATGAAAATCAAATGTTTGAGGTATGACAGAGGTGGAGAGTTTACTTCTAATGAGTTTAACATGTTTTGTGATAATCATGGGATAAAGAGGCATTTATCTGCTCTCAGAACTCCTCAGTGGAATGGAGTGGTTGAAAGGAAGAATATGACTATTCAAGAAGCTAGAAGAATAATGATAAAGGAAGTAAACTTACCAGAAGTCTACTGGAGAGAAGCAATTCATACTATTGTCTACATATAGAACAGAGTACAAGTGAAAGAAAATAATACAAAGACTCCCTATGAGCTATGGTATGGAAGGATTCCCACTATTAAATATTTCAATGTTTTTGGAAGCAAATGTTATATCAGAAGAGATGAAGAACTAGGAAAGTTTGATGCAAGAAGTGATGAAGGTATTTTCCTTGGATACTCTAACAAAAGTTTGTTTTACCAATGCTATAATAAGAGGCTAAGAAAGTTTGTTGAGAATGCTAACATTAAGGTTGATGAAGATATACAAAAGTTTTTAGAGATTAATGGATATGAATCAAATAAGTCTTCTTGTGAAGAAGAAGAAAAGACCAAAGAGAAGGAAGTGCGAGATGAGTCTCAAGAAACTCCAAAAATAGAAGTACAAGTTGAAGAACAAGAAGCTCTAGAAAAGCTTCTAAAACTCCCAAATATGTGCAGAGGCATCACACTAAAGATCAGATCATTGGTGACAAGAACAAAGGTGTACTAACAAGAAGAAGAGCTGCTGAAGATCAGGTAAATTTATGCTTACTTTCCAAATTTGAACCTAAAACAGTAGTTGAGGCATGCAAGGATGAGTATTGGATCAAAGCTATGGAAGAAGAGCTAATGTAGATTGAGAAGAATCAGACTTGGGAACTTGTCCCAAGACCAAAGAATAAGAATGTGATTGGAACTAAGTGGGTATGTACAGGAACAAGTTGAATGAGAATGGAGAAGTGGTAAGGAACAAGGAAAGACTTGTGTATAAGGGGTACTCACAAGTGGAAGGAATAGACTATGAGGAAACCTTTTCTCTGATAGAAAGAATGGAGGTAGTTAGACTGTTTCTGGCTTTTGCAACACATAAGGATTTCAAGGTATATTGGATGGATGTGAAGTTTGCTTTTCTGAATGGTGAGTTGGAAGAAGAAGTCCACATAGAGCAACCAAATGGATTTTAGTTGTCAGACAAACCAGATATGGTATACAAATTGAAGAAGACATTATATGGACTAAAGTAAGCTCCCAGAGCTTGGTATGCAAGGCTAGATAGGTATTTGTTGTAGTGGTGATTCAGTAAAGGCTTTGCAGATAGTAATTTGTACATCAAGGTAAGCAAAGATCAAATCTTGATTGTTGAGGTCTATGTGGATGACATAATCTTTGGAGGAAATAAAATTATGTGTAAGGAATTTGCAAATGAAATGCAAAAGAATTTGAGATGTCAATGTATGGAGAGATGAACTTGTTCCTTGGGCTACAAATCAATCAAACAGATAAGGGCATTTTCATTTCACAATCAAAGTATGTCAAGGAACTATTGAAGAAGTTTGGAATGGAAGATTCTAAACCAATTTGTACTCCCATGACAGCTAGTTACAAGGTGAGCAAGAATGATGAATCCCTTAAGGCTAATTAGACCAAATATAGATCAATGATTAGACAACTACTATACCTAACTATTCCTAGACTAGATATCATGCATGCAGTTTGTCTTGTGGAAAGATTTCAAGTAGATCCTAGAGAGTCACATGTCATGGCAGTGAAGAGGATATTCAGGTATTTGAAGGGCACTTTGGATCATGATTTGTGGTATCCCAAGAACAATAAATTTAACCTACATGTATACATAGATGTAGATTGGGCTGGATGTGTAGATAATAGAAAAATTACAAGTAGTGGTGCATTCTTTCTTGGAGATAGAGTTGTATTTTGGCTAAGCAAGAAGCAAGATTCAATATCTTTATCTCCTGCAAAGGCAGAGTACATTGCAGTAGCATCCTGTTGTACATAGGTGTTATGGATGAGAGAAACCTTGAAGGATATGAAAGTTGAGTATGATGATCCAATTCCTATCTCCTGTGATAATACTAGTGCCATTAACATTTCAACAAATTCAGTGATACATTCGAAGACAAAGCATATTTCAATTAGGTATCACTTTCTGAGATAGAAGGTTGTAGAGAATGAAGTGAAGCTTGAGTATGTGCCTACAAAGGATCAGGTTGCTGACATATTCACCAAGGCTCTTCCTAAGGATACATTTGACTATCTCCAGGAGAAGTTAGGGGTTATTTCCCCTTCTTCTTTGAACTAGATGCATAAGGAGATGCATCAGTCTAGTGTGATTCAAGATTCATTCTTTTCTGGACTGATGTTTGAGGCTACCTCTCAAGGGGAGCAGGTAGTGGTGTTAATGATTATTATAGATAGGGGGAGTATACAAAGCAGTTGAGGATAGTGCAAGTATGTGTAGTATCACAATCAGGGGGAGAGAGTTCATATGAAAAACAAAGGTAGAGGAAGAAAGCAAGATGTATAAAAGAAAATGAAGAAAGGTGTATAAAAGAAAAGGGGAGAGTGAGATTAGTGCAGAGTTGTGTCATGATGGTTTTTCACATCATATGTTGCCATCAATGATAAAGGGGAGATTGTTACAAGTATGTGCTAATCAGTATTTTCATTAATGTCAATATGTTTGTGTTGTCATTGGTGTCAATTATGTCTTCTAATGAAGTTAGTATTGTTTAGTATTGTTTGATTAAGTTGCTTTGCTAAAAGTGGTTTGGATACTTTGTATAGATGATAAAGGTGTTGAGAATGTGCCTATCTAGTTGAGTTTCCAAGTGCTTTCGAAAAAAATTGAATAAGACTGAAAATAGTGTGTTGATGGAATCTTATGGCTTACAGTATATTGCTCGAGTTGTTGCTCCGCATTTCTTCTGTGTTGGAGATCTGAATGTGTAGTTTGGATATGTTGTTGAGAAGTGGCGTAAGATGTTAAATCTAGAATTTGGTGCCCCAGATCAATATTTAGTGAAATTTATGTTCACCAGTTTGAGAACAAGACTTGATAGTGTTTATGATTATGATATTTTATTTCAGGGTTTAACTGCGTAGTGTTTATGATTTATACAAAGGTGTCGAGGAGAAATTATTTTGCTTCTAATTTCTTTGTAGAGTGGTTTTAGGTGTTTTAGTTCTAGATTTAAGTCTATAAGGTCCTTATCTACCTTCTAGCCAAAAGGTTTGTGGTATGATGCTTTGGAAAGCAAGTTCTTGTGTAGCAGAGTTCAAAAGTGTTGATTGTGAGAGACAGTGAGCCTTTTCAGGTAAAATTTGTTATGGATGAATTTGTTGATTTCTAGGTGACCTCAAGTTGTTCATGGATGTTTCCAAAATGTGTTAAAGGTCTATGCATGGTTTGCAAGTTATGGTTGTGATTGTGGAATCGTGTGATGAAGAATCCCCTATGTTTACACTGTTTGGCTGACCTAGAAGTTTGTACTGATTGAGGAGTTGATTTGATGATTATGTGAGTGTTGTGTAGCATGCTTAGATAGATTTGGGTCCAAGATAAGGCTTAGAGTGGTTCACCTTCATTCCCTTGCATCATGGAATGTTTAGGTCTAGACATAATTCAAATTTTGTGTGTTTGCCAACCTTGGACACTGCTTCAAGGATTGAAGATTGTGTTGCCAACCTTGAAGATTGTTTCAAGGTTGATGGTTATATAAATAAGTGTCAAGAGTTTGTGTGTGTGTGTGTGTGGGTATGCATGGTAGAGATGAAGTTTGTGATGTGAAAATGATAAAAGGGCAATAAGGGATTTCATGAGTTAGACGACTGGATGCAGTGAGTAGAAGGTGTCTACTATATTTTGGTATAGATGTGAAGGTGATGATTGTTGTGCTTCATTAGAATTAAACCTATGAATGTATTAGATGCAATTATATCAATGAACCTCATCTTCTTTCTTCTCTCTTTTTCAACGGGCAATGAGTCCACTTAGACAGTGAGTCCCCTACAGTGAGCATTCTTTGTATGGCAGTGAGCTCTTGTAATTTGGTGTTGCTACTACTTTATATTGTGACCTAATCCTCACAATGGTTTTTCCCTTTTAGGTTTTTCCATGTAAAAATCTGGTGTTCTCTTGTGCATGGTGTTGATGTGTTTAAGTTTCTATTATTTGATTTTCATGTTTAATCTTCATAACAAATTAAGGGTTTAAGTAAACTTATGTGGATGTGATTATGTTTATGAGGGTTTGAAATTTTTGATACAACTAATTCACCCCCGCTCTTAGTTGCTTGTGCCTTCAACACTGTTGATAGCAATGATTTTTATGAATGACTTTTCTTTCTATCATGTATGGCTCTCGGCCTATTCTATTGGATTATCATTTTAAATGCATGGCTCTCAGCCTGTTCAAATGGAAATAGTCTTTATTCATCATGACAGACATTATCTTTCGATAGCACTCCTATTTGGAGACTTAACAGTCTTGAGGTGCAAAGAAGGAAAGACAATATCAATCATTTTTGGAGACTCATCCTTATCATTATCAAATGGTTATAATAGTTGTTTGTTATCCTCAACCTTATCGGCTTCGAGGGGCACAAGTTTGCTACATTAGTGCTCTTAAACATTCAGCCTCAAGGCCTGAATAGAGTTATACAACATATAAATGCTATCGTAAGAGATAAACATAGTCCAATGTGTGGTTATCAATAGTGGTAATCTATGTATACATTCACATAGCTTAAGACCACACAACAGTTTCTTACAGTCATACCTATAACCAAGTTAGGGCTTGGTAGTATGAGTATGTTGTTATTGTTATCTACTCCTTCCTGCGAGCTCTCTATCCTCTAGCTTGCTACTTCTATAGCCTACTTTCTTTCCTCATGCCCTCTAAGAAATGATAATAATGATCATAACAATGACAATCCTCTCTTCCTTTGCATGCTTACCCAACTCAAAACACACAAAAACATTACCTTCGTTCAATGAAGGTAAAATAGTTATCATAATCCCGTACCACCTCGTGGGTATATTGACTCCACTACTATCATACCTCCCATTTGAGAGTATCCTACAAGCTGTTAGGCTTATGATAAGCTCAAACAACTTCCACTCACTCCACTCTTCATGGATCATGGGTATGGTTTGCAACAAGAACATAAAAACTTAATATACTATGGTGCTTGACTCCACTACAAGTGGATAAATAGTTATATCTCACATAATATCATTTACATCTAAATGATATTATAAGATTATTAAAACAATCTAAGATATCACCAAATTACATTACCAACGTTAGGGACGTGGTAACATTAATATGCGAACATGGGGTCGATTCTTACTCCCCCACTTTGCTATATTAGACATATTTAAAATAATTAAATGATATTCACACAATTTAATCTAGAAATAAATAAGTAAATAAAGGAAAACTCTAACATCGAACCAAGGTTACTATCACCTATATGAATGTTTTGAGAACATTATTTAGTTGAATCAATGTAGATGATGTTGAGATCGACTTGCCGACAATAGTTGAATTGAAATTGACTTAACAAGGAAAATGACTAATTGGGGCACCAGGTCACAAAGCTCATAAAGCATCTACAAGCTTTAGTAACACACAACATGCACTGATAGAAGAAATGAATGATGTAGCATAAGAAGGATTTGAGTTTTTGTTTAAGTGAAGAAATGTTTTGCTCAAATGTAAAAAAGCATGATGCACATAATATATCTTTGATTAAATTCAATTCTACCCAAATCTACTTAGATATCAATAATGTTAATGCTTAAATCAAACCCAAATTTTAATGTTTTTTTTCAAAATGCAACAATTTAAAATTGTTCCTAGCTTCAATCTTCAATGCAAGAAGAACAAAGAAAAATCAGATTTCGAATGCAAATGATAGCAGTAAAATATGAAATTAAATATCAATCACAAACCCTAGATTTCAGCATTTACTAGGTTTTCACAAAATACAACTTTCTGGACAAATATTTCTAGCAATGAACATGATTCAAATGCACAATGTAACACTATGAAATGATTAAATATTGTAATACCAATTAGATATAATGCAAAAATTAAAAATTTAACTCAAGCTAGGGGGTTCTGGGGTGGGTGGGGGCTATATAGAATAGAAGAGAAACGACTGGCTAGAGTAGTCCGAGTTGGTGGTTCCAACTCAATCCAACGCAGTTGTCTTGCATGGTGGAGAATTTTGAGCATCCCCCAGGGGGTTGGGGAAGGGAAAAGTCATCTTCCATATGTAGAACCAAACCAACCACTTGCCAGTATAGTGGTTCATGATCTAACTTTACTAAATGCAAAAAAAGTGACAAATATGTTTTTTCTAAAATCTAGAATGAATTGTTTATTTTTCAACTTTCAAGTGCAAGGATGCAAGAATGTTTTAAACACCAAGAATGACAAAGTACAATAACTTCAAATAGTTTCAACCAAATAACATTGCAACAAGATCTGAAACAACTCACAAGTCTATATGCCCTAGGTTGAAAACTACCTAGATTTTCTATAAAATGCAAGGTTTTCACAAACCCTAGTTTTAAAACTATGCAAAATTAATTATGTATGCATGAAAAATGAATAATGAACTCAATCCCAATCAGATCTAGGGAATCATTTAACTTAGATCTAAAAGAAGAAGGATGCAAAAGTGCAAGAAATGGTAGGTTCACAAAAATGTTTAAGTGGAAAAGAGTGATCTAGCCCAAAGAGTTAAACTAGGTCAAACCCTCTTCTACAAACATTAGGACAAAAACCAAGCTTGGCTACTACCCATGAACGAGATCCAAACTATAGGGATTATGTCCTTTTGTTGTATAAAGAAGAATCAACCAAATCCAACCAAGATCAAGCAAGTAAGCTAGGGTAAATGACCAAACCCTAAATGACAAAGATCTGCTAATAACTAACTATCGGAAATAGATATCAGAAAACCAAAAGTGTAGCAGAGATCAAGGAGCAAGTTAGAACCTAAATCTAGAAGTAAAGGCACCAAAGACCAGGGTGCTTAGGTACCCTAGAACTTGATTAGGGTTTAGTATAATCTCAAGGTATCACTAGATTTGTACCTACAAGCTTTGTCTTCATCATGTATCTTGTCTTCATAAACCTATTTCTCTGACCTACACACAAGGAAAGAGGAAAAGGTTGTGTTGTATATAAGGGCTTGCCTTAGTCAAACCTTGTGTTGGTGTTTCCACCTCCACTACAATGATGATTAGATCCAAGAGTGTGTGCCCTAGGAGGATAAAGGCTAGATCTACAATATATGATAGAAATATGAATGAAAATGTATGATTTACCACATAAGGTAAAACCCTAGTTGATGGAGATAACTTAAGATCTTGCACCAACAAGGAGAGTGATGGAGAAGGCTTAAAATTTCCTTCAAGTCTTGCAAACAAACTTCATAACATCCAGGTGAGTGCACAGGATAATGATGGGCCAAATACTACCCCTTAGTGCCAATGTAAATTTGAAAAATAGACATAAGTAACTT
The DNA here is from genome assembly GCA_027924645.1 of Cunninghamia lanceolata. Classification (NCBI taxonomy): domain Eukaryota; kingdom Viridiplantae; phylum Streptophyta; class Pinopsida; order Cupressales; family Cupressaceae; genus Cunninghamia; species Cunninghamia lanceolata. The sequence goes on from BSBN01001034.1 coordinate 250,794, forward strand.
CATGTCAAAAATTGAATGAGTTATCTACACAATCTAGAAATATAAGGTAGTAATAAAAGTTGTAACAAATTGTATGTAGTTTATAGACTACTACATTTTTTTGAAATTTTTTTAAAAAGTTTGGTGAAAATTGGATATTTCAATGTAGCACTACTAAAATTTTAAAAACATAAAAAAGTATGTGTCATTCCGGCCAACCTAAGTATGAGAAAAAGAAAATATTTTTTCTCAATGATTTAGATTTAAGTAAAGGACACATGAGCGGATTTGACGCATATCTTTTAGAGCTTTTTAAGTACATAAATAATTATTTATGAATTTGTTATCATGACTTTTTTAAAATATTAAAAAAAAATTTCCAGCAAACCTAACTTGGTCAAAAATATATGAAAATAAAAAATTTTAAATTTTAATGTATACCCAATAAACCCTAGAATGTGATGCATCTTTTGGATTTAAAAAAGGATTAATATGTTGAAAGTTATGGATATTTTTCAATATGTATATCTATCAAGAAATCAGACATAGTGTATGTAGAAAATTATTAATAATTACCTATTAAATTATTATGAGTTGTATATTATATTTTTAGAATCTTAATAGCTTCCTCTATAAACCCTTTTTATTTGATTAAATTTAGTTACAAAAATGTTTGTTAGCTTCAAGGATGAAATTGTGGAAAATTTTAGGATAACACTAAATGGGTGGTTTTGCAAGTTTCTTTGGCAAGTTTTGGCGCTCCCACTTGCCTAAATATGAGGTAATCCCAAGGAATTTTTAGAGGGAATCCATATTTGAGATAGAAATATTAACACACTTTCCATCCAAATCTAAATATTAGTCTAAATGTTAGCATTTTTTCATCTAACAAGTTTTTTCTCCATTGCCACTATTTGGCCCATCATGATCTCACACTCACCCATCCACAAGTAGATAACACTTCCAAGCATGAAGAATACTTTATCATAGAAGATCAAAACATGTGAGCAAGCTCTAATTTTGTATTAGGCATCTTAGTGCAAAATGAATTGTAAAACTCCTTTATATATGTATTCCCACTCACAAATGATGAATAAAACCAAATGGGTCTGACATATACAAACTAGGGAGGTGTTCTAAGTAGACACCACAAGAGAGGGGCTAAAGATCCCATTCGAGACCTGGACACTTTGGCACCCTAGGCCTTTAGCCCCATAGACTCTGAGGAGTGTCAAATGTCATGGTCTTAGTCCAGTCCTAAGTTTATTCTGTCAGGTTTATTCATTGGGATCGAGATTTTATCGTTTAATGTTCAAAAAGGTGTTAAAATAGGTCTTGATTTAAAAAGGTAACATTGTAGGTCCAACCGGGTGCTAAACAAGGTGTAAAATGCTACTGTACACATTTTTTGACGTAACTGTAATTTGAGTCTGTATAGGATTGAAGATTTTATTTTTGGCATGTTTTGGACTCTAGTGCCCAACACAAATGTCCTCATGACATGCTGTCATCTAAGGCCAAGACCCTTTTCTTACTATCATAGGTTCCTCCTTTCTATCTTATTCATTTCTGTAACTATCTCATTTAGATTTTGTTTATAGTAGCTATTTTTCTGCATTATGTTCATTTCTCCTTCATTGTCAATCACATGTTCAAGTTGTATTGCTTTGATTAGGACTCATAGTGGTTATGTAGTAATCTAGAGTAGATTAATTGGCATCTGACACCTTGGATAGTAGAGCCCAAGTGTAGTGTTTGTGATCAACTCCCTTGATTGAAGGTATTTGATCAAGGAGTAGTTTTTTCCACACTATAGTTGTATTTAAGAATACCTTTAGAGGACCACCATATCTCTAGGAGACAAGTTCTCTTAGGTCAACACTAGGAAAAGACTAATCTTATGATAGTGCTAAGGTTCAAAGATACCAAGTAATGCATAAGTGCTCTAGAATGATTATGTAGAATTAGATTTATTTTAGATGCTCCAATTGAAGTGTTCCTAGGATGCTCCTGAACCTCAAATGTAAATAATATTCAAATATGCTTATGGATGTGAGGAGGTGTGAACTAAATGCCTTTAAATACAAGGGCATAGCAATAAATTTCATAAACATGTGTTAGTCATTTCACAATGACTAGAGAAATAGATGAGAGTCAAGAAAATTTGAATTTGCATATTTAAAATTTTAGGGTTTAGATTCATAGATATGGGATTCACCCAAGAAAATGAAGTAGTAAAGTTCATTTAGGAAATAAATGTCTAATCAAGTGGGTGTAATAAATGTGAATAGTATGGGGGAATATGTAGGATTGGATAAGATATGGTTGGAATGTAGAGATATGTGCAAATATGAGTAGGTAAAGGTTTAAGAATGAGCCCCACTTCATACAAAGTTACATTATTTGTCAATATATAATTGAATTAAGACATTATCTTGAAACTAGTCTGAAACTAAACAAGAATTTGCATGGGCACATTTAAATTTCACTATTACACTTTGTAGAGAAGTCTAGAGACAAAGTGTGAATGAAATAAAATTAAAATTTATTGATCAAGGTCATTAGTTGATTGTAATTGAGCAAGACTTGTGTGATAGGGTATACATTGTGATGACGGTGGTTTCAACTTATACAAGATTCCTTCCTTACTCAAACGACATGTTTTCCTTACAAAGTGGGAGTGGTGGTCCACCTCTCAGATCTACAAGTACAAAATTTGACATTGTCTTGAGAATTGTACTTGAGCAAGGCTTGTGTGATGGGATATGCATTGTGATGCTGGTGGTTGCATCTTGCACAAGATTCTTTCCTTACTAAGATTGCATGCTTTCCCTTACAAAGTGGGAGTGGTAGTCCACCTCTCACATCTATAAGTACAATATTTTGCATTGTAATAAGGATTGTAATTGAGCAATACTTATGTGATAGGATATGCATTGTGATGGTGGTGTTTGCAACTTGCACAAGATTCTTTCCTTACTAAGACCGCATGTTTTCCCTTACAAAGTGGGAGTGGGGTCCACCTCTTACATCTACAAGTACAAAACTCTACATTTAAAATTGTAATTGGACAAAACTTATATGATGGGTACACATCCTATGGTGATAATTATAACTTACACAAGATTCCTTCCTTGCTCACACCAAGGCTTCCCCTTACAAAATAGGAATATGGTCCACCTCTCACATCCACAAGCACAAAATTATCATCTATCTTTTAAGATTGTAATAGAGCAAGATTTCTCACTCACACCACATGTGAATTTCCCTTAGAAGGTGAGAATGTCCTAATGCTTAATGCCACACAACCATGATACACTCAACTTTGGAGCACTTATTGATCAACTTTTTTTGAAAGAACACCTTTGATTTTTGAATAAACTTGTAATTTTTTCTACAATTGCTTATTTAGGGTGAGTAAAGGTGACCACAAAAATCTTATCTCATCAATAAAATATAAAACCTTGAATTTTATTCTTAGTGTTCATTTCAATCCAAAACCAATAAATTCAAATGTTGACATTGCACACAGTCTTTTATTTTCATTTAGGTTCCTATTGAACCATCATTAGCCAAGTAAAGATTAAAATTTCTAGTAATAAAGAAATTGTCTGAAAAGGAAGGTGAGGAATCTCCCCCTTCACAAGCTTGGAATATTATGGGCTATTGTGAGTGTTCACATCGTAGCCTATTCTTTAAAAAACATTAGAATAATTAATTATTTATGGGCTATCAGGAGTGTTCCCCATTAGGACATCATCTAAAATATTCAATTATTTTAGAAAATGTAATTATTTGAAATTTAATATTAACTTAATAATTTTCTTTAAAATTATGACAGTGAGTTATGATTGATATCGAACACTCACTTTATTTAAACATTAAATATCTCAATAGTAAAATAGTCCATTATTATTTGACATCTTATCCACACCAAAAAAGGACAAATAGCTGACCTATTTACTGTTGACCATTAAACTTGTAATATTTTCCAACCTACTCCACTTAAACACTATTTATATTTCATCATCAAAAGTTATTCTATACTTATTTAAAAAATAATGATAAGTCCTTTTCAAGAATCTTAATAGACTTATTCCACTTAAACATTATTTATATTTCATCATCAAAAATTATTCTATACTTATTTAAAAAATAATGATAAGTAATTTTCAAAAATCTTAAACGATTTAATCCACCTAAACTTTATTTATGTTTCATCTTCAAAATTCATTGTATACTTATTTAAAAAATAATGATAAGTCCTTTTTAAGAATCTTAATAGATTTACTCCACTTAAACATTATTTATATTTCATCATGAAAGTTATTCTATACTTATTTAACAAGGGCTACAAAGCAGCCAAGTTTCTGCCAAAATGTTCATGAATAATCTTGCTTTGTTTTAATTTGTTGTGTTTGTTTAGTTTTAACAACAATGTTGATAATATAATAACTTTATAATAATCTTGAAATTTTTGAATTTTTTGGTTTAAGTTAGAGTTGATAGTTTTGTAATATTTACATGAATGTTGAAAATTGAAGAACTTTGAAATTCTACATTTAATAATTAGATTGCATAAAGTGGAAGTTGCAAAGTAAGTGATTTTTTATTATACCTGAAGATTTATTATTATACTTCAAGATTTATGATGAACTTGACAAAATGGATTATTTGATTGATACAGCCTTTTAAGGCTAGAAATGGGCACCCTGGCAATTAAAACTTAGTTCTTGACGGTCTAACAAGAGGCAAATATAGAAGGCCATAAATACACTAGCCTTCAACAGTTTGCACTTAAGCTGCAATACAAAGAGTTGTTAGTGCTATAAAAATCACTTAACATCATGAAAACAAAGAGTTGTTAGTGCTATAAAAATCACTTAATGTCACTATTTTAAAGATTTGAAGTTATAGCTTATAGTGAGGGACAAGTGAAACCCTAAAATTAGTTCTACCATATAACTAGCACTTGCACCAATAAGAGGTTCATGGAATACATTGTTTGGAATAGCAATGAGTTTAGAAGATCTTCGAGCGTGAATGTTGTTTACAACATAAAATTTAGGGAATACGCTTATAGGAACCAAACAGTTTAGAAAATTTCCCACACGTTCCAAGACAATGCACAATCATGTCATTCACATATTAAATGATGAGACTACAAAATGCAAATAGTTTTCTGCAACTCAAAATATGAAGATCACTCTGCAAAGAAGATATCAGAATGTGATAGTTGATAGCACGCGGCAAAAGCAATATCTTCCCTTAGTTTCAGATTAGATAATGCAGGTTCTCTCATGGCCTCCTGCAAGTATTCTCAAACCTTTAGAATGTGATAGTTGATAGCACGCGGCAAAAGCAATATCTTCCCTTAGTTTCAGATCAGATAATGCAGGTTCTCTCACAGCCTCCTGCAAGTATTCTCAAACCTATTGCAAACATGCATTTACAACTTTACAAAATATTAAAATCGGTTATCATTAACTCTCTTTTGGTTGTTGGGATGTGTTTGCTTGGTAGGGTTTCAGGTTTTTAAAAACAATAAGAACAACCAATGACGGAATGAGCGACGAGTTCCAGGAATATGCCTATAGAAAAAAAGCAACGAGTTCAAAGAATATGCCGATAGAAAAGAATCAATGAGTTCAAAGAAAATTTCCTGGCATGAGATAATTTTTGCCAGACCGTTTTGTGTAGGAAAAAACTCAATGCATAAACTTTTTTTTAGGGCGTGAGATAATTCGAGCACTATAATGCTTCCATATAAAAGCTCATGCATGAGAAAATTTAAAAAGCACTTAGGATTTGTTATTTGAAGTTTTCAAAAACCCTAAAGATTTAAATGTAAAGATTAAAAACAAAAACTAAAGCCGTCAAATATTAAAATTTGATATTTTAAAATAAACAGCACAAATTAACAACCCATACATTGAAGATTTAATAATCAAGAAATTGTTGGGCCAATGAAATAAATAACAACTACTGCAAGAACCCAAATCAATTGAAAAACCTGTATGAGCACGAGGGAATAGATAAAATCTAATTTAATATACTATGAACTCTAAAAGAATTATAGCAAAGACATTGATGTTGCTAGATAAAAGGACTAAAAGGCCCGTCAACTAAAAAACAATTTAAAAAAAAAATCAAATTTTTCCAGTCTTGCAACACTCGAAACCAAAATATCTCCAAAAATGTACCAAAACTTGCATAACTTGGTAGATTGTCCTATCATAAATTTGATTTAGGAAATGTAGGGTATTTATAAAATTTTGGCGTAAAAATGGTTTGGGTAGTTGAATTGTAATAGTTAGTGAACTGCACGGGTTTTTAATATTTTTAATTTGTTATGAATAGGTTTTGATTTAGGTTTTTAGGTTTGTAAATAATTAATTAAATTCCTTAGTTTTAATTTATTATTTAAAGTACAAAGATTTAATTAATTAATTAAAATTAATTAAATCTTATGATTAAAGGTAGATTAGGAATTAACAGAAATTTAATTAATTAATTAAAATTAATTAAATTTCATGTGAAGGGAGGACTTATGGAATTGATCACTGGTCAATTTTTCCTGTCTATGCATTAATATATATTTTAAAATTTTGATTTATTAGTATATTATTATTATAGATTAAGAATATTATCTATGTAAATGATATATTATTATTATTAATTATTAAAGGCATATATATAAACTTGGGATAAACTTATAAATTATATTTGTATTTAAATTCCTATTAGTATTAATATTGATTAGTAATAAGAATCTTATATAACTATAATATTTTTATTGTCTAATAATATTATCACTATTAATACTAATAGGAATTTAAATACATGTTTCTTAATTATTTTCTTTTTATTTTAGTTATAATATATTTAAATCTGTTAATAGGTGAGGTGCTAAAAAACTTTACTACCTAATATTTTACCCATAAAGTCTCAAACTAGAAACTTAATAGTTTTAAGTATTAGTATATTATTATCATAGATTAAAGATATTATCTATCATAAAACTTTATAATTTAAACCTTGATGATCCACAATAATCTCTCTTATCGGGTGAATGTTTTCTGCCAATTAGATTGAAGAAAAATAATTTTTCAAATATGTTTTATTAAAATATTTGCATCTATACAATAGCAATAGGTAAATATTTTTTAAATAAAAAAATTATTTCATTCTCATTGGTTGCAAAAAGAATTATTAATAACTAGTTAATAACAGGCCTCGCCTATAGTTTCCTTGGCAGAAACTAATAAATAATGATAAATCATTTTCAAGAATTTTAAAAGATTTTGAGAATCTTAATAGATTTACTCCACTTAAACATTATTTATATTTCATCATGAAAGTTATTCTATACTTATTTTAATAAATAATGATAAATCATTTTCAAGAATTATAATTAATGTTGATGGGAAGCTTTTCATTTGATTAGAGAAAGTTACATTCAATCTTGGTGTATTATTATCAATATAATAAAAATAAAAATAGAGAGTAGGGCGAAATCTTTGATCACCGTGCATGACAAGTGAAAAGGAAATACAAACTGGTCAACAATTTTCTGCCTCACCACCTCTGTCTGCATGGATTATTGTATGTTTTGGTATTAATTGTGTCATTCCACGCATGTCATTGACTATAGTGGACGGAGAATCAGATTACAAATCTAGGACAGAGTTGGAGGGGGAAATGGGTAGGTGTCTTCACACAATGTTCCAAATGACATACACCAAAAGGATCTCAATAGTGAAGCATAGTTTACATCAAAATGACATGCTCATGGCTTAAACAATCATCATTATGTGGTTTAAAATTGGTTGTTATTTTAAATATAATTTGGATATGATTTAATTAATCAACTATTATATTATAATTACGCTAAAGGCGTTCCCTTTGTCAAAGAGATACCTGGGATCTACGGTATGCGATCATCTATAGGCGTACAAGATGATTGAATCGGAGCCCACCATCCGATTTCGTGGCATCTTTTTCTGTTTTCCTCTCTCTATTTCTTCCTTTTAGTTTTTTGCTGGTTGGTTTCATCGTGTTTTTCCAACAAAAGGGTTTTCATTAGTGTTCCTCCTTTTTAAAATTTTAATACCAAAAATGAAAACACTCCCCACACACACATCCCTCCATCGCAACATTCTTAAAATTTGAAGCCCTCTCTCGACTCTCACCCACGAAATAGTATGCGCAATACATTGCTCCGCATTTTCAAAGATGGGCAACTGGGCCCCATCACATTTCTGGAATGTTCAAGATGCTCCAGCCTTATTTTCTACCAAAGCTGGCACTTTAGGTTTGTTAACGTCAAATAAAAGTGATCATGTACAATTTATTGTTTTGTATGGGTTGTTTGGTAATTGTGCAGAAGGGTTATCCTTATATATTTATATATGTTCCATTTACTATAATTTTAATATATTTAATCTTTATATATATTTATTATTTAATTATATTTAGTTTACATAGAAGAATAATATAATTATAATATAATTATTATATTTATTATATATTATATAATATAGAAGTAATATTTAATATTTACATATTTGTTTATTTATATATGTTCCATTTAATATAATCTTAATATATATAATATTTATTACTTAATTATATTTATTTTACATAGAAGAATAATATAATTATTATATTTATTGTATATTATATAATATAGAATAAATTATTAAATATAAAAGTAATATTTAATATTTACATATTTGTTTATTTATATATGTTCCATTTAATATAATCTTAATATATTTAATATTTATTATTCAATTATATTTATTTTACATATAAGATATAATATAATTATTATTTACCAAATTCATGCATTTCAACAAACTTTACAAATGAATATTCCAAATCTGATTCATGTTTGAACTTTAGGGTGATTGACCACTTCAATGTCTTCTCCACCGCAAACACCACTTGAGAAATGGCTCTCAAAACTCCTAGTGAAACCTTTCTTGGCTTTGATTTTCTTGTACATATCTATCAAATGAATAAACTTTACATAACATAAAGTGGAACATAGAGAGAGAGAGAGAGGTGTGTAGAGAAATATAGGGAGAGGGAGGGAGAGAGAGGTAGAGAGAGAGAGGCTTTCAATTAGTCATTTTGTGCCAACAAATCAAAGATGACAAGTGTCCATGGGGAGTTACACTTAGGGTAGCACGTCATTTGCTTAAGGACCCAATAATTCACCTTTAAGACCTCTTCAACATACCCATTGCATGCTAAAGAGACATGATCTCATGGATTGCAATGATTGCATGATATGCATAAACTGAAGGTTTAATATTATTAGCAAGATTAATTGTCCCATAGTTAATTTTTCCACATTCTTTTCATTGTTGTAGATTATCTCTCAATAGACAATAGCCTTAAATATATGGCCCATTGACCAATTTGAAAGGTCCACAACTTAATAAACCCATTGGGGCTTGATAGCTATAAATAGAGGTTTGCTTTGTGCTTATTTTTTGAACATTCATAAGGCATTCTAGACAATCATTTGCAAGAGTTATGTTGCTAAATTTACACCAAAATGTAATGTTTGAATAGAAATTTTGATTACTACTTCAATCCCATTGGTACAATGGATCAGTACCTAGAGAGTGAGACTAAGATATATATATATATATATATATATATATATATATATAGAGAGAGAGAGAGAGAATTTGCCTAATCTTAATGGATTTCAAGATCCCTCTGTTTTTCTTAGTAGCTATTTCAAATGTGAATTAATATTTAACATATTAATATTGTATTAAGTGGGACATATAAATAGATAAATATATGAATATTAAATTATATTAAATATATTAATATTGTATCATTGAAGTTAATGGAAGTGGCTAGAACTTAATCTTGTACCCTCTCCTTCCATTCTTATTTTTCCATCTACTTGATTCACATATATAAAATATTTTATTCAATTATATTTACTTCATATATAAAATATATAATAATTATATTTATTTTTGTATACTATATAATTTTATATAATACAAATTATTATATATTTTTTATATAATATTATATTGTAGAATCATTAAAATTTATTATATTTTTAATATTTTTTTTACAATGTGTCTGGTAAACTTTTTAACGTGACTGGCGACACTGGTGCGACACGCCCTCTGGCTCCACATGAATACTTTTGCCTAGAGCAATGAACTGGTGAGGCCACAATACGGCAGACTTCATCCCCTAGCAAGAACACTTCAAACTTGCGAGCTCATTGGCCCAGCGAAGGTGTAAAGCCTGCGAGCTCGTTGGCCCAATGGGGGTTTGAACTCTGGTGGCCGCCACCACAAACTTAATCACTGAACCATGCCCTTATCAGCAAATTTTTAATACTTATATATAGAATGTAATTATATATTTATTTTATTATAAAATGTGCATTGTAGTTATATTTATTATTATATATTTTAATCTACATAATATATTATTTAATATATATAAAATATACTACATAATTACTATATATAATATGTATTTTTAACATAACACTATTTAAATTAATCTATAAGAAATCTAACAACTTAGTTGACTTTACATGAGTTGAAAGAGAGAGGGGTTGTGGGGAGAGAGAGAGAGAGAGAGAGAGAGAGAGAGAGAGAGAGAGAGAGAGAGAGAGAGAGAGAGAGAGACTCGTCCAAATTATTATATATAAGTGTAGCACGCAAGTTAGTATATTCAAAGGTAGAATCTTACACATTGAGAGATAGATCTACTATTAGGTTGTGCCTTTCTAATTCAGTCTTAATGAATGTTTTAGTTCAAAACATTGCTAAGAGTTTATGAGATGAAATTATTGCATTATATCAAACTAAGTTTCTTGTAAATAAGTAATTTTTGAAAATAAATTTGTGTTCTTTAAAGATGCATGAATGAGACTTTGTAACCAAACATTTAAATTCTTTTCATGTAGTAGTGAGTCAACTAACTTTCATAGATGTAAAATTGTTCATTATAGGATACCATCTTTCTAGTTTGAAACCTATTTATCTAAATGGGATCAATATCCTTTCTTTGTTCTATAGAACTGGGGGTGTATAAGTTGCTTTGCATTGTTTGGGTATACCACTCAATTATGTTGTACATCTACAAAAAATTGTAAAGAAAACAAGCATATCCTCAAAAGTTGGGTGCAAAAAACACATCAAAATGGTAAATTGATTGAGGTTGAAGATGTGTAGAATTTGAGAAAAGAAAGGCTTGTTGAAATGATTAATTCATGTTCCCCCAAATTGAAGAGGTTTGTGAAAACAAATATTAAAAATTAAGGACATTATTTTGATTATATGGAGAAAATTTGTTTGCACAATCAACATGGGACTAATTGTAGGCTTGGATATTGTCAATTACAATCCAAGAGTTATTAGTTTGATTAGTTGCATATTTCCAATTACAATCCTAGGGTTATTATTTTGATTAGTCATGCTAACCATGGTTTTCTTTTCCAAGCATTGAATGAAAGCCTAGATGATGTGCAGAAAATCAAATTTCATAAAAGAAACTATGAAATCCATCACAAGAAACCATTTTAGAAGGTAAAGCTCAAAGAAAGTATGTCTTCCAAAGTTTTTTCTATAGAAAACAAAGATATAAATTTTCATTTACCACACCATGTTAAAGGATTGGTTGGATTTGGAGTTCCAAATCACCTTGTGGGTGGGTAGTGGAAGATTAAAGAGTTTGAGCAAGGTCCACCATAGTTTTACTTTGAATGTGTGTTCAGTATGTTGAAGGGTATATGGGAAAACCATATCCTTTTTTATGTATGATGTTGAACTAAAATTTTTAGATTCAAAGTACTTTTCAGTTTCAAGTTGAAAACATGGCTACATGCGTAACCTTCAGGACTATGAATAATTATTTTCACATATTACCTTAACCACCCATGACAATTGAAGAGAAATTTCTTAAAACATAAAATCATTGGCCATCATGGGATTACAAAACCAAGATTATCTACATAAACATAGTGGAAAAAAGTGTTCAATTCTATGATAGACTTGGGCCTATAGTCAAGCATTCTAACGAAAAACCCTACATTAAAGATTAGGCTATGGTACTTTTACAATGTAAAAAGTGGGGCTTAGTATGGGTTGGTCCAAATCATCTAGCTCCACTAGAGCCTCATTAAATGGTACTTTTACCAAAAATAGAGAGAGAGAGATGGGTATAGGGATAATTAAGAATTATATTTTATTTTGGGATTGTTGACTTCTCATGAGGGGTGTCAAAATTACCCCTTAGTTTTGTTGAAAAGACAAGTTGTTTATAGGATGGCAACATTTTATAAATATAATCCTTGGCATAGTGTTTTGATATCATTTGGATTTTGTTGTAAGGATTTCTAGGCTTTTAGTTTATGTCTAAGTATCAACATGCTACTAAAGTGTTAACACATGGGCTACAACATTAGTGGAGTTTCTCAATCTACTATAAGCTTATTTTGGAGGAATCTATTAAGTTTTACTTTTGGTGGTGGGTTTCTTTCTCAAAATGATTTTCCCAAGTATATATGTTATCTTATCTTCTCTATTTCCTTCACTTATTATTCTATGTTTAATTAAGGTTACATGTATTTTAGATCACCAAATTTTATTACAGAGATAAGGTCTATGCAATCTAAATATGCCAAGATTCAATAATGACTATGTGGCATTGTAATGAATTACTAAAAAAGGAACCAATTAATATCTTAAATGTGAGCATCACTTATAACCTTTATACATCTAAGACAATGTAGCTATATTAAAGAAAGTTTGAAATTTTTTCTAAACTATTTTCGATGGATATTTTGCATTCACATAAAAAGAAAGTGTGACATCTCATACATGATGTAATTAATTGATTCACTTCACTAATCATCTAATGGACATAGAATTTTTTAGCGTTTACATGAATTAGATGTTGCAATTTCAATTGTGAGTCAATAGGAGAGCTAAATTAAACAAAATCATATTCTAGAACAATATCCTTAAAACTCTCGTGTAAAGTGTTGTAAAATCAAGAATAAAAAATGTAAGGTATGCACTTTTCACCTTTACAATAATGAAACTAAATTAAAAGTGCCATAATTATCAATTTTTTACTAATACCCATGTCATTTCCCATTTAGGTTTCTGCCTATTTTGAGGAAATAATTTGATATGTGTACATAATATTGACAAATGGCAGAATCTCGTGTAAAGTTGGGATCATTCCCGTAGCCTTTACTATCCCTATACACACATTCCTCAATTTAATTCCTAATCCTTATACACATGTAGTGCCCCTCCGTTCTCACCTTGGATGTATAGGTGAACGGGTCAAGGCGCATGAAGGTGAAGGTAAAATAACAGGAATATTCAAGGTAAGGTAAACAATTGATGTTGTACAATATAGGTAGATGCTTCATCCATGTGTGGTTTCATATGAAAGTTAATGTATTTTATTGATAATATCTATTGTGGAACTGATAATGCAGGCTTTGATATCGTTTTGCATTCCAATGATTAAGATGTCGATCTTACTACAAATGTTATATATTAGAATGGATCCCATGTGATTAATTATGTTAGATTCATTTGTTATGATGGTACTTCTGACACTTATGATTTCATGCACCTGTATGATTAATTGTAGATAGATTTGATTTGGTTAAGATTATGTGTTGAGCTAATCTAGATTGATATGATGTGGAAGGGACGATGTCGCATCACTCACTTGTGAGTGCCCTGCGATGTTGCGATTCCTTTTTCCACCTAGTGCTAGCTTATATGCATCTATACATGCTTGATTGTGACATTTGTTGCAGGATGCAGGTACCAGGCATCGACTTCACCTGAATTAATAGGTCCGAGTGTGCCTTGAACCCAATGGATATGTTGTTTCAGAGATAACTTAAGGTCCCACATCCCAAGTCATTATCCTCAATTAGGATGCATGACATGTCTAGTTCTACCTGTCAATTCTGTTAGTATGTCGGTCTTGCAATTGATTTATATCTGATGGAGCTTGTTGGCTAAGTGTGTTTTGGCCTGGCTTGTGAACGTGTTTGATTTGGCTTTTGACGGTTGTCCTACTCAGTGGGTTATGTTGTATGCCCAGATTTCATTAGATAGTCATACTATTATTTGATCCACTATGATATTTAATAGGGTTACATCATATTATCATTATTATTATTAATATTTAATAAGATTTAAAATGGTAATTGATAATTACCTAGTTCAAGATACTTAAAGGAAGCAAGTATGGCAGTCAAAACACTTAAAGTTCACCACTCCTGCAAAATTCTATGTTGCGGTACACCTGGTCAACCATAGGATTGACATTAGCAGTGGCTTGCTTCATCTGTACTTCCTTGGGTTTTGTATGGGGACCTGAAGAAGTGAAATTGCCCAAATGATGAGTTAACTTGGTCTCCAATTACTGATGCATATTTAATTGAGAAAAGAGACTGATGCCATACTGGTCAATGTGGTTAGCTCTAAATTATTTAAGAAGTTTTAATATGTAGTTTGACTAGGTTTGAAATGCCCATTTCATCAAAAATAAAATGGTGGAACTAGGGTCAATTGTCATGTTACAAATCTAATGCTACTAAAGGAATGAAACTTTCGAAAAGAAGACTACATACCCTAGAGTTGAACCTAGCCCTAGTATCACATGTAAGATCCAACCTCTCCAAAACCAAAATTTATTCAATAAAATAATTAAATACCAAAATAAACATCGTAACTAAAATAAATTTAGAACTAATCACAATGCATGTTCGTGGTTTTACCAAACATGGATCGAGCGAGGTTAATCATCTAGAGATGTATCTTGGTCTAGTTGAAAAAATTGGAACACTTGAAGGAATTGGGAGTTAATGCCATTGAACTTATGCCTTGTCAAGAATTTAACAAGCTAGAATATTACACATATAACTCTGTTATGGGTGATTACAAGATGAATTTTTGGGGTTATTCAACTATCAACTTTTTTTCTCTCCAATGATCTGATATGCTGCCTCAGGTGTGAAGAATTGTGGACATGATGCAATCAAAGAGTTTAAAATGCTTGTTAGAGAAGCACACAAGCATGGGATTGAGGTGTTCATGGATGTGGTATTCAACCATACTGCAGAAGGAAATGATATGGGTCCAATATTATCTTTTAGAGGCCTAGATAATAGTGTCTATTACATGCTTGCACCCAGGGGGGAGTTCTATAATTATACTGGCAGACAGTTTCCTCAAAAGGAGCGAAGACCATTCAGATTCTCCACTCACCCATCCCCTCCCACATAATTTCTTTTGACCCTGGGGGCCTGTAGAGCCCTGGGAAGGGAGCCAGCATGGGCCTCCTAATACAGGACAAAAATGGCAGCTTTAAGAGCTCTTGAAAACCTTGAAGGCTAGGGAGGGGTACCGATAATCTTGTCAAGTACAGTAGAGCGTTGGGAGGAGCTGAGGCAAATTTTGTTGGATGTGCTACAGCTAAAAGGGGACCGAAAATGGCAGAGGTCCCTTGTGAAGTCGGGGGGGCATAGATTCATTGCTAGCAGTGTGATTTGAGTGGGACGTTGGTTTGAAACTATCTAGAAGGTCTAGGGCAAAAGGTTTGAAGGTCGGGAGATGTTGTGTCACCAGCCTCGACATCCAGGCTTTGCTTTGAGGATGATGGAGACACTTGACCAGTAGCGGGGAGTAGGGTGTCGATCAACTAAGGAAAGAGCACTTTTAATCTTCGTCAGTCAATGCATTTCATGGGACCACAGTTCTTCAGGGGAGAATATTGGAAGAAGATGCAATAGGTATTCTTGTAACCATGGCATCAGGTTCGAAGTTTAGGATAATTTTCTAAGTGTAGTGGTAGAATTTGATGCTTGAATTTGTGCAGGTTATGTTTTCTAAGTATAGTATTCCACTAGAGAATACACTGGAATTGCGAATGCTGCACCACTTACCAACTTTACACTGATTCTTTTGCTCTTTGAATTATGTATTCTTCTGAAAGTAACACAGTGGTCCTTTGCCTTGTTGACTGAAATTTAACTTTGTTCCATTTGAAGTTCTTGTTTAGAGACTTATCTGAGGTGTTTTCAAAATATTAAGAATCATCATTCTTGGACTTGTTCTTAGATTTTTCTTCAGCCTTCTCCTACAGAAGAGATATGGATGAAAATAATGCCAGACCTAATATATGGTCTTAGGCCTAACGTATTCTTTAGAAATAGATTTTTCTTAGAAGTAAAGATATGCAAAGTATTAGCATATTTATGGACAACATTTTATCTGTCTTTGTTCCTTCTTACAACGAGTAATACAGCCATGTGAGAGAGCCACATATAATTTGAAAATAAAAAAATATTATTGTTATCACCTGGGTTGCCCACATAGTCTACGGGTGCTCCACGTCTTGGGCAGATATCTTCTGGGAATGATTGAAGGGTAGTGCCTTGGAAGTTGGAGGGGTAAGTACATCACTTGTGACTAGTAAATTTATAATTTTTTTCCTATTTACTTGTGCACTTTTTTAAAATCCATTTTGTGTCCTTTTGGTTTCATTTTGTTTCCTAGTTGCACTACATACCGTTGAAATGGAAAATGAATTAGATGTTTCAATACTGGTTCATAGTTGCATTAATATGCTTTTATTGATTTGACTCTGCACTTAAATGGCATGCCCTAAGTAATTTAAAGGTTGCTTTCCTTCTATCCCGAGAAAACCTTGTTAGACATATAAAGAACACTGTTGGAAGGTTGATGGATTGTGGTAATCACAGTCCTCCCACCTCTGGGAAGGCTATGCAGTGTCACAATAATTCTCTGCATGGTTGTCCCTCCAATTATAGTATTCTTAGGGAAAAGTTTGTCTTATCTAAAACAGAGAAGGAATCTATGCTAAAGTAGGAATCTATTTGATTAAGACAACCATCCAGAGAATCAAATCTATCTTGCCTTTAAATATCTGCAATATCCAAATATACTTGTACCTTATATAGCCTATGGCCTCCAAATGGCTTCATAGTTGATGAAGACAACAGATATGGCGAAGATTGTACCCACTGTAGGAGTTATGCCAAATGGTCAATAAACCCAAGTTTCTCACATAGAGAATGTTCTACCAAATCATTTCTTTGTCACTACAAAACTCCTTTTATCATTTTCTGGTACCATGGAAAATCCAATATCTCCGTTGTTGATTTGTTTATCATCCATTTCACTCATGAGGTTAAATGGCTAGGAAGGTAAGATGAAGGGTCACAAATTTTGATACCAACCTTTCTATAAAAAACCTCATGTAATTGAGCACACAAAAGCAAAGAGTAATTGGAATGAGTTATTTAATGTTCTAGTACCATTGGTTCAAAGCACCGTGGTGATTCAATTTCAGAGGACAACACACTAAAATGTGGCTTTAATGTGTTATAGGCAAAAATGGTTTAGATAAAGAAAGAGAACAATAATAGTCAGAATGTCATGACAAAGAGTGAGAGAATCAATAGGACACCATGCCAGAATTGTAATGCAAGATTGTATATAGTCAGAACCTGCAGTTTCTATACAATGACCCAAAAGGTCAAATGTGTATAGACCAAAACTAGGCTAATGAGAAGCCTATTCAATGAATAGTTGTCATACACTAATATACAAGTGTGGAAGACGAAAAGACAACTTTAATGAAGTTTTAAAGATAATTTATTAGATTATTTAGATTGAATCAACGAAATTGACTTAAAAGATCAAACGATTTATTGATCCTTGTATATATATAAAAAAAGATATAGGATTAAGAAATAAAATGATATAGGTAGTATCGATATATTTTAATGTGAATAGATGAAAGACGATATGGTGATATATTTAATGTTGATATTTTTTTTAATTTAGTTGAAATTGATTTAATTACGAGTCGTTATAATGGTTTTGTTAAGTTAAAATTTGATAAGAAGGATTGAGATTAGGGTGAAACATTGTATTTGGTTATGCTTAAATAATTGGTGATAAATTATGATGATTTTGGTCCCTATGCTTATTATGGGATGAAAAATATTTGCTATTCAATAATCTATGGTATTATTATTATTATTATTATTATTATTATTATTATTATTATTATTATTATTATTTCAATATGAGAAAGATGATTAGTTAAATGTCTAAATTTTATAATAATATTATTATTTATTTTTTTATGATAATTGCAATTCCTTCGTTGGATTGGTTAAGTCATCAAATAAGTTAATTAATTAGGGTAATGAGCTATACATAAATATATATCTTGTATTAGATTGTCGTTTAAAGATAATTGTAAATCGAATATTATAGTTAAGAAATTTTATTGAATTAAATTATTAAAATTTATCTGATTGGACCATTTGATTTATCTATAGTTTGAAAGGAACACAATAAAGAATATTAGAAGATATTTACCCAATTTACATTATAGGCATTATAGTTTTATACTTATACATTTTGATATATAATTATATCTATATCCTCATATTTTATTTATTTCTATGACAATAGTAAGGAGGCCCCCAAACTGGATAACCAAAGTCTATGCCTTGGAAATTAAATTATTCTTTTATAACAAGGAGTATATTTGTATTGTGTTTATATCTCTTAGAATGTAACTAAGTATAGATTTAGCAACTAATCCTGTTTAGTTATTTAAATGTGCAAGTTATGTTGGAATTTGATAACGTTAATTTATTTAAA
The DNA here is from genome assembly GCA_027924645.1 of Cunninghamia lanceolata. Classification (NCBI taxonomy): domain Eukaryota; kingdom Viridiplantae; phylum Streptophyta; class Pinopsida; order Cupressales; family Cupressaceae; genus Cunninghamia; species Cunninghamia lanceolata. The sequence goes on from BSBN01001034.1 coordinate 269,510, forward strand.
CGACATTATTAATTGTAATCTTATATAGTCAATTAGTGTTTAAAATAAACATAAATTATTTATAAGATGGGTTGTTGTTGATGAGTACACTTTTGTTTACTTAATGAAGTTCACATTCATGGATCCCATTTGATATAATAAATTATGTTGTTGTTTATATCTCCTTAGTTACAAGGATTAGTAGAATAATTGAAGTGAATGTTGTTTTGATTCATGGGCATCTTATGAGTATGGTACTGTATTGAAGACCCATGGTTAGTATGTCATATTATATATTGCACTTAGGGTATGTTTATTGGATTGGTCTAATTGAAGGAGTCGTGCATTTAAGAGTAAATGTTAATGTGGGATTGTGGTGTTTCAGTGGTGTCTAGTGAAAGTTTATTCCAGAGGCTAGTAGGGGTAGCTATGGGTTTGATCCTTGTATTATTGCATTCTGGTTAAAGGATGAGCATGTTTTGGTTTCATGTGATGTTGACTTCTCTCTGCTTATGGTTTATATGATTTTAATGACTGTGTAAGAGGGACAATGCCTTGCTCAATATATACAGTCCTGTTGTTATGTCTTGAATCCATGTTGTTGAGCTCTTCTTGAAGGTTGTGGTTCCCTATTGTGTTGAGCTTGTTTTAAAATTCTATGTTGGTCTGTGTAAAGGAATGATTTTGGGAGCAAGAGGACCCATGCCTTGCTCTAGATTACACTTTGTTATGGTTAAAATTTTGGGAGCAAGAGGACCCATGCCTTCATCTGGATTACACCTTGTTATGGTTGAAATGTTGGAGCAAGAGGACCCATGCCTTGCTCTGGTGATATATTACGTTGTGATTGGTTGCAAGATGGTGGATGCCTTACATTGTTATGTATATTTGATGTTATGTTTGATGGATAGGGTTTCCTAGGTGTAGATAGGGGAGTGGCTTCCAATGTGGGGTCGGTGCCCAAAGTGGCTGCCAGGGTAACCCATTGGGAGTTGGTAATCAAGTGATAACCTAATAATTAATCTAGGGGTTGGGTAGTTCTCACACTAACAAGATAATTGGATGCCTCACTCATGCCTATAGTGCTCATTCAGACTAAGGATGAGATGAAAAGGCCGTGGTTGGCAAAATCAACTTCCTTGTCCTCATGAAAGGAATGTTGATTCTGCATGTGTCACCCTATGGGGCCAGTGCCTAGAGAGAGGCTACCAGGGTAACCATAGATGGGGGCCAGCTTCTGGTGATAGATAGCCTGGGTAACCCATGTTAGGACCATGCGATGACACTCTCCCTACTGTAGCCTAGCACTCCCTAGTTGTACTCTCCCCTTTTGTTAAGTGTTTGCCTCTGGAAGTGATGTTGAGTTGTTTATTACATTGCCTTGTGTTGTTGGAGTTATATGTTATCTTTGTTCTTATTGTCCTCTGTCTACCTGACTATCTGTTGTAGTGGGACCTTATGTTATCTCCTAGCTCGGGGGGTGGACCTCAGGGTTCCACATGGTTGGGTGGAAGAGCTTTTATCCATTGGTATTTTCCCTTGCCGTTGTTCGTGAGCGAGGGGGTTATATCTTGTGTATCAGGCATCAGATCTTGTACCAGTTATGAAGGTAGTGATCTATATTCATGTACTAGTCTTGTGTACTCGTGGATTCATAATGTATGTATTCAAAAGGTGATAATGTAACAATGTAATGTTGTACTCATATGTGAGGAGAAATTGTAACTGTGAACTAGATCCTGATGATTACTTATCTGATGTTGTGATATGGAGATGTAAATGTTTATTGATGTAATGCAATAGGTTTAGAATGATCTGCTGATGTTAGTTAATAATATATGTTAAATTATGTTGATTAATTTGTCAAGTAATGCACCATGGAACCTTAGAAGACAAGTTGATAGTTTAATGATGTGCATTGATTGTTAAACATTACCTTGTGATCTTATACAAAAAAAAAATATTCCGCTTTGCATAGCATAGATGTGTTGTTTTCTAGGGTGTCTATGATGGGGCGTTATAACACACATATTCTAATACATTGGTCTTATTCATATATTTATTAATATAAACATCTAAAATTTATTTTCTTTTACATTCATAAATAAATACCTTAATAATGTAAATAAATAAACTACATGTGCCATGACTATAACTTCCATTTGGCACCATGAATAGATTAATAATAATTTATCAAAAATATTTTTTGAGACATGACAACTACTTCCATTTACAGTTTGAAGAGTATATACCTCACTTGATGTTGAGAATGGGAATAAAGCCCATAGAATGCTTCAAAAATCACAAGTCTTTTACATGTAGATGGACTGTGTAACACATCCCACTACATTCTATGTTATTTAAGCTCTCATTGTGATATCACATGTAATCCAAGCCTATCAATGAAACAAACCATTGGAATTTAAAAAGAGCATCATTTAGCTTTCTATCAATCCCATCAACCAGGAACTCAACCTTGGCAAAGTTTTACTATGCAACTTTATGAGTTTCAACCAATCATAAACAACAACAAATAAGAAAATGAATTGGAAAATAAATCAGGGAACAAAACCTAATGAAATAGAATAGCAATGTTTATCTCATTAACTCTTAGAAAAGTTTTGAACTAAAACATTCATGAAGACTAAATTAGAAAGACACAACCTAATAGTAAACCTGAAAATAATTATTCATATGAAGGGTATACATGTAGCCATGATTTCTACTTGAAACTAAAAAGTACTTTGAATCCATAAATTTTAGTTACCCTTTGGCATACTATACACTATTTAAAGTAAAAGTATGGTGGACCTTGCTCAAACTCTGTAATCTTCCACTACCAACCCACAAGGTGATCTAGAACTCCAAATCCAACCAATCTTTTACCATGTTGTGGTAAACAAAAAATTATATATTTATTTTCTACAGACAAACATTTATAAGATGTACTTTCTTTTAGCTTTATCTTCTACAATGGTTTCTTGTGATGGGTTTCATAATAATCCTTTTCTAGATCTAATTTCTTTTCTTATGAAATTTAATTTTTTGCAATCCTCTAGGGTTTCATCCCATTAACAAATGATCAATATTTTCAAGCATTCTATTGGAGTGAATTGTTGATGATTTCTACCATTTTGTTCACTCTAATAGTCTTTACTTTATCACCAATGGTCGTATAAAAGAAGCTAACACAAAATACACTAGCTCTATAAACCTTTTCAAAATATGCCTCCACAACTCATCAATGATATAACTCCTTCCATATGTATAGAATCTGTCATACCCATGCATAGTTTCCATATCAACCATTCATAAACATTCACAAAGATATTGGTTCATTAGAGCAAGATATTACAACCCATTGGGAAAGAATTTCAAATAGCTACTATCTATGGAATTTGCATCGCACATCTCTAGATCCATTGATAGACACTGATGATGAAAAAATCTAGAACAATTATCAACATATAGAGGAAGAGTAATAGAGAGAGAGGGGAAGACAAAGTGAGAATGAGAGGCAAAAAGATCTTGAGAGAGGTAAATAGATAGAAAGATAGAGAGGGATATAGGGATGGAGATATTTAGAGATAGAGATTGATAAACAAAGAAGAATAGAGAAATAGATATAGGATAGGAGAGAGATAGAGATAAGAAATATTGATACTCTCTCTCTCTCTCTCTATATATATATATATATATATATTTGTAAATGTGCCATTTCATACCAAGCTCCACTTTTTACATTCTAAAATTACCATAGCCTAGGCTTTCATGTAGGGTTTTCCATTATAATTCTTAACCATAGCCCCAAGTCTATCACACATTCAAACACTTTTTCCCACTATGTTTATGCAATTAAGTTTAGTTTTGTAATCCCATGATGGGCAATGATTTTGTGTTTTCAAAAATATCTCAACAATACATATCACTACATTCTTTCAATTCTATTGATGGATGGACAACAACAATTCACCATCACCAAAACTGTATGCTCTCTTCTAAATAAATTACTTATTACTTTTATCTACATGCTACCTTGGCGTACTCATTGTACACTAAGGTGTGATTGCTAGTTTATATATGTCTTATAATTAGCTATTCTCTCAACCATATTTGTCTATCTTTAGGTATTTTAGGTTGCATCAAATGTTGTAATGGTGAAAAATGTTTGCACATGAAAATTTATTGTATTTGTATTTTAGGTTGCATCAAATTTATTGATCTACAAGTACTAGAGTTTACATTGTCTTGAAGGTTGTAATTAAACAAGGCTTGTGTGATGGGATATGCATTATGATGGTAGTGGTTGCAACTTGCACAAGATTCTTTCCTTACTAAGATTGCATGCTTTCCCTTGCAAAGTTGGAGGTCCACCTCTCACATCTACAAGAACAAGATTTTGCATTGTCTTGAGGTTTGTAATTGATCAAGACTTGTGTGATGGGATATGCATTGTGATGGTGGTGGTTGCAACTTGCACAAGATTCTTTCCTTACTAAAATTGCATGCTTTACCTTACAAAGTGGGAGGTCCACCTCTCACATCTACAAGTACAAGATTTTGCATTATCTTGAGGATTGTAATCCATCAAGGCTTGTGTGATGGGATATGCATTGTAGTGATGGTGGTTGCAACTTGCACAAGATTCTTTCCTTATGAAGACCACATGATTTCCCTTACAAAGTGTGAGTGGTGGTCCACTTCTCACAACTAAAAGTACAAGTTTTTGCATTGTCTTTCATTTCCATTAGGTTCCTATTGAACCGTCTTTGGCCAAGTAAAGATCAAATTTTCTAACCAATAACACAGAAATTCTCAAAACTCAAAAGATCAGACTATTCTGCTTAAAGCTTTCTCCTATCAAATTATTATGCTTAATGCAAATAGCGCTACAACAAGGAAATTGATTGGAATAACATGCGAAAGAAAGTCCAAAAGATTCAAAGAAAGCCAAAGAGTACAAAATGGGACAACTTTGGGGGAAAATTTTGATAATTGTGTGTGTGCTTTTGCACTTCTTCTGCCATCCACATTGACTCATTTATGTTAACGTCAATGGATTGGATTGGTACAAAAGTAGCCCACCAATGGCAATGCCATTATTGTATGTTTTGTTATTAATTGGGTCATTCCACATATATTATTGACCATAGCAGATGGAGAATTAGGTAACTTAATATCTTGGACGTAGGTTGAGGGGAAATGGGTATGGATATGGCTAGGTGTCATTCACACAATGTTTCAAATGACTTACACCAAACAAGAGGATCCTTACATCAAACAGGAGGATCCCAATAGTGGAGCATGGTTTACATCAAAATATTAATCATGTTAACCCTCTCATGGCTTAAATAATCATGATCATGTGGTCTAAAATTGGTTGTTATTTTAAATATAATTTAGATATCAATTTAATCAATCAACTATTATATTATAGTTTATACATGTCTCATGGTTAGCTATTCTCTTAAACACATTTGGATATTCTTAGGTAATTTAGGTTGCATCAAATGTTGTAATGGTGAAAAGTGTATACCTACACTTGTCCATTTTGTTTAGAATTTATTTTAACAAGGTTGTCCCTAATACAATTAATAGTGTACAAGTGGCAAGTTTTAGTGTAAAAGTTGGTAAACAACTTGAGCTTAACTTGATGGGTAAATGCAAAGAGATGGGGGACCAAAAATTTGCCACCATCTCCAAAATTAAAGCAAAACGCAATCCCTCTCTCTAACACCGCCAAGACCGGCTACTTTGCATAAAAGAAAAAAAACCCATTTCTCCTCACTCAGCCGCAACCATTGCAAGCTTAGCAGCAAAGAAAACAAGTAAAAGCGTGATCGCATTGAATAAAAGGCTATTCAATCAATTTTAATAGAGAAAACAACAAATTCACAATGCCACCTCACTGCCAAAGACCTTGTCATGCAAATTTGGAGGCTCTAGCATAGGAAGAAGCTACCATTTGACTAATTTTGTTAGTTTGAGAATAATTTTTGAGTTTTGCAATGTTCGATTTGTTTTTATATTGCAATTATAGTTATTGGGGAAAGAGAAAACCTAACTCTAGCTAAGGAGGGTGAAAACAACCCCCAAAACCCTCTAAACCCACCTTCACCTCCTTTTAATGTAAGACATAATCAAGAACACTCCCTAGGGTTAATAGAAAACAAGAAACATCTTCAAACTATTATTCAAACCCTAAACTATCCAAGTGGAACCACTGATCATAGGAGGGCACTTGCAAAATCACTAGAGGAAATTGTTTCCCATATGGATTTGGTGACAAAACAAATCACTGAATTCCAAGATTATAGGGAGAGGTGTCGATAATATTATGCCGACAAGTTGTCATATGAACAAGTCAAGAATGAAAAAATTACAAAGTCTTAATTATGTGCACACTTTATTAATCTCAAAACCGGCCAAAGATTAGAAGAAAGTTGCAAACAATTTCCTATACATTGGTGTAGGAATGAAGAAATATCCTAAAACTTTTGGGATAGATGGTACATGGTCTTTGATGAGTGTCCATGCAATAATGATGAGCTACCATAATATTTCTTGAGGAAACTCTATTGTGAGTTCGTCCTCAACAAGATTTTGAATTATTTTGACATCCATGAGTTCTAGGGTAGAGGTGGTGGATCTCCCAAGATAGACCCGGGGCTCAGCAAGACCAAAACCGTGTGCTTGTACCCTGAGCAAGGCTATAATGTAAGTCACTCCCTTTGGCTTTGGAGAGTGTTGAGGTGGAGACATTACATTCATTGACTACTCTCACCCAAACTCTATCATAGCATGCCAATGATCTTACCTAGGCCGATGAGGGTGAGAGTAGTAGGCGTCATGTGTCCCCACATTTGTGCAGTTCATGTGGGAACCTATGTGATTATGGGATGCAAGAGGCACAACAAGACTCTCAGTAGGATGTTGCGATGCAGGGGCAAGATGCTGCTACATAGGGGAAGGACATATTGGATGAACTTATTCTCAGTGACAATCTCTTACAACATACATTTGGTATTGACTCTCAGGTAATTTGTTACAAGTTTCATCTTGATTTAGGGGTCAGTGCAAGAAGTTGGGTCCATTTTTTGGCCAAAAAGTGGAAGTGTTTTCCCTGTTTTTCAGAATTTGTCACATTTGACCTTAAAATTTGAAGCACTTAGAGATGGAATTTTTAAAAAAGTCACTAAATATAAAATGTAGTACTCAGAGTCTAATTTCCAAATATGTAATTTGTTTCAATACCCAGATGCTACAAATTGATTTTCAATAGGCATTTCTAAAAACCACTATTTAAAAGTCACTTTTTTTTAACCATACCATGCACATGTACGACTAACATAATTTGACCTAAATAAAATTATTTTTCAAAATACTTTTGGGAAAAGATGTGTAGTACAGTGAAGTTTGATGAGGATATTTTTTTATAATTTTTTTCCAAATGATTTTTTTTATTAATTTTTTATTAGGCCTAATTGCTACTTTTGAAAACCCCTCGTGTACGGCCAACATAATTTGAGAAAAAAAAAATTATAAAATTAATTTTTTTTTCATTGTGTAAAGAATGATGTGTAGATTGATGACATAATTTTTTTTAAAAAAAATTAAAAATTAAAAGTTATTAAAAAATACAAACACCTATCATTTCAAGTTTTTGGACTAGTTTGCTCATAAATTAAATAATAAATAGAAGAATATGTCCAATAACAAAAAAAATTACATATTTGAAAACTAGACAATGTCATCTGTAATGGGTTTTCATTTCATAAAAAATTTTAGAAAAAAAGGTCCTCAGCCATATAGGTAAACTCAGTGTTTCTACTTGTTCTGTACTTAGAAAAAAACTTACAGGTCCAAGGCTCAAGGTCGGTCAACCATGCCTATCTTGAGCCTAAAACCTAAGCAAAGGGAAGGAAAAAGGTGGGTGGAGATTTCTAATTTCAAATAACAGATACCCATTATAAAACGGGTACCCATTATGTTTTTAATAATGGGTACCCATTTTATAACGGGTACCCATTTCTATTATACCCATCATTTCCCATATTAGGGAAAAACGTACTATTACTATATCCTTGCAACTTGCAGGTCTGATCAGTACAACGCGACAGTGAGAATTTCTGTATTTTTTTACTTACAAGTGTTTTGTGGAATCTCTTGACAGGTCATATTCTATTCGGATTTTGAAAGGAGTCAATCATATGAACAATTCTGAAGTGAAATCAAGTGCATGAGCTATTTTCAAGAGGAATAAAGAAAGAAGGTTTTTGTTTTTACATCTACCTTTTACTTCAAAATCTATGGAACAAAGGATCTACATCTAATTCTACTTCAAAATTTCAAATAAGGACATCAATTATGAAATTGGATTAAGTATCAATTGTTATTTTATCAAGAGGGTTTGGTAATCATGGGATCAAATCAACGTCAAAGAAAAAAACAAAGGAGGGTAATGACACCTCAAGAAATTGAAGCAAATAGAGAGAAGGAAGCAAAAAGGCAAAGAGATAGAAGAGCAAGGATTGAAGAGATGAAGAATATTGAAGCATCTAGTTCCATGAGTATTGAAGAGAAAGACATTCAAAAGAGTATAAATGATGGGATGAATGTAGATGATACAAATGTGGAAATGGTGAATTTGGAAGAAAATGTGTCTATAGAAACAAATGCATGTATGTCTTCAAACCCAACTTTCGAAGATATGGAAAATGTGACTTTAAAAACAAATCCAGGTATGTCTTCAGAGCCAGCTTTCAATGATGTGGAAAAGATGACTATAGAAACAAATCTAGGTGTCTTTGGAGCTAACTTTCAATGATATAGAAAACACGACTATAGAAACAAATTCAGGTGTGTCTTCGGAGCCAACTTTCAATGATATGGAAAACACAACTATAGAAACAAATCTAGGTATGTCTTCAAACCCACCTATTGATGATATGAATGAGAATCATATCCCTTTTAGGAGTGAAAATGAAAATGTTTTATTTGAGATTGAAAGAAATGTCTTAGATAATCTTCCTGGTAAGATTTCTTGGAGGCAAATGAGAACTCATGCAAATAGATTATATAAAACAAAAATTTATAGAAAAAGTCTTGGATTTCAATGTCAACTTATGATGCAATTGATGAAGATGTGGAAATTGCGAAAAGTAATGAAAAAGTTAGGCATCTTTGTAAAACCTAAAAAAAAATATGAATCAATGAAACAAGTTTTATCTAGTGTTGCTAATGCTATTGATTCTATTGGTAAAAAGAGTCGATCTAAAGATAGCAATGTAGCACAAAGAGCTATAACAACTGCTTTAGTCAATAAATCATCTTCTAATAAAAGAATGATAAGTAAGACAAGTGAAATTCTAAAGATAAATCCTAAAACTTTGAGAAGAGCAGCAAAGAGAAGAGAATCTATTGAAAAAGATCCAATTAACCAATGTTGGAGTTTTAGTGGTAGACTCCCAAGGTATGACATGAAATTAAATAGTGAAATCAAATCTTTAATTGAAAATATTGGCATGATAATACAAGGGTATCATCTAATGTTAGAGATGTTTTAAAATTATGAGTGGGGTCTAAAATTCGTGATCCTCATCCAAAACATCTATTAGACATGACTCAAACTGAATTATATAAAAAATTCTTAGATGATTTAGTGTTAGAACCATTTAATATTACCATAAGCTAAAGATCTTTTGAGAAATGTAAACCTTGGTATGTGAAAATTAATAAACAACAAATCTCTTGTTGTTGTAAAACTCATGTGCAATTTCATTATTATTATGATGTTTTTTGATATATACGTTCTACTTTGCATACTGAAAAAATTATGTAGGAATGTGGTATTAATATGCCACCTCAAACAATTAAGGAGTTTGTAGCAGGTTTGTTTTGTGAAACATCTGCTGGATACTTATTTTATTCAAAAGCATGTATTTCTGGACAATGCAATAGATGTGGCAACTTTTCATTGTTAGGAGAATGTATGCATGAAAATATTTCACATGAATTTGGACAACAATTAGTGAATGTGAAAAGATTCAAGAATGTTGAATATTCTTTAAAGGATGGAAAAATTACAAAGCGTTGTGAGTTAGTCACTGAAAAAATTTGTGTGCATGCATTCATCAAAAATTTTAAGGATAATATTGTATCCAAATATGTCAAACACTCCTAATATGCTCGGTGGCTTGATGGACGATTCCGTTCATGTAAAAACACATTTCCAATTGGAACTATCCTATCAGTGGTTGACTTTGTAGAAAACTATACTCTTGCTCCACAAGAGGAAATTCAATCTCAGTATTATAATTCAGTGCAAGTGGCCATATTTGTTCATATTGTATATAAACATGCAGATGATAGTACAGAAGATAATAGAAAAATTTTGAGGGAGTATCATTTCTATTTGAGTGATAACCGGTTACACTCTTCAGAGTTTGTGCAATATTGTTTTACAAAATTTTATGAAAGTTTAAAAGAAAGAGGAATCTAGATGGCACAACATTTCATATGGTCAGATAATTGTACAGGGCAATTCAAAAATGCAAGAATGTTTTATTGGCTATGTAGGGCTCACAAAGAAATCAATATCCAACATATGTGGAGTTTTTTTGAAGCTGGACATGGTAAAGGAGAACATGATGGAGCTAGAGCATGTGTGAAAAGAGCTCTTGCTAGAGAGCAACTAAAATTTGAGGATATAGCCAAATTTAGAGATGCACGTGCAATTGTGAATTGGTGTAATGAAAAATTATCTACGGGATCAAGTCAGAACTCTACAATTCAACGATTCTTTTGGTTAGTTGAAGAAGAGAATATTCCTACTCGACTTGATTGTGAGACAATAACTGGATCAACAAAATGGCATTCATTTAAGAGTTCAAATGCAAGCACATGGACTATATGGACTAGGGAGCTTGCATGTTTTTGTCAATTTTGTATTACAGGTGATTGGGGAGTATGTGAAAATACAGAATGGGTTGAAGAATGGAAACAAAGATCCTTGACACCTATAGAAACACAAGATCAACTTGAAACAACAATTGAAGATGATAATCAAATGTTTGCATCAGATGACTATGATCGTGTTTCAGACCTTGTACAAGAAGGTACTTTTGTTTTCAATTTTTTTTATTGTCATTTTTTTGTACATCTATATATAATTAATTATATATGTATGCATGCACAAATTTATGTGATTTAGATACATGTCACACTTTATTGAATTACATAATTTTTTTGTAGGACATGTGTTTGCTGTTGTTGCACCTAAGGGCAATGAAGAGGAAGCTGAGTATTGGTTGGCTCGATGTGTTGAGACAAAACAAAAGTTGTTACATCCTAGAGTAGATGATGATAACACGGAGTATCCAATAGGTTCTGTGGTTGTTGTTGGCACTTGGCTACGAAAATATCTAATAAGAAGGAATGGTTTGCCTGCATTTGAAGATTATGAAACACATAAGAATATCATACACTACTCACATTTGGTTGTGGCAACAAATATAAAACTAGTTAGATATCAAGGCAAACCTTCTAATAAACAGTTATGGACACTTTCGATGGAAGAACATGAGTCAATTATAGATGCATTACAAAAAAATGAAGATGCAGATGGTACAATGGAATAAATTTCTAGGTATGTAAAGCATACTCTTCCATCCCCTAAATTCTTTCGTTCTCATTTCAGCTTCTATATTATTCCCCTTGTCTTAAATTTTGTATCGACTCATGTAAATATATAGTTAATTTACTTGTACATTTGAACATTACTTTTTGTAGGTGTACCCTAGATAAGTCAAATTTACATGATTGTCAATAGAAGTTTTCACCATACAAGTATGTGAGGTCAATTTTGTAGTCTTCAACTAAAAGTGAACGCAAATTAGGTAATTGTATATACTTACATTATGGCTTTCACATTCAACATGTTATCTAGAACTACATAATGCATCAATGTTTTGTCTTTTTGGTATATAAATTCTTTCATTCTCATTTCAGCTTCTATATTATTCCCCTTGTCTTAAATTTTGTATCGACTCATGTAAATATATAGTTAATTTACTTGTACATTTGAACATTACTTTTTGTAGGTGTACCCTAGACAAGTAGTCAAATTTGCATGATTGTCAATAGAAGTTTTCACCATACAACTATGTGAGGTCAATTTTGTAGTCTTCAACTAAAAGTGAATGCAAATTAGGTAATTACATATATATATACTCAAATATTTATCATCCATCCTCTAAAGACACCCGCTTGAACATCCCCTTAATTCATCCTCTTAGCTCCCCTTAAGCCATCCTCTTACATCCCCTTAAGCCATCAAGTTTTATCTTATACTTTGTAAATTGACTCATGTGCATCTCTCCAAGTAAGCTATCATCTTTTGTATCCCCTTAAGACATCCTCTTCTAGCTCCCCTTTTAATTAATCCTCTTATACATCCCCTAAAGCCATCCTCTTATGTATCCCCTTAAGACATCCTCTTAGCTCCCCTTAAGCCATTGTCTTACATCCTCTTTTGTGATATTTAGTTACATATTGCATTAATATTTTGTGTTTTTGGTACATATTCTTTCATTCTCATTTACATTCATTATTTCTTGCAGGTGTATCCTACAAGTAGATTTTTCCATGATTGCCACTACAAGATTTCATCATAATGTAAATGGTAGATCGATTTTGTAGTCATGTCAAACTAATAACATGGACCTATAAGCTAATTGTATAGATATACTCATATGTTTAATAATGGACCTATTTTTTGTTTTGAGACTCTTTTTATGATCTATGCATTTAATTTTCATGGATTGAATATTATTTTATGATTGCCACAAATGATATTAGTGTAGAGGTTCAATAAGTATATAGTTTGTATTTTTCCTATCATTTTTGTACCCACTTTAGCTATGTTTTGAGATGTGTTGATTTAGCATTTATTTTATATAATTTAAATGCACAAAAGTTGAAAAGTAGTGTCATGATAGTTAAAGGGAAATAGTCCTAGGATAGTTTGCATATTTGAAACATGGTTTAATATCACCTCTATGAATGCCATGGTCCTCCTCTATATCCTTCAATCATTGTCTTGAATAGTCTAATGCTATCACTAATAAATATGGGACCGTGCTATCATATTACCTAGGTGTATTCATTGGTGTTGTAGAGTTATTTATGACTACTAAGGTAATAATGAGGGTTATCATGCATAGGTAAGGTATTAAATAGTCATTATTTCAAACTAAATGACTACCATAAAGGTTACTCATTGTCATAGCAAATAGAAGATTATTGTCATGCATGAAGATTATTGCCATGTATCCAATCTAGACTATCATAAATCATTGAGATGTTCTCATAAGAGCAATTCAAATCTAAAAATTAGTCATAATGAGGTTATATCATCTAAGTACATTGCAAAAATCCATATGACAATAATAAAACAAATTTAGGATAGTCATGAAACAAATAGGACACTCATGAAACAATAAAGTAATCATGTTAGTTAAGAGGTTTTCATAGTGATTGATGATCTTATATCATTCTAAATGGTCATTTGCTAGAGTTAGATAGACATGTATTTATGGCAACAAGTGGCCTTCATGAAATTCATAAGAGGCTACCAAACCAATCATAGGATTGTCCTAATGAAACAAGAGAGGACTATAAAATGCCTAAGTGGTCATCTAAACACCTATATGATTGTCATAACAATCCCTTTAAGAGCCACTTGCCTTCATGACCAATCAAATATGTTACTAAGAACTTGAAGATAATCCCTAATACCCACTCAATAGAACTACTAAGAAAATGGCCAATCAAACCAAGACAAGAATCTACATATAGCAAAAGGAATCTCAAAAATCTAATAATTCCCTAGCACTAGAAACATTCTGAGTAATCATTATAAGCCCGATTAATGCACCAACATTGTCAACCAATAAGGTATAAAAGAGAAGATCTCAAGAGAATGTATAAATACAAGAGGAGATCACTTGGAGAAGGCTACTAAAGCTAAACACATGAAACTGGAAGTTCTGGAAAGAGTGGAAAATGGATTGTCAAAAATAGGAAAAATGACGGGGCCTTGATAAGGTATATATACTATCTATTCAAAAATTGGAAAAAATTATCTACACATTAGATAAATTCACATGTACATATGAGAATCCATCGAAGCATAATTGAAAGTGGATTTTTGTAAGATGTATTAATTGCAAGTGCTAAGTTTCTGATCACCACAACCCTCACTTGAGAAATTATGCTACTTCTTGAATAATTTCAAATTGTTCACGATAAATTTTTTTGTAGCTTATATTGTGTGGATAAGATTTGAATTTCCTTCTAGTTTCTTCTTTAAAAGAGTTAGTTTCTCTATAAGAATTGAATGCTACTTAGATTGAATAATTTCAAATTATGATAAAAAATTTTGTGGCTTATATTGTGTGGATAAGATTTGAATTTCCTTCTAGTTTCTTCTTTAAAAGAGTTAGTTTCTCTACAAGAATTGAATACTACTTCTTGAATAATTTCAAATTGTGATAAAAAATTTTGTAGCTTATATTGTGTGGATAAGATTCAAATGAATTTCCTTCTAGTTTCTTCTTTAAAAGAGTTAGTTTCTCTACAAGAATTGAATGCTACTTCTTGAATAATTTCAAATTGTGATAAATTTTTTTGTAGCTTATATTGTGTGAATAAGATTCAAATGAATTTCCTTCTAGTTTCTTCTTTAAAAGAGTTAGTTTCTCTACAAGAATTGAATGCTACTTCTTGAATAATTTCAAATTGTGATAAATTTTTTTGTAGCTAATATTGTGTGGATAAGATTTGAATTTCCTTCTAGTTTCTTCTTTAAAAGAGTTAGTTTCTCTACAAGAATTGAATACTGCCAAAGTGAGTCTAACATCCTTATCATTTTATCATGATTTTGTAGGTTTATCCTAGGTAAATTACCTTGTTTTAAAGTGCCCTAAATTTATCTATTAGATAATTGTAACACCATTTACCTATCTATTCCACTATGTAAATTAACTTAATTTAGATTTGTGAGGCAGTTAATGTTGTTATATGGAGCCTAATCAGACTCGGAGGTTAAATTTTCCCCACTTTTATCAGCGCAATTTCCCCCCAAATTCCTACAGGGTCAAGGGGTAGCGCCCCTTGCAGGGGTTTGGGGGCAGTGCCCTCGTGGGGGCTCATGGGCAACGCCCCCGAAACCTCACATAGTTTTTTATTATTTTATAAAGCACCGAGAGTTTTTTTTCATTGACTGACATAAGAAAACTCTATTTTGTAACCAACAAAAAGATTGATAAAAAGCAGCTAAGGGTTAGGGTTTTGGGATTGTATTGTATTGTAGCATTTTGCAACGGTATTGAGTTGCAGGGATTGTTGAATGTAATTGGTTTGATTTACTGGCTAATAATATTGGACTCTCTGTTTGGTGGATGTAGCCCGAGTTTGGGTGAACCACGTTAAAACTTGTCTCTTGTTGTTATTATTTCTGTGTATTTTCATTCCTCTGTTTAATCTTTATTTGCATTTAATTGATATCATCTATCGGCTAACCCTAACAGTTAATAGATTGTTCACTATTTCAAGAAGAACTATTGAACCATAATGCATAATCACTTCTTAAAAATTAAAAAATGTAGTAGAGAGAAATCTTCTAACATGTCTCAATTAAATAATTTATAATCTAGAAGTGAACAATGAAGCATATTTAACATATTATCTAGCATACTAAAATACATTCAAGCATATATACTCAATAATATATACATGTAGATCTATCTAGATAAGTCCATGGAATACTATAAAATATAGGTAGGACCCATGAAATGTGTACTTTAAAACATCTACTTGTCATCAGCATATAAATAAATACAAATCATAGTTCATGAAATACTAAAATATATCTAGAAGTACATGTAATAGCAAGTTTGACATATATAGTCAAGGTCCTGGCACGACATATATAAAAAATAATGTGCACATCATACAGTTCAGTCTATGAAATAAAACTCTATGTTAGGGATGATCATCACTCAAGTTCAAATTTGAAAGAGACCTCTTTCTTCCTCATGAAATAGATGGATCTACCTCATGATGTACACAAGAGAAAGAAACTTGCAATCAGATTTAAAATTTTTTAAAATGACATATGAAATTAAATATTTAAATGTAGGCTTTAAAGTGTGCATTTAAATTACCGTGCAATCATGCTCATGTACTCCCACATTTTGTTGTGCAGGTGGTATAATTGTTTCATCTTCTTGACCAAAAGTTTGACCTGCTAATTGCTAGAATTTCAAATAAAGCAAGTTTGAAATGAGTTAGAATTTATTTAGCATATAAAGACCTAGAAATTGCACATAGAAAATTTAGTAAAGTTTAGGACCTCAAAATGTGTAGATGGCTCATGAATTTGTCCTTGACTAGCAACCTAACCAATAGTCTCACTCCTATCATCCTACACTTACATATATATGGGTGCATATATAAATTTATATAAACTCAAAAAAGAAACTTAGTACAAATTTAGTACAATTTTTTAAAACACACACCAGGGAATAGTCAGGCATAATAGCTGATGATGGAGGATCAGTGGAAAAAACACCTGAGCCATGTGGTCGGTCAGACATGGGAACCGCCACATGACTTGAGCCTCGCTGCAATAGTAGTGTTTCACATACATGTACATATAGTTATTTATTTATTTATATACTTGTTAATTTAAAATATAATATTGATAAGTTTCAAGAAGAAAATTTAAACTAGAATTAGATACATATGGTTTTAGGGTTAAGATATATTGGTTTACCCCGTAAGGTGTGCCAATCTCTACAGCTGTCGATGCAAAACTCAATGTATCAAATCATGATGCGGCCCTAGAGCGACTTGAGATCTGTACAACAAATAGTTCACAATTATATATTAATTCATTAAATTATTTATATAAATTTTGATCTATGTTCAAATTATGCACTTGAAATATTTAATAAAATGTGGTTAATGTACTTGTGTAGGATTATTATCCAAGTATGACTCCACTCCTGCTGTAGCTGCATCTGATGTGGATGTAGGACCAGGACCATAACATGGTTGATTGAAACTTGTACACAAATGTGCCCCTAACATGGCTAAGGCTCTATGATGAGATGCATCAACTCCTCCATGATGCTCTCCACCACTGAATTCAGCTGCCATGTGGGCATCTTGTTCAGTGAGATTGCCTGAGAGTCTACTCAATGCTCCTAATGTTGACAAAACTACCTGCTGCTGAATAGGTGCAAGAATTGTGGGCAAAATAGGAGCAACCATAGGAGTAGGAGGAACAGGTCAATTGGGGTCAACTCATGCCCTTGGTCTGTGTTGTGGCATGCCACGACCAACACCCTAAAATTCTCTCATATCAAAATAATTGGGTTTTTGACCCAATTGAAACTCCACCCATAATTTTCTCAAAAAATATAGCGATACCTCACAATTAGCATGTGGTAGGTGATCAAACACCATCCACCACCGATCCCAAAAATGTCTCAAAATCCCCTCATGCGTACACCACTTAATTGATATTCTTTTTTCTGTTGCAGCTATAGGTTGATTAGCTTTTGGGTGACGAAAAAATGGGGCTAATGTTTGTTTTGTTATGTGGAGGTCATGGATGTCTTTATATGAAAGACCATTCACATAGAATTGCCTCCTCTCCTCCCGCCAAAGCTGAAATCTATTTAGGTCTACATCAATAGACCTAACAGAATCAATAATGGTTTGCATCGAAGATGCAAATCGAACCACATGAGGAGGCATCAAGTGAGGTTGATTATTATTCAAATTAATGTTCTCCTCAATTGCATTAATATTTTCATTAATGTTTTGCCACAATTGGGCCTCATCAAATGGAGGGGGTGGGGGGTTTTGAGGTGGATCATGGGGTGGGAGGTTTTCATAAAGAATGTCATCTATTAAAAATTCATCTAGACTCTGGTCATCTATTAGATGTCTCCTGCAAATTTCCAAATTTGTATTCATATAAAAAACTAACAAATGTATAATTTCACAAATATATACATATTGAAAACTTACAAACAAATATCTATAAATTTAAACTTAATCTAATAGATCTATAAATGATTTAGTTTAAAATATCCATGAATTTAGAGAGCAAGTAATACTTGAAAATTAAACATGCACAAGTTTAGATCATATAATATGATTGAATGATGATGCCTCATACCAATGTCTCCTTAAATTAATCCAACATTTCCCTAAAATATTATATTCTCCTTCCTACTTCATTCCTCTTTAACCATTTTTTAGAGGGTTTTTAAACTATAGAATTGGTATTTATAGATAAAATATGGAATAATTAGAAAAAATCTCACAAATTACCAAGAGAAAGTTATGCAAAAAATCACAAGATGAAGCTATGTCTAAATTTTTAGATCATTTTCACATAGTGGACAAGGTTGTAGGTTCTAGGTCCTAATCATACACCAAGGTACTAGGAGAGGGTCATGTGACACCCAAGGTGTCACTCTACCTAACAACCTTGTCCTATCATCATTTTTCTCAAAATTATAATGGAAACATTTTGACACCTTATATAGTCCAAATTTAAAAGTGCATGATAACCCATGCCAAGTGTATTCTTCACATTTCTCTAGTATCCTTCTTCTAGCTTCTAAGTTAAGCACAATTGTGACATATTTTACTATTTTGCACCATCTTCTACTTTTTGTCAAGTGATTGGTTTCTAGATAGAGAAGTTATTAGTAAACTATTCTAAACACACCCAAAAATTTATTATTTAATGTTTATTTTGAGTCCATTTGTAGTGGTAACCATCTCCTACAAGTGCATGTAAACCCTTGTATTTATAGTTTACTTTTTCCTAATCTGGTGTCAATTTCTATTTCCATTGTCTTGTTTGTTTAACTATCATTGATTATTTCCTCTAATCATTTATCACATTAAATCTAACCCTTTGAACATTTATCACATTATTTGGACTTCTATTTTTGTATGAAAATATATAAAATAGGCCTCCCTCTCCCCATTTGAACATAGAAAAATTGTGAAGTTTCCACTTGATTACTATTTTGGAGCCATCTTTCTTGAATAAGTGTAGGAATGTTAGTGTTTACTATATTTGTTGGTTTTAACTCCATTCTTCCTCTATTATACATTTTATCTTCCCTTTTCAAACCCACATTCCTTCTGGACTTACCTCTTTCTAAACCATTTTCTTTCCTCAATTTTTCATTTTAGATTCTCATTTCTACTTTATTTTTCATCAAGTATCTTTCATATTATTTTTTTTCTTCTCCCATATTAGTCCTCTCTATATCCATATTATTCCCCTTTACTTTTTTCCATTGAGTCTTATTTTTCCATCTCCTAAATTCCCTCTTTCTCCTTCAAACCTTGGTTTAAACGTAGCTTTAGTGTTTCATACCAATGTCTCCTTAAATGAATCCAACATTTCCCTAAAATATTATATTCTCTTATATTCTTCTTCCTACTTCAAATGTCCTCTTTAACCATTTTTTAGAGGGTTTCTGAACTATAGAATTGGTATTTATAGAAAAAATATGGAATAATTAGAAAAAAGATCTCACAAATTACCAAGAGAAAGTTATGCAAAAAATCACAAGATGAAGTTATGTCTAAGTTTTTAGATCATTTTCACATAGTGGACAAGGTTGCCTTCTAGGTCCTATTCATACACCAAGGTACTAGGAGAGGGCCATGTGATACCCAAGGTGTCACTCTACCTAACAACCTTGTCCTATCATCATTTTTCTCAAAATTATAATGGAAACATTTTGACACCATATATAGTCCAAATTTAAAAGTGCATGATAGCCCATGCCAAGTGTATTCTTCCCATTTCTCTATTAATCCTACTTCTAGCTTCTAAGTTAAGCTCAATTGTGACATATTTTACTATTTTGCACCCTCTTCTACTTTTTGTCTTGATTGGTTTCTAGATAGAGAAGTTATTAGTAAACTATTCTAAACACGCCCAAAAATTTATTAGTTAATGTTTATTTTGAGTCCATTTGTAGTGGTAACCATCTCCTACAAGTGCATCTAAACTCTTGTATTTATAGTTTACTTTTTCCTAATCCGGTGTCAATTTCTATTTCCATTGTCTTGTTTGTTTAACTATCATTGATTATTTCCTTTGATCATTTATCACATTATTTGTCACAATTTAAAAGTGCACGATAGCCCATGCAAGTGTATTCTTCCCATTTCTCTATTATCCTACTTCTAGCTTAGTTAAGCTCAATTGTGACATATTTTACTATTTTGCACCATATTCTACTTTTTGTCTTGATTGGTTTCTAGATAGAGAATTTATTAGTAAACTATTCTAAACACACCCAAAAATTTATTATTTAATGTTTATTTTGAGTCCATTTGTAGTGGTAACCATCTCCTACAAGTGCATCTAAACCCTTGAATTTATAGTTTACTTTTTCCTCATCCGGTGTCAATTTCTATTTCCATTGTCTTGTTTGTTTAACTATCATTGATTATTTCCTTTGATCATTTATCACATTATTTATCACAATTTAAAAGTGCATGATAGCCCAGGCCAAGTGTCTTCTTCCCATTTCTCTATTATAATATTTCCAATCACTTGTCAATGTAGGGTTTATCAAAGCAATAAGGCACATAAGAAACATAAAAATTTGCACTTTAGGGCATGGGCCAACAACCTTCTAGGTCTAACCCCATGCAACTAGAGTAATATGCAAGGGCTCATCACTAAAGATTAGACTAGGCTAGTAATGACATGATAGATGGGTATGCATGCAGATGAGTTAATAACTTTTGAAGAATGTATTTCTTTTCAATGTGGCTCATGGTAAGCTAACTCTTTGGAACTCAACACTTGATGAATGAAAACATGAAAGATCCACCTACAAGCCTTTAGGAATCAAAAGTGGGATTTGATATTAGGAAAGTGAGATGAGAAATACAAGCATGGACAAATCATGGAATTCTACATAGCATAAGGTAATAAATACAAATAATGCTAGTAAGAATAATGATAATAGAAATATGGATAATGAAAGTGGTTGCAATGGAATTAATAGGAAGAAAAGAATGCTTAAAGTGGAGAAAATCTAAGAGATGGAGAACTGTGTAGTCAATGGGCATGGCATGGGACTCAAATGAAACTATGGGATCCTCAAAAGCAATAACAATTACATAGAGGTCATAAATGGAATACTAGTAAATGATGATGAAGATATATATAGTAAAGCAATTATAAGATATTTTTATTAGTAGTTTGCATTTTTAGGAGGATGGAAGAGTGGCTTGTTTGGAATTTCAAGTCAATTCAATATAAAATTTTGTTTGACCACAACAATTCAATTCATAAAGCTTCTTTTGAATGCTATTACATTCCCGTTAGAAGTCATTGAAAAGTCGAATGCATTTGAATCATACTCACACAAAATTAAATCTTTATAATTTGGTTTTTTAGGGTTTATAGTTTAGGTTTTTAGGGTTTATAATTTGGTTTTTTAGGGTTTATAGTTTAGGTTTTTAGAGTTTGCAGTACAACATGGTTTTAGGGTTTATAATTTGGTTTTTTAGGGTTTATAGTTTAGGTTTTTAGGGTTTGCAGTACAACATGGTTTTAAGGTTTATAATTTGGTTTTTTAAGGTTTATAGTTTAGGTTTTTTAGGGTTTGCAATAACATGGTTTTAGGGTTTGCAGTAACAGACAATCACAAAAAAATCATAAAACTCTAATAACAAGTAAAACCCTAATTTTCATTTTAATCCTACAATCAGAAAAAAAACATCTAAAACAAGCTAAAAATTAGCAGAGAACCAACCTGGAGGAGCTCAGTAGTGACAAGGTGGCGGGAGGAGGTGAGAGGACAAAAAAATCTCTGGTGTTGTGCTCGTTTAGCCTTCAGCAACGCGTACCCATTTTGAAGCTTCCGCTGTCACTGTCGCTGTTGGCTGGAGTGGAAGAAAATGAGCCCACAAGGCTCTTTTTTAAAAATATATAATTTTTTGAAAATAGGTACCCGTTTAGTAACATGCACTCGAAGCTAAATGGGTACCTGTTTAGGCTTGGGTGTGCGTTACTAAACAGGTACCCGTTACTAAATGGGTACCCGTTTAGGTTCGGGAGCCCGTTCCTAAACAGGCACCCATTTCTTTGAAAATGGGTACCCATTCTTGGTGATATTTTTTTACCCGCATGACTTCCCTACATGTGGACCGAGTTTCTTGCTTTAGCCCTTAGTATATTGTTATTTGAAATTTGTAATTAATTTTATATGATTATCTATATTATAAGTCAAAAATAATGTATGCAATTATTTGGACAATGAAATTCCAGGGTCAGAGTCTTCATCCTACATCTGTTAGCCATCCATTGGCGGGTTATGAGAGGAGGTCAAGTTAGCAGGTATGTAATTTATCACATAATTGTAATTATTGTAGATATGTTAATAGTAATATTATTTTGTGACAATTTGATGACTTCAACAGTCACCGGCACCTCCATAGTTCCCTTGGTCTCCTAGACGCCAACCCACCACTTTTACAGAGGTAAATTTAACCATTTCTAATCATTATGTATTTTTAAAATAATGTTATGTATTTATTTTGTTTGAATAATCTTGAACTTGATTTTCAGATGCTAAATACAGTGGAGACTCCTCCTGATCTTTGTGAGTCAGCGTAGATAGGCATTGCTATAGCCATGATGTCTATAAATCCTTTGATTGAGGTATGAGCCAATAACATGAAAATGCCATGATTTTGTATTTCTTGTTTTATCTCATGTCATTTGATGTACATAAATAATATTTATGTTTAGTCAATTTTGCTTCTTGATGCTTCTCATAGGAGCACAACTCCAGTCCATCCAAGTATGGATGTAGAGAAAGACAAGATGATGGAGAGTGATCATCAGGTGGTAATAAGTGATCGATTACATATGTGATGTTAAATATTTTATGTTATATATTAATGTGCATATATTTTTTGATTGTATTAACAAGTGGAGCTAGATCAACTTCTGTCAAAGAGGTCTACTCGATGATAGAGAGAGGATGAGTTAGTGATTGGCTCTACATCTCCATGGTCAAGAAAGGGCTGCCAATTATTTCATAAAATTCCATAGGAAACTAGTTTTGGGGATTTTTTTTCGTATGCGTAGATGGCTTTGTATACATACTTTTGTATGAACTACTGATGTATATTTTTGAATATATGCTTGTATGGATTTGTTTGGACATGCCTATATGGCTTTGTATATAAACTAGATGTTATGTTCATGACAAATTATGTATATGATAGCATATATTAAATATTTAATATGATGATCAATTATTGTTATAGGAATTTGGTTTTACATGTGCCAATTGCATTTTCTTGAAAGTTTATAAATCATTTTCAAATAATCCATTTTGTGCATATCTTGCAATCATTGCATTCTGTGGGACTGTGCATTTCTTGGAGGCGTCATTTCAAATAGTTCATGCACCTTGGACCTATGCCTCCACACTTTTCATATAGTTCATGTGCCTTCATGAGGTGACATTTCTTTGGGGCATCATGCCAAACAATTCATGTGCCTTGTCTATGCTTCCACAATTTGCATACATGTCTACAAGGGTAGCTATAATTACAACATGTGCCAAATTTCCTATATCCTTTATGCTTTGATGGTTGTCCATACGCTGTTCCAAACATTCTATTTTGGTGTACAGATAGGGAGGATGTTGGCAAAGGTTGTGGAATTTGTCTTTACACGTGCCAATTGCTGTTACTTGTTCAAAATTTTCTAAAGTCTTTTCAACAAATCCATTTCGTGCATATCTTGCAATCATTGCATTGCATGAGATAATAAAGTTGGAAGTGTGTCTATTCATCTAAATGTGCATTGAGATGTGTTTTCTAGGTCTTTTGAATTTTTGGACCAAGGAGATGGTATTTGTTGAAGAATAGTATGATTTTTCTTTATGTGGTCACATTCAATGCTCATTCACTAGAATGTTGGCAATTGGATTTTAGTGCTTTCTTTAGTGTATGATTTGAATGTTCTTGTAGTCTTATAGTAATTGGGATGACTAGGAAAGAGTTAATATCCAAAGTGTCTAGCTTGGATTATCCTCACCTTGAATGAAACCTATTAAGCCACACTCACTCACCATCCCCCATGGCTTGAGGATCAAAGGGTGACATTCCCCTACATTAACATGACAAAGATCCTACATTAGTGCAATCCTTTATGACTGTACCTTACATTAAAGATAGTCCATCATCAATTCATATCAGCATAATAGTCCCTGTAGGAGTCAAGGACAACACTGAGAGGGGGGGTGAATCAGTGTTGTGTGAATTTTCAAATCTTTTTACAACTTCTTGCAAACTTTCTCTTACAGAACAAATAGAGAGGAATACATTAATTATTTGTGCACAAGATTAATAATGAAGGATGTGAAAATAAGCAAAGAACTAATATACACACATACAGATTGAAAAACAACATTAAACATGACACATTCTTTTCAGAGTGGAAAACCCTTCTTGGGTAAAAAAACCACTCAAAACTGCCTCACTGGCTTAAGTGAAAACCTCACTGGTTACAATGTTTGGAAGCACCAACTTCCAGGAGCACCAACCCCTAATTCTTTTGAAGCACCAACTTCAAGGAGCACCAACCCCTAATACAAAACAAATTAAAAACTTAGAGGGTTTCTCTGTTTCAATACAAAACACTTCTTCTCTTCCATGTGTCTGTCAAATGGCCATTCTTTTCATCAACCCAAATCATATACAAAACTCAGATATTCAAAATCAATCCTGTATCCTGATCCAATCAACACTGCATCTTTTTTATGTTTCATCAATGTCTGTTTATATATTTGCATCAATGCACCTGAAAAACCATTGTATACAAAATTAATGTCCTTTCACCTTCAAAACACATTTTTATTATCCTCTTATCAAAACCTTTCATCTTCTCTGAAAGAAAATAATATCTGATTGCATCAAATAGATCTCCATTATGTATTCTTTATAAACTACAAAAATAATTCATCATAATATATTTTGAATCTACCCCTGTAATAAAATCTCTGTCCTCATTTTCATCTTCCATAAAAAAAAACTTTCATGCATGATCCTTCATATTCCTGCAAAAGAATCTCCAATATTGCCCCTGTCAAAAATAAAATCATTTTGCTCGTGCAAATTCAATCTACAAAAATAACTCCACCAATTTGTCAATCAAACTTCTCTGCAACATTATTGGCAAGATCATTTCATATTCTCTAACATTTCAATCAGGACTTGTAGAAGAAAAATAAAATCTCTTTGAATATTTAGTCTTTTCATTTTCATCTCCTTCTCTGCAAATTCCTTCAAACAAATTTTCATTATCCTCTTCAAATTCTTCTCCAAAAATAATATCTTCAAAAACATCTTCAAGCTATATAAAAATAGCTCCCATTAAAAATAATGTCTTCAACTGTTCATATTCCCTGTATTGAAGACTCCTTTTTTAAAAAAGAAAAAACAACTATATAAACTTTCCCTTTTATTACATATTTAAATCCTTAAAAGAATTTCCTTCTTTAAAGCTTTCTAATGCCTTGAAAAGCCCATAAGAGAAATCTTAAAATTAGAAAAGAAAAAAATCTTTATAAGATCTTCTTAAAAGATGCCCAAAATCAGCCTTAAAAATAGCCTTGAGAATATCTCATAAAAAATCAATTTAAATGCTATTATCATGAAACCGCCTACATGGGAGATAAGGAAAGGTTTCTAAAATTGAAAAAAAGTCATAAATATGACTAAATAAACGGGCTTCCTCCTTTGACAATGAATATTCAACAAGTTTCTAATAAATTGAACCTTTTCCATGAATAAAGCTTTTCATTTATAAAGCAAATCAATGCTTTTTCAACCACCTTGTAAGATCATTTATTCCTTGAAATAAGACTCGAATTATTTACCATGAGCTCATTTCACTTAATAAATAAATTGCTTCACATATGAAAGAGACCACTTTTATAGGTTGAAAGGTAAGAAAAGGATCGGTTATGATATATGTTGACTACCCCTTTAGTAGGTGAATTTTAAGTGATGTGACCTGCAATTTCAAGTCAACACTTAAATATAACAAAAACCCTCCTTTGATACATATGTGAGCATCAATGTCTTAGCATCAACAATTCATGCAATCAAACTGATCAAACAAATCTTGTGGATATAGAAAGATGATCAATCAACACACAACTGCAACTGAGATCAAATGAAGACTATGCCACTGAATACTGAAATCATACCAACATCCAGAAGACCATTCTGTGCTATTTGTATCAACCACTGTCACTTGTAAACAACATGATGTTATTGTATACAAGCAAGATCCCACTGTCAAAAATGATTGTGAAGACAATCTTTGTAAACCAAGTAAACCATGAATCAAGATCACATCTCATATCTTGTCTTGAGCACACCCTGACAACCTTGACTTGAGCATGATAACAAGATAAACACAAACACTTTACCATACTGAACAAACTGATGATGTCACTTGCTCCTATCAACAACAATGGCAACTGATCATACTTTTGACATCAATGACAACTTAACACCATCAGTCCCCACAAGCATTGAGCCACTTTACAAACTTTTCACCTCTTGCTTACAATGAAAACCCCTGAAGTAACCTTTTAAGAGTCTCATGACTATTCCTCTTCTTGTAATTTGTTTATAGGATGGCTTTGTGAACTTCTTAGGTCTTGATACCCTTAGTGATTACTAGATGAAATTCTAAGGAGCACTCAAAACCTTTCCTGCAATAATACTCTAGTCCAAATGATTTAAGATACTCATTAATGCTGCTCACAAGCAGGTTGGGGTCAGCTAGATAGTATTGTGATGAAGTTTAGTGAGCTAGACACATGGGGGCAGTCCTTTAGAGACCTTGATTGCATATCTATACTCCCCAAAACTCATAGGATAGTCTTTTGGAAAGTTTATTAGAATAATTCTATGCATGGTTTTAGTGGTAAATCAAAGCACAAAAGTTGCTACAATGTTGCCTCTATTTAGCAATCCTATATTGGTAAGGTGTTAGAAGTCCTTTGATGAAATTGTATGTTTATTCCACCACAGTATCTCCTAATTCTCCATAACCTATGAACCTAGATAAAATATATGATGATATCTTTGATCCCCTCTCAAAATACTATGATATTAATGATCTTGAATCATCCTCCTGGATCCAAGTCACTATACTCAATCTCATGACAACCATGGCCACCCATAACATCCATCTTATGTGATTGCACTTGAAGTAGGAATGATATAAAAGGTAACCCAAGGTGGATGACTAATACTATTCCCTTAACTTGCAATGACTTAGAGCTAGGTCATTATAAAACTGTATCAGGATAGTGGGTTAAAGAGGGTTGCTCTGCACATAGTGTAACAACTATTATTCAATGGGTGGGTTTGGACAATGCTTGAAATGTAGATAATAGTGCTAAATCTTTCTTTCTCCACAAGTAATCAATTTCTTACTCTTGAAAAACATCTCCCCATCTTGACACAACTTTCAACCTTACTTTTTATAATAACTCGAAGATTAAGGAGTCTCACAATAAATAGTAACATCTATTTAGGGTTGTGTGGTCAGGGTGTGACAATCTTTCTCAAGGATTTAGGGCAATCTTCTTGATTAATTTCACCAGTCATAAAATGAAGATTTAGGCTTAGGGTTCGATGGATTACCATAGGAAATCAAACCCTAGCCTTCATATAGATTATCCATAGTCTTGATACTCACACAAAATTAATTTCTAATGACTCTATGGACTAGTATACCATCCTCAAAGTATGACAGATAGACCTCTGCTAGATTTTAAAACCCTTCATAATCATGTTTGAACACTAATCTCCCTTTGCGTGACTCTATGACAACATCAAAACGTGATTGTTTTACCTTGTGACTATTTTATTGCCATTCTTCTTCATGGTGTTTTGATGAATGCCTCATCATATTGTCTCAACATCATCATTAAGAGAATATGCCCACTCTCTCACATTGATTGAGGACCACATTAACTAAATAAGAAACATGACTATACCCTGCCTTTGTGACTATCCCTAAGATCTACCTTGCACAATATCAATCAAAAGGTTGAGAAGGACTATCTCAAGGGTAGCATATTTCAAAGTATAAGTGTGATAACCTTGTTGCACCATAAAAGACACAATGACTTCCCTTAGAGACTTATCCTAAAACCACTTAATGAAATTAGGGTCCAGAAAACCCTCCTTCATCAAACATAAGCCTTACAGAATGCAGTCATGATCCTCATATAAAGGAAGAACAACACATATTCCCCTCAATTTTATTAATATTTTCTCCTCCAATCCTAAGACTAGCCCTCCTAGACAACTTGTAGCAATAAAATCAGAAAGGTAATAAGTTTATCATGAGAAATAAATAGGGAAAAATTAGAAAATCATGTGCCAAAAGGAAAAACTAACCCTAAATTTAGAAATCCTCACCCATTTTAGAAAAATAAATAAAGTAATAGGATTCTAAATGCCCAAAAAAAATGCAATTAGCTTTATATCCATACTAGCCACATGTGTGAGGTCATTATTAAAGCAAGATGGGTGTAGAAATTAACCTTCAATAGTTTCTTCTGACAATAAAAAAGATTCTAAAAAGAGTTTAATGTTACAGTCCTATAGAGGTACACCTAGGAGAATAAATGAAGATGGTGTAAGAACACTTTGTCATTTTGTGTTGTTGTCCTAAAGGTCCTTCCTCTGCAACAAGATCCCACTTTGGTACATGTAGAGAGGATGCAGTGTGGAATTTGGCTTTACACCCACTAATTTCTTTTTCTTGAAATTTTCTAAAGCCTTATCAACAAAACCATTTTTTGCATATTTGATGTAGAGATAGGGTAGAACACAATGGTTTCAACATCCAAAAGCAAAATTTGTAGTTTCTATTCTCATAGCCACCCTTAGGTGCATACTAGGCTCTAAGGTCTTATGAGTCATTAACACCTCAAACACCATAACCTATACTAGGAGGGTCTTACATAGAATAGAGACAACAAATACAATGCAATGATGCTTCACAAGAACTTAGGAACAATAAGCTTCTAAGATTTCCTTATTTGACTGACCCTAGGCCTGGTAGTACAACACAATGACATTTTCTTGCATAATTTTCAACTTAGGTCTGATACCTAGAATATAAACACAGATTTAGATACCCATTTGGACTTTACACAACATACTAAGATTTCAAGGGTGGTCACTTTGTACAAAACCCTCCAAAAATTGACTGTTCTTTTGCAAATTAGGCCTAATTAGGCCTCTAGGCATAACACCAAATGGATTTAAGGATTCAAAGTTTCCCAATTCTTGTTCCAACACCTCAAACACATTCAACAAGGTCT
Organism: Cunninghamia lanceolata; assembly: GCA_027924645.1. Lineage (NCBI taxonomy): Eukaryota > Viridiplantae > Streptophyta > Pinopsida > Cupressales > Cupressaceae > Cunninghamia > Cunninghamia lanceolata. Next base: position 298,993 of record BSBN01001034.1, read on the forward strand.
CAAAAAACTATTCCAACTCCAGGGATGCCTCTCCAATGACATAACAAGATTTCACCAACTCACCATGATTAGTAAGAATTAATAAGAAAGAAGCATAATGGCAATAATTAGCATTCAAGGATTTCTAATGAAGACCCAGGGTTTGGGTGCCAATGGCAACTCACCAAACTCTCAGATCAATCTTTATTTGAAGAGATTTTATGATTTAGACTAATACAAATGCTTGGGTGTATCATGATCATATTGAGATCTAATCATTGCTTTGTTTCTTGTAGGATTTCTTTCCATGCTTATAATCATAATAATCAAGGTTATGGGACAACAAGGATATGTAATAGCTCTTGTCATGGCATATGAGGAGATCATGGCCATAATACCATCAAGATGTTGTGAATTTCAGCAACAATTTTCCATCTGTCCAAACCCTACCATCGTACACGCTTAAGAAGGCTTCAGTTTCATGTAGTAGAAATGCACTAGGCTTGACATTTTGCATTCCATAGCTCGTGGGGCTGAAGGAACTATGCCAACACATCGGGGTGGGCAGGAAAATACCAGGGGAGGTCTCATTTCATGTGCCAAGTGCCCCAATCATTCAGGGTAGCAGGCTACTGGTAAAGTCCCTTAAGATCCCTAAGATGAAAAAACTACCAAACTTTGATGGAGTAGTTCTTGAAATTCATGGTAGCTAGGAACATTTTATTTGGACCTACAGGTGCATGTGGGGTCTGTCTACAATAACTTCTCTCGGTTTCGTTCAACTCTTGTCTGTTTGACCATGCTAGAATCAAACGCATTCTTGCAAAATGCTTCAGTTCCATGCAGTAGAAAGGTGCTAGGAGTGACATTTTGCATTCCATAGCTCATGGGGCTAAACGGACTATGCCAACATGTTAAGATGGGTGGGTAAATGCCAGGGGAGGTCTTGTTTTGTGTGCCAAGTGCCCCAATCATTCAGGGCAATAGGCTACTGGTAAAGTCCCTTAGGATCCCTAAGATGCAAAAACTACCAAACTTTGAGGGAGCAATTCTCAAAATTCATGGTACCTGGGAATGTTTCATTTAGACCTATAGGTGCATGTGGGGTCCTTCCACAATAACCTCTCTTAGTGTTGGTCAACTCCAGTCCATTTGACCGTGTCGAAATCAAATGCATTCTTGCAAAATGCTTTAGTTTCATGTAGTAGAAAGATGCTAGGAGTGACATTTTGCATTCCATAGCTCATGGGACCGAACAGACTATGCCAACATGTTAGGGTGGGTGGGTAAATACCAGGGGAGGTCTCATTTTGTGTGCCAAGTGCCCCAATCATTCAGGGCTGTAGGCTACCAGCTAAATCCCTTAAGATCCCTACGATGAAAAAACTACCAAACTTTGACATAGCAGTTCTTAGAATCATGGCAGCTAGGAATGTTTCATTTTGATCTACAACTTCATGTGGGATCCATCTAAAATAACCTCTCTCAGTTTCATTCAAGCCCTGTCCGTTTGATCGTGCCGAAATCAAACACATTCTTGCAAAATGCTTCAGTTCCATGTAGGGGATAGGTTGCTATGTGCCATATTTTTTGTTCTGCTCATCATGGGGCTAACCTAACTATGCCAACACGTCTAGGTGGGCAATTAAATGCTAGGAGAGGTCTTATTTCGTGCACCAAGTGTCTCAGTTGTTCCAGGCTGCAAGCTACCGGTAAACATGAAAGGTGCTAGGTGTTGGTAGCTTGCAGGCCAGAACAACTAGGATGCTTGGCACACTAAATGAGACCTTCCCTACCATTTAACCACCCACCTAGACATGTTGGCACAATTGTTTCACCCACAAGACCTATGGAATGCAAAATTTTAGTGTTAGCAACTTTCTACTTTGTCGATAGCTTACAACCCAGAATGATTGGGATACTTGACATATGAAATGAGACCTTCCCTACCATTTACTCACCCACCCTAACATGTTGGCACAGTCCATTCAGTCCCACAATGAGTAGAACAAAAAATATGGCACCTAGCAACCTTTCCACTGCATGAAATTGAAACATTTTGCAAGAATGTGTTTGATTTCGACGTGGTCAAACAGATAGGACTTGAACAAAAATGAGAGAGGTTATTGTAGATGGATCTCACATGCTGCTATAGGTCAAAATGAAACATTCCCATCTACCATGATTTCTGAGAACTGCTCTTTCAAAGTTTGGTAATTTTTTCATCTTAGGGATCTTAAGGGACTTAGCCAGTAGCCTGCTGCCTCGAACGATTGGGGCACTTGGAACATGAAATGAGACCAACCCTAGCATTTACCTACCCACCCTGATATGTTGGCACAGTCCGTTCAGCCCCACGAGCTATGGAATGCAAAATGTCACTCCTAGCATCTTTCTACTGCATGGAACTGAAGCATTTTGCAAGAATGCATTTGATTCCAACATGGTCAAATAGATTGAAGTTGACCAAAAATGAGAGAGGTTATTGTGGACGGACCCCACATGCACCTGTAGGTCCAAATGAAAAGTTTCCAACTACCACAAATTTTAAGAACTGCTCTGTCAAAGTTTGGTAATTTTTGCATCTTAGGGATTTTAAGGGACTTTGCGGGTAGCCTATTGCCCCAAACAATTAGGGCACTTGGCACATGAAATGAGACCTCCCTTGGCATTTATTCACCCACCCCGATGTGTTGGTGTAGTTTGTTTGGCCCCATGAGCTATGGAATGCAAAATGTCACTCCTAGCACCTTTCTACAACATGGAACTGAAGCATTTTGCAAGAATGTGTTTGATTCTGACATTGTCAAACAGACAAGAGTTGAATGAAACTGAGAGAGGTTATTGTAGATGGACCCCAATGCACCTATAAGTCCAAATGAAACCTTCCCAGCTACCATGAATTTTGAGAACTGCTCCATCAAAGTTTGGCAATTTTTTTTATATTAGGGATCTTAAGGGACTTTACTGGTAGCATGCTGCCCTGAATGATTGGGGCACTTGGCACACAAAACGAGACCTCCCCTAGCATCATGTTATCATGTTACAATAAAGAATTACCAACATCCACAGGACACTCCCTAGATGATTGTCATTAACCCTCATGATTGTCATGAGACATTTACCTAGGGTGAGCAAATTGTCAAATTGTCAAAGGTGAGTGTGGATTCTTGTCAGGAACTCACATTGGAGTGAATCTATGTTTCATTGAAGCCTTGAAGGGGTTGTAAAATTTGTAAAAAGTTTCTCTGTGTTGCAAAAAGTTGCTCTATGTTTTGAAACCCTAGGTTTTAGTGTTTTGAGTGAAGGAAATGAAGTTTTGAGCCATTCCATCAGTGAAATGGCCTGCGAATTGGTGGAATGGAAGTAGATGGGTAGTGGTTTGTGTTGTTGATGTTGTAGGAGTAGGGGGAGGGTGTTAAGTGCTAGTTTTTTGATGCCCTAGGCTGTAAAACCACATGTTTTGGGCATAGAAGATGTATAAGAGCTAGGTTTATAGAATAAGCTTTGGTAGATTGTGTCAATGGTTGAAGATTGTGTGTGCAGACCCCATATGTAATGTTAGAATCCCTAGAATGAAGAGTTGAAGCTTGGGATTGAAACTCATATTGTTGCCTTGTTGTTTAGTTAGTTTTTGATCATCCACCCTGCTCTGCATCAAAATCTCTCCACACCTCAAGATTATTCTATTGAAGTATGGGTCAAGTGACTCATGAGATCCTACAAGCTTATGAAATAAGGAAGAAGAGTATCTTAACTAAGAAGAGATGTCATTCAGCTACTCCCTAGTCATGCCTTAATTGTCACAACAATGAAAAAAAGGAAGACAGTCTCACCAAATATGTTGTGAATAGTAGTGACAAAATTATGCTTTGGATTAGTGTAGAGGGTGAAGAAGGGATATCAAGAGACAATTATTGAAGTCATGCCTTGTCTTGAAGCACTACAACTCTATGCATCATATTAAATATTTAATATAAACTATTGCATACATAATGTCATGAACATAACATCTAGTTTACATACAAAGCCATATAGGCATGTCCAAACAAAGCCATACAAGCATGTATACAAAAATATACATCTGTAACATACAAAAGTATGTACATGCATCGGTAACATACAAAAGTATGTCCCAAAACTAGTTTCCTATGGACTTTTATGAAATAGTTGGTGGCCCTTACTTGACCATGAAGATGGAGAGCCAATCCATGAATCATCCTCTCTCTATCATCGAGTAGACCTCTTTGATAGTTCAAGTTCATGCAGCTCCACCTGCTAATACAATCAAACAATATGCACATTACTATAACAAAATGTACATGAAATATATAACATCACATATGTAATTGATCACTTACCAGCATCTAATGATCACTCTCCATCATCTTTTATCTAGCTTCTTTGTCAGTAGTTGGATGGACTGGAGTTGTGACCTCCTGTGAGAAGCATCAAAAAGCAAAGTTGACTAAACATAAATATACTAGAAGGAAGCAATTCATACTACTGTCTATATACAAAACTAAGTACAAGTAACCATCTAGGAAAGTTTTATGCATACTTACAAATTAATCCAACGAACCATCTGGGTCTTCTCTACTCTTTATTGTGTCAAGTATTGCCTCATGGTCAGACTCATGTACCTTCCACAAGGTCTTGTTCAAAGGTCTACCTCGATATTTTATCAAATGAACATTGGTTACCATGATAAGGTTGGAGTAATGAAGAATCTTCTAATGCATGTCAAAGTCCTCAAATAGCCAAACATCAACACTCTTATGTGGGTACCTTCTAAGGCATGTTCCAGTAACAACCACTGATCCTATAGGGTATTCGATGTTTTCTCCATTTGTAACTGGGTCCTCCAATTTCTTTTTGGCCTCAACACAACGACATAAGTAATAATATGTTCCCTCTTCATTATCTTCATCTACAATAACTACATAAACATGTCCTACAATGATATGTGTAGCAAATTAGATGAAATTAGTCAACATTACAAAAATACTACAAAGTTTAAGATAACATTAGGAATTTTAAAAACTATGCAAGTAGATATATTACCTGGTTGAATTAGATCTAATATGTGGTCAAAGTCAACTGATGATTCCATCTCTGTCATTTTCAGTGTCGTTGGGGGTCGATACATGTCAATTCAGCTAAGATAACTTAACTACCATTCGTCAACCCACTCCTTTGATGCACACTCATTCTAGGCTTGAATTGTACATGAAGAACAAAAGCATGCCATCTTCCACGTATGGATACTCCATGAACTTGCAATTGAGCTTCTAAAAGAGTGTAGGTCACTTGATCCTATCAATGTACAACAATCCTCATATGGTGCAATGTTAGTATCATCTATCAACCAAAAAATCTATGAACTGGAGACTTACCTTCATTACCTGGACCCATCAAAGCATTACACCACTCGACAATTGATTTTGCATTTGTCAACTTTGCATTGTCTTTATACTTTAACTCTTCTTGTGCTATGGCTCTTTTGATACATGCTCATGCACCATCATGCTCCCCCTTTCCATGCCTGGCCTCACAAAAGTTCCACATATGTTGAACACCTATAATATTATGCCTCCTGCTTAGCCAATAGAAATTCCATGAGTTCTTGAATTGTGATGCACAATTATTTGATCATATGATGCATAGTTATTCGACTACATGATATGTTGACTAAATGATATGCCCCTTCTAGCCAAACCATTGTAGAACACCTGAAAGCAACCTTACATGAACTCTATGGAATGTGTGCGATCATCACTTATATAAAAATGATACAGTGTTATGATCTTTCTGTCATCCTCTATACTATCATTGGCATGAATGAATGCAATGTGCACAAATATAGAAACCTGTGTCAAGTTGTAACATTGGGATTACACCTCAAGCTGTGGATGCAAAGTTTAGTTCTCTGCAAAGTCAACAACTAAAACAATGCTACCAATTGGAAATGTGTCCTTACATAACTTGAATTGCAAGTCCAACCATCAAGCTCTATGGGCATGTCTTACATACTCATACACTATACTATCACAAAATATAGACATAAACTAATACATTGGAATCTTTTGAATAACATATTCACACATCTTTGCTTCTTTACCATCTTTTGTATTGTATGTCATTGTTTTATACTTGCCAAACTCTACTAGTTTGTTTCTAACCGTATGTGTTCTTTCCATATGTTCACATATTGGCATACATTGCAAGTCACTGCAATGCTGACATGTGCCATCCAAGCATAATTTCCTGTATAATATTTGACCTTCCTCTCTATCACATAAAATTATTGATATGAAGTCTCTTGAAGTAATTAGTGGGGCATGTATGCCACAATCCTGCAAAACATTGTTAGTATGCAAATTTAAACATATAGACCGATAAACATCAAAATGGTTAGAAAATTTAATATGTAATCTACAACAACAAGTAGTGTGTGTGTGATTTATTTTGACAAAGAAAGGTTTTAGAATTTCAAAATATCTTTGAGAAATTTTAATTTGAGGATACATCTCTAGAAATTTACCAAATAACGGTGTTTGAGTCATATCCAAAAAATGCTTTGGATGTGGCTCACAATTTTGACTACCGATTCTCCTTCTTACCACATCCCTTTGATTCAGAGATACCCTTGTGTAATTCTTCCAAAAGTCTTCAATTAGTGATCTCAAAGCTTCAACAACTTTGTCTTTCCATGGGAGTCTCCCAGAGAATGTCTTCCAATGGATCTCATTAGAGTTTTTCTATTTATTTTCAATGCTTGACTTGTCTTTCTAATGAGGCAAGCTTTTTTTGTTTGTTGGCTTACAATTGTCAATGTAATGACACATCATGTGACATTACTATCCTTGGTGCGTGAGGTGGAACCCACTCTCTCATACGCACTCATTAAATTCTTGACAGTTGATTTTTCACTTGAGGCATTCAATGTTCTCAGGCCAAGAATCTTCATAGTGGGCCTAAATTTTAGATTTCTCACCAATTCAACAAAGAGTTGACATCTTCCAGTTTCATTTAAATTATCAAAGAATAATTTTCATATCTTATTTTCATATCTTTGGCAAGTGCACATGGGAATCTTATCCTACATGGGCTTCAATACATTCTCATCAATATCAATTAGAAACTTAGGCTTCCTATTCAAAATTCTAGGAAGCATTTTAATTGGTAAAGTAGACTCAACATTAGGAATTTCTTAAATATTTACTTGAGATGGGATAGATGGTGTACCTTCGATTGGAGGTGAAAAGGATGAAAATGATGTAGCTTTAACTTGAGGTGTGAATAATGGTGTGCCACCAACTTGAGAAGAAAATGCAGATGTACCTTCTACTTCACTTGTGAAAGATGGAGTGTCTCCAATTTGAGAAGATAATGATGGTGTTCCTTCAACTTGACATGTGGATGATGGAGTGCCTCCAAATTGGAGATTCATTTTCCTCATTGCACGTAGGTTTTGCATTTGTTCCCTTTGTGCCTCCAATTCCATCTCTATCTTAGCTTCATTACACATGTCATGTTCCTCTTCAATTGGCAATGGTGGAATGTCTACTTGTATGGTTAACAATTTCCCACTTTCCCAAATTCACCTCATTCTTTATCTTTTCCTCTCATTCTCAGCTTCACACTCTTTTGGTGTTAGAATCTTTGATTGTTTCCTTGGCATGATGATGATTTCTACAAGCATGATGAATAAGACAATGATAATTAGAACCTTTATAATGACATTGAATAATGGTCACAATGAAAAAAATACAAAATAAGTTATCATGTTTGGTGATTTGCATCACTTTAGGAGCTCGAATTTCATGAAAGTCATTGATGTCCTTGTTTATTAAGATATGATAGACCTGTTGGAATTAGTCTGGATAACTAAGAGGGGGGGTGAATCAGTTGTCACACAATTTAAACTTTTATGCCTTTAATCTTCTTTTACAACTCACAATCAAATAAACATTAAAGCATGAATCAATAACACATGAGCATAAGCATAAATAACACACTTGACACCAAAATTTTTGACGTGGAAACCCAATTAAGGGAAAAACCATGGTGGGGGTTAACCCACTAAGATTATACTCTATTAAAAGTATTACAATGCAGAATGCACAGGCATTCAGGCTCACTGCCTAGAGCTCACTGCTCAAAAGAAGGCTCACTGCCTACAACAGGCTCACTACCTACAGAAAGAAGATTACAATGAATTTGAACTGATAATTAGCATCTATCAATGCAAGGATTTAGTTTCGGTTAAGCACATAAGACTGACTTGATACACTTCAGCCTTACTTTGCCCCGTTTACTGCTCTGCTAACATTTGAACCTTAGATCTCTGCTCTTTTCACACTTATTCCATTTTCACATCACACATGCACTCTGAATCATTCAAATCCATCAGCTATATATATCCGCATCTATATCTTCAACCACTTTTTAGTCAGCTTCAAGAACACTTAGAACTTTATTGTAAATTCTGCTATGTCAGCTAATCCATGTACACTTGTAACGCAGACCAAGGCTTGCATTCATAAATCATTAATTAGGTCATCTATTATCACTGATCAACACAACTTGTCCAACAAATAGATTCCATACATCTAGAACTAAGATCAATTTCAAGGTCGGCTTGTTCTTCTTCTATCTGTTCTGTCAAACTGTTAACCTGATACTCAGATACTAATAACTATTGAATACTTCATCACTGAAGGCCAAAACTCTAGATTTAGAGTATCCTAACAATGCTTATGACTCCCTTAGATCTACAACAGACTCTGATCTACCCCCAGGGAGATTCAGACCAAGATACCGGACTTTATCACACACTTTGTTCTTGACTTTTTAGATTTACACAAATCTTCAATCTAATTTCTAGTATGAGCAAATTAAGTAATGTAAATGTGTAGTAGAAACTTATTTTCCATCAATGACAACACTTATCATGCCTAGCAGTGTCTCTTGCTAACAATCTCCCCCTTTGGCATTGATGGCAACACTTTGTGAAAAATGACTAAGTGTCAAATGTAGCTCCCCCTTACTCTATACACTTGTCCTTTCCACTATTTCCAAAGCTCCCCCTTTGTTGGATTCCTCATTTTTCACTGCTATTCACTCCCCCTTTGACATCAATGGCAAAGGGTGGGGTCTGCAAGCCAAAATTCTTTGAAATATTCTGTGTATAATGTCGTATATGTACAACTAATCATTAAGTTCTACTCACATGAACTTGAGAATGTCTGTAAAACTATTTTTTAATTGCACAAGTTCAGAGGCCCAAGTTCCCTTCATTCCATCCAAAATTGAGATGTGTCCACTCAACAAAAATGCATATGCTTCTACCTTTGTTAGATCCAGAGGATTACTTGTCTGAAGTGCAGTTTGAGCCTCTGATAAGGCATTAAACATGGCTTCTAACTTGGGGGCAATCAATCCTCAGAGCTCACACATTCTCTTCATAATGTTACCTTTTTCTTTAACAAGCCTCTTTATCTCATCTGTCAAACTGATTACTTGACATTCTTGACTTATAGGTGAAATTGTTAGAGGATCAAAATTTTGAGAAACATTTGACAATTTCTGTTCTTACTCCTTTATCTTCTTCTCAATATCCTTGCTAACTTTGGGCCATAATAGACAAAATTTGTACATATCACTTCCATCATTTAGAACATTCTGAATACTCTTAATGCTAATTTCAAGTATCATCCTATCATTTCCTATAAGACTCTTTACTTCACTAAATTTCTTATCCAAAAATTCCTTCTGGACTTTCACCTCCGCAGATTTTTCAAAAGACTCAAAGTGTGTACTTACAACATTTACAAGATTCTTTAGGTGACTAGAGGGGGAATCTGATAGACTCTTTTGGTAGGTTGGAAATAACTTCTCCAAGACTTCAGTTGCAAGCCCTAATAGTTCACTATCCTCCATGTGAGTTTTTAACAACTTCTCTCTAGCCTTGGCTTGAGCGAAGGGTCTCCTTATAGGTTTGTTCCAGAGGATCTAAATTAACACCTTGGTCATCAATTCCCCTGTTAATCTCTTCTTCTAGAGCTTCTTATTCTGGAACTGGAGGATTGTCTTCTTCAACTTGTTTCTCTAAAATAATATAATATTTATCTTAGTCTAGGGCCTTTCTCAAAATTTCCTCTGTTTCTTTTGCAATTTCCTCAGTTTCACCAAGCATTAGCTTGTTCATCCGGATCTTGCTTCTGAAATTCTCCTTAACTTCTCTGAGGATTTTATCTACTTCTCATCTAGTCATCACAGGACACAAAGCAGAGAGGACATACTCTTCGAGTTCTATATATTTAGTCTTGGCTGCTTCTTTCCTCATTTCTAGTATTTTCCTTAAACTTTTAGGAAGTTCTTGTAAAATTTCCAATAGGGCTCTATTGAATTTATTCAAATACATGATGGTGGCATCTTCCAAAATTTTCTTATTTGTTTGATCAAAATTATCATAGTAAATTCTGATTGTTTTTTCAATTTCATCAACAGTCATAGCAAACTTACTAGTTTCTTGCTTTTTACTAGCCTTATTGCTTCCAGAAGGCTGGTCTTCAAAAGCCTTTGAATTCCTGGCTTTCTTGGATCTTATTTCTTTAAGTTTTTCATCTGTCTCTATCTCCTCATCATCTTTTGTGCTCTTGTGAGTTCTTGTGGCCTTGGTTTTCTTTCTTTTCCCTCCTTCACTAGATGGAGTGGCTTCCATTTTCTTAGTGGAAGTAGACTTGGGTTGCTCAGCAAGAGTTACATAACTCCTTGTCTTCCTTGAGGAGCTTGGTGGGACTTCTAGAGTGCTTGCTGGCTCACTTTCTACTTTTTCCTTTGAAGTCCACTTAGTGATTTTCTTCATCTTTTCAATCCTTTCTTTGTTCTTTCTTACTGCTTCTTTTGTAATCCCAATGCTTTCTGCATACATTTCCACTTGCTTATGCACTTTTCTTTTTGTTTCCGACTGTCTAAGTTCCACATGCAACTTTATACTTAGTTCCTTGTATGTTCTAAACCTTTCCACAGAGGTGTCTTTAGGTTTTCTCAGAAGATGCTGAGCATATATGTCAAGAAATCTCTCATCCACCTCATAACCCATTAGTATTATCCATACCGTTCTTGGTTCTATAGCCTCCATCAAACATTGATCAATGTCAACCATGAAACATATCACATTCTCATACTTTTGTACAACTGACTTAGAGATTCTCTCTCTTGCATGCATCAAACTTTGGAAGTTTTTAAAGTAACCCCAAATAGCTGTCTTTTGAGCTTGGGCATCACCAAGGCTGAGTAAGTGATCTCTTATTTGCCATGCTACTAGCCTATTAGTTGTCCAATGCACACCCGGAACTCCAAGCACTTCATTCATGAAATAGAAGAATAGACAGATAACTAGAGAACCGTATTTGAAAGTATTCTTCTTATTTATCTTTATTTTGCTAAAGTTCTCAATCAGCTGACTTTGAAGCAACCCACATAGGTCATAATCAACTTTCTCCTTCAACATCTGATAGGCTGCATATATTGCAGTTCCAGAGACTGAATTCTCCCTGCTAGACTGATAGATCTTGTATCTAATGACCATAGAGGCAAACTTGACATATGGTTCTATGATTTCATTATTGTCATTGCTCTCTTATCATACTCCACACCTGTTACTTCTGTAACAGTTTGATTTTTCATAGATTTCAATGTAGGTAATCCACCGATTGAGTTCAGTCCAGTCACAATCTTAATAACATCCTTGGTGATCTTAAATGGTTTCAACAACCATATAAATTCATCGTGCATTCAGCTCAACACATAATGAACCCATTCACTCTCTTCAAATGATAGAAATTCAATTACTTGCAGAAAATGTTTGCTTTCTATGGCTTCAAATTCAGGTTTCAGTTGGTAATTGTCATCCTTTAGATGGTTCTCAAATAATTCCAACAGTTTTAGACTTCCAAATTCTTCTGCATTGTAATGAATGTATGCCCTAATGTATTCAACATGTAAAACTCCAAACAAAACACCAAAAAATGCAACTAACGGCTTGATTTCAATAGATTTGTGGGGATGTTTCTTAAATTTTAGGCAAGGCCCCTTAGTGATGTCAACAACTAGAGGTGCAGCCATTTGCAGAGATTGAAAATTCAAGTAGATTCACGAGAACCAAAAATACCATGTTTTGCAGATTAGGTTTTTCTCAGAAATCTTTTTTGCGCCTTTAACTCTTTGAGAATTCACAGCACTGGGCTCATTCACTTCTTCACTAGTTGCTTTCTTCTAATGCAAAGTGCTCCAAATGAGGAGTGAATGACCTTTTTCTGCTCCGTAGCACCTAATTTACCTTTGTAATAAATGCTCTACCCTAACACATCTAGTTACTCTATTTTTTTGGGCACTTTCTCATAAATCACTCTGCAATTTGCCATATCCACCTCTTTTCTTCTGAAAATCCTTCCAAATGATATAAAACAGTCCAAGATCTCTTTTCTCACTATGCCAAATTCAAGCACTCACTTACTAGCTAGGGGAATTTGAGTTTCATTGTAGCTCCCCCTAAGCTAGAGCTCTCAATTCAATTCTGGGAGGAATTACCAGCATCGGATTCTGGTATGGACCCACTACTATTGTTCATAGTTGTTTTCTTGACCCATGTCTTGCTCATTTCATTCTAGATCTCATTCACATTAATTTTTTCTTTGCCTTTGTCTTGTCTCTACTCATCTGGTTTTCTATTTACCGGACCCCTTCTTTCATTACTCCTGTTTCTATAGAGTCTTGCAATATGACCAAATTTATTGTAATTAAAGCACACAACATTTCTTCTCTTATATACTTGATTTCCTATTGATCTATACTAGTTAGACATGTGTCCAAATCCATTGCAAGCAAAATAGTAGCCATTGAAAGAATTGCTAGAGTTATTCATTATCATACTTCTACATTCATTGGATTTATGACCATACCTCTTGCATTTGAAGAATTGACCAGAGAAGGATGGATCACTTTGATTCACTCTACTTCTACACTAATTAGCCTTGTGACCAAATTTATTGCACTTGAAATAGTTTCCATTGAATAATGGATATCTTTGAGCATTACGTTGTCTTACCAGAGGTCTTCTAGGTCTATCTTTCCCATTCCTTGGTTGAAAATTTCTTTGTCCAGATCCAAAGCATTCACCTTTTTCATATCCAAGACCATGCTTGTCATCAGCCTTTCTCTATCCTTCAAGCAGTGCTTCAAGTCTAGCTGAGCTTATCTTGAACTTTTCCTTGTATTCATTTGCAACTTCTAGGTCATGTCTAAGAATGGCAATTTGTCTTTCAAGTTCTCTCTTATTGTCTCTGCATTCTTGTAGATCATATTCTAGATGGCCATCTATTCTATCTAATTTATAGCATTCTTCAGTTCTTTCTTTTAGTTTTTTGTTCAAGTCTTCTTCAATTTTCTTCCTATCTTCAATTTCTTTGGTTTGCCTCATCACCCTAGATTCCATCTCAATTTTCAGAACATCAACTTCTTTTGACAACTTCTCACATTCCTTTGTCTTTTCTTCCAAAGCTTCATTCATGCCATTTTCTTCAGTTAAACTGGATAACTACAAAAGTAGATCCTTTTTACTTCCCATAGATTTCTTTAATTTTTTTTTTAACATTTCAATGGTATCATCAGCATCTTTAAGTTCACTTCTCATATTACTAATTTCTTCTTTAGATTGAACAAGATCTTCTAGGGCCAACTGGAGTTGATCTTTTAGTGAACCCATTAAAACTCCTTCCAAGATCTTTCTGTTGCAAGTATGAGGTGAGCCAGTGTTGTCATTGATGTCAACATACTCATATTGCATTGACAAGAAGGATTTGATGAGCTGTATGCTGAGGATATTGAGAAAATTAGCCTCAGTCAGGAACAGTGAAGAACAGTGATGAGAAGAAGGCAAATGTGTTGTATAGGTTGAGAACCGGAGGATGCGGATTAAAGGGTTTGTAGATATGAGTCTTGAGATGCTTCAATTACGATTTCAGAGGTCCGCATGAAGATCTGAAGAAGTTGTCGCTGTCGGTGTAGAACCAGTTCCGGCAAGCGCTTAGAGGTGACAGAGGATCACAGAAAGGTCCGGTGAGGTCCGGAATTGTACAATCCTAATCTGCGGATTGGAAAGAGTGTTTGAGATATCCTTGTGATATGCAAACTCGAGTTTTGTATGATTTGGAGGTCCGGAAGTATCTCTTACATTATGACAGTAGCATCAGACAGTGTTCTTAAAGTTCCGGATAAGGAGGGTAAGAGATTTCAGCAAGAAAATGAAATGCGGACGTACCTGGTCATTCAGGCAGGCTTGTGAAGGTTCTTATATCATGTTGAGGTTGTGTTGTTGGTCCGCATTGATAATGTGTGATTTGAAGGTCCGAAAATACCTTCTACATTGGAGACAGACTGTGTTCTTGAAGTTCCGGATGAGGAAGACAAGAGATTCCAGCAAGCAAAGGACGTGCGGATGTATCCAGTCATTCAGGAAGGCCTGTGAAGGTTCTTGGATCATGTTGAGGTTATGTTGTTGGTCCGCATTGATAGTAGAACCCGGAATTGAAGATATTCTTCCAGATGAAGTTCTTGCTCTGTTTAGCCGACCGGATGAGTTGTTCATCCTGCGGATGTTCTTATGGTTGTTTGCCGACTTAGATGTTTGTTCCTAAGTTGATGTCTTGTATAAATAACAGTTTGTGAGTTCATTTCAAGGGGTGTGAAGTGTGGATGAGTGTGGTATAGCGAAGAGAAGTGCGAAAGACAGAGCAGAAGTTTTTGGGCTTAATTGGAACTGATCCGGACATGGTAGAGATGTCATTCTCCAGTTCAAGACTGTGATTTTTATCACTTTGTAGACAGTGTGTCTCCTTGTAGGCAGTGGGCCTCTTTGTGAGCAGTGTGCTCGGGCAGTGAGCCCTTATTGGCATGTGCCATTCATTTTTCTTTATTCTTCTAACAGAGAATAATTCTTGGGTTAATCACCCCGTGGTTTTTCCCTTAACCGGGTTTTCCACGTCAAAATCTTGGTGTTCAATGTGTTGATACTTATCTGCTCTTGTGTTTATGTATTATGCTTTCATGGATGATTATTTGATATGCTGTTAACTAACAACAAAGAATCAAGTGTTCGAAATAAGAAGAAGTTTTATACAACTGATTCACCCCCCCCCCTCTCAGTTGTATGCCCTAGATCCAACACTTTCCTTAAGTTGTTAGGCTTCTCAAAGGAACTTGGCTTTGATACCAATTGTTAGAATTAATCCAGACAATTGAGAGGGGGGGTAAATCAGTTGTCACACAATTTAAACTTTTTTTCCTTTAATCTTCTTTTACAAATCACAATCAAATAAACATTAAAGCATGAATCAATAACACATGAGCAGAAGCATAAATAACACACTTGACACCAAGATTTTTGACGTGGAAACCTGGTTAAGGGAAAAACCACAATGGGGGTTAACCCACAAAGATTATACTCTGTTAAAAGTATTACAATGGGGAATGCACATGGATTTGGGCTCACTGCTCAAAAGAAGGTTCATTGCCTACAGTAGGCTCACTACCTATAGAAAAAAGATTACAATGAATTTGAACTAATAATTAGCATCTATCAATGTAAGGATTTAGTTCCAGTTAAGCACAAAAGACTGACTTGATACACTTCATCCTTACTCTACCCTATTTATTGCTCTGCTAACATTTGAACCTTAGATTTCTACTCTTTTCACACTTATTCCATTTTCACATCACACACACACACTCTAAATCATTCAAATCCATTGGCTATATATATCCACATCTAGATCTTCAACCACTTTTTAGTCAACTTCAAGAACACTTAGAACTTTATTGTAAATTCTACTCTGTCGGCTAAATCCATGTACACTTGTAATGCAGACCAAGGATTGCACACATAAATCATTAATTAGGTCAGATACTATCACTAATCAACACAACTTGTCCAACCAACAACTTTCTTACATCCATAACCAAGATCAATTACAAGGTTGGCCTGTTCTTCTTATGTCTATTCTTTCAAACTATTAACCCGATACTCAAATACTAATAACTATTGAATCCTTCATCACTAGAGGCCAAAACTCTAGATTTAGATTATCCTGACAATGTTTATGACTCCCTCAGATCTGTAGTAGACTTTGATCTACCCCTGAGGAGATCCAAACCAAGATACCCGACTTTGTCATACACTCTGTTCTTGACTTTCTAGATTTAGACAAATCTTCAATCTGATTTTCGGTATGGGCAAATTAAGCAATGCGGATGTGTACTAGAGACTTATTTACCATCAATGACAACACTTATCATGCCTAGAAGCGTCTCTTGCCAACAAGACCATGATCAAATTTGAATCATAAATAGGACAAAAATCATTAAAAGATATGATAGACCAAAAAACTATCCCAAAAAGCACTCAAATTCTTTGAATTGACAACATCAAAATCATGAGAAAACTCCCCTAATTTTTGCTTATGTTCATGTGTGAAAGGCTTTGTAATGTATTCAAAATCCTATGCAAATGAGTGTAGATGGGTAGGGTTTTGTGTCCATGGAGTGGCAGTAGCAGGGGATGGTGGTAAGTGTGAGTTTGTTGATGCCCTAAGCGGTGAAACTTCATGTTTTAGGTGTAAAAGGTGCATAGAAGTAGGGTTTTGTAGAAAAGGTGATTGGAACCCATTCTAGTTGATGGAATTTGTATGTGTAGACCCCATATGACATGTGGATGGCTTTGGAATGCAGAGTTGAGGGTTAGAGATGGTAGAACCAATAGTTGCCTAGTGGAAACAAGCCTAATTAGGCCTTTGCCAAAACAACCCCACCTACATTTGAACTATGTTGTGTAATAGGATAATGGGTATCCAAAACTATTTTCAGTTCATAGGTTTGAGTTATTTCTTGCAAGTTATGTCAGAAAAAGCCCATTTGTTGTCCTAATTAGGCCTAATTGAACTATAGCACTCAATTATAGAGGGTTTTGTTCCAAAATAACCCTATCCAAAAAATTTATATGTTGTCAAGTGGTATAAAGGGTATATTGAATGGTGTTTTGTTTCTAGGTTTGAGGCCTTCTCTGAAAGTTATGGTGGAAAAACCCCATTTCAAGTACTACTAGGGGAATAGGAAAGTGTGAATAAACCATCAAGTTAGGGTTTCAAGATAACAAAGGTTGGTTGATTTTGATTGGTTTGGTGTTGTCTACCCCTACTTTGCATCAAAAGAACTAGTTATGCACACATTAAAAATATGTCCTTTGGTATTCTAGATTCCCAAATTCATCTAATCCATTTGTATGAGGTCTATATAATTGCTAAAAAATATAGAAGCAAGGGGAGGAGGAAAATCAACATGTGAAGAGCATTAGAGAGGGATATTTTGGCATCCAAGGTCTATGGAAATACAAAAAATCATGGAGGTGAAGATTCTATGAGAGCCCATGAGTAGGTTTGGAATATCCTTAGAATCCCCATGGAAGTTGAATTCCATTATATAAAACCCATATAGAGGCTAATAGTGTGGATTTCCATGGGTGTGATCTCTTTAATGTGTTATTATTATTATACAAACTATATGAATAGATGAGAGTACCTTGTAATAGAAAAGGTAGGTCTTAGGAAGGTTTCAAGCTCTTTAACATTATTCTATGAACTATGTGAAGGCCTTTATGTACTTTTAGTTATGGAGATATTGTCCATGAGGAGGTCATTTCACCTTATGGCTTATTTTGATGCTTGTATGTCCATGTTTGTAGATAACTCTCTTCTCTAAAATTGTGTTATGTTGATGAAGTATAATACATAATCTCCATCATATTTTTTTATGGATTGAGTGGCATCAAAGTGAGTTGTAACAATTTGTCAAATAGGTTGTGGTGCTCATTTCCTCCATTTTTGTAAGAAAACTATCGTTTCATGCTTTGGTGAGATTTTGGGGATTAAAATTATCTATATTGAGAAGGTGTGATCCATAAATGGGGCCATTTAAAGAGTATAAAAATGTCATTCCACTATGACTATTAGTGAATGTTGTTTTGAGGCATTTCAAGTGAAGGAGTGCAACTATGTTCATGTGTGAGATTATGTTCATGTTCATATGTTCTTGCTAATTCTTGCACAAGGTTTGTAACTTCTGAAAAATCATTCTATAGTTCATTTTCTTGACCCATGAAAAAAGTTATAACCATTGCTACCAAGTTTGTTTGAAAGCAATTAGGCCTAGGGTTTTGAGCATTTTATAACAATTTTCCTAAAACTGGTTTGAAACCTTTTTTAACTGCCTTGAAGGCAAGAGAAATGTAAAACCCACCATTCCTCTAGTGAAATCTCATGAAACTTGGTGGAATGGATGGGGTTAGGGTGTTTTTGGTGTCTACAATGTTGCAAGAGTAGGGGAAGGTGTTGTGAGCAAGTTTGTTGATGCCCTAGGCTAAAAATCTCATGTTTTTGGGTGTAGAATGTGCAAATGAGTTGGGATTTGTAGAAAAACTTGTGGGAAAAGGTTTGTAATGGTTGGAATTATTTGGGAAGACCATTTTTGACATGTCTGATGTGTTGATGTGAAGATTTGAAATCTGGGTTTTGAAAGTCTCATTGTGACCCATTCAAAAAGGGTACTCAAATCTGTGCTCATATTCTGGGTATGAGTTTGGGTTAGGAAATTATGTTGGAAAAGGTCAGTTTGCTGCCCTACAAGACCTAGCTTCAGTTTGTGAAGGAAACCACTTTGTTTAAGGTGTTAAGACTTTGGCAAAGTGTTTTTTGAGTTAGTTTGAAGACAACCACCCTACTCTGCATCACTCAGTGACCTAAGTGATGTATGTGCAAGGATAGTGATAGGAAGGGGATATTTTTATGGGGATGAGAGGATTTTGTGATGGGGGTGATGAGAGTAAATAAGAAGTTAGTTTTTAGTATAGGAGAGGGCTGCATATAGGGTATTTGGAAGGAAACCATAGCCTCAATTCCATAGCGAAAGGCATCCTATCAAAATTCCATGCTTGGGACTGTCCTAACCAACATTTTGAAATTGTTTAGCAAATTCTCAATACCCTATCTATGAATTTAAATCTCTCCACACCTCATGATTATTCTAGTGAAGTATGGGTCAAGTGATTCATGAGATCCTACAAGCTTGTGAAATAAGGAAGAAGACTATCTTAATTAAGAAGAGATGTCATTCAACTACTCCCTAGTCATGCCTTAATTGTCACAACAATGGCAAAAAGGAAGACAGTCTTGTGAAATATGTTGTGAATAGTAGTGTGACAAAATTATGCTTTGGATTAGTGTAGAGGGTGAACAAGGGATATCAAGACACAATTATTAAAGTCAAGGCTCATTAATATGGCTATGCCAAACTCAAGTAGATAATCATGTGCATAAGCTAAATTATCATAAAGGCCACTATGAAGGAGACAATCTATTGTCAAAACCAACACAAGTAGGATAATCATGAATAGGTACAAATGCCTTTCTCAAGAGTGTTGTTGATCTTTTCAATGAGAATAAAGGTGAGGATGGGTATTGCAAAATGATATCCTAGACAAGTTCATCACATGGAGACATGACTGTCATATTAAGATGCAAATAAGACTGTCACAGCTATGAGGGCAGTCATAACAATCATAACAGTCCTAACTTTATTTGTAAGGTTCTAAGAGGATTGTTTTAGAGATTTTTAATATAGACAAAAAGTAAAATTTTGAAGAAGATCAAGACCAAGTGCTCATAAAGGATTGTCATTCCATAACTGATTTATTCAAAAGGATAGTCATATTCATGAAATTTGGATTGAGTTTGATTTCATTTGAGGTGGTGCGATGGAGTTTAATTATGTTTAATAAGTTTAACATACGACTTTCCTAACACTGCAAACCATTGAAACACACATAAAGGAAATCTAAATTGCTGAAATACATAGTGTGCAATTGACATAGTAGTCCTAGGGATAGCCATCTAGGGTTATTGTGATTAGATAATTATCAAATGATGAGGCCACTATGACATGATGAATTATACGAATCATGAAGACAATGATGGAGATCCATGGAGAAAACCAAGGAGGACAAGATAAGACACGAAATTTGTGAAGTTGCCAATGGCAACAAATTTAAAACCTAGCTGTCCTTAACTAATCCATGATTTCAAATAGATGTATTTTGGCTTCTATTGACTAAAAGTGAATTATTTATGAATTGGTGCATAAGGAATGTCCTAGCCCAAGACACTAAAGAGGTCTCCACATCCTCAAACCTTCTCCAAGAGAATTCATACTATGAAATTAGTGTAGGGGCACCTAGTTAAGTTGTGCAATTTTGGTCTAAGGTTAAGTTTTTTGTGTGGTTGAGTATAAATTTGATGTAATAAGGTCATAATAGACCATTTTCAATGTATTGAGTCATCTAAGGATTGGTTAGAGAAAAGGTGTCAAGTTTTGTGTCAATGTTGTAAATGTTGCATTAGCAACTTTGTAAATCTTGTTGTTTTGGGGAGTTCAACGATCAAGTAGTTCAAAAGGTGGTTGGAACTAATGATTTTTTATGGTACAAGTTTAAATATGATTTAGAAACTTTGTGAAAGGGTTATGTTGAAGATTTTGGTGTTGAAGCAATAAAGAAACTTCATTTTTCTGTAATTTCTTGTGTAAATCTACTGCTACAAGTCTCTGTACGGTTCTACAATGAGAGATATTATTATAAAATGCATTGAATCTTGTGGTTGCATGAACTAAGGGTGTTTTGTTTTTGTTTTTAATTTATTTCATCAAGTTAGAAGGATTTTCGAGGCATTTTACTAGAAATAGGCTAAAAACCCTGTTTTGAGGGTTTGAGAGTGAAAAAAACACTTAAGAGACCATTCCACCAATGAAATGCTTTGAAAGTCAGTGGAATGGTATTAGTTAGGTTGTTCTTTCATGTTATAGGTTTATAGATGTAGGGAAGGAGGTTTTGGGCTAATATGATGATGCACTAGGGTGAAATTCACATGTTTTCATGGAAATGAGAGGTGTAGATGCTACCTGGTTTGTCAAAAAGCTTTTGGGATTAGTCTTATTAAGGTGGGAAATGTTTATGTAGACTTAATTTGATGTGTCTAG
The DNA here is from genome assembly GCA_027924645.1 of Cunninghamia lanceolata. NCBI lineage: Eukaryota > Viridiplantae > Streptophyta > Pinopsida > Cupressales > Cupressaceae > Cunninghamia > Cunninghamia lanceolata. Next base: position 320,119 of record BSBN01001034.1, read on the forward strand.
GGTGTTGGTGGGGAGATTCGAAGCCTAGAATACAAAGATCCAATAAACCCCCTTAGAAGCAAGCCTAAATAGGGTTAAATGAGATTTTGAAGTTTGGTAAATCTGTGGTTGTTTCTATTCATAAAAAATGTTGATTCAGACCTTTTGTGTTTTGTGTAGAGCCTTCTAGTGGAGATTGGTGGTTGGAAGAAGTTTCATCACATACTTACTTTGTAAAAGAGGCCTAATTGGGCTTTGTAGCAGCGTAACAGTCAATTTTAGGAGATGATGTTCTGAAACAAACCTATCTTCAAATTAGATATGTTAAAGCAGAGGATAAAGGGCATCTAAAATGATAGTTCTTTTGTGGGTTTGAAATTGTTTTTTTTACAAGATATGGTCAAAAGTCACTTTTGGAATGCTCCAAGACAAATTGAAGAAACTATGAGAAAGTGCCAAGTTAGGGTTTTCAAGATTGATGGATTATTCAAAATAGATTGAATTGTGATTGTTTGAAGATCTTCTCCCTGCTCTGCATTAGAAACATGCATGGAGAAGTTATCAAAAGGACACCTAACAATTATGTCTAAATGATCAATAGAGACAAGTAGGATTGTCATAATAGGGGGCATAGGATAGTCTAAGATTCAAGCCATTGCATGGTTCTATTAAATGAACTGAATTATGCATGTGTTAAGGAATACATCCTTCTATATCATCCTAGGGAAAAAATTAAGAGTCTTCCAAAATCAATTTTGGCTCCATTGATCATGAATATGAGTATAACAAACAATTGTTCACTAAAATTATTTTATGAAGTGTTTGATAATGTTTTTCTCTTGTATAGCTGGAAATAGGTGAAATGAAGGCATGAAGGGCCAAAATAAGGTGGAAACATGAGGAATTTGGAGTCTCTTTGACTAAACTAACTGATATACCTAGACACATATATATGTTAGAACATAAAGAACATAAAGACATAAAGAACATAAGAACATATATATGTGAATTAAAATGGACATAAGTTGAACATACCTTAGAATTCTATATTGCAATAGACCAATTCTCCAAAATATGGCTTCAAAATCCTTAAATTCTTCCTTTTCACAAATTTGATTATGAATTCTATATAACTCTAGAATAGGATTAGTGAAATTTATGGAAAAAACAAACATATATCATCAAATTCAATCTATATATCAATGGTAATTAGCTTTGAAACAAAATCACACATGAAACATGAAACTTTCAATTTAAATAATAAAATTTTCTCCAAAAACATGCAAAATCAATTCTTCTACATTGAAAAAACAAAAAAAGGTGGTGGATTGATATAAAAATGATTCTCAATAAGTCAAACAACATGAAAAGCATTTTCTTGTTCGATATACTCATGAAAAGCAGGAATAACACTCATGTGGAGTTTGAAATATGGATCCCACATGCTTTTTTACCATTTTTCATGCTTCCCAAAACATGCTCAGGTTATAACACGAGCGCGTTCTGGGAAGCATGAAAACATAAAGGTTCATGCATGCAAAAATTATAACCTTCTCAATGTTGGTGCCAAAATCATGGTCTAGCATATCATGCTCTCACATAAATATATTGTAACTATGTATGTAGTGCATCAAATAGGTAATCAAGTGACAGTCCAAGAGTATCCCTAGACTCAAATATCCACATGGTTCATGAAATATAAATTTTTAATACTAGGAGGGACAAATGTAACCTTGTATCTACACAGGAGAGTCTCTCTCTCTCTCTTCATTTCTCTATCCTATATATAGAGAGGGATCAGGAGATATGGAGAGATAGAGAGGGACATGGACATGGATAGGGAGAGAGCCTTGGGACATCTAGAAAGAGATGGAGAGATAGAGATAGAGACAGAGATAGAGTTAGAGAAAGGAAAAATATAGAAAGAGGGGCAAATAGAGAGATAGAGAGGGATAGGTGGAGATAGAGACGGGGAGAGGGAGAGCTAGGGATTGAGATAGACAAAGGGGTCTATAGAGGGAGAAAGATAGAGATACATATATAGAGAGAGAGAGGGGAGATAGATCTAACAAGGGAGAGATAGATAAGGAAATACAGAGAGAGAGGTAGAGAAGGATATATTAATAGATAGGGTTATGTAGATAGATAGAGATAGGGAAAGAGATGGAGAGATGTCTAGAGACGTAGGGAGAGAGATTTCAAGAGGTAGAGGGATGGGTAGAGAGATAGAGAGGAGGAGAAAGAGGTAGCGAGGGATAGATTAAGAGATAGGGATCCATATGTCCAGAGAGATAGAGATAGGGATCCCTATTCTTCTCTTTACCTAAACCATACACCTAAACCTCTAAACCTTAACCCCTAAACCATAAACCCTAAATAATGCCCCTAAACCCTAACCCCTAACCCCTAAACCCTAAAAATGAGAAATCCTAGACCCCTAATCCATAAAACCTGGAAGCAAACCTAACCCTCTATCTCCCTATCTCTCCCAATCATTATTAGTCCCCTCGCTCTATCTCTCTCTAAACCCTAAACCCTAAACCCTAAACCCCATTTACTTGAGCAACCCTAAACTCATGTAAACATCAAATAGTGAGGGAGGGAGAGATATAAAGATAGAGTTAGAGAGAGGGGATTGAAAGAGAGAGAAAGATAGGGGTGGGTATAGTTAGAGAGAGGGATAGAGGAAACAAAGATATCTCTCCCAAGCTCGATCTCCTCTATATCTCCCTATTCTCCTCTCTACCTAAACCATAAACCTAAACCTCTAAACCTTAACCCCTAACCCCTAAACCAAAAACCCTATATAATGCCCCTAAACCCTAACCCCTAATCCCTAAACCATAAAAATGAGAAACCCTAAACCCCTAAACCATATAACTTGGAAGAAACCCTAAACCTCTATCTCCCTATCTCTCCTAATATCAGTTGGTCTCCTCACTCTATCTCTCCCTAAAGTCTAACCCCTAAACTCAAGAAACCCTAAACCTCTAGCCCCTAACCCCTAAACCCTAAACCCTAAACTTGAGCATCCCTAAACCCCTAAAGCCTAAATAATTCCCCTAAACCTTAACCCTAAACCCTAAACCCTATTTACTTGAGCAACTCTAAACTCATGTAAACCTCAAATAGTGAGGAAGGGAGAGATAGAAAGGTAGAGTTAGAGAGAGGGGATCGAAAGAGAGAGCAAGATAGAGACATGGAGAGAGAGATAGATAGGTAGGTAGGTATATTTAGAGAGAGGGATAGAGGAGACAAAGATATCTCTCCCAGGCTCAATCTTCTCTATATCTCCCTATTATCCTCTCTACCTAAACCATAAACCTAAACCATAAACCCTAAACCCTAAATAATGCCCCTAAACCCTAACTCCTAACCCCTAAACCCAAACCCTAAAAATGAGAAACCCTAAACCCCTAAACCCCTAACCCCTAAACCATAAAACTTGGAAGCAACCCTAAACCTCTATCTCCCTATCTCTCCCAATCTCTATTGTTCTCCTCACTCTATCTCTCTCTAAACCCTAAACCCTAACCTCTAAACTCAAGCAACCCTAAACCCCTAACCCCTAAACCCTAAACCCTAAACTCGAGCATCCCTAAACCCCTAAAGCCTAAATAATTCCCCTAAACCCTAAACCCTATTTACTTGAGCAACCCTAAACTCATGTAAACCTCAAATAATGCCCCTAACCCCTAAACCCTAAACTCGAGCAACTAGGATAAACACCTAAACATATAGTTCAACCTGGGATGATGGAGGATCAATGGGAAATGAATATAGAATTATTGGATCTTGATCAAATCATTATACTCATTGGGATGTGATTCAAGATAGGATCTAAGATATTTGTTTGATTGTCTATGTTTTCTTGGGGACCAAGTGTCTCATCATGGGATATTAATGGATAATGAATAGGATTAGCATGGGATGATAGATAGGAGTGATGTGGGAACTTACTTGCTCATGGATAAGATCTTGATCATAGATAATATCTTGATCATAGGGAGGATAAGCATGGATAGCGCAATATTAGATATGGATAGGGTAAGTGGGGATGCATTGATATTCATTGGATTGGGGAGTAAGAGGTGGTGATGGGGGTTCACTAGGAGATGGTGGAGGATTAATGATGGGATCAATGTACAAAGGGGTTGACCATGAGATGGTAAGGGAACCAAGATGGGATTAGATGGGATGTTTGGATTTAGATTAGGATGGGTAGTTGGTGTTTCCACATTCTTTGGACTAGGCTCTTAGTGTATAGATATTGGGTTTCTTAGATGAATGTGATGGGTTCTTGGATCCAGGATCAATAATCTTTAGATGTTTGGATGTTTGACAACATGGCTACATGATGGGGTTTGACTTGGACTTATGGTAGGAGACTCTTCAATGAAATGGATAGACATAGGAGTGGATGATAGTGTTGGAGTGGTATACATGTTATTAAAAGGTTCTTTGTTAGGCTCAAGGATAGGAATTTGAGTACATGACGTTCTTAGATTCCTTTCTAATAGTCCTTGGGTCACATCCTTCATGGCTTTATGGGTTGATGGACTAGGATATGCATATAGTTGATGGATAACGATGGAAGATGATTGGGAGTGTTAGAGGGGGATGAAATTGGATAAGTGGATTTGGATGGCTCCATATCTTTGCTTTTATTTTTGGATTTTGTAAAGACTCTTTGGAGAAAAATTTTCAAGCGTTCATGGTTTGATGGATTAGAGCTTAGAATGTTTGATAGTGGATTAGATAGTGAGATATATAATGGATAAATGATAGGGATTGATGGATTAGGAGATGGGTGGACTAGTGAGTTAGTATTACAAGGATTGGAGGGAAATTATAAAATAATTCCCCTTTAAACCTAACCCCTAAACCCTAAACTTGAGCAACCTAGGTAGAAACTCATAAACCATAAATAATTTACCCCTAAAGGTCTGAGAAACCCTAAACTCATAAACACTAAATATGCCCGTAAACCTGAGCAACCCTAAACCTCTCTCTCTCCCAAAACCCCTAAACTCTAAATAATACCCCTAAAATCTAACCCCTAAACCATAATCCCAAGCAACCCTAAACCCTAAATAATTCCACTAAACCCTAAACTTAAGCAACCCTAAACTCATAAACCCAACATAACACAATATTAGATGTGGTTAGGATAAGTGGGGATGCATTGATATTCATTGGATTGGGGAGTAAGAGGTGGTGATGGGGGTTCACTAAGAGATGTTGGAGGATTAATTATGGGATTGATGTATAGAGGGGTTGACCATGAGATGGTAAGGGAACCGAGATGGGATTAGATGGGATGTTTGGATTTAGATTAGGATGGGTGGTTGGTCTTTCCACAATCTTTGGACTAGGCTCTTAATGTATAGCTATTGGGTTTCTTAGATGGATGTGATGGGTTATTGGATCCAGGATCAATAATCTTTAGATGTTTGACAACATGGCTACATGATGGGGTTTGACTTGGACTTATGGTAGGAGACTCCTCAATGAAATGGATAGACATAGGAGTGGATGATAGTGTTGGAGTGGTATACATGTTATTAGGAGGTTCTTTGTTAGGCTCAAGGATAGGAATTTGAGTACATGTTGTTCTTACATTCCTTGCTAATAGTCCTTGGGTCACATCCTTCATGGCTTCATGGGTTGATGGACTAGGATATGCATATAGTTGATGGATAATGATGGAAGATGTTGTGTGGTTAGGATTAGGATTGAGTGAATGGATATAGGAGGCCCAAATGGATTAGGATTGGGAGTGTTAGAGGGGGATGAAATTGGATAAGTGGATTTGGATGGCTCCATATCTTTGCTTTTATTTTTGGATTTTGCAAAGACTCTTTGGAGAAAAATTTTCATGCGTTCGTGGGTTGATGGATTAGAGCTTAGAATATTTGATGGTGGATTAGCTAGTGAGTTATATGGTGGATGGATGATAGGGATTGATGGATTAGGAGATGGGTGGACTAATGTGTTAGTATTACAAGGATTTGAGGGAAATTATAAAATAATTCCCCTTTAACCCTAAACCCTAAACCCTAAACCCTAAACTTGAGCAACCTAGGTAGAAACTCATAAATCTTAAATAATTTACCCCTAAAGGTCTGAGCAATCCTAAATTCATAAACCCTAAATATGCCCCTAAACTTGAGCAACCCTAAACCTCTCTCTCTCCCAAAACCCATGAACCATAAACAATACCCCTAAAATCTAACCCCTCAACCATAAACCCAAGCAAACCTAAACCCCTAAACCCTAAACTCATATACCCAACCAACCCCCCTCTCTCTCTCCAAAACAAGAAAACTAAGACTCTCTCTCTCCTTATCACCCTATCTCTCCCTCTCTCTCCCATCCATCTCCATCCTCTCTCCCTCTTCCCCCCTCTCCTCTCACATGTCGACAAAGAATATGGAAACAAGAAAACTAGGACATGCAAAGAGGGATGAGGATATAAATTGGGATGATGAAATGCAAACAAGATAATTTATGAAATTTCATTGGATGGGAGGAATGATGAGGAGAGGTAGAGACGGGAGGGAAGTAGAGAGTGAGAGAGAGGATAGGAGGTAGAGACAGGAGGGAAGTAGAGAGTGGGAGAGGACCATAGGAGGTAGACAGGGGAAGGAAGAAGAGAGAGATGGTAGGAAGTAGACAGGGGAGGGAAGCAGTGACTGAGAGAGAGGGTAGGAGGTAGACAGGGGAAGGAAGTAGAAAGTGAGAGAGAGGGTAAGAGGTAGAGAGGGAGGGGGGAGAAGAGAGTGAGAGAGGAGGTAGGAGATAGAGAGGCGAGGCAAGCAAAGACGCAGAAAGAGGGTAGGAGGTAGATAGGGGAGGGAAGTAGAGAGTGAGAGAGAGGATAGAAGGTAGATAGGGGAGGGAAGAAGAGAGTGAGAGAGAAGGTAGGAGGTAGAGAGGGGAGGGAAGCAGAGACTTAGAGAAAAGGTAGGATGTAGAGAGGGGAGGGAAGTAGAGAGTGAGAGAGATGATAGGAAGTACAACTACCCTTGTAGACATGCATGTAAAGTGTGGAAGCATAGACAAGGCATGTCAATTGTATGATGTAACACCTCAAAGAGATGTTCTATAATGGAATGCAATGATTGCAAGATATGCAAAAAATGAATTTGTTGAAAAGGCTTTAGAAACTTTCAAGCAAATACAATTGGCATGTGTATTGCTAGTTATGCTCATGATAACATGAGCATGTTATAATGTACTCATGTTATGTGAAATCACATAATGCAAGCACGTAGTACGTTACAATGCACTCGCATTATGCTAAAGGTTCTTTAACATTTTTTTATCAGTTTTTAGCAAAATCTGGAGATAATATGGAGCATGCTCCCCATTAGGATGGCACTTTTTTCAATGAAAACTCAAAAAAATACCGCCATAATCTTAAGCTCTCTGTTAGCTATCTAACCATATAATTTTTTTCACATTTTGAGTATGTTTAGTGTTTCATCTTGAAATTCTTTTGTTAGTGTGTCCATTTTTTGTCAAAAACCAGTGTCTAGTATTTTTGACTTTTTTTTAACCATTCATCGAAATTTGAAATAAGTTATATTTTTAGAAACTAGACTCCATTCTACACAAATTCAATTTTTTTTATATTTTCGATTAGTTTTTAAACATTTTAGGGGGGGGCACACTCAAATTACTATTTTTCAGGATTTGTCTACTTTAAAAATTACTAAAAAATTAATTATTAGTTAAAAAATTATCAGAAAAATCAGGGATAAACTACATGGTGTTAGCTAATTTCTCACCAGAGAGATTATTGAAATACTAAAAAAAGTTAACATTTTAGGGGGAGCACACCAGACACTATGTTATGTTTTTTTGAGAAAAACAAGACCAATTTGTGTGCTCCTCCTTTTTGAACCCCTTAATCTCAACCATTTTTGAAAAAAATTAGTAGTTTAGAAACGAGTTCGGAGCACTTCAACTCTTGTTTTTGTTCCATCTTCAAATTTTGAGTGTAGCTATCTTCAATTTCTCATCCAACATCAATGTTTTCTGATTTTAGAAAAAAGTGCCAACTTCAGACCCCATTTTGGTCCCTCATCTTTGTGCACTTACCCTGATCCCATATGGACATATCTCCAAGGACTAGTCTTGATTCTCTGTTATCCATGTCAGTATCCTAAGTCAAACTTTTAGACATGGAACTAACTCAATTTAGTTATTTGGGTGTGGAAATGACCTTAGAACTTACAAATTCAAATTTAAAATATGAAACTCCCTCCAACTAGATGTTATGAGCCAACTTGAGCACAATTTTTTTTAACTTGCATGCCAAAATCTCCTCAATAATATGATTAAGAGGTTTTGATAACTTGTCTAAGATCATATTTAGTTTTGAAAAGATGGACCTCTCCTCATTCAATGCTAGAAGCTATGTCGACACCTTTGGGGCTTGCCCAATAAATCTATTCATGTAAGAGACATGAGAAAGTCTAGGTAGATATTTAAAAAGGAGAAGAGTGTGAGATTAACTATCATCTCCCTTATTCATTACACCACTTAATAAAGGTCATAAGTTTTTAGACCCAACTTAGGACCCACTTCAATGTCATGGGAGGACTCCTTGTAAGGTTTTAGTCATAAAAGACTAAATCACCAAATTCAAAATTATGCTTAAACCTATGTTGAACCACCTGCTACTTCATGTGGTTCTACACTTATTGCAAATATTCCTTAAGGGCCCTAAGAACCTTTTCTATTTGGGAAAGGGAGTTATTAATGGCCTAAACCCTAGAAGAACCTAGCATATGAGAATCCAAAGGATGTGGGAGCTAACCATACAAAGCCCTATATGAAGTGATCTTGGAAGCATGGTGATAAGTGGTATTATACTATCATTCTAATAGTGGAAAACAACAAGCCCATTGCCCTTACTACTCTAACACAAAACATCTCAGGTAAGTTTCTAAGAAATTATTAACAACCTCCATTTGGCCATTATTCTAAGGATGATAGGCTACACTCATACTAAACTAGGTTCCCTTCAACTTAAATAATTCCTTCAAAAAGTTGTACATGAAGGGAAATATCACATCACTTACAATAGGGTGTGGCATATTCTAAAGCTTAAAGACTATGTCTAATAGGTGTGATGTCATGACACCTACTTTGTGTTGTACCTACAAGTACTAAAGTTACATGAAGATATAAAGGGGTGCAAATTCTTGAAAGATACAAAGGATGAATGAATACAAATTGTGAAGCATATGCTTGATTTGAAAATCTTATTACTACTATGGCTATGAGGTCTTGATGGAGATTGTGATGGAGATTGTGATATGAAAGAAAATTTTGAGTATGACAAGTTAGTCAATTGAAAATGTGTTACTTGTGATTTGGAGATTTTCTAGGAACGACTTGGGTAAGTGCATAAAGTTGAGGGACAAAAAGTGGCCACAACCACTTTTTGGTCCCTAGGAATTACCGAGTCTAAAATGTGAGTGCATTATAACGTGCTCATGTTTTAACTTTATTTTACATCAAAATAAAAGGTGGAAATGTGAAAACCATGGCTCATTTGGAAAATCTAGCCGTAGGTTTCACCTCTGACACTGTGAGCACATTATAAAAAGAAGGGAAATAATAATTTCTAAGTGCAATCAATAATTTCACCATGCCACCTTGCCAATCCTACTCTCGAGGATGTTGTGAATGAAGTGTAGAGGGTGTAGAAGCTGAAAAAGGTAGTGTTTGATTTTTTTTGTGAATTTGAAAAGAAATTTTTAATTTTGCAATGTTTTGATTGGATTTTTATGTTGAATTTTTAGTCAATGAGGCACCACAAAACCCTAATCCAATAGAGGAGGCTCAAAACAACCCCCAAAACCCTCAAAATCCCCCACCTTCACGTCCTCACCATGAAAGAGACACACAAGAAAACTATTTAGTGCAAATTAAAGAAAACAAAAAACATCTTGAAACCCTAATTGAAGCATTAAATAGTCCAAATGCAAGCACCGATCATAGGAGAGCCCTTGCCAAGTCATTAGAGGTCATTATTTCTCATATTGAATTAGTAACAAACCAAATCACTGAATGGAATGACTATAGGGAGAGGATTCAAAACTACTATGCTAACAAACTATCTTACAAACAAGTTAAGGACAAAAAATTATAAAATCTTAATTATGTTCTTATTTTATCAATCCTAAAACTGACTAAACACTAGAAGAGACTTGCAAACGGTTCCTGATTCATTGGTGTGTGAATGAAGATATATCCCAAAACTTTTGGGATAGATGGTACATGGTCTTTGATGAGCGTCCTTGTAATAACAAGGAGGTGCCACAATATTTCTTAAGGAAACTCTATTGTGAGTTTGTCCTCAAGGAGATTCCTAATTGCTTTAACATTTGAGAGTTCTAGGGCAGAGGTGGTGGCTCTGCCCAAGATAGAAAAGGGGTACATAGAGACCAAAACCATGTACCTAAACCCTTCACAAGGTCAACACATATCTCACTCCCTTCGGCTTTGAAGGAAAGTGTTGAGGTGGAGACATTGCATTCATTGAGTTCTCTCACCTAGTCTCTAGCACAACATGGCGATGATCTTACCCAAACTAATGAGGGTGAGAGAAATAGGTGTCATTTGTCCCCACGTCTTTGTAGTTAATATGGGAACTTGTGTGATTATGGGGCCTAGGACTCTCACTAGAATGTTGTAATGCAAGGGCAGTAGCCAGTGATGGACACGTTCATATTGGATAATATTGTTCTCACAAATGACCTCTTACAACATACGTTTGGTATTGACTCCCAGGTAATTTTTTACAAAGTTCAACTTGGTTTAATCATATGACTATCTATATTATAATTTAAAATTAATGTATGTAATTATCTGCACTATGAAATTCTAGGGTCAAAGTATTCATCCTACATCTGTTAATTGTCTAGTGTAGGGTTATGAAAGGAGGTAGAGTCAATAGGTATGTAATTTATCACATGATCGTAAATGTAGTACATATATCAATGGTAATCTTATTTAGTGATAATTTGACAATGAATAGGGAGCTTCACTACCACCACCACCATCATTTCCTTGGTCCCTTGGATGCAGAAGCACTTTCACTAAGGTAAATTTTACCATTTGTTATCATTATGCATTTAAATAATGTTATGTATCTATTTTGGTCAAATAACCTTGAACTCTATTTTCAGATGTTGAATATGGAGACTCCTCCCCATCTTCGTCAGTCAGCAAAGGTGGGCATTATTGTAGCTATTTTTTCTGCAAATCCTTTAACCAAGGTATGAGCCAATAACATATAAATGTCATTTTGTATTTATTGTTTTATCTCATGTCATTTAATGTACATAAATGATATTCATGTTTACTCAATTTTGCTTCTTGTTGCTTCTCATAGGTCACAACTTCAACCTGTCTAGCTACGAATGAAGAGAGACAAAAAATGATCAAGAGGGATCATTGGCTAGTGGTAAGTGATTGATTACATATGCCATGTTATATATTTCATGTTTTCTATATTAATGTGGATATTGTTTGATTGTATTAATAGGTGGAGCTTCAAAAACCTCTGTCAAGGAGGTCTAGTCGATGGGAGAGAGAGGATGAGTCACTAATTGACTCTCCATCTTCACGGCCAAGAAAGGGCCTTCAATTATTTGATAGCATTCCATAAGAAATTAGATTTGGGACATTTTTTATATGTCTAGATGGATTTGTATACATACTTTTGTATGTTACCAATGCATATCTTTGTATATGTCTATATGGCTTTGTTTGTACATGCCTATATGGCTTTATATATAGACTACATGTTATGTTCATGACATTATGTATATGACAGTTTACATTAAATATAATATGATGATCACTTATGGTTACAAGTGTTTAAGGGTAAAAAGAGGGGGTGTTGTTTCAAGGGTTTATGCAAAATCCTCCTTTCGCACCAAACATTCCAAGGGCATATTAATCGAGTTGAACCTCCAATTTGTGTAAGAGGATTCACCTATCAGGTTGGGCTTCCACTTGGGAAGATGTGGAATCTTGGATGTATCAAACAATATCTCAATTTAATGCTCAATTTTGCTTAAAATCCTAAATATGCAAAGCAGTAAGCAAATTATCAAATCATGGCAAATCCTTTTGGACTGAGATGAGGGATAGAGATATTTAACTCACTATTTTTCAAAGTTTGGAAGGTGGAGAAGTCAGGGACACGGGGACTAGTGCCCAAGTCCAAGGTGTACTTTTTTATCACAAAATCTAGAACTTCTCTTGATACTGATCTGCACTGCAACTTCCATTTCTGCTTCAAGAAAATTGGAGGACACAGGGACTAGCGCCCTAGTCTAGGAAAAGCTCCAATGCTCGGCTTCTTTTCAGATCCTGAATCCTTGATGTCTGCTAACCCTCCCTTCAACTCCACTTCTTCTATATGTGACACCTGTAACTTGTAATCACAAGGAGTGTGGGAGGGGGTTGTGGTGTTTAGAGGCTTGCCTTATTCAAGCCTTGGAGAGACATTCAAGTCTTCCAAACATCATTGTTAGATAGGAATGCATATCCTAATGGGATAGAGGCAAAATTTCAAATGATAAATGATTGAAAACATAATAGATATCACCTTGAAGTGTAGATCTCATGGAAGGAAGACGCTCTTCATGCCATGAGGAGATGGATGTCAAATCTACAAATATAAACACAATAACAACAAAGTACTATTCTGCAACACAATGAATGCTTTGAATCACTTTCACAAAAACATAATGCTCATCAAATTTCCTGTGAGGCCTACTATTTTACTCTATTATTTTGATTGTTTCATATTACTGTTGGAGACACTTTTTAGACTTTTGGGGACTGTTGATCCCTTTAAGCAAAATTATTAGACTATATGCTTTTATTCTGGTTAGCATTGTTTAGTAAGTTGTGATTAAACTAGATCTTGATTTTAATTCACTGATGAGGATATTTTCATGTGATTTGCCTTATGATACTATTTAAAATACTAGTTATGTGATTATTGTTATGGATTTATTATACGATGTTATTCTGAGATGGATTATAGAAATATAAAATTATGAATCTAATTATGATGTGATTTTATGATTGTTTTATATGATTATGTGATGGTCTGAGTGTATGTTTCTCTTGCTTCAGCTATGATATACATGTTGGATTAATTTTTTGTTTAAGTGCACAGGTGTTCTAACCAAACCACGGATAATCAGAGATCATCCCACACATTTTATGAATTCCTATGTTAAGCCGATCTAGTTCCAAGAGGAACCAAGATCAACTGTGTTATGCATGATGAAATTTCATAATGTTTATGTGTGGTGTCATTTGGGATAGGTCTACCCTTTTTCAATTGATTGTATTTTGGTGTTGTAAAGGTGTAATGTTTAATTGATTTCATTTTTGAGTATTTATTTTTGTGACCCCTTGTCATGTGATTTTACTCACCCTATGGTGCTCAAAATAGGTTGAAAGTGACCCTAGGTTGTACCCCTCAGGTCTAGGGACCATTTGAGCTTGTCTAACCTTAGGTAAACTCCCATTTGGTCACTTAAACTTTACCTTGAAGTAAAGTGACGAAAATAGAAGTTTGGGAAGGAGTGGAAGGTTGGGTCAAACACTCAACCTTATCCACACCTCTTTCCAAGGCTTAGGGGGTCTTCAAGACCCCTAAATTGCGGAGGACTCAACTCCAAGGCTCTCCCACATTGGTGAGGGTACCTTAGGGTTTTGTGGGCTTTCATGGGAGGATATGATTGGGGCACTTGCAGTACCCACATCCTTCTTTGGCTCCACTTTTCTCTCCCACATGTGTGAGAGAGTACAAGTGGAGGGGGCAAGACTTGGTGGAATGGGAGGGTGACATGTGTCACCACCACATTCCATGAAGCTTGCAAGTGGTTGTGAGGAGGAAGGAGGAGGTGACATGTGTCACCTCCCCATTCCTCAAGGCTCATGAGGAGAGCCTATTTTAATCCCTCTTGAAGAGATGGAGGGGGTTGTTGAATTGTTTTGAATTTTTATTTTTATTTGAATTTGGGGAGAGAGTTGGAGGAATTTTTGGAGGCTCATTTGGAGGACTTGAAGGTGGAGTTGGAAGAGCTCATCTTCAACTATCTTCCTTGTGGGCTATTTAAAGTAGGATTCAAGGCTTGATGCCTTTCCTTATGTATTTTACTTTTCTTGTGTGATGGCTTTGTGTGTGTGTAATTTGCATTTTGTGTTGTGGGGATTTTATGGGTGTTGCAAGAGCCTCTCAACTTGGAGAAAATGCTCAACAAGTGTGGTGTGGGGGAGGAGTGAACCTCCTCAAGGTCACCTCCCAGTCTTAGTATTTTGGCCTTGATGGCAAGTTGTGAATTTGAGCATTTTTGAATGGCTTGAGAGCCATGGAGAAACATGTGTGTCTGAGTATATATGTTTTGGCTTGAGGCCTTATTTGAGCTAAGTTTGATAGATTTGGAGTGGCACTCTTGAGTTGAGTGATGTCCACTCCCCTACCCCTTTAAACTTAATTCTATGAGTTTTGTTTTGTGCAAGCCATGGGTGTTCTTCATGTTTAATTGTCTTGTGAGTTTTGTTGTGTTGTGGAGTGTAAGTTCCTTGTGTGTGGATGACCTCCAAGCTTGGGGGTGACTCATGAGTGAATCTATGATAGGGAGGAGAGCAGTATTTCATGGCTTTTCCCCCTTCCCATATTTGTTATTTGCAGGTTCTTGTAGCATGGAGCTTGGAAGAAAAAGACTATATATCTTTGAGTTTTGTAGTTTTGGCTCTTTGAGAGTTAAGGTCAAGTTTTGGCATTTTTGTAATTGACTTCAAGAAAAGGGAGAAGATTTTTCCTCTCTTGCCATGTAAAGTAAAATGTTTACATTTTGTATTGTTTGGATTTTATTTTGAAGTTGAATAAATATAATTCTAGTGGCTGGTTTTATGTTATGAGTATGTAAAAAAAATGTTAAATGGAAAGAATGATGTTTGCTTGGGTTGCCTCTAATTTAATGGTTTAGAAAAAGAAAGAATTTGTTAGTTGTTGATTCTTAGTTACAAAAAGGAAAATATAAAGTATAGTGTTGTTGTTTTTCTTCAAAAAAAATATACCATATGTCTATTGTTATATTGCAAAATAAAAAATGTATTTATTCCATGTATTTTAATGAGAAATAATTCTATTTTTTTATCAATCAGATTCAAGTTAATATTGCACAGATATCATCTTGTGTAGTGGATATATATATATATATATATATATATATATATATATATATATATATATATATATATATATATATATATATATATATATATATATATATATATATATATATATATATATATATATGTTTTTAGAGTTAAGTGATTGTTGCTAGAAAAATGACAGAAATAAATTTTATTTAGTAAACTGATTTATATGAAAGAGAAAATTATATATATATAGTAAATGCATTTTATAATATGAAATATTCATAGAACTGTTAATGAAGACCACCAAATGAAACCACAATGAAGACTGTGTAAAAAGTAAGGAAATCGAATGTATATATGGGGATGGCAGTATACACCACCGCCCCTTGTTTATTTTGTTGTTGTGTTTGTTGTGTTTGAGAGTTTGGGGGGGGGGGGGGGGGGGTTTGAACCCCCCACCCACCTCCCACTACGTGGTGGGAGATGGATGGGGAGTTCGCTCCCCACCCCACCCCCTTTAAACCTTCCAATATTTCCATTGTGTATTGCATTCAATGATTATGTAAACTGCGGCCTGCAAGCTCCCTAAAACCCGCCTCTCCATTTGACTGCTCATCACCTTCTGTGTGACCTAAAACATTTATTAATATTAATTATATATGTGTGTGTATACCTCTAGTGAATACTCAGTATTGCAGCATATAAAAATATTAGATCTCTGGTAAAAATACCAGTATATATATATACCTTTTTAACCAAAAAAAGAAAGGGTTTGGAATGGGTATATACTCTGTGTGTATACTTTCGAAGCTTCATCCATGGCTTCCTTATCTTCTCACCTACAACACAAAAGGAAAAGTGAGAAAATAAGAAAACAAGAAAATAGAGAAAAGAAAACAAATGGGAAACCCTTAGGGGTAGGGCTTCCTTATTCCATAAGGAAACTATTTTTTTAATAGGACTTTTAGGGCTAGTGTATTTTAAATTAGTTTTATTTATTCTTTCTTTCCCTTGCTTTTTCTATCGTGTGGGAATTATCTTTTATTGTTTTTTTTTCATGTGTTGCCTTGATAAATAGGTAGGGGGTAAGTTTAGTTTATAAGTGGGTTTTAATTTGATTATAGTGTATAGTTGTGAATACAATTTGTTGGATGGATAGGAGATTTATTAAATTAATATTTGGGGTTGGTTTGATTAGACTTTATTTTTTCATTTTGAACATATGGGAAATTAATGTCCTAGTTATTATGTTTGGAGTTTAAGTTTAATATTGGGACCTTTGTAATTTAAATGTAATTTTAAATTCTCATGAGAATGATTTAGTTTAATTAATTATATGTTGGACCTTAATGAATTAGGTTTTAAATTAATTAATTTAACCTAGTTGGATTTCATCAGTGAACCTTAGTGTAGTCACTTTTTCCCCTAGTGCAAAAATTTTATTTCACCAACGTTAGTAGGGTTAGAGAACTTTGGCATGAATTATTTTAATTAGAATAATTCCTATACACGCCCAAGAGGCATTATGCTGCCAGATTTTTTTGGGGTTTAGGGTTAAATTTTCCTTAGCAATTTATACCTTGTGCAGAGTAAAATTTTAATGTTTCTACATATAGTTGATTGTTTAAATGGATGATTAATTCTTTTAATGTTGTAGGATTAGAGTTTGATTTCGACTCGTGTTGAAGTCCTTTCACTCACTTAGGGCAACCTTGAGTTTTGACCAATCGATCATAACCCTATTGGTGACACTTCTCGCGTTGCATTGACCCCCTTAGTCAGCTTTCATCACATAGGGGAATGTGTATGTGATCGTATTTCCCCGAAATTGATTGACATGTTTATGCCTTATGCATATTGCCACCGAGCATGCTAATGTGTGTGAGGGGGTTTCTAGGGTTGTGTGGAATTTTTTCATATTTCATGTCATGACCATATGACAAATGTGGACATGACACATGTGTTGTGTGTTGTGACCGTATGGGAAATATGGGCATGACATTTGCCATTAGAGCCCAAGTTTAAATACTGGGCTTGTTTGGGCACGTTACATATTCCACAATTTTGATTAATTCGTGACTACTTGGTTCATGTAGGATGCCTTCCCAAACTCGGCGAGCGTGCTCATGCACCACATCATCCATAGAGATACGAAACGAGCCTTTGGCAGAGGGTCAAGGACCAACAACTTCACTAGAGCAACAGGCACCACAAGCACCACCAGCACTTGATATAGGACCACAGATCTTGCAAACATTATAGGCAATGTTAGAGAGGTTACCTCCAGCTGTAGCAGGGCCGCATGTCGAGCCTAGCATTGATCCATGAGAGGAGCCATGTGCTGAGTCATGTGCAGAGCCACGTGTTGAGCCCCACGTCAAGCCATGAGAGGTGCCACGTGTAGAGCCTTTTGTAGAGATACCTGACACCACAGTGGAGGAGGTTGGCTTAGCTTACAGAGATCATAGCAGGAGCCCTCCTCATCATGAGAGGTGAAAGGAGGCTGTGAGAGTAGAGCAAGTTTATCACGAGCCTTATGATTATGGTGTGGATGAGCCTATCAAAGGACACAGAGACTGAGGAGACCCTTTCAAAGACTTAGGTTGAATCCACCTACCTTCGTAGGAGCCATAGAGGGAGCCAAGGCCGAGGCTTGGCTTATCAGTTTAGACAAGTGCTTTGTGTTGCGTCCTTATGAGAGCAACACAAAGGCATGCATGGCAGTACACCTTCTAAGAGACGTAATAGCAACATGGTGGTGCACTGAGGAGTGTAAGCGCTGCTTATCATTAGACACTCTTATGTGGGACATTTTCATAGAGCACTTTAATGCACGTTATATGTCAAACCACTATAGGCAATGTCAGATTGATGAGTTCCATGGCTTGCAGCAACGAGGTTCTATCGTAGTGTAGTATGAGAGTAGGTTCATTGAGTTGTCATGATATGTAGAGTATCTCCATGATGAGAAACTTTTGGTGCACATATTTATCAAGGATTTGAATCAGGCGATATTAGGACCAATACGCATGGTAAACCCCCAGACCATGAATGAGGCTACCGAGAAAGCATATATCGTAGAGGAGATTCAAGGATGAGATCAGAGTTCACATCCTCAGTTTTAGGATCATAGCCAATAGCAGTAGCAGAATTTTCATAGTTTGAGCTTGCATGAAGAAGCTTACCATGTGAAAGAGCTTGAAAAAATAAGCAAGTTTGTTTTTTACAGCACCCTAAAATTCGGCCAAATGGAGAAGTTATGAATGGTCAATGTTCTGGTCAAACTTTTTTTCAAGGGGGGGTGATATTTCTATCATCAGGTGATATTTTAAGTATCGGGTGATATTTTAAGTATCACGTGATATTTTAAGTATCGGGTAATATTTTAAGTATCAGGTGATATTTTAAGTATCGAGTCATATTTTAAGTATCGGGTCATATTCCAAATATCACCCTATCCTTTCAATATCACCCCAATATTCCAAATATCACCCTATCCTTTCAATATCACCCTGATATTCCAAATATCACCCCCTCTTCGAAATATCACCCCGATATGTGAAATACCTCCCTCTCATCCAAGTATCACCCTAATATGATGATGACGCCATCTAGTCACATTTCAATAAGGTCCGTCTATGATGGTGATGTCACCATCATATCCCTCATGAGAAGTGTACAGGGGGTGATTTCAAAAAGGAGTTTAAGCACCAAAAGCAGAGGGACATGACCCAATTTGCATTTTTGGCTGAAGGGACGTCCCAACGACCATTTTGGGGTAGATGTAGATATTCCTTGCATTCATTGTTGCACAAAGAGGAAGCAGCTCACATTGATGATCCAAAATATCTCTCCATCACCTTGTTTCAGACACTACATACAGTCATGGTGGAGGATAGACATGCGAGCTGCTCGCATTTAATACCAAAATATCTTCCACTGCTTCAGAGGAGCTGATTGATGATGCAGTAGCTTGCATTAAAGACCAAAAATATCTTCCATCTGCATTGACTCCAGATATTTGACACCATTACTTCTGCAGCTAGGACATCCCTTCCGGATATTTTTTGGTGGCAGCTCTTTGAGCAATTTTTTATAACTGACTTAAGTTAGATTGGGATGCTATATAAGCTGAGGCTTATGATGTAAATAAGGTTAGGAATTTTTTGGCATTTTGGTCTTTCTATTTCCAAATAGAGCTTTCATATGTTGTAACCTTGCCTTTTCATTGGATATATGCAAGTTATTTTACCTCCTTTGCTAATTTTCCAATTCTATGTGAATCTGCATGAGGTTGTCTATGAACATTCTATTCCTCTCAACCCTATTACACCTTACCTCTACTAGAATCATCTAATCTATGTATGTTTACTTGTTGTATCTGATTATATTGTGCATTTTCTTAGTGTTGTGGAAGTCTCTCTAGATCTGTCTGGTGCATCACCTCTTGTTTTCTTTAAGTTTTCTATTTCATCTTTCATTTTACAACGTTCCTTCTCCCTTTTCCCCCCAAAATTCAGTAGTTTTAGGTGATATCTAGTCAAGGAAGCCGACCTTCTCCAGAGGTCTGATCTCACTTAGCAAAGTCCCACACTTAGAGATCATTCCCATTGTGTCATTGGAATGGTTGGAATCCTTCCAAGTAGGGTGCAATTTCATGTGACAATAGTTTCTAGCACACCCAGTGGGACCATACAACTTTTATTACTGGTTTTGATGTGTAGCCAATGATTTTTAGACCTGTAAGAGGTTAAACTTGCATATCTGGCGACTCAGACTAAGGAAAGACAAGCAGATCAGTTTTGCTGTCACATTTTATGGGAAAGATTCAAACCAGGAGTTCAAGTTCATTTGACTATTTATAACTATCTCCACCTAGAAGGCAGAGTAGAGTTGTAGTAAGGACTCTGATTTCTAAAAGGATACAGTCAACTCCAAATTTTAGACCAGTCATCTCTATAGCTCCTATAGCAACTCAAGAAAATCTACCCCTAGCTTTTTAGATGGCAAGAAATCATCCATTTGTAACTTTTGATGGGGGCAACCCTTTAAACCTAACAGTACATGATGTTATACCTATGGCAGCTTTGAAGAGTCTACCCTATTTCACAGGGGAAAATCAGACTACCCCTATTGAGCACATTAGAGACATAGCATCTCTATGTCGTGTACATCATGTCACTCAAGAGAATGTAGCCATCAAGCTGCTGGCTGCCTCTTTCAAGGGGAAAGCATTGCAATGGTTCAGGAGTTTACCAGTGCAGACTCTAGGAATCTGGGATAATCTAGGTGACAAATTAAACAAGTAGTTTTAAGATAAATCAAAAAACTTGTCATTGGTTGAACAGATGACTACCATAAAAAGAGCTCCCCAGGAGCAAATGATGGATTTTAACTTTAGATTCTAGAAGACATTGGACAGAATTCTTGCCATGGTAAGGCCTCCAGTTGAATATGCTTTTCTTTATTTTTTGAAAGCCCTAAATAGTGATATCTCAGTAATGCTTCAATCATTGGGAGGGATAAGTTTACCTGATGCTTATGAAATAGCTATTAGGGTAGAGAATAATCTGATTCAGGCCAAAAAAATAGCACCCAAACCACCAGTGCCCATCTTTCCTGAGATTCAGGCTTCAATGCCTCTACCAATCCCATATTTTTCCCCTTCACCTACTACTACAGCATTACCAAGTACTGCCAATTCTGAGCCTACTGCCTCTAGCTCATCCCAAGAGTTGAAAGAGATCAAAAATAGTCAACAAAAGATAGACAGCATCCTTCAAACTTTTGGCAATGAGTTGGTGAGTATAAAGAAGCAGCAATCCCAGAGTAGGCAGCCTTATCAGCAGCCATATCAAGGGCAAAATCAACCTTATCAAGCTAATAGGCAACCTTATCAAGGCAATTATCAAGGTGCTAGGCAAAATGCCAATCAAAGGCCTTTTCAGCCTTATAATCTAGCACCTATTAATGCAGTAAGAGACATTGTCCCTACTCAGAATGATTTTGTAGCTGAGTATGAATGGTGCTATCCATGCAATCAACCACACAATCAGGCAGCCTACTCAAATGGGGTCATAAATCAGGCTCTGATGGTGCAAAATGTGGCAGTCTCATAGCCAAGCACACCTAGTGATGGAGTTGCACAACAACAAGAGCAATCTCAGAGTGATTCTTCCTTCATGAACTGGCAAGAAGGTGAATTCTGTGGTTTAAACAGTGATAATACTCTAGTTGCAGCCAACACAAGAGCCAAGATGAGGGGTTATGAGGTTGAACAGGGGTTATGAGGTTGAACAAGCTGCAAATGAAGGAAAGGGACATGCTGATGCTTCTACACCTCAAATTCCCCACATTTTACAAAGAAGTAACCCAGTAGCAGCAAGGGAAATGCCTCATTTGCAAGCAGAGGTTGCTGCTACAAAACCAAATCAAAAGGTAAGTGCCACCCTTCAATATCATTGAAAATATGAAAAAGATGAATCTGACAATGTCCATGTGGGATTCCCTAACCATCCCTGGCCAAAAGAAGATGTTGCAGTCCACCTTATCTGATTTGAAAGTATCCAATGATACAACTATTGACCCAAATAGGGTTGTCCTTACCAATTCATCTCAGGATAATAGCAAACAGCCCAACAAAAGTGCCAAACCACTCCCATTTTTTGTATCCTTGATAATTGGAGACAAATTAGTACATAATTACATGGTGGATAGTGGAGCAAGCAGTTCTGTGATGCCTAACCAGATTGCAGATCAATTAGGGCTCAAGTACCAGCCTCTTGAGAAGGGTGTACTCCAATTAGATGGCATAGCTGTTGATACTGTGCATGTAATAAAAGACCTAGGTCTCACTCTACACACTTCACCAAATGTTTTCATCTTCTAAGAGGTCTTCATCATTGATTTGCCTCCCTATTTTGCCATGTGCTTATCAAGGGAATTTACAGCCAAGATAGGAGGATATTTATCCTCAAACTAGTCCCACATGTTTTTCAGGCCCAGATATGGCACCAAATTGACCCTAAAGTCTGAGTTGCTTTCAAATTATCACATAGAGCCCTACACCCCAAGTATTGTTAATGCAAATTGCATTATTTCTGATGATCCTAAATTAGTTGCCACTCAAGAACTACAAGTTGAAAGCATACCAGAGGTACTCTTAAGGGAGTAGGCCTCAGAAAATAGTGTGGATGATCCTGAAGGACACATCCAAGAAACTAGTATGGGGACTTACATACTGCATGAGCATGAAGCAGCAATTCCAAGCCTGATAAAGGATGCAGAACAACAGACAGAACAACAAAATGAGGTTTGGAAAATGTATTTTGATGGCTCAAGGAATAGGAATGGATCTGGAGGTGGTGTAATGTTGGTGTCACCACAAGGTGAAAAATATTATTCTTCTTTCCATTTTGCCTTTGCATGTACAAACAACACTGCTGAATATGAAGGATTAATTCAGGGTTTGCAGTGGGCAAGAAAGAGGAAAATAGGCTGTTTGTAGGTCTATGGTGATAGTGAGCTCATTGTGAATCAAGTGAGAGGACTGCATCTTACAAAAAGTGATGTTCTGAAGTACTACAAGCATAGGGTATGGGACATGATTGAAGAGTTTGATGCTTTCAATCTGATCTCTATTCCAAGAAATCAGATGTCCCATGCTGATAGGTTACCTTCAATAGGGGCTTAGTTTGACATCCGCAGTGATATTTAAAGGGAGAAGGTACAACCTCATGTAAAAATAGTTGATAGACCCTCAATCCTTAATAATAATATTCATTGGCAAGTATTTGAAAGTGATGAGCAAATCCTACATTTCTTGTTGGAGGAAGATGAGTTTTCCATGATGAATTAGGATAAACTCAAACAGTAGTATGGAAATGATCAAATTGTTCAGCTAAGAACAAACAAGCTACCCAAGGGATTGGTAACCTTGGAATCTATTTTTAGTACAGATGATTAGTTTAAGAAAGGCAAGACTAGCATGCAGGTTAAAGAAGAGCATTATGAGGAGCTAGAAATTTTCAAAGGTAGGCTTCTTAAAATTGGCAAAATCTACTCACCTGAGGATAGGAGAGCTTTTATTGCTCTGTGTCAAGAGTTTGAAGATGTGTTTGCTTGGGATTATTCAGACCTGAAGGGATTTAATCCTCATATTTCCCAGCATACCATAAAATTAGAACTAGACACTAAACCTGTGAGGCAGAAGCAAAGACCTCTAAATCCAAAGCTAGAGCCCTTGATGATTAAAGAGCTGACCAAACTGATTGAGGGGAAAATCATTTTTTCAATCAAGCACACTTCTTAGGTCTCCAACCTTGTCCCTATGAGGAAGAAGAATGGAGAGATCAGGATGTGTGTTGACTTTAGGGACCTCAACAGAGCCTCCCTAAAAGATCACTACCCATTGCCTTCAGTGGAGCAAATTCTACGAGTAGTGGCTAGCTCAGAAAGGTTTTCTTTGCTTGATGGATTTTTTGGTTACAATTAGGTGTTAGTCAAGGAGGATCAGTTCAAGACTGCTTTCACCACCAAATGGGGAACCATGTTCTACAAAAGGATGCCTTTTGGTCTCTCAAATGCTGGCTCTACTTTTCAGAGAGCCATGGATATGGCCTTTAAGGGTTTGCTATATAAATTGGTGCCGGTATACCTTGATGACATCATAGTCTTTTTCAAGAATGCAGCTAAACATCTATCCCATTCAAGGCTAGTATTTGAAAGATGCAAGGAATTCGAGATATCTCTTAATCCCAAGAAGTGTATATTCACCGTGCATGAAGGAAAGCTACTAATGCACGTTGTGCCAAAGGAGGGCATTACCATTAATGCTAAAAGAGTAAGGGGCATTTTGGAGTTGCCCTTACCCAGTCATAAGAAGGGACTTCAAAGCTTTATTGGTAGAATTAATTTTCTTCAAAGATTCATCCCTGATATTGCAAATCTTTTGAAGCCTTTGACATCCATGCTGAAGAAGAACATAGTTTTCAGTTGGACAATAGAGGCCAAACTCAGCTTTGAGTCTATCAAGGAGGCATTAATGTCTGTGCCAACTCTGGTGAATCCTGATTTCTCTAAGGACTTCATCTTGTATGCTTATGGCAGCCTGGATACCATCTCTACGATTTTGGTACAACAACAGAGTGAGGATTTTAAGCAACCAATTGCTTTCTTCAGCCAGGGGCTGGAGGAGTATGGGCAGAAGTATAGCTTTGTTGAGAAGCATGTCCTTGCAGTGATAAGGAGCCTCAAGAAATTTTGGCATCTTGTTTCTAATAACAAGATACATTTGATGGTGGCTCACCCTCGCGTGAAGGAGTTCCTGTTAAGCAAAGATGTTAATGAGAAAAGAGCTAGTTGGATCACCAAGGTCATGGAATATGACGTGGAGATCAAGATAACCAAGCTAGTTAGAGGCAGGGGACTCAATGAGCAAATTGCTACCAGTTTTAAGAATGAGGTAGACAAGGAGGAGGAGGTGCTCCTGACCATTGAGGATGCACCTCAAGATAATATAGCAGTAGTAAGTACCAATTGGGTTAATAACATGACTCAATTTTTGCAAATTGGTAAATGTTTAGCAGTTCTAGATAGGGCTAAAAGAAGATATTTTAGGCTGCAATCCATTCCATATGTTTTGATAAATGGTACCCTCTTCAGAAAGGACTTTAATGGTGTACTATTAAGGTGCATTGATAAAGATCAGACTAACAGGGTGCTACATGAATTTCAAGATGGAACAGCAAGGGGTCATTTTGCCCCAAAGACTACTGCTTGGAAAGTAATGAGAGCTGGCTATTACTGGCCTAGCTTATTTAAGGATGCCCATGCATGGGCTAGAAAATGTATAAAGTGT
The DNA here is from genome assembly GCA_027924645.1 of Cunninghamia lanceolata. Classification (NCBI taxonomy): domain Eukaryota; kingdom Viridiplantae; phylum Streptophyta; class Pinopsida; order Cupressales; family Cupressaceae; genus Cunninghamia; species Cunninghamia lanceolata. The sequence goes on from BSBN01001034.1 coordinate 345,173, forward strand.
GCCATTTTTGCAGGAAAAGAGAGGCTGTCGGCTTTACCTCTGCAGCCAATTCAGGTAGAGCAGCCCTTTATGAGATGGGGCATTAATTTTATAGGTCCTATTAACCCACCATTAAGTGCAGGCCACAGGTGGATACTTACAGCTACAAATTATTTCACAAGGTGGACTGAAGCAGTGGATCTGAAGGAATCCAATGAGAATGTTGTTTTAAATTTCTATTGTGATTTGATTTCCAGATTTGGATTGCCTGAGTCTATCATCTCAGATAATGCTTTGGCCTTTGTTGGACTAAAGATAACTGACTGGGCTATTAAGAATGGGATCTATCTAAATACTTCATCAAATTATTATCCACAAGGTAATGGTTTGGCTGAATCTACAAAGAAAAATCTCATAAGCATCATTAAAAGATCAATAGAGGATAACCAGAGGACCTGACATACTAATCTGAAGTATGCATTGTGGGCAGATAGGATAACTCCTAAAAGGTCTATTGGGAACTCCCCATATCTGCTAGTGTATGGAAAAGAGGTAAGGCTGCCCATGTCTATGGAATTGCTAGCACTAGACATCATGAATCAGCTGGAAATGCTTGAAGCAAAGGGCCCCATGGCTGTTAGATATGCTCAGCTTATGGAGCTTGAAGAGAGTAGAGATAAAGCCATGAAAGCCATGGAGTATCATCAGCTTCAAACAAAAAGAAATTTTGACAAGAAGGCCACCCCCAGAAATTTTAGAATGGGTGATATGGTGCTCAAATGGGATGAATTGAAAAGTAGACCAAGGAAGCGTTCCAAATTTGACAGCATGTGGAGTGGCCCATTTCTCATTACTGAATGCAAGGAGCACAATGCATTTCAGTTATCTAATATGGATGGACAAAATTTGCCTATCCTAGTTAATCAGATACACCTAAAAAGGTGTTTTGAGGTATGAGTGCTTTGTAAATTAGTAGATTAGGTATCTATGTTTTCAATGAGTTCTGTTGTACCTTAGCTTAGACCCATTTTGCTTTCCCTAAGCGTTGTCTAGCATAGGTAGAGGGGGGTTGCTTTTAACATTTATGTCTTGGGTTGGTCTTCCATGTTCTTCACTGCGGTGGTCAGCTACTAAGGTCAGAAATATCTGTATATTTCTAGTCTCTGTATGACTCCATGCCCAAGATATGCTCAAGGCCACTAATCTAATGTTTAGCAGGCAAACATCCCATAGAAGTCACCAAATTGTTGACTTATTTTCCCCTAGTCAGAGTCAAATAATTCACCTTGTGTTTTCTTGAAAATCCTTGTGAAAGCAGCATCAGTCAAGGTGCATATTCCCCATGTAAGTCATGTTTGTGATCTTCAAGTCTGAACCCAAATCTCAAGGTCTGAGCTTGCATGAAGAAGCTTACCATGTGAAAGAGCTTGAAAAAATAAGCAAGTTTGTTATTTACATCACCCTAAAATTTGGCCAAATGGAGAAGTTATGAAAGGTCAATGTTCTGGTCAAACTTTTTTTCAAGGGGGGGTGATATTTCTATCATCGGGTGATATTTTAAGTACCAGGTCATATTCCAAATATCACCCTGTCCTTTCAATATCACACTGATATTCCAAATATTACCCTATCCTTTCAATATCACCTCAATATTCCAAATATCACCCCCTCTTCCAAATATCACCCCCTCTTCGAAATATCACCCCGATATTCCAAATATCACCCCCTCTTCTAAATATCACCCTATCCTTTCCATATCACCCCGATATGCGAAATACCTCCCTCTCGTCCAACTATCACCCCAATATGATGATGACGCCATCCAGTCACATTTCAATAAAGCTTGTCTATGATGGTGACATCACCATCATATCCCTCATGAGGAGAAGTGTATAGGGGTGATTTCAAAAAGGAGTTTAAGCGCCAAAAGTGGAGGGACATGACCTGATTTGCATTTTTGGCTAAAGGGACGTCCCAGTGACCATTTTGGGGCAGATGTAGATATTCCTTGCATTCATTACTGTACAAAGAGGAAGTAGCTTGCATTGATGATCCAAAATATCTCTCCACTGCCTTGTTTCAGATGCTGCATACAGTCATGGTGGAGGATAGACATGCGAGCTTCTCGCATTTAATACCAAAATATCTTCCACCACTTCAGGGGAGCCAATTGATGATGCGGTAGCTTACATTAAAGACCAAAAATATCTTCCATCTACATCGACTCCAGATATTTGACACCATTATTTCTACAGCTGGGACATCCCTTCTGGATTTTTTTTTGTGGCAGCTCTCTGAGCAATTTTTTGTAACTGACTTAGGTTAGATTGGGATGCTATATAAGCTGAGGCTTATGATGTAAATAAGGTTGGGAATTTTTTGGCATTATGGTCTTTCTATTTCTAAATAGAGCTTTCATATGTTGTAACCTTGCCTTTTCATTGGATATATGCAAGTTATTTTACCTCCTTTGCTGATTTTCCAGTTCTATGTGAATCTGCATGAGGTTGTCTGTGAACATTCTGTTCCTCTCAACCCTATTGCACCTTACCTCTACTAGAATCATCTAATATGTGTATGTTTACTTGTTGTATCTGATTATATTGTACATTTCCTCAGTGTTGTGGAAGTCTCTCTAGATTTGTCTGGTGCATCACCTCTTGTTTTCTTTAAGTTTTTTGTTTCATCTTTCATTTTACAGCATTCCTTCTCCCTTTTCCCCCCAAAATTTAGTAGTTTTAGGTGATATCCAGTCAAGGAAGTCATCCTTCTCTGGAGGTCTGATCTCACTTAGCAAAGTCCCACACTTAGAGATCATTCCCATTGTGTCATTGGAATGCTTGGAATCCTTCCAAGCAAGGTGCAATTTCATGTGACAACAGGGATCAGAGACAACAAGGACCACCTGCGAGACCTGCTAGATCGCAATAGTCATACAAGGGTTCTCAGGGGTCCACGGGTCATACTAGACAATAGCAAAGTAGTAGGACATAGACTGGACAGGTGCAAGCTCAGAGCCCATGCTATGTTTGTGGTGGGGCAAGACATTTAGCCAGAGAGTACCCATAGGGCTTTACGGTAGGGGGACAACCTCGTGCAGGAGGATCAAAGCAGATGGTAGGAGATATGGGTAAGTCCCACCGTATGTTTACAGCTATTGACAACTGCCAAGCTGACTTCCAGGCCTTAGTGATCAAGACAAGTATGATTGGGGACGTTCCCATTGGTATTTTATTTTACTCTAGCGATACTGATTCATTTATATCTCCATTGTTAGTGGAGTGTTGCAAGTTGGTGGCCTCTAGGCAGGGTGATAGGTGGGAGGTTGAGTTGGCCATTGGGGCTAGGATGTCAGTAGATGCTTTGGTTCAGGATTGTGAGATATCTTTGGGGGCCTTCACTATATTATGTGACCTTAGGGTTATGCCTTTAGGATCCTATGGTGTAGTTTTAGGCATGGATTGGCTTACGACCCATAGAGCCAAGCTAGATTGTTACCGAAAGGTGATTAGCTATTTAGATAATCATGGCACGTTAGTCGAGGTAGTGGGCATTAAGAAGGCCATGGTAGTTCATACGATATCTTCTCAGCAGCTTAAGAGCTACATACGGAAAGGATGCCAGTTGTTTGCCATCATGGTTAGTGACAAATCTAAGGATGAGTTAGAGGCATCATTAGATGACCATCCTATCTTGAGGGAGTTTACCAATGTCTTTCCACCAGAGTTACTAGGTGTGCCTCCACGCAGAGAGGTAGACTTCCACATTGATCTAGTGCTGGGTGCCGAACCAGTATCTCGGGCACCCTACAGGATGACCACACATGAGCTCACGGAGCTCAAATTATAGTTAGAGGAGTTACTGTTGCAAGTATGAGGTTAGCCAGTGTTGTCATTGATGTCAACATACTCATATTGCTTTGATGAGAAGGATTGGATGAGCTGTGTGCTGAGGATATTGAGAAAATTAGTCTCAATCAGGAACAGTGAAGAACAGTGATGAGAAGAAGGCAAAAGTACTCAATAGGTTGAGTATCAGAGGATGTGGATTAAAGGGTTTGTAGATATGAGTCTTGTGATATTCCAGTTAAGATTTTAGAGGTCCGCATGAAGGTGTGAAGAAGTTGTGATCGATCAAGTAGAACCAGTTCAGGGAGATTCTCCGGAGTGCTAGAGTCTTACAAAAAGGTCCAGTAAGATCCAGAAGTGCATTGTCCTATTCTGCAGATTGGACAGAGTGTTTGGGATGTCCTTGTGATGTGTCATCACTATTTGTTCATGGTTTGGAGGTCTGGAAGCACCTCTTGCAGTATGACAGTGGCGATAGACTGTGTTCTTGAAGTTCTGAATGAGGAAGAGAAGAGATTCTAGTGAGTAGAGGAAGTGCAGATGTACCTGATCATTCAGGCAAGCTTGTGAAGGTTCTTGGATCATGTTGAGGTTGTGTTGTTGGTCCGCATTGGTGGTAGAGCCTAGAATTGAAGATATTCTTCCAGATGAAGTTCTTGCTCAGACTAGCCGACCGGTTGAGTTGTTCATCTTGCAAATGTTCTTGTGGTGGCCGACCGGATGTGTTATTCATCTTGCGAATATTCTTATGGTTGATTGCTGACTTAGATGATTATTCCTAAGTCGATGCCTTGTATAAATAAAGGTTTGTGAGTTCATTTCAAAGTGTGTTGCGGAGCAGATGAGTGTGGTATAGTGGAAGAGCAAAAGGCAGAGCAGGTGTGTCTCGGGCTTAAATGGAACTGATCCAGACATGGTGAAGATGTCATTCTCTAGTTCAAGTTTGTAATACTTATGATCTTGTAGACAGTGTGTCTCTTGTAGGCAATGTGCCTCTTTGTGAGCAATGTGCTAGGGTAGTGAGTCTTGACTGGCATGTGCCATCCATTTTTTCTTATTCTTCTAATAGAGAATAATCCTTGGGTTAATCACCCCATGGTTTTTCCCTTAACTGGGTTTTCCATGTCAAAATCTTGGTGTCTAATGTGTTGATGTTTATTTGCTCCAGTGTTCTTGCTTTATGCTTGATGAAATGGTTAATTGATATGCTATTAACTAACAAAGTAAATTCAAGTGTTTGAAGTAGAAGCAAGTTTTTCCACAACTAATTCACCCCCCCTCTCAGTTGTGTGCCCTAGATCTAATAATTGGTATCAGAGCCAAGTTCCTCTAAAAAGGAGCTTAACCGCTTGAGGAGATCTAGGATGTTGTCTTACAAGAAGGATAGTCTGAAGTTCGATGGAACAAATTTCTTGCTCTGGAAAGGTCGCATGAAATGTCACTTGGAGTGTATGGGAAAAGCATACTTGTCCATGATCACAAAGGCTTATGTACCTCCACAGGGTGGTCTGATAACTCTAAATGAAATCACAGATGCTGAAAACAATTTGCAGACCAAAGAAGCTCTTCTAAGCGCATTGAATGATTCAGAGCTCTCAAATGTTATTGACCTACCAACTACATATGAGATCTGGGTTAAATTGGAACTTCTGCATGAAGGAGATGAGTTTGTTAAGAGTGCAAGGTTGCAAAGTCTGAAAGGGAAATTTGAAAGACTGAAGATGAGAGATGATGAAAATATCACTACCTTTATGCCAAGAGTGAATGAGCTGGTGTGTGGAATCAGGAATGCTGGTGGAGTTCTCGATGAAAATGAAATCGTTTGCAAAATTCTTAGATCCCTTTCTGCTGCCTACAAAATCAAGGTTGCTGCCATTGATGAATTCAAAGCCCATACAACTATCACAAGAGATCAATTGGCTGGCAAACTGGTTGCATTTGAAATGACTGAGTTTGGAGATGATCACCCCAAGACTGAATCTGCATTCAAAGCTAGTGCCTATGTGAAAGGCAAACAAAGATTTGATCCGGGAGAGAACTCTTCAAGGAAGCTGTCATGGTATGATCAAGCAAGGAAAGACATGGAAGAGGAAGAAGCAGAAACAGCTCATCTTGAAGCCCTCATTGCAAAGAGACTGCCAAGAGGATCTGGTAAGTATGAAGGAAAATTACCCTTTAAGTGCTTCAATTGCAATAAGATTGGTCATTTTGCTTCAAGATGTCCAGAAAGATCTGCAAGGTCAAATGCTAACAGACAAAGGTTCCAAAAGAACTATTATTATGTTCATGAAGAAGATGATAATGAAGGAGTAATAGATGATGAATCAGAAATAGGAAGCAAATCTGGAAATGAATGGGTGTTTATTGCCATCAAGGAAGAAAATTCAATATCCTCTGAATCTATCAATCATAAGGTTGTGGAAAGAGCTTTGGCTGCCCAAGTTGAAGAAAAAGATGATTGGGTTATTGACAGTGGATGTTCTCACCACATGATAGGTGGCAAGAACAAGTTCTTAGATTTGGAAAGGTATGAAGGAGGAATGGTAAAGTTTGGTGATAATTCTGCTGGCAAAATCAGAGGTAGGGGAACTATTTCTTTTGATGGAAAGAGCAAAACCGGTAATGTACTATATGTTGAAGGATTGAAGCACAATCTTCTCAGTGTTGATCAGTTGGTGGACAAAGGTTATGATCTCCAGTTCAAGAATGGAAGATGCAAGATCTTTGAAAGCTCCGGAACTGAGATTGCATCAGGTACTCAAACAAAAGGTAATATCTTCCATCTAGTTGGTTCTAATAAAAGTTGTCTGTTTGTTCAAATTGATCAAAGTTGGTTATGGCATATAAGGATGTGTCATGTCAATTTTGATAACATCATCAAGATAAGCAATACTCAGGTTGTAAGAGATCTTCCAAAGTTGGTGAAACCTACAAATAGTTTGTGCAAAGAATGTCAGCTAGGTAAACAAAGCAGAGTCTCTTTCAAAAGCAAGGATCAGTCCTCTACCGGATTATTGGAATTAGTTCATACTGATCTCTGTGGTCCGACAAGAATCAAGAGTATGCAAGGTGATAGATATTTCATATTACTGATTGATGATCATTCCCGGATGATGTGGGTTACCTTTCTAAAAGAGAAATCAGAAGCCCTTGAGAAGTTCAAAATCTTCAAAGCTATGGTAGAGAATCAAACCAGATTGAAACTGAAATGCCTAAGCTCTGATAGAGGTGGTGAATTCACATCCAATGAATTCAAGATTTTTGTGAGAAGCATGGTATAAAGAGACAGTTGTCTGCTCCTAGGACTCCACAACAGAATGGAGTAGTTGAGAGAAAGAATCGAACCATCTAGGAAGCAGCCAGGACAATGATGATGGAAGCAAATATTCCTCAGATGTTTTGGAGAGAAGCTGTCAGCACTGCAGTCTACACTCTTAATTGAGTTCAAATCAGAAGCAATCCCGGTAAGACTCCTTATGAACTTTGGTTTGGTATAACTCCCACTGTGAGATATTTCAGAGTATTTGGTAGCAAGTGTTACATCAAAAGAGATGAAGATCTAAGAAACTTTGATGCTAGAAGTGATGAAGGAATTTTCTTGGGTTACTCCACTCAAAGCAAAGCATACCGGTGTTACAATAAGAGATTGAAAAATATTATAGAAAGTACAAATGTGAAGGTTGATGAAGGAATTGAGAAGCCCTCAAGGTTCTATGAAGATGATCAGAATGACTCTCTGGTGCAAAGAGTTCAATCCTCCTCTAAAATTTAGATACAGTCTGATCTGGTAAATCAGGAAGAAGAAGTTTGTCTGAATGAGCCTGATCAAGAATTAGTAGTACAAGAAACTCCCAAAGTTCCAAGGTATGTAACTCTAAACCATTCTGAAGATCAGATCATAGGTGACAAAAGCAAAGGGGTACAAACAAGGAGGAGAATTGCTCAAGATTCAAGTGAATACTGTCTGATTTCAAAGATTGAACCTAAGACAATAAATGAAGCTTGCAATGATGAAAATTGGACCAAAGCAATGGAGGAAGAGTTGATACAAATTGAGAAAAATCATACTTGGGATCTTGTTCCTAGACCTAGAAACAAGAATGTGATTGGAACCAAATGGGTCTTCCGGAACAAACTAAATGAATTTGGTGAAGTAATCAGAAACAAAGCCAGATTGGTCTACAAAGGCTACTCTCAAATAGAAGGAATTGATTTAGAAGAAACTTTTGCTTCGGCGGCAAGAATTGAAGCAGTTAGATTATTTCTTGCATTTGCTGCCTTCAAAGACTTCAAGGTAGATCAGATGGATGTCAAGTCTGCCTTCCTAAATGGTGATTTGGAAGAAGAAGTATACACTGAACAATCAGATGGATTTCAATTGTTTGATCATGATGATATGGTCTGCAAGTTGAAGAAAGCACTGTATGGTTTGAAGCAAGCCCCAAGAGCATGGTATGAAAGGTTGGATAAGCATCTTGTGCAGATTGGTTTCAACAAAGGTACTGCTGATAGTAACCTATATTTCCAAATAGATAATGAAAACATCTTGATTGTTGAAGTATTCGTTGATGATATCATCTTTGGAGGAAGAGACAGGATGTGTAAAACCTTTGCAAATCAAATGAAAAGTGAGTTTGAAATGTCAATGCTTGGTGAAATGAATTTCTTCTTGAGTCTGCAAATTACTCAGACAAAGAAAGGTATCTTTATCTCTCAGACCAAATATGCAAAAGAATTCTTGAGGAAATTTAGAATGGAAGATTCAAAGCCAATGAGCACTCCTATGGCAACCGAATGTAAGTTGAGAAAAGATGATGACTCTCCTAAGACAGATCAGACCAAGTACAGATCAATGATTGGAGGACTATTGTATCTCACTCAGACTAGACCAGATATAATGTAGGCTGTTGGTCTTATGGCAAGATTTCAAGTTGATCCCAAATAATCTCATGTCATGGCAATTAAAAGAATTTTTAGGTACTTGAAAGGAACAATTGAGTATGGTCAATGGTTTCGTAGAGATCAGGATTTCCCTCTTCATGCATACACAGATGCAGATTGGGCAGGAGATGTGGATGATAGGAATAGTACAAGTGGAGGAGCTTTTTTTTTAGGAAAAAGATTGGTTTCTTGGCTAAGCAAGAAACAAGAAGCAATATCTTTGTCCACAACTGAAGTAGAATACATTGCAGCAGTAGGTAGTTGCACTCAGATCTTATGGATGAAGCATATGCTAAAAGACATTAAAGTTGAATATGAGGAGCCTATCACAATTTTCTATGATAATTCAAGTGCAATTAATATTTCTAAGAATCCGGTATTGCATTCTAAGACTAAGCACATATTTATCAAGTTTCACTTTCTGAGAGAACAAGTGAACAAGGATGAAGTCAAATTGGAGTATATACCCTTTAAGGATCAGATTGTAGATATCTTTACTAAACCTCCTCCCAATGAATCTTTTGAGTTTCTTAGGGAGAAGTTAGGGGTCATGGCCCCTCCAGTGATGAACTAGGATGCACTGATATGCATCAATCCAGTGCATATCACAATCATATCTTGTGATCCGGATTGATGATAGGGAGCTGCTACTAAGGGGGAGTAGCTAGTATGATTCTGATGTGTTAGAATTGCAAGTATGATCCCCTTGCCATTGATGTCAAAGGGGGAGAGAAGACATGTGAAAAAAAATTGGTTGATGATCAAAGGGGGAGCAGTAAAGGAAGAGAAGACATGTGAAGAGTTGTTGCTGATAGGGGGAGCTGTGACAGAAAGGAGATCTTGTCTTGATGGTTTTTCACATCATATGTTGCCATCAATGACAAAGGGGGAGATTGTTGCAAGTATGAGGTTAGCCAGTGTTGTCATTGATGTCAACATACTCATATTGCTTTGATGAGAAGGATTGGATGAGCTGTGTGCTGAGGATATTGAGAAAATTAGTCTCAATCAGGAATAGTGAAGAACAGTGATGAGAAGAAGGCAAAAGTACTCAATAGGTTGAGTATCAGAGGATGCGGATTAAAGGGTTTGTAGATATGAGTCTTGTGATATTCTAGTTAAGATTTTAGAGGTCTGCATGAAGGTGTGAAGAAGTTGTGATTGATCAAGTAGAACCGGTTCCGGGAGATGCTCCGGAGTGACAGAGTGTTACAAAAAGGTTTGATAAGATCCGAAAGTGCATTGTCCTATCCTGCGGATTGGACAGAGTGTTTGGGATGTCCTTGTGATGTGTCATCTCTATTTGTTCATGGTTTGGAGGTCCAGAAGCACCTCTTGTAGTATGACAGTGGCGATAGACTGTGTTCTTGAAGTTTCGGATGAGAAAGAGAAGAGATTTCGGTGAGTAGAGGAAGTGCGGATGTACCTAGTCATTCAAGCAAGCTTGTGAAGGTTCTTGGATCATGTTGAGGTTGTGTTGTTGGTCTGCATTGGTGGTAGAGCTCAGAATTGAAGATATTCTTTTGGATGAAGTTCTTGCTCAGACTAGCTGACCGGATGAGTTGTTCATCTTGCAAATGTTCTTGTGGTGGCTGACCAGATGTGTTAGTCATCTTGCGAATATTCTTATGGTTGATTGCTGACTTAGATGATTGTTCCTAAGTCGATGCCTTGTATAAATAAAGGTTTGTGATTTCATTTCAAAGTGTGTTGCGGAGTGGATGAGTGTGGTATAGCGGAAGAGCGAAAGGCAAAGCAGGTGTGTCTCAGGCTTAAATGGAACTGATCCAGACATGGTGAAGATGTCATTCTCCAATTCAAGTTTTTAATACTTATGACCTTGTAGACAGTGTGTCTCTTGTAGGTAGTGTGCCTCTTTGTGAGTAGTGTGCTCAGGCAGTGAGCCCTGACTGGCATGTGCCATCCATTTTTCTTATTCTTCTAATAGAGAATAATCCTTGGGTTAATCACCCCGTGGTTTTTCACTTAACTGGGTTTTCCACGTCAAAATCTTGGTGTCTAATGTGTTGATGTTTATCTGCTCCAGTGTTCTTGCTTTATGCTTGATGAAATAGTTAATTGATATGCTGTTAACTAACAAAGTAAAATCAATTGTTTGAAGTAGAAGCAAGTTTTTTCACAACTGATTCACCCCCCCTCTCAGTTGTGTGCCCTAGATCTAATAGTTACTTGAGAAGGGGCACATCTAACCTAGCGTTTCACCTTGGGGTGCACCGGTCATCTTCGTGAAGAAGAAGGATGGGTCTCTTCATTTGTGCATGGATTATAGCCAACTTAATAAGGTGACAGTGAAGAACCGTTATCCTCTTCCTAGGATTGCTAATCTGATCGATCAGATGTAGGGAGCCAGAGTGTTCTCTAAGATAGACCTGAAGTCTGGTTACCACCAGTTATGCATCATAGAAGAGGATATCCATAAGACCACTTTCCAAACTCGATATGCCACTATGAGTTCACTGTGGTATCCTTCAGCTTGAAAAATGCCCCTATAGTGTTCATGAGTCTCATGAACGGGGTGTTCTGTACTTAGATCAGTTCATGATCATTTTCCTTGATGATATTTTGATCTACTCACAGACTGAGGAGGAGCATGAGGATCACTTATGTCAGGTTTTGCAGTGCTTGAGAGAGTAGCAATTTTATGGTAACTTGGCAAAGTGTGACTTTTTTAAAATTGAGGTGTAGTATTTGGGAAACATCCTGTCTAGTGATGGTATCTTAGTAGATTCATTGAAGATCAAGGCTATCAGGGATTGGCCAGCACCTAACAGTGTGACAAAGGTCAAGAGTTTCATGGGGTTAGATGGGTATTACTGTAGATTCGTAGAGAGCTTTTCTAGGATAGCACACCCCATCACATCCCTTCAGAGGAAAGGGAAGAGCTTCAATTGGACTGAGTAGTACGAGAGGGCCTTTGGGGTCCTCAAGAAGCATCTTATCAGCACTCCCATCTTAGCAGTTCCTGATCCAACATAGGATTTTGTGGTTTGTATTGATGCATCACTTGAGGATTTGGGAGTCGTACTTATGCAGGATGGTAGAACGATCGCATATGAGTCACAAAAGCTCAAGACCCATGAGCTGAACTACCCCACTCATGATTTAGAGCTCATAGCAGTGGTTCATGCTTTTGTTCATTAGAGACAATTTCTTTTGGGTCATCGCTTTGAGCTTCATTCAGATCACCACAGCTTACAGTACATATTCACGCAGCCGAATTTGAGTGCCTGTCAATGGCGTTGGATGTAGTTTCTTTGTGAGTATGACTTTGATGTCCACTACATCAAAGGGAAGGAGAGTGTGGTTGCTAACACATTGAATCAAAGGCACCATGAGATCCTAACCTTGACGTTGAGTGTGGACTTGAGAGGGTGCATCATTCAGCATCTGCCTGAGGATGAGTGGCTTCTTGAGTTGCAGCAGGAGATCCAGTCATAGAGGGCTCTTGTGGGCAAATTTGTAGGATATTCTCTTGAGGCAGATGGGCTTCTTAAACAATGTCAGTACAGCTATATACCCCATGTAGGCAACCTATGTGTAGTGGTTCTTTTAGAGGCTCACAGATCACCTTATGCAACACACCCGGGGGTGAAGAAGATGCATGCTGACTTTTGATAGTTGCACCATTGGGTAGGTATGAGGTGAGATATTATAGAGTATTTTTCTTTTTGCCTTGAGTGCTAGAGGGTCAAGGCTGAGCATCAACATCCACCAGGTCTTTTATACCCTCATGAGATACCTGAGTGGAAATGGGACACCATTTCCATAGATTTCATTATTGGTCTTCCCATCTCATCTCGCTGCCATGATGCCATCATGGTGATAGTTGCCAAGTTGACCAAGGTGGCACATTTATCCCATGTACGCATGATGTACAATGCACCATCAGTGGTGAGAGTATTCTTGGATGAGATTGTTAGATTACATGGAGTACCTCGTCATATCATCTCTGACAGTGACTCAATGTTCACATCAATTTTTTGGAGGGCATTATAGCAGGCGTTGGGCACACTACTCAACTTCAGTTCTGCTTATCATCTTGAGACAGATGGTCAGATGGAGAAGGTGAATTAGGTCTTAGAGGATATGTTCCATATGTACGTTATGGATCACCAGTTTAGATGGGAGGAGTATCTATATCTAGTTGACTTTGCCTATAATAATGAGCATCACAATTTATTGGGTATGCCTCCTTTTCATGCCTTGTACGACAGACCTTGCAGGACACAGTTGAGTTGGGATCGTATAGAGGACATGGTTGCTATTGGGCCAGAGTAGTTGTAGGATATGGAGTAGCAGGTGACCTTGATTAGACAGAGACTTCAGGAGGCACAGGATCGACAGAAGAAGTATGCCGATGCCAGGAGATTAGATCAGAGCTTCTTGGTCAGTGATAGAGTATTCTTGAGAGTACGATTGCACAAGAGTCCAATCTGTTATAGAAAGGGCTCTAAGCTTGCACCACGGTCTGTTGGGCCTTTTGAGATCTTGGAGCAGATAGGACCCATAGTCTATCGTCTAGCCTTGCCACCTAGCCTGTCGCACATCCACGATGTTTTTCATGTATCTATTTTGTGGCATTACATATCTAATTTATCTCATGTATTGGATTGGAGTGCTCTATAGGTAGAGGTAGACGGACAGTTAGCTTTGGAGACAATTCACATATTATCTCATCGGATGCTGGGTCTTCGAGGTCGAGAGCTGGACTAGGTTAGGATCTAGTGGGACAGGTACAATGAGGTCACAGCGACATGGGAGGATGCAACTAGATTGAGGACACTTTAGCCTCACCTCTTTGATGACTTCCAGGAGGAAGTTTAGTCTTAGGAGGGAGGATGTGAGGCCTACTATTTTACTCCCTTATTTTAATTGTTTCATATTATTGTTGGAGACACTTTTTAGACTTTTGGGGACTATTGATCCCATTATGTAGAATTATTAGACTATATGCTTTTATTTTGGTTAGCATTGTTTAGTATGTTGTGATTAGACTAGATTCTAATTTCAATTCACTAATGAGGACATTGTCATGTGATTTGCATTATAGATAATATTTATGTGATTATTCTTATGGATTTATTATGCGATGTTATCTTCAGATGGATTATAGAAATTCAAAATTATGAATCTAATTATGATTTGATTTTATGACTATTTTATATGATTATGTGATCGTGTTAGTGTATGTTTCCCTTGCTTCGGCTATGATATACATGTTGGATTAATCTTTTGTTTAAGTGCGCAGGTGTTCTAACTAAGTCACAGATAATCAGAGATTATCCCACACATTTTGTGAATTCCCGTGTTAAGCTGATCTAGTTCCAAGAGGAACGAAGATCAACTGTGTTATGCATGATGAAATTTTGTGATGTTTATGTGCGATGTTGTCTGGGATAGGTCTACCCTTTTTCAATTGATTGTATTTTTCTGTTGTAAAGGTGTAATGTTTAATTGATTTTATTTTTGAGTTTTTATTTTTGTAACCCCTTTTCATGTGATTGTACTCACCCTATGGTGCTCAAAATGGGTTGAAAGTGATCCTGGGTTGGACCCTTCGAGTCTAGGGACCATTTGAACTTGTCTAACCTTAGGTAAACTCACATTTCGTCACTTAAACTTCACCTTGAAGTAAAGTGACGAAAATAGAAGTTTGGGAAGGAGTGGAAGGTTGGGTCAAACACTCAACCTTATCCACACCTCTTTCCAAAGCTTGGGGAGACTTCAAGACCCCTAAATTGTGGAGGACTCAACTCCAAGGCTCTCCCACATTGGTGAGGGTACATTAGGGTTTTGTGGGCTTTCATAGGAGGATATGATTGGGGCACTTGTAGTACCCACATCCTTCTTTGGCTCCACTTTTCTCTCCCACGTGTGAGAGAGCACAACTGGAGGGGGCAAGACTTGGTGGAATGGGAGGGTGACATGTGTCACCACCACATTCCATGAAGCTTCCAAGTGGTTGTGAGGAGGAAGGAGGAGGTGACATGTGTCACCTCCCCATTCCTCAAGGCTCATGAGGACAGCCTATTTTAATCCCTCTTGAAGAGAGGGATGGGGTTGTTGAATTGTTTTGAATTTTTATTTTTATTTGAATTTGGGAGAGAGTTGGAGGAATTTTTGGAGGCTCATTTGGAGGACTTGGAGGTGGAGTTGGAAGGGCTCTTCTTCAACTATCTTCCTTGTGGGCTATTTAAGGTAGGATTCAAGGCTTGATGCCTTTCCTTATGTATTTTACTTTTCTTGTGTGATGGCTTTGTGTGCGTAATTTGCATTTTGTGTTGTGGGGATTTTATGGGTGTTGTAAGAGCCTCTCCACTTGGAGAAAATGCTCAACATGTGTGGGGTGGGGGAGGAGTGAACCTCCTCGAGGTCACCTCCCAGTTTTGGTATTTTGGCCTTGAGGGCAAGTTGTGAATTTGAGCATTTTTTAATAGCTTGAGAGCCATAAAGAAACATGTGTGTCTGAGTATATGTTTTGTCTTGAGGCCTTATTTGAGCTAAGTCTGAGAAATTTGGAGTGGTACTCTTGAGTTGAGTGATGTCCACTCCCCTACCCCTTTAAACTCATTTCTATGAGTTTTGTTTTGTGAAAGCCATGGGTGTTCTTCATGTTTAATTATTTTTTGAGTTTTGTTGTGTTGTGGAGTGTAAGTTCCTTGTGTGTGGATGACCTCCAAGCTCAGGGGTGACTCATGAGTGAGTCTATGGTAGGGAGGAGAGCAGTATTTCACAGCTTTTCCCCCTTCCCATATTTGTTATTTGTAGGTTCTTGTAGCATGGAGCTTGGAAGAAAAAGACTATATATCTTTGAGTTTTGTAGTTTTGGCTCTTTAAGAGTTAAGGCCAGGTTTGGCCTTTGTGTAGTTGACTTCAAGAAAAGGGAGAATATTTTTCCTCTCTTGCCGTGTAAAGTAAAATTTTTACATTTTGTATTGTTTGGATTTTATTTTGAAGTTGAATAAATATAATTCTAGTGGCTAGTTTTATGTTATGAGTATGTAAAAAAATGTTAAATGGAAAGAATGATGTTTGCTTGGGTTGTCTCCAATTTAATGATTTAGAAAAAGAAAGAATTTGTTAGTTGTTGATTCTTAGTTACAAAAAGGAAAATATAAAGTATAGTGTTGTTTTTCTTCAAAAAAAAATATCATATGTCTATTGTTATATTGCAAAATAAAAAAATATTTATTCCATGTATTTTAATGAGAAACAATTCTATTTTTTTTATCAATCAGATTCAAGTTAATATTGCACAAATATCATGTTGTGTAGTGGATATATATATATATATATATATATATATATATATATATATATATATATATATATATGTTTTTAGAGTTAAGTGATTGTTGCTGAAAAAATGACAGAAATACATTTTATTTAGTAAACTGCTTTATGTGAAAGATAAATTATATATATATATATATATATATATATATATATATATATATATATATATGAGAAATCTTTTAATAAACTGCATTTTAGAAAAAGAATTTTTTTGGCAGCCTGAATATACATTTATATATATATAATAATAAATGCATTCTATAGTATGAAATATTCACAGAACTGTTAATGAAGACTGCCGAATGAAACCATAGTGAAGACTATGTAAAAGGTAAGGAAATTGAATGTATATATGGGGACGGATGTATACATCGCCACCTCTTGTTTCTTTTCTTATTGCGTTTGTTGTGTTTGAGAGTTGGGGGGGTTCGAACCCCCCACCCACCTCCCACTATGTGGTGGGAGATGGGTGGGGAGTTTGCTCCCCACCCCACCCCCTTTAAACCTTACAATATTTTCACTGTGTATTGCATTCAACGACTATGTAAACCACAGCCTGCGGGCTCCCTAAAACCTGCCACTCCATTTGACTGTCCGTCGGCTTCTGTGTGATCTGAAACATTTATTATTATTATATATACACACACACACACACACACACACACATATATATATATATATATATATATATATATATATATTTGTGTGTGTGTACCTCTGGCGAATACTTAGTATTGCAGTATATAAAATATTTGATCTCTGGTAAAAGTACCAGTGTGTGTGTGTTCATATATAACACAAAAAAAGAAAGGTTTTGGAATGGGTATATACTCTGTGTGTATACCTCTGAAGCTTCATCCATGGCTTCCTTATCTTCTCACCTGCAACACAAAAGGAAAAGTGAGAAAATGAGAAAACAAGAAAATAGC
Organism: Cunninghamia lanceolata; assembly: GCA_027924645.1. Lineage (NCBI taxonomy): Eukaryota > Viridiplantae > Streptophyta > Pinopsida > Cupressales > Cupressaceae > Cunninghamia > Cunninghamia lanceolata. The sequence goes on from BSBN01001034.1 coordinate 362,187, forward strand.
AAAAAGAAAACAAATGGGAAACCCTTAGGGTTAGGGCTTCCTTATTCCATAAGGAAACTAATTTTTTTTAATAGGAGGACTTTTAGGGCTAGTGTATTTTAAATTAGTTTTATTTATTCTTTCTTTCCCTCTCTTTTTCTATTGTATGGGAATTATCTTTTATTGCTTTTATTTTCATGTGTTGCCTTGATAAATAGGTAGAGGGGTAAGTTTAATTTATAAGTTTAATTTAATTTGAAATTAGGGCAAACCCTAAATAGGGCATGACTAGGGTGCTAGCGCCCAAGTCCACCCTGCCATTTTTGTTCAAGATTCATTAAAATGTAATCCCCTAGGTCCTATTTGCCATAAGACTTTAGGATTTTCTCATCAGGAGTCAAAAATATCACACAAGATGCTCTAAATGTAATAACAGGACCTGGGAACTAAACCTTAAGACGGAAAAGCCCCCAAGGGGACATTTTCTGACATAACAACAAGAATTTGGTTTTACACATGCCAATTGCATTTGCTTGAAAGTTTATAAATCCTTTTCAAAAAATCCATTTTGTGCATATCTTGCAAGCATTACATTCCATGATATTGTGCATTTCTTTGAGGCATCATGTCAAATAGTTCACTCACCTTGTCTATTCTTCCACACTTTGCATACATGTCTATAAGGGCAGTTGCAAATACAACATGTGACAAAATTCCTATATCCTTTATGCTTTGATGGTTGTCCACACCCTGTTATGAAGATCCCAGTTTGGCATAAGCAAGGGTGATGTTGGATAAGGTTGTGGAATTTGGTTTTACATGTGCCAATTGCATTTGCTTGAAATTTTATTTTGTGAATTTGGTTGAAAGTTTCTAAAGCCTTTTTGAAAAAATCAATTTTGTGTATATCTTGCAATCATTACATTTCATGAGACAACATTTCTTTGAGTCATCATGTCAAATAGTTCATGTGCCTTGTTATGCTTCCACACTTTGCATACATGTCTCCTAGGGTAGTTGAAACTACAACATATGTCAAAATTCCCATTTCCTTTATGCTTTGATAGATGTTCATACCTTGTTTCAAAGATCCCATTTGGGCATATACAAAGAGGATGTTGGCTAAGGTTGTGGAATTTGGCTTTACACCCACCAATTGCATTTACTTGAAAGTTTCTAAATCCTTATCAAAAAAACCATTTTGTGCATATCTTGTAATCATTGCATTCCATGAGACAACATTTCTTTAACGCATCATGTCAAACAGTTCACCTACCTTACATCTATGCTTCATTACTTTGCATACATGTCTCATAGGGAAATTGTAACTACAACATCAAATGGAATTCCCATATCTTTTATGCTTTGATGGATGTACATACCCTATTCCAAAGATCCCATATGGGGATAGACAAGGAGGATGCTGGCTAAGGTTGTGGAATTTGGCTTTACACCCACCAATTGCATTTGGTTGAAAGTTTCTAAATCCTTTTCAAAAAAATTCATTTTGTGCATATATTTCAATCATTGCATTCCATGAGATAGCATTTATTTGAGGCATCATGTCAAATAGTTCATGTGCCTTGTCTATGTTCCACACTTTGCATACATGTCTCCTAGGGCAATTGCAACTACAACATCTGTCAAGATTCCTTTATCCTTTATTCTTTCATGGTTGTCCATAGTACCATCGAAGTAAATATCATTATTGAGATTTTCTCAACATCCCGAAAGATAAATATATTTTAAATTTCTTGAGATATTATTGGAGAAAAACCAAAAACCCAAAAAATGCAATAAAATTTTAAAAAAAGAGAAATAATTGATGTTTTTGATGCAGGAGCATCCAGTGGTGTAAGCGTAATCTTGCATCACCCAAAAAGAAGTTAATTCAAAATCATTGTAGTTGTTTTCATTTCTTTCCATAATTAGTGTTTCTAGTTCCATAATATCCAGAATAATGATGTAGGACTTTCAATTTTTCCAAAACTACTAAAAATAGCAACCTGCCTATTTTGGAAAGTCTACCTGCTATTTTTGGAAAGTTTGCAGTTGGGCACGGATTGAAGTGAAAACTTGTAGAAAGCTACTAAATGGAAATATAAGACCTTTGGCAAAGGAATCAAGCAAAGATCATTTTTGAGCTGAAAGATATTAAAGTTTTTGTTTTCTGAAAAGCCCCTAAAATTTTCTAAAACGAGATATGAGGCACTAAAACTTCCCTAAACATCCTGAAAAGTTGACAGAAATCTATTTACGAATATTCAGTGTGATAGTTCACATCATGAGCTTTCCAACACCTAAAACAGTTCGTCAATCAGACACCTGGATCAAAAGTTATGCTTCCCAGAAGTTTACCTACTTTTATAGGGAGTTGTAAATTTTGAAATTTAGCTGGAGGCCACCAAAAAGTATTATTTATGGCTATTTTAGGGACCCTGGGTAGTGGTAGAGTTAAGGGGGCAAGTGTAGAGTCAAGAATAGGTGGGAAAATAGAAACACTAGCTAATTTGGGGGTTACAGAAGGTGAAAGATTTCAAAGCCTGGTGATGGTAGCTGTATTGTGTTGCAGCCTGTGGAGGACTGATTCCTCTTATTGTAATTAAGCTTTTGTAATGTAATGAGTTTCCCAAATCAATAAAAGAAAGTTCTATTCTCTGTGTTCAATTTCTATTATTGTGTGTTTTATGATTTACCCCCTTCATCAAGTGGTATCAGAGCAAGGGTTCTTGAGTGTGTAGACAGATCGCTGACTGTGAGGCAGTTTGCACCAGGACCTGAGGTTGTGGGTTTGCTGCGGAGACCAGGATGCCTCCATGAAGAAATCATGTTGGGAGGAATGCTTTGATAAAAGAGGGTTTTAGAGCCCTGCAAAGGCAAATTGATGCGATACAAGAGGAGCTACGAAGAGGGTTTGAGCCGAGGATAAGAGATGAAAGTGAAGATGAAGCTGAAGAAGAGCTATCTGAGGAAGAAAAAGAAGCTGCCAGAGATCCTACATAAGTTAGGTTGTTGAGGGCTATTTCAAAGATTGAAAAGAGGCCCAGGATCGAGGTTTCTACATATTCTAGGGATTTGAACCCAGAACAGCTTATTGATTGGATCAATGACATGGAGGAGTATTTCGAGTATGAAGATGTGGGGGACCCAGATCAGGTCAAGCTTGCAAAAACAAAGTTGAAGGGCCATGCCAATATTTGGTGGAAGGAGGTCCAACTAGAGAGGAATAGAAGAGGAAAAGGAAAGATCACTATATTAGATCAGATGGTGGAGAAACTAAAGAAGCAGATCATTCCTGTGGATTATGAGATGGAGTTACTGAAGAAGTTGCAAGGACTAAAGCAAGGTAACAAGTCTGTTAAGGAGTATACAGAAGATTTTTATAAGATCACTATCAAGACAGGCCATGGAGAGGCCAACAAGGAGAAGGTGGCCCATTACATTAATGGGTTGAGGCTGAGTATTCAAGAGGAGCTAAGCCTAGTAAGAATGACCACCATAGAAGATGCATACCAGTTTTCCCTGAAGGTGGAAGAGAAGCTGAATAAAAGATTTGACAGCAAGGAAAGGGGAAGACGTCAAGGCGGAAGGACTGGTGGGAGGCCCTATGGAGGCCATAATGAAGATCAAAAGAAAAGTGAAGAAGCTGGCACCAGTCGAAATCAAAGAGGGGATAGCACCTACCGCCCTCATGACTAGAACAATGGTGAGCAAAAAGGAAGAGGAAGAAGTAGACCTGGGCAAGGACCTAGAAGAGGAGGTTTCAGAGGAACCTATTTCCAATGTGGGGAAGAAGGGCATCGAGTATACGAGTGTCCACAACATCAAGGAAGGACAAATAGAAGACCTGAAGGCAATGCACAAGTTGTACATGTAGATGAAGATACACATTCTGAGCATTCTGAAGATGCTGAAAGGGGAGAAGCCCTAGTTGTTAGAAGAACATTGCTGAATGAGGAGAAAGAACCCAATCAGAGGAAGAGTTTATTCCGCACAAGGTGCAAATGTGAAGGTAAGTGTTGTGATATTATTATTGACAGTGGAAGCACTGATAATCTTGTTTCAGAGGAAATTGTTGACAAGTTGAAGTTGACAAGAAGAAAGCATCCGCATCCATATCGGATTGCATGGTTGCAGAAGGACCATAGAGCTTTGGTCAATGAGCAGTGTTTAGTGAAGTTCAAGATTGGTGATTACCATGATGAGGTGTTGTGTGATATCATACCGATAGATGCATGTCATATGCTGTTGGGGAGATCATGCTAGTATGATAGGATCGTTGTCCATGATGGCTGTGCAAACACCTATTCCCTGACAAAGGATGGAGTTTGTTATAAGTTGAAGCCCTTGAAGGAGGTGGAAGAAAAGGTATGTAGTACTGCCAGAATTTACCTAGTAGATGGCAGGAAATTTTTGGAGGGTATGAAGCATGAGCGTCATTGCTTTGCATTGATTCCTAAGATTAGTCAAGAGAACTATGAAGATGTACCAGTAGAACTTTTAGATATGTTGGAAGAGTTCTAGGACATTATCTCTAATAATGTACCAGAAGGTTTGCCACCAGTAAGGAAGATAAGTCATCAAATGGATTTGATACCAGGAGCTAGTTTGCCAAACAAGGCAGCCCACAAAATGACCCCTGTAGAGAATGAAGAGCAGAACAGACAAGTTCAGGAGTTATTAAGGAAGAGACTGATAAGGGAGAGCCTAAGTCCATGTGCGGTACCTGTAGTACTAGCACCAAATAAGGATGGAGAATGGAGGATGTGTACAGACTCTCAAGCCATCAATAAGATAACTATCAAGTATAGATTTCCATTGCCAAGAATGGATGACATTATGGATTGTTTGAGTGGAGCCAAGTACTTCACGAAAATTGACCTGAAGAGTGGGTATCACCATATCTGTATCAAAGAAGGAGATGAATGGAAGACAGCCTTCAAGACAAAGGAAGGTTTGTATGAGTGGTTAGTCATGCCATTTGGGCTAACCAATGCACCGAGCACATTCATGCGGCTCATGAACGAGGTATTGAAAGAATTTTTAGGAAGTTTTGTTATTGTTTATTTGGATGATATTTTAATTTTTAGTAAGACTTGGGATGAGCATCTGATGCATATCAAAAGAGTTCTAGAGAAGCTTAGGGAGGAGAAGTTGTTGATTAATCTAAAGAAATGTAGTTTTACAAAGAAGGAGTTGGTATACCTGGGATTTGTAGTCTCAGAAGAAGGTCTTAAGATGGACCCAGAAAAAGTAAGGGCTCTCATTGAATGGCCTACGCCAAGGAGTACAACGGAGGTAAGATCCTTTCATGGTTTGGCAAGTTTTTACAGAAAGTTTATCAGGAATTTTAGTAGCATTTGTGCACCCCTAAATGAGACAATGAGAGGGGATAGAAAAGAGTTTCGATGGACTAAAGGAGTAGACAAGAGCTTTGATACATTGAAGCAAAAAGTTGTAGAGCAACTTGTTTTGGCACTTCTAGAATTCAATAAGGTATTTCAGGTAGATTGTGATGCTAGTGGTAGTGGTATAGGAGCTATTTTGAGCCAAGAAGGTAAGCCCATTACTTATTTTAGTGAGAAGCTTAATGATGCCAAGAAAAAGTATTATGTTTATGATCAAGAGTTTTATGCACTAGTTCAGGCTTTGAAGAAATGGAGACATTATTTGTTGCCAAAAGAGTTTGTTTTATATACTGATCATCAGGCTTTGCAGTATCTTAATAGTCAAGGAAAGTTAAACCAAAGGCACTTAAAATGGGTTGAGTTTTTGCAGAGATATATTTTTGTTTTGAAGCACAGGAGTGGGAAGTCCAACAGAGTTGCAGATGCCTTGAGCAGAAGGCAAAATTTGTTGACAGAAATGAAGATAGAGGTTGTTGGGTTCGATGAGCCCAAAAGTTTGTATCCTGAGGATCCAGATTTTGCAGAGGCCTGGAAAGCTTGTTTGGAACCTGTTACTTTGGACAGGACAAGATGATTGGATTTCAGAATCCAAGATGGCATGTTGTTTAGAGGAAGCCAGTTGTGCATTCCAAGGAGTTCCATGAGAGAGAACCTGATTAAGGAGAAGCATAGTGGAGGAGTGGCCAGACACTTTGGTCGAGATAAGACCATTGCTATTGTTGGTGAAAATTATTATTGGCCACAGTTGCAGCAGGGTGTGAGGAAGTTTGTGCAGAGTTGCAGAGTATGTCAGATGGCAAAAGGAACAAGTCAGAATACAGGGTTGTATCAACCATTACCTATACCAGAGAAGCCATGGGATGATATCGGTATGGATTTTGTTCTTGGTTTACCATGGACATAGAGAGGACATGATTCCATTTTTGTGGTGGTGGACAGATTCTCGAAGATGGCGCATTTTATTCCTTGCAAGAAGACTAATGATGCTATTCATATTGCTGAGTTATTTTTCAAAGAGGTGGTGAGACTACATGGTCTACCAAAGAGCATAGTTTCAGATTGAGATACCAAGTTCGTTGGTTATTTCTGGAGGACATTATGGAAGAAGTTGAAGATAGATTTGAAGTTTAGTTCTGCACACCATCCACAGACTAATGGACAGACCAAAGTGGTGAATAGGAGTTTGGGTAACCTGCTACGGTGCTTAGTAAGAGATAAGCCCAAGGGATGGGATTTGATTTTACCATAGGCAGAATTTGCTTACAACAATTCTGTCAATAGGAGTACTGGTAAATCACCATTCCAGATTGTATATGGAAATAGTCCAAGAAATGCTTTAGAGTTAAGGAATCTAGATAAGGGAGAAAAGACAAGTGCCGAGGCTAAAGACTTTGCAAAACATCTAAAGAATTTGCATGAAGAGGTGAGAAAGCACATTAATAAGATGAATACTCAGTACAAGGCTAAGATAGATCAAAAGAGGAGGTATAAGGAGTTCCAGGTAGGAGATGAAGTCATCGTTCACTTGAGAAAAGAAAGGTTCCCAATTGGAACATACAATAAGTTGAAAATGAAGAAATTTGGACCATGCAGAATCTTGAAGAAGCATGATTTAGGTAATGCATATGAGGTAGAGCTGCCGAATGGGATCAATATTTCCCCTATTTTTAACATTGCTGATTTATCAAAATATCATGAAGGTGGAGCAGAGGATGGACCAACAGAAGCGTAGTGGAGTATTCCAGCATCTACTTCAATGGACGAGATAGAAGAGATCTTGGATAGCCGTGTGGGAAGAAGTACTTGGAACAAGCAATATGAAGAATATCTAGTAAAATAGAAAGGAAGGCCTATTGAAGATTCCTCTTAGTTATAAGGTAGAGGTTGACCATTTGGGTTTCCCTCACATAAACATCTGAGACGTGACAGGGTCACTTCTCAAATTACCCTGGGTGTCTGATGCAGGAGCATCCAGCGGTGTAAGGGTAATCTTGCATCACCCAAAAAGAAGTTAATTCAAAATCATTGTAGTTGTTTTCATTTCTTTCCATAATTAGTGTTTCTGGTTCCATAATATCCAGAATAATGATGTAGGACTTTCAGTTTTTCCAAAACTACAAAAAATAGCAACCTGCCTGTTTTGGAAAGTCTACCTGCTATTTTTGGAAAGTTTGCAGTTGGACACGGATTGAAGTGAAAACTTGCTGAAAGTTACTAAATGGAAATATAAGACCTTTGGTGAAGGAATCAGGCAAAGATCATTTTTGAGCTGAAAGATATTAAAGTTTTTGTTTTCTGAAAAGCCCCTAAAAATTTCTGAAATGAGATATGAGGCACTAAAACTTCCCTAAACATCCTAAAAAGTTGATGGAAATCCATTTACAAATATTCGGCATGATAGTTCACATCGTGAGCTTTCTGACGCCTAAAATGGTTCGTCAATCGGACACCCGGATCAAAAGTTATGCTTCCCGGAAGTTTACCTACTTTTATAGGGAGTTGTAAATTTTGAAATTTAGCTGGAGGCCACCAAAAAGTATTATTTATGGCTATTTTGGGGACCCTGGGCAGTGGTAGAGTTAAGGGGGCAAGTGTAGAGTCAAGAATAGGTGGAAAAACAGAAACCCTAGCTGATTTGGGGGTTACAGAAGGTGAAAGATTCTAGAGCCTAGTAATGGTAGCTATAGTGTGTTGCAGCCTGTGGAGGACTGATTCCTCTTATTGTAATTAAGCTTCTGTAATGTAATGAGTTGCCCAGATCAATAAAAGAAAGTTCTATTCTCTGTGTTCAATTTTTGTTATTGTGTGTTTTATGATTTACCCCCTTCATCAGTTTTTTACATTTAAAACCATACTAATTGCATAGAAAGTGAGAGCGTGAAATAAATGAGTGTACAACATGAATTTTGAAATATGGATTTCTCATTAATTTTGAGATCGTTGATTAGAGATAATGTAATATAAATCTCTTTAACAATGTTTGTAAATGACTACCAGAATGATAATGAACCCTTAATACAATAGATGACAACTAGTGTAAATGCAACCTGTTAACCCTACCATTCTCCTTAACTATCAAGTTAATGAGACTAATCTATACACAAAATGGTATGTATAGTTCACAACAATAGTCTCCCTAACCTCTTCAAATACCTCTTAATTTTACAGTAGTGGCAAGCATTTTAGGACAACAATGTCCCATCTCAACAATGTTTCATATTAATAATTTTATCATTAATATTTCCTATAATGTTGACTGCAATATTGATGGCCATATTAATTGGCCATAGTACTAATAAGGATGCTACTAAACACCATACTGATCAAGAATGTATAGGTCACAATAATGACATAATGCTATTGATTAGTGATCATAAGAAGCTTGATAATCACAAAAGGATAGTTATTTCCAAAGATGATGATGACGACAACCATCTCAATTGGTACAACATTATTAACAACTGCTATGTAATTATGAAAATTTCCAAACAATTACCTCAATAATACAACTATTTTATAAATGAAATAATGACAACAATATCCATTGATAAGTACAAATGACAACACTAACATCTGTGACACAATAATAATGACAAGCCAAAGGATAGCATAATCATTTGATAGTTTTGTCTAGTAATGACTACATGCCCATAAATCATAAATAATAACATAAGTGTTTGTTGTTGTCAAAGAAAACAATGATTATCACTAATCACAATAACAATAGTCATAGTCACATGCCCTATTCACAAGGTTTTCAAACATGATTATACCAATTGTCTTCACAACTTAGATAACTACGTTCATTTTTGAAATAACAACAATAATTGATGTTGCCCCTTTGCAACAAATTTAAGTGCTATATAGTAATAACACCTCAAAATCTTAACAACTACTTACACCATTCAAAGTGTACATTCCATTTATAAAAGTTCAAGAGAAGAATGATCCAAAATTTGTAGGTTTGATGCTTATATAAAGAAAAAACTAATTTATTGTGATATTACCAATGATATATCACTAATAATTTTGTAATATATTGGTGAAATTTTTAGTCAAAGTCATGGTCAAAGATATTTTGAAAAACATGATATTTTCAAGAAAATGTCAAGAACCCTGCCAAGACAAGATATATTGGAATATATTAGGATATTTTAAAGATATATGCTTCTATGGTACCCCATACTCTATTCCAAAGATCCTAATTTGGCATAGGTAGGGATGATGCTTGCAAAGGTTACAAAATTTGGTTTTACACGTGCCAATTGCATTTTCTTGAAATTTTATAAAGCCTTTTCAAAAAATCCATTTTTTGCATATCATGCAATCATTGCATTCCATGAGATGGCATCTCTTTGAGGTGTCATGCCAAACTATTCACATGCCTTGTCTATGCTTCCAAACTTTGCATACATGTCTACACGTGCAGTCACAAATACAACATGTGACAAAATTCATATATCCTTTATGCTTTGATGGTTATCTATACCCTATTCCAAAGATCCCATTTTGGCATATGCAACAAGCATGGTGGATAAGGTTGTTGAATTTAGATTTACATCTGCTAATTGTATTTCCTTGAAAGTTTCTTTTGTGCATTTGTTTGAAATTTTCTAAAGCCTTTTTGAAAAAATCAATTTTGTGTATATCTTGCAATCATTGCATGTCATGAGACAACATTTCTTTGAGGCATCATGTCAAATAGTTCATGTGCCTTATCTATGCTTCCACACTTTGCATACATGTCTCCTAGGGTAGTTACAACTACAACATATGTCAAAATTCCCATTTCCTTTATGCTTTAATAGATGTCCATACCTTGTTTCGAAGATCCCATTTGGGCATTTACAAAGAGGATGTTGGCTAAGGTTGTGGAATTTGGCTTTACACCTACCAATTGCATTTTCTTGAAAGTTTCTAAAGCCTTATCAAACAAATCATTTTGCGTATATCTTGCAATCATTGCATTCCATGAGACAACATTTATTTGAGGCATCATGTCAAACAGTTCACCTACCTTGTCTATGCTTCATCACTTTGCATACATGTCTCATAGGGTAGTTGCAACTACAACATCTGAAAAAATTCCCATATCCTTTATGCTTTGATGGATGTCCATACCCTATTCCAAAGATCCCATATGGGCATTGACAAGGAGGATGCTAGCTAAGGTTGTGGAATTTGGATTTACACCTACCAATTGCATTTGCTTGAAAGTTTCTAAAGCCTTTTTGAAAAAATCCATTTTGTGCATATCTTGCAATCATTACATTTTATAAGACAAAATTTCTTTGAGGCATCATGTCAAATAGTTCATGTGCCTTCTATGCTTCCACGTTTTGCATACATGTCTCCTAGGGCAGTTGCAACTACAACATCTATCCAAATTACTTTATCCTTTATTCTTTCATGGCTATCCATACCCTATTCCAAAGATCCTAATTTGGCATAGGTAGGGAGGATTCTTGCAAAGGTTATGGAATTTGGTTTTACACGTGCCAATTGCATTTTCTTGAAAGTTTATAAATCCTTTTCAAAAAATCCATTTTTTGCATATCATGCAATCATTGCATTCCGTGAGATGGTATCTCTTTGAGGTGTCATGCCAAACTATTCACATGCCTTGTCTATTCTTCCACACTTTGCATACATGTCTACAAGGGCAGCTGCAAATACAACATGTGACAAAATTCATATATCCTTTATGCTTTTATGGTTGTCTATACCCTGTTCTGAAGGTCCCATTTTGGCATAGGCAAGGAGGATGGTGGACATTTTTTGGAATTTGGATTTAAACCCACTAATTGCATTTTCTTGAAAGTTTCTTTCAAGCCTTATCAAAAAATCCATTCTGTGCACATGTTGCAATCATTGCATTCCTTCATTTGTGATGTGCATAACATGCTATAATTTTACAAGTTTACAAGTGATTCATGCTACATCGAAGCACAACATGATGAAATAAGAAGATGCATATTCACAACACTTAAGGATATGTAATAGTGTTGTTCATGCCATCAATCCATTTTATATCCCTTACTTTCTCATGCAAATGGATAAACTATGTTTTCATCTTCACATACATGGCTAACATTATCTATCTTTTATATTTTTCTTGTGCTAACATGATCATATTTTTTACATTTTTCTTGTGCTAACATGGATTTTTGGCCATGGCACAAAATAGAATGAAACAATAGGCAAACCAACATCATAGTGAAAGGAGTTTTGAGGTTGGTGATTGGGTTTTCTTGAGATTACAACCCTATAAGTAAATATCCCTAAAGCAACTAACAAAGAATAATAAGTTGTCACCAAAATATTATGGGCCATACTAGGTTTTACAAAAAGATTGGCAATGTATCCTAGAAGCGTGAGTTACCTCTTACAACAAAGATACATCCAGTTTTTCATGTTTCTTGTTTGAAGAAGGTAATCGGTTGACAAATTCCTATACAAACTGTGTTACTAGAGTTAGATGAATGTTGTACCCAACCAAATTTTTTTGCTTCATTAAGGTATTTTGAAACAAGTCTAGAAACTTTTTCATCAAAAAGTCAAAAAAGCAAAATTTCTAAAAATAGATGTCGAGTTAGGTTTTCTGGGTTTCTTGAGATATGGATGTTGCCAAAACTTTCTACAACTAGAAAGTTTCTAACAATAGAATCTCCAAATCAGGTGTCGCGCTCGATTCTCATTGGTCGATTTTGCTTCACGATCGGCGCGGTTTAGATGGAATCTTCAAATGACCAAGTTTTCTCTACTAGGTCATTTTTTCTTTTTCACAAGGTGAAGCATGAGCTTGAAAGTCATCAACACAAAAAAGTTCACCTGCCAGAATTCTTCGACGAGTTTCCAACGTTGTTTCAACGACGCAAAACTGACAAACGGTCGTCAACTCGACGATGCACACAAAATGATGCAAGATGGATCCAAGGTGATTGGAAAAGTTGGAAAATCATAAAAATAGCTAATTCTAGTGAAACTGGGTGCCCCAGGAGGCTTGGGGTGTGCATCTTTTCATGTGTTAGTTTTTTTTCACGTTTTTTGAGAAACGTCGAAAATGCTTCCGTCAGCTCTTTTCTGGTTGGTCAAACTTGGTCAAACCTGGTCAAAAGTTAGTCAAAGCTAGGATTTCATCACAGACATGTTTAGACTACTCAGATCACCCTTCATCCCACCTCGACAGTCGTCAAAACGACCGAAATCAAAGATTGAACAGGAGCCGTGGGTATGGAAATCAAGAAAAGGTACAAAATTGAAAATTTTTCTAAGTGTTGGGAAACCAGTTGCCCCAGGAGGCTTGGGGCGCCCAAACTCTCCATACTTAGATTATTTTTGATATTTTTCTTGAAAAACGTGAATCTCCTTTCGTCAGCCCGATCCGGTTCAGTATTGATCAATTTGGCACTTTTTTGAGGCAAATAGAAGGTACAATCAGCTTAGTTTTCATCAGGCTTGCATATTTTCCAAATCATCAAACTCATTTTCATCCCAGTTGATAGAAATTGATAGCCAAACAGGGGCCCTATGCCTCTGAAATGCGCATGCAAACCAAGAAATTGAAAAAAGTTAAAAAAACTGAAGAAATCGCTAAGTGTTGGGCAACTGGGCGCCCCAGGAGGCTTGGGGCGCCCAACTTGAGTAGTGTTAGAATATTTTCATGTTTTCAGTGTTTTTCGACATGCCTTGTTACCAATCTTCACCTGTTGGCAATTTCTGAGAGGTCAAACTTGGTCAAACGATGTTAGATCGTCGAATGGAGGCAAGGGATGGAATCTCAGTTGATCAATCTCCAAAATGTTAGGATCAGTCAGCTTTTTCAGTTCATGATGACATTTTTCCACCTTGTCAAAGTCGGAGACAGCCCATATTTGAGTCAAAATGAGTGTTGAAGTGTCAAAAATGAAGAAAACTTTGTTAGCACTTCTTCCAACTCACGCATTCGATGACATCATCAAAGAAGATATTTTTTGTCAACTTGCACATGAAGCCATAGGCTCCTACAAAATAGGGATTCTTCCTATTTGAAGACATCCACTTGGTTTTATGCTTTAAAAGATGCTTTCTTCATGGATGAGGGTGAAGTTTTCTTCTCACACAAATAAAGCTGCTTTTTCAACCAAAAGATTTATAAAGACAAGCTTTGGGCTTCTTTATTTCATTATCTTTTGCAGGTTGCATCCAAAGGAAAGATTTTATTTTTCTTTCAACGAAGATTCAAAGACCCAAACCAGGTGTTTTTTTAGTGTTCTTCATAGATTCGGGTTGAGGAAGAAGAAAGGCTTGCTTTTTCAGGGTCCTTGTTTCAAGGAGATCATTTTTCAGAAATCCGACCAGAGCTTTTTTAGTTTTCGTCGAGATGGGTCCATCTAGATTATCATCCTCTTGAAGATTGGGAGTTGTGCTTTTTCTGGGAAACTATTTTTTTCCTACTTTTTTGAGAAAATCTCTGCTTTTTCAAAACACAACAATCTGGGTTGCTTACAAACAGAATTATCTACAAAACCCATGTGCCAGCTTTTTTAGCTCACACTCTGCTTTTTCTAAAAATCAACAGATAATTTTCAGCCATCTGTCCAATACTTTTTCCAACATAGGCGTGTTCACAGTTGATTTTCAAATCTTCCAATATGCAGTACTCTCCAACACAAATTAGGCACAAAACAGCATTGGTTCATGATTACTTGAAAACTTGTGAAACAGACTTGCATAATGTACTCCCAGTAATCAATTTACACTCCTTGGAGGATGCAGGAAATAATGCTATTGGGAATCTTGGACACTTCGGTTTGCTTGCAGCGACATCCTTTCCTATCACCGTGCAAAGTATTGAGTTTGTGATTGCTTGTGTGACGCATTACAACTTGGTCACAAGAGAAATTTAGTCAGATGATGGACGTGTGCTCTGCAGCTTGAGGCCAAACAACATTGAAAAGTGTTTTACAATACCTATTTGGAGAAAGAACTTAACTATTTCACTTGAAGAATGCAAGAGGGTTTGGAACAATGATAAGGCAAAATACAGAAAAAAGATTGGTTAGAGGTGGTTGAAAGAAAAGCAGAATATTATGCCAAGGAATGTTGGACATGGAGAATTCAAGGAGGAGCATGCAATAATGATTAATCTGCTAAGTTGTATCATGGGTCAAGCAGATGCAAACAAATTTCAGCCTTGGATGTTTTACATCATGTCCCAGATTGTTGACGGAACTGAATTCTATGATTGGTCAGCACTAATCAGTGATAGTCTCCACCAACAAATAATTGATTTTCAAAGGGCTCATGAATTCCACATGATATCATACCTTGTGTATTTGATGGCTTTTCAGGGTCAATTCAGAGGTTTGAATGTTGTTGGAACTCTGGGTACTTAGCATGTGTATCATCATTTCCTGCAGTTAGAGATCTCTCAAGCTGAATGACATTATAGGCAGGTGAATGATGCATTCTTGATGCATGCAGTGCAAGATATGGACAAGGAGTTGCATATATGGTTTTCTGTAGAGGCTAGAATAGCAATGGCAAAATGGGCTGATTGGTTTATCCAATTTCCTACTTTTTCCTACATCAGAGTATATGGCTTCTCAGGAGAGCCATCCATGTTGCCACGATATCCTATAGATGAAATAACATTTATGGAATTTTTGAGGCAAGCTTATGAAGTGCATACATTTTTGCGTAGCAGATGCAAGACTGTCTTCAATTTTCCACTTGGGATGAGTATTTACAGATGTAGATCTGGAGCAGATGCCAAGGCAATCGATAATGAATCATCCGGGTATGGTCTTAAGTTTTCGATAGGAGATCTTCATATGATCCCCGTGGTGTTTATGCATCACATCTTAGTCAGAATTGTACGCACAAGTTTGCAGTTGAAGACTTCTAGGCTAATTGTGCTGATGAGTATGAAGTGCGAGGATGCAGTTACAACAGGTTCACTCTTCAGCAAATGTCTGATATCCTATCAGAAGACATAGAAGGTTTGACAGAAAGTGGTGAAGTTCTACTTCCCACGTATTTTAGAGACCAAATTGAGCAACAACCGTTGCCGCTAGTTAATTGGTCAGTAAAAGAGAGCACTTCCATTGAGGAGCGAACAAGTCGAGTGGTTAAAAATAGTTTGATATTCTTGAAGACTAAGCGGAAGGATGATATTCCATTAGCAGAGCTGCTAGTTGTGCAACCATCAAAGCCTTCCACTTCCAAGACAAAACAAAGAGTAAAAGCTATGAGTGTTCTCCCAGAGGGAACAAAAATGGCAAAGTTAAAGAGGAAAAAAGATGAGTCTCCAGCTCATGTCCAACAGGAACATCCACCAGTTGAACTAGAAGCTCCTATTGAAACAACGCCGCATGTTGAAGTGTTACCTTCAGATCATGTATCTCCACCTTCTTCATCGATCCCTTCCCCTATTCACATAGACTCAAAGCCAGATTCACCGGTTCGCAACTTTTATGCAAGCATTGATTCATCAGGAGCTAATGAGGCGAGAACCAAGTTTCCAAGAGAGGATGGCTCATCCTGGCTTAAAAACATTCTGGGAAGGAAGAGAAGAAAGCCCTCCTATCAGCTTGATTTAACAGAGCTAAAAAGTGTCTATCAAGACACACCAGACAAGCAACTGAAGAAGCAGGTTCGCATTGAGAAGAATGCGGATGGAGAAATAATTCTTGAGACTGCAACACCTCCAGAAAATAGAAGTGTTAATGATGTCGAGGTTGATGACTTCACAGTTGTCAAAGCTAACCTTGGCAGAAGTACTCACCATACAGATGTCAATCTCTTCGAGGTTGCAGCGGATAGCTTGAAGGAAAGGGTGTTGAGAGATGGAGAAGACAAGGCATCTCTCAAAGTTGAAGTTCGACAGTTGCAGCAATACATTTCCAACTTTTTCCATGGCACTTCATAGGCTGATTTGCTTCTTCCACCAAATCTTGGATCACCAGCCAATCAGTGGCATTTCAGTAAGTTGGTCCTCTATGGGAGGCACATGGACAGTTAGGTAGAAGAATTTGTGACCAAAGGGAGAGTTGTACTTGTAGAGCTTTATCAGTTGAAGTACAACGCTCATGATTTATGCCAAGGCATATAGGGGTCATAGCAGATCATGGCAAAAAATAGGCCAGTGTTTGAGATCATTATCTCTGACTTGAAGATTGCACTTGATATTGTTGATTCAGCCGAAGATAAGAAGACAGTTTCTACTTGGAAAGCGCAATATCTTTTCACAGTAAAAACTTATGACAGTATGAGTTTAGAGTTGATAGAATGGAAAGAAAAGGTAGTCGGCATCCTCAAGTTTGTCAGATCCTTTGTCTCTTAGATCTCGTGTTCATATGACAAAGAAGATGGTACCCTGTATGATCTCAGGAAAGTGCAAGCAAAGTTCCAGACTCTCATCTGCAACAACTTTAATGATGATATCAATGCTAGCAAGATGAGTCATCTTGCCACAATGACAGTGAAATTTGACAAGGCTATGGGTGAAGTTCGTGAATTTCTTCAAATGGTTGCCAATGGTGAAGAAATGTTAGAGAATCAAAATATTGTTCTAGGGAGTATCAGTGTTCCTGGCAGAGATGCAGTCACTTGCTTTTTAGAAGATATTGTTTCCCAGAATATCAATGGATGACATCACCAAAAAGCTAGAATGTTGATGAGGATGCATTTCAAAATAAAGCAGCTTTAAAACATATGCTTTTTATTTTAAAGCATGTGCTTTCATCATAATCTCATCCATTCTATAGTTAGAAAAAAATCACCTTGTTATAGATGGAATCTTCTTTGCGTTAAAGCAGATTGCTTTAAAGCATTTGTTTTTTGTATCTTTGTCTTAGAATAGTAATAAAGCTTGTGAGTTGGCAAGTTAGGATTAATCAAGGAGATTTTAGGGTTCCCTACTACTTTGATTTTAGTATAAATAAGGGCATCCTTGCCCATTGTTTGTAATGACTTTTGTGATAGCAAATTTGCTGTGCCTATTCTAGCCTGCAAACATTGTTATTCCAGGTGTTTGTTCACTTTGTGTTCATTGTTCTCCAGTGTTTGATTGCTTACTGTATGCCTACCTTTTGCTACAGTATTGCTGTCCTAGAGTTGTATTAAACTTTGTGATATTGAATAGAAGTCTCATGACTACTTTGCTCTGATAATCTATATCGATTCAGTAAGTTATCATCATCAGATGTGTAGCTTCTGTAGCTTTCATTTTCAGTTTTCATCATTAAAGTACTTTTAGTCTTGTGGTGTAAATCTAGAGGAAAACTGGTTAAGTTTTTGTGTTAACAATCATTCCTTGTTCACTTTCAACTTCCTTTGCTCTGAATTTACTCAGGAGGTTGAAAGCATCATTAGTCTTTGCTAGTTCTAGTAGAAGTTTTATAAAAAGGAAAAAACCTCTTCTGTAGCATTTAGAGTTTTATAACCTTGTGCTCGCAGCTGAGAATCAAAAAGAAGATAGCTAAAGTTTCATTCAAGTTATCTTTTCAGCAAACATCAGCAAGAAAGGGAACTCCCCATTCCAATAGGAGAGCAGTTTATATG
Source organism: Cunninghamia lanceolata (assembly GCA_027924645.1). Taxonomy (NCBI): domain Eukaryota; kingdom Viridiplantae; phylum Streptophyta; class Pinopsida; order Cupressales; family Cupressaceae; genus Cunninghamia; species Cunninghamia lanceolata. The sequence goes on from BSBN01001034.1 coordinate 380,120, forward strand.
TGCATAGCTGTCCATTTCCAAATCACATTCTAGAGGTGTGAATTGAAATGCCAACAGTTTTCTGGCGCCCACCCTGGGGCACGAGACATAAAACTTCAAGCAAGATTAGGCTTATGACATGGTAATGACTCTCTGGCATCCTTCTGCTCCAATTCAACAACCAAATCTTACACCACCTATTATTCAACTAAATCTTGTACGAGTAGAAGGAGAGCAAATGGATATCATTAGCAGCCTTAGAAGTTTCATATTTGTGCAAAAGGAAAGTCTTGATCAGTGGAGAAGCGCGGCTACTATCCTTGATGAAGAAGAACACAAAGCAGATCTTGCAGCAGGAAGACTAGTACTACCACCTCCCGCGTGGCAATAGATAATCCTGGCTCACAAGGTTTATTCAAGAAAAGGAAAAGGCAGTGCTACAGATCCTTTCTTTCAAGATCTTGATTCTGCAAAAGTTGGAGAAGCATCCAACATAGTTCAAGAAATTCAGATAGTTCCCAAAGTCAAGCAGGAAGAATTACAAGAAGAACCAGTAATCTAGCCTAGAGCAATGGGTGATGCAAATAACAAAAATCACAATGATCCAAATCAAAGGCGACTGCCACCATTGCCTTGGGGTAATAACATTGGACCTTTGGCCCTACAAGCACACCATGATTTACCAAAGGGGTCAAGAAAGCACTTTCCTTGGTTCCATGGCGATGGAGCTCAACATCCTGATGAACACATCTTTGCATTCACAATAGCTTGCGCTGTTTTGTATGTATCACATGAAGATGTTGCCGTGCATCTCTTCGTTGAGACTCTCACGAGAAATGCTGCCAATTGGTTCAATCATCTGGAACCAGGAATCATTACAAGTTGGGCAACTATGAGTGAGAAATTCTTGGCAAGGTTCAAGCCTACCGAAGATGGTCACAGATTGTTCACCCAACTCTCAAATTCAAAGATGGAAAACAATGAACCAATGAGGGAGTTTGTGGCAAGGTTTAATCACCTAGTTACACGTCTTTCTCGTACTCTTAATCCATCTCCACGAATTCTGTTGAGCAGTTTCATTAACTCTCTTCCTTCTGAGATAGCCTTCTTTTTGAGATTGGCTAATGAAATAGAATTATCCAATGCACAAGAAAATGCCATCAAGTTAGAGGACAACATGATTACCTCTAGCAAGATGAAAATGGATTCAATCAGGCCTCTAGTTCAAAGTTCTGTAGATCCATTGCTACATAAGGTAGCAAATGAAATGACTATCATGAAGAGATAGTTGCCTACTCAGGGGCAACCCACACAACAGCTGTATCAGTCATCGCAACAGCCATACCAACCACAGCAACAGTACCAACCTCAGCAACCATATCAGCCTAAGAGGAATAATTTTCAGCCTTTTAATAACTATAGGCCCAGTTTGCCAGCACCACCACCAAGACCAGCAGTTGATGCTGCTCAAAATGTAGTGTTTTGTTCCTTTCATGAAACTGATGCACATACTAGAGCTACATGTCCTGAAAATTTAAGGATGAATCAAATCATGGGATATGCTGATGTTGCACCTATTTCAAACATTGTTCCTTCCCCAAGTGCGAATGTTGTCTTACCACAGATGGACAACTTCAATGGCGACTCTACCACGGGGTACTTCCAAAATGAACCCGTTATAATGAAGGAAGAACAAGACGATTTTCATCAATATTCTCTTGCAATGAATCATGAAAATATTTCAACTCCTATGTTTACACGTACTCAACATTTTAAAGCACAGAAGGAAGGAGAGGAGAGACAAAGACCAAAAGAAAAGGAGAAGGAAGTGGCTTCCACTTCTAATGCTCAGCCATCATGTGAAAATGTTCAGACTGCTCAAAATTCATCTTCAACAAATTTTGATATAGTCGATTCCATGATGAAGACAAAGGTGCAGATTTCTCAGCTGGAGTATCTTCAAGACCATCCAGATCAGCTAGATAGAATTGTCAAGTATGTCAAGAAAGATACTGTCGTGCAGCCCACATTGCTAGAATCTTATGTTCTGGCAGGAGAGAAGCCAAAGCTCTTCTATATTTCTCTGTATATAGGAGGTTATAAATTGACCAATTGTATCATTGATTCATGAGCCTCAGACAACATCATGCCTTTGCAGGTAATGAACACTTTGGGACTCTCATGCACCAAAACACATGACAAGTGTTATTTGCTTGAGTCTAAATCAGTGCCATTGGTTGGACAATTGAAGGATGCTCAAGTTCAATTAGCGGCTTGCCCAGAGAAGAAAATAATGATGACTATCTTAGTAGCTAACATTCCTGCCAACTATGGGATGTTGCTAAGTAGAAGTTTCTACAAAGATCTTGGAGGAGAAATACAATTGGATTGGTCATCTACGACCATTCCTTTAAAAAAAGGTAATTTCAAATTGGAACCAAAAACCAAGTCATGGTTCACGATAGTGAAATCTCAGGATCCTCAAGCACAAGTGCTATATCAAGAAACAGGTCCTGGTACATATGTTATGCTGTCTGAAATAACTGAAGAAAATCAGGAGGTTGTCTATGCGATTGACGAATCAGAGGAAGAATCTGAAGAAATGTACAACTTACAAACTTTCTTTCAGGAAGAAGAAGAACAACAATCTTCTCAAAAACTAAACAATGATGAATTAGATTTTTTTTTCTTGTCTTTTGAATGCTGGTTTGAAGAACCTGTGTCAGATATATCCAAGGGAGAGACCAAAGAAGTTTTACAAGCGGAGCAAGAGCATGATCTTCTTTTTGAAGATGATTTCTTCCTGGAAGAATTTTTCAGAACTAGAGATCATATGGAAGTTCCATTAGCAGATCTAAATTGTTTTCAACATCAGTGGGAAAGTGACTCTTCAATGGAAGATACTGTAGACTTTTCTTTACAATATAGCCCATCTTCACCTGCATCTCAAGAATCTTTCATACATACTAGTGAAGAGGATGATGTTGAATCCATCTATGAACCTGTACAAGAAAAAGACTTTACTGATACTATGCAACCGGTGTGGAATACAACATATGAAGAGGTTGATGGAGAAGAGGAGTTCATGGAATATTCAGTTTTGGTCACTAAAGAGGATGATATTGAAAAATCAGAGATCATTGACAAATGTCTTTTGAGATATGCCGTGTGTGAGATTGATCAAGAAGAAGAAGAGGAAACATATGACTTAGATGAAGTTGTCTTTGATTCTACTCCTTTTGCAAAAGAAGAAAGATACATGAATGCTGAAGAAGAAGTGATGATGGATATCTGCATTGAAGAAGAGTACTCTGCAGAGGATAATGAGATTCCAGGTAATGAATGGGAAAGTGAGCTATCAGGTGAAGATGTTCAAGAGTTTAAGCATTCAGATCTTGACGATTCATCATATTTTGAAGAGTGGATGGATGAAAACACAACTGATGAAGAAGCCCCTATAGCACTTGAAAAATGAGCAACGACGGTTGTGGATCCTATAAGCCAAGAATCGGTAATGAGAGTTGTGTATGAGCAGCTTGCACCTTTTCTAGAAGATGATGCATTGACTAAATACAAAGTTGCGTGTGTACAAGATATAAATGAAACTCATATTTAATATGTGGTGATGACCATTCCAACAAATGTACTTTGGCCACAAGACTTTCCTGTATATCTTCAAAAGGAAGTTCTGTATCTCCACCTATTGTAGAGGTTGCTTGCATTGGAGGAAGATGCTCCACCTGATCCCTGGCATATCAATCAGTTTCTCAGGAACTTCTCATGGCCTAAACGTGAATACCCTCCTAAATCATGGTTCTTTGAGAGGATGTTGCAGAAAAAGAAAAGTTTTGTACTACCAAGACAATCTTCACAGCTAAAGAGAGATGGTTCTTACTTTTCTAAGTCGATTGACGGTTTCATGTGACAGTCCTAATCTCTTCTCATCCTCGCTCAGGAGAAAGAGTGCGTGAAACACTTTTTGTTCTCGTAATGTGTTTCCCCTTTCTGTGATGTGACCGTTATGTCGTGATGTTTTTCCCCTTTCCGTAATGTGACAGTTGTGTTCCTTGTGTGTTGTGAAGTTCCAACTTCCTAGGTGATTTTAGGAAGTCCAGTTTTAGGTGATTTAGAGAAAAGTCTTGTTCTAAGTGATTACGAATGTAACCTGACTCTATTGCCCAATGGATAAGGCACTGGTCCAACATGCAAAAATCTAGAGATTCTTAGTTCTCCTATGCCGTAAGTATCCGCCATGGTCCCCAGACAAACCCAATTGTTGTACCCAACCAAATTTTTTTGCTTCATTAAGGCATTTTGAAACAAGTCTAGAAAATTTTTCATCAAAAAAGCAAAATTTCTAAAAATAGAAATTTCTATTTTTAGAAATTTCTAAAAATAGACGTCGAGTTAGGTTTTCTGGGTTTCTTGAGATATGGATGTTGGCAAAACTTTCTAAAAATAGAAAGTTTCTAAAAATAGAATCTCCAAATCAGGTGTCGCACTCAATTCTCATTGGTTGATTTTGCTTCACGATCGGCGCGGTTCAGACAGAATCTTCAAATGACCAAGTTTTCTCTACTGGGTCATTTTTTCTTTTTCACAAGGTGAAGCATGAGCTTGAAAGTCATCAACACAGAAAAGTTCACTTGCCAGAATTCTTCAACGAGTTTCCAACGTTGTTTCAATGACGCAAAACTGACAAACGGTCGTCGACTCGATGATGCATGCAAAACGATGCAAGATGGATCCAAGGTGATTTGAAAAGTTGGAAAATCATAAAAATGGCTAAGTCTGGTGAAACTGGGTGCCCCAAGAGGCTTGGGGTGCCCATCTTCTCCTGTGTTAGTTTTTTTTCATGTTTTTTGAGAAACGTAAAAAATGCTTCCGTCGGCTCTTTTCCAGTTGGTCAAACTTGGTCAAAAGTCAGTCAAAGCTAGGATTTTATCACAAACATGTTCAAACTACTCAGATCATCCTCTGTCCTGCCTCGACAGTCGTCAGAATGATTGAAATCGAAGATTAAACAGGCGCTGTGGGTACGAAAATCAAGAAAAGGTACAAAATTAAAAATTTTAGAAAATTTTTCTAAGTGTTGGGAAACCAGGCACCCTAGGAGGCTTGGGGCACCCAAACTCTCCATACTTAGATTATTTTTGATGTTTTTTCTTGAAAAACGTGAATCTCCTTTCGTTAGCCCGATCTGGTTCAGTATTGATCAGTTTGGCACATTTTTCAAGGCAAATGGAAGGTACAATCAACTCAATTTTCATCAGGCTTGCATATTTGCTAGATCATCAGACTCATTTTCATCCCAGTTGATAGAAATTGATAGCCAAATAGGGTCCCTATGCCTCTGAAACGCGTACGTAAACCAAGAAATTGAAAAAAGTTAAAAAAATTGAAAAAATAGCTAAGTGTTGGGAAACTGGGCACCTCAGGAGGCTTGGGGCACCCAACTTGAGCAGTGTTAAAATATTTTCATGTTTTCAGTGTTTTTCGACATGCCTTGTTACCAATCTTCGCCCGTTGGCAGTTTCCAGGAGGTCCTTAGTCAAACGATGTCAGATCGTCGAATGGAGGCAGGGGATGGAATCTTAGTTGATCAATCTCCAAAATGTCAGGATCAGTCAGCTTTTTCAATTCATGACGACATTTTTCCACCTTGTCAAAGTCAGAGATAGCCCATATTTGAGTCAAAATGAGTGTTGAAGTGTCGAAAATGAAGAAATCTTTGTTAGCACTTCTTCCAACTCGTGCATTCGATGACATCATCAAAGAAGATATTTTTTCTCATCTTGCACATGAAGCCATAGGCTCCTACAAAATAGGGATTCTTCCTATTCGAAGACATCCACTTGGTTTTATGCTTTAAAAGAGGCTTTCTTCATGGATGAGGGTGAAGTTTTCTTCTCACACAAATAAAGCTTCTTTTTTGACCAAAATATTTATAAAGACAAGCTTTGGGCTTCTTTATTTCATTATCTTTTGTAGGTTGCATCTAGAGGAAAGATTTTATTTTTCTTTCAACAAAGATTCAAAGACCCAAACCAGGTGTTTTTTCAGTGTTCTTCATAGATTCGGGTTGAGGAAGAAGAAAGGCTTACTTTTTCAGGGTCCTTGTTTCAAGGAGATCATTTTTCAGAAATCTAACCAGAGCTTTTTTAGTTTTCATCGAGATGGGTCCATCCAGATTATCATCCTCTTGAAGATTGGGAGTTGTGTTTTTTTTTTGAAAAATTCATTTTTTCCTGCTTTTTTGAGAAAATCTCCGCTTTTTCAAAATCCAACAATCTGGGTTGCTTACAAACAGAATTATCTACAAAACCCATGTGCTAGCTTTTTTAGCTCACACTCTACTTTTTCTAAAAATCAGCAAATAATTTTTAGCCATCTGTCCAATACTTTTTCCAACATAGGCGTGCTCATAGTCGATTTTCAAATCTTCCAATATGTAGTACTCTCCAACACAAATCAGGCACAAAATAGCATTGGTTCATGATTACCTAAAAACTTGTGAAATAGACTTGCATAAAGTACTCCCAGTAATCAATTTACTCTCCTTGGAGGATGCAGGAAATAATGCTATTAGGAATCTTGGACACTCTGGTTTGCTTGCAGCGGCATCCTTTCCTATCACCATGCAAAGTATCGAGTTTGTGATTGCTTGCGTGACACATTACAACTTGGTCATAAGAGAAATTCAGTCAGGTGATGGACGTGTGCTCTACAGCTTGAGGCCAAATGACATTGAAAAGTGTTTTACAATACCTATTTGGAGAGAGAACTTAACTGTTTCACTTGAAGAATGCAAGAGGGTTTGGAACAATGATAAGGAAAAATACAAAAAAAAGATTGGTCAGATGTGGTTGAAAGAAAAGTAGAATATTATGCCAAGGAATGTTGGACGTGGAGAATTCAAGGAGAAGCATGCAATAATGATTACTCTGCTAAGTCATATCACGGGTCAAGCAGATGCAAACAAATTTCAGCCTTTGATGTTTTACATCATGTCCCAGATTGTTGATGGAACAGAATTCTATGATTGGTTGGCACTAATCAGTGATAGTCTCCACCAACAAATAATTGATTTTCAAAGGGCTCACGAATTCCACATGATATCATACCTTGTGTATTTGATGGCTTTTTAGGGTCAATTCAGAGGTTTGAATGTTGTTGGAACTCTAGGTACTCAGCATGTGTATCATCATTTCCTACAGTTAGAGATCTCTCAAGTTGAACGACATTATAGGCGGGTGAATGATGCATTCTAGATGCATGTAGTGCAAGACATGGACAAGGAGTTGCATATACAGTTTTCTGTAGAGGCTAGAATAGTAATGGCAGAATGGGCTAATTGGTTTATCCAATTTCCTACTTTTTCCTACATCAGAGTATATGGCTTCTTAGGAGAGCCAACCATGTTGTCACGATATCCTACAGATGAAATAATATTTATGAAATTTTTGAGGCAAGCTTATGAAGTGCATACATTTTTGCATAGCAGACACAAGACTGCCTTCAATTTTCCACTTGGGATGAGTATTTACAGCTGTATATCTGGAGCAGATGCCAAGGCAATCGGTAATGAATCATCCAGGTATGGTCTTAGGTTTTTTGATAGGAGATCTTCATATGATCCCTGTGGTGTTTATGCATCACATCTTGGTCAGAATTGTACGCACAAGTTTGCAGTTGAAGACTTATGGGCTAATTGTGCTGATGAGTATGAAGTGCAAGGACACAGTTACAGCAGGTTCACTTTTCAGCAAATGTCTGATATCCTATCAGAAGACATAAAAGGTTTGACAGAAAGTGGTGAAGTTCTACTTCCCACATATTTCAAAGACCAAATTGAGCAACAACCGTTGCCGCCAGTTAATTGGTCAGTAAAAGAGAGCACTTCCATTGAGGAGTGAACAAGTCGAGTGGTTAAAAACAGTTTGATATTCTTGAGGAATAAGCGGAAGGATGATATTCCATTAGCAGAGCCACTAGTTGTGCAACCATCAGAGCCTTCCACTTCCAAGCCAAAACAAAGAGTAAAAGCTATGAGTGTTCTCCCAGAGGGAACAAAAATGGCAAAGTTAAAGAGGAAAAAAGATGAGTCTCTAGCTCATGTCCAATAGGAACATCCACCAGTTGAACTAGAAGCTCCTGTTGAAACAACGCCGCATGTTGAAGTGTTACCTTCAGATCATGTATCTCCACCTTCTTCACCAATCCCTTCCCCTATTCACATAGACTTAGTGCCAGATTCACCAGTTCGTAACTTTGATGCAAGCATTGATTCATCAGGATTTGATGAGGTGAGAATCGAGTTTCCAAGAGAGGATGGCTCATCCTACCTTGAAAATATTCTGGGAAGGAAGAGAAGAAAGCCCTCATATCAGCTGGATTTAACATAGCTAAAAAGCGTCTATCAAGACACACCAGACAAGCAGTTGAAGAAGCAGGTTTGCATTGAGAAGAATGCGGATGGAGAAATAATTCTTGAGACTGCAACACCTCCAGAAAATAGAAGTGCTAATGATGTCAAGGTTGATGACTTCACAGTTGTCAAAGCTAACCTTGGCAGAAGTACTCGCCATACAGATGTCAATCTCTTCGAGATTGCAGTGGATAGCTTGAAGGAAAGGGTGTTGAGAAATGGAGAAGACAAGGAAGCTCTCAAAGCTGAAGTTCAACAGTTGTGGCAATACATTTCCAACCTTTTCCATGGCACTTCATAGGCTGATTTGCTTCTTCCACCAAATCTTGGATCACCAGCCAATCAGCAGCATTTCAGTAAGTTGGTCCTCTATGGGAGGCACATGGATAGTTGGGTAGAAGAATTTGTGACCAAAGGGAGAGTTGTACTTGCAGAGCTTTATCAGTTGAAGTACAATGCTCATGATTTACACCAAGGCATACAGGGGTCGCAATAGATCATGGCAGAAAATAGGCCGGTGTTTGAGATCATTATCTCTGACTTGAAGATTGCACTTGATACTGTTGATTCAGCTGAACATAAGAAGATAGTTTCTACTTGGAAAGTGCAATATCTTTTCACAGTAAAAACTTATGACAGTATGAGTTCAGAGTTGACAGAATGGAAAGAAAAGGTAGTCGGCATCCTCAAGTTCGTCAGATCCTTTGTCTCTCAGATCTTGTGTTCATATGAGAAAGAAGATGGTACCCTGTATGATCTCGGGGAAGTGCAAGCAGAGTTCCAGACTCTCTTCTGCAACAACTTTAATGATCATATCAATGCTAGCAAGATGAGTCGTCTTGCTGCAATGACAATGAAATTTGACAAGGCTGCGGGTGAAGTTCATGAATTTCTTCAAATGGTTTCCAATGGTGAAGAAATGTTAGAGAATCAAAATATTGTTCTAGAGAGTATCAGTGTTCCTGGCAGAGATGCAGTCACTCACTTTCTAGAAGATATTGTTTCCCAGAATATCAACGGATGACATCACCAAAAAGCTAGAATGTTGATGAGGATGCATTTCAAAATAAAGCAGCTTTAAAACATATGCTTTTTGTTTTAAAGCATGTGCTTTCATCCTAATCTCATCCATTCTATATTTAGAAAGAAATCACCTTGTGATAGATGGAATCTTCTTTGCTTTAAAGCATTTATTTTTTGTATCTTTGTCTTAGAATAGTAATAAAGCTTGCAAGTTGGCAAGTTAGGGTTATTCAAGGAGATTTTAGGGTTCCCTACTCCTTTGATTTTAGTATAAATAAGGGCATCCTTGCCCATTGTTTGTAATGACTTTTGTGATAGCAAATTTGTTGTGCCTATTCTAGCCTAGAAACATTGTTATTCCAGGTGTTTGTTCACTTTGTGTTCATTATTCTCTAGTGTTTGATCGCTTACTGTATGCCTACCTTTTGCTGCAGTATTGCTGTCCTGGAGTTGTATTAAACTTTGTGATATTGAATAGAAGTCTCGTGCCTACTTTGCTTTGATATTCTATATCGATTCATTAAGTAATCGTCGTTAGATGTGTAGCTTCTGTAGCTTTCATTTTCATCTTTCATCATTAAAGTACTTTTAGTCTTGTGGTGTAAATCTAGAGGAAAACTGCTTAAGTTTTTGTGTTAACAATCATTCCTCATTCACTTTCAACTTGCTTTGCTCTGAATTTACTCAGGAGGTTGAAAGCATCATTAGTCTTTGCTAGTTGTAGTAGAAGTTTTATAAAAAGGAAAAAACCTCTTCTACAATGTTTGGAGTTTGATAACCTTGTGCTCGCAGCTGAGAATCAAAAAGAAGATAGGCGTAGTTTCATTCAAGTTATCTTTTTAGTGAACATCAGCAAGAAGGGGAACTCCCCCTTCCAATAGGAGAGTAGTTTATCTGTGCATAGCTTTCCGTTTCCAAATCGCATTCCAGAGGTGCGAATTGAAACGCCAACAATGAAGAAGGAAGAATCATTTTGGATCTAAAATTAATTCTCCAAATGTGCACAAAGAAGTTGAGGACTAGCACAATCACCGAGTATCTTATTCAGTGGAAGAATTTACCAATTGAAGAGGCTAAGTGGGAAGATGAAGATTTTATACAAAAACATCCACAGTTGATCAGCATTGAGGACAATGCTTTTCTGAAGAGGGGGCATGCTATACCCTTAATTTTACAATGGTATAGGGTTATGAGTTGTCATCTTGTGGCTACCTTAACTCTTAATTAAGTTATATAATCATTAATATAGACCCTAGGTGATATATTGTGGTATTGAAGTTAGACTGTGTGATATCCAAGGCTCGAGTATGGTATATATAGGAGGTAGGGGTTATATTATGAGATATGTTCTTCATTGGAGACTTTTGGAGGTTTCCCCCTTGAAGTGGCATATTATTATCAAGTATTTGCAGCATAATTACTATTATATTATTCTATTGTGCAATTTGTTTCATTACAATTCTTTACTCTGAAGTTGGTTATATGCATAACTATTGTTTCCAATCTCCTAGTATGCCCCTACCCTTGAGACAATTTACTAACATTTTTTTTCCATAAATGCAATCATAATAATAACTATGATTTCTATTAAATTCTATTGCATTGTAAGCTAAGGTGAATACAATAATGCAAGGTACAAGAATAACTATTATTTATAGCCACAGAAATTCACCCACATAATAACATTGCCACTAGTGACATTACATTGCATACCCATAAATTAATGCTAACTTAAACACAAGTAATCATATGAAAATGCATACAGTTATCAAGTTCCTCATGACCCTTGAGGACTAATGCAATATTATCGACATAAAAATAATCACATGCAACCTCCCCCTAACTCATAGAGCATTCACTAGACTATTTTATTTTAGTGGACAACAAGGCAACATTATACAACTATTAAATTAGGTGATCCTCTATGCCATGAGGTTGGTTAACCATCAATATGAAGAATAATAAAAGAGAATATCTATTTAATAATTCTATTCATAAACCATAATAATGATATCAAACTTAGCAAGGACTTGCAAGCTCTACCAAATAGGTTATGGACGGTTCAATACTTGGACTTTTGTGACCATTAAAATGCCTGGACAACTCTCCAATAAACATAGACATAAGAATGACTTACATTCGACTTAATACTTGGTCTCATATGACCCTTTTATATGCCTAGATGGCATTCCAAAACAACACAGATATAATAAGTATTTATATTTAGATTCACATGGGTAACATAAGTTTTTGATCCAACTCGAAATCTCTAAACTTACTAATAGGGCCATTCTAATATAATAAAGTGAATATATATATATATATATATATATATATATAATAGAGGTAATTGACTCTAGTTGAGGGTCTAGGTTCTATCTATTGTGGCAGTATGTAATAGACAAGAGTATTGGATTTATATCTAGTTATTAACATATCAAAATAAATCAAACAATGGTCATGTCAACATCTAAATGGGTCAATATATCCTAAACAATGGTTAGTAATACATTTGCAATGGATAGATCAAATAATCATGAAAAATAGGAATATCCCTATGTTTAGAAGATTAATGCACTCATATTTATAGAGATAACATTGCACGTGACTGTGGGCCGGGGACTGCATGGTCCTCTTGCAGCCTCTATGAAAATACCATAGCAATACATGTGAATAAAAAGCTTGAGCCTTGCGACCAAGGAATAATATGAGCTTAAAGTTCAATGACTTCATAATATAACTAGATCATAGCCATTATCAAGGATGATACAAATTTGAAGGTAATAACCACATTGATATTACCAAAGATAACACCAAGCCAAGATAACACCAAATCGATAAACCATAATACAAATATAGTCCACTTATGAAATTATTGTCTATTCACTAGACAAAATATAATAGAAATGTTATTGGATAGATTGAGCAATTGGGATGCTCATACCTATAGATTCTCCTATACATACTACCTAGTCTTCACACCATCCTTGCTTTCCCCTCCATAGCTATATGGCTCTATTACAATCAACAACTCTATATCTTAGACCACAGAGAAGAATTTAGAATGTTACTCCATGCAAGAATGAGTCTCTATCTCAAACTTAGTTGTGACCTCAAGAAGGAGAGATAATGGACTGGCTTCAATGCCCATCTCTTCTTTTTAATCATTTACACTACCATCAACTATTTCTAGCATCCACCATAGGATATGCAACTTAATGGCTCCATACTCCCATTCAGTAGTGGTTACAACATGTAACTTGGTGACAAAATAGGAAAATATAATAAGACCATAAGCATACAATTATCAATAGTAAACTTGAAATAAAATCATGCTATTAAACAATATCATATTATATAATCAAATCAACTATAATCTACATGATGAATAAATCATAACTATATTATACTATTGAAATAATAATAATCAACTCTTAAAATATTAAATTAGCTAATAAAATAAGCCATTACGACTCTCTTCGACAACACCTAATATGCTTTGAGGTGTTTATCAAGCTATTAAGTGGAAAGAGTTATCTAGCCTAAGAGGTTAAACTAGGTCAAACCCTCTTCCATAATATTAGGACAAAAACTAAGCTTGGCTTCTACCCAAGGAGAGCCAAACTACAAGGGGTCTACCCTTTTGTTGTATAGAGATGAGTCAACCAAATCCAACCAAGATCTAGAAAGCAAACTAGGGAAAATGACTAAACCCGAGATGATGAATATCTGCTAATAACTAAGTGTCAGAAACATATATCAGAAAACTTAAATTATAGCAAAGATTAGATAGCAAAGTAGAACCTGGATCTAGAAATAAAGGCACCAAAGACCAGGGCGCAAGGATGGCCTAGACCCTAATTAGGGTTTTGTAGAATCTTCTGATATCACATGACATGTACATGCAAGCTTTGTCTTCTTCCCAAAAAATATCTTTAGAAACTTGTTTCTCCAGCTTGTACACAAGAAAAGAGGAAAAGGTTGTGCTATGTATAAAGGGTTTTCCTTAGTCAAACCCTGTGTTAGTGTTTCCACCTCCACTACAATGATGATTAGATCCAAGAGTGCGTGCCATAGGAGGTAGAGGCCAGATCTACAATAAAGGATACAAATATGAATGAAAATGATGATGATTACCACAAGATGTGAAACCGTAGTTGATGAAGATAACTCAAGATCATACACCAACAATGAGAGTGATGGAGAAGGCTTGAAACTTTCTTTAAGACCTGTAAATAAACTTTAATAACATCCACAAGTAGATAACACTTTCAAGCATGATGAACACTTTATCATAGAATATCAAAACATGCGAGAAAACTCTAATTTTGCTTTAAGCCACTTAGTGTAAAATGAATTATAAAACTCCTTTATATATGCATTCTCACTCACAAACGACGAATAAAACAAAATGTGTCCAACATATACAAACTAGGGAGGTGTTCTAAGTCGACACCATAAGAGAGGGGCTATAGATCCCAACTACGACCAAGGTGCTCGAGTGCCTTGGGCCTTTAGCCCACAAATTTTGTGGAGTGTCAAATGTTGTGGGCTTAGTCCAATCCTAAGTTTATTCTATCAGATTTATTCATCAAGATCAATATTTTATCATTTTATGCTAAAAAATGTGTTAAAATAGGTCTCGACTAACAAAGGTAACATTTTAGGTCCAACCAGGTGCTAAACAAGGTGTAAAATGCTAGTGTACACATTTTATGATTTAACATTTAGCCCCAGCTTTGGCGTGGGTATGAACTTATGTTTCAACTCACACTAAAGGATGGAGAAGACAAATTTCAAATGCACAAACATAGAAGCCCAAAGAATTCCACCAAGTTGTGGTCTATAGTATCCCACAAACTTAGGATTCTAAGGTTCTAAACACATAAGCAAAGAGATTTTCAAACATGCAAGACACTGCAACATAACTCACACATACATGGAGTATTAAAAGAATTCATAAGAATACATGTGGAAGACACACAATACACAAATGTAATACACACCATATACAATGCATACACGCTTGGCATGAAGCATACACATAAGGCACAAATCATACACATAAAACATAGAGAGTACATAGAGAACACATGGAAAACATAATGAAGACACATAAGACATAAGTTCAAATATGATGTAAAAAAACAAACATAGAAACAAACACATGAATAAACACACAACACATGACTCTAACGCTAGCTTCCTCTATCACTAGGGGTCATGTGAAGAGAAGTGCCCTTGTGGATCACACACTAGTAAGGACCATTGAATTACTAGATGACCATGACAAGTCACATGAAGCACACGAGATAGCCAACTCCATTGCACTAAGTGGCTCATGGACTAAAAGGAAATGTCATAGGATAGTGAGGACCACTGAATCACTCAATGAGTTCCATGCCAACAAGTATGTAACCAAAAAGAGAGCATAGTGTGATGTATGCCCCCACCTTAAAGTGATTGCTAACTCATATAATGGAGAAATTGCTTTAAGGTAGAACAAACGATAAGACAGGCACGGGAGCTTTCCAAAAGCACATGCCCATAAGATATTTGTTCCCAAAAAGTACATTACACAAAGGGGTTGCCCACACAAAAGGCAAACTGAGGCGATACTATAGGCATGATACACAATGGCTTGTGTAGTCAAGGTATCGCACCGAGCATAGAAAGAAGGTGCCACTAAAATCAAAAAATACAAAGAAGAAATAAATTATATCATTATAACATAAAGGGATCTACCTAACTGGTGTCAATATGTGAATGGTTGTATAATAGGAGACATCTCAAGACTATAGATATATATGGAACTGTCATCATCTACTAGCTAGTAGAACTACAAAGACAAAGGAAGAAGAATCACTTGAAATCAAATCAAATAACAACCCTTTGGGTCAACAAGGGAGAAATGCCAAAGCATCCTATGCCTTGCATCGTCCCCAAAGGATACAAAAACAATACAAATTACAACATATAGAAGAATGATCATACAAATAGAAATATCACAGTAGATTTTAGTCCCTTTGTATCAACAAGGGAGAAATGCCAAAGCATCCTATGCCTTGCATCATCCCCAAAGGATACAAAAATAATACAAATTACAACATATAGAAGAATGATGATACAAATAGAAAGAATATCACAATAGATTTTAGTCCCTTTGTATCCTTGCACCTACAAGGGTGTCAAGGGTCATCCAAAGAGAGCTTAACAACAACAATAATAACAACATAAATAAAGTACCAAGCAACACATCACATGAGAAAATGATTATATGCACTCATAACATGATAAAAATAAAGTACCTCATTTGTGAGTCAACCTGAAGCAAATCATCCTCCTCTCAATCTTTCTCATCATATGTTTGGAAAGGTGGACAAGAAGCAAGAGGAACTATAGCACGTGAGGTATAAGGAACAAGAGACATACCTATATTTTCTTCAGATTCACTATCAAAATTTAGTACAATAGGTTCCATAGCGGCTTGTAAAGCTTTATCCTTCTCTATAGGAGACACAATAGTAGTAGATGTCTCTTTCGCATCTGTCGATGATAAATGCTTGCGAGGAGGGAGATTCTCCTCTCCTATGGCAAGGTGAGCCTAGCATGATGATGCTTATTTCTTTCTCTCATAATCTTATTTCACTTAGCTTTATTCATGATGTTTGTTAAGGGAATCGTAGTATCTTTCAACATGGGTTACTTTTATTTCTTTGCTTCAAGAACATTAGAAGAAATAGGAGGAACCACTGAAGGCTGGGAGACCATGGGGGAAGGATTCCTTAATGCAGGTTGCTCTTCCTTCTCAACTTATGAAGCAAGTGGAAGTACAAAGGCATCCTTAAGCAGTTGAGAAACCTTAGGAAATAACACATGCGAAATCAATTGATTTCCACTAGTCTCCATGGAGGCAGGTGTTATAAAAGTAACATTGTGATTGTGGGGAGGTCTATTTTATGCTCGAAGGTTGCCTCATTGTCCTTGAAGGGATGGCAGAGGGGGAACCTCAATATATCTACCAAACTATTGGGAACAGAGAAGAACCTTCGATTCAGGCTTAGCTTCATTCACCACTTGTGGGACAAGGGGAACTACTACCATAGCCTTAGAAGATTAAGGAGGTTCAGGGACATCACAAGGAGGAATATTACTAAGAGATAACTTTGCTATTTTCTTTGCTTTAAACTTTTGATATGATAAGTAGAATAAATTCTCTCTAGCTTGAGCAAAAATAAATTATAGAATTAGGAGGTAGTGAGCAAAACCAATCCAAGGTTGTGTCTTTGAGTTGCCTAGGAAAGAGTTTTGTCAAGATTACATCCTCAAAGAAGAAAAAACTATACATAGAGGTAAAGGCTACCACATGGCTGTTAGGGTCTCCCTTCCCATTATATTTCTCAAAGTGAGGGGTCTCAAACTTTTTGGGTATTTGAGTTCTTAAGATTGAATAGGACAAAGGGCTATAGATATAATGTGTTGTCATATTAGGTTTAGGTGGACTATTGCTTATGCTGAATCAGGTAGAGATTGGAATGAATTGGAAGGACTAGGTGATGGTGTATGAGTAGCCTTTTAGAATGTGATAGGAGGTTTAGATGTAGATGGAGTAACATCAGGTGTAGAATTTATGTAACTATATGGAACGGTACTACCATAATGGTGAATAAGATTCCCAGAAGACAACCCAACACATGTGGTAGCACTATTACTTGGATGTGTAGTAGTGGTGAGAATAGTAGAAGTATAAGTAGGAATAGGGAGTGTTGGTATGGGTGTTGAAACTTGAGTCCCTATTTAATTAGAAGAAGCGACATTGGTGATGATTTTGGTGCAACTAGATGCAAATAGAATGTTGTTATGCACTATATGAGAAAGGCCACACAAGACTTCCAATCCTTCTTGACCTTCGAGAAAAAGACTTCTTAGACTCTCAACAACAAGGATGACCTCTTTAGCTATGTGTTTTGAGCTTACAAAATGCTGGAAATTAGCCAACTCCATGTCCTGAATTTGACCTTCAAGAACATGAGCCACAAGGTCATCATTGTTGATGGATTCATGGAAGTTTGATGCTTCAGGGAGATGTGAAGTAGGGATATTAGGAAGAAGTGTTTGACCTTCTTGTGTGATAAGACTAGGAATTTGGGGTTTCGATGTATTGGTATCATTGTTATGCAAAGCATTAGAACCCATAATTCGAAGACTTCTTCACACAAGAATGTTAGAATTGGGGCACCGAGTCACAAATCTCAAAAAGCATCTGCAAGCTTTAGTAACACACAAGATGCACCAATAGAAGAAATGAATGATGTAGCAAAATAAGGATTTGAGTTTTTGTTTAAGTGAAGCAATATTTGATCAAATGTAAAGAAACATAATGCACATAAAATATCCTTGATCAAATTTAATTCTACTCAAATCCACTTAGATTTCAATAATGTCAATGCTTAAATCAAACTCAAATTTCATTGCTTTTTTCAAAATGTAGCAATTCAAAATTGTTCCTATCTTCACTATTCAATGCAAAATGACATTTGTAATGTTGTAGCACAAAGTAAATTCATATTTGAAATGCAAATGATAGAAAAAAAATCTGAAACTAAATATCGATCACTACCCTAAATTTCAACATTAACTAGGTTTTCACAAATTGCAACTTTTTGGACAAATTCTAGCAATGAAAAAGATTCAAATGCACAATGTAACACTATGAAATGATTTACTACTGCAATACCAATTAGATATGATGCAAAAATTAGAAATTTAATTCATGATATGATGATCTATCCTTATGAGATGCAAATAAAGTGACAAATATGCTTTTCTTCCAAGTCTAGAATGAAGTATTGGGTAAAAGCACAAACCTGTGTCACACTTTATAAAGGAATCGGCCAATAACAAAAAAAAATTTGAACTTCGACCTCATAAAAATGGCATTTATGTTTTGAATTTCAAATGATGTAAACTAATGAAATGTAGATCTCTTGATGAATTTTATGCTTGTAATTTTTTTAAAAAAATTAAAAATTATTTTGACATTTTTTTATAACTTTAAAAACAAATTTTGAATTGCTAAAAATTTCAGGAAAAAATGACTTTGAGTCCATGTAAAAAAAAAAGAGCAAACAATCTTATTTTTCCCTAATTTTTTTCCCAAATAGATGAGTTCAATATCTAGTCAATGGAGAAAAAAAATTAGTTTTCAATACATATTTTCTTCGCAATATTGTTTTAAAGTCAAACTTTACATAATCTGATGTTTTCATTCCATGTCAACTTTTGTATAATTTTTTTTTTATTTTCACAAAACCAATTATACCCTTTTGGAGAGGACTCTTACCTCTAGTGAACCATATAATTTTAAAAAAAAATGGATGTGTTTTGATATATTTTTTTAATTTTGTTGTACCCAACCAAATTTTTTACTTCTTTAAGGCATTTTGAAACAAGTTTAGAAAATTTTTCGTCAAAAAGTTAAAAAAGAAAAATTTTAAAAAATAGACGTCGAGTTAGGTTTTCTGGGTTTCATGAGATATGGATGTTGGCAAAACTTTCTAAAAATAGAATCTCCAAATCAAGTATCGCACTCGATTCTCATTGGTCGATTTTGCTTCACGATCGGCACGGTTCAGACGGAATCTTCAAACGACCAAGTTTTCTCTACTGGGTCATTTTTTCTTTTTCACAAGGTGAAGCATGAGCTTGAAAGTCATCAACACAAAAAAGTTCACCTGCCAGAATTCTTCGACGAGTTTCCAACGCTATTTCAACGACGCAAAACTGACAAACGGCCGTCGACTTGATGATGCACGCAAAATGATGCAAGATGGATCCAAAGTGAATTGAAAAGTTGGAAAATCATAAATTTGGCTAAGTCTAGTGAAACTGGGCACCCCTGGAGGCTTGGGGCGCCCATCTTCTCCTGTGTTAGTTTTTTTTCATGTTTTTGAGAAACGTCAAAAATGCTTCCGTCAGCTCTTTTCCGGTTAGTCAAACTTGGTCAAAAGTCAGTCAAAGCCAGGATTTCATCATATATATGTTTAACCTACTTAGATCACCCTCCGTCCCGCCTCGACAGTCATCAAAATGACCGAAATCGAAGATTGAACAGGAGCTGTGGGCACAAAAATTGAGAAAAGGTACAAAATTGAAAATTTTTGAAAAATTTTCTAAGTGTTGACAAACCAGGTGCCCTAGGAGGCTTGGGGCGCCCAAACTCTCCAGAGTTAGATTATTTTTTATGTTTTTTTTAAAAAACGTGAATCTCCTTCCGTCAGCCCGGTCCGGTTCAGTGTTGATCAGTTTGGCACATATTTCAAGGCGAATGGAAGGTACAATCAGCTCATTTTTCATCAGGCCTGCATATTTGCCAAATCATCAAACTTAGTTTCATCCCATCTGATATAAATTGATAGCCAAACAGGGGTCATGTGCATCTGAAATGTGCACGCAAACCAAGAAATTGAAGAAGTTGAAAAATTTGAAAAAATGGCTAAGTGTTGGAAAACCAGGCACCCCAAGTGGCTTGGGGCACCCAACTTGAGGAGTGTTAGAATATTTTCATGTTTTCAATGTTTTCTGACATGCTTTGTTACCAATTTTTGCCCATTGGCAGTTTCTGGGAGGTCAAACTTGGTCAAACAATGTCAGATCGTCAAACGGAGGCAGGGGATGGAATCTCAGTTGATCAATCTCCAAAATGTCAGGATCAGTCAGCTTTTTCAATTAATGATGACATTTTTCTACCTTGTTAAAGTCAGAGACAGGCCATATTTGAGTCAAAACTAGTGTTGAAGTGTCGAAAATAAAGAAAATTTTGTAAGCACTTCTTTCAACTCGCGTGTTCGATGACATCATCAAAGAAGATATTTTTCGTCATCTTGTACATGAAGCCATAGGCTCCTACAAAATAAGTATTCTTCCTATTTGAAGACATCCACTTGGATTTATGCTTTAAAAGATGCTTTCTTCATGGATGAGGGTGAAGTTTTCTTCTCACACAAATAAAATTGCTTTTTCGCCCAAAAGATTTATAAAGACAAGCTTTTGGCTTCTTTATCTTATTATCTTTTGCAGGTTGCATCCAGAGGAAAGATTTTATTTTTCTTTCAATAAAGATTTGAAGACCCAGACTAGGTGCTTTTTCAGTGTTCTTCATAGATTCAGGTTGAGGAAGAAGAGAGGCTTGCTTTTTCAGGGTCCTTGTTTCAAGGGGATCATTTTTTAGAAATCTGACTAAAGCTTTTTCAGTTTTCGTCAAGATGGGTCCATCCAGATTATCATCCTCTTGAAGATTGGGAGTTGTGCTTTTTTTCGAGAAACTACTTTTTTCCCGCTTTTTTGAGAAAATCTCCGCTTTTTCAAAATCTGACAATCTGGGTTGCTTCAAAATAGAATTGCCTACAAAACCCATGTGCCAACTTTTTTCACTCAGAATCAGCTTTTTTAGAAGAAATCAGCAAAAGAATATCAACAGATGACATCACCAAAAAGCAAGAATGTTGATGAGGATGCATTTCAAAAGAAAGCATCTTTAAAACATATGCTTTTTGTTTTACAGCATGTGCTTTCATCCTAAGCTCATCCATTCTATATTTAGAAAGAAATCACCTTGTGATAGTTGGAATCTTCGTTGCTTTAAAGTAGATTGCTTTAAAGCATTTGTTTATTGTATCTTTGTCTTAGAATAGTAATAAATCTTGCGAGTTGGCAAGTTAGGGTTAATCAAGGAAATTTTAGGGTTCCCTACTCCTTTGATTTTAGTATAAATAAGGGCATCCTTGCCCATTGTTTGTAATGAATTTGGTGATAACATATTTTGTTGTGCCTATTCTAGCCTGCAAACATTGTTATTCCAAGTGTTTGTTCAATCTGTGTTCATTGTAAGGGAAAGGACTTTTGTGATAGCAAATTTGCTGTGCCTATTCTAGCCTGCAAATCTTGATATTCCAAGTGTCTGTTCACTTTGTGTTCATTGTTCTCCAGTGTTTGTTCGCTTATTGTATGCCTACCTTTTGCTACAGTATTGTTGTCCTAGAGTTGTATCAAACTTTGTGATATTGAATAGAAGTCTCATGCCTACTTTGCTCTGATATTCTATATTGATTCATCAAGTTTTCATCATTAGATGTGTAGCTTCTACAGCTTTCATTTTCATCTTTCATCATTAAAGTACTTTTAGTCTTGTGGTGTAAATCTAGAGGAAAACTACTTGAGTTTTTGTGTTAACAATCATTCCTTGTTCACTTTCAATTTCCTCTACTCTGAATTTACTCAGGAGATTGAAAGCGTCATTAGTCTATGCTAGTTGTAGTAGAAGTTTTATAAAAAGGAAAAAACTTATTCTGCAGCGTTTAGAGTTTTATAACCTTGTGCTCGCAGCTGAGAATCAAAAAGAATATAGGCGAAGTTTCATTCAAATTATCTTTTCAACGAACATCAGCAAGAAAGGGAACTCCCCCTTCCAATAGGAGAGCAGTTTATCTGTGCATAGCTGTCCATTTCCAAATCACATTCCAGAGGTACGAATTGAAATGCCAACAAATTTCTAATCAGTGTCATCTCTGATTTTAAAAACCTACTTACAATAATTAGAAAAAAACTAATCAAAATATTAAAAAAAACATATTTGGATTCTAGACTCAGAGCTCTACGAAAGGGTTTTTTTTTTAAATAATTCATTTTGATTGAAGAAATATTCAGTTGAAGTTGAGAATTTTAGAAAACGAGAAAAAATGATGAGGTGGCTGCCAAGTGGACTGCCACATAGATAATTTCGGGCGAAAAGATTATTTGGGGGCAAAATCACTTCGCCTAAAATTAAAAAAATCCGGCGACCACCACCGGTCGGTGATTTTTTTTTTAAGAATTTTTTAAACTTAATTATATATAGGGGTTTACTTTTTGTTTTTTTACTCAATTCAAGCATCAAGGAGAAAATAGAAGAAACAGAATTTTCTGCAATAGAGGCTAAAAATTATTTTTTTTAATTTTTTCAATTCAAGCATTTGGAGAAACCGCACAAAAGGTGTTTTTTTGGCAAGAAAGGCTCAAATTTTCAAGTATGTAATATGATTTCCAACTTATTTGTAACTCATTTTACCATGTAGAAATTGAACTTCATGTGTTATTTATTAGGATGTATATGTGTTTGTAGGTGAATTAAATTAAGCAATTTGTGATGGGGAATAAAAGAAATAGATTAAGGTTGTATGACCAAAAAAGAGTTGAAAAAACTGTAGGAACATCTAGTCAAGAACAACCCATTGAAATTATTGATGAACAAGTTGAAAGGCGTGTTAATGAGCAAGTACAAGATGAAATTGGTAGTAGTGATAGACATTTTTTGCATGGAATGAAAAATCTTATGGAGATGGATGAGGATGCTCTTTTCAAAAACATTTCACCTGAACATATGTTACCTAAAAGCACAATAAAATTACACTCTAAAAGAATGTGGGATGAGTTTTTTGAAGATAAATCTCTAATTGGAAGAGCACAATTATGTGCAAAGTTATTTAGGTGAAAAGAAATGACCCCTATTTTGGAGTTGTTAAGAGTTGATAACAAGAAAAAATTTTCAAATTTAGTAAATCAGATAGTAATTGAAAACTTGCAAACAACATTGGATTCTATTCAAACCAAGAGTAGAAGTTCTGATTTAAGTGTTGCACTTAGAGCATTGATGACTCTAATTTCT
Organism: Cunninghamia lanceolata; assembly: GCA_027924645.1. Lineage (NCBI taxonomy): Eukaryota > Viridiplantae > Streptophyta > Pinopsida > Cupressales > Cupressaceae > Cunninghamia > Cunninghamia lanceolata. The sequence continues at coordinate 403,252 of BSBN01001034.1, forward strand.
AGTAAGAAATTATCACATAGAAGACAAGTTAAAGCAATTTGCCCGATTAGTAAATGTATCTAGGAGAACTATTCAAAGATATATCAATAAGAGAAATAAATTAGATGAAAATATTGAAAATAATTGGGTAAATATTTGTCGAGTCCCTCGGAGAGAGAATTTCAGAAGATGTAAAACAAAAAGTAAATTGATATTGGACCAACAACTCCCATGTTTCTTCCAATAGAAGGGACACTATACAAATAAAAGACAAAGATGGTAAAAAAATTTCTCATCTAAAGAATTTTATAGATACAACACAAAGTGAATTTATTGAAGCATTCAAGCAAGAATTTTCACAAGTGAAGATTTCTCAAAGGATGTTTGAAAATTTACGACCAAGTTTTGTATGTATAAATAAAGTACGTGAAACTTGTTGCTGTCAAAATCATGTTGAATTTGATCTACACCTACAGTCATATAAGAAACTTATGGCAATAGTTAATCCAAATGTAGCCATCCCTGGAAGTACAACACAATTTGTTAAGTCTATCTTATGTGAAAAATTAGAAAATTCAGATGAATTCAATGTATAGTGTATAAGAAATATATGTGTGGATTGTGGAAATTTGATGAAATTTTTACCATTTGAGAATATTGATCATTCAATGTCAGTTGTTTGGAAGAGATTTGAATATGAGAAATACTCAACGAAGTCAGGAGTTGAATCTAGAAAAATTATTTTGAGAGAGTGAATTGCCCTGCAACGAGTTTATGAACAAATTTTGTAACATTGTATAGCCACATATCCAACATTGTCATGGCGCAAGATGGCAGGCTAAGCAATTTCGTGACTCAAAAAATTGTTTTCTGCTGGGTTGTATTTTCTCTATTGTAAATTTTTCTGAAAATATACATTTAGTCCTCAAACTGAGATTTAAAGTCAATATTATCATTCATAGCAAGTCGCAATCTTTGTACAAGTTTTCTATAGACATGCTGAGTTATTTGTAGATGAGGTAGAGAGTATCGAAGATGAACGAATTATCATCAAGGAGGTTCACTTTTATATCAGTGATGATACGGGTTATGATAGAAGCTATGTAGCACATTGCTTTCAAATGTTTTTTGAAGATTTGGGACAACGTGGTATTGCTGCATCACAACACTAGATTTGGTCTTATGGATGTGCTGATAAGTGTTGATTTTATTATTATTTTTTTATTTTTTTATTTTTAATTTAAAAATTTATATTTAATTTTAAGATTTGAATTTTTAACTAAATTTTGGTTTTCAAATCATTGTTTATATATAACTATTTATACAGGACAATTTAAGTCTTTAACGCAACAACATGCTAAATTTGGCATAAAGTTTTTGTGGAATTTTTTTGAGAGTGGACATGGAAAAGGAGAGCATGATGGAGCAAGAGCATGTGTAAAATGTGCACTTCACCAATATGAACTTGTAGGTAATATATACTAGATACAAAATTTACAAAATAATTTAAAATTGTTGAATACTTTTATGTAATGATTTATGTAATTGATCTATGTATGTGTATTGTAATAGTTGGATGTACATGTGAACTTTTTTAAATTCTTAAGCCTCTTACCTGGGCATTGCACACCAACATGAAATTGCAGGTAACACCATATGAAATGCAAGTCAAATTGTTGAATGGTGCAAAAGCCATTTTGCTACCTGTGACTCAATATACAACAAACGCTATTTTTGGGAAGTTAAAGGTATGTTAATTGAATTTATGTTATTTGAAAACTTTAATATTTAAATTTAAGTACATGTGCATGTGATTTAATTTCAAATTTAAATAGTTTTAATTGAGATGCTCAAAAATTTGTTCATACGTGCATATATTGATCGATCGAATCCATATAATTGTGAAGCTATTAATGGTGTTAGAAGTTTGCATCAAATCATGACTAGAGGACATAGCAAACCTCTTTCTAATCAAGTGAGAAAAATCTTGTTTTTGTGTTGATTGCATTAAGAACAATGCAAATATTCTACAATGTCCAAATGTAAGGGATGGATATGTTTCACAATGGGAAATGAAACAAATAGTATCAAGTCGTCCTTTTAAAGACAGTGAGATTGTAGATGTATATGATCCTATATATTCAGTTGATTATGAATGTGTATCGATTTAGTTGTTATAGGTAAGTTACAGAATTGATTTATATTTGAGATTGTAATAAAGTTTTGAAATTTTGATTTACATTGTTCAACTCAAATGTACATTTACATGTTTACTTGTGGTGTGTATAGGAGATATTTTTGTTGTGGTTATAGATCCTGACAATACAGAAGGTGTAGATTACTATCTACTAAGATGCACACAAGTAAAATCAAAATTGTTATAATAAATGACAGATGGTGATGGACAATCATATCCCATTGGATCAGTTGTTGTTGAAGGCACCTATTATCAACAAGTAAATATAGATAAAAATGGTATTATATTTATTGAATATATGCTAGGACAAAAGGTTCTACACTACAGTCACTTAGTTTTAGCAACAAGATTAAGTTTGGAAACATTACAAAAAAGAGGACGTGGCCAACAAAAGTGGAGGTTGTCTATTGAAGATCATAAAAAGATTTTACAGATAATAAAAGATAGAGAAGATCCAGATTATATGTACCAAGAACTCTAACTACATTATTGAAGAGCAAGTTGAAGCAATCAATACATCCAGTATGAGGTCTATGCCTATAAGGGTTTCAAGTTCTAAAATTGAACTTCATGTTGTGCAGGTATGATATCTAAACTATATATAGATAGTCTTGGATGTCTTAGGTGTCTAGAGGAGTCTTAGGTGTCTACCTGTGTCTTAAGTATCTTAGGTGTTTTAGGTGTCTACCTGTGTCTTAAGTGTCTTAGGTGTTTTAGGTGTCTAGGTGTCTTAAATGTCTTAGGTGTCTAGGTGTCTATGTCTTAGGTGTCTTAAGTTGTATGTCTTAAGTTTCTTAGGTGTCTTAAAGATCTAGGTCTTAATTCTTAGGTGTTTTAGAGGTGTCTTAGGTCTTACAGTTTCTTAGGTGTTTTAGGTGTCTTAGCTGTCTTAGGTGTCTACATGTGTCTTAAGTATCTTAGGTGTTTTAGGTGTCTTAGGTGTCTACCTATGTTTGAAGTGTCTTAGGTGTTTTAGGTGTCTTAGAGGTGTCTTAAATGTCTTAGGTGTCTTAGGTGTCTAGGTGTCTAGTTCTTCTAGGTGTCTTACTGTACGTCTTAAGTTTCGTAGGTGTCTTAAAGATCTAGGTCTTAATCCTTAGGTGTTTTAGAGGTGTCTTAGGTTTTACAATTTCTTAGGTGGTTTAGGTGTCTTAAAGGTGTCTACCTGTGTCTTAAGTATCTTAGGTGTTTTAGGTGTCTTAGGTGTCTACTTGTTTCTTAAGTGTCTTAGGTGTTTTAGGTGTCTAGGTGTCTTAAATGTCTTAGGTGGATAGGTGTCTTAGGTGTCTTAGGTCTTAGGTGAGGCCACTGAGCTTCCACCTTCATTTGGTTGGACTTGTCAGTATAGAATAAATATTTCTCGAAGCTAAGGGAAGCTCTTTTTTTTTATTATCATGTAGGGGTCTCAAACTTAACAAATAGGTACATTAGAGCAATTAGAGTCACTAGATCTTTCAAATAATAAGCTACATGGAGAGATTCCAATTGAACTACTAAAACTCTCATTGATGAGTGTTTTCATTATATCTAAGATGTTGAAGAGGGAGGAGAAATTCCGTGGCATTGACCTATGTTGAGTGGATGGCAAGTTTTGCTACTGGATTTTGGGGGGCTTTTGGAATCTTGATTGTTAAAAGGTATTGGAGAATTTATTGATGAACATACATTCATCAACATAAATATGCAAGAGCTAGAGTCACTTGGATTTATAAATAGATTTATCAACATAAATAGATGAACATAGATTCATAAATAGATTTATTGATGAACATAGATTCATAGTCTTAAGATGTTTCATGTGACCAAGACCTAGAGTCACTTGGATGCTAGTGCTTAACATAGAATTTCATGCATCACACTAGCATCTTGCATCTATTTGGCACTAATTGACTATTTCTTAGCATTTTTCATCACCTTCAACAATGTTGCAGATGCTTCATGTAATGCCTCCATACCTCTCAAAATAGCATTCTTTGACCTATCTCCCTCATTTTCCCTCTATTCTTACATTTTTAAGTCATATCTCTTTTTCAAAAGGAATCTATGGAATTTTTTAGCTATCTAAATTCTACAACTTCATGATATTTTGTGAACCATTGGTCCTATTATTCTCATTTGTAACATTCTTTTTGGCATTCCAAGAAAGGATTATCCATGGTTGTGTTCTTATTTAGTTGGTCAGTTTGCACCTTCATTAACTAGGTGATTAGGTTTCATTTACCTTCTTTTTATTTCTCTTCACTAGTGTAATCCATTCGACCATTAAATGTAGTCATGGAAACTAGATATTTAATTATTTTAATGAGTCAAATACTCTACAATCATGCTAGGAGCTTGATAATATTATTTTCATTATTTTGTAAAGTCCTAAAAAGAGGTGGTTATAAATTAGTTAAAAAATGGGAATTATATATACGAGTTATTTTGAATTGTAAAGAGCTCTTTTCTTCTTTTCTGAGGTCCACCTTTTTGGAGGTTTTTCTCCACTCAACACAAGCCTTCCATAGAAACTATTAGAAGACTTTGTGCCCCAATTTTAGAAAAATTGGAGACTTTTCCTAGACTTTGGTTAATTATTCCCCATCGATTGCAAGCTCTTTGTATGTTCAACTTGTAATCATTTCTCCATATTTTCCAAGGTTATACTTTTAGTTGATTAATTCCTCTTGTTTTCCTTGTATATTGAAGGGATAAATTATAAAACTATTTCTCTCTTTTGCTGATGTTATATACATGAACTAGAGGACTTTGCATTTCTATTAGTTGTTTCCATTAGTTCTAGTTAAAGTTCAACATTTTGAAAACACCTTTATCTTTAGTGTGCCTATTTATTTAAGAAAATGATTTTTCTTGTTTATAAAAATGGACTACCAATAATGCACCTTTATTGAAAGTTAATAATTTCTACATGAAATGTGTCTTATGGTTGTATTTTGTACATTTGTGTATATTATTTCTTTAATAGTAGTAAGTTCTAAGAGACTTGAAAAATAGAACATATTAAACCGTTTATGATCCACATGTTCAAAATGTACACAAAATATACATAATTTGTGCTATATTTCCAATAACTAATTACAATTTAAGTGCCTACATACTTAATATTTACAATTTTGAGCATTTAGAAGGTCCATTTTCCAACATAATTGATTTAAATTTGGATCATCCAAACAATATAAAGTTGATTAACTTTTGAGAGTGTTACAAAATGTTAAATGAGTTTTGTTATAATGGAAAAACATTAAAAGAGAGATATTAAAAGTTGAATATTTTTTAATATTTAAATTTCTCAAAACAGTAATCAATTTCAAAATAAATGGTATCTCAGTTCAAGATTATATGTAAAATAAATCCATCTAGGAGGCTTTAAATAAAAATTTATGATAAAAAAATGTTAATTCAATTTTTTCACATTAATTTTAAACTTATCATTACCAGATTTTTAAGTTTGTAATTTTTTTAAAATTAAAATAAAAAAAGGTGAATAATAACAGAGACATTGAATAAACCCATGAAGTGACAAAATTTTCTTTTATTCATTTATAAAAATGTAATATTATTTTAAATTCAATCTTTATAAAGAATAACACTAACACTAAAGCATGTAACTTAATTAGAATCATAAGAATATGAAATTTCATCATAAAAGGAATACTAAGAAATATAAAGATAAAATACCAAACTCTAAGGTGTACCAAGATAATTAATCCAAATGTCCAAATAATTAGGTTGCAACCACAACATCTATCAAAATTCCTCTCTTTTATGCTTTGATTTTCAGTGTATATTTAGTTAGTTCTTGTTTCTGCTGTGCAGGTGGCAAGGTGTACCAAGATAATTAATCCAAATGTCCAAATAATTAGGTTGCAACTACAACATCTATCAAAATTCCTCTTTAATGTTTTGATTTTTAGTGTATATTTAGTTAGTTATTGTTTCTGCTATGCAGGTGGCAAGGTGTACCAAGATAATTAATCCAAATGTCCAAATAATTAATATAAAGAATGTAAATCATAATATAAATTTCAAAATTTAAATATAAAGCATGTGACTCATAATAAGAACGTCTCTAAGATATAAAACATAAGTGTATACATATAATGTCTAAATATAAAACATGTGACTCAAATACATCTAGATAAAATATAATATAACATGTAAGTCATGTAATGTCTGGAAATGTACTGTAAATATATAAAACATCCAAGAATCATAATAACAACTCATAAATTATGTCTCACCCTATGAGTGGATTGAGCCTTACTGTGTCTTGAGCTATGTCTCGAGCTATGACATCCTGATCCTTGATTGGAGCCATTGACCGATCCGTGACCCGAGCACTGTGCTAAGTTGTGGGTCTGGGTCTGCAAATGAAACACCATAAAATTTTCAAATTCTATATATATATATATATATATATATACAAATATAATATATGTTTTGATTTTAAATAAATAAACAATACTTGACAAATCTAAATTATTACCTGACATACATGGTATGCATCATGAAGAGGAGTCTCAATAGAAGCATGACCGGATCCTGCAACCTATATATATGACATGTGTTGAATACAATATATAAGCATATATGTGTATTTAGTTAGAAAACTTGTACACTTGATTTCTATATGTAGAAAGTTAACTTGATATGTGTGTGTGTGTGTGCTTGTGTGTGTACACTTAAATCAAACTTATATGTACATGTGATATATAGACCTAGTTTTTAAATACCTCGTGATGATGACTAGGATCGCCAACATGATGCAAATCTCCATATCCATCTTGTAAAATAGTAGCACAAGTCTAATACATATGTACATTTAAGATTGCAATCAAGAGTCAAAGCTTCTTGATGTATATGATTTTATTTAAAATTGAACTTATAATTTTTAAATATATAATTTATGAATTTATATTATAATTTTTAAATAAATTGTACCTCAGCTACACCAGCAAAGGCCCTCCCAATCCCACTGATGTCAAAATCATGGAGATGTAATGATACACATGTAGATGGTGTACTCTCAGTGTTGAAAAGAAGCTTGCTATACTCACCTCCCATAACATGTGCAGTAACCTCAATCTCAGGACCAACTAGAACATTCAGAGGGGTGGAGCCTGTAGGACCAACTAGAACATCCTGGTGTCCCCCCAAACCCTGTGAACCTGACTCACCATGCCTCCTCTGTCTACCAAAATATTGCTCAAGATGTGAGGATATAGCATCAAGTGGGATTCCATGCTAATCACTGATGAACTGGTATGAATCTCATAAATCACTAGCTAGGCATCTAATCATATTCTGCAAAGCACTCTCTCCACTAATCTATGCCACATCATGTGGTGATGGTATATCAGCATGAATGTAACGATTTGAACAGCTGGTCGACGTGGCCTCAGTGGATGGAATATCAATCCTCATGTGTAAAAAATACCTGCCAACACAATCAGATGACAACTGATCAACTTCAGTGGCAATAGTTACCATTCTCTCAAAAAATGTGCATCTCGAGGGGGTCAATGATGGTTGGGCGGCATTTGCTAGTTCCACATGTTTTGGAAGAACCAAAAGATTTGGGCCAACTAAGGACCTCTTGTGCTAAAGAGGTGGCACATCTTGTCTTCTATACTCAGGTCTCTCTATAAAGCTCCCTTTCCCTTGACCAGCATGTTTAGGGAAAGATGTATAATCGACAGATAAATCTAAATGGAACTCTACATATAATTGTTTGCAAAAATAAAATGGCAACTTATCATTGTTTGGCCATTGGTGATGAGCTGCCAAAAACCCAGGATAGATGAAAGGACCGACAACTGCATCCACACACTTGCTGGGAGAATAGCCTCTCACTCTCTCTTTTCCCCTATAAGAAGAGAACATGCTGAGAACATTTTCTACTGAAACTAGCTTAGAAATAGATGGCCATTTCTCCACACCGACAACACTATAAGCAAGCGATGCATAAAAATTGTCAACACTAATGTCATAATAGGGATTGTATGATCAAACAACTTGGATCATACATGTTATCCCATCCTTAATCCTAACCAACCTATCTCTACCTGGTAGGTTTGGTGTATTGTGAATAGTACTACTTAGTTCATCCAAAGCTCTTTGAAACCTTTGAATGGTCTTAGCATATAATGTAGAATTATCACCACCGTCAGGTTGACCTGACTGATGTGATTGATGTGAAGATTGGTCATCCATGTGGACCTAATTTATCTGCAGTATGATAATTAAATTTTCTATCAAACATATTGTATGTCACGATGTAAATAAATCTACATATAAATTTTCCAACTACTACATACATATTTAAAAAATCCATGATATAAATGCACGCGTGCTTCTCAAATAAACCTACACCTTAGATTCTTGCAAATACATAAATAATAGGCATATCAACCATAAAACATAGAACTAGGAATGCATGTAGAAAATCCAAATTTAAACTCACATGTAGCATGTACAGCATATTGACATGACATCCATATACCTATATCATAATCCTATACATAAATTTTGACAGTTTGGCCAAAATCTCTCCTTTCATATGATACATTCTTTTCAAAATTTTAGTTGTATTTTACAGCTAAAATGTTTAAATACAACTATACAATTGTCAAATTTAAGCCCTAGTTAGAGTCATATATATCTAGTGTATGTTGTTTCCTTCTTTAACTATGTTATTCCCTAGCATTTGATGGGCAAATTTGAATGGATAACCTTACAAGAGATAAAAGTGCATGTCTTGCATTGCTGTAGCACTTGATTTGACCTATTTTATGTGTGAATTGACTCCCACCCAATGCTAGGAAACAACATACCTGTATAGCTATATTTAAACATTTTAGCTGTAAAATACAACTAAAATTTGATAGTTGTATAGCTATATTTAAACATTTTAGCTGTAAAATAAAACTAAAATTTTGAAAAGACTGTATCATATGAAAGGAGAGATTTTGAAAAGACTAAAAATAGAGGCATACAGTCTTCAAAGACAACAAGGGATTCATAGACAAAGTCAATCATTAATGCATGAAGAGGAGTTTTGCAATATGACAATGCCAGACTGTTAGTTTATACTAAAAATCTGAGTAGAGATAGTGTGCTATTTTAAGATAGTTCTAAGACCATAGAAAACCTTGTAAGGACTGTCAAAACTGTTTAAACTTTGCATAATAGTGAAGAAAAAATGCATGAGTTAAGAAAGTGACAAAAGAAGAAAACAATGTATACCTTGCCATCATAGGATGCAATCATTATGTGTTGTTATGGAGCCAAAGAATCTTGATGGATAGAATCATCAATACTTTGTGTTTAATACTATGTAAGAGTCCTAAGTTTCTTTACTTTATCCTGCATTAAGTAGTTGATGTAGAGGCAGTTTGGATAGAAGGAAGATAGACAAGATGACAAGGTTCTACTACACCCCAAAAGCCCAAAATCAAAGGTTAGATTGCAAAAGTGGGAACAATAGTTAGGGGCTTTGATTTCTTCATGGAAAATGTGTTTAGACATGTATTGGGACCCATCCCATCCATTGGCAAAGGCAGGTCAAACTTCTGGTTAGCACTTCCTTCACAAACCTAAGAAATGGCTTGTAGCCCTTTAAAATGAGAACAATCCTAATAACTTGTGATACAGGTCTTCAAATGCAGATCTTAGACAATTATAAGATACCCATTAAGGCCCCTTATCACTAGCATGGGTTGTTTTGGATGGAATACCCCAACCTATAACTCCTCTTAATGGCCTAGAGCCCCAATTAGGCCAAAATTACAAAGAGACTACCCTAAAACTCATGCACAAAACTCCACCAAGGGTTTGAACATTTAGATTACCTACCAAAACAAAGGATTTTGTGGGTTTTGTACTTCTACAAACTGTCGTTCGAAGAAATGCCTCTATGGTTACTCCAATAGGCTTAATACATGGTCTTATTAAGCCTCTTCTACCAAAACTTGCAAACACCAACTCTCCCACTCCTGCAATTAGTCAAAACACTTGAAATACACATGGATACATCCATCCCACTAGTCTTATGGTCTTGAAAGACAGTGGGATGGCTATTCTTCTATAGTTGGAACAAAACCCTTGTTTAGGGTTCTATAAGACTGTTTTTAAACAAAACCTTATAACTCCCTTCAATGCTACTTCCAAGACTCCAAACTACATTCAAATGACAGATAACTCAATGTAATATCCAATCAAAACATGAGGAGATAAGAACAAATCCATACCTTCACTGTGTATGGCTTGTAGCAATGGGTTTCCTTAAGGAAAACAGAGATTTCAGTAAACAGTCTCAAGGAAAATGCATACAAATTGCTTTCTATGCCAAGTCACAGCCTCAAATCATTTTTAAATGAAAGGTATGACACCACACTTCACCTTCCAACCATCTATAATTCATGACAATGCCGTACTATAGAATTGTATGGACTATTTCTACAAGAAATTTAGAAAATAACAAAAAGACAACAGAGAATTGGTTTGTATTGCATAGAACTTCTTTCACCCCCTCCATGATCATGTTCAAGGTGATTTTAAACTTGTTCACACCTTGATTTACTCCTTGAAGGTAGTTTGGTTCGATGGGAAGGTTTACAACCACTTCTTCCCATCGAACTTCCTTGACAGTTTTGGAAACTACAACTAACTACCAGTTTTGTCCTTACATGTTGAGGATTGTTTAGGCTTAGAAAGTGCCTTCAAATAGTTTATAATGTAATTAGGCCTTGAACAAGCCATTTCAACTCCTTGACATGCCTTTACAAGGCTTACAATATGAGATTTTACATGACTGCCTTTTACATGCCTTGGGAGGCTTACAAACATGACTACCTCCTACAAGACAACAATAGATATTTTGACATGGTCCTTATTACATGAATGAGAATGGTCTTCAAGACCTTATGAAATCAAAAAACAAAAATGAACATCAAAACAAGTTATGAAGTTGAATGCCTCATGGAGGCCACCTTGTGTTAGGTGCTCCTGCACTAGTAGTAGTTAGTATCACAAGCATGTTCCTACATGTGAGATTGAGTAAGAGAAACAACCGAAGTCTGAGCATAACAAACACCTTGTACTCTTGAATTATAAACATTGAAGCTATAGATAATGTCTTAAGAGGGGCTTAATCAAATTGACTAGGAAAAGACAATCTGACATTCAATAAAGAAAAATTCTCTCTTGTGAGATTTCTAAATGTGATTAATTTTTTTGTAGCTTGCATTATGTGAATGAGATTTCAAGTTTCATGTAGTTTTCTATTCCATCATGGTATGAGGTAGGCGTGGCTCTAATAACTTACTGAGAACTGTGGCTCTACTAACTTACTGAGATCTATTGAGATTCATGTTCATTGATCATTGCAATGACCTGAAGGAGTTTGTATGTGCTTTAGAAGACTTCATGATGTTTGAAATAGATCCTTGGAACCTATACAAAAATTGAAGGTAGAGAGAGACAATACCAAGAGCTCTCACATGTAGAAGAGATTAAGACCTATTTAACTAAATGTAGATGCAATAAAACATGGTGATAGTTAGCATGTGAGGAAAGCAGTGTAGTCATAAAAGAAAAGATAAACAAAGTTCTATATGCTAGACCCTTAGTGAGCACAGTTGGGTTTATATACTATGAACACCTATAAGAGCTTCAAAAGACCTAATATGAACAAGCAGAGATCCCCCAAAAGAGATCCACAGTTTGAAAATGGATAGTGACAATGATAAAGGGTAGATCTAGTGTCAGAGAAGCTATAGTTTGGGACATTGGTCTTAAGTTAACATCATCGGTGTATGTTGTTTCCCTCTTTAACCATGTTATTCCCTAGCATTTGATGGGCAAATTTGAATGGATAACCTTACAAGGGATAAAAGTGCATGCCCTACATTGCTGTAGCACTTGATTTGAAAAAGACTGTATCATATGAAAGGAGAGATTTTGGACAAATTGTCAAAATTTATATGGGACAAACTGTAACAAAAATAGGAATACATAGATGAAGAGAGATGGATGTTTCAAGTGATCATGGTTATAGCCATTAGCCACTTGCTACTTCTGATCACCACAACCTTTTCAATAACTTATGCATGCATTCTTTCTTGAATGGTTTCAAGTTGTGATTAATTTTCCATCACCATAACCTTGATAAAAACTTGTGCACAAAATATAGTAAAGAAGAATTTCAATCGTTCCATACATCGTGCCATACAAAATTTTTGACATAAAATACCAAGGTGAAGATATATACATGGTGCCATACAAAATGTTTGATAGAAAATTTGCATGCCAAGGTGAAGATATATACATGGTGCCATACAAAATGTTTGACAAAAAATTTACATGCCAAGGTGAAGATGGCATACCTGGTGACAAGACTGTTGAAAAGGGATAGTGATAGTGATAAAGGATAGATCTAGTGTCAGTGAAGATATAGTTGGGACATTGATCTTAAGTTTACATCATTAGTGTATGTTGTTTCCTTCTTTAACCATGTTATTCCCTAGCATTTGATGGGCAAATTTGAATGGATAACCTTACAAGGGATAAAAGTGCATGTCCTGCATTGTTGTAGCACTTGATTTGAAAAAAAGACTGTATCATATGAAAGGAGAGATTTTGGACAAACTGTGAAAATTTATATGGGACAAACTGTAAAAAATATAGGAATACATAGACGAAGAGAGATGGTTGTTTCAAATGATCATGGTTATAGCCATCAGCCACTTACTACTTCTGATCACCACAACCTTTTCAATAACTTATGCACAAATTCTTTCTTGAATGGTTTCAAATTGTGATTAATTTTCCATCACAACCTTGATAAAAACTTATGCACAAAATACTATAAAGAAGAATTTCAATCATATAGGATGCATGTTTATTTCAATCGTGCCATACAAAATCTTTAACAGAAAATACCATACAAAATCTTTAACAGAAAATACCAAGGTGAAGATATTTACATGGTGCCATACAAAATGTTTAACACAAAATTTGCATGCCAAGGTGAAGTTGGCATACCTAGTGATGAGACTGTTGCAAAAGGTGGCAGGAAAGTGCTTTGCGTGAAAGACCTTCAAACCCTACCTTGTTGTCACTATCAAAAAAATTGGTGCCGTGAAATGTGGTAATTTCTTCTTTTTTTGTTTTTAACAGTATGATTTCGGGTGAAATAATCTCGCCCCCAAATAGTCTTGCCTGAAAATAGCTTGCCACATATGCACCACGCAGTGACTACGTGGATTCAGGCAAAATTATTTGGGGGCAAAATTGACTCACCTAAAATTATTTTGTTGGTCGAAAGTGTGACACAGCTTCATGCTTTTACCCTAATATTTCTTTTCCAAATTTCAAATGCAAGGATGCAAGAATGTTTTAACCAACAAGAATGACAAGGTACAACAAATGCAAATAATTTTAAACAATCTATCAATGCAACAAGATCTGAAACAACTCAAATCTATAAACCCTAGGTTTAAAACTAGCTAGATTTTCTAAAAATACAAGGTTTCTACAAACCCTAGTTTGGAAACTATGCAAAAATTAACTATGTATGTATGCAAAATGATTAATGAACTCAATCCCAATCAGATCTAGGATAGTAAACAACTCAGATCTAAAAGAAGAAGGATGCAAAAGTGCAAGACAAGTCAAGTTCATGAAAATGTTAAGTGGAAAAGAGTGATCTAGCCTAAGAGGTTAAACTAGGTCAAACCCTCTTCCATAAACATTAGGACCACAAACCGAGCTTGGCTTCTACCCAAGAAGAAGAGCCAAACTATAGGGGTTTTGCCTTTTATTATATAGAGATGAGTCAACCAAATCTAACTAAGATCTAGCAAGCAAAGTAGGGCAAATGACTAAACCCTAGATGACAAAGATATGTTAATAACTAACTATCAAAAATAGATATCAGAAACTAAAAGTACAATAGAGATCAAAGAGTAGAGAAGAACCTAGATCTAGAAGCAGAGGCACCAAAAACTAAGGTGCTTGGGCATCCTAGAACCTAATTAGGCTTTAGTAGAATCTCATTATATCACCAGACATGTACCTACAAACTCTATCTTCTTCCCATAAATTATCTTTAGAACCCTATTTCTCCAACTTGTACACAAAAAAGAGAAAAATGGTGTGCTGTGTATAAGGGCTTACCTTAGTCAAACCCTATGTTGGTGTTTCCACCTCTACTACAGTGATGATTAGATCCAAGAGTGCGTGCCCTAGGAGGGAAACAACCATATTTGCAATATATGATAGAAATATGAATAAAAATGAGGATGATTACCACAAGATGTGAAACCCTAGTTGATGAAGATAACTCAATATCATACACTAACAAGGAGAGTGATGGAGAAGGCTTGAAACTTCCTTCAAGACCTGTAAACAAACTTCAATAACATCCATAAGTAGATAGCACTTCCAAGCATGAAGAACACTTTATCATAGAAGATCAAAACATGTGAGCAAACTCTATATTCGCATTAGGCCAATTAGTGTAAAATAAATTATAAAACTCCTTTATATATGCATTCCTACTTACAAATGATGAATACAACCAAATGGGGCCAACATATACAAACTAGGGAGGCATTCTAAGATGACACCACAAGAGAGGGGCTAAAGATCCCAACTGGGACCAAGGCGCTCGGGCACCCTAGGCCTTTAGCCCCACAAACTCTAGGGAGTGTCAAATATCGTGGGTTTAGTCTAATCCTAAGTTTATTCTGTCAGGTTTATTCATCGGGATCGACATTTTATCGTTTTATGCTCAAAAAGGTGTTAAAATAGGTCTTGATTAACAAAGGTAACATTTTAGGTCCAACCAGGTGCTAAAAAGGTGTAAAATTCTAGTGTACACATTTTACAATGTAACACAAGAATCACATACACTCATATTATTGAGTGAGGTTCTCAATAAATTTGGTTCAACCATTGACTTGTTCCCATCTATCATCTTCTCCTCGATGATACTCTCCCTCGCCGCATGGGTGGGGAAAAGGTTATCCTGCATCCATGATCTCGTGTCCAACCATATAGTAGTTAGTCCGTTATGATAATAAATCATAATCACAATTTGAGTAAATATCAATTTTGCATATAATCAATTTCCATATCATGAATATTTTGTCAAGATAAACAAAGTATCATTTGTCTCATTATAGTGCAATACAAAATGGAATATTGAATATTAATTTTAATTTCAAATTAAAAAATACAAGTCATATATTAGATCTAAAAATGAGACCCTGGTGGGGTAGCCAAAGGCGGTAGACTAGGTAAAGGAGATATCACAACAAAGCTCAAAATCCTAACAAAAAAGATGTGGCAATGAATCCCAAAAATAAAAAGGAATTTTAGATCTAGAGCTAAGATGTAAATAGAAGAAGAGTATATATTTGAAAACCTTGATGTTTTGGAGAATGTACCCTAAGGGAAAATTAGGTCATGTAAGAGTAGATGGATTCACCAAAATTTAAAAGGAAATAAACCTTTCCCAAAGATTGATCTATGCTAATTAAATAATTGGCATACACATAAGCACAAATTAACCTAGATTTTAGTAAAAGTACAAACTTGTGTCACACTTTGGGCCATCTAAATAATTTTGACTGAGTAGAATTCGACTGAATCAAATTCGGTTGAGTTACATTTGACTGAATCCACATGGTGCTTGTTTGGTGCTGACGTAGCCCAAAAATTTAAGAATGTTTCAGTCGAGTGTTTTTCGGTCAAGTAGGGTATAATTGAAAAACAAGATCAAAAGGGTATAATTTTTTTTTTGAAAATGAAAAAAAATTAAACAATAGTTGGCATCAACAAAAAACTATCAAATTCGGGTAAGTTTGACTTTAAAACGTTATTACGAGAAAAATATAGATCAAAAATTTGATTTTCTTTTTCCATGCCCTCGATATTGAAGTCACCTATTTGGGAAAAAAAATATCAGGAGAAAATGCAATTTTTTTTATTTGTTTCTTGACGTCAACTGAACATCACTTTTTCTTCAAATTTTTAGCATTACAAAATCTGCTCTTAAATTGATAAAAAAAATATCAAAACAATTTTAAAAAAATCTAAAAAATTACAAGAACAAACTTCAACAAGATATCTACATTTTCTTAGTTTACATCAATTTGAAATTCAAAACATAAAGACCACTTTTATGTGGTCAAAGTTAAGATTTTTTTTTTTATGTTGGCTGATTCCTTTATAAAATTAAGAGACATGAGAGTGATAATTTAAAATAATGTTATTTTAGGAAAGTAAATGTGAAGAAGGAAACGTGTACTTAGCTCTAGGCACAAAGATTGATGCATTTGATGTAACTTTAGAATTTAGATTCTGTTTGGACTAGAAATAGGATCTTTCTTGTCCATGTAATACCTTGAATTCTATGTAAGATCTATGTCTCTTACAAGGTTGAGTCCACACCTATAGATCATTCTCATGTCTACAAATATGTCCTTTGATGTGGGGATTTGATCTTGTAATTTGTGTCTCTACTCTTTAGTACACCAAATTTATTAATGTCTTCTTTACTCTAAGGATTGGTTATATTTAAGAATACCTTTGGAGGGCTACTAGATTACTAAGGGACAAGTTCGCCTAGGTCAACAACAAGAAAAGACCAATCGTATAGTTGTGCTAAGGATCGAAGACATCAAGCAATACGTAAGAGTTCTACAATTATTATGAAAATTTTAAATTTCTTTTAGATGCTCTAATTGAAATGTTCCTAGGATGCTCCTTTCTTAAATGTGACTAATATTTGTATGATGCTTATTGATGTGAGTATGTGTCATTTGAATGCAACTGAATGCCTTTAAATACAAGGACATAGCAATAAATTGCACAATTGTGTGTTTAGTCATCTCACAATGACTTGTGAAATGGGTGACAATCAAGCAATTTTGAATTTGAATATTTGAAATTTCAAGGATCAATGTGTGGACATGGGATTGACCCAAGACAATTGAGTAGTAACATATGTGTATGCCTAATCATGGTGGGAATAATAATTGTGAATATTATTGGGGAATGTATAGGATTGGATAAGTTATTGCCGAAATATGAAAATATGTGTAAATGTAAGTAAAGGTTTGAAGAATGAACCCTATTTCATAAAAAAATCATTTGTTAATATATAATTACATTTAGAGATTTTCTCAAAATAAATCCAAAAATAAATAGAAATTAGTATAAATGTTTAAATTTTACATGTAAAATAAGTTTTAAAACAACATATAAACAAAATAAAAATTTATAATCATTAATTAATTGTAATTAACCCAGCCTTGTGTAATGGAATACACAACTTACACAAGGTTCCTTCCTTAAACCAAACAGTATGGACATTGGAGAGTAAGCCAGAAGACTCATCGTGGTTATCCTTAACATAAGTTTCCTTCCTCCTACCACGTGCTTTCCTATCGAATTATTATCCTTACAATTTGTTGGAATAACAGGTGAAAGAATGTCGAAATGTGAAACGAAATGGGATAACTTTGGAAAAAATGTCGAAAATTCTGATGCTTGTAATTTATTTAGATTGCTTCTGCACTCCTTTCGCCGTCCACATCAACTAATCTTTATTCATATTCGGTAGTTACGTCAGAGTGGGGATGCTTCTGCACTCCATTTCTTTCGCACGGTTTTCTATGCAAACGTGTTCGATAATTTGTCTGAAAGTTATTAAACGTTCACAAGACGGAGCAGCCTATGAAACGATGAACATTAGGAAATGATAGAGCATGAAATAAAATGACAACATCAGGAAATAAAAAATAAAAAGTTCTGCACTCATTGCCTTATTAGGTATCTCAGAGTCGGTGATGCTTCTCTATGTTTTTTCACGCTGATGCGAATTCCTATGCAAACGTGTCCGTTAATTTGTCTAAAAGTTATTAAATGTTCACAAGATGGAGCAGCCTATGAAACGACGAACAGTAGGAAATGACAGAGCAAGAAATAAAACGACAACATCAGGACCCTTAACTCTGATCCCTCGACCCTCAACCCTATCCCTAAACCCTAAAGCCTAAAGCCTCAACCCTCAACATCAAATCCTAATCCCTCAACCCTTCACTCTAATCCCTCAACCCTAAACCCTATCCCTAAACCCTCAACACTATACCTTAAACCCTAATCCCTCAACCCTCAACCCTAAACCTTATCCCTAAACCCTAATCCCTCAACCCTCAACCCTAATCCGTCATCCCTCAACTCTAATCCGTCATCCCTAAACCCTAAACACTATCCCTATTCCTAGACCCTCAACGGGCTCGATACTATACCTTAAACCCTAATCCCTTATCCCTAAACCCTCCAACCCTATCCCTAATCCTTATACCCTCGACACTCTACTTTAACCCTAATCCCTCAACCCTCAACCCTATCCCGAAACCCTTAACCCTCGAACCTCAATGTACACAACCTTCAACGTCAAACCCTAATCCTTCAACCCTTAACTCTGATCCCTCGACCCTTAAAACTTGAACCCTAAAACCTATCCCTACACGCTCGACACTCGACACTATATCTTAAACCCTAATCCCTGAACCCTCATCCATAAAGCCTCAACCCTAAATCCTTAAACCTTCAACCCTAAACCCTATCCCTAATCCCTCTACCCTCGACACTCTTATTTAACCCTAATCCCTTGACCATTAACCCTATCTCTCAACCTCAACCCTCAACCCTCAACCCTTAACTCTCAACATTAAACCCTAATTCATCAACCCTAAACCCTAATCCCTCAAACCTAAACCCTATCCCTAAACCATCAACTCTCAACACTATACCTTAAACCCTAATCCCTATCCCTCAACCGTTAACCCTTAAAACTTAAACCCTAATCCCTATCCCTCAATTGTTAACCCTTAAAACTTAAACCCTATCCCTACACCTTCAACACTTGACACTATATCTTAAGCCTTAAACCCTCATCCCTAAAGCCTCAACCCTCAATCCTTAAACCTTCAACCCTAAACCCTATCCCTAATCCATCTACCCTCGACACTCTAACCCTAACCTCGACATTAAACGCTAATCCGTCAACCCTAAACCCTAATCCGTCAACCCTAAACCCTAAACCCTCAACCCTCAACACTATACCTTAAACCCTAATCCATCAACCCTAAAACCTAATCCCTCAACCCTAAACACTATCAATAAACCCTCAACCCTCAACACTATACCTTAAACCCTAATCCCTCAACCCTCAACCCTAATCCCTCATCCCTAAACCCTAAACGCTATCCCTATTCCTAAACCCTCAACCCTCGACAATATACCTTAAAACCTAATCCCTTATCCCTAAACCCTAAACCCTATCCCTCAACCCTTAACCCTTAAAAATTAAACCCTAAAACCTATCCATAAACCCTCAGCGCTCAACACTATATTTTAAACCCCAATCCCTTAACTCTCAGCCCTAAAGCCTCAACCCTCAATCGTTAAACCTTCAACCCTAAACCCTCAATCGTTAAACCTTCAACCCTAAACCCTATCCCTAATCCCTCTACCCTCAACACTCTACTTTAACCCTAATCCCTTGATCATCAACTCTATCCCTAAACTCTCACCCCTCAAGCCTCAACTCTCAACATTAAACCCTAATCCGTCAACCCTAAACCCTAATTTGTGAACCCTAAACCCTAATCCCTCAACCCTAAACCCTATCCCTAAACCCTAATCCCTCAACCCTAAACCCTATCCCTAAACCCTTAACCCTCAACACTATACCTTAAACCATAATCCCTCAACCCTAAACCCTAATCCCTCAACCCTAAACCCTAAACCCTATCCCTAAACCCAACAAAACTGCTTTGCCTTATGTTAGGTTGTTAAACCCATCATTTTTGACACTCTTCTCTTAAAGATATTTGAGTTGCAAGAATATGTCAGAAAAATGGCTATGAACTTTTTTAATGTTAGTAATGTTATATGGCATGTTTTTCTGGCCCATCTGGGGTTCATTATGCCAATAGGTGTACACACTATGAGAAAAGCTTTGCGTATGGTACATCCACAATGAGTAATTAATAGTTGAAATCAGAAGGATGATCATTATGAGAAAAGATTTGCATTGGGGTACATCTATGTTTCTTGCTGTCCACCCCGCACTTAGGGGAGGTATATTGTTATGAAACAGGCAAATAATCTCCCATTGCTACTGGCTCTATCCACAAGAACTACTAAACTATACCTTAAACCCTAATCCCTCAACCCTAAACTTTCAACCCTAAACCCTATCCCTAATCCCTCTACCCTCAACACTCTACCTTAACCCTAATCCCTCGACCCTTAACCCTAAACGCTATCCCTAAAGCCTCAACCCTAAACCCTAATCCCTCAAGGTCCTAAACTCTAATCCCTTATCCCTAAACTCTAAATCCTATCCCTAAATGCTCAACCCTCAACCTTAAACCTTAATCACTCAATCCTTATCCACCCCTCTCCTCCCCTATCTAGCTCACTCCCATCTCTACCGTCCTCTACCCTCGACACTATACATACATACATATAGGCATACATACATGTTGATAACTGAGAGGGGGGGTGAATCAGTTATCCTAATTATTTTTTCTTTTGAACTTTCTTATTAATCAATGCAGCATTGAATCAAACAAACAAACATTACCATGAAATGAAAAACACATGACACAGTATTTTTGACGTGGAAACCATGTTAAGGGAGAAAACCATGGGGTGATTAACCCAAAGATTATTCTCTGTTAGAAGAATAAGGAATTACAAAATGGCACTTGCCAATTAGGGCTCACTGCCCGAGCACACTGCTCACAAAGAGGCCCACTGCCTACAAGGAGACACACTGTCTACAAAGTGATAAGAATCACAGTCTTGAACTGATTGGAAGCATCTACATATGCTGGAGTTCAGTTCCGGTTAGGCTCAGTACACTAATCTGCTGCACTTCATCTTTCCTCTGTTCTTTATTCTGCTATCCTTTCACATACCGGATCTTTCTTACTACTTCTGCTCTATTTTGCACTTATTCGCATATACCTTCACACAATTCCTTTCTTCACAACTAAATCCATCCTCTATATATATCCGCACAAGTAATTTCATCACCTTTCTAGTCGGCATCCGGAACAGTCTAGTTTCTTACAAACTCTGTTCTGTCAGCTGAATCCTTGCTCACCAAGCAATGCAGATCAAGCATATACTTGTAGATATCATTAATCATGTCGGCCAAACATGATTCATGCCTTCACAACCTTTACCATCAACAGTAACACATCCGGAAAATAGTCTGATACTCTGTCAGTCAGTTCTTCCTCTGTTCTCACTGTCTCTCAGGAATCCGGTACTCAACTATTCATATCTTTTTCTTTGTTCATCACCGGAGGCTAAATCCTTGGAATATACTACTCAAGGTAGTCCTCTTGACTTCCCCAAATCCGCACTGCACCAAGACACTTCCTCTGAGAGATCCGGACCAATTTGTCGGACCTTGCCACATGCTCTGTTCTTGTTCACCGGACCACAACAATCTTCATTCTGACTTCCGGTAGAGACACACCATGACTTGCGGATATGTGGGATGACCTTTGTTGCCATCAATGACAACAACCATGAATCCATATAGTGTCTCTTGCCAACAATCTCCCCCTTTGGCATTGATGGCAACACTTAGTGAAAAATGACTAAGTGTTTACACTATGCTCCCCCTTTGCTGATGCTCTGTCTTTATATACAATTTCTGGAACTCCCCCTTAGTTGGATTCCTCATTTTTCACTGCTCCTCACTCCCCCTTTGACATCAATGGCAAAGGGTAGGGTTCGCACACCAAAATTTTCAAAAATTTTCTATACATAGCCGCATATTTACATACTCACATATACTGAAGAATGTCTGCAAAAGATGTCTTCAGTTGGATCAGTTCTGTAGCCCAACTTTGCTTCATTCTATCCAAAATTGAAATGTGACCACTCAACAAAAATGCAAATGCATCTGCCCTTTTTAGATCTTTCGGATCACTTGTCTGGGCTGTGATTTGAGCTTCTGCTATGGCCTCATGCATGGCCTCTAGCTTAGGGACAATTAACCCCCTGAGCTCACTCAACCTGCTTATTCTATTTTTCCTTTCCTTCTCCAGTTTCTTGATTTCACTCAAGACTGCAATAGTCTGACATTCTTGATTTGTTATAGAGGAAGAAAGAGGATCAAAATTTTGAGACAAGCTTAGTAGTGTGTCCTCTTGCGCTTTTATTTTCTTCTCAATGTCCACTGTTACCTTGGACCAGGAGATACAAAATTTGTATATTTCACCGCCATCCTTAAGAGCATTTTCGAAGCTCTTTATCCCAATGTTCATGTTTCTCATATCATTAATGATCAAACCCTGAACCTCGGAGAACCTTTTATCCAAAAACTCCTTCCGGACCTTTTCTTCAGCTGATTTTTCTAGAGATTCAAAATGTGTACTAACACTGCTGACTAAGGTTTTGAGATTACCGGAAGAGGAGGCTGCCGGATCTATCTGGACCGATGGCATAATCTTCTCAAGCACTCCGGAGGCAGCCTCTATCAACTCACAGTCTTCCATATGAGACTTTAGGAGCTTTTCATTTGCCTTAGCATTTGCAAATGAGGCTATCTTCATTGTCTGCACCGGAGAGAGGGAATCAAAGTTGAATGGGCCTTGTAGTAGCTCCGGTTCATCGATCTCTATTGTTTCCTTGCTCAAAAATTGTTGAACAGTTTGTGCAGTGTCTCTTGCTGGAGACATATGTTTCTTTTCTTCTGCAGTCTTGGAACTGTCCTTTGGGATTTTCTCTCCTTCCACATTCTTACCACTATCAGTCATGGTCTTCTCTGATGGAGTCTTCTCTTTCTCTGCACCCTTGGTACTGTCAACCTCTTTATCTTTCACCACTGCTTCCTTATCCTGTAATTTCTCTTCTTCTTTGGATCCAGAGACTGTAGGGGAAACCAGAGGAGAGATGCTAGCCTGTTCATAGGCCACTTCTTCTGGAGCAGAGGGTTCCAAGTCCACAGCTGTTTCTGCACCTAAGTCCTCTACAACAGGAAGATTGAACCTTTTGAAGGCCTTCCGGAGGATCTCTTCTGTCTCTTTGGCCACCTTGTCAGTCTCACCAAGCATGAGTTGATTCATCCTGGCTTTACTTCTGAACTCATCTTTGCAGTCTTTGAATATTATGTTCATTGTCTTGGGATCAATT
This sequence comes from Cunninghamia lanceolata, assembly GCA_027924645.1. NCBI lineage: Eukaryota > Viridiplantae > Streptophyta > Pinopsida > Cupressales > Cupressaceae > Cunninghamia > Cunninghamia lanceolata. The sequence goes on from BSBN01001034.1 coordinate 426,665, forward strand.
TGAGGATATAGCTGAATAGCTATCTGCTCCCGGATCTCAAGATCTTTTGCATGAGCATTATTCTTTCTTATTTCTAATTCCTTTTCTAGGCTTTTAGGAATTAGAGATATGATCTCAATGAAAGCCTTATTGTATATGTTCAGATACTTGATTGTGGCTTCCTGCAGAATCTTTTGGTTAGCCTCATTGTAGTCATCATAAAATTCAGTCATTGGTTGAAGGTTTCCATCCACCGTAACCGACTTGATTACACTCTCTAGAGACAGAGTGGGCTTTTCAACAAATACCTCTGCCATTTCATCCTTGTCTTGGCCTATGGAGGGTTTACCAGATCCTTTCTTCTTCTGCTTCTTTATTTCTTTTACTCCCTCATCTGACTCAGTTTCCTCTTCATCCTTTTGGCTTTCATAAGCCCTTGTGGCTTTTGTCTTGGATCTTTTACCGGATGCCTGGACTTCCAGTTTTGAACTTTTGGTTGTGGGAGGTGCAGATCTTTTTGATGATCTGGTCCGGGTGGAAGTTTCAACCGGAACACTTTCTTTACTTTTCTTTTCTTCCTCAGCCTTTCTCCTCTTTTCCTGGCTGGCATCAAGTGCCTCTTTTGAGATGCCTAGGCCTTGAGCAATATGCTCTACTTCTTTTCTCACCTTCCTCTTTATCTCAGGTTCCCTGAGTTCTACATGGATCTTTACACTCAGCTCCTCAAAGGTTCCAAACCTTTTTGCCTTTGGATCTTTGGGCTGACTTAGCATGTGTTGAACATGCAGCTCCACTATCTGTTCATCCACTTCATACCCCATGGGCATGATCCAGACAGTCCTTGGCTCCACTGCCTCCATTAGGCACTGATCAGTGTCCACCATAAAGCACACTGAGTCTTTGTATTTTTCAACAAGAGACTGGGGAATTCTTTCTCTTGCTTGCATCATGCTTTGGAAGTTTTTGAAGTATCCCCATAGGGCTGTATTTCTTGCTTTGGCATCCCCAAGCCCATGTAGATAGTCTCTTATTTGTACTGCAACAGGTTTGTCATTCTTCCATGCCCATCCACTTGATCCGGGCAGCTCATTCATGAAGTAGAAGAATAGACATAATATAAGAGTACCATACTTAAAGGAATTCTTCTTGTCCTTCTTGATTTTTTGTATATTTTCCATTAATTAGCTTAAGAGCAGTTCGCAGAGATCATATTCTGCATTCTTCCTTAGCATTTCATAGGCAGTATACACTGCAGTTCCGGATACAAAATTCTCCCTGCTGGAGTGATAGATCTTGTATCCTATTATCATGGATGCATACTTGATATCCAGATCAAAAATATCTTCAATGGTCATTGCCCTCTTATCAAATTTTGATCCGGTGGCCTCAGTTACAATGTTATTTTTGACAGATTTGAGGATAGGTATCCCTCCGGAAGAGTATAGACCAGTTATTGCTCTAATTGCCTCTTTTGTGATCTTGCAGGGTCTATCCAGCCATAGGAAGTTGTCATGCATCCTGCTCAGTACATACTGGACCCATTCATCTTCTTCAAAGCAGGGGAAATGAATGAATTGATCAAATTGTTTCTTCTGGATACCCTTATACTTTGGTTTAAGCTCAAAAGCATTGTCTATCAGTTGTTTGTGATAGAGATCTCTCAATTTGAATTCCCCAAATTCCTCAATGCTTGCATGTATGTAAACCCTAATGTCTTCTGTGAGGACCACCCTTTTTACTACTGTTGTTATGACTATTTACATGACTGTTATTTTTACTTTTTATGTTTGTGGGATAGCAGTTCCCAGAATTGTCAAACTATTAAACTTTATTATTATGATTTCGGAAAAACTAATTGGGTGATGTTTGGATAAGTTTACATTTCAAAAAAAAAAAAAAGAGGATTAATTAGGTGATGATGGAAAATTGTAATATGATTTCATTTATGTTAATTAGTACTATGTCATGATAATGCATGTTTTCAAGTTGCTTCGGCTATGATGATTTTATGTGGTTACTGATCTTGTAATTTAGTGTGCAGGAATTACTAATCGAACCACAGAATTTGGAGATCATTCCGCACCTTGTTAATTGTTATTCCCTGTTAAGCCGATCTGGTTCCACGAGGAACCAAGATCTCTTGTGTTTGATGTAATGATGTAATGTGGTCTTTCGTATGGTTGAGTGGATTAGGTTACCCTCATGTAACATTATTTTATATTTGTGTTGTAAAAAAAAAGGATTGAAATTGAATTTCCTGATTTAATTTAAATTTATGAGGCCTTTTCTTGTGCTTTACCTTGACCAGGGGTGTCTTGTATGGGTTAAAGTTGACCCTGGGTTATACCCCATGGGTCCAGGGGCCCATTTGGCATGGGTAACCCTTGAGTAACCTCCATCTAGTCAACTTAACCTTCCCCTGAAGTTAAGTGGCGAAAATTGGAGGTAGGAGGGGACATGATGGGTTGTACCAACACCCAACCCATCCCCTCTACATTCCCCAAGGTAAGAGATGCCATCCATTATTGAAGGATTGACTTAAAGTCACCCCTTCCATAGTGAGATTCCCCCATGTGCTGTGGGGACACCCATGTGAAGAAAGGAAGAAGGGGCATGGGTCACCTGTCTTCTTCCCCATTAACTCCTTTTATTTCTCCCATGCGTAAGAGGAATCACATGAGGAGAGGAATAAGGAGTACTCTTGGGAATGGAGAGTGACATAAGCCACCAGGACAGAATAGTGGTTTTGGGGGAGAGTGAGGAGATGACAAGTGTCACCTCCCCATTCCTCAAAACTAAAAAGAATTTGGTTATTTGTTTCCAATTTTGGGATGAGAGGGAGTGAGTTGAATTTTGGGGAAACTTTTCATTTTTGCCTTACCAAATATAGAAAGGTTAGCTTGCAGGATAGAGAAGGGAGAGGGAGTTGGTGGCTAAGGTTGGAAGAGAACTCTGTGGACTCTGCAACAGTTTCATTCCAGGAGGGCTTTGCAAGGTTGGTTTGATTTTTACCATTGTTTCGTATAGCTGATTGTGTATGTAATGTGTGTGATTTTGTGTTAGATTTGTTTTCTGTGGGGTTTATTGTCGGGTTGTTTGACAGAGCTTCTCCCACTTGGGAGAAATGCTCATCAAGTTTGGGGTAGGGGAGGAGAGATCCTCCTCGGGTGCATACCTGTTTCCATCTTTTGGGATGTTGAAAGCCTTGAGGGCATGTATCTGTGACTGTATCTTTGACTTGAGAGTCATATACAGATTTCTTAAAATTTGTGATCAAACTTGGTTTGAGACCAAGAGAAATTATATTGGTTAACTTATCTGTCAGGGTGACACTCTGGAGTCGAGTGTGTCCACTCTCCTGCCCCTTATGAAACTCACTGTAGTTGAGTTTCCGTGTTGTGTAAATTACCCACGGGTGTTTGTGTGCTTTGGGATTGTTGTTGTTACTGTTGTGAAGTGGAGTGTTTGAGTACCCAGGTGTGAGTATGGTCTCCCTAGCTCGGGGGTGACCCGCTTGTGGGTCTACGGAAGGGAGGAGAGCTAGATGAGTGGTGTTTTCTTCTTTGTTTGTCTTTGATACGTAGGTTTTCTCTTGGAGCTTCTGGTTGGCTTGAGAGGAGTTATATTTGTGAAGAAACAGTTATTCTTCTTTGTCATAAGAATTAGGCCTGGTTCATTTCATGAGAGTTGAAGAGAGAGTACCTCTCTTATTATTGTTGTAATTTATTGTTACCCTGGGGGTGAAGGAAACCACCTCCCTGATCTTGTTAGTAATGGTCTTCTACTTGGTTGTCTCAAGCTACCAGTTGTATACTGTTGGGTGAAGAAAGTTCATATCTGGAAAGTTAGTTGTTGTATCCATGGTTTAAAATCTGTAATATGAATGTGCTTAAATTTTCAAGTTGATGTTTGTAAACCTTGTTAAATAGCAATTTATTTGTGTTTCAAGTATTACTGAAAGGAAGAGTTCATTATTGATTTGCAATCTAATCTGAGTTTGTTTACATTTGAAAGTTTGGAATTGCTTAACTAGTTGAAATGTTAGTTTTTATGGTTCATTGTTCTAAAGGAAAAGACAATTTTAAATGTTTGAGTTTATTCTTCATACATAGTAGATTCAGTTAATTTGAAAAGATTAGAGGAAATCTAGCATGTATATTTTTCTGTTTGTTAATTGAGAAACTTATATGTTTTATGAAAATGGAATATATATTGTTATATATTCATATATATATATATAAATATAATGAGTTGATATATATTTACCATTTCTACCGAATAAGTGAAACTGGAATATATATATATATAATTGTTATGTAATTACCATTCTAACAGGGTGAATTTGAGAAAATGAATAAGGTAGTTAATTTGAGAAAATTAAGGATTCTATATATATATACATATAAGAATATATATATATATAAATATATAGCTCTATATATATATATATATATATCACAGTTTTTTTTTATTAATTATCATTTTTGATAGAAACTGTTTTTTTTAAGAGACTGAATTATAAATCTAAATATATAAAAATATATATATCTATATATATATATATATATATATATATAAATATAAATATATTAGTGTTGATAGATATCAACGAAAAGCACCATAAAGAGATGACTGTCGAAATTATAAACTCATGGCATAAACACACAGTCGCGGTTTCATATGGGGCGGTGGGGAGAAATCCCCACCGCAGGCTCTAACAAATAAATGGAGGTGTGGGGTGGGGCGGAGCCCCACCCACACCCCACATCGTGGGATGTGGGTGGGGCGGAGCCCCACCCCACATCCCCCTTCCCCTTATAACTCCCGCGGCCTGCACAGGCCCTCCATTCTGTGCGCCGACCCTGCTTCCTCTGCCACTGCGGCCACCGCCGCCCATGTCCGCCGCTTGCTGTGGAAAAACAAAAGAAAAAAAAACAAACAAAAAATGTTAGGGCTTTGGCCCTAACATATGATTGGTCTATTTAGAAATGAATGCATTTTATTGCTATATATATAGGCATATATAGATACTATATATGTCTATGTATATATCAATAAATAATGAAATAATTTCTATATCTATATATATATATATAGAAATATATATATATATATATATACATATAGGTATATATATATATTGTTTAACAAAGTTAAGAGAACAATTTCGTCTTCTACATATACATTAAAAAATATATATATATATATAGGAGTAGTCCTATGAACCATTTTATTGGGCCCTCGTTTAAAATCTTAATAAAATAAGACACATGGATATACAAAATAAAATAACAAATTATATTTTCACAGTTAGTTTTTATTAAGTGTTGAACACAACAACCAAAGAAGTTATATTTCCATGAACAGGGTTTTATAAAGTGAAGAGCCTCCTACATGTATTAACAACGGTAAATGATTTACAATAAGAGTATTAATAATACTGATTAGTAATAATAACAACAGTAATTATAGATAAGAGAAGATAAAATTATAATTTAATGGGTGCATAAAGGAATATACTGTAATACTCTGGAAAGAGTTTCTCAGAAGTTTCCACTACCAACATAATGTCAATAACCAGGAAAAAAAAAAAGAAGGAAAATGAAGAGGAAAATTACACGTCACCTTGCTTAGAAGAACACTGGAAATAAACTTAAGAAGCCACCACAGACATTCCATGTGGCCATTTTAATCCCAACTGTAGTAAACGACCTCATAAGTAAACCTGTAAGAGAGTCCGAAGAAGAAAAACTAACATTGGAAAACACAGAGGAGAAAATGCGCGACATTTCCCACATGGGATAAGAGAACTAAGTTGACGGACCCTTCTGCTAAATCTGCTTAGGAACAAGTTTAATAAGTACATACGAAGAGGAGGAACCTAGATCGGGGAAGATTAGGAGACCCAGTCCAGCGAAGTAGTAAACCAGCTAGGTATGTGACCTAGATCATCCTGAAGTTAGGTTTAATATCAACAATAGCTGCAGTGATAACCCTGATTGACGTAAATCATGAAGAAAGGACCGAATACACATAAAGAAAGCATAGAAAACGAAAGAGAGAGAGACCGAAATATAAACACACTAAATTAACAGAGAAATAGTTAAGGTGAGGGCGATAAAAATACAATCAAAATTAAGAACCAGTGAAAAGGGAAGAGAGAGCAAACAAACCGCCTTGTTGAGAATGCTAAGTCGTAGGAGGAGTATGTTTCAGGAAACAAGAGAGGAGACAGACAACCGTGCCTGGCTGAAAAATGACTAAATAGGGAGATCACTAGTTGGTTTAGTCGCAACAAGGCGTCGTGGGAAGTTGTTAGTCTATCAGCGAACCACGTGCATAAATGAGTGCAGCGTAATTCCCACTAATGCCGTAAGACGTTATGCTGCCAGGAATTGCCGAGGTTTAGATTTAGGAACTTTGGTAATCTCACTCTTGCAATGACGTTAGAGGCGTCGTAAAGACCCTCTTGTTGATCTGTATGTGTCTGGTTGCACGCAATTGTACTTATATCCCGCCGAAAATTGTAGTGTTTCGCCATGAGAGAACACCGCTGAGCATGCTTACGCATGCGAAGGGGTTTTTTAGGACAGTGTGAGAAAAGTTTTTCATATCTCATGTCATAACCACATGACAAATGTGGCTATGACACGTGCGATGTGTGTTGTGACCACATGGAAAATGTGGGCATGACATCTTCTGTGTGTAAAACTCCGTGAGGAACACTGGAAAATGCTCCTAAGGGATCTACCTCCAATGACTTGTATGGATGTTTCTTAAATTCAGGTCGGGGCCTATCTGAGATTTTTACTATATTTGGAGTAGCCATTTCTTCAAAATATTTGTAGCAAGATATCGAAAGTGGAAAATACCTTTTGCGTCTTCGGTTGCACGGAGTAGCTGGATTGATTTCTGTATGTAATGACTTCGGCAGGAGATCTTCGGTGATCTTGATGAATTTTGTTTCAGAGTTCCGCTTTTCGCTTCTTCTTGGATGTGGAATGATCAAATGATTGTTGAGAAATCCCTTATATCATTTCGCAAACCCTAATATCTGTTTGCAATAAATGCTTCACCTATATTATTCCAGTTTGCCTTGTCCAGATAGCTTGGAGTATCCCGGATCAGTCCTGATCTATGAACATCATGCAGATCTTTCAATCATGAATAAATCGAGATGACACATTACAAGAACATCCCAAACATTCTGTCCAGTCCGCAGAGTAAAATAATGTACTTTCAGATCTCTCCGGACCCTTTTGTAGTCCTCTGTCATTCCGGAGCATCTCCCGGAACAGGTCTTTACTTGATCGATCACAACTTCTTTATATCTTCATGCGGACCTCTGAAATCTTGTCTGGATCATCTCAGGACTGGTATCTTCAAACCCTTTACTCCGCATCTTGTGTCACATCCAGCACCACTTGATTGGCTGGGGGAACAGGTTTTTCTTTGAGTCTCCCCCTGAGCCAGAGCTCACTTTTTAATTTTCGGAAGAAATATCAGCACCAGAGTCTGGTGCGGATCCAACCTCTACATTCTCTGAACTTTTCTTCACCCAAATCTTGTTCATCTGATTCCTAACTTCATCCGCATTCATCTTTTGTTTACCCTTGTTTTGATTCTGATTATACACCGGACCTCTTTTGTCCTGATTCTTGCTTCTGCAGACTTTAGCATTATGACCGGACCTATTACAGATTTGGCAAATAACATTTCTTTGCATATTTGACTGATAACCTCTTGATCTGCATTGATTAGCCATATGACCTACTCTATTGCATGTAAAACATCTACCATTGAATGATTTGTTTACTTGCATATTTCTGCATTCATGAGACTTGTGTCCATACCTTTTGTAGTTAAAGCACTGTCCAGAGAAGGATGGATTAGTTTGATTCATCCTTTTTCTGCACTGATTAGCTTTGTGACCAAAGTGATTGCAGTTGTGGCAGTATCCATTGAAAGATGGATATCTTTGAGCATTGGGCTGTCTTACCGGAGGTCTTCTAGGCCTATTCCTTGGGTTTTCTAATCCAAAATTCTTTTGACCGGATCCGGAGCTTTCTCCTTTCTCATATCCCAAACCATACTTGTCATCTGTCCTCTTTTGACTACCAAGAAGAACTTCAAGTTGAGCAGAACTTATCTTGAATTTCTCTTTATATTCATTTGCTATTTGAAGGTCTCTTTTGAGAGAGACAATTTGATCCTCAAGTTTTTCTTCATTATCTTTGGCATCTTCAAGATCAGATTCAAGATGTCTGATAATTCTGTCCATCTGAAGGCATTCTTCTGATTTCTCCTTAAGAGATTGTCTTAGATTGTCTTCAGTTTTTCTTTTCTCTTCAATCTCTTGAGTAAACTTTATAGTTCCTGATTCCATTTCATGTCTTAACATAATGGCTTCTTTTGATAACTTTTCACATAACTTGGTTTTCTCAGTCAATTCTTTATTTGTATTGCTTTCTTCACTTTGTCTTGCCAATTGTTGGAGCAGCTCCTTTCTCTTTTTCATAGAGAGACTTAATTTGTCCTTTAATTCTCTCATGAATTCATCAGCCTGTTTGAGTCTTTCCTTTAATTCATTGACTTCAGAATTTGACTGTTCAAGATCCTCAAGGGCAGTCTTGAGTTGCTCCCTTAAACCATATGTATCCATTTGAACTCCCAGATCTTCCTCAAGCTGTTAGGCTCTATTAGGAGGAACTTCGCTCTGATACCAATTGTTGATAACTGAGAGGGGGGGTGAATCAGTTATCCTAATTATTTTTTCTTTTGAACTTTCTTATTAATCAATGCAGCATTGAATCAAACAAACAAACATTACCATGAAATGAAAAACACATGACACAATATTTTTGACGTGGAAACCCTGTTAAGGGAGAAAACCATGGGGTGATTAACCCAAAGATTATTCTCTGTTAGAAGAATAAGGAATTACAAAATGGCACTTGCCAATTAGGGCTCACTGCCCGAGCACACTGCTCACAAAGAGGCCCACTGCCTACAAGGAGACACACTGTCTACAAAGTGATAAGAATCACAGTCTTGAACTGATTGGAAGCATCTACATATGCTGGAGTTCAGTTCTGGTTAGGCTCAGTACACTGATCTGCTGCACTTCATCTTTCCTCTGTTCTTTATTCTGTTATCCTTTCACATACCGGATCTTTCTTACTACTTCTACTCTGTTCTGCACTTATTCGCATATACCTTCACACAATTCCTTTCTTCACAACTAAATCCATCCTCTATATATATCCGCACAAGTAATTTCATCACCTTTCTAGTCGGCATCCGGAACAATCTAGTTTCTTACAAACTCTGTTCTGTCGGCTGAATCCTTGCTCACCAAGCAATGCGGATCAAGCATATACTTGTAGATATCATTAATCATGTCGGCCAAACATGATTCATGCCTTCACAACCTTTACCATCAACAGTAACACATCCGGAAAATAGTCTGATACTCTGTCAGTCAGTTCTTCCTCTGTTCTCACTATCTCTCAGGAATCCGATACTCAACTATTCATATCTTTTTCTTTGTTCATCACCGGAGGCTAAATCCTTGGAATATACTACTCAAGGTAGTCCTCTTGACTTCCCCAAATCCGCACTGCACCAAGACACTTCCTCTAAGAGATCCGGACCAATCTGTCAGACCTTGCCACATGCTCTGTTCTTGTTCACCGGACCACAACAATCTTCATTCTGACTTCCGGTAGAGACACACCATGACTTGCGGATATGTGGGATGACCTTTGTTGCCATCAATGACAACAACCATGAATCCATATAGTGTCTCTTGCCAACAATACATACATATAAGCATACATAGATACATACATACATATAGGCATACATACATTACATACATACATACATACATACATATATGCATATAGGCATACATACATACATACATGATTAATAGCCTTGAACATAAAAAAATTTAAGGGGAACATAATGCGAGCGCGTTATAACGCACTCACGTTATTTCAAACATGACAAACAACACAAACTTTTGTGGAAAAGGAAAAATGCAAAGCAAAACATAATGCGAGCACGTTATAACACGCTCACGTTATGTTTTGCTTTGGGAATCCCAAGCTTTGGGCTTAGGATTTGCATTGGATTTCCAACCCAAAGGCTTGGAGTGCCTTTTGAATAGCCACATACATGTTTTTCCATATTCTTAAAGATTTCACATAGTTTTGTTCGTGCTAACCCTCAGATTTGCACATGCTTCAAGGTTGAACAAATCGAACACCTGGGTAATGTTAGGCTTTCTCTTAGCTATTTGACGATGTGATTTTTTTCACATTTTAACAATGTTGAGCCTTTCATCTTTAATTTCTTTTGTTTGTGTGTCCGTTTTTGGGCAAAAACCACTGTTTGGTCTTTTTTTCATTGTAAATTAACTATTCATTGAAATTTTAAAAAAATTACATATTTAGAAACTAGACTCCATTCTACAAATATTAAAAAAAGGAAAAAATAATTTTCAATTAGTTTTCAAAATTTATAGGGGTAGCACGGCCAAAATTCTATTTTTTAGGATGTGTCCACTTTAAAAATTAGTAAAAAATAAAATATTCATCAAAAAATAATTAGAAAAATCAGGCATAAACTACATGTTATTAGCTAATTTCTCATTGAAGCAATTTTAAAAATACCAAAAAAAAGTTGACCTTTTGAGGGAGCCACAAAACATGCTATGTTATGTTTTTTTGACAGAAACAACACCAATTTCTGTGGCTCCCTCTTTTGAACCCCTTAATCTATGCCATTTTCAAAAAAAAATAGTAGTTTAAAAAGTAGACTCAGAGAACTACGAACATTGTTTTGGTTGCATCTCCAAATTTTGAGTGTAACTATGTTCAATTTCTCATCCAAGGCCAGTATTTCTTGATTTCAAGAAAAAAGTGGCCACTTAAGACCCCTTTTTGGCCCCCCATCTTCTTGCACTTACCCAATTAGAAATTCTCTATCTAAAATTATAGAATGTTTAAATTTAATTTTAATCCATTTGACCTCCAAATTATGCAATGGTGTGAAATTATAAAATAAATGAGGGTTACTAAGTTTTATCAAATTTTGTATCATGTGACATCCCATGAGGATGAATGATGGTAGGCAAGATGACAACTAAACATGATCTATGTGCAAGTTTATTTGTAAGACAATGCCTATCAAATGTAGGTGTCAAAATGTGAAATATGAGGCTTGTGATAAACAAACATACACGCTTCAAATAATATGCATAGGTGACAACTAATGGAATGCAAGTGAACCTAGGTGTAGTGCATAAAAATGAATCTATAAAGGAGATGCATGCAAACAAAGGCTACACACCAAACATGAAAACTCATAAATTTGAAGTAGTTAATAAGCAAAACAATCAGATCTTCAAATCTCTTAAGTCTATGCAAATTAATTCACAATATTTGAGAGAAAAAAAAATGAAATGGGCCATAGAGATACATCACAATCATCATTCACTTAAAGACATAGCAAATGAACTTCTACAACTGTTCGGTGTACCCATTGCACCCCAAGGTGCAATTGCTAGTTACCTCATAGTTGTTGATGTTTCTCCATTTCTTTCACGCATTTTTCTATTCAAACACAGGCTGTTAGCCACTCAATCTATCTGTTTGGTCACTACCTCTCTCTGCCCCATCTCCTCTTTTATATATACTCTGCACTTTACCTCCACAGCACCTCAATAAGAAGCTGTTTTTCATTGATCTGTCTTCTATTCTTCCTTTGTGTTCAGCTCAATCCAATTGAGATGGCATCTACTTCTAACACTAGCAGGTACTTGAAGGTTGATGAATTTGCACCATCTGCATCTACTTCTGGTAGATCTTACGATGTATTTATTAATCATCGCGGTCCCAACGTCAAACATACACTAGCCACTACTCTCTATATAATGCTTACTAATGGCAGGGGACTGAGAGTTTTTATGGATTTAGAGGAACTTAAATTGGGGGATCCCTTATCTAGAGAACTAAAATTAGCAATGAAGAGTGCTTCGCTTCATATTGCTGTATTTTCAAAGAACTATGCACGATCTCGTTGGTGTGAATATGGAATTTAGTACTCTCTACTTATTAGAAAGAAATGATGGCCATTTTGCATGCAGTATATAAATGGTAGCTATACCTACTAGGGAATCATTTTTGCATCAAAATTGATCACCAGAGTTAAGAAGGGTATGGACAATATTGTGGCGGATGCTCTTTCTCGTACATTTGATGACCAAGCTTCACTCTCAGCTATTTCCATGGCTATTCCAAATTGGTTCGAATCTGTACAGCAGGGCTATGTCAATGACTCTTCATTATCTTAAATCATTCAACAATTGGCCACTAACCCCTATGCTATAGCACATTATTCTTGGGATGGTGCTTCTCTGCGATACAAGGGCCATCTAGTGCTTCCCCAGAGCACAGATCTTCAGTAGGCTGTATTCTATGAACTCTATGCTTCTCCATCAATAGGGCACTAAGGGCTTCTCAAAACTTACGAGCGGGCATGACGTAACTTCTTTTGGAAGGGAATGAAAAGGGCAATTCAACAGATGGTAGTTGAATGTGATACTTGCCAATGCAACAAGGGTGAAACAACACTCGTTCCTAGTTTGCTTGAACCTTTGCCCATCCCTACAAGGATTTGGATAGATATTTCTATGAATTTTATTAAGGGGCTCCCTAAATTTGGAGGCAAGATAGTGATCTTGGTTGTGGTTGATCATATAGTCATTTTTGTGCCCTCAGCCATCCCTATACTGCCTCCTTAGTTGCACAAATTTTCTTAGACCAGATCTTCCATTTTCATAGAATCCCTTCTTCCATTGTCTTAGATCGTGATGCAACCTTCACTAGTCATTTTTGGACATACTATTTTGACACACTGGCACCAAACTAAAGATGAGTTTCGAGTATCATCCACAAACAAATGGCCAGACTGAAATTGTCAACAAATGTTTTGAAACTTACCTTTGTTGCTTCACCTCTGAACAATAACATCAGTGGGCAAAGTGGCTCCCTCTTGCTGAATGGTGGTATAATACCTCATACCACACTTCAACTAAAATGACTCCATATGAAGTAGTCTATAGTCAGGCACCACTAATGCTCCTTCCATACACCCCCAATAGTTCACCAGTTCGGGCGGTTGACACAGTTCTCCAAACCTAGGATCAGATTCTTAGCATCTTACGGGACAATCTTCACATGGCAAGAAATAGAATGAAACAACATGCTGATTAGCACCGTTCTGAGTGCACTTTCCAAGTAGGTGATATAGTTTTTCTTCTCTTGTAGCCATATAAGCAATCATCGCTAAAACTCAAAGGGTATCATAAGCAAACTCCAAAGTTCTATGGGCCATATAAGGTTCTCCAGAAGATTGGGTCAATTGCTTATAAATTGGAGCTCCCATCTTCTTCCCGAGTTCATCCAGTATTTCATGTCTCTTGTCTAAAGAAAGTTCTTAGCATCAACATCAAAGCACATACTATTTTACCAGAACTTGATAATGAAGGATCCATCCTTTTGGAGCCGGAGGCAATCCTCGATAGGCACACTTGTCAACTTCGCTCCTGATCCATCACGGAGGTATTGATTCAGTGGCATGGAATGCAACCAGAGGATGCAACGTGTGAACCACTATTTCAGATTTAGCAACAATTCCCACATTTTAAGTTTTGAGGATAAAACTTTTCTAAGAGGGAGGGGATGTTAGGAACCCGTGTTTAACCCTTCTATTTACTTTGATAGTATATTGTTGCTATGAATGCATATGCTTTGTAAGTCATCCCATGAGCATATTGTATTATCCCACATTCATGGGAAGTAGTAGTTGTTTAGATTAGACTTAGTATATAAGTATGTGTTGAGGCTAATGAAAGCATCCACAAATTTATTATATTGAGCTTGCTCAAAGGAGGTTGCCCCGTGGAAGTGGCCTGCGATCAATAAATTCCTTCTGTGTTTCTGTTATTTTTATAACTCTGTTATTTCGTGCATTTTTCATTATTTTGTTGAAGGAGGTTCCTCTCAGTTAATTAAGAGACATGAGAGTGATAATTTAAAATAATGTTATCTTAGGAAAGTAAATGTGAAGAAGGAAAGATGTACTTAGCTCTAGGCACGAAGATTGATGCATTTGATGTAACTTTAGAATTTAGATTCTCTTGGGACTAGAAACAGGACCTTTCTTGTACATGTAATGCCTTGAATTCTATCTAAGATCTATGTCTCTAACAAGGTTGAGTCCACACATATAGATCATTCTCATGTCTACAAATATGTCCTTTGATGTGGGGATTTGATCTTGTAATTTGTGTCTCTACTCTTTAGTTCACCAAATTTTTTAATGTCTTCTTTACTCTAAGGACTAGTTGTATTTAAGAATACCTTTGGAGGACTACTAGATTACTAAGGGATGAGTTCGCCTAGGTCGACACCAAGAAAAGACCAATCTTACTATTGTGCTAAGGATTGAAGACATCAAGCAATACATAAGAGCTCTACAATTATTATGCAAATTTTATATTTCTTTTAGATGCTCTAATTGAAGTGTTCCTAGGATGCTCCTTTCTTAAATGTGAATGATATTTGTATGATGCTTATTGATGTGAGGATGTGTGATTTGAATGCAATTGAATGCCTTTAAATACAAGGACATAGCAATAAATTGCATAATTGTGTGTTTAGTCATCTCACACTGACTTGTGAAATGGGTGAGACTCAATCAAATTTGAATTTGAATATTTGAAATTTCAAGGATCAATGTGTGGACATGGGATTGACCCAATACAATTGAGTAGTAACATATGTGTAGGAGATGAATACCTAATCATGGTGGGTATAATAAATGTTAATATTATTGGGGAATGTATAGATTGGATAAGGTATTGTCGAAATATGGAAATATGTGTAAATGTAGGTAAGTAAAGGTTTGAATAATGAGCCCTACTTCATATAAAATTCATTTGTTAATATATAATTACATTTAGACATTTTCTCAAAATAAATCCAAAAATAAATAGAAATTAATATAAATGTTTAAATTTTACAATTACAATTTGTAAAATAAATTTAAAAACAACATATAAACAAAATAAAAATTTATAATCATTACTTAATTGTAATTGACCCAACCTTGTGTAACGGAATACACAACTTACAAAGGTTCCTTCCTCACTTAAACCACATGTTTTCCCAAGCAATATGGACATTGGAGAGTAACCCATAGGACTCATCGTGGTTATCCTTAACATAATTTTCCTTCCTCCTACCACGTGCTTTCCTACCGAATTATTATCCTTACAATTGGTTGGAATAACATGCGAAAGAATGGTCAAAGAGTAGGAAATGTGAAACGAAACGGGATAACTTTCGAAAAAAATGTGGAAAATTCTGATGCTTGTCATTTAGATTTCTTCTACGCTCCTTCCGCCGTCCACATCAACTCATTTTTATTGATCTTAGTTACGTCAGAGTGGGGATGCTTCTCCACTCCATTTCTTTAGCACGGTTTTCTATGCAAACGCACAATCTTCGCGTTTGGTAATTTGGATTTCAGTGTGACAATTGCAGATGGTTTTACTATGAGTTGCACTAAGAAGGTATCCCAACTTAGCATTTGGATGGATGACTACACATTGACTGATGGTTTCTATGTGGTAGGATTGGGAGAGATTGATGTTGTTTTGGGAGTCCAGTGGTTGCAGTCACTTGGCTGATACATATAGGATTTCCAAAAATATGGAACTTTAGTTCATGCACGAAGGGAAGAAGGTTGTGTTGAGAGCACTTTCATATGGAGGACCCAGGGTTGTGTCAACAAGGAGGAAAGACATTGTTTAGACATGATGATGTTGCTTGGGCATCTCAGTGTTTTGTGTCATCCAAATCATCTTCCAACAAATAGGAGTAGCATGTGGATATCTAGTTGGTGCATGATAAGCATATTATTGTATGTAGAGAAATTCCTCCTGGTAGGCCACTAGATCATGGGTTTGAGCATGTCATTGAGTTGAAGGAGGTCTCCAAGCCCGTCATTACTACACCTTATCGTCATCCATAGAATTTCAAGGAGATTGAGAATACGATTAAGGAGTTGCTTGATATGGGACATTCATCCTAGTTCCAGACCTTTTGCATCTTCAGTTGTTTTGGTAAAGAAGAAGGATGGCACCATGAGGATGTGCATTGACTACAGAGCTTTGAATAAGAAGACAATCAAGAACAGGTATCCCATTCCCAAGATCGATAAGTTGCTTGATGAGTTACATGGGATCATGTGTACTTATTTAAGATTGATCTTCATTCAGGGTATCATCAGATTCATGTTTGTGATGAGGATATTCATAAGACAACATTTAGATGTCATTATGGACAATATGAGTTTTTGGTTATGCCATTTGGTCTCACTAACACTCCTGCTACATTTCATCCATGCATGAATCACATCTTTCATGAGCAGTTATGTAAGTTTGTATTGGTGTTCTTTGATGACATTTGGATATGCAGTAAGACATGGGAGAAACATCTACAGCATATTGATGAGGTGTTGAGTATCATGGAGGCATAGTTATTGTATGCTAAGGCATCCAAATGTGAGTTTAATATGATTGAGATCCTCTACCTAGGGCATGTGATTGAAGCTGATGGAGTCAGAGTTCACCAGGAGAAGATACAAGCAATTTTGGATTGGCCACCACTATGGAATATTTTAGATTTGAGAGGATTCCTTGGGCTATGTTGCTACTACAAGAGATTTGTTAAGGCGTTTTCATAGTTGGTAGCACCTCTCACAAATCTCACCAAGAAGGGAGCATTTAGAAGGTCAGATGTGGCTCAGGATACTTTTGGCAAGATCAAGAAAGTGATGAGTTCTTGCCCAGTGTTGGCATTGCCAAATTTCATCCAGCCCTTTGTGTTGGAGTGTGATGCATCAGGAGAGGGCATTGGTGCGGTGTTGATGCAGAATATGCATCCCATTATTTTTTAGAGAAGGAAGTTGAGGGATGTAGAGAGGCTTTATTCCACCTATGAGAAGGAGATGCTCGCAATCATTTATGCATTGGCAAAGTTTAGACAGTAATTGATGGGTAGCCGATTTATGGTTAGGACCGACCACAATAGTTGTGGGCACTTTCTATCACAGACGGAATTGAATAAGAGGCAACAAAATTGGGTGAGCAAGATTTAAGAATATGACTTTGACATTAAGTATGTTAAGGGGAAGAACAATGTGGTTGTCGATGTTCTATCTAGGAGGCCTACTCTTTGTTTTATGTTAGAAATTTCAGTAGATTGGAAGGCTCATCTTTTGGTTGAGTATTCCAAGAATACTTTTGCTTGTGAGATCATGGATGGATGGATTCAGGATAATAGGTATAAGGTGATTGATGATGTGATCTACTATAAGGATAGGATTTACTTGGTACCTGAGTCGAAGTTCAAGGAGAGGATTTTGAGGGCTACTCATGATGCTCCACTTGCAGGGCATCCAAGGTTTTTCAAAACCTACAAGCAAGTGAGAGAGTGATTCTCATGGAAGGGTCTCAAGGATGATGTCTTGCAGCATGTCAGGGAGTGTATGACTTGTCAGCAAAACAAGTCGGAGCATACTTTCCCAATAGGGTTGCTTCAACCATTGCTTATTCTAGAGTAAAGGTGGGAGAGTATTTCAACGGATTTCATCACTGGTCTATTGAGAGTCCAAGGTAGGGATTGCATATATGTTGTGGTTGACAGGTTAACTAAGTATACACATTTCTTTGTAATTCTGTCAAATTACTCAGCACTTCAGGTGGTAGAGCTATTCTTCAGAGAAGTGTTCAGGTTGCATGGACTCCCTAAGACCATTATCAGTGATCGGGATAACAGGTTTCTCAGCATGTTTTGGCAAGAGTTGTTTTGATTTGCTGGAATGGAGTTGACACCGAGCATGAGTTATCACCCACAGATAGATGGGCAAATAGAGATTGTGAACAAGTGGGTTGAGGGATATCTTCGCAACTATGTTGCAGGACAACAGCGTGCTTGGATCAAGTGGTTACATTTGGGTGAGTATTGCTATAATACGACCTATCACATTGTCGATTGGCATGTCACCTTTTAGGGCCTTATACGGTTATGATGCTCCATCAGTTTTAGATTTGGCCTTTGAGGATTGTCAAGCTCCCAGAGCCAAGGAGTTGATGTAGGATAGTTAGGATATTCTTAAGGCACTCAAGGCTAATATTCAGCAGGCTTGGAACTAGCAGAAGATGTATGTAGATAGACACAAGGTAGAGAGGACCTTTGAAGTTGGTGATTTGGTCCTTTTGTGGCTTCAGCCATACAAACAGTTGACATTGAAAAGGAGTGCAGAAAAATTGAAGCCAAGATTCTATGGTCCCTACAAGATTCTGAGAGTTAGAGAGGTAGCATATGAGCTTGAGTTGCTGACATGAAGTAGGATTCATAATATTTTTCATGTGTCTTGCCTCAAAAAGGCTCTTGGATAGAGTGTTGTTTGTTCTCCTGATCTTCCACCTCTTGATGAAGAGGGCACTTTGGTTTTGGTTCCTGGTCCAGCAATTTGGAGATGAGGGAGCAACGTCTGAGGAACAGGGTGATCTGTGAGTATTTGGTGAAATGGAAAGATTTGCCATTGGAGGATGCGACATGGGAAGGAGAACAGATTCTGCAACATCTAGATTTGCTATTGCTTGAGGACAAGCAATCCTAGGAAGGGAGGATTGTAATGTCCCCATTTCTAGCATGATCACCTAACAGGAGTTTGGGTTAGCCTATCCTCATTCTCGTAGGCTAATTCATGAATCAAGGGAATGCGGTGGTTGAACTATGGAAATTTGGGAAGATGTTTTTATGAGGCTCAACTAGTTTTCCTAGACTTGGCATACTTGGAAGATGAATTAATGTATTTTTGCATTAATTGTTGAAAGGTTAAAATAATAAAATAATTGATCTTGAAGTGGGACGACCAAATCTTGGATAACTGAAAATGAATAAAATATTATTATTCTCTTGAGAAGTGCAACCCAATTGGAGAAATAAGGTCGCAAGAAACAAATAAAATAATATTATTTTTGGAGCACTCAAGTTAGAGAAAAAATAAATATTTTAATTGTAAATTGGGCGGCCTCTTGGGAAATAAATAAATAAAATATTGTTTGATGGCTGACTTCAAGAAAAGTAATTCAAATCCTTAATTTGAATTTGATTTTGGTCACCTAGTCTTGGTCAATGAGTTGAGGGAGAAAAAAGGAAACTCAAGTATAAAAGGTCTTTGGAGCTTCATTCATCATCAAGAACTTTTGGCATCTTTGGCATTTTTCTTTCGCAATTTTATTGCAGGTCTTTCCAAGGATGAAAACCCTTGCAAAACAAGGTGGATTGGATGAAAACCCAATCTCATCTTGGAGGTGGATTCATACGAAGTTCACAATTGCACTTCATTGAAGAATTTTGAAGAATTGTTGAGCATTCATAATATATTTCCTATAGTAGATTTGTGATGAAAGTAGATTGTCATTGATGTCAAAAAGGTGTTGTGATTGATAAGAAATGTCATCAGGATATCTTCATGGTTTTATGGTCACATTTCAGAGTTCATACTTTGACATTGTTGGGTTCATGCTTATTGTTGTTAATTTCTATGATATTAGTTATTATGATCTTGCTTCATGTTTCACAAAGGCTTCACATGAAAAGGGTTCAGACACAGGTTGATGACTTGTAGATGCATAGAAGGGAGATGTTGATCATCTAATGATTTCAGTGTTGATAGTATGGTGTTCTTCATGTGACATATGACATTAATGTTACTCTTGATATACAGCTACATTGCAGTTGATAGACATGGCAGTTGATATCTGATATACAGTGGCATGGTCTTCATAATGACAGTGGTTTGGTGGTTTGGTCTTTATTTGATCTCAGTTACATTTGATCTTCATTTGTTGATGTTGATTGTTGTGACATATGCAGAGGTATACAGTGGCTTTCAAGTCTTTTACAAGTCATATTTTCATGTCTTCATGTCACAAGGTCTTCAGGTATTCATGTCCTTTTAGTGTCTTGATATCATTGGCATTGAGACAATTTTATCTCAAAGTTTTTAAGTGCTTGGTTTAAAAACTAAGGAGCATGGTATATTGAATATTTTTTAAAAAGGGAGCATTGAAATATATTTGGAGATTATTATTTTAATATCATATTCGAAAGGGAATTTATTTTTATTTAGAGCCCAAAGCATATTAAAGAGGGAAGTTTTTTTGTAAAGCATTCGAAGACTTTTTTGAAAATGCATGAGAAGCGGTTATAAGGAGAGTTTAATTTTTTTTTTAAAAGCATCAATGCTTTATTTATAAGAGCATCGAATGCTCAAAAAGGAGTCTAAAATAAGCTACATTAATAGCTCTATTTTAAAGTGGGAGACTTTGTTTTTATCGGCCCCTTAAATGTTATATCCTTATAACATTAAAAAAATAAAAAATCAAAAGGCTTCGAATTGCCTTTTTATGGGAGCTAGAATTGTTTTTAAATTTGGAAGTTGGCCTCCTATATGTCATATTCTTATGACATAAAAGAAAATGAATTTTAAATACATTGAGGGCACAAGATTATGTGGCATGAATTTATTAAAAAGCCATAAAAAGTTTTTTAAAGACTATTTTTTTGGCCATTTAAAAAGGTAATTTCTGGTGAAATTAAAAACTTCTTTTTAAAGAAGATTTTTCCTATTCTTGTGATATTGGAGATAAAAAAGTGGATTTCTTTTAAAGAAGGCAGTTTTATGCTTTTTCTCTTTTTGATTTTTATGAAGATAATTTCTTTTGGATAAATTTAATTTTTCTCATTAATTTAATTTATATATTAATGTCTAAAAAATAATAATTTATTCAACAAAAAATATCTAAGTTCTAGTGTTGCATGTTTGTTCTTGTTTAAGTTGTTCCTTCCTTCTCTTTTAATCCATTGTGATTTTTTTGGTAAGAACACCTAAAAACAAAAAACAAGAAACAATATTAAGAAAAAAAACATAAATCTAAAAGTTTTTTCTCAAACTTTTAACAACATTTACCGTAGTTTAAGATAGTACATTTAACTTGGAATATACTCAATTTTGTTTTAAATTTAAATGGCTTTCTAACATGATAGCCTATTTAAATTAGAGACATCAAATTTCCACAATCCATAATAGTAAAATGTGATTGCTTCTGGATATTAACTGTGTAATGTTTTTTACATCAAGATCACCCTGAGGATGGATATGAAAAAGTTGACGTAAAAAAAAACACGACACAGATCAGACAGACATGTAGAAATGTTGAAAACATTGTTTATCTTTTTGGTAATTTTTACATTTGTTGTTGCAGATACCCACGGTTTTTAAACACTGTTTTCTCCGCACAGATTAGGCAATGTTCAAACGCACGATATAGAAAAAAACATCCATGAACAGGTCTAAGGATGATAGGGGGGGCGGTCAACGAGAATAAGCCGGTGGAGAACGAAAAACGGGTGTTTACTGGTGGTACAGCGAAAAAGTGGAAAATCGGAGGGCCAAAACTGTTTCGATAGTCTTGCACGTCTGTAATCGACGGTCTGTGTTTGCCATAGCTTAATCATAGGCAACCTCTTGGAAATTGAGAGAGAATAAATTTATTGTGCCGTTCAGACAACAAAGGAGTTGATCTTTAGGCTTTTCGTTTTGCTTTGATGAAATGCAATCCCCCTTTAGGCTTTTAACTATTTTCTGGTTTTTGAGTTCAATCTCTCATTCATGGCTTCATTCAGCTCATCGCCTCAACGAACTGTAGAAGAGGATGCTCTCACTGGGATTGGACATCAGCCCCAAAGCGCGGGTTTCTCTCAATCTTCCAAACTCTGGGATGTTTTCATTAACCACCGAGGCCCCGATGTCAAAGAAACCCTAGCTCTTCAACTTTATGAATCTCTTGAGAATTTGGGAATCCGAGCGTTTCATGATCGTAAAGAGATGGAACTAGGAGATTTCTTTCCATCTACCATTCAGAATGCCATCCGCTTCGCGTCAGTTCAAATTGCCATATTTTCTAAGGGATATGCTGACTCTGCTTGGTGTTTGACCGAGCTTGATCTAATGTTACAGAGTAAGAAAAAAATCATTCCAATATTCTATGATGTGGCACCTTCGGATCTCCGCTACTTACAAAAGGGAGCGTATGCTAATTCATTTAGAAGATACGAAGAGAAGGCCAGGTATCTGGATAAGCTTGAGAAATGGAAAGAAACCCTCCAGAGTGTTTCATTTATCATTGGCTACGAGTTCGGCCGTCATGATAGGTAAGACTTCGTCTGTGACTATTTTTGTCAAAATGTTTTCTCACAAAATTTAGGAGTGTTAGCATAGCGTAAACAAACTTCAATATGATGAAATTATTGTCTTCTTATGCAAATTTTCAGTGATCTTGAGAAGTTGTGTGAAAAAGTTGTCTCTGTTGTCAGACAAGAGTTGGAAAAGACAAGATTTTTGGATATTGCGAAGAATCCGGTAGGAATTAAAGAAATCCATGAGGATTTTGAAAGGACATGCTGGCAGGAGACGGAAAAGACAAGAAAAATCATTGGCATCTATGGGCTTGGTGGCTCTGGGAAGACCACTTTGGCCACATCATTCTTTAACCGCATCCGTTCAGGATATACTGAATCGTCTTTCCTGTTTGATGTGAGAGAAACATCTAAAAATGGTACATTGGCTTCTCTGCAAAGCAAACTTCTCAAGGATCTGGTGCACGAAGATCGCACATTTCATAGCATACCTGAAGGAAAGAGCTATCTCAGGTCTCGTCTGGGAAGGGGCCCTCTTTTGAGATTCCTAATTTGTATAGATGATATAGATCATCCTGATCAGTTAGATGATCTAGTAGGATGGGATAATGGTGACAATGCTACTTGTAGTTTGATTATTGTGACAAGCCGTGATGAGAGGGTTCTAATACAAGCAGGAGTCAGTGCTCGTTATAAGATGAAAGAAATGTCAGTCAAACACAGCACAGAGCTCTTCTGTTGGCACGCCTTTCACCAACAAAATCCGTATAGCGGATATGAAGATTTGGTGAAAAGCTTTGTGAAAGAGAGTGGGGGTTTGCCTCTGTCTCTGCAGGTGTTGGGTGGACTTGTTTATGGTAGTGATAGCGAGGGATATTGGAAAATAGTATTGGATAAAGTGAGGAGAACTCTACCCAAAGATATAGAACAGAAGCTTATGATAAGCTTTGATTCACTGGATGATGAGCAAAAGCAGATATTTATAGACATTGCATGCTTTTTTGTCCATAGATCTAGTCATATGGCAACAAGAATATGGAAAGGAACCGGATGGAACGCTGAGCACACGCTTCAGACCTTAATAGATAAATGCCTTGTTGAGGTTTACATGGGAAGTAATCATTCGACTGGATTTGACTCCGGGATCATTCCTCTTTTAAGAATGCATGATCACATCCGTGATCTCGGAAGAAAAATTGCAGATGAAATGAACCGTCCTCGTCGACGGTGGAGTCCCAAACAGCTTCGTTCTGAGGTGTGCTTGTTTTAAGCTTTTGTTTACTTTATAATATTAAAATTTTGTGTGTCTGGGTAGCTTAAAAATATTTCTTTTTCTAATCGGAGCACAAATTTCAACTTCATCTTTACATGCAGCAAGAAAAGGGATTCGAGAGCATTCTTGCAGAAAGCGCCGATAACAGTTTTCGGTGCCTCAATTCCATTTTTGAATTCAGATACTTTTTAGGGAATTCTATTGATTTTGATGACAAATCAACTTCTTTGTTGTGGCTTGAGCTCGACTTGAGTTTGATGGGAACGCTGGATGAACCTGAAGATCATGAAGAAGAACACATGAACAGTATGGCTTCAATTCCTTCTTGGATTCCTCTTCAATGTTTGCAGTATTTAAAAATTTCCAATGGACGTCTCGGAAGATTGTGGCGAGAGGTAATTTGTTCTTCTATTCAAAATTAAGTCTTGCTTAATGATGGTAAATGCACTGAAAAAGTAATTTCATAAAAGATTATGTAGGGTTGATAAATAACTATTTCAAAAAAATAATTTGAAATTTCAGGCCCCTTTCCACCTGAAAGAGCTTGTGCTTGACAAAACAATCTTGGAAGAGTTTCCAGATTCATTGGGAATGTTGAGTCATTTGGAAGGTCTAGTTGTAATAGGAATAGCAGAATGGAAGGGAACAGAATGGGATAACCCAATGCAAATTGATGGGAGGTCCTTCTCAGATTCCCTTACAAAACTCGCCAATCTTAGAAGTTTGGTATTGAGGGATTTGGCATTGAGTGGGGAATTGACTTTGAATGGTAGCAGAGAGTCTACTACTCTTGTCAGCCTTCAAAGTATAGATATTAGAGATGTAAAACTTGTATCTAAAGTCATAATTAGTGCAGAATACCTTCGCAGCCTTAAATCTCTCCACCTTGAGTCCATGGAAAATTTAATTGAAGTGGGTTTAGGATTGGAAGCAAAATCGAACACAGAGGAATATTCCGAGGCAGAAGAGTTGTCAAGTTCTGCATGCGAAAGCTGCTTAGAGAGGATCATCATTGAGGGATGTTGGGCGCTGCAGAAGATCGCAGGTATTGAGAAGTTGGAAGGATTGAAATATCTCCATATATCAGCTACCACTCCTTTTGTAAGTAGATGCATGGACACGTGGCAGGTATTGCACTCTCTCAGTATAATTATGTTAATTTTTTAAAAAAAATTTGGGAAGAGTTTAAATAGTTTGTGCTTTAGAGTCAACATACTGATTGTTTGTGTAAATAATTGGATTGTGATATTTCAATGCACTGATTATTTAAGTATAAAATTTAAGTACGGAATCCATCATAAACAATCAATACATTAATTTAACTGGCACTATTTAAGCCCTCACACATCTAATAGAATAACATGGATTTTATCATTTATTAAATGGAACTTATATTTTCATCCATTCTAATGATCCCAAATATTGAGAATAAATAGTGTTTTGAGTGGAGCGTTCTTTAGACAAATTATTTATTATTAGAATAAATATTTATTGAAGGGCTAAGACAAGATGTTTGGTGTAATTCAGAGATTGCCGTCACAGGTTGCTAGCGTAATTTGGAATCCAGCTATTGAAACTGAAATGGATATTGAATTTTTCCTTCCCCCATCTTACTTGAAATGGTGCAATGGGGAAGATGGCATACTAACTAAAATTCCTCAAGACTCAAATGAAATAGTGGTTCCCCAAATACCAAAACCAAGTGCAATTATCATAGTTATGTTGATAACAATGTTTTATGAAGGGAATCATCAAAAAGTTTTAAAGATGCCTTTGTTGGATGGGATGGTGAGCTATATTGCAAGAGGAGTGAATGTGGTTATGGTTGTAGTTACTGATGAAGAAAAAATAAGCAAGATGCTTTGTGGAGTATCTTACCTTCCTACATTTCCAAATGGTACAATGGACCTTGGTTTTATACTAACCATCAATGAAATTGAAAAATTGAAAGTCTTATGGAGCATTGTTAAAGAGCACTTAGAATCTATTATAGATGGAATAGAGTGTGAGAGAGAAAACAAATTGTAGAACCTATTGTAATATGTTTTAAATAAAAATTAGTTGTTTTCTCAAGTTTTGTCCACTTTTGTATTAGTAGTTGTTTCAATATATTTGAAAATTAAAGTTGATTTGTTTAATTAATGTGTTAGAATTATGACTAAGTTAAATTTTTAGAATGTCAAAAATAATTGGTTAGTTCCAATTACTTTAATTATAATAACAAATATAATATGGAATCTAGTATTTGATATTAATTTTTTAGTAAACTACTATGAGATTAGAATAAATATAGTTTTTCCATTATTATTTGAAAATTATTTTACTTGATTATGTTTTAATAGTTTGGTTAAACTATACATTTAAAATACCAAAATAGCACATGTTTTAATTAGCTCATTCTTTATGCTAATATTGGTCACATCGTAGGCAATAAATATGAAAGACCATGAGATAAAAATAATAATAAAACTAAAAAGTTTTACCTACTACTCCTACATTGCCATATAAGTCTTTGGAAAAATAAATATCAAATAAAATACATCCTTCTGAAGAAGGGTCGGGCCCATCTAAATTGTTTTCCCAAGATTCCTTTTGAATCTTAGTTTTTTGTATTTAAGTAAAATAGGCTTATTTTTAGTGGAATCACAAAAAAACCAAGTTAAACATTCAACAAATTAACCAATTAAACATTCATCCACATTAAACAATTAACCAAGTTAAACATTCAACAAATTGTAACATTAAACATTTTCATATCACCATAATTAAATATCATCCATAAGCAAAATATTGTAACATATAGTGAAGATCATCTAGTGAAATATTTACATACACATGTATATATCTCAATATGTGGAAATACAAATACAATTTGAACCCACATGGGTTGCTTTCCACATGGCATAGAGTTGTGGAGTACACTCTAAACTAATGCAATGACTCCTTTGACTTCCCAAAACCCTTCAAACTTATCAGTTATACATATGAACAATAATATAATTTTAATGTATATGACATGGATTTAAATCAGTTAACCATGAAAAGATGTGATAACTTAAATACCAAGACAACTAATTTCATATTATACCAAAGATGAGATACAAACATCCTATTTGAATATAAATGAACTAGATAGAAGAATACACTAAATCTAAGGTGAATGATAATTAAACAATAATACTCAAACCCTTTTGTGTACTAACACTATTAAAACAGTAACTCAATACATAAATACAACTACATTTGACTATAAACATAATGATACCAAACTCATGAGTACGAGGAAACTTTACTAGAGTTTCATAACTTATTGAGAGCTAAAAAAAAAAGAGCTTCCCCTAGCTTCAAGAATGTTTAATGTATACTAACACTTGGCCAACCACATGAAGGTGGAAGCTCATGTGGCCTCACCTAAGACCAAAGACAATTAAGACATGCCTAGTACACCTATTATAGATACCTTATTTTGGTAGACCTAAGACACCTAGATTTTATACCTTAGTCTAGTCTATACCTAAGACAAGTCTAAGACACCTATTCTATACCTTCTCTAAGTGGACCTAAGACACCTACTCTAAGCCTTCTTCTAGTAGACCTAAGATACCTAAGACACCTATTCTATATCTTAGATCTAGTAGAGGTCTAAGACACATGAGACACCTATTTTAACCTTGAACTTCTACTAGGTCCCTAAGACACCTAGCTTAGACCTAAGATAATATTATGTCATAGTGTAGAGATCATACCTAGAATGAAATAATAACTTAAAATTTGATTATGTTTCAATAGTTTGGTTAAACTATACATTTAAAATACCAAAATATCACACGTCTTAATTAGCTCATTCTTCATGCTAATATTGGTCGCATCATGGGCAATAAATATGAAAGACTGTGACATAAAAATAATAAAACTAAAAAACTTTTACCTACTACTCCTACATTGCCCTATAAGTCTTTGGCAAAATAAATATCAAATAAAAATACATCCTTCAATGATTAGATTTGATGTACCTAAACACCTCTATCTAGATATAAAGTAGATGCCTCCATTTGTGAAGGAGGGTTAGGCCCATCTAAATTGTTTTCCCAAGGTTCCTTTTGAATCTTAGTTTTTGGTATTAAGTAAAATAGGCTCATTTTTAGTGGAAACACAAAAAGATCAAGTTAAACATTCAACAAATTAAGTTAAACATTCAACAAATTAGCCAAGTTAAACATTCAACAAATTAACCAATTAAACATTCATCCACGTTAAACAATTAACCAAGTTAAACATTCAACAAATTATAACATTAAACATTTTCATATCACCATAATTAAATATCATCCATAAGCAAAATATTGTAACATACAGTGAAGATAATCCAGTGAGATATTTACATACATGTGTGTGTGTGTGTGTAATATCAATATGTGAAAATAAAAATGCATTTTGAACCCACATGGGTTGCTTTCCACATGGCATAGAGTTGTGGAGTGCACTCTAAACCAATGTACTGACTCCTTTGACTTCCCAAAACCCTTCAAACTTATCAGGTGTACATATGAACAATAATACAATTAACGTATATGACATGGATTTAAATCAGTTAACCATGAAAAAATGTGATAACTTAAATATCAAGACAACTAATTTCATAGTATACTAAAGATGGGATACAAACATCCTATTTGAATATAAATGAACTAGATAGAAGAATACACTAAGTCTAAGGTGAATGATAATTAAACAATAATACTCAAACCCTTTGCACTAACACTATTAGAACAATAACTCAACATGCATAAATACAACTACAATTGACTATAAATCTAATGATACCAAACTCATGAGTATGAGGAAACTTTACTAGAGTTTCATAACTTACTAAGAGCTACAAAAAGGAGCTTCCCTTAGCTTTAAGAATGTGTATTCTATACTGACACTTGACCAACCATGTGAAGGTGGAAGCTCGTATAAAAAGGAGCTTCCCTTAGCTTTAAGAATGTGTATTCTGTACTGACACTTGACCAACCATGTGAAGGTGGAAGCTCGTATGGCCTCACCTAAGACCTAAGACACGTAAGACATGCCTAAGACACCTATTATAAATGCCTTAGTTTGGTAGTACCTAAGACACCTAGACTTTATACCTTATTCTAGTCTAGACCTAAGACATGTCTAAGACACCTATTCTATACCATCTTCTCTAAGTGGACATAAGACACCTACTCTAAGCCTTCTTCTTGTAGACCTAAGATACCTAAGACACTTATTCTATATCTTAGACCTAGTAGAGGTCTAAGACACATGAGACACCTAATCTAACCCTGAACTTCTACTAGGTCCCTAAAACACCTAGCTTAGACCTAAGATAATATTATGTCATAGTGTATAGATAATACCTCGAATGAAATAATAACTTAAAATCCAATTCTATTTTAATAGTTTGGTTAAACTATACAATTAAATTACCAAAATATCACACCTCTTAATAAGCTCATTCTTCATGCTAATATTGGTTGCATCGTAGGTAATAAATATGAAAGACCATGAGATAAAATTAATAATAAAACTAAAAAGTTTTACCTACTACTTCTACATTTCTTTCCCTACAAAAATGCTCTTGAAATCAAAAGGAACAAATTGAAGCGGATGATGATCATGTACCTTTGTCACTAACCAGCTCAAAATGTTGATATCTGGATGAGCTACCTGTTGTTGGGGCTTTTCAATGTGAGCATCCTCTTCCATGTGCGTCTGCTCTTAGTGCAATTCTGTAATTTTATCATCTAGACCCTTCTGCCTCTATTTTGCAAGTGTCTCTCCCGCATGTGGCATGTCAACGTCAGGCTCTTCAACTGGATGTTCACCCTTATCTTGTGTAGGAGCGTCTTGTTCTTCATGTAATTGCTCTTGTTGTATTCCCACCTATTCACCCAGATGTTCTCTTTTCTCATGCAATTCTCTAACATCCTAACCCATGTAGATATCCTCTTATGGAGCCTTAGCTTGGTCTTGAGGAGTATCCACATGCTCACCTTGTGACACATCCAGTTGTTCACCTTTAGGGGAGGATTCCTTTTGTACACTTTATGGTATTAGGATGTTAGGACGAGGAACTTCTATTTGGGTATTCTTCTAATGTGGCACATCATGATGTGGAGTGTCCTCTTGTATATCTTCATGATGTGGGACCTCCTCTTGGATGTTCTTTTATTGTGGCACATTTTGATGTGGAGCATCCTGCTATGAAGTATCTTGTTTCTTATCCACTTGATGTCGACTATCTCCATTCAAAGCATCCTGATGGACATCTAGCACTTCCTCAATGACTTGTTTATTGAGAGGCTAAGCTACTAACCCAGAAAGAATAGGGAGCTACTCCACCACTTCTTTAATGTATAGAGGGTATGCCTTCTGACCATATGACAGGATCTCACCAAATAATGGGTCAGTCTCCTTGACCACAAGCAATGCATGTGCTGGAGGTGCAGATGGAGCTGATGTTAACTCCATAATTGTGTTGACATCAATGCTTTCTATCACCTCATCATATGTCAAGTCAACTACCTTTGGCAATGGGACATGTGGAGGTATGGTTGCCTGTTGTTGTTTTAGTTCTTTTTCCTTCTTCACCTAAGTAAAACCATGTTTCTTCTCTGCCTCTTGTTGTTCAATGTCTTTCTGTGGGCTAGAAGGGACATCTTGTTGTGGTTTGGGCTCCTCTAATATAGGTGATGATGTTATTGGAGTGGATGAAGATGATACATTCTTTGCCTTACCCTTTCCTTTCAATATTGACCCTCTCATTTGGACTACTGGCAAAACTGCCTCACCTGATATGCCTTGGGCACTTGGTTGAGTCACCTCAACTGCTACTGGTGTGGTTATTTGTGATGCCTTGCCAATGAATATTATTGGCACAACCTTCAAAGGTTGTCCTATAGGGGAGGAGCAATGGAGGTAATGTTTATGCCTTCTATTGTTGGTGCTTTTGAGGATGTGCCAGCTTCTTCTTGTTTGGAATCTTGTACCCTCCTCTTTGTCACTAAGAAATCATCAAAATCCACATATGCTAGGATCTTCTTTCCCTTCCTGTTGGGAGAGCTAATGACTACCCCTTTAGCAATCAGTGCTTGGATATACCTATCCAACCTTGCCTTACTTGCATCTATTATTGGTTTGGTGATGACATCAATTGATGTCTGCTCAGGTTGAGACCAATCTGGATCAAGTAAGGTCTCATTATATAATTTATTCTTATCATAACTGGGATGCAATACAACTTGTCTATCCTCATTCACTTGAGCGGTTACTTCATGAGTATCGAGTGTCCTCATCTGATTCAATGTCAGCCTTTGATATTTTTGTTTTCTGACCTCTTGTTCATCCATACAGTCTGCCTAGTAGTCCTTAATGTACAACTCATGCTGGAACTTCTTGTTCACATACTTCTCCATTCTGTTGTATGGATCAAACCTTCTCTTCAAATGGAATGGTTGTAAGTTGAACAATTGCAATTCTTGTTCACATGACTTTGCCTGTGCCAAATCCTGATAGCGGTAGCTACAACCTATATCAATTGGAAAATCCATATTCCCTCTATTGTTCTTTGCTTGAAAAGCCTCATAAGGCTCCACTATTTGCCTTGCCATCTCCATCAGGGCCATCTTGTCTGTTGGGTACCTTGGCAATATATACAGCTGTCAAAACCCTCCATCCTGATATAAGTGTCATTGATCCTTCTATAGTACAACTAGCAATCGCACAAGGCTCCACTATTTGCCTTGTCATCTCCATCAGGACCATCTTGTCTATTGGGTACCTTGGCAATATATACAAATGTCAAAACCCTCCATCCTGATATAACTATCATTGATCCTTCTATAGTACAACTAGCAATTGCACTTGAAGTGCAATGGGCACGCCGATAGGTTTTGGTATTTATTGTATGTGTTTAAAGAAAGTTTGCAATTGCATGATAATATTGGAGACATGGCTGAGAGATTATTGCAGGTGTTAGCACTGTTTTTGGTGAAATTATGTTGAGGGTTTGGACCCCATATAGGTCGTACCAATCTGCAGACCTGGCTGTACCATTTTGGGGCAGTTTGTTGGAGTTTAAAGTGGATTTCTCTCTTCCTGCTTGGCGTAGGGATTGTCATCAGCACTGCAGGTATAAACAGTCATTTTTGGATCAGGTTGAGGAGGGATTTTGCATTGATATTGCTGTTGTACCTCATCCACACCAGCCATACCAGCACAAGGGAGAAAGTCTGTTATTTCCTAAGCCAAACAACTCAAACATTTATTTTGTTTTTGTATTAACACTATACAAAGGGCACAAAACAAGTGACTAGGGTATAAGGTCGGTCAAAATGTAGCATACAACCAGTTGCAATAAAGTGGTCACTACCTTCCCTTGGGCTCTAGAAATTTGAAAGGCAATATCATTCAATACACATCAAGTCTAAAAGGTTTTACATCGACAGTGAAATTTAATGGAGAACAAGTAACACAATTTGCAAATGCACAGCATGGATAAGAATTTTGGGACTCTGTAATGGGAGAAAGGCATGGAAATCAATTAATAATAAAAGATAAAATATAATCTATTTAATGGAATTCATCCATGGATGTATGTATGCATTACTTCAGGGCTTTAAGAGAGATCTTTGTTGGGGTGGCAGGGGAAAAGGACTATGCAGACTAAAGAAATTTTTGATCGGACAGAAAGTGGCTTATGCAACAACAATTAAGAAAATAGTGCATTCCCAATAAAATCATTTCTAAAACACATTAATCTAATAATAATTTATGATGCAACATAAAAATGTTTCCTTGTAAATACATACGTCAAACATATTTTCCATAGCTTGTGCATGTCTGTTAAAGAAGAAAACTCAGGATCCTACAGAAACTTTTTACAGGCAGTAAGCTAGCTAGCTAATTGTTTCTCCTTAAAAGATGCACCCAGTAGATAACCTATAAAACATCTACTCAGTTTTCATCTCAGGACAAGTTTAAAATCAGTATAACTGGCTAATGTTCTCCAGTTTGCAAATGACCATTTTCTCATAAAAACCCCTAAAATATTGTTTAGAACATTAGCTTTACTGCTCTTGCACATGCTTGCCTCACTTCTCAAGGACAATATAGTTACGTTGTTCCTAAAAACAAAACTCTCAGCCAAAGAGAATGACATGTAGAATCATATTATAGTCTACAATCATATTGCAGCTTCTCCATTAGTAATGAAGACAAGTATGTAACCAAATAGATGGTATGTGAATTAAAAATGGCAGTCAATTAAGGAAGTAAAGTGCTTCATCAAGATACATGACTTGCAGAGATCATGAACCATGGCTCATTTTTTCAAGAATTACTATGCTTCCTCAGTTCATCCTGACAAGCACAAAACTTTTCTAGATCATCATCATCAATCAAGACCATTCATCAGCACACTGAAGATTGCTGAGTTGAGCCAGTCTCTTTTACAGATGAAGGAAAACAAAGGTTCCAAACTTCAATGTACTAATGAATGGTCAGAATTGCGATGATATTTTTTTCAAAAATAATTCACGTATTGTTGAAATAAAGAGGTTTGGTCTTAGTACTAATCCAAGAAGCCTGCTCCTGCATCAATTCTGAACAGCACAAACAAGCCATGAAACTGGTAAAAGTTCAGTTTGCTTCTGCTGTTAATAACTGAATACAAGTACCGTATGCACTTTGTAATTAGAAAGCATAATCCAGTCTTGTACCATTCAAGAAAATAATATCTTTAGACTGGAGCATAGGGATACCTCTCAACATTCTCAAAGGGCAGCAATACAGAAATCTTACTACAATACCTTCTGATAATGGATAAAATTGATAGTCATGCATGTGAACTGATTTAAGAACTCATAATGTTGACACAAAATAGAATAGCCCCAACAGATCCTAAAAAGGTGGGAGACATTCAAATATTACACCAGTGGCAGCTATAGTTACCTGGAGACATGGGGGAATGGGCACCGCCAAAGGGATAGAAATGCCATTAAAATCAGGGTAGGTGAGTAAATGAATAAGGTTGCAGATATATTATATGAATGTAGTTGTAGGCCCAATCCTTGTTTGTATATGGAGTTTCCTGGTAACTATACTTGCAACAATCAAGGCAAACCCAGTTAAAGAACACACAGAATAAAACAACACAGCTGGCTTCCATATGACAACTAATTTAAGCAAATTAGACCTATCGCTCTTCCTAGCTACAAATCAAATCACCTCAAAATTAGCTATTAGGTAAAGAAACACAGAGGTTGGGATCTTCTGTTCGATCTTTTCTTATATTAATGATGCTTTTGCCAAAAATCAATAGAACAGAGAGTGCATAAGGATTGAGTACTCATGATGGCATATATATATTTTTTTATTAATGCGCCACACCATGAACATTAATGCTCTTCCTTCACATTTCTTACACTCGACGGAAAATATCAAATACGAGATATATTTCCTCTGCGGTCCGTAGACACGGATAGCAGTATCAGCATTTTAAATTGACGGCCATTTTACCCGTTTCTAAAATTTGTAACTGTATAACGCTTCTAAATTTATCTATACAAGAAAATAGGGAATGCACAGTTGAAAGCTGCCTTTATCATACGTACCATCAGATCGGGGACTCTTTCAGCTTCATAGGAACGATAGGCAGATTTGCATAACATTCTCAGAAAATAATATGGCAACCTCTTAAAATAACAATAAATGAAGACATATTTTTTGTTAACAGAGTTTGAATGTATGAGAAAACCCTAAAAAGAATAATGATAACTTGCCTATTACGCTTCACTGCCATAGTAACACTGTTGCCATGATTTAATATTTGCAGCTGAGATCATTTCTATGGTCATTCGACACCGACCACAAATTTTTGTTCGTCGATTTCCAACCAAGCACGGTATGGTCATTCGACACCGACCACAAATTTTTGTTCGTCGATTTCCAACCAAGCACGGTATGGTCATTCGACACCGACCACAATTTTCCTCGGTGGTGTTGATCCTACGTGTACGGGTGTGATTCTCCCAATGGTCGTCCTTGTACCGAAATGACTTTCCATCCATCGATTACCATCTGACACAATACGGAGCTCACCTTGCTTCACAAGTGAAACGCCTATCGGCGTAAATATGATTGTTTGTGCTCCAGCTGCGGGTAGTATTAAGGAGATAACGCGTACAAATACAATAAAGGACGGTAAATTGGAATAAATTGTGGGCCCTGCCCGGCTGGAAGGCAATCACCTCACGGACTCGATTCAAACGTAACCATGATTAAAATTTTAACTCCACTCTTCACATTTTCTTTAGGGTCGAATTTACTGCAAAAACGCGGGTGAGAGCCTCTCGACGCTTTTTTTCAAATTTGTTCTCCAAGTAGAATTTGGTCCACACACGTGTCGGTGGAGATGTGAGCGGGCAGAGGAATTCCCTTGGTTGGGCTTCGCGCTTTGCTGGTGTCACGTAAATTGGCGATAATATTAGTGGAGCGTGAAGTGACATTGAGATTCCTGATCCTTGGAAAAAGCTGTTATCTTTCGGATTTTATCCCCAGCTGTCCAATGCTTTCATGATGCCCCAACTTTTTTACTTTCTGGAAAACTCTCACCTAATTGTTTTTGGAAATTCGAGTGCTTAGAAAGTGGGATAAAGCTTTAATTGATTTGGCATGTCGTCACAATTTCCCTTTGTCCCTACTTACGCTATGATATTTAGATGGCGTAGTTCATAAATAATGGCTTTGATAAGATTTCAATGAAGAAAGTTTTTATTGACGTCAGTTAGTCTATGGGATTAAGAGTAAAATTGATTAGTACAATATAAACAGTTCTAACCAACAATTAAATCAACTGTTATTTATGTTTGTCTTCTATTTCTTTGCTGATCTTGGATCTTCTGCTATGAAGTTTTGTTATCTTCTCCCGATCCTATTCGAACAAGGATGTTAAAGATTCAACTTTTAGAATATATGTGTATTTGATTCAGATGTTCTCATATGTCATACATTCCATGATGTAATGCCATTTCGTTTCCACTAAACCTGATGAGCAAAAGTGACAAACCCTATCTACCCATCCATTTTACATCTAAGATGGTGTGAGCTAGTTCTTAGCTGGGCTATTATCATTTTAGCTTTCCATTTTATTTTTGCTCTTACATAATGCTCTTGCTCATGGAGTTGTGGTCACATATGGAGTTAAATTGTCTGACATAATATTCTCTTTTTCATCTAAGTTGTTTTATATTAGTATGAGTAAACACATTCATAAAAAACACCATAGAATTACATGTCTATTGAAAGCAAGTAGAAAGAAAGGATTATAGGGCATAAGTCAAGTCGTCCTTGGCCCACTTATTGGTTTACAAGGAGTCTTTTTTAAAGCTACTTTTAAAAAGGCTTATAATTTGTTGCTCTGTGGAAGTTTTTTAAATGTAGATGGTTTTTTATAATTTTAAAATTTATTATATTATAAAGTTTGACTTACTATATTTTTATACAATTGTATATATGATAGTAGAGGGTATTGGGCACATCTCTCGAAGAAAAGCAATTGACAGTAGAGCAGGAGCTTACAGCAGAAGAGTGATAGAGTAGGGGAGAGGAGTTAGTAGTGAAGTGGGGTTCAATTGTTGATATAGTACGTGTGGGTATAGGATTTAGTCGTGCAACATATTTATACTATATATTGTCAATAATTATTTCACATGTAAATAAAAATGACCAAATGTTTGTCAATATTTTTTGATATCGGAAAAAGCAAAATTATAGAGAAAATAAGGGAAACAGAGGAAATAACAGTAGACCAAATTGCACAAAAACAAAACATGCAGAACTGTTACCTCAAGACAAACCCGTGGAGCTCATTTTAGCCAACATCTCTTGATTGGACCGGAGCTCCAAGGAACCTTCAAACAATAAAGAGTACAACCAACTTAGAGAGAAACAAAAGGCCAAAGATACAAAAAAAAACCTACAACAAACCCTTTGTGAATGGCCAGAAGAATCATGATAGCAGATACAAATCAACAATCACCATAAGAGAGGACTCCACAACTGCTTGAAACCAGTAGCATCACTCCCAGCAATGTAGGCAACACCACCAACTTCACCTTTGCCTTATGCATCAAAAGTTCTCCAATAAACTGCAGAAGCTCCTCCACAAAAGAATTGACCTGGTGCTAGTACTTCCAATAGTGGGAGCAACAAAGGAAAGTATCCTAGCAACATCTATAGATGAAAAAAAGAGAATGCCTAGAATGGGACCTTTGAAGCCATGACGCCACTAGGTCCAAGATGAAAGCCATCCTAGTGTCAACACAACAGTAGCAAGGAAAGAAGTCTCTTCTGCAAGTGAAGTAACCGTCCATACCCCATTCCCTGGCAATATTAACTGAATTATCCTCAATCAACTTGAGTCTTCATCTTGAGACTATATAGGCATTGCAATAAATTTCATGAAGCATTCGATCCTTGATGTCATTCAACATTAGCATGCAGCTATAGGAGAAGTGTTGAACCATGTTGCTGGCAGATTTGCAAGCTAGAGAGACAAACTAGCACATACCATTTGGATTTCAATCTGAAGGGGGAGAATGGTGTTAGAGAATATAGCTAAACAATGTAGTTTCCATATGAAATCGATAATAACATGTTTGCAAGTGTGAGAGAGAAGATCAAAGGAAAAAGAGGCACCGAGGAGGGCTGCTTTCCAAGACCAGGCCTGAGGGAAAAGGGCAGGTAGAGAGGTGAAAAGGTAGTGCCATAATTGACGTGCATGAGTGCAAAACCAAAAGGCAATGTTTTGTAGACTCCATTTTGGCACAAAAGGGACATGTGGGAAGAGGGGAGATAAATTTGAGGTAATTACCAATGGGTAGCTTAACATGGAGCACTTTCCACACTAAGAGCTTTGACTGAGTATCTGCTTTGGACTTCCAAATTTGAAGGCTGCACTGATTCCATTTGGACCGATGGAAGATACAATGAGATGGGGTGAGATGGTGATTGAGGGAAGGAGTTGTCTATAAATGGTTCTAAGGGAGAAAAAGCGGATGTTGCATGTATTAGGCCACCTTTAGTCATTCAAGAAGTTAGATGACCATCGAGGGACAACAAGCTGCAGAGCTCAAGCGTAACTAGCTATGAATATCAAGAATTGGCTGCTTGTTAGAGGTGGAGAGGTGGAACTAGGTTTTAAGGAGTGGCCATGATTTCCATTGAAATGTGGTAAGGTCCCATAAGTCCCGAAAAACTTGGATGCCTTTTTTATAGATGTGTTTTCCTTTAAATCCACTAATAGTACCTACTGGTCTACCATTTTGTTGAATCAATGGATTCCACCAAATAGAGGAGTTAGCAAAGCTTAAGCCATGGCTAAGGGACTAGTTGAACCAAATGAGTCTTTTTGAGGTGATCTTCCAATCTTTCCAAATGGAATTGAAGGGTGCAGACCTGTGGACTGGACCCTTACATGATCACATGAGAACTTATGAATGTCATATAAAAAATCATAAATACATTCATTAACAAGTGTAATAAATACTTTTTTGCTTTATGTAAAATATCATAACTATCCACTATAAGTGTATTATTTTTAAAATAAGGTGCTCATCTAAACAAGTATTGTTGTTATATGTACAACTACTTGGATAGCAATGTACATGCAGTGAAATACTTCATATTATATGTTTGTCCTATGACAAATGTAAAAGGTGAGTATAATAAATACCTTATATTTTGCCATGAAATATAAAAGCTTGTCGAAAAAATTTATGATCATTTAAAGTTGAATATAAGTTGTATTTTAAATAAGAATGTGTTGTCTTTATAACAGTAAATAACATTTTGTGTTCAACTATTGGGTTATGTGTGTTGGATATGAATGTTAGAGATAACAAGATATATGGTTACCAAAAGGTATTGACATCATTTAGGTTGTATATAAGTTATAATTTAAATAAGAATATGATCTTGTTTTAACAACAAATGATATTTTTTTGTTCAACTACTAAGAATTCGATGATAAAATTTTGGTGGAATCTTTAAAAAATCATTTTAAGGACACTTCTCACTCAACATGCTATGTGGCGAATTGCATGATACGTCACACCTCCAAACTTGAGTTGTAGATAGATAAGAGCCCATATCACATTTTAAAAACTAGCAATCGCACAAATTGTGCAATGGGCATGCCGAAAGATATTTTGGAGAAGTGTTGCTATTTTAGAAGGAGAAGAGTAATAATAGAAACCTGATTTTCCCATGCACAACAAAAATTTGGAGGAACAAACAATTGGTGGGAAAGCACACACAACAAAATTTACACAAGGGTGCAATTTTCATGAGAAGATAACTAATAGAATAAACATGATTAGAATAAAGGATTGTGCTTTAGATATGCTACAATCAAGCAAGACATAATTTTGGTCCATGACACTTCCTTGGGGAAGTACAAGGAAATTCTCAAGTTTTAGGTGATGTAATGGATCTTACCCTTCTGCCATACCCCACTCAATCCAATGTAGAAAATAATATAACTTAGTTATTGGTTTTTACACATTTTATATCAATGTATTTTAATTGATTGAAACTAGACTTTAAAGGGAGAACATGGAGGAACAATGTAGTTGTTGTGTCCAAATTACATAGTACAACAAATATTCGCGCACCATGTCAATGTAGGTAATGTGCCAAATATGTCAAATCCTTTGCTCCTTGTTGTGGAGTTGCATATTAATTTTAAGAAAAAGGCAATTCATCTTTGCTCCATAAGATGAAGGTGTTAGTAATGAATAATGGAATGAGTGTGAGGGTTGGCCTTTAGTTTCAGTGCTGTCAATAAAAGTTGTAGTTGTGTCAATTAGTATTAGTTAGGCGCTGATAAATCATAGTTTGTTATCATGTTTAGTTTTTTAATTATAGGAGTTTGTTGTGCTTCTATATTATATAATGTAATCAAATTTTCAATGAATAATACACAATTTAGTTTTGTATATGTTTCTTCTTTGTAATGCTATTATTTTTCAATATTTTATTAGAAAGAAATGTTAGTCACTATAGTGCTGCTTTCAGGCACTCCAGTTTTAAAATTTATGCAGAGTATTTATATCGGAGATCAATCTGCCTTCAAGAAGTCCGAGACAATTAGAGACATCAAATTTCCAGAGTCTATAATGATTGTTGTTAGAAATTTCAGAATTTAACTGTGTGCAAATTTATACCTCAACGTTCCGGATTACACTCCATGATCCATCATCAGGAGAAAGAGCAAGAGACAATTGTCTGAGCAGCTGTCACATTGTGAAAGATTTCATTAGCCACAAGTCAATATATTATAGGTTCCAAATGAAGCGCTTAGCTCCTCTATACAGTGATGTGCAATCACAAGGACAAGGCACAAAATGATGTTGCGACCTCATTTTAATGATGCGCAGCTTCCAAGGATGAACAGAAACTTAAGAAATAATGTAGCTATCTCAGAGATGGCGCAACCATTGTATGGTTTCATATAGTGATAAAGAGTCTCTACCAGATCTCCAAAATGAGCCACAAACTTTACACAAGTCAATACATAGCCTCAAGGGATAATGGCGGCCCCTCCAAATTCCTGCACAGTTATCACAGAATCAGCACAATCTCCAAATCCAACATAAAATTTCTCTAGGCATAGCACAGATCACAACGGAGCACTCCAAGCCATTGCGCAAGCATCCAAGAAAGAGGCGCAACAATCCATCCAATTGCACAGACAGCTCCAAAACGAAAAGACGAGCAATAAAGAAGGATAGCGGCCATATGAATGGTCCAAAGCAATAAAAATGTAAGGCACGATCCATAGAAGGGAGGTGTGTGCCTGTTATTTAAAAGCGGCCATTATATGTTGTGTATCTTTCTACTTCAGCATGGACAAAGGATGGAGAACCAGCGCAACTATTAAAAAATTATGGCAGCCAGAAACTTCACCGCAAGCTCTCCAAAATGAGGCGCAACTTCATAGAAAGATTAACACAGCCACAACAAAATCACGACGGTCACTTTCAAGAATTTAATGCGTATTCAAAATCACAACGGCAGCTTAAGAGTCAGGGCAAACACTACACAATTCAATAAACAGCAGAGAAAGGTGCCATCAATTGTAGAGAAATCCAGCGCATCCTCCTCCATAATAATAAGCAACCATGTGTATAAGTTGTGCAAGCCATAATCTTAGAGTAATGTTCACCAAGCAAAGTAGTGTGTATTGACTGTTTGGACCATTAAATGGATGATGTTTAAGTAGAGTGTAAAGTAGTGAGTATTGATTGTTTGGACCATTAAATGGATGATGATTAAATGGATGATGTTTAAGTAGAGTGTAAAGTAGTGAGTATTGATTGTTTGGACCATTAAATGGATGATGTTTAAGTAGAGGACAAAGTAGTGGGTATTGACTGTTTGGACCATTAAATAAATGATGTTTAAATAGAGTGCAAGCCATCAATACATAGTGCTAGTAAGTTATAAACTAGCACTTGCACCCTTTGGAGGTTCAAGGGATACGCCGATAGGAAATTTGAGGTAAGATGGGCAAATTTAACCATTAAAATTATAAACATTTTTTATAGTTTATTATCATAGCACAAGGAAGATACAATAGTTATAGACATAATATTCCATGGTCTATATAAATAATCAAGAATACTTATAGATGTCACAAAATAAGAATAGATGTATATATTTGATCAGTTGATGTAAATAGAGAATTAAATGTTGTTTATAAGTCACTGTCACTACTAAACACTTTTAAATATTTTATTTATATTTTTAATCTATAAGCTAAATGGTTATACATTATTTATAATTTTATTTGTGAACAATTGAAAAGATTTTTTAGTCCTGGAAGCAAATTTAAAGATGCATCATTCTAATAGTAGAAAATTAAATGTTTTGTCAAAACCAAACCCTCAAGTGGTACTAGTTTAAATGGAAAACATTTGGAACATTGAGATTTGAAGAACTTAGACTAGAATTAAGTAATATGGGGCTTGGAGAACTTGAGTAAAAACTAAAAGAAATTGTATTTCTATTAAAAATTTGAGTGATTATTCTATCAATTAATTATTATGTATATTAGTAGTTTAAATATTTTGTAAGTGCAAACTATATAAAATAGTAATAAAACATTATAATATATACTAGTATACCTATATTTAAAAAATATATCTAAAGTACGCCAAGAGATAGTAGATAATACGCCAAAAGCCCATATCTTGGTACTTAGAAGTTAATGGTTACATTTACCTTACCTATTGAAAGTTGTGCCCTTTTGAATGATTTATATGTTATGTTAAATCATTGACCACGAGTTTTTCATAGTAGCATTGTTCTACTCTTAATCATTTTAAAAATTAGCATGAAGGATCCAATGATTGATCCCAATCTCTTTAACGTTCTTTTAAACTTCCTATCAGCGAATCCTTACAGCCCTAAAGTTGCAAAGATATGTTATAAAGAACTATAAAATAATTGATAGGTTCCAATGCTGTTGAAATGAACCATTGACATATAACTAATTCTATTATCTACTAACTATTCCGGCCTATTATCCTATTGAAACCCTTCCCCCATCCCATGATCTCATGAATGCAGTTTATCAGCACAAATCAACCTACTCATTTATTGGCAAACCGGTGAAGTTGCAACTAGCAAAAAAAAATCAAAAGGACAAACTGAAATCGGTGGCTATTTTAGTAAAGTCAAATGGACACCTAGTATAGCTTATTCCATACAATTGTCAGGGTTTATCAAAGAATCAAATTTGAGCCTCATTTCTAGTTCACACTCACTTTGAGTGTCAATTAACCATATTAATCCTCCACAATAAATATCATTTCTTGGGACAGCTTGCAGGCTTGCAGGGGAGGTTGTTGGCTACCATGATTAAAGAGGGAAATGTTGAAAAAAATAGAGAATTGTTGATCAAAATTCACAGCAGAAGAAATAAACTTCAAAAGCAGAAAGATAACAGAGCTTGAAGCTAGGATTTTACTGTTGTACGGTGCCTTTTGGCAGCATCTCGCTCCTTTGGTTTTAGCTATGTGGGTCCCATTGACAGTTCTGGTCTGGAGGGCATTATTAAAATCTATATCTATCTATCAAATTATAGTTCACTCACCCTTGAGTCCCATTTAGCATAAATTACCATATGAGATAAATGGTATTCAGTTCAGAAGCAATATATTATTGAAAAAGCGGGTAAAAACAGAGAGCTTTGTAGTTTAATTATCAAAACGTCACTCATTTTTGACATTTTTCTTACTATTTAATTTATAGGTCGAAGATATCACTTGAAAATTCTCATGGATTTGAAAAAGTTCAAATTCGCGCTACAAATCAATGGAGTCCATCTTAGCACCCACACCATCTTTTCCACGGACCTCATGGATCTCGTGAATCCTTCCCATGTAGAAAAGTATTCTTTCTGTCAATGTTGTTTTCCCAGAATCTATGGGAGCCGAAATTCCGATGTTACGGATTTTGTCCATGGTGTTACTTTAAAATTTAAAAAAAACAAATAGGCGTAAGCACTGAAACCCTAACCAGTGCCGGCAAAACAACAAATTCGAAACCCCGCGTCATAATTTTCATTGATACAATGGCATACCCAATAATTTCAC
Organism: Cunninghamia lanceolata; assembly: GCA_027924645.1. Lineage (NCBI taxonomy): Eukaryota > Viridiplantae > Streptophyta > Pinopsida > Cupressales > Cupressaceae > Cunninghamia > Cunninghamia lanceolata. Next base: position 469,957 of record BSBN01001034.1, read on the forward strand.
TAAAACAAACATGTTTAACGCTATTTACCATCAATTCATGACCTTGGTGCGATTAAAAAGATTATGCTTCCCATTCTTTGAAAGAGAAAAGGTGGAATGTTTTGTGCAAATCATTTCTTACTTGTGAAAGACCCTTCCCGCAGAAAAAGCCTTCAATTCGGCACCGAATAAATATTAGAAAACCGTGGGCAAGTAGATCAGATGAAGCCGAAAATCAACCAAAATATTGTACGAAATAAACAAAGATTAGATTCAGAGGAATTTATAGATGGAGTGTATCTAAAGACCAGCAAGGAATGGCAGGAGAAGTTCCGGACCGTAGTGCTTAGAGAACAGGCTCGAGCCGGAGCCAGAAGACGAGTTGCACTTCTCCGATCCATGGCCTACACCCTTTAAGCCATAGACTATTAACTGGTCCGGTTGGATTTCAAAGTCAGACCTTGATTCCACAACCCATAGACTATGTCACAGGGTGCGAATACCATTACAATCCCTAAAAATCCATTTAAATTCATCTTACTAATCGTCTGTCTATTTATACACAACCTTGGCGGTGATCAAATGCAGTATAGTAAATTGCCGCCAGCATATGCATTTACTACAAAGAATTTAGATTTTATTTTGAAATGCATTTACTGCAAAGAAAACTATCCTATCTACCACTGCAATTGAATCAGATCAACCCAGATTTTTAAATGCATTTACTGCAAAGAAAACTATCCCATCTACCACGGCAATTAAATCAGATCGACCCATATTTGATTTTATGCATTTAGTGCACTGACAGTTTTCAAGCACCGGCGAGAAAAACAACGGCGTTGTACAGTTTTCAGAGCACCGGCGAGCAAAAACAACGGCATAAATATTTTTTACGGCGTGAGACAATTTCGAGCACTATAATGCTCATGGCATTGACAAGTTCAGAGATTTTTCCGCCGTGAATTTTTTTTTTATGGCGTGAGACAATTCCGAGCACTATAATGTTCACAACTAAAAGTCTATCAGCTAAATAATGCATAGATATATTAGGTGAGGTCAATCACTACAGATCACAACGCAACACTAAAACATTGTGCAGAACCTCCCAAGCAAAGCACAAGCATTTGAAGTTTAATAAAATCATTGTGCAATAAAAGGTTCTATCTGATCATGAAAGGTAGACACAATTCTTCCAGTCAATGGCGCAGCGTCCAGAATATGACGAAATAGTAGAAGAACAGAGGAACGATGAAACACCTAGAACCCTGAAAGGACTATATAATACGTTGTTAGAACTATCAGAGCAATATGTTGTGTGGCGTGCCCTTGCTTCTCTTCGTCCCAATCAGCAAATGGACCCACCAAAAAATAAAGGCCTCCGAACCGTTGGATCAGCAGCTCCATCTAACGACTGGCGCTCCATTTTGAAGGAGAAGCGGCACTTCAGTTAATTGATGTGCCATTGGTCCTTCCTTGGTGACATGGCATGAGGGCCCGGAGAAGAAGACTATAGTTTTATTTAAAATCTCTTAAAACTCACGTGGACATTTTAATGTCTATTAAATCTTTTTATTAAAAATCCTTTGAAAAGATAAAGTGAGGCATGAGAAATGGAGGTGGGCCCTTGAATTTAAGTGAAGTGAGACTCATTTAAAATCATGATTTTTATGAGCCCATGAAATAATACAAATTACAATGTAATGCTTTACTTCATTTTATAAAGCACAGGGGCAAGTTGGCAACTAACTTCACTAAAATAGAAAGTTAAGACATGAATAAAGTTATCCCTCACGGTAAAATTAAAGTAAAAGCTTTATATATAGGGCATGTCCCCATGCTGCTGTTTAGCTTATTTTGACTAGCAGCCACTGTTTAATTTTTTTAGCAGATATTTGTGGAACCAGTGACTCCATGATACTTTATTTTTCTGCTTATTTTAAGCAGTTATCTTAATTTGGAGTATTTTTTTATATAAAAAGAAAAAAATAATAGAAGAAAATAAATAAATAAAAGAGGGAAGGAATTAAATGCAGCCACATGGTATATTTTTCATTATGCAGTGGCTGCTTATTTTCAGCTCCCCCTTTTTTCTACCCCTTAAGGCATGTCCCCATGCTACTACTTAGCTTATTTTGGCTAGCAGCCACTGCTTAATTTTTAGCAGATATTTGTGGAGCCAGTGACCCCATGATACTTTATTTTTCTGCTTATTTTAAGCAGTTATCTTAATTTAGAGTTTTTTATTATATAAAAAGAAAATAAATAATAGAAAAAAATAAATTAAAAAAGAGGGAAGGAATTACATGCAGCCACATGGCATATTTTTCATTATGCAGTGGCTGCTTATTTCCAACCCCCCTTTTTTCTACCCCTTATTTGGAATTCTTAAGCAGCCACTCCAACTGCTTAAATTTGCTTAAATTTAAGCAGAAAAATAGCTTAAGCAGCAGCATGGGGACATGGGGTTACCCCATGTCCCCATGCGGTTGCTTAAGTTTAATTTCTACTTAAATTTAAGCAGTTGGAGTGGCCCCATGGAAATTTTTAATTGCAGGAAAATGATAATAGTGAATCTTTCCTTTTTTTGTGGAGCAGCTACTGCTTAAAAATTGCAAATAACCCCATGTCCCCATGTTGCTGCTTAAGTTATTTTTCTGCTTAAATTTATGCAAATTTAAGCAGTTGGAGTGGCCCCATGGAAATTTAAATTATGGGAAAAGGATAATATAGAATCTTTCCCTATTTTCGTGGAGCAGCTGCTACTTAAGAATTCCAAATAAGAGGTAGAAAAAAGGGGCGCTGGAAATAAGCAGCCACTGCATGATGAAAAATATGCCATGTGGCTGCATTTAATTCCTTCCCTCTTTTTTTTTAATTTTCTTCTATTATTTTTTTCTTTTTATATAATAAAAAACTCCAAATTAAGATAACTGCTTAAAATAAGCAGAAAAATAAAATTTTATGGGGTCACTGGCTCCACAAATATCTGCTAAAAAAATTAAGCAGTGGCTACAATCCAAAATAAGCTAAGTAGTAGTATGGGGACATGCCCTAAGCCATGGAAAAAATGGGGGGCTGGAAATAAGCAGCCACTGCATAATGAAAAATATGCCATGTGGCTACATATATTTCTTTCCCTCTTTTTTTTTTAAATTTTCTTCTAAATTGACATAATTAAAATATTTAAAATAATTTATTTTTTGTTTTTTATATTTAAAAAACTAAAAATTAAGATAATTGCTTATTTTAAGTAGAAAAATAAAATCTCATGGAGTCACTGGCTCCAAAAATGTCTCTTAAAAATATTAAGCAGTGGCTGCTAGTCAAAATAAACTAAACAAGAGCATGGGGACATGCCCTTATTTGGAATTCTTAAACAACAGCTACTCCACAAAAATAGGGAAAGATTCTATATTATCCTTTTCCCATAATTTAAATTTCTATGGGGCCATTCCAACTACTTAAATTTGCTTAAATTTAAGTAGAAAAATAGCTTAAGCAGCAGCATGGGGACATAGGGTTAGCCCATAAGCTTATATGTGGGACATTTTTGTCCGGCAAATTGTCTCAAATTTGTCGGACGTACCTGGAAAAATCATCATTCTGTTTGTTTTTTCGTTTGCTGGATTCATTGAATAAAATTTGGAGAATCACATGTTTCAGTCAATTTCAAAACTCTTTCCCATCTCCCAACGCAAGTACAGTCCACGTGTTTGTGAATGTGTGCATTTATGACTCACTGCGGATCGAATTCCACGCTGGAAGGGTTGAGGGCTAGGGTTCTGCTACTCGCCTGCAACCTCCGCTTCGACCAGCCCACCAATTGCAATTAATAATCAATAATTAACAATCAATTATTGACCCATATGGTATTCTACCATAGCTGAGGCTAAATATTTACAAATCGCAGACCCGGGAAAGAGGCTGAAAGATCATATCATTATGAGTTTCACAAAACTAATGCGTAAAATCAAAATTTACAGGGTGAAATTTAAAGTCAAATTCAATTATGTTAGGTATATTACATTATATGTAGATTAGACGTGATAAAATAGATTAGTTGTATATTATTATATTATATTAATATTTTATTATTATATTATATATTATATTATTATTATATTATATTGTATTATTATGTTAATATTATATTATATTATTATATTATATTATTATTATTATTATAATATTATGATTTTATTATATTATATTATATTGTTAATATTATATTATTATATTATATTATATATTATATTATAATTATTATTATTATTATGTTACATTACTATATTATGATTTTATTATATTATATAATATAATATATTATTATATTAAATTATATTATATTATATTTGACTATGTTTAAACTCTATATTTTGATAGAGATAATGGATTATTTAGGCACATATCACTTTCATTAGGGTTAATTTAGACTAGCTTCATGTCGGGTCAAGTTTGTAGGTTTAGGTTAAGTTTGTAGTTTTGTGGTTTTCTTCTCCGAGTCTGGATTCAACCTTATGTAATGTAGAATTTTGTTTTGATGCTTGTTCGCTTGAATGATTTCCAGGGTATGCCATTAGCGTATGACATGTATTTGGATATGTGATAACTAACTATAAATCACATAATTTTTAATTGAGTTAATTTATGAGTCCTTAAGTATAATAATTGTAAGTTAGGTTGGCCTCATTGGGCTTAGGGTACTATATCTGCCTAATGATGCATATATATATAAAGTAGCGAGTAGTTGTTAAGCATCTTATTACAAGTTTTATTCTAATTGAAGACTTTTAGAGGTTTCCCCCTTGAAGTGGCTTATTATCATAAGTATTTGAATCTTATTTCCTATTACATTCTTCTCTTGTGCAATTTACTCCATTACAAGTGGTATTATAGCATGTTCTTGGCACTTGAAAGTAAGAAACATGGGGAATTTTTCGGTCTAGGAGGTCATGTTTTCAAGTGCATATCTCTCTCATTATTGCAATTTTCCTAAAAACTAGAGGGTTGATTAAGAGCACATTGAAGCAACTAAATTCTAGATTTGAGGTAATGTCAAGCGATCTTAAGAAGTCAAATTTTGAAATTAGGATTTTTACCAAATTTGCTCCTATAATTGTAATACCTTAAGTTTCTTAGATACCTTTTCACCAAGGTGAGGATAAGAATCAAGTAAGTTACAAAAAAAATTTAAGCACATTTTGATTTGTTTTGAGTAAGTTATGGTGAAAATTAATTTGAAGAATCTGTTGGTTAAAGTTGGGACAAAGGTAAAATTCTACGTTGCAAGCCTCGGCATGACTAGGCAACAAACTAGAGGTTCAGGAAATAATTCATATATGCTAGGGAAAACTCCTATCATAGATGATACAAAGTCATATTTTAGATTAGATGGGACTCCAAACATACTATTTTCTTCATTCGATGATAAGGTTTGCCTACTAGAGGAGAATATGCAAAATATCAAGTCTGACATGGGTAATCAAGGTGATCTAGATAAACATTAGTCTTAGAAACTGGATATTCTTTCAAACTCTATCGGTAAGCTATTAGTTTCACAACCAACTCAACTACCCTAGGGTGGATCTGTGAGTCAACCCAATCTAAATGTTGTGTGACCTAAACAATTATCAACTTAAAACTATATTTAATTTCAATTTATTTTTAAAAAAAAACTTAACCCAAATAAATAAAATGAATATTAAAACTAATTCCCAAAATGGATATAAATGAAATTAATTTAAAAGTAAATAATGTATCAATTTTTATAAAAACGCGCTACTTGTACATTGATCATTGCAATAGAAGCCACCTTGAAAAAATGGATATAAATGAAATTAAGGTAAAACTAGATAATGTATCATTTTTTATAAAAACATGCTACTTATACACTGGTCATTACAATAGAAACCGCCTTAAAAAATGGATATAAATGAAACTAAGTTAAAGCTAGATAATGTATCAATTTTCATAAAAACATGCTACTTGAACATTGATTATTGCAATAGAAACCACCCTAAAAAAATAGATATAAATGAAATTAAGTTAAAACTAGATAATGTATCAATTTTTATAAAAAATATGCTACTTGTACATTGATCATTGCAATAGAAACCACCCTCAAAATAAGGCTAAGACCAAAACTGAAAACAAAAGTACCATGTATGCTCTTATCACTTTAAGATAGTTTTTTTAATTAATCTTCATCAATAATTATTCTAATAAATAAATATTTTAAGGGTGGGGTAAGGTCCCCACAACTTAAATCACCGCCCCCCAACAAAAAATAAATATAACCTTTGACCTTAGAACTTTTGGTGGTTTAAAAAAATTAAAAAAATAGCATCTGATGAGAAAAGACAAACCATAATTTTGTCCAAAGCATCCATGCATTTGATGCACAAGGAAAAAGTCTTGGTAGAAAAGGCAACCATTGGAAAAATTTCAGGTGACACGCGTAGCACTCTGTTTTTGCTGCACCAAACTCGCTCTACATATAATCCACTTCAAGAGCAATTGGAAAAGGTAAAATTTTTAAACTCCTCATAACTCGCATCACCACATTTTATGTTTTGTAGTTTTTAATCAGGGAAGTGAAATTGATGCCAAATGATTGCATAGATCCGTATTGAGCAAACCCAGAAAAGTGTCCATTAATGCTAGGTTTTGATTTGTTGATTCGGCTATAATTGATTCCAAATGGACTTTCAATGGACCAAACATGTGCAGAAATACTATGTAAGTTGAATTTGTTTTTTAGTTATGCTCATAGTTTTTTCTTTATTTCCAATTATCAAGGGTATAGGTTCTTAATAGGCAATGATATATATCAGATCACAAAGGGATATGTTGGTAGCTTGACATGCATCATTTTGGGGCAAGCACATTATTTCTTTTTGTTTTTTCCTATTCATTTTCTCCTTTATGTTTTCTTTAATTATTTTACATTTTTTGTATTGGTTGTGTTTAGGATGTAACTAAGCTAGGATGTATTGCATGTATCCATATTGAGGAAGCCTTGATGATAAATTTTTTAAATGTAAATATTATTTTGATTATGTTTAAATTTATTAACTTGGTTAAGTTTATGATATAAAATAATGAATATAATACATATTAAGAAATGGAATGTTCTTGGTGTTACCAATTATATGGTATCCTCTATTTATGCAAGTATTCCAATGGAAAGCTATTGGAAGTGTATAATTTATTTTAGTTGTGTAGTCAATCAAAATGTTCTTTTTTTTTTGTTTTAGAGTGTTTTAACTTTTATTTTTCTTAGATTTTAAAATACAAACTCAAACCCCTGCTTTGCTTACACATTATGTGGAGTATACTTGATTCCCTAGCCAAGTGAATATTATTTTCATAGATGAGCACACTTTCTACAGAATGCATTCTTCTTTAATTGACTATAAAGGCATGATTTTCTTATTGTTTCTTTAAGAGTAGCGACAACTGGGAACCAGCTGCCGCTGCTTCCCATTTATACTTGCATTTATTTTTTTCTTAAGCTTCTCGCTATTAAACTGGTCTCTTCAAAGTTGAATTAGCTCTATAGTTTTAAGTCTCCAAATATTTTTTTGACAAGAACACTCTCCTAGAAAATTAACATAGCGACCATTCTAGACTACTAACACCTAGGATACAATGGGAGCACAAAATTGTTGAAATAACTACATTGTTTATCAAACTTTTGAAGTTTCTTTATCTCACGCATTTGTTATCCAACACCACCTCTTTTCAGATTATTATTCTTCTACTCAATCTTTACCAACTATCAGTCTTTAGGAAAGACCCTCCTTTTCAAAGATTGATATTTAAATGTAAGTAACAAATGACAAAATCATTGATTAAACTCCGTGCAACTGCTAGTTTAAAAATAGTGGCTTACAACTTATATTAATGATGTTTTAGATGTTATTAAAGTATAAATACAAGGTAAGTGCATTTTGGGTATGTATGAATATGGCCACACTAGCGTGGCTTAGACAAGGGCTTTCATTTTGGTAGCTTTTTTGGCAAAGTTTGAGGATAAAGTGTCTTTGTCTAAGGTTAGGAACTAGGTTACTTGTGCTCCTTCCTATATTATATCGTTTCCTATGGCCTCACGGTGGCTGTGTTTCTATGGATAATTCAAAGGTGGCGGGTGCACCAAAATAGGTGGCGATTTGGGACGACCTGGGTGTTTTGAGCAAGGAGCTCTTAGCTATTTACAATTAGTTGTTGAAGCTTAAAAGATGTATTTATTAATCATCGTGGTATGCTTCTGCACTCCTCCACTCCTGTCAATCTTAATTAGGTACCTCAGAGTCGGTGATGCTTCCCTATGTTTTCTCACGCAGTTTCCTATGCAAACACGCAATTTACGCGTTTGGTCATTTTATATATACTCTGCACTTCACCTCCTCACCATCTCAACAACAAGCCTTTTTTCATTGGTCTGTCCTTTATTCTTCTTTCTGTGTGTTCAATCCAGTTTGTTCGGTTCAATCCAATTGAAATGGCATCTACTTCTAACACTAGCAGCTACTCAAAGGTTGAAGAATTTACACCATCTGCATCTACTTCTGGTAGATCTTATGATGTATTTATTAATCATCGTGGTCCGGATGTCAAAGATACACTAGCTTACTAGTGGCATGGGATTGAGAGTTTTTCTGGATTCACAAGAACTTGAATCGGGGGATTACTTGCCTAGAGAATTAGAGGAAGCAATCAAGAGTGCTTCGCTTCATATTGCTATATTTTCAAAGAACTATGCACAATCTCATTGGTGTTTGGATGAGTTGTTATCTATGCTCAAAACAGGCACTAGAATTGTTCCAATTTTCTACAAGGTTAAGCCTGAAGATGTCCGGTATGCAAAAGAAGACTATGCTACTGCATTTGAAAGTCACCAAAAGAAGGGTAGATACAACCCAGAAAAGCTTAAGGAGTGGAAGGATGCGCTCTCCAAGGTTTCAGATAATATCAGTCACATCGTGAATACCAAGGAGTGAGTAAAAATTACTCCACCTCACGCACTTGTCCTTTTCCTATTAATGCATTCTGTGTTTTTATTTTCCCTTTTAGTATTTAGGCCGATAGACTTCTTGTATCAGAATAATGTTAACTGTTAAAGTGTGATGTTTATTCCATTTCCATTTCCTTTGTTGTTGCATATGTTTAGAGATGAGGACATGCTGCTGAAGAGTATTACGTATTGTGTAGAGAAAGAAATTAAAAAGTTTTCATTGGTGGTCGCCCAACATCCTGTGGGCTTCGATGAAATTGTAAAAGATTTTGAATCGAGTGCACTTCAATCTGATGGAAGTCGTCACAATGTGCAAGTAGTGGGAATATGGGGCATGGGTGGCTCCGGCAAGACTACTCTTGCTAAAGAGTTATATAACAATATATATCCATCTATGGAGAAGGCTAGTCTTCTATTAGATGTTAGAGATGCTGCTAACAAAAACTTGTTGCACAAGCAGCAGGAAAAACTCTTGAAGGACCTTGGTTTCAAGAGTGTATCAGTTGACAATATAGAAGAGGGGGAGGCAATTCTGGCAAGCCAGTTGAGATGTGTTCGAGCATTAATTGTTCTAGATGATGTCGATCATGTGGATCAACTGAATGCTTTATTGCCCGTCCAAGAATCCAAAGGTTTGATTGGATCAGATACTTTGATTGTTGTCACTACAAGGGAATTAGAAGTCCTCAGGCATTGGAGCATCTCCTCCCAATATAAAATGAAACCATTGAATGCAATTCATGCCCAGAAGCTTTTTTGTTGGCATGCTTTCTTACAACCATCTCCAACGAATGGATTTGAGGAGCTTGTTGAAAAATTCTTAAAAGCTTGTAGTGGGTTGCCGTTGTCTCTCAAAGTCCTTGGTGGGCAGCTTTATGGAAACTTAAGCAAAGATTACTGGGAGTCTCTATTAGAGAAGATCTCTAGGATAGTACCTGAAGGTATCAAGAAAATGCTTAAAATAAGTTATGATGCCTTAGATGATGAAGAGAAAGAGGCATTCTTGGATGCAGCATGTTTCTTTATTGGAGAAGAAAGCAATTTGGCAATTGAAGTATGGAATGGATCAGGGTGGAATGGTTTCTACAGTTTGGAGAGGCTGAAAAATAAATGTCTTGTTGAAATAGATGAGAAGAACCTCATAAGAATGCATGACCATCTAAGGGATTTGGGAAGGGGAATTGCGAATGAACAATCCCCTTACCGTCTTTGGTTTCGCCAACAGACTATTAAAGTTCATAGTGGACAGGTGAGATCAACATTTTTGTATTGTCTCACACAACAATGGCAAAGCAATCTTTTTAATTTCTGTTTGTGTGGTTGCTTCTAGGAAATTCTATTGTTTCCATCGTTATTTAATTTTATGTTTTATTTCCAGATTCGAAATGGAGAAGGCATAGGAGGAATAATGCCCACCTTAGCTCGAGTATTGAATAAGTGTTTTTGCTTTGAAGTTTATAATGAAGAACAGGTGCCATTAACATTTATTAATTGTTGCACTCATCAATGTCAAAGGAATCTTCTTCGTTTCTGTTTGTATGGCTGCTTTTAGGAAATTCTATTATTTTCACGGTTACTTAATTTTATGTTTTATGTGGATTCAGAATGGAATAGGCATTCGTGGAATAGTGGCCACCCCATTCCGAACAGAGTCGGACTATCGGTACTCTGCCTATGGTTCGAGTTTGCCTGCTGAAGAATTTGGTGATTGTTCATCGCACGCGGAACTCATGGTTAACACAAGCAAAGGAATTTGGAGCCTAGCGCCTTCCAGACTTGGACTAAACATTATTGTGGCTCGAGGACGTAGTTTATATCATGTAATTAGTGTAGTATCAAGAGATTTGGTATGGCTTCGCTGGTTTGATAGCGAGCAGAAAAATCTTCAGTCACTAATTCTATTGAAAAAATTAAGGGTTTTACAACTCTATGAAAATTTGAGGCGGGAAAATCACTTACAAGAGCTTTGGTTGGCTGAGTGCAATGTAAGTATCTTCCAGCTCTTTTAAATTTATATTTCAACAATTGTTGAATGTTTAGTTCATCTCCTGGAAAATATGTTGCAGGCTCCTTTGCAGTTAAGAGAGTTGGTTATTTCTCACTGCACACTATTCCAAGGGTTTCCAAAGTCAATAGGACGTCTCGAACAATTGAAAAAAATAGTCCTGACGTCGACGGAGTGCATGCAGAGTCTTCCAGAAGAGTTCTGCCTTCTCCAATCGCTGGAGCACCTGGTTTTAAACGATTGTAGTGCGCTGACATCACTACCAAACAGTATGGGCAATTTGAGTAATCTGCGGCATCTATCTTTGCGTTTCTGCAAAAAATTGAGGAGGTTGCCAGATTCTTGTAAGAAGTTGACGCTGCTGCAACATCTGGACTTATGTTTCTGTTCGAATCTCACCCTTAACTCCGACATTATGGAAAACATGTCAAAACTAGAGTATTTGGACTTCTCATTTTGCCATCAATTGGAAGAGTTGCCTCGTCACATCACAAATCAGGCGTCCTTGAGAAAGCTCGATTTAACACGTATGGACAGGTTAAGGGAGGTACCAATGAAGATTGATCAACTGAGCAAGTTGCGAACATTGTCTGTCGGGTGTCATTCATTGACAAGCTTGCCGGACTCTCTTGGAGATTTGTCTTCCTTGACTACACTCGTAATTTTTTCTATTAGGATAGAATATTTACCAGACTCTGTGGGGCGTCTTAGTCTCTTAGAGAGTTTACAGATACAAAATTCAGAAGTCAAATCTTTACCAGAATCAATTAGTCAATTGATTAATCTTGAAAGCCTGTCGATAATTTGTTGTCTAATCAGAGAATTGAATCTTGGAGCAGGGTCGTTTAGTTCTTCGTTGTGCAAGCTTAGGTTGATATATTTATCAGATAATAATGAATTGTCCAAGATCTCCATCTCAGAAGACTGTTGCACTGGCCTTGAGACTCTCTCACTTGTATGTAATACCAATCTAACGGAGATAGAAAGGCTACCAGGTTCAGTCAGAAAACTGGTTATAACTGAAAGCCCCAAATTGTCTGCGCTTCCCAGTTTTGCACAATTAACTTCTCTCCAACAATTTGAAATGACAGGCTGCTACCAAGTTAAGGAAATTCAAGGTCTACAACATTGCAGAGAATTGGAGGTGTTGAAAGCATGTACACGGTGGAAGGTTCCGTGTATACAGAGTCTGGAGTGCATGGAAAGATTGAGGACGCTGCATCTCACAGCAATGAGCAAATCAGTTGTTGAAGGTTGCATTCAAACAGTGCAGGTAATACAAGTCTTTAGCAATTTAGAATTCTAATAATTTTCGTGTGATTGTGCTTTCGCTTGATTATTGATGTACAAATTATTTGCAGAAATGGCCTGGCGAAATAATAGTTTGTACGCGGGCAGTCCCAAAGGCGGCGTCACTTGTAAACTCCTTCGCCTTTCCTACCCTCTCTGTCATTGACTCCTACTCTAACGTGGATGCCTTCACTGAACGTAAATTGCTATTGAAACAACCAACCAATGGCAATGTCATGATTGTATGTTTTCTTATTGTGTGTGCGACATTGATGTGGGACACATATACAACATTGACTATATGTGATTCAGGGAATTCGATGCTATCTGAAGTGAAGTTGATGGACGGGGAATGGGTATGGATAGGTGTCTTCACACAACGATCTAACTGGTACACATCAAACAGCTACGAGGTAAGCTGCTACAGGAATCTCACAGTGCAGAAAGGATTCCTTGCGACGGTAGAAGAGGATAGAGTTATGGAGGCTTTGCACAGTTTATTGAGACTGATGAAAAAATGATTTTCTACATTCAAGGAGTTGAATCCAATAAAATAATAATTTTTTTTTTAAAACACCGTGTGACACAACCATGACGATTTAAGATTTTACCTATTAAAAAGTGATTTTTTATCCAAATGAAATTTTCTTTAATATATTTTAAATAAATTTCTTTTAAGAAATTTTGATTCATTTTATCATTTCTATATCTTTTTTCTGATAATAGATTTTATGCCAATGCCATCTTTAACATAACAAAATATTAAGATGAAAAGAATAAGTGTCACATATATAGGTGTACCCAAGCATGTAAGGAGGAATGACCAAAAAACTATTTTATAATTATTTGGTTTTTAGTAAGATAATAAAAACTTTAAAATTTTAGAATAATGTTTATCTAAGAAATTTGGGGTTTATCTATTGAAATATTTTTTAAGTGAAATTTTTAGGTTTGATTTTTTAAAAAAATATATTTTAAGTTTATGATTACATAAGGGATAAAAATGTGTACTTTGTCCTTCTATTTTATGTTTTTATTTACGTTTGATCTTGTCATGAATATAATGCCTTAATGCGTACATTGTTTTGTTTTGGAAATAAGTTAACTCCCACCTTTATCCAATTAATCAATCAATCTTTCCTTGTTTCTAACAATTCAAATTAACCCTTTTATGCAAACTTTTTTTCTACCTCGAACTAGACTATACACAAGAATCTATACTTTAGATCGAGCCACACAAACGACCTAGTCCTCCTAATTCAAAATTACCCTTTTCCCACTTTTGAGATAAGCCTTTTAAAAAATTAGCCATTACACGTCTCATTTCATACCAATATCTCAAATTGAGCATCTAGGATGTTGTATTAAAGGTTAATCTTAGGTCATTAGTTGATCATTGGAGAATCTTATTTTACATTGAATTACAAAGCATTATAGTATAACTTTATTAACATCACTTTAACATATACTACACCACATCATCATCAAGTAGGCACTTGCATACTTGCTTGGCACATGTCTTCACTTATTGTTCATTAGCCAAGAGGGATGACTTGTCATCAAGGAAGATCTATGTCTTCTCTATGCACATAATGATTTCCCCAAGGTGCTTTTCAACACCACCCATCTCAAATAAAGACACTCATATGTGCATAAGTATCACAAAGGACAAATCCACTCCAAATAAAAGCATCTTTGGATTAATCCATGACATGAACTCATTTAAGTGTAGATTAGAAACACAAAACATGTATGGAATAGTGAAAACAATGCTAATCCAATAGAAAACTCTAGATCCCAAGCATGGAGCATAGTTTACATCAAAATATCAATCATCAACCACATAAAACATACAAATAGAACTAAGTCATTTTAACCCTCTCAATTACATTCACAATTATCAAATTTAGCTCATTATTTAGGTCTAATTAATTCATACTCTTTTATCATTAGTATTATAAACTTGTGGGTGCAGCAAAAATTATGCTTGAACTTGTGCCAATCCACCTACTACTTCATATGGTTCTACACTTGCTATAATTTCCCTTAAGGACTATGCAAACCTTCTCCCTTTTGGAAAGGGGGCTATCAATGGCCTGGACCATGAACAATCTGAAACATAAGAATCTAATGAAGGTGGGGATTAACCATAGAGAGTCTCATATGAGGTCATCTTCTAAGCATGATGATAAGTGGTATTATAATGTCATTATTGTAATGGAAACCATGAAGCCCTTTTCCTTTACTAGCTTTAACAATAAAACATCTTTGATAAGTTTCCAAGCAATTATTAATAGCCTCCATTTTCCTGTTAGTTCACATTCAACTAAGTGCCCTTTAACTTAAATAATTTCTACTGTAAGTTGCTCATGAAGGTAGGATCACAATCACTTGTGATGGAGTGTGGCATAACATGAAGCTTGAAGACTATGTCCAATAGGTGTTATGCCATGACATGTGCTTTATGAGGGTGGGGTATGGCACAAAATTTAGCACATTTAGTCAAATGGTCAATAATCACTAAAATGACATGTTTACCACTAGACCTAGGAATTCCTACAATGAAATTTAACTTAGAAATATCTCTAAGATAAGCTATGTTTGGAATAGGAAGGGGTTGTAGTGATCCTAACATTTGACTTTCTCTCCTTTGTTGCATTGACACACTTCACTATCAACCATGAAATTTGCAGCATGTTGCTTAAGTTCATCCTAAATAAAATTTTGCTTGATGCATTAGTACATCTTCAAGAGTACTTGATGTTTGTAGTAGGAGTTGTTACATAAATAAATGTAGTTGTGGTATTTCAACACTTCTCCTAGCCATGACATAAAACTTGACACTAACATAAGATCTCAATCTAATTGTTGAATAATACTCTAGATTTTGGTATCAACTTCCCATTTTAGATGGACCACCTCCATCTAACTAGGTTTTAAGTTGCTCCAATCTACTCACCACTACCATGTATGAGCTGGACATTAGATATCATGTGTTACATTAATGTGGCCTATCTATGGATAGATCACTCCTACTCATGTGGTAGAAGCAAGTAGAATTAGGGAGTGTCTAAACCTTGGACTACCCTCTTCATGAGGAAGGAGTGTCAACAATGTTTGTGCATAGGGTAGTTGTTGTGCTAACTTGATCACTCACTTCACGAAGAAGGAGTTATTGATGGTAGATGATGGTGTTGTGGTGTTAATGTGAGGGTGAGATCTAGTAAACATGTAAATGAAAGGAAGCTAGGTGTGCAGAAATCGCTTCCTACACTAAACTAACGAGGGGAGAGCTATACAAATTCAAATTAATCCTTACAATGACAGCAATATGAAACATGTAAATGAGATATTGCAGAAATACACATGAACTAGAAAGAAGGCAGAAGAAGAGAGACAAAGATTTATGGTGTGAAAAATCCTTATCAGGTGAAAAACCCCACACTTAGAAACCTTCATAGTGTATTAACAAATCTGAAAGTTATTTACAATACACTTGCAATGCAATCTTCAATGGTCTTCGACACTCATGTCTGGAGTCAATCTGGCAGCATAATAATACCTGTAAAACCTATAATACATCTCCTCCTCCAAGCACCTATTTATATAGAATATATGGTGCAGGGGCACCTAACAACTTAGCTTATTTTGTTGTTTGTTTGTCATAAGGTCAAACTGACCAATTGTTGTTTTTCAGTTTTTTTGTGTTCAGTTGTAATAAGGGCAGTTTGGCGATATGAAGCGGTTGGCCTTCCCCAACTGTCATGAATAGTTGATCTCCCACTGTATTGGGATAAATTGGCAACAGACCGAACATGTGGGTTCAGTTCTGAGTTCAGTTGCGTATGTTCAATTCTGTGCCAAAAGAATAACAAAAACTCTGTTCTGTTCATGGTGTGAAAAATCTGTTAACTGTTGGTATATTTCCTTTCCTGTAACGTAGTCATTTTTGTTCTGCAAGTTGTCGAAGTATGAATCGATGAAGCATTCCACTGGTGGGATTTCTGTTGAAATCAGTGGAATAGCTTCGTTATGTACATATGTGTTTTTATTTTTTGTTCTTGTTCCTGTGTGTTGTGTTTTGTTTAACAGTGTAGAGAACCGAGTTGAGGGTATTGCACAGTAAGCGCCCTAGCATTTCTATGTGCTAGGGTTTAGTCGAAAGTTAGGCAAAGTGAAGTTTTGCCTAAGTGTTGGAGTATCATCGGTGAGACTGGGGGTTATCGACAGAGTATTTAATACTTTGGGCAAAGGTAGTAGTCTACCCAAAGAGTAGTCAGGGTGACCAAGTGTATCGACACACAAAGGAGAAGTTACCCTGATAGAGGGTGGTCTTACCGATAGAGGAAGGCTAAGTGGACAACATATATCGGTGTAAGGTTCATTTTGTTTCACCGACGGTGTAATGTGAATATATATCGCAAATGTATCTCGAGAATGCATGTGAGAATGTACATTGAGTTGGATACAAAAGTTGATTGGTAGGAGCGGTAAAAAGAACCGGTGATAACAAATCATGTCCTGTATATACAATAGTTTGGTCTATCGGTGAGAGGGACAACATCAGGGTAATAAGTAAGGAGTCCACCGATGGTCAAAGTGTTGCCGATCAACGGATGTCAAAATCGATGTCAAGAGTGTGCCCATTGGCACATCGGCCAGTGTTGATAGACATTCACCGAAGAAGGAAGTCTCCTCGAAAGACAATCCCATCGGTGTGTCGGCAGAGCTGTTGAGAGCTTCGCCGATGTGGGATATCACATTGACAGTCGAAGTTCATCGGTGTATCAGAAGGACAAACGAAGTGCTCTCCGACGATCCAAATCACACCAACGATTGAATTAGGTGTCATCAGTGTGTCGGCTAG
This sequence comes from Cunninghamia lanceolata, assembly GCA_027924645.1. Classification (NCBI taxonomy): domain Eukaryota; kingdom Viridiplantae; phylum Streptophyta; class Pinopsida; order Cupressales; family Cupressaceae; genus Cunninghamia; species Cunninghamia lanceolata. Next base: position 487,114 of record BSBN01001034.1, read on the forward strand.
AGTTTGAAGACATTTCCTGACGATATTGTATCTGACCAATAGTGAGTCAACAAGTGAGAAATCAAAGTTGCATGGTGGCATCGGCCTATCGGCCAATGGAATTTTAGACTCACCGATGGAATGCTGTCTTGTTGATAATGAAGTATATGTTTATTTTCGTGCTGTGTGAACCTAGAGAAAGGTATTCAAAGCTATTTTGAATGTTTCCACTGTACACTCTGCATCAATATACAAGGCAGAATTGGTCCTATCTTGAGATAGGAGTTCAACTTGGCCTCATGGCCCAAAAGCCATGCCTAAGGACACTTGGTCAACATTGTAGAATGTGCCTGACACTTGTCCACAGCTCCCATCCCAAAGAGGTCACCTATTTCCAAAATGGGCAATGAAAGATTCTATGGCATGACATATTCTCTTATGACTCTTACGACCGTCATAGAATTTGTCATAGCAGTTACAACTTACAGCTGTAAGAGAATCTGTCATACACAGGCTTTAGATAGCATATTCTCTTACAACATATCATAGTTCACCTTGGGGTGCCCAAATATGCCTGTTTCAAAGATGCTTCATGACACATGTCTTCACCTGTCTTACAACCTTCTATTTCTGACTCTTACATGTCATAACTTCGTCATAGGAATCCATCATAACTATTTTAGTCTACATTCCCTTACACAACATCCAAGATGCTGACACATGGCAAAATTCTCCTACCACTAAGTGAGACGCCTATCTCCTCATGTGAAGACAAAATTACAAGTTGTCATCTTCCATGTAGGATGACACATCACCGTGCCACATCTTACAACATGACAATATGGAATTTACAATTATTTACAACATAGGCAATTAATTAATAAATACAAACATAAATAATGCAAGGAATTACCAAGGTTGAGACACCTTAATTCCCAACATTCTCCCACTTGTTAAACACCTTGTAAGAGCCAATAGAATAACAAGATTTAACTTCTATAGGCCGAGAGGCCCATAGACTTCGAACACCATCTGAACTTCTCTTTTCTCACTGGCTTCGTCAATGCATCTACAACATTCTTCAAAGTATCTACCTTCTCCAAATTTACCTTCCCATCCTCTACCATGTCTCACATGAAGTGAAACTGAACATCAATATGCTTTTTTCTGGCATGGAAAGTTAGATTCTTCACAAGGCAAATCGTACTCTGACTATCACAACTGATTGTAATCTGACCTGCATCAACACCAATATCTAAACACAATCTCTTAAGCCAAATGGCTTCCTTACAAGCATGAGTTTCTGTCATATACTCAGCTTCTGTCATGGACAAAGCAACCACAGGTTGTCGCTTACTCATCCAACTAAGCACACCACCCAAAAGTGTAAACACATAAGCATTGGTGGATCTCCTGCTGTCAATGTCACTTGCCCAATCTGAATCCACAAATCCACAAATATCAATAGAATGTGGAGGTCCTGTAACATTACCATGATAGCATATGGAATACTCAGAAGTACCCCTCAAGTATCTAAACACTCACTTAACTGCATCCCAATGAACCCATCCAAGATTAGCCATAAATCGACTAAGGACTCCCACTGCTTGGGCAATGTCTGGCCTTGTCCAGACCATAGCATACATCAAAATGCCAACAACACTAGCATAAGTTACTCTGCTCATGTCCTCCACCTCACTAGGAGATTTTGGACAATCCTCAACAAACAACTTTGTCCCTAATGAAACAAGAACACACAATGGTCTACAATCTGCCATGCTGAACCTATCCAACATGGTCTTCACATACTTACTCTGGCTTAACCAAAGTTTTCTGTTAGTTTTGTCTCTTTTCATTTCCATTCCTAGAATGTCCCTCTCTACCCCTAAATCTTTCATTTCAAACTATGCTGACAACTAAGATTTAAAATTAGAAATCATATTCTTTCCCTTCCCAATGAGCAACATATCATCAACATACAGTGCAACAATGAGAATACGATCACCATCAAACTTTAAATACACACAATGATCTGATTTTGATCTTACAAATCTAATTGACAACAAAAAGGCATCAAACTTCAAGTACCACCTCCTAGGAGATTGCTTCAAACCATACAAAGACTTCTTTAATTTGTAAACCAAATTTTCTTTACTTTTCACCAAGTAATGCTCTAGCTATGACATGTAGATTTCTTCCTCCAAGTTACCATGAAGGAAAGTTGTCTTCACATCCATCTATTCTACCTCTAAGTCATAAGCTGCTGCGAGAGACAACAATAATCGAATGGATGTCATCTTTGCAATGGGAGAGAAGATCTCACCATAATCTATACCCTCCACTTTTAAATACCCCTTTGCAACCAATCTAGCCTTATACTTCTCAACACTGCCATCTGCACCAAATTTCTTCTTGAACACCCATTTGCATCGAATGGGTTTCTGTCTAGGAGGCAAAGACACCAACTCCCAAGTTTGATTCTTTTCCAAAGAAGCCATTTCATCCTCCATGGCCTCCTTCTAGGAACCTGCATCTTTCATTTCCATAGCCTCTGATATAGTTCTAGGTTCATCAGTGTTAGTAAACAAAGAAAAAGCACAACTAGAATCAAGCAATGTAAAACCAAACCTTTCAAGTTGCTTTCTTATCCATGTAGACATCCTTAAGAGCTGAGGTTGAGGTTTAGCTTCTTCATCTGAGCTTTCAGAGCTTTTAGAGCTCTCCTCATCATCAGGTGCAACATTATCTTTCTGTTTAGTCCTCTCAGGGGTAGCAGGAAACTGAACAACATCCTCTTTCTTCTCTTTTTCTTATGGTTATAAAATAGTCGAAGAAGGTGTAAGCTCTTTGAAGATGAGACTTCTACTATACAACACTTTTTTAGGCACAGGGTCCCAAAGCTTATATTCTTTCACACCAACACAATAGCCAATGAAGATACACTTAATAGCCTTGTTCTCTAATTTTGACTGCTTTTCCCTAGGCACATGTGCATATGCCTCACAACCAAAAACACGAAGATGCCTTATTAAAGGCTTTCTACCAGACCACACCTCCATGGGTGTCTTACCAAAAAGAGTTGATGTAGGAGATCTGTTTACCAGATAGCAAGCAATGGCAATAGCTCCAGCCCAAAACTTTTGTTCTAGGCTAGCTCCACTAAGCATACTCCTAGCCTTCTCCATCAGTGTCATGTTTATCCTTTCTGCAACTCCATTTTGTTGTGGGGTGTATGGAGTTGTCTTATGTCTTTCAATCCCAAGTTCCTTGCAATATTTAGGGAATTCTGTAGAACAGAACTCACCACCATTGTCAGTTCTCAAACATTTAATCTTTTCACCAGTTTAATTTTTAGCAAAGGCCTTAAACTTCTTAAACTTACTATAGACTTCAAATTTGCTTATGAGAAAATAAATCCATGTCCTTTTACTATAGTCATCTATGAAAGATACAAAATATATAGATTTTGATAATGAAGGAACATTAACAGGACCAAATACATCAGAATGAACAAGGTCCAACACGCTAGAAGACTTATGAGAACTTGAGTAAAACTGAACATGGTTTTGTTTTCCATATATGCAATGTTTGCAAAAGTTGAACTCAAGACTACAATCATCTAACCCCTCAACGAGGTTCTTATTTTTTAGGGTACATAGACCCTTCTCACCAATGTGGCCAAATGTCTTATGCCATAACATTATCTTTTTAGCAAGAAGTTTAACTTCCAATGCATGATTACAACCATCAAGACTAGATACAACAGATTTCTTTATTGGTCATTTAGATGGTGGGGATGACGTGACTGTTGCCCTCTTCCTTGAGTCAGAAGAACTATTGCATTGTGAAATGCATGCCTCCAGCTGAAACAGAGTACCTCTCCTAGTACCCTTAGCAAGCACCATAGCTCCTCTAGTCATCTTGCATCCTTCTTTCGAAAAGACAACCTGCACACCTGCATCATTCAACATACTTATAGAAAGCAAGTTCTATGCTAAGCTTGGGATGTGCATAACCCTAGAGATCCCCTTCACTTGTCCATCAATGAATCGAATAGAGACTCTTCCTCGACCAACAATCTTCAGATAAGAGTCATCACCCAGATACACCTTTCGACCATTGAACTCCTCATACTTGGTAAACCAGTCTCAATGTGAGGTCATGTGGAATGATGCACCAAAGTCAATCAGCCACACATCATCAGATGCATGGGTTGCCAGGGCTGCGATGAAGGTATCACCATCATCTTGTGACTTGTCAGAATTTGAATCAGGAGCTTTCTTCTTCTTTTTCTTCTCCTCTTTGCATTCCTTTTAGAAATGCCTAGTCTTGCCACAATTCCAATAGAGAGCCTTGGACTTTCTAGGAGATTTGGATCTCCCATAGGATTTGGATCTACCCTTCTCAGCTTTCTTGTCCTTCCTTTTCCCTTTCTCCTTGGGTCTTCCACGGACTATAAGAGCCTCTCTGGCTGCCTCAAAGGACTTTCTCTACATCTCTTCAGACAACAACGAAGAAACCACTTCATCCATTTTGAATGTGGATGTGGTGCTTCCAATAGCCATGACAAGATGATCCCACGAATCTGGTAGAGAACAAAGCAGGGTCATACAACGATCCTCCTCCTCCATCTTCACACAAATGGATGTCAATTGTGCAACCACCATGTTGAAAGCATTCATATGTTTGGCAATAGATCCTCCATCCTCCATTCGAAGAGAATACAACTTCTTTCTCAGAAAAAGTTTGTTAACCAGGGATTTGGCTTGATACACATCTCCCAACTTCTTCCAAAGCAAGTTTGCAGTAGCCTCCTCAGGGACATTTAACATAATAGAATCAGTAAGACTAAGTCTTATGAGATCCTTAACCTTCTGATCCTTAAGATCCTAATCAACTTGTGACATTGCAGTTGGTTTAGTGCCATTGATAGTTTCCTAGAGGTCTCAGTCTATAAGCATGTCTTCCATCTTGAGCTTCCACAACTCAAAATTTGTGCCATTAAATTTCTCCACCTCTATCCTTCTGGATGTGCTTGCCATCTCCTTGCTATAATAAGATTCAGAATACTCTATACAAACTCCCACTCAACTTAAGATCAACTCAAAAAACCCCTACCCAACAACTAGGACCAAAGGTGATCAAGCACTAATACCAACTGAAAGGAAGCTAGGTGTGTGAAAATCGCTTCCTCCACTAATCTAATGAGGGGTGAGCTATACAAATTCAAATTAATCCTTACAATGACAACAATATGAAACATGTAAATGAGATATTGCAGCAATACACATGAACCAGAAAGAAGACAGAAGAAGAGAGAAAGATTTATGGTGGGGAAAACCCTTATCGGGTGAAAAACCCCACACTCAGAAACCTGCACAATGTATTAACAAATCTGAAAGTTGTTTACAATATAATTGCAATGCAATCTTCAATGGTCTTTGACACTAGTGTCTGGAGTCAATCTGGTAGCATAACAGTACTTGTAAAACCTATAATACATCTCCTCCTCCAAGCCCCTGTTTATATAGAATATACAAGGCATAATTGGTCCTATCTTGAGATGAGCATCCAACTTGGTGTCATGGCCCAAAACCCATGCCTAAGGACACTTGGTCAACATTATAGAATGTGCCTGACACTTGTCCATAGCTCCCATCCCAAAGAGGTCGTGTATTTCTAAAATAGGCTATGACAAATGCTCTTATGACTCTTACGACCGTCATAGAATCTGTCATAGCAGTTACAACTTACAGCTGTAAGAGAATCTGTCATACATAGGCTATTAATAGCATATTCTCTTACAACATGTCATATTCCACCTTGGGGTGCCCAAATATGCATTTTTCAAAGATGCTTCATGACACATGTCTTCACCTATCTTACAACCTTCTATTTCCAACTCTTACATGTCATAACTTCGTCATAAGAATCCATCATAACCGTTTCAGTCAACATTCCCTTACACAACATCCAAGATGTCGACACATGGAAAAATTCTCCTATCACTAAGTGGGTGCCTATATCCTAATGTGAGGACAAAATTACAAGTTGTCATCTTCCATGTAGGATGACACATCACTGTGCCACATCCCACAACATGACAATATGAAATTTACAATTATTTACAACATAGGCAATGAATTAATAAATATAAATATAAATAATGCAAGGAATTACCAAGGTTGAGACACCTTAATTCCCAACAGTAAAGAGGTGTTGTTATGACAATTATTGTGTTGTTGGGTGCATTGTTAGCACTAATTATGTTTAGCTACTATTGAGCATTGATGAATAGCCAATTATTTTTTTCTTTTACCAACTCTTAGAGATGAGATAACTCTCTCTCTTATCACCTAGTATAATCTTCCTATATCTATTCTAGAATGAGAGTTTTCTCTTGAACTTGTTCTTGATAAATTACTTCCAAGTTCAAAAAAGTTTCTCTGAGTTTGATATAAGGATGGATTCTACCAAATCCTCTCTAACCCCAAGACACATGATCTTGATTATCGAAGAGAGAAGAGATGAATATACACCAAATTCTATTGTGTTAATTGTGTTGTGTGTTTTACTTGCTTAGTGTTTGTTTCTATTTTATTTTGTTTGATTTCCTTGTTTTTCTTGATCACCTTGTCTAGTAAGAAAAGTTTTTGATTGGTATGCCCTTTGTTTTGTTGATCAAATGATTGCCTTGGCTTGTTAGCAAGGACTTTGATTGCTTGATGTTTGAATGAAAATAAAGTAAATGAATGACTAACCTAAATGTAAAAAATAACAACTACTCTATGTTTTTATATTTTCCCAAATAGAAATATGAATTAATTAATAATTAAATAAGGTGAAAGTGATTATAAATACAATTCAAGCAAATGTTTTATTTTTTTATTGATTTGTTGATTACCTTGTCCTATTAGCAAGGAATTTATGGTATGTAATGGAATGATTATATTGAATTAAGATAAAAATCTAAAATATAATCTAAACTAATCTAATGTAGTAAAAAAAGTAAATCCTATGTAAGTACTACTAATCCATGATATAATGAAAAAATTTCAAAGAACTAGGCAAGGTGAAGATAGGCTAATCTACTATACTTGCTTCTTTAATTCAAACTTTTGAAAGTAAACTACTTAACATTTTGAAAGTAAATGATCTAAAAGGTCTCACATTGGAGATTAACAATTGAAATGCTTGGTGAAGATGCTCATGGTATGTATGTCCTTACTGGCTCAACTTTTGTAGTCTCTTCAATATTTTCTCTAGCCTAGGGTACTCTGCTTGATGGAAGAAGGATAGGAAGACAAGAAACTAAGCAAAGGGAAATGGTAGAGTACTATCCTATTGTAATAGAATGCTTGAAGCTTCAAACTAACTAAGAAAAATCCTAGACCTGATATATGAAGCATGGATGCTACAAAAATAAATTGGAGTTAGGATTAGAGACCTTAGAATTGACCTTCTAGCCTACTCAAACAAATATAGAAGGTGGGGCAACAAAATCACAATTCTTACAAGAGGCTTTCAATGAACAACCAACAACAATTTGGAATCCAAATGGGGTTTGTTTAAATAGGATTGAAATCTCAATAAAATTCATGATTGGCAGGAGAAATCAAGAGCTAATAGAAGTATGTGGAGTTACGACTAACCTAGGCTTGAGTTCAAGTGCAAAAATGGTGGAAAAATAGTTAGAATTGAAAGTTTCACATGCCAATCCAAAATGTCAATTTCACCCCTTTTACTAGATAGGGTCACCCCTTCACTAGGGAAAATCTCCTGGGTGACCCTAAGAATGGTTAGGAAACCCCAAGAAAGCTTGGGTGACCCCACTATTTAAAACATATAAATGTAGTTTCAAACAAATAGAAGTGTACACAAGCAAGGTGAAAGGATTGGAAGGATAAGACAAGATTGAGGGAGGGTCCTAGATGCTAAGTAGAGACTTCCATCAAGGTCAAAAAGGTTGGGAGGGAGTTTTATTCATGTCATGTGGGTTGTGATTTGAACTGTTGGATCATCATCAGATTGTCATGTATGCCCATGCAATTTTGGGAACTTACATATTTACTCATTGGATATGATAGTCTACATGGAAGGTAGGCTTTGTTTCTTGAAACAAGTGTGTGGGACCCTAAACTTACCTATACTTACCCTTTCCATTGTCCCAATCTGAACCTACAAAATACAAAACAAAAATCATCCATAATATAATAGTAACCTTGAAAATATGACTGATGCCAAGATTGACAAGAGTGCTCACCATTGATGTAGGGTTAAAGAGATACTACCTTTGACCATTTTCTCTCATTGTTTTAGCATTAGTTTCAATATTTCCCACAATAGAAGAAGAAAATAAATTGATGGTATGCATGGAGATGGATGTAGATGTAAAATGAGGGATAACTATGGCATGGGATTTGGTAGTAGATGTAAGGATGACATGACTAAAAGAGGTAGTGATAGGTTGGGTAGGAGTCAATGAGATAAACATGAAAATGTAATGTATATTGTGAGATGTGAGTATCTCAAGAGGCATATTTTTAGGAGGAAGGCCACACGTAGGAGGAAAAGTGAAAAAGGGATAAGAACTTTATGGTGAAACACAAGTACTGGTAGTACTATGAGGATGAGTGGTGGTGGAAGGGAAAATAGTAGAGAATGGATCAATGGTAGAAGTGGGAAAGGAGGTAGAGGTAATAATCACAATAGATGAAGTAATCTTAGTATTAACTACTTACAAGATCTCTAATCCATGTGGCTTGTTGACAAACACATTATGAGTCATATTGGCTAGTTGTGTAGGATTTCCAACATTAGCCAAACTAGGAAGGTCATTAGCAAAATCTTGGTTGGCCACATGATCATCATAGTCATAAAATTAGTTTCCCTTTGATTTGTTCTCAACATGAACATAAAAATATATTTTTCTCTTACTGGATTGGTAGCCATGTCAAGGTTTAGGCAAACACCCCTTCTCAATGGAAGAATAGAATCATGAGTAGTTTGTGGCATAAACAAAAGATAGAAAGATAAAGCTCAATAATTCATTTTTTTTTTTAAAATACTAATCATATATCAAATATAAAAATGAAACCTTAACAGGGTAGCCAAGGATGGTAGGCTAGGTAAAGGAGATATCACAACAAAGCTCAAAATCCTAAAACAAAAGATGTAACAATTAAATAGAAATGAATCCAAAAAAATAAATAGAGTTTTATATCGAGAGTTAAGATGTAATTACAACTTAAAAAATTACAAATTAAAAAAACCCTAATGTTTAGGAGAATTTACCATAAGGGAAAACTAGATCATGTAAGGGAATATGGATTCACCAAAATATAAAGAGAAATAACCTTTCCTAAAGATTAATCTATGTTAATTATATAAGATTCATACACATAAGAAGAGTCATGAGAATGATAATTGAAAATAAATACTATTTTAGGAAAGTAAATGTGAAGAAGGAAAGATGTACTTAGCTATAGGCATGAAGATTGATGCATGCATCTATAGTAACTTTAGAATTTAGATTTTCTTGGGACTAGAAATATCAGGTCAAGTAAGAGCAACTGAACTCACTAAAATGTAAAGGGAAAGAGCCTTTCCCAAATATTGATCTATGCTAATCAAATAAGATGTGTATGCATATAAAAAATTATCCTAGATCAATGAATTAAGAGTAAGGAGAGTGATAATTGATAATAAATGCTATTTTAGGAAAGTAAATGTTAAGAACTTGGAAAGCTCTACTTAGCTCTAGGCATGAAGATTGATGCACCTAATGTAACTTTAGAAATTATATTTTCTTAGGACTAGAAATATGACCTTTTTGTCCATGTAACACCTTGAATTCTATGCAAGATCTATGTCTCTAAGAAGGTTGACTCCAGACCTATAGATCATTCTTGTGTCTACAAACATGTCCTTTGACATGGGGATCTAATCTTGTAATTTGTGTGTACCTCTAATCCTTAGTTCACCAAATTTATTGATGTCTACTTTACTCTTTAAAGTCTAGTTGTATTTAAATACCTTAACTAGAAGACATGTTATTCTAGTTCAACACCAAGAAAAGATTGGTCTTAAATGGTCATGCAAAGGATTAGACATCAAGTAATGCATAAGTGCACTAGAATTATTATGCAATTTTCAAATTTCTTTTAGATGCTCCTTCCTTAAGTGCAAATGAAATTCGAATGATACTTGTTGATGTGAGGATGTATGATTTGAATGTAATTGAATGCCTTTACATACAAGGACATAGCAAAAAATCATGTGATTATGTGTTTAGTCATCTCACAATATTTTGTGAAATGGGTGAGAGTTGACCAAATATAAATTTGAATATTAAAAATTTAGGGGTTAGATTCATAGACCTGGGATCGACCAAGGATAATGGAGCAGTAAGGTCTTTGTAAGAGTTGAATCCTTGATCATGGTGGGTATAATATATGTGAATAGTATGATGAATGTATAGGATTAGATAAGGTATGGTTGGAATGTGGAAATTGTGTATGTGCGAGTAGCTAAAGGTTTGAAAAATGAGTCATACTTCATACAAAATTATGTCATTTGTCAATATATAATTACATCAAGACATTTTTTCAAAATAAATCCAAAACTAAACTAAAATTAATGTAAATATTTAAATTTCAATATTTCACTTTGTTAAAATGTCTAAAAACAAAGAGTAAACAAAATAAAATAAAAATTTGTAATCATTAATTGATTATAATTGACCAACACTTGCATGATGGAAGAAGCATAATGATGGGGATAGTTGCATCTTGCATAAAATTCATTCCTTACTTAGAGCAAGTCCCATGCGATTGCTTCAGCTTAATTTGTCTAACAACCACCGCTCAATTTTTTAAGGACTCATTTGTGGAGCTGGTGGTCCCATGAATATTTTATTTTTCTAGTTATTCTAAGCAATTATCTTAAATTGTAATTTTTTACTATATAAATTAAAAACCAAATTATTAATAAAGAAAATTTAGGAGATAAAATTCAAAGGAAAATGAAAAAGAAAAAGAAAAAGAGAAGGAAATATATGCAGCCACTTAAGCCACTTATGCTACATAATTTTAGCCCCTACAAATTTTCAATCTTTAAAATGTAGCTGCTGGACTATAATAAAAAATGATTTTAAATTATCCTTTTTACACAATTTAAAATTTGCATAGAACACTATGTTCAAATTTAAACCCAAAAAAACTTACGCAACTGCATAGACCATGACATTAGACCAACTTTTTTACACAATAGGGAGCGAGGTCCACCTCCCACATCCACAAGACTCTGAATCGTGAAGGCTATGGTTACAACTTTGCACAAGATTTTCCTTGCTCACACAACATGCTTTCCTATCAAATTATTATCCTATACCTAGCGCTACAGCGCGAAAATTGATTGGAATAACAGGCGAAAGAATGGCCAAAAGCCATCGAATATGGTCAAAATTGAAAATTTTGATGCTTTTCATTTAGATTGCTTTTCTCCATTTCTTTTACACAGTTTCCCGTGCTTCTGCACTCCTGATGCTGTCCACATTGACTTATATTTGTTTATCTTAATTACCTCAGTCGATGCTTCTCCATTTCTTTCACGCGCTTTCCTATGCAAACACAAGCTGTCAACCACGCAATCTACGCGTTTGGTCACTTCTTGTCTTTGTCACTGCCTAAATCTGCCCCCTCTCCTCTTTTATATGTACTCTGCAATTTACCTCCTCTCCACCTCAACAAGAAGCCCTTCATTGGTCTCTCTTTTAATCTTTCTTTGTGATCAGTTCAATCCAATTTCATGGCATCTACTTCTAGAACTAAAAGCACCTCAAAGGTTGAGGAATTTGCACCATCTACATCTAGTTCTGGTAGATCCTATGATGTATTTATTAATCATCGTGGTGTCGATGTCAAGCACACGCTAGCCATTACTCTCTATAAAATGTTTACTAATGGCATGGGACTGAGGGTTTTTCTGGATTCAGAAGAGCTTGAATCTGGAGACTACTTGCCTAGAGAACTAGAAGCAGCAATAAAGAGTACTTCACTTCATATAGCTATATTTTCAAAGAACTATGCACAATCTCGTTGGTGTTTGGATGAGCTGTCATCTATGCTCAGAACGGGCAATTAAATTGTTCCCATCTTCTACCATGTTAGGCCTGAAGATGTCCGATATGCAAAAGGAGACTACGCTGCTACATTTAAACGGTACAAAGAGAAGGGCAGATATAACTCAGAAAAGCTTCAGGAGTGGAAGGATGCACTATCCAATGTTTCATATAATATCGGTTACATTGTTAATAGCAAGGAGTAAGTACCAATTACTCCATCTCACGCACTTATCCTAATTCTGTGTGCATTTGCATCCCCCCTTATTTTTTAGGCCCATAGATTTCTTTTATCAGAATAATGTTAACTGTTAAAGTGTGATGTTTATTCCGTTTTCATGGTTGTTGTTGTATATGTCTAGAGACGAAGACATGCTGCTGAAGAATATTACTTATTGTGTTGTGAGAGAAGTTAAAAAGTTGCCATTCGTGGTAGCAGAACATCCCGTGGGTTTAGAAGAAATTGTAAAAGATTTTGAATTTACTACACTTCAATCTGATGGAAATCATCATAATGTGCAAACTGTAGGAATATGGGGCAAGGGTGGTTGCGAAAAGATTACTCTTGTTAAAAAGTTATATAATGATATATATCCATCTATGGAGAAGTCCAGCCTTGTATTAAATGTCAGAGATGCTGCTAACAAAAATTTGCTGCACAACCAACAGAAAAAACTCCTGAACGACCATGGTTTCAAAACTGTATCAATTGACAATATAGAAAATGGGAAGGCGATTCTTGCATGCCACTTGAGATCTGTCCGGGCATTAATTATTCTAGATGATGTTGATCATGTGCACCAACTGCATGCTTTATTGCCCACTAAAGACAACCTAGGATCTGAAAGTTTCATTGGATCAGGTTCTTTGATTATCGCCACTACTAGGGAATTAGAAGTCCTTAGATCTTGGAGAATCTCCTCCAAATTTAAAGTGAAACCACAGAGCCTCTTTCATGCCGAGAAGCTTTTTTGTTGGCATGCTTTCTTACAACCATATCCATGGGATGGATTTGAAGAACTTGTTGAAAAATTCTTAAAAGCTTGTAGTGGGTTGCCGCTGTCTCTCAAAGTTCTTGGTGGGCATGTAAGAACAGGCCCAAAAACACTAAAAGACAAGGCAAAACATAACAACAATAAACAGAAAAGAAGCAGGGCAAAGCAGAGTTGGATAACTCAGAAAATTATATTTATCTAGCTTGAATTACATTCAATCCAAATGATATGTCTAGCAGCAATCCAAATGCTGTGCCTGGCAGCAATCTGAATGTTGTATCCAACAGCTCTCTACAATCACATATATATAGCTATAGAACCTTTGAAGCTTGGAAGCTTCTAGCTTTTTAGAAAACTCTTAAACCTGGAATGTTCTTTTTTACAACAGCTCTTAGAATGTTCTTTTCTAGAACAGCTCCAGAAATGTTCTAGCTTATGGAAGACTCTAGAAACATTCTATCATTTTCTAGACAATCTTAATCCTTAACATCCCCCCTTAAGATTGGCTAGAATAATACAGAGAAAATGTTACATCCCTCTTTTTGGAATCAATAACACTATTTACTTTTTTCTTGAATATTTCAGTTATGTAATATGTTGTTAACGTCATGGAAACTGGTGATGTGGATAGAGAAAGTTAATTCTATGAAATTTTGGAATCTATTGATTATGATCAATATGATATTATAAACTAAAATGTCATTTTGTTATGAGAATGTAATGATTAGATATATTATGCTTTGATTTGGAATATAGGTGCTTTGACCACAAAATTTGTATGTGAGATTGTCATTGCAAGAATAGGTGGACCATGTTCGACAAGAAGAGAAAGTATATTTGAGAAAGAGAATAGACTCTGAAAATTAACCATGGGTGTTTGTTACTAAAAATGCCAATCAGGTAGATAAACCTTGATGCCTTGAATTTAGTCATGGTTGCAGCTAAGATAATTTAAGTCAAGATGTCAACGTCTGAAGTAAAGGTTTAGCACCTTTCGTAAGTCGTCATATAGAGTTTTGGAAATCGACGTTATTGTCGCAAGTCTTCTTAATCATGTCGTCTAATAGGGATGACTAATATTCTGATTATAGGTAAATAAATGAACTTATTTGTGGCTGAATTGTGAGTTGGGTCTCGATGTCGAATGACGCAAGAGTCGTAATTGTGCGTAAAACGATCTAGAAATATTGTTTTGCGTTATGCCCAATCTATCGTGATTGTCGTAAAAACGCTTTGGACATATGTTGTGAACTCATTCCTTTTTGGAAATCGACGGATGTCGAATTAGAAGCCAAGGCGTGTTATAACCTGTTTTGGTTGTTATTTGGAGGAATATGCCAAAATCACATTAGTTATATTTTGGTAAGCGTGAGGTATTTCCTTTATTCTTGATAGATGTCGATACTCTTGCCGAAGCTTGAGTAGGGACACGTTCAATTTCTTTTTTTTTTTTATGTCTTCCATTTCGAATAAGTCTTCTTCCTTCTAGCTTAAGACCTCGAGTTATTATTGATCTAACCTTTATTTTTCTTATTATTATGTTGGCCTTCGTTTATTCTCTTGATCGGCTTTGAGTAGAGAGACACTTTATTCATTTATAGTCTACCGCCTTGTAAGAGTTTAAACTCCACTATTTGGTGTAGTTGCAATTTTTGTGGTTATGAAGCCTTCTTGTTTGAGTAGTGGACGAGTTGTTATGTCCACCAACTGCCACATCACCAGGAGGAGCTCCATATTGTGGAGTGGTCGCTTAAGGATAGGGATCGGGATAGCATGCCGAAACGGATTCCCTACTAGTTAGGCATGGTCGGCAGTATGGAGTGTCGTGATTCCTTCACCGTGCGTAGTATTGGAGAGGATATTTCTTTTGAGAGAGGATACAAAAAGGAGGAAGCTGGGGGTTAGGAGTCTGAGGAAGGAATTTGGAAGGACGTCGCTGAGAGATCAGCAAGGTCGAGCTAGCTAGAGCGAATTTCTAAGTACTATGTCAGGTTCTTACTTTTCCTCTCTGCGCAGTCTTAGTTCACTGTTTGTGTCTTATTTTTGCAGTGTTTGTGTTGGATCTTTGAACGTAAAGGATAATGCAAGTGTTGTTTTAACTGTAAGCTCTGTGTGAAGTCGATCTTCAATAAAAATGTTAGTTCTGCGTGAAGTGCCACCCTGCACTATGCCACTCAGTAGGAGTTTATATCTCAGTTTTTATACATGTTTTGACATTGGTCTAGATTGTTTAGAAAGCCTGTGGTTTTGTATTAACTGGCTGTGGTAATGGAAGATGAAACCAGTGTAGGAGAAGGATTATAAAATGTCTCTCTGTCATAACACAATCGAACCCTGAAGGCATGGTAGGCGGAATGGATTCAAACTATATTTTTGTTTGTTATTGACTGAAGAATGTGAGTACGTGGTGCACTCTTGGTAGGAAGTGTTTAGTCAAAGTTCTAACTATTTCTGGTTCCAAAAATCCACAAAGGTTTAACTTCGATGACATAGGTTATAAGCTTAGTTGGCTTGTTGTTTATTTCAATAACCTGTCCCATTAGAGTTTAGAGGTGTGACAATCATTGGCTGATAAGAAATTTAGTTTGGATTGAATGCCGACAAATGTAAATAACTACGTTTCTTCTCTGGTACTAGTTCTTAAGTTGGTGGTCGGTTAATGAGAATGTTCTTCTCTAGATTCTTAAGATAGCTTCCAAGTCCTTTAAGATCTTTATTATATAACTCTTACCGCTTAAAGCCATTAAAATTGTTTGTATTGGAAGGAGGGTATAGAGTTTTGTAGTATAAGTAATTATCTTTGGACAAAACCATCATTCATATAAAGTAAGGAAGATAAGGGTGGAGAACCCACATATTGAGTTTTAGTTAATTAATTTGTATGTAATTTTTCCTTGTATTTAGAAACATTTTGATATATCGCTAATACCTAGTACATTGAAGACCTTTATGAATCTTAAAACTTAAAACTCCGGGCCTTTGGGTATTCGTATTTTATACTTGGGTATATTGTAAAAACTTTTGGAAACATATAGCCAAGTTTAGAGACCCCTTATGAGTGGATAATTTAAACAATGGTTTAGACTGTTTAGAGATCATTATTGCATTACAAAATGTTATCCGTATAAACAATGTTCTAGAAAACCATTCTTACATCGTGAAAATGGAGAGGTTTCCATAAGCTCAGGGATAGAGTAAACCTTTGCGCCATGCACTATTGCATGATGAAATTCTAATACCTTGAGGTCATCGAGGTTAACATATATATATAAACCTTACAAATAGGAAAACTGTAGGATTGCGATTAATTCGAATCGAGTAGGGTGGGTGAACTTAATCTATGCATTGATGTAACATTAAATAAAATTTAAATCCTTTGGCCAAGGTAATGCACGAACCTCAAGTGCATTGAATGTTCACTATGACTGGATGGCATAGCTTGTGGAGGAGTCATGCATGACTAGAGGGTATCTAGGGATCTGCATGATAACAAGTTACGTAGGTCACAACACCAGAGCTCAGATGGCAAACACTAATGGTTATCCTAAGTCTATCCTCTTGAGTAGGGTAGGACCACTTCTGGTTAGGAAGGAGTGCGGGAGACCGATGGTCTGTGGTTAGAGGTTAAGCTCCTTGAAGATACTTTCTCTTCCTATTATTGAGGAACGTCGAGACTTGAATGTGAATGGTCGACAATCGAGATGCAGGTGATAATGGTATGTCCCTAAAATTGAATTTGCTTTAAGTATTTTCAAGTTATTAAGATAACTAAATGTTATAGTTTCTCATTTCTTTTAGCTTTACGAATAGTGTAATCATGTTTATTGTGTAGTCGAAGAATGTTTTAAATAGTTAGTAGTGATATCTTTTATGTTTGAACACAAAAAAAAAAAATACCTATGGTAAAACCTAGTTTTCAAGTTAAATCGGATATGGATGTTACAGAAAATACAAATGAGAGGGGAACATTATACTACTACCCCCTTTAATGTTCACCTCTAGCATAGCAAGCATTCTTCTAACATATTCCTCTTTCATGGCTTGCTCCCATTCTTTCTTTCCTCTAACTTGTTCATATGAGATTGAATTATTTATATGTAATACTTTAGCCATGAGAACACTACCAATAATACCTCTAGCTTGTTCGAACTTGCATTTCCAGTAATATAATAGCCCTGCAAACAAAAATCACTCTAGCAATATATCTACCCTGCAAACAAATCACTCTAGCAATATATTTGTAGCTGAATCTCTAGCTGAACCTCTTGATGGTCCTCTAGCTAAACCTGGAAAACATTCTAGCT
The DNA here is from genome assembly GCA_027924645.1 of Cunninghamia lanceolata. Lineage (NCBI taxonomy): Eukaryota > Viridiplantae > Streptophyta > Pinopsida > Cupressales > Cupressaceae > Cunninghamia > Cunninghamia lanceolata. The sequence continues at coordinate 504,513 of BSBN01001034.1, forward strand.
CAACCTGGCTGAAACTGTAGCTGAATTTTTTTTTTTGTCGACAATCCCCCCCTCAACGTTACCCGAGGGTATTCGAACCCGTAACCTGGCTCTGATACAATATAAGAATAGGCCCAAAAACACTAAAAGACAGGGTAAAACATAACAGTAATAAACATAAAAGAGACAGGGCAAAGCAGAGTTAGATAACTTCGAAAATTATATTTATCTAGTTTGAATTACATTCAATCCAAATGATATGCCTAGCAGCAATCCAAATGCTGTGCCTGACAGCAATCCGAATGTTGAATCCAACAGCTCTCTACAATCACATATATATAGCTATAGAACCTTTGAAGCTTGGAAGCTTCTAGCTTTCTAGAAAACTCTTAAACTTAGAATGTTCTTTTTTACAACAGCTTCTTTGTTTCTGTTTGTATTGTTGGAGGAAGTTCTATTATTTTCACAGTGATGTAATTTTATGCTTTATTTCAATTCAGAAAGGAATAGGAATTCGAGGAATAATGGCCACCTCATATCGAATAAGACAGGACTACATGAACAGTTTGCCTAATGAGGAGTTTGGTGATTGCTCATCGGATGCGGAACTCACGGTTAACACAAGCAAAGGAATTTGGAACCTGGCGCCTTCTAGACTTGGACTTTATTGTTGCTCGAGGACGTAATTTAAGTCATGTAGTTTGTGCAGCAGCAAGAGATTTAGTCTGGCTTCGCTGGTTTGATATTGGGCAGAGAAATCTTCAGTCACTAATTCCATTGAAAATTTTGAGGGTTTTAGAACTCTGAAGATTGTGAGCGGGCAAATCATCACTTACGAGAGCTTTGGGTGGCTGAGTGCGATGTAAGTATATTCGGGCTGTTATATTTCAATTTCTTTTCAACAATTGAATGTTTAGTTCATCTCTTTGAAAATATGTTACAGGCTCCTTTGCAGTTAAGAGAGTTGGTTATTTCTGACTGTCTAGAATTCCAAGGATTTCCAAAGTCAATAGGATATCTCAAGCACTTGAAAAAAATAGTCTTGGATTCGATGATGGGAGGGATGATGAATAATGTGGAGTGTCTTCCAGAAGAATTTTGCCTTCTTCAATCGCTAGAGCACCTGAATTTAATTTGGTGTGGTGAGCTGTCATCACTACCTAACAGTATGGGCAATTTGAGGAATCTGCAGCATTTAGTTTTGAGGGGTGCAGGAAACGCTCGACCGTAAATAGCCGGTACGTTGTAAATGACCGGCTGTATGGATGGAGTGTCGGTTCTGACAGAAACATTCGACTATAGATGAAAACCAATCAGAAACTGCCGACGAGTATGACTGTACTGCTGGTCGAAAGGTTTGTCGCTGTTTAAGTGGTGTCATACAGGCTTCAACCAGCCGGTCGTTTACAACGCACCGGCTGGTTAAGCTCTTCCGCAGGAAACTGGGGAGGTTGCCAGATTCTTTTAAGGAGTTGACGCTCCTGCAACATCTGGACTTACAGAGATGTTCTAATCTCACCTGTAGGTGGGACATTATGGAAAATATGTCAAAGCTAGAGTATTTGAACTTCTCAAAATTTGATCAATTGGAAGAGTTGCCTCTTCACATCACAAATCAGGCGTCCTTGAGAGAGCTCTACTTGAAAGGTATGAAAAAGTTAAGGGAGGTACCAATGAAGATTGGTCAACTGAGGAAGTTGAGAGAATTGAATATCGGGAGTAATTCGTTGACAAGTGTAATGTCCCCTTTTGGTGAGTCCAAATTTTTCCTTTGACCTTGCACAATTCAACTCACAAAAGAGAACATTAGAGTTCCGTTTTCTTTTCATTTCATCATATTAACAATATAATCACTATTCATCCATATTCAAATTGTATATTCATGTCCTTATTTAATGTTTCCAACTTATCATTTGCTCATACACTTCCCATGCTCCATCTTGATTGGGTTCTTGATTCCTTCTCATTAATCATCCTCGTCTTCCACCTAAGTACGGATGTATTAGGGCACATTTCATCCCTACGGAGGCCCAAAGGCTTCACACTACATGCGGTGTTCTTCGCCATTTGGCTTGATGGAACTTCATGCAACACGCGGCATTCTTCATTCCATCAAGAGTCACCTCACGTCGGGCACAACTATTATGAGCTCAAAAATTATCATAGGCCCAAGAGCTTCACACTACATGCGGTGTTCTTCATCTCTTGGCCCAAGGGACTTTACACAACACGCGGTGTTCTTCATCCTCTTGGGGTTCACCTATGTTCCATATACATCCCTAATTCACCCTACTATGATGGACGAGAAGGCGATTAATAAGGAGGTTCGAACACCTCTCTTGAATGGATCATGAGTTGTGTCCTAAGGTTGTCCATGTTTCTCATTTTGTGATCCACCATGGATCACAAGATGCCATGATTTCATAATGAGGCTTTTCATATGCCTTCTTCATAGTTTTCATGTTTATTCATGTGCCTCATGGTTCCATATCTTTCACATTTTCATACAGTTAATTGTTTAAGGATTTTAACTATCATATTCATTGAATTACAACATTCATTTCAAGTTACATCTATTCTCATATCCACGCACATAAGGAATCTATATTATTCATTAAATTCATGTGTAATCATTAGGCTAATACAAAATCACTTACTCCCAAAATTCATGATATTATTTAATGGATTCATTCCTTAACTGATAACAGTTATAATACTACTTTCTTATATAATTGTTCATCTAAAACATACTGAAATGTAAATGCATCGTATGGTTATAAAACATGCATATTAACATTATGAAGTTGAGAGATAGATATACCTTTTGGCTCGCTGTGGTATGACAGTCTTAATATATCAAAATGTTTATGCCTGACTTGAATGTTTCAATGGTGATTTCTGACTGCTTCAGCAAGATTGGGTGGACTGCTGTACTGATTGTATGGATGCTGATTGCCTATTAATGTTCTGGTTATAATCTGCGTCTTATTCTGATCCTTTTTTCTGTTCAGATTCCTTTTACAAATGATATTAATATTGTTTATTATCCATTTCCTTATGGATAATTTCTCTCCTATTCGGTATTACTCATAAATGTGATTTTTTGCAACATGATGATATTGATTGCTTGTTTTCATTTTGGACTGAGTACATTTAAATTATGTTTTCTGTCCATGAGATTGTTCGCACTCCCAGTTAGATGTCTTGTTTTCTTAGTTGATGATGTGTCTGGTTCAATCCTTTGATTGTTGGTGATTGTAAGTTTGAATGCCCGAGTTGTTCAATTGCTTGGACTCCCCTATTCGTATGATTGAGATATTTCTTTATATCTTTGCATACTTACCAAATGTCACCACCTTTCGTAAACGCCGCTTATTAGCTTCATACTAGTTGGTGTTTGCCTTAATCGTGGTCTATAATTTTGATTGCTTTGTATTTGCCAAACCTTGTCTTCTTTGATAAAGTCATCATTGATCTTGTTAATATGCTTGCTCCTCTTATTTAAAGATGATCATTGCCATCTCATTTCTTGCTCCACGTAGGATTTTGCCTTATGGTCGGTTCACTAGAGTTATTTAGATTTGTTTATTTTAAACTCCTAATCCCTCAAGTCAGCCTCTATGGGGATTGGCACCTTATTAAATACATTTATAATATAATAATTATAATATTTCAATTGTATATTAATCTTAATGTTTATATTTATATTAGTATTACATACCAATATGTATATTGGTATCAATATTAATATCTGTATTGATAATAATACTATTTGTATTTATTTATTTATAAATACAATAATATTTAATTATTAATAGTTAAATATTAGATTGATATTATTTAATCGATTACAATGTCATTCATATCTTTAATTTGAATGAATAGTGCATAACCGATTCGATTAGTAGAGGGACATGACAGCCCTCCCCACTCAAGATTGCTTGTCCTCAAGCAATCACAATGAGTTCTTTCATTACCTTGCACTTTTAATAGTCTACCTTTCCAAATCAAGGTTTGCATAATGAACAGGCTTTATGAAAAAAATGGTTGTGATTCCATGAAAGAGAATGATGACCAAAGCACTTGAAAGACAAATGTATAGGTAAGCACTTGCTTGGTGTTGTGAATAACAATGATGAGATGCAAGTATCATAGATGAAGATATGGTGTTTGGTAATAAAAATATTTTCAAAGAAGTTTTGAGAATATTGAATTTCGAAGATTCTAATGAAGAAAACATCTTGTAAATTTGGAAAGATGAATCTAATGATATTGTAGAGAAGGCAGATCATATAAGAGTTTAATAATGATGATAAGATTGCATGATAGAAGAGAGGAAATCCATGTTGAAGTATAGGCACACAATTATCTATGAAACTCAAATCCTAAATATATGTAGTACATGATGCCTACACAAAGCTTATATGTGATACACAAAAGTATATGAAGCACATACTACGTAATACAAGTATAAGTATGAAATACATAGCATACACTTAGTACACAAGCATGCACGTGATACATAGGGCATGAAGCATACATGTAACATACAAGCATGAATATGAAGTATACACATGGAGACAAGTCATGAAGTGTGCATAAGTCATGGAATACACACTCAAATACACATAGTCATAAATATACAAACACAAAGACATAGAGAATACACTCAATTACAATTCATAGAGTATGCATTCAAATAACCATAGAGTATACATTCAAATTCACATACAAGTATAGAGTATACACTCAAAATATAATTACAATCAGAAAGTATGCACACAAATACAAAATCATAGAGTATATACAAGTACAAGGTTATAGAGCATACACTTGAATATAATCGCAAAGTCATAGATCATACAATTGCAAAGGCATGGAGCATACAATCACAAGTTAGGGAATTTACAAGTCATAGAGTATACAATCACATACAATTACAAGTCATAGAATATACACTCGAATACAAATACAAATCACAAAGTATTCACTCGAATACATAATCATACTTGAATACAGGGGCATAGAGTATACATTCTTATACAAATACAATCATAAGTCAGAGAGTATTCATTTGCATGCAAGTACAATCAGGGAGTATACAAGTCATACAAGGACAAAGTCGTACATTCGATTACATAGTTATTAAATACACTCAAGTATGAACACAATCATACTTGAATACAAATTTAGAGAGTACTCAAACACGAATACAAGTCACAAAGTACACTTTCAAATACAAGTCATGGAGTACGTATTTGAATACATATTTATACTTGAATACAAGTCATACACAACCATACCAGGCATGCACATATGGATACAAATTATACAATTACAACTTGACACAATTGCAAATACAAGTTATAGAGCATGCACTCATTCAATTTCAAATATAGGTCATATTGAATCATAGAGTATATACTTGAATTTAAGTACAAATACAATTTCATAGAATGCACACTTAAGTACATATGCAAGTTATGGGGTATATACTCGGATACAATTACGAGTCATAGAGCATACATTCACATACAAGTAAAAATCATAGAATACATACTCAAATATAAGTAAATACAAGTACAAGTCATGGTACATACACTCAAATACAAATCCACTTGAATACAAATACATATTAGAGCATACACTTGAAACAAACATGCACCCAAGTACAAATACAATCACAGAGTATACACTCAAGCATACAAATACATATTCATAGAGCATACATGTTCATAGAGCATGTACTTGAATACAATTGCAAGGTCATAGAGCATACAAAGTCAGAGTATACAAATATAAAGTCACAAAGTATACATTTGCATACAACTACACTCAATGATGTATACACATAAAACATACACATGAATGTCTAAGTAGCATGCGTATCAACACCTATGGAGCTTGAAGTATACACACTGAGAATATATGTCAGATATGAGAAACACACATTTATCAACATGAGCAAGCATACCCAGAGAAGCATACAAGTATGATGCAATACACCAAAATACATAAGATTACATAGATAGGAAGTGTAAGTACACACAAGAATATACATAACACACACAGACAAGAAGCATGAAGTAAAATATGTGAACACACACAATAATATAGAAACATACATAGGAAGCATACAAGTAAGGTTAAAGCATGAAGTAATATAGATGTAAGGCATGGAGTATACACATGAAGCATAAATACATGGAGCATACCCACACATGCAAATACAAGTTATAGAGTATATACTCAAATACATAAGTCATAAGGTAATGAATACTCGTAGTTTGCACTAATACATATAAGTATACTATCGGACAATTGGAAAATGGGATTCGGTGCATCCCATACTACACCATGGACTCGTCCACTATCCCAAAGTTGTCAAGTATACACATGAGTATGAAGGATACATGCGAACACACGAAATACACAAAATATTCATATGTTACAATGCATACACATAGGTCACAAAGTAAACCTTTGAATAATTCACATTAACCACAAGTATACACTTAAATGCATGTAAGGCACACATAGTACACACAGGATGGCAGGATGACTGCTCTGATACCACTTGTAATGTCCCCTTTTGGTGAGTCCAAATTTTTCCTTTGACCTTGCACAATTCAACTCACAAAAGAGAACATTAGAGTTCCGTTTTCTTTTCATTTCATCATATTAACAATATAATCACTATTCATCCATATTCAAATTGTATATTCATGTCCTTATTTAATGTTTCCAACTTATCATTTGCTCATACACTTCCCATGCTCCATCTTGATTGGGTTCTTGATTCCTTCTCATTAATCATCCTCGTCTTCCACCTAAGTACGGATGTATTAGGGCACATTTCATCCCTACGGAGGCCCAAAGGCTTCACACTACATGCGGTGTTCTTCGCCATTTGGCTTGATGGAACTTCATTCAACACGCGGCATTCTTCATTCCATCAAGAGTCACCTCACGTCGGGCACAACTATTATGAGCTCAAAAATTATCATAGGCCCAAGAGCTTCACACTACATGCGGTGTTCTTCGTCTCTTGGCCCAAGGGACTTTACACAACACGCGGTGTTCTTCATCCTCTTGGGGTTCACCTATGTTCCATATACATCCCTAATTCACCCTACTATGATGGACGAGAAGGCGATTAATAAGGAGGTTCGAACACCTCTCTTGAATGGATCATGAGTTGTGTCCTAAGGTTGTCCATGTTTCTCATTTTGTGATCCACCATGGATCACAAGATGCCATGATTTCATAATGAGGCTTTTCATATGCCTTCTTCATAGTTTTCATGTTTATTCATGTGCCTCATGGTTCCATATCTTTCACATTTTCATACAGTTAATTGTTTAAGGATTTTAACTATCATATTCATTGAATTACAACATTCATTTCAAGTTACATCTATTCTCATATCCACGCACATAAGGAATCTATATTATTCATTAAATTCATGTGTAATCATTAGGCTAATACAAAATCACTTACTCCCAAAATTCATGATATTATTTAATGGATTCATTCCTTAACTGATAACAGTTATAATACTACTTTCTTATATAATTGTTCATCTAAAACATACTGAAATGTAAATGCATCGTATGGTTATAAAACATGCATATTAACATTATGAAGTTGAGAGATAGATATACCTTTTGGCTCGCTGTGGTATGACAGTCTTAATATATCAAAATGTTTATGCCTGACTTGAATGTTTCAATGGTGATTTCTGACTGCTTCAGCAAGATTGGGTGGACTGCTGTACTGATTGTATGGATGCTGATTGCCTATTAATGTTCTGGTTATAATCTGCGTCTTATTCTGATCCTTTTTTCTGTTCAGATTCCTTTTACAAATGATATTAATATTGTTTATTATCCATTTCCTTATGGATAATTTCTCTCCTATTCGGTATTACTCATAAATGTGATTTTTTGCAACATGATGATATTGATTGCTTGTTTTCATTTTGGACTGAGTACATTTAAATTATGTTTTCTGTCCATGAGATTGTTCGCACTCCCAGTTAGATGTCTTGTTTTCTTAGTTGATGATGTGTCTGGTTCAATCCTTTGATTGTTGGTGATTGTAAGTTTGAATGCCCGAGTTGTTCAATTGCTTGGACTCCCCTATTCGTATGATTGAGATATTTCTTTATATCTTTGCATACTTACCAAATGTCACCACCTTTCGTAAACGCCGCTTATTAGCTTCATACTAGTTGGTGTTTGCCTTAATCGTGGTCTATAATTTTGATTGCTTTGTATTTGCCAAACCTTGTCTTCTTTGATAAAGTCATCATTGATCTTGTTAATATGCTTGCTCCTCTTATTTAAAGATGATCATTGCCATCTCATTTCTTGCTCCACGTAGGATTTTGCCTTATGGTCGGTTCACTAGAGTTATTTAGATTTGTTTATTTTAAACTCCTAATCCCTCAAGTCAGCCTCTATGGGGATTGGCACCTTATTAAATACATTTATAATATAATAATTATAATATTTCAATTGTATATTAATCTTAATGTTTATATTTATATTAGTATTACATACCAATATGTATATTGGTATCAATATTAATATCTGTATTGATAATAATACTATTTGTATTTATTTATTTATAAATACAATAATATTTAATTATTAATAGCTAAATATTAGATTGATATTATTTAATCGATTACAATGTCATTCATATCTTTAATTTGAATGAATAGTGCATAACCGATTCGATTAGTAGAGGGACATGACAACAAGCTTGCCGGTCTCTCTTGGAGATTTGTCTTCCTTAACTGAACTTCACATTGAAGGGTGTTGCAGACTGGAATCTTTACCAGACTCTGTGGGGCGTCTTAATCTCTTAGAGAGTTTATATATAAAATTTTCAGGAGTGAAATCTTTACCAGAATCAGTTAGTCAACTGCTTAATCTTCAAAGACTGGTGATATCCCATTCAAAGCGTGCAGGTAATACAAGTTTCTTGGAATTTAGAATTCTTATTACTTTCGTGTGATTGTGCCTTCGCTTGAATGTTGATTTACAAATTATTTGCAGAAATGGCCTGGCGAAATAATAGTTTGTACGCCGGCAGTCCAAAAGGCGGCTTCACTTGTAAACTCCGCCGCCTTTCCTGCTCTCTCTGTGGTCGACTCCTGCTCTAACATGGAAATTGATTGCGCTGAATTGATATGGAAGCAGCCAACCAATGGCAATGCCATTATTGTATGTTTTGTTATTGATTGTCATTCTTCATGTATGAATTTGAGTATAGTGGATGGAGAATCACACCGCACAATATCTTATACGGAGGTGGTGGAGGGGAAATGGGTATGGATAGGTATCTTCACACAGCGTTCCATATGGCATTCATCAAACAGCTACCAGACATTCTCACCTGACAAAGGTGAAGTGGAGAGAGGATTGCTTGTGATGGGAGAAGAGCACATAGTCTGGAAAGCTTTCCGCGGCTTATTGGGGTTGATGGAAATTTGACCTTGCTACTCTCAAGTCAATAGACATAAATTATCCTATATTTAGCCGATAGGCTATCTGTAGGGGAATCGAAGTTGGCCAGAAATTTCAGATCGCCCGATTTGTTCGATAATCCGGCAGTCAGGGCACCACTTTTCTGTTCCTTCCTGTAGTAGAAATCTGGAGAACAAATTCTTTTCTGGTGTGATGTTAGCACAGACCCCGCTTCTTGCACTGTTCAGCTGGAAATGGAGCTCGTTGGAATAATAGGGTCATTCCACTGGGCCGAAGCCCCACGGTTTAGTTCTGAAAATCCTCTGAAAATTAACCTGCATTTTTCTAAAGAGTTTTGGCTTAAGGATAAAATTTCGCCGGAAGTTTTATTTATATGGGCCTGAGGTGTTGGTGCCTGAATTGACAATGCTTTTCCTTGCAAATGGAGATAATGTTTCGAAGTTGCCTGCAAAGGATTCTGTGAATCAGTTTGTTCAGCTTTTGATATTTGTAGGAATGCGCCTTAGCTTGCTGCCATTTTTTCCTTCACGGTTGTGCACTTGTAATGGTCTTTCCTGGTACATCCTTTTTAATCCCTAGTCAATTTCATTTTTCAATTAAATTTTTATTTTTAACGCCCTTCCCGGGAAATAGCTGCCGGAATTTCTTTTTCCTGCTGTTCCGCTGTAAACAAAACAAAAAAAACCGTCCTTCCTATCGTTCCCATTTAATTTATTCGAAGCTATCTTCCACGAAGGGACATCAATGCAGTTACCATCCTCCTCGCGTTATAATATGTATTCAAAAAATTAAAAGAGGATAGGACTTCACGGCTTATTCAAATGCCAACATGGAAAAAATAAATGGAACGATTAAGGTTTTGTAAGTCTTACCATGAGCATAACCATATTAAATCAACGATTATTTTTTGAAGTGGTTATTTCTTTTATATAAAATTATATAATGTTAAATTCATTTAAGTAGTAATAAATTCTAATATTTCTTTTATATGAAATTTTATAATATAAAATTTTATAATGTTAAATTATCAACTATTATTTTTTAAGTAGTTATTTCTTTTATATAAAACTGTATAATGTTAAATTCATTTAAATAGTTAAATTGTAATATTTTATATAATGTTAAATTCATTTCAATTTCATATTATCATTTTTTATTATATTTTTTACTCTAGTTTAAATAGAAAGGAGATGAATCCAATAAGATCAGATTTTTTTTCTAGAATGTGTGGCAACCCTTACGATTTAAGATTTTGTGATCATGTTTGTATATGTTGTTTACAGTTATGCTAATGTTTTCTTTGCTATTTTGCATTGTATAGGTTGTTGTTCTTACAGCTGTTAACTTGTTTGTATATTTCTATTGTGTTTCATCCAATATAAAAAAAATATTTTGTGATCATTGGTATATCTACTAGCACTCCACCCATAGGAGGTTTAAGGAATACACCTAACATAGTTTAGAATTTTCCTGGCGTGAATTTTTTTAACAGTGTGAATTTTTCCGGCATGAGAGAATTCGACGTTCACACATAAAAGCCTATCCGTTAATTAAAAAGTTTATATATACAAATGAGTGTTTATATCTTTTATATATATGAAATAAGAAAAGGTCTTCAATATAAGAAATTTTTATTGATTTTAACCTTTATTTGTCTTTTTATTTTAATGTCATCTTTAATATAAAACATTAAGATGAAACCAATAAATGTGCCACATGAATAGGTGCACACAAAGTATGTAATAAGAAGCAAAAGTCAATAAAATGTTTTATTGATTATTTGGTTTGTGATAAGATAATAAAAAATTTAAAATTTTAGAATAATGATTATATAAGAAATTTAAGATTTATTTATTGAAATGTATTTTTCAAAGTGTATTTTTTAGGATTGAATTATTTTTTCTTTTAATATTTCGTTTTAATTTTATGGTTACTTAAGGGATAAAAGTGTTTACTTTGTCTTATTTTATGTTTTATTTACTTTTGGTCTTGTCATAAATATAATGTCATAATTGACACATTATTTTTATTTCTGAAATAAGTTAACTCTAACCTTTGTCTTATCAGTCAATCAACCTTTCCTTTCTTCTAATAATTTAAATTGACTCCTTTTGCAAACATTTTCGTGCTACCCTAAACTAAACTATATACAAGGATCTATACCTTAGATCGAGCCACACCCATGACCTAATCCTCCTAATTCAAATTCCCCTTTTCCTACTTTTAAGATAAGTTTTTTTAAAAACTAGTCATTACTTGTCTAGTTTCATACCAATACCTTGAATTGAGCATCTAGTAGATCTTGTATTAAAGGTTAATCTTAGGTCATTAGTTGATCATTGAATAATCTTATTTTGCATTGAATTACAAAGCATTATCATAGAGATTGCATTAACATAATATCGACATATACTGCATCTCATCATCATCCTAGGCACTTGCATACTTGCTTGGCATATCTTCATTTATTGTTCATTATCCAAGAGGGATGACTTGTTAGTAAGGAAGATGTAAGTCTTCTCTTTGCACATGACAATTTCGCCAAGGTGCTTTTCAACACCACTCATCTCAAATTAAGACACTAATAAGTGTATAAGTACCACAAAGGACAAATTCACTCCAAGACAAAGCATCCAAGGACTAATCTATGGCATGGACTCATCCAAGTGTAGATTAGAAACACTAAACATGTATGTAATAGTTAAAATAATGCTAATCCAAGATCTAGATCCCAATCATAGAGCATAGTTTACATCAAAATATTAATCATTGACCATATAAATTTACAAATACAACTAAGTCATTTTAACCCTCGCATTTACATTTACAAATATCAATTTCAAATCATTATTTAGGTCTAATTAATTCATACTATTTTATCACTAGTATTTTAAACCTAGATAGTCCTACAATGCGTTTTATTTCCATACAACTACATTATTACTCAATTGATATAATATTTTGTTTAAATAATAATTGTATGTGGTTTATTGCATCTAAATAGCCCATGTAAACAACATAGATATTTTATTTTTCTTATATGTTTTTATAATCTCAAAATTTTTATCATATTTGATTGGATGAATTTTTTATTGTTGGACTATATGTTTTGGTTTAAACTTGGAAGTTACTTTTGTAATTTATTGAAATCCTACAAACATAAATTAATGCTTACATTATCTTTTCTAGGCTAAAATCTGTCTTTTATAAATACAAAAGTTTTGGCCTCAATGCATCACCATATTTGTTTGTGTTCTACTCTTAATTTTACAAAATTTCTTTTCTATATTTGAGTTGAGAAACATCACCTCATCCTTGATGCATATAGTTATGAAATTGTTGGTGGCTCTATAGAAGGTCTAATTTTCAAGTAATATACATAATATGAACTAATTAAAATTTCTAGACACCTAAAATCTTCTCCTGGATTTTAACTTAACATTGTCATATATCTATCAACACATCATTAATTCATCAATTTTTACTAATTAAATAAATAAACAATTTAATCAATTAAGCTAACTTGCCTTCACTAGTTAATTAAATATTATATTTATTTAATTAATTAGACTAATTTACCTTCACTAGTTATTTAAATAAATTATATTTATTTAATTAATTAAACTATTTTTCCTTCAATAATTATTTTTTTAATTGAACATCATGCACAAAATTTATTCAAAAAAGATAGAGATGTAGTACAACTTGGTGGCCAAGAAAGCCACAACAATTATCCCCCGACAACCTATATCAATCCAAAACCCAAGTCTATTACATACTAATCATCTTGTCAAAATAGGATCAAAATAAGAATTATATAATAGAGTGCCTCAACATCATACTATCAACATTTACAAGTAACAACATTTTATGGTCAAGTACAAAATATGATATTGTTCACATGTTTAACTTTCTTAGTCCTGATCCATAGTTACTACCTTGTTGTCTATTGCCTTGGTATACTCCCTATTCTTGTACTCTTCCTCATCACTTATTTGCATTCTTAAAGTTTTGTTATGCTGCTCTTGATTGCCCTTTGTGCCCTACAAGTAGCCTCCAAAATAATAGCCTTGACTATCATCTAGTTTTGTTCCCCAGTCTTCTACTATTACCCTTGTGTTGTTCTTATTTTCCTTTTGTTGATTGATGAGGGTATGATAATTCTATGCCCTGATGTAGTCCCTGTTATCACTATCCCTGCAAGAGTCTAGTCCTTAAACTCTATCACTAGGCATGACAACCTTTACCTGTCCATTGTTAGCATTATAGTTCTAAAAAGTTGTTTCAAGGTACTTGTGCATGTCATCCCTCATGCTTTCAATCTGATGTTGAATGCAGTATTTCTCTTGAAAGTCTTTATGGTCCTTAGATGGGTGCAAAAAGTTGGGGGGCCAAAATGTGGCCAACTTTTTTTAAAAAAAATTAAGCCATAACGTGCTCGCATTATAATGCGAGCGAATTATGCTCTACTATTTAAAAAAACACCTATGTTTCATTTCATTGTTTCATTAGATTTCACAGCAAACCCACGTCTTGGAGACAAAGTGTGAGGCCTATTTATTTCACTCCTATATTTTTCTTACATCGCATTTACATTTTGATGACATATGGACTTTGGGACTGTTGATCCTGTTTTGCAGACCTTTTGGATTTTTTCTTATGCTATGACTAGATTAGATAGACTATACTATGATGTTGATTATAGTTTACATGTTAGATTTCATTTGAAATTATAATGTTATGCAATTATTTGATTTTGATGAAATTTAAATGTTGGTATTAAAGAATGAATTATTATGCAATCCTGATATTGAGTTGATGATTAGAAGTGTAGTAGATAGTAAATCTTATCGATGCTGTTATGTGTTGATTATTGAGGATTTGATGATTCTGCGACATTGTGTGTGTGTATGCTTTCTTTTGCTTCGGCTATGATATATATGTGTTACTAATCTGTTTTCGTAAGTGTGCAGACGATTTCCATGCCATGGAAAATTAGAGATCATTCCACACCCTTAGGTGAATTACGTGTAAACTGACCTAATCCTAGGAGGGAGCAAGGTCATATGTGTATTGCATGATGATTTTTCGTAATGTCTACTTTTGTTGTCCTTGCGATTAGGTCTTGTGCTTTTTATCTTTATTTAGCTTTTTATGTGATTTTATGCTACTTAAGGTGTTTATTATGGGTTAATTTTGATCCTATGTTGTACCCCTAGGGTCTAGAGCCCATTTGAGCATGCTAAACCCTAGGGTAACCTCTATCTAATCATTTTAATTTCACCCTAAAGTAAAGTGACGAAATTCAAATTTTGGAAGGAGTGATGGATGGGTCAAACATTCAACCATGACTCACTCCTCCTTCCAAGGCTTTGGTTCCCTTGCCATGAAGACTTGGGGAGTCTTCAAGACTCCCAAGTGTGTGAAACCCATCTCCAATGCTCTCACACATGTGTGAGAGCATCTTGGAGTGAATGGGATTTCCTTGGAGAATAGGACTATGACAAGTGTCATATCTTATCCTCCTGGAGTCCACCTTGTGAGAGTCCTTCCCTCCACCTTTGCTCTCACATATGTGTGAGAGCACATGTGGAGAGGGCGAGGCTTGGTGGGATGGGAGAGTGACATGTGTCACCTCCACATCCCATGGAACTTGCAAGTGGGTTGTGAGGAGGAAGGAGAAGGTGACATGTGTCACCTTCTCATCCCTCAAGGCTCTTGAGAAGAGCCTATAATACTCCCTCTTTGAGAGAGGGAGAGGGTTCTCTATTTTCACTTATTTTCTTTTATGATGGCTTTTTGGGGAGTTAACTAGTTTTGGAGACTTGGAGGCAAGAGTTGGAGAAGGTTGGAAAGCTCTTTATCAAATTTCTTCCATTATTGGGCTTTCATAGGTAAGATTCAAGGCTTGAAGCCTTTCTCATGTATTTAAATTTCATTGTGTGATTGTGGTTTTGAGTGTTTGCATCCTTTTTGTTATGTGGGTTTTTGTGGGTGTTTGTATGAGACTCTCCATTTTTGGAGAGCTCATCGTGTATGGGGTGGGAGAGGAGTGAAGCTCCTCGAGGTCACCCTCTTGATCTATGTGACATTATAATGGCTTTGAGAGCATTTGGAGGAGTATGGAGCTCTTTTATATGGTACGAGTGCCTATGAGTTTATTGAGAAGGCATGAGTGCCTTGGAGATGTATTTCATTATTTGTGGTGTTTAAGGCTTGAGGCCTTGTTTTTGAGCATTATGAGATTTTGGGTTTTAGGAGTGCACCTCTTGAATAGAGAGCTGTCCACTCTCCTACCCCCTAAATCCATCCCTCATAGATTTCGTTGTGTGTTAAACTTGGATGGGTGTTCTTCTTATTGTGGTTGTTTTTGTGTATATTGTAAGTCCATACCTTGTTCCAAAGCTCATCTATACTTTATCCTTTGATGGAGTCCATACCTTGTTCCAAAGCTCCCATTTTGGCACAGGCAGGGAGGATGCTGGCAAAGGTTGCGGAGTCTGGCTTTACACCTGCCAATTGCATTTGCTTGAAAGTTTCTATAGCCTTTTCAACAAATCCATTTTGTGCGTTTCCGGCAATCATGGCATTCCATGAGACCACATTTCTTTGAGGCATTCGGTCAAATAGTTGGCGTGCCTTGTTGTCTCTGCTTCAACATTTCGCATACATTTCTACCAGAACATTTCCAACTACATCATCTCATAAAATTCCTCTGTCCTCCTTGCTTTCACAAATGGGTATACCCTGCTCCAAAGCTCTCACCTCCTCAATCGGTGAATCAAAGCACTTCATTGGCCCCTAAGCTTCGGCTCGGGCTGTGGCAAATGTAAACTGATCGCGGGTTGGAGACCTGTCTGTTGTATATGGTGGAACAGCGCGACTTTCTTCCATGAGACGCAATCGCTCTTTTTTTGTTTGCAATCAAACACTTTACTGGTATCCACCAAACTTACTGCGCGGGAAGAGAATTTGAATTGGGCCTTAACAGCGACGGTTTGGAGACGGAGATGGACGTTTGCAAAAGGAGCGGTCCCAATGCCACCTAAGCAGTCAAAGCTTAGAGTGTGCTGTTTAAGGCCAGCCCATTGCAGAGAATTGGAGGTGTTGAGAGCATATACAGGGTGGGAGGTGCCGGGTATTCAAAGTTTGGAGTGCATGGAAAGATTGAGAACGCTGCATCTCAAAGCAATGAGTAAATCAGTTGTTGAAGGTTGCATTCAAAGCATGCAGGTAATAAAAGTTTCTAGGAATTTAGAATTCTAATTATTTTCGTATGATTGTGCTTTCGCTTGAATGTTTATAAATTATTTGCAGAAATGACCTGGCGAAATAGTAGTTTGTGCGCAGGCAGTCCGAGATGCGGCCTCAGGTGTAAACTCCTTCGCCTTTCCTACTCTCTTGAGATATAGATAAAGAGCACGCCTGGGCTGAATTGGTAGGGAAGGAGATTACCAATGGTAATGCCATTATTGTATGTTTTCTTATTAATTGTGTTAGTCCACATATGCCATTTTTTATAACTGATGGATCGCATAGAGCTATATGTGGACTGCTGGTGGAGGAGGGGAAATGGGTGTGGATGGGTGTCTTCACACAGCTTTCCAAACGGCACATATCAAACAGCTACCAGATATTACCTGCCACAGGCAAATATAGGTGAAGTGGAGAAAGGATTGCTTGTGATGAGGGAAGAGCAAAGACTTTTGGAGGCTTTCGGCGGCTTATGGGGGCTGATAGCAATTTGATTTTGCTACATTTAAGTCGATAGGCTTAAATTATCCTTCATTTCATGTAGAAAGGAGATGACCCATTAAAATAATAATAATGACTTCTTTTTTCTGTAAGTGTGGCAACCATTATGATTTAAGGTTTTGCGATCACTAGGATATCTATTAAAAAGTTATCTTTTATCGGAATAAATTTTTCTTCAATATATTTGGGAGATTTTTTTTCTTTTAATTTCTTTTAATTTTATTTTTTTAATTAATAGATTTTATTATGTTAATATCATTTTCAACACCACCCATCTCAAATAAAGACACTCTATTACAGGACTTTTTTCTCATGAAAATAATTGAACAAATAAATTTTATAAACTTTGTAAGAGAATAACATAGCAATTTATTTTATAGAAAAGAGAGATATTAAAAAAAAGAGTGAAAAGAATTAAAAGAGGGGTTAAAAGGTTAAAAACAAATTGTTGTGCATGTTTTACATGTGTTATGTATTGAACTATTTACTCCTAGAGTGTGCCATAACTATGAGGGCCAAAACCATTGAGATCTTCCTAGGATGAGGGTAGCCATTATAATAGTTTGATCCAAATAAGTATTCAATTTTGTTTCATTGCATTTGATTAAGTTATAATAATAATTAGTCTAAATTACATTTGATTATAGCATAATAAAATTGTAAAATATTTAAATTAATCATATTAAATCTGCCACAAATATTAAAATGGAACATAAACAATAAGAATTATCATAATGAGCATATTGACAATCAAGTTGTACATGATATTGATCACATCAAACACATGAGGACATGCAAGTCACAATGGATCACATTGAACCTATAATTGATTAAGGCACCACAATCATGAATGATGAGATTGCTCAAAACGGTTCATGACAATACACTAATGGGATAGCCTCATGTTTCAAAAGAAACAATTATCCCATCACAAATAGAATATGTCAATTCATGAGCTACAAAGGAAAAATATTAGGTCTTCATGAACAAGGCATCCTAGAACCTATACTAATGTATGCAAATTATGGATAGTAAGGCATTGACTAAAAACATCCTAACAAGTAATCTAATGATGTTAGTGATACTTAGGTGAATGTTGGGAGAACTTCATCTAGTAAAAATATTGAAATAGAGGTCATTCATAACCTCTTTAATAATTTTGTAACCATTGATCCTTTCACTTCCAACTCCATCCATACCATCAACCTTCACCCCCACATCCTAAATCTATTGATTAGGACCAACATGCTTATATATCATACAAATAATAGAATTGCAATGGAGCAAAGAATCAAAATGAAGAAAAGGATTGAAATCAAGTACCAAATCAAAAACAAGTACACAATCAAAATGAATATAAAAGGTGGCATGAATCCAAAATTCACAAGGGAAGCCAAAAACTGATATGGATCCCAAAGCAAAGTGTAATAGTAGATCTAGTCAAAACAAAAATCTAAATGAAGTAGAAATTAATATGAAGTAGACAAATCAAAATGTAGTTAACTACAAAAAAATCACTTTGAATACAACATGTTTATTAGCAATCCCAACATGTAAAGCTTCACGATCCAATAAGATTGTTGATATTAATTCCAACCTCAAATGTAAATCCATATCTCTAATATCCAAATCTATCATCAAATTCAAAATCCCTATCCCAATCAAAGAATCCAAATCATATGTCCAAATCCAAATCTAAAAATCCTAAGTTCAAATTCCCAAATCCAAAATTTGACTTCAAACACCACAATCCTAAATCCAAACACCTAAAATCTAAAATCTATCATATCTTGGTAGCAACACTTTACCATAAGGGCTATGATGGCACCCTATTGAGATGTTCACATTCAGATAAAACCAACCTAGATATCAAAGAACATCACAATGCACATGCAGATTGTACATCAATGTAACGATCCTAAGAAAGCAATTATGCAAGGTAAGATATTGTTGGACCATCATGATAAGAGAATACAAGTTAGCTACATCAGATATATAGGAACTTGATACCTAAAGCAACAAAAGTCACAAGTTAGACAAAAATTCAAAAAATCTAAAAATTCAAAAAATTATTTTTTTTAAGAAAATCAAAAGAGGAGAAAATTTTGTTCAACAATGAAAACCATTCTTACATGGATGTTTAAATTAGCTATCTATGTGTACCTTACACTAGGAAGAAAGCTTCACCCATCCATCCCATCATAACTATATACCCATTCCATCATACCCAATCCATCCTCCCTTCACAATGTTGACCTAGACAAGGACAAAGGAAATTTGTTGAAAAGGTGCTTTCGACAACATTTGATAATATCCAAAATTTGTCGCAAATAAGTCATTGCAAGATAATGGGTCCATTTTTTGGCCAAAAAGTGGCACCTTTTTTCTTAAAAATTAGAGTTTGTCATAGTTGGGGTAGAAATTTGAAGCAGATATAGATAGAATATTAACATGGTGTAAAAATATGAAATGTAAGATTTTGTTTTCTAGTTTTCAAATATGTAATTTATTCTAATACCCATATGATAAAAGTTAGTTTTGTATAGGATGTACAATAGTGACCTTTTAAAAAAGTATGTTGAAGGCTAAAACACACACATGTACAAGCCACAAAATAAGTATTAAATGAAAGTATTTTTCAAAATCCTTTTGTGGAATGATGCATATGATGCTAAAGTTTGATCAAGATATTTTTGTAATTGTTTAGTAAATATTTTTTAATTATTTTTTTTTTACTGAGATTAAGGTGTTTCCAAGGGAAAATTGCTTCTTGGAAAGGTAAATGGTTGACCCTAGCAGGTAAAATTTTGATGATAAAATTAGTTTTTCTACTGTCCCAATTTATATGTTCTCAGTTTTGAAGGTCACAAGAGGAATTGTTTTTTAACTGTGTAGTATTTTTAGAAAATTCTTGTGGAATGGTTCGAAGCTTGAAGGTAAAAAGATTCCTTTGGTTTTGTGTGACAAGGTGTGTGCACCCAAGCAGTTGGGAGGGACTGGTATTCATAACATCGAGGCTCAAAATAGAGATCTTGGGGTGAAGTTGGTTTGGCAGATGTATGCTAAGTCTAATTCTAAGTGGTGCAAAATTATGCAAGTGAAGTAGTTAGATTCTACTGAGCTGAAAAGAATCTTTACTATTGAGAATCTAGACTCAAATTCTAAGATTTGGAACTTTTTATTAGAATGTTGAGAGGTAATTTCCTCTTACCTTTCTTGGGTGATTCACGATGGATGTTCAACTTTGTTTTGGGAGGATTCCTGGAATGGCCAGCCTCCCCTTTCTCTTTTAGAGGGGGTGTAAGAGGCTAAGGAGATTTTATACGAGGCCTAGGGCATTAAAATTAGATATTATCTTCATGTTGATTCAATTTCTAATCCCCTTGGAGCCAAATGGAAAGAATTTTTCAGTATGCCTATTCCCTCTACACAAAAGGAGATTTTAAACAGAGCTCTAAAAGATAGAAAGGTTTTTATCTCAGGTGTTCATGATGAGCTTATTTGGACTCCTAAATATGGTAAGTATAATGTAAAACAAGGGTGTCAAAGTATTATGGGAAGGAACCTCGAGAACCCTTCAAATTGGCCTTTTTAGTTATGCTGGAATAGTCATTATCTACCAAAAGAAGGAGCCTTTACCTGGTTGGCCCTGGAAAACAAGATACTCACAAGTGATGGACTTGTCAAGTTTGATATTTCTCAATCCTTTTTGTGTCCTCTTTGTTTAGAAAAGGAAGAAGATGTGTATCATTTGTTAATGGGTTGTTCTTTCTCCTCTCAAATTTGGTATTGGCTTTTCTCCAAGATAGGATGGTATGGACCTTTCCCTAATACAGTTTTGCAAGTCTCCCAAAGCTGGCCTCTTTTATACAAGAATTCTACTTTCTTTGCTCTTTGGCTAGTTTCTCCTAGTATTATGATCTGAAACTTATGGTTGGAAATGAATAACAAAATCTTTAGAAAGGCAAAGTGTTCTTTACAGCAAGTCATCTTCAAAATTGAGAAATTAGTGGTGGAGGTAGTGTCTTCTCAGCTTCTCTTTAAAGATTCTGGATGTTTAGTGTTTTCTTCTTGGGATGCACATATGCTTATTAAAGTTTGGAATTTTCTAAAGATTCCTAATTCCAGTTGTTTTGAAGGAATACAGAAAGTTGATAGGAGTAAAATTTCTTGGATACCTCCTCCAGATAACTTCTTTAAATTAAATTTTGATGGTGCTTGTCATGGGAATCTAGGGATTTCAGGAGCTGGGTGTGTGATTAGGTATTATAGGGGCTCTATTGTTAAGGCCCTTTCTATGCGGTTAGGAGTATGCTCTAATAATGAAGCTGAAGCATTGGCATTGGCTATAGGTCTTAATCTTGTTGTGAAGACTGGGATTAAAAATGTTATAATTGATGGTGACTCCTTGAATATTGTCAATGCTATTAGAAGGAGATACTCTTCTAGTTGGAAGTTAAGATATCTTCTCCATGATGTTGTAAGCATCTTAGATTCTTTTGAATCTTTTCAAATCTTGTATACATATAGAGAAGGGAATAATTTAGCAATTTTTCTTGCCAATGTTGCTTGTGACCAAGAGGAGGATTTGTTGGAATGGGATTCAATTTCCTTGTTACAGTTGGATGAAGTTGTTAGAATTTTAGAGGTTGACAGTAAGAGATGTTGATGATTTTTGGGGTTGCTCCTTTGTTGAGTTAGTTGAAGGTTTCTTTGTGCCTTGTGGTTTGTTTGGACTAGCGGGTGGGTGTTGGGAATATTTGGAAGGAAGTTGGGAATATTCCAACTTCAAATTTCTACTTCTCTAATTTAGAGAAGTAGGCTTTTAACGACTAATTTTTTGTTTCTTTTTGGCTGGTTTCCTTTTTTGCCATTTTCTCCTAATCATTTTCTTGAATGTGGCAAGCTATTCATGTGTGACAAGTGACATAATTGGCTTGTGTGAATGGAGATTGCAAAGTACTTTGGGTACTTTTTTATTTAACAATTAGTAAGGTGGCTTGCGTTGTCTCCAACTCCCAAAGTCTATAATGATTGTAGTGAATTCAATTGCCACATGGCACCATTCATTAAGTACTTAACTTCTAGCTTCATTTTCTACTCACCTACTTGAAGTTTGTGCTCTGTAATTTTCTTTCAAGATGCAGTGTCTTCTAAATCTCATTTCAAAATTATGAGAGGGAGTCTTCTATAAGATGGGCTTGATTCAGCGAAACAAACAAATTTTCTTCCCTACTCAGAAATGGGAAAGGCCATTGTTAGGTCTTAGGGGGGCAGAATCTTTGGCTGAGAATTTTAAAGTTTATGATGAGGAATTTGAGAAGGCAATTGTGACTGTGTGTGGATAGGAAATGCTTCACTTTCCAAGATCTATCTACCCATCTTAGGTTGTTTCTCATTTTCTATCAAATGTGATGGGATTAATTCAGAACGTAGAGCTGGTAAGGAATTTGGGTCATATTTTTATTCAGGGTTTTCTCTTCTCTATTGACAAATTTAATGAAGTAGTGGCAAGTTATAATCTTCATCTGGGTTCTGCGCCTATGGGAGGTTTATTTTGGCACAAAGATCTTGAGCATCAGACAGTCATTCATTATGTTTATAGTGCCTTTTTGCATGGACTTTAGAACAATTGCACTATGACTGGTATTCAAAATAGCCTACACTGCCATGCTCGAGAGTTGGGTGTTGATCTAGGAGTGGCAGCGAGAGAAGTCTTTCAAGATCTGCATTTTCTTCTTCACTTCCATCTGCCTCCACCCCCTCCTGTTGTGGAAGCTAAAGCCCCCATTGAACATGCACAACAGGGCTTCCTCTTAGATGATTTAAACATGATCAATTAATATAGTTTATTTCATATATGTATGTTTTGGTATATGTATTCTGATATATAGACTGTTTATGATGCTGTATCAAATGTAGAAGAGGCTTATAATATCTTTCCTCTTCATTTTGTTTTCCACCCCTTCTCTGGTGTTGAGAAGTTTACTCTATATGTCAAAGGGGTGCTAGTAGTTTTTTTGCTCTTGGGCTGTGTCTTCAAGCCTTGTCTTGCTCAACTAGTTCTACTTGAGGGCATTTTGTATCAAGCTCTATAATTCTCCTATTTTAATATAATATAGTTCAGGTGCCCTAGCACCTTTTTCTAAAAAAAGGTGCTTTCTAAAACCCTCATGTACGACCAACACAATTTGACCTAAAATAATTTTAACATGATTTCTTCCATTGTGTAGAGAATGATTTCTAGATTGGTCAAACATAATTTAAAAAATGAAAAATAAAAAAAAAGTTATTAAAAAGTAATATATGTCATTTCAAGTTTATGAGACTTTTTGTATTATGTTCAACACAAAAAAAATTATATATTTGAAAAATAGACATTATCATCTGTAATGTGTTTTAATTTTGTCCATTTTTTTAAAAAAAGTCATCAACCATATTGCCAGTCCATTCCCTCTAAAAATTTATGAGGATTTTTGTTTAAAAAATAATTAATAATTAAATAAAATGTTCAATATTAAAAAAAATATATATTTGAAAAATAGACCTTGTCATCTATAATAGTTTTTAATCTTGTTTGGAAATTTTTTTTAAAAAAGTCATCATCCATATTGCCAAAATCTATTCCGTCTAAAAATCTTGTCATATGAGTTTTCCATAAAAAGTGGGCTCATATTCTTGTACTTATTCAAATACTACAAAATCTTGTCATAGCTTATGGAGCAAGTTGATACCTCCTGTAAATATTACAATACTAATCATGAATGACATATATCTAGTAGGGTCATGTTATTCTTATACAACATAGTCCTTGGAGATCACATCCTAAACGCCTCCATCAATCCATCCCCCTTCCACACCATCTCCAATCCTCCAACCATTCCATCAACTATCTATAATCCTTTGATCCTTCCAATCCTCCCTTAACCCTTATCTCTAGACTTGGTTAAATCCATGTTCTCATTGGTTACAACATTGAGACAACAATCCCATCTAGCAACCCAAGCAATAAACTACCTAAAAGCCATCGATATAAATGTAAGAAATTCAAATCCATTTCATGATCTATCCTAGCTATCATAGTGCTACAATCCAAACACAACATCAAAGAAAAAAATCTAAAGAATATCACCAAGCATCTTAGAACCCATTTGAATGCATCCATAGGTTTTATTCCTTGTCTTTCTATAAGCCTTGTTCAGTTCTAAACAAATCATTTCATCATTATCAAAATATATCATTCCCAATCCTTACATTGTTCTCACAATATATTGTTCCCACATTAACAATGCTATCATCATCATCATCATCATCCAATCAATCTTTAACTTCTAGCATGATCATGGGAAAAATCTTGCTTGTCTTTTCATCTTTTGTGTATGTTTTCTTGCTTGTGTGCTTATTTTTCTTACATTTGTGCATTTCTTGGGGCATTTCATGACAACAACATCATGATCTTCCATATCATGGTGCCATATAACATGTGTCTACTTGTAATATTTCTTTTGGATCATTCCTTTTATGCATAAAACATGTCACCTTGACTTATATATCTATAGACACTCAAAACTGTCCACCTCCTGGTGCCTCCTAGCATCATTTTCATCTCTCTTATGATATTCAAGTTAATTAAATAAATTCAATATTTATTTAATTAATTTCACGTACCATACATCCTAATCATCCCAAAAAATTAAATAAATACTTTGCATTTATTAAATTTCCCTAGAAAACCCTTTTAAACCACCCTAATTAGCTAATAACAACTAATTGTCCACTTAATTAATCGTTTACACCTAAATATAATAAAAGAATTGTAAAAATCCTTTTTTTTCCCTCCACCATCTATCTCACAACCATTTAACAAACCAAATCTCAATCGTTAATATTTTAACCTATTCTCAACCAATCTTGACTATCAAGATACCCATTTGAAAATCTCTAAATGGACCCTTTAGGAGCTATTTTCACATTGAAGATCAACCAGAATGCAACACCATAATGCTACTATGAGCAACCACATTCCATCCTTCATAAAAAAATCTTTGGAGCACAACCACCTTTGGTGCAATATGGATCGTGTTTCCAAGTAAGATTTCTTAGTTTATTTCATTTACATTTTATTGATTCCCTTGCTTATTTTTGAGGAAGAAATGAGATTTAGGAAAAAAGATAAATATGTTATTTGATTTGTAGCATATGCATTTATACAAGGAAAATATAGTTTAAGAAACCCTAAGAGGAAAAATGCATAACTAAAAATAGGAAATCACTGTAACTAAGCAGATAGAAAAATAATATAATATGTGAAATAGGCTATGCTAACATTCCCCCCTTATTACATTGTTCTTGCAAACGTACCCCCAAAACAACTCAAATTTCACCTTGCCAAGAGACTTGGTGGAGTATATTAGCTACCTAAGAATCTGTTGGGCACTACTGTCTAGTTGGATGTGATGGTTCGAGACATGTTCTCAAATGTAATGGCATTCAACCTCAATATGCTTTGTTCTTTTTTTGAAAACTAGATTCTTCACAATCTTCAACACACCTTGATTATCACAATAAAGAATAGGTGGCTTGTCTTTGAGAATGTCCATGTTAGCCAGAATGTGACATAACCAAATCTCTTCACACACAACTCCTTGTACAACATGATATTCAGCTTTGGTGGATGAGAGAGAGACACTAGTTTGCTTCTTACTAATCCATGAGATAGGCCTAAATATGAGATACAGCATATAATCCCTATTGTACCAAAGTCGGTATAACACTACAAGAAGAACTAAGGGTTCTTCTTGTATTCCAAACCAAATGTGGTTGTGCTCTAAAATTGGTATAACCTTGCAAGGTTGTTGTACTCCAAATTCATCAATAGATCCAGTATAATCTGAGTTGGTATAACCCTACAAGGAGAACTGAGGGTTCTTCTTGTATTCTAGATTAGAATCAATTGCACCTTAAATATATCTCAAAACATGCTTCTCTACAACCCAATGACATTTCTTCAGCTCCTACACAAATCTTGAAAGATAGCAAATAGAAAAACATAAGTCTAGTCTGGTATAAGTCAAGCAAATGAGACTCCCAATGAGATGCCTATAGAGAGTTGCATCTACTTGACTTGAATCCTAGAATCGAGAGAGTTGCAGACCTTTCTCCATTAGAGTGGACACATATTTACAATTGGACATCCCATACTTTTCCAAGAATGTCTTGGCATATTTCTTCTATGAGATATAAATGTGATGCTTCTTTTTCTATATCTCCAAGCCAAGATAGTCATGAAGTAGCACCAAGTCTGTCATGTCGAAGGACTTCTTTAGATTATGCTTTACATCATCGATGAGATTGTTTGAGCTTCCTATGATCACAAGATCATCCACATACAAAACAAGAATGAAAATCTCTGTACCTACCTTCTTAATATACAAATTTGAATATGAGGGGCTATGGGTGAATCCATGCTACAATAGGTGATTATTTATTTTAATGTACCATGTCCTAGGTGCTTTCTTAAATCCATAAAGTGACTTAATGAGACAACATACCAATTGAGGATGATGTTCATCAATGAAACCTTCTGGTTGGGTCATGTATACTTCTTCTTTTAATTCACCATTTAGGAAAGCACTCTTAACATCCATCTAATGAATCTTCCATCTTTCTATGTTGCCAATGTGCAAACAACTTTGATTGTTTTGATCTTTGCAGTGGTTGAAAAGGTCTCATCATAATCAGTGCCCTCCTTCTAAGAATATCCCTTTGCACCAAGTCATGCTTTGTATTTTGAAAATCCATTTGTAGCCAATAGATTTCTTTCCTACAGGTAGATTGACAAGTTCCCATGTTTGATTCTTTATTAGGGAGCCATACTTGACATCCATGGACTTCTTCCACTATGGTTGACTTTGTACCTCTCAAACTATATCAGGTTTGCTGCTATCAACAACTAAACTCATCAGTGTGAGATTTACCTCATTTCTCTCATGTCTTCTTGTTCTAACTCCTGATGAAATATCTGGAAGAGAGTTCAGGTGGGAGTCCCTGATGGTTCTTTGGACCCATTTCATACATTGATGTTGCTACTGATGTGAAGAATTATTTTCTAGATGGCCAAGATCAATAAATAATTCTCCTTGCAACTCCTCTTCTTTGTGAGAGGATTCTTCATGCTCATCACCTGACTGTGAGAGCAATCTATGAGAAGTGGTCAATTGTGAATCTCCTTTATGTGTCAATGAGTCAAATGATGACTCATCACATACCACATCTCAAAAATCATAAATCTTCTATGTCTCAGGATCCATAAGATAATATGCTTTTGAGGCAGTACTGTACCCAAAAAACATACACTAGAGTGTCTTGCGATCAATCTTCTTCCTCTTGTTAGCTGGGACATGCATATATGCTGTATAACCAAATACTCTAAGATGGGAGATTAAAGGCTTATGACCACTCCATACCTCTTCTAGTGTTTTTTCTTGTAAGATCTTTGTAGATGCCCTATTGAGAAGATACACAGTTGTCTGGACTGCTTATGCCCAAAAATGATCCTCCAACTTAGTTGTGGAAAACATGCAATGATCCATCTCCATGTCAATTCAATTGCGACGTTCTGCAATTCCATTCTACTAGGGTGTATAGAGGGAAGTCAAGTGTTTTTTTATGTTGTGGTGCTTCAAGAATGCTAAGAACATTTTTGATGTGAATTCCCCCTTGATCTAAGCAGAGGAGAAGAAGAGGTTGTCCTATGTATTGTACAACTCACTGGTAGAAGTATTGAAAGTTTGCAAATGCTTCACTCTTCTTCTTGAGAAAGTATGCCAATGTCTTGTGAGAGAATTCATCCACCAATAACTAGAAGTACTGGAATCCTAAGAAGGAAGAAAGTAGGGGTCCACACAGATCGGTATGCACAATGCAAGACAATCCTTGACATGGAAGATACTTGGCTCGAACGAATCTTGATGTTGTTTTCCTGCAAGACATCTAGGACATATAGGTAAAGAATGGGAAATTTGAGGAGGTCCTCTTACCATCTCCTTAGAACTGAGTTGATATAGGGAGTTGATAGAAAGGTACCCATATCGATAATGCCAAAGAGCAGTAGATTTAGTCATAGAGGTAGATAGAGAAACAACAAAGGATGAGACTGCATCTAGTGCAAATAAATAATCCTTCATAAAAGCTCTAGAAATTATTATACCTTCGCATGAGATCAAACATGATTTGATGCCTTCCTTGACCTAAAACTCAACCTTAAGCTTATGATTCAAAAGATGACTTATAGACAAGAGATTCGTTGTCAAACCAAGAACATAGAGCACCTTCGTGAGGGTACAACTTATTGTCCCAAGACAAATGGTGACATTTCCAATTCCTTCTACAACATACTCCTTATTATCTATGATCTAAACCTGATCTCCAGTGGGTTGATCAGTTCATGTATCAAATAGCTCTCAATCTCCTGTCATATGCTTATTGGTGCCAAAGTCAATCAACCAAACATTCTTCGATGGCTAAGAGGTTTGGGAGACAAGAACAACATTCTGATGGGCACCACAATTAGCTATTTATAGTACTTCCTCATCAGATGCATCATCTTGTTGGGCTGTGACATGTTATTTATGCTTCCTTCAGTGAGGATGTCATTTTGATTGTTGAGAATCACTGTGACCAGATGTACTTTCTTACTGAAATTACCTTGAGTCAAAGCATTATTCCAACAACCATTAGTGTCATACGTAACATTTGTAGTGCATATGTGACACCATTGATTCACCTTTTAAGGCTTTTTCTATTGTTGTTGTTGCTTCTATGGGGTTCCTTTCAAAAAAATTGACCATGTTGTTGTCTCGAGATCAATGCTTTGCCTTCAAACACATCTTGCATTGACTAGATGGCTTCTTCTTGCTGAAGCAAATTCATCAATTCTTCAAATGACACTGTCTACTTTGTGATCAATATTCTGACAAAAGTATAGAATTGGGAGGAAGAGCTCTTAGAGTGATCAGGACCAACAGTTTGTCCTCCACCTTCTCTCCAAGCATGATAAGTTCTTCTTGTAGTTTTGACACCCGACACAAGAACTCCTCTAATTTCTTGCCATATTTTATACTAAGTGTATGAAGCTTTGAATAGAGATGGAATATCTTTGTCTGGTTCTTCACCTTATATATGGTGGATAGAGTATCCCAGGCCACCTTTGACATTGTTGTATCTTGAACATGTAATTGAAATTCATCGAAGATGATGAGTGTGATCAACATCAAGAATTTTACATCGACCTTGTCATACTTCTTCTGCTCATCAATGTTAGTTGGATGTGGCATTGTATAATCTCTTCTTCTCCTTCACTTAGATTGAGGGGGGAATTCACGTCAAAGAATTTATTGGCATTCCTGAAGAATTGTGGCATCAAAAACACTTGACTACCCCCTATACACCTGAGCATAATGGAATTTTAGAATGTCACAATCGGACTATCATGGAGATGGCTCGTGAGCTATGGCTCATATGGACTAACTTGGACTCAAACCTAGGACCTTGTATTTTCTGCTACAGTGCTCTACCAACTGAGCTAATGGTCCCTTGTGACCACTCCATCATTAGTCTGGGTGTGGCTTATTTCCAACACCCCATTTAAGCCACACTACAAGTGCTTGAGGCTCATATCTTGGCTCTAATACCAATAATGACCCCCCATAGCTCTTCAAATTGGAGAATCGTGCACATATTCATCCTCCACATTGCATAGTTGGTCCCTTTTAGGAGCTGGGCATCTAAAAGAAGCAACTTTGGTGCTAACATGATTACACCACAAAAGAAAAAATTATTCCTGTTATGGAGTAAAAAGTAGACACATACCTTTTTACCTCATAGTTTAGCTCCTAGGTCCTATTTGCTTCATTATTCATTATAATTGAGTATCCTAGAGAAAAGAGCTCAACACCCATGTGAATTTGGGACCTTGGGCCCTTCATTTAACTTATCCCTGACCTAAATTGATCCCCTAGACTTGGGCACCAACTGTCCAAGTCCTCCCTCATTGGTCAGGGTAAATTAATGTTATGTCAGCCTAGGACCTTTAAAAATGTTCCTCTTTGTTGGATTTTGTGGTTTTATTTTGTGAATGTTAGCAGGAAATAATATATGAGTTTTTGACTTCATTTTGAACCTAGATGGATATTGTGAACTTATGATATTGGAGCAAAGAGAATTCCAAGTATTCATTCTGTTATTGTTGTAGATTTGTGTTTGTTACAGATTTGGCATCATCATCTATCTCCTTATGATTTGAATAGATTCATCCTCCTAAGGACTTCACCTCCAAAGTGAAATAATTGTTATTTGAATCATTTCATTATTTGGATTATCTTTATCCTTTGTCCTGCAAGGACATGCTCTCTTTAACAATGGTGTTGGGAAAGATTGAATGCTAACCTGGGATTTGACTAAGGAAAATCCCTAAACACCACAACCCCCAAACCCCTCTCTTTTCATCTTGTGTGTAGGTTATAGATACAGGTTTGTGGAGCTATAAGAAGGTAATGTGGGAATTAAGGTTTCGGGATCTAAAAATAGTTCTAGAATATCTCTCCAAAAAGACTTGGGAAGTTGGCACCCTAGTGTACTAGGCTTCTAGGTTCTAGATCTAGTTTTTGAGCATCATTTGTAACATATTCTTAGTTTTGAACTTCGATAGATTCTCACTTCTGGACTTGGGCGGTTACCAAATTTGTCCTTTGACAACTCTACTTTTGGGATATAGGTTCTGACATCTTACTAATCATCTCTATATGTTTAGATTTTAGGTTACTATTGTCGTTTGTCTATTTCAAGATGATTATCTCATAACTAGGGTTTATTCATACTTAACCTAAGGTTTGATATAAGGCTTGGTTGAATCTCATCTTTCCTTGATAAACAAGAGCACAAAATTAGTAGCCAAGTCCTCTTCCATCTTGTAGTGACTCAAGCTCAATTTTGTCCCTGAATGTTGTAGTGAAAGGAGGGTTTGATCTAGTGTAATCACATACATGCATTCATCTCTCTCTCTCTCTCTCTTTACTATTAAACATTTTGGTGAACCCATAGAAACAAAAATTTGCATCTTACTGAGTGTTGAAATTAGTCTTTTGCATTAATTCATATCATACTTATCATTCTTCATTGAAAAAATTGAAAAATATAAGCATTCTAGGCTTGCATAAAGGCATAGTTTGGCATTATTTCATTACATATCATTAGAAACATTTAATTTTCTAATTTTCACATCAGTTATAAAACAACTTACAATAATTAATCATTTCATGATATCACATCTTGCATTTTCATACATCATTTATAAGGGTTTTGTTAAACACTTGCATTTTTCATTTAACCTAGTTCTTCTAAATGCTAGGGTTAGCAGTCAAAATCTTATTTCAGATTTTGTTTCTCCTTTAAATATTTATTCAAAATCTGATTTTGATTTTTAGTGTTGCTTCATTGTGCATTCTTGTATTAAAATTTCAAATCTTTGTAATTACATAGAGTGTATTTCAACATTAAAGGTTTTTACACACTTTCTTCACAACTATTTGACCAAATTTTATAATCATTCATATTGCCTTGTTATGAGGGACTATTCACATCATCCTTACTTAGTTCATAGTGAAATTCATGTGTTTTTTATTTTCAAAAACCAAATTTCGTCTAACTAGTGCTTTGGTGTGAAATAGTCTCACATACATGGCTTGTCATCAAAATAAGGGTGGTATGTTCCCTCCTCAAGTTTATAGGAAGAGGAAGACTCCTAAACTTGAAATAACCTTTACACCACATGATAGAACAATTGGACACATTGAGGGACCTCTTTACATTACTGCACGTATGAGTGTCCCTTAATTAACTAACCCATCCCACTAATTTCCTATAGCTATGGTTAATTAAATAAACCCTATTTTATTAATCTTAACCCTCATTTAATCCCTCTCTCATAATTAATTAAATAATCCCTATTATTTAATTAATTGTACCTACCATATGTCACTATCCTCATCCTCCCACAAATAAACCAAATTTTAAATTCCCTCCACAAAAATCCAAAAAAAAATTCAAAATTCAACTCTTATTGTAATCCTAGCCCTCCATTTCAAAGATTTCATAAGAAGCAATCCTATCCCTCCATTCCACATCAAAATCTCATTTGACCTCACAACCTCTCATTCCTATTTGACCTCAGCACCTCTCAATCTCAGCTCTTCATCCCATCTTTCAATCTCAACCCTCCAATCCATCTCATCTCCAATCTATAAATAAACCCTCCTCATAGCCATTTTCAACACATCATTTTTAGTAGCCATATGTTGTCCAAGTATATTCTCATTTTCCTCCATTAGACCTAGGGTTTATGTTGGTTTTGTGAGAGAAATCCACATTCCATATTATCCTTTGGAGTATAGTTAGGATTGCAGGTGGGTGCATGCTTCCTCTACTCTATCAAGGAATGGAAATGACTCAAGATTTAAGTGTTGTTCATATTTTAGTTTATTTACCTTGTGCAGTTTTCTTACCTTCACAATGCATGTTTTTGTGATTTTTTATGATTAAATATAATATTTTGTGAATTGTTTACAACGTTTTCAAATATTGAAAAGAAACTTTTTGGCCAACTTAGTTAAAAATATATGAAATTGATTTTTTGAAAAATATGTAGCCAATGAAGCCTAGAGTGTGACACATCTTTGTGATTTGAAAAATGAAAAATAATTTGAAAGTTATGGATGTTTTTCAATAGGTACATCTATTAGGAATTTAGACGTAGTGTATGTAGAAAATTAATAGTAATCTCCTATTAAAATTATAATGACATATCTTATATTTTAGAATCCTAAGAATTATCCAAATGTAACCTTTTCATTTTATAAAATTTATATAAAAATTATGTCAACATCAAGGGTGAAGTTGAAGAAAATCTATAAAGACTCAACTCATGATTTTCATAGAAAAGGTAGGTTTGGGATTCCTGATCTTAATTCCCATGCAATCTTTAGGCAATTTTTGAGGGAAATTTTTTTAAAACAAAAGAAATATCCATTTTGAGGAAATAGATATATGTTTAGTTCCTATGTAATTCAACACAATTTTGTGGGGAAATTTTCAAAACAAAATGGATATCCTAATTCCTATGAAATCCAACGCAATTTTGGGGGGGTAGAATTTGAAAACAAAATGGATATCCATTTTATTTTCAAAATTTTCATATCCATTTTGTTTTCAAAATGTCCATATCCATGTTTTGAAAACTAATATTTGTTTCCTTTTGACTTACCAATCCAAAAAAGTAAAAAACTTGAGCACAATTTAAATTTCATGATTTTTGCTAACACTTTCATGCAATTTTTTCCTCCATTGCCACTATTTGGACCATCATGACTTCCACTCACCTAGTTCTTATATGTAATGAGTGTGATATATATATATATATATATATATATATATATATATATATATATATATATATATATATATATATATATATATATATATATATATATATATATATATATATATATATATATATATATATATATATATATATATGGTGTAAAATAAGGAAAACAAGCCTTATTTTATAGATTTTTGGAGTTTAAACTACATTTTTTGAGTGGGAACAACCTAAAACAAGATTAGTTGGCTTAGGGCTACTTGAAATTTAATGTTTTTAGTGAAAGGATGGTTCTTCAAATGTATGGGTTACATTTTTCCCTATCCTAAAGAGGGTGAGATCAGATATTTAGGAAGAGGGGATGAAAAGAATCTCATTGGAGGTTATTTCAACTCATTTGGAGTTACGATGTGTTAGTTATATATAAAATAAGGTGATGGTTAACTAATCATTAGAGGGGATCAAAGAGCATTTAATTTTTGGAGCTATCACCTTGGAAATGGAAACAATGATAGAGGGGGAAGAACACACATGAAAAGGGGAAAGGGATGGCATAGGAAAAATAAATAAGACTTACAAAGGGGTCAAAACACATAGAAAGGGGAAAACTAAGGAGATGAGGGAAAATAAGGGTAAACTTTGCAAAACACTAAAATAATTGTCAAATATAGTAAAAGGAATTGTAGGCTATGCAATTTTTGTTATTACATAAATAACCATGCAAAGAACAAAAAATAAAATGTAATAAAAAAGGCCAAGGTGCAAAATTACATGAAACAAAAGGAAGCAATAAAAGCTAAACTATACGTATATAGGCTATAGTGATGCTCGTCTACAATTAAAAAATATTGGGGACTCAACTTCCTCCAAAGGATTATGTTCATCTTCTAAAAAATCATCATCATTCTAACAAAAATCATCATGTTTGTCTTCATTTTCCTTTGCTTCTTGTTCTTCTTTTGATGAGTCAAGGTAGGAGGGTCCAATGAAGGACTGTCCAACCTTGCAGCCTTAAACAATCAACACCATGATCATAACAAAGATGTAACAAAAACATATAGATAGAAATAGAATGATAAGAGATACTCATTAACACATGACACAAGATTTGTCCTGGGAAAACCCTAAAAGGGAAAACCTAGCCTTCAATAGATCACTTCTCATTAGATTAGAATTTCAAATCTCATTACATATGCCTCTACGGATTTTCATGTGCTAGGCCGCAACCCAGGCTTACAAAATATTCCTACAACATCTTTCTTCCATGTCTTCTTTCTCCTTCTCTATTCATTTCTCTGTATCCTCTTCTACTCTCTGCTTAGTCTTCAGCTTCTGCTCTATTGCCTTCTAGGATCAAAACAATTCATCTTTTTGCATCATGTCTTCACACACTTTCTTACACACTTTGTCACTACTTGAAACAATCTTCTACCCTTCATTTATATCATCTTCAAGCCTTCAAAACATTATCTTGTTTGTGTAATTGTAACGTGTAATATGAAACATGTAGAAACAAGTAGGTCAGCATCCAACACTCAGCAATGCTTCACAAATGATGGAAACTTGATGCGGTTCCCCATTGAAGGTTGGCTAGGTCCCAAATTACCTTGAATGATGTCCCATTAAGCTCCGCAAGTCATGAAAATGCTCTATAAACCCATTAGGCTTCAACTAAACACAGATTGCTCTGCTCTAAGAAAATTGATGATCTTCTGATAGCGATAACTTTTAGCAGACAAATCCAAATGACCTGAAACTTGATTATGATATAGATGTCATGTCATAGAAACTAAATCCTACTCTATAAGCTCTAAGATAAAGATGTAGTAAAATGTAGTAATCTCCAATGTCTCCTCTGTTAACCAGTTACACAGTCTTGACTCAAACGCTTCCAGATACCTTTGTGGTGATCTAAAACTTCTAAAACTTAGCTATGTTATGCCTCCAGTCCCAATCTACATAGCCTCCAATCTACGAGGCCATACACTCAAATGCAGTAGTCCCCACTGTCACTTTCTAGCACTATGTAACTCAACAGTAACTATCCCAATTCATTGAATGGCTTTCGGATGCTCTTGCATCAGACTCTCAAGGTTAATAGAAAAAGTGAGCCTCTTCACTTTGGCCTATATTCTATTAGAATCAATGCTGTCTCTTAGAATATGTTCCATTGTTTGTTCACAGGTACATGCAACTACGTCAAGGTCAATGGTCTATTCAAGTCATCCGTGTAAACTACCTCAAGTTTGGCGATCTATTCACAAATCATTGCACTACCTCATGGTTGACAGTTTGCACAGGTCCTTTGTGGACTGTCTCAAGTTTCTTCTCTCTTTCGGTGATCTAAATTCAACGCTCTGCTTATAAATCATTACACTGCCTCAATGATTAGTGGTCTAAGAAAGTCTCCTTCGTAAGCTACCTCAAATTTTCTAGTTTATAGTGGTCTAAGTTTGACAGTCTAGCTACAATGTTGCAACTGCCTCTTGGTTCGATGCTCTATTCTCAAACACTAGTAGGCTACCTCAAGTCAATACCAACTTCAATCAATTAAGAGTCAAATAATCTCATAATCCCACAATACTCTAGAATAATTAGTTTACTTCCTTGATTTAGTCAATACATTCTTTAATTCCCTATAACCTATGGTTCTAGCTATAACTCCTTCTGCACATATCAAAGTCTTCTGGTTCCTTCTCTGTATGCAATTTCCCTATACTTTCCTCTATTTCTTTATCCATATTTCCCTTACTCTGGTGTACAAACATTCTTTTGCACTGGTTCCTTAGATGATTAGTCTACAACAAAATTCTCCTTAAGATCAATGTCTCACCCTCTTCTGGCTTCTCTGCTGAACTTATTGATTCAATAGGTTCTTCTTCCTCTACATACGTTATCTCTGCATTATTTACTATTCCTCTGGTAATATCCTCTTGGTGACATTCAACACTCAATACTTTTCACCTCCAAACTTGAAAACAGGTTCCTCTCCTATCAAATCCTCTTTCATCTCTCTAGTATCCTTCATTGTAGTAAGAATTATGACTTCCTTTGTTGTTGCAGTAGAAAATTCTATCATCTCTCCCTCTATGGTATGAATTTCTATCCTTATTTTTCTCTGCATGTTGTCTTCTCTCTCCGCATCTTGATTCATATCGTCTTTTCTCTCTGACACATGAATACTTCAGCCTATACATCCTTTTGAACATGCAAGTAACATATTTCTATTTCGGTCCATCAATCCATCCATAATCCTTCTGTATATAACCTATCATAGACTTCCTCCGCATTTTATTCCAACACATCTTTTCAGAGTGATTCCTTAATCCATAGAACTTACAAGGGTATAGATCCCAACTCATTTCATTTCCATGTCTATGTCTATTACAATAAGAACAATACATACCTTTCCTTCCTTGAGTTGATTTGTTTGAACTTGTGACAACAGCCTTATCCTCTTTACCTCTAATATATCCAAGGCCTTCATTTTTGGATCTCATTACCAATTCGATAGGCTTTGTAATTCCTTACTGATATTTTCCCAATCCTTTTCTTTCATATCCCATCCTTTTCATGATCTTGTAACCAACATTGTTTAGAGAACTTTCTTTGACAACACCATCGGCAACAATGACAGATTTAGTTACATTGTTATCTTCAACCTATTTTTCTAAAGAAGCTTCTATAGTATCACACAAATCATTAGTATCACAAGAAGCATCACAAAGTTTAGGCTTAGATATTAGACTTTCATTCTCTTCCCTACATGCTACAAGTGACTGCTCTAACTGCTTAACCTATTCTTTCAATCCAAATATTTCACTCCCTTGTAAACTCTTTTCCTTTTTCAACTTATCCAAACTTTCCTTCAGATCTATGTTCCTATTTTCAATTTGACCAAACAACTTGCATCCTTCTTCCAATTCTTCAAAACTCCTTTTGACATACTCAAATAACTTTAACTCTTCTTGTAATTCTTCATTTCTCCTTTTTACATTTTCTAATTCTTCTTCAAGAGCATCATATTTGTCTTCCTTGTGAGGCTGATTTGTTTCACTTCCATATTTTGATCAATTTACATTATAGTTGGTGACATTATCAGACATTTAGAGACTATTATTTCCATTATGCAGATTCAGTCTATATCTCTTGATTTTTGAATTAGCATTGATTAGTCATGTGGTGATTTGATTAGATCATATTTTGATGCTATTATGATGTAGACATGTGAGATACATTAGATGATAATTATTGATGTGATTACGAGTTCATTATGTGGATTTATTATTTGATGATGATTATGAGACATTAGATAGAAAATGCAATTTTAAATCTTAATTATGATGTGAATGATTAATGTTGTATGTAATGACGACTTTAATTTCTGTTGCTTCGGCTATGATTTATCTATGATGTGATTGACCGCTTGATCGAGTTGTGCAGGTTATATTCCTACGCCATGGGAAATCGGAGGCAGTTTTCACACATATGTAATTCCCTATAAAACTAATCCATTCCCAAGAGGGATGAGGAACACATTTGATCAGATGATGTTTTCGTACATGCTTGATTTATTTGATTAGCCTAGTTCACCCCTTTTAAATTAATTTAAATTATGTGTTGTAAATTTTTGTGTTGATTTACACCATTTGGTGTTATTTTATTTATGGGCCATTTAAAGTGATTTTATACCTCCCTATGTATTTATTAGAGTTCCAAACTTACCCTAGGTGGTAACCCTAGGGTCTAGGGTCCATTTGGACTTACTAAACCCTAGGGTAACTCACATCTAGTCACTCTAAACTTGGGTTTAGTAAATGTGACGAAATTTGAAAATGGCTAAGGGTGGGAGATGAGTCGTGCTTTGGGAAAGACCCATATGCCTTCCCAAAGCTTGGGGATTCCTCCACCAAGAAGACTTGGGGGGTCTTCAAGACCCCCAAGTGTGTGGGATCTCCCTCCAAGCCTCTCACACACGTGTGCTTGGAGGGAGATGGCTCTCTTGGAGAGTAAGAAGATGCCATGTGGCATCCCTTATCCTCATGGAGCCTTGAGGAGAGTTTCCACCTCTCCTCTTGGTCTCTCACACATGTGTGAGAGCACAAGTGGATAAGGTGAGGGTTTGAATGGATTAGAGGGTGACACTTGTCACCCTCACACTCCTTCTCGCTTGCAAGTGGCATGGGATGAGGAAGGATAAGGTGACAAGTGTCACCTTCTCATCCTTCTCATTCCTCAAGGCCAAATTGGAGGGCCTATTTTATCTCCTCTTGGAGAGGAGTTGGCGGTTCTTCTTTTTTGGGAAATTTCTTTCTATCTTTGGAGGTTTTGGGAAGTGTTGGAGGAATTTTGGAGGCTTGGAGACTTGGAGAAGCTTGTAGCTCTTCTTCAAACGTGCTTCCATTGTAGGGCTTTTGAAGGTAACCTCCATGGCAATAGCCATTTCCCTATGCATGTGTTTTATTTTAGTGTATGTGATTGAAAAATTATGTTGGTTGTTATTTTCATTTTTGTGTGGGTTTGAGTGTTGGTGAGAGCATCTCCATTGGAGAAAAGGCTCAACTCGTAAGGGGTGGGGGAGAGTGAACCTCCTTGAGGTCACCTCCTAGTGTTGTTCTATTTATAGCCTTGAGGGAATTCTATGGAGTTTGGGAGCATTTTGATTTGGCATGAGTGCCATAGTGATTCTTTGAGTATTGTGGAGAAATTATTTTGGCTTGAGGCCTTGAGTTATTGTGATTTTTAGAGTTCTTGGGGTGACCTCTTGAGTTGAGGGGTCCACTCCCCTACCCCTCCAAACTCATTTTATTGAGTTTTATTTTTTGCAAATCCTTGGGAGTAATTTTTGTGTGTTTGGAAATTTCATTGTTGTGGTGTGTTTGTGAAATCGTGTGAATTCTACCTCTCTAGCTCGGGGGTGACCCACTAGTGAGTCTATGGTAGGGAGGAGGACAATTTGTGTGGCCTTGGTTCCCTATTTGTGTTTATGTTTTGCAGGTCATTGTTGGAGTCTTAAAAATTTGAAGAAAAAGTTTATTTCAGCATTCTTTTGCATTATTGTATTGGCTAGTTAAGAGCCATGGCCTTGGAGGCCTTAATATAATTGTTGTCAAAAATATTGGTCTTCTTTGTTCTTGTGGTTGTAAGGAATTTTAATGAGCAATACCTCTTATTGTGATGTCAAAAATATGTGCATCAAGTTGTTGTTAGTGTTTATGTGTTTTTATTTGGAAAGTTTGCTAAAAGAGATTGCATACTTGCTATCATTTTATATTCAAAAAAATGTGTCTTGCTGCCCTATGTAATTGTTAATTTCTATTTATTTATCAATGCTGATTAAAGGAGTTTTAGAAATAAATAAATGTGTAGAAGTCTCATCTTTATGCCTCTGTTTAACAAAAAGGGGAATATTAGAAATCTGATTTATTTGTTGTTGTCAAAAGAAAATTTGTGGTGCTGTCCTATTTAATTTTTTTTTTTAAAAGGGGATGAAATAACATTTCTATATATTTACTTTTTTTTAAAAAAAGGGGGATATATACACACTACTGGTAAATATTATAATACAATCTGGATTTGTTTCCTTTAATGTAGCTGTATGTATATATACAAACCTGGTTATATTCTTTTATTATGAAATTGTGATTGGATATATATATATATATATATATATATAGTAATAAACTGTATCTTTTAAAATACAAACCAAACTAAATATTATTATTTTGATTGTTGCTAATAAAAATAAATAATACTGAATTGTTTTAGAGGGTCGAACCCTTGCTTTGGGTAAGGGTTTTAGAAGTTTTAAAAGAAAAAAAAAAGACACAGTGAGTGGTGGCCATAGCAGCCACCCACTGTCTAGACTTCATACGATGTGGGGTGTGGGGAGGGGGCCATTACCCCACCCACACCTTGGGTGGAGGTACGGCCTCCTCGCCACACCCCCCTCCCCCCCCTCATCAAATAAAGCTTAGAAACTACGGCGGGAGGCGACGTTGGGCCGTTGGCCCTAAGTTGCGTTTGGTTCCCTTCGCCCTTAAACCTGCCAATGTGCCATTCGTCCCTTGCGAATATATATATATATATATATATATATATATATATATATATATATATATATATATATATATATATATATATATATATCCTTCTGTGTTTCTTTGTAAATAGACAAAAAAAATGTACATTTCCAGATTTCGAATACCATATATATATATACCTCCTTGAGAGGTAGATCCATGGCGGCCATTTTTCCTTCATCAACCCTACTGCAAAAACAAGAAAATGGAG
Source organism: Cunninghamia lanceolata (assembly GCA_027924645.1). Classification (NCBI taxonomy): domain Eukaryota; kingdom Viridiplantae; phylum Streptophyta; class Pinopsida; order Cupressales; family Cupressaceae; genus Cunninghamia; species Cunninghamia lanceolata. The sequence goes on from BSBN01001034.1 coordinate 545,472, forward strand.
AAAACAAAAGAATAAGATAGGGTTTGCCATAAGGAAAATAATAAAATAAGATTAGGGCTTCCTCTTAGACAACAAATAATAAAATAATAGTTAGGGCTTAGTTGGAGAGTGAGTGGGAGAATAATATTGTTATTTTATATAATCTTTTAATTCTTCCATGTGCACGGGAATCTATATTTCCCTCTCTTTTGCTTTGTTGACCCTTTTGAATTATTTTTACCTTTCTTTGTGATTCTTTTATTTAAGTTGATTTTAATATTCTTTTTGGGGTTTGGACATTTTTTTATTCCCATGTGGATTTTTATTTTAAATGAGAGTGGGATTGCTTTTATTTAATGAAATGCTTTATCCCTTGGTCTATTATTATATTGGACATCCTTATTATTTTTCTAGTGGACTTTAATTTTATTTTATTTGGGATAACTTTTAATTAAATGGTTTTTTATTGTCATTTTTTAAAATATTCCATGGGGAGAGATGTTTGGTTTTTCCCCTTCTATATTTTTAACTTGAGTTAATTAATAAATATAATTGTCAAAATTATATTTATTAAAGGACTTAAATTATTAAATTTTAATTGGGTCATTTATTTAATTTCGATTTTTACATTTTGTTGAGTGGTTAAATTTATTTTGACCTTGGAATTTAATAATTTTATTTTATAGTTTATTTATTTAATTTTTGCATTAATTATTTCTTGGGTAATTCCTTTTTAAAATATTTATTTCAATTATTGAAAACACGTTATGCTGTTAGATTTTTCCTAGAATTTAGGGTTTTATTTTTATGGCATTTTTGTGACTTTCTTATAATCATTCCATTCCATCATGCAATCATCATACCATTGGATGCATTTTTATATTTGATTTTAAGTATGCATTAGAATTAGGGTTGATCTCAATTTAGTTGAAATCATCTCACTCACCTAGGAAACTTAGGGTTTAAATTAAATCAGTTGTAACCCTAGAAGCGACGCACATTACGTCGCCTAACCCCCTAGTTAGCTATCATCATGCAGGGGATTGCGTAGGAAGTCACACTTCTTGAGTATTGATTGATATGTTTATGCCTTATGCGTATTACCACCGAGCACGCAGACACATGCGAGGGGGTTTCTAGGGACACGTGGAAAAGTTTTTTATATTTCGTGTCATGACCACATGACAAATGTGGACATGACACATGTGTTGCGTGTCGTAACTGCATGGGAAATGCGGGCATGACATTTGGTATCAGAGCCCAAGTTTAAACACTGGGCTTGTTTGGGCACATTATTTATTCCATAATTTTGATTAATTTGTAATTACCTTATTTTTCTAGGATGCCTCCCCAACGAGTTCGACGAGCATGTTCACGCCACACAGAGTCCATAGAGGTTCATAGTGACTCTTTAGCTGAGGGTCAGGGGCTGCTAGTACCTCAGGTACAATAGGCACCACAAGCCCCACCTATACCAGATATTGGGCCATAGATATTACAGGCACTACAGGCAGTGTTAGATAGGCTACCACCAGCCGTAGTTGAGCCATGCATAGAGCCACATACTAAGCCCCACATTAATCCATGAGAGGAGCCACGCATGGAGCCACGAGCAGAGTCACGTGTAGAGCCCCGTGTCAAGCCGTGAGAGGCACCACATGTGGAGCCTTATGTTGAGGTACCAAATACAACAACGGAGGAGGTTGGATCAGCCTATAGGGCCCATAGTAGGAGACCTCCACATCATGCTAGGCAGGAGGAGGTAATGAGAGTGGAGCAAATTTTTCATAGACCTTATGATTTTTATGTGGATGAGCTGATCTGGGGGCGTAGAGATTGAGGATACCCTATCAGGGATTTGTTGAGGTTGAATCCACCTACATTCACCAAGACCACTAAGGGAGTCGATGCAGAGGTCTGGCTCATCAGCTTAGATAGATGCTTCATGTTGCATCCTTACGAGGGCAACACGAAGGTACGTGTGGTAGTCCACCTGTTGAGAGATGCAACAACTACTTGGTGGCACACTAAGGAGTGCAAGCATCATCTATCATTGGACACACTCACATGGGAGACATTCATTGAGCACTTCAATGCGCGATATTTATCAAATCATTACAGGCAGTGTCGCATAGACAAGTTCCACGATCTTCAGCAGAGGGGGCTTACTATTGCTCAGTATGAGGGTAGGTTCATCGAGTTGTCTCAATATGTGGAGTATCTTCATGATGAGAAACTCCTGGTTCATAAGTTTATTAGAGGGTTGAACTATGGGATAGCAGGGCCTATATGCATGGCAGACCTCCAGACATATACGCATGATAGACCCCCAGACATTGAGTGATACTGTTGAGAAGGCATACATAGCTGAGGAGATATAGGGACGAGGGCAGAGTTCATGCCCTCAGTTTTAGGATCGTGGGTAGTAGCAGCATCAACAGAGTTACCACAAACTACTACCACCACCTCAGAGAGGAGGGTTTAGTTCTGCATCTTTACCTCCTAGGCCTCCACAATAGCAACAGAGACTCAGGCCACAATAGAGGGCACATGGGGGCATAATTGAGGTTGGTAGTAGTAGGGCCCACGTAGGGATCAGAGGCAGTAGGGACCACCTATGGGACTTGTGAGATCACAACAGTCTTACAGGGGTTCATAGAGGTCCACTAGATGATCTAGACAGTAGCAGAGTAGTAGGACTTAGACTGGACAGGTACAGGCTAGGAGCCTATGCTATGTTTGTGGTGGAGTGGGACATCTAGCCAGAGAGTGCCCACAGAGCTTTACAGTAGGGGGATAGCCTTGTGCAGGAGGATCAAAGCAGACGATTGGAGATGTGGGTAGGTCCCACCATATGTTCGCAGTGGTTGATAACCACCAGGCTAATTTTTAGGCATCAATGATTGAGACATCATGTACGATAGATGTCACCATTTCTATTCTTTTTGATTCTGGCACTACTGACTCTTTCATATCTCCATCGTTAGTGGAGCGTTGTACGCTGGTGGCCTCTAGGTAAGGTGATAGGTGGGAGGTTGAGTTTACCACTGGGGCCAAGATGACAGTAGATGCCTTAGTCCACGACTGTGAGATATCTTTGGGACCCTTTACTATAGTATGTGACCTTAGGGTTATGCCTTTAGGTTCCTATGGAGTGGTTTTGGATATGGACTGGCTTGCGGCTCATCGAGCCAAGCTAGATTATCACCGAAAGGTGATTAGCTGCTTAGACGATCATGGTACATCAGTTGAGATAGTGGGCATTTAGAAGTCCCTAGCAGTTTGCATGATATCTACTCAATAGATTAAGTGCTGCATGCGGAAGGGATGCCAGATGTTTTCTATTACAGTTAGTGACAGATCAGAGGACGAGCCTGAGGGATCATTAGATAACCATCCCATCTTGAGAGAGTTTACTGATGTGTTTCCAGCAGATTTACTGGGGATGCCACCCCATCGTGAGGTAGACTTTCATATTGATTTAGTACCAGGTGCCGAGTCAGTGTCTCGTGCGCCCTACAGGATGACCACTCATGAGCTCATAGAGATCAAGTTGTATCTTGAGGACTTGCTTGAGAAGGGGCACATCTGACTGATCATTTCACCTTGGGGCGCTTTGGTCATCTTCATGAAGAAGAAGGATGGGTCTCTTTGATTATGGAAGGATTATAGGCAGCTTAATAAGGTGACGGTGAAGAACTGTTATCCTCTGCCTTTGATTGATGACCTCTTCGACCAGATGTAGAGAGCCAGTGTGTTCTCTAAGATTGACCTGAAGTCCAGTTACCATCAGTTGCGTATCACAGAGGCAGACATCCATAAGACCACCTTTTGGACTCGATATGGCCACTATGAGTTCACTGTGATCCCCTTTAGCTTGACGAATGCCCCTGCAGTGTTCATGAGTCTCATGAACAGGGTGTTCTGTACCTACTTGGATCAGTTTGTGATTATTTTTCTTGATAACATATTGATCTATTCGTGGACCAAGGAGGAGCACGAGGAGCACCTACATCAAGTTTTGCAGTGTTTGAGGGAGTAGAATCTTTATGGTAACCTGGCAAAGTGTGCATTTTTTAGGACAGAGGTACAATATTTGGGGCACATCCTATCTGGTGATGGAATCTCTGTAGATCCATCAAAGATCAGGGCTATCATAGATTGTCCAGCACCCACCAGTGTGACAGAGGTCAGGAGTTTTATGGGGTTAGCTGGTTACTACTGTAGATTTGTTGAGGTTTTCTCTTGGATAGTGCACTCCATCACTTCCCTTCAGTAGAAAGGGAATAGTTTCATTGGGACTGAGCAGTGTGAGAGGGCCTCTGGGGTCCTCAAGGAGCATCTTACTAGCGCTCCCATCTTAGCTGTTCCTAATCCAGTAGCAAATTTTATGGTTTGCATAGATGCATCACTTGAGGGTTTGGGAGCTGTACTTTTGCAAGGTGGTAGAGTGATCATGTATGAGTCATGAAAGCTCAAGACCCATGAGCTGAACTACCCCACTCATGATTTAGAGCTCACAGCAGTGGTTCATGCTCTAGTTTGTTGGAGACATTTCTTATTGGGTCATCTCTTTGAGCTTCATTCAGATCATCACAGCCTTTAGTACATATTTACACAGCTGAATCTGAACGCCCATCAGTGATGTTGGAAGGAGTTTCTTTGTGAGTATGACTTTGATGTCCACTACATCAAAGGGAAGGAGAACGTGGTTGCTAACACATTGAGTCAAAGGCACCATGAGATCCTGACCCTGACTGTAAGTGTGGACTTGAGAGGACACATTATTCAACATCTACCTGAGGATGAGTGGTTTCTTGAGGTACAACAGGAGATCTAGTCATAGAGGGCCCTTGTGGGCAAGTTTGCAAGATACTCACTTGAGGCAGATGGGTTACTTCTTCATCGACAGTGCGTCTATGTACCCCACATAGGTGACCTACGTACTATAGTGTTATTAGAGGCTCATAGAGAACCATATGCAGCACATCTGGGGGTGAAGAAGATGCATGCCAAACTACGATAGTTGTACCATTGGGCGGGTATGAGACAGGTTATTGTAGAGTTTGTTGCTTGGTGCCTTGAGTGCCAAAGGGTCAAGGCCGAGCATCAGCATCCAATAGGTCTTTTATACCCTCATGAGATACTTGAGTGGAAATGGGACACCATTTCCATGGATTTCATTGTTGGTCTTCCTATCTCTTCGCGTCGCCATGCTGCTATCATGGTGACAGTTGATAAGTTGACCAAGGTGGTGCATTTCTCACCTATATGCATGATGTACAATGCACCAGCAGTGGTGAGAGTATTTTTGGATGATATCGTGAGATTACATGGGGTACCTCGCTGCATCATTTTTGATAGGGATTCAGTGTTCATTTCATCCCTTTAGAGGGCTTTGCAACATGCGTTGGGCACACAACTCAACTTTAGCTCCGCTTATCACCCTGAGATAGATGGATAGACAGAGCGGGTGAATCAGGTGTTGGAGGACATGCTCCATATGTATGTTATAGACCATCAGTCTAGATGGGAGGAGTATTTGTATCTGGTTGAGTTTGGTGCAGGAGCACCTTGACAAACTGAGACTTCCATAGGAGTTTGATTAAAATGATCCAATATTGTAATGATTCATCATTGTATTGAGGTCCATCAAGTCATTTTTATGTGTTTAGGTCATTAGGAGTTTCAAAAATGCAAAATATTGCAAACCATGTAAAGGTTGTCAATGTAAAATTAGAAAAAAGATGCAAAGTTGGAAGGTGAAGAGTCATTTGGCTCTTGGTTTGCTCCAAATTAGTTATGAACTAAAGAGACATGTTTTAATGCCTTTAAAAGGCCTTGTAACCATGAAGAATTCGTGGGTGGTTGAAGATTTGAACATGGAATGAGAAAAAAACAATGTTTTCCTGTATTTTCCTTCATAAATTTGCTATCTTTTGCTATTGTACGGCCCTATATGGAATTGAATGGATCTCTAATGGATTGAAAATGTTATATCCTTCAACCACCTTCCATTTTCTTCTTGTCCCATGCATTTTTATTTAGTTTTGTGAAAGATATGAGTGTTTTATGGACTGTAATTTTCTGATTTTTCCTGCAACAGTCCCATTGCAGTGTTTGGTACGGTTTTGTACGGACATATACAGGAGCAAGCCATATATGGTTGGAAAGAATATTGAGTCTACTTTCCATTTCTTTTTGTTGCATCAAATTTTATTAAGATTTGAATAAGTTATGATATTTTTGGTGAGGGCAGGTCTGAATGCTGCCTAGGGTTTGTAGTTTTGGGAAAAGAGTCATAACTTTCTCTCCTACCATTGGATCTTCATGAAAATTGGATGAAAAGTCTGTATTAATGTTCTCTTCAATCTGACCAAAGAAATTAGATTATTTATTTTTATTTGTTAATGTTATTGAGGATAGTTTTGGTCCTCCTACCTCTGCATCAGAGTTTGCCTACAATAATGGGCATCACAGCTCGTTGGGTATGCCTCCTTTTCAGGCTTTATACGGTAGACCATGAAGGACACCATTGAGTTGGGATTGGATAGAGGACAGAGTTGCCATTGGTCTAGAGTTGGTTCTAAATATGGAACAGCAGGTCATACGAATTAGGCAGAGACTTCAGGAGGCATAGGATAGACAGAAGAAGTATGACGATGCTAAGAGACTTGATCAGAGCTTCTCAGTTGGGGACAAAGTATTCATGAGAGTGCGGCCACACAAGAGTCCAATCCATTATGGAAAGGGCTCTAAACTTGCACCATGGTTCATAGGACCTTTTGAGATCTTGGAGCGGATAGGACCTATAGCCTACCGTCTAGCATTAGCACCTAGCCTGTCGCGCATCCACAATGTTTTTCATGTTTCTATATTACAGTGATATATATCTGATTTATTTCATGTATTGGATTGGAGTTCTCTACAGGTAGAGGTGGATGAGTAGTTGGATTTGGAGCCAATTCGCATATTGGCTCATCGTATGCTGGGCCTTCGAGGTCGAGAGCTAGACCAGGTTAGGGTCCAGTGGGATCATTATGATGAGGTCACAACAACTTGGGAGGATACAACTAGTTTGAGGGCACTCTATCCTCACCTTTTTGATGAGTTCCAGGAGGAAGTTTAGTCTTAGGGGGAGGATGTGAGGCCAATTTATTTCACTTCCCTATTTTGATCATTTTACATTATAGTTGGTGACATTATCAGACATTTAGAGACTATTATTTCCATTATGCAGATTTAGTCTATATCTCCTGATTTTTGAATTAGCATTGATTAGTCATGTGGTGATTTGATTAGATCAGATTTTGATGCTATTATGATGTAGACATGTGAGATACATTAGATGATGATTATTGATGTGATTACGAGTTCATTATGTGGATTTACTATTTGATGATGATTATGAGACATTAGATAGAAAATGCAATTTTAAATCTTAATTATGATGTGAATGATTAATGTTGTATGCAATGACATGACTTTAATTTTTGTTTCTTTGGCTATGGTTTATCTACGATGTGATTGACTACTTGATCGAGTTGCACAAGTTATATTCCCAGGCCACGATAAATCGGAGGCAGTTTTCACACATGTAATTCCCTATAAAACAGATCCATTCCCAAGAGGGATGAGGATCACGTTTGATTAGATGATGTTTTTGTACATGCTTGATTTATTTAATTGTCCTAGTTCACCCCTTTTAAATTAATTTAAATTATGTGTTGTAAATTTTTGTGTTGATTTACACCATTTGGTGTTATTTTATTTATGGGCCATTTAAAGTGATTTTATACCTCCTTAGGTGTTTATTAGAGTTCCAAACTTACCCTAGGTGGTAACCCTAGGGTCTAGGGTCCATTTGAACTTTTTAAACCCTAGGGTAACTCACATCTAGTCACTCTAAACTTGGGATTAGTAAATGTGACGAAATTTGAAAATGGCTAAGGGTGGGAGATGAGTCATGCTTTGGGAAAGACCCATCTCCCTTCCCAAAGCTTGGGGATTCCTCCACCAAGAAGACTTGGGGGGTCTTTAAGACCCCCAAGTGTGTGGGATCTCCCTCCAAGACTCTCACACACGTGTGAGAGCATCTTGGAGGGAGATGGCTCTCTTGGAGAATAAGAGGGTGCCATGTGGCATCCCTTATCCTCATGGAGCCTTGAGGAGAGTTGGCACCTCTCCACTTGGTCTCTCACACATGTGTGAGAGAACAAGTGAATAAGGTGAGGGTTTGAATGGATTAGAGGGTGACACTTGTCACCCTCACACTCCTTCTCCCTTGCAAGTGGCACGGGATGATGAAGGAGAAGGTGACAAGTGTCACCTTCTCATTCTTCAAGGCCAAATTGGAAGGCCTATTTTGCCTCCTCTTGGAGAGGAGTTGGGGGTTCTTTTTTGGGAAATTTCTTTCTATCTTTGGAGGTTTTGGGAAGTGTTGGAGGAATTTTGGAGGCTTGGAGACTTGGAGAAGTTTGGAGCTCTTCTTCAAATGTGCTTCCATTGTAGGGCTTTGGAAGGTAACCTCCATGGCAATAGCCATTTCCCTATGTATGTTTTTATTTTAGTGTATGTGATTTGAAAAATTATGTTGGTTGTTATTTTTATTTTTGTGTGGGTTTGGGTGTTGGTGAGAGCATCTCCATTGGAGAAAAGGCTCAACTCGTAAGGGGTCGGGGAGAGTGAACCTCCTCAAGGTCACCTCCTAGTGTTCTATTTATAGCCTTGAGGGGATTCTATGGAGTTTGGGAGCATTTTGACTTGACATGAGTGCCATAGTGATTCTTTGAGTATTGTGGAGAAATTATTTTGGCTTGAGGCCTTGAGTTATTGTGATTTTTTGAGTTCTTGGGGTGACCTCTTGAGTTGAGGGGTCCACTCCCCTACCCCCTCCAAACTCATTTTATTGAGTTTTGTTATGTGCAAATTCTTGGGAGTAATTTTTGTGTGTTTGGAAATTTCATTGATGTGGTGTGTTTGTGAAACCATGTGAATTCTACCTCTCTAGCTCAGGGGCGACCCACTAGCAGGTCTATGGTAGGGAGGAGGACGATTTGCATGGCCTTGGTTCCCTATTTGTGTTTATGTTTTGTAGGTCATTGTTGGAGTCTTGGAAATTTGAAGAAAAAGTTTAATTCAGCATTCTTTTGCATTATTGTATTGGCTGGTTGAGAGCCATGACCTTGGATGCCTTAATGTACTTGTTGTCAAAAATATTGGTCTTCTTTGTTCTTGCAGTTGTAAGGAATTTTAATGAGAAATACCTCTTACTGTGATGTCAAAAATATGTGCATCAAGTTGCTGTTAGTGTTTATGTGTTTTTATTTGGAAAGTTTGATAAAAGAGATTGCATACTTGCTGTCATTTTATATTCAAAGAAAATGTGTCTTGTTGCCCTATGTAATTGTTAATTTATGTTTATTTATCAATGATGATTAAAGGAGTTTTAGAAATAAATAAATGTGTAGAAGTCTCATCTTTATGTCTTTGTTTAAAAAAAAGGAGAATATTAGAAGTCTGATTTATTTATTACTATCAAAAGTAAATATGTGGTATTGTTCTATTTAATTCTATTTTTTTTAAAAGGGGATGAAATAGCATTTCTATATATTTACTTTTCAAAAAAAGGGGGGATATATACACACTACTAGTAAATATTATAATAGAATCTGGGTTTGTTTCCTTTATTGTAGCTATGTGTATATATACAGACTTGGTTATATTCTTTTATTGTGAAATTGTGATTGCATATATATGATACCATATATATATATATATATATATATATATATATATATATATATATATATATATATATATATATTATACACATATATACTGCTGAATTTTAAATGTATTTTAACCTACTGCTGAAAGTTGTATTATATATATATATATATCTTTCAAAATACAAACCAAACTAAATATTATTATTTTAATTGCTGTTGATAAAAAGAAATAATGCTGAATTGTTTTAGAGGGCCGAACCCTTGCTTTGGGTAAGGGTTTTAGAAGTTCTAAAAGAAAAAAAAATAGACATAGTGAGTGGTGGCCATTGCCGTCGTCCACTATCTAGACTTCATACAATGTGGGGTGTGGGTTAGGGCACGCCCCCTCCCCACACCCCTCCCCCTCATCAAATAGAACTTAGAAACTGTGGCGGGAGGAGACGTTGGGCCATTGGCCCTGAGTTGCATTCGGTCCCCTTCGCCCTTAAACCCGCCAATGTGCCATTCGTCCCCTGTGAAATTTATAACATATATATAGTTTATATATATATCCTTCTATGTTTCTCTATAAATAGACAAAAAAATGTACACTTCCAGATTTCTTATATATATATAAAATATTTTCCTTATATATATATGGTATTCGAAATCTGGAAGTGCCATGAATCTACCTCTCAAGGAGGTATATTTTATACTTTATTTATTTAATTTTTGCATTAATTATTTCTTGGGGAATTCCTTTTTAAAATATTTATTTCAATTATTGGAAACGCATTATGCTATCAGATTTTCCCTAGAATTTAGGGTTTTATTTTTATGGCATTTTTGTGACTTTCTTATAATCATTGCATTCCATCATGCGACCATCATACCATTGGATGCATTTTTATATTCAATTTTAAGTATGCATTAGAATTAAGGTTGATCTCGATTTAGTCGAAATCATCTCACTCACCTAGGAAACTTAGGGTTTGAATTAAATCAGTTCTAACCCTAGAAGCGGTGCACATCACGTTGCCTAACCCCCTAGTCGGCTATCATCATAGAGGGGATTGCGTAGGAAGGCGCACTTCCTGAGTATCGATTGATATGTTTATACCTTATGCGTATTGCCACTAAGCATGCAGACGCGTGCGAGGGGGTTTCTAGGGACACGTGGAAAAGTTTTTGATATTTCATGCCATGACCACATGACAAATGTGTTGTGTGTCGTGACCACATGGGAAATGTGGGCATGACATTCCCCTAGTTCTCTTATCCTCTCCATCAACTTTGAGTTATATCTTTTGATTTCACACAACTCTTCTTCGAGAATATCCTTCTCGCATATTAGGTTTTTGTTTTCTTTCTTCATCCTTTTTTTGATCTTCCCCATTGAAACAAATCATGCAAACAACTTAATGTGAAAAGGTTACCCAAATCTTTCTTGCCTTGATCTTCCTTCTACCATGATTCTTGTTACACTTTAGGGTTTCGCACTTTCTTCCAACACTTTCTATCTTCCCAACAGATTTGTAACCATCCTAATAGATTTGCAACTAGCTATGATACCACTTGATGTAGTCAAGGTAGGAGGGTCCAATGAAGGATTGCCTAGCATTATAACCTTAAAATATCAACACCATGATCATAACAAATATGTAACAATAACATACATATAGTAATAGAATGATAAGAGATACTCATTAACACATGACACAAGATTTATCCTAGGAAAACCCTGAAAGGGAAAAACTCAGCCTTCAATAGATCACTTCTCATTGTATTAGAATTTGAAATCTCATTACATATGCCTCTAGGGATTTTCAAGTGCTAGTCCACAACCTAGGCTTACAAAAGATTCCTGCAACATGTTTCTTGCATGTCTTCTTTCTCCTTCTCTATTCACTGCTTTGTATCCTCTTCTACCCTCTGATCTATCTTCTGCTTTTGTTCTACTACCTTCTAGGATGAAAACAATTCATCTTTTTGCATCATGTCTTCACACACTTTCTTACACACTGTCACTACTTGAAACAATCTTCTATCCTTCATTTATATCCTCTGCAAGCCTTTAAAACATTATCTCGTTGGCCTAATTGTAATGTGTAATATGAAACATGTAGAAACAAGTATGTCATGTTCCAACACTTAGCAATGCTCCATAAATGATGGAAACTTGATACGGTTCTCCATGAAGGTTAGCTAGGTCCCAAATTACCTTGAATGATGTTCCATTAGGCTTCACAAGTCATAGAATTACTCTGTGAACCCATTAGGCTTTAACTGAACACTGACTACTTTGCTCTAAGAAAACTGATGATCTTCTGATAGCGATAACTTTTAGCAGACAAATCCAAATGACCTGAAACTTGAATATGATCTAGATGTCATGTCATAGAAACTAAATCTTACTCCATAAGCTCTGAGATGAAGATGCAGTAAAATGCAGCAATCTCCAATGTCTCCTCTGTTAACCAGTTACACAGTCTTGACTCAAACACTTCCAGATACTTTTGTGGTGATCTAAAACTTCTAAAACTTGGATATGTTATGCCTCCAATCCTAATCTACATAACCTCCAATCCACGAGGCCATACACTCAAATGCAGTAGTCCCTATTGTCTCTTTTTGGCACTCTGTAACTCAACATTAACTGTCCCAATTCACTGAATAACTTTTGGATGCTCCTACTGTTAGGGTTAGTTAACAAAAGATATCAATTAAATGCAAATAAAGATTAAACAAAAGAATGAGAAATACACAGACATAATAATAGTGAGAGACAAGTTTTAATGTGGTTCACACAAACTCAGGCTACGTCCACCAATAGAGAGTCTAATATTATTATCCAATAAATCAAACTGATTACAACCAACAATACTTGCAACTCAATACCACTGTAAAATGCTACAGTACATCAATAGAAACCCTAACCCTTAGTCTCTTTTATCAAGCCTTATGTTGGTCACAAAAATAGGGTTTTTTTATGTCAGCCAATAGAAAAATAACTCCTGACACCTTTATAAAATAATAAAAATCATTTGAGGTTTTGGGGGCTTTGCCCCTCAACCTTGCCCTGTATCGCAATAGGGAGCGCGCCAGGGGTGGTCCCCCTGGACCCCGCAAGGGGTGCTGCCCCTTGACCTCGTTAAATAATTTGGGGGGAAACCATGCCAATAAAAGTGGGTAAATTTAACCTCTAAGTCTGATTAGGCTCCATATAACAACACCTACATTCTCTTTTCTTGCCTTTTCTATTACATGTGTCTCTTCTTTCTACTCCATCATTCTAGGTATAAATATATGATCAATAGCTGCGATATTAGGTATCTATTTTCTCACTAGTACCGAAACAAGAATATATGATAAAAAACTACTAAAAACTAAATATAAATGACTGAACATGGTCATGTGACCATTAGTAGTTTATTGCAAGTCATTTATAATGTGACTGAATTGATGACTAAACCATTTTTAGTCATTTATTGGTTGTTTTGATTGATCGATTTGTTTGTATATTTAGTCATTGATTTAGTGATATATTTAGTCATATTTATTCACTGAGCTTGGTCACATGACCAAATTGATAATGTGACCAAATTTGTGTCAATTGGCAGTATATTTATTCACTAATTTTTGTCAGCTAGTAGTATATTTAGTCATATTTATTCATTGATTTTTGTCAATTGGTAGTACATTTAGTCTAATATTTGAGGATTTAAACATAAAACGTAGAAATACACATCAATCATCAATTGCACACAATAAGATAGCCATTGAGAAGGAAAAATCATTGAACTTTATTAAAAGAAAGGTGTTCTTACAGCTTGCACAAGTCGGAAATATCTATCTTGCTTGAAAAATGCTTAGAAATAGAGTATTACAATGTTTATTTTTAGTCACAAGATTGAAAATCTGAGTTACATTGACAGAAATGACAAGAAAGAAACTTCTCTGAGTTTACAATGCTTTGCAAAAAAGTGAAAAGAACTAACTCAAAATGAAAGAAGGCGTGTCATTTATCCTACAAGCCTTTCCAAATCCTTAGCAATCTATTACAATAGATAAGCGACATGTGTCACAGTTTCAAAAGTCAAAAAGCCATTGGATGCCTAACTGCTGCTTCCTCTTATTTTTCTATTGAAAAGAACTCCTAAGTGGTATGGGGAAGGATGAATGTTGATCTTTCTTTAACCTCCCTTCTTTGTTGCATCATAAAACCTTCACTTTCTCATAGAACCAGCCAAGCCAAAAACATCCCATGATTTGAATCCATTCGATCTAGTTTGCCTAATAGATCTCATTCTGTACTTAAATGTGTAAATAGTTAGTAATAAAAAATTAAAAAACTAAATTGAAATAAATCAAAAAGCTACTATCTCAGTTAATAGAAAAGCACAATAGGCAAACAATTTTTTTTGAAACAAGATCGTATATAGTTGTTTCAAAAAAAATAATTGATACCATAACAGTAGAAACTAACATTTCAATAATATGATCCTGGATCACTTCTTAGTCCATAACCACCAACATTTCTACTTGAATAAATAGGTGGATAAGGTACACCCTCCATTCCACCATCTCTGCTACCTCCAATTGGACTTATGACAAGTGATTGAAGGAATAAATTACAAACTATCATCCTATCTATTTATGATGTTTTTCTAAGCATAAAATAATTAAATAAACAAACTACAAAGCACACAAGTACATCTCTTAGTTGTATAGACCATGATAGTTCAACCACTATTATACCACTCAATGAATACTAACCAACTTGTAAGTCATGATCTAGATGACTCCTTTGGCACCTTATAGGTGGTCCTACATGTGAAAGCTCTAGGTCCTAACAAAAAAACCACAAAATCAAGGAGTTCAAACCAAGAATAAATGATATAGGGAAAATAACCTACCATAAAGATTTAAATTAAAATACAAAGACTACTAGATCTGAATATGGACACTTGATAGATCAACTCACATCCATTTGAAGTTGTCACCCAATAGAGTCTCAACTATGTTTCTTGGAAACAAGAAAAATGTATTTCTTATGGAAAGATGGCTTATCCATTTGAGAAGGTTCAAGTATTCATGAAATGAAACAGGGTTAGTTAAGAAGCATGTGGAGTCAATTCATCTTCTACAATGATTCTCCTACAATGTTCTATAGGTGATACACATCTATACATACATTTGATAAAAGAACATTCAGGGACTGATACCTCACAGAGTTCCAAACATCAAAAATTGTCACTAAGACTTAGATTCAACTACATACAACCCCCAACCCAATAATCAAATCCATAAGATTTTGATTTGATTTTCCCAAAATCAAGCTTTAAGCCTAGGCCCTGGGCTACAAACTCTACTTAAGCACTCAACCCCTAAAGAAATGGCCAAAATTTTCAAAAAATACATCATTGCTTCAGCAAGCATGCACTGCTTTTGTTAGATATTGATTCAACAAAAAGATGAAGACCAAAAGCAACTAAGCCTTATATTTAACTCCAATCTTTCAATAATTATATAAGTTATAGATCAGCCCATAATGTTTCATTTAAGATTAAAAATTTTACCTTTGAATAGCATGACAAACTTAAGTATGTATAGTTTCATAATAGGTGAAATACAACTAAAAGTTCACCATCAACAAGGAGATTATTTACCTAGAGTAGCAACTAGATAAGGAATTGGTGGTTGTGAAGGTGATGTCCACTAGCCATTAAGAGGTCGTAAAGCAGGACTAGGTCCTACTAGTGGAGGACCACTAAAATTTGGTAAAGTTACTTGCATTGATCCCATGCTTGGAAACTGTACAATAATTTCAACCACCAAACTAATTTAAACCCAGTGCATGACTAATCTCATTATTAAAAACAAATATAATAGATACAATTGTTTCAACTATTAGTAAGTGACTGAGAAAGCATGAAATCCAAACAAAAGACTATAGACACAATCAGCTCATGTTTTCAAATGATCAGGGCATAAAATCCTCTTAACAAAGTCAATAAATGATACAATGAAATTATTTTCATACTATGGGTAAATGCACAAAGATGAGTCCACTTAAGGTGGAAGTTTCAGACTTAGAAAAAATCCAAAATCAGGTAAACCAAAACGGGATCTCACTTTTTATGAAACGGGATCCCGTTTTGCTTTAGGATCCCAAGCCAAAAGTGGGATCTTGTTTTGAAATGAGATCTCATTTCAAAACAGGATCTTGTTTCATAAAAGGTTAAAATATTAACCTTTTATGAAATAGGATCTTGTTTCATAAAATTTGAATTTCCAACCCAATTTTTGCTATGGGTTTTGGATCAGAAAAAAGGCTTGGGAACCCGACCCTTAGCTTTGGACATAGTTTGACATGCAAGTTGAAGGTTCTGTGAATGTCACAACAAAATAGTGACTTTGGACATATGTCTCAAGGCCTTTTTTGTAGAATTTTTTGACAAAATTAAAACCCATTATAGATGAGACAGTGTAGATTCCAAATATGTAATTTTTTTTACAATTGGATTATCTTTTCTATTTTTCAATTAATTTCTGATGAAATGGGTCCATAAACTTGAATTATCAGGGTTTTTTAGTATTTTAATAACTTTTTATTAAAATATTTTTTTGTAAAAAAAATTGTATGAAAATGTACTTTAGACAATTCTTTTCAATTTGAAAAAAAAATTCAAAAAATGATAAGTTTAGGTCATCTTATGCGTGACGTACACAACGATTTTTTAAAACACCAAAAATGGGCAGTAAAAAATTAACAAAAAAATATTCAATAAAAAATTATAAAAAAATATGGAAAACGCGCTTCAGTGAGTTACAAACCTTTCCCAAAAGGATTGAGAAAAATATGATTATCTAGCTCAAAATATGGATGACGTACACGTGCATGGTATAGTAAAAAAAAAGTGACTTTTAAACAGTGGTTTTTAGAAACACCTATTAAAAATCAATTTGCATCATCTGGGTATTAAGAAAATTACATAGTTGGAAACTAGACTCCGAGTACTACATTTGATATTTCACACTTTTTTCAAGACTCCACCTTTAAGTGCTTCAAATTTTTAGGTCAAATGTGACAAATTCTGAAAATCAGGGAAAATACTTCCACTTTTTGGCCAAAAAATGGGCTCAACTTCTTGCACACACCCCTATACCATGTTTATGTTAGACCATTGTGTAAATATCAAACAAACATCAATTCTAGTAATTGTCCAACAATAAGGAAATGGTCCTTAATACCTTATTATTGACAAAAAAAGTTAACATTATGATCCTTGATCCTTCTAGAATCTTGAATTTTAATATATTGAAACTGGGAAAACTGTGCATCTGCACGAGCTAAAATGGTTACACCCAATCATAGTATATCCATTTTCAAAAAGGGAGGCATCGAGGGAAAAAGGGTAAAAGTACAACTATAATACAAAATAATAACAAGACATTTATGATTGTGTATGTAATACGTAGGTATGCATGTTTATACACTAATATTTAAAATTCTTATCCATTCACCCAATCATCCATGTACATCTACATAAATTAGTGTAAAAAACCTGAAACAATATATTACACATATATGCATCAATGGTATATAGGCATGCATGCCATAGGTGGAAATTCCCAAAATAGTTTAATCCCTGGATGTTTCCCTAGACAGAAAAAAGAATCATGAAAGCTACACCAAAAATACCTATCTAAACAAATCCCCCATGCTATTAAAGCAAAGCTGTAAAATGAGACCCAATAGAATTCATTTTCCAAGCAACAAACAACATTCTATAAGACATTTTGGAGGCCATATTTTGTCTTTAGACAAGTTTTGCAAGTTAGATTGTTGTCAGTGAAATGCATGTTAGATTGTTCTACAACTTTTGTGTCTAGCATTTGTAGGCAAGATGAATAAATTTTACTTTTGATTTGGAGTTTTAACTCTTGAATTAGTGTTCAATAATGGTTTCTTCTCATATTAAATACCAAAGAATTTCTCTGTGTGCACCACGTGAATAGAATGTCATTGCCAGAGATGTAGGGATTCCTATTTTCTTGTTTAGTAACACTATCATCATTGGTTACAAAAAAATGCCTAATCTCATTTAAGATTAGTGCATTGCTTTTATCATAGGGAAAGAAGGACATATGAAATAAAAAAAGAACATGCACCATGTCATCCCCAGTGATAGAGTAGTTATTCATCTTCTATAGTGATTCTCCTACAATGTTCTATAGGTGATACACATCTATACATACATTATGATAGAAGTATCACAATCCTAGAAGGTTTGTAGAGCATTACAAGGTCTATTTCAAGAATGTATGCTCATGGAGCAAATCTGTAGGAGTTCTACAAGACCAACAGAATCATACATTCTTGTACAGGGTATTAAATCAAGGTGAGAGCTTTGTCAAACCTAGAAACACTATGAAAATCATTAGATATAAGTGGTCCATCAAGCATTAAGGAGACTATGGAAGCTTAAAGGAGGTCTACAAAGTGTAAAGAGGCCTATATAATTATTAATAAGTCTTTTTAAGCCATGTCAAATCTATCGAATCATGTTAGGATCTATGTAGTTCAAAGAAGCTATGTATAACCATTAAGGGTCTGTGAAGTTCTCTTAGGATATGTGAAAACCATTGTAATGTTTGTAAAGAGTCTTAAAAGCATGCATAGGTTATTGAAGCTCTATATAATCTTAAGACCTTGTTAAACCTTAAAAGACTTTATCAAATCATTAAGACTCTATGATCTATTGTAAAGCATGAGATTGTCTAAAATACATATTATAAAACCTTGAAGACCTTGCATAAACCATGAGAAATTATGCATGATCATTAGGAACTCCATCAAGTCATTAAAGTTATGCACAAGCTTTTTAAGGGTCTATGAAGTTTTCTAAGGGTTTATGAGACATTTGTAAGGTCTATATAGATAGACTTCTAGAAACCCTATGGAACCCATAACAGGCCTATACATGGCCCAGCCAAGACAAGAATAGAAAGGTTTGTAGTCATTCGTTAGGTTTATTAAGCCATCAAGAGTCTTTGAAGCTATTAAAAGGTCTACCAAATATTTCTAGGTCTGTCAAACTTTTATGAAGGGTTTATAAAGCATTTGGTGTATGTGATTATCTTTGGAGTACTTGTGGCATCATATGGAGAAATAAATGTCAACTAGGCAAAGAGTGACCATACAAAGGGATCAAAGGTCCAGTAGAAGGGTAAAGTGTAGGATGTTGTACAAAAAGCTTATCAAGTGAGAAGTAATGAAGAAAAATCAATCACCAAATGATCTTCATTCCCAAAAATAATGGGTAATGTTGGCAATGCATACAGGGGTAGATCCCCATCACCATGAGGTATTTCAAGCATTCAAAGTTTTTATAGCCCTAAGAAGATTTGTCAAGAGTTATAGGGATATATATAACATAGGAAGGTCTATATAATATTTTCAAGGTCTTTGTAAACCCTAAGAGCTCTATTAAACCCTAATAAGGTCTATCAAACCCTAAAGTCCCATCATTTTTATCAAATCTAATCTTTACCGTAGTATTGCTGAGTGCAGATAAGAGAGGTGTGGGGTGGTGGTGTTAAATGTCATCCTGTAGGAGTCTTTTGATAGTATGTGTGGTAGTGTGGTGAACAACCCACCTTCCTCACAACGATCTATCAAGTTGGCCTGTGGTAGTGCAGTATACATACCATTGTCCCGTGATGGTCAATGGAATGGCCTTGCAGTAGTGTGGTATACATACTGTCATCCCGCGATGGTCAATAGAATGGCCTTATGGTGGTACAGGGTATAACCCACAACACTACAATAGTCATGCAATGGGGTCTGTGGTATGGCAGTTAATCCTGGGAACTACAGACAAAGATGAAACCGTGAGAAAGGTCAATGACGATTGACTGATGAGTAGGGTGTTGACATGTGGCATGAGGTTGTTTCTTAATCTAATCCATCAAGGTACCTATAGTACGCATTTTTGGCTATGTAAATATCTAACATCTTATGAGGTACTTTGTAGTACTCACTCAATGTCATGTCAAAATCTTCACACAAGACTTTCAATTTCATGAGCTCTACCATTATACAAACATGTAGAATTTCAGGGTTCCTTTGTAGTCCAACAAAAATTACAAAAGTGCATGAAAACCCCAAAACTCTGCCTAGGGCAAATTCCCAACTTTTAACTTAGGAATTTTAACTTTTCACAAGACCTAACCTTCCCTAGGACCAATTGGACATTTGAGCATTTTGATATATTGTGACCTTTTATGCAAATTGTCCACACTTAAAATTTGAACTGTGAAACTTGACATGGTAAATTGACAACATGAGAGATACACGAGACAACTTTGACTTACATGGAAAAGATTAAATTTGAAAATTGGAATTAGAAAATTTCATGACAACACATATAAAGGCCAATGGTTTGGTAACTAACAGCTATGGGGTCTTATTTTTAGGGTGGAGAGTTATTAGTTCAAATTATATGCATTTTCTTCCTTTGAGCCCCTTGTCCATTGTGAGTGTGTCTTCTGTTTTAGGGGGGTGAAATTGAGATTGTTTACTCTGCATTGATTCCATAGAAGTTTTGTTGTCTTTTCTAATATCAACATTAGAAAAGTAAATTGACCTAGGTGTTTGAGGTGGCTTTCACAAAGAGATAAGTGTTGAGGTAGATGGTTGTTGATATGGACAAATAGGGAAAGAATTATAGGTGGGATTCCATGTGGTAGGGTTGTAGTAAGGCTTTAAGTCTCCATATTGAAACCCATCGACCTTAAAAGGCAATGACATTGCCTCCGTCAATTGTAAATGCAGACTGCTAAATGATTGTGAGGATTGTCTGTAATGTTTGGAACATTAATGGAGCCAAACATTGTTGGGGCAGATGGCAGGGTGTTCTTGGAGGTGACGATGTGTTATGTATTTTGTTTGTTGTTGTAATTTGCACCATAAATTGCATATTTAAATAGGTGTTTAAATGTACAAGCATTTATTGTGCCTAAGAAGAAATCAACCTGAAACTATTCCAATTTCCCATCATGTTGCCAATGACATCTCATTTCCTATTTCTCATTTCTAGCAGCACAGATTAGAGGATAGATGTGGCCAATGTTGAAGAGTAATAACACAAAGTGAAAATATGTAACTAATCTTGAATAATCCAAAATGTGAGAAGATACTGATCAAAACCCTAAAAGATGGAAAACCTCACAAACTTGATAAATCAAATATTATGAGCTCAATTCATACCATGAAAATCAATTCATAAAGAAACATTAAATTAGAAAATAAAACAAGTTGAGTATTGCCTATGCAAATTGTTGCAAACATACTAAGATTATGGGGTAAGATGCATGCTTATCAACATAGAGGACATAGAAGCCATGCAGTTATTGTAGTAGCCACAACTTGCAGCTTGGTTTCTCTGGGATTATTATTGCTTGGATTCTACCACTATAGAAGAAGCAATGTAGGTAGAAGAAGCTAATGGCACCTTCAAATTTTGCATATTTGAAGTGCCTATCTCCTTTCAATGTGTCGATAGAGGCTAGGTCAGCATATTGCTCAATCTACCCCAGAGCCCATCTTCGCTGATTAAAATTGTGCAACTCAGGGGTCATCTTACAAATCTGTATGGTAGATAGTTTTTTGGTACATATGGTAGTACGCCTATTCAGTTTCGCGCTTCCAAGATGAGTTTTGATGGGCTATTTAATTGTTTTCTAATTGCGACTAAGCTAAATTTGGTGTTCTAAAAAGTTGTAAATTTCACAATTCTAAAGTCAACTCATTTCGCGTTTGGTCTAAAACATCTTCAATTCCATTTTCATCAGAAATCGAGTCCATATGATGCATTATTTTAATGTGTTTCAGTTGTGGCAAACACGTCTAGCAGGCCCAATAACAAAGGAGGTACCTAAATTCTAATTGCTGGGCAAAATCCAATTTAAAACCCATGTTTTAAATAATTGATTATGGCTTCTCACAAAAAATCTCAGCTCTAGGGTTACAATTTGCGTGCAGTGAATTTTCCTCATCTGGGCGGTAGGTGAAATTAATTTTTCACTATTTCCTAAAGTTTGAATTGCAAATATTTAAAATATTTTATATTTTTTAACTAATTTTAAATGCAAATGAAATGGATGTGATTAAGGCAAGTTTAATATTTGCCAAAACTTTATAAAGTTTCAAAGGTTTATTAAGTATTTACTTTGCCACCGCCATTCCGCGAAAGACAAAATGAGAATGCACAGAAGATGTGCAGAACAACGGAGGGTAGTTTTGAAAGACATTTAATATTTTAAATATCCTTGGCAAAGTAAAGAATTAATGTGTAAAGTTTTGTATGAAGTTTTAGTAGCCTTAGTATTATTTTCCACCATTCAACAGAAGAAAATCAAGGTGAGTGCACATTCATGTGCGGAACTGTGGAAACATGTCAAATTTTTTATTTATCTCTGCCAAGGATTAAAGTTTGAAAGAATAGTTTTGTTAAAGTGTTTTTAATGTGCTTAAATGAAATTTCTGCCACTCTACAGTCAAGTAGATGTGCGAAATTTTAGTTGGAAAAAGTTGGAAAACAGAGTTGGGGATGTTTACTATCATGTTTTTGCATTTGGGGTAGGCTTTTTTAGGTGTTTGCAAGTTCAATGCAGTTGTTTCTTCATCCAAAAAGCTTTCCCAATGTATTCCTTATGCCTTGGGAGCCTTATTGCAACATTTTAAGCTTTTGTAGAGTGCCAATAAGCAAAGAAATGGCCCAAATAAAATACTCACGACCATCATTTCTTTCTTTTTTTGTTGCAATGGTCATATATTACGTGGAGATTTCAAATGGTTTACAGAGAATTGATTATGCCAGAGGATTGAAGAAGACAAAAAACAAGTAGAGATAGTGGCTACAGGATAAATATTTGATAAAATGTCAAATTAAAAGGCAGAGGAAATTTTGACTTTTTGAGGAGTTTGCTCAGTCAAAATACAAGTTAAATGGAAGTTTTAACTTCCAATAAGTGGGTTTTTACCTAGGGGTGATATTTTTCACTTGCAAAGTGAAAATAGAATGGGTAAACATGTTTTTACAAGCAAGTAAAAGGTTTTCACGAGAATGCAAATTAGATTTGGGCAAACTCAATTTTAGTTGCAAAAAAAAGGAGGGAAAATAAAGATGGAGAATCATCTTCTAAATGCAAATCATTTGCAGATCAAGGGTGCAAAGGTGTGCCATGTGTCACCATGGATTTATTTCTAGGGCTTCTCTACTATTTTCTCCTTTCTTTTAAAGTGAGAAACTGTTTTCATTGTAAGGGTTCTGGGATTTTGAAAAAGCTGTAATGGGTAGGCTTTTAGCTTTGTACAGGGAAATAAATGCAAAAAATTTGAATGTTCCTATAGTTGCATTGCATTGTATATTCTTGATTGCAACATATATGAATACATGCTAGTGCATACTCTCAGTGTCTGTTGTCTCTAATCTGTAATGAAGTATTTCTTTCAGTAATACAATCAAGAGTTGTAAATATTTCCACGCATATTTGCTGCACTTGGATTATTTTCAGGGTTAGTGTTTGCTCAAGGAGCAATATAAATTCTTTCAATGAAAATAATGAGAATATTTTGTTATAGGTTGGATTATTAAGTATAAGTTCCACTGTTAGTTATTAGTTGATCTCATTAATATAAGTTATTAATGGTTGAATGATCATCAAGATATGTTTCAAATGTGATGAAAGATGTGTATAAGCATTGTGACTCTATAGCCCTGGATAGGCACTAGTTTATTTTGAATGGTTTTCCTTCAAACTTAGAAACACATTTCAAATATGAAACCATGATTTACTTTCTACAATATTTATTCCTAAATTATTTGCATACTTCTTACCTGGGTTTTAATGACAATAGGGATAGTGCCTTCCATTTTGCATATTGATGAACCCTTGTTATTTGTATGAAGTTTTATCTACTAGGTGCTAAAATAGAACCTTATTTCATATCCATATTTAGTACCATATAGAGAGACCCACCTAGGTTTTGCAGAGCCTAATGTACATGGGAGAAAATTGTGAGATCATTCTATCATTTGTTGGCCAAATTTCTCTTTGAATCTAAGCATAAGACATGACACACCTTTAGGGTTCAATGTTCAGAAATTTGGGGAACCAACATATTAGCGACTCTACTGCAAAACTAGTCTATAAATTGTCAGGATTTTTCTAGTGGTCTATCATGGGTATTTAGAGTTAGTATATGTACAATGTTTTATCATTCGCTTTAGAGGGTGGCGACTCTACTCGCTTTTGAACTGGTTCATCAAAGGGAAAACTGATTGTGTATGAGAAAGTTTGTGTGGCTTTGCTGTTGGAGAAGACCCATAATAAAATTAATCTTTGAAAGAACTTCATACTATTTCAAGTTTAGTCCTCTATGAAGAGAGGTGGTGACTCTGTCAAAAGAACCTAATGAAGATGTGAAGAATGTTTTAGATCTATAAAGATTTACAGTCAAGAAGGAAAACTTGCAGCGGCTGCAACATATCTAGGTTTTTTTTCATATTTTGGTTTTCAAGAAGGATAAGCTTGTGTATGAAAACCATATTTGAAAGTCTTGAAAACATTTGGTTCCCTATTGAGTGAAACTAAGCACTAAGAAAGGGAAATAGTAGTGATAGGCTTGCATACCTTTGTATTACTAGCTTGTAGCTTGTATTATGAAATGAAGTATGCATAGTTTTG
Organism: Cunninghamia lanceolata; assembly: GCA_027924645.1. Lineage (NCBI taxonomy): Eukaryota > Viridiplantae > Streptophyta > Pinopsida > Cupressales > Cupressaceae > Cunninghamia > Cunninghamia lanceolata. The sequence goes on from BSBN01001034.1 coordinate 569,918, forward strand.
AAGAAACTCATTTAGAAGATCTTAGGCAAGCTGAGATAGAAATTTACATTATAAAAGCTTAAGATCATGTTGTAAAAAGAAATTGAGTTTTCTATGTGTAATTGTAAAATTACTATGACAAGGCTTAGAAGGACATAGGAAATTGTGTCATCAACCTATGCATCCCTATACAAATCCAAATGTACCAATGCATAGTGTGCAGCCCCACCTGAGTTATCAAACAGGTTTTGTCATTGAAAGATATAGGGCTATAAATTTCAGCAATGTATATGGTTTTCTAAATCATTATACCACATGAAATCCAAGATAAAATACCAAAGTTCAATGGCAGTAAGTCTGAATCAGCAAGTAAGCATCTGCAGAATTTCATTGATGTGATAGAGGACTATGAGATAAATTTAGAATATGTTGTCATGAAGATGTTTACTCAGTCCTTAAAGGATGAAGAAAGAGATTGGTTCTCTTATTTACCAACATCATCAATCAATTCTTGGGATGAGCTCAAAGTAGTTTTCATAGAACAGTTTGGTGAGAGGGTCAATATAAGTTCAGTGATACAAAAACTTATGAACATTGAGAAAGAAGAGGATGAGCTAATCCCATCATTTAACCTAAGATTTGCAAAAATGTTGATAGATATTCCTGAGATTATGAGGCCAAATGATTCAATGAGTTTGGTTGTTTACCTGGGAGCTTTTGACAGGAAGATGAGTTATTGGTTGAGAAACAATGATCCTACAACTTTGCATCAGGATTGTGAGATCACCATGGACATTGAAAATAATTGGAAGCATGGAATGTTCAAGGGTTGTTTGTCTGCAAGTTTTTGTTGTCATAAAGAACCCAATGCTGATGTGAAGTGTAAATCAGAAATTAAAAATGACAGTCAAAGCAATTACATCAATGTTGTCCCAGCTTATACATCAATCAATAATGTATCATATAGAGCCCCAAACAAATCATCAACAAGTTACATGCATTAGTGATCCTATGGTCTTTGTTCAAGCTCTCTTTGACACAAGGAGACATGAGAGAGAATCACGATATTCATTATTTTCCAGAATCTTGGACACCTATATGGAAATCCCTGTTGGTTTCAAGCCTCAAGAATCTATATGCATTGATTTGTTTTGTGAAGTGTATGGGTTAGGTTTGAGTTCATTACCTCAAAGGTTGAAGATAAATAATTTTGCTTAAGTTCCTGATTGGATAGACATTGTAGAGATTGCTAAGATTCATGATGATAAGAATGAAAAACTTCATAGTGATGATCACATTAGTCCTATGGTTGGGTATGAATCAAACAATGATGCAATATATCTAAGTGAAAAGATCATGTTTCAAAGTGAACTTACATCTCATACTACCCTAGGTAATGGAACTACTAGCTGCCCCAGTGATAATATTACATAAGAAGTTTAGTTGCACTCTTGTGATATAAATGATTCTAATGATATATTCAATAATGAGACAATATATTCATCATTGAATGTGTAAGAACCATGTAGTCTTGATCACAATCTTACCAATGTTGAGAGTCTTATCAATAATGATCATGATATCAATATTCCTATTCATATGTATTCAACTCATGAAGTTGATCATGCTAATTGTTATTCAGCTGATCACAGTTGCTTATATGAAGTAGAGTTGGAAAGTTTTACTCTAGATGAAGATAACATTAGCATGCTAGATGTTGATAGCATGATTTCACTCTCAGATGATCAGGTTATGCATTATGATGAATATGCAAATGATAGAATATCAACATTGCTGGTTAATAGTTTTATGGAACTTGAAGAGCCTTCTGACCACACGCTGTATCAAATTATGTTGATATGGTAGAAATCTGAGACATGTGTGTGGAACAATCAGAGGATGAAGTGAAAAATGAAAAATTAGAGCTTCATGTTGATATGATAGAGACCAAGGTTGAATATGAAGTTCATTAGAGAAGTGATCAAGTTCTGAAGAGTTCATAAGCTAATCTTCAAGATGGGATATTTCTAGACTTGTCTGAACCTTCTTATGAAGCTATGTACATGGATGTGAGTGATGATTGTAAAGTTGAATCAGATTATGTCATTGATCCATAAATGTGTGCATTTATGGAATTATGGGATGATGATGACAACATTTTTGAAGGCTCACAAATGCATGGTGATGTTATGAAAATCTGTGATGATGTTGGCAATCCTTTGAATGATCATCCCATTTCAAATTGTGTTGATGATATAAGATTTTCATAATCTTGTATGGAAAGGATAGATGCTGAAAACTAGGATTGCCAAGAGATTCAAATAGAGAGACAATCTAAGGAGTATGGCTCTTCACATAAAATATTTCATGATATGGATGGAAGTGTTGATGAGGTTTACATTAGCATAAATGACCCCAAGATATGTTGGTCATCTATGGTCCATGTTTTAAGTGAAGTTGAGTATGATGTGTTCCTTTGTGATGAAGATGTTGTTTCTCACAATGTGAATTCCAATGTTCTTGAATTTGAGCACTTCACTTGGATCTAGCATACATCTTGCAGTGATGATGAGCAGCAACAAGTTATCTAGGTTGGTGATTTTTCTGGTTGTTCATGTTTTTTATGTGCCTAAACTTCAAGGTTTTAAGTTTGACATGTTAGAGGAAAAGTTTCCCTCTCCAAGTCAAGATAATGAAGGGACATATTTTTATTTTCCATGTGAATTAGAGACATTTTCCTTTTTCCTTGATTCATTTAAGGAGGTCAACAACTATGAATGTTCCATGCTTTCATATGTTGTTGACTTGAGGTTTCAAGTTTTCCCCCACCTATTACAAAAATGAAAAATTTTCTACATGACAATGTGGTGGCCTATGTTATGTGGTTTCCATGCAACAACAGGGTCAAACGTGGAGCAATTATTCACTTATTCAGTGGTAATCACATATTTATGCTTGTAAGAGGAGGGTTATACTTGTTGCAATGGTGTGGCAGAGGTAAATGTGGGTTGAGGGAAATCAATTCCTTCAACAAGCTAGTGTTTGACAAGGAAAACTTTGGTTCTTTTTATTTGGTGGCTTGGGGCCATCAAATGAGGTTTAAAAAATTGAATAAAGAAGCAATTACAAAGCCACCCAATGGATTTGACACTTGGTCTACATTCCATAGATATGGAATCTCACCATTCCCACAAGGGGCATGCATCTCCAACTAGAGCCACTAATGGCACCTTCAAATTTTGTATATTTGAAGTGTCTATCTCCTTTCAATTTGTCAACAAAGGCTAGGTCAGCATATTGCTCAATCTACCCCAGAGCCCATCTTCACTGATTAAAATTTTTCAACTCAAGGGTCATCTTGCAAATCTGTATGGTAGATAGTTTTTTGGTACATATGGTAGTACAATTGTTCAGTTTTGCGCTTCCAAGATGAGTTTTGATGGGCTATTTAATTATTTTCTAACTACGACTAGGCTAAATTTGGTGTTCTGGAAAGTTACAAATTTCACAATTCTGAAGGCAACCCATTTCTCATTTTGGTCTACAACATCTCCAATTCTATTTTCATCATAAAATAAGTCCATATGATGTATTATTTTAATGTATTTCGATTGTGGCGAACACATCTAGTGGGCCCATTTATAAAGGATGTACCTAAATTCTCATTGCTAGGTGAAATCCAATTTAAAACCCATGTTTTAAATAATTGATTATGGCCGCTCGTAAAAAATCTCAGCTCCAGGGGTTACAGTTTACACACAGTGAATTTTCCCCGTTTGGGTGGCAGGTGAAATTAATTTTTCACTATTTCCTAAAGTTTGAATTGTAAATATTTAAAATATTTTATATATTTTAAATAATTTTAAAGGCAAATGAAATGGACCTGATTAGGGCAAGTTTAATATTTGTCAAAACTTTATAAAGTTTCAAAGGTTTATTAAGTATTTGCTTTGCCACCGCCATTCCACGGAAGGCAAAATGAGAATGCACTGGAGATGTACGGAATAGCGGAGGGTAGTTTTGAAAGGCATTTAATATTTTAAATGTCTTCAGCAAAGTAAAGAATTAACATGTAAAGTTTTTTATAAAGTTTTAGTAGCCTTAATATTATTTTCTGCCATTCTGCGGAAGAAAATCAAGGTGAGCGGGACATTCATGTGCGGAACTATGGAAACATCTCAAATTTTTTATTTATCTCTATGAAGGATTAAAATTTGAAAGAATGGTTTTGTTAAAGTGTTTTTTATATGCTTAAATGAAATTTCCGCCATTCTATAGTCAAGCAGATGTGCAAAATTTTTGCCAGAAAAAGTTGCAGAACAGAGCTGAGGATGTTTGTTATCACGTTTTTAAATTTGGGGCAGGTTTTTTGGGATGTTTGCAGGTTCAATGCAGTTATTTCTTCATCCAGAAAGCTTTCCCAATGTATTCCTTATGCCTTGGGAGCCTTTTTGCAACATTTTAAGCTTCATAGAGTGCCAGTAAGCAAAGAAATGGCCCAAATAAAATACTCAAGGCCTTCATTTCTTTCTTCTTCTGTTGTAATGGTCATATATTACGTGGAGGTTTCAAATGGTTTGTAGAGAATTGGCTATGCCAAAGGATTGAAGAAGACAAAAAAATGAGCATAGATAGTGGCTACATGACAAATATTTGACAAAATGTCAAATTAAAAGGCAGAGGAAATTGTGACTTTTTGAGGAGTTTGCTTAGTCAAAATGCAAGTTAAATAGAAGTTTTAACCACCAATAAGTGGGTTTTTACCTAGGGGTGATATTTTTCACTTGCAAAGTGAAAATAGAACTGGTAAACATGTTTTTTCAAGTAGGTAAAAGGTTTTCACAAGAATGCAAATCAGATTTGGGCAAAATCAATTTCAGTTGTAAAAAAGAGGAGGGAAAATAAAGATGGAGAAGCATCTTCTAGATGCAAATTAGTTGCAGATCAAGGGTGCAAAGGTGTGCCATGTGTCACCATGGATTTATTTCTAGGGCTTCTCTATTGTTTTCTCCTTTCTTTTAAAGTGAGAAACTATTTTCATTGTAAGGGTTCTGGGATTTTGAAGAAGTTGTAAGGGGTAGGCTTTTAGGTTTGTATAGGGAAATAGATGCAAATGCTTTGTAAATGTTCTTGTAGTTGCATTGTATATTTTTTATTGCAACATAAATGAATGCATGCTAGTACATGCACTCATTGTCTCTTGTCTCCAATCTATAATGAAGTATTTCTTTCAGTAATGCAATCAAGGGTTGTAAATCATTCCATACACATTTGCTACACTTGAATTATTTTCAGGGTTAGTGTTTGCTCAAGGAGCAATATAAATTCTTTCAATGAAAATAATGAGAATATTCTGTTATAGGTTGGATTATTAAGTAGAAGTTGCACTGTTAGTTATTAGTTGATCTTATTAACATAAGGTGTTAATGGCTAAGTGATCATCAAGATATGTTTCAAATGTGATGAAAGATGTGTACAAGCATTGTGACTCTATAGCCCTAGATAGGCACTAGTTTATTTTGAATGGTTTTCCTTCAAACTCAGAAACACATTTCAAATATAAAACCATGATTTACTTTCTCTAATATTTATTCCTAAATTATTTGCATACTTATTACCTGGGTTTTAATGACAACAGGGATAGAGCCTTCCATTTTGCATATTTATGAACCCTTGTTATTTGTATGAAGTTTATCTGCTAGGTGCTGAAATAGAACCTTATTTTATATCCATATTTAGTACTCTTATCGAGCAGGATTGCACATGTTATGCAAAGCTAGAAAGCTTAGCAATCTTGTATAACATTGGAATACTTTCAGGTTGTGGGTACACTATGGTAAAAGTAGACCTCCAGATTATGGGTTGGTTCCCTTCTAATTTTCTAATAAACTAATAACTTTTTAGCAAAAGGATTTAAAAAGACTTTCTAATAAGAGTACTAAAACTGGATCTAAATGTGTGGTGATGAACCTAATTGATAGAAACATGCAGCTCTAATTCACAATAATTTTTAGAGTATCTATCCACACAAACCAATTTGGCAATATGACCACAAAATTGATTCTAAGGAAGGCTTGAATAAATCTCTCTTTTTGGAGGAAAACTAGGTTTTCACAGCATGAAAAAAAAGACCATTCCAATGCACAACCTAAGACCTATGATTTTTACTGCTTTTCAATGCATACAAGTATAAATGAGACAAGGATTTAAAGGTTCTGATACTAAAACACAATAAAATCTCATCTAATCATTCATAGAACAACACAAAATGAGAAGGTAGATACTTGATCCTACTGAAAATAAAGGAATAATTGCATAAGAATGGCAAAAAGATAACTTGTAACTTGTTGTACTGTATAAATCTACAAAAATTGAGTTACAAACACTTCTTCTCTCTGCAATGCACAAGAGAACAAAAAGGTAAGAACTAGAAAAACATAATTTTTTCTCCAATATATAATCTACTCATAAAAAGACCTACAAAGGTCAATTGCAATCAACTGCCCCTAAAAATATCTCCCCCAAAACTGATCCATGAGCAAGCATAAAAATCCCTAAAGATAGGGTCATAACTACAGAAAAAAGAGCAAAAATAGCTCCAAATTGTTCCTCACACTCAATTTGATCAAGTGGTACACCAAACTCCCTCTAGTTTGACCAAAAATCATGCAAAAAGCTCCAAAATAGATCAATTAACTCCATCTCCTAATTTTGCATGATTTAGGCATGAGGAAACAATGTGAACAAGTAATAAAGTAATCAATAAAGACTTACTTTACTAGTTGTTATAAATTTGTTTATCTTTGACTTTTTACAACTTTGTGACAAATAATAAAGTAATTTATAATTGTATTACTTTATTATTTGTTTACATATGTTTACCAGTTCCTAAGTCATGCAAAAAATAGGCCAATTATTTTCAAAAGGTTTAAAAATAATAATTCCTTATAACTCCCTTTTGATTTACATAATCACCTCATGCATCCTATGATGATGCTAATACATCCTCCATACATGAAAAAGTCAAAAATACCCTCCATATGTGAGATATGATTAAATAGAAATCATGAATTAACCCCTTATATCTCCCATGCCATCATGCATCACATAGGGTCTCCTCCATACATAGGTAAAAAATATAGCCATCGTACATTTATCATTAGTTACATATCTTATTGCATCCTTATGACCCCTTTTGGCATATCCATGATCACCTCACCCTTATGACTCCCATACCATAGTTTATATCATTGCATCTTCCATTGCATCATTAGCTCCATTGACTTTATCATTTTTGAAACCTTATGAAAATCAAGAGAAATAATCATACCCTTATATCATTAGGTTTCCAACAGTTAAAAGTGTTGACCTCAGGCATATCATTAGTTTGTGTGTTTTATCAAAAGTTGAAACGAAGATAAAAAACCAAGTTAGGGCATTGTACAACAAAATTCCTCTTAAACCCTAAGAGATTTCATTTTATTCTTTTTCAATCTACTGCTTCTCTTCATAGCAACGCTGCATCGTGCCACCATGCTGAAGCTTTGAGGAGTTGCTTTGTGCTTCTAAAAGGTTTTGAAGACTTTTGAGGCTATGTTTTGATCCTATAATCATGCAAATCTTCAACCTTCAATAGGTAACTTGTCTTTCTTTACTTCTTTTTGAAAGAAAACAAATGAGCTTCACTATCTGTTCATGGTTTTTACCTTTGTTTGTTAGAAAGGCACAGTGGTCTTGGTGTGCTCTGGTCATAGAACCTTATCAATCTCTTTGGCTTATCTCTGCATTGTGAAGTTGTAGCATATCATTCCTTTGCTTTCCTTCCTATGAGAAAAAAACATAAAATGACTTGATTTCTATCATTATTCTTTATTTCTGGACTCCCCCTTGTTTTATATGCAAACATAAATGATGGAAAATACCCCTATCCTGCAAGGAAACAAAAATCAAAAGAGGTTTGTATGATGTATTCGGTGCTCTTTTTACTATCTCTATGACTGTTACCATTTTCTTCTCCTTAGTGGGTTGTCTCCCTCATCCTGGGTAATGAAATCACTATGGCTTGCTCGGTCTCTAGGGTTTGTATTTCATAACCCTCTGAATCCTATTTTATACGGCATCAATGAAGGTTGAAACATGTTATTTTGTGAAAAAGGGTGGCTCCTCCTTAATATTGTGAACCCTATCTGGGGTTTGTGAAAGGTAACCCTTATTTATGACTGTGCTTCTTAAGATTGTTCAAACTGTTCCTTGAAGAATTTCTTTTACCATTTCAACGTAAGCATGTCTTCCTCTTTCCACTTTGTATATCATCCTCCTGGGGTCTTCAAAACTTCGGACACAACATCTATGCTCATGACTGTATTTGTTTATATAACTGTATTTCCTTCACTATCAAACTATCTTTAGTATTGTTCTGTACCCTAGCAAGATAAATGCATGTTCTTATGATCCACAAGGTTTTAAAGCATTTGTGCTTCTTTGTGTGAGGTCTGTAAAGGTGATTTGAACTTTATTTCCTTTAAGCTTTGGTGTAGCCAACCTCAAACATGTATATGACCTTAAAGATTTCTATGTTGTCTTGGTTTGGGGCTTTTATTGTGGTGAAATGATGAAAGAGGCTTTCTCTTTTGTTTGTTACAAACCCTACTAGGGTTTCACTTAATCCTTCTCTATGCTCTTCAACAATGTTGTTCTTTGGCTAGTGGGGATAGTCACCCTAAAAGGACTGTGACCTTATAGCTATGTTCACCACCATCTTTGTTGCTTATTGACAGTAGTGACAGTCATCAGAAAAATAAATGACTATAACTTTTATGGTGTCTACTGCTCCATCTTGACTCACATATACACTGTATGCCTTTGCACTTATGTAGTCATGAATTCATCTAGAGGTGTATATTCTCTGTTTGATGACTATAATAGTTTGATATGAATACAAAAGTAACAATGAACTCTATGCTTATGACTGTACCTTTTAAAATGTTGCATCCTTATTTCTCTTTTCATACATCGTGTAGCATAAAGATATATTATGTATATTTGTGTACCTCTCACTAAGGGCATAATGAGTTCTCTTCATGATTTATTGTCCTTGTAATGTACTTTACCTACTACATGATACTTGTATGGCTGATCCTCTTGATTTCTATGGAATGCTCTCAGATACATGATGATTTCTCTTTTATTTCTTATGCTATGCTAGCTCATACTCATCCTTGCAGGACATAAATGATTGTCTGATTACTCCATAACTGTGGCTTTATCTGGTATATTCTCTCATGACTATGGGTTTCTCTTTATTCCTGTAGCTTCACCTCTTGTAGCTTATTATTTTCTTTGATTTTGCATTCTTGTCATGACAACTGTTCTTCTACTAATGCAGTTGACTGTTCCTTTATGATCTGGTAACATGATTTATGTTGAACCATGTCTATTTGCTCTCTGTAGCCTAGCTACCTCTATTAGGAGACTTGTTCACTGCTTCTCTCCTAATCATGATGACTTTCCTTTATGTGTTATGTGAAAACTATCATTATGAGTATAAAATTCATGCCCTTCAAGATTGTACTATAATATCTCTAATGGTATGATCATTATTGAATGCAATAACCTATGATGTTAACACTTATGCTGATCATTACATACCGGTGCCATTATGACTAGTGGTGACTTCTTGACTGTACCCACATGAAGGATCTCTGTGGGGGATTTTACTTTTCATGGATTTCTCTTAAATTGTTCTTGTAATAGTCCCTCTTTTGACTATTCCACTATATGTAGATGTACTGATGGTATTGGTTATTATGTCCTTCTTCATTGCCTCTCTTGCACTTATACTAGCTGCTCCTTTTCATGCACTGTAAATGGTGATCATATGATTTTATCTTCATTTGCAAAGGCATATGGTAATTCTATGATGAATATTCTATCTTTTAGGGTGAATGTCCCATTGTGATGGCATTGTAAGCCCCTCTTTGGTAGTCCTATTCACTCTATTTATGATTTCTCTTGCATACAAGATAGTTGACATGGCATCACATATAGATATGGACTGTTTCTCATTATATGACCGTCATGTAGCTTATTACATGCTTCCTAATGTAATGCTACTCCATGATGCTTCTTAGGCTGTAAAGCTCTTGATGGGACTATCCTTCAGTTGATATTGATCTAATGTTGATTGTCCTGCCTTGGAGGTTGTCTCATGATGTATTAGTGTTGTCATTGACTTTCAATCAGAATATGCTTTTATTTATTGATCTAAAAGTATCTTTTCTTATCTTATATTCTCTTTAAGATCAAGGGGTAGCAAGTTGGGCTCAACCCTTGTGGGAGCCCATTTTTTACCACATGTTGAAATGTCTTGCATAATGATTATATCTGTACCTACACATTGCACAAACAAGTTAGATAAAATAATGAATACAATACGAGCATGTGATGATTTGATCTTTCTGGCTCTCCTTCTTGTTGATCCAATGCTTCATGATATGTGATGTGTTTCTATTGGTAGGGCACATAGGGAGATCCATATCCAAAGCTCTAACCAATTGTTTACCATGATACAGGTTCTCTTGGTGATCAGGAGAGGAGGAGCAGGACAAGAAGATCCACCCAAAGATATCTCAGGCAATGATGGATATGCATCTTCCCTTATACTTCTTTTTATTTCTTTTAACTTCAGACGCATAGCATATGTTATGTTGCATTGGTTAGTTACTCCCACGGCTTGTGTGGGACCATTGATTACTTTTTTCTTTTCAATGAATACAAATACAATACTTGAGCAATTATGTGTATACTTTATTGGTAAAATGAAAGAAACATGAAATGAATGAAACATTTCTGCACTGAATGAAAGCAATGTCTTGAGTTTAATATGTACTCTTCTTTATGTCTCTTTAGTCTAAATAACAAAACTAAATTCAAACCTTTCTCAAACACTTACAAATATGCCATGGTTTATGCATAGCAGGAATGTGTTTAGAATATTCTTCACCTCAAATGCAATGAATTGTTTCAGCTCTACCAATTTCAGCTGGAGGTGAAAAATTGGTAACAAGTACCATATAGGGAGATCCACCTAGGTTTTACAGAGCTTGAAGTACATGGGAGAAAATTGTGAGATCATTCTCCTATTTGTTGGCCAAATTTATCTTTGAATTGAGCATAAGACATGACACACCTTTAGGGTTCAGTGTTTAGAAATTTGGGGAACCAACATAAGCCATATAGCAAGGAAAATTGATGGATCCTCAAAAAATCCCAATAATGGCAATATATAAAGGCAACCCAGTGAGAACGGTAGCCCAGATTTGAGGAAAAATTTATCGTCATATCACATCAATCCTCCTGTCCCTACCATTCATATTATAACACACAAAGAAGCCCAGGTGTTCACTTACAGACAACTTCAATTTTCTACAAACAATTTTAACCCTGCTAATGTTATTGGCAATGGAGGATTTGGGTTAGTGTATAGAAGCATCTTGCTTGATGGCAGAATAGTGGCCATCAAACAACTTGATAGAGGTGGAAAGTAAGGAGAACGTGAATTCAAAGTTGAGGTGGACCTTCTGAGCCATTTGCATTCTCCCTATCTACTTTAGTTGATTGGCTACTGTGAAAGGATTTGTAGATTTCATATCCTATTAAAGCAGTTTTGAAAAAAAAAATAGTGCAGTGGGATGAAGTACTTCATGGATGAAGCTATTGAGAGGAAAAAAATTACCCTCTATTTATTGTCATTGCAATCTATGATAATTTATAATATAGAGGATTTGGGCTCCTAATTTTACTCTCAGGACAGTCCCATGGAAATATGTAATTACACTTACATGAATAAGTGATTTATTCTTTTTTTTTAAAGAAGCCTGGGTCTTGTGGGATATCAGCCAGATGTTATTGCACAAGGGAAATTTACGGAATATGGAATAAAAATAAAACCAAATATATAAGAATAACACCTTTCTGAGAGTAGTGGCTAGCTTGCCCTTGGTAAAGTTGGCCATAGTAGCCGTAGTGAGTAGAATTCCATTGCGAAATTGATAAAGATGAACATTCTTCTAAATGTATTCCATGAATTACACTTTGTAAATCACAGTTAGAAATACGGCTACTAATCACACGTAGAAACAAAACCGTAGAAACTAAAAAAATGAAAAGGATTAAAGTATTTTTTTAAAGTGTGATGAATGTGTGCCTATCTCCACCCTTGCCCCTGGCACCCATGAGCTTGTGAAAATTGAGGAGCATTATTTTGTCCTCAGACATCTTCTACACTACAATGCTTTGTATGACAGACGTTTCGGCCACAACTAGAGAAAACCCATCCCTAACCAGTCCAAACACACACTCCATCACACAAACTCTAAAAACCCTATTCCCTTTTTGCTTCCTACAAATGCTTCTTTGCCAAGTAATACATAGATTGTATACCAAAACTATTAAACTCGCGCTCTTTTTGTTCCCTTTCCTACTTCATATTTTCCCGCGTCGATATAAAGAAAAAAAATGTTTTGACTCTCTACCTAGTCCCTTTTACGTGATGCGGGAAAATCTTAAATTTGGGATTCATTTTCTTGGGTTTTTAGTTTGTAAGGGTAAAAGTATTGTTAACTTGCAGGATTGCACCTGTTATGCAAAGTTGTGAAGCTCAAAAATCCTGTGTAACATGGGATCAAACTCAGGCTGTGGGTTACCTATGGTGAGTTTGAACCTCCAGATTATGGGTTGGTTCCCTTAAAATTTTCTAATGGGTCAATGACTTGGCAGAAAAAAAGATAGAAAGAGTGAAAATGAAAGGACAAAACTGAAAGTAAATGGATGGTGATGTACCTAATTGATAGAAACATGCAACTCTAATTCACAATAATTTTCAGAAAGATCTATCCACACAACCAATTTGGCAATTTGATCACAAAATTGATTCTACGGAAGACTTGAATAACTTTCTTTTTGGAGGAAAACTGGGTTCTCATAGCATGAAATAAAAACAATTCCAATTGTACAACCCAAGACTTGTGATTTTCATAGTTGTTCAATGCATGCAAGTATAAATGAGACAATGATTTTAAAGGTTCTAATTCTAAACATAATAAAATCTCATCAAATCATTCATAAAACAACACAAATGAGAAGGTAGATACTTGATTCAACTAAAAATAAAGGAATGCTTGCATAAAATGGCAAAAAATAGAACATGTAACCTGTTGTAATGTATTAATCTACAAAATTGAGTTACAAACACTCTTTCTCTCTGCAATGTATAAGAGAGCAAAAAGACAAGAACTTGAAAAAGCATAAGCTTTTTCTCATTATATACAAAAATCTGTCCCATGGACCCTAAAAAGCTAACTGCAGTGAACTCAACTCCAAAACTGCATGAAAAGCTATAAAAAAGCAACTCAAGGTTGCTTGGGTGAGTAAGAATAAAAAGCCTAAAAATTAGGCCCTAAAAATGCTCCAAGATGAGCTATTTTAGCTCACAACTTCAACTCTCAGCATGTTTGACTTAACAAAAGTTAAAATTAGGCCCCAAGACCAAAAATAGAGCAATTTGATTCCAATTCATTTCTATCTTCTTTTTTACATGTTTATGAAGGTGTAATTAACCTATATTAACAAATATTAAAGGTAATAATTAATTACCTTAATAAGTGTTATGTCTAGGTTCTATTTGTTTCTAAGGCTTACATATTACATGTATTAAGGCAAGTCATAGAAATATTACACTTAATACGTGTTAATATACATTAATTAGCCTTTTGGATATGCAAGAAAGAAGAAAATACAAGGCTTGTGAAAATGCCCTCATTGCTCTATACTTAGCAAAATAAAAACAATTTGCCCCATTTTACCTAAGTCAAATACTAATCACTCTCTTTTCAATGATCACCACCTTTTACCCTTTGGTTTCAATGTTCATTATAATTCAAAAGGCTAAAAAGAAAACATAAATTCCTTATAACTCTCGCGGCCCCTCATACCTCCTAGCTTTCAACACTTAAAAATTGTTAGACCACAGGCTAGGTATTATTCTTTAATAATTTCTTTCAAGAGTCATAAAAGACTTAAGTAATTCCTCTTTAGCCTTGAGCATTGGCAAATAATTTAGGGCATCTTGTGAAAACAAGGCTCAAACCCTAAACATGAACTCATTTCATGCTTCCACTTCACCTAGTTGCATCTTCAGCGTCGCCATGGAGGTTTTCTAAGGGTTTGTATGAAGGCTTTCCTATGTTGCTCTCTGGAGGATTTCTTCTGCAACTCTTTTTGGTAAGCGACTTCTTTATCTCTACTATTGTTTCTTCAAGATAGTGGTGAAGAGACTATATTCTTCGCTTTCTATTTTTGAGGAAGTTTATGAAAATATCAAGATTGATGCTATGCATATGTTGTGGCTTTTTTAAGATTCAATAAACACTGTAAAGCTATCCTTTATGTTCATTGTGAGATGTCTGTGTTCCTCTTTTTGCTTCTATTTACACTTTAGGCTTTCCTCCCTTTCATATGTTGATACAAGCTGTGTCTTCATAGTGATGGCAACATTATTCATATCTATGGTCTCTACATATTCCTATAGACTCCTTGATAATATGTAAACTCCTTCATAATTTGTAACAAATATGGTTTGTATAGAGGCAAAGAACCCTCATCCTTGGTGTTGGTGGATCTCTACATAAACCATCTTTACACCATCTTCTCATGCCTTTTAACTCTTTTGACTATACTGTGCAAAGTTCAAAGTGGCATTTGGTCTTTTGCTTTGAGAAACATATTTCTGATTCCCCTTTTTCCTTACTTTTCATCTACTCATGGCTATTAATAGTCTTGTATTGGGAAAATGACCATGATTGCTCCAATCTACCCTCAGAATGTTCATGTTAATGTCAAAGATTGTTGTAACTTTGTTTAGACCTTCCTCTTTACCATGAAAACCTTGCATCCTCCCTCTCATATGTGCAATGACTTATCTATATTTCACTTTCTGAATCAAATACATAGCATAAAACAAATGATCTTTATTCGAAACATATGTATAAAACATGACGTATAATTTGACAGTTTATAAATACCTCTTTTACTTGCACTGAAACATGAAATCCATCAATTCTCTTCATTCTTTGAATGTATGTTTTCTTGTTTGCAAATAATTTCCCTTACCAGGATGATGTAACAGCTCAGCTTGAGCTGTTACATGATTTTGATAGGTGATTTTGCACTTGTCTTCTATCAAGACATCAGACATTGACTAGATGATCCTGCATAAGCAAAAAAATTTCTTTACCCCCTTTAAACAACTGATGTTTATGCCTTGCTAAATTAGGTGTGAATATAATTTAGTAACATTTTTGGTGACCTCTCAGGGGTGTTTTCCTGCTAAACAAAATAGGACCAGTAGCCTTCTAAATCCATTGGGCATATGAGTCTTTTCTTGCCTGAAACCTTGAAAACCTCTACAACTCAAACTGATAGAAAAATACAGCAGCAAAACAATACTAAAATTTTAACTAATCTGACCTTGTTCAGGACATAGCTAGCAAAATGTGCATGTGCACTTCTTGGAAAATAAAATACTGAACTGAAATTCTACTCTACCCTACACTAACCGATCATAGAAGTTGGTCAAACAAATCCATTAACTAGCTTTGTAAAATAACTTCCCTTTCTAATTAAGAAATGGTGTTTAGCAAGGTGATTTGTTACTGATAAGATATGAATCATAAGAACATACCTTATAGAATGTTGCAAAACTCTCTAAAGAATAAAAACAAACCCACTCACCATCTGAACCTAATCATAGATACTTTTGTTATGAGGTGAATTGATGATCTGATTCTACTATTCTAAGGCTACAATCTCATCTTTGGGTACAGCAGTAACATGTGTCTCCTTATTTATCTCTCTGCCAGCTAAATCCCTAATTGGACACCCTCTTGAAAGGATGACCTTTTTGCTCATACTGTTGCTCTCTTGCTTAGGATCTATTGTCATGTTTTCACTTGCAGTCTCAACCTGATTTAGCTCACATGAATGAAATGAAGGAATGCTTGCCTCTTTCACTTGAATAGGTTGATTACATACTATTGGTTCACATGACATCAAATTATCATCAATGTTAGAGCAAAAATCTTCTATGATACTAGAGAAAATGCTCTCATCAAACTCATAATCTTGTATTGAATCTTGATGAATTTCATCACTCTACTGTGCAAAACTAGGCACCGATGTTAGTATGCATGTGTTATCTTGATTCTCATCTATAAACTTAGGAAGTTCATCAAACAAACCAGCTAAATTTTGAGACTCAACCTCTACTTGGAAAGTAGTACCCTACTTTTGGTCTTGCTGCACTTGCACAAAATTTACATTTATCTCAACATCTTGATTACTCAAAACAAGGCTATTGTATGTGATCTGTTCATTAATTAGTAGTTTTTCTAGATGATTTATATCATTCTCACAACCATTCTCACCCACAAAACTAGGGAATGCATCAAAGATATTAACTGAAACCT
The DNA here is from genome assembly GCA_027924645.1 of Cunninghamia lanceolata. Classification (NCBI taxonomy): domain Eukaryota; kingdom Viridiplantae; phylum Streptophyta; class Pinopsida; order Cupressales; family Cupressaceae; genus Cunninghamia; species Cunninghamia lanceolata. Next base: position 586,420 of record BSBN01001034.1, read on the forward strand.
TTTTGACATTATCTAATCTTGCAACAAAATCATCAAGGTCATCCCAAAATAAAAGTTCATCACATTCCTCTTGAATTTCTAATAAAAGAGGATTGTTCCTTACCTTATTGCAACTTTCATCAAACAACAATTCATCCAAGGTTGTATAATGATTTTCGTGATCTACCTCTTTTACCTTTTCATTCTGTTGTTTCGGTTGATTCTTTGAGATAAGAATTGCAACATTCTCATCATCTTCAACAAAACAAGGAAGCTCATTAGTTAAAACATTCAAAGACTCTTCTTGAAAGATCTTCTCATATTCAATCTTTTTTTGCTGTAATCGTTAATGCTCCATGGATGCATGCATTAAATTTACATTCCTAGCTTTCTTCATGATGAGTGAGCTATCTTAAGAGATAATGGGTCCATCCTTATAAAGGAAAATAGTGATAGGACAATCAGATTCATCTGATAGGGAAACTTGGAGATTTTCTTGAGTTTCCTGGATGAAAAAAGGCTCTTGAAGTGGCTGCTCTTGAGGGATAACAAATTTAGTTTGTGCCAACATAGGTTCTTGCAATGGTAAAGGATCTCTAAAACCAGAAATCTTGACTTTAGGAGGGTTAAGAGGTTTACTTTGCTTGAAACTTGGAATTTCATACCTACTAACCTCATCTTGAACAAGCTGATCTAGAATGAAATGAGCTATTTGGATCTCATGCCTATGTGTTTGAGCAATTTGCTCCTCTTTTGCAAGCATCTCCCTCTCAAACTGTATCCTTTGTGCCTCCAGCTCCTGCTCATAATGATAGGCTTGATTAGCCAACTCTTGTTGCAGCTGCTCATACTCTTGCTACCTCTTGATCTCTTCTATCTACTTTGTGAAATCTAATAATGTGTCCTTCATATCATTCATGCTATTCTTTATATCCTTAACCTCCAAATCTTGGAGGTGATTAAGAGAGTGTTTGAACCAATTTGACATTAGAGATATTTCTTGAGGCTGATTTTGGACATATGAATGCCGATATGAAGGTTGAGCAAGAGTGGGTGGGAGGTAAGCATATTGAGCATGTTAGTTTCCTTGAAAAACCATAGAATTTGGGTAAAAACTAGCAGCATGGTTGATTTGATATGGCTGATAAGATGGTGGATTAGCAGCATTTTCATGATATGATGGATGATATGACATGTTCCCATGAAAGATAGACATGCTTACTCATTCAAAAACTAGAAAACAAACTAAAACCAAAATTACTTGAAATAAAACAACACCTGATCTTGTTTAAATCTTTCTCATAGGCTGCAAAATCTGATCTATTCAAACTAGAAAGTCAGAGTCACCAGGTACTTGAATTGAAACCTTCAAAAAAAGTTGTATTAACTACTACTCATGTTAAAATAGTAGAAAAAATAAGTTCTTTTTTGAACTAAAAATTAGTTCAAAGAGTCCCACCGGGCATGCCAAAAATTGTTAATGTGTAGGATTGTACCCGTTATGCAAAGATGTGAAGCTTAGCAATCCTATGTAGTTCATGGGATCAAACTCAGGTTGTGGGTTACCTATGGTGAGTTTGAACCTTCAGATGATGGGATGGTTCCCTTATAATTTCTAATGGGTCAATGACTTGGCAGGAAAAATGATAGAAAGAATGAAAATGAAAGGACAAAACTGAAAGTAAATGGGTGGTGATGTACCTAATTGATAGAAACATGTGTTGACTTTGTCCCAGACTGGATGCTTATTCCCAGATATCCCTACAAGGTAGCCATCAGTGATCAACAGGAGCTCTGGGCCAGGGGGTCAACAGTATAGGAGATAGACTCTATATTTTATCTCCTCTTCTTCTTCAGGCTCTGCAAGACCTAGGGGGGTATTCCCTACTCAACATCCATGAGAATATGCATGCAAGGCTGGGATGTTGACAGAAAGCAGATAGTCCTCCTGTAAGTAGACCAAAACTGAAAGATAAGGGCAAAGGGGCTAGCTTTGGGCCTATTTGCAGTTGTAGACAGAGGACTGAGGATCCTAAACTAACTCTAATGTCCTAATGTTGGTTTTAGATTTTGCTTTGGAGTTTAAGTGTGGATGCAAAGCTGGATATGGTTATAACACAAAACAAAGCATGATTGGTGCCTATCCAGGGCCTGGAGTCAATAGACATACACCTCTGAATGATCAGCATAAACAACTAAAACTGGATTTCAAGGGGATCTATGTGATACCTACCTTACAGGCATCTCCCAATACAAAGTGTTAGGTTATCTCTACTTATGGTATCCCTACTGCAGTATATCCCTCCCAATGTTCAACCTGAAAACAGTTTAATCTATCCCTTGAATAGAAGTTAAAAGATCAGACATTCAACACAGGAATTCTATGCTCTAGAATCTAGACATTACCAAACATCCAGATTCAGAAGAAGGATACATGCAATACTGGAGACAGAATTAACACAACACATGCCAAACAGCATTTCTCATATAAGTTTAATCATGAAATCAGTGGGTTCATGCCAAAAACAAACAACAAGAGATACATAAACTCACAGGTAAGCTGTACAGAGCAACCAGATCAGCTTGTCATGCATTACAGAGCCAAAATCATCAACTTTCAACAACCACAAATGAACAACACAACCTGCTTATAACAGCCAGGTAGGTGCTCAGCAATTAATTACAATGTTGACCAAAATTTCACCAGATACACAGTATCATGAAAATGGCGCTCAAATACAACCGGATTGGCGCCCAAACTTGAATGCAGCAGGTAGGGGAGGAGACAGGAAGATTTCTCGAGCCCTGCGCTCCTGCCCGCTGATTGACACCTCCAGTCGGGTACAAGATCGACCCACGCCATCGCCCATACCTCTGCAACAATCGCCATTAATGGCGCACCAACCCGCAGCCTGGGGAAAAACACCAAACAGACCATCGCAACCTTTTCCCGCCGAGACTCATCATCATGATATTTCGAATATGCAGGATCACATTATCCCACATGCACCCCGCAGCAACCTCCTTTGCACTTTATATACTAGGTCATGAGCATATATCATGTCGGTACTTTTGCTCCCGACGACACTAGTATAGACTTCATCATCATCATCCTCCAGCAGCATGATATCCTGTTGTTCGAAATATCACCCTGACGTCATCATGATATTTGAAATATAACCTTCATGATAATCGGCACAACCTGATCCTTCGGAGGAACATCCTCCTGCTGAGCTTATAACAAAAGTCTGGCCGATGAACATCCTGATGACGTCATCATCATATCCTGCTGACGTCATCATCATATCCGCCTACTGCGCACCTCCTCACATCCGGATGACGTCATCATCATGTTTGCAAATATCAGGAGGTCTCTTCAAGATGATCAGTTGTTAGAAATATGACCCCCGCGGACCTTGATGACGTCATCATCATATTAACATCATCATGATATTTGGAAATATCCTCCTGACGTTCAAATATCAGGTTGCACTGTAGCTCCTCTATAAGATCAGGGCGATAACTGAATATGATGATGCTACTTGAAAAGATCACCCTCAATAGATAACACGCGAAACCAGCAGGCGGATATCTCCTTAATACCAACATCATCATGATGTTCGAACAAACATATATCCGGGTGATATGAAAAGATCACCCCCTCCTTTGCGAATATCATGATGCAGATAGGCAGAGAGAAAAATATCACCCTGATATCCTGATGACGTCAGCATCATCAGGATGAGAAACAAAGAACAAGAAATGATACAACATCATCAGGATGATATTGACTAAGATCATCCTGACGTTCCAAAATATGATGACCCTAGTGAATATCGGGTCGCAATTACAACTCTTCAACAACATCATCAGGATGATGTTAACCAAGATCACCCGATGATAAAAATATCACCCCAGTGAAATATCATGAAGGCAGAAAATATGATAACCTCCACAAGCAGCAGGATAATAACTGGAAATATGATGATGATGAACACGACCCTTAGGAAAAAACAAGTTAGGTCGAGCAATTCAAAGAATAAGCAACATCATCATCATGCTCGCGCAAGGTGATAAATGGAAGATCACCGGAGACTTTGAAACATCACCCTCGCAAGCAGATCAGGGCGCACTGTAGCTCGGCAGCATCATCATGATAAAAACCAAACATCACCCGACAGTTGAAATATGATGATGACGTTGAAAAACAAGTCGACGAGGAACATGATGATGAAGATCATCATCGAAGACAAGATGATGATGATGACCTCCCTCTCAGGAAAACATGATGCTGCAGTTGAAAAATGCTGAGGAGGTCCAACACTTAGAAAAAATGGGCAAGAAGATAAAGGCTTCAAATGAAGAAACCTCCTGATCATGACAAATCAACCCCTGGTCAAAATGAGTGTCAACAGTGGCTCCGAATGGGGACGTGCAGGTGAAAACCTGCAGCGAGAACCAGATCTCCGGGCAGACTTGACAAAAAGCCAAAAAACGCGAGCTGTACAAGGCATTTACACTACATACATATTTTACAAATGTGCACAGCACCCAGTCATTATGCAAAATAGAACTTAAGGAATTGGCCATGCACAGGCAATTCCAGAATTTCACCATCTAGGGCCTGGAGGAAATAAGAATCCTCCCCATGAGTATTGCAAACCTGATATGGGCCCATCCATAAGGGCTGAAATTTGCCATGTTTACCCTTTTCCTGATCTTTAGCATTCCAAATAAGCACCAGATCATTAACTTGAAATTTCCTTTTTGTAGTTCTCCTGTCAAATTGATATTTCATCCCTTGTTGTCTTTTGAGATTGATCTGGTGGGCTCTCCTTCTGTCTTCATCCAATGCAACCAGCTGATTCACCCTTTCTGTCATGGGATCTTCAATGTCCTCATCATACTCTTGAATGAATCTGTAAACTGGTAGGAGATTGTTTATGGGCAGTCTAGCTGACGCACCATATACTAGCTCAAAAGGTGACTTCCCAATAGCCCTTTTCACAGTCACTCTGTCAGCCCATACTGCTAAATTCAACTTTGAGTCCCAAGCTCTCTTGTTCTTGTCCAGTATCCTCTTGACAATTTTCATGATGCTCCTATTGCTTGATTCTGCTTGACCATTTCCTTGTGGGTGATATGGTGATGTATATGACAGGCTTATCCCATACCTGTTGCAAAAATCAACAAACTCACCTGATCTGAAGCACATAGCATTATCAGTGATTATTTTAGATGGTACTCCAAACCTGATGATGATGTTCCCTAGTATGAAGTCTGTCACCACCTTACTTGTAGCTCTTTTAGTTGGAATGGCCTCAATCCATTTGGTAAAGTAGTCAGTTGCCACCAAAATCCAACTGTGTCCCCCACTTGATTTGTCTGCAATTTCCCCTATGAAGTCAATTCCCCATTGCTGGAATGGAGCATCCACAGGTGCAGTTCTGAGGGGTAAAGCACCATGATATTTCAGCTTTCCTGAGAATCTCTGGCAAGGGTCACATTTTCTTACTAACCTCTGTGTATCTGAAAAGAGAGTGGGCCACCAATATCCTGCCCTGAGAATTTTATGAGCTGTTGTTTGGGCAGTATAATGGCCACCACACAATCCTTTATGCATGTCAATCAAAATATTGTTAGCCATATTCTTATCCACACATCTCAGCAGCACACCATCAGGATTTTTCCAGTACAGCTCACCTTGAACAACAACATACCTGATTGCATGTAGCTTCAGAGTCCTCTTTTGATTGTCACTGAAATGGGAAGGACAATTCAGATTTTGCAAATAATAGACAATATCCTTGTACCATTCAGATCCTGATGCACTTACATTCTCATCTTGGACTGCATTAACTTGGCATGCTTCCAAGTTTGACTGTGCCATCATCTTGGCTAGTCCTTGTCCTCTTATCAACTTAGTAACCTGTATGTCTATGTTGAATTCCTGCAGTTTGTTTATCCATCTGCACCTTCTTCCAGTCACCTCCTGCTGAGTGAATATGTCTTTGACTGCAGCATGAGGTACATATGCAATTATATGTGACCCTACCAAGTATGGTCTGAAACTTTTGATAGCTCTAACAAGTGCATATGCCTGCTTTTCCATAATATCATACTTCAATTCAGAGGCCTGCAGGGACATACTGAAGAAGGCAATGGGCTGTTCAAAACCATCTTCATTTTTCTGTAACAAACATGCAGCTACAGTATGAAAGGAAGCAAAAGAAAACACCTGGAATGGCCTAGAAAAATCAGGAGATTTAAGAACAGGGGCCATCTTTATTGCCTCTTTGATATTCTGAAATGATTCTGTTGCTTCCCTTTCCCAGTTGACAGTTGCATCCTTCTTCATCATCTTGGAAATGTTCCTTGTGATCTCTGCAAAGTAGGGAACAAATCTTCTGACAAAGTTTACCTGTCCAAAGAAGGACTGAACTCCTTTCACAGTTTTTGGCATTTGGATCCTGTCAATAGCTGCCACTCTCTCTGGATCTATCCTGACTCCATCTTTGGAAACAATGTGTCCCAGAAGTTTTCCTTCAACTACTCCAAAGGCACACTTCTTTGGGTTTAAAGAAATACCATATTCTAGTGCTCTTATAAAAATCTGCTCCAGATGCAAACAGTGCTGCTCTTCCTTCTTTGAGTAGGCAGTCAGGTCATCCTGATATACTGCCAGGATTGAATCAGTTAGCCCTGCAAAAGCAACATCCATTGCTCTTTGAAATGTAGCACCTGCATTTGTTAGTCCAAATGGCATTCTAACATACACATATGTTCCCCATGGAGTGGTAAAGGCAGTCTTATATTGTTCTGATTCCTTTACCTTTACCTGATTATATCCTGAAAATCCATCCATCATGGATAGGAGTTCACAACCAGTCACTCTCTGCAACATAGCTTCCATATTGGGCAGTGGATAGTTATCCTTCAAAGAGGATACATTCAAGTTCCTGAAATCAACACACAACCTAATATCACCATTCTTTTTCCTGACTGGGACAAGGTTAGACACCCAAGTTGAATGTCTGATGGGCACAATTATTCCAGCATCCCTGAGCCTTTTGAGTTCTTCCTGCATCTTGGGAGCTAAGGTAGGATTTATAGGCCTTTGCCTCTGTCTAAATAGCTTAGCTTCAGGCTTCAGTGGGATCTCATGCTGGAATAAGTCTTCTCTATAAGCTTTTAGGTCCTCATATGACCAAGCAAAAACATGTTTATACCTTTTTAGCAATGCAATCAGCATACTTCTTATGTGTGGTTTGAGCTGTTTGCCAATATATACCTTCTGAGGGGCCTGAGATGTCCCCAAATTTATTTCTTCTAAATCCTCCTTATTTGTGGGGGATGTCCTTGTGACCATTTTGTCTCTACTGTCAAAGGCTCTTTCCAAAGCCACTAACCCTCTAGGGATCTTGTTAGTCTTCAACTGGATGATCTCCTTCCCTACAAGAGTCTCTTTTCCATCTACAGTTTCTACAAAAGCTTGGAAATCAATCTGTTGGTTCTCATACTCATCTATGCAGTGCAAAAATTTCAGCAAATCCCTATCATCATTAAAAACTTGCCAACTGCATATGTTTTCTGGTATGGCAGGCCTAATTTTAACTTCTATATCTGTGACACCTGACAGAGTGATGTCATCTGGCCTTATTGCAACATTGGCTAAGAAATCAGCCATAACATTTTTTGACCTTTCTACCCAGCCAATTGAAAATGCATCAAATAACTCAATAGTATCCCAAATAGCATGCTTGTATTGTTTCAATCTCTTATTTTTTGCAGCATACTTATTTCTGATTTGGGATACAATCAGCTCAGAGTCTCCAAATACTCTTAACATCTTAATTCCATGTTTGAGAGCAATATTCAGGCCTAAAAGTAAAGCCTCATATTCTGCAATATTATTTGTGCAATCAAACCTCAACAAGAAAGAGGATTTGAGGAGCTTACCAGTTGGAGACAGGAAAACAACTCCAGCTCCAGAACCTTCTTTTGCACAAGCTCCATCAAAAAACATGGTCCACAATCCTTGCTGATCCAGCTCTTTAGTGCAGACATTTTTCTTTTCATCTTCTGTATCATCTGAGACAACCCTGAAGTTATCACAGTCAGTGTCCACAAAGCATATCTGTTCATTTGCTTCTTGGTCTTCCACTGTCTCTGATGATCTCTGCTCTCTGATTAGCTTGACATCCCTGCCATTCATTGGAATCATGGCATATGACAGGTCCAGCTGCATACTTCCACCAATTAGTGCTGCCCATCTTCTTGACAGCAACATACCATACTGTGGCTTGATGTCAACCACTGTTATATTCATCTTATATTTCTTTTCAGGAAATGCTGCCAGTTTGAAATCCACATCCTTCATGATTCCAATAACTGGTACCTCTCTGGCATCCATTGCATAGCATTTTCCACATGCCTTGTCAATTTTTAATCCTGTTTGTTGCATGATAGCCAAAGGCATGACATTTGTGGATGCTCCAGAGTCAAGCATACAATTTCTAATTATTTTACCATTTATAACCAGGGAAACATAAAATGGTTCCACCTGTGAAGGACACTTTGTCATGGTCATTCCTAAATATACTTCAGGAGTCTCATCTTCTTCATTACACATGACCTGTTTCTCACCCTGGGTCTGATCATTTTGCTTAGCTTGAAAAGGTACCCCTGAGATTAGGGATATTGTTCTATTCCTGATCTCTTCCACTTTCATGAGTTCCATAAGTGGAACAGAGACCTTTACCTGAGTGAGGATCTGGGCTATATCAAATGGAGCATAGTTTTGTACAGCAGTTGTAGCTTGCTCCACAATCTTGCTTTTATCCTGAGCTGACTTGGCTTTCATTCTCATAGTTCCCTGATCATCATTCCTGTCTTGGGAACCTCTACTTTGATCTTCAGCCTGAGGGGTTTTGTCTTCTGGTCCTTGGAAATCATGACCTGTTCTGTATCTAAAGTTCTGCTTGTTATTTACCCACTGTCTTTTTTGTGGTTCAGTTCCTTTATGACCATGCATCTGCTGACCTGCAGAAATATCTTCTGGCTGATGTGGGCTGCCAACCTGATTTTTACCTCTGAGATTGTAGTTGCTCTTGACCTGAGCAACTGCTGCAGCTGTGAAGGCTCTAATCTCCTCATCAGAAGGTCGTTGTAGGTTACTCAGAAAATTGTGTGAGTTCTGAGCATATACATAATTATCCTCATGATCTTCATCATATGGGGACTGTTGGCAGGCCTGAACCTGATCATCTGTCTTCTCATCAGCACCATATAGAGTATATCCATTACCTATGGACATCATGTTAACATCATCATCCTGCACATGATGTGGCTCATTGCACTCATTACAAGATGTAGCATTATCATACAAAGATTGGGCAATCATGCACTGTGACTGTGAATGTGGCATCTGACAGATTATACACCACGGAGCATCATCAGCAATATTTATAGTTTTCTTCAGGGGATCAGGAGTTTCCTTGGCATGTTGAGCCCTCTGACTTGTGTTGTTACGTGGATATACAGGCTTACCATCATGCCAATTGGTGTTATAAGGCATATCATGTAATGATGGCCTCTTTTCCTGTCTTTGATAGACTTGCCTATCAGGACCCATCCCTTTTTCACTTCTAGCTAATCTATAGCTCAGGTCCTTAACAACATTTGCTAGTTTGTCTATCTTATCTTCAGGAGCAGATGTACTACCTTGAGTGTTCTGAGGCTTATTTGGATTCTGCAGAATTTTTACATCATCCCTTCTGTTTGTCTTGCCTGATGCTTTCCTATTGTTTTCAATATTTACTGCAATCCTGAAAGCATCCCTGAGAGTGGCAGGACCTTTATCTCTCAGTCCATATGCAGTCTTTGCATCAAAGGCATTGATGTACAAAATTATGCACATAGGTTCATTTGGCCTCATATGATGTGGCAATTTGTTCAACACTTTAGTAAATCTTGCATTAAAGTCTGCAACCTGTTCATTTGACCCTTTGGTGATGCTGGTGAACTCATTTACAAAGAAGCTAGGGTCAGTTTTATCACCATATTGCTCCTTGAATATCCTCTTAAAATCATCCCATGATGATATGCTCCGGTCAGGCAGATTCCTGTACCATTCTCTTGCCTCATCTATTAAGGATTGCATGAATGACTTCATGAAAACATCCTCATGCTCAACCTCAAAATTATCCATGACATTTTGAAAGGCCTTTAGATGATCTTCTCCTGACACTGTATTGTTTCCTAAAAACTTAAGCACTTGCAGCCTCAGATGCTTGTCAATGGGGTTAGGATACCCAGGAATACCATCAAACACCAGCTGCCTGAATCTATCTAACTGCATGGGCTGTCTGTTTGGCTGATTAACATTAACATTTCTATTTGCATTTTGGTTTCCTGCATTGTTTAGTGGTATCCTAGCATCATTCACATTTTGTCTGTCATCATGATGCTGATGTTGCATTTGATATCTTTGCTGATGTCTTTGCATATTTGCATTTTCTAAGGTAGGAACTGAATTATTTTGGGCAGTTCTCAAGGCTTGCACTTTCTGCTGTATATCATCTCTGATTTTCATGGCTTGTAGGTATTCTAGTTCTGCTCTTAGGCTTTTGATTTCTTCAGCTAGCTGTTCATCCTTAGGTCTGGAGGTAGATGGTCTCATACCATTTGGGTCATCATCTTCATCATCCCTTAGGGACTCTGCCTCTTCAAACCTCTCACTTGGGTCTAGAAAAGGGCGTTCTTGGAACATCTCTGACCTCATTCTCATACTACCACCCTGTTGCCTCTCATATGCACCTTGGATATCAGCTTCTGCACTTGAAAAATAAGGAGCATGCTGTCCTGATGGCCTAGGGTTATCTTGTATCTCATCACTTTTTCTGGGGGAGCTCTCATGACTAGCTGAGACAGTTCCCTTTCTTCTATACATCATTCTTTTTGTTAATGGTAACTCTTCAAATAGAGGATTTTGTTGGGATCTTCTCCCCTGCATATAAATTTACTTTGACCGGTTGGGAGATTACTTCGGAGTCGCCACCTATTGCTAGGAACTGTTTTCTTCTGAAAACCAGGGTTCTTCCACAAGGTTCCCCAGTGGAGTAGATTACTATTGCTGACTCAGATGGGTCACATATATATCACTGGAGATGATTAGATAGCCTTTTACTTCTCAGTCCCCAGTAGAGTCGCCAATTTCTGTTGACTTTGTCCCAGACTGGATGCTTATTCCCAGATATCCCTACAAGGTAGCCATCAGTGATCAACAGGAGCTCTGGGCCAGGGGGTCAACAGTATAGGAGATAGACTCTATATTTTATCTCCTCTTCTTCTTCAGGCTCTGCAAGACCTAGGGGGGTATTCCCTACTCAACATCCATGAGAATATGCATGCAAGGCTGGGATGTTGACAGAAAGCAGATAGTCCTCCTGTAAGTAGACCAAAACTGAAAGATAAGGGCAAAGGGGCTAGCTTTGGGCCTATTTGCAGTTGTAGACAGAGGACTGAGGATCCTAAACTAACTCTAATGTCCTAATGTTGGTTTTAGATTTTGCTTTGGAGTTTAAGTGTGGATGCAAAGCTGGATATGGTTATAACACAAAACAAAGCATGATTGGTGCCTATCCAGGGCCTGGAGTCAATAGACATACACCTCTGAATGATCAGCATAAACAACTAAAACTGGATTTCAAGGGGATCTATGTGATACCTACCTTACAGGCATCTCCCAATACAAAGTGTTAGGTTATCTCTACTTATGGTATCCCTACTGCAGTATATCCCTCCCAATGTTCAACCTGAAAACAGTTTAATCTATCCCTTGAATAGAAGTTAAAAGATCAGACATTCAACACAGGAATTCTATGCTCTAGAATCTAGACATTACCAAACATCCAGATTCAGAAGAAGGATACATGCAATACTGGAGACAGAATTAACACAACACATGCCAAACAGCATTTCTCATATAAGTTTAATCATGAAATCAGTGGGTTCATGCCAAAAACAAACAACAAGAGATACATAAACTCACAGGTAAACTGTACAGAGCAACCAGATCAGCTTGTCATGCATTACAGAGCCAAAATCATCAACTTTCAACAACCACAAATGAACAACACAACCTGCTTATAACAGCCAGGTAGGTGCTCAGCAATTAATTACAATGTTGACCAAAATTTCGCCAGATACACAGTATCATGAAAATGGCGCTCAAACACAACCGGATTGGCGCCCAAACTTGAATGCAGCAGGTAGGGGAGGAGACAGGAAGATTTCTCGAGCCCTGCGCTCCTGCCCGCTGATTGACACCTCCAGTCGGGTACAAGATCGACCCACGCCATCGCCCATACCTCTGCAACAATCGCCATTAATGGCGCACCAACCCGCGGCCTGGGGAAAAACACCAAACAGACCATCGCAAGCTTTTCCCGCCGAGACTCATCATCATGATATTTCGAATATGCAGGATCACATTATCCCACATGCACCCCGCAGCAACCTCCTTTGCACTTTATATACTAGGTCATGAGCATATATCATGTCGGTACTTTTGCTCCCGACGACACTAGTATAGACTTCATCATCATCATCCTCCAGCAGCATGATATCCTGTTGTTCGAAATATCACCCTGACGTCATCATGATATTTGAAATATAACCTTCATGATAATCGGAACAACCTGATCCTTCGGAGGAACATCCTCCTGCTGAGCTTATAACAAAAGTCTGGCCGATGAACATCCTGATGACGTCATCATCATATCCTGCTGACGTCATCATCATATCCGCCTACTGCGCACCTCCTCACATCCGGATGACGTCATCATCATGTTTGCAAATATCAGGAGGTCTCTTCAAGATGATCAGTTGTTAGAAATATGACCCCCGCGGACCTTGATGACGTCATCATCATATTAACATCATCATGATATTTGGAAATATCCTCCTGACGTTCAAATATCAGGTTGCACTGTAGCTCCTCTATAAGATCAGGGCGATAACTGAATATGATGATGCTACTTGAAAAGATCACCCTCAATAGATAACACGCGAAACCAGCAGGCGGATATCTCCTTAATACCAACATCATCATGATGTTCGAACAAACATATATCCGGGTGATATGAAAATATCACCCCCTCCTTTGCGAATATCATGATGCAGATAGGCAGAGAGAAAAATATCACCCTGATATCCTGATGACGTCAGCATCATCAGGATGAGAAACAAAGAACAAGAAATGATACAACATCATCAGGATGATATTGACTAAGATCATCCTGACGTTCCAAAATATGATGACCCTAGTGAATATCGGGTCGCAATTACAACTCTTCAACAACATCATCAGGATGATGTTAACCAAGATCACCCGATGATAAAAATATCACCCCAGCGAAATATCATGAAGGCAGAAAATATGATAACCTCCACAAGCAGCAGGATAATAACTGGAAATATGATGATGATGAACACGACCCTTAGGAAAAAACAAGTTAGGTCGAGCAATTCAAAGAATAAGCAACATCATCATCATGCTCGCGCAAGGTGATAAATGGAAGATCACCGGAGACTTTGAAACATCACCCTCGCAAGCAGATCAGGGCGCATTGTAGCTCGGCAGCATCATCATGATAAAAACCAAACATCACCCGACAGTTGAAATATGATGATGACGTTGAAAAACAAGTCGACGAGGAACATGATGATGAAGATCATCATCGAAGACAAGATGATGATGATGACCTCCCTCTCAGGAAAACATGATGCTGCAGTTGAAAAATGCTGAGGAGGTCCAACACTTAGAAAAAATGGGCAAGAAGATAAAGGCTTCAAATGAAGAAACCTCCTGATCATGACAAATCAACCCCTGGTCAAAATGAGTGTCAACAACATGAAACTCTAATTCACAATAATTTTCAAAAAAATCTATCTATAGACACCCAAAATTGACCTAGTCATTAGCATCAGTCTAACACATTTGAATAATTTCTCTATTTTCTTCCAAAATCATCTATTTCCTCTATTAATTAAATGAATTTATATTTATTTAATTAATTCATTATCCATTTCTTCTATTTATAATTAAATAATTTTTAATTATTTAATTATCTTTCTTTTCTCTCTATTTTAATTAAATAAATTTTATTTATTTAATTAAAATTCCATCTTAATCCTATCCTTATCCCACTTTCCAATTAATTAAATATTTATTTATTTATTTAATTAATTTCCCTCACATATTCCACCACATGTCGACATTTGTCCACCTCCAATTTGAAACATGTGTGGTACTACTTTTTTATGTACACATTCACATATGTAGTACTTTTTGTGTACACTATCACACCTAACTTTATTAAATAAAAGTATTTGTGTACACAATTACACATGTGCTTTATCCTCTTCTCTACACTTGTCCTATGCACATTCACCTATGATCATGAATTAATCTCAACCATTCACATAGCCACCTAATGTCCATAGTTGATCAACTCTTATTGAGTGTTATATATACACCCACTCGTTCTCATTTTTCATATCTCACCATATAGCATTCAGATTATTTTCTCAAGCATAGAATTCTCATTACCATCCATTAAGCATTTTGAGCAATCTCATCCATCATCATGGCAACTTTAGCACTTATGAAATTGTCTACAATTGAGAATCAATCCACAAATTTAACAAAGGAATCAATAATCTAGGTGATTTGCTTTCAATTTGTTTGCATTTTGTGTCGTTTAGATGGATTCTTTGAAGGTGGTAGGATTAGGTTTGATTTTCTTTGTTTAATCATCCTAACCTAAATTTTCCTACTCACACATTTCTGGCACGCCTGGTGGGACCCACGTCCTTGATTTGACATCTTTTTGTAAGTTTTTTTGTGAAGTCAGATTTTGTAGGTTCTGAACGCTATTGGTCTATAGAAAATCACAATTGTAGCCCAAATCATCGCAATTAGTAGAAAAGAGAGTGCAATTGATCAATAGAACATTGCAGTTGGTCAAAATTCAGATGCAATTGCATTGTAGAGCATCACCTTTGGCTTTTTTAGCTGTAATTGGTATTAGGGTTTTTTCTATTTTGTAGATCATCGTAATTGATCAGAGCCGAGTGCAATTAAAGAACATAAAGTGGCAATTGGCCTAAATTCATGCACATTTGGTCGGTAAATCATCACATCTGGTCATTTTTCATACATAATTGCAATTCAGATCATCATGGTTGGTTATTTTCATACGCATTTGGTAAATTTCATTTCCGCTTGATTTCGTTGGCATCTAATCATCTCTTTGTGTAGCATCTTATTCGTTGTTCAAAGAAAGGAGGTTTTGAAACTACTAATCCATTGGTTGCAACATCAATTAGTTCAAGATATATCATTTTTATCACTAATTTAGGAACATTTAGATTTGGTGCTTAAAAGGAACCATTGTTTGCTCCGTGTTATTTTATCTTTTTTGATTACTTGTGTATGTGTGTAACCCAAATTTAATAACAAAAGTATCCTCTCCCCTTGCCTATCAAATGGATCTTGGGTGTATGAGAACTTGTTATTATCTTTAGAGGGCCTGCCTTCCCAGTGTGAGAAGGGGTATGACCCAAGCGGTAACAAGCTAAAGCCAAGCTCTTCCACGCTGCTATATAAAAAGTGCTTGTGTCAAAAGCCACAAACAACAGGTGCTATTATGTTACACTGACGAATGTTTCCCCCAAAACCTCATTGAGCGTAACCTCTTTGGGCTAGGAAGCCTCCATTAATGGAGTGAATCACTGCACGTGTAGCCACCTAAACAGATGCCCATACTAGCAACCTTTGTGTAGTAGCCAAAAACCCTCTATCTATTAATACAAGAGGATAGAAGCTTAGGCCTCCCATAGCTGTCCCATATTTTTGTGGCTTATGGTAGAGATAGCAAAGTATCATAATGTTTGCGAGCCTTGTGGACTTGGAACTTGGTGTGCTTGGGAAGTGAGTGCACTGTAAGGGGGAGCCTGTGCCTCAAGTTCTTGGAGCTATAAACCATAAGTAGATGCGGATGGGTAAAACCAAGTAGGAACTCAATAGATATAGTCCTTGCCTAGCCTAGGGTGTACATGCTTGTGAATGTTGGAGGGATTGTTTGCTTACAATCATCATTTTTCTTGCCAAACCCACCTAAAACTACAATTGAACAAAAGAAACTCGCAATTGAGCTATAAAACCTCACATCTATCAAAAACATATACGCAATTAAACAACATAAACTCGCAATTGGTCCAAATTCCTACGCAATTGGTCTTTGCTATACCCTGCTGCTAAAAAACCCTGTCAGCCACATTTGCAAATTGTCATATGCAATTGAGCAGCAGTCCATCGCAATTGTCAAAATCCCAACCATAATTGAACATCAGTCTATCACAATTGGCTTATCCTTGATCAGAATTGAATTATCAGTCGTTGCAATTGGCTTATCCTGCCTTGTAATTGGTTATCTTCAGATAGTATCCAGAATTTCTGCTAAAACCATCATTCCCCTTGTTGTCTGAGCAGCATTTCTAGTCTGTAAGTTTTATCCTAAGCATTTCCCAACGTAGTCTCCATAGCAATCACCTTGTTGAGCCTAAAACCATCATATCTTTTAGACTTTAGGGCCTTCACATCCATTGAGACTCCCAAAACAACAACCTAAACCAATCATCCAAAACAAATTATGGGATTTTTGTAGCTGAAACCATCACTTAGGTCTGATTATCATCATCCTTTAGCATTCTATCCACTAGTAGATAAACAGAAATAAATGACTAAAAAAACTACCAAAAATTGGTCATGTGATCAGTAGTTTGGTCATGTGACCATTGGTAGTTTATTGCCGGTCATTTATCTCGTGACCAAATTTATGACAAAACAAATTTTAGTCATTAATTTGGTAGTAAAATTTGGTAGTATATTTAATCATTAATTTGGTAGTATATTTAGTCATAAATTTGGTAGTATATTTAGTCATCAATTTGGTCGTATATTTGGTAATTTGGTAGTATATTTGGTAATTTAGTAGTATATTTAGTCATCAATTTGGTAGTATATTTAGTCACATGACCATTGGTAACTCCTGGTGCCTTAATTTCTCATACTATCTGACCATTCAACATTTACAAACTATTTTCTATTTTGAGCAATTTCTATATCCAAGGTTGACTTGATGATGCTATAGTATGGTAAGCTTTTACTAGAGTTCCAGTGCAAGTTTTGGGATATAACATTTGTTATTTGTTAAGGTACCTAATTGGTAGAAAAATAGGGTATTTCTAGGTACTATTCGTCCCAGAATTAGATTCAGAATCAAAATGCCTATGGAATTGGGCACAGTTGGGATTGTTTGGGCCTAAAATGGTGTGGAATCATTGAGGTATGAACCTCGGTGACTCCAGGATAGACGTGGCATTTTGAAGAAGTTTCTATGACGATTCTAGAGGCAGGTAATGTTTTCAATGCACTTTAAAAAAAAAATTACATGTACAAACAAGCTACAACATGCTAGAATTAAAAGATTGATTCAACATCATGATAAAGAAAGGTAATCTGCATTTAAAAATATAATGCAAATATATATATATATATATATATATATATATATATATATATATATATATATATATATATATATATATATATATAGCAAGTTATAAGATATCAGAACTGTCTAAGAGTATATATATAAATATAATAAAAAATGTCATAGTTGTCTAAGAGTTTCCAACTCTTTCAAATACACCATGAAAATCAAGATCCCTAAACAACACATTCAAAATACTGCATAAAGCAATGGGTCAAGATGTCTAACAACAAGTACATGATAAACATCAACTATGTCATTTTTTGCAAATATTTTAGTGGCCACTGTGTCAAGGTTCTTTCTTTCTCTTTGAGACAGACAGCTCCATCTATTTTGTCTTCATAAGCAAGTTGTATGTTACTGGTGACCTTGAAAATATTTACATTTGCATCTCCTATTCCTAACAAGTTGACTCCATGTACAATAGATAGTGAGTGAATACCCAATGCCCACAGCAACACCATCACATAGATCCAACACCCTAACTTTATCACCTTCTTGGAGTTTATCAATACATATCTGTAAAAACAAAAACAAATACAAATTATATTGAAATATATAATAATTATTATATAGGTAAGGATTACCCTTATTTACATAATAAAACAACCATTACTTATGTTGGAACAAAATTTTAAAACCCTAAAATTTTGTTAATTCTCGCCATTATTCCAAATAAACTATTCTAATGTCTCACCTGTTAGGACCTCTCAAAAATTTTGCACATTTCCATCCTACTTGATCTTTTCACTTGTATATGACCATTTCTTAATAGACATTCATGCCAAAATTTTATGCCATTTATTTCCCAGGGTCACATAACATGGTCATTTTGAGGAGTATGCAGTTATTCTTAATTATTTTTGTGTTTTTGCAGTTTATCACAATCTCACAGGTCATCCTCATTGTCTTGGCAGCAGTGCGGGAACTAGAGCAACAAGAATCATGTATACCACACTCTCGTTGGAAACATACAAGTTGTTCACGACATGGTGGTAAGAAGGGCTTGGTCAACCATGTTACCATAATCTTGCAGGTCATCCTCATTGTCTTGGCAGCAGTGCAGGAACTAGAGCAACAATAATCATGTATACCACACTCTTGCTGGAAACATACAAGTTCTTCATGGCATGCTGGTAGGAAGGGCTCAGTTAACCATGTATTCTACGGTCCCTTAGAGATCTCACTTGGTTGCAGCTTGGCGATAAGGAAGAGAGTTTAATATAAACTGGTCCCATGGTCCCACATTGTTCTAGCAAGTTGTTCATGGCATGGCAATAGTAAGTGTCCAAGTTACCAGGCTCCCGCGATGGATTTCAAAGAACATTTGTGGCAAGGCGGTAAGCAATAAAAGTTGGCAACATAATCACCCCACAATAATGAGAATAGGCACTTGCGGGTTGATGGTAATGGAAGAAAATGGAATAAAGGGGTCTATAAGCCCTATGATCCTGCTTTGTTTGAGCATAAGGGCTGAGGGTTGGCGGTAATCAAGAAAAGTGAACAAAAGGCATTGAAGCTTATCTCCATCCCATGACCAATTTAAACAAGCTCTGTGATAGTGCAGTAATGATAATAAATGAGTAAATATACTCAGTAGGGTGTGCAATTACCAAGAAATTTAAAGATCTTATCATTTCATCGATCGTTGGATCAAATTTGATCAAGGGCTTATATTTGAAATGAATTGAATGTTGAGATTTTATAATCTTGTGGCACAAACCAAAAATAATGGTGGAATGATGAACATTCTGGCTCGATAAAATCTTGAAATCTCTCAGCATTTTCTCAGTTTAGAGATTGCATATTGGTTTGGAGAAGGTAGCTAGTTCAGTCTGTTCTTAGCAAGCTTTGAATTGTTCAAGTAAGCCCATCTCTACATTCTCTGCAAGAAAGTTTGAATAATCTTTTCTCTATTTCAATTCTCCATGCATTTCCTTGAGTTACAAAACCCTAGTTTGTATAATGGCACCCAAGAAGTATGAATCCACAAGTAAGACCAGTAAGCTTGACCCTGCTCCTAAGAAATTATCACTGCAACAATCTTTTCTAGATGTTTTACCCAATTCAATTGACAAAGGTCGAAAGAAAGTATTTAGGGATGTTGCTGAGGGTTGTATGGATGCCATAATTCCCATTTCTGGGTAGAAGCTATTTTGGTACTTCTGTCAGAAGAAGGATGGTCAGGGACCGGTGGGCAATCCATGGAAGATGGATTTGGCCAAGCTAATTGTTCAAAATGTATTCATGGATGTGGAACTAATTTGTACTCTGGCACTGCACTACCACCTGGCTACTAAAATAGTAAGGTTGCCAAATGGATCTTCTCTGTTGAGAATTGAGGAAATTCTATAATTGACTGTTTTATGTTGAACAAACAATCTCTCACCAAAATTGACCTACAAAAGGTTGAACAAGAATACAAAACTTTGAGAAGAACACTCAGAAGTGATGAGCTATTGATATTTATGAGAAGAGGTGCAAACAACAAGATAGTTGATATTCCTTCCAATGCAGTCAAACCATTCTCTGTGAAAGATTTATCAGTCTATTTCAGATGGATCTATTATGCATTGTGCCAAGTACTAGGAATTGATGATGATTAGAGGATGCTAGTTAATTTGATGATGATGGCTATGAAGATACAAAATTCAGAGGTGAACATTGAGTATGATTTTACCTCATATCTCAAAAAGAAAATACATGATGGATTCATCAGTGTGAAGGAAGATAAGAAACCCATGAACTTAAAGTTTTATTGTTTGGTTTGCCACCTGATCCTATATCAAAATAAGAGTAAATGGTTAAGTAAAATGCACATCAGCATGATTAATAGGACAAGGCAAAGAATGCCTACTCAATGTTGGTGTTACATGTGGGACTCTCATTGCCAGACTGGTAACTACAATTTATTTCATAATGAATTTTCTATGAAAATAATGAATTCTTTTGGTAATTGGGTCCCTAGATTGTCACTAGAAATTAGGGTAATTCTAAGACCTCTTGCACATAAACTAGAGCAAGGTCATACTTTCAATTATGATGATTGGTTCTTCCTACTAGAGCACACAATAATCAGGGTATATGATTGCCCCCAAGCATCTCACAAATTACCAAAGTTTGTTTCTGACAGAATTGCTTTCTTGGAATTCATGTGGTAAATGATATGGAGGGAAAAGGAAGTGATGAAAAAGTAGAAGAAAGGCACCTTTTTGCCTGATACCACTATGTTTGGAGATTGGTCAATTGGTTTGGACACTCTTGAGGAGCTATAGGCCTATTTGAAGGCCAAGTTCTCTTTGGAATATGGTGTTGAAAGAGTTTGTGATCCTGAAGGTCATATGAACTTTGTGAGATAAGTGATCTTGACTAAGATGGGCATCTCCCATCAAATTCTTTATGATGAGGATGTGATAAGGAACCTAGTTACTTTTAATGAAGTATATGACTAGAAGAGGAAATGGGAGATCCTCAAGAAAATTGAAGATGACAAAAAGGAAAAGAATCCAATTTTTGAAGGATTTTTTGCTGAAGAGAAAGATCTTTACAATGATTGAAATTTTTGAAAGTATTTATGCTAAATCTAAAGTACAGCCTACCAAGGCTACCAAACTTCCAGTGAAGAGGACTGCAGGAATTGAGATTCATGATCTTGCCCCTGATGTCATATCAGTTCAAGATCCACGGATCCCTAAATCACTACCACATAAAAGGCAGAGAACTGAACGCATGTCTCCTTTGGTCCCATATGAGATGTCTGAGGGTGTGGGGGATACTAATGAAGTTGAAAATATTTTGACACAATTGCATGATGGAGAGGAAGTTGATCAACCATTTGTTGGTCAAGAAACTAATGCACACAAGCCTGAGGCTAGGATGGAAGAACAAGCCCAAATTGATCTAGAGCTATAGGAAGATGAAAGGGTGGTGGCATCATTGAGATTTATTCAAGATGATGATTTCATCAAGACTCTAGAGTTTTGAGATTTATGGTTAAAAATGAAGATGAAGGAATTTGATGAAAAGGTGGAAATCAATAAGATGGGTGCTAATGAGTCTTAGTATGATCAAATAACCACCCGAACAATCCAAGAACTAAAAGTTGATGAAATCAATGTGACTCTTGAGGAAGCAAGACAAAATGTTCCTGAAGAGTAACATGCTGATCATCCTAGGTCTTGAATTGAAAAAGGTATTCTTGCTTGACCAAGTTAGGAGTCAAGATGACCCTAATCTTGTGTCTGAATTTGATTATGAAGAGGGAATGAGTGGATGTGGTTTCAACTCAAAGACAAAGACTTTTTCCATATGGACAAAATAGAAGAACACTAGTAAACCAAGGTTGCTAGATGTTGTTCAAGAAATGAGGGGATCTGTTGTGGTGAAAACCTTAAGAAATACTTCAGGAACTAAGGCCTCTACTTTCACAGTCCATTCTACCATGTTCACCCATGTAGTTGTAAAAAAAGTTGGAAAAAAATTGCAGGATTATGAGAAAACACAACAAGACACGAATGATGAAGTGAATAGGTTGTTCATTGAAAATAGGCAATTGAAAAAGCAATTGTAAGATGTGGGTTCTTTCCAGAGTCTGGTAATAGTTCCATATCAACCTTTTGTGCCACCAACAACTAGTGATGTCATAGTGATAATGAAAGAGTTTAATGCTTTGAGAACAAAATTTGAAAAAGAAGTTGAGGACCTCAAGAAGAAAAATGAGGAAACAAAAAATGAGGCAAGGATCAAGGTCCTTGAAGTCTTTGAGAAAATTTTGGAATACAAGATAAAGTTGGTTGTGGATAAACTTGGGGATGTACATGATTGCTACTCCATGTTATCTCAGGCCATTAAACAATTGCAAGCAAACTTTTCTATTTTGGAGCCACTGTACAAGAAATGGCAGCCTTCCTTGCACAATTTAGGCATGCTTTGTAGGATACTTCAAAGAAATCCTGATGCTATTGCTAAATTGAAGCCCACAGAGCATACGGTGACTATGATCATTGAAGAGCATCAATATGCTAGTAGTGAAGACAAAAGGATGCAGGCCAAACTTGAATCTTTTTCTACTTTCAAGCATCAATTTATCCCCTCTATTCTGATAGAGGAAAACAAACTAGTTAAAGGCCTTGATACTTGGAAAGTAGAATTTAGATAGTGTCTGTGGTTATGGAATTCTTGAAAAAGGAGCAAGATATATATAATTTGAGCTTTAACGTGATTTTGGATAGGGTCATAGCCCTAGATGCGGGATATGGAAAATTTGTAATTGATGTTAAAGCTATGTTGGATAAAAGATGGAAGGACCATCAAACCAATTTTCTCTGAATTTAGGAATTCAAATAGCCCAGTGACCTTACATCTGATAAGTGGGAGCAGACATAGTTGAAAGATTGATGTGCAACTATAGGTTCAGGTACAGAAGGAGCAACGAGCTGTTTTGTTGGCATCAACATGGAGAACAAGGACAAAATTTTGACACTTTTTTGTGATAATAGACAGGGGCACAACACACTTACCAGATACTACAACATGGATATGAGTACCTTGCTAGGCCTGAGGGCATGGGTGCTCTATGATGAATAACAGATTCAGATCTTGGTTAACTTGCTTATGCCTTTAATTTCTCTTTATTAAACATGTTTAGTTATAGTTGTGTTGGTTCAGGCCCGAAGCTTGTTGCTTTCCATATTTATAAGGGAAACCAAGGCCTAGACAATCATCATCTTTATGCAAGATAATTTATATATTCCAATATTATCTATCCAATCATATTTCAGATTCAAGACATTACACTTCTATGATAATTTAATATTATAATTGGTAAGGATGGTTAACTTTGTGGATATGTATGGTGTTCTAATTTTCTGTTAATATTCAAATTCATAAGTTGTTTGATTGTCTCCATATTGGCTATTTCTAGTTATTCAAATCAATAGATTTATCAAGGCACATTTGTTGTCATTGTGTGGATGCTTTTAATTCATTTTTATTAGAAGTTGATGTAATTCCCTTTAAGTGACTTACATTTATTGGTCTCTCTCTAGAGTTAAATCCTTTAAAGTAAATCATACTGGTGGGTTTTCCTTCAAATAGAATTAAAACAACTTACTTGAATAGTACTTACTTGCATGTGTGTGTTAAAACAACAATGACTACCATGAAAGACATAAAAACAATAAATAGCACTCACCTCAATTCCAGTACCACTACTACTACTCTGAATATCATGCAGATTCTCATCAACACATTCAACATAATCACTATCATCATTGTCCTCAAGTTGTGCAGCTTTGTAGAGAGCTCTATTGATAGGGTCTTTTTCTTTTCATTCTGCTTTCATATAATTTCTCTGCATGTGGTTTAATCATGATGCAAAAATTAATATAAGTTAAGTAAAGAATGCAAAAACTATAATTTTTTGTTCAAAATAACCATCTTCTTCCACTCTTAAATGACTAAGTCTTGGGTATGTTGTGATATTCTTCCTTTATTGTAAGCAATAGATTCTAGTTTATATGAGGATTCTTATAGTCATGAGCATAAGATTTTCAACAAGAAGGGACAGTCCCAGTCCTTCATATGATAAGGAAGATAGTAAAAGTTGTAAGATGGAAGTCCATATCTCTGTTTTAGGATAGTCCATAGCATGGAAGGTATAGGAGAAGATAAAGAGATGCAACAAGTAATAGGGTTTCACCAAACAAAGAGAAGAGATAAAGGGCACTATCAAAATCATTAGACAGTGACCAAGAACCCTTGGAATGATAGTAACAAAGCAAATATGACAGCCTTGACTTTAGGACCAGTGATTAAAAGCTTTACTAAGACATACTCAAAGTGACTGTCTAGAATGATAGAGTTAAATGTCATAAACATGACAAGGACAATAATAATGAAGTGAATCCTCAAGCAAAATTGTTTGAAGTAGAACCTAGTAAATTGCAGTATTACATGTTTCTTTTGGTTGTGTAAGTAGAATAGTGAGACAATTCATGATAACGATTTATGTAAACCATCAATGCTAAGGTTATAATGGCTAGAATTGTCGTATTGCACATTGAGGGTAGGTTCATTCTTTGTTTATAGTATCCAAGAGCTATGATAACTATTGAAGTATCCAAAAAATGCAATCAGAAGGAAGTATAACAAAAACATGTTACAAGTTTACCCAATAACAAGTACACGAAATGAAAGGATAGTGTAATAGAGCCTCTTACCTCATCTACATCCATAATATTATGCTCATTCCATGTAGAAACTACAGGCTTAATGGAGGAAGCCAACTACGACAATTTCTCAGTGAGACTGTGTAAGCAACTCATTATATGTTGGTACCCTTCATTTGAGTTGACATGATCTACATAGGCTCTTACTGGGTGTCTAATAGATGGCTCTAAAATCTCTCTTGACAAACTAGATTTCCACTTCATACTATTGTTAGATTTACTAGGATCTAGTGCTGCCATATAATTGAGCATATCTTCCACACTTGCTTCTCTATTACTATTTTCCACCTAAAATACAATGTCAATATCAACATATAGTCAGTTTAATAAAAAATTAAAATAAATAACCAACGTAAATTGAACCAAAAAGCCATACCCTTACTCCAAGTTTGTCCATTTTGCCCTGTAACCCACCTCAGCCAAATGTATATCCAGTTGCCACATTATCTCTTGCTCTCTTTCCTTTATAACTCTTTGTCAAATACTCTTCAGAACACATATTTTCTTTTGATGCCTCCCACTATTTGGGAGATAGAGGGGATTCTAACCTCTCTTTTCCCTCCAAGATTGTTTTTCTACAATTGTATCTATAATTGTTCATCAAAAGTCTTATCTTTTGCTTGTAATATCTTCTAGAGATTTGTCCACCAGTAGTCTCAAAAGCATTTTCCTTTTTTTGTATAACATTTTCCACACTTCGTGGATCTTGCTCTACAAAATTTGATTTGCAAATATCTAAATGGACCCTACATCTCACACCCAACTTAGAGGCCCACCTTGTAGCATTTCTCCCAATGGGCTCACTATCTCTCGATACCTCAACCAAGAATGGCTTCTTGCCTTCTAATATTCTTTGTTTTGCATTCCTCTCTGTAGATTTGTATAAATCTTGACTCAATATTTTTCTTTTGAAAAAAGTAGGTACATCTATTAAACCACTAGCAATATTTTTGGCTGATCCACTAGTTTCATCAAAAGTTGTAGTAGGCACATCAGATGCAAGTGGTCTCTTCTCATGACTTTCATTAATCAGAACTTCATCGTCCTTGGCCACATCAGGTGTGTCATGAGTGGGTAGATCAGTACTAGTCTTTGTAGATTTCACTTCAAACACATCCTTTAATCTTGAATAAATCATCTACAGATCACTTACTGTTCCTTTCCTCTCATTGTTTTCAATAATCTCTCTTAGACTCTGTGCTAAGAGATCATCACAACATTGCACATCACCATGTGCTATATCAGGTTACACATCACCATGTGCTATATCAGGCTGCACATCACTATGTGTTATATCAGGCTACACATCATCACAACTATTCTTTTCGCC
Source organism: Cunninghamia lanceolata (assembly GCA_027924645.1). Taxonomy (NCBI): domain Eukaryota; kingdom Viridiplantae; phylum Streptophyta; class Pinopsida; order Cupressales; family Cupressaceae; genus Cunninghamia; species Cunninghamia lanceolata. Next base: position 612,579 of record BSBN01001034.1, read on the forward strand.
AACTGCATTTGTACTTGAATCCCAAATGCGTTGGCTTCTACGAGTTGGCAGAATTATATCTTTACTTTCCTTTTGTTTTCTCCCTACATTTTCTTTTCACTCTTTTTCTTTCCTATAAAACAAAAAAATTATCATATTATGTCTTATATACATAAACCTCTTGCCTATAAAATTTCATAAACACAATTAAACAAATAATATACTACTTAGTGGATTTACAACTTGCATGTTTGTCAAACCAAGATGTGATAAATATTTACTATTCTTTGCCAAACGTTCTTTATGAAAGTGCTCATAATCTGTTAGTGGAACTTTAACAACATGATCTCACTATCATCTAAATTGTGCCTCAAACTCCTTTTGCTCATTTCCTAAAGTCTAAATAAATAATAATATATAAATCAACAACTTGAATCAGTAGAACAAGAGTGAAATATAAACAAAGCCATTATTTTTAGTCAATTAGAACATATAAACAGATGCAATCATAGTATATAAGGATTTCATTTCCATTTGAATGATATAGTATATAAGGATAGTCCCCATATGAAATACATTCATAGAGCATATAAGATGCATTCTTAGAAATTAGAGGAGACAGTCTATGACAAGTGACATGACATAGGATGATAGCATATAAGATGCATTATATGGAGGAGCAAAAATTTAGTAAGTAAATGTGGCACACAGATTGAAACCCAAAGGAAAATCTATTTGTTTATCCTTCTATTTGAGAAGAAACTAATTGCCTTTCTAATAGTGTGAATCATCATTATTTCTACTTATATAATCCTCATTATTTCTACTTATAAAATCCTCATTATTTCTATTTATATAATTCTACAGAAACTCTAAACACACAAATGTAAGTAAACAAAAACAGTCAATATGTGCTTTAAAAATGAGTAATTTATTTTTGGAACAAATATAGCTAGTTATATGAATGACCTGTAACAAGACAAGAACTAGAAAAAAAACAAAAAGTAGAGCTCAACACAAGAGATTACCTTGAAAAACCCAAAGTGGAAGAAATTCTTGTACACTAATGCCCTTTCTTATCTTGCTGCTTCTATACTACATTTTACAAGCTCACTATTTTCTTGATGCCTTCACTAATCATCTGCATTGCCAACAAGATCAGAATCCTGATCACTCATGTATACATTTGCTTGATTTTCTTCCTCATCCTCATCTATGTCATGCAATACATTCTCTCTCCCAATCTCTTCATTGGTAATTAAAATATCTTCTCCAAACACTCCATCATCATCTTCATCCACTACTTCGAATGTTTCTTGTAAATTAACAGATTGCCTATCAGACATTATATCAACAGCTTCCATGAATTTTTGTTTTGAATGAGACTCTGTTTGAATGACATACGACTATCCTGGGCTTCTTACATAATCAATTAGAAATGATTGGTTAATTTGAAAAGGGAAAACATAAGGCTCATCCCTCTCTGATAAAAATTGTCATGTATTTGCACGTATAAATCCATACTCATCAAAATGTACTGCGGATGGTTAGATCCACTTACATTTTAATAATATAGGACTATTTTCACCAAAATCTACTTGAATAATTTCTTGGATGAATCCAGTATATAATTTCTTCTCAGTTTTGTGAAGAAATTCAGCACTTACAACACAATCACAATTTGTCTTTCCTTTGTCTTTTTCCTCCACTCTTAAATGGCTACCATAGGCCCACATTCCACTAAAACACATAGCCCATAAATGTGGAGGTTGTGAAAGCTCACTTTCCTCCATTGTTATATCTTGACCTTCTTTTGCATCAATAACTACATTAGCAATCCATTCTTCAAATTTTGGAAAAGAATCACCTCCCAACAAATCATGACATCTGCACTTTTGAGGTCGATGTTGCATCCAACTTTGATTCTCTTCTTCATATTTTCTACATAGAATATTAATGTGCAAATAGTAATATTAATAATATAAATGTGTAAATAAATAATTGTGTAATTTTTTTTAACCTATGCCACTTATCGAATGAAGATGTGTTTTGAAGAATAAAGGCATGTATTGAACTTCTTTCTTGATGTGAATGCTTGAAGCGACATCCATTACCTTCTAATACTTCACTTGCAACTCTCTCATCTTCGTCATCATCCAATACATGTCGATTGACATTTTTAAAATCTTTCATATATTCTGTGCAAAATCCAATGGCCTCTTGCATTGAATATCCCTCAGACATGCTGCCTTTTGGTTTTGCCTTGGTACAAACAACTTTTTTCAAAACCTTCATATATCATTCTATAGGATACATCCATCTCATTCTTACTGGACCACAATGCTCTAGTTCATATTCTAGATGTATCAAAAGATGCATAGAAATGTTAAAGATTGTTGCTGGAAATTCTCATTCCAATAGACAAAGGACTTCAACAACCTCCTCCCTCAAACTATCAAAGTTCGAAGGATCTAATACATGTGAACTCATTCTCTTTAATATTAGGCCTAACCTTAAAATTGCCAATCTTGGCCCCTTTGCCAAACCTAATATATTTACCACAATAGGTAAAATATTTTTGATTATAACATGATAGTCATGGGTCTTTAGGCCTCTTAAGCTATTAATGTTAGTTTGGCTTCTAATAGTACTACTTACATATCCAGTGGGAAAGCAAGTTTGAGACATCAATTGTAAGAATTGTGCACATTGTTCCTTTGTCTAGACATAAGGAGCACTGGGTTTTCTATATTTTGAATCATATTTTTCAACCCAAAGATTTTGACAAATCTTTAGTTCTCAAAAGTCTTCACATGATGAAATAGTATCAAAAGCATCAAAAAGAGTTTCTATAATAGCATAGGCTATATTTTTCTCAGTATGCATAAAGTCAACAGTATGCCTAATGGCTATATCCTTAAAGCATTGCAACTTATAGAATATGCACAACTGTTTTACACCACTTTCATTACATGGATCATAGCTACTACCAGAAATCCCACCATTTTCAATAAATGACATTCTTTTTTTTCCATTCTCAATAATGTAATCACCTGTTATTAGCAAAGGTGCTTCACGATTCTCTTCTTGACCATTGAAACGTGTTTTTTTATCGATGATATGGGTGACCCACTTTAAGGTAAGCACGATGTCTAGAATAAATACACTTACGCAAACTTCTTGAGTGCCTTGCGAAATCCTTAAAGTTGCAAGCAGGAAAGCCATGGTATCCATGAACAGTGAGACCAGACAATGTACCATATGCAGGAAGATCATGAATCATAACCAATAAGGAAGCTCTTAAAGTGAATTTGATTGAATGACCATCACTTAAAGATTGAATTGCTTCAATAGATAGGCATCTATTGTATCTGAAGTCACACTTTTCTTTCCTGGTATAATCAATGATAGAATTAAGAAAAATGGTTTAGTTGCTAACCATGGAGGCAAGTTATAATTTATTAAAAACACTAGCCAAGTTGACCATTTAGTACTTTGATATGAGAATGGGTTCACCCCATCTAGAGACAAACCCAACCTTATATTACGAGGATCTTGAGACAAATCAAGCCATCTATTATCAAATTCCATCCACGTCTTAGAATTAGGCACATGTTGTTTTCCATCAATGCTCTTATTTTGGGCATGCCACTACATAAGTTCAGCAATGTCTCTGTACCTATACATTCAAAGTAATCATTGGATTATCAAAAAGTGGTGAAGAACCTTTCTAGGAACCACAACTAATTTCAACCCTTTTCTATACCTTGCTTCATGACATTTTAGACATTCACTCACTTGCAAGATTTTTGTGAAATAATACACAACCATTAACCCATGTGTGGATGTTTGCATACCCCAAGCTGAGCTTACTAATCTTCTTTTTACATTGACTTCATTTTGTTGGCAATGTGGAGTCAATTGATAACAACGAACTTAATAATGCCAATAATTGATCTACACTCTCATTTGTCCAACCATGCACCACTTGCAAGTTAAGAATTTGAAGGATTGTTGTCAAATGACTTAACTTGCAATTAGCATACACAGACTTTAAAACATCCTCCATTGACTTGGCCTAATCATCGTTTACACCCTCATTCAACATTCTTTCAACTTCAAACCCTTCGTCTAACATTTCTACCTCTTCATCTATGTTCGGTGCCACTTCATCTATGTTTGTTGCCTCTTCATCTCTCACAGTCTGTAATTCTATCATATCTTCATAATAATTATAAGCCCAAGGGCTTATACCACTATGCCTATATCTTATCATATGTTGATAAATCACATTTATTTTTCTCACCCTTCCACCAAGATAGTCATTACATGGACATGGATATTTTCCATTTCCCTCTCTTTGGCTACTCTCTCATCATATGCATGATATTGATCCATAGTCAACCTTCGACGCAGATCCATCTATAATATTGTGCATTCCAGTATTAATTTAGTATAATAAGCTATCCTACACCTAGAAGGCCTTTAAATATAAAATATTAAAAGGTAACCTTCAATCATGCATATGGTCAGGCTAGGATAACCTTTCCTTTAGTTTGGGCTAGTCATCATGTAGGGAGATCATGCAGAGTAGAGGTGTGGTTTTCTTTGAGTTCAAGGATAAGTTAAGGGTCAACTTCAAAAATACTGAAGATAACATTTTCTTTTGAGTTTTCAAGCTTCAATCATGAAAATATCTCCTGGGGGGCATCCACAAGTAGCTTCCCCAAATATCATGAAAATATTAGTTCACTTTTGGCAATGAGGGTTTTGAATTACCTTTGAATTTGCTACATAGTGCGTCCCCAAATTCAACTTTGCTATAGAGGGCCTCACCGACTTCAAATTCATGATAGAAAACTCCAAATTTCTTGCCTACCTTTTCAAAAGTCTCCAAGTCCTCTCCAAACAAGCTTTATCACCCATGCAAGCAGCTCCTACACTTATATGCATCTAAAACATTTTTTCAGGTACATGCATTAGATAGAGTAAGTGCTTCAATCGTGTCCATGAGAATAACAAACATCAATAGCAATTCAATTTCATTCCCATAGAAGAAAAGAGGAGATCATTATCCATTCAAAGAGATGCCCTAATCACAGTCACCAAAGTGGGTTACAACAGTAGAGAAAAGATAGTGGAATATTGACAGTCTTTTTGCATCCAAATGTGAATTATGTGAAAACTATGTCATATATCAATAACAAAAGTAACAAAGAGGATTTTTTACAATCAAAAGTCTATGAATAGAATCTTCAAGTTTATCAAAATCAAGCTAATAAGCTATGTGATAGTCATGGCAACAAATGGACAAAGGGAATGTGACTACGACAAATTTTTGCATACAAAGGACAGCCATCATCAATGATATCTTTGTATTAAGGAATTTGTAGGCAAGTTCATGACAGGACAACAAAGACCAATTCATGTATGAAGCAATGAACAAGGTTTTCATGACAAAGGTTACTGTCAAAATAGCAATAAGAGACAGTAAAGACAGTGAAGAGCAGATTTAAGGAATGAAACAAATCATGGAATAGTCTTGCATTCTCAACAACAAGCTTTCATTCTCTATTTTGTGACAGTTATTTTGAAAATACAATCATCTTTCAAAGGTTGAATCACACACACAAGGGCAGTGTCTAAGTCACAAGTTGAAGACAATCAAATTCCTTCATGCCAAGGTATTCTAAGTATAAATCATGAATGGAAAAAGTAGAACTTTATCAATAAAGAACCATGAGACCTCTTTATACAGTCATTGAAAGAGATAGAACAGTCACTAATGATAGAGCACCAAGCTTTCAAAGATACAAAACTTTAGAGCAGGCTAAGAGAATAATAGAGGTATGTGGAAAACCCTACCTCTGCTTCATAAAACCATTTATTATCTGTCATCTATTTGTCGTCTATCTGCCATCTATAGCTAGAAATCCCAAAATTCCCTTCTTTCTTCATTCACACGATGATCTCAAAACTATTTCCAAACTCAAAGAATTGTGGCCATGAACAATCTTCTCCTATTTGACTACTGATACCCTATTCTTGGCGGCCATGAACAATATTCTCCTATTCAACTACTCATACCCTATTCTTGGTGGTCATTAATAATCTTCTCCTGTTTGACTACTTTGCATACCCTATTCTTGGTGGCCATAAACAATCTTCTCCTGCTAAACACACAATCTTTGCTTCTTCATAGGTTTCACCTTTTGTTCAAAATTCATAAACACACAATCCCTCCATTATTTCCCTCCAAAACTAAAGTGAAAGAAAAAAGAATAGAGGAATTTATTTAGTCCTTTATTTAGTCAATTTTATTTGTAGTTGTGTTTTTTTGCCCAATGACCAAATTAGTCATTTATTTAGTCATTTATAGCTGTGTTACAAAAAATTTTAGTCACGTGACTAAAATTTTTAGTCACCTAGTCATTTATTTTCCATATTTCTACCAATGATCCAACAATAATTGATCCCTTGAGTTCAAGAGTCTATCTCTAGGGGTACCTTTTATCCAAAGCCAAAGCAACAACCAAGCAACTAGCCAATTAGCCAAGCATCCAAACAACAATCCAATCAGCTAAGACATCCAATTAGTAATCCAACTAGCCTATCAACCAAATTAGACCATATCCAAAGCTACTAAAACAAAAACCTAATCCAAAAAATCAACCTAGCAAATCAAAACATCCAAGCAACCTATCAACCAAAGCATCAAAACAATCAAATCATCATCTTTGGAGTCTCAAAATCTTTGTGAAACAAGTCCACCAACCTAGGCCAACACCATCCAATGCCTCAAACAAGGAAACAACATAGGGAATCCATGGAGAGAAACTTGCACCAATTTCAAAACACCCCTCTTAAGGATGCTTCACAATTTATAACCGAAATGGACCCAAAACAATTTTTACCTGAGGGTTACACTATAGGAGCTTCATCTTCTACTCTAGGGCCACAAGAAGACATATATGTCTTGAAGATTCCTCAGAAGATGACCTTAAAGATCCAAAAGTCATACACTATGCCAACAAGATCATAGAAGCCAATCGACAAACCATACTTGTGAATTTGCTCAAAAGCATAACTATGCTACCAAGTGACTTGAACTTGTCCATTATCCAAAAAGAAACACCTTCAAATGCCACTCCCACTGCTATTGCTACCATGTCCACTAAGCCTACAACCACACCATCCAATCTTGTGTCACCATCCTTAGCTCAATTCCCTTAATTTCATACTCCAGTCACTGAACAACCACTTATACAACCAACCAATATTGCTCAAATGCATGACTCCTTAGATTCATAAAATGCACATCAAATGCCTATTTACAAGCACTTGCAAGCCCTACTCTAAGTGTGCCTATTGCTAATGCACTCCATACCACGCAAAGCACTACAACCATAGTCCAAACACCTCAAGTATCACAAACGCCAACTCCCAATGTGTCGCATGTTGAATCATCTCAACCATCCCAACCATTCAATGCATCTTCCTTTATAAACACCATAAACATGTCTCAAACCAATTTGGATGCTCCCCTCATTCATCTTAATCCCCCATCACTAGTTCTCCCACACTTGACCAACTTTTCTTTGGATGACAACCTTCCAATACCCAAACAAACTATCTTGCGCCACCCATTATGTCATAAGCACAATTCCAAACTAATCCATCTACCAATCCATCTATTGTTTCTCAACCTCCATTGCCTAATTTATCCACTCCATCTCAAGTTACTCCCTCCATTGGTACACATGTATCCTACATTAGTCCATCCACTAATGTTCAAAATCTACAACCCACATCCCAAGCTTCATATATATCCTATGTGTTGTGTGGTTACATAACATGCCCCATTTTGCCTTGGCAAAATAGGGACCCAGCTTTTCTTTTGCTTCTGCTTGCTTGTTTTCTTGCTTTGGGTGGTTTGGTAAAATTTAGTTATGTCACCTTTACTGAGGTATGTGCATCACAAGGATAGGTCATTTGTCCAAGTCAGCATTTGCTATCACAAACCTCATAGTTAGAAAGAGTACAAAATTCTAAGCAGGTTTGCCTTTTGGATCACCCTGATATTGTTTAAAGGTAGAGAGTTATGTTGAGTCAAAGATCAGTCAACCCTGATATTTCACATGGGGGGGTCATATTTTTGAATATTAGTCATATTTTTTTAGATAACCCTGATTTAGAAAATCACCTGATGTTCATTCCATACTCGATACGCAGACATCAAACTTAAACATGAATAGTATTTACCCATCATAAACTTCATGTATTTGCGGGGGAGTCATATTTACTTATATCCGTCATCTTAAAAATATCGCCCCTTCACAAATATCACCCTGCACGAATATGATGATGACGTCATTTAGTTCTAATGAATAGAAGAGATCACCCTTATGATGACGTAATCATTACACCTGACCCACGGAGGGTCATATTTTAAGCGTCTATCATATTTCTCAATATGATGATGACGTCATCATAACTCGATACAAACAAGGTAGGATGGCATGATTGTTGCAAGTATGGGCCTAACTGGTGTTTTCATTGATGTCAACATACTCCTATTGCATTGATGTCAAGGATTGGATGAGCTGTGTGCTAAGGATATTGAGAAAATTAGTCCTATTAGAAACATAGAAGAATAGTGAAGACAGTGAAGCTCTATGAAGTCAAGATCCTAGCTAAGATGAAGATCAGAGGATGCACATCAAAGGGTTTGTATATATGTGTCTAAAGATGATCCAGTCAAGATTTGAGAGGTCCGCATGAAGATTTGGAGAAGTTATGGCCATATGACCAAACCAGTTCTAGCAAATGTTCAGAGGTGATAGAGCGACACAAATAGGTCTGGTGAGATCTGAAAATGCAATATCTTGTTTTACAAATTTGGTGGAGTGTTTAGGAAACCAATGTGAATTGAAAACTCAATTGGTTCATGGTTTGGAGGTATGCAAGTATTTATTCCAATGTGATAGTGATGACAAACTGTGTTCTTGAGGTTCCGGATGAAGATGAGAATGATTTCAGTAAGAAGAAGTGGTGTGGATGTTCATGGTGTTTCAGGCAAGCCTGTGGAGGTCTTTGGATTGTGTCCAATTCATGTTGATGGTCCGCATTGAAGATTGAGCTCCTAATTGAAGATTTACTTCCGGGTGATGTTGTTCTTCCTAAACATGGCCGAACGGATGTTTACACATCTTGTGGATGATCTTGAAGATGTTCTACAAAGCATGGCATGTTCCTCAAAGAAGTTTGAAGTCACAGATATGTGTGGCCAATAGTGTGGTGATATGCATGAAGTTCTTGTAACAAATCAAGTTGTATTTGTGTATTTGCTCTGTAATAAACTAAAGTATTTATTGTGTCGACTTTGATGATTATCCCAAAGTTGATGTCTTGTATAAATAAGAGTTGTGAAGTCATTTCAAAGTATCATGATTGAGATGAGAGTGTGGTAGAGATGAGAAGAGAGAAAAGTAGAGCAGAAGTATTGAGCTTAAATGGAACTGACTCAAGCATGGTGAAGATGCTAATCTTGAGTTCTAGTATGTAATATTTATTATTCTGTAGACAGTGTGTCTCCTGTAGGCAGTGGGCCTCTTGTGAGCAGTATGCTCGGGCAGTGAGACCTAATTGGCAAGTGCCATTTTGTTCCTCATATTCTTTTAACAGAGAATACAATCTTGGGTTAGTCACCCCGTGGTTTTTCCCTTAACCGGGTTTTCCATGTCAAAATCTTGGTGTCATATGTGTTAATATGTTTTTGCTCTTGAATTGTTGCATTGTGCTTCCATGATTGAATTATTATTATGCTATTGAAATACAAGGAATATTTAAGTGTTTAAAGAAAAGAAAGTTTCCAGACAACTGATTCACCCCCCCTCTCAGTTGTTTGTCCTAAAACTAACAATTGATATCAGAGCTAAGTTCCTCTAAAAGAGATTAACTGCTTGAGGAGATCTAGGATGTCTTCCTACAAGAAGGATAGTCTGAGGTTTGATGGAACTAATTACACTCTTTGGAAAAGTCACATGGAATGTCACTTGCAATGTATGGGAATGCAATATTGGACCATAACTTCAAAGAAGTATATTCCTCCAAAGAATGGTCTGACAACTGCAGATGAAATCAAAGATGTTGAAGACAATCTTCAGGCTAAAGAAGCTTTACTAAGTGCCTTATCTAATTCAGAGCTGACAAATGTTATAGATTTAAAAACTGTAAATGAGATTTGGGAAAAATTGGAACTTCTGCATGAAGGAGACAAATATGTTAAGTGTGCCAAGCTACAGATTCTGAAAGGAAAATTTGAAAACTTGAAGATGAATGAAGATGAGAATATCACTACATTTATGCCAAAATCTAATGAGCTTGCTTGTGGCATTAGGTGTGCTGGTGGAACCTTGGATGAAGATGAGATTGTTGCCAAAGTTCTCAGATCCCTACCTCCTACTTACAAACACAAGGTTTCTGCTATTGAAGAGTTCAGATCTTTATCAAATATCACAAGAGATCAATTGGTTGGAAAATTAGTTGCATTTGAATTGGCTAAGTTTGGAGATGCCCTCCCAAGACTAAATCTGCATTCAAAGCTAGTGCCTATGTAAAAGGCAAATAAAGGTATGATTCAGGAGAGAACTCCTCAAAGAAACTATCATGGTATGAAAAAGAAAGAAAAGATCTGGAAGAAGATGAAGTAGAAGCTTCTCAACTTGAAGCCCTTATTACAAAAAGACTGCCAAGAGGATCTGACAAGTATGAAGGAAAATTACCCTTCAAATGTTTCAACTGCAACAAGATTGGTCATTTTGCCTCAATATGTCTAGAAAGATTTTCAAGGACAAATCCAAATAGATCAAAATTCCAAAATAAATGTTACTATGTTCATGAAGATGATGATGAAGGAGTAACAGATGATGAATCAGAGACAGGAAACAAATCCGGAAGTGACTAGGTGTTTATTGCCATCAAGGAAGAAGATCTAATGCCCTCTAAATCTGTCAATCATAAAATGATAGAAAGAGCTCTGGCTATCCAAGTTGAAGAAAAGGATGATTGGGTCATTGACAGTGGATGCTCCCACCATATGACTGGTGACAAAAATAAGTTCATAGATTTGGAAAGATATGAAGGAGGAGTTGTAAAATTTGGTGATAATTCTACTGGTAGAATAAGAGGCAGAGGAACTATTTCTTTTGATGGAAAGAACAAAACCAATGATGTACTATATGTTGAAGGTCTGAAGCACAATCTTCTCAGTTTTGGGTAGTTGGTGGACAAAGGCTATGATCTCTGATTCAAAAATGGAAAATGTAAGATCATTGAAAGTTCTAGATTAGAGATTGCATCTAGTACTCAAACAAAAGGTAACATCTTCCACTTGGTTGGTACTAGAAAAAGTTTTTTATTTATTCAAACTGGTCAAAGCTGGTTGTGGCATAGGAGAATGTGTCATGTGAATTTTGATAATATCATCAAGATAAGCAACACTCAAGCTGTAAGAGATCTTCCAAGACTAGTGAAACCTACTAACAGTTTGTGAAAAGAATGTCAGTTGGGTAAGCATAGCAGAGTCACATTCAAAAGTAAGGAACAATCTTCTACCAGATTGTTGGACTTAGTACATACTGATCTATGTGGACCGGCAAGAATCAGGAGTTTGCAAGGTGATAGATATTTCATGTTACTAATTGATGATCATTCCTAGATGGTGTGGGTGACTTTTCTAAAAGAGAAATCTGAAGCTCTTGAGAAAATAAAAATATTCAAGGCTATGGTAGAAAATGAAACTGAATTAAACATAAAGTGTCTTAGGTCTAATAGAGGTGGAGAATTCACATACGGAGAGTTCATAAAATTCTGTGAGAAACATGGGATAAAAAGACAGTTATCTGCTCCAAGGACTCCACAGCAGAATGGAGTAGTGGAGAGAAAGAATCAGACCATCCAGGAAACATCTAGAACCATGATGATGGAAGAAAATGTTCCTCAGATCTACTAGAGAGAAGTTGTAAGCACTATTGCCTATACTCTTAATCAAGTAGCAATCAGAAGCAATACTGGTAAGACCCCTTATGAACTCTGGATTGGCATCACTCCCACTATAAAGTATTTTAGAGTCTTTGGTAGTACATGTTACATTAAAAGAGATGAATACCATGGCAAATTTGATGCTAGAAGTGATGAAGGAATATTCTTGGGTTATTCTACTCAAAGCAAAGCATACCGGTGTTATAACAAGAGATTGAGAAATATTATAGAAAGTACAAATGTGAAGGTCGATGAAGGCATTGAAAAACCCTCAAGGTTTTATGAATATGAAGAAGATGATCAGAATGATGTTTTGGTTCAAGCCCCTTCTAAAATTCAGATCTAGACTGATCCAAAAAATCCTAAAATATAGGAAGAAGAGATAAGTTTGAATGAACCTATCCAAGAAATAGAAGTGCGAGAAATTCCCAAAACTCCTAGATATGTAAGACTGAATCATTCTAAAGACCAGATCATAGGTGATAAAAGAAAAGGTGTTTAAACAAGAAGAAAGATTGAACCAAAGACAGTAAGTGAAGCATGCAATGATGAAAGCTGGACTAAAGCAATGAAGGAAGAGTTGATGCAGATTGAGAAAAATCACACTTGGGATCTTGTTCCCAGACCTAGAAACAAAAATGTGATTGGAACCAAATGGGTCTTCTAGAATAAACTAAATGAAGATGGTGAAGTAGTTAGAAACAAAGCCAGATTGGTCTACAAGGGTTATTCTCAAGTAGAAGGAGTTGATTTTGAAGAAACTTTTGCTCTGGTGGTAAGAATTGAAGCAGTTAGATTATTTCTTGCCTTTGCTGCCTTTAAGGACTTCAAAGTACATTAGATGGATGTCAAGTCTACCTTCCTGAATGGTGACTTGGAAGAAGAAGTATACATTGAGCAACTGGATGGATTCAATTGTCTGATCACGGTGATATGGTCTGCAAGTTGAAGAAAGCACTGTATGGAGTCAAACAAGTCCCAAGAGCCTAGTATGAAAGACTGGATAAGCATTTTTTAAGATTGGTTTCAACAAAGGTACTACTGATAGTAACTTGTACTTCAAAATTGATCAGGAAAATATCTTGATTGTTGAAATATTTGTTGATGATATCATTTTTGGAGGAAGAGATAGTATGTGCAAAACTTTTGCAAATCAAATGAAAAGTGAATTTGAGATGTCCATGTTTGGGGAAATGAATTTCTTCTTGGGTCTGCAAATCACTCAAACAAAGAAAGGAATCTTCATTTCACATACCAAATATGTGAAAGAATTGTTGAAGAAATTTGGGATGGAAGACTCAAAACCAATGAATACTCCCATGGCAACCAAATGTAAACTGAGCAAAGATGATGACTCTCCTAAGGCTGATCAGAAAAAGTATAGGTCAATGATTGGAGGACTACTGTATCTTACTCAAACTAGACCTGACATTATGAATGATGTTGGTCTTGTTGCCAGATTCCAAGCTAATCCTAGAGAATCTCATGTCATGGCAATCAAGAGGATTCTCAGATATCTAAAAGGAACAGTTGAGTATTGTTTATGGTATCCTAGAGATCATGATTTCTCTCTTCATGCATATACAAATGCGGATTGGGCAAGAGATGTGGATGACCAGAAGAGTACCAGTGGTGGTGCATTCTTTTTAGGGAAAAGATTGGTTTCTTGGCTGAGCAAGAAACAAGAGGCAATATCTCTATCCACTCTAGAAGAAGAATATATTGTAGCAGCATGTAGTTGCACTCAAGTATTGTGGATGAAGCAAATGCTAAGAGACATAAGAGTGGAGTATGAGGAACCTATCACAATCTTCTGTGGTAATTCAAGTGCAATAAATATATCAAAAAATCTAGTGTTGCATTCAAAGACAAAGCATATATCCATCAAGTTTCACTTTTCGAGAGAGCAGGTGAACAAGAATGAAGTCAGATTGAAGTTTGTACCCTCCAAGGATCAGATTGCAGACATTTTTACTAAACCTCTACCTAAGGACTCTTTTGAGTATCTCAGGGAGAAGTTAGGGGTTATTACCCCTCCAGTTCTGAATTAAGATGCACTAATGTGCATCAATCTAGTGGATGTCTCAGTCATATCTTTTGGTCCAGATTGATGATAGGAAGTTGCTACTTAGGGGGAGCAGTCTGTATGATTCTAATTGATTCAAGTATGTGCTCTTTACCATTGATGTCAAATGGGGAGAGAAGACATGTGAAAAACAAAAGTGGTTGCTGATCAAAGGGGGAGAAGTAAAGAAAGAGAAGACATATGAATGATTGTTGTTGATATGGGGAGCTATGTCAGTTAGTGAGGAGAAGTTCTTGTCTTGATGGTTAAAATAGTTTTTCACATCATATGTTGCCATCAATGACGAAGGGGGAGATTGTTGCAAGTATGGGCCTAACTGGTGTTGTCATTGATGTCAACATACTCCTGTTGCATTGATGTCAAGGATTGGATGAGCTATGTGCTGAGGATATTGAGAAAATTAGTCCTATCAGAAATAGGGAAGAACAGTGAAGACAATGAAGCTCTATGAAGTGAAGATCAGAGGATACGCATCAAAGGGTTTGTAGATATGTGTCTAAAGATGATCCAGTCAAGATTTGAGATGTTCGCATGAAGATTTGGAGAAGTTATGGCCATATGAGCAAAATTGGTTCTGGCAGATGTTCAGAGGTGACAGAGTGACACAAATAGGTTTGGTGAGATCTAGAAATGCAATATCTTATTCTGGGGATTTGGTGGAGTGTTTAGGAAACCAATGTGAATTGACAACTCAATTGGTTCGTGGTCTGGAGGTACACAAGCATTTATTCCAATGTGACAATGATGACAGACTATGTTCTTGAGGTTCCAAATGAAGATGAGAATGATTTTAGTAAGAAGAAGTGGTGTGGATGTTCATGGTGTTTCACGCAAGCCTGTGGAGGTCTCTGGATTATGTCCAGTTCGTGTTGATGGTTCGCATTGAAGATTGAGCTCATAATTGAAGATTTACTTCTAGGTGATGTTGTTCTTCCTTAACATGGCTGACTGGATGTTTACACATCTTACAGATGATCTTGAAGATGTTCTATGAAGCATGGCGTGTTCCTCAAAGAAGTTTTAAGTCCCAGATATGTGTGGTCGACAGTGTGGTGATACGCATGAAGTTCTTGTAACAAATCAAGTTGTATTTGTGTATTTACTCTGTAATAAACTAAAGTATGTATTGTGCTGACTTTGATGATTATCCCAAAGTTGATGTCTTGTATAAATAAGAGTTGTGAAGTCATTTCAAAGTATCGTGGTTGAGATGAGAGTGTGGTAGAGAGGAGAAGAGTGAAAAGCAGAGCAGAAGTATTGAGCTTAAATAGAAATGACTCAAGCATGGTGAAGATGCTAATCTCGAGTTCAAGTATGTAATATTTATTATTTTGTAGATAGTGTGTCTCCTATAGGCAATGGGCCTCTTGTGAGCAGTGTGCTTAGGTAGTGAGCCCTAATTGGCAAGTGCCATTTTGTTCCTCATATTCTTCTAATAGAGAATACAATCTTGGGTTAGTCACCCTGTGGTTTTCCCTTAACCAGGTTTTCCACATTAAAATCTTGGTGTCATATGTGTTAATGTGTTTTTTCTCTCGAATTATTGCATAGTGCTTCCATGATTGAATTATTATTATGTTGTTAAAATACAAGGAAGATTTAAGTGTTTAAAGAAAAGAAAGTTTTGAGACAATTGATTCACCCCCCCTCTTAGTTGTCTATCCTAAAACTAACAATGATGGTGTCATCATGATCCACTCCCGAGGGGGTCATGTTTCGTAATATCCCTTACCTTTAATTTTATGACCTGATCTTGCTTAGTGGTCAAAGGTTGACCATATCACCTTGATCTTTAGTAAACGATTATCTTGTACACAATAGGGGGGTCATATTTTCAAATATACCTAATCTTCCAAAGATCACCCTCTGGCATTAAATGCATACCCTAATGGTAGGTGGCACCCTTTCAATTTCAAATACAAATCAGTCACTTGGCAGCATCTACCAACTCCATGCAAATTATCAACGGATTCGATTGAAACAACACATATGCCCTAATTTGTCGTATCGATCAATTTAAAAGTGAAATTTAGGGATTACTTACATTTACCATTGTGAAAATTGGAATCTATAGAGCTCTGAAAGTCAATACCTCACAGTCACCTACCGGCAGAATATCACACTCAGCGTAATGGAATGGAACTGTTGACCCTACATATCTACATTTTCTCCGTTATTAGTCATATAACAAGAAAGGAAAAGTGAATATCAGGTAAGTAAATTGAAACCCTCTTTGTTGTCATTTACTATAAATCACCAGGTGGGTGTGTTTTAATAGGTTAATCTACATAATGGTTTTGCATGAGGTAAATTGCAATGTTGAATGTTAATTATGAAATGCATAGTATCTTTGAATTTCCCCATTCATAGACCCTAGGGATCTAATGGCAGAGGTCAAAAGGAATAGATTAGACTCCAAGTTCTTGAAACCTATGTTTGTGCAACCTGAGGGAGTAGGATTCAGATATGGTTAGATAGATGATACACATCAGGGGAAAACTAAGTTGGATGCCTAGACAAGAAGATTAGACAATGATATAGATAACCCCATACTGGATAGAATATTCACAACTGGTATGTGGTACACAGCAGGATTCCCATATGCAATGGAGGCCACTGAGCTGGTAGTGGAGTGTGCCAGAAATTACAACCCCGAGAGTAGGAGACTGGAAAAACATGGTAGAGTATATGCTGACTTATCAATCAAGGGCATTGCTACCACATTCAGTTTGCCTATGGGCAATAAAGTGGTCAGTGTGAATCTACGTTAGAAAAGGAGTACAATAATAACAAGAAAGAAACCAGGAAGGTCATGTACCAATGGAGGGCCAAAAATAGTACGTACACAGCTTCTACCAAGATGCATGTTTACTTATATAAATTTGATTTTGATGATGAGTATCAGTACATGATTGCCTTATTTAGTAGGATGACCAGAAAGCAACATGCTGACAACTTTGAAAACTAGATGTATGGGATCATCCAGATGGTGCAATACTCAGATAATAAGCCTCTGTGGGCTAAGATCATCAGCGACAGCTTGGATGAGGGCATGAGGAAGATAGGAGGCAAGGCTTGTATATTCCATATGACCTCCTATGTAGTATATGCATGTTCTTGTCATGGGACATTTAATGCCTTGTAAATAGTGGGCAAGGTGGGAAACAACACTGGTGATGTACACATTTGGGACCATTATCCCCAATTGTAGAGGAGAGCATATCTCCAAGACTACAAACTGGTAAATGACTCCTTTTCAATGCATTTAGTCAAAACAATGGAAGAGAACAGGACTAAGAGATTGAGCATGGAGGCTCAAGCCATTATATATAAGCATGGGGCTTTATTTATCCAATTCTCCACCTTCTCCTACATAAGAATAGAAGGATTTGAGGGGCAACCTTTCATGTTGCCAAGATACCCCACAGAAAAGGTCATCTTAATGGAGTTTGTTAGACAAGTGTCTACCTCAGTTGAAGCTCACATAGAACAGAAGAAGATACCTCCTATATTATTTCTAGTATGCATAGGCTGGTATATATGCCTTGATAGATAGAGCATCAAGCATGCTATTAGAGGGTTAAAGCTCATGCACCTGCAGCCATTTTCTATAGCAAGGTCATATGACCCATACGACATAATGCAAAAGCTATTGGGAAAACCAATACACCAAAAACATATTGAGGATTATTGGACTAATTGTGATGATGAGGAAGAGGTTAGGAGAAGAAATTATCAAAGTCTCACCCTCAATCAGATTCAGACTTTTGATTGCATCTCAGTTCATGCACAATTACATAAGGATGATGGAAGGATAATGTCAAATGAATATGAGGACAAAAAGGTGTGTAATGACACCATCTCTTCCCCTGATTTAACACTGCCAGAAGAGACCTCATTAGATCAAATAATGAAAGGGGTCCACTAATTGATAAAGAGTTTCGTAACTGTAGAAGTTACTAAATTGAAGAAGAAGGGTATGGCCCTTACTGTTGACAATAAAAAGAAAAGACAAGAGCTCTTAGATGAAGAATATGAGGATTTCCTCATTGAGAAGAGGAAATCTAATGGAGAGAGACTACCTGATGAAGAGCAACAGCCACCATGCAAAGGCAAGAAGGTTGATCCAGAGTCACAGGGAGTAGTTATCAAAAGACTTCCATCAAAAGGTGATGGGGCATCAACATCTGCACATGCATCTTCATCACAGCCACCCCCTGATAAACAAAAGACCAAGAGGATAATTGGGCCTATTCGTGAAGATATAGAGAAACAAGTGGATAATGAGCCTCTGCAAGAGCATCCCTTGGAGGAAGAACAGGTGGATGTGGGACCTAAAGATGATGATTTACTAATAACAAGGAAGAAAAGAAAGGAGGTGTTGTAAACACCACCACCAAAGAAACAAAGGACAACCATGAGGGGAGATGTTAGCACTAACCCCATCATGTTAAGAGGTATGGGTGGTCTAACTTTTAGGAGAGAACTATAGCACGAGGTCCCTATCCCTGAGATAATTCAATTTAAGACTGAGAAGATGGAGGAGTAGAAAGAAAATGAAGTACATATGGCGAGTAAAGAGTCCCCTTTTCCTCTGGATGACACTATAGAATTATCTGATGATGAGGTAGTTCAAGACGTGGCTTCTCAGTACATGGAGACATTGGTTGCCAATATGAAGGTGACCCCTCATGGGACCGCAATGGCTCAAAAGGTGACTAACTAGGCAAGGGATGAAAAGGATGAAACGGAATAGGATAACCCTGAAGAGGTAGCCTAACAAATAGGGCTAGCTAATTTGGTCGAGTAGGTCACCAGTCCTGCATCGATAGACCTAACCTACTGGGGTGGTATCAGCCCAAATAAAGATAGTGATCCACCTCTAGAGCCTAAAAAGGCTGAAGATATAAAGCATACAAGGATGAGTGATATGACACCTAATCAAGGCAAGGATCAAGATAATGTACCTACAAGACAAGAACAATCAAAAGCATAGCTTCACAGTGGGGGTGATCAAGAGATCCCTAACAAAAATGTTGGTGAGGATCAGGGCACATTCCATCACCACATACCGAGGGAGATAATCAAGGTAATAATCCAGCATCAGAGGAGAAATTAGCTGAGAAAGAAGTAAACTTGGAAGAGGTTGATGCACCTAAGGATAAAGAGCAAAGTTTGCCACAAGGTGAAAGCCAGCAAAAAGAAGTAGAAAATGTGACCAAGGGTGATCAGGATGATCCCCAAGCTCAAAATACACAGTCTTCTCAAGAGATCAACAAACCACAAGATGAGCACAAGGAGAAATCTCAAGAGGCTCTTGAGGAGAATTTGCAGGAGGAAGTGCAAAATCAAGGTATGCATACATTACAAAATCCTCCACCTTAGAAGGAGATCCCTCAGTAGGAGATACCTCAAGAAGATCCCCCTCATGAGAAAGTACATGAGGAAGAAATTAGAGGGGAACATTCATTAAAGAGGGCAGAGCAAGATATAGAGTACCAGGATACCCAAAATAAAGAGGGTGATCATCAGAAGCCCAAGGTGATGTTCCATATTGGTTGCGACAAGAGGTAAGTTTGTAACAAGTAGAGGAAGTACATGATTTTGATGTGTCCACACTATTTGCTAGAAGTATGATTAAACCAAGAAGAAAGGCAAGGTTGACATCTGCGATTAGAAGAGACCCTACTATAGATAGGAGAATAGCATAGGCAACCTTACCTATGGTTGACAAAGAGAAAGGCAAAATATGCCTTGAGGAATTTCATATCATTGATGTTGATCTAGGTTTTGCAAATGAAGACCAGGAGGGTCAGGAAGGAAAATATATTATTGATTCTGTAACCCAAAGGGTGAAAAAGAAAAACAAGAAGAATAAGAAACATAAGGAGCACATTGCTCAATTACAATCTTTTATAAAAGGGTTAATTAACCCTGATCATGCACCAGCTGATCTAGCTACCCCACTAACCATTATATCCCAAGAGGAGGTTACTAGATTAGATTTGATGAAGCATAAAGCACAATTTATGGATAAATGGTTAATGTCTGCTATTTTTGAAGCTGAGGAAGTGGTGAAGACCTCCCTAGATAGGTGGAATTCTCTAAGCACATTGAAAAGAAAGGTGGATAAGCTACATAATGAAGTAGGTAGGAGATCCTTTAAACTAGAGAAACACCTAGATGCCTTAGGGGAGATGAAAAGAATTGATGTCCAGATACTTATAAGAAACAATATATTGGATAATAACACCTCTCAATTGCTTGGAATCTGCTATGAGGACACTGGATTTGAATGCAATATTTTGAAGAGATGCAGTGGTAAGCTCAGGGATATCAGTGTCAAATTGCATAATCTAATGGCATAAGAGGTAGAAACCTTGGAAGCCCTAGAAGGGAAGGTAGAAGGAAAAATAGAAAATCAAGATGTTGATTATGCTATTCAGGCTTTCCAGGACAATTTTAAGCAAGCTGTAGAAGACCCCCTGCACCATTTGACAAAAGAAGTGATAAACAATATCATGATGATGAAGGTTAGGGTGGAGACATATAATGAAACATTGAATAGCAGGAAAGGCAAGATGGATGCTCTTCAAGCAAAACTTCATTCCCACAGGCATGCAATAATAAAGGCCAAGGTCCAGGATGGAGGGGAAATTGATAGAGTTGTACAGTCATATGAATCCATCAAGGAAACTATGAAAGTACATATAGGGGATGATCTGCATCGAAGTAATAGTGATGATGAAGATGATGATGATGGAGAAAATGATGAAGAAGAGAAAAGTGAAGAAGAAGAAAGAGATGAAGAGTAAGTAAAGATGCATGATCCACTTGCAAGCAAATGAGGCTTGCTAGATGGTTGCCAGCTGGGAACTTGTGCCACGTATATGGAGATGTTGACTAAGTTAATGAGAAATGTTGACCGTCAATCCAAATAGATAAATCTTGACCATTTGTCATTTGTAACTACCTCCTCTCCTTATTCTATAAAAGGGGAAGGAGTGCACTCTTTAATGCATTAAAAACTTAATTGAAATTTGATTGTTGAAGCATTCAGGACTAATTTCAAGGCTATTGTGAATATACATGTTTGTTGAATACTTAATGAAAGAGAAGCTATTTTGATTACAAATTATTGTAAATCTTGAGTAATTAGTGAATGAGATCTGGATATATGCATTGATTAGCTGCATCCCTTGGAGTGCTTGTCAGTCTACATATGTTGTTTTCATTCCTTGTTCCATTGAAGTTAGCATCAACCATACCTAGCTGTGGAACATCCTAGTAAAGTTATGGTTTGATTTCTTCTCTTCATCACTGTATCTAGAATGTATGTGACTCAATAGCTAAAGGTTTGCCAAATTTAGAAGTATTTCTTTTAATTTTCTTGAATTTAATTACAAATCACCTTCACAATTGCAAATAACATACAATCTAAATCAAATGAACATGAAATATGGCTATACCTTGTAAATAATTGAAAATACAGTGCATATTTTGAGTGAAAGCATGTCGAAATGACAAATATCATGCAAATACAGATGTACATCAATGATATACATGTGAATATCTACTTGTAGGCACATTACTTGATTAAATACACTGTGTAGAAGTTTATACAAGTTTAGGTCAATAAATGCTCAGAAGAATTGATCAAACTTATAAAGATTACTGTAATTTGTGGAGCAGAGTGGAAATAACCTTGTTTGTGAAGTGAATTTATAGTACACAGGTGCATAATCGATTACTTAGACAACGTAAGACCCCTTGAAATAGAAAACAACATGTCACATCAACCTCTGAGTAATGTCACATCAACCTCTGAGTAACATCAAAAGATCATAACATGATCAACAGAGCCTTGGAGTCATCAATTCATTTCAAATTGATCATACTTTTCAAGATAATAAAGGTTTTTTGTGCAAATTTTTATGCATGTTGTTATGAGTAACAATCATCAACATAAATTGGTGCTAGAAGGAGGGCCTTCTTTCTAATTTTTAAAAGTAAATCAGTTGTATTCACGTTTTCTTGTGTTAGAAGTGAGGTAATCTTCTCAAAGCTCATCACTATTGTTCATACTTTGAGTGTTCTTGCAAAGATTTTCTTTTTCTGTATTCCTTCATGCTTGTTCATCATAAATATTTTAGAATTGAGCATAAATATCTCAAACTTTGCAGTCAATTCTTGCGGTCTTTGAAAATTGAGTCATTATTCAGGTCCTCTTGCTAAATCTTTGTTGTAAATTGCTTGTGTTTCTTGATATCTTGATACCAAGGTCCAGAAGTCTTGTGCATGTTCATATTTGCAAGTTTTATGCAAATATTGCATAAATATCCAGTCAGTTTTAGATTTTGATCATAAATACATCCTTTGTTTGGTCAGTTCAGTTGATCTTTGTAGAAAACCAAGTCAAATTTCCATAAATTGTAGAAATCCTAGCTCACAGGCCAAATTCCAGGTCCAGATTCGGTGGACTCTTTGAGGAACTGCCTATTCATGGATTTAGACCTAGAACTATAGACATTCATCATACTCCTAGTTCCAATACATCAGAATCTTCACCAGGACATACTCCAACAACCCTTGTTGAGTTGCAAACACCTACATGACCACTTGTTACTCCTCAAGTTGAACCACTACCAGTCACAATGTCATTTTTTGCTGTAGAGTCACCTTTGACCTTCAATGCATATCATCCTTTACCTAAAAATCTTGATAAGATTTATCCTAAATATCATCCATATCAGGATGCTGATGATCACATCAGAACATTCAAGGAAGCATGTTGTAGAGAAAGGATTGAACATCAAGATGTGGTATGCAAATTATTTCCATTTGCCTTAGGGGAAGAGGCATATAATTGGTATATTAGTCTTGGTCAAGGTTCAGTTGGTTCATGGGCTGCCTTCGAGAAAGCCTGCAAAGACAGATTTAAGATACCTATAGATCCTTTAATGAATCATCACCTGTTTACCACAATTAAAAGATTTGAAGGAGAGCCTATTGCTAAATTTAATGCTAGATTCCAAAAGATGTTGTCAAAGTTGGTCGCTCCTTATAATGTAGTAGATGAAGCTGCTAGGAGTATATACTATTCTGCATTAGATCCCTTGACCTCTATGTTCATAAGGAGGACACATCTTAATGTCACAACCTTGGCAAGAGATTTTGAAGAAGCTATAAAAGTCAATCAGCAACTGATCCCTGCTCCAACACCTAATATTGCCTTTCCTACACATCCTGCATATCCTACATACCCTACTTATCAACAGACTAATGGAGCTATGATGCCTCTAGCTATAGTGCCAAGTCCATTACAAGTACCTCCACTTAGCATTATGCCACCTCCAAATGGAAATGGCCAGATAACGCAAGATCCAAGATAGGCACAAGTACCTCAGGATGTAGGACATAATAATAATAACAATGGTTCTTCCTTTTTCAAACCTCAAGCTGAAAATGTAGTAGCCAAGGTTCAGGAGGAGAAGGAAGAAATTAAAGAGATATCAGCACAGTTGAGAAAATTGACAACTAAAATCACTCATCTGAGAAGTTGGAATTTCTATTCTCAACCAAATCAAAACGGAGGATATAACAATGACAGATCAGAATAACTTGATAGGGATATAACAATGATAGGAACTACAACAATAACAATAACAACAGTGGTAATAATAATGCCCCTAGACAACCTAGAGTGTGGAACACTAGGCCAAACAATGGTTCCTTGCCATCACCCTTGGATAATCAGCCTCCTAGTGAACCTAAGTAGACCACTAGGGTGAACCTGGCAGAAGTAGCTCTCACAAACTGGTGTAGGATCCATAACACCAATGCTCATGCTAAATTGGATTGCCCTCAATTTAGGATAGCAGCCAACATTTTTTAGGCTGAGGTATCATATACTGCAAATAATCCTCCCTTTGTTCAAGGAAATGAAATTGTCCCTTGTAGATATGACTCTGCTCTTATATTGGAAAGTTTTACCAATCATCCTCACCATCAAGAAATTTCACCTCATGAGAATTATACCCTAGCATGTGAGGAGTCAGCCATGGCTTTTGAAACAAATTATGTTTTTCCATTTGAGGATGAGAATGAACCATTAGTTGAACATGAGGAAGTGCATGCCTACCAGCAGCAATATCAAGGTAGACATAACTATAACCCTATGGTCCTTGACCACATCTTTGCCTCTGAATAATTTTAATACTCCTCCTGATCCAAAGGCAAGAAATAACCCTAGATTTCCTAAGGTTAATGCTCAATATTTAGCACCACAAAATGTAGTGGCAAAAGCTAATAATCAGCCTCCTGAGTCTGATAAATTGGTCACATACTTAGAAGATGAAATGAAAAAGGTCAAAATCAGTCTATCATTGTCATAATTACTTAAAACCCCAACTATTAAGAAAACATTCATGAAATCCTTAGATGATCCTACACCAAAAGAGGATAACCATCTCCTCAATTCAAACCAAACTTTGAATAAGGATCATGCAACTAAAGATAATAATGTTAAACACAAAACTTCAACTACTGTCCAAGTTGCTAAAACTTCACACATGAATCTTTATAGGGATAAGACTAAGTCACCTCCTTTTCTCCTTACAATAAGGATGTTCAGTAAGAATTTACATAATTGCTTAGTGGATTCACATGCATCAACCAACGTAATGCCATTGTCCATATGTAATGCCTTAGGGTTACATCCTACCAAGGCACTTAAGAAGGTGACACAGCTAGACAAAATTGAGGTAAGTGTTGTAGGAGATTTAACTCACATTCATATGCAATTAGCATTAGATCGAAGGATTCAATATTACATTAATATCCAAGTAGTAGATATCCCTGATACATATGGAATGCTGCTTAGCATAGATTGGTCAAAGACACTTAATGGATACATGTCCACTAATTTCAGTCACATGTGGTTACCTTGGAAAGGGATTCCTAATCAGATTAGGATAGATGCTGAACCCCGGATCAAACACATGATTACTAAATATAATAAAACTAATGAGATCATGTATGTAGATGTTGAGCCTGGGGTTTATACCATCAGACCCAAGTCAGTCAGGATAGAAGAGATCCTTGTGTATGATATTCATGTTGATAAGGATGATCACCAAGATGACAGAGTAACCATAGAGTCTAACCATAGTTTAAAGGATGATAATGAAGTAGATCATTTTAAGAACTTTGAATTGTATTTGTCCCAAAAGATGCAACATTTCCGAATGTTAAATATGTCTTATGAAGATGTTTTGATTGAAGGATGGTGCAGGTTACATGACGAGGCACATTCTAAAAAAAATGTGATGCTTGTTTAGACATGATGGAGCTGGAACAGACATGTAGTGAGAAAGGATTGTCATCACCAGAGGTAAGTCATATAGATAGTCATAGTGATACTATTTCTTGTTCATCATATGCAGATACAGAAGAAAGTACATATCAGGATGAAAGGTACATTCATAATTCAGAGGAGATCCTAATGAATATTGGGAGCAGTTCTAAGGATGAGAGAAATATCACCTTGGGAACTAATTATTTGATTGAATTAGATTATGAAGTATCTGATGAAGATAAAGGGAGTAATTTGACCAACTTTGAGGAGTTTTTATGAAAACAAATTTAGAAGATGTTGCTATAGTAAACTCCTTCACATAATGCTTTAATTGAAGGTTGGTGTGGGTTACATCAAGCACCACATTCAAAGACTACTTGCTCATTATGCTTGCACATTCTGAAGAAGCAAATGATGCTTCATTTAAAGGATTTTTCTCCTGATAATAAGGAAGGAAAACAAGTATCAGTTCCACATCAGTTAGATAAAGTGAAATTAGAGAAGAATAAGTCATCAAAACTGAAATGGATATCAGGTGGTGCAGCCACCAGAGCTAAAAAGAAAAAAGAAGGCCCTGACAAGCCTTTAACTGAAGATAAGCCATGGATCCTTAGGTTTGATGGATCTAAGTCAAAACAAGGAGCTGGAGTAGGAATACATCTCATTAATCTAGCTGGAAAATCCTATTTAACAACATATAGATTACAATTCCCATGCATAAATAATGTAACAGAGTATGAAGCTTTAATTCATGGGATATTGTTTGCACTCAAGAAAAAAGTGAAGATTTTGCATGTCTATGGAGACTCAGAATTGGTGGTAAGACAAGAGGCATATACTCTTGTAATTACAAAAGGTTGTCTAATTATAGACATAGGGCATGTGATTTGATAGAAGACTTTGATGAATTCAACATCACCCATGTGTCTAAAGAACAAAATCATAGAGCAGATGCTTTAGCTCAAGCTGCAAGTACTTTGAAGTCATTATCTGATGCATAGTGGCCAGCACAAGCATTCAAACTTGGCGAGATTTGATTATTTTCATTCCATCAGCAAGAGCTACCCAAATGTCTCCCTGATATACACTATCGGCACCTAAGAAACTTATCATACCGAACTCCGCCTCATGCCAATGGATGTCTTTCACTTTATGAGCCTATCGACAAGACTTCACCTGTCAGCTTCTCCAAACCGAGCTATTCCGATGACCGTTGTCACGATGATACATGCAAACCTCGACTTCTTATCGGCCAGACTTAACTATCAGCGAAACATTCTTCGCTGCCTCCGATATCATATCTCATGCTGATGTTGTTTTGTTTCTATTGCCTATAGGCAAGACATAGTCTATCAGGCTCACCGAACTACGTTGCTCCGATGATTACTGTCACACCGACACATACAATCTTCAACCTGTCAAGCCGGTTCCTATTACCTTTGCTGCCGGTTATCCCTTGTATCGATCCAATGTATACTTGAAATATAGATTCATCATATGCGGACCTAAAATACAAATGATGAATACACAGGAACTGTATCAATCATACAAATGCAATATACACACAAAATGTATACAAAAGGCAATTACTCAGGATTTGTATAAACTGATGCTTTACCAAATCCTCAACATACAAACCTGGTGTGCAAATGACAGATACACAAGAAATGACCCTCGGATGCAAAAGTGATATACACATCAATTGTCTTCAACAAACAAAAGCGATATATACAGGAAATGTATATCCGAACTATTTTTCCCTTGTACCTTCGAAACATGCATTTTTAACATGTTTTTAACACCTGATCTGTTTAGAGATATACGCACAGATACAAAGGCGATATACTACCTTAAGGCATCAACTACCTTATTCTTGACTCCTTTCTTATGCTTTAATGTGAAAGTGAAAGCTTGCAAAGTTTCGACCCATTTCATATGCCTGTGGTTTAACTTTTCTTGGTTGTTTATAAAACTTAAGGCCTAATTATCTATGAATACTATGAATTCTTTCGGCATCAAGTAATGCCTCCATTTCTTGAGTGACTGGACTAGAGCATACATTTCTAAATCATATGATGAATACCTCTTTTTAGCATCATTGAGCTTCTCACTGAAAAATGCAATTGGCCTACCTTCTTGGCTGAGTACTGCTCCAATGGCCATGTGATTGCATCACATTTGACCTAAAAATTTTTGGTAAAATCTGGAAGTGCAAGGACTGGCTACTATACCACCTTCTTCTTCAATGTTTCAAAGGAATCATCTACTTCCTTAGTCCAAGCAAATCTGCACTTATGTCCTCCTTTTATGGTATCAAGCATGGGTGCACAAATATGACTAAACCGTCTTATAAACTTTTTGTAGAAGGTTGCTAACCCATGGAAACTTCTGACATCATTCATAGTCCTTGGAGTTGGCCAAGACAATATGGCACTTACCTTCTCCTTATCCATTTGTAGCTTTCCCTATGAGATGACAAAACCTAAATAAGTAATCTCCTCCTGCATGAACAAACACTTGTCCAAATTTATCATCAGCTGCTCTTTATGTAACCTCTTGAGAACCAAATCTATATGTCTGAGATGTTCTTCCTTTGTATTGCTGAAAATCAAAATGTCATCTAGATATACTATGACAAATTTTCCCATGAATTCTCTCAAAACCTCATTCATCAATCTCATAAAAGTACTAGGTGCATTAGATAAACCAAAAGGCATAACTTTCCACTCATATAATCCTTCATTGGTTTTGAATGTTGTTTTCCATTCATCTCCTGGCCTAATTCTGATCTGATGATAACCACTCTTCAGATCTATTTTTGTAAAATACTTAGCACCTCCCAAATAGTCAAGTAAATCCTCTATCCTAGGTATTAGAAACCTATACCTGATTGTGATCTTATTAATAGCCCTGGAATCTATGTAAAGCCTCCAAGTGCCTTCTTTCTTTGGTGCTAGAACAGCTGGTACTGCACATGGGCTTAAACTTGTACCAATCAAACACGTGTCTAACAATTCCTCAATTTGTCTTGCTACTTTTGCATTATGTTATGGAGTTAGCTTGTATGCTGCTTTGTTTAGAAGTGTAGATCCTAGGATTAGATCTATGCAATGGTTGATATCCCTTACAAATGGTAGGGATCTTGGCATTCCATCAGAGATGATGCCTTTATACTTATCCAATAGCTCTTGGATAGCTGGGTTTATGAACCTCTTCTTCTTCTCTTTCTTGGCTTCTTGCTACTATTCTTTGTTCACTATGAGACATGGAATTAGGGCATACACAACTGTACCTTTTGTTGCTACTTCTTTCATGAATTGTTGTCCTTCCATTAGCATTACCTTCACCTCTTTTCCTTTTGATTTCATGGTAGTAACTTGGTCACCGTACCATTCTTAGTGATTGTATAGGTGTTTCTAACACCGTCATGGCATGCCTTCAAATCATACTACCATGGTCTCCCAAATAAAATATGGCAAGCATCCATCTTGGTAATATCAAACAACAACTTGTCCTTATATGATCCAATCTGAAATTCTACCCAAGCCTACTCTTCTACAACTATTTGTTGACCTTGGGTAAGCCATGAGACCTTATATGGGGATGGGTGAGGCAATCTTCTAAGCTTAAGCTTTGTTACCATTTCATTAGATATAAAATTTTTAGTAGAACCAAAATCAATTAGAACTTTACAGACCTTTCCTCCTGCCTTGCAATTAGTTCTGAAAAGAGACTTTCTTTGTGGGGGTTCTCTACCAGGTACCTTCATGGTAGTCATTGTTCTCCTCATCATCAGAGATTCTTCACTCTCTGGATATCCATAATTGTCAGGAGCATTCACACTTTGAAAAGCGTTTGAGCTTGTTGCACTTTGGCTATCAGGTTCTTGAATCAGATTCGTTCTCCTTTCACCCATTAAACTTGTTGACTTTTTTGGACATCTGCTGGCTATATAGCCTTCTTGGTTGTAGTTATAACATCTGATAGATCCTCTACCCTGAGATCTTCCTCTGAATGATGGTCTTCTACCTCAGAAGTTTCCTTGTTGATTGTAACTTCCTCTTTGGTTTTGACTGTTGTCTCCTTTACTATTTTCCTGATTGGATTCATTGTGGTATCCAAATCCATGTCCTCTGCCTCTAAAAGGACCTCTTCCACCTCTGTGTTGTTTTCCTCTTCCCCTATTATTCTATTCTCGTCTTCTCTTTAACTTCTCTTCCACTTTCAATGCCAACTGAAAACATTTCTGAACTGTATCTGGGTTATGCAGATTCAAATCTTCCTGAATGTTGAGCCTCAATCCATTAAGGTATCTAGCTACCTTTTCTTCCTCACTCTCTTTTACCTTTGTCTTGACATAAAGTTTCATAAATTCTTCTGTATATGAGCTGACATCTACCTCCTTCTGCTTTAGGTTTTGCTTCCTCTTATGTAGTTGGATGCTGTAGTCCAACGGAACATAGGCTTCTTTCACTAAAGCCATCATCTTCTTCCATGTAGCAACTCTACGCTTTCCCTCTTGTACTCTGTCATCTTGGACAAAATTCCACCAAGTTAATGCAACATCTTTCATCTTTGATTGGGCTATCTTTACCCTCTGGTGTTCTGGTATCTCCTCTGTCTCAAAGAAATTATTTAGGGAGTCTATCCACTCCATCACTGAATCAAGATCCATCTTTCCTGTAAACACTGGCAAATCTAGTTTCACATCCATGGTTCTCCTCTCCGTGGATTTGAGGGCATTAATCAAGGGTCTCTAGTCTTCAGGAACGTCTACCTCATTCCACTTAGGGATCTCCTCCTCATCCCTATCTTCTTCTTTACCAGAACTGATCTTATCCCTCAATTTCTCCAGCCCATTTTTCAATGCCTGATTCTGAACTTTTACAACAATGCTCTCTGCAATCTGCTTCTTGACCAAAATGGCCAACTCAGCATTGGTCATCCTTGCCAGGACTTCTTGTGATCCCTCTCCTTCTAACATCTTGCCCCTTTCTCTTTACGAGAAAAATGTTCCTTAGCTCTGATACCACTATGATATAGAGAGGCCAGCACAAGCATTCAAACTTGGCAAGATTTGATTATTTTCATTCCATCAGCAAGAGCTGCAGAAACATCTCCCCGATATACACTATCAGTGAAACAACAACTATCGGCACCTAAGAAACTTGTCATATAGAACTCCACCTCATGCTGATGGATGTCTTTCACTTTATGAGCCTATCGGCAAGACTTCGCCTATTGGCTTCTCCAAACTGAGCTATTTTGATGACTGTTGTCACGACGATACATGCAAACCTTGACTTCTTATCGGCCAGACCTAACTATCGGCGAAACATTCTCTGCTGCCTCTGATATCATATCTCATGCCGATGTTGTTTCATTTCCATTACCTATCGGCAAGACATAGTCTATCGGGCTCACCGAACTGCGTTGCTTCGATGACTATTGTCACACCGACACGTATAATCTTCAACCTGTCAAGCCGGTTCCTATTACCTTTGCTACCAATTATCCCTTGTATCGATCCAATGTATACTTGAAATATACATTCATCATATGCGGACCTAAAATACAAATGATGGATATGCAGGAACTGTATCAATCATACAAATGCAGTATACACACAAAATGTATACAAAAGGCAATTACTCAGGATTTGTATAAACCAATGCTTTACCAAATCCTCAACATACAAACCCGGTGTGCAAATGACGGATACACACGAAATGACCCTTAGATGCAAAAGTGATATACACATCAATTGTCTTCAACAAACAAAAGTGATATATACAAGAAATGTATATCCAAACTATTTTTCCCTTGTACCTTCAAAACATGCATTTTTAACATGTTTTGAACACCCGATCTGTTTAGTGATATACGCACAGATACAAATATGATATACACACAGATTGTGTGTCGCATACAAACACTGTATATACGTCAAATGTATATTTCAGCAAAACCTGTGAAACTTCACAAATTTTGTATAGAAAACTCTGAGATCGGACCGATCCATTTCCTTAGCAATTTCAACACAGATTTCTTACTTCTAAACCCTAGCACATGAGGATGCTAGGATAGATCACTGCATGCTATAACTCGATCCCCAAAACATGAAATGCAAAAAATGGAAAAGTAGAAAGGAAATCTAAACTTCTGTACATGGCCATTCCACCGATTTAGAGAATCAACCGGTGGAATGGATGAATGATTCCATCTCAACTGCAAAACAAGAAATAGGAACACACAGATAGATCAAAAATTAGAGAAATAATACCAACGGGATCTTCTTTATTTCAAATTTAGGAATGCATACAAATATCTAACTTCACAGTCCTACTGCACAACACTGCTCTATCAAATCTCCAAACACAATGTCTCTTCTCTATTTCTCCTATGCATACTCTATCAAAACAAGCTGATCTAGAACCTATATATCTACTCCTCAAGAGTAGTACAAATCGATTCCCAATGGCTGGGAGACTTCTAGGTAGCTGGGAGAGGACAACTAATATAACAAACTTCTAACTGACTTGCACATAAACCTAGATTAACTTAAAACATAAGAATTGGTCACATGGACCTTATTACATCATAATGTATAAACATACTATAATTAGACCTATTCTTTATTTTGAAGGGGTGTTCCTACACCATTATCCATATTTGGCTTAAAGAGGTTTTCAGTTGAATTAATATCAGTACCTTATGTACTAGATAATGTCACCAATCTCCAAGTGTTTGATGATGATCAACATATTTTGGATTTTATATCAAATAGAGACGTGTTTGATGCATAGATCATAGATGAAAGAAATGTAGAAGATCATACTTGGGAAGAAGAAGACATCATGGATCTTCCTAGTAACAAAATTCCCAAAGGGATGATAAAATTAGAAGAGCATTTGACTTAGACAATATGCTGAAACAGAAAGATCTCCCAAGAACTGATGGAGGAGAATATTCGCCAATCAACATATGACAAAAGGAAGAAAAAAGGAATGTCTTGATTGCCAAAGTGTGTATATAAGAAGAAATGGCAGGGATAACCCAAGCACTTAAGGATTGCATCCATGTTATTGCCTGGACCTATGATGAGTTGAAGGCTTATGATACCTCAATCATAACTCGTACTATACCATTGAAACTAGATGTTAAGCCTTTTAGATAGAAATAGAGACCTGTTAATGCCTTGCTAGAACCCATCATCTTTGAAGAAGTAAAGAAATTACCCAATGCTAGGATCACATTCCTAGTGAGACACTCCACCTGGGTAGCCAACTTGGTTCCTATGAGAAAGAAAAATGGTGATATCAAGTTATGTGTAGACTTCATAAATTTGAACAGAGCTTTTGAAAAGGATAACTATCCTTTACCTTCACTGGATGAGGTCTTGCAGATAGTAAATGGTGCATAGATGATGACATTTTTGGATGGTTTCTCAGGGTATATCTAGGTGATGGTGGATAAAATAGATAGATAGAAAACTACATTCACCACTAAGTGGGGTATATTTTCCTATAGGCACATGCCTTTTGGATTAATAAATGTTGAAGCTAGATTTCAATGTGCAATAGATATAGCTTTCAGGGGGCTGATTGGTAAGTGCATATTCATATACATGGATGACTTGACAGTTTTCTCCAAACAGAGGGGTGACCACATAGAAGACCTCAGGAAGGTGCTTAAAAAGTGTGAACAGTATGGTATATCCCTAAATCCCAAGAAATGCATATTCAGAGTAACCACAGGTAAGTTACTAGGTCATTTAATAACAGAGAATGGGATCATTATTGACCCTGCAAGAGTGGATTCAATCATGAAGCTACAATTGCCTGGAAGCAAGAAAGAGCTTAAATCATATTTTGGTAAGATAAATTTTGTTAGGAAATTCATTACTAGCTTTGCTGAGATTGTCAGGCCATTGAATGCAATGCTCAAGAAGGATGCAAAAATTGAGTGGACTCCTGAAGCCAAAGAATCTTTTGAGGAGATCAAGAAAGCCATATCTGATGCCCCTATTTTGATCAGTCCAGATTATACAAGAGATTTTTACATATATTCATTTGCTTTAGAGCATACATTTGTAGCAGTACTAACACAAAGGAATGAGGCTAAAGAAGAAAATCCTATAGCTTTCATGAGTTGCCCATTCAAGGATGTAGAGCTTAGATACATGGATGTTGAGAGGCAGGCTCTTGCTCTAGTCTGAGCAGTCAAGAAATTTAGACACTACATTTTGAGAAGATAATTGTTGTAGTACTAGATGTAGCAATGCAGATGCTTTTAATGCAGAGTGAGCTTGGTGAGAAGAGAGCTAAATGGATAACAGTTCTCCAAGAATATGATATGGACATAACAGCCATGAAGTTAGTAAGAGGACAAGTCTTGAGCCAGATGATATCAAAAATTGATCCTAACATCATGAACCAACAATATGTGGTGAATACTAGAGAAACTGAAGAATGTTATTTAGACATTAGACATGTTTTGATTACTGGGAGATGCCTATCAAAATTGCAGGCCTCACAGAGGAGAGCCTTGAAAATAAGATCATAGAAATATATGATAAAAGGAGGGATCCTTTTCAAAAGGAACTATGAAGGAATATATCTCAGATGCCTAGAAAGGCAAGAAGTTGATAAAGTGTTAGCAGAATTACATGATAAGTTTGGAACTGCACATGGAACACCTTTGGCTACTGCTCATGCTATCTTGAGAGCAGGATATTATTGGCCCACTATCTTCAAAGACATTGCTAAACATATTAAATGTTGTCATAGATGTTGCAGCTAATAGAGAAAGATATGCCACTCAACCCTTGAAACCAGTGATAGAGATGCACCCATTTGCTCAATGGGGCATGGATTTCATAGGACCCATCAATCCTCCATCATCTTTAGGCCATAGGTATGTTTTGACTATCACTGATTATTGTACCAGGTGGACTGGAGCTATCAGCAGTAAGACATGCAATGCTGAGGATGTGATCAATTTCTTGGAAAGCAATATAGTGACTAGGTATGGAATCCCTTATGCTTTGGTGTGTGACAATGGACCTGCCTTTACATCATTAAAACTATCTAGTTGGGCTTTTGATCATGGAATTATCTTGAAATTCTCCTCAAATTATTATCCTCAAGGGAATGGACTAGTAGAGTCCACAAATAAAAATTTATTAAATATCATAAAGAAATTGATAGAAAAGAACCCTAGGGAGTGGAATACCCTATTAAAGTATGCCTTGTGGGTGGATAGAACCAGGATGAAGGTTGCATTAGAAAATTCTCCTTATCAGTTAGTGTATGGGGTGGATCCTATCCTCCCTGTTAACCTAAAGATCCCCACATTGCATTTTGCACAAGAATATCTAGGCATAGACAACAAACAAGAAGTTAGGTTACTTCAGCTCATGCATTTAGAAGAGAAAATAAATAGAGCAATCGATCAATTTGCTAAACATCAGGCTATTGTCAAGCACTAGTCTGATAAAAGAGCCAAAGTTAAAGCTTTTAGGATTTTAGATCTAGTCCTTATGTGGGATAAAGCACATGAAAGAAAAGGCGATCATGGTAAATTTGACAAACTTTGGATAGGTCCTTTTCAAATTTCAGAGATCTTACGAGACAGAACATATAGACTTAAGACTCTAATAGGTGAGAATGTTCCATTACCAGTTAATGGATAGTTCCTCAAACATTACTTCCAAGCCTAAAACAGGGTCATGTAAGTCATTTGTACTGTAATGTACATATTGTATAGTTGTTTGTACAGTTTTGTTTTGTTTGTGTGTTTGTTTGTTTGTTTTGTTGAGTCTCTGTTTTGGTTAGTCAAGATGATGCAGCTTATCAACCTAAGAAATTAACCAAATTGTTAGGATTCAAGTGATGAGAACAAATTCCTACATAGGTTATGACTCATTTTGAGGAGTATCTTTGATCAGGTCTGTGATATCTTTTTCATCATGGTGCCTTTTCTTAATTAAGGAGATTTTCACAATGACTCACCTAACAGCCTTGGGTTTGTTGAATACATCGGTATAGGTATTAAGTGAAAAATCTAAAGGGACTCCCTTGCTACCATTACAATCTCCAACCTAAATCAGCAAGTGATCACACCTTGCATATTGAGCTTACATGATGATATCATATGAACAAAAGAGATAAATATTAAAAATTTAAAAGAATAAAATTAGGCCATCTAAGTAACTCTACTGGGGCTATAGACGCCTGCTGGCAGTGGGGCTCTACTTACGGGGATTGTATAGATAACCTTGTCGGGACTATGGACACCTGCTGGAAACAAGGCTCTATCCCGGTTCTCTATGAGGGATGAATCCCAAAATATGTAGCTTAACACTAGTTAATCATGTTTTCAACTTACTTTCAAGATGAGCATAATTAATCATTTGCACACACTTGATCCCTTTCTAGCATTGTTGCAATAATGAACATCATATCATTCAGAAAGGTCATAATACTTATGCTTAGAAAGAGTTAAAATACTATGTTAGAATATGATCTCATCACTTGAATCATTTGAATTTGGTTATTTTCTTTGGTGGCAAGTTGTTGTGTGGTTACACAACATGCTCCATTTTGCCTTGGCAAAATAGGGACCCAACTTTTCTTTTGCTTCTGCTTGCTTGTTTTCTTGCTTTGGGCAGTTTGGTAAAATTCAGTCATGTGTCACCTTTACTGAGGTATGTGCATCACAAGGAGAGGTCATTTGTCCAAGTCATCATTTGCTATCTCAAACCTCATAGTTAGAAAGAGTACAAAATTCTGAGCAGGTTTGCCTTTTGGATCACCCTGATATTGTTTAAAGGTAGAAAGTTATGTTGAGTCAAAGATTAGTCAACCCTGATATTTCACATGGGGAGCTCATATTTTTGAATATCAGTCATATTTGTTTAGATGACCCTGACTTAGAAAATCACCTGACGTTCATTCCATACCCGATACGTAGACATCAAACTTAAATAGGAATAGTATTTTCCCGTCATAAACTTCATGTATTTGCAGGGGGGTCATATTTCCTTATATCCGTCATCTTAAAAATATCGGCCCTTCACAAATATCACCCTACATGAATATGACAATGACATCATTCAGTTCTAATGAATAGAAGAGATCACCCTTCTGATGACATAATCATTACACCTGACCCATGGAGGGTCATATTTTAAGCGTCCGTCATATTTCTCAATATGACGATGACATCATCATAACCTGATACAAAGAAGGTAGGATGGCATGATGATGTCATCATGATCCACTCCTGAGGGGGTCATGTTTCGTAATATCCCTTACCTTTAATTTTATGACCCAATCCTGTTTAGTGGTCAAAGGTTGACCATATCACCCCGATCTTTAGTAAATGATTATCTTGTGCACAATAGAGGGGTCATATTTTCTGTCTAGGGTCATATTTTCAAATATACCTGATCTTCCAAAGATCACCCTCCGGCATTAAATGTCTACCCCAATGGTGGGTGGCACCCTTTCGATTTCAAATACAAATTAGACACTTGGCGGCATCTACCAACTCCATGCGAATTATTGACGGATTCGATTCAAACAACACATATGCCCCAATTTGTCGTATCGATTAGTTTAAAAGTGAAATTTAGGGATTATTTAAATTTACCATTGCAATAATTGGAATTTACAGAGCTCTAAAAGTCAATACCTCATAGTCACCTACCAATGGAATA
Organism: Cunninghamia lanceolata; assembly: GCA_027924645.1. NCBI lineage: Eukaryota > Viridiplantae > Streptophyta > Pinopsida > Cupressales > Cupressaceae > Cunninghamia > Cunninghamia lanceolata. The sequence continues at coordinate 649,764 of BSBN01001034.1, forward strand.
TCACACTTAGCATAACAGAATGGAATAGTTGACCCTGCATATCTACATTTTCTCTGTTATCAGTCATATAACAAGAAGGGAAAAGTGAATATTAGGTAAGTAAATTAAAAGCCTCTTTGTTGTTGTTTACTGCAAATCACTAGGTGGGTGTGTTTTAATAGGTTAATCTGCATAATGGTGATGCATGAGGTAAATTGCAATGTTGAATGTTAATTATGAAATGCATAGTAACTTTGAATTTCCCCATTCATAGACCCTAGGGTAAGAAATGAGTATTTTTATCGTAGGATCTAATGGTGGAGGTTAGAAGGAACATATTTGACTCTGAGTTCTTGAAACTTATGTTTGTGCAACCTGAGGGAGTAGGATTTAGATATGGTCAAATAGATGATACACATCAGGGGTAAACTAAGTTGGATGCTTGTACAAGAAGATTAGACAATGATACAGAAAACCCAATACTGGATAGAATATTCACAATTGGTATGTGGCATGCAGCAGGATTCCCATATGCAATGGAGGCCACTGAGCTAGTAGTGGAGTGTGCTAGAAATTATAACCCTGAGAGTAGAAGGGTGGAAAAACATGGTAGAGTATATGCTGACTTCTCAATCAAGGGCATTGCTACCACATTCGGTTTGCCTATGGGGAATAAAGTGGTCAGTGTGAATCTAAGTAAGTTAGAAAAGGAGTACAATATTAACAAGAAAGAAGCCAAGAAGGTCATGTACTAATGGAGGGCCAAAAATAGTATGTACACGGCTTCTGCCAAGCTACCTCTTTACTAATATAAATTTGATTTTGATGAGGAGTATCAGTACATGATTACTTATTAAGTAGAATGACTGAAAACCAACATGCTGGCAACTTTGAAAATTGGATGTATGGGATCATCTAGATGGTACTATACTCATATAATAAGCCTTTGTGGGCTAAGATCATCAGCCACAGCTTGGATGAGGGCATGAGGAAGCTAGGAGGCAAGGCTTGTATATTCCATATGACATCCTATGTAGTATATGCATGTGCTTTTCATGGGACATTTAATGCCTTGCAAACAGTGGGCAAGGTGGGAAACAACACTGGTGATGTACACATTTGGGACCATTATCCCTAATTACAGAGGAGAGCATATCTCCAAGACTACAAACTGGTAAATGACTCATTTTCAATGCATTTAGTCAGAACCATGGAAGAGGACAGGAGTAACAGATTGAGCATGGAGGCTCAGACCATTATATATAAGCATGGGGCTTGGTTTATCCAATTCTCAACCTTCTCCTACATAAGAATAGAAGGATTTGAGGGGTAGCCTTTCATGTTGCCAAGATACTCCATAGAAAAGGTCATCTTAATGGAGTTTGTTAGACAAGTGTCTACCTTAGTTGAAGCTCACATAGAACAGAAGAAGATGCCTCCTGTATTATTCCCAATATACATAGGCTAATATATATGCCCTGATAGACAGAGCATCAAGCATGCTATTGGAGGGTTAAAGCTCATGCACCTGCAGCCATTTTCTATAGCAAGGTCATATGACCCATAAGACAGAATGCAGAAGTTATTGGGAAAACCAATACACTAAAAACATATTGAGGATTATTAGACTAATTGTGATAATGAGGTAGAGGTTAGGAGAAGAAATTATCAAAGGCTCACCCTCAATCAGATCCAGACTTTTGATTGCATCTCAATTCCTGAACAATTACATAAGGATGATGGAAGGATAATGTCAAATGAATATGAGGACAAAAAGGAGTATAATGACACCATCTCTACCCCTGATTGAACACTACCAGTAGAGACCTCATTAGATCCAATAATGAAAGGGGTCCTCCAACTGACAAAGAGTTGGGTAACTGCTGAAATTACTAAATTGAAGAATAAGGGTATGGCCCTTACTGTTGACAATAAAAAGAAAAGAAAAGAGCTCTCAGATGAAGAATATGATGATTTCCTCATTGAGAAGAGGAAATCTAATGGAGGGAGACTACCTAATGAAGAGAAATAGCCACCATGCAAAGGCAAGAAGGCTAAGCCTAAGCCACAAGGGGTAGTTATCAAAAGGCTTCCATCAAAAGGTGATGGGGTATCAACATCTGCACATGCATCTTCATCATAGCCACCCCCTGATAAATAAAATACCAAGAGGATAATCGGGCCTATTCCTAAAGATATAGAGCAACAAGTGGAGAATGAGCCTCTACAAGAGCATCCCTTGGAGGAAGAACAGGTGGATGTGGGACCTAAAGATGATGATTTACTGATAACAAGGAAGAAAAGAAAGGAGGTGTTGCAAACACCACCACCAAAGAAACAAAGGACAACCATGAGGGGAGATGTTAGCACTGACCCCATCATGGTAAGAGGTATGGGTGGTCTGACTTTTAGGAGAGAACTATACCATGAGGTCCCTATCTAGATAATTTAGTTTAAGACTGAGAAGATGGAGGAGCAGAAAGAAAAGGAAGTACATATGGCGAGTAAAGAGCACCCTTTTCCTCTGGATGACACTGTAGAATTATCTGATGATGAGGTAGTTCAAGACGTGGCTGCTCAGCACATGGAGACATTGGTTGCCAATATGAAGATGACCCCTCATGGGACCCCAATGGCTCAAAAGGTGACTAACTAGGCAAGGGATGGAAAGGATGAAACATAATAGGATAACTCCAAAGAGGTAGCCCAACAGATAGGGCTGGCTAATTTGGTCGACCAGGTCACCAGTCTTGCATCGATAGACCTAACCTACTAGGGTCGTATCAACCCAAATAAAGATAGTGATCCACCTCTAGAGCCTAAAAAGGATGAATATACAAAGCATACAAGGATGTGTGATATGACACCTGATCAAGGCAAGGATCAAGATAATGCACCGACGGGACAAGAACAATCAGAAGCACAACTTCAGAGTGGGGGTGATCTAGAGATGCCTGAAACAAATGTTGGTCAGGATCAGGGTTTTCCATCACCACATACTAAGGGAGGTGATCAAGGTAATAATCTAGCATCAGATGAGAAATCAGCTGAGAAAGAAGTAAACTTGGAAGAGGCTGATGCACCTAAGGATAAAGAGCAAAGTTTTCCATAAGGTGAAAGCCGACAAAAAAGAAGTAGAAAATGTGACCAAGGGTGATAAGGATGATCCCCAAGCTCAAAATACACAATCTTCTCAAGAGATCAACAAACCACAAGATGAGAAAAGGGAGAAATCTCAAGAGGCTCATGAGGAGAATCTATAGGAGGAAGTGCAAGATCAAGGTATGCATACCTTACAAAATCCTCCACCTCAGAAGGAGATATCTCAAGAAGATCCCCCTCATGAGAAAGTACATGAGGAAGAAATCAAAGGGGAACATTCATTAAAGAGGGCGGAACCAGATACAGAGTCCCAAAATACCCAAAATAAAGAGGGTCATCATCAGAAGCCCAAGGGTGATGTTCCGTATTGGTTGTGACAAGAGGTAAGTTTTCAACAAGTAGAGGAAGTACATGATTTTGATGTGTCCACACTATTTTCTAGAAGTATGATTAAACCAAGAAGAAAGGCAAGGTTGACATCTGCAATCAGAAGAGACCCTACTATAGGTAGGAGAACAACACAGGTAGCCCTACCTACGGTTGACAAAAAGAAAGGAAAAATAGGCCTTGAGGAACTTCAGATCACTAATGTTGATCTAGGTTTTGCAAATGAAGACCAGGAGAGTCAAGAAGGAAATGATATTATTGATTCTTTAACCCAAAGGGTGAAAAAGAAAAAGGAGAAGAATAAGAAACATAAGGAGCACATTGCTCAATTGCATTCTTTTATAAAAGGGTTAATTAACCCTGATCATGCACCAGCTGATCCAGCTACCCCACTAACCATTATATCCCAGGAGGATGTTACTAGATTAGATTCGATGAAGCATAAAGCATAATTGATGGATAAATGGTTCATGTCTGCTATTTTTGAAGCTGAGGAAGTGGTGAAGACCTCCCTAGATAGGTAGAATTCTCTAAGCACATTGAAAAGAAAGGTGGATAAGCTACATAATGAAGTAGGTAGGAGATCCTTTAAACTAGAGAAACACCTAGATGCCTTGGGGGAGATGAAAATAATTGATGCCCAGATAATTATAAGAAATAATATATTGGATAATAACACCTCTCAACTGCTTGGCATCTGGTATGAGGACACTAGATTTGAATGTGATTTTTTGAAGAGATGCAGTGGCAAGCTCAAGGATATCAGTGTCAAATTGCATAATCTAATGGCACAGGAGGTAGAAACCCTGGAAGCCCTGGAAGGGAAGGTACAAGGAAAAATAGAAAATCAAGATGTTGATTTTGATGTTCAGGCTTTCAACGACAATTTTAAGCAAGCTGCAAAAGACCCCGTACACCATTTGACAGAAGACGTGATAAACAAGATCACGAGGATGAAGGTCAGGGTGGAGACATATAATGAAACATTGAATAGCAAGAAAGGTGAGATGGATGCTCTTCAAGAGAAATTTCATTCTCATAGGCATGCAATAATAAAGGCCAAGGTCCAAGATTGAGGGGAATTTGATAGAGTAGTACAGTCATATGAATCCATCAAGGCAACTATGAAAGTACATATAGGGGATGATCTGCATCAAAGTGATAGTGATAATGAAGATGATGATGGTGTAGAAAATGATGAAGAAGAGGAAAGTGAAGAAGAAAGAGATGAAGAGTAAGTAAAGATGCATGATAATGAAATCATATGCATGATCCACTTGCAAGCAAATGAGGCTTGCTAGATGGTTGCCAACTGGCAACTTGTGCCATGTAATGGAGATGTTGACTAAGTCAATGAGAAATATTGACTGTTGATCTAAATGGATAAATCTTGACCGTTGGTCATTTGTAACCACCTCCTCTCTTTATTCTATAAAAGGGGAAGGAGTGTACTCTTTAATGCATTAGAAACTTAATTGAAATTTGATTGCTGAAGCATTTAGGACTAATTTCAAGGCTATTGTGAATGTACATGTTTGTTGAATACTTAATGAAAGAGAAGCTATTTTGATTACAAATTATTGTAAATCTTGAGTACTTAGTGAATGAGATCTGGATATATGCATTGATTAGTTGTGTCCCTTGGAGTGCTTGTCAGTCTGCATATGCTATTTTCATTCATTGTTCCTTTGAAGTTAGCATCAACCATACCTAGTTGTGGACCATCTTGGTGAAGTTATGGTTTGATTTCTTCTCTTCATGACTGTATCTAGAATGTATGTGACTCAATAGCTAAAGGTTTGCCAAATTTAGAAGTATTTCTTTTAATTTTCTTGAATTTTATTACAAATCACCTTCAAAATTGCAAATAACATACAATCTAAATCAAATGAACATGAAATATGCCTATACCTTGTAAATAATTGAAAATACAGAGCATATTTTGAGTGAAAGCATGTCAAAATGACAAATATCATGCAAATACGGATGTACATCAATGATATACATGTGAATATCTAGTTGTAGGCACATTACTTGATTAAATACACTGTGTAGAAGTTTATACAAGTTTAGGACAGTAAATGCTCAGAAGAATTGATCAAACTTATAAATATTACTGTAATTTGTGGAGCAGAGTGGAAATAACCTTATTTGTGAAGTGAATTTACAGTACACAGGTGCATAATCGATTACCTAGATAACGTAAGACCCCTTGAAATGGATAACATCATGTCACACCAACCTCTGAGTAATGTCAAAAGATCATGACTTGATCAACAGAGCCTTGGAGTCATCAATTCATTTCAAATTGATTGTACTTTTCAAGATAATAAAGCTTTGTTGTGCAATTTTTTATGCATGTTGTTATGACTAACAATCATCATCAACACTACGTTAATCCAAATGCAGTGATCCAAAATCCATTGACAGTCTCTCAAGCTTCACACAATACCACTCCACAAGTAACCTATGCCCATCCCTCCTATGGTTCACATGTGATTATTTTATCCAACCTTAATACTTCCGCACATGCATTTGTTCCTCTGCCATCTGGTAGCCAAGGACACAATACCTATATTAAATCCTACAACACCCAACCAAATCCAAATCTGTAATACCTTATACCACCTCCAAGCCATCAAAGTTACATACCGTAGCAATTAGGAATGCTTACCCAAGATGGCTTGCAAACACTTAGACAAGAAATGAACGATATATGATTAGGTCAGAGCAAGAAAACATTTTCATTTGAGGAAGTGTGTCCATACGCATTTGACATATCGTTGCAAATGACTCCTTTTCCTCTACATTTTTAAATACCTAAATTTGACAAATACAAAGGAAAAGGAGATCCTCATGACCATCTAAGAGCTTTCTATGTATCTTTTCTAGACATTGCTTACGATGATACATATCTTTTGTGTCTATTTCCTCGCAGTCTAGCAGGACAAGCTATTGAATGGTTTTCTCATCTTCCTCTGGGGATCAAAACTTTTGGTGAGTTGGCTAAAAATTTCTTTTCACACTTTGCCTTTAACATTGAAAATTAGATCTCTATGAATGACCTTGTCACAAACAAACAATGCAATGGTGAGACATTTCCATCCTTTTTACAACGATGGTGAAACATGGCTAGCAAACTCCCTTGGCAAATGCCTGAAAAATAAGTGGACATCTTTGTGCAAATATTAATCTGGAACTATCATTTCAATTACAATTGCAAAGTGCAACTTCTTTTGAAGAAGTCATTACCAAAGGAATGACTATTGAGAGAGATTTAATTACTAAATGTACAATCAAAATCTTTAAAGACAACAAAGACAATTCGCAATCCTCTAATGACAAATCCTAGTTTTGGAACAAGAATAAAAATGTTGTCAATGATGGCATTGTAGATGCAAAGCATGTTCAAACACTCAAAGCTCCCATGAGTATTCAAGTGGCAACCAAGAGCACTCCTAATAGAAACACACAATTCCTTCCAAGAGATCAAATGCGAGTAAATTCACCACAAAGACGCAAGTTCAATCCTTTGGGCAAACCTATTGAGGTTGTTTTAAAGAAATGTATTCAATCTAGAGCTATTGTTTTACCTGAGCTTAAACCATATGAAGAACCCCAATACAAACCTAATTGGTACAAGGATAACGAATATTGTGAATACCATAGGGTGAAAGGACATAACACTACTGGATGCATGAAATTGAAACATCTTATTCAAAACCTTATTGATCAGGGTTTAATCAATCTAGAGGAGCCTAAACAAACATCAAATTATGATCTTGACATTTTTAAAGATCCACTTCCTACTCATGATAAGAAAGTGCCTCCTCTTCAAGAAAAAATGTCCACATACATATGAGTCATCTACCATTGGCCATATTGACCATACTCGCATATCGACCATTACCATAAAAGAAAAAGAACCCATCCAACCTATCAGCATTCAAGCTTCAAAAGAACCTGATTGTGCCATTACTACTCATCGTGGTCATGTGTCAATCTGAGACACACCGTCCATCCCAAGACCAACCATAGGCTATAACATCCTTGATCACTTAGGCAAAACTCCTGCACAGATCTCTATTCTTGAATTTCTACGCATACCCCCTGCACATAAAGATATCCTTGACTAAGCATTGCAAGAATCATCGGTCCCTAATAACATAGACACTACACAGTTTCAAGCCATGGTAGCAAGCATCAGATCTCCATATAGCTTAACCTTTTCTGATAAAGACCTATCACCACTTGGTTCATCCCATAATGAAGCCCTCCATATCAAAGTCTTTGTTAAGCAATGCCATGTTAAATGAATCTTAATAGATGGTGGAGCCGGTCTAAACATTTGTTCCATAAGATTAATAAAATTATTGGGATATTCTAAGGATAAGATTGACACATCAAAAAGCATAATAATCAAAGCATATGATGATGCTGAAAGAGAATTAGAAGGGATAATAACTTTGCCTATCACAGTGGGTCCAGTTACTACAGATACTCAATGCCAAGTCCTTGACATTGAATTTCCATATAACATCATTCTTGGTCATCCTTGGATTCATGCCATGAAAATTTTGCCATCGACTTACCATCAATGCCTCAAGTTTCCTCATAATGGAGCCGAGATCACCATTCCCGCAGATCCAAATCCTTTTGAGTTTTATCAAGCCTATCAAGCTAAATATCAAACCCCCAACCACATACCAATCAATACTAAAGCATATCCATCCACTTCCTACGTTGACCCTACTGACCTTAACAAAGCATCCTCAAGAAAAACCATACCCAATATAGAAATCAAGTACAAGGATAAAGGACTTGGCGATTATAAACTACAAGAATCCTGTTGTATTGGCACACTGCCTCCATCCATAAAGACAAATGGAAAACCATCAACATCTCAAGCATCATCACCTCAAACAATTATCAAATCTCCTCCTACAGTGTTCATAAAGGTAGGGATGCTAGATGATGAAGAGATGGATGATATTAATTCATGGATTTTCTTTGATGAAAATAATCAAAAAACACTTAAAGTGGAGTGCTACAACAATGGTTTCTGTATTATAAAAAACATGGGATATAAAGGACAAGGTGGCCTAGGAGTACATGAGAAAGGACCTTATATAGAACAAATCACTGTGACCAAGAAGTTTGATAGGAAAGGTTTAGGCTATGGACATGAGGACCCATCTTCCAAAGACATCGAATGTATTCTCGACACGGTAGCTAAAGATTTCCCCGCAATAGAGACTTCTGATGCAGATACCATCAATGACTCTTCCCTTCACCTCACTGAACTATTTCATGACTTATCCATTTTCATGATCTCATTCACAACATCCACTCCCCAACTCTCATCATCTGACTTACCTCTTGTATCTCCTAACCTCGTCAATTGGGACCAATAGGGGGCACCACCTGTATTGGATACATTTGAAAACGATGAAGCTCTAGCAAAATTCTTGGGACTAAGAATAGGTCTGCCACTCGGAGATGACAAGGTGGGCTACAAAATGGATTTACCCCAATTAGCATACTTTGGGGGAAGTGTCAATGTCTCTAGTTGCAAAAGTGAAATAAACAAATAAGAAAATACAAGGTCTCTAGGTGAAAATTGCAAGGCACCTCTTGACCAAGAAAAAGTAAAAATAAAGGATGTATCCAACAGTGAAAACCTCTCTGAGGCACCTGAGGATGGAGGACTTGACCTTCCTTTGAGGGAATATCAGGAACAATCACCCTTACTAATTGAGAAATCTCAAGAAGTAAACCTTGGCACAGAACAGAATCCTAAGATCATACACATGGCTGCATCATTATTAGAACAAGAGAAAGTAGATTTCACGGCATTCTTCACAAAATGCATAATCAACTTTGCATGGACTTATATAGATATGCCAGGATTGGATCCATCACTTGTGGTACATCACTTAGCAGTATATCCAAATGTCAAGCCAGTGAAGTAGAAGCTTCGAAAGATGCATCCTCAAGTAGCTTTGTTAGTCAAGGTGGAAATTTAGAAACTTCTGGGTGCCAAATTCATAAGACCCATTGATTATCCCAAGTGGGTATCAAACCTTGTGCCAGTGTCAAAACTAGATGGTAGCATATGTCCATGTACAGATTTTAGAGATTTAAATAAAGCATGTCCAAAAGATGATTTCCCATTACCAAACATTGACATCATCGGAGATCTCATAGCTAGCCATGAAATGATATCATTAATGGATGGTTTTTCAAGATACAACCAGATCTTAATTGCTCAGGAAGATCAATATAAAACAACTTTAATCTACCCATGGGGTACTTACTATTGGAGAGTAATGTCATTTGGTCTCAAGAATGCTGGAGTAACGTATCAATGAGTAATGAAATTAATCTTCCATGACTTTTTCCACAATATAATGGAAGACTATGTGGATGATATCCTGGGAAATTCTAAAACTCAAGCATATCACTTGACAGTCTTGGAGCAAATCTTTGACAAATTGGAGAGATATCAAGTTCGGCTAAACCCAAAGAAATGTGTGTTTGGTGTAACATCAGGAAAGCTACTAGGCTACATAGTATTGAGAAGAGGTATCGAGGTAGATCCTAAGAAAGTGAAAGCTATAATGGACATGCCTCCTCCAGCCAATTTAAAACAACTTTGTAGTCTAAAAGGCAAGTTACAGTCTATCCGAAGGTTCATCGCACAATTAGCAGACAAGTGTCATCCTTTTCAACATCTACTCCATAAAGGGGAAACTTTCAAATGGGATGATAAGTGCTAGCAATCTTTTGATCAGATCAAGAAATACCTAGCAACTCCACCAGTATTGATACCATCTATATCTAATAAACCTTTGTTACTATACATCTCCACAACAACAATAGCTCTAGGTTCTTTACTAGCTCAACATGATAATCAAGGAAAGGAACAAGCCATCTACTACATCAGCAAAACCTTGGTAGGTTATGACCTAAACTACTTACCCATGAAAAAAGCATGTTTGGAAGTAGTGTTCGCTTCCCAAAAGTTACAGCATTATATGATGAATCAGAGAACTAGGCTTATATCAAAATTTGATCCACTCAAATATTTGTTGTCAAAAGCAATACTCACAAGAAGACTAGCCAAATGAGTAATGATTCTTAGCGAGTTCAACATAGAGTTTGTTAATCAAAAAGCAATAAAAGGACAAGTCATAGTGGATCAACTAGCAAAAGTGCCCATAATAGATGTTCATCCAATTCATGCAGAATTCCTTGATGAAGAATTATTCAACTTACAACTCTCAACGGTTTGGCAGCTATACTTTGATGGTTCATTCACACAGCATGGATCTAGAGTAGGCATATTTTTCATCACACTCTAACATCAAAAAATTTCCCCTTGGGGGCTTTTCCCTCTTTAGGTTTGGCTCCTGGGTCTTTTGTGTGCATTCTAGACAACTTACATCATAATTTGGCATATGATGGAATGAACCCTACGTATCATGACAAATGGGGCCTAGGGGGACCCCTTGAACTTAACCCTACCCAAAATAGGGGGGAGGACTTGGGTGCCCATGCCCTAGTCCTGCTCTATTTTGGGTCAGGCCCAAATTTCTAGTGTCGGTTTATGACCATTATTTAGTCCCTAGGCCGACACGGTAATTTTGAATTTACAAAATCTTGGTAGTAATTTTTGTAGTTGTATATAAAAGCATGTTTAGGCATTCATTTGTAAACTAGAGATTATCTTCATGTGATTTTGGCATCCTAAAGGTGAGTCAAGGCCTTCATTGTGTTGCAAGAGCATATTTGTGTTGTCTATGTGTTTGTGTTTGTAGATTCGAGCATCCATTTCCTCATGGAATGAAGAGCATCTTCCTCCCATGAGAAATTCACTACAAGGTGATATCATAATGTGTTTTGAATTATTATTTCATTTGGATTTTGCCTCTGCCACACAAGGGCATGCACTCTCTATTTGACAACGGTGTTTGGAAGACTTAAGTGTCCTTCTGGGGCTTGACTGAGGCAAGCTCTTAAACACCACAACCCCCTCCCAAAGTTTTCATGGTTGCAGCTTATAGGTTGATGATGTAGACAAAGTGAAGTTGTAGGAGGGCATATTGGAGTGTCAGAATTATAGATCACAAAAGAAAAGAGCACCTTGGACTTGGGTGCCCACTCCCTACTCCCTGAAGTTCTGCAACAGGAAAATATCCAGAACAGCATAAACAAGTTCCAGACTGAGTTTCCAAATGCTAACAAAAAGCAGGGCCTTGGAATTGGGCACTTGCTTCTTTGTCCCTGACTTTTCCACCTCAGAACCCCAAAAATAGGTGCATTGTTATTTGTCATTTTACATCTTTCTGTAGAAGCATTTTCCGTAATTCATCAGTTTACTTCTATATTTGCATAATTAGGGTTTTGATGGATAATTAGACATAAGAGAAAGAAAATTGATAATCAAATACCCTAATCCAAGTTTCCCTACATTCATGAGTGACCAAGGACATGATAGTGCTCTACCACTCGATCCGAAGGTCCTTGAATGTAATTGGTGAAAGGAGGATTCAAACACTAAACTAAAAAAATCCAAATTTTATTTTTTACATTTTGGTCAAACCATGTTTTTATTGAATATGGAACATTTATGATTGTTTTACTTCATATTTATATTGATTTCATTCATTCATATAGTCATTCATCTTATTGCATTGAGAAAATTTTTTAAAAAATAAAAATTTTGAAAAAAAATTACATTTTAGGGCTTCTATTTTGTATCAATTCATTATAATTTCATCTAATTTCTGATTTTTGCATTATATCTGATATAAATTACAGAAAATTACAAAAATTCAATAATTTGAATTACATTTTCATCATACAATTGCTAGGGTTTTGTAGAAATTTTGACAATTTTTATATAACCTAGTAATTCCAAAATCTAGGGTTAGTAGGAAAAATCTTCTTTCATATTTTTCTACTAGTTTTAGAGACTCATTAAAACTTTCATTTGGCTGTAGTCTTTCATCTTGGTGTAAATTTGAATTTTTGCATAGAAAATTTCAACAAAAAACTAGCAATTTTCATGCATTTTCATTAGATTTGCACTTGCATTTTGCATATTAGGGTTTGGAAATAATTTTAAGATCTGAGTATATTTAATTTTCATCATAAATCATATTTCAAAACATTCATATACTATATTGTATCAAGATCTCAAACCCAGGGCTTCAAAAACCTTGATTTTCAATAGATTTGGCCTTATCGACTCTCTAAATTTGCACCATAGGTGTGTTGTGAAGAGAATTTTTTCACTAATTTGTTGTTATTAGGGTAATTATCTTCTTCACCTCCTAAAAATCTTCACAACACCTTTTGATTGGGCTCTTGTATTGAAAATTTGGTGAAAAACTACACATTTTTGCTATTTTTGCCCTAGGGTTTGGCCTAGTTTGCACTTCAAGCGTATTGTGACAAATTTTATAGATTAAGGTGAATGATATCATTTCTATCATTTTATGCACCTTCTAAAATTCTTAACAACACCCCTTTGGCTAGGTATTGGAAGTAAAAAAGTGAAAAATTGCCTATTTTTGCTATATTTTCACTAGGGTTTGACCTTGAGTGGCACTATAAGTGTGTTGTGACAGATATTTTAGCATTAAGTGGATGTTATTACTGATATAATTTAATTTCCATCATCATTTTACTCATAACACCCTTTTTGATGCTCTTTTACATCAAGATTTGGTGAAAAAATTACATATTTTCACTATATTTTGACTTGTCGTCATCTTAGATTTGCATAAAGAGAGTGTTTTGAAGGATATTATTGCTATATTGAACTAATATTAGACATATAATTTTCTTCCCTTGATCAAAATCCTTACAACACCTTTTTTTCATTCGTTTGCATTGAAAAATTACAAAAAATCAAGCATTTTTGGCTTTCAAACACATCATTCTCTTAGGGTTTGTTCTCTTAGTTTGTGCATTGCATGTTGTGTGCTTTTGTATAAGCTTTATAACCTTCTGTCCTAAAAATAAAATCCCTTTAAGAACAGTAAAAGGTTAATGATATCTAGTGCTCTTGAATAAAACAACATTCTTACCTCTGACAATCCCTTGAACACCTTCTTTACAAAGGGAGAAACTCAAATTGTGCAAGATATTATACATCCTCCAACCACTATGGAAGATTAAATGTTTCATGATGTTGAGGATTCTATTCAAGTAGTAGGGCATGTACCTACGGAACAAGTCAATAAGCTTGATAAAGACCTTGCCAAATTTCAAGAATATGTGCAAAATGAGAGGATAGCTGAAGAGGATTTACACATGATTCACCATGTAAGAGAATTGATAAAAGAAGGACAAGATGGAATTAATGTTATTCGTGGTTTAACATATATTGTGCAAACTAATGTAATGTTGGTGAGTGAATGTGGTTTAACAACATGTCATCACCGTCGCATACTCAAGTTTCGGTACCTATACCAACTACAGGAATATCCACCTTTAAATCAATGATCTTAACAACTGATGCAAATGCTTGTAGTAATGCTACCACTGGTATTGGAGTATCTAATGGTAGTAATTACAAAGCTGTGGGATTTGATTATCAAAACTTGGTCCATAATGTGACCATTCCTATGAATAATTACTCTCAACCTCCTATCACATATAGTTATTCCCAACCATCTTCCACCTACCAGTATGTCCAACCACCATTGACCTATTCCCAGCCTCCACTTGTCACATCTCAATTTCAATCACCTCCTCACTTTGGTTCCAATTCCTCGCAACAAACCACATCTCTAAATGATGCAATCCTAAACCAACTTTTACAGGGCATGACTGCTTTACAACAAAAGGTGACAAATTTGACAAATTTTTCACAGCCTAATCTACCAACATATCATGCCTGTAATCCCTTATCCTATGCAATCTTGAGAACCCCTATGCCTGAGAGGTTTGAGACTCCCCAATTTGAAAAATATGGTGGAAAAGGTGATCCTAATATTTATGTGGCATCATTTACAGCTATGTGTAGTGATTTCTATTTTGAAGAGGATTTGTTGGCAAAACTCTTCCCACGATCATTCAAAGATATTGCTTTAGAGTGGTTTTTCTCTTTGCCTCTGAATTCAATACACTCCTTTTCTTAGTTAATTGACCAATTTTTACAACATTTTCAAGAAAATATCAGACCACAAGTCACTCTTATTAACTTGGTTCAATGCAAACAAGGTTCGAAAGAGAAGTTGACTAAATTCATTAGTCAGTATCAAGGGATTTATGCACAAATTCAATATCAGATGAAAGATGATGATGTTCAGAAGATTTTTTTTACAAATCTACAACCTAATATTCATGATAAGATCCTCTTGATGAAGTATAACTCCTTTCAACATTTATGCATTGCCCTTCGTGATTATCAGCTTTTGTCTAGTCAGTATGAAAACTAAACTCATCGGCTCAAGTTGGTCAATCCATAGGTGGATCATCACAAAACAACTTTAAAAGGAACAATAATAATAGGAGCTTCATCAAGGTTAATGGACCAAATACGAACAACTTTTTGAATGTTTCAGCTATCACTAATCCAAAGAAAGCATCATATCAACCAAGAAAGTTTACTCCTATATCTGAGTCTTATCATTCTATCATGAACCAAGCTATAAGTAATAAAATTCTGAAGGTTCCCCCAATTAAGGCTATTGATCCTAGTAAACAAGGACCTTACTTCGATGCTAATGCCTTTTGTCATTATCATTAGATGCAAGCACATGACACTAAACGATGTGTGCATCTTAAACATGAGATATAGGACCTTATTGATTCAAATGTCATCCAGGTGTCGGGTGTGAATGTTAATGGAAAAAAGTCAATTGCTCTACCGAATTAGAACTTGCAAATCTTCACTAATCCTTTCCTTAAGCATACTGAAACCAATATGTTGGAACAGAGTTTAGTGGAAGTAGATGAGGATGATTACTTGGACTGATAACATCGTGGGAATGATTGAAGTGGATAAGAAAAAAGTGGAGGACCCACCTCATCCATGAAGGAATGGAATTTATGCTGAGGTTCCTCCTCAATTGTCCTTTTATGGATTGAGAGATAATCAAAATGGAACAGAAAAGCAAGAACAACAACCGATATAGATGAGTAAGATGGTATAGGATGATTCCTATTACCGTGTTAAAAAGATTCAATAACAAAAACTTGATAAAAATTATAAAAGAGTAAGACGACTATCAACAATTGGACAAAATAGTGGTTCCCCTCCTCATAAGAAACAAAAAGTTACATTTACACAAGGAGTTACAAAGCAAGTATCATATGATAATAAGCAAAACTCTCATAAGAACCACTCAAATTTTGCACTCAACATGATTGAGTAACTCTCCAAGAGGTTTGCAAGTTCAAAAGTCTGATACGAAGATCCTACAGGTAAGTATCTCTAACCCTTTATCTCTCTCATGATGTGTTATGTGTTGTTTAGGCCTCCTGTGATGACCCCAGATTCTCTCGTAAGGTCCAGGATACTAGGAGACCACATCTATTGTGACCTTCTATTTTTATCATCATTCTTCTATATTGCCTCTCTCTGATTTCATTGTTGTGTGTTGTGTCTTACAGACATAGCATTGCGGTTGGTGACTTGGGGGCACCCTCCTACGTGACTATCCCTAAGACACTTGTTTCTCCTCTGTTATTTATTGTTTTCCTTCCTCTAGTGTTTCTATCTAGCGGGCGGATGACAAAAAACATTTATATTGATGCAGACCTAGTGTCCTTTTCAAGAGTAATCAAAAAATGGACTTAGTTCTTAATATGACAATGGGGTTGTAATAAATTTTCCTATGCTTGGCTAGTAGAAGCACTTGTGCTTTCTATGTAGTGATTTTTGATGGTATGTTATCTCATTTACAAACCTTAACAATATTGCTGCTCTGTGCACCTTTGTTTGTCTTTGCATCCAGCCTTGTGGTACTCGATTCAGAGAGCTTCATGATGTAGCCCCATGGTTATCCTCAAACTCTAAATTCGTTGTATAACCTTGGCTCTTTGTGTAGTTAATCATATGCATTGATGTTGTTTTTTATCATGATGTTGTAGACACTAACATGTTTCTTGCAGGGATGTGTTTGTGAGAACATTTGGCGATCATAAAGTACATGTCACCTTTGGGGGGCATGGGCTTTGCGAGAGCTTGTGTTCCCTTGTGTGTTTTCTTCATACCTTAATGTGCTTGATATCGATACCTAAGATCAACCACATTAAGGTGGGGGCATATATAAGGTAAGTTGTCTATTGTAGATGTTAGCTATGTGCTTGTCCTTAGATGTAGTTTAAAGACCAGCGTGATGAGTGCATCCTACATCCTAAGTTTGTTTGCAATCAATCAATCAATCAATCATGTAAGCTCTCTGCGGAGGTGGGATATTGAGCATATCCTTTTTATCTTAAGCCCTTTGCAGAGGTAGGGATGGTGTATTTCTCAGAGTAGATTGCATCATCCTGTCATTTTCAAAAGTACTCTATGGAGGCGGGGAGCAGTTCTATGACTGACTCAACCCTTAAGCATGTCTTCGACGATTGTTGTGGTGAAGCCCAATCGTCAGTGTGTGCCTATAATGTGCTTTAGATGGTGTTGAGCCTAGAAATAGGAACACTCCATCACTTGTCTGTCATGTTTTCTCCCTGTCTTCAAGTGTGTGTGTTTGGCGTGCTTGATTTGTGTGGCATGTTTGTCGCCCCATATGTAGTTTAAAGACCTGCGCAATGAGTGCATCCTACATTTTGTGAGGTTTTATGTGTCTTGCATGTGTGTTGCCCCATATATGCAGTTTAAAGACCTATGCGATGAGTGCATCCTATATTATGGGAGGTTTGTTTACTTTCCAGTACTTGTATCTGCATTTCATATATATGAGAAAAAGAAAAGAAAAGAAATCATTTATGTCTTCCATGCATTAATGTGTCTTCTATACATTTAATGTAATTGTCTTCTCCATGTTTTGCATGCCTATTACTATCTTCTATGTGATTGGCGTGTCTTCTCCATGCTTGGCATGTTTGTTCTGTTTGTGACCGTACTTTAATGCATGTATTGGCCTTGCATTTATACATACATTAAAGTGGGGGCTAAATGTAACGTCAGAAAATGTCCCCTTGGGGGCTTTTCCCTCTTTAAGTTTAGCTCCTAGGTCTTTTGTGTGCATTTAGGACATCTTACATCATAATTTGGCATCCTGATGGAATGAACCCTAGGTATCATGACAAATGGGGCCTAGGGGGACCCCTTGAACTTAACCCTACCCAAAATAGGGGGAGGACTTGCATGCTTGCGCCCTATTTTGGGTCAGGCCCAAATTTCTAGTGTCAGTTTATGACTGTTATTTGGTCCCTAGGCCGACACAGTAAGTTTGAATTTACAAAATCTTGGTGGGAATGTTTGTACTTGCATATAAAAGCATGTTTAGGAATTCATTTGTAAACTAGAGATTATCTTCATGTGATTTTGGCATCCTAAAGGTGATTCAAGGATTTCATTGTGTTGCAAGAGTAGATTTGTGTTGTCTATGTGTTTGTGTTTGTAGATTCGAGCATCCATTTCCTCATGGAATGAAGAACATCTTCCTCCCATGAAGACTTCACTACAAGGTGATATCATATTGTGTTTTCAATCATTATTTCATTTAGATTTTGCCTCTGCCTCACAAAGGCACACAATCTCTATCTGACAACAGTGTTTGGAAGACTTAAGTGTCCTTTTGGGGCTTGACTGAGGCAATCTCCTAAACACCACAACCCCCTCCCAAAGTTTTCATGGTTGCAGGTTATTAGGTTGATGATGAAGAAAAAGTGAAGTTGTAGGAGGGCATATTAGAGTATCAAAATTACAAATCAGAGAAAAAAGAGTACCTTCGACTTGGGTGTCCGCTTCCTAGTCCCTGAAGTTTCACAACAAGAAAATCTCTGGAACAACAGAAACAAGTTGCAGATTGAGTCTCCAAATCCTGACAAAAAGTAGGGCCTTGGACTTGGGTGCCCTCTCCTTTGTCCCTAATTTTTCTGCCTCTGAACCCCAAAAATAGGTGCACTATTATTTGTCATTTTACATGTTTCTGAAGAAGTATTTTCCATAATTCATCAGTTTACTTCCGTATTTGCATAATTAAGGTTTTGATGGATAATTAGACATAAGAGAAGGAAAATTGATAATCAAATACCCTAATCCAAGCTTCCCTACATTCGTGAGTGACCAAGGACCTGATAGTGCTCTACCACTCAATCTAAAGGTCCTTGAATGTAATTGGTGAAAGGAGGATTCTAACACTAAACTAAAACAATCCAAATTTTATCCTTTACACACACCACAGGGAGATTGTATATCTAAAGCATATAGGATAGCTTTTCCTTGTACAAACAACATTGCAAAGTATGAAGCACTGATAACAGGATTGCGAATGGTAGTCCAATCAAACATCAAACAAGTACAAGTCTTTGGAGATTCACAGCTTGTGATTAAATAGGCCCTGGATGAGTGTCAGACGAAGGATGAGAAGCTTCTTTCTTACAAGCTAATGGTTGATGATTTCAAGAAGTATTTTAATGAGATCACATTTGAACAAATTCCAAGGATCAATAACAAAGAAGTAGATGCCATGGCAACGATTGGTTCTCTTCTTGACATGCCTAGTAATGTACACAAGTATGAGTTTCTAGTAGAACAACTTTTGATCCCAGCATTTGAAGTAGCCCAATCTGAGCTTGTATGTGAAGTTGTTGGTCCCAATTTGCTATGGCACGAGGACATATATGAATACCTTCACAACCAAACTTTTCCTCTCCATTTCTCAAACTCCCAATGCAAAACATTCATACGTCAAGCCTCCCACTATACTATCATTGGAGATACCCTATATCGAAAGAGTCTTGATGGTATCCTACTTAGATGTCTTGACTCAGAGAAAGCTAAACCTACCTTACATGAGGTACATGAAGCTATCTATGGATCACATTCTTCTGGCCCTAATCTTACTAAGAAACTCTTAAGAGCAGGGTACTATTGGCTAACAATGGAGAAAGATGCACAACAATTTGCCAAGAAATGTCTATAGTGTCAACAACATGGTGATCTTATACACGCTCCAGCACATGAACTAAAACCTCTTGTAACTCCATGGTCATTCTCATAATGAGGACTCAACCTCATAGGGAAAATCCATCCATCATCTTCTAATGGTCACAAGTTTATCATTACCGCCACTAAGTATTTCACAAAGTGGGTGGAAGCAATACCCATGACCTACATCACTGGTAAGGAAATATTCAAGTTTATCCTTCATTATATCATCTGTTGATACTATGTTCCTCAAGCCATAATCATTGATAACGGTCATCCTTTCAAGAACTAAGAAGTCCATGACTTATGTCAAAAGTTCCATATCCAACACCATTTTGCCACACCATATTATCCTCAGAGTAACGGCCAAGTCGAGGCTTCAAACAAGACTATTATCAAGATCCTTAAGAAAATAGTCAATGAAGTTGGTTGTGACTGGCACTTACAACTCAATCTAGCACTATGGGCTTATTGAACTAGTGTCAGAACTCCAACTGGTGCTACACCTTGCTCCCTAGTTTATGGAACTAAAGTTGTTCTGCCCATTGAGGTAGAGTTTCCTTGCAACACATAGTCTCTGATGAAGAATACAGAAAATATAGATTGAGTGACCTTGAATTACTTGATGAAAGGCATCTAGCATCTCTAAATCACCTCCAAGTATATCAAAATCACCTTTGTCACAGTTACAACAAGAAAATCAGAGAAATAAGGTCTCAAGTAGGTGACCTTGTCCTAAAGGAAAATCAAAAGAATCAACAGGATCATGACAAAAAAGGCAAATTTGAACCAAACTGGCTTGGACCATTCATCATCACAGCAGCCTATGGTTTCGGGCATACAAATTATCAACACCAAAAGGCATTCCCGTGGATGAACCTATCAATAGTGTTCATCTTAAGAAGTTTTATGCTTAATCCTCAGAATGAATCCAATAAAAAAAATCATTCATCCAATAGTGAAAACCTAGTAAATAGGCACCCTAGATAAGTACCATAGTGAAAACCTGGTAAACAAGCGCTATGTGTAGAAGGCTAGCTCCTATCATCTATTTTGTATTCACTAATCCCACATAATCCACATCATAATCCACATAATTTCCCATCACCTCTTTTTCATAATAATCCCACCTATCTACCTTTGCTTGATACCATGGTTTGAAACCGTCGAAGGCGATATGTTATTCACCTTATTCTATGCTATCTGCATTATCACCTCCCTTTGAACTGGATACTTAGAGTGTTATTATCAAACATTTGTAAATACATTGTAAATACACTATGCATATGTTGTAAATACACTTGCAAAAATCAAAACATCCCAAAAATTCAAAAAATCGAAATATCCCAAAAAATCCAAAAAAAATAAAATATCCCAAAAATTAAAAAAAAATTGAAATATCCCAAAAATTAAAAAAATTAAAATATTCTCAAAAATATAAAAAAATCACATATCGAATGAAAAATCCAAGCAATAAAATCCATAACCTAATCAATCCATCCCATATTTTCATCATCCATAATAAACAAGAACTACATATCATTTCTATCGTTAATGCCTTGATCCCATGGGTACAGGGTATGTAGGCAATCTGGGATATGAAGGAAATACCCAGATTTAGGCAAAGACAATACTTTATCTTTCTTCTTTCATCATCCGCTTTCTTCTAGTCAATCTTCTTTGTCTTTCATTTCACCTTTTCTTCTCTCATCATACCTCCCACATCATCAATAAAACCCAGAACTACATGTTCATCATGTCTCATCATTATCGTGTGGTACTTTTATCCCGTGGATACAGGGTATGTAGGTAGTTTGGAATACGAAGGAAGTATCCAGTACACAAGTACCAATAATTAATTCTTCCATCCTCTTTATCATTTTATTTTCTTCTCTTTTGACTAACTCAAGCAGGAAGCAAGCTATGCATAACTTGATAGCTCAAGAGTGTACTAAAATCAAGGGCTAAGCTAAAAGTTATTTGTCTACCATGCCTTAAGCCAATATCCACTGAACCCATCCTAAGAAAATCATTTTAGCCTTCAACAAGATACATATTTCCTCACGCCAAGGTGCTATCCAATCCATCCAAGAGAACCTAAATTTGGCAAGAGAACATGATGGTTGTATCCTTTATTTATCTTTTGTTCCTTTTTATACCTAATCTAGACTACCTTGATCTATCATATCTTGGTATGTTGAGCTAAAGTATAGACTGGGGCATGGTCATTGGATTTCATATACTGTGTTTGTGGGATGATCTTATTCTCCTACTATGTCTAATGGTATCTTGTACATGTTGGGATTAGCATCTTGCATAGTAATATCTTTTGCATTTGAGAAGCTAAACAGTCTCCCACGCATTAAGACTATTTTATGCTAAGACTATTTCTCATACACATAACCCACAAGGTTTCATTATGTCTAGTGGAAGTGATTCCAGACCTTTACTTACAGAGTAAAAAATCCATTTTAGAAAAGAAACTAATATTCATATCTTGTGTATGTTGGATCAACATCTTGACCTCATACATTGGGCAAGGTTGTATTATGCTGTAAGCATTGGATACTTGACACCCTAGTCTTATATGCCTTGGTACATACTATCTATATGTGATATCAATCATAAAGTTTGAAAATCTCATAACTTTGTAGCAATCAATTAAAGTTGCCTCCACCCATCCATCCATCCTACAATAACACAATAACACTCATGAGAGTTGATCATTGGTCTTTCTTCTCCATCTCATTCCTATCTCCATTTTCTTTGTCCTGTCAAAACAAATGTGTTAGACATATACCATTTGCATTATTATGTATCGTATCACCTATCATTTCCATTATATTTGTATAACACATATCATGACATATTTCCATTGCATACATTACCACCTGGTTACCATTATACGCATTAACATAGTTAGCCATTACATGCATTACATAACCATAAAACATGTCCATCTATAAAACATATGCATCCATATCCATATCATGACAAATCGTAAAAACATAGCATATCAGGAGCATCCATCTCATATATATATGAATAAAAGGTCAATATACAATGTGTGTCTCATAGATATACAAAGAGCTCATCAAAATGATACATCAGGATCGAAGGCCCCAAAAATGATACTATATATATATACACAAACAGACTATGTCCCAGGTCTAGCAGCACTCCCTGGAGAAGCCTCACCCTGACCTCTACCGGCTCCACCTCCACCTATATCCCCATGCCTCAAAGGCCCCATCATTGAAGCCACTAATCGTGAACCCCCCATCCTCCTAGACTAAGCTGACCTGCTATGAAAACTAGGTTGTCTCTAATCCTCAAGTACTGCACCATAATACAAACCTCTATAATACTTCACCTCAGCCTGTGTAGTCCTAGTCTCACCCTATGCTTGGGTAAGCTCTTGAATCAATAACAAACTGGCCTAATCTATGCCCAAAGCCACAACTACCACATCTCTCTTAGATAATGTAGCATCCCTCTAAGTTGTGAGTCTAGCCACAGTCCCATCATCCACCACTGCCTGTACCAGAGCTAGTTGTGCTACCTATACTGGCTAAGTTGCCTGTGTTGCCCTATAAGCCTCTACCTAAGCTCTAGCATGTCTCATAGCCAGGAGAGCCCCATCTCTGTCTCTCATAACCCTCCAAAGTCTAGCCTCTGTCTTGATCCTTTGAACCATCTCATGCCGAAGATGTCGTCATAGACCCTCTATCTCTCCTTTATCCCCATCACCTCCTCCTGCAGCCTGCTGTTGTACTGGTATAGCAACCTATCTCGGTACCTGTCAACCCTATGCCCCTAGCCCTAGAGCAATCACTTGTACTCGAGGTGGCCTCCTCTATCCTCTAACCCTCTGTCTCTTTAGTCTGAATGCCCCAACATCTCCCATCTCTCCAGGCATAGTCAACCTGGTAGGTCTAGTTGTCGTGCAATGTGCATCATAATCTGTCGTCATCCCTAGATCAGTAAGACCTCCTACCCAATCCCAAGCCACTAGATGTAGTGCCTCTACTACCGCTAGTGATGTCTCTACAACAATCTCTAGTCCCCAGTGTGGTACCTCCTGTCTAGTCTAACCATATATGGCCTCCCCAACAGGTGCAGTCTATGGTAATCCAAACTATCTGAGCACACGACCATGAAGGTATGACTCAATGATGTATACACCAAGCCCAAACAAATACTGAGGCTGTCGATCATATGCTAACTCTCTCTGATCCTCCTCCCATGCCTCGCAACCTAACCATGGTCACCATATAAACTGATCCATCTCATCAAACTATCTCTACTAGTATACCAGGAAGTTTAACTCCTGATAAGTAGTAGAGCCACCATAGATATGTGCATAAGTTTGTCTAGGTGCTCTTTGTCCCACACCAAAAGGTCTCATCACAACAATGTGCTCATATGCCCATACATGTAGCAAAGTGACCCCTGCAGACATGTTAGAGCCTTCCAAGTATGTACAATCATGTAAAATATGGTATAACTGACCTAGAACACATGGCCCCCAAGCATACCTCGTACCATACATAAATAATCCCTCCATAATTGTCCCCCATCCTGTCAAAAATCCTCTGGCCTTTCGATCAGGAAGCAAGAATCTAATGATAGTTATCACCAATCTCTGTAATCTATCTCACAGCTCATCTCTAATACTCCTCATCAGAATCTCATTCTCATCATCTCGAATGTCATCAACCTCGAACAAGCACCAAAATACAGTAGGACTATGATCTATGTCATAATCCACTTGATCCACATCAATAGGAATCTGTAGTATCCTATGCACATCCTCTAAGGTAATGGTAGCCTTGCCAGTAGGAAATAGAAAGGAGCTATGCTCACTATACCATCTCTCTACCATAGTTGGCATCAATGCACAATGAGCCCGTATTGGTGAAAGCTCCACAACATGAGGCAACCCTATGATATCTAGAAACACGAGTCCATCTGCATCAATCTCTCAAATCAGCCATAAATCTGAAGGATGCACCTCTCGTGACATCAATGGTGGTAATACAACCTGCAAATTTTGACAAAACCATCATCATGAAAGAAAAACTGGCTAAAATCCTAACTTACCCTAAGTCTTCTTTGCTTTTGACCAATTGTGGTTAGGAAAACCAATAGTAATTTTACCCTTTGCAATTGTGTATGTCATAAACATTTGCGACTACCTACCACACAATTGTGACGAGATTTGCAATTATGATTGTCTATCGATTAATTGCGTATCTCTTTGCCAATTGTGCATCAAGCCCTAAATTTATCCTAAATCTACAAATTGTACATCATTTTCGCATTTGCGGTGACCCCGTGTGTAATTGTGATGAGTTTTTCCAATTGCAATGCTCCATTATTCAATTACACATGCACTTAAAGCCATACACAATTGGTCACATGTGCACATTAATGATGCTTTCAAGCTAAAAACACATGCTACTGGTCAAGTTTTTGCTACATACTTATCTTGGTGCTCCTACTGGTCAACCATGAATCCTAACCCGCTTCACTCGATGCTCTACGCATGGAATAACCATCCTAGAAGCTCCTAAAGCTCTCACAATGCTCAAAGCTTAGAGCTCTCAAAACTCAAACTCTCCAAAGCACAAATGAAGCAAATGACAATGATTGCCCCTCCTTCCCTATTTATATACTCTAGAAACCCTAATTTCTTCTATTCCATCACTTTTAGCCCTCCCGATCCCTAATTTCTTCGTGTCAACCTATGTTATCTATTTGAGAGTCAACCTTGTCTCTTCTCAACAACCCAATGTTTCCTCTCAAGGAGGGATCATCCGCTAGCTTCACTGGGGCAAAAAGCTATTTTTTGAAAGCAAATTATTGTATCATAACTTCTTTGAAACAATGTTCTAACGAACATCGTCTCAAAGAGGGGCAAAATGTAGACACCCAAAATTGACCTAGTCATTAGTATCAAAATAGTGTATTATCCATCATCTACATTTGTCTAACACATTTGAATAATTTCTCTATTTTCTTCCAAAATCATCTATTTCCTCTATTAATTAAATGAATTTATATTTATTTAATTAATTCATTATCTATTTCTTCTATTTATAATTAAATAATCTTTAATTATTTAAGTATCTTTCTATTCTCTCTATTTTAATTAAATAAATTTTATTTATTTAATTAAAATTCCATCTTAATCCTATCCTTATCTCACTTTCCAATTAATTAAATAATTTTTTATTTATTTAATTAATTTCCACATCATATCCCAATCCTATCATAATCATCATTCCAATTAATTAAATAAATTTTATTTATTTAATTAATTTCCCTCACATATTCCACCACATGTCGACATTTGTCCACATCCCATTTGAAACATGTGTGGTACTACTTTTTTATGTACACATTCACATATGTAGTACTTTTTATGTACACTATCACACCTAACTTTATTAAATAAAAGTATTTGTGTACACAATTACACGTGCTTTATCCTCTTCTTTACACTTGTCCTATGCACATTCACCTATGATCATGAATTAATCTCATTCGTTCACATAGCTACCTAATCTCCATCATTGATCAACTCTTATTGAGTGCTATATATACACCCACTCATTCTCATTTTTCATGTCTCACCATATAACATCCAGATTATCGTCTCAAGCATAGCACTCTCATTAGCATCGATTAAGCAATTTGAGCAATCCCATCCATCATCATGGCATCTTTAGCACTTATGATTGTCTACAATGGAGAAGTAATCCACAAATCCAACCAAGGAATAAATAATCTAGGTGATTTGCTTTCAATTTGTTTGCATTTTATGTCATTTAGATGGATTCTTTGAAGGTGGTAGGATTAGGTTTGATTTGCTTTGTTTAATCATCCTAACCTGAATTTTCTTGCTCACACATTATCCACACAACCAATTTGGCAATTTGAGCACAAAATTGATTCTAAGGAAGACTTGAATAACTTTGTTTTTGGAGGAAAATTGGGTTCTCATAGCATGAAAGAAAAACTATTCCAATTGAACAACCTAAGACCTATGATTTTCATTGTTGTTCAATGCATGCAAGTATAAATGAGACAATGATTTTAAAGGTTCTGATTCTAAACACAATAAAATCTCATCAAATCATTCATAAAACAACACAAATGAGAAGGTAGATACTTGATTCAATTGAAAATAAAGGAACACTTGCATGAAAATGGTAAAAATAGAACCTGTAACCTGTTGTAATGTATTAATCTACAAAATTGAGTTACAAACACTTTTTCTCTCTACAATGTATAACAGAGCAAAAAGGAAAGAACTTGAAAAACCATAATATTTTTCTCATTATATACAAAAATCTGTCCCATGGACCCTAAAAAGCTAACTATAGTGAACTCAACTCCAAAACTACATGAAAAGCTATAAAAAAGCAACTCAAGGTTACTTGGGCGAGCAAGAATAAAAAACCTAAAAATCAGGCCCTAAAAATGCTCCAAGATGAGTTATTTTAGTTCACAACTTCAACTCTTAGCATGTTTGACTTAAGAAAAGTCAAAATTAGGCCCCAAGACCAAAAATAGAGTAATTTGACTATTAACGAGTAGGATTGCACCCATTATGCAAAGCTGTGAAGCTCAGCAATCCTGTGTAACATGGGATCAAACTTAGGCTATGGATGACCTATGGTGAGCTTGAACGTCCAGATTATGGGTTGGTTCCCTTGTAAACTAATAACTTTACAGGAAAAAGGTTGAAAGGACCTACTGAAATCACTAAAACTAAAACTTAAATTGTGATGATGCACCTAATTTGATGAGAAAACTTCAAATCTAGCTCACAATAGATATCAGAAAAACTATCCACATAATCCACTTTTGGCAATGTGATCACAAAAATAATTCTAAGGGAGGCTGGAAATAACTTTTTCTTGAAGGAAAATAGAGTTCTCACAACATGAAAGAAAATTATTCCAATTGCACAACCTAAGACCTGTGATTTCAATGCTATTCAATACATGAAAGTACAAATGAGACGGTGATTTTAAAGGTTTTGATATTAAACACAATAAAATCTCATCAAATCATTCATAAAAGTAGCATTAATGAAAAGGTAGACACTTGATTCAGCTAAAATATAAAGGAACACTTGCATAAAAAACAAAGAATGGAACTTGTAACCTACCAAAATGAGTTACAAAACCTTCTTCTCTCAGCAATGTGTAAGAGAGAAAAAAAGGCAAGAACTAGAAAAACCTAATTTTTTCTTACAATATATAATATGCTCTCTTCAAGAGACCTAGAAAGGTCAACTGCAGTCAACTTGCTCTAAAAATAATCCCTCAAAACTTATACACGAGCAAGAAAGAAAATCCCTAAAAATAAGTGTTATAACTGCTCCAAATCGAGCTAAAATAGCTCCAAACTTCTCTCCTCTATAAGTTTGACCAAAAGGTGGACTAAACTCTCCAATTTTGACCAAAAAAACCATGCAAGGAACTCTAAAAGACTTCAGTTAACTCCATCCTCCAAATTCGCATGATTTTGGGATGATAAGTAATGTGAGCAAGGAATAAAGTAATTTAGGATGATTACTTCACTATGAGTTACAATTTGTTCTATCCTTTTGACTTTACAACTTGTGACAAAATAATAAAGTAATTTATAAGCACATTACTTTATTATTTGTTTACATTATTTTGAGTTGCAAAGTCATGAAAATTTGGATGCTTTTGCCTTTTAAAAGATTAAAAAGCAAAAAATAACTCCTTATCTCTCCCTTTGGATTTACATGATTACACTAATGCATCAATCACGATGCCAAAATCAAATCAAGCCTTCAAGTCTCCATGCAAAAGATAAAAATATCTTCATTTACCCCTTTATGTCTCCCATGCAATATAGTGATCTCATGTAAAAAAAAATACAATATGCATTTTGCATAAATTCCATGATTTATCTTCAACCTTATAACTCCTATGCATGCATAATGTATCAACATTTAACACGTCTCAAAATCAAGACTATAATCCCTTATGTCTCCCATGCATACATACATGCATTATTCATTGCATCATCATACCCTTTACACATGGAAATACCTTATCACTCCATGAAAAAATAAAAACACCGCCATGCCTTCTTTATCATATACCATATCTTGTAAATATGCATCACCTTATTACTCCTTATGCACTAAGGTATAACTCTCCTTCAAATCATTCTCCCTTGCTGACTTTTATCTCTAAGTTCTACAGAAATGAATATAAGGCATAAAGCCTTATCTTTACATGATTGTTTAGTTTGACCTTTTAAAAAATCAAAAGGCAAGAATGACATTTAGCCCTCACGGGCCCTTGTGACATCATTGGGTTTGCATTATTAGATTTGAAATACTTAGAAGTATTTACCACGATGAGGAAATGGATAATAATGATTTCAAAAATAAAAGTCAAAAATAAAAAGACCTCAGTCAAGCTTTTGAACAAAAGAGGGTTTTGAAACCCTAACTTTGTCATTTTCATGTATAACTTTTTGTCGCTCCTCCTGAGCCAACGCTATGCTTGCTAGGGTTTGAAGATATCTCCATCATTCTTTCTACAATTTCTAAGGTTTCTTCATGATATTCTTTTGGATCTTTGACAAGAACTAGAAGGTGAGTATATTTTTTAATAGTTTGAATCATTTTTCTCTATCTTTGAATACAAAAAATGGCCTACATGTCATGGCCATCATAGAGTTATTTGATGTATCATCTACAATGCATTTTATTCTCACTATATTTTGTTTGCTTTTGGTAAAAAGGCCATCATGGCCTACTGGTTTTTGCATTCCAGAAGCTTACCGGTGAATGGACACGCAACCTGTAGGTCATTTCTTCTTCTGAGACAACAAGGTAAGATTTGTTTCATGTCTTTGCATCATTCTTGAGTGTTTCTTCATAAAAAAATTAAGGGTTTGAAGAAAAACTTTGTGGGTTTTAAAATTTTTGAAGGAAAACCTTCTTAGGCTATGGCCACAGCTAAACTGAATACATGGTATCACTTGAATTTGTTCTTAGCTCTGTATGGAAAGAAGATTCGACCCATAACAAAATCACCTATAGAAAGAAAACTTCGTTGCATTCTAGTTTTTATTCCATTGATATAATGAAAGAAACTTCTACTTCTTTGTATATTTTACCATCTTTTCTGGTTATGTCAACCTCGGCCTCCATGTATGAGATTCTGAGGGTTTTAACAAAAATGAGACAAAAACTAGTAAAACTACTCTAGTTCTTCCATAACCCATCAGGGATGTTTGGATATAGAACATGTATATTTGTCTTTTAAAGAAATGTAAATTTTTCTTTTCTTATGAAGAAACCCTCTTAGGGTTTGTTGAAAACAACTTTGTTTCTTTCAAAAACCATCATTGCTGCTCCTATAAGCCACAAATCTATCATAAAAGTTAGCTCTGTTATAGCTTGCACTGTATACCCTCTTAGGGTTTGTAAAAACTCCATTTTCTTCTTTTTTGTTATAAAAGGTATCAATACTCTTTTATCATGAGCTAATGGTGATGACAGTGTATGAATCTTTTTAAACTATGGCATTGTGACTTTCCTATTCATTTAGTGACTGTATATGCTGATTTGATTTGGTTGTTCCACCACTTGTATATTCTTTACTAAGGAAAGAGGCTTTTCTGTAGATGCGTAAATCAAGTATCTTTGTTGTTCCATCATTTACTTGCATATACTAGACTTCATATGATAAACTATGTTAACTACACCTATATATGTTGTTGCATAAGCCTTGGCTGCACCCTTTGATGTTGCTATTCCAACTTGACTATAACTGTATTTGAAGAAAACAAATGCCTTATGTTGTTCCATTTAATGACTGTAGCATGGTATCTTTATGGTTAGCTTCTCAACTGTTTTATAAGGTTCATTTACCTTCATGGCCTATTGCTGCTACAGGCATCAATCCATTTGACATATTTAATGTATCTTTCCTATGGATGAATGATATGCATAATATTCTATACTTGACGCATCTTTTGACAAGATGATTGTACCTTTTAGCTCTTTTGGTAGCATAATGGTCTCTAAATTGTTTCACATGCTCTTAACTCCTTTATGGCATAGATGAAGGGTTCTTCATATGTCTAAATAGCAAATTTTTCATTTCATTCATGATAAAAGATAAAAAGCACCTGTTCTTACAATGTTATGGTTGTACTTTCCATTTGTACTTTTGATCATTGATGAGATATGGCACAACAAGAATGTGATGTAACCCCATGTGTTTAGTTTGACTGTCCTTTATGATGTACTTGTAACTTGATTGTGATGTAACACCATGGTGTCATTTGGCTTGACCGTACCCTGCTCATGCTGCTCCATGGTATGGTTGTTTATTCTTCTTGATTCAAAGGTGCATTTATTCTTAATGAGAATTGTCCTACTTTGTACATTCATCAATGACTATCTTTTGTGATGGCACATATCCTCTATAAGTTTGTCCTACAATTATAAAACAACTTCTCCACCTTGTATATGCTTTTTGGCTATCAATGTTGCTACTCTATGACTGTACTTGACTGATATAGAACTATTTATCTTGCATGACTATCTTTTGTCCTTTATGACTAGTCAATGATTTCAAAAGCAATACCACATCTCTTTCACAACAAAAGATAGCAAAATACATGTTCTACTATTTTTCCATGATGTTTCTCTGGTTGTATGATATTCAGATGGCACATGACAATTGTCCCATATGTATGAATGCTCCTCCACTATGACTGATCATTTATTATGGCTGAAAAATCATGTTTCTTGGGTAACATTATCATTGCTATCTCCTGTCACAGTACCTGTATTTGATAACTCTACTTTTCATATTGCACTTGATACCTCTCATATAGAAGCAATGTGAATATGATGTAATATCATGATGTTAGTTTATTATTTTCTCTTGGCTATCAAATCAAAATATTCAATTTGTCATTAGACCATTACCAGAGCTAGGGAATAGATTATTCTGATAATTGTCTACTACCAAAGGGGGACTCTTTCATGATTGTTCCAAGTTTACTAAACATTTCTTAGTTTTGGTAACTGTCTATTGTCAGAATGCATTCTTTTAATGACACCTTGATAAAAAAGTGTTTATAATTTGAATATTTCTGCATTAATAACAATACTTGAGCATGATGGGCTCTACCCTTATGGGAGCCCATTTTCTCCACATGCTTTAATGTCTTCAAATCAGCAACATAACTTTTCTTATACTTGCATAGTGAATTAAACAAGTTAGCATAAAAACATACCTTTGAAAATTGAATGATCTTTCTCATGATGATTTGGCTTTTAACTGATGATCTGATTTTTTGCATATGTCTAATAATGATCCAATTGTATTGATGCATTATGATTGCAAGTTTATATATCTGTTGATAATGCATATGATGAGTTTGTATATCTAGAGCTTCTAACAAAACCTTTCCCAACCTTGCAGGTTCTTTATTCTGAATAGGAGCAAAAGGTTGAAAACATGAAGATCAAGCTGCAGATAGGAGGACCAACCTTCATTCCAAGGCAATGATGGATATCACTCTCCTCATGTGTTCTTTTCCTTTACTTTATCTTCAGATGTATAGCTTGCATGCTTTGTTGCATTGGTTCAGTTTAGTCATTCACATGGCTTGTGTGGGACATATTTAAACATTCTCTTGAATATAATAAGTTATTTTACTTTATGCAATGATTTATGTAATGTTTTTCTTTCTAAAGAAAATTCATAGCATAAAACAAATTGAATATGATTTAAAACATATGTTTAAAACATGATAATGAAATGACAGTTCATAAATACCTTTGCTTTTGCACTGAACAATGGTACTTAAATAATTCAATAACATCATAATTGAAAGATGAAATCAGTTAGATACCTTTCATTCTTTAAATACCTGTTCTCTTGTCCTTAGATCAAATTTCACTTATTAGGATGGTTTGACAGGTCTGATTGAGATGTCACATTATCCTAATAATTAATTCTCTATTGTTCTCTTGCCAAGATAGCAAGCATTTGACTGAGTGATCATGCTCTTTAAAAAATTTCTTTTATCCCCTTTGTAACAATTGCAATCCAAGCCTTGCTAAATTAGGTGTGAACATAATTTAGTAACTTTTTTGGTGACCTCTCAGGGGTGTTTGCCTGCTAAACAAAACAGAACCAGTAGCCTTGCAATTCCATTGGGCATATGAGTCTTTCTTGCCTGAAACTTTGAGAAACCTCTATAACTCAAACTGATAGAAAACTACAGCAGCAAAACAAAACTAAAAATCAAACTAATCTGACCTGTTTAGAACATGGTCAACAAAATGTGAATGTGCACTTCTTGGAAAACAAAAACAAAACTGAAATGAAATGTGCAAAATCACTTATTTGTAGCAAAAGTTGCTCTTCTAGTAACATAACTTGAGGTGAATCCCATTGATAGGGATTGATAACACCTCTCCATCTAACTTTGCAACCTGAAATGCATTGCATTGCTTGTATTTTGTAATGATATATGGGCCATCACACATGGCATCAAACTTGGTGTGTTTACCAAGATTTGCTCTTCAGTTCATCCCATTTGAATACTAAATCTCCTTCCTTGAAGATTCTTAGAACTATCTTTCTGTCAAAGTTTCTCTTCATTTGAGCTTGATACATTTCCAAGGTTTTTAATGCTTCTTTTCTGGTTTCTTCTCACTCCATTAATTGTGCAAGTCTAACCTCCATTGGTTGTTCCTCTAACAATTCAAGTTCCTTGATATAACTTAGAGTTGGTAACTCAATTGAAATTGGCAATTTGGCTTCTTTTCCATAAGCTAGAACATAAGGTGATTTACCTATAGCTCTCTTTGGAGTTATTCTATCATCCCAAAGGGCTAATTTCAACTTGTCATGCCAAGATCTCTGATTATCATCAACCATTTTCTTAATTATTTTAATTAGATTCTTATTGGTTGATTCTTCTTGTCCATTACCCTAAGGGTAATAATTAGATGAAGTATTCAAAAATATATTGTTTTTATAGACCAATCAAAAACTCTTAAACTAATGAATGCTAAAGCATTATTAGAAATGATTGAATCAGGAGTACCAAACCTAGAAACTAAGTCCTGATAGAAATTCAGAATAGAAGTCTCATTTGCTTCCTTTAATGCAACTGATTTAGTCCATTTAGTGAAGTAATCTATTGCAGTTAGTATCCACTTATGTCCTTGACTTGATGGTGGATTGATGGGACCAATAAATTCTAAGCCCCATTTACCAAATGGTTGTTCTACCTGAATTAGATGGAGGGGCATGGCTGCAAGCTTCTATTTACCTGCAAAAACTCAACATTTGGTGCATTTCTTCACCCAATCATGTGCATCTTTAAACAACTCTAGCCAATAATAACTAGCTTTCATAATCTTTAGAGCTATTGTTCTTGGTGCAGAGTGACCTCTAGAATGTCCATCATGAAACTCTTCTAGAATTTTATGAATCTATTATGGCTCTACACATCTTAATAAAACACCATTAAAATCCCTTTTATACAAAACTCCATCTATTACAGCATAAGGGATGGCTTGCAGCCTGTAGTACCTTCTTTTTTATTTGTCTAGACCTTCAGGACAGTCTCCAATATTTAGATAATGTAGCATTTGATGCACCCAACTTGTAGAAGAGACTGGGTCAACAGCCTATTCACTGTTTTGCAGCCTTGTCTCAGTCTTTTCTGTAAGTTTGGTGCTACTCTCTTCAATTTTTGCTAGCTTCTCACACAATCCTTTGCCTTAGACCAACTTTGTAACCTTGATTGAAATGTCATATTCCATAACCTTTGTTATCCATCCCGCCCTCTTGTCATTTAAATCCTTACTAAGCAAGAATTCCTTGATTATCGGATGGGAAACCATTAGTTGCATCTTATTGTTAGAAAGCATGTGTTTAAGCTTCTTAAGGCTTCTTATGATAGCCAAAATATGTTTCTCAACAAATAAATACCTTACCTCATAATCATGCAGAATTTGGCTAAAGAAAGCCACAGGTTGCTGCAATCCTTCCTCATTTTGCTGACAAAGCATAGCTAAGATGGTATCAATACTACCAAATGTATACAAGATAAAACCATTATCAAAGTTTGGATTGATTAGTGTTGGGGCAAAAGTAAGTGCCTCCTTTATTTCCTCAAAACTTTGCTTACCTTCCTTTGTCCAGCTGAAAGGAATATTCTTCTTTAACATGGTTGTAAGGGGCTGCAATAATACTGCTATGTTTGGTATGAACCTCCTTACAAAATTAATTCTTCCAAGAAAGCTTTGTAAGCCTTTCTTATGGACAGGAAGTGGTAATGCTAAGATTGCAAAAATCCTTTCAGGGTCTATGGATATTCCATCTTTTGACACTATGTGTCCTAAAAGATTTCCTTCATGCAATGAAAAAATACTCTTTTTTGGGTTGAGTGAAACCCCAAACTCTTTGCATCTTTCAAAAATCAGCCTTAGATGAAAAAATTGTCTTCAGCCTTCTTTGAAAACACAGTTACATCATCTAGATATACAAGCATAAATTTGTTTATGAGGCCTTGAAAAGCCATATCCATAGCTCTTTGGAATGTTGCACCTGCATTAGATAATCCAAATGACATCTTCCTGTAAGCCATTGTACCCCATTTGGTAGTGAAAATAGTTTTGTATTGATCTTCCTCTTTCACTAAAATCTTATTGTAGCCTGAATGATGATCCAATAAAGAAAACCTTTTTGATCATGAAACAACTTGTAAGATTTACTCCATTGATGGTAATGGGTAATGATCTTTCAGAGATGCTCTATTTAGGTTGCAGAAATCAACACATAATCTGATTTCTCTATTTTTTTTCTAATAGGAACTGATTTAGAAACCTAAGATGTATGCTTAATTGGAAAGATTATGTTACCTTCTATCAGCTTGTTTAATTCAGTCTTCATGAGCACTTCTAGCTATGGGTTTAATGGCCTTTGCTTCTATCTAACCGGTTTGGCCTTGGGTTCCAGCTCAATAGTCTGTTGAGCTAACTCAGGGTTAAAACCCTTTAGATCTCCATACTCCCAAGAAAATATATCACTGAATTCCTGACACAACTGAATAAAATCTTGTTCTTCTTTTGTGCACACTTTTCCAAGTTTAAGTAGCTTGTCCTTGAATATCTCAATAGGCTCATAATGTTTCTTTTTCACAGATATGCAAGCTTTGTCTCTTCTAACCTAGTCATTAGTATTGAAAATAGATTCTAATGTCACTAAACCTTTAGGCAGCTTATTTGACCTTAGCTGCAATATTTGGTCATCATATTGCTGCTACATTTTTTATTGATTTCCTACAGAAAACTCAGCTTCTTCCATCAAAAAATTAACAATCTGCTCATCACTGTCAAAGACTTGCCAACTTGTATTATTGGCTGGCACTGATGGTTTGACAGTAAGTTTGACATAAAGAGGAGTATGAACATTCTTCATTTTTGCTAGAATATCATACTCAGCACCAATATCAGCTAATTTGTTAGCTTGTTTATTATCAATCCTTGGTATAGATATCAAATTGAAAGCATCAAATTCATCTATCATGTCCCAAACTTTGTGTTTGTACAATTTCAGCAAATCATTTTTAGTAGCAGCAATATTTCTCACTTGTTTTACTACTAATTCACCGTGTCCAAATACTTGAAGGCATTTAATATTTCTTTTTCTAGCCCATTCCAATCCATGAACTAAAGCCTCATGTTAGAGGAAATATTGTCAACAGTATTCAACTACTAATAATCCAATAATCTCAATGAAATATGATGCAAGTTAAATAAACAAAGCAATATTACCTTGAAGACCGATTTACCTCGAAACTTCCATTGTCGCCTATCTTGTATTGATCTTGTTGATGAATAGAGCTCTCAGAATTTGCACTTCCTCACTGTTTAAAGATGACAATACTTGAATGGCAGTATGTTGGACAAATGCAATGGAGATTATCTACAATGCAACTATCATGAAGATGAGGGATGGACGATTGAAGCCATGATTGTATGGATATGAGGATAATAGAGATAATGTAATGAGAAATATGGATGCTTTGCCAAAGGCATGTTGGGATTTCTGTAGAGTAACTTTGCTATAGCTTGTGGATTGTTGAAATGAGAGAATAAGCTTCCTTTTATAGGCCAAGGAGGGGCCAAATCCATGTGTCACAAGATCAATGGTGGGGAAGAATTCTTGAGAAGTGTACGGTGAGGATTGAGTTGGTTGAGATGAGAGAGAGAAAGGAGGAAGATGTTCCTATCACCTTGAGATGGAGGAGAGAAAGGTGTGGCATGAGTCCACATGTCACAAGGCTCACAATGACCCAAGAGAGAAGGTCAAACAAGGAGACATGATTATAGGGAGGTTGGAAAGATTCTAAGGACTATGGAATAAGTCTCACAAAGTGTCCCTTTGACCATGATGACATGGAGAGACCACATCCATGCGAATAGGGATGGTTGGAGGAATAATAGGCCATGTGGGTGAGGGAAAATAGAATAATTAATTATTAATATATTTAATTACATGTGCAACAAGGTGAGGTGGATGCATGAGGTGGTTTTAGATGACATGGATATTATGAATAAAGACTTTGGAATAGGATGATTTGGGATTAGATAATTTGATTATTATTTAATTGAGGGATGACATTAGAAGAATAGGTTTAAATGATTTAAATAAATAAATTGATATTTATTTAATATTTGGAATATTAATGATGAACGTGAATCAAATAGATTAATTGATGAATTTATTTAAATGATAGAAGAATGGGAATTAAATAAATAAAAAATATTTATTTAATTTGTCTTTGCCATTTTTAGGTGTATACATTTTGCCCCTCTTTGAGACAATGTGTTTTAACACATTGTTTCAAAGAATAATTTTTTTTTGCGATTGATACATGGCCCAATTTGACCCTGATTTAGGTTTATGATGCTAGGATGCCCCCTCGGGAGATTGGACAGGAAGAAATTGATGACAGGATGACGGACAATCTCACGATGAGATAGGTTGAATGACTAGTTGATTGGATAGACAGGTGAAAAAATTGGTTGACCTAGAAGAAAAGTAGGTAAAAATCATGCCCCAGCATGAACAAGGTCAAGCACCTCCCCTTAGGGTTCCATGCACTATATATAGGAGTGTGGGGTCAAATTCCTAGTCATTTGCACACTTGTCATTGGGAGAGAGTCTTTAGGAGATCAGAGCCTTTTGAGCATAGAGCAGCCAGCGAAGATGCAACAATTTCCCATTGAGTCTCATTGATTCGAGTGGATCTGACGGTTCAATCATCCAATAGAGTATGGGCCACTAGTGAGTACCTCTTCATTTCTAGGCTAGGGTCATTAATGATAGCAATAAATGCTAGGCAAAGTTTTAGGTTTTGTATGCGTTGAACAGTAGAACTATGCATATGACACATGATACCATGCAAATGATGCAATTCTTCACATATGACACTGGAATCGGTGTAGATGCATTATTTTCACATTTGAGTTGTATTTTTGTGTTTTTGAAATCCTACTATGCTTTTAGTTAGGGATGTTGCGCTTGTAATATATTAACTTGAGAATGTAGAGCTTTTGGCTAAAACTGTGTGTTGATTTTTAGATCGACATTTTGGATCACACTTCGTGATCCATCATCAGGAAGAAAAGTAGAGAAAAAGTAAGATGCAATTGTAGAAATGGTTTCTTTAAAAAGAGAAAAGGAAGTTGTGGAATGAAGTTTAACCAAGGTGAGGGATGAGGGAAGGGAACAATAAATCAAAAAGTTAATGGATCACGGAGTGTGATCCGAAACGTCGATCTAAAAAGCAACACACAGTTTTAGCTAGAAGCTCTACATTCTCATATCATGGACTGTGGAAATATCATGACTACAAATATATTAAGTTACACATTTGATTTTCTGTTGTGCAAGCAAGTTTATGCTGTGCATTTGACAAACAGTCCTATGCATGCAATGTAAAGCTACACATTCAAGATATTTCTACGCATGCAATGTAAAACTGTGCATATGAGCTAAAGTTGCGCATCTGATAGTCAAAAATGTGCATCTAATTTAGGTTTAGTAAAACACTTAGAAATTTGATGAAGTTGACTATGTGATTGATGCTAGTCAACTGATAGGTCATCTCTAAGATTGGTAGAATCTCTAGAGAGATTATAGGATTGATTTCCTATTGAAATAACTAAGTTTTTTATGTTGGATAGATAGACTTGTAGTTTAGTTGATTTTGATTGCCTAACGCATGCTTTCTTGATTGCAAGAGGAGTTAGATGATGTCCTCATGTCAAGGTAGCCGTTTCTAGTTACTCAGATGTTGAGGCCTTATCTCACAGAGACTGATCTACTTGTTCTTGGATCAGCTGGATTATCATATGTTTGATTCATGCCCAAGATTAGGGCAAATCTCAATATGCTGACTGCTCTGGTTGAGAGGTTTCATAGTGAGAATGGGACCTTTCACCTTCCCATTGGAGAGATTATAGTTACTCTTGAGGATGTTCACAAGATCTTGCACATACCTATTGACAAAGAGCCTGTTGAGTATGAGTCACAGACTGGGGTAGGATTGAATGAGTGCAGGCGAGTCTTCGATGATGATGATATCAAGGGCACCAAGATCAGTTGGTCTGACATGTTGGCTTATTATGAGCCTCTTCCTTTAATTGTGGCTGGGTTGATTAGAGGTATTGTGTGCCCCGATAAACGGTCTCATGGTTTTGCAATTGAATGGGGGTGGGTCCTAGAGTGGATTACCATAGATGGCACAAGATATGCTTGGGGAGTATGCATTATTGCTTAGTTATATCATGATCTACACTAGTTTGTCTATGGTGGTTCCTCCAAGTTAGCTTGAAGGGTTTCACTATTGCAGATATGGGCATGGAAACACATAGCTATCATCTATCCTATTGGCATTGGCACTCGGGGTAGGGGTTAGCCCTACTCCTACATGTTTTAGGAGAGCCTTTCCCAGCCCAAGCTAGTAAAGTTGGAGTATTGGAGACATGCATTTGACAATGTAGACAGAGTCGAGTGGCAACCATACTGTGATTGCAAGGTATGGGATGATGATCCATCTGAGCTTCCCTTATGTTTTCAGATTAGATGGCTTATAGGGAGGAAACCCTATATTTTGGAGAGACACATAGTTTCATGTGTGTATAGGTAGTTTGGTAGAATCCAGGGGATGCCCTAGGATAAAGACATATTTTCTCGTACGCACAAGGAGTGGGCACGATGGGGACCCAACCCATCCTATGAGACAAGTGATGAGTTTCTACATATTCCATATTAGCCTTGGCTGATGCATAGGACAATGGCAAATGCAGGTATGACCTAGGATTACTCTGATTAGTTTGCTGCACATCCATTTCCATGCTACTCTGGACCAGGAGAGCGAGCCCCAATTCTGGATGATTGGGAGGACGATGAGGAGGGGCCATGGAGGTGACTCAGGAGGAGATGAGGACAAGGAGGTAGAGGTGGCCGAGGTGGGGATGATGGTGGTAGCAGAGGAGGAGGAGATGGAGGTCATGATGGCAGAGGTAGAGGTCATGATGGCGGTCATGATGGAAGTGATGGGGATGATGGAGGAGATGGAAATGGGAGGAGAGTTCACCAGTGGATTGATCCCACCCAGCATGCTTAGCTAGTCATCTAGAGATAGGTCCAGCCTCCAGCATAGCCATAGGGACAGGGGGCCAGATGACGGGGTGATAGCTAGGTTACGAGCCTAGCTAGCATAGGCAGAGTCGACATTAGCACAGTAGCAAGGACAAATAGAGTAGATGCAGGCCCAGATTACGTAGCTACAAAGTGACCTTCAGACCACCCGGTTGGAGTGAGATATAGCTATCTAGAGATATGGGAGGGCAGAGGCACTCTTAGAGCAGGTGCAATAGACTGCGGGATAGGGTGCCACTGGCCGGATGGTTGCAGAGATGGTCAGGGTAGGTCAAGAGATTTTCTATTGGCAGTACTTATACGAGTAGGTGGTGCCCCTAGAGCATAGGGCAGGTAGCTATAGACCTAGTTACCGCAGCAGGTCACAAAGGGCACCCACTGAGAGTGGCGGGGTGATGGGACCTATGGGGCCACCTCGCAAACCATCAAGAGGAGATGGAGGTGCTCTAGGGATAGGTCCATCAGGAGGAGGAGAAGGAGATGGAGGAGGTATCCTACAACCATAGCTAGCACCATCAGGGGGGAGCCACTCCTAGTTGCTTCTTGATATTTACTAGTTTGTAGTACTTTTTATTTGGACATGTATACACCAATTTGGTTTAGACACTTCAGGATGTATTATTATTTTGAAATCATTGTATACTTGGACATTCTTATTATTTTTTATGATGATGATATGATATCATGATTCAACAGACTATGTTATGATTTACATATGCGATGGACATGATTTCTATTATGATGCTATGACATTATGATGTTATTATGTTCTATGCTTAAAGATGATCTACATGATCAATGATGTTGATGCATATGCTTATGCTATGCAATGGACCTGATGCTCTATATAATGACTTGTATGATGCAATACTATGATGATTATGTTGATGCTTCTATAGATTATGATTTAGACATGATGCCTCTACATGCTTATGATGTTTGATCTAATGCTAGATGCGATGATTTTTACATGTGTTTTGATTTGTATAATTCTAAATGTAATGAATCATGTATGTATGCACTAAGATGGTTTAACTGATGATCATGCTATCTATGTTTTTGCATTTTTCTTTGTTTTCTATCATGATATGGATATGAAACTAAAATGAATGATTGATGCAATTATACACCTCTTGCTATGGATAATTTATGATGTTCTTGTGTATATGCATCCTAATGAACAAAATGACATGCATCTAAGACTATGGATCTAATTATGACACACTATGATTTATTTTTGTTTAAATGCCAAGTATACTCAATCTTAATAACACTACACTTTTAGAAGAAGAATGAATAAGATAACGAAAAAGAAATGATAATGAAAGATAAGAAATTGGATAATGAACGATTTTTATAATGGTTTATGAATGGATATGAAAGATAAGAAATTGGATAAACACCTGATCACAAAGACACATGGATTTTGGTAAAATGATAAAATGCTTATAATGAAATGGAATGCAATGGGATAAGTAGGGACATGAATTCTTGTCATCTTCGATTGTATGAGTATTTGAAGTACTTTGTTTGATCATTGATTTTTTAAAATGTTGTAAGAAAATACAAGCATCTAGGTATAATTAAACCATGATGACCTAAGTATTACTTACATGGATTTTGATTTAGCAAGTTAATACAAACATCTAAGTATAATTGAACCAAGATGACCTAAGTATTGCTTGCGTATCAATAGACAAGGATTAAACTTGTTTCATGTTTAGACCTTTGATGTACTTGATGATCATTGTGTTGATCATGTCTTTAGACATGGCTCTCACATTACTAAAGATAAAACCCACAAACAACAGACAAATAAAATGATTATGCCCCCATCATAGCTTCTCTAGTTTGAAACATCCTTGAGTAGCATAGAAAGACATAATAACAAAATCATGATATAAGACTCTTAAAACAACTAATGAAAAACTTTCTTGCCCCAAAACATGTTTTCTTGCAATAACTTGATAGAATCAATTTGATGTCTTAGGCAGGCTGAGATTTGTCAAGTGTAGTCTTGCTATCTTTTGTGTCAAGATGATGTTGAAAACTAGCTTGTCGCGCTGCTTGTTGTCTAGTGATAAAACTGTGATCCGATTGTTTTACCCTCTAAATTTTATAGCATTCAAGAATGCCATTCTCTGACTAGGTCAAGGATTTTCCCCCAGTCAAGTAGAGGATTGATTTATTGCGTGTAACATCAAAAAATGTCCCCTTGGGGGCTTTTCCCTCATAAGGTTTATCTCCCAAGTCTTTTGCATACATTTAGGACATCTTATATCATAATTTGGCATCCTGATAGAATGAACCCTAGGTTTTATGGCAAATAGGGTCTAGGGGGACCCCTTGAGCTTAACCCTACCCAAAATATGGGGGGAGGACTTGGGCACCCTAGCCCTAGTCCTGCGCTATTTTGGGTCAGGCCTAAATTTTTAGTGTCAGTTTATGATCGTTATTTGGTCCCTAAGCTGACATGGTAAGTTTGAATTTATGAAATCTTGGTGGGAATGCTTGTAGTTGCATATAAAAGCATGTTTATGTATTCATTTGTAAACTAGATGATTAGTAGAAAGCTATTGTGTTCTCAAGGTGATTCAAGGCTTTCAATATGTTGCAAGAGCAGATTTGTGTGGTTTATGTGTTTGTAGATTTGAGCATCCATTCTCTCATGGAATGAAGAGCATCTTCCTACCGTGAGACCTTCACTACAAGGTGACATTACATTGTGTTTTCATCATCATTTCCTTTAGATTTTGCCTCTACCTCACAAGGGCACACACTCTCTATCTGACAATGGTGTTCAGAGATTTAAGTGTCCTCTAGGGCTTAACTGAGGCAAGCCTCTGAACACCACAACCCCCTCCCAATGTTTTCATGGTTGCAGGTTAAAGGTTAAGGAGCTGGACAAAGTGAAGTTGCAGGAAGACATCTTGAAGTGTCAGAATTGTAGAATAGGAAGAAAATTTTCCCCTAGACTTGGGTACCCGCTCATTATTCCTTAAATTTTTGCAACAGGAAAACCTCTGGTATAGCAGATACAGGTTACAGACCTTGTTTCCAGATCTTGACAAAAAGTAGGGCCTTGGACTTGGGCGCCCGCTCCTATGTCCCTGACTTTTCTGCCTTGGAACCCTAAAAATAGGTACTTTGTGATTTGTCATTTTACATCCCTCTGCAAGAGCATTTTTTGTAACTCATTTGTTTACTGTCGTATTTGCAAAATTAGGGTTTTAATGGTTAATTGAGCATAGGAGAAAGAAAATTGGAAATTAAACATCCTAAACCAAGTTTCCCTACATCTCACAGTGAACTAGTGTATGATAGTGCATTTCCACTTGACCCTAAGGTCCTTGAATGTAAAGGGTGAAAGGAGGATTCAAACATCTAACAACTAAAACATTAAACAATTAAAATTTTACCATAAACATTTTGGTGAACCCATGTTTTTTGGACTTAATTGAAACTTTCTGAGTGTTCATCTTCATATTTGGATTTCATTCATTCATTCATATAGTTATTCATCTTATTGCATTGAGAAAAATACAAAAAAAATTGAAAATTTTGAAAAAATTAAAAAAATTTGCATTGTTAAGCTTACTAATTTGCATCAATTCTTTCTAATTTTCCCTAATTTATGATTTTTGTATCAAATCTAATATAAAATACATAAAATTATGAAAATACAATAATTTACATTGCATTTTCATCATTTAATTGCTAGGGTTTTGTAGAAAATTTGACAATTTTCATATAACCTAGTATTTTCAAAATCTAGGATTAGTAGGCAAAATCTTCTTTTAGATTTTTCTACTGATTTTAGAGCCACATTAAAATTATAATTTGGCTGTAGTCTTGTATTTTGGTGTAAATTTACATTTAGATTTAAAATAATTGCATTTTTAGATAGAAAATTTCAACAAAAAACTAGCAATTTTCATGCATTTTCATTAGATTTGCATTGGCATTTTGCATATTAAAACTTGGAAATAATTTTCAGATCTGATATTATTTTATTTTCATCATAAATCAGACCTCAAACCATTGATATAGCATTTTGTGTCAAGATCTCAAAACTAGGGCTTCAAAAACACTGATTTTCACTAGATTTGGCCTTATTGA
Source organism: Cunninghamia lanceolata (assembly GCA_027924645.1). Taxonomy (NCBI): domain Eukaryota; kingdom Viridiplantae; phylum Streptophyta; class Pinopsida; order Cupressales; family Cupressaceae; genus Cunninghamia; species Cunninghamia lanceolata. The sequence continues at coordinate 694,251 of BSBN01001034.1, forward strand.
CTCTCTAAAATCGCACCATAGGCATGTTGTGAAGGGTATTTTTTCATTAATTAGTTTTTATTAGGGTAATTATTTTCTCCCCCCCTAAAAAGCTTCACAACACCTTTTTATTGGCTTTTTGTATTGAAAATTTGGTGAAAAACTACACATTTTTGCTAATTTTGCCCTAGGGTTTGGCCTAGTTTGCACTCCAAGCATGTTGTAACCAATTTTTGGATTGAGGTGACTGATATAATTTCTCTTATTTTTTTCAACTCCTAAAATGATTTACAACACCCATTTGCTAGGCCTTGGAGTTGAAAAACCGTGAAAAATAGCCTATTTTTGTTATATTTTCACTAGGGTTTGACCTTAGGTGGCACTAAAAGCGTGTTGTGTTGGATATATTGAAATTAAGTGGATTTTATCATTGATATACTTTTCTTTCCATCATAATTTTCTTCACAACACCCTTTTTCATGCTCTTTTGCATCAAGATTTGGTGAAAAAATTGCCTATTTTGACATATTTTCACTATATTTTGACTTGTCATTATCTTGGATTAGCATCAAGAGTGTGTTGTGAAGGATCCTATTGTTGTTTTGGACTAATATCAGACATATAATTTATTTCCCTTGACCAAAATCCTTACAACACCCTTTGCTTTTACTTATTTGCATTGATAAAGTACAAAAAATAAAGCATTTTAGGTCACTTCTTGCATATAGTTTTGCGATTCTATTTTGCCTACTTTTGGGAAAACTTTTAAAATATGATTTTGCATTCATTTAAGCATATAAACATGGCATCTTTATCTCATTTCTCTTTGGTATCTTTACATGCATATATCAAAAACTTTGAGAGTTTCTACAAATTTCTTAACTTGAATCCTCATGTTCTTACTTACTTACAAGCTATGCATCACAAGGATATCTTTAAATTCTCTTCATTTGAAATCCTTGAATATGTATCTGATTTTTACAACTTCACATCTCTCATGAATACATACCCTTGGATAGTAGAAGATTTGATGAAACACGTTAAGAATGATGAGAGTGAAAGTTCTCTTAATGCTTTGGATTTAATAACTAAAATATATGATGATGACATAGAAAATGATCCCTCCTATGAGGATATACTGGCACAAGAGGATGATATCATTGAAACATTCCTAAACATTACCCTACCGTCTTTGGGAAATGAAACATTAGTGGATAAAGGGCTCCCTCTCAAAAAGGATTCTTCATGGGTAGAGAAAGACTATTCACCTAATGATCATTTGGTGCATGAGACCTCTATGGATAATCCATTAGACCTTCCACCTTTAATTGAAAACTCAAGAACCTTTGATGAGAGGAATATGGATAGATCTAGTTTGACTAATGATACAATACCTTCCTCTTGTCCCATTGCTCTCCCTCGCCAAGATGTAGCATTAGTGGATGAGAAAAGGTCTCTCACATTAAATCCTTTAGGGATGGATGTTGGATGCAACCAAGAGGGAAACAAAGTTAATTCAATATTGATTAATAAACTTTGTAGCAATATTCCTAAGATGATTTTCCAAGGGGCACCTAGTGCACCCTCTTGCTTAAAGCCGGTGATTACTGTTCAATGTAGATCCCAAAATCACATCTATGAATATGAAAAGCAAATTGCTCCAAGAAATCAGGGTGTGCAAAATGTGATTGCTCATACATATAACACCCATAATAACAAGCAAAGTAAGAAAGCACTGCATGTGCGTATCTCTCTCCCATGTTCTCAACCTATACTCCCTCCACCACCGCGTCTTACTCATAAAAGTGGTCAAGAGTATGATCTTGTCGAATAGCTTCGTGCTACTCCAGCTAAGATCTCTCTTTGGGATTTAATACAAACATCACCTACATATCATGGAATGCTCTAAGAATCTTTACAAAAGGTGATTGTCCCACCTACTACTAAGCCTAATGATGTAGCAGATGTATTGGATAGTATGCATGTGACAAAAATGGATATACTCTTTCAACCACATGAATTACCGTCAGTCAAAATTCAAAACCAATATGATCATCTTGTAATCTTTGTCACAATAAATAAATCATTGGTTAATAGAGTTATGATTGATAATGGATCATCTCTTAATGTTTGTGGCATTGACTTATTACATAAGATTAAAGATAACACATCACAAATCAAACCATATAGCATTAGCATTCGTGGCTTTGATAATGTTGGACGACAAACCGTGGGCACTATAACTCTACCTATACAAGTGGGACCTGTGATTGTGCCTATCCTGGTTCATGTCATGCCTTGTTCTTTATCTTACAACATGATTCTTGGTAGACCTTGGATTCATGCATTGGGGGCAGTCCCTTCCACCCTACATCATTCAATCAAATTTATATTCAACGGTTAACTTCATACTATTCATACTGATCCTAAACTAGATAACTGTTTACATATTGAAAAACAAAAACCAGTTTACAATAATATGAGCTTAAACAATTTGTGAGGTGATCTATCCATGCCTCTTCCCACAAATAATGTTATGCAAGACTCTAGAACATTGAATGCACTCATTGGTGATGATTGGGGCCCATTAAATTTTAATCCTTGCAGTATAGGGGAATATAAAATTAATAACGTTGATAAATCAAAAGTAGCATCAATCTCACCTAAGCACTATTTTGAAGCACCTAAGAAACCTAAAGTCCCCTTGGTCAAAAATAAAAAAAATACTCTCACTTATACTAGAAATTACGAGACCTATGAGGCTTCACCATCTTCTAAGGAAATGACATCCCTTTATGGTCGAGGATTTAAAATCATTTATAACAATTGTGAATATGTAGGTAAGGGATGTCGTGTAAATCAACAAGGGATTTGAGTACCTATAGAATCTGCTTCAACACATTACTCAAGTGGCATTGGATATAATCCTTATAAAGGAAAGAAATCCTCCCATCATCCTATACTTAATGATAATTCAATAAGATCAAAACAACATGACAGATATCTCAGACATGTATATTCTTAACGGTGGAACCTACAGGTAAGTATCTCTAACTCTTTGTCTCTCTCATGATGTGCTTTCCCCATGATGTGTTATGTGTTGTTTAGGCCTCTTGGGATGACCTCAGATTCTCCTGTAAGGTCCAAGATTCTAGGAGACCGCCTCTATTGTGACCTTCTTCTATTTGTATCATCATTCTTCTATATTGCCTCTCTCTCTAATTTCATTGTTGTGTGTTGTGTCTTACGGACATAGTGTTATGGTTGGTGACTTGGGGGCACCCTCCTACGTGACTGTCCCTAAGACACTTGTTTCTCCTCTCTTATTTATTGTTTCCCTTCCTCTAGTGTTTCTATCTAGCGGGTGGATGACAAAAAACATTTATACTGATGCGGACCTAGCATCCCTTTTGAGAGCAATAAAAAAATGGACTTAGTTCCTAATATGACAATGGAGTTGTAATAAACTATCTGATGCTTGGCTAGTAGAAGCACTCATGCTTTCTACGTAGTGATTTTGATGGTATGCTATCTCATTTACAAACCTTAACAATACTACTGCACTATACACTTTTGTTTGTCTTTGAATCTAGCCTTGGCGGTTCTCAATTCAGAGAGCTTCATGATATAGCCCCATGGTTATCCTCAAACTCCAAATTCGTTATATAACCTTGGTTCTTTGTGTGGTTAATCATATGTGTTGATGTTGTTGTTTATCATGATTTTGTAGACACTAACATGTTTCTTGCAGGGATATGTTTGTGGGAACATTTGGCAATCGTGAAGTACATGTCACCTCCAGGGGGCATGGGCTTTGCAAGAGCTTGTGTTCCCTTGTGTGTTTTCTTCCTACCTTAATGTTCTTGATATCGATACTTGATATCAACCACCTTAAGGTGGAGGCATATATAAGGTAAGCTGTCTATTATAGATGTTAGCTATGTGCTTGTCCTCAAATGTAGTTTAAAGACCTGTGCAATCAGTACATCCTGCATCCTAAGTTTGTTTGCAATCAATCAATCATTTAAGCTCTCTGCAGAGGCGGGATATCGCATATATCCTTTTTTATCTTAAGCCCTCTACGAAGGCAGGGATGGTGTATTTCTCAGAGCATATTACATCATCCTGTCGTTTTTAAAATTCCTTTGTGGAGGCAGGGAGTGGTTCTGTGACTAAGTCAACCCTTAAGCATGTTTTTGGTGATTGTTGTGGCAAAGCCCAATCATCGATGTGTGCCTGTAATGTGCCTGAGATGGTGTTAGACCAAGAAATAGGTACACTCCATTGCTTGTCTACCATGTTTTATCCATGTCTTTAAGTGTGTGTGTTTGGTGTGCTTGATTTGTGTGGCATGTTTGTTGCCCCATATGCAGTTTAAAGACTTGCATGATGAGTGCATCCTGCATTTTGGGAGGTTTTGCATGTCTTACGTGTGTGTTGCTCCATATATATAGTATAAAGACTTGCATGATGAGTGCATCCTATATTATGGGAGGTCTGTTTACTTTCTAGTACTTGCATCTGTATTTCATATATATGAGAAAAAGAAAAGAAAAGAAATCATTTTTGTCTTCCATGCATTAATGTGTCTTCTATGCATTTACTATCTTCTCCATGTTCTATGTGATTGAAACTATCTTCTCTATGTTTTGCATGCTTGTTACTATCTTCTATGTGATTAGCGTGTCTTCTTCGTGCTTGGTGTGTTTGTTGTGTTTGTGACTGTACTTTAATGCATGTATTGGCCTCACGTTTCTACATACATTAAAGTGGGGGCTAAATGTAACGTTGAAAAATGTCCCCTTGGGGGCTTTTCCCTCATAAGGTTTAGCTCCCGGGTCTTTTACATGCATTTAGGACATCTTACATCATAATTTGGCATTCCGATGGAATGAACCTTGGGTTTTATGGCAAATACAGCCTAGGAGGACCCCTTGAGCTTAACCCTACCCAAAATAAGGGGTGAGGACTTGGGCACCTGCGCCCTAGTTCTGCCCTATTTTGGGTCAGGCCTAAATTTTAAGTATCAGTTTATGACCATTATTTGGTCCCTAAACCGACACTCTAAGTCTGAATTTATGAAATCTTGGTGGGAATGCTTGTAGTTGCATATAAAAGCATGTTTAGGCATTCACTTGTAAACTAGATGATTACTAGCAAGCTATTGTGTTCTCAAGGTGATTCAAGGATTTCATTGTGTTGCAAGAGTAGATTTGTGTGGTTTATGTGTTTGTGTTTGTAGATTTGAGCATCCATTCTCTCATGGAGTGAAGAGCATCTTCCTACCATGAGACCTTCACTACAAGGTGGCATTACATTGTGTTTTCATCATCATTTCCTTTGGATTTTGCCTCTACCTCACAAGGGCATGCACTCTCTATCTAACAACGGTGTTTGGAGACTTAAGTGTCCTCTGGGGCTTGACTGAGGCAAGCCTCTAAACACCACAACCCCCTCCCAAAGTTTTCATGGTTGTAGGTTACAAGTTAAGGAGTTGAACAAAGTGATGTTGCAGGAAGACATCTTGAAGTGTTAGAATTGTAGAACAGGAAGAAAATATGCCCCCTAGACTTGGGTGCCTAATCATTAGTCCTCGAAGTTCCGCAACAGGTAAACCTCTAGTACAACAAATATAGGTTGCAGACCTTGTTTCTAGATCTCGACAAAAAGTAGGTCCTTGGACTTGGGCACCCACTCCTGTGTCCCTGACTTTTCTACCACGAAACCCCAAAAATAGGTACTCTGTGATTTGTCATTTTACATCCCTCTGAACGAGAATTTTTTGTAATTCATCTGTTTACTGTCGTATTTGCAAAATTAGGATTTTAATGGTTAATTGAGCATAAGAGAAAGAAAATTGGCAATTAAACATCCTAATCCAAGTTTCCCTACATCTTATAGCGACCTAGGGTATGATAGTGCATTACCACTCAACCCTAAGGTCCTTGAATGTAAAGGGTGAAAGGAGGATTCAAACATCTAACAACTAAAACATTAAACAATCCAAATTTTACCAGACAATGAACAATGTGACAGGCCCTAAGGGACTGACCTAGTGCCTTGAGGGCTCATTTCTAAATGTCCTTGCCTACGTGATGACGTAGAGGCAACATAGTTCGGGGTAGACCTATGTGGACCTAAAGACCTAGGCAATGAGAAATGATGTACATTTGAATGGACCAAAGAATAAATGACATGGGATGAAATGGATGGAAAAGGAGCCTCGAGGGTGCATCAATGATGGCCTTGCCTATGTGATAACTTAGAGGTGACATAGTTTAGAATGGATTGACACTGGCAATACACTTACCAAAGGATAAATGATAGGGTAATGCGATGGGATGACCCTACTAGATAAGGTGATAGGGGTGACAAGACACCCAAGCAATGGTAGGTCATTGCTAGGTAGATACAAAATGGATGCGGTTACTGGATAAGTATGATAGGAAAGATGGATGCGGGTTTGGGTTGGTCGCAAATAATGCTCGTTTCCAGGTTTTCACTACTTTCTTCTACTTGTACCATTTTTTTATTTTTATTTATTTTTAATATCCCTTGCATTGGGGTTATTACCTATATAGAACCTTTGAAGGTGCATACTGTAGATGGGGTCATCAAACACTTCACCTTCTGATGTTGAGAGATGATAAGAGCCTAATCCAAAGGATATGATTATGACATAGGGACCCAACCAATTAGGTTCACTATCTTGTTGATTACGTGGGTTCTCTTTTAAGACCAGATCACCTACTTGAAAAACTCGTGGCTTAACTTTGTGATTGTAGCTCCTTGACATTCTCTGCTAGTATTCCTTAAGATGGTTAACGATATGTTGTCTACACTCTTCTACCAATTCTAGTTCTTGAACCCTTGATACTCTATATTCCTCATCATTTATAAGTCCCTTTAACGACACCCTGAGGGAAGGAATTTCAACTTTGATAGGCAATATGGCTTAAGAGCCATAGACAAGGGCGTAAGGTTGTCACACCTGTGGGTGTGCATATATTAGTTCTGTAGGCCCACAGAGAGGGGTTCAATTACATATGCCAGTCCCAGCTAGCGTCATCAACAGTCTTTTTAAGTATCTTCAAAATGGTTTTATTCAATGCCTCAACTTGGTCGTTACCTTGTAGGTAGTATGGAGTGGAGAAATGATGCTAGATATGTAATTTATCACAGAGTTCCTATACATCCTAATTCTTGAAGGGTCTTCCATTATCTGTGATAATGGATAATGGTATACCATATCTGCATATGATATAGTTAAGGATGAAGGATGAAATCTGTTTCCCTGTGACATTGGTTAATGGAACAGCCTTGATCCACTTCATAAAATACTCTATGGTAGTGATAATGAATTTGTGGCCTTTGGAGGAGGAAGGGTGAATCTTGCCTACTAGATCAAGTCCCCATTGATAAAAGGGCCAGGGTGTCGTTAAGGGTTGTAACTCCTGAGCGAGTGCATGTATCAGATTAATGTGAACCTAGCATTTCTTACACCACTTGACAAAATGGTAAGAGTCTTTTTCCATGCTCGGCTAGTAATATCCTAAACGCATGAGTTTCTTAGCCAAAGTAGGACCACTAGAGTGCATCCCACATATGCCTTCATGAACATCCCTTAGAGCGGTCTAATATTCATCACTATCTAAACACCTAAGGAGAGTACCATCCAAACCTCGTCTATATAGGGTGTCAGTAATAATGGTATATCTAGAGGATTGGCATATGAATGTATGCTTTTGGTTGTTTGACAGGTTGGGAGGCAGGATATTCTCTTTAAGATAGGTGTAAACCTTGCCATATAAAGGAGAATTAGCTCCTATGATGTGGTAAATGGTGTTATTTTCTCAGCTTTCATAGGCTGGGTGAGAGACTGGCTCCACCAAAAACTCATAACGTGATTGATTTTTAGGGATATCTAGAAGGGATGCAATAGTGGCCATTGCATCTACTGCTTTGTTTTCCAACCTTGGTATTTGCTCAGAGGAGATCACAACAAAATATTCCTTGATGTCATCCACCATACACTTGTATAGTATCAGTGTCTCATCCTTTGTTTGGTATTCATCATTTATTTGATTAATGATCAGTTGTGAATCCCCATATACATGAAGCTCTTTGATATTCCAATCAACTACAATCTTTATGCCGATAACCAGGGCTTCATACTCAGCCACATTGTTGGTGCAAGGGAACAGAAGTCTGTATGATTTAGGGATTGTATCTCCCTATAGTGTTATTAGCAAGATACCTACCCTTGATCCATGTTGAGTGTATGACCCATCAAAGTAGAGCTTCCAAGCTATTGTTGTGATGTTGAATATAGATTCATCAGGAAACTCAAAACTTAAGGGGTTGTTATCAATCAAAGGTGCATCCACCAGCTGATCTGTGATGACTTGTCCTTTTATGGCTCTTCTGTCCACATACTCAATGTCAAATTCACTGAGAATCATGACCCAGTTAGATATTCTACCTGTTAGGGTAGCTTTGCTTAGTAGATACTTTAATGGGTCAATCTTTGCTACCAACTTTATGGAGTGAGAGAGCATGTAGTGCCTCCACTTTTGTGAAACGAAGATAACTACAAGGCATGCCCTTTCAATTGGTGTGTATTGAAGCTCATAACTTACTAATGTCCTGCTGATGTAGTTGTATACACCTAAAAATGACACAACATCTATGTAAATAAATATTTTAATATTTATTTCATTTTAATTCCTCTATCAATAAATAAATAAATCAATTTATTTATTTGATTCACATTCTTCCACAAAATTAAATAAAATTATTTATTTAATTAAAGTCTTCCAAATTCTTCTAAAGTCATTCTAAATTAAATAATGTCTAATTATTTAATTATTTCTTCTAAATTTAAAATCATCCTCTATATTTAAATAAATCAAAATATTTATTTAAATTGTCCACTTCTTCCAAAATTGAATTAAATACCAAAAATAATTCATTTAGTCCATGTACACACTTAATTAAATATTTTAATATTTAATTAATTATCTCCCTCACCCACATGTCCTTTTTATCCTCTAGTCCAATTAGTTAACTCACAAATCAAATTAGTTAACTAGTTAGTCAATTCTATTAACTGATCAATCATTTCAGTTAACTCTTCAATCTATTTTTGTTAACTCCCATGTTGCATAAAGGTACAGGACACTTGTCGTCTTCTGATTCACGCACATCCTCTTAAGTTTCCACAACCGTTGATCTTCTCATTCATTCTAAACCATTGATCTTCTCTCTCACAAGTCTATAAGTACAACCCTTTTCCTCCATTTTAATCATCCAAGCTTTTAGTAAACTTACTCTGCAGGAATCATGGCGTGGCGATCACCATTTTCATTGTATTGAAGATCCTCTTCATTACAAGAACTATCATAGTCATTCTCTATTGTCATCTTGAAGAAAAAAGCAAGGAAGTGCACTTTCTGAGGGCTTCATTCATAACGAAAGATCAATTTGAGATTAGGTGACCAATGGAAGCCGTGAAGTAATAAGGTTTGCAAGGTGTTTTTCTTTGTGTTAAAACTTGATTATTACAATTTCTATTGAGTTATTGGGTTATTATTAATTATTGATATTATATCCACATTTTCGCATAACATTTTTGACATCCACAGTGGGGCCTTGCCCCAATTTAACCTCAAAATTGAGTTTTTGTGCATTAGGTTCCGTACACAGGACACTTATGTGCATCTTCTCATTAAAACCACGTATCTAACCTCTGTTACGACACATCTAGAAGATTTACGCATCTACTCACTGAAACCGTGCATCTATTCTCTGTAACGGTGCATCTGTTCAAATTGCGCATTTACTCTCTATTTCTGCGCATATACCCTCTGTAACTGCGCATTTGTATTCTACTCATGTGTACTCTGTTACTGAGCATTTATTCCTTGTACCTGCACATATATTCTGCTAGGGATTTTGGAGCCATTTTCAGAGAAATTTCTAATGCTAACACCTTTTTGTAGGAATATTCTCAGATCTATCTGCAGGTTAAGAGCTAGTTAGTCATATAGCTGCATTGTTAGACTCTCATTTAGATCTAATTAGCAATGGAAGTAAATTGAGCTTGTTCATACAAAATCACATCTAGATCTAAATAGGAGGGCTATAACTTGATCTTGTTGCATCGCAACTTGAACATAGTCCCAACTAGGAGGGTTTAAAATTGATTAAATTGCTTTCAAAGTTAACAAATCTCGTGTGTGCCCAAATAGCATAACTCATTTAGTTTTTTTTTCTTTTAAATAGGAGGAAAGAACCATTGTTTTTCATGTATTTGGAATGATAACATGCCTATGCTCTCCCCTTTTTGGGGTGACCAAAATGCCAAACCTATCATTTCACATGTGTTTCCTTTAGAGAAGCCTACCCTTGGACATCCTTCCATCCAAGTGGGAATGACCTTTAGTGGTAACAAGCTAAAGCCAACCTCTTCCTATCCACTATAAATAAATTGTGTTTGAGGTGAAAGCTTCAAACAATGAGTGCTGATTAGTTATACTAACAACCAACCTCCCCCAAAACCCTGCAAGGCATAACCCTTGCAAGCTGGGAGACTTCATAATGGAGAGTAGCATTGCCACATGTATAACCACTTGAACGGTCGCCCTTACTACATATCCTTTATTTTTAGAAGCCAAAATCCCCTATTCGGTGACATAGGAGGAAAACATTCTCTGGAGCCATCCAACGTAATACTCATTTAGTGTAGAGACAGAAAAGTTCAACTCTTCAGAGGAACTATAACTTGGTATGCGTGAGAAGTGTGTACTATGGAGGGGAGCCAATGCTACCAAGTTATTAGCTGTCCACCTTTATGCAAGTGGCTGGTGTAAAAACCATGTTGGAATTCATTGAATATTTCCCTTACCATCCTCAGATTTGTACTTGTTTTTAGTCAAAAAAGTAAAAACTCTAAAAACTTCAAAAAAATCAACAAATCATGAAAATTTCTTTGTGATGTCTTTCTTGCCATAATTGAAGAAACCAATCAGATAAAAAGCAACATTCAAAGAAAAGAAAACCAAAAACATTGAGAAACATGCCAAACTCAGTCAAAACAAGCAAAAATACCAAATCTACGCATTTGTCCTCTCATGTTGCGCATTTGTTCTATCCTATGGCACATATACCTTTTTCTATGCATTTTCTCAATCCTGTTGTGCATCTGTTCAATTTTGCTACGCATCTATTTTTCACCAGTCCTGCACATTTGCTACCTGTAGCTATGCATCTGTCCTCTATTCTGGTGCATCTGTCCTCTTTTCTGGTGCATCTATTTTTCACCAGACCTGCGCATTTGTTTCCTATTGTTACGCATCTGTCCTCTATTCTTGTACATCTATTCCTACATGGTGATGATGATTGTTAGTCATAACAACACTCATAAAAATTTGCACAACAAACCTTTATTGTCTTGAAAAGCACGATCAATTTGAAACAAACTGATGACTCCAAGTCTCCGTTGATTAGGTCATGATCTTCTGACGTTCTTCAGAGGTTGATGTGACATGTTGTTTTCCATTTTCAAGGGGTCTTACGTTGTCTATATGATGAATTGTTGCTTGTTTGTTTGACTCTGCACCTATTTACTGTAAATTCACTTCATAAACAAGGTTATTTTCACTATGCTCCATGGATAATGATTATATTTGTAAGTTTGATCAATTCTTCTGAGCATTCACTATCATGAACTTGTATATACTTTTGCACTATGTATTTAATCAAATGATGTGCTTACAAGCAGATATTCATACGTTTATCATGGATATTAACATGTATTTGCATGATATTTATCATTATTAACATGGTTTCACTCAAAATATGCTCTGTATGTTCAATTATTTATGAGTTATAGGCATATTCAATGTTTGTTTGCTTTAGATTGTATGTTATTTGCAATTATGAAGGTGATTTGCAATGAAATTAAAGAAAATTTAAAGAAATACTTCTAAATTTGATGAACCTTTAGCTATTGAGTCACATACATTCTAGATACATTCATGAAGAGAAGGAATCAAACCATAATTTCACCAGGTTGTTCCATAGCTACGTATGGTTGATGCTAACTTCAAAGGAATAAGGAATGAAAACAACACATGCAGACTAACAAGCACTCCAAGGGACACAGCTAATCAATGCATATATCCAGATCTCATTCATTGACTACTCAAGATTTACATTTTTTTATAATCAAAACAACTTCTCTTTCATTAAGTATTCAAAAGACATGTACATTCACAAAAGCCTTGAAATTAGTTCTGAATGCTTCAGCAATCCAATTTCAAATAAGTTTCTAATGCTTTAAAGAGAGCACTCCATCCCCTTTTATAGAATAAGGATAGGAGGCAGTTACAAATGACCAACGGTCATGATTTATCCATTCAGATCAATGACCAACATTCTCTCGTTGACTAAGTCAATACTTCATATGTGATATGAGTTGCCAACTAGCAACTACCTAGTAGAACTCATTCGCTTGTAAGTGGATTATGCATATGATTCTATTATCATGCATCTTTACTTACTCTTCATCTCCCTCTTCTTCTTCACTTTCCTCTTCTCCATCATTTTCCACATCATCATCATCTTTACTATCACTGTCACTCCGATGCAGATCATCTCCTATGTGTACCCTTATGGTTGCCCTGATCGATTCATATAGTTGTACTATTCTATCAATTTCACCTCCATCTTGAACTTTGGCTTTTATTATGGCATGCCTGTGGGAATGAAACTTTGCTTGAAGGGTATCCATCTTACTCTTCCTATTGTTCAACGTTTCATTGTATGTTCCCACCCTGGCCTTCATCCTCATGACTTTGTTTATTACCTCTTCTGTCAAATGGTGCAGGGGATCATCTGTAGCTTGCTTAAAATTATCATGACAAGCCTGAATAGCAAAATCAACATCTTGATTTTCTATTTTCTCGTCCACCTTTCCTTCTAGAGCTTCCAAGGTTTCTGCCTCTTTTGCCATAAGATTATGCAATTTGACACTTATATCCTTGAGTTTGCCATTGCATCTCTTCAAGATGTCACACTCAAACCCAATGTCCTCATACCAAATATTGAGTAGCTGGGAAGTGTTATTATCTAGTATTTTGTTATCCATAAGTATCTTCATATCAATTCTTTTCATTTCTCCCAAAGCATCTAGGTGCTTTTCTAGCTTGAAAGATCTCCTGCCTACTTCATTCTGTAGCTTATCCACTTTACTCTTCAAAGCACTAAGACAATTCCAACTTTCTAAAGAGGTTTTCACCACATTTTTAGCTTCAAAAATAGAAGAAATGAACCACTTGTCCATTAATTGTGCCTTACGCTTCATCAGATCTAATCCTATAACTTCTTCTTGAGATATAATTGTTAATGGAGTGGCCGTACTAATAGGAGTGTGCTTAGGATCAACCAATCCTCTAATAAAAGAATGCAGTTGAGCAATGTGCTCTTTATGTTTCTTATTCTTATCCTTCTCTCTCTTCACCCTTTGTGTCAAAGAATCAATAATATCTTTACCTTCTTGACCTTCTTGGTCCTCATTTGCAAAACCTAAATCAATATCAGTTATCTAAAATTCATCATGGCCTATTTTGCCTTTCTCCTTTCCCACTATTGGTAAGGCTACTTGAGCTATTCTCCTACCTGTAGTAGGCTCTCTTCTTATTGCAGATGTAAGCCTTGCCTTTCTTCTTGGTTTCATCATACTTTCAACAAACAATGTAGAAACATCAAAATCATGTACCTCATCCATTTGTTGTAGATCTATTTCTTGTTGCAACCAATAAGGGACATCACCCATGGTCTCTTGATGATCACCTTCTTTATTTTGAATGCCATGAGATTCTGTATTGTGCCCTGCCCTCGGTGGTGAATTCTCTTTTCTTGGCTCTTCCTCATGTCATGAGGGGGATCTTATTGAGGTGCCCCCTGTTGATGGATTTCTTCTTGTGGAAAGGGCTCTTGTGAAGTATTCACATTCTGATCTTTTACTTCTTTTTGTAAACTTTTCTCAAGGGTTTCCTAAACATTCTAACTTTGTCCATCATGTGGCACTTGGTCTTCTTTAGAAGACTGTGTATTTTGACCTTGGGGATCACTCTGATCACCCTTGGTCACATTTTCTATCTCCTTCTTTGGGCCTCCATCATATGTCAGACTCTATTCTTTTTCCTTAGATGTGTTAGCTTCTCCCAGGCTTAATTCTTTCTCACCTTATTTCTCTTCTAATCCTGGATTACTTCCTTGATTACCTCCTTCAGCATGCAGCGATGAAGTACTTTGATCCTGATCAGAATCCTTACTAGGTATCTTGTGATCACCCTTGCTCAGAAGCTATGCCCCTAACTTTTCTTGTTTTGTAGGTGCTTTGCCCTAATCTCTACTTTGATTGGGTGTCATATCACCAGCTTCTGTATGCATTATATTTTCAGCTTTTTCAGGCTCTAAAGGCTGATCATTATCTTTATGCAGGTTCATATCACCCAGGTAAGTTAAATCTATTATTGCATGACTAGTGACCTACTCTATCAGATTGTTCAACCCTATCTGTTGGGCTACCTCCTCAGGATTATCTTTCTCCATTTTATCCATTTTATCTTCTATTTCACTAGTCATCTTATGGTCTAATGGGGTCCCATGAGGAGTCATTCTAGTATTAGCTATCAAGGTCTCCATATGCTAAGTGGCCACATCTTGCAATACCTCATCATTCGACAGTGTTATCAAGTGGAAAGGGGGACTCTTTACCATCCATATGCATTTCCTTCTCTATTTGCTCTTCCATCTTCTCAGTCTTAAATTGAATAATGTCAGGAATGGGGACATCATGTTGTAGTTCCATCATAAAAGTTAAACCACCTGCACCCCTTAACATGATAGGGTCATTGCTAACATTTCCCCTCATTGCTATCTTTTACTTCTTTGGTAGTGGTGTTTGTTGCACTTTCTTTCTTTTCTAACTTGTTATTAATAAATCATCATCTTTAGGTACCTTATCCAACTGCTCTTCTTCCAAGGGATTTTCTTCCTCTGGTTCATCCTGTAATGGCTCATCCTGTATTTGTTTTTCTGTATCTTCAGGAATAGGCCTTATTATCCTCTTGCCTTTCTATTTAACAGGGGATTGTTGTGATGTAGATGCAGGTGCTGATGTTTATGCCTCATCACCTTTTGATGGAAGTCTTTTAATAATCACCCCTTGCTGCACAGGAGTAGCCTTCTTGCCCTTGCTTGGTGGCTTTTGTTCCTTAGCAAGTAATCTTTCTCCATTAGATTTCCTCTTTTCAATGAGAAAATCATCATATTCTTCTTCAGATATTTGTTTCTTCTTCTTATTGTCTATAGTAAGGGCTATACCCTCCTTCTTCAACTCAGTGGCTTTAGCCATTACCCAACTCTGGGTCAGTTGGATAACCTTTTGCATCATTTGATCCAATGAGGTTTCCTCTGGCTGTGTTAGATCGGGAGCTAAGATGGTCATTATACAACTTATTGTCCTCATATTCATTGGACATTATCCTCCCATCATCCTCTTGCAACTGTATAGGCACTGGAATGCAGTCAAAAGTCCAGATCTAGTTGAGAGTGAGCCTTTGATAATTTCTTCTTCTAACCTTTGTCTCATCATCACAATCAGTCCAATAATCTTCAAGATGTTTGTGATATATTTGTTTCCCTAATAACTTCTACATTCCGCCATATGGGTCATATGACCTAGCTATAGAAAATAGCTGCAGGTGCATGAGCCTTAACTGTCCAATGGCATCTTTAATGCTTTGTCTGTCAGGGCATATATACCAGCCCATGTATACTAGGAACAACACAGGAGGAATCTTCTTCTGCTCCAAGTGAGCTTCAACTAAATTTGATACTTGTCTAACAAACTCTAGCAAGATGACCCTATCAGTGGGGTATCTTGGCAACATGAGAGGCTGCCCCTCAAATCCTTCTATTCTCATATATGAAAAGGTGGGGAATTGGATAAACCAAGCTCCATGCTTATACATAATGGCTTGAGCCTCCATGCTCAATCTCTTGGTTCTGTCCTCCTCCATGGTTCTGACTAAATGCTTTGAAAATGAGTCATTTACCAGCTTATAGTCTTGGAGGTATGCTTTGCTCTATAATTGTGGATAATGGTCCCATATGTTTACATCACCAGTACTGTTTCCAACCTTGCCCACTATTTGTAAGGCATTAAATATGCCCCAGAAGGCACAGACATATATGACATAAGAGGTCATATGGAATATACAAGTTTTGCCACCCAGCCTTCTCATCCCTTCATCTAAGTAGTCACTGATGATCTTGGCCTAGAGAGGCTTGTTTTCTGAATACAATACCATCTAGATGATTCCATACATCTAATTTTCAAAGTTCCTAGCATGTTGTTTTCTAGTCATCCTGCTTAACAATGAAATCATTTACTGATACTCCTCATCAAAATCAAATTTGTACAAGTAAACTGGTAACTTAGCAGAAGCTGTGTATGTATTGTTCTTGGCCCTCCATTAGTACATGATTTTCCTGGCTTCTTTCTTATTATTGTTATACTCTTTCTCTAGCCTACTTAGGCTCACACTGACCACTTTATTCCCCATAGGCAGATTGAATGCAGGAGTGATGCCCTTGACTGAGAAGTCTACATATACTCTACCATGCTTTTCCACTCTTCTACTCTCAGGGTTATAATTTCTCACACATTCCACCACTAGCTTAGTGGCCTCCATTGCATATGGAAATCCTGCAGTGTGCCACATACTAGTTGTGAATACCCTATCCAGTATGGGATTGTCAGTTTCATTGTCTAATCTCCTTGTCCATGCATCCAAATATGTCTTCCCTTGATGTGTGTCATCTATCGCGCCATATCTAAATCCTACTCCCTCAAGCTGTAAGAACATGGGTTTCAAGAACTTAGAGTCGAATCTATTCTTTTTGACCTCCATTAGATCTTGCGATAGAAATATGCATTTCTTACCCTAGGGTGTTTGTATGGGGAAGCTCAGGGATATCATGCATTTCATATATCATCATGTAGATTAACCTAATAAAGAACCATTTTACCTGATGATTTGTAGTAAACGACACCAAAGAGGGTTTTAATTTACTTACCTGATATTCGCTTTTCCCTTTTGCTATATGACTGATAATGGGGCAAATGCAGATTTGTAGTATCGTCTGTTTCATTCCATTATGTTGAGTGTCATGCTCAGCTAGTAGATGACTGTGAGGTGTTGACTTTCAGAGCTCTATAAATTTCAATTATCTCAAGGTAAATGTAAATAATCCTTAAGTTTTTACTTTTAAACTGATCAATAGGACAAATTAGGGCATATGTGCTATTTTGATTGAATCCATCGATCATCCACATGAAGTTTGTAGATGCTGCCAAGTGTTGGATTTATATTTGAAATTGATGGGGATCCACCTACTGTTGGGCTCGCATTTAATGCTAGAGGGTGATCTTTCGAAGAACAGGGATATTTGAAAATATGACCCCCCCATGGGATAATCATTCACTAAAGATCAGGATGATATGGTCAACCTTTGACTACTAAGCAAGATCGGGTCATACAGTTAAAGATAAGGGGTATTCAAAAATATTTAGGTCTTTTGATAATCACAAATATCCTCCTCACTCGAGAATATAGGGGCAACATATTCTTGAGGGGCAACATCATCATCATATGGACCTCAACAATTATTTGCGAAAAATGACGTCATGATCATTTTGGTAAAGTCAGGGGTATTTCGAAATGTGACCAGTTTGTGGATAGATCATTATGACATCATCATGCCGTCTATGTTCTCTTGTTATTGAGTTATGGTGACGTCATCATCATATTGAGAAATAGGACAGATATTAGGAAATATGACCCTCAGTGGGTAAGGTGAAATGATTATGTCATCATTATGGTGATCTCTTTTATTCATTAGAACTAAATGATGTCATCGTCATATTGTGTAGGGTGATATTCATGAAAGGGTGATATTTTGTAAGATGACAAATATTAGGAAATATGACCCCTCTACAAATACATGAAGTTCATGATGGGTAGATATTCAACCCTATTTAAGTTTGGCATTCATGTACCAGGGATTGAATGGACATCGGGTGATCTATCTAAGTCAGGGTCATGTTAACAAATGTGACTGATATCTAGAAATATGACCCTATGTGAAATATCTGGGTTGACTGATCTTTGACTTAGCCTAACTTTCTACCCTTAAACAATATGAGGTTTGTGATAACAAATGTTAACTTGGACAACCAACCTCTCCTTGTGATGTACATACCTAAGCAAAGGTGACATTGATGACTGAATTTTACCAAACCACCCAAAGCAAGAAAACAAGTAAGCAGAAGCAAAGAGAAGGTTGGGTCCCTGTTTTGCTAAGGAAAAATGGGGCATGTTGTGTAACCACACAACACTACACATCTATCATAGAGAGTTATTCTGTACACTTTTTGAAAAAAATTTGGCCAGTTCTAGATACCCATTATCTCATAGATCTTGTTTTCGATCTTAGAAAAACCATACCAGTCAGTTTCGCATCCATTTTTAAAACCATTCCCATTAACCATATCATAGTGAAAATATCAAAACAAAACAACTGAGTTTCCCACTAAGGTGTCATTGAAATCTTCCAAAACCTAAAACAAAAATCTAGTTGGTTTCATACCAGGATATATGATCCTTCAATGTGGAACTTCACGAGTGTTATCTTGATAAAAAGTAGTCCATATCAATAGTGGTGATTAACTCTCCCTATTTTGACTATCTTTTTCCTCAAGAGCATGTTTATTTAAGTAAATGGTTGATCAAAAAAACCTTAAGAAAGATCTTGTCATCTCAACCGCACCAAAAACATCCCTTCACAAGAATTTTTTCATCCAACATTCACTCCCGCCAAACAGTTTGTATGGTTTCCACTAGATCAAAATCCAAATAAAATCAAGACATGGATCATTTGAACAAAGACATACCATCTCCACCTCACCATGAGGAAGAGGAAGAAATTTCACTTGAGTAAGTAATTGGTGCCTCACAAGACACAAAATTTCTAGAGATGATGGACAAGGTCCTAAACATGAACCCTCATAAGTACTTTCTTATGCTAGCTCAACAAGGAGCTAAGTTGCCCTCTAACTTTGATCTCTCCAATCTAAGAGAGAACAATGCATCCAATGAAGCTGAGTCATCGAAAGAGGGCTCCAAACAAGATAAAGATACTCCCAAAATTGATCTTAATTCTACCAATCTGGAGAAGACACCAGATAACACAAACCCTCTAGGCTTATTAAATCAACAAATCCAAGCCTTGCAACAACAACTCACAGACATTCAAACTGGAGCATCAACAAAACACTATTCTGTAGAGGATATTTCACCATACCCTTTTGACAAGACCTTGATCATGATACCATTCCCCTCAAAATTTGAGGTACCAAAATTTGACAAATATCGCGGAAAGGGTGATCCAAGAGACCATATCAGAGAATTTAGTGCAGCATGCCTTGAAGTCGCCCACAATGACAGCTATCTCATGCGACTATTCCCAAGGAGCTTGGGAGGACAAGCTATGGAGTGGTTGTCTTGACTACCTCTCGGCATTCAAACCTTCAACAAATTAGTGGATAAGTTTGTCACACACTTCTCCTACAACATTGAACACAACATCTCACTGTTAGATCTTTGTAACACTAAACAAAAGGGTGGAGAATCCTTCGCCTCTTTCAAATCCAAGCTACCAAATTCAAATCCAATGCCCGACTTCTTTTAGTAAGGTCATTGAGACGAGTTTACTCATTGAAAAGGCTTTGATAGCAAAAGGTCAAATCAAACTTTACAAGGACACTCCTAGTGCAAATGTCAACATAGATAAACCATGATTTTGGACCAAGAATAAGAACATTGTGAATGATGGGGTGGTTGATGCCAAAAATGTAGCACTAAAGAAACCAATTTTCAACTTATCAACCTCCCACAAAACAAACCATGAAACACCAAATCATGGTCCACAAACTATCCTCCTCAGAGAAAATTCACAACTCTAGGAGAAACATTGGAATCCACCCTATGGAAGCTAATATCAAATAAACTCATAACACTTCCAACGGTGCGGGATTATGAACCAAAATTCAAACCTCCTTGGTGGAATGACAGTGACTTCTATGAATATCACCGAAACAAGGGACACAAAACCAATGACTGTCAAGCGCTTAAACACACCATTCAAGACTTGTTGGACCAAAA
Source organism: Cunninghamia lanceolata (assembly GCA_027924645.1). Lineage (NCBI taxonomy): Eukaryota > Viridiplantae > Streptophyta > Pinopsida > Cupressales > Cupressaceae > Cunninghamia > Cunninghamia lanceolata. Next base: position 714,527 of record BSBN01001034.1, read on the forward strand.
AAAGGTATCACTTGAGGGGCATGCCTCTAATGATGATCACTTAGCATTCAAGAATCCACTTCCCAACTATGAATAGGGAGGGCCTTCAAATTAAAACAACAGTGAAACTAACAATGCCAATTATACAAACGTATCATTTGACTATGTTGTTAACCACATTTCAGAGAGTGATTCATATATCAATGTAATCACTATAAATAAAACCCCAGATTGTAATGTGACCACTCACGGTGGAAAGGTTACTCTTAAAGGAGCCCTGTCCAAGCCATCCTCTCCATCCAACCAATACAATGTCCTGGACCAACTTCACAAGACTCCCGCACATATCTCCATCTTGGAACTTCTACGTTTGTCCCCATCCCACAGAGCTATACTTGACCAAGCTCTTTCAGTGTCACCCCTTCATGCACCTCCTCCATAAGAATATTCCTTTCAAGTGGAATGATTTGTGTGAACAAGTATTTCAACATTTAAAGGAGTATCTCATGCAACCACCTGTATTGATACCACCAATCTAGGGCAAGCCTCTGCTACTTTATATCTCTACTACACCAATAGCTCTAGGAGCTCTGCTTACATAGCAAAATCATGAAGGGAAAGAACAAGTGATGTATTACATTAGTAGAACACTGGTTGGCTATGAGCTACAATACACACCAATTGAAAGAGCATGCCTTGTTGTGGTCTTCGCTTCACAAAAATGGAGACATTACATGATATCGCATTCCATCAAGCTCATAGAAAAAATTGATCCATTAAAATATTTGCTCAACAAAGCTACCCTTACAGGTAGATTGTCCAAATGGGTCATGTTCCTCAATGAGTTTGACATCGAGTATGTAGATAGGCGTAGAATAAAGGGTCAAGTACTTGCAGATCAACTGGGGGATGTGCCTTTAATAGATGATAACCCATTGAGCTTTGAATTTCTAGACGAGTCTGTCTTCCACATAACCACAACAACCTGGAAACTCTACTTCGATGGCTCATATATTCAGCATGGGTCCAGGGCAGGTATCTTGTTGATCACACCTAACGATGACACCATTCCAAAATCATATAGACTACTCTTTCCTTGCACTAACAATGTGGCAGAGTATGAATCCCTAGTCATTGGCATCAAGTTGACAATTGAATGGACCATCACAGAACTTCAAGTGTATGGTGACTCACAACTGGTCATCAACCAAGAAAACAACGACTACCAAACAAAGGATGAGAAGTTAATACCATACAAACCAATGGTAGATGACTTCAAAGAATACTTTGTTGAGATCTCTTTTGAGCAGATACCAAGAATAGAGAACAAAGAAGCAGATGCCATGTCAATGATTGCATCTCTCCTAGATATCCCTGAACACTAATCACGTTATGAGTTCTTGGTAGAGCCAGTGTCCCATCTTGCATACGACACCCCCGAATCCCACATCATTTGCCACATTGTAGGATTTGATTCTCCCCTATACAGAAAAGTATTTGCCTATATTAAAGAGAATACCCTACTACCTGATCTCTCAAATAACCAAAAGTAAACCTTCATTTGCCAAGCATCCCATTATTCCATTATCACCAACACCTTATATCGACAAGGTCTCAATGGTACTCTTCTTAGGTGTCTCGATAGCGAGGAATATCAAACCGCCCTGAGCGAAGTGCATGATGGTATATGCGGGACCCACTCTAGTGGTCCTTCCCTAGCTAAGAAACTTATACACATGGGATACTACTGGCCAACTATGGAAAAATATTCCTATCATTTTGTAAAGAGGTGTAAGAAATGTCAAATCCATGGGAACCTGATACATTCACCAGCACGGGAGCTACAACCTTTAACGACTCCTTGGCCTTTCTGTCAATGGGGACTCGACTTAGTGGGCAAGATCCACCCTCCATCATCCAACTACCATAAATTCATAATCACTGCCACTGAGTACTTTACACAGTGGATTGAAGTCGTACCCCTCACCAATGTCATAGGCAAACAGATTGCCTCTTTCATCCTAAACTACATCATTTTCTGCTATGGTATCCCTTTATCCATTATCACAGATAATGGATGACCATTCAAAAATTAGGATGTCAAAGAACTGTGTGAAAAATTTCACATCCAATACCGCTTTTCCACCCCATATTACCCCCATGGAGACAGCCAGGCAGAGGCATCAAATAAAACCATCTTAAAAATCTTGAAAAAGACTGTTAATGATGTTAGTTGTGATTGGAACATCCAATTAAATCCTACGTTGTGGGCCTACTACACAAGCATCCACACACCCATAGGTACAACACCATACTCCCTGGTCTATGGATCTGAAGTCATCTTGTCCATTGAATTCGAGATCCCATCCTTGCGAGTTTCGTTAAAAGGCCTCATATCTGATGAAGAATACAAAGTATCCAGACTTCAAGAGTTAGAGCTACTGGAAGAAAGAAGGTAGTAGGCCTTTAACCATCTCAAGGCTTATCAACAAAGGATGTCCAAAAGTTACAACCACAGAGTAAAACCCTAGGTATTTCAAGTTGGTGACCTAGTCCTCAAAGAGAATCCTAGAAATCAGCAAGATAGAGAGAAGAAAGGCAAGTTTGAATCCAACTGGCTAGGTCCCTATGTCATCATTGCTACCTATGGGTTAGGTGCTTATCAATTGGCTACATCAGAAGATGAATTGTTTGATGATCCCATCAATAGCATGCATATTCACAAGTTCGACACCTAAAACCCCAATGCAAGGGAGTCAAAAAAAATAAAAAAATATATAAAAAAGATCAAAAATAGAAAAAATGGAAAAACAACAAAAAAAACCATCCTTTGGTGAAAACTTGGCAAACAGACACCTTGGATAGATACCATGATGAAAACCTGGCAAACAGGCATCATGTGTATTTTAGGTATTGTGCAAATAAAAAGCAAGTGGTGAAAACCTGGAAACAGGTGCTATCTGCGATAAACTGCTTCCTCCATCGATTGAGAACTCGTTTCTCGTTCATCCCTTTATACCACAACCATCCCATCACATCAGTATACCTACCATGGATTTTTGTTCACTCGTTGTTATCGCCATCTCACATCTAGTTATCAATCCTAACTCGCATCCATTTTGTCATCCATACTGAGCCAATCAATTTAACCGTTGTCAAACTACATTACCTCTAAGATATCATGTAGGAAAGGCCATCATCGATGCACCCCCGAGGCTACCCATTCATTCCATACCATTTTCATCCATCCTCTGGTCCTTCCACATCTACACCATTTCCCATCACCTTGGTCTTAGGTCCATAAGGTTCACCCCGAACTACGTTGCCTCTGCGTCGTCACGTAGGCAAGGTCATTTATCAATGAGCCCCCAAGGCACTAGGTCAGTCCCTTAGGGCCCATCCCATCAAGTCTTCCATACACATCTCACATTCTATCATCCATAATAAACCAGAAACCTTTACTTAACTAGGGGCAAATCCTTGACTTAGTTGGAGAATTGGATTCTTGAATGTCACGCACCCCAGAGGACACCAATAAGGATTGTGATACCTTTCACTAGACAAACAAGCACAACAAAGCCCTCTTTTCAAATAGAAGTTTTGATGCAAGACGTCAACCCATCCATAGCAAACCAAACAAATCCTAAACGCTCCTAATGATTTCATCTAAATTATGGCAAGAAGATACATCTAATGCAAGAAAGTTTTGTTTTGATTCGTTGTGCCTAAAAAAAAAAATTTAACTTTTCTTATCATGTTTCCTATGCTACTCAAGGATGCCTAAAAACTAGAGACGCTATGATGGGGGCATGATTATTTTCTTTGTTTGCTGCTTCTGGGTTTATCTTTAGTAATGTGAAGCCTTATCTAAAGACATGATCAAACATAATGATTATCGAGGACATCAGAGGTCTAACATGAAACAGGTATAATCCTTGTCTATTGATACATAAGAAATACTCAAGTCATCTTGGTTCAATTATACCTAGATGCCTATATTAACTTGCTAAATCAAAATCCATGTAAGCAATACTCAGGTCATCATGGTTTAATTATACCTAGATGCTTGTATTATCTTACATCATTTAAAAACACACAAAAAAAACAAAATGCCCAATGATGAAATAGGCACTTCAAAATACTTGCAATATCAAGATGACAAATATCCTCATCCATTGCGTATCCATTTACATTTCATATACCATCCAAAAAATAATGATTTTGTTCAAAGTATCAATATTTGGAAATTAAAAGCTTGTCATTCCTTCAAAACATTTCTTCTGTCAATCAAATTTCTGTCTATCATTGTATCTTTCATCAATTCTTCTAATCAATTCTTCCATCAATTTGTTCAAACCCTTATCCAGTCAATCCAAGTAGTGATCCAAATGCAATTCCATCCTTAATCCATACCAATCAAGTTAATCAATCTCGTCAAATTATCCAATTTCAATCAAGGGTCTTGATCCTAATCTTGTCATAAACCAAATTAGTCAATCATCATTGACAATGGGATACATCTTTCTCATATCTTTGTGTTGATCTAGGGATATATCATTCCCCACAATGACAACACTATTGTAGTCAATCATTATTGATCTATCATTGGTTTATGGCTTGACAGGGACAATACCTTGTTGGTTCTTGTATCATTTGTGTATACTTGCTTGCTTGCTTGTGTGTGTTATCAATTTATCTTGCATATCATGTCATTTAACTCTTTCATCCATCCCTTATCCTGCGTCCTCCATTTTCTTCACCCCAACCTGTCATTCTTTCACCTTCTTCATCACGAGATTTTTCATCTCACGTCCTTCTACCTTTTCTTCCCATCCAATCTCCCGAGTGGGCATCCTAATGTCATAAACCTGAACCAAGGGCAAACTGGGGAATGTATAATTATCAGAAAATTTATACTTCTTTGAAACAACGTGATAAAACACATTGCATTAAAGAGGGGCAAAATGTATACATCTAAAAATGACACAACATCTATCTAAATAAATATTTTAATATTTATTTCATTTTAATTCCTCTATCAATAAATAAATAAATCAATTTATTTATTTGATTCACATTCCTCCACAAAATTAAATAAAATCATTTATTTAATTAAAGTTTTCCAAATTCTTCTAAAGTCATTCTAAATTAAATAATGTCCAATTATTTAATTAGTTTTTCTAAATTTAAAATCATCCTCTATATTTAAATAAATCAAAATATTTATTTAAATTGTCTACTTCTTCCAAAATTGAATTAAATACCAAAGATAATTCAATTAGTCCATGTGCACACTTAATTAAATATTTTAATATTTAATTAATTATCTCCCTCATCCACATGTCATTTTTATCCTCCAGTCCAATTAGCTAACTCACAAATCAAATCAGTTAACTAGTTAGTCAATTATGTTAACTGATCAATCATTTCAGTTAACTCTTTAATCTATTTTTGTTAACTCCCTTGTTGCATGAAGGAACAGGACACTTGTCCTCTTCTGATTCATGCACATCCTCTAAAGTTTCCACAACCATTGATCTTCTCTCTCACAAGTCTATAAGTACAACCCTTTTCCTCAATTTCAATCATCCAAGCTTTTAGCAAAGTTACTTTGCAGGAATCACAGCGCGCCTTTCGTACCAGAACCATTCCATAGCTTGAGATCATCATTTTCATTGTATTGAAGATCATCTTCATTACAAGAACTATCATAGCCATTCTCTATTTTCATCTTGAATAAAAAAGTAAGGAAGTGCACTTTCTAAGGGCTTCATTCATAATGAAAGATCAATTTGAGATTAGGCGACCAATGGAAGCTGTGAAGTAATAAGGTTTGCAAGGTGTTTTTCTTTGTGTTGAATCTTGATTATTGCAATTTCTATTGAGTTATTGGGTTATTATTAATTATTGATATTATATCCACATTTTCCCGTAACAGTAGTAGATTACCCACTCCTTTCCTTCATGGTTTTCTTGCACTAGTAGTGATCCCAAAGTTGTGCATGTCGTTGATATATATAATAATAGAGGTTTGTCTTGAATTGACGCCATTAGGATAGGTGGATTCATCAGATATGCTTTTAGGCACTGAAATGCTTGCTCATAATTATCATCCCATTTGAATGGAACATTTTTATGCAGCAGATGTGAGAATGCATGACACTTGTCTGCTAGTTGGGAGATGAACCTTCTAATTGACTGTATTTTTCCCTATAAAGATCATGGCTAACTCAGATTCTTAGGTGTGGCATTTCCATAATTGCTTTGACCTTTGCCGAGTCCACCTCTATTCCATTTTTTGATATGATGTACCTAAGTAGTTTTCCAGATGTTACTCCAAAAACACACTTTTTAGGATTCAAACGTACATTGAACTGTTCTAGTCTTGTGAATATTTTGTCTAAGACTTCAAGATGTCCCTCTCTAGTGAGTGATTTCCCTAGGATATCATCAACATAATCTTCTATGATGGTATGCATCATGTCTTGAAAGATTGTTGTCATTGCTCATTGATATGTTGCTCCTGCATTCTTGAGACCGAATGGCATAATGCACCAACAATAGGTGCCCCATGGACATGTGAATGCTATTTTATGTTGATCCTCTAGTGCTATCTTGATTTGGTTGTATCCGAAGAAACCATCCATTAAGGACAACATGGTGTGACTTGCTGTGAGGTCAACATTGATATCAATATTTGGTAGAGGAAAATCATCCTTTGGACAAGCCTTATTCAGATCCCTAAAGTCGTTGCATATTCTAATTCTCTTGTCAAGCTTTGAAATAGGAATAATATTATAGACCCACTCTAGGTAGTCAATGGCTCTAATTAACCCCACATCTAGTAACTTTTTGAGCTCTTATTTTACCATTAAAACTATGTGCAGGTGCATTTTCCTCAGCTTTTGTTTAACTAGTTTAGCTCCTTGAGCTAGTGACAGATGGTGCATGATTAGACCAGGATCAATACCCATCATATCAGTGTAAGACCAAGCAAAGTTTATCTACTTTCTTCTATAGAACTTGGGAAACTCTAGCTTTTCTTGTGTAGTCAATGACTCTGCTTGATAAATGAGTTTTGGATGTGTTTCTGTGCCAATGTTGATTGGTTCTATTGGTTCCATCAATATTGAAGATCTTTCTAGATGTGCATAAAGGGGGAGAGGGTCAAACCTTTCATCCATCGGTGCCTCAGAGAGGTTTTCACCTTCAGATATGTCTTTTATTTTTACATTTTCATGATCTAATACTACCACAGAGTGATTTTCACCATTAGATCTCATTTTTATGTTTGCATTTTTATGATTGAAAGGATTGACACTCTCTCCAAAGTATGCCCTGTTGTTAAGGTTGATGGGGAAGCTAGCCTTATGGTCTCCTGTAGGTAGCTGTTCTCTAAGCTCTAGGTATTCGATGATGGCATCATCATTTTCAAAGGTGTCAAGCTCAGGTGATGTTTCGGATAGATCCCAATCTATTAATTTAGGGTGTAATAGAGGTAAGGGATCATCAGGTTGATCAGACTCAAGGTTAGTTATAGTTAGGATGAAGGATTCGTTTGAATGGGACAAGGTATTATCGAGGTCTATTACAGTACTCTCCTCAAGTTGGTTCATCAAGATTGATATCATACTCTCTTCGTGAGGTTCATTCTCGTCATGTTGTGGATCAGACTCTAGAGGTCTAGCTCTAGAGCTTTGTCCCTCATGCATTGTGGGAGTATTGCTATACCATTGGACCACATCAATCCCTTTGTCTTCACAAGACATCTCAGAGAGGTTGTCCCACTCATACTCATTTGAATCAATTTCACTAGCCTCTTGCAAGTGGTGAATTTGTTCCACTAAGTTAGTGGTAGCTATTTTTCTGTCTTCAACCTTTTTTTTACCCTTGCCTTTGTTCTTCTGTCGACCTTGGTATCCTAACCCAGTAGTGTCTTAGGTTGTTTGAGTAGGGGGTTTGATAGGTTCTATGATACTATCCTTTCTTAGTCCTATGGGACCATGACCATCATATTCCATCCTTTGTAACATGGAAAAACCTCGACCATATTGTTCTGTAGGGAGCTTAGGTTGTTGGTCCTCTGGTATGATTTGACTATTTTCATCTTTGAAGAGCCATTGTAAGACATCTTTCTCATCAGATAAGCTTCCCCATTTAACAAAAGGACCCACAGGAGTCTCAAGTGACTTAGTTTTGTTCAGGGATGGTTTCCCATAAGACTTTGGTGATAGTGACAACTGTGCTAGAGAGAAAGATTATTCAATAACATACTACCCAACACCATTGTCTTAGACTTTGATTTTAATCTTTGATGTTTTTGAGGTGGAAGCTAAGGAACTTGAATCCACTTGGTTGGAGGAAGAAGTTGCTCTATTGGTGGGTATTACAACTTCTAGTTTAGACTGTATGGTATTGCAATACTGAAATGGATCGGGGTCGCCTTGTATGGTTATTTCTTGACCATTATACGGGAACATGATTCATTGGTAATATGCAGATGGGACAGCCTTCATTGCATGGATCCAAGCTCTACCTAGAAGAATGTTGTTTGCAAGCCCCATGTCGAGAACTTGACATACCACATCTCTTTCTATAGGTCCAGCTCATATTGGAAAAACCACCATTCCTTTGGAGGTCCTTTCTTCTTCATCATATGCCTTGATGGTTATGTTTTTCTTGGGATCAATGGTATTTTCAGAAAACCCCAATGCAAGGATTAACTTTAGTGTACAAATGTTCAAACCAACCCCTCCATCTATTAGGACCCTCTTTATTCTGTGCTTATGTATTTGGGCCTCTATGTGTAGGGATGCATTGTGTGGTTGATTTATTGACATGTCACCCTTCTCAGTGAAGGACAGGAAATGTGGTGTGGTGAGATGACCTACCATAGCCTGGAATTGATCTTGGGCAAGGTTTGTAAGAACTATTGTCTCCAAGAGATTTTTCTAAAATGGCTTTATGGGAAGGTGATAAACGCAATAACTCCAAGATGGATATATGTGCAGGTGTTTTGTGAAGTTGGTTGATGATGCTATACTGGTTTGAGGTGGAGGATGACTTAGATGTGGAAGATGGCTTTGGTTGAGCCCCTTGCAAAGTTATGTTTCCATGACATGTGGTCACATTACAATCAGGTTGATTATTGATGGTGATCACATTGTACTCAAAGAAGCGTTGTTATAGCTTACTTTGTTAGCATCATTTTTGTTGTTTTGGTTTGAAGGTCCTCCCTTCTCATAATGAGGAAGAGGATTATTGAATGCTATATGTTCATTGTTGGTAGTATGTCCTTCATTGATGGATACATGCTTTTGGTCAAGACGGTCTTGAATATCTTGCTTGAGTTTCATACAATCATTGGTTTTATGACCTTTGCTCCTATGGTATTCGCAAAAGTCATTTTCATTCCACAAAGGAGATTTGAATTTGGGTTTGTATTCACGCACCACTGGAAGTGTGATGAGGTTGCCTCTAATTAAGTTTCTAAGTGTGGATTCAAGTGATTCACCAAGTTGTGTGAATTTTCTTCTTGGAGGGAAGTTGTTTTGTTTTTGTTCAGTGCTTTGAGGCTTGGTAGATGGTGTGTTGTTCTGCAAATTAGATAGGTTGAAAATAGGTTGCTTTGGTGCCGCATGTTTTGCATGTACCACACCGTCATTCACTATGGGTTTGTTTTTAGTCCAAAATTGTGACTTATCTGCATTATTGTTAGATCTTGGGATGTCTTTGTATATCTTTACTTGCCCCTTTGCTATGAAGGCTTTCTCAATGAGAAGCCCCATCTCAATGACCTTACTGAACGTTGATGGACATTGAATTTGTATTTGATAGCTTAGCTCAGTGGACAAATTATGCATGAACGTTTCTATCATTTTCTTTTCGGGTATGTGATAACGATACTTGCTCACAAGTTGCCTCCGCCTTTGTAGGAAAGATGAAAATGATTCTCCTCCTTTTTGTTTGTTATTGCAAAGGTCTAGCATGGAGATTTAATGTTCTATGTTATAAGAGAAATTTGTGATGAATTTGTCCAGTAATTCATCAAAGGTGTGGATGCCAAGAGGTAGACGTGAAAACCACTCCATAGCTTGTCCTCCTAGGCTTCTAGGAAATAGTCACATTAGATAAGTTTCATTGTGAGTGACTTCAAGACAAGTGGCACTAAATTCCCTAATATGATCTCTAGGATCTCCCTTTCCTCTATACTTGTCAAATTTTGGCACTTCAAATCTTATAGGAAAAGGTATCATGTTCAAGGATTTGTCAAATGGGTAAGGTGAGATATCTTCAAGTGAATAATGTTTCATTGTGGTTCCACTTTGGATATCTACCAATTGTTGTTGTAAGGCTTGTATTTGGTTTTTCAATGCATCTAAGGGATTGATTGTATCCTTATACTTTTCTATTTTTGGAGCCTCTTGGTTAGTTTTGGAGCCATCTTTCGATGAATCAACTTTATTTGAGGCATTAGTCTCCCATAGATTAGAGATATCAAAGTTTGTGAGTAGCTTTACTCCTTGTTGAGAAAGCATGAGGAAATACTTTTGAGGGTTTGTAGCAACAACTCTATCCATTATCTTTTGGAACTTGGGATCTTTGAGTTGTTGGAGGATTTCCTCTTGTGTGACTTCCTCATCATCTGGATCAGGTATATTATTGTTAAGGTTGTCCATGTTTTTCTTTTCTCTTGATTGAGATCTAGTTTGCACCATGCAAGATTCTTGGGATGAGATGAAATTGGATCTATGAGGTTGGTTGGATTTTGGTTTTGATTCAAAGGTGTGATATGGTGCTTGATTGGAATGAATTTTGCCAAGGTTTTCGTTGATTCTATGTTTGTCACAAACAATGTAATTCTTGAGCTATAATGTCTAATAGCTATCAAAGTGTCGATACAAGTGATAGTCTAAATAGGGATAGATTGACACTATTATTTGATGAGGACTATTTTCTTGTCAAGGTTGCACTAGTATAGTTTTGTTGGGAAGGATGTTTTGAAATCCTGTTATAAAAACTAACTAGCTCTTGTTTTGATTGGTAGAGTATCAACTAGGTCCTAAAAGCAAGTTGTGGTTTGATTTTGATGTGTTTTGATAGCAATGTAATTGGTGTGAAAAAATGATGCTTGTGAAAATGATAAGAAAAGTTGATTGCAAGGTAGAACCGATTTTCCAAGGTGAAAGTATAGCAAAATGGGTACCTAAAACTGGTAATATTGTTATCCCAAACCATATGGAATATCTCTCTGTTTTGGATGTGCAGCTTCAAAATTGTAGGAGAAATGGTCAAATGTAAAGGTTTGTGGGTCAAATGCGTAGATCTGGTTGATTTTGTATATGCAACACTATGTTTTAAATGCACTGTTCTGCATGTTAAAAGTGTAGAAAGATTAAATGCATAGCAAAGCGGTTTAGATGCACAACAGAATGGGTCAAATGTGCAGCAGGATCAGATGCGTAGAAAAATTGGTTATATGCACAACAGAATGTTTTAAAAGCACAAAACTATATGTACTTGGTTTTTCTATTTTAGTTTGACAGTTTGACTTGTTTGGAACATTTTCCTAAGTTAATCTAAGGTTTGTAATGCTGATCTTGGTTCAAGTTATTGCTAGAAAACATAGAGAACAAAAGGTTTCCATGATTACTTGACAAAATTAAAAATAAACAATTACAGTCCTAGGGATGGCAAAGACAATATTTGATGAATTCCAACTTGGGTTTCCCCAGCCACTTGAATAAAGGTTGGACATATAGTAACTTGATAGCACTAGCTCCCCTCCACAGTACTCACTTCTCATGCATATCAAGTATAGTTCCTCTGAAGAGTTGAACTTTCTATCTCCACACTAGATGAGTGTATGACGTTGGACGGCTTTAGAGGTCTGACCTCCTACATCACCAAATAGGGGTTTTTGGCTTACTAGAACAAATGGGTTTTAGTCAAGGCATCTGTTCAGGTGGTTACACGTGTGGCCATTCGCTCCAATAAGGAGGCTTCCTAGCTTGTAGAGGTTACACTCCATAGGGTTTTGGGGGAAACATTGGTCGGTGTAACACAACAACACCCATTGTTCGCAACTTTCATCACGAACATAATTTATTTTAAGTGACTTGGAGGTGGCTTGGCTTTACCCTGTTATCACTCGAGGTCGTCCAGCTTGGAAGGATGGAATTCCAAGGGCAGGCCTCTTCTAAAGGTAACAAATAAAAAATGATAAGTTTGGCATTTTGGTCACCTAGCTAAGGGGAGAGCATAGGCTTGTTATCATTTTTCAAGCCAAAAAAACAATGGTTCTTTACCCTCCTAGTTAAAAGAAAATAACTAAATAAGTTAATCCTACCAAGCATAGAATTCAAAGCAAGATAGCAATAACTTGGAAAAGATTGTTGTTCATTTTAATCCTCTAACAAATCTAGATGTAGATTGTTTGTTTGAAGAAAAAAAAGCAAGTATTACTTTCCCCTATTAAGCTACGTGAAAGATTGTAGTGTAAGATAGTAAAAAAGCATAAAGCAATTGTTCAATTTTACCCCCTAGATTGGGACTATGTGAAATTTGTAATGCAAGTTGTATGCAAGATAACAAGATTACTCCTCCTACTTAGAATCTAGATGAAATTTGCACGAACATGATATGATTACTCTCCCCTAATTAAAAAAACTACATGAAGATTGTATGCAAGATGATAAAATTACTCCTCTACTTAGGAAACTAGGTCCAAGTTGTATAAATTAAATGCAACTACAAATGCCTAACCATCTCTTAATCCTACAAATGATATTTAGTATGGAAAATCTCATGAAAATGTTACAATCCTCTATGACAAGTTAAATGCGCATGACTGCAGATTAAATGCATAGCACTGTGTGCTATATGTGCTGCAGTAATGATTGTATGCGTAGGACTGTGCCATGTATGCATAGAAAGGTCAAAAGCATTGTAAGATGACTTAGATGCACAACAATACAACTTGGATGTGCCAAAAGGTAAAAGTGTAGCAGAACGTGTTGAATGCATAGAACTAGAAGTTGCATGCACAGAAATGACCTGTCGTGATAGAACCTTCACAAAACACTTAGATGGAAGTTAAAAATGGGACAAGGCCCCATGGTGGGTGCCAAAAATGTTACAAGAAATATTGTCAACAATATTAAACTACTAATAATCCAATAATCTCAATTAAATATGATGCAAATCAAATAAACATATTGATCTTGTTGATGAATAGATCTCTTAGAAGTTACACTTCCTTGCTGTTTAAAGATGACAATACTTGAATGGTAGTATGTTGGACAAATGCAATGGAGATTATCTACAATGCAACTATCATGAAGATGAGGGATGAATGATCAAAGCCATGATTGTATGGATATGAGGATAATGGAGATAATGTAATGAGCAATATGGACTATTCGCCAAAGGCACGCTGGGATTTCTACAAAGTAACTTTGCTATAGCTTGTGGAATGTTGAAATGAGAGAATAAGCTTCCTTTTATAGGCCAAGGAGGGGCCAAATCCATATGTAAAAAGATCAATGGTGCGGAGGAATTCTTGAGAAGTGTACGGTGAGGATTGAGTTGGTTGAGATGAGAGAGAGAAAGGAGGAAGATGTTCTTCTCACCTTGACATGGAGGAGAGAAAGGTGTGACATGAGTCCACATGTCACAAGGCTCACAATGACCCAAGAGAGAAGGTCAAACAAGGAGACATGATTATAGGGAGGTTGGAAAGATTCTAGGGACTATGGAGCAAGTGTCACAAAGTGTCCCTTTGACCATGATGACATGGAGAGACCACATCCATGTGAATAGGGATGGTTGGAGGAATAATAGGCCATGTGGGTGTGGAAAAATAGAATAGTTAAATATTAATATATTTAATTACATGTGCAACAAGGTGAGGTGGATGTGTGAGGTGGTTTTAGATGACATGGATATTATGAATGAAGACTTTAGAATAAGATGATTTGGGATTAGATAATTTGATTATTATTTAATTGAGGGATGACATTAGAAGAATAGGTTTAAATGATTTAATTAAATAAATTGATATTTATTTAAAATTTGGAATATTAATGATGAATGTGAATCAAATAGATAAATTGATGAATTTATTTAAATGATAGAAGAATGGAAATTAAATAAATAATAAATATTTATTTAATTTGTCTTTGCCATTTTTAGGTGTATACACCTCATACTCAGCTGAATTATTTGAACAGGTAAGAGAAAAATAAAAAGATGAGTAATACATTTCACCTATGGGAGAAACTAAAACAGCTCCTCCATCAGCACCAATTTTACTTCTAGAGCCATCAAAATATAGTTGCCAAACATCATTATCAGATTGTACAGTTTGCTGATTTTCTCATTTTAGCAGATTTGGAATAGCAGCACCCTTCTCTTGGATCATGTAAACACCAAGACCTATTTCATCCATTTGATCAAAAGGATCTATTTCATGATTTTCTACTACCCACTGGTCCAAAACTAAATCAGGTATGCCCTCTAAAGGTGTACTTGGGTCCTGGACAGTAGTTGGTTCTTCTTGATAAAAGTGAAAGATTGGCATTGATTGGACTGGGTGTATATGGTTCAAGGTGGTCATTTGCTAATGGTCCTAATTTTCTAGTAACTTTAGTACCATATCTGGTTCTAAAAAATAGATGGGTCCAATCAGAAGATAACTGTTGTGAAATCTCTAGATAGACAAATGGCAAAGTGAGGTGGTAGATCAATAACATGGATGTCCTGATGGATTACAAAATTGAGGCATGCATATAAGGTATGAGATTTTTTAACATCCCAACTGTATTAACTTTAGTATCACCTAATTGCACAACTCCCCTTGCAACAAGTTCATAATTCAAACCAAGTTTGTCAGCTAACTATTTGGGCATCATAGAGCTACTAGCTCCTGAGTCAATCATACAGTTATGAACTAGATGGTTGCCAACTATTAGGGTAACATAAAAAGGTGGTGGTTTGCTCACTTGTTTTGGATGTTCATTCTTATCTTGTGCTTCATTAGTGAGCATAACCTAAGGCTGACTTGCTTGAGCTTCATTTGACAAAGGCAATTGAGCTAAAACATCTTGTAATAAATCTTTTTGACCTGGGATGTGTAATGCATCCAGTATATACATGTTAACATTGGCTTTTTTCATATCATCAAGTATATTGAAAGAAGAACCATTGACCTTTTACTGTATTTTGGGAACAACAGCATCTGATTGTACCTTAGTTGGTTGAAATTGAGCTTTTGGCTGTCTTTTATCAGTTGTTTGTTGTCCTCTTGGTAAAATATGATCATTTCAAGATGTAGAAGCTTCAGGTTGACCCTGTTGACCTACAAAAGCTTGATTTTTTTCTTTATCAATATGCTGTGGTACTTTATCAACTTGTTGTTTGTTGACATTAGCTTGCTATTGTAACTCAATATCCCTCTTTTTTGACCTAGTATTAGTTGCAATGTTGGTAAATGACTATTTTTGCACTAGTAACTAATTTACTCCACAAAAATCATTAACTTGCCAATTCATTAAACAACATCAGGATTATTATGCTGAGTTTGGGAATCTAGTTGATCATTAACATCACTTACTGTATTCTCAGCAGTAGCATAATTATTTTGGACCATTAGTGCTTGACTAACCACTACATTCATGCAAGTAGCATGGTTATGAGGTTGGTTACATGGATAGCACCATACATAATCTTGAATCATGTTATTTTCCATAGGTACAAGCTCTTTTGAAGAGCTGACAACATTGGGATTATACTGCTGATTTGGCCTATTGTTATTATTCCTTCTCTATCCTTGGTAATCTGCCTAATAAGGAGGCCTATTTTCCTGATATGGGGCTTGGTATGGTCTGTTATTCTGATTTTGTTGTATTTTGAGACTCACTAAGTCATTACTAATAGTCTACAATAACTTTGCTATATTTTGTTGATTACCTTTAAGCTCTTGTATATCAGAATGGATTTGATCAGCATTATTTTTTATAGTTGTTTGATAGCCAAAGGCTGGTATAATAAGTATTGATGCAATAGGAGGCACTGGTATTGGCATTAAGGGCTAAATGTCAAGGAATATAGGCATAGGAGGCCTTGGTGCAATTTTACCAGCTTGGATTAAACTATTTTCTTCTCTAATAGCAATATCAAATGCACCTGGTAAAGTAACTCCACCCATTGACTGAATCATGACAGCAATATCACTATTTAATGCTCTTAAATAATATAAAAATGCATCCTCAGGTGAAGTCTTTACCATTTTTGAAATTCTATTCCAAGTCCTTTAAAAACTGAAATTGAAATCTAACATTTTCTATTGTGGAGCCCTCTTGATAGTTGTCATATGTTCAACAAGTGATAAATGATCTGATTTATCTTGAAACTGTTTATTTAATGCAGCTCCTGATTCGTCCCATTATGTAATAGAATTAACTCTTAATCCTCTAAACCATTGAAGAGCTTTACCTTTCAAAGATGTTGCTAGTAGCCTTATTGCTATATTTTCTTCTGTAATATGATGAACAACACACAATGATGCTACATCTCTGATGTGTTCTATCGGTGTGGTTCCATCTTCATCGGTGAAACTAGGTAGACTTTTCAATGCAACTACTGGTATTGCATCATGCTACCTTAGATTTAATGGGCTACCCCCATTAAAAGTCACAAATGGCTGATTTCTAGGTGGTGGTGGTGTAGGTGCTGCCATCTGAATAATAGGTACTTGAACTATTGGTACTTGTATTGGTACTTGAAAAATAGGGTCTTCTCCTTCAGGCTCTTGAAAAATAGGTTCCTCTTGAAAAATAGACACTTGTTCTCTTGCACTTGCTGATGGAGAATTGTAAGGTTAATGAAGAACTTGCAAATAAAGGATTTTAATGAGAAGTAAATTCAAGCTGTGTATTTGGTAGATTTGGTACTGTTGTACTTGTTGGCCTTATAACTCTATCATCTTTCACCATCCTTTTTGATGGTGATAGATGAATGTGCTTCTTTTCAGGATATTTATTTGACCTTGTTTGGTACTTTTTCATAGGCTGCAAGATCTGATCTATCAAACCAGAAAATAAGAGTTGCCAAGTACTTGAATAAAGACCTCTAAAAGGTTATAAAATCTACTGATCATATCAAAATAGTAGAAAAAATAAGTTTTTTTTTAAAACTGAGAATTAGTTCAAGGTCCCACCGAGCATGCCAAAAACTATTAATGAGTAGGATTGCACCCGTTATGTAAAGTTGTGAAGCTCAACAATCTTGTGTAACATGGTATTAAACTCAGGCTGTGGGTGACCTATGGTGAGCTTGAAGCTCCAAATTATGGGTTGGTTCCCTTGTAAACTAATAACTTTGTAGGAAAAGGGTTGAAAGGACCCACTGAAATCACTAAAACTAAAACTTAAAGTGTGGTGATACACCTAATTTGATGGGAAAACTACAAATCTAACTCACAATAGATCTCAGAAAATCTATCCACACAATCTACTTTTGGCAATGTGATCACAAAAATGATTCTAAGGGAGGTTGGAAATAACTTTTTCTTGAAGGAAAATAGGGTTCTCACAACATGAAATAAAATTATTCCAATTGCACAACCTAAGACCTATGATTTCAATGCTATTGAATACATGAAAGTACAAATGAGACAATAATTTTAAAGGTTATGATATTAAACACAATAAAATCTCATCAAATCATTCATAAAACCAACATTAATGAAAAGGTAGACACTTGATTCAGCTGAAATATAAAGGAACACTTACATAAAACAAACAAAGAATAGAACCTATAACCTATTGTAATCTCTATAAATCTGTAAAATATGAGTTACAAAACCTTCTCTCAGAAATGTGTAAGAGAACAAAAAAGGCAAGAACTAGAAAAACCTAAGTTTTTCTTACAATATATAATATGCTCTCTCCAAGAGACTTAGAAAGGTCAACTTCAGTCAATTGCCTCTATAAATAATCCCTCAAAACTGATCCACGAGCAAGCAAGAAAATCCCTAAAAATAGAGGCTATAACTACTCCAAATTGAGTTAAAATAGCTCCAAATTGCTCTCCTCTATAAGTTTGCCAAAAGGTGGACCAAACTCTCCAATTTTGACCAAAAAAAACCATGCAAGGAACTCTAAAAGACTTCAGTTAACTTCATCCTCCAAATTTGCATGATTTTGGGATGATAAGTAATGTGAGCAAGGAATAAAGTAATTTAGGATGATTACTTTACTATGAGTTACAATTTGTTCTATCCTTTTGACTTTACAACTTGTGACAAAATAATAAAGTAATTTATAAGCACATTACTTTATTATATGTTTACATTATTTTGACTTGTAAAGTCATGCAAATTTGGATGCTTTTGCCTTTTAAATGATTAAAAAATAACTCCTTATTGTTGGCAGGAGACACTACTTTGCATGATAGGTGTTGTCATTGATGGCAACTAAGACTATTCCACTCATCCATATAACACAATTTGTTCATACCGGAAGTCAAAATCAAAATTTATCTAAGTCCGAGTAGCTAGAGACAGAGCATGTGACAGGGTCCAGTATCTTGGTCCAAATCTCTTCCGTGGTAGATCAGAGTTTCTTGCAGATCTAAGAGAGTCATAAGCATTGTTAGGATAATCTAAATCTAGAGTTTTAGCCTCCAGTGATGAAGGATTCAATAGTTATTAGCTTCTGAGTATCAAGTTAGAAGTTTGATAGAGCAGGCAGAAGAAGAACAGGCCAAACTTGTAATTGATCTTGGTTCCAGATGTATGGAAGTTGTTGGTTGGACAAGTTGTGATGATTACTGATAGTAGCTGACCTGATTAATGATTTGTGAGTGCAATTTTTGGTCAGCGTTACAAGTGTACATGGATTTAGCTGACAGAGCAGAATTTTCAATAAAGTTCTAAGTGTTCTTGAAGCTGACTGAAAAGTGGTTGAAGATCTGCATGCGGATATATATAGCTAATAGATTTGAATGATGTGTATGGTGTGTGTGATGTGACTATGGAATAAGTGTGAAAAGGGCAGAGATATAAGGTTCAGACATTAGCAGAATAGTAAATAGAGCAGAAGTGAAGATGAAGTGTATCAAGTCAGTATTTTGTGCTTAATCAAAACTGAATCACTGCATTGATAGATGCTAATTATCAGTTCAAATTCATTGTAATCTTCTTTCTGTAGGCAGTGAGCCTTCTTTTGAGCAGTGAGCTCTAGGCAGTGAGCCCAAATGCATGTGCATTCTCCTTTGTAATACTTTTAACAGAGTATAATCTTTGTGGGTTAACCCTCACCATGGTTTTTCCCTTAACTAGGTTTCCACATCAAAATATTGGTGTCAAGTGTGTTGTTTATTTTTCTAATCATGTGTCATTGATTCATGCTTTAATGTTTATATCATTAATTTGATTAGAAGTTCTAAAGGAAGATTAAAGACAAAAAAGTTTAAATTGTGTGACAACTTATTCACCCCCCCTCTCAGTTGTCTGGACCAATTCCAACAATTGGTATTAGAGAAAGGTTGCTTTGAAAAAGTTTAACAGCTTGAGGAAGATTTGGGAAGGCAGTAAAATGGATGAATACAACCTTCAAGGACAACTTAATCTCGCATTAGAAGATCTTGAGCAGTCTAGAGTAGAAGTCAGTGAGTTGCAAGAAAACCTTTAAAATGTTGAAGACTTCATTGAGATTTTAAAAGAAAATTTGAGAAAATCCAATGAAAAAAGGAAGGAGCAACCTCTTCAACTGGGGAATCATTATGAAGACAATAACAAGGATAAGGCCCTGAAAGAGAAGACAAAGGAATGTGAGAAGTTAACTGAAGAAGTTATTGTATTAAAATGTGAGATGGAATCCAGGGTAATGAGGCTAACTAGAAATTGAAGATAGGAAGAAAACTGAAGAAGACCTAAATCAAATTCTAAAAGAAAGAACTAAAGAATGTTGCAGGTTGGACGGAATAGATAGCCTTCTAGAGTCTAATTTACAAGAAAGTAGAAACAATGAGAGAGAACTTGAAAGGCAAATTGTCACTCTCAAACATGACCTAGAAGTTGCAAATGAATACAAGGAGAAGTTCAAGATAAGCTCAGCTAAACTTGTATCTCTACTTGAAGGTCAAAAAAAGGCTGATGACAAGCATGGTCTTGGATATGAGAAAGGTGAAAGCTCTGGATCTGAACAAAGAAATTTCCAACCAAGGAATGGAAGAAACAGACCTAGAAGACCTCCAGTAAGATAGCCTAATGCTCAAAGATATCCATCTTTCAATGGCAATTGTTTCAATTGCAATAAATTTGGTCATAAAGCTACTTAGTGTAGAAGCAAAGCAAATCAAAATGGATCACCCCTCTCCAGACAATGCTTCAAGTGTAAAAGTATGGTCATAGATCAAATGAATGTAGAAGTATGATAACAAATAACTCTAACAATAGAGGAAATGGCAACTCTTTCAATGGCTACTATTTTGCTTGCAATGGATTTGGACATATGGCTAATCAGTGCAGATCAAGAAGAAATCAAGTGTATAAGCAACGAAATGTTGTGTGCTTTAAATGCAATAAATCTAGTCATATTGTAAGATTTTGTAGAAGTAGGATGAATGAAAGTAGAGGTCCAGTAAACAGAAAACTAGATGAGCAGAGACAAGAAAAAGGCAAAAGAAAAATTGATGTGAATGAGATCCAGAATGAAATGAGCAAGATATGGGTCAAGAAAACAATTGAGAACAATAGTAATGAATCCACACCAGAATCCGGTGCTGATAATTCCTTTGGGAATTGAATTTGGAGCTCTAGCTTAGGGGGAGCTACATTGAAAATCAAATCTCCCAGCCAGTAAATGGGTGTCTAGAACTTGCACGATGAGAGAAGATATTTAGAATTGTTTCATAACTTGTGAAAGGATTTATGGAACAAAAGATGTTGATAAGGAAATTTGTGGAGTGATTCATGAAGAACTATTAAGAAACAGAGTAACAGATGAAGTTAGGGCAACACATTTATTACAATACCAAATTAGGTTTTGCAAAGGATAAAATGTCACTTGGTCATGCATTTGAACCAATTTGCATTTGAAGGAAACAAGAAGAAGAGCATCTAAGCTGCAAATCTAGAGACTGAAGCACAAAGAGTGAATTCAACTAGCAATTGATCAACCCTAACCCGCAAAAGAAAAAGGTACTTCTCTGTAAAGTTTAGAATCTGAAATCTATTGAGATGGCTACTCCTCATGTTGTTGACATTACTAAAAGGCCTTGACCTAAATTTAAAAAGCATCCTCACAAATAATTGAAGTCGGCCCATTAGGTTCTTTTTCAAGTGGTCCATATGGTGTGCTGCATGTTGAAGATATTAGAGTTTATGTTCATGCAAACATAGATGAATTTGGAGACTCAAGATATGTAGACTTGTTTGAAAATCATCTTAGGGATGAAAACAACGACCTTAAACCTAAGTATAAGGCACTACAGGATAAACACTTTATTCAGATTATGAAGTTTCTAACATTTGATGAAGATGAATGCATCCAGTATGTTTTGAGTCGAATGCATGATGAATTCATATGGCTACTAAAACCATTCAAGATTACCAAGGATGTAATCAAAATTGTGACTAGATTAAATTCAACTGGTGGATTACCCATGTTGAAATCTGTGAAAAACCAAACTATTACCAATACAACCGGTGCAAAGTTTGATAAGAGAGCAATGACCGTCAATGAAATTATAGAACCGGATGTTAAGTTTGCTTTCATGGTGATTGGCTACAAGATTTATCACTCCAGCAGGGAGAATTCTGTTTTTGGAACATCCATATATGTTGCATACAAGATGCTAAAAGAAAATGCAGATTATGATTTGTGTGAATTGTTGCATAATCAACTGATTGAGAACCTAAACAAACTTAAGAAAGATAAGAAAAACACTTTTAAATATGGTACATTGGTTCTATGCTTGTTCTTCTACTTTATGAATGAGGTACTTGGAGTAAAAGGTGTACACTGGACTAATGATGAGCCAATTGCTATTCAGATTAGAGATCATTTAAACAACATTGGTGACTATAAAACACAAAAACAACAATCTAGGGATATCTTAAGAATTTTCAGGGTATGATGGATGCAAGGGAGATAATTCCCAAATCAGTTGTGGAGAAATATAAAGATGAGATATGTTTTATGGTTGACATTGATCAGTGCCTAATGGAAGCTGTGGAACCTAGAACTGTATGGATTATGCCTATGGGCTATGAGGTTGATGAGAAACTTTTGAACATGTATGCTCAACACATATTGAGCAAACCAAAGGATACAACAGTTGAAAGATTTGGGACATATGAGGAGTTAAGTTTGGAATGCACATTGAGCTCAGAGAACTTGAAACCAAAAGAAAAGTAAGAAAAGAAGTTGAGCAGTTGGTTAAGAATCTAGGTCTCACAAAGGAAACTGTTACGCAATTTAGAGAAAGAACTGAAAAGTCTAAGAAAGAGAAACAAGATAAGAAACAAGGAATTACTCCGGTGGAACCCTCTACCACATTAAGGGCTATTAGGAGCTCTACTGCTACCCCTACTTTTCCAAAATCTACCAATCTAGAGAAATTGGAAGGCAAATCATCCAGAAAAGAAGGAAAAAGAGTGAAAACAAAGGCCACAAGAACCTATAAGAGCACAAAAGTTGATGAAGAAGAAACACATTCAGATGCTGAGGTAAAGGAGTTGAAAGCCTCTGGAACAAAAGTTGCTAAGATGACTAAGGAGAAGCCCTATGGAGGCAAAAAGGAAAGCAAAAGGTAGAAGACAGATACATATGTTTAGAAACCCACAATTTCTATGGAAGATGTGATAAAATCAGTCACTGTGGATGGAAATTTAAAACCCATGACTGAATTCTATGATGAATATAGTGACACAGATAAGAGGGTGTTAGAGGAAGTAACTGTTAGATATCTGAATATCTATAATAAGGTCCTGATTGAAATAACTTTTAAGATCCCTCCAAGTCTTGCAAACATTTTGAAGTTGAGGAAAGAAAATGCAAAAAGCAAGGATATGGAACTTAGAGAGCATGTATTGATAAAACTATGCCCTCAAATCACTCAAGTTCAAATGAATATGATATTCAAAGAAGTGAAGGATGAATTCAGGTGCAAGAAGAGAATGACCAAACTAATGCTTGGAGAACTGGATCAAATAGTTAAAGAAAATCAGGAAATACTTCTAAGCACATTGAAGAGACACGATCTTCCATTTGTTGAGGAGGAGACTGATGATCGTATTGATTCATCAATCCAAGATATTGAAAAGATGAAAACTGATGAGCAGCAAACCAAGGTTGATGACTCATATGTCCCAGAAGAGGAACAAATAAACATAGAAGACACAGAGATGGTAGACAAAACTGATGGTGTAGGAGATACTCTAATTCCACCTAGACAATCTGAAAAAGAAGATAATATTGCTAATCAAAGCCTTCTGGAATAGGTAGCAAGTGGTGAAGACAAAGAAAAGATTTCCCCTACAGATGATATAGAAAAGGGTAAAGCAGAGAAAAAGAAAGAAGTAGGTAAAGAAGACAAGGCAGAAGAAGATGGTACAAATGTTAATGCACCCACACAAATAAATTCAGATGCTAAGAAACCTCAAGGGAAGGAAGGTGGTTCAGGAATTGTAGAAAGAGACACTACAGATGTAGTAAAAGGTCTACTGAGTAAAGAGATGCTTGAGTTTGATGAACCAGAGTTGTTTCAAGGACTGATCAATCTAGATGCTCTCTCTGGTTCAAGTAATGAAGATAGCATCCTTCACACAAGCAAGGCAAGAGAAAAGATGATGAAATCTCATATTGAGGACAGTGAGCTACTAGGTATTGTAACTGGAGTATTGGAGAAGATATTTACAACCTTTCAAAAGAATCCTTCTAACTCTCCTTTCAAAAGTCTAAATGATCTTGTAAGTTATGTAAGTACACATTTTGAGTCTTTTGAGAAGTCTGCAGAGACAAAAGTCAGAAATGAATTTTTGGATAAGAAATTTAGTTAAATAAAGAGTCTAATAGGGTGTGATAGGAGGATACTTGGTATCAATATAAAGAGTATTCAAAATGCTCTAAGTGATGGAGGTGATATATAAAAATTTTTCTATCCTAGCCCAAAGTCAGTAAGGATATTGAGAAGAAGATAAAGGAGCAAGAACAAAAATTGTCAAATCTATCTCAAAATTTTGATCCTCTAACAGTTTCTCCTATAAGTCAGGAGTGTCAAGTAACCAGCTTGACCGATGAAATAAAGAGGCTTGTTAAAGAAAAAGGGAATATTAGCAAGAGAATGTGTGAGCTCTAGGGATTGATTGCCTCCAAGCTAGAAATAATGTTTAATGCACTATCAGAAGCTCAAACTGCAGTTCAGACAAGTGATCCTTCAATTCTGACAAAGGCAGAAGCTTACACATTTCTACTGAGTGGACACATCTCAATTTTGGATGGAATGAAAAGAACTTGGGCCTCTGAACTTGAGCAATTGAAAAGTAGTTTTGTAGATATCATCAAGTTCATGTAAATATAACTTAAGGATTGGTTGTACATACGCGACACTGTATTCAGAATTTTTGAGAATTTTTTCTTACGGACCCCATCCTTTGCCATTGATGTCAAAGGGGGAGTAAAGAACAGTGAAAAATGAGGAATCTAGCAAAGGGAGAGCTCTGAAATTAGTGGAGAAGCATTAGAGTATATAGTAAGAGGGAGTAAATGAGTAACACTTAGTCATTTTTCACTAAGTGTTGCCATCAATGCCAAAGGGGGAGATTGTTGGCAAGAGACACTACTTCGTATTACAGGTGTTATCATTGATGGCAACTAAGACTATTCCACTCATCCACATAAAACAATTTGTTCATACCAAAAGTCAGAATTAGAATTTATCTAAGTCCAAGTAGCCAGAGACAAAGCATGTGACAGGGTCTAGTATCTTGGTCCGGATCTCTCCAGTGGTAGATTAGAGTTTGTTGTGGATCTGAGGGAGACATAAGCATTGTCAGGATAATCTATATCCAGAGTGTTGGCCTTCGGTGATGAAGGATTCAATAGTTATTAGCATTTGAGTATCAGGTTAATAGTTTGACAGAGCAGGCAGAAGAAGAACAGGCCGACCTTGTAATTGATCTTGGTTCTGGATGTATGGAAGTTGTTGGTTGGACAAGTTGTGATGATCAGTGATAGTAGCTGACCTAATTAATGATTTGTGAGTGCAAGTTTTGGTCCATGTTACAATTGTACATGGATTTAGCTGATAGAGCAAAATTTTTAATAAAGTTCTAAGTGTTCTTGAAGCTAACTAAAAAGTGGTTGAAGATCTGGATGCAGATATATATAGCCGATGGATTTGAATGATTTGTGTGGTGTGTGAAATGCGACTATGGAATAAGTGCAAAAAGGGTAGAGATCTAAGGTTCATATGTTAGAAGAATAGTACACAAAGCAGAAGTGAAGATGAAGTGTATCAAGTCAGTATTTTGTGCTTAATTAAAACTGAATCCCTACATTGATAGATGCTAATTATCAATTCAAATTCATTGTAATCTTCTTTTTGTAGGCAGTGAGCCTTCTTTTGAGCAGTGAGCTCTGGGCAATGAGCTCGAATGCATGTGCATTCTCCTTTGTATTACTTTTAACAGAGTATAATCTTTGTGGGTTAACCCCCACTATGGTTTTTCCCTTAACCGGGTTTCCATGTCAAAATATTGGTGTCAAGTGTGTTGTTTATGTTTCTTCTCATGTGTCATTGATTCGTGCTTTAATGTTTATATGATTAATTTGATTAGAAGTTCTAAAGGAAGAATAAAGATAGAAAAGTTTAAATTGTGTGACAACTAATTCATCCCCCCCTCTCAGTTGTCCAGACCAATTCCAACACTTATCTCTCCCTTTGGATTTACATGATTACACTAATGCATCAATGATGATGCCAAAATCAAATCAAGCCTTCAAGTGCTCATGCAAAACATAAAAATATCTTCATTTACCCCCTTATGTCTCCCATGCAATATAGTGATCTCCTCATGAAAAAAATACATTATGCATTTTGCATAAATTCCATGATTTTTCTTCAACCTTATAAATCCTATGCATGCATAATGTATCAACACTTAACACATCTCAAAATCAAGACTATAATCCCTTATGTCTCCCATGTATACATACATGCATTATTCATTGCATCATCATACCCTTTACACATGGAAATACCTTATCACTCCATGCAAAAATAAAAACATCACCATGTCTTCTTTATCATATACCATACCTTGTAAATATACATCACCTTATTACTCCTTATGCACTAAGGTATAACTCTCCTTCGAATCAGTCTCCCTTACTAACTTTTATCTCTAAGTTTTGCAGAAATGAACATAAGGCATAAAGCCTTATCTTTACATGATCGTTTAGTTTGACCTTTTAAAAAATCAAAAGGCAAGAATGACATTTAGCCCTCACTGGCCCCTGTGGCATAATTGGGTTTGCATTATTAGGTTTGAAAGTCTTAGAAGTCTTTACCATGATGAGGAAATGGATAATAATGATTTTAAAAATAAAAGTCAAAAACAAAAAGAGCTCAGTCGAGCTTTTGAACAAAAGAGGGTTTTGAAACCCTAACTTTGTCATTTTCATTTATAACTTTTCCTCGCTCCTCTTGAGCCGCTGCCATGCTTGCTAGGGTTTGAAGATATTTCCATAATTCTTTCTGCAATTTCTAAGGTTTCTTCATGATATTCCTTTGGATCTTTGATAGGAATTGGAAGGTGAGTATATTTTGTAATAGTTTAAATCATTTTTCTTTATCTTTGAATACAAAAAGTGGCCTACAGGCCGCGGCCATCATAGAGTTCTTTGATGTATCATTTGCAATGCATTTTCTTCTCACTATATTTTTTTTTCTTCTGGTAAAAAGGCCATCATGGCCAACTATTTTTTGTATTCTGGAAGCTTACCAGTGAATGGACCCGCAGCCTGTAGATCATTTCTTCTTCTAAGACAACAAGGTAAGCTTTCTTTCTTGTCTTTGCATCATTCTTAAGTGTTTCTTCATAAAACAAATTAAGGGTTTGAAGCAAAACTTTGTGGGTTTTAACATTTTTTGAAGGAAAACCTTCTCAAGCCACAGCCACAGCTAAACTGAATACATGGTATCACTTGAATTTGTTCTTAGCTTTGTATGGAAAGAAGATTCAACCCATAATGAAATCACTGTAGAAAGAAAACTTCCTTGCATTCTAGTTTTTATTCCATTGATATAATGAAAGAAACTTCTACTTCTTTGTAAATTTTACCATCTTTTCTGGTTATGTCGACCTTAGCCTCCATGTATGAGATTCTGAGGGTTTTGACAAAAATGAGACAAAACTGGTAAAACTACTTTGTTTCTTCCATAACCCATCACGGCTGTTTGGATATAGAACATTTATATCTATCTTTTAAAGAAATAGAAAAGTTCCTTTTCTTATGAAGAAACCTTCTTAGGGTTTGTTGAAAATGACTTTGTTTCTTTCAAAAACCATCATGGTTGCTCCTATAAGCAACAAATATGTCATAAAAGTTAAGGGTATGTGCAAGAAGTTGGGTCCACATAGAGGGGAAGTCGCAGGTAAAAAAAAAATCCTGAAAGAAACGGGTGCCCAAGCCTAAATGGGTACCCATTTAGGAACGGGTGCCTGATCCTAAATGGTTACCCGTTTAGGAACGGGTGCCTGATCCTAAATGGTTACCCGTTTAGGAACGGGTACCCGTTTCTATATAGATATTTGAATTTGAAAAAAAACCATGTGTGTTTTTTTTTTCCCACACAAAAGGAATGGGTAACCATTCATAACAGGTACCCATTTTAGAATGGGTACCCATTCCTAAAATCTTAGGCTCAGGAAACACATGGTAAGCCAACCCCTTGCCTTGGACCTGCAAGTTTTTTTCTAAGTACAAAACAAGAGAAAAGACTGAGTTTACCTATATGGCTGACGATATTTTTTTCTAAATTTTTTTACGAAATTAAAACCCATTATAGATGATAGTGTCTAGTTTTCAAATATGTAATTTTTTATTGGACTTGTTTTTCTATTTATTATTTAATTTATGAGCAAACTGGTCCAAAAACATGAAATGACATGTGTTTGTATTTTTTTAATAACTTTTAATTTTTAATTTTTTTGAAAAAAAAATTATATGTCATCAATCTACACATCATTCTTTACACAATAAAAAAAATTATTTTATGATTATTTTTGCTCAAATTATGTTGGTTGTACATGAGGGTTTTCGAAAACAACAATTAGGGCCAATAAAAAATTAATAAAAAAAATATTTAAAAAAATATTATAAAAAATATCCTCATCAAACTTCACTGTACTACACATCTTTTCCCAAAAGGATTTAGAAAAATACTTTTATTTAGGTCAAATTATGTTGGCCGTACACGTGCATGGTATGGTAAAAAAAAGTGACTTTTAAATAGTTGTTTTTAGAAATGCCTATTGAAAATCAATCTGTATCATCTGGGTATTAAAATAAATTACATATTTAGAAACTAGACTCTGATTACTACATTTCATTTTACTAACTTTTTTTAAGATTCAATTTTTAAGTGCCTCAAATGTTTAGGTCAAATGTGACAAATTCTGAAAATCAAGGAAAATACTTCCACTTTTTGGCCAAAAAGTGAACCCAGCTTCTTGCACTGACCCTTAGCTCTACTATAGCTTGCACTGTATATAAAAGGTATCAATACTCTTTTATCATGAGCTAATGGTGATGACAGTATATGAAGCTTTTTAAACTATGGCATTGTGACTTTCTTGTTCATTTAATGGTGGTTGTATATGCTAATTTGATTTGGTTATTCCACCACTTGTGGTATATTCTTTACTAAGGAAAGAGTCTTTTTTGTAGATGCATAAGTCAAGTATCTTTGTTGTTCCATCATTTTCTTGCATATACTAGACTTCATATGATAAACTATGTTGACTACACCTATATATGTTGTTGCATAAGCCTTGGCTGCACCCTTTGATGTTGTTCCAACTTGACTGTAATTGTATTTGAAGAAGACAAATGCCTTCTGTTGTTCCATTTAATGACTATACCATGGTATCTTTATGGTTAGCTTCTCAACTGTTCTCTAAGGTTCATTTACCTTCATGGCCTACTGCTGCTATAGGCATCAATCCATTTGACATATTCAATGTATCTTTCCTATGGATCAATGATATGCATAATATTCTATACTTGATGCATCTTTTGAAAAGATGACTGTACCTTTTAGCTCTTTTGGTAGCATAATGGGCTCTAAATTGTTTCACATGCTCTTAACTCCTTTATGGCATAGATGAAGGGTTCCTCATATGTCTAAATAGAAAATTTCTCATTTCATTCATGATAAAAGATAAAAAGTACATGTTCTTACAATGTTATGGTTGTACTTTCCATTTGTACTTTTGATCATTGATGA
Source organism: Cunninghamia lanceolata (assembly GCA_027924645.1). Taxonomy (NCBI): domain Eukaryota; kingdom Viridiplantae; phylum Streptophyta; class Pinopsida; order Cupressales; family Cupressaceae; genus Cunninghamia; species Cunninghamia lanceolata. The sequence continues at coordinate 744,026 of BSBN01001034.1, forward strand.
GGTATGGCACAACAAGAATGTGATGTAACACCATGTGTTTGGTTTGACTATCCTTTATGATGCACTTGTAACTTGACTATGATGTAACACCATGGTGTCATTTGGCTTGACTGTATCCTACTCATGTTGCTCCATGGTATGGTTGTTTATTCTTCTTGATTCAAAGGTGCATTTATTCTTAATGAGGACTATCCTAATTTTTACACTCATCAATGACTGTCTTTTGTGATGGTACATGTCCTCTATAAGACTGTCCTATAGTTATAAAACAACTGCTCCACATTGTATATGCTTTTTGGCTATCAATGTTGCCACTCTATGACTGTACTTGATTGATATGGAACAATTTATCTTGCATGACTATACTTTATCCTTTATGACTCTTCAATAAATTCAAAAGCAATACTACATCTCTTTCACAACAAAAGGTAGCAAAATACCTATTCTACTATTGTTCCATGATGTTTTTCTAGTTGTATGATATTCTAATGGCACATGACAATTGTCCCATATGTATGAATGCTCCTCCACTATGACTGATCATTTATTATGGCTGAAAAATCATGTTTCTTGGGTAACATTGTCATTGCTATCTTCTGTAGCAGTACCTGTATTTGATAACTCTCCTTTTCATATTGCACTTGATACCTCTCATATAGCAGCAATATGAATATGATGTAATATCATGATGTTAGTTTATCATTTTCTCTTGGCTATCAAATCAAAAGATTCAATTTGTCATTAAACTATTACCAGAGCTAGGGAATAGCTCATTCTGATAACTGTCTACTACCAAAGGGGACTCTTTCATGATTGTTCCAATTTTACTAAACATTTTTTAGTTCTGGTAACTGTCTATTGTCAGAATGCATTCTTTTGATGACACCTTGATAAAAAGTGTATAATTTGAATATTTCTACATTAATAACAATACTTGAGCATGATGGGCTTAACCCTTATGGGAGCCCATTTTCTCCACATGCTTTAATGTCTTCAAATCAGCAACATAACTTTTCCTATACCTGCATAGTGAATCAAACAAGTTAGCATAAAAACATACCTTTGAAAATTGAATCATCTTTCTCATGATGATTTGGCTTTCAACTAATGATCTAATTTTTTGCATATGTCTGATAATGATCCAATTGTATTGATGCATCATGATTGCAATTTTATATATCTACTGATAAGGCATATGATGAGTTTGTATATCCAGTGCTTCGAACAAACCTTTCCCAACCTTGTAGGTTTTTCATTTTGATAAGGAGTAAAAGGTTGAAAACATGAAGATCAAGCTGCAGATAGGAGGACCAACCTTCATTCCAAGGCAATGATGGATATCACTCTCCTCATGTGTTCTTTTCCTTTACTTTATCTTTAGATGTATAACTTGCATGTTTTGTTTCATTGGCTCAGTTTAGTCATTCCAAAGGCTTGTCTGGGACATTTTAAAACATTCTCTTGAATATAATTAGTTATTTTAATTTATGTAATGATTTATGTAATGTTTTTCTTTTTGAATCAAATGCATAGCATAAAACAAACTGAATCTGACTTAAAACATGATGATGAAATGACAATTCATAAATACCTTTCCCTTTGTACTGAACAGTGGTACTTAAATAATTTAATAACATCATAAATGGAAGATGAAATCAGTTAGACACCTGTCATTCCTTGAATGCCTATTCTCTTGTCCTTAGACCAAATTTCACATATCAGGATGGTTTGACAACTCTTATTGAGTTGTCACATTATCCTAATAAATGATTCTCTATTGTTCTCTTGCTAAGATAACATGCATTTGACTAAGTGATCATGCTCTTTAAAAAAATTTCTTTTATCCCCTTTGTAACAACTGCAATCTAGACCTTACTAAATTAGGTGTGAACATAATTTAGTAACATTGACTCCACTTCATTTCTGTCTTCTTTTTTGCATGTTTATGAAGGTGTAATTAACCTATATTAACAAATATTAAAGTTAATAATTAATTACCTTAATAAGTGTTATGTATAGGTCCTATTTGTTTCTAAGGCTTAAATATAACACATATTAATGCAAATCATAGAAATATTGCACTTAATACGTGCTAATATACATTAATTAGCCTTTTTGATATGCAAGAAAGAAGAAAATACAAGGCTTGTGAAAATGCCCTCATTGCTCTATACTAAGCGAAATAAAAACTATTTGCCCAATTTTGCCTAAGTCAAATACTAATCACTCTCTTTTCAATGATCACCACCTTTTAACCTTTGGTTTCAATGTTCATTATAATTCAAAAGGCTAAAAAGAAAACATAAACTCCTTATAACTCTCACGGCCCCTCATACCTCCTAGCTTTTAACACTTAAAAATTGTTAGACCATGGGCTAAGTATTATTTGTCAATAATTTCTTTCAAAAGTCATAAAATACTTAAGTAATTCCTCTTTAGCCTTGGGCATTGGCAAATAATTTAGGGAATCTTGTGAAAACAAGGCTCAAACCCTAAACATGAACTCATTTCATGCTTCCACTTCACCTAGCTGCATCTTCAATGCCGCCATGGAGGTTTTCTGAGGGTTTGTATGAAGGCTTTCCCATGTTACTCTCTAGTGGATTTCTTCTACAACTCTTTCCGGTAAGCAGCTTCTTTATCTCTACTATTGTTTCTTTAAGACAATGGTGAAGAGATTGTATTCACCGCTTTCTATCTTTGAGGAAGTTTGTGAAAGTATCAGGACCGATGCTATGTATATGTTGTGACTCTTTTTAAGACACAATAAACATTGTAAAATTGTTCTTTATGTTCACCGTGAGATCTCTGTGTTCCTCTTTTTACTGCTATTTACACTTTAGTCTTTCCTCCCTCTCATATGTTGATACAAGCTATGTCTTCACAGTGATGGTAGCGTTATTCATATCTATGGTCTCTGCATATTCCTGTAGACTCCTTGATAATATGTAAACTCCTTGATAATTTGTAACAAATATGGTTTGTATAGAGGCAAAGAACCCTCATCCTTGGCATTGGTGGATCTCTACATAGACCATCTTCAAACCATCTTATCATGCCTTTTAACTCTTTTGACTATATTGTGCAAAGTTCAAAGTGGCATTTGGTCTTTTACTTTGAGAAACATATTTCTAATTCCTCTTTTTCCTTACTTTTGTCTACCCATAGCTGTTAACAGTCTTGTATTGGGAAAATGACCATAATGCTCCAATCTACCCTTAGAATGTTCATGTTGATGTCAAAGACTATTGTAACTTTGTTCAAACCTTCTTCTTTACCATGAAAACCTTGCATCCTCCCTCTCATATGTTGATACAGATCATGTAAATGAATAACACATTGGAGACTTTTAGTCAAAAGTGTGCATACTTTTTATTTCTTATTCTTTGCAAATCACTTCTTTGAAGAGGCATAGTGTCATTTGCTTGTTTGTTTGTTCCATTACAGTGTCTATTAAAATATGCTCCATTTTAATGGTCAAATATTCTCATATCAAGATTACCTTCCATTCACAACAAAAAGTGGTAAATATTTGTTCTATTTTTTTTATTTGTTCTCTGCTTGGGACAGTCATTTCAAAATGGTTATTTTGACTGCATGGACATTCTCTTCATTGTTTCATACAAAACACAAAAGCACTATTCATTGCAAACCTCTACTCAATGCCTTTGAATTTTTTTGAAAAGGTACTCTTGTCTCATGTTCCTTATTACTATAACTTTCTCATGCAAATGTTGTTCCTGAATGTTATGCCTAACAAAATAATTAAATATTGTTGCCTTTAGACTGTAAGGGCTATCCTTATGATAATTTGTATGACTGCCCCCTATCTAATAGTGTTTGTCCCTGAATCTTTCTTTTCTACTACTCTTCATAGTCATCTTTGACTAGTTGTTCTTTATCATGCACTGCACCTGTAGCTTATGATTGTATCCTCACTTGGAAAAGCTATATGGTGATGATGACATTATGAATGCTTTGTATCAAAGTGATTGTTCCATTATATAGATGGCATTTGTAAGTTCTTCTCTGCCTTACACAATAGTTTGTTGCTCCTTTAGTTCATATGGCAGTTACAAAACAAACTACTGCTCCTTGGTATTTTGACATGTTTCTCATGACTATGAGCTTCTTGATATGTTTCTGCATCTTTCTTATCCACTACTACCCTATGGAGTTTATGCTCTTAGGAGTGAAGGTTGATCTCATGTTGAAATTTCCTATGACACAGTCCACTGAGACTATTTCTTTGCAGCTAGACCTCTCTTTGATAGTCAACCTATGACTTTAACTGCATCTTCTTCATGTTTCCTATGGTTGTAGCATATAGATGATGATATGGTTTTATCTCCAACTGAACCTTCAAGTGACTGAGTTGCTTTTATTGATACCATTTTGCTATTTTTCCATGCATGATGAATACTCTTCAATGTTTTCTCATACCTTTTGTTGATTGTCTCTTCCTCACTGTCATGCCAATTACTATTCTTCATGATGTTTGACTGAAGGTATGATTGTTCCAGAAGCCAATATGCATATAAATGATTGAATTCTCACTATTGACTGTACTTCTTGAATGTCATCCACCTCTATATTCAATGTATGCTTTGTCTCATTTGTTGGCAACTCCATTTGCTTCTTGGACTGTACCTCAACCTGTATTTTGCAAAGCTATCTTATATGCTTGGAAACTGTCATGGGGTCTTTGTGAACTATTCTCTCATGTGGCTATCATTCATGTACTCATATTAGTTGTTCCTTTCAGGCACCATACCTGTAGCTTGTGGTTGTATCTTTATCTTGCAGAGGCATATGGTAGCTGTTTTACTACTGTCCCTCTATTGCCCCATGATGGCTCTACATGGGATATGAATGTTGTCTTGATGCCTCTATGAGTGGCTGCTCTTTTGTCACACATTTGGTTGTCTTTATACACAGCCTACTCATGATCTCTCTAGCATATTAGACAGCTGACATGGCACTTATATTATATTGTATCATTTATGACATTAGCCTGACTATCTTATAGCTGATAATATACTTTTAATGACTGGGATAGTCATGATCATGACTGACTTTTGGTCCTTTATGGTTGTTTTAATGCCTTCAATAGAAATTTTACACCTCATTCGCAATAAAAGATGGTAAATACCTATTTTAATGCTATCATGGACTGCTACTCCATGATGCATCCTTGTTGTCATGCAAGATCCCTTTAGTCACTGTACACACTAATGAATGATATGCCTTTCTCTTTGCTTGTAGTGACTGTTGTGACTTGAAGTCACTTCCATTGATGAAAAATACACTTCATATCCCTCTTGATAACCAAGTGGGCAGCATCCTAGTCTCAACCCTTATGGGAGCCCATTTTTTACCACATGCTAAAATATTTTGCATAATGATTGTACCTGTACAAGAAACACACATGTTAGATATAAAATGTACCTTTGATTCATGATGTGGGGTCACTTGCATGGATTTATCTCTTTCCGATATGGCACTTGTATTTGCTCATTTTGACTTCTCTTGTACTGATATCTGATTACTGATTACTGTTGCTACATAAAAGTGTGTTGTACTTTTTTGAAGTTCTGATTGTGTGTATGAAAAGATTTGGTACCCTGAGCTCTAACAAAAATTGTTTTGTAGGTATCTTGGAGGTCAAATGGATGGAGGGAGATAGAAACCAGCTCAACCATGGGATTCATCATTCGTAGGCAATGACGGGCCCCTCATCTTTTCCTATGTATTTCTTATTCTTCAAAAGTAAAATTTACTTTTATGTTGCATACTTCGGTTATTCCCACGGCTTGTGTGGGACACTTTTATACATTCTTTTGAATACGATCAGCTATTTCATTCTATGCAATGACTTATGTATATTTCACTTTCTAAATCAAATACATAGCATAAAACAACTGATCTTTATTTGAAACATATGTATAAAACATGGTGTATAATTTGATAGTTTATAAATACCTCTTTTACTTGCACTAAAACATAATGAATAATTAGCAACTGAATCATGAAATGCATCAATTCGCTTCATTCTTTGAATGTTTGTTTTCTTGTCTGTAAATAATTTCCCTTACCATTACATGATTTTGATAAGTGATTTTGCACTTGTCTTCTGTCAAGACATCAGACATTGACTGGATGATCCTACATAAGCAAAACAAATTCTTTACCCCCTTTAAACAACTAATGTTTATGCCTTGCTAAATTAGGTGTGAACATAATTTAGTAACAAGTACCTCTTGCCTTAAATCATATTGTCTAATTTTTATTTATGTGACTAATTATTTAGTCATTTTTATTTGTGTGACTAATTATTTAGTTGTGTTTTTTATCTGACGATCAAATTAGTTATTTATTTAGTCATTTATAGCTATGTTACAAAAAATTAGTAGAATTTAGTCATTTTTAGTTGTCGTGACTAAAATTTTTAGTCACCTAGTCATTTATTTGCCAAATTCTACTAGTTTCTTAATCATATTTCTTATTTCTTTACTAGTGGTTTTTGTGGATTGATTTTCATCAAATGCACCATAGACTATTGCTCTATTTTTCTAGGTAGAAATTTGTGCAAAAATTTATGGTATTGGTATTACTTTAAATGGTTTTTTATTTTTCTTTGTATCCTTCCTTGGTACATGAGGGATTTCCTATTCATAAGTATTATTAGAAGACATGAATATATCAAGACCTTTATGTATATTAATCTCCAAGTGTACAACTTGAGGCTCTTTTGGTTTTGTATAATATCACTCCAACTACTTTCAAATGATCCTTTCCAACTCATCCAAATGTATCTTATATAAGACATGCACAAGATCATATCTCTCATATGGTACATCCATGATCCATTTTAAAAATGTATCTAATGTGAAGTGGCTAGCATCATACATCATCTTGTAATGAGCTCTTTCAACTTTTATAACTTGTCCTTCATTTATAAATTTAACACATTGATACAAAACTAAAGGAATAACATAAGATTGTTCTATCCAAGGTATACAAAATAGTGCAACAAATGTATGTAAAGATAGTATCACATGACAAAACATGAAATTATTTAGGACCTTCTCTCAATTGTATAATGATGCATCCCAATGTATTAAACAATTTTCCATTAGTCATCTTCAATTAAATCCCTAAATGCACATATTATTGATGTCTTATAAGACTATTGAATAGTTCTTCTTGCATATGTTTTTTATATTAGCATGCAAGATCAATAAGATAATGAGTAGGTGATTTTCCATAAAGAATATCACTTACATATAATGGGGTGTGTACAAAAAGATGCAGGAGAAAAAAGTGTTCAAAAACTATTTTTTGGTCTAAATGGATTAAAATACAATTGTGTTACAGCTTGGTAGTGACAATTCTATCGATTGGTTACAACTAAAAAATGATGTGGTTGCATTCTAACCTAATCATGTTATAACATGATTGCATTATAACACAATCACATTATAATGCAATCACATTTTGAGAAAATAGAAGAAAAAAAAAGGGGCATCAAGCTCATTTCTCCCATTGTCTTCAAAACACAATAGGTTAAAAGTGAAAGCACATTTTTATCTAATTGAAGCATATTGAACACCAACACCGTGCCACCACAACATCTATGATCTTGATGAGGTAAGATTTCAATGCTTTAGTGATTTGAATTAAAATGAAACATTTGTTTTCCAATTATTATGATTCCTTTTTAATTTTTAACAAATGAACCCCAGGTCAATACCTCCAAACCATGATTCACCAAAACAAGTGTGTGAGGAAAATCCTACTAAAGAGAAAGCACAAACTAACCCTCCCCAAGCTCTTTTGTTTATTTTTTGGCATCCTTGTGAGACACAAGCCAATATATTAGGGCAAATCAACATTAAGGAAAACAAAAAAGAACTTCAAACATTGATTTAAATATTAATAAATCTAAATGCAACAAGCGCACATCAAAGGGCCCTTGCAACATCCTTGGAATATGTAATTTATCACATAGATTCAATTAGTGGCCAAATTAACACATGGTCAAATGATAAAGAGAATGCATGACAATATTAATTTACAAAATAATCATATAAATAAGTCAAAGATAACAAAACATTGACATTTGATTTATGTGCATTATTTATTGACCAAGAACCAAGCATCCCATGCATGGAAGATGCAAAATATTTTGTATTCATTGGTATCAACACCAAGGAATAAGGGATAATTTTTAGGATAGGTGGTGGATGGTTTTTGACCATCCCCCATGCAATAATAATGAGGCACCCCAATATTTCTTGAGAAAATTTTAATGTGAGTTCATCCTCAATGATATTCTAAATTATTTTGATGTGCAAATTTCCTAGGGCAAAGGCAAAGATTCTACACATGATAGGAGGGGTCACATCATGCACAAGAGGACCCAGTGAGACCCCTAGCCAAGCCATCTCTTTAGCATGTCACAGTCCTTTCTATTGTGAAGAAGAGTGTTGAGGTGGAGACCCTACAATCTATCTATTCTCTCACATAAACCTTATTACATCATAATAGGCCTCTTTCATAGGATGATGAGGGTGATCCTCCTAGGCATCAATGACCACCAAATATTTGTCATGCTTGTGGATCTACTTATGATTATGGGTCTAAGAATACTAATGATATTGTAACAAGACAATTCTCATTACCCAAAATTAACCAACTTAATTACCATTATGCACAAGATCATGATTAACATAATCATATTTAGGCAAAGTAATAATCAATATCATAAACAAAATTCAATATGAATATCTTTTTGGATATTGTAAAAATTAAATTTACAACAATTCTAAAGATAACATATTAGTGAATTCCTTTCAATATACATTTACAATGTTTTTCTCATAGCATCAATGATAAGTTTACACATAATATTTGACTATCAAGTCATATAAAAGAATGTACTACATCTAGAAATTTGACATCTATCTTCATAAGTCTCTTCTTCTCTTCTACTTGAGAAGGAGAGCATCACCTGAGTGCTTTTCCTCCAACCACAGACTGGCTTTCCCCCGTACAACTTCCTTCCTGGAAGCGGCCCTACCCTTCATGAAGGGAATAGATATAAGGAACCATTAGGTTTGCCATCTGAGTATCTAGTGTTGTGTCCTTCATAATACTTCATAGTCATACAACTATAGATCCACTCTAACTATGTATGATACTACTAGAAGCATTATGCCATCTAGAGCACAATGAACCAACTAATGCATGCAAAGATGGATGCATTACTTTGGCCAAAGATTAGTAAACATAAATGTTTCACAATGAACATAGTCAAATGTTCACACACCTCGACTCAAATTAGAAGTTGTCTCATCCTATAGTGTTCATAATTTGACCCCTCTAGGTCACAATAGAGATAGGTTCAATTCACCATTAGTCCATCTAACTCAAACTTTTGACTCAGATTCCAGAAGTGCATTCATTAATTGCCTTGTTGCCTATGCAATAGGGAATCTATGACTCCACGTCAAGTTCTCTATTCTCGTTCTTTCTTTTTACAAGATTACATGTTCATGGTTTTAGTTTTTAAGACCATCCCCAGTCTAAGATTCTATGATTACCTTGTTTCAAGGTTTTCATCAAAATCACATCGATTGTAACACATACCAGTATAGTAGATACTAATAAGTTGACAATATTAAATAGACCTTTAGTCAAAAATAATTTGAAAGGGTTCTTGATACCCTATACTTCATCCCTGAAGTATTTCCATTTAATAAGGAAAATATATCCATAATACAATTTCAAACAAATGAGTTATCATACTCATTTTCATTTTCTTTCCCTACATGGAAATTAATGATAGTTAAGGATCTACTTTCATGACATTCAAGGCTTGACATGTACTTAGTGCAGTCTGAACAATGTTACTAATTATCAAGCTAGATTTTCTCCCTTGATAATAAAGAGTCATAGTACTCCGTCTTACATAAATATTACACCCAAAGACAAAATATTATATTTCATAAACAGTCTAATATCATACTTTTCATTTTATGTGCCTCAAAATTCTTAGTGACATTGGCATTGTCGATAGCAATGATTTTCATGAATGACTTTTCATTCTATCAGGCATGGCTCTTGGCTTGTTCTATTGGCTTATCATTGTAAAGGTATGGCTCTCAACCTATTCAAATGGAAATAGTCTTTATTCATCATGATAGACATTATCTTTTGATAATGCTCCAATTTGGAGACTTAACAATCTCAAGTTAAAGAAGAAGCTTGCTACTTCTATAGCCTGCTTTCTTTCCCCACGCCCTCTAAGCAATGATAATAATAATCATAACAATGACAATCCTCTCTTCCTTTGCATGCTTACCTAGATCAAAACACACAAAAACATCACCTTTGAAATGAAGGTTGGTAAAACAATTATCATATTCTCGTACCACCTCGTGGGTATATTGACTCCATTACTATCATACCTCCCATTAAAGAGTATCTTTCAAGGTGTTAGTCTTATTATAAGCTCAAACATAACTTCCACTCACTCCACTCTTCATGGATCATGGGTATGGTTTGCAACCAGAACATAAAAACTTAATATACCATGGTGCTTGAGTCCACTACAAGAGGATAAATAGTTATATATCAAATAATATCATTTACATCTAAATGATATTATAAGATAATTAAAATAATCTAAGATATCACCAAATTACATTACCAACATTAGGATGGTAACATTAATATGTGAACATGTGGTCGAGTTTTACTCCCCCACTTTGCTATATTAGACTATATTTAAAATAATTAAATAATATTCACATAATTTAATATAGAAATAAATAAGTAAACAAAGGAAAACTCTGACATCTAACCAAGGTTACTATTGACTATATGAATGGTCTGAGAACATTATTTAGTTGAATCGATGTAGATGATGTCAAGATATCTTAAATTGACTTGCTGACAATAGTTGAATTGAAATCGACTTAACAAGGAAAATGACTTATACTCACCCTATCTTGCATGGGTTCACGAAAGATCAACTTCAATACTCAGATGGCAATCTGACTTTTTCCCAGCATCTATTTCCATCTCCCAGGTGATACTCTCCTTCTATCCTTGAAGGAAGATTCTTTTCCTGGTTACACTCACAACCATATAACCATGATCAGTGTATCATCATTTAATTCATAAAAAAATATGATAAAATAATCTTAACATGTAATCTCATGTCTAATCTAAACATCAATTGATATCCATATAATCAATGATTCTACTTGATATTTTCCACAAACATCAAATCATTAATCTAAGATTAATTATGTTTTTGGAAAGATAAGAGGCAAAAACAAGGGTGTCAAGCCCATTACAAAACAACCCCAAGGACACGCCAAAGACTTAGCAAAAAGAGACCGACCCAGTAAAAAGAACCAACATCAACAAAAAATGTAGAAACAATAGTTTAACAGCAGATAGACAGTAAACATTAACATAAAAATAGATAAATTTCCCTTGAACTAATTGAAGAGTTGTTCCTAATCCTCAAATAGGAATTGGTACATAGTCTCATACTCCTTCAACTCTTTGTCCTTCATGCCCTGCTTTGTGAGCTTAATATTTTGCAACACTGCTAGAGTAGTTGTAGACCTATGCATAACTTTAGAGGTGAAGCTTGCCCGTGCCATGAACTTGTTCTCTAGCTTCATCATTCTGTATTTGATGTCCTTGGTCTCTATGCCTTTGATGGAACTCTTCTTACCCTTTTTGCTCTTGCCAGTATCCTATTTGGTTTTCTCAGAGCTATCCATCTCCAACCCTTGGATGTTTAGTTCAGGAAAATTTCTCAGACCTTCGTCCATAGCCTCCTCTGAGTTCTTGGTCTTGACCTCACTATTCAGGTTCTCCTCACACCCTTCTGACTCACCAAAATACACTTGCTCCTTGTGCACATGGGTGGGTTTAGAGGTCAATCTAGTTGATCTTCTAGTTGATAGAGCCCTAACCTTGCTCTTAGGTAAAACATACTCCTTGTCTTTCTTATCTTTGCTACCATCCCCACCATCAACTAAATCCTCCACCTCAATCACCAGGTTGTGCACCTCCATTTTGGGATTATCCTCGGTGTTCACAGAGAGGATACCCCCATCCTTCCCTTCATATACCTTCTTTTGGAGGTGTCACCCTTAGCTTCACTAACAGCAAGCTTTCTTTTGGTGGGTTTAGGACTGGCCACCTTAGGGTTAAATTGGCCCACATTTTGAATCTCAAGGCTATTTACCACAATGGGTTTCTTCTTGGCAGAAGAGGCTTTGGCAAACTTGTGGGATTGGGTGTATTTTTCATGGGTGATTTTAGTGATAATCATCAAGTTGATATGGGTAGGTTTCCTTTTAGGTTTAACTGTTATAGAGGAGTTGTCAACACAGGTTGTGGTGATGGTCTTGGGGGGACAAAGGGCTAAGTGGAACTTGTACAGCTTATAAATTATCCCCTGGTGGAGCAGAATGGGGGGTTTCTCAAGGTCCAGCTTGTATTGTTTAATGGCAGCCTCAACAAAGACTTCAAGGGAAGATAGGAGATAAAATGGAAAGCTTATGAATTTCCTACGTCTAAAGTGATTTAGTAAAAGAAAGTGGTAATGGAAGAATCTACAAAACCTACTTTCAAGTGTGAAATACTTAATATCATCATATGGCATACGTTGTCCCAGGGTCTAGGGAGTTGTTCTCTATCAAACCCTCCTTGTAGGCTATGCAACACTTCACCTTTCTTAAAAAATAGATCCATTCCCTCCAAGTCAAAGACTTTACTGGTCTTCTTATGTTTCACACCATCCATAGGAATACCCATAGCCATTCCTATGAGTTTTTTTAGAGACTTTGAAACCTGCATCGCCAACCTGGACATGTCTATCTACCCAAGACTGTGCAAACTACATGGATAGATTATTGTCATGACATTGCATAAATTCCAAGAATGATGTGACCCCACCCTCTTGGTAGATATGCCACATGGTCTCATTCCTTTTGAATTCCTCGCATGACTCTGGTTCAGTACGAGTCCTATCCCCCCATTTGCAACAAACAACAACACTTAGCAGAAATTTTAGACCGAATAAAAACACTTTGTAGCCAAAAATATTTACCATTGCAGATATTGATACAGATGGATTATAAAATAGCTAAAGCAATCTCAAAACACTCATAAATAACCCTTGACTTATAATCTTTTAGCCCTTTCTTTACAAACTATCATGTAGAGTTATCAAGTAAAAGTGTAGCAATTCAAACCTTTTTGGTCATAAATTTCATTATAGACCTGATATTCAAAATGTAATCCCTATTCGGGATACTCTTTTGGTGCTTATCTAACATATATCAAAATAGAATTGGGTTTCTTTGAATGGACTAGGGTAAAAAAAAGATTGTTCCTGTGCAAACCCTAGGACTATTACAGAACTACTCTCAGTTAAAATGCCATAACTCACTCAAAACCTAATGAAATCATATGAAAGCAAAAGCATTGTAAATTAGAAACAAATATATTTCCATCCATATATTATATTCCTTGATATAAGGCTGTACCATGCCATACCATGCATGTTTTCAGACTACAACTTTCAGAAAAACAAACTCACAAACCTGCGCTTAGTAAAATGATCATAACTTTCACAAAACATAATGAAAATTAGTTAAACCAAAAGAAATAAAAAGATAACAACATTCTCCAACTTTTACAACAATTTTCATTCCTGTAACTATCATTGCAAGGCCATACAAATATAAAGAATAGGCCTGCAACATTGGAATACACAGAAAAATAGGGTTTTTATTCATCAAACTTCAAAATACAATGTCTCTCATGCCTCATTCAAGTTTGGAGGGTTCTTTTTATGTATTTCTCATCAATTATAACTAATTAGAAATGGTTTCTTAATTTTCTTGTAACCAATTCTTGATTTTTGACACCTTTTACCTAAGTTACATGACCACTAACATTGATACTTTTGCAATTTTGAACTAATGAACCTATAACACTCCAAAATGGATCAACATGATCCCAAATGGTCATAAATGACCTTATTAGACTCCAAAACACTCAAAATGACCTTAAAACATAATTCAAGGTGAGGCTCCTGCATCATACTCCCTAGAAAAAAGAGATTTGAGTTCCATCTCAAATGATAATCAGTGTTTCTTTCACTTCTTACAATTGTGTTGCATGCTTAGCTGTTCTCTGACCTCCTCATGATCCTCAACATGTTTGGTTTGATCTACTTCATGATTCTTAGTTTGTACTCTTTTCTTCCTCTCTTTCTTCTTGCATCTTCGCTTGCTTACCAGCTTCTCTGCTTGAAGACTCCAAGATTCTATGTCTCCTTCATGTGCCTCATTATTGATGTCCATTTCTTCATCTTTCGTCAAGTGTGCATTATTGAACAACTTTCCACACTATTCAATTTCTTTATCCAACAAATCATACTCATCACCAATAATCAAATCTATAGCTTTCTCAAACAAATTCTCATGGAAATTGAAACTTTCCATGTGTCCACCTTCAACTTGTTTAATATCTGTCATTTCATCATTCAATTCAAACAAATTAGAATCAAAATATGCATTATTTACCTCATTTGTCTTTGGTGTCCCAATTTATTTATCATCATTTATCGCTTCCATATCCATATATTCATGGTCTTCTATCAAGCCTCCTTCAAGCAACTTGTTTATTTTCTCCATGTCCTCTTTCCATAGGAGATAATTATCTTCTTCATCCACTCGTTTATCATATTGAGGCTCGTCAAGCTTTGTCATATCTATGTCTGCACTCATTGCAAATTCTTTTTCTTCATCCTCCCAAGGATGTGTTATCACTGCTGCAACTCCACACTTAACCTCTTCATTCATGTCTTCAAAAAGTCATTCATATCTACCATATCTTCTTTTTCACTCTTTTTCTCCATACATGCTATTGTAATCTTCAAGGTATCAACTAGTTCATGAGTTTCCTCTTTCTCCCATCACTTTCCTACACATTCCATATCCTCTAAAGGACCAAACATCACTGCAATCTCTTGTTCTGCTTCATCAAAAAGACATGTTGTTGCATCTTCTTTTATCTTCCACTCTTTGCTTTTATCTTCTCTTTTCAAAGTAACCATCTGTTGCCTTCTTCTTTTCTGAATAATCATTTGTATGGGCCACTTCACCTTCTTTCTCATTGTCCAATGCCAAACATTTTCCTGAGATGCTTTCTCAAGACACTGTCGTAATACAATCTCAATACGTTTTTCAAACTCTCCCATTGTTCTATCAAACTCTGCAACAAGGCTTATCATGTTGTCTTTCATCTTCCCTTCTGATTTTCCTACTGCATCTTTCTATTTCTTCTCTTTTCTTGGATTCATCTTGTGATACCTCAGCTAGTTTTTCTTTCCTTTTCCTCACTACCTAGTCTTTTGGCATCCAGGTTCTTCACTTCAACCAGTCAAAAAAATAATACACAAACTTCTAAAACTTTCCTTGCCCAAATCTTTCAGCTTTGATACCAAAATGATGTAGAGGGATTCTAAAATATCTAAAGAAATCTCAAAACACTCATAAAGAACCCTTGACTTACAATCTTTTAGCCCTTTTCTTTACAAACTATCATGCAGAGTTATCAAGTAAAAGTGCAGCAATTCAAACCTTTTTGGTTATAACTTTCATTATAGACTTGATATTTAAAATGTAAGCCTTGTTTGGGATACCCTTTTTGACCTTATTTAACATATATCAAAATGGAATAGGGTTTATTTGAACAGACTAGGGTAAAAATAAGACTATTCCTATGCAAACCCTAGGACTGTTACATAACTGCTCTCAGTAAAAATTCTATAACTCACTCAAAACCTAATGAAATAACATGAAACTAAAATAATTGTAAACTAGAAACAAATATATTTCCATCCATCTATTATATTCCTTGATATGAGGTCGTACCAGGCCATACATGCATGTTTTCATACTGCAACTTTTAGAAAAATAAACTTGCAAACCTACCCTTAGTAAAATGATCATAACTTTCACAAAACATAATGAAAAATAGGAAAACCAAGAGAATTAGAAATCTAACAACATTATCCAAATTTTCAAACCATTTTCATGCCTATAACTATCCATACAAGGCTGTACAAATAGAAATAACAGGACTACAACATTGGAATACACAGAAAAATAGGGTTTTTATTCATCAAACTTCAAAATATAATGTCTCTCATGCCTCATTCAAGTTTGGAGGGTTCTTTTTATGCATTTCTCATCAATTCAAACTAGTTAGAAATAGTTTCTTGATTTTCTTATAACCAATTCTTAATTTTTGACACCTTTTACCTAAGTTACATGACCACTAAAATTAATACTTTTGCAATTTTGATCTAATGAACCTATAACACTCCAAAATGGATCAACATGATCCCAAATGGTCATAAATGACCTTATTAGACTCTAAAACACTCAAAATGACCTTAAAACATAATTCAAGGTGAGGCTTCTGCATCAGATATGAAAAGGATATTAGCGCAAGGCATGAAGATTAATGATCGACCTGTCATTGTGCCCATTGGAAATGACATAATTCCATAAATTTGGCTCATGAGAATTAGTATGCCAACCCATCTTATGATTAAAACCCTTGAGAAAATCATAAAACTGTGTTCTACAGAGGCTAGAAGTGTTAATCCCATCAAAGGTCACATGAGTGGCCATGTGATTACCCTTTATAAGTGTCCAATTCATTAAGATCTTTTGATTACACATCATACTTAAGTAATTATTAATACTCTTTAAGTTGATCTAGCTATAATCCATCTTGCCACTAAATCTTTTAGAATCTTTTTAATAATATTACAAACAATATTATTAATATCTCTCCTTCTATGGCTCCTAAGACAAACCTTATGCAGGGTATCCAATATGATTTGATTTAAACACATGGTGCATCAGGTGTAGAATCTTGCTCCTTACATAGGAGGTTTTGGATTTGAGTAGGGAGGTTCTCTAGCTTTTTCTAGTACCTCCAATTGCTCAAGTTTTGACCTAGGTTGGCCATGCCATTGACCACTTTATTACCTTCCTGATAGGTGTGACCTATTTCCTTCTGAGTGAACCCGATCAGTAAGCTCTTAATATCCTCAGTGATATCCTTAAGTTTCCAATTGCTATTAGTCCTACCAAGAGCAACATCAAGAATAATTTTTGAGTCTCCTTCTATTTGTAATTTGTCCACTCCATATGAGAGGGCCAATTTGATCCCCCATAAGAGGGCCAGTCCCTCAGCCACATTGTTAGACTGGGTTCCTATGCCCCTTGCATACGTAGCAATAAGTTTCCTTTGATCACTTCTTATGCCTCCACCACCACTAGCTATACCTATGGTCTTCTTCTTTGCACCATCAAAATTGAGTTCAATCCAGTCCTTAGGGGAGGTCTCCAAATGGTGTTTTGCTTGGCTATCTGCTTAGAGTTGTCAAAGGTGGTCATGTCAGTTGTCAGACCCCAGTTCTTGGCAATCTATATTTCTAGATTGGTGGGGGTTCCTTAACAGCTTTCAGAGTGTTGATGGACATATTTTCTGAAACCATTCTGCAAAAGGAGAAGAAGACATCCTTGGCATCCTTAGGTGATTCTCTGAATATACAGTTATTCCTTTCTTTCCAAACACTCCACCCCAAATGTGCTGGAATTTGCCTCCATATCTCTCTGATTCTCAGGTGAGTAAAGGGTGAGAGACAACCATGTATGAAATCCTTAATATTTTCATTGTGAACCCAAACTATGCTGAGTTTATCCAAGGTTCTACCCTAGATCTCCTTGGTGAAATCACAATGGAAAAGAATGTGTTGTATAGACTCTTCCTCTTTTTGACAAAGCATACATATGTTAACAAGTTGGAAAGCTCTCTTATTGAGATTATCAACAGTAAGGATTTTGTGGTGGGTGGCAGACCACCAGAAGAAGTTAATCTTAGGAGTTAGGTTTTTGTTCTAGACTTTTGTACATAAACTACTATCCTGATCACTATTGGTCAACATATTCTAAGACAATTTAATTGAGAAGGTCATCTTCTTATTCTGAGCCGAGACCATTTCATCCTCCCTAGGGAATAAAGGAATTCTATAATTGCTCAATTCCAATTTCAGAACCAAGCACCCTTGCAGTCAATTGTGTTCTTCCACTGTATTTGGCCCTAAGTTTGAATCGTGATGTAATTACTGACAAACCTCCCAAAATGAGTGACAACTCTAGATTCAATGTTGAAATTATCCTGATTAGACATCGGGACACCATGTAGCCAGTTGTCTTCCTAGAACCTAATTTTGTCCCCTTTTCCTAGTTTCCAGTTATTACCTTGAGTTAGAGTTCTTCTAGTTTTGATCATTTTGTTCCAAATAATAGATCCTTTAGGAAGGCTCTCTCTCTCAATTATCCCAATATTTTCTCCATTGTGTAGGTACATGGCTTTCGTTATTTGCACCCAATCCTTATCCTCCTTAAGTAATTTCCATCCAACTTTATCCAGTAAAGCTTTGTTCATCATCTGAGTCTCTCTAATCCCCAATCCCCCTTGGAACTTAGGAAGACAGATGCTATCCCAACCGATGAGAGATATTCTCTTCTTTTCCTCAACCCCCATCTATAGCAAGGTTTTATGAATCTTTTCAAACTTGTTGATGAGTGCCAAGTTGCACCCATGGAATACATCTTTTTACCTCTCTTTTTCTCCTTCCTGATTCCATCTTTCCTAATGTCTATACCCAAATAAGCTAGCAACATCATTCTAGTTAATGATTAATTGAGAAAGATTACTTAAGATCATAATTTCTGATTAAGTGACTAATGTGCATGGAATTGATGGAAAAATACAGAAACTTCTCTCTTTTTGAATCAACAAGTGTAGATGCCAGGAACAACAATTTTGTGCATCTCTGGAGATAGTCTTCAATGATCTCTGAAGACAATACCAGAATACCACAACACCAGGAGTTTTGGAGGAAAGAGAAAAGCCTCTCCAGAGCTACAGATATATCTCTGAAGCTACAGATAGGGATAGTTGTCTCCAGTGCCTCCTGAGAGCAGGGCATATTTCCAGCATAAGCTGCCGATCAGGCACTCTCCACAGTAATCATAATACCCCTCATTTCACTCAAAATCATCACCTGAGTGGTGAAGGGTCATCTTTAGTTAAACTGCTAGATTTTTTATCTTTTCAAAGTTTTTTCATGAGTTACGGATGGAACTGAATCAATATCCACATTTTCAGGGCCTCACTGCCCAAATGTATTAAGACTCAAACTAAGAATTCTGAGTGGACTTCTATTCCACTAAGTCTACTTTTATTTCATGATTAGTTTCCATAGTTAAACAGTTAGTACAATAAAGAGATGGATGTCATCTCATAAAAGAACTAGTAGATAAGATAAGTGATATGTCATCACTCATTTTCATATATACAAAAAGAAACAGCAGAAGAGATAGACAATGATTGATTTATTCTGATTCTTAGTAATCTCAGTTGGGTGATATCAATATTTTTCATGAATGCAAAGCATATGGAATTGGATTAAATTTAGTTGTGATCTTCTTTTGTGCTGATTCCCTACTGTAGCCTTCATCCCCAAGGGTGTGGAGCAAGGGCCCACTCTCACCACCAAGGCAGGAGGCTAGTACCACTGTTTTATTACTTCAACTTTTTGATATGAAAAGTATTTACTAATTTTGATAGATACATGCATGTTACTATTTTTAAGATTGCTTTGAGTAAATTTCTTGTTTAATTCTATTTTCAGCATTCCTTAAATTCATTCAACAAGTAGACAGATTAATCTCTTCAAATTAGTAGCAGCTATTAGGATTAGCTAGGGAAACTGGTAACTATAGAACCCCTAATTGCAGATAGCTGAGGACACAACCTCTGGATTTTGACATCTGAAAATAGATTAAATGATGAGGTACAATGACACCTTGTCATTTTTGGTGCCATTGCCGAGGAATATCTTGTGTTAATTAGGGACAGTTAAAACATTTTTTAGGATAGATCTGTATGGTTAGAGCTAGAGATTTAAAAGGAAGATATATAAAGCAGACACCCCAACAACAATCCATAGGGGAAAGCAGTGGGATGGCCCAAGATCTTGTTGAAGAGAGAAACCTAGAACCTACTTTGGAATTTGCACCTCAAAACAACAATCCCTTAGATCCTCCAAATCTTCCACTTGCCAATTATATCCAAGAATTACAACAAAAGTTTCAGGTAAATCCTTTAATAGAACCTAATTTCCTACAACCTCAGGGAGAAGAACCAGTACTAAACATGGATAATGATAATCATGAAGAAGAAGAAAATCAGGCTCCAAGAACCTTCTCATATCCTATTGTTTTGGCTGCTGGAGACAATGCTCCTATGAAGAATATCTCACCAACACACTTGCTAAATTTTAGAGGACTTTCTTCTGAGGATCCAGATCAGTTTTTGTTTGAATTCAAAGTAGTTTGCCAAACTTATGATTATGGATCAGACAACCAAAAACTCAAACTGTTCCCTTCAACCCTGAAAGATTCTGCAATGAGATGGTTTATGGGTTTACCCTAGAATTCTATCCATTCTTGGGATCAGATGGAAACAGAGTTTTTGGAAAAATACCAAGATTATTGTAGATCCAATAATAAAAATGAAGAATTGTTTAAAATTAGGTAGGGGGAGGAAGAGACCTTAGAGGTCTATGTGGATAGGTTTAATTTTGCCTTGAGAAGGTATGGCAACCTAGTAGATCACTCCTTGGCTAGAACCTTGTTTGTAAAAGGATTGGATAAAGAATCAAAATAGGCACTAGATCTAATGGGAAAAAGGAATATCAACAAAATGGAAATACCTACTATAGAACTCTGTAGGAACTATTCTAGAACCCAAGATGGAGTGAGGTCATCCAAAACTTTTAAAGGGAAGAATGAAATAGGACAGTTAATGGAAGAGATTGCAAATCTAAAAATAGATATTCTGGTCCAATTAAATACCACATTAGATGGAATTCAAGCAAAAAATAGAACAACTGATCAAAACAGAACAACTGAACCACTCTCCATCTATTGTCCTAGGTGTAGAAACAAACATTTGTTGAGAGAATGCCCTTTGGACAAATCAGAGATTTGTCAGATCTGTGATAGGGAACATCCTACTAGTCAATGTAGTCAACTTCCAACCTTGAAAAGATTGAGTAAGAAGAATGCTGTAATAGAAGAGGAATTGAACTATGTGGGACAAAAATAAACTAGGAATTTCCCTTATAATCAATATCCAAACTAGCCTTCTTATAGGGGTCCTAATTGGGGAAATAATCAATGGAATCCAACTTGGCATGGGCCTCAAAATAATCCTCCTTGGGGACAATAGGATTGGCCAAGTCAACATTGGCAAAACCAAAATTGGCAAAATCAGCCTTGGGGAAATCAACAGTGGCCACCATAGTTTGGATCACAAAATATGCAACCTCAATGGGGTTCTCAGCAGAGATATAATCAACAATACCAGGGACAACCTAGACGTTTCCAACCTCAACAACAAGCTTTACTGACTAGACCCTCCAACACACAAGGTCAAGCACAAAATGAACCAGTTAGAAAACCACCTTTACTAGCTCAGCCTATACCAAACCTACGAAATAAATAGGGAGTAGCTATTTATATGACAGAGCAAGAAAATTTGGCTAGAATTAATGCTATATATTCAAATAATCTCCAGCTGCGTTCTGGGAAAGCATTCCCAAGACCATCTCCTCCAACTATAGTTGAAGTAACCAATGATGAGGAACCTGAAAATCCATCCACTCAACCCCCAGAGAAGATTACTAATGAAAAAGTGCTAGAAGAATCATCCTTGGACAACTCCAGAGTTGCTCCTAAAAGACTGACTCTGGAGAAAATTCCTAAACACAATTCTGACAAGAGCTCTGGAGATGCTCCGGAGATGGAAAAACTATCACCATACCCAGAACGGCTTAAACAGTATGTTCCCCAGAAAAAGATCTTACAAAAACAAATCCAAACCAACTTGGAATCAGAACTTTTACAAGAAATCAAGAAACTAAACATTGAAATTCATCTCCTCTAGGCAATCAGAGATGTACCAGAACTAAATCAGTTCATTAAACAGTATTGTATCAAAACCCAGGGCAGGAAGAAAAAATTTCCCTCCACAATATAGGTGGAAGGAAAAGTAGTAGATCTATTGATGGGAGAAATTCTCCTCCCAAAATATGGAGACACTGGAAATCCTATCATAACTGTTTTCATCTTAGGGGTAGAAATTTCAAATGTTCTAGTTGATCTGAGAGCAGCAATTAATGTGATGACAGTCCACACAATGAACAAATTAGCTCTATCAGGTATCCAATCCACAATTACAATTCTTTAACTTGTTGACCAGTCAGTAGCTATTCCAAAAGGAGTATCACTGATGTACCAGTTGTGATAGATTCATGGGAATTTCTAGTGGACTTCTTGATATTAGAACCTAGAAACCAGAGAAATTCTTATCCACTGATTTTAGGAAGACCATGGCTGGCTATAGCAGTAGCATCTATTGATTGTCAAACTAGAGATATGGTCATTTCTAATAGGATAGATTTGAAGAAAATATCTTTGTATCCTCCAACTAAACCATCAATACATTATACAGGAAGAGTATGGGTGGATGAACCAGAGAACAATGACAACAGTGCCTCAGTAGCTATGGTAACCATCAAGGAACATCTGGGAGAGTTAGAAGAAGAAATATACTATGATACAATAGAAGACATCACTCACATCCTAATCAATAAGGATGTGATGGAACTCGCCCAAGACTCTAAGAGAGAACAACTTACTTCTTCTCATTGTACCCTCACCAACATCATTCCTTGTGGGGAAACCTTTTATAGAGACTTGGCCACTTTCCATATGTTACTTCCACATTCTTGTCCTCTCAATACCATGACTCCAATGTACAGATTAACTACATCTATGGATCAAATCACAAAATAGGTCATGATTTTACCAGGGAAAACACTTAATATCAATACTCAGTTAACAACAAATCAGAAAGAAAAACTTATCCAACTTCTGATTTCCCATTCAGTATCTTTTGCTTGGGAATACCAAGATATGAAAGACATACCTCCCGAGATCTATACACATCATATATACACTGAGGATATTAAACCTGTTAGACAGCCCCAGAGAAGATTGAATCCTGCTTTAAAGGACATTGTCAAAACTGAAATAGAAAAATTACTTCAAGCAAAGTTTATATATCCAATCTCAGACAGTCAATGGGTCTTACCCCTTGTCATAGTGCCTAAGAAGAATGGGAAATGGAGGGTGTGTATTGATTATAGAGAACTAAACAAGACCACAAAAAAGGACTACTTTCCCTTACCATTCATTGACCAAGTTCTAGACAACCTTGTTGGGAGAAAGTGTTTTTCTTTTCTAGATGGATTCAGTGGGTATAATCAAATTCAAGTAGCACCTGAAGACCAGGACAAAACCACCTTCACATGCTCTTGGGGAACTTTTGCTTACAAAGTTCTTCCCTTTGGACTATGCAATGCCCCAGCTACATTTCAGAGACTTGTTTTAGCTATTTTTGCTGAACTAGCTAATGAATGCATGGAGGTCTATATGGATGACTTTACTGTGTATGGGGATAATTTTGAAGAAGCTCTCACAAACCTTGAGAAAGTACTAAAATGCTATGAGAAAAATCAATTATCCCTTAGCCATGAAAAGTGCTTCACGATGGTGGAGGAAGGAATTGTTTTAGGACACCACATTTCAGCAAAGGGGATCAAAGTGGATCAAAACAAGATAGAAGTGATCACACAGTTGCCTTCACCTAAAAGTCAGACAGATGTTAGAAGTTTTCTGGGTCATGCAGGCTACTATAGGAGGTTCATAGAAAATTTCAGCAGAATAGCTGCCCCCTATTTACCCTGCTTAACAAAGACAGAATTTCTATGGATAGAAGAATGTTAATTAACATTTGAAACCTTGAAAGAAAAGCTTCCTGTCACACCAATTTTGAGAGGACCTAATTGGACTTTACCATTTCACATACATACTGATGCTTCAAATGAGTCCATTGGGGCAGTTTTAGGACAAAAGGAGGAAGCATAAAGTATGCATGCTATTTATTACATCAGCAAAAACTTTACCTCTGCAGAAAGAAATCACACCACAACTAAAAAATAATTCTTGGCAGTCATCTATGCTATAAACAAATTCAGGCATTATATCACTGGATATAAGATATTTGTACACACTGATCATGCAGCCATCAAGTACCTAATGAATAAACCAGTAGTAGGTGCAAGGATCATCAGGTGGTTATTGCTATTGCAGGAATTTGATATTACCATAGTTGATAATCCAGGAAAGTTTAATTTGGTTGCCAATTTTTTGTCAAGATTGCATACAGGAGGAGAAAACCAACCAGTGGAGGACAAGTTCCCAGATGAACATCTTTTTGCTATCTCCTCTACTGCACCTTGGTTTGCTGACATAGCTAATCTTTTAGTTATAGGCTGGTATCCATCCCATTTTACCTCAAAACAAAGAAAACATTTGGTTAAAGAAATTTTATCTTACAAATCGTTGAATGGTTTACTATTTAAATGTGGTCTTGATTTCATTCTGCGCAGGTGTCTAAAAGTTGATGAGATTTTTGATGTGTTGATAGCATGTCATGATGAACCATGTGGTGGCCATTACTCTTTCCACCAAAGAATCCACAAGATCCTCAGAGTTGGTTACTACTGGCCCTCTCTTCATAAAGACACAAAGAAGTATGTGCAGTACTACAACTAGTGCCAAAGGATGGGATAGCCAACCTTTACTCAGGAGATGTTACTGCATCCTCAAGTCATGATGGAACCATTTGAGAAGTGGGGTCTAGACTCTGTGGGACCAATTTCTCCACCATCATCAGGCAAGGAGTACATTCTAGTATGCACAGATTATGTTACTAAGTGGGCTGAGGTTCAAGCATTACAATTTGCAAGAGAAGAAAAGGTTGTTGATTTCCTTTATAATAAGATTTTCTTAAGGTTTGGAGCCCCAAGATCAATAGTTTTAGATAGAGGACCTCAGTTTACTTCACAGGTAATCAAAGCATTCATAGATTTATATCAAGTCAATCATAGAAAATCTTCACCTTACCATCCTCAAGTGAATGGGCAGGTAGAAGTAACTAATAGGGAACTTGAAAATATTCTGACAAGGATAGTAGCAATGAATAGAAAAGATTGGTCTAGTAGATTACCTGAAGCAGTTTGGGCTTACAATACCACTTGGAAGTCCACAACAAAGTTCTCACCATATGAATTGGTTTATGGGAAAAAGCTTATTTTGTCTATAGAATTTGAACTCTAGACACTTAAAACTATATTGGATATTGGTCTACCATTGCCTATAGCTCAACAGAATAGAATTATTTAGCTCAATGAGTTGGATGAAATTCGGACAGAGGCCATTCAGCAAACAGAACTGGTTTAGTATCAAAGAAAGCAATGACATGACCAACACATCAAAAGGAGGACATTTCAACAAGGTGATTGGGTTCTTCTTTATGATCTAAATTCAAAGAGTTCAAAGGGAAATTACAGACTCACTGGATGGGTCCTTATTAAATAAAGGAAGTTTTTGAAAATGGAACTGTATTATTAGAACCTATTGATGGAAGCACAGACACATTCTCAGTAAATGGTCACCGAATCAGACTCTATAAAAGACCATCTACTAAAGAGGAGTTTCTTAATGATTTGTGTTTTGATACAGGGGATACCTCCTCTGTCATAGTGTTGGATTGAAAAAATAAAAATAAAAAAACAAAAAAAAGAGAAAAAAAAGGAAGGTTGAAAACTAGCAAATGGCTGCCTTCTAAAAAAAAAGAAAGAGAAAAAAACAAGGAAGGTTGAAACCAACAAATGGCTACCTTTTAAAAAACATAAAAAATAAAAAGAAAAAAAAAATAGAGAAAGATGGAAAACCAGTAAATGGCTATCTTTCTCGACCAAGGGAGTTGAAAACTAGCAAATGGTGGTTCCCTTCTTCAGGACAGTTGAAAACAATCAAGCTACAAAGGTGATCAAGTGCCAAGAGTTAGTCAAATGTACCTCCAGCGCTTCCCAAACTAGGAGCACCTCCGGCGCTTCCCAAACTAGGAGCACCTCCGGCACTCTGTCAATAAAGAAGTTAATTTCAATAATAAGGGAGGGGACCCACCTCTTCAAGCAGTAAGTGGACACATCACATGATGAGGTCATCATGACTCATCCTCTACTTTATCACAAGAATAAATTAAATTAGCACGCATATCATTTGCAGGGGTATTCACAAAAATGGCACTAACATCACCCAAAGAACGTGGATTCTTGAACCACTCAGCACAATGATTGCAGGTCGCGTACCAATGAAGTAGTGGGCATCATCTGAAGCCACCAAAAGCTACTCATGTGTCGCGACACGTGCAGTCTCATAAAATGATGTAGCATCTTTATCATGTACATCGCCCTCATCATTAAAAATGATCCAGGTAATTCTATCTTTAATTAATCATTAATAACAACTGTCTTGTCTTTCTATTTTTGGGTAGCGCCACTATGACACATCCTCCAACCATCATTTTCTTTTCTAAATTCACATATGCCGTCATCTGTGCTGTACTACCACCTTACCTCTAAAGTGTCCTGTCATTCTATCACATTTATGACTACCTAGGTACTCTAACTAATCTGCAAATCTTCCATAAGCCTAAGCTAAGAAACATAACAATCCTCATTCGAACCTCCGAAGTACCCTGAAGAACAGAGCAAATTGAACAATCCTCTGAAGCCTATAGAGTTAAGAGGAAAGGATAAACTACAAATTGAGGAGGGTGAGGAATTAAGCACAGAAGGTGAAATCAATTTAGTAATGGGGGTAAAGAAGAAGTTAGAACCAAAGAGTACTATGGGTCTTCTGCAAGATGAAGCTGCAGCAAACATCCTAAGAACTGCAGGATGGCTAGACTTTCTAGAGCAATTTGAAGGGTTTTAGGAAGATGTCGTAGATGAATTCCTCAGAAATCTAAGGGGCAATCAGATAGCTGTCAGAGGAGTCTGAATCAATTTCTCCTTAGCCACTATCAGCCACATTTCTGGACTTCCTGAACAAGGTGAGAGGTTTTATCACTTGAAAACCTTATACACCGATTTAATTAAGAATTTCTCTATTCAAGGTGAACCTGCAATTCAACTGCATTCAAATAAAAATGAAGTAAAAGGAATTCTTAGGTCCACCCTTCCAAACCCTTGGCAATCTGTTGCCACCTGGCTGATGAAATATTTTACTTGTGATGGTCATTTCTCTCTACTTTTAGGACCAATCATGAAAATGCTAATTTTTCTAAGGCATGGGAATGCACACCCTAAGTTTAGCATAAACATTCCCAATTTCTTGTATTCTGCCATCAGGGCAACTACAGAAAAATATCGGCAAAATAAGGGTCCCATGAAACATCATGGCCTCATTTTTCTAGTAGTCAAACACACTTCCTGTCTCAGGCCAATGGGGAGGAATTATGGCAAAACTTTCTTGAATAGAATTCCCAAGACAGAGGACTAGAGATGGCATAGCCAGGAGGTGAGAGTTCTCCTACTCACCAAGAAGAAGAAACTGAGCCTTCAGCCTCCTCCATAGTTGTTCAAAGAGGAAAGAAGTCCTCACAGGAGGCAACTTCATCTACAACCCCTATTCCTGATAAAAAGAAGAAAGGTAAAGAAATTGCAGAACCTGCTCCTAAACAAACCCTATATATGACTCGATCAGTTAGGAGAAAGATGACTCTAACTGAGGAATCTTTCCCGAAGAAATTAACAGAGGAGAAGTCAGGACAGAGAGCCGAGAGATTCTGGGCTGAAGAACCATCTCATGATTTAGATGAGATCCCTCTAGTCAGGAAGAGAAAATAAAGAGAAGTTTCCCCAGCACCATCTATTCATCTAGGGTCAAGCCTAATTTCAGAACCATCATGTGCTCCAGAGATAGAACACAGACAAACTCTTACTATTTCCTCAAATTCTGAGGATGAGAGACCTGCTCTGGAGGCACCTGCCCCACCTCTGCTATGGAGAAGTAAAATAAAAAGACAACTCTCACAGGCTAAGAAAGATACTGCCCTCCTAGCTGAGGTACTCCTGGGTTTTAGAACATATGAGGATAAGGCTGGGCCTTCATCGGTGCCAGTAGAAGCAGAGGAACCCCAAGAGGACCCTCAGGATAGGCAGTCTACAGAAGAAGATGAAATAGGACAAATGGATACAATTTCTAGTATAGGGCAGATGGCCATGGAAAACCCTAATGATCGGCAAATAGCAACAAAAGTAGAAGCAGAAACCTTCTCTCATCCCTCTGATCAAGAGGATGTTGAAATTTCAAAAGAACAGCAATTGTCAGAAGAAATTGAAAACCTAAAGAGACTACTCTGGGGAAAAATCTGATTATTGTTGACCTTAAGAAGGTCAGAATAGAGGTAGAAATGGAGTAGAAACAAGTCATTGAAAATCTACAAACAAAACTCCAAAGCAAAAACAAGATCATCTAGGAGAAAGAAGCAGAATTAGAGGCCCAGAAAATTGAGAAAGAAGCAGAGTTGGAGGCACAAAAAATTGAGGCAGCCAAACTGTTGGAAGAAAAAGAGAGAGAAGCAGCACAGAGTGTTTCTGAGCTCACCATGGCTAGAGACAATAGCCTCACAATAATGGTTGATTGAGAAAATACATAGCCAGGATAGACAGTTAACTTGGGCCAACAACAAACTGGATGACCAGGAGGAATATATTCAAGAATTGGCTGGCCCAAGGGCAACCAAGGAACATGAAATCCAAACAGATGCATATGTGGGTCCAATCCCCATTGACATTCCTAAAGCCCTGTTCCATTGGGAGAAGAAGTGTAGAGAATATGAGTCTTCCAAGCCTATGTTGCAATTATAAAGGGTAGTCACTGCCAAAACAAAAAGAATAGCAACTCTGGAAGGAAAAATAATTGAAATGGCCTCCCTTTCTTTAGAAATTCTATCCTGTAGGCCTCCAAGTGCTAGCTATTCTATGTTCTTACAAGAAAGAGTACTGTAGAGGAAATTTTCTTTAGTCCTGTCTGACTTGGTTGAGGATCCAGAGACAGCAGAAGGATTCATGACAGCATATACAAGGAGTAATGATGAGGACAAGAATTTCCTATGTGAATTATACCTGCATGGGTTATGTGTTAATGATATAACTTTCATTCTTAATCATTTTGTAGGGGAATGCTAGCTTAAAGCATTTATGTCCCTAATGAGGAATCATCAGATCTGGAATGAAAGGATGGAAGATCATCTCAAGAAAGATTTAGAAACAGATCTCTTCATTAGGAAGGAATGTCCCAATCCCAATGCTTTTAAGATCCAATTCAGGTCCCTTATCTATCATCCTAAGGGTAAGAACAAAATTTTGCCATTATACCTAAAAAGTTTGCAAGAGTGCTCCATCAATTTTGGTCTTTTATGATTAGTTCAGCAAACCCAGTACTTGCCATAGCCAAGTAAAGATGGAATATTTTGACCCCGGAGAAGAAAATGAGAGAGGTGGTCACCCCTACAAACTTAAGATTATTTATGAGAAAAGTAAAGTTGATATCCAAACTAATGGATAACCATAAGAAGGAATGGATAGGTGGACGGTTCAGCCCCCCTCTAACAATTGAACCACTCCCTGTCTGGGCTGAACAGATAGAAGATGAGAAATTGCAAGACTAGTTGAAGCAGGTTGATGAATACAGAGGCAATGGTAATATCAACCGCACAACTTGGACCACCTATGCACAGGATTATATCTTGACTGACAAGCTACTTCACCAAAATAAATCTAGATTGTGAGAAGCAGGAGGACCTGCCAAACCTTAGGTATGGGGGGATGATGAGTACCAAGTTGCACCCATGGAATACATCTTTTTACCTCTCTTTTTCTCCTTCCTGATTCCATCTTTCCTAATGTCTGCACCCAAATAAGCTAGCAAGATCGTTCTAGTTAATGATTAATTGAGAAAGATTACTTAAGATCATAATTTCTTATTGAGTGACTAATGTGCATGGAATTAATAGAGAAATGTAGAAACTTCTTCGTTTTGAATTAATAGGTGTAGATGTTAGGAACAACAATTTTGTGCATCTCTGGAGATAGTCTTCAATGATCTCCAGAGACAATACCGGAATACCACAACACCAGGAGTTTTGGAGGAAAGAGAAAAACCTCTCCAGAGCTGAACAAAGAAAGCTACAGACATATCTTTGGAGCTGCAGACAGGGACAGTTGTCTCCAGTGCCTCCTGAGAGCAGGGCATATTTCCAGCATAAGCTATCGATCAAGCACTCTCAACACTAACCATAATACCCCTCATTTCACTCAAATCATCACCTGAGTGGTGAAGGGTCATCTTTAGTTAAATTGCTGGAGTTTTTATCTTTTCAAAGTTTTTGCATGAGTTACGGATGGAACTGATTCAATATCCACATTTTTAGGGCCTCGCTACCCAAATGTATTAAGACTCAAACTTAGAATTCTGAGTGGACTTTTGTTCCAATTAGTCTACTTTTATTGCATGATTATTTTCCATAGTTAGACAGTTAGTAAAATAAAGAGATGGATGTCATCATAGAAGAACTGGTAGATAAGATAAGTGATATGTCATCACTCATTTTCATATATACAAAATGAAATAGCAGAAGAGATAGATGATGATTGATTTATTCTAATTCTCAGTAATCTCAGTTGGGTGATATCAATATTTTTCATGAATGCAAAGCGTATGGAATTGGATTGAATTTAGTTGTGATCTTCTTTTGTGCTGATTCCCTACTGTAGCCTTCAGCCCCAAGGGTGTGGAGCAAGGGCCCACTCTCGCCACCAAGGCAGGAGGCTAGTACCATTGTTTTATTACTTCAACTTTTTGATATGAAAAGTATTTACTAATTTTGATAGATAGATGCATGTTACTATTTTTAAGATTGCTTTGAGTAAATTTCCTATTTAATTCTATTTTTAGCATTCCTTGAATTCATTCAGCAAGTAGACAGATTAATCTCTTCAAATTAGTAGCAGTTGTTACGATTAGCTAGGGAAACTGGTAACTGTAGAATCCCTAATTGCAGACAACTAAGGACACAACCCCTAGATTTTGACATCTAAAAATAGATTAAATGATGAGGTATAATGACACCTTGTCACTTGTCTACAATGTATCTAGGCATTTTGAAGAGAGTGGGAAAGTAGGTGGGGATGCCTTGTAGGGAAGCCTTCAAGAGTTAAGATTAATTATGTTGTTTACCACATAAAAGTAAGACTAAGCTTAATCAAAAGTTGGGGATGTAACATATATCCCCCCATAAGAATCATTGTCCCTGATGATTTAATGTCTCCAAAGATCAAACCAACATAAAGAAAAAGTGTTTACTCGTCATAGTAAAAAGTTTTAAAAGAGATAGGAAAATCTTTGATAAATATCCTCATAATTATCCCAGGTGGCATTCTCTTCTACATACTGGTCCCACTAGACCTTGCATTGAGTTATCTCTTTATTACGTAAGCGTATCTTACGTGTTTCAAGCACCTTGATTGGATCGATCACTACCACCCTTGGGTCCTTCACTTGTATGGCATTCCAATCAAGAATAGGAACATGATTATATCTTGAAATAAACTTTTTCAAATAGAAAACATGGAAAACATTATGCATCATGATAAGAGCTAGTGGCAGAGCAATCTTGTATGCAATTGGGTTGAACTCTTCAAGAACTTCAAAGGGACCCACATATCTAGGAGCTAATTTAGACATCTTTCCAAACTTAATGGAGCTCTTTTGGGGTTTGACCCTTAGAAGGACTTTTTCTCCCACTGAGAAATGTCTTGTGATGCATTAGCATCCACATAACTTGTATGCCTATCATTGGCTTCTACAACCTTTTCTTAATCAGATGGACTTGCTCTTCCATTTTTGACATTTCTGGACCTAGGCTAATCCTATCTTCTAGCTTATCCTAGCTTATAGGTGTTCAAAACTTTCTTCCATATAATGCTTCAAATGAAGCCATCTTAATCACGGAATGATAGGAATTGTTATAGGAAAATTTCATAGGAGGAAGATAATCTTCCCATTTGTATTGTTGATCCATACAACACATTCTCAATAGATCTTCCAACACTTGGTTTACCCTTTCAGTTTAGCCATTCATCTTAGGATGATAAGCAGAGATTATATTCATCTGAGTTCCAAGTGAAGAAAATAAGGTTTTCCAAAACCTTGATGTCATATGGGCATCCCTATCTAAGATAATCTTCTCAGGAATACCATGCAATTTGAAAACTTCTTGCACAAATTTATGGGTGATGACTGGTGCCCCATCTATCAAATTCCTAGGTATAAAATATATCACCTTGGTGAGTCTATTAACCACAACCAGAATAACATTGTGCTTATTCCTTGACATAGGAAGTCCTTCTACAAAATCCATGCTAATGATATGCCATTTCCATTTTAGATTTTCATAAGGGTATAAAAGTCTTGCTGGGTGATGGTGTTCTACCTTCACCCTGTGGCATTCTAGACATCCGGCTACAAACCTTGTAGCATCCCTCTTCATTCCCTTCTAGAAATATATGGGCTTCACATCAGCTAGTAACTTTGTTACTCTAGGATGTCCTGAATAAGGTGCAGAATGGACCTCTTTCCACAAAATATTCCTTAACTCCTCAGAGTTCAGAACATACATCCTTCCTTTATACCTCAATAACCCATCTAGTTCAAGATAAAATCCATCATATTTCAGATCCTAGGGGTTCTCCAACAGAGCCTATTTTACCTGCTCGTAATACTCATCTCCCTTAGACTTTTGTAATTCTTGATTCTCAAAATTAGAATGTATGGAGATCATTGAGGAGATATGCCTTCCCTACTTAAGGCAGCTACCACTCAGTTTTCCTTGCCTTGAATGTATTCAATTTCAAAATTATAATATGGGATTAACTCTAACCATCTTCTTTGGTGAGCATTTAGGTGTGGTTGAGTGAATAGATATTTGAGTCCTTAATGGTTTGGTTTTAGTTCAAAGGATTTCCCAAGCAAGTAGTGTCTCCACATTTGCAGTGCATGAATTACTACTGCTAATTCTAAATCATGAGGGATATAGTTTTGTTCATAAGTTTTTAGTTTTCTAAATTCATATGAAATAACTTATCCATCCTAGACAAGTACTCCACCTAATCCTTCCCCTGAGGCATCGGTAATCACTACAAAATGACCTTCTGGGTCAAGTACCTTCAAGATAGGTGGCGTAGTCAACTTTTCCTTCAGTTGGTCAAATGCCTCCTGGCACTTGTCTGACCAATCAAATATTTTGCCTTTTCTTTGCAAGGAAGTAAGAGGATAAGCAATTTTCAAAAAGTTTGCCACAAAGTTTCTATAATAACCTGCTAGGCCCATGAAACTTTGTACCTCATGCACATTTCTCGGTGCTAGCGATTCCAACATGGCTTTAATCTTGGTCAGGTCCATAGCTATTCCCTTAGCCAAAATTATATGACCCAAATACTATACTTCCTTTTGAAAGAAAGTACACTTAGAGAGCTTGCCATACAATTTATGCTTTCTTAACCTCTGAAGAATAATCCTTAAATGTTGAAGGTGTTCTTCCTCACTCTTAGAGTAGATTAGGATATCATCAAGAAAAACAAGTACAAACTTGTCCAAGTGGTCTCTAAACACACTGTTCATTAAGTTCATAAACATTGCAGGTATGTTTGTTAATCCAAAGGGAATGATAGTGAATTTGTAATGCCCATACCTTGTTCTAAAGGTTGTTTTGTGAATATCCTCTTCTTTTATCCATAATTGATGGTAACTAAATCAAAGATTAATCTTAGAAAACATAGTTTCAGCTCACATTTGATCAAAGAGATTATCAATGTGCAGAGATGGATACATTTTCTTTATTGTTGCTTTATTTAGCATGCGGTAATCTATACATAACTACAATGTATCATCTTTCTTTTTCACAAAAATTACTGGTGCTCCCTAGGTTGATAAATTGGGTGTTATCAATCCTTATCAAGTAATTCCTACAGTTGAGCATTTAGCTCCATCAACTCAGTTGTGGTCATTCTATATGGAACTTTAGATATAGGTTTTGAACCTAGAATTATATTTATAAAGAAATCATAAGCTCTTTTAGGAGGCAATCTTGATAGCTCATCCGGAAACACATCCTCAAAATCTCTAAGAAAAGGGCACCTATCCATATCTGATCTTTCCTAACCTATAGACTCCCTCTTCTCAACTCCTTGGAGTTTCTAAGATTCATAAAACATTACATCATCTTAGAAATTAGTTTCCTTAAGACTATATATTTCTTCCATTTTAACAGCAAAGAGCTAACATCCTTTTCTTTGAGCTCTTTTCATTTGTAGGGCAGAGATGTGTCTCAGCTTAACTTCTCTTGGGTTACCTTGTAGAAATACATCATTCATGAGGTCATCTAGACATTCTATTGTTTTTACATAACAATCCACCTTAGACTGATGTCTCCATAGCTAGCTAATCCCAAGGATAACATCATATGAGCCTAATGGGGCTACTTAAAGGTTCACTTCAGTGGAGAAACTTGGAAGTTCAACCTTAGCCTCAAAAAAGTATTTCTCTACTTGAGCTTTGGTCTAATTTGCATATTCAACTAACCAAGTATTTTCCATGTATCCATCTTTTCTAGAAATTTTACTTAAAACTTTAGGGGAAATAAAACTTTTTGTTTCACTAGTATCTATCAAAACTAAAATTGGAAAGCCAGATAAAATATATGTAGTTTCAATAGGAGTGATTGGATAGTTGGATTACCTATTATTCAAGGCTACATGTATGCATTTCTGTAATGTTGCTTGCTAAGAGGGTAAAGGGTTTCCTCGTGGCTTAATTCCCTACATCTTATTAGGACACTAGTTGGCATAATGATCACCGCCACATGAGTAACACCCTCCCATGGGTCCTCGCCTTTTATGAGGCTTCCAAGAATTATCTCCATTTTTCTTGGAGTTATTATTTCCCTTCTTTTCACCCTTAGATTCATTCTACTTATTCTTGGACCCTTTATCACTTTTCTCAGTAAAATCTTACTTTTTGCCCTTTTTCTTAAAAGAGTGGGAGGATTGGGACCAATTATACTTTTTGTGATTCCTTTCCCTATAAGCAGACATAGATTTCAATTTTTATTCTTGTTTGATAGCTTTCTCATAAACCTAGTCCATTAAAGTGGGACCATGCACATCAACTTCACCCCCAATCTAGGTATTCAAACCCATAATAAACTTTTGGATGTGAAACCTCTCATCTTACTAATATTGTAGAACATACTTGAGTAGGCGAGTGAACTCTTCCTAGTCGTTCAAAAATAAATCACCTTGTCTTAGATTTTAGAAATCTATAAGCTTTTGGTCATAAGAGTTCCACAAACCATTCTCAAGCTAAACTCATGGATCTCAAGTTTAACTCCATTTTCTTATTCATGCACCAAGTGGATGCTTCACTTACCAATTGGTATGCTCCCCATATATCTTTGGTGATTTTAGAATAATTTCTTATTTCAAATTATTTCTCCATTTATGTAAGCTATGCCTTCACAGCATCTTTGCATACAGTCCCATCAAAATTGGGAGGTGTAACTTTTTCATGTCTCTGGATAATTCCAAAGCCAATTGGCTTCTTCTATCCTCTTCATGTCTTGTTTTGGAGTTATTCTCTCCACGTTCACTTTCAATGGTATCCTCATGACATACCTTGTCATCACCCCTGTGATAGGCTTCCCGCCTGGGTCCATGCTAACCCCTGACCTCCTACTCAAGAGTTCCAATTATTGCTCTCATCTCATGGAGCATAGCTGTTTAGGGGAAAATTGGATTTGTTAATGTTCTAGTGTTTAGATGTTTAAATCCTCCTTTCCACCTTACATTCAAGGATCTATGGTCAAGTGACGAGCACTATCATACCCTAGGTCACTTGTAGATGTAGGGAAACTTGGATTAGGGAATTTAATTATTAATTTTCCTTCTCTTATGTCCAATTAACCATTAAAACCCTAATTATGCAAATATGGCAACAAATTGATGAAAGACGGAAAAAGCTCTTGCAGACAGGAATAAAATACCAAATCACAGAATACCTATTTTTGGGGTTCCGAAGTGAAATAGTCAGGGACACTAGAGCAGGCGCTCAAGTCCAAGGTACCTACTTTTTTGCAGAATCTGGACCTCCTTCCGACACTGATCAGCCCTGTAACTTATGTTTTCAGAGATCTATCTGCGGAGGACACTAGAGCGAGCACCCAAGTCCGGGAAGTGCTCCTATGTCTGACTTTCCTTCAGATCCTGAATCCTTGATGCCTACCAATCCTTCCTACAACTCCACTTTTCCCAAATGCAACACCTATAACCTGCAATCACAAGACTTGGTTTGGGGGTTGTGGTGTTTAGACGCCTGCCTCAGTCAAGCCTCAGAGGACACTTAAGTCTCCAAACACCATTGTTAGATAAAGAGTGTGTGCCCTTGTGAGGAAGAGGCAAAAACAAAGGAATCAATGATGAAAACACAATATTATTTCACCTTGTAGTGAAGCTCTCATGGGAGGAAGATGCTCTTTATGCAATGAGGAGATTGATGCTCAAATATGCAAATATCGATACACAAAACACACAAGTCTACTATTGCAACACAATAGAAGCCTTGAATCACCTTGAGAACACTTGAACATCACAATTGCCATCTAATTGAAATCTAGTCTACAAATGAATGCCTAAGCATGCTTATATATGCAACTACAAGCACTCCCACCAAGATTTAAAAAATTAAAACTTATTGTGTTGGCAAAAGGACCAAATAACAGTCATAAACTGACACCTAGAAATTAGGGCTGCACCAAAATAGGGCAGGACTAGGGCGCAGGTGCCCAAGTCCTCCCCCCTATTTTGGGTAGGGTACATCTCAAGGGCTCCACCTAGGTCTCATTCCATCGGGATGCCAAAATATGAACTAAAATGTCCTAAATGCATGCTAAAGACCCAGGAGCTAAACCTTATGATGGAAAAGCCCCCAAGGGGACATTTTTCAATGTTACATTTAGCCCCCACTTTAATGTATGTATAAACGGGAGGCCAATACATGCATTAAAGTAAGGTCACAAAAATAGCAAACACACCAAGCATGGAGAAGACATGCCATTCACATAGAAGACAATAATAGGCACGAAAAACACGGAGAAGATAGTTACAGCCATGTAGAACATGAAAAAGACAATCAATGCATAGAAGACACGTTAATGCATGGAAGATAGCCATGATTTCTTTTCTTTTCTTTTTCTCATATATATGAAATACAGATGCAAGTACTAGAAGGTAAACAAACCTCCCATAATATAGGATGCACTACCCTAAGGCACAAGTCTCTATATATATGGGGCAACACACATGCAAGACACACAAAACCTCCCAAAATACATACCGCATATGGAGCAACAAACACGCCAAACAAAACAAGCACACAAAAATACACACTTGAAGACACAAAGAAAACACAGAAGACAAGCGATGGTGTGTTCCCTATTTCTAGGCTCATCACCATCTCAGGCACATTACAAGCACACATCGATGATTGCACTTCACCACAACAATCACCAAAAACATGCTTAAGGGTTGAGTTAGTCACAAAATTGCTCCCTGCTTCCGTAGAGGACTTATGAAAATGTAACCCCACCTGCATCACAGAGACGCCTTACAGTGAAAAGGAGGTATGAGCTCAAAAGTATACAACCTCACCCACATCATAGAGATGCCTTACAGTGATGGTAGGAGAAAAGGGAGGTAATGATATAGCCTATGATGGCCATCAATGATATTGCAAACAAAATTAGGATGTAGGAAGTACTCATCGTACTAGCCTACACCTGAGGACAAGCACATTGCTAATATCTACAACAGACAGCTTACCTTATATATGCCCCCACCTTAAGGTGGTTGATATCAGGTACCGATATCAAGCACATTAAGGTAGGAATAAAAAACACAAGGGAACACCAACTTTCGCAACGCCCATGCCCCCCGAAGGTGACATGTACTTTACGATTGCCAAATGTTCCCACAAATATATCCCTACAAGAAACATGTTAGTGTCTACAACATCATGATAAACAACAACATCAATGCATATGATTAACAACACAAAGAGCTAAGGTTATACAATGAATTTAGAGTTCGAGGATAACTATAGGGATATATCACAAAGATCTCCAAATCAAGTACCACCAAGGCTAGATTCAAAGGCAAACAAAGGTGCACAGAGCAGCATTATTGTTAAGGTTTGTAAATGCGATAGAAACATCATGAAATTCACTATGCAGAAATCATGAGTGCTTCCACTAGCCAAACGTTGGATAAGATATACAACCTCATCATCATATTAGGAACTAAGTCCATTTTTTGATTGCTATAGAAAGGGACACTAGGTCCGCATCAGTATAAATGTTTATCGTCATCCGCCTGCTAGATGGAAACACTAGAGGAAGGGAAACAATAAATAAGAGAGGAGAAACAAGTGTCTTAGGGACAATCATGTCTGTAAGACACAACACACAACAATGAAATCAGAGAGAGGCAATTTAGAAGAATGATGATACAAATAGAAGAAGGTCACAACTGAGGCGGTCTCCTGGTATCCTGAACCTTATGGGAGAATCTGAGGTCATTCCAAGAGCCCTAAACAACACATAACACATCATGGGAGGAGCACATCACGAGAGAGATAAAGGGTTAGAGATACTTACATGTAGGGCCCCTGCCGGGCTAGAAGTTGTTTATAAGCAAATCATCATCGTCATCTTCCCACTTCGTAATGTTGGAGGATAGTGGGACATAAGGTATCATAGCCCAATTCATGTCTTTCTCATCATGTTGTTTATTGTTAGGATCATGTTTGTTTGGTTGAATGTTGGGATCAATGTTTTCTTATTGAGAGGCAAGGTAAGCCCATCATCTTCTCTTCCTCCCTTTTGCAAGTTTACGTTGTTGTACTTTATGACTTAGTTTTTGTAACATAGGGCTTTGCTTTGTTATGGATTTTTGTGTTGTATAGGAGCAAGCACCAAGATCAAAGGTCTTTTCTCTAGGTGGAATCTTTTTTTGTTGAAGTGTACTATCATTCTTATTCTCTATCCTTTTCGTGATGTCCAAATGACTTGAATATTCAAACAAAGGAGGGACATTAAAGGTCTTCACTTCCTTAGTGAAATCCAAGGTGTGTGAGAAATCCACTAAAGGAAGAAGGTTGGTTGGATGATCCATAGAGATAGGAATTTTATTATTGTTAAATGAATGCTTATTTTCTACCCATGTAATGTTCTTTGTTAAATGGAGCTCTTCATTCACTAATGCTTCATCTTGGCCAAGGAGAGTAGTGGAATTACTAAAGCTATCCCTAGTATTCTCATTTGAGTATTCAGTTATAGGGGAAGTAGGATAACTTATGGGATCATCATCATCTTTTTCCTTGCTACTCATGGAGGAGAACTCAGTTAAGCTTTCTAATATCATAGGATGTTCACTCATGAGGGTTAAAAATTGGTCAAAATTAAGGTTTTTGATAAATGCATGCAAAGATACCATTGAAAAATGACATGAAGGTGTCATTCCAATGTAAGATCAGATTTTGATAAGCTTTTCAAATTGATGCAAAAGACAAGCGCAAAAGAATGTATGAAAATGACTTAAAATGCTTGATTTTTTTGTACTTTTTCAATGCAAATGAATGAAGCAAAGGGTGCTATAAGGATTTTGATTGAGACTAGAAAGATATATATATTATATCAGTCCAAAACAGCAATATAATCACTCCCAATACACTTTTGATGCAAATCCAAGATAATGCCAAGTCAAAATATAGTGAAAATATGTCAAAATAGGCACTTTTTTCACCAAAGATCAATGCAAAAGAGCATAACAAAGGATGTTGTGAGGAAAATGATGATGGATAGAAAATAATATCAGTAATAACAACCACTTGGTGTCAAAATACCTAGTACAACATGCTTTTAGTACCACTTAAGGTAAAACCCTAGTGAAAATATAGCAAAAATAGGTTATTTTTCATGGTTTTTTTAACTCCAAGACCTAGAAAAAAGAGTGTTGTAAGGAATTTTAGGAGGCACAGAAAATAATATTAATAATATCAGTCACCTAAATCCATAAAATTGATCACAACATGTTTGGAGTGCAGACTAGGTCAAATCCTAGGGCCAAAATAACCAAAATGTGTGGTTTTTTGAAAAATTTTCACTACAAGAGCCCGATAAAAGGGTGTTGTGAATATTTTTATGAGGGGAAGAAAATTATTACCTTGATAAAAGAAAAATAATCCCAAAATACCTTTCACAGCACACCTATGGTGCAAGTTTATAAAGTCAATAAGGCTAATTTTAGTGAAAATTATTGTTTTTGAAGCCCTAGGTTTGAGATCTTCGGATAAAATTCTATGTGAATGATTTGAAGTCTAATTTATGATGAAATTGACTTACTCTCAGATCTAAAAATTATTTTCAATCCTTATCATGCAAAATGCCAATGCAAATTTAATGAAAATGCATCAAAATTGCTAGTTTTTGTTGAAATTTTCTATGTAAAAATGCAAATATTTTAAATCTAAATGCAAATTCACACTAAAATGAAAGACTAAAGCCAAATGAAAATTTGAATGAGCCTCTAAAATCAGTACAAAAATCTGATAAAAGATTTTGCCTACTAACCCTAGATTTTGGAATTACTAGGTTATATAAAATTGTCAAAATTTCTACAAAACCCTAGCAATTAAATCATGAAATTGCAATGCAAAATTTTGAATTTTTGGATTTTTCTATAGTTTATATCATATGTGATGCAAAAATCATGAATTAGGAAAATTTAGGAACAAATGATGCAATTTAGTAAGCCAAACAATGTAATTTTTTTGTATATTTCAAAATTTTCAATTTGTTTTGAATTTTTCTCAATCTAATGAAATGAATGACCAAATGAATGAATGTAATCAATCCAAATCTGAAGAAAAACACTCAATAAGTTGCAATTTAAGTCCAAAAACATGGGTTCACCAAAATGTTTAGGGGAAAATTGGATTTGTTAATGTTCTAGTGTTTAGATGTTTAAATCCTCCTTTCCACCTTACATTCAAGGATCTAGGGTCAAGTGACGAGAACTATCATACCCTAGGTCACTTGCAGATGTAGGGAAACTTGGATTAGGGAATTTAATTATTAATTTTCCTTCTCTTACATCAAATTAACCATTAAAACCCTAATTATGCAAATACAACAATAAATTGATGAAAGACAGAAAAAGCTCTTGTAGACAAGAATAAAATACCAAATCACATAATACTTGTTTTCGGGGTTCCAAAACAGAACAATTAGGGACACTAGAGCGGGTACCCAAGTCCAAGGTACCTACTTTTTTTGTGGA
This sequence comes from Cunninghamia lanceolata, assembly GCA_027924645.1. NCBI lineage: Eukaryota > Viridiplantae > Streptophyta > Pinopsida > Cupressales > Cupressaceae > Cunninghamia > Cunninghamia lanceolata. The sequence continues at coordinate 785,649 of BSBN01001034.1, forward strand.
ATTCATACCTCCTTCTGACATTGATCAGTCCTGTAACTTCTATTTTTGGAGATCTGTCTATGGAGGACACTAGAGCAAGTGCCCAAGTCCTGGAAGTGCTCATGTGTCTGACTTTCCTTCAAATACTGAATCCCTGATGCATGCCAATCCTTCCTGCAACTCCACTTTTCCCAAATCCAACACCTATAACCTACAATCACAAGACTTGGTTTGGGGGTTGTGGTGTTTAGAGGCTTGCCTCAGTCAAGCCCTAGAGGACACTCAATTCTCTGAACACTGTTGTTAGATAAAGAGTGCATACCCTTGTGGGGCAGAGGTAAAAACCAAAGGAATCAATGATGAAAACACAATATTATGTCACCTTGTAGTGAATCTCTCATGGGAGGAAGATGCTCTTCATGCCATGAGGAGATTGATCCTCAAATCTTCAAATATCAACACACAAAACACATAAGTCTGCTCTTGCAACACAATAGAAGCCTTGAATCACCTTGAGAATACTTGAACATCATGATTTCCATCTAATTGAAATCTAGTTTACAAATGAATGCCTAAGCATGCTTATATATGCAACTACAAGCACTCTCGCCAAGATTTTAAAAATCAAAACTTACCGTGTCGATAAAAGGACTAAATAACGGTCATAAACCAACACCCAAAAATTAGGGCAGGACTAGGGCGCGGGTGCCCAAGTCCTCCCCCCCTATTTTGGGCAAGGTACAGCTCAAGAGGTCCACCTAGGTCCAATTTTCCATGGAACCTAGGTCTCATTCCATCAGGATGCCAAAATATGAACTAAAATGTCCTAAATGCATGATAAAGACCCAGGAGCTAAACCTTATTAGGGAAAAGCCCCCAAGGGGACATTTTTTGACTTTACAATAGCAAGGATCTAGTCAAGTTTAGAATTGGAGTGGCCTAAAAGTTACCCTTCTTCCTAGCTATCTCCCATATTAGTTCTTGTCTGAACCATGTTGCAATCTACTTCTCTTCAAGTTTGCATTATAGTTTCCACTGGTTACATATAATCAATCATTTGTTACAATTTTCTTTTACACCTTGCAACTGTAAGTCACTTTCATATTCGGATATCTTCCCAACTTTTTCCTCATCCTTGAGGTTTACCAAATTAGACTTAGGAGGTGGATGTACTCACAGGTACTCATCCACAACCTCTTGAGCAACTACAGGATCCTTAAGATCACTTTCCAAGATTGGTTCTTTAGGTGCAGAGGGTTTCTCTGAGTCATTTTTAGAGATAGGAGTAGTAGCCCTAACCACTTTCTCCTTCTCCTATTTGATGCATTTATAGCATCAACAAAAGTTTCATCATTAGCCAACCATGCGCCTCTCAAGCAACCAGTTTGGCCAAGGTTTTTAATTCTTGAGGCTTGGTCCCTCATAGCCTTAAGGTAACATCCATTTCCCATTAACTTCTTCCTAGGTGTCATTCTTATTCTTACCAACCTAGTATAAGAACATCCAAACATTAGCAACTGTTAATGTCAGAAGAAAATTTTATGTAGTGATCACATAGGTCCATGTATTGAACCTGGTAGCTCTAATAAAATATGTAACAAGCCAATTCTCGTTACCAAAAATTAGCCAACTTAATTACCATTAAGCACAAGATCATGATTAACATAATCATAGTTAGGCAAAGTAATAATCAATATCATAAACAAAATTCAATATGCATATCTTTTTGGATATTGAAAAATTGAAAGTTACAACAATTCCAAGCATAAAATACTAGGGAATTCCTTTCACTATACATTTGCAATGTTTTGCTCATAGCACCAATGATAAGTTTACACATAATATTTGACTATCAAGTCATATAAAAGAATGTACTGCATCTGGAACTTTGACATCTGTCTTCATAAGTCTCATCTTGTCTTCTACTTGGGAAGGAGAGCATCACCTGAGTGCTTTTCCTCTAACTACAGACCGATGGTCCCCCTCACAACTTCCTTCCTAGAAGCAGCCCTACCCTTTACAGAGGGAATAGATATAAGGAACCATTAGGTTTTCCATCTGAGTATCTAGTGTTGTGCCCTTCATAATACTTCGCAGTCATACAACTATAGATCCACTCTAACTATGTATGATACTACTGGAAGCATTATGCCATCTGGAGCACAGTGAATTGACTAATGCATGTAGAGATGGATGCATTACTTTGGCCAAAGATTTGTATACATAAACATTTCAAATGTTCACACACCTCAACTTGACTTAGAAGTTGTCTCATCCTATAGTGTTCATACTTTGACCCCTCTAGGTCACAATAAAGATAGGTTCAATTCACCATTAGTCCATTTAACTTGGACTTTTGACTCTGATTCTAGGAGTACATTCATTAATTGTCTTTTTGCCTATGCAATAGGGAATCCATGACTCCATGTCACTCTATTCCCTTTCTTTCTTTTTACAAGATTACATGTTCATGGTTTCAATTTTTAAGACCATCCTCGGTCTAAGATTCTATGATTACTTTATTTCAAGGTTTTCATCAAATTCACATTGGTTATAACACATACTATTATAGTCGATAGTACTAATAAGTTGACAATATTAAATAGACCTTTAGTCAAAAATAATTTCCATAATCCCCTATAATTATGGTTTTGCGAGTTATGGTTGTGATCGTGGAAGTGTGTGATGAAGAATCCCCTATAATTACACCATTTGGCCGACCTAGAAGTTTGTGTTGATTGTGGAGTTGATTTGATGATTATGTGAGTGTTGTGTAGCATGCTTGGATAGATTTGGGTCCAAGATAAGGATTAGAGTGGTTTTCCTTCATTCTCTTGCATCATGGAATGTTTATGTCCAGACCTAATTCAAATTTTGTGTGTTTGCTGACCTTGGAGATTGCTTCAAGGATTGAATATTGTGTTGTCGACCTTGAAGATTGTTTCAAGGTTGATGTTGATATAAATAAGTGTCAAGCATTCATGTGTGTGTGGGGTACACATGGGAAAGATGAATTTTGTGATGTGAAAATGATAAAAGTGTAGATTGTTTGTCATTGATGTCAAAGGGTCAAGGTTGATGACAGGGATGTCTAAGTTCCATGATGCCATGATGTTGATAAGATGATATAGTGATTCAAGGTAGGTGATGGTCATGAGGTACATGATGTTGTGAATATGTTTTTCATAATAAGGTCTCTCAGGCATGTTGGTCATGATGTTGATAAGGTGATATAGTGTTTGTGTCATCCATATATGTTGATATGTGTCATACATGAGATCAAGAGCTTTCATATGGTTTGGTGTAGCAGGATGGATACTCATGCTCTTGGTTTACTATGGTGTTCATGATATGTGTTTTCAAATCTATGAGAATGTCCTTTATGTTGTTCATGGTATATCATGTTGCAGTTGTAGTTCATGCCTTGTTTCTATTTGATGTTGATAGCTTGTTGATACTTCAAGTATTTGTTACTTGAAGTCAAAATGCAAACAAGGTGTTCAGGGGTACAATGCTTCATATGTTTTCATTCTTGCTTCAGGAGGAAGTTGTATGTCTTCATTAGGGTCCATGATGTCTTCATTCAAGAATAGTTCACATGGTTCACATGCATGATGCATGTTCATGTTCAAGCAAGTGGGGTTTCATTCATTCATGCTCCAAAGATCTTTAAAAGGTTACAACTTTAAAGATCATCAAAGGTTTATATGTTGTTGATTGAGTACTTTAGTATGTGACAGAGAAAGGAAGAGTTTGAGGCAGTAAGGTGATCCATCATCAGTCTTATTCATGATATTACACAAAGAGTTATTATGCCTTCATGAGGTATAGTAGTGAGTGTCGTGATGGTGCTGATGTCAAAAGTATACAGGTGTTGATCCTTGTTTGTTAGTATTGTCATACTTCATCACAGGATCGAGTTGTTGATGTTTGGTTTTAGTGAACTCTAAGTTGGTTTGATCATTTGCCTTCTTGTTCATCATAAGAGTTGGTCACAAGTGCATGGTAATGATACAAGATGATGATATTACAAGTGTTTGATAGCAGTCATGTTTCTCTGTACCAATCATGCTTCTCTAATAAGGTGATATCCCTACAAAGTAATTTTATATGGTATTCAAGTCTATAAAGGTGTTTGTGTATTAGGGTTTGTGTCTTAAAACCCTAAATGTGTCTTCCATATTCTAAACATACTATAACCTTCATAAGACTAATGCACTTTTGTTTTAATCTTGAGGTGACTTATTATCTTAAGTTATCTTAACTTAAGTCACCGGTTGAAGGGGCCCATATTCCATCTACATGACCAACCCCTTTTGAAGGCACCGACTCCTTAGGTTATCTATCCATGCAATGAGCAGCAAAAAGTAATTGAAGGTTATCATTTAATTGTGCCTGGGTGCAAAAACCTTAATCAAAGGTTAAGATTTAAACTTATTTAAAATTCCAACGGATCCTCCTCAATGAAAAACTTGATAGTTGACTCTCCAACAAACTTGTTCGGTTATTGAACTGAACCAGAAGGGCCAGTGTTTTTTATCTCTCGCTCCAATTGACAGTGATGAAAAATGAGACTTGGTTTTTGGTGACTAAAAGACACATACCTACACACTAATCTGTAGTTTATGAAGTATGGTGGAGAATTACAGAAGCATTGAAGAGATAATAGACCTACCTATAAAGGTATGGGTTGTCCACTTTCTTGTGATATAATCTATGTTTTGGAGGGCTTGAAGAAAATGTAGGTTTTGTAATGATTGAAAGAGTTTCTGATTGAATAATAATGTGATAAGTTAAAGTTGTATGAGAGATAGAGATTTAATGAAGATATGTTTATAAGAGCATGGATTATCACTTTATTGCAGAGAACCAATGAGGTATGTCTTTGTTATGATATGTAATCTTTTTGATAGAGAGAAGGGAGAAATAGTTTATGAAAGAGTTAAGAATATCAAGGTTATATTGTATGTGTTTAGAATGAAGGTTTGAAGAACCATGTGTTCAATTTTGTTCCTTGAGTATATCTTTTTGTTCAAGAAGTGAAGTCTGTAGAGAAGTTGTTGATTATGTACTTGTTAAAACAAAGTCCTATGAAGGTGTTCTTGTGTATATATGCAAAAAGGTGTTGGTTGTGATGTGAAGCAGAAAAGAGAAGAGCCATTCTTATTCAATTTGGATTTTGATTGTAATAGGGTATCCCCTCGAACTAATTTTTTCTTTCTAGTGTTCATATATTTGCCAGTGAAGCACATTTAACCAGTGAGGCATATTTAGCCAGTGAGGCACTTGTATCAGTTGGTGAGGCACTTGCATTAGCCAATGAGGCTTGTATCTAGTGAGGATTCTGCTAGTGAGGCATTTTTACTTGTCAATGAGACATTTTGTGTAGCTAATGAGGCATGATTTTGATTAAGCTAGTGAGGCATTTTTAGAGTGGTTTTCATCCCTATGAGGGTTTTCCACTCATCAAATCAGGTGTTATGTTTCTTGCTTTTCTCTATGTGTTCATGTGTCCTAATGCTCTTATGATTGATTAAAGGTCTTGTTCATTCTACTAGTCATTATGCTTTCTTGAATCCTTGATGTCTTTCTCATGTTTAAAAGGTGCAAAAAGTTGTTAAGTTTTCTAGACCAATGATTCACCCCCCCTCTTAGTGGTCTTGTACTCCAACAAAAAGGGCAGTAAGGGATTTCATGAGTTAGATGACTAGATGCATTGAGAAGAAGGTGTCTACTATCTTTTGATACAGATGTTAAGGTGATGATTGTTATGCTTCATTAGAACTGAACCCATGCATGTGTTAGATGCAATTATATCAATGAAGCTCTTCTTATTTCTTCTCTCTTTTTTAGTGGGTAGTGAGTCCACTTGGACAATGAGTCCCCTATAGTGAGCATTCTTTGTATGGAAGTGAGCCTCTTTTAATTCAATGTTGCTACTACTTTATATTGTGAGCTAATCCTCACCGTGATTTTTCACTTTTAGGGTTTTCCATGTAAAAATATGGTGTTTTCTTGTGCATGTTGTTGATGTGTTTAAGTTTATGTTATTTGATTTTCATGTTTAATCTTCATAAAAAATTAAGGGTTTAAGTAAACTAATGTGGATGTGATTATGTTTATGAGGGTTTGAAATTTTTGATACAACTGATTCACCCCCCTCCCCTCTCAGTTGTCTTGTGCCTTTAACAATTGGTATCAGAGCTAGGTTCCTTTGAAGAAAGTTTAACATCTTGAGGTAGATTCGGGATGGCGCACAAGGATATTCCCTTATTTGATGGATCAAACTATGCACTCTAGAAGGTAAGGATGGAAGACTTTCTAATTTATCTTGGTTATGAAGTCTAGATATGTGTCATGTCTAATTACACTATACCTGACAAAGATATAAATACTGAAGATGAAATCAAAGTTGTGGAAATAGATGGTAAGGCAAAACATACTCTCTTAAGTGGACATACTATTCTGAATTGGTCAAAGTTGTGGATTTGAAAATTGCTAATGAGATTTGGAAAAGGTTGGAAAGTGTTTATGAAGGAGATGAGAAGGTTAAAAAGGCTAAATTGTAAAATTCGAAGCTCGCTTATGAGACCATGTGAATGTCTAAAGATGAAAACATTACAAGCTACTTGCAGAAGGTGAAAGAAGTTGTCAGTGGCATAAAAGGATTTGGTAGGAAGATCGATGATCAAGAAGTGATATTGAAGGTACTTAGAACTCTTCCTAAAGCTTACGGTCATAAGGTTTCAGCTATTGAAGAATTACAAAATTTGAATCAGTTTACCAAAGAACAACTTTGCTTGGCACTCTAACTGCTTTTGAAATAAGAGAGTTTGGTACAAGCAGTGGAACTGAAAAAGATGAGACTGTCTTTAAAGATGGCAAAATATAGAAGACCGTTGAATCAGATCTAGAAGACTTTGATGAAGTAGAAGCTAATGTTTTGTGAAGAATAAAAAGGGGTACTAGTAAGTTTAGTGGTAAGTTACCTTTTAAATGTTTCAATTGTGGAAAAATAGGTCACTATGCTTTAAGATGTTCAAATAGAGCTCTGAGAATTAAGAATAAGGAAAACGGAGGAAGGTTGGTCAAGAAAAACTACTATGAAAGCATTTCTGATGATAAATCAAGTTGTCAAGATGATATTGATGATGAAGTCATATTTATTACCATAAGAGATGAAACTAGTTATGTTAACTCTAGAAGATATGTGAAGAAAAGGAGTCTGGAAGCATGTGCTAACCCTAAAGGCACTGTAATATCTACTTTTCATGCTATGAGTGAAAAGGATGTCTAGGTCATTGACAGTGGATACTCAAATGATATGAAAGGTGATAAGAGTAAGTTTATTAAACTTGAAAAATTTGATGGTGGATTAGTTAGGTTTGGTGGTGATGAAGCTACTAAGATTTGTGGAAAAGGTTCAATTAGTTTTGATGGAAAGCATAACATTGACAATGTTCTTTATGTCAAAGATTTAAAACATAATCTCTTGAGTGTTGGAAAGATGTGTAGCAAAGGGTACAATACTATGTTTAAGAATGATGGGTGTGAAATTAGAAAAGGCTTTGGAATAGTAATTGTTGCTGGAAAGAAGATAGGTGGAAATGTTTATCATCTCAAAGGTGGTGTTATTTATTGTCTTACATCTTAGATTAGTGAGAGTTGGTTATGGCATAGGAGATTGTGTCACATCAATTTTGATAGCCTGGGAAGGTGAAGTTTAGTTCAAGCTGTGAGAGATCTACAAAAGTTAACAAAGCCTATTACTGTTGTTTGTATGGAATATCAGTTTGGAAAGCAAACTAGAAGAAGATTCAAAAGCAAGGGTCAGTCATCTACCGGATTGTTGGAGTTGGTGTATATAGACCTATGTGGTCCTACCACAGTAAGGATTTTTCAAGGTGACAGGTATTTCATGTTATTTATTGATGATTCCTCTAGAATGACTTGGGTCACTTTTCTTAAGGAAAAATTAGAAGCCCTAGATACATTTAAATATTTTAAAACAATGGTTGAACATGAATTGGACATGAAAATCAAATGTTTGAGGTATGACAGAGGTGGAGATTTTACTTCTAATGAGTTTAACATGTATTGTGATAATCATGGTTTAAAGAGGCATCTATCTTCTCTCAGAACTCCTCAGTGGAATGGAGTGGTTGAAAGGAAGAATAGGACTATTCAAGAAGCTACAAGAACAATGATAAAGGAAGTAAACTTACCGGAAGTCTACTGGAGAGAAGCAATTCATACTGTTGTCTACATATAGAATAGAGTACAAGTGAAAGAAACTAATACAAAGACTCCCTATGAGCTATGGTATGGAAGGATTCCCACTATTAAATATTTCAATGTTTTTGGAAGCAAATGTTATATTGGAAGAGATGAAGAACTAGGAAAGTTTGATGCAAGAAGTGATGAAGGTATTTTCGTTGGATACTCTAACAAAAGTAAATTTTACCGGTGCTATAATAAGAGGCTAAGAAAGATTGTTGAGAATGCTAACATTAAGGTTGATGAAGATATATAGAAGTTTTCAGAGATTAATGGATATGAATCAAATGAGTCTTCTTGTGAAGAAGAAGAAAAGACCAAAGGGAAGGAAGTGCAAGATGAATCTCAAGAAACTCCAAAAATAGAAGTACAAGTTGAAGAACAAGAAGCTCTAGAAAAGATTCTAAAACTCCCAAACATGTGCAGAGGCATCACACTGAAGATCAGATCATTGGTGACAAGAGCAAAGGTGTACTAATAAGAAGCAAAGCTGCTAAAGATCAGGTAAATTTATGCTTACTTTCCAAAGTTGAACCTAAAACAATAGTTGAGGCATGCAAGGATGAGTATTGGATCAAAGCTATGGAAGAAGAACTAATGTAGATTGAGAACAATCAGACTTGGGAACTTGTCCCAAGACCAGAGAATAAGAATGTGATTGGAACTAAGTGGGTATGTATAGGAACAAGTTGAATGAGAATGAAGAAGTGGTAAGGAACATGGAAAGACTTGTGTATAAGGGGTACTCAGAAGTGGAAGGAATAGACTATGAGGAAACCTTTGCTCCGATAGCAAGAATGGAGGTAGTTAGACTATTTATGGATTTTGCAGCACATAAGGATTTCAAGGTATATCAGATGGATGTGAAGTTTGCTTTTCTGAATGGTGAGTTGGAAGAAGTCCACATAGAACAACCAGATGGATTTTGGTTGTTAGACAAACTAAATATGGTATACAAATTGAAGAAGACATTGTATGGACTAAACCAAGCTCCCAGAGCTTGGTATGCAAGGCTAGATAGGTATTTGTTGCAGCAATGATTCAGTAAAGGGTTTGCAGATAGTAATTTGTACATCAAGGTAAGCAAAGATCAAATCCTAATTATTGAGGCATATGTGGATGACATAATCTTTGGAGGAAATGAAAGTATGTGTAAGGAATTTGCAAATGAAATGCAAAAGAATTTGAGATGTCAATGTATGGAGAGATGAACTTCTTCCTTGGGTTGCAAATCAATCAGACAGATAAGGGCATTTTCATTTCACAATCAAAGTATGTTAAGGAACTATTGAAGAAGTTTGGAATGGAAGATTCTAAACCAGTTTGTACTCCCATGACAACTGGTTGCAAGGTGAGAAAGAATGATGAATCCCTTAAGGTTGATCATAGCAAATATAGATCAATGGTTAGAGGACTACTATACCTAACTGTTCCTAGACCAGATATCATGCATGCAGTCTGTCTTGTGGCAAGATTTCAAGTAGATCCTAGAGAGTCACATGTCATGGCAGTGACGAGGATATTCAGGTATTTGAAGGGCACTTTGGATCATGATTTGTGGTATCCCAAGAACAATAAATTTAACCTAAGTGCATACACAGATGCAGATTGGGCCGGATGTGTAGATGATAGAAAAAGTACAAGTAGTTGTGCATTCTTTCTTGGAGATAGAGTTGTATTTTGGCTAAGCAAGAAGCAAGATTCAATATCTTTATCTACTGCAAAGGCAGAGTACATTGCAGCAGCATCCTATTGTACATAGGTGTTATGGATGAGAGAAACCTTGAAAGCTATCAAAATTGAGTATGATGATCCAATTCCTATCTCTTGTGATAATACTAGTGCCATTAACATTTCAAAGAATTTGGTGATGCATTCAAAGACAAAGCATATTTCAATTAGATATCACTTTCTGAGATAGAAGGTTGCAGAGAATGAAGTGAAGCTTGAGTATGTGCCTATAAAGGATCAAGTTGCTGACATATTCACCAAGGCTCTTCCTAAGGATACATTTGACTACCTCCAGGAGAAGTTAGGGGTTATTTCCCCTTCTTCTTTGAACTAGATGCATAAGGAGATGCATTAGTCCAGTGTGATTCAAGATTCATTCTTTTCTGGACTGATGTTCGAGGCTACCCCTCAAGGGGAGTAGGTAGTGGTGTTAATGATTATTACAGATAGGGGGAGTATATAGAGTAGTTGAGGATAGTGCAAGTATGTGTAGTATTACAATCAGGGGGAGAGAGTCTTTGAAAAAGTATGTGGGAGAGAGTTCATGTGAAAAACAAAGGTAGAGGAAGAAAGCAAGATGTATAAAAGAAAATGAAGAAAGATGTATAAAAGAAAAGGGGAGAGTGAGATTAGTGCAGAGTTGTGTCATGATGGTTTTTCACATCATATGTTGCCATCAATGATAAAGGGGAGATTGTTGCAAGTATGTGCTAATCAGTGTTTTCATTAATGTCAATATGTTTGTGTTGTCATTGGTGTTAATTATGTCTTCTGATGAAGTTAGTATTGTTTAGTATTGTTTGATTAAGTTGCTTTGCTAAAAGGTGGTTTGGATGCTTTGTATAGATGTTAAAGGTGTTGAGAATATGCCTATGTAGTTGAGTTTCCAAGTGCTTTTGAGAAAATTTGAATAAGACTGAAAATAGTGTGTTGAAGGAATCTTATGGCTTACAGTATACTACTCGAGTTGTTGCTCTGCATTTCTTCTGTGTTGGAGATTTAAATGTGCAGTTCGGATTGTTGTTGAGAAGTGGTGTCAGATGTTAAATCTAGAATTTGGTACCCCAGATCACTGTTCAGTGAAATTTATGTTCACCAGTTTGAGAACAAGACTTGACAATGTTTATGATTATGATATTTTATTTCAGGGTTTAACTACGTAGTGTTTATGACTTATGCAAAAGTGTCCAAGAGAAATTATTTTGCTTCACATTTCTCTGCAGAGTGGTTTTAGGTGTTGTAGTTCTAGATTTAAGTCTATAAGGTCCTTATCTACCTTCTAGCCAAAAGGTTTGTGGTATGATGCTCAAGAAAGCAAGTTCTTGTGTAGCAGAGTTCAAAAGTGTTGATTATGAGTAAACAGTGAGCCTTTTTAGGTGAAAGTTGTTATGGATGAATTTGTTGATTTCTAGGTGACCTCAAGTTGTTCATGGATGTTTCCAAAATGTGTTAAAGGTATGTGCATGGTTTGCAAGTTATGGTTGTGATTGTGGAATCGTGTGATGAAGAATCCCCTATGTTTACACTGTTTGGCCGACCTAGAAGTTTGTATTGATTGAGGAGTTGATTTGATGATTATGTGAGTGTTGTGTAGCATGCTTAGATAGATTTGGGTCCAAGATAAGGCTTATAGTGGTTCACCTTCATTCCCTTGCATCATGGAATGTTTAGGTCTAGACCTAATTCAAATTCTATGTGTCTACCAACCTTGGAGATTGCTTCAAGGATTGAAGATTGTGTTGCCAACCTTGAAGATTGTTTCAAGGTTGATGGTGATATAAATAAGTGTCAAGAGTTTGTGTGTGTGTGTGTGTGGGTACACATGGTAGAGATGAAGTTTGTGATGTGAAAATGATAAAAGGGCAATAAGGGCTTTCATGAGTTAGACGACTGGATGTAGTGAGCAGAAGGTGTCTACTATATTTTGGTATAGATGTGAAGGTGATGATTGTTGTGCTTCATTAGAATTGAACCTATGCATGTATTAGAATCAATTATATTAGTGAACCTCTTCTTCTTTCTTCTCTCTTTTTCAATGGTTAATGAGTCCACTTGGACAGTGAGTCCCCTGCAGTGAGCATTCTTTGTATGGTAGTGAGCTCTTGTAATTTGGTGTTGCTACTACTTTATATTGTGAGCTAATCCTCACCATGGTTTTTCCCTTTTAGGGTTTTCCATGTAAAAATCTAGTGTTCTCTTGTGTATGGTGTTGATGTGTTTAAGTTTTTGTTATTTGATTTTCATGTTTAATCTTTATGACAGATTAAGGGTTTAAGTAAACTTATGTGGATGTGATTATGTTTATGAGGGTTTGAAATATTTGATACAACTAATTCACCCCCCCTCTCAGTTGCTTGTGCCTTCGACACTGTTGATAGCAATGATTTTTATGAATGACTTTTCTTTCTATCATGCATGGCTCTCAGCCTATTCTATTGGATTATCATTTTAAATGCATGGCTCTCAGCCTGGTCAAATGGAAATAGTCTTTATTCATCATGACAGACATTATCTTTCGATAACACTCCTATTTGGAGACTTGACAGTCTTGAGGTACAAAGAAGGAAAGAGAATATCAATCATTTCTGGAGACTCATCCTTATCATTATCAAATGGTTATAATAGTTGTTTTCTATCCTCAACCTTATCGGCTTCGAGGGGCACAAGTTTGCTACAACAGTGCTCTTAAACATTTGGCCTCAAGGCCTTAATAGAGTTATAAAACATATAAATGCTATCGTAAGAGATAAACATAGTCCAATGTGTGGTTATCAATAGTGGTAATCTGTGTATACATTCACATAGCTTAAGACCACACAACAATTTCTTACAGTCATACCTATAACCAAGTTAGGGCTTGGTAGTATGAGTATGTTGTTATTGTTATCTACTCCTTCCTACGAGCTCTCTATCCTCTAGCTTGCTACTTCTATAGCCTACTTTCTTTCCTCATGCCCTCTAAGCAATGATAATAATGATCATAACAATGACAATCCTCTCTTCCTTTGCATGCTTACCCAACTCAAAACACACAAAAACATCACCTTCGTTCAATGAAGGTAAAATAGTTATCATAATCCCGTACCACCTCGCGGGTATATTGACTCCACTACTATCATACCTCCCATTTGAGAGTATCATGCAAGCTGTTAGGCTTATGATAAGCTCAAACAACTTCCACTCACTCCACTCTTCGTGGATCATGGGTATGGTTTGCAACAAGAACATAAAAACTTAATATACTATGGTGCCTGACTCCACTACAAGTGGATAAATAGTTATATCTCACATAATATCATTTAAATCTAAATGATATTATAAGATTATTAAAACAATCTGAGATATCACCAAATTACATTACCAATGTTAGGGATGTAATATGCGAACATGGGGTCGATTCTTACTCCCCCACTTTGCTATATTAGACATATTTAAAATAATTAAACGATATTCACACAATTTAATCTAGAAATAAATAAGTAAATAAAGGAAAAATCTGACATCGAACCAAGGTTACTATCACCTATATGAATGTTTTGAGAACATTATTTAGTTGAATTGACGTAGATGACATTGAGAGATCTTAAATTGACTTGCCGACAATAGTTGAATTGAAATTGACTTAACAAGGAAAATGACTAATTAGGGCACCGAGTCACAAATCTCATAAAGCATCTACAAGCTATAGTAACACAAAACATGCACTGATAAAAGAAATGAATGATGTAGCATAAGAAGGATTTGAGTTTTTGTTTAAGTGAAGCAATGTTTTACTCAAATGTAAAAAAGCATGATGCACATAATATATCTTTGATTAAATTTATTTCTACACAAATCTACTTGGATATTAATAATGTTAATGCTTAAATCAAACCCAAATTTTAATGTTTTTTTTCAAAATACAACAATTTAAAATTGTTCCTAGCTTCAATCTTCAATACAAGAAGAACAAAGAAAAATCAGATTTCGAATGCAAATGACTATAGTAAAATATGAAATTAAATATCAATCACAAACCCTAGATTTCAGCATTTACTAGGTTTTCACAAAATACAACTTTCTGGACAAATATTTCTAGTAATGAACATGATTTAAATGCAAAATGTAACACTATGAAATGATTAAATATTGTAATACCAATTAGATATAATGCAAAAAATAAAAATTTAATTCAAGCTAGGGGGTTCTAGGGTGGGTGGGGGCTATATAGAAGAGAAGAGAAACAACTGGCTAGAGTAGTCCGAGTTGGTGGTTCCAACTCAATCCAACGTGGTTGTCTTGCATGGTGGAGAATTTTGAGCATCCCCCGGGGGGTTGGGGAAGGGCAAAGTCATCTTCCATATGTAGAACCAAACCAACCACTTGCTAGTGTAGTGGTTCATGATCTAAGTTTACTAAATGCAAAAAAAGTGACAAATATGTTTTTTCTAAAATCTAGAATGAATTGTTTATTTTTCAACTTTCAAGTGCAAGGATGCAAGAATGTTTTAAACACCAAGAATGAAAAGGTACAACAACTTCAAATAGTTTCAACCAAATAACAATGCAATAAGATTTGAAACAACTCACAAATCTATAAGCCCTGGGTTGAAAACTACCTAGATTTTCTATAAAATGCAAGGTTTTCATAAACCCTAGTTTTAAAACTATGCAAAATTAACTATGTATGCATGAAAAATGAATAATGAACTCAATCCCAATTAGATCTAGGGAATCAAACAACTTAGATCTAAAAGAGGAAGGATGTAAAATTGCAAGAAATGATGGGTTCACAAAAATGTTTAAGTGGAAAACAGTGATCTAGCCCAAAGAGTTAAACTAGGTCAAACCCCCTTCTACAAACATTAGGACATAAACCAAACTTGGCTACTACCCATGAAGGAGAGCCAAACTATAGGGATTATGTCCTTTTGTTGTATAAAGAATAATCAACCAAATCCAACCAAGATCAAGCAAGCAAGCTAGGGCAAATGACCAAACCCTAAATGACAAAGATCTACTAATAACTAACTATCGAAAATAGATATCAGAAAACCAAAAGTGTAGCAGAGATCAAGGAGCAAGTCAGAACTAGATCTAGAAGCAAAGGCACCAAATACCAGGGTGCTTAGGTGCCCTAGAACTTGATTAGGGTTTAGTATAATCTTGAGGTATCACTAGATTTGTACCTACAAGCTTTGTCTTCATCCTATATCTTGTCTTCAGAAACCTATTTCTCTAAACTGCACACAAGGAAAGAGGAAAAGGTTGTGTTGTATATAAGGGCTTGCCTTAGTCAAACCTTGTGTTGGTGTTTCCACCTCCACTACAATGATGATTAGATCTAAGAGTGCGTACCCTAGGAGGACAAAGGCTAGATCTACATTATATGATAGAAATATGAATGAAAATGTATGATTTACCACAAGAGGTAAAACCCTAGTTGATGGAGATAACTTAAGATCTTGCACCAACAAGGAGAGTGATGGAGAAGACTTAAAAATTCCTTCAAGGCCTGCAAACAAACTTCATAACATCCGGGTGAGTGCACAAGATAATGATGGGCCAAATACTACCCCATAGTGGCAATGTAAATTTGAAAAACTGACATAAGTAACTTCATGTCAAAAATTGAATGAGTTATCTACACAATCTAGAAATATAAGGTAGTAATAAAAGTTGTAACAAATTGTATGTAGTTTATAGACTACTACATTTTTTTGAATTTTTTTTAAAAAGTTTGGTGAAAATTGGATATTTCAACGTAGCACTACTAAAATTTTAAAAACATAAAAAAGTATGTGTCATTCCGGCCAACCTAAGTATGAGAAAAAGAAAATATTTTTCCTCAATGATTTAGATTTAAGTAAAGGACACATGAGCAGATTTGACACATATCTTTTAGAGCTTTTTAAGTAAATAAATAATTATTTATGAATTTGTTATCATGACTTTTTTAAAATATTTAAAATTAATTTTCCAACAAACCTAACTTGGTAAAAAATATATGAAAATAAAAAATTTTAATTTTTAATGTATACCCAATAAACCCTAGAATGTGATGCATCTTTTGGATTTAAAAAAGGATTAATATGTTGAAAGTTATGGATATTTTTCAATATGTATATCTATCAAGAAATCAGACATAGTGTATGTAGAAAATTATTAATAATTACCTATTAAATTATTATGAGTCATATATTATATTTTTAGAATCTTAATAGCTTCCTCTATAACCCTTTTCATTTGATTAAATTTAGTTACAAAAATGTTTGTCAGCTTCAAGGATGAAATTGTGGAAAAATTTAGGATAACACTAAATGGGTGGTTTTGCAAATTTCTTTGGCAAGTTTTGGGGCTCCCACTTGCCTAAATATGAGGTAATCCCAAGGAATTTTTGGAGGGAATCCATATTTGAGCTAGAAATATTAACACACTTTCCATCCAAATCTAAATATTAGTCTAAATGTTAGCATTTTTTCATCTAGCAAGTTTTTTCTCCATTGCCACTATTTGGCCCATCATGATCTCGCACTCACCCATCCACAAGTAGATAACACCTCCAAGCATGAAGAATACTTTATCATAGAAGATCAAAACATGTGAGCAAGCTCTAATTTTGCATTAGGCATCTTAGTGCAAAATGAATTGTAAAATTCCTTTATATATGTATTCCCACTCACAAATGATGAATAAAACCAAATAGGTCTAACATATACAAACTAGGGAGGTGTTCTAAGTAGACACCACAAGATAGGGGCTAAAGATCCCATTCGAGACCTGGACACTCTGGCACCCTAGGCCTTTAGCCCCATAGACTCCAAGGAGTGTCGAATGCCATGGGCTTAGTCCAGTCCTAAGTTTATCCTACCAGGTTTATTCATTGGGATCGAGATTTTATCATTTTATGTTCAAAAAGGTGTTAAAATAGGTCCTGATTTAAAAAGGTAACATTGTAGGTCCAACCAGGTGACAAACAAGGTGTAAAATGCTACTGTACACATTTTTGACGTAACTGTAATTTGAGTTTGTATAGGATTGAAGATTTTATTTTTGGCATGTTTTGGACTCTAGTGCCTAGCACAGATGTCCTCATGACATGCTGTCATCCGAGGCCAAGACCCTTTCCTTACTATCATAGGTTTCTCATTTCTATCTTATTCATTTCTATAACTATCTCATTTAGATTTTGTTTACAGTAGCTATTTTTCTCCATTATATTCATTTCTCCTTCATTCTCAATCACATGTTCAGGTTGTATTGCTTTGATTAGGACTCATAGTGGTTATGTAGTGATCTAGAGTAGATTAATTGGCATCTGACACCTTGGATAGCAGAGCCCAAGTGTAGTGTTTGTGATCAACTCCCTTGATCGAAGGTATCTGATTAAGGATTAGTTTTTTCCACACTATAGTTGTATTTAAAAATACCTTTAGAGGACCACCATATCTCTAGGAGACAAGTTCTCTTAGGTCAACACTAGGAAAAGACTAATCTTATGATAGTGCTAGGGTTCAAAGATACCAAGTAATGCATAAGTGCTTTAGAACGATTATGTAGATTTAGATTTATTTTAGATGCTCCAATTGAAGTGTTCCTAGGATGTTCCTGAACCTCAAATGCAAATAATATTCAAATATGCTTACAGATGTGAGGAGGTGTGAACTAAATGCCTTTAAATACAAGGGCATAGCAATAAATTTCATAAACATGTGTTAGTCATTTCAAAATGACTAAAGAAATAGATGAGAGTCAAGAAAATTTGAATTTGCATATTTAAAATTTTAGGGTTTAGATTCATAGATATGGGATTGACCCAAGAAAATGGAGTCGTAAAGTTCATTTAGGAAATAAATGTCTAATCAAGTGGGTGTAATAAATGTGAACAGTATGGGGGAATATGTAGGATTGGATAAGATATGGTTGGAATGTAGATATATGTACAAATATGAGTAGGTAAAGGTTTAAGAATGAGCCCCACTTCATACAAAGTTACATCATTTGTCAATATATAATTGAATTAAGACATTATCTCGAAATTAGCCCGAAACTAAATGGGAATTTGCATGGGCACATTTAAATTTCACCATTACACTTTGTAGAGAAGTCTAGAGACAAAGTGTGAATGAAATAAAAATAAAATTTATTGATCAAGGTCATTAGTTGATTGTAATTGAGCAAGACTTGTGTGATAGGGTATACATTGTGATGGTGGTGGTTTCAACTTATACAAGATTCCTTCCTTACTCAAACGACATGTTTTACTTACAAAGTGGGAGTGGTGGTCCACCTCTCACATCTACAAGTAAAAAATTTTACATTGTCTTGAGGATTGTCCTTGAGCAAGGCTTGTGTGATGGGATATGCATTGTGATGGTGGTGGTTGCATCTTGCACAAGCTTCTTTCCTTACTAAGATTGCATGCTTTCCTTTACAAAGTGGGAGTGGTGGTCCACCTCTCACATCTATAAGTACAATATTTTGCATTGTATTAAGGATTGTAATTGAGCAATACTTGTGTGATAGGATATGCATTGTGATGGTGGTGGTTGCAACTTGCACAAGATTCTTTCCTTACTAAGACCACATGTTTTCCCTTACAAAGTGGGAGTGGGGTCCACCTCTCACATCTACAAATACAAAATTCTACATTTAAAATTGTAAATGGACAAAACTTATATGATGGGTACACATCCTATGGTGATAATTACAACTTACACAAGATTCCTTCCTTGCTCACAGCAAGGCTTCCCCTTACAAAATAGGAATATGGTCCACCTCTCACATCCAAAAGCACAAAATTATTGTCTATCTTTTAAGATTGTAATTGAGCAAGATTTCTCACTCACACCACATGTGAATTTCCCTTACAAGGTGAGAGTGTCCTGATGCTTAATGCCACACAATCATGATACACTCAACTTTGGAGCACTTACCGATCAACTTTTTTTGAAAGAATACCTTTGATTTTTGAATAAACTTGTAATTTTTTCTACAATTGCTTATTTAGGGTGAGTAAAGGTGACCACAAAAATCTTATCTCGTCAATAAAATATACAACCTTGAATTTTATTCTTAGTGTTCATTTCAATCCAAAACCAATAAATTCAAATGTTGACATTGCACACAGTCTTTTATTTTCATTTAGGTTCCTATTGAATTGTTATCAGCCAAGTAAAGATTAAAATTTCCAGTAATAGAGAAATTGTCTGAAAAGGAAGGTGAGGAGTCTCCCCCTGCACAAGCTTGGAATATTATGGGCTATTGTGAGTGTTCACATCGCAGCCTATTCTTTAAAAAACATTAGAATAATTAATTATTTATGGGCCATCAGGAGTGTTCCCCATTAGTACATCATCTAAAATATTCAATTATTTGAGAAAATGTAATTATTTGAAATTTAATAGTAACTTAATAATTTTCTTTAAAATTATGACATTGAGTTATGATTGATATCAAACACTCACTTTATTTAAACATTAAATATCTCAATAGTCAAATAAGTGTTTATTTAAACATTAAATATCTCAATAGTAAAATAGTCCATTATTATTTGACATCTTATCCACACCAAAAAGGACAAATAGCTAACCTATTTACTTTTGACCATTAAACTTATAATATTTTCCAACCTACTCCACTTAAACACTATTTATATTTCATCATCAAAAGTTATTCTATACTTATTTAAAAAATAATGATAAGTCCTTTTCAAGAATCTTAATAGATTTATTCCACTTAAACATTATTTATATTTCATCATCAAAAGTTATTCTATACTTATTTAAACAAGAGCTGCAAAGCAGCCAAGTTTCTGCCAAAATGTTCATGAATAGTCTTTTTTTGTTTTAATTTGTTGTGTTTGTTTAGTTTTAGCAAGAATGTTGATAATATAATAACTTTATAATAATCTTGAAATTTGTGAATTTTTTGGTTTAAGTTAGAGTTGACAGTTTTGTAATATTTACAATGAATGTTGAAAATTGAAGAACTTTGAGATTCTACATTTAATAATTAGATTGGATAAAAT
Source organism: Cunninghamia lanceolata (assembly GCA_027924645.1). Lineage (NCBI taxonomy): Eukaryota > Viridiplantae > Streptophyta > Pinopsida > Cupressales > Cupressaceae > Cunninghamia > Cunninghamia lanceolata. The sequence goes on from BSBN01001034.1 coordinate 805,645, forward strand.
GGAAGTTGCAAAGTAAGTGATTTTTTATTATACCTGAAGATTTATGATTATACTTCAAGATTTATGGTGAACTTGACAAAATGGATTATTTGATTGATATAGCCTCCTAAGGCTAGAAATGGGCACCCTGGCAATTAAAACTTGGTTCTTGACGGTCTGACAAGAGGCAAATATAGAAGGTGATAAATGCACTAGCTTTCAACAGTTTGCACTTAAGCTACAATACAAAGAGTTGTTAGTGCTCTAAAAATCACTTAACATCATGAATACAAAGAGTTGGTAGTACTATAAAAATCACTTAACATCATTATTTTAAAGATTTGAAGTTATAGCTTATAGTGAGGGACAAGTGAAACCCTAAAATTAGTTATAACTAGCACTTGCACCAATAAGAGGATCATAGAATACCTTGTTTGGAATAGCAAACGAGTTTAGAAGATCTTCGAGCGTGAATGTTGTTTACAACATGAAATTCAGGTAATACGTTGATAGGAACCAAACAGTTTAGAAAATTTTCCACACATTCCAAGACAATGTACAGCCATGTCATTCACATATTAAATGATGAGACTACAAAATACAAATAGTTTTCTGCAACTCAAAATATGAAGATGACTCTGCAAAGAAGATATTAGAATGTGATAGTTGATAGCACGCGGCAAAAGCAATATCTATGCATTAATATATATTTTAAAATTTTGATGTATTAGTATATTATTATCATAGATTAAGGATATTATCTATGTAAATGATATATTATTATTATTATTATTAATTATTAAAGACATATATATAAATTTGGGATAAACTTATAAATTATATTTGTATTTAAATTCCTATTAGTATTAATATTGATTAGTAATAGGAATCTTATATAACTATAATATTTTTGTTATCTAATAATATTATCAATATTAATATTAATAGGAATTTAAATACATGTTTCTTAATATTTTTATTTTTATTCTAGTTATAATATATTATTTTAGTTATAATATATTTAAATCGGTTAATATGTGAGATGCTAAAAAAATTTTACTGCCTAATATTTTACCCATAAAGTCTCAAACTAGAAACTTAATAGTTTTAAGTATTATCATAGATTAAGGATATTATCTATCACAAAACTTTATAATATAAACCTTGATGATCCGCAATAATCGCCCTTATCGGGTGAAAGTTTTCTACCAAGAAAATTCATTTTTCAAATATGTTTTGTTAAAATATTTGCATCTATACAATAGCAATAGCTAAATATTTTTTAAATAAAAAAACTATTTCAGTTCTCATTGGTCAGAAAAAGAATTATTAATAACTAGTTAACAACAGGGCTCGCCTATAGTTTTCTTGGCATAGATTAGGGATTAAGGGAAATTTAATTAATTAATTAAAATTAATTAAATTTCATGTGAAGGGAGGACTTATGGAATTGATCACTGGTCAATTTTTCCTATCTATGCATTAATATATATTTTAAAATTTTGATGTATTAGTATATTATTATCATAGATTAATGATATTATCTATGTAAATGATATTATTATTATTAATTATTAAAGACATATATATAAATTTGGGATACACTTATAAATTATATTTGTATTTAAATTCCTATTAGTATTAATATTGATTAGTAATAGGAATCTTATATAACTATAATATTTTTATTGTGTAATAATATTATCAATATTAATATTAATAGGAATTTAAATACATGTTTCTTAATATTTTTATTTTTATTCTAGTTATAATATATTATTTTAGTTATAATATATTTAAATCAGTTAATAGGTGAGATGCTAAAAAAATTTACTGCCTAATATTTTACCCATAAAGTCTCAAACTAGAAACTTAATAGTTTTAAGTATTATCATAGATTAAGGATATTATCTATCACAAAACTTTATAATATAAACCTTGATGATCCGCAATAATCGCCCTGATCAGGTGAAAGTTTTCTGCCAATTAGATTGAAAAAAAATCATTTTTCAAATATGTTTTGTTAAAATATTTGCATCTATACAATAGCAATAGCTAAATATTTTTGAAATAGAAAAATTATTTCAGTTCTCATTGGTTGCAAAAAGAATTATTAATAACTAGTTAACAACAGGGCTTGCCTATAGTTTTCTTGGCAGAAACTAAAAATAATGATAAGTAGTTTTCAAAAATCTTAAACGATTTAATCCACCTAAACATTATTTATGTTTCATCATCAAAAATTATTCTATACTTATTTAAAAAATAATGATAAGTCCTTTTCAAGAATCTTAATAGATTTACTCCACTTAAACATTATTTATATTTCATCATGAAAGTTATTCTATACTTATTTAATAAATAATGATAAATCATTTTCAAGAATTTTAAAAGATTTTGAGAATCTTAATAGATTTACTCCACTTAAACATTATTTATATTTCATCATGAAAGTTATTCTAGACTTATTTTAATAAATAATGATAAATCATTTTCAAGAATTATAATTAATGTTGATGGGAAGCTTTTCATTTGATTAGAGAAAATTACATTCAATCCTGGCGTATTATTATCAATATAATAAAAATAAAAATAGAGAGTAGGGAGAAATCTTTGATCACTGTGCATGACAAGCGAAAAGGAAATACAAACTGGTCAACAATTTTCTGCCTAACATAACGTTTTCTAAATAAATTTTTAATCATAATCATCCTACGCACTTTTATCGCGAGTGGAATAAAATATTTAAAGCTTTGAAGAAGGGCAAAGCGTAGAAAAAGTAAATAGCGCCACAACAAGGAAATTAGTTGGAAATGGAATGGAAAGGAAAAAGTAAATAGCGCTTCATCTGCCGTCTACATCGACGCATTTTTTATTAATCTTAATTACGTTAGAGACAATTCTTTCACACGGTTTTCTATGCAAACACATAATCTACATGTATAGTCACTTGTCTTCCTCACCACCTCTGTCTGCATGGATTATTGTATGTTTTGGTATTAATTGTGTCATTCCACGCATGTCATTGACTATAGTGGATGGAGAATCATCATTATGTGGTTTTGGTTGTTATTTTAAATATAATTCGGATATGATTTAATTAATCAACTATTATATTATAATTACGATGAAGGCATTCCCTTTGTCAAAGAGATACTTTCCTTAAGGGATCTACGGTATGCTATCATCTATAGGCGTACAAGATGATTCAATCGGTGCCCACCATCTGATTTCGCAGCGTCTTTTTCTGTTTTCCTCTCTCTATTTTTTCCTTTTAGTTTTTTGCCAATTGGTTTCATCACGTTTTTCCAACAAAAGGGTTTTCATTAGTGTTCCTCCTTTTTAAAATTTTAATACCAAAAATGAAAACACTCCCCACACACACATCCCTCCATCGCAACATTCTTAAAATTTGAATCCCTCTCTCGACTCTCACCCACGAAATAGTATGCATAGTACATTGCTCCGCATTTTCAAAGATGGGCAACTGGGCCCCATCACATTTCTGGAATGTTCAAGATGGTCCAGCCTTGTTTTCTACCAAAGCTGACACTTTAGGTTTGTTAACGTCAAATAAAAGTGATCATGTACAATTTATTATTTTGTATGGGTTGTTCGGTAATTGTGTAGAAGGGTTATCCTTATATATTTATATACGTTCCATTTACTATAATTTTAATATATTTAATCTTTATATATATTTATTATTTAATTGTATTTATTTTACATACAAGAATAATATAATTATAATATAATTATTATATTTATTATATATTATATAATATAGAAGTAATATTTAATATTTACATATTTGTTTATTTATATATGTTCCATTTAATATAATCTTAATATATATAATATTTATTACTTAATTATATTTATTTTACATAGAAGAATAATATAATTATTATATTTATTGTATATTATATAATATAGAATAAATTATTAAATATAAAAGTAATATTTCATATTTACATATTTGTTTATTTATATATGTTCCATTTAATATAATCTTAATATATTTAATATTTATTATTCAATTATATTTATTTTACATATAAGATATAATATAATTATTATAGGGCACTTGACAGACCAAAGGGTGCCAATGTATTTTACCAAATTCATGCATTTCAACAAACTTTACAAATGAATATTCCAAATCTTATTCATGTTTGAACTTTAGGGTGATTGACCACTTCAATGTCTTCTCCACTGCAAACACCACTTGAGAAATGGCTCTCAAAACTCCTAGTGAAACCTTTCTTGGCTTTGATTTTCTTGTACATATCTATCAAATGAATAAACTTTACATAACAGAAAGTGGAACATAGAGAGAGAGAGAGAGAGGTGTGTAGAGAAATATAGGGAGAGGGAGGGAGAGAGAGGTAGAGAGAGAGAGGCTCTTTTAATTAGTCATTTTGTGCCAACAAATCAAAGATGACAAGTGTCCATAGGGAGTTACACTTAGGGTAGCACGTCATTTGCTTAAGGACCCAATAATTCACCTTTAAGACCTCTTCAACATACCCATTGCATGCTAAAGAGACATGATCTCATGGATTGCAATGATTGCATGATATGCATAAACTGAAGGTTTAATATCATTAGCAAGATTAATTGTCCCATAGTTAATTTTTCCACATTCTTTTCATTGTTGTAGATTATCTCTCAATAGACAATAGCCTTAAATATATGGCCCATTGACCAATTTGAAAGGTCCACAACTTAATAAACCCATTGGGGCTTGATAGCTATAAAGAGAGGTTTGCTTTGTGCTTATTTTTTGAACATTCACAAGGCATTCTAGACAATCATTTGCAAGAGTTATGTTGCCAAATTTACACCAAAATGTAATGTTTGAATAGAAATTTTGATTACTACTTCAATCCCACTGGTACAATGGATCAGTACCTAGAGAGTGAGACTAAGATATATATATATATATATAGAGAGAGAGAGAGAGAGAATTTGCCTAATCTTAATGGATTTCAAGATCCCTCTATTTTTCTTAGTAGCTATTTCAAATGTGAATTAATATTTAACATATTAATATTGTATTAAGTGGGACATATAAATAGATAAATATATGAATATTAAATTATATTTAATATATTAATATTGTATCATTGAAGTTAATGGAAGTGGCTAGAACTTAATCTTGTACTCTCTCCTTCCATTCTTATTTTTCCATCTACTTGATCCACATATAAAATATTTTATTCAATTATATTTACTTCATATATAAAATATATAATAATTATATTTATTTTTGTATACTATATAATTTTATATAATACAAATTATTATATATTTTTTTATATAATATTATATTGTAAAATCATTAAAATTTATTATATTTTTAATATTTTTTTTTACAATGCACCTGGTAAATTTTTTAACATGACCGGTGACACTGGTGCGACACGCCCTACAGCTCCACATGAATACTTTTGCCTAGAGCAATGAACCGGTGAGGCCACAATACGGGGGAACTTCATCCCCTAGAAAGCACACTTCAAACCCACGAGCTCATTGGCCCAGCGAAGGCATAAAGCCTATGAGCTCGTTGGCCCAGTGGGGGTTTGAACTCTAGTGGCCGCCACTACAACCGAGCGACTTAACCACCGAACCACGCCCTTATCGGCATATTTTTAATACTTATATATAGAATGTAATTATATATTTATTTTATTATAAAATGTGCATTGTAGTTATATTTATTATTATATATTTTAATCTATATAATATATTATTTAATATATATAAAATATACTACATAATTACTATATATAATATGTATTTTTAACATAACACTATTTAAATTAATCTATAAGAAATCTAACAACTTAACTGACTTTACGTGAGTTGAAAGAGAGAGGGGTTGTGGGGGGAGAGAGAGAGAGAGAGAGAGAGAGAGAGAGCAGAAAATAGAACGGGAGAGAGAGACTCGTCCAAATTATTATATATAAGTGTAGCACCCAAGTTAGTATATTCAAAGGTAGAATCTTACACATTGAGAGATAGATCTACTATTAGGTTGTGTCTTTCTAATTCAGTCTTGATGAATGTTTTAGTTCAAAACATTGCTAAGAGTTTACGAGATAAAATTATTGCATTATATAAAACTAAGTGTCTTGTAAATAAGTAATTTTTGAAAATAAATTTGTGTTCTTTAAAGATGCATGAAGGAGACTTTGTAACCAAACATTTAAATTCTTTTCATGTAGTAGTGAGTCAACTAACTTTCATAGATGTAAAATTGTTCATTATAGGATACCATCTTTCTCATTTGAAACCTATTTATCTAAAGGGGATCAATATCCTTTCTTTGTTCTATAGAACTGGGGATGTAGAAGTTGCTTTGCATTGTTTGGGTATAACACTCAATTATGTTGTACATCTACAAAAAATTGTAAAGAAAACAAGCATATCCTCAAAAGTTGGGTGAAAAAAACACATCAAAATGGTAAATTGATTAAGGTTGAAGATGTGTAGAATTTGAGAAAAGAAAGGCTTGTTGAAATGATTAATTCATGTTCCCCCAAATTGAAGAGGTTAGCAAAAACAAATATTAAAAATTATGGACATTATTTTGATTATATGGAGAAAATTTGTTTGCACAATCAACATGGGACTAATTGTAGGCTTGGATATTGTCAATTACAATCCAAGAGTTATTAGTTTGATTAGTTGCATGTTGCCAATTATAATCCTAGTGTTATTATTTTGATTAGTCATGCTAACCATGGTTTTCTTTTCCAAGCATTGAATGAAAGCCTAGATGATGTGTAGAAAATCAAATTTCATAAAAGAAACTATGAAATCCATCACAAGAAACCATTTTAGAAGGTAAAGCTCAAAGAAAGTATGTCTTCCAAAGTTTTTTCTATAGAAAACAAAGATATAAATTTTCATTTACCGCACCATGTTAAAGGATTGGTTGGATTTGGAGTTCCAAATCACCTTGTGGGTGGGTAGTGGAAGCTTAAAGAGTTTGAGCAAGGTCCACCATAGTTTTACTTTGAATATGTGTTTAGTATGTTGAAGGGTGTATGGGAAAACCATATCCTTTTTTATGTATGATGTTGAACTAAAATTTGTAGATTCACAGTACTTTTCAGTTTCAAGTCAAAAACATGGCTACATGCATAACCTTCAGGACTATGAATAATTATTTTCACATTTTACCTTTACCACCCATGACAATTGAAGAGAAATTTCTTAAAACATAAAATCATTGCCCATCATGGGATTACAAAACCAAGCTTATCTACATAAACATAGTGGAAAAAAGTGTTCAATTCTATGATAGACTTGGGCCTATAGTCAAGCATTCTAATGAAAAACCCTACATTAAAGATCAGGCTATGGTACTATTACAATGTAAAAAGTAGGGCTTAGTATGGGTTGGTCCAAATCATCTAGCTCCACTGGAGCCTCATTAAATGGTACTTTTACCATATATATATATATATATATATATATATATAGAGAGAGAGAGAGAGATGGGTATAGGGATAATTAAGAATTATATTTCATTTTGGGATTGTTGACTTCTCATGAGGGGTGTCAAAATTACCCCTTAGTTTTGTTGAAAAGACAAGTTGTTTATAGGATGGCAACATTTAATAAATATAACCCTTGGCATAGTGTTTTTCTATCATTTGGATTTTGTTGTAAGGATTTCTAGGCTTTTAGTTTAGGTCTAAGTATCAACATGCTACTAAAGTGTTAACACATGGGCTACAACATTAGTGGAGTTTCTCAATCTACTATAAGCTTATTTTGGAGGAATATATTAAGTTTTACTTTTGGTGGTGGGTTTCTTTCTCAAAAGGATTTTCCCAAGTATATATGTTATCTTATCTTCTCTATTTCCTTCACTTATTATTCTATGTTTAATTAAAGTTACATGTATTTTAGATCACCAAATTTTATTACAAAGATAAGGTCTATGCAATCCAAATATGCCATGATTCAATAATGACTATGTGGCATTGTAATGAATTACTAAAAATGGAACCAATTAATATATTAAATGTGAGCATCACTTATAACCTTTCTACATCTAAGACAATGTAGCTATATTAAATAAAGTTTAAAATTTTTTCTAAACTATTTTCGATGGATATTTTGCATTCACATAAAAAGAAAGTGTGACATCTCATACGTGATGTAATTAATTGATTCACTTCACTGATCATCTAATGGACATAGAATTTTTTAGCGTTTACATGAATTAGATGTTGCAATTTCAATTATGAGCCAATAGGAGAGCTAAATTAAACAAAATCATATGCTAGAACAATATCCTTAAAACTCTCATGTAAAGTGTTGTAAAATCAAGAATAAAAAATGCAAGGTATGCACTTTTCACCTTTACAATAATGAAACTAAATTAAAAGTGCCATAACTATCAATTTTTTACTAATACCCATGTCATTTCCCATTTAGGTTTATGCCTATTTTGAGGAAATAATTTGATATGTGTACATAATATTGACAAATGGCAGAATCTCGTGTAAAGTTGGGATCATTCCCCTAGCCTTTACTATCCCTATACACACATTCCTCAATTTAATTCCTAATCCTTATACACACATATTCTAATACATTGGTCTTATTCATATATTTATTAATATAAACATCTAAAATTTATTTTCTTTTACAGTCATAAATAAATACCTTAATAATGTAAATAAATAAACTACATGTGCCATGACTATAACTTCCATTTGGCACCATGAATAGATTAATAATAATTTATCAAAAATATTTTTTGAGACATGACAACTACTTCCATTTACAGTTTGAAGAGTATATACCTCACTTGATGTTGAGAATGGGAATAAAGCCCATAGAATGCTTCAAAAATCACAAGTCTTTTACATGTAGATGGACTGTGTAACACATCCCACTACATTCTATGTTATTTAAGCTCTCATTGTGATATCACATGTAATCCAAGCCTATCAATGAAACAAACCCTTGGAATTTAAAAAGAGCATCATTTAGCTTTCTATCAATCCCATCAACCAGGAACTCAACCTTGGCAAAGCTTTACTATGCACCTTTATGAGTTTCAACCAATCATAAACAACAACAAATAAGAAAATGAATTGGAAAATAAATCAGGGAACAAAACCTAATGAAATAGAATAGCAAAGTTTATCTCATTAACTCTTAGAAAAGTTTTGAACTAAAACATTCATGAAGACTAAATTAGAAAGACACAACCTAATAGTAAACCTAAAAATAATTATTCATATGAAGGGTATACATGTAGCCATGATTTCTACTTGAAACTAAAAAGTACTTTGAATCTATAAATTTTAGTTACCCTTTGGCATATTAAAAACTATTTAAAGTAAAAGTATGGTGGACCTTGCTCAAATTCTTTAATCTTCCACTACCAACCCACAAGGTGATCTAGAACTCCAAATCCAACCAATCTTTTACCATGTTGTGGTAAACAAAAAATTATATATTTATTTTCTACAGACAAACATTTATAATACATACTTTCTTTTAGCTTTATCTTCTACAATGGTTTCTTGTGATGGGTTTCATAATAATCCTTTTCTAGATCTAATTTCTTTTTTTATGAAATTTGATTTTCTGCAATCCTCTAGGGTTTCATCCCATTAACAAATGATCAATATTTTCAAGCATTCTATTAGAGTGAATTGTTGATGATTTCTACCATTTTGTTCACTCTAATAGTCTTTACTTTATCACCAATGGTTGTATAAAAGAAGCTAACACAAAATACACTAGCACCACAAACCTTTTCAAAATATGCCTCCACAACTCATCAATGATATAACTCCTTCCACATGTATAGAGTGTGTCATACCCATCCATAGTTTCCATATCATCCATTCATAAACATTCACAAAGATATTGGTTCATTAGAGCAAGATATTACAACCCATTGGGAAAGAATTTCAAATAGCTACTATCTATGGAATTTGCATCGCACATCTCTAGATCCATTGATAGACGCTGATGATGAAAAAATCTAGAACAATTATCAACATATAGAGGAAGAGTAAGAGAGAGAGGGGAAGACAAAGTGAGAATGAGAGGCAAAAAGATCTTGAGAGAGGTAAATAGATAGAAAGATAGAGAGGGATATAGGGATAGAGATATTTAGAGATAGAGATAGAGATAAGAAATATAGAGGAAGAGGGGGAGAGAGAGAGTCACTCTATTTTTTCTTTTATCTCTCTCTCTCTCTCTCTATTTTTGTAAATGTGCCATTTCATACCAAGCTCCACTTTTTACATTCTAAAATTACCATAGCCTAAGCTTTCATGTAGGGTTTTCCATTATAATTCTTAACCATAGCCCCAAGTCTATCACACATTCAAACACTTTTTCCCACTATGTTTATGCAATTAAGTTTAGTTTTGTAATCCCATGATGGGCAATGATTTTGTGTTTTCAAAAATATCTCAACAATACATATCACTACATTCTTTCAATTCTACTGATGGATGGACAACAACCATTCACCATCACCAAAACTGTATGCTCTCTTCTTAATAAATTACTTTTTACTTTTATCTACATGCTATCTTGGTGTACTCATTGTACACTAAGGTGTGATTGCTAGTTTATATATGTCTTATAATTAGCTATTCTCTCAACCACATTTGGCTATATTTAGGTATTTTAGGTTTCATCAAATGTTGTAATGGTGAAAAATGTTTGCACATGAAAATTTATTGTATTTATATTTTAGGTTGCATCAAATTTATTGATCTACAAGTACAAGAGTTTACATTGTCTTGAAGGTTGTAAGTGAGAAAGGCTTGTGTGATGGGATATGCATTATGATGGTAGTGGTTGCAACTTGCACAAGATTCTTTCCTTACTAAGACTGCATGCTTTCCCTTACAAAGTTGGAGGTCCACCTCTCACATCTACAAGCACAAGATTTTGCATTGTCTTGAGGTTTATAATTGATCAAGACTTGTGTGATGGGATATGCATTGTGATGGTGGTGGTTGCAACTTGTACAAGATTCTTTCCTTACTAAAATTACATGCTTTACCTTACAAAGTGGGAGGTCCACATCTCACATCTACAAGTACAAGATTTTGCATTGTCTTGAGGATTGTAATCCATCAAGGCTTGTGTGATGGGATATGCATTGTAGTGATGGTGGTTGCAACTTGAACAAGATTCTTTCCTTACGAAGACCACATGATTTCCCTTACAAAGTGTGAGTGGTGGTCCACCTCTCACAACTAAAAGTACATGTTTTTGATAACAGAGAAATTCTCAAAACTCAAAAGATCAGACTATTCTACTTAAAGCTTTCTCCTATCAAATTATTATGCTTAATGCAAATAGTGCTGCAACAAAGAAATTGATTGGAATAACATGCGAAAGAAAGTCCAAAAGATTCAAAGAAAGCCAAAGAGTATGAAATGGGACAGCTTTGAAAATTTTGATAATTGTGTGTGTGCTTCTACACTTCTTCTGCCATCCACATTGACTCATTTATGTTAATGTCAATGGATTGGATTGGTACAGAAGTAGCCCACCAATGGCAATGCCATTATTGTATGTTTTGTTATTAATTTGGTCATTCCACATATGTTATTGACCATAGCGGATGGAGAATTAGGTAACTTAATATCTTGGACGTAGGTCAAGGGGAAATGGGTATGGATATGCATAGGTGTCATTCACAAAATGTTTCAAATGACTTACACCAAACAAGAGGATCCTTACATCAAACAGGAGGATCCCAATAGTGGAGCATAGTGTATATCAAAATATTAATCATGTTAACCCTCTCATGACTTAAATAAGCATGATCATGTGGTCTAAAATTGGTTGTTATTTTAAATATAATTTAGATATCAATTTAATCAATCAACTATTATAATATAGTTTATACATGTCTCATGGTTAGCTATTCTCTTAAACACATTTGGCTATTCTAAGGTAATTTAGGTTGCATCAAATGTTGTAATGGTGAAAAGTGTATACCTACACTTGTCCATTTTGTTTAGAATTTATTTTGACAAGGTTGTCCCTAATACAATTAATAGTGTACAAGTGGCAAGTTTTAGTGTAAAAGTCGGTAAACAACTTGAGCTTAACTTGATGGGTAAATGCAAAGAGATGGGGGACCAAAAAGTTGCCACCATCTCCAAAATTAAAGCAAAATGCAATCCCTCTCTCTAACACCGCCAAGACCAGCTGCTTTGCATAAATGAAAAAAAAAACCCATTTCTCCTCACTCAGCCGCAACCATTGCAAGCTTAGCAGCAAAGAAAACAAGTAAAAGTGTGATCGCATTAAAGAAAAGGCTATTCAATCAATTGTAATAGAGAAAACAACAAATTCACAATGCCACCTCACCACCAAAGACCTTGTCATGCAAATTTGGAGGCTCTAGCATAGGAAGAAGCTAGCATTTGATTGATTTTGTTAGTTTGAGAACAATTTTTGAGTTCTGCAATGTTCGATTTGTTTTTATATTGCATTTATAGTTATTGGGGTAATCAAGAACACCACCTAGGGTTAATAGAAGAAAACAAGAAACATCTTCAAACTATTATTCAAACCCTAAACAATCCAAGTGGAACCACTGATCGTAGGAGGGCACTTGCAAAATCACTAGAGGAGATTGTTTCCCACATGGATTCAGTGACAAAACAAATCACCGAATTCCAAGACTATAGGGAGAGGTGTCAACAATATTATGCTGACAAGTTGTCATATGAATAAGTCAAGAATGAAAAAATTACAAAGTCTTATTATGTGCACACTTTATTAATCCCAAAACTGGCCAAAGATTAGAAGAAAGTTGCAAACAATTTCCTATACATTGGTGTAGGAATGAAGAAATATCCTAAAACTTTTGGGATAGATGGTACATGGTCTTCAATGAGCGTCCATGCAATAATGATGAGGTACCATAATATTTCTTGAGGAAACTCTATTGTGAGTTCGTCCTCAACAAGATTTTGAATTATTTTGACATTCATGAGTTCTAGGGTAGAGGTGGTGGATCTACCCAAGATAGACCCGGGGCTCAGTGAGACCAAAACCGTATGCTTGTACCCCGAGCAAGGCTAGAATGTAAGTTACTCCCTTTGGCTTTGAAGGAGAGTGTTGAGGTGGAGACATTACATTCATTGACTACTCTCACCCAAACTCTATCATAGTATGCCAATGATCTTACCTAGGCTGATGAGGGTGAGAGTAGTAGGCGTCATGTGTCCCCACATTTGTGCAGTTCATGTGGGAACCTATGTGATTATGGGATGCAGGAGGCACAACAAGACTCGGTAGGATGCTGCGATGTAGGGGCAAGATGCTGCGACACAGGGGAAGGACATATTGGATGAACTTACTCTCAGTGATAATCTCTTACAACATACATTTGGTATTGACTCTTAGGTAATTTGTTACAAGTTTCATCTTGATTTAGGGGTCAGTGCAAGAAGTTGAGTCCACTTTTTGGCTAAAAAGTGGAAGTGTTTTCCCCGTTTTTTAGAATTTGTCACATTTGACCTTAAAATTTGAAGCACTTAGAGATGGAATCTTTTAAAAAGTCAATAAATATAAAATGTTGTACTCGGAGTCTAGTTTTGAAATATGTAATTTTTTTCAATACCCAGATGATACAAATTGATTTTCAATAGGTATTTCTAAAAACCACTATTTAAAAGTCACTTTTTTAACCATACCATGCATGTGTACGACCAACATAATTTGACCTAAATAAAATTATTTTTCAAAATACTTTTGAGAAAAGATGTGTAGTACAGTGAAGTTTGATGAGGATATTTTTTTATAATTTTTTTCCAAATAATTTTTTATTTATTAATTTTTTATTAGGCCTAATTGCTACTTTTGAAAACCCCTTGTGTATGGCCAACATAATTTGAGCAAAAAAAATCATAAAATTAAAAAAAAAAATCATTGTGTAAAGAATGATGTGTAGATTGATGACATATAATTTTATTTTTTTTTAAATTTAAAAATTAAAAGTTATTAAAAAAATACAAACACCTGTCATTTCAAGTTTTTGGACTAGTTTGCTCATAAATTAAATAATAAATAGAAGAACATGTCCAATAACAAAAAGAATTACATATTTGAAAACTAGACAATGTCATCTGTAATAGGTTTTCATTTCGTAAAAAAATTTAGAAAAAAAGGTCCTTGGCCATATAGGTAAACTCAGTGTTTCTACTTGTTCTGTACTTAGAAAAAAACTTGCAGGTCCAAAGCTCAAGGTCGGTCAACCATGCCTACCCCGAGCCTAAAACCCAAGCAAAGGGAGGGGAAAAGGCGGGCGGAGATTTCTAATTTCAAATAACAGGTACCCGTTATGTGTTTAATAACGGGTACCCATTTCGATTATACCTGTTATTTCCCATATTAGGGAAAAATGTACTATTATTGTATCCCTGCAACTTGCAAGTCTGATCAGTACAACGTGACAGTGAGAATTTCTGTATTTTTTACTTACAAGTGTTTTGTGGAATCTCTTGACAGGTCATATTCTATTCAGATTTTGAAAGGAATCAATCATATGAACAATTCTGAAGTGAAATCAAGTGCATGAGCTATTTTCAAGAGAAATAAAGAAAGAAGGTTTTTGTTTTTACATCAACCTTTTACTTCAAAATCTATGGAACAAAGGATCTACATCTAATTCTACTTCAAAATTTCAAATAAGGACATCAATTATGAAATTGGATTAAGTATCAATTGTTATTTTTTCAAGAGGGTTTGGTAATCATGGGATCAAATCAACGTCAAAGAAAAAAACAAAGGATGGTAATGACACCTCAAGAAATTGAAGCAAATAGAGAGAAGGAAGCAAAAAGGCAAAGAGATAGAAGAGTAAGGATTCAAGAGATGAAGAATATTGAAGCATCTAGTTCCATGAGTATTGAAGAGAAAAACACTCAAGAGAGTATAAATGATGGGATGAATGTAGATGATGCAAATGTGGAAATGGTGAATTTGGAAAAAAATGTGTCTATAGAAACAAATGCATGTATGTCTTCAAACCCAACTTTCGAAGATATATGGAAAATGTAACTTTACAAACAAATCTAGGTATGTCTTCAGAGCCAGCTTTCAATGATATGGAAAACACGACTATAGAAACAAATCCAGGTGTGTCTTTGGAGCTAACTTTCAATTATATAGAAAACATGACTATAGAAACAAATCCAGGTGTGTCTTCAGAGCCAACTTTCAATGATATGGAAAACACAACTATAGAAACAAATCCAGGTATGTCTTCAAACCCACCTATTGATGATATGAATGAGAATGATATCCCTTTTAGGAGTGAAAATGAAAATGTTTTATTTGAGATTGAAAGAAATGTCTTAGATAATCTTCCTGGTAAGATTTCTTGGAGGCAAATGAGAACTCATGCAAATAGATTATATAAAAAAAAATTTATAGAAAAAGTCTTGGATTTCAATGTCAACTTATGATGCAATTGATGAAGATGTGGAAATTGTGAAAAGTAATGAAAAAGTTAGGCATCTTTGTAAAACCTAAAAAAAAAGATGAATCAATGAAACAAGTTTTATCTAGTATTGCTAATGCTATTGATTCTATTGGTAAAAAGAGTCGATCTAAAGATAGCAATGTAGCACGAAGAGCTATAACAACTGCTTTAGTTAGTAAATCATCTTCTAATAAAAGAATGATAAGTAAGACAAGTGAAATTCTAAAGATAAATCCTAAAACTTTGAGAAGAGCAGCAAAGAGAAGAGAATATATTGAAAAAGATCTAATTAACCAATGTTGGAGTTTTAGTGGTAGACTCCCAAGGTATGACATGAAATTAAATAGTGAAATCAAATCTTTAATTGAAAAATATTGGCATGATAATACAAGGGTATCATCTAATGTTAGAGATGTTTTAAAATTACGAGTGGGGTCTAAAATTCATGATCCTCATCCAAAACATCTATTAGACATGACTCAAACTGAATTATATAAAAAATTCTTAGATGATTTAGTGTTAGAAC
This sequence comes from Cunninghamia lanceolata, assembly GCA_027924645.1. Taxonomy (NCBI): domain Eukaryota; kingdom Viridiplantae; phylum Streptophyta; class Pinopsida; order Cupressales; family Cupressaceae; genus Cunninghamia; species Cunninghamia lanceolata. The sequence goes on from BSBN01001034.1 coordinate 821,658, forward strand.
CATTTAATATTACCATAAGCCAAAGATCTTTTGAGAAATGTAAACCTTGGTATGTGAAAATTAATAAATAGCGAATCTCTTGTTGTTGTAAAACTCATGTGCAATTTCGTTATTATTATGATATTTTTCGATATATACATTCTACTTTGCATACTGACGAAATTATGCAGGAATGTGGTATTAATATGACACCTCAAACAATTAAGGAGTTTGTAGCAGGTTTGTTTTGTGAAACATCTACTGGATACTTATTTTATTCAAAAGCATGTATTTCTGGACAATGCAATAGATGTGGCAACTTTTCATTGTTAGGAGAATGTAGGCATGAAAATATTTCACATGAATTTGGACAACAATTAGTGGATGTGAAAATATTCAAGAATGTTGAATATTCTTTAAAGGATGGAAGAATTGGAAAGCGTTGTGAGTTAGTCACTGAAAAAATTTGTGTGCATGCATTCATCAAAGATTTTAAGGATAATATTGTATCCAAATATGTCAAACACTCCTAATATGCTCGGTGGCTTGATGGACAATTCTGTTCATGTAAAAACACCTTTCCAATTGGAACTATCCTATCAGTGGTTGACTTTGCAGAAAACTATACTCTTGCTCCATAAGAGGAAATTCAATCTCAGTATTATAATTCAGTGCAAGTGGCCATATTTGTTCATATTGTATATAGACATGCAGATGATAGTACAGAAGATAATAGAAAAATTTTGAGGGAGTATCATTTCTATTTGAGTGATAACCGGTTACACTCTTCAGAGTTTGTGCAATATTATTTCATAAAATTTTATGAAAGTTTAAAAGAAAGAGAAATCCAGATGGCACAACATTTCATATGGTCAGATAATTGTACAGGGCAATTCAAAAATGCAAGAATATTTTATTGGCTATGTAAGGCTCACAAAGAAATCAATATCCAACATATGTGGAGTTTTTTTGAAGCTGGACATGGTAAAGGAGAACATGATGGAGCTGGAGCATGTGTGAAAAGAGCTCTTGCTAGAGAGCAACTAAAATTTGAGGATACAACCAAATTTAGAGATGCACGTGCAATTGTGGATTGGTGTAATGAAAAATTATCTACAAGATCAAGTCAGAACTCTACAATTCGATGATTCTTTTGGTTAGTTGAAGAAGAGAATATTCCTATTCGACTTGATTGTGAGACAATAACTGGATCAACAAAATAGCATTCATTTAAGAGTTCAAATGCAAGCACATGGACTATATGGACTAGGGAGCTTGCATGTTTTTGTCAATTTTGTATTACAGGTGATTGGGGAGCATGTGAAAATATAGAATGGGTTGAAGAATGGAAACAAAGATCCTTGACACCTATAGAAACACAAGATCAACTTGAAACAACAATTGAAGATGATAATCAAATGTTTGCATCAGATGACTATGATTGTGTTTCAGACCTTGTACAAGAAGGTACTTTTGTTTTCAATTTTTTTAATTGTCATTTTTTTGTACATCTATATATAATTAATTATATATGTATGCATGAACAAATTTATGTGATTTAGATACATGTCACACTTTATTGAATTACATAATTTTTTTGTAGGACATGTGTATGCTGTTGTTGCACCTGAGGGCAATGAAGAGGAAACTGAGTATTGGTTGGCTCGATGTGTTGAGACAACAAAAGTTGTTACATCTTAGAGTAGATGATGATAACATGGAGTATCCAATAGGTTCTATGGTTGTTGTTGGCACTTGGCTATGAAAATATCTAATAAGAAGGAATGGTTTGCCTGCATTTGAAGATTATGAAACACATAAGAAGATCATACACTACTCACATTTGGTTGTGGCAACAAATATAAAACTAGTCAGATATCAAGGCAAACCTTCTAATAAACAGTTATGGACAATTTTGATGGAAGAACACGAGTCAATTATAGATGCATTACAAAAAAATGAGGATGCAGATGGTACAATGGAATAAATTTCCAGGTATGTAAACCATACTCTTACATCCCCTAAATTCTTTCATTCTCATTTCAGCTTCTATGTTATTCCCCTTGTCTTAAATTTTGTATCGACTCATGTAAATATATAGTTAATTTACTTGTACATTTGAACATTAGTCAAATTTGCATGATTGTTAATAGAAGTTTTCACCATACAAGTATGTGAGGTCAATTTTGTAGTCTTCAACTACAAGTGAACAGAAATTAGGTAATTGTATATACTTACATTATGGCTTTCACATTCAACATGTTATCTAGAACTACATAATGCATCAATGTTTTGTCTTTTTGGTATATAAATTCTTTCATTCTCATTTCAGCTTCTATATTATTCCCCTTGTCTTAAATTTTGTATCGACTCATGTAAATATATAGTTAATTTACTTGTACATTTGAACATTACTTTTTGCAGGTGTACCCTAGACAAGTAGTCAAATTTGCATGATTGTCAATAGAAGTTTTCACCATACAAGTATGTGAGGTCAATTTTGTAGTCTTCAACTACAAGTGAACAGAAATTAGGTAATTGTATATACTTACATTATGGCTTTCACATTCAACATGTTATCTAGAACTACATAATGCATCAATGTTTTGTCTTTTTGGTATATAAATTCTTTCATTCTCATTTCAGCTTCTATATTATTCCCCTTGTCTTAAATTTTGTATCGACTCATGTAAATATATAGTTAATTTACTTGTACATTTGAACATTACTTTTTGCAGGTGTACCCTAGACAAGTAGTCAAATTTGCATGATTGTCAATAGAAGTTTTCACCATACAAGTATGTGAGGTCAATTTTGTAGTCTTCAACTAAAAGTGAACGCAAATTAGGTAATTACATATATATACTCAAATATTTATCATCCATCCTCTAAAGACACCCACTTGTACATCCCCTTAATTCATCCTCTTAGCTCCCCTTAAGCCATCCTCTTACATCCCCTTAAGCCATCAAGTTTTATCTTATACTTTGTAAATTGACTCGTGTACATCTCTCCAAGTGAGCTATCATCTTTTGTATCCCCTTAAGACATCCTCTTCTAGCTCCCCTTTTACTTGATCCTCTTATACATCCCCTAAATCCATCCTCTTATGTATCCCCTTAAGACATCCTCTTAGCTCCCCTTAATCCATCATCTTACATCCTCTTTTGTGTTATTTAGTTACATATTGCATTAATATTTTGTGTTTTTGGTACATATTCTTTCATTCTCATTTACATTCATTATTTCTTGCAGGTGTATCCTACAAGTAGATTTTTCCATGATTGCCACTACAAGATTTCATCATAATGTAAATGGTAGATCAATTTTGTAGTCATGTCAAACTAATAACATGGACCTATAAGCTAATTGGATAGATATACTCATATGTTTAATAATGGACCTATTTTTTGTTTTCAGACTCTTTTTATGATCTATGCATTTAATTTTCACGAATTGAATATTATTTTATGATTGCCACAAATAATATTAGTGTAGAGGTTCAATAAGTATATAGTTTGTATTTTTCCTATCATTTTTGTACCCACTTTAGCTATGTTTTGAGATGTGTTGATTTAGCATTTATTTTATATTATTTAAATGCACAAAAGTTGAAAAGTAGTGTCATGATAGTTAAAGGGAAATAGTCCTAGGATAGTTTGCATACTTGAAACATGGTTTAATATCACCTCTATGAATGCCATGGTCCTCCTCTATATCCTTCAATCATTGTCTTGAATAGTCTAATGCTATCACTAATAAATATGGGACCGTGCTATCATATTACCTAGGTGTAGTCATTGGTGTTGTAGAGTTATTTACGACTGCTAATGTAATAATGAGGGTTATCATGCATAGGTAAGGTATTAAATAGTCATTATTTCAAACTAAATGACTACCATAAAGGTTACTCATTGTCATAGCAAATAGAAGATTATTGTCATGCATGAAGATTATTGCCATGTATCTAATCTAGACTATCATAAATCATTGAGATGTTCTCATAAGAGCAATTCAAATCTAAAAATCAGTCATAATGAGGTTATATCATCTAAGTCCATTGCAAAAATCCATATGACAATAATAAAACAAATTTAGGATAGTCATGAAACAAATAGGACACTCATGAAACAATAAAGTAATCATGTTAGTCAAGAGGTTTTCACAGTGATTGATGATCTGATATCATTCTAAATGGTCATTTGCTAGAGTTAGATAGACATGTATTTATGGCAACAAGTGGCCTTCATGAAATTCATAAGAGGCTACCAAACCAATTATAGGATTGTCCTAATGAAACAAGAGAGGACTATAAAATGCCTAAGTGGTCATCCAAACACCTATATGATTGTCATAACAATCCCTTTAATAGCCACTTGCCTTCATGACCAATCAAAAATGTTACTAAGAACTTGAATATAATCCCTAATACCCACTCAATAGAACTACTAAGAGAATGGCCAATCAAACCAAGACAAGAATCTACATATAGCAAAAGGAATCTCAAAAATCTAATAATTCCCTAGCACTAGAAACATTATAAGTAATCATTATAAGCCCGCTTAATGTACCAACATTGTCAACCAATAAGGTATAAAAGAGAAGATCTCAAGAGAATGTATAAATACAAGAGGAGATCACTTGGAGAAGGCTACTAAAGCTAAACACATGAAACTGGAAGTTCTGGAAAGAGCGGAAAATGGATTGTCAAAAATAGGAAAAATGAAGGGGCCTTGATAAGGTATATATACTATCTATTCAAAAATTGGAAAAAATTATCTACACATTAGATAAATTCACATGTACATATGAGAATCCATCAAAGCATAATTGAAAGTGGATTTTTGTAAGATGTATTAATTGCAAGTGCTAAGTTTCTGATCACCACAACCCTCACTTGAGAAATTATGCTACTTCTTGAATAATTTCAAATTGTTCATGATAAATTTTTTTGTAGCTTATATTGTGTGGATAAGATTTGAATTTCCTTCTAGTTTCTTCTTTAAAAGAGTTTGTTTCTCTACAAGAATTGAATGCTACTTAAATTGAATAATTTCAAATTGTGATAAATTTTCTTGTGGCTTATATTGTGTGGATAAGATTTGAATTTCCTTCTAGTTTCTTCTTTAAAAGAGTTAGTTTCTCTACAAGAATTGAATACTACTTCTTGAATAATTTCAAATTGTGATAAATTTTTTTTGTAACTTATATTGTGTGGATAAGATTCAAATGATTTTCCTTCTAGTTTCTTCTTTAAAAGAGTTAGTTTCTCTACAAGAATTGAATGCTACTTCTTGAATAATTTCAAATTGTGATAAATTTTTTTGTAGCTTATATTGTGTGGATAAGATTCAAATGAATTTCCTTCTAGTTTCTTCTTTAAAAGAGTTAGTTTCTCTACAAGAATTGCATGCTACTTCTTGAATAATTTCAAATTGTGATAATTTTTTTTTGTAGCTTATATTGTGTGGATAAGATTTGAATTTTCTTCTAGTTTCTTCTTTAAAAGAGTTAGTTTCTCTACAAGAATTGAATACTGCCAAAGTGAGTCTAACATCCTTATCATTTTATCATGATTTTGTAGGTTTATCCTAGGTAAATTACCTTGTTATAAAGTGCCCTAAATTTATCTATTAGATAATTGTAACACCATTTACCTATCTATTCCACTATGTAAATTAACTTAATTTAGGTTTGTGAGGAAATTAATAGATTGTTCACTATTTCAAGAAGAACTATTGAACCATAATGCATAATCACTTCTTAAAAATTAAAAAATGTAGTAGAGAGAAATCTTCTAACATGTCTCAATTAAATAATTTATAATCTAGAAGTGAACAATGAAGCATATTTAACATATTATCTTTAACATATTATCTAGCATACTAAAATGCATTCAAGCATATATACTCAATAATATATACATGTAGATCTATCTAGATAAGTCCATGGAATACTATAAAATATAGGTAGGACCCATGAAATGTGTACTTTAAAACATCTACTCATCATTAGCATATAAATAAGTACAAATCACAGTTCATGAAATACTGAAATATATCTAGAAGTACATGTAATACCAAGTTCGACATATATAGTCAAAGTCCTGGCACGACATATATAAAAAATAATGTGCACATCATACAGTTCAGTCTATGAAATAAAACTCTATGTCAAGGATGATCATCACTCAAGTTCAAATTTGAAAGAGGCCTCTTTCTTCCTCATGAAATAGATGGATCTACCTCATGATGTACACAAGAGAAAGAAACTTGCAATCAGTTTTAAAATTTTTAAAAATGACATGAAATTAAATATTTAAATGTAGGCTTTAAAGTGTGCATTTAAATTACCGTGCAATCATGCTCATGTACTCCCACATTTTGTTGTGCAAGTGGTATAATTGTTTCATCTTCTTAACCAAAAGTTTGACTTGCTAATTGCTAGAATTTCAAATAAAGCAAGTTTGAAATAAGTTAGAATTTATTTAGCATATAAAGACCTAGAAATTGCACATAGCAAATTTAGTAAAGTCTAGGACCTCAAAATGTGTAGATGGCTCATGAATTTGTCCCTGACTAGCAACTTGACCAATAGTCTCACTCCTATCATCCTGCACTTACATATATATGGGTGCGTATATAAATTTATATAAACTCAAAAAAGAAACTTAGTATAAATTTAGTACAATTTTTTAAAACACACACCAGGGAATACTCAGGCATAATAGCTGACGATGGAGGATCAGTGGAAGAAACACCTGAGCCATGTGGTCGGTCAGACATGGGAACTGCCACATGACCTAAGCCTCGCTGCAATAGTAGTGTTTCACATACATGTACACATAGTTATTTATTTATTTATACACTTGTTAATTTAAAATATAATATTGATAAGTTTCAAGAAGAAAATTTAAACTAGAATTAGATACATATGGTTTTAGGGTTAAGATATATTGGTTTACCCCATAAGGTGTGCCAATCTCTATAGCTGTCGATGTAAAAATCAATGTATCAAATCGTGATGTGGCCCTAGAGCGACTTGAGATTTGTACAACAAATAGTTCACAATTATATATTAATTCATTAAATTATTTATATAAATTTTGATCTACGTTCAAATTATGCACTTGAAATATTTAATAAAATATGGTCAATGTACCTGTGTAGGATTATCATCCGAATATAGTAGATCCAAGTATGACTCCACTCCTGCTGTAGCTACATCTGATGTGGATGTAGGAGCAGGACCATAACACGGTTGATTACAATTTGTACACAAATGTGCCCCTGACATGCATGAGGCTCTATGATGAGATGCATCAACTCCTCCATGATGCTCTCCACCACTGAATTCAGCTGCCATGTGGGTAGCTTGTTCAGTGAGATTACCTGAGAGTCTACTCAATGCTCCTAATGTCGACAAAACTGCATGCTGCTGAATAGGTGTAGGAATTGTGGGCAAAACAGGAGCAACCATAGGAACAGGAGGAATAGGTCAATTGGGGTCAACTCGTACCCCTGGTCCATGTTGTGGCATGCCATGACCAACACCCTGAAATTCTCTCATATCAAAATAATTGGGGTTTTGACCCAATTGAAACTCCACCCATAATTTTCTCAAAAAATATAGTGCTACCTCACAATTAGCATGTGGTGGGTGATCAAACACCATCCACCACCGATCCCAAAAATGTCTCAAAATCCCCTCATGCGTACACCACTTAATTGATATTCTTTTTTTTGTTGCAGCTATAGGTTGATTAGTTTTTGGGTGACGAAAAAATGGGGCTAATGTTTGTTTTGTTATGTGGAGGTCATGGATGTCTTTATATGAAATACCATCCACATAGAATTGCCTCCTCTCCTCCTGCCAAAGCTGAACTCTATTTAGGTTTACATCGATAAACCTAACAGAATCAATAATGGTTTGCATCAAAGATGCAAATCGAACCACATGAGGAGGCATCAAGTGAGGTTGATTATTAATCAAATTAATGTTCTCCTCAATTGCATTAATATTTTCATTAATGTTTTGCTGCAATTGGGCCTCATGAAATGGAGGGGGTGGGGGGTTTTGAGGTAGAGGGGATGAGGGGTTTTGAGGTGGAGGGAGTGGGGGGTTTTGAGGTGGATCACGGGGTGGGGGGTTTTCATAAAGAATGTCATCTATTAAAAATTCATCTAGACTCTGGTCATCCATTAGATGTCTCCTGCAAATTTCCAAATATGTATTCATATAAAAAACTTACAAATGTATAATTTCACAAATATATACATATTAAAACTTACAAATAAATATCTATAAATTTAAACTTAATCTAATATATCTATAAATGATTTAGTTTAAAACATCCATAAATTTAGAGAGCAAGTAATACTTGAAAATTAAACATGCACAAGTTTAGATCATATAATATGATCAAATGATGATGCCTCATACCAATGTCTCCTTAAATTAATCCAACATTTCCCTAAAATATTATATTCTCCTTCCTACTTCATTCCTCTTTAACCATTTTTTAGAGGGTTTTTGAACTATAGAATTGGTATTTATAGATAAAATATGGAATAATTAGAAAAAATCTCACAAATTACCAAGAGAAAGTTATGCAAAAAATCACAAGATGAAGCTATGTCTAAATTTTTAGATCATTTTCACATAGTGGACAAGGTTGCAGGTTCTAGGTCCTAGTCATACACCAAGGTACTAGGAGAGGGCCATGTGACACCCAAGGTGTCACTCTACCTAACAACCTTGTCCTATCATCATTTTTCTCAAAATTATAATGGAAACATTTTGACACCTTATATGGTCCAAATTTAAAAGTGCATGATAGCCCATGCCAAGTGTTTTCTTCCCATTTCTCTATTATCCTACTTCTAGCTTCTAAGTTAAGCTCAATTGTGACATATTTTACTATTTTGCACCATCTTCTACTTTTTGTAAAGTGATTGGTTTCTAGATAGAGAAGGTATTAGTAAACTATTCTAAACACACGCAAAAATTTATTAGTTAATGTTTATTTTGAGTCCATTTGTAGTGGTAACCATCTCCTACAAGTGCATGTAAACCCTTGTATTTATAGTTTACTTTTTCCTAATCCGGTGTCAATTTCTATTTCCATTGTCTTGTTTGTTTAACTATCATTGATTATTTCCTCTGATCATTTATCACATTAAATCTAACCCTTTGAACATTTATCACATTATTTGGACTTCTATTTTTGTATGAAAATATATAAAATAGGCCTCCTTCTCCCCATTTGAACATAGAAAAATTGTGAAGTTTCCACTTGATTTCTATTTTGGAGCCATCTTTCTTGAATAAGTGTAGGAATGTTAGTGTTTACTATATTTGTTGGTTTTAACTCCATTATTCCTCTATTATACATTTTATCTTCCCTTTTCAAACCCACATTCCTTTTGGACTTACCTCTTTCTAAACCATTTTCTTTCCTCAAATTTTCATTTTAGATTCTCATTTCTACTTTATTTTTCATCAAGTATCTTTCATATTATTTCTTTTCTTCTCCCATATTAGTCCTCTCTATATCCATATTACTCCCCTTTACTTTTTTTCATTGAGTCTTATTTTTCCATCTCCTAAATTCCCTCTTTCTCCTTCAAACCTTGGTTTAAACCTAGCTTTAGTTTTTCATACCAATGTCTCCTTAAATGAATCCAACATTTCCCTAAAATATTATATTCTCTTATATTCTCCTTCCTACTTCAAATGTCCTCTTTAACCATTTTTTAGAGGGTTTTTGAACTATAGAATTGGTATTTATAGAAAAAATATGGAATAATAAGAAAAAATTTCTCACAAATTACCAAGAGGAAGTTATGCAAAAAATCACAAGATGAAGCTATGTCTAAATTTTTAGATCATTTTCACATAGTGGACAAGGTTGCCTTCTAGGTCCTAGTCATACACCAAGGTACTAGGAGAGGGCCATGTGACACCCAAGGTGTCACTCTACCTAACAACCTTGTCCTATCATCATTTTTCTCAAAATTATAATATAAACATTTTGACACCTTATATAGTCCAAATTTAAAAGTGCATGATAGCCCATGCCAAGTGTATTCTTCCCATTTCTCTATTAATCCTACTTCTAGCTTCTAAGTTAAGCTCAATTGTGACATATTTTACTATTTTGCAGCATCTTCTACTTTTTGTCTTGATTGGTTTCTAGATAGAGAAGTTATTAGTAAACTATTCTAAACACACCCAAAAATTTATTAGTTAATGTTTATTTTGAGTCTATTTGTAGTGGTAACCATCTCCTACAAGTGCATCTAAACCCTTGTATTTATAGTTTACTTTTTCCTAATCCAGTGTCAATTTCTATTTCCATTATCTTGTTTGTTTAACTATCATTGATTATTTCCTTTGATCATTTATCACATTATTTGTCACAATTTAAAAGTGCATGATAGCCCATGCCAAGTCTATTCTTCCCATTTCTCTATTATCCTACTTCTAGCTTAGTTAAGCTCAATTGTGGCATATTTACTATTTTGCACCATCTTCTACTTTTTGTCTTGATTGGTTTCTAGATAGAGAAGTTATTAGTAAACTATTCTAAACACACCCAAAAATTTATTAGTTAATGTTTATTTTGAGTCCATTTGTAATGGTAACCATCTCCTACAAGTGCATCTAAACCCTTGAATTTATAGTTTACTTTTTCCTAATCCAGTGTCAATTTCTATTTCTATTGTCTTGTTTGTTTAACTATCATTGATTATTTCCTTTGATCATTTATCACATTATTTATCACAATTTAAAAGTGCATGATAGCCCATGCCAAGTGTCTTCTTCCCATTTCTCTATTATAATATTTCCAATCACTTGTCAATGTAGGGTTTACCAAAGCAATAAGGCACATAAGAAACATAAAAATTTGCACTTTGGGGCATGGGCCAACAACCTCCTAGGTCTAACCCCATGCAACTAGAGTAATATGCAAGGGCTCATCACTAAAGATTAGACTAGGCTAGTAATGACATGATAGATGGGTATGCATGCAGATGAGTTAATAACTTTTGAAGAATGTATTTCTTTTCAATGTGGCTCATGGTAGGCTAACTCTTTGGAACTCAACACTTGATGAATGAAAACATGAAAGATCCACCTACAAGCCTATAGGAATCAAAAGTGGGATTTGATATTAGGAAAGTGAGATGAGAAATACAAGCATGGACAAATCATGGAATTCTACATAGCATAAGGTAATAAATACAAATAATGCTAGTAAGAATAATGATAATAGAAATGTGGATAATGAAAGTGGTTGCAATGGAATTAATAGGAGGAAAAGAATGCTTAAAGTGGAGAGAATCTAAGAGATGGAGAAATGTGTAGTCAATGGGCATGGCATGGGATTCAAATGAAACTATGGGATCCTCAAAAGCAATAACAGTTACATAGAGGTCATAAATGGAATACTAGTAAATGATGATGAAGATATATATAGTAAAGTAATTATAAGATATTTTTATTAGTAGTTTGCATTTTTAGGAGGATGGAAGAGTGGCTTGTTTGGAATTTCAAGTCAATTCAATATAAAATTTTGTTTGACCACAACAATTCAATTCATAAAGCTTCTTTTGAATGCTATTACGTTCCTGTTAGAAGTCATTGAAAAGTCGAATGCATTCGAATCATACTCACACAAAATTAAATCTTTATAATTTGGTTTTTTAGGGTTTATAGTTTAGGTTTTTAGGGTTTGCAGTACAACATGGTTTTAGGGTTTATAATTTAGTTTTTTAGGGTTTATAGTTTAGGTTTTTAGAGTTTGCAGTACAATATGGTTTCGGGGTTTATAATTTGGTTTTTTAGGGTTTATAGTTTAGGTTTTCAGGGTTTGCAGTACAACATGGTTTTAGGGTTTATAATTTGGTTTTTTAAGGTTTATAGTTTAGGTTTTTTAGGGTTTGCAGTAACAGATAATCACAAAAAAATCATAAAACTCTAATAACAAGTAAAACCCTAATAACAAGTAAAACCCTAATTTTCATTTTAATCCTACAATTAGAAAAAAAACATCTAAAACAAGCTAAAAATTAGCACAGAACCAACCTGGAGGAGCTCAGTAGTGATGAGGTGGTAGGAGGAGGTGAGAGGGCAAAAAAATCTCTGGTGTTATGCTCGTTTAGCCTTCAGCAACGCGTACCCGTTCTGAAGCTTCTGCTATCACTGTCGCTGTTGGCTGGAGTGGAAGAAAATGATCCCGCAAGGCTCTTTTTTAAAAATATATAATTTTTTTAAAATGGGTACCCGTTTATTAACACGCACCCGAAGCTAAATGAGTACCTGTTTAGGCTCGGGTGCGCGTTACTAAATGGGTACCTGTTTAGGTTTGGGAGCCCATTCTAAACGGTACCCATTTCTTTGAAAATGGGTACCTATTCCTGGTGGTATTTTTTTTACCCACGCGACTTCCCCTACATGTGGATCAAGTTTCTTGCTTTAGCCCTTAGTATATTGTTATTTGAAATTTGTAATTAATTTTATATGATTATCTATATTATAAGTCAAAAATAATGTATGCAGTTATCTGCACAATGAAATTCTAGGGTCAAAGTCTTCATCCTGCAATTGTTAGCCATCCATTCGTGGGTTATGAGAGGAGGTCAAGTCAGCAGGTATGTAATTTATCACATAATTGTAATTATTGTAGATATGTCAATAGTAATATTATTTTGTGACAATTTGATGATTTCAACAATCACCGGCACCTCCATAGTTCCCTTGGTCTCCTGGATGCCAACCCACCACTTTTACGGAGGTAAATTTAACCATTTCTAATCATTATGCATTTTTAAAATAATGTTATGTATTTATTTTGTTTGAATAATCTTGAACTTGATTTTCAAATGCTAAATACAATGGAGACTCCTAATCTTTGTGAGTCAGCGCAGATAGGCATTACTATAGCCATGATGTCTATAAATCCTTTGACTGAGGTATGAGCCAATAACATGAAAATGCCATGATTTTCTATTTCTTATTTTATCTCATGTCATTTGATGTACATAAATAATATTTATGTTTAGTCAATTTTGCTTCTTGATGCTTCTCACAGGAGGTCACAACTCTAGTCCATCCAAGTATGGACATAGAGAAAGACAAGATGATGGAGAGTGATCATCAGGTGGTAATAAGTGATCAATTACATATGTGATGTTATATATTTTATGTTATATATGTGATGTTATATATTAATGTGCATATATTTTTTGATTGTATTAACAAGTGGAGCTAGATCAACTTCTGTCAAAGAGGTCTACTCGATGACAAAGAGAGGATGAGTCAGTGATTGGCTCTACAGCTCCATGGTCAAGAAAGGGCTGCCGATTATTTCATAAAATTCCATAGGAAACTAGTTTTTGGGATTTTTTTTGTATGCCTAGATGGCTTTGTATACATACTTTTGTATGAACTACTGATGTATGTTTTTGAATATATGCTTGTATGGATTTGTTTGGACATGCCTATATGGCTTTGTATATAAACTAGATGTTATGTTCATGACAAATTATGTATATAATAGCATATATTAAATATTTAATATGATGATCAATTATTGTTATAGGAATTTGGTTTTACATGTGCCAATTGCATTTGCTTGAAAGTTTATAAATCATTTTCAAATAATCCATTTTGTTCATAGCTTGCAATCATTGCATTCTGTGGGACTGTGCATTTCTTTGAGGCATCATTTCAAATAGGTCATGCGCCTTGGACCTATGCCTCCACACTTTCCATATAGTTCATGTGCCTTCATGAGGTGACATTTCTTTGGGGCATCATGCCAAACAGTTCACGTGCCTTGTCTATGCTTCCACACTTTGCATACATGTCTACAAGGGTAGCTGCAATTACAACATGTGACAAATTTCCTATATCCTTTATGCTGTGATGGCTGTCCATACGCTATTCCAAACATTCTATTTTGGTGTACAGATAGGGAGGATGTTGGCAAAGGTTGTGGAATTTATCTCTACACGTGTCAATTGCTTTTACTTGTTCAAAATTTTCTAAATTCTTTTCAACAAATCCATTTCGTGCATATCTTGCAATCATTGCATTCCATGAGACAATAAAGTTGGAAGTGTGTCTATTCATCTAAATGTGCATTGAGATGTGTTTTCTAGGTCTTTTGAATTTTTGGACCAAGGAGATGGTATTTGTTGAAGAATAGTATCATTTTTCTTTATGTGGTCACATTCAATGCTCATTCACTAGAATGTTGGTAATTGGATTTTAGTGCTTTCTTTGGTGTATGATTTGAATGTTCTTGTAGTCTTATAGCAATTGGGATGACTAGGAAAGAGTTAATATCCAAAGTGTCTAGCTTGGATTGTCCTCACCTTGAATGAAACCTATTAAGCCACACTCACTCACCATCCCTCATGGCTTGAAGATCAAAGGGTGGCATTCCCCTATATTAACATGACAAAGATCCTACATTAGTACAATCCTTTATGACTGTACCTTGCATTAAAGATAGTCCATCATCAATTTATATTAGTATAATAGTCCCCACAAGCATTGAGCCACTTTACAAACTTTTCACCTCTTGCTTACAATGAAAACCCCTGAAGTAACCTTTTAAGAGTCTCATGACTATTCCTCTTCTTGCAATTTGTTTATAGGATGGCTTTTATGAACTTTTTAGATCTTGATACCCTCAGTGATTACTAGATGAAATTCTAAGGAGCACTCAAAACCTTTCTTGCAATAATACTCTAGTCCAAATGATTTAAGATACTCATTAATGCTGCTCACAAGCAGGTTGGGGTCAGCTAGATAGTATTGTGATGAAGTTTAGTGAGCTAGACACATGGGGGCAGTCCTTTAGAGACCTTGATTGCATATCTATACTCCCCAAAACTCATAGGATAGTCTTTTGGAAAGTTTATTAGAATAATTCTATGCATGGTTTTAGTGGTAAATCAAAGCACAAAAGTTGTTACAATGTTGCCCCTATTTAGCAGTCCTATATTGGTAAGGTGTCAGAAGTCCTTTGATAAAATTGTATGTTTATTCCACCACAGTATCTCCTGATTCTCCATAACCTATGAACCTAGATAAAATATATGATGATATCTTTGATCCCCTCTAAAAATACTATGATATTAATGATCTTGAATCATCCTCCTGGATCCAAGTCACTATACTCAATCTCATGACAACCATGGCCACCCATAACATCCATCTTATGTGATTGCACTTGAAGTAGGAATGATATAAAAGGTAACCCAAGGTGGATGACTAATACTATTCCCTTAACTTGCAATGACTTAGAGCTAGGTAATTAGAAAATAGTATCAGGATAGTGGGTTAAAGAGGGTTGCTCTGCACATAGTGTAACAACTAGTATTCAATGGGTGGGTTTGGACAGTGCTTGAAATGTAGATGATAGTGCTAAATCTTTCTTTCTCCACAAGTAATCAATTTCTTACTCTTGAAAAACATCTCCCCATCTTGACACAACTTTCAACCTTACTTTTTATAATAACTCCAAGATTAAGGAGTCTCACAATAAATAGTAACATCCATTTAGGGCTATGTGGTTAGGGTGTGACAATCTTTCTCAAGGATTTAGGGCAGTCTTATTGATTAATTTCACCAGTCATAATATGAAGATTTAGGCTTAGGGTTTGATGGATTACCATAGGAAATCAAACCCTAGCCTTCATATAGATTATCCATAGTCTTGATACTCACACAAAATTAATTTCTAATGACTCTATGGACTGGTATACCATCCTCAAAGTATCACAGATAGACCTCTGCTAGATTTTAAAACCCTTCATAATCATGTTTGAACACTAATCTCCCTTTGTGTGACTCTATGGCAACATCAAAGCGTGATTGTTTTACCTTGTGACTATTTTATTACCATTCTTCTTCATGGTATTTTGATGACTACCTCATCATATTGTCTCAGCATCATCATTAAGAGAATATGCCCACTCTCTCACATTGATTGAGGACCACATTAACTAAATAAGAAACATGACTGTACCCTGCCTTTGTGACTATCCCTAAGATCTACCCTACACAATATCAATCAGAAGGTTGAGAAGGACTATCTCAAGGGTAGCATATTTCAAAGTATAGGTGTGATAACCTGGTTGCACCATAAAAGACTCAATGACTTCCCTTAGAGACTTATCCTAAAACCACTTAATGAAATTAGGGTCTAGAAAACCCTCCTTCATCAAACATAAGCCTTAGAGAATGCAGTCATGAATTTACATAGTCATGATCCTCATATAAAGGAAGAACAACACATATTCCCCTCAAGTTTATTAATATTTTCTCCTCCAATCCTAAGACTAGCCCTCCTAGACAACTTGTAGCAATAAAATCAGAAAGGTAATAAGTTTATCATGAGAAATAAATAGGGAAAAATTAGAAAATCATGTGCCAAAAGCAAAAACTAACCCTAAATTTAGAAATCCTCGCCCATTTTAGAAAAATAAATAAAGGAATAGGATTGTAAATGCCCAAAACAAATGCAATTAGCTTTATATCCATACTAGCCACATGTGTGAGGTCATTATTAAAGCAAGATGGGTGTAGAAATTAACCTTCAATAGTTTCTTCTGACAATAAAAAAGAGTCTAAAAAGAGTTTAATGTTACGGTCCTATAGAGGTACACCTAGGAGAATAAATGAAGATGGTGTAAGAACACTTTGTCATTTTGTGTTGTTGTCCTAAAGAAGGTCCTTCCTCTGCAACAAGATCCCACTTTGGTACAGGTAGAGAGGATGCAGTGTGGAATTTGGCTTTACACCCACTGATTTCTTTTTCTTGAAAGTTTCTAAAGCCTTATCAACAAAACCATTTTTTGCATATCTGATGTAGAGATAGGGTAGAACACAATGGTTTCAACATCCAAAAGCAAAATTTGTAGTTTCTATTCTCATAGCCACCCTTAGGTCCATACTAAGCTCTAAGGTCTTATGGGTCATTAACACCTCAAACACCATAACCTATACTAGGAGGGTCTTACATGGGATAGAGACAACAAATACAATGCAATGATGCTTCACAAGAACTTAGGAACAATAAGCTTCTAAGATTTCTTTATTTGACTGACCCTAGGCCTAGTAGTACAACAAAATGACATTTTCTTGCATAATTTTAAACTTAGGTCTGATACCTAGAATATAAACACAGATTTAGATACCCATTTGGACTTTACACAACATACTAAGATTTTAGGGATGGTCACTTTGTACAAAACCCTCCAAAAATTGATTGTTCTTTTGCAAATTAGGCCTAATTAGGCCTCTAGGCATAACACCAAATGGCTTTAAGGATTCAAGGTTTCCCAATTCTTGTTCCAACA
Organism: Cunninghamia lanceolata; assembly: GCA_027924645.1. NCBI lineage: Eukaryota > Viridiplantae > Streptophyta > Pinopsida > Cupressales > Cupressaceae > Cunninghamia > Cunninghamia lanceolata. The sequence goes on from BSBN01001034.1 coordinate 839,015, forward strand.
CCTCAAACACATTCAACAAGGTCTCAAAAAACTATTCCAACTCCAAGGATCCCTCTCCAATGACATATAACAAGATTTCACCAACTCACCATGATTAGTAAGAATTAATAAGAAAGAAGCATACTGGCAATAATTAGCATTCAAGGATTTCTAATGAAGACCCAGGGTTTGGGTGCTAATGGAAACTCACCAAACCCTTGAATCAATCTTTATTTGAAGAGATTTTATTATTTAGACTAATACAGATGCTTGGGTATATCATGATCATATTGAGATCTAATCATTGCTTTGTTTCTTGTAGGGTTTCTTTCCATGCTTCTAATCATAATAATCAAGGTTATGGGACAAAAAGGATATGGAATAGCTCTTGTCATGTCATATGAGGAGATCATGGCCATAATACCATCAAGATGTTGTGAATTTCAACAATAAATTTCTATCTGTCCAAACCGTACCATTGTACACACTCAAGAAGGCTTCAGTTTCATGTAGTAGAAATGTGCTAGGCTTGATATTTTGCATTCCATAGCTCGTGGGGCCGAACGAACTATGCCAACACATCAGGATGGGTGGGAAAATACCAGGGGAGGTCTCATTTCTTGTGCCAAGTGCCCCAATCATTCGAGGTAGCAGGCTGCTGGTAAAGTCCCTTAAAATCCCTAAGATGAAAAAACTGCCAAACTTTGATGGAGCAGTTCTTAAAATTCATGGTAGCTAGGAACATTTCATTTGGATCTATAGGTGCATGCAGGGTCCATCTGCAATAACCTCTCTCAGTTTTGTTCAACTCTTGTCTGTTTGACCATGCTGGAATCAAACACATTCTTGCAAAATACTTTAGTTCCATGCAGTAGAAAGGTGCTAGGAGTGACATTTTGCATTCCATAGCTCATGGGGCTAAACGGACTATGCCAACATGTTAAGGTGGGTGGGTAAATGCCAGGGGAGGACTTGTTTTGTGTGCCAAGTGCCCCAATCGTTCAAGGCAACAGGCTACTAATAAAGTCCCTTAGGATCCCTAAGATGCAAAAACTACCAAACTTTGAGGGAGCAATTCTCAAAATTCATGGTACCTGGGAACGTTTCATTTGGACCTATAGGTGTACGTGGGGTAATTCCACAATAACCTCTCTTAGTTTTGGTCAACTCCAGTCCATTTGACCGTGTCGAAATCAAATGCATTGTTGCAAAATGCTTCAGTTTCATGTAGTAGAAAGATGCTAGGAGTGACATTTTGCATTCCATAGCTTGTGGGACCAAATAGACTGTACCAACATGTTAGGGTGGGTGGGTAAATACTAGGGGAGGTCTCATTTTGTGTGCCAAGTGCCCCAATCATTCGGGGCTACAAGCTACCGGCTAAATCCCTTAAGATCCCTAAGATGAAAAAACTGCCAAACTTTGACAGAGCAGTTCTTAGAATCATGGCAGCTAGGAACGTTTCATTTTAACCTGCAACTGCATGTGGGATCCATCTAAAATAACCTCTCTCGGTTTCATTCAAGCCCTGTCTGTTTGATCGTGCTGAAATCAAACACATTCTTGCAAAATGCTTCAGTTCCATGTAGGGGATAGGTTGTTATGTGCCATATTTTTTGTTCTGCTCATCATGGGGCTAAACTAACTATGCCAACATGTCTAGGTGGGCAATTAAATGCTAGGAGAGGTCTCATTTCGTGCACCAAGTGTCTCAATTGTTCCAGGCTGCAAGCTACTGGTAAACATGAAAGGTGCTAGGTGTTGGTAGCTTGCAGGCCAGAACAACTAGGATGCTTGGCACACTAAACGAGACCTTCCCTACCATTTAACCACCCACCTAGACATGTTGGCACAATTGTTTCACCCCCAAGACCTATGGAATGCAAAATTTTAGTGTTAGCAACTTTCTACTTTGTCGATAGCTTATAATCCAGAATGATTGGGATGCTTGACACATGAAATGAGACCTTCCCTACCATTTACTCGCCCACCCTGACATGTTGGCGTAGTCCATTCAGCCCCACGATGAGTAGAACAAAAAATATGGCACCTGGCAACCTTTCCACTGCATGAAATTGAAACATTTTGTAAGAATGTGTTTAATTTTAACACAGTCAAACAGATAGGACTTGAACAAAACTGAGAGAGGTTATTGTAGATGGATCCCACATGCCACTATAGGTCAAACGAAACATTCCCATCTACCATGAATTCTGAGAACTGCTCTGTCAAAGTTTGGTAATTTTTTCATCTTAGGGATCTTAAGGGACTTAGCCAGTAGCCTGTTGCCTTGAATGATTGGGGCACTTGGAACATGAAATGAGACCAACCCTAGCATTTACTTGCCCACCCCAATGTGTTGGCATAGTCCGTTCAGCCCCATGAGCTATGGAATGCAAAATGTCACTCCTAGCATCTTTCTACTGCATGGAACTGAAGCATTTTACAAGAATGCATTTGATTCCAACATGGTCAAATAGATTGGAGTTAACCAAAACTGAGAGAGGTTATTGTGGATGGACCCCACGTGCACCTATAGGTCCAAATAAAAAGTTTCTAACTGCCATGAATTTCAAGAACTGCTCTGTCAAAGTTTGGCAATTTTTACATCTTAAGGATCTTAAGGGACTTTGTCGGTAGCTTGTTGCCCCAAACAATTAGGGCACTTGGCACACAAAATGAGACCTCCCTTGGCATTTACTCACCCACCCCGATGTGTTGGTGCAATCTGTTTGGCCCCATGAGCTATGGAATGCAAAATGTCACTCCTAGCACCTTTCTACATGGAATTGAAGCATTTTGCAAGAATGTGTTTGATTCTGACATTGTCAAATAGACAAGAGTTGAACAAAACTGAGAGATGTTATTGTAGACGGACTCCAATGCACCTATAAGTCCAAATGAAACCTTCCCAGCTACCATAAATTTTGAGAACTACTCCATCAAAGTTTGGCAATTTTTTTTTATCTTAGGGATCTTAAGGGACTTTACCGGTAGCATGCTGCCCCGAATGATTGGGGCACTTGGCACACAAAACAAGACCTCCCCTAGCATCATGTTATCATGTTATCATGTTACAATAAAGAATTACCAACAAGCATAGGACACTCCCTAGATGACTGTCATTAACCCTCATGATTGTCATGAGACATTTACCTAGGGTGAGCAAATTGTCAAATTGTCAAAGGTGAGTGTGGATTCTTGTCAGGAACTCATATTGGAGTGAATCTATGTTTCATTGAAGCCTTGAAGGGGTTGTAAAATTTGTAAAAAGTTGCTCTTTGTTGCAAAAAGTTGCTCTATGTTTTGAAACCCTAGGTTTTAGTGTTTTGAGTGAAGGAAATGAAGTTTTGAGCCATTCCATTGGTGAAATGCCTGAGAACTGGTGGAATGGAAGTAGATGGGTAGTGGTTTGTGTTGTTGATGTTGCAGGAGTAGGGGGAGGGTGTTAAGTGCTAGTTTTTTTATGCCCTAGGCTATAAAACCACATGTTTTGGGCATAAAAGATGTATAAGAGCTAGGTTTGTAGAATAAGCTTTGGTAGATTGTGTCAATGGTTGAAGATTGTGTGTGTAGACCCCATATGTAATGTTAGAAGCCCTAGAATGAAGAGTTGAAGCTTGGGATTGAAACTCATATTGTTGCCTTGTTGTTTAGTTAGTTTGTGATCATCCACCCTGCTCTGCATCAAAATCTCTCCACACCTCAAGATTATTCTAGTGAAGTATGGGTCAAGTGACTCATGAGATCCTACAAGCTTGTGAAATAAGGAAGAAGACTATCTTAATTAAGAAGAGATGTCAATCAACTACTCCCCAGTCATGCCTTAATTGTCACAATAATGGAAAAAAGGAAGACAGTCTCACCAAATATGTTGTGAATAGTAGTGACAAATTTATGCTTTGGATTAGTGTAGAGGGTGAAGAAGGGATATCAAGAGATAATTATTGAAGTCATGCCTTGTCTTGAAGCACTACAACTCTGTGCATCATATTAAATATTTAATATAAACTATCGCATACATAATGTCATGAACATAACATCTAGTTTACATACAAAGCCATATAGGCATGTCCAAACAAAGCCATACAGGCATATATACAAAAATATACATCTGTAACATACAAAAGTATGTACATGCATCGGTAACATACAAAAGTATGTCCCAAAACTAGTTTCCTATAGACTTTTATGAAATAATTGGTGGCCCTTGCTTGATCGTGAAGATGGAGAGCCAATCCATGAATCATCCTCTCTCTACCATCGAGTAGACCTCTTTGATAGTTCAAGCTCATGCAGCTCCACCTGTTAATACAATCAAACAATATGCACATTACTATAACAAAATGTACATGAAATATATAACATCACATATGTAATCAATCACTTACCAGCATCTGATGATCACTCTCCATCATCTTTTATCTAGCTTCTTTGTCAGTAGTTGGACGGACTGGAGTTGTGACATCCTATGAGAAGCATCAAAAAGCAAAGTTGACTAAACATAAATATACTAGAAGGAAGCAATTCATACTATTGTCTATATACAAAACTAAGTACAAGTAACCATCTAGGAAAGCTTTATGCATACTTATAAATTAATCCAACGAACCATCTGGGTCTTCTCTACTCTTTATTGTGTCAAGTATTGCCTCATGGTCAGACTCATATACCTTCCACAAGGTCTTGTTCAAAGGTCTACCTCGATATTTTATCAAATGAACATTGGTTACCACGACAAGGTTGTAGTAATGAAGAATCTTCTGATGCATGTCAAAGTCCTCAAATAGCCAAACATCAACACTCTTATGTGGGTACCTTCTAAGGCATGTTCCAGTAACAACCACTAATCCTATAGGGTATTCGATGTTTTCTCCATCTGTAACTGGGCCCTCCAATTTCTTTTTGGCCTCAACATAACAACATAAGTAATAATATGTTCCCTCTTCATTATCTTCATCTACAATAACTGCATAAACATGCCCTATAATGATATGTGTAGCAAATTAGATGAAATTAGTCAACATTACAAAAATACTACAAAGTTTAAGATAACATTAGGAATTTTAAAAACTATGCAAGTAGATATATTACCTAGTTGAATTAGATCTAATATGTGGTCAAAATCAACTGATGATTCCATCTCTGTCATTTTCAGTGCCGTTGGGGGTCGATAGATGTCAATTCAGCTAAGATAACTTAACTACCATTCGTCAACCCACTCCTTTGATGCACACTCATTCTAGGCTTGAATTGTACATGAAGAACAAAAGCATGCCATCTTCCACGTATGGATACTCCATGAACCTAATATTGAGCTTCTAAAAGAGTGTAGGTCACTTGATCCTATCAGTGTACAACAATCCTCGTATGGTGCAATGTTAGTATCATCTATCAACCAAAAAATCTATGAATTGAAGACTTACCTTCATTATCTGGACCCATTGAAGCATTACACCACTCGACAATTGATTTTGCATCTGTGAACTTTGCATTGTCTTTATACTTTAACTCTTCTTGTGCTATGGCTCGTTTGATACATGCTCCTGCACCATCATGCTCCCTCTTTCCATGCCTGGCCTCACAAAAGTTCCACATATGCTGAACACCTGTAATATTATGCCTCCTGCTCAGCCAATAGAAATTCCATGAGTTCTTGAATTGTGATGCACAATTATCCGATCACATGGTGCATAGTTATCTGACTATATGATATGTTGACTAAATGATATGCCCCTTCTAGCCAAACCATTGTAGAACACTTGAAAGCAACCTTACATGAACTCTGTGGAATGTGTGCAATCATCACTTATATAAAAATGATACTCTATTATGATCTTTCTGTCATCCTCTGTACTATCATTGGCATGAATGAATGCGATGTGCACAAATATAGAAACCTGTGTCAAGTTGTAATATTGGGATTACACCTCAAGCTGTGGATGCAAAGTTTAGTTCTCTGCAAAGTCAACAACTAAAACAATGCTACCAATTGGAAATGTGTCCTTGCATAACTTGAATTGCAAGTCCAACCATCAAGCTCTATGGGCATGTCTTACATACTCATACACTATACTGTCACGAAATATAGACATAAACTGATACACTGGAATCTTTTGAATAACATATTCACACATCTTTACTTCTTTACTGTGTTTTGTATTGTATGTCGTTGTTTTATACTTTCCAAACTCTACTAGTTCGTTTCTAACAATATGTGTTCTTTCCATATGTTCACATATTGGCATACATTGCAAGCCTCCGCAATGCTGACATGTGCCATCCAAGCATAATTTCCTGTATAATATTTGACCTTCCTCTCTATCACATAAAATTATTGATATGAAGTCTCTTGAAGTAATTAGTGGGGCATGTATGCCACAATCCTGCAAAACATTGTTAGTATGCAAATCTAAACATATAGACCGATAAACATCAAAATGGTTAGAAAATTTAATATGTAATGTACAACAACAAGTAGTGCGTGTGTGATTTATTTTGACAAAGAAAGGTTTTAGAATTTCAAAATATCTTTGAGAAATTTTAATTTGAGGATACATCGAGCTAGAAATTTACCAAATAACGGTGTTTGAGTCATATCCAAAATATGCTTTGGATGTGGCTCACGGTTTTAACTACCGATTCTCCTTCTTACCACATCCCTTTGATTCGGAGATACCCTTGTGTAATTCTTCCAAAAGTCTTCAATTAGTGATCTCAAAGCTTCAACAACTTTGTCTTTGCATGGGAGTCTCCCAGAGAATGTCTTCCAATGGATCTCATTAGAGTTTTTCTATTTATTTTCAATGCTTGACTTGTCTTTCTAATGAGGCAAGCTTTTTTTGTTTGTTGGCTTACAATTGTCGATGTAATGACACATCATGTGACATTACTATCCTTGGTGCATGAGGTGGAACCCAGTCTCTTATACGCACTCATTAGATTCTTGATAAAAGCCAAGAATCTTCATAGTGGGCCTAAATTTTAGATTTCTCGTCAATTCAACAAAGAGTTGACATCTTCCAGTTTCATTTAAATTCTCAAAGAATAATTTCCATATCTTATTTTCATATCTTTGGCAAGTGCACATGGGAATCTTATCCTGCATGGGCTTCAATACATTCTCATCAATATCAATTAGAAACTTAGGCTTCCTATTCAAAATTCTAGGAGGCATTTTAATTGGTAAAGTAGACTCAACATTAGGAATTTCTTAAATATTTACTTGAGATGGGATAGATGGTGTACCTTCGATTGGAGGTGAAAAGGATGAAAATGATATAGCTTCAACTTGAGGTGTGAATAATGGCATGCCACCAACTTGAGAAGAAAATGCAGATGTACCTTCTACTTCACTTGTGAAAGATGGAGTGTCTCCAATTCGAGAAGATAATGATGGTGTTCCTTCAACTTGACCTGTGGACAATGGAGTGCCTCCAACTTGGAGATTCATTTTCCTCATTGCACATAGGTTTTGCATTTGTTCCCTTTGTGCCTCCAATTCCATCTCTCTCTTAGCTTCATTACACATGTCATGTTCCTCTTCAATTGGCAATGGTGGAATGTCTACTTGTATGGTTAACAATTTCCCACTTTCCCAAATTCACCTCATTCTTTATCTTTTCCTCTCATTCTCAGCTTCACACTCTTTTAGTGTTAGAGTCTTTAATTGTTTCCTTGGCATGATGATGATTTCTACAAGCATGATGAATAAGACAATGATAATTAGAACCTTTATAATGACATTGAATAATGGTCACAATGAAAAAATACAAAATAAGTTATCATGTTTGGTGATTTGCATCACTTTAGAATCTCCAATTTCATGAAAGTCATCGATGTCCTTGTTTATTAAGATATGATAGACCTATTGGAATTAGTCTGGATAACTAAGAGGGGGGGAGGGGTGAATCAGTTGTCACACAATTTAAACTTTTTTGCCTTTAATCTTCTTTTACAACTCACAATCAAATAAACATTAAAGCATGAATCAATAACACATGAGCATAAGCATAAATAACACACTTGACACCAAAATTTTTGATGTGGAAACCCAATTAAGGGAAAAACCATGGTGGGGGTTAACCCACAAAGATTATACTCTGTTAAAAATATTAAAATGGGGAATGCACATGCATTTGGGCTCACTGTCTAGAGCTCACTGCTCGAAAGAAGGCTCACTACCTACAACAGGCTCACTACCTACAGAAAGAAGATTACAATGAATTTGAACTGATAATTAGCATCTATCAATGCAAGGATTCAGTTTCAGTTAAGCACATAAGACTGACTTGATACACTTCAGCCTTACTCTGCCCTATTTACTGCTCTGCTAACATTTAAACCTTAGATCTCTGCTCTTTTCACACTTATTCCATTTTCACATCACACACACACTCTGAATCATTCAAATCCATCGGCTATATATATCTGCATCTAGATCTTCAACCACTTTTCAGTCAACTTCAAGAACACTTAGAACTTTATTGTAAATTCTGCTATGTTAGCTAAATCCATGTACACTTGTAACACAGACCAAGGCTTGCACTCATAAATCATTAATTAGGTCAGCTATTATCACTAATCAACACAACTTGTCCAACAAATAGCTTCCATACATCTAGAACCAAGATCAATTTCAAGGTCAGCCTGTTCTTGTTCTATTTGTTCTATCAAACTGTTAACCCGATACTCAGATACTAATAACTATTGAATCCTTCATCACTGAAGGCCAAAAATCTAGATTTAGATTATCCTAACAATGCTTATGACTCCCTTAGATCTACAACAGACTTTGATCTACCCCCAGGGAGATTCAGACCAAGATACCGGACTCTATCACACACTCTGTTCTTGACTTTTTAGATTTACACAAATCTTCAATCTAATTTCTGGTATGAGCAAATTAAGCAATGTAGATGTGTAGTAGAGACTTAGTTGCCATCAATGACAACAATTATCATGCCTAGAAATGTCTCTTGCTAACAATCTCCCCCTTTGGCATTGATGGCAACACTTAGTGAAAAATGACTAAGTGTCAAATGCAGCTCCCCCTTACTCTATACACTTGTCCTTTCCACTATTTCCAAAGCTCCCCCTTTGCTGGATTCCTCATTTTTCACTACTATTCACTCCCCCTTTGATATCAATGGCAAAGGGTGGGGTCCGCAAGCCAAAATTCTTTGAAAAATTCTGTGTATAATGTCGCATATGTACAACTAATCATTAAGTTCTATTCAAATAAACTTGAGAATGCCTGTAAAACTATTTTTCAATTGCACAAGTTCAGAGGCCCAGGTTCCCTTCATTCCATTCAAAATTGAGATGTGTCCACTCAAAAAAAATGCATATGCTTCTGCCTTTGTCAGATCCAGAGGATTACTTGTCTGAAGTGCAGTCTGAGCTTCTGATAAGGCATTAAACATGGCTTCTAACTTGGGGGCAATCAATCCTCGGAGCTCACACATTCTCTTCATAATGTTACCTTTTTCTTTAACAAGCCTCTTTATCTCATCTGTCAAGCTGATTACTTGACATTCTTGACTTATAGGTGAAATTGTTAGAGGATCAAAATTTTGAGAAACATTTGACAATTTCTGTTCTTGCTCCTTTATCTTCTTCTCAACATCCTTGCTAACTTTGGGCCATAATAGACAGAATTTGTACATATCACTTCCATCATTTAGAGCATTCTAAATACTCTTTATGCTAATGTCAAGTATCATCCTATCATTTCCTATTAGACTCTTTACTTCACTAAATTTCTTATCCAAAAATTCCTTTTGGACTTTCACCTCCGCAGATTTTTCAAAAGACTCAAAGTGTGTACTTACAACATTTACAAGATTCTTCAGGTGACTAGAGGGGGAATCTGATAGACTCTTTTGGTAGGTTGGAAATAACTTCTCCAAGCCTTCGGTTACAAGCCCTAATAGTTCACTATCCTCCATGTGAGTTTTTAACAACTTCTCTCTGGCCTTAGCTTGAGTGAAGGATGCAATCTTCATCACTTGTACCAGAGAGAGCATCTAGATTAATTTGTCATTGGAGTAGTTCAGGCTCATCAAACTCAAGCATTTCTTTATCCAGAAGACTTTTCACTACATTTGCAGTGTCTCTTGCAACAATTTATGGACCACCCTTTTGTTCTTGAGATTTCTCAGCATCTGTAGATGCATCAACATTTGCACCACCTTCTATTTTTTCTTCATCACCCTTTTCTTTCTCCTTTTCTGCTTCACCTTTTTCTGTATTATTTGTAGGAGGAATATTCTCCTTGTCTTCACCACTAGCAGTCTGATCCAGAGGGCTTTGTGTAGTAGCAACATCATCTTCTTTTCTGGATTGATCAAGTGGAGTAGGAATATCTCTAACACCATCAATTTTGACCATCATCTCTGAGTCTTCTTTGTTTAATTGCTCTTCTTCCGAAGCTGAGAAGTTATCAACTTCAATTTTTTCCCACTGATGTTTACTTTTTCAACATTTAGAATTTATGAATCAATCCCATCATCTGTCTCCTTATAGGTTTGTTCCGGAGGATCTAAATTAACACCTTGGTCATCAATTCCCTTGTTAATCTCTTCTTCTGGAGCTTCTTGTTCTGGAACTGGAGGATTGTCTTCTTCAACTTGTTTCTCTAAAATAATATAATATTTATCTTTGTCTAGGGCCTTTCTCAAAATTTCCTCTATTTCTTTTGCAATTTCCTCGGTTTCACCAAGCATTATCTTGTTCATCCGGATCTTGCTTCTGAAATTCTCCTTAACTTCTCTAAGGATTTTATTTACTTCTCGTCTAGTCATCACAGGACACAAAGCAGAGAGGACATACTCTTTGAGTTCTATATCTTTAGTCTTGGCTGCTTCTTTCCTCATTTCTAGTATTTTCCTTAAACTTTTAGGAAGTTCTTGTAAAATTTCCAATAGGGCTCTATTGAATTATTCAAATACATGATGGTGGCATCTTCCAAAATTTTCTTATTTGTTTGATCAAAATTATCATAGTAAATTCTGATTGTTTTTTCAATTTCATCAACAGTCATAGCGAACTTACTAGTTTCTTGCTTTTTACTGGCCTTATTGCTTCCAGAAGGCTGGTCTTCAAAAGCCTTTGAAGTCCTGGCTTTCTTGGATCTTATTTATTTAACTTTTTCATCTGTCTCTGTCTCCTCATCATCTTTTGTGCTCTTGTGAGTTCTTGTGGCCTTGGTTTTCTTTCTTTTCCCTCCTTCACTAGATGGAGTGGCTTCCGTTTTCTTAGTGGAAGTAGACTTGGGTTGCTCAGCAAGAGTTACATAACTCCTTGTCTTCCTTGAGGAGCTTGGTGGGACTTCTGGAGTGGTTGCTGACTCACTTTCTGCTTTTTCCTTTGAAGTCCACTTAGTGATTTTCTTCATCTTTGCAATCCTTTCTCTATTCTTTCTTATTGCTTCTTTTGTAATCCCAATGTTTTCTGCATACATCTCCACTTGCTTATGCACTTTTCTTTTTGTTTCTAACTGTCTAAGTTCCACATGCAACTTTATACTTAGTTCCTTGTATGTTCTAAACCTTTCCACAGAGGTGTCTTTAGGTTTTCTCAGAAGATGCTGAGCATATATGTCAAGAAATCTCTCATCCACCTCATAACCCATTAGCATTATCCATACTGTTCTTGGTTCTACAGCCTCCATCAGACATTGATCAGTGTCAACCATGAAACATATCTCATTCTCATACTTTTCTACAACTGACTTAGAGATTCTCTCTCTTACATGCATCAAACTCTGGAAGTTTTTGAAGTAACCCCAAATAGTTGTCTTTTGAGCTTGGGCATCACCAAGGCTGAGTAAGTGATCTCTTATTTGCCATCCTACTGGCCTGTCAGTTGTCCAATGCACACCCAGAACTCCAGGCACTTCATCCATGAAATAGAAGAGTAGATAGATAACCAGAGAACTGTATTTGAAAGTATTCTTCTTATTTTTCTTTATTTTGCTCAGGTTCTCAATCAGCTGACTTTGAAGCAACCCACATAGGTCATAATCAACTTTCTCCTTCAACATCTGATAAGCTACATCTATTGCAATTCCAGAGACTGAATTCTCCCTGCTAGAGTGATAGATCTTGTATCCAATGACCATAGAGGCAAACTTGACATATGGTTCTATGATTTCATTATTGTCATTGCTCTCTTATCATACTCCACACCTGTTACTTCTGTAACAGTTTGATTTTTCACATCTTTCAATGCAAGTAATCCATCAGTAGAGTTCAGTCCAGTCATAATCTTAATAACATCCTTGGTGATCTTAAATGGTTTCAACAACCATATAAATTCATCGTGCATTTGGCTCAACACATAATGAACCCATTCACTCTCATCAAATGACAGAAATTCAATTACTTGCAGAAAATGTTTACTTTCTAGGGCTTCAAATTCAGGTTTCAGTTGGTAACTATCATCCTTTAGATGGTTCTTAAATAATTCCAACAATTTTAGATTTCCAAATTCTTCTACATTGCAATGATCGTATGCCCTAATGTATTCAACATGTAAAACTCCAAACGAAACAACAAAAAATGCAACTAACGGCTTGATTTCAACAAATTTGTGGGGATGTTAAATTTTGGACGAGGCCTCTCAGTGATGTCAACAACTAGAGGTGCAGCCATTTGCAGAGATTGAAAATTCAAGTAGATTCATGAGAACCAAAAATACCTTGTTTTGCAGATTAGGGTTTTTCTTAGAAATCTTTTTTGCACCTTTAACTCTTTGAGAATTCACAGCACTGAGCTCGTTCACTTCTTCACTAGTTGCTTTCTTCTAATGCAAAGTGCTCCAAATGAGGAGTGAATGACCTTTTTCTGCTCCATAGCACCTAATTTGCCTTTGTAATAAATGCTCTGCCCTAACACATCTAGTTACTCTATTTCTTTGGGCACTTTCTCATAAATCACTTCGTAATTTGTCATATCCACCTCTTTTCTTCTGAAAATCCTTCCAAATGATATAAAATAGTCCAAGATCTCTTTTCTCACTGTGCCAAATTCAAGCACTCACTTACTAGCTGGGGGAATTTGAGTTTCATTGTAGCTCCCCCTAAGCCAGAGCTCTCAATTCAATTCTTGGAGGAATTACCAGCACTAGATTCTGGTACGGACCCACTACTATTGTTCACAGTTGTTTTCTTGACCCATGTCTTGCTCATTTCATTCTGGATCTCATTCGCATCAATTTTTTCTTTGCCTTTGTCTTGTCTTTGCTCATCTGGTTTCCTATTTACCGGACCCCTTCTTTCATTACTCTTGTTTCTACAGAGTCTTGCAATATGACTAGATTTATTGCAATTAAAGCACACAACATTTCTTCTCTTATATACTTGATTTCCTCTTGATCTATACTAGTTAGACATGTGTCCAAATCCATTGCAAGCAAAATAGTAGCCATTGAAAGAATTGCCATTAGAGTTATTCATTATCATACTTCTACATTCATTGGATTTATGACCATACCTCTTGCATTTGAAGTATTGACCGGAGAAGGATGGATCACTTTGATTTACTCTACTTCTACACTGATTAGCCTTGTGACCAAATTTATTGCACTTGAAACAGTTTCCATTGAATAATGGATATCTTTGAGCATTAGGTTATCTTACCAGAGGTCTTCTAGGTCTGTCTTTCCCATTCCTTGGTTGAAAATTTCTTTGTCCAGATCCGAAGCATTCACCTTTTTCATATCCAAGACCATGCTTGTCATCAGCCTTTCTCTATCCTTCAAGCAGTACTTTAAGTCTAGCTGAGCTTATCTTGAACTTTTCCTTGTATTCATTTACAACTTCTAGGTCATGTCTAAGAATGGCAATTTGTCTTTCAAGTTCTCTCTCATTGTCTCTACATTCTTGTAGATCAGATTCTAGATGGCCAGCTATTCTATCTAATTTATAGCATTCTTCAGTTCTTTCTTTTAGTTTTTTATTCAAGTCTTCTTCAATTTTCTTCCTATCTTCAATTTCTTTGGTTTGCCTCATCACCCTAGATTCCATCTCAATTTTTAGAACATCAACTTCTTTTGACAACTTCTCACATTCCTTTGTCTTTTCTTCCAAAGCTTCATTCATGCCATTTTCTTCAGTTAAACTAGATAACTGCAAAAGTAGATCCTTTTTACTTCCCATAGATTTCTTTAATTTATCTTTTAACATTTCAATGGTATCATCAGCATCTTTAAGTTCACTTCTCATATTACTAATTTCTTCTTTAGATTGAACAAGATCTTCTAGGGCCAACTAGAGTTGATCTTTTAGTGAACCCATTAAAACTCCTTCCAAGATATTTCCTTAAGCTGTTAGGCTTCTCAAAGGAACTTGGCTTTGATACCAATTGTTGGAATTAATCCAGACAACTGAGAGGGGGGGTAAATCAGTTGTCACACAATTTAAACTTTTTTTCCTTTAATCTTCTTTTACAACTCACAATCAAATAAACATTAAAGCACGAATCAATAACACATGAGCAAAAGCATAAATATCACACTTGACACCAAGATTTTTGACGTGGAAACCTGGTTAAGGGAAAAACCACAATGGGGGTTAACCCACAAAGATTATACTCTGTTAAAAGTATTACAATGGGGAATGCACATGCATTCGGGCTCACTGCTCAAAAGAAGGTTCATTGCCTACAGTAGGCTCACTGCCTATAGAAAAAAGATTACAATGAATTTGAACTAATAATTAGCATCTATCAATGCAAGAATTTAGTTTCAGTTAAGCAAAAAAGACTGACTTGATACACTTCATCCTTACTCTACCCTGTTTACTGCTCTGCTAACATTTGAACCTTAGATCTCTACTCTTTTCACACTTATTCCATTTTCACATCACACACACACTCTAAATCATTCAAATCCATTGGCTATATATATCCGCATCTAGATCTTCAACCACTTTTTAGTCAGCTTCAAGAACACTTAGAACGTTATTGTAAATTCTACTATGTCAGCTAAATCCATGTACACTTGTAACGCAGACCAAGGATTTCACACATAAATCATTAATTAGGTCAGATACTATCACTGATCAACACAACTTGTCCAACCAACAACTTCCTTACATCCATAACCAAGATCAATTACAAGGTTGGCCTGTTCTTCTTATGTATGTTCTGTCAAACTATTAACCCGATACTCAAATACTAATAACTATTGAATCCTTCATCACTAGAGGCCAAAACTCTAGATTTAGATTATCCTAACAATGCTTATGACTCCCTCAGATCTGCAACAGACTCTGATCTACCCCCGAGGAGATCCAGACCAAGATACCCGACTTTGTCACACACTCTATTCTTGACTTTCTAGATTTAGACAAATCTTCAATTTGATTTCCGGTATGGGCAAATTAAGCAATGCGGATGTGTACTAGAGACTTAGTTGCCATCAATGACAACACTTATCATGCCTAGCAGTGTCTCTTGCCAACAAGACCATGATCAAAGTTGAATCATAAATAGGACAAAAATCATTAAAAGATATGATAGACCAAAAAATTGTCCCAAAAAGCACTCAAATTCCTTGAATTGACAACATCAAGATCATGAGAAAACTCCCCTAATTTTTGCTTATGTTCATGTGTGAAAGGCTTTGTAATGTATTCAAAAGCCTATGCAAATGAGTGTAGATGGGTAGGGTTTTGTGTCCATGGAGTGGCAGTAGCAGGGGATGGTGGTAAGTGTGAGTTTGTTGATGCCCTAAGCGGTGAAACTTCATGTTTTAGGTGTAAAAGGTGCATAGAAGTAGGGTTTTGTAGAAAAGGTGATTGGAACCCATTCTAGTTGATGGAATTTGTATGTGTAGACCCCATATGACATGTGGATGGCTTTGGAATGCAAAGTTGAGGGTTAGAGATGGTAGAACCAATAGTTGCCTAGTGGAAACAAGCCTAATTAGGCCTTTGCCAAAACAACCCCACCTACATTTGAACTATGTTGTGTAATAGGATAATGGGTATCCAAAACTATTTTTAGTTCATGGGTTTGAGTTATTTCCCGCAAGCTATGTCAAAAAAATCCCATTTGGTGTCCTAATTAGGCCTAATTGAACTGTAACAGTCAATTATAGAGGGTTTTGTTCCAAAACAACCCTATCCAAAAAATTTATATGTTGTCAAGTGGCATAAAGGGTATCTTGAATGGTGTTTTGTTTATGGGTTTGAGGCCTTCTCTGAAAGTTATGGTGGAAAAACCCCGTTTCAAGTACTACTAGGGGAATAGGAGAGTGTGAATAAACCATCAAGTTAGGATTTCAAGATAACAAAGGTTGGTTGATTTTGATTGGTTTGGTGTTATCTACCCCTACTTTGCATCAAAAGAACTAGTTATGCACACATTAAAAATATGTCCTTTGGCATTCTAGATTCCCAAATTCATCTAATTCATTTGTATGAGGTCTATATAATTGCTAAAAAATATAGAAGCAAGAGGAGGAGGAAAACTCAACATGTGAAGAGCATTAGAGAGCGATATTTTGGCATCCAAGGTCTATGGAAATACAAAAAATCATGGAGGTGAAGATTCTATGAGAGCCCATGAGTAGGTTTGGAATATCCTTAGAATCCCCATGGAAGTTGAATTCCATTATATAAAACCCATGTAGAGGCTAATAGTGTGGATTTCCATGGGTGTGATCTCTTTAATGTGTTATTATTATTATACAAACAATATGAATAGATGAGAGTACCTTGTAATAGAAAAGGTAAGTCTTAGGAAGGTTTCAAGCTCTTTAACATTATTCTATGAACTATGTGAATATCTCCATAAGGAGGTCATTTCACCTTATGGCTTATTTTGATGCTTGTATGTCCATATTTGTAGATAACTCTCTTCTCTAAAATTTTGTTATGTTGATGAAGTATAATACATAATCTCCATCATATTTTTTTATGAGTGGCATCAAAGTGAGTTGTAACAATTTGTCAAATAGGTTGTGGTGCTCATTTCCTCCATTTTTGTAAGAAAACTATCGTTTCATGCTTTGGTGAGATTTTGGGGATTAAAATTATCTATATTGAGAAGGTGTGATCCATAAATGGGGCCATTTAAAGAGTATAAAAATGTCATTCCACTATGACTATTAGTGAATGTTGTTTTGAGGCATTTCAAGTGAAGGAGTACAACTATGTTCATGTGTGAGATTATGTTCATGTTCACATGTTCTTGCTAATTCTTGCACAAGGTTTGTAACTTCTGAAAAATCATTCTATAGTTCATTTTCTTAACCCATGAAAAAAGTTATAACCATTGCTACCAAGTTTGTTTGAAAGCAATTAGGCCTAGGGTTTTGAGCATTTTATAACAATTTTCCTAAAACTGGTTTGAAACCCTTGTTTAACTGCCTTGAAGGCAAGAAAAATGTAAAACCCACCATTCCTCTAGTGAAATCTCATGAAATTTGGTGGAATGGATGGGGTTAGGGTGTTTTTGGTGTCTACAATGTTGCAAGAGTAGGGGAAGGTGTTGTGAGCAAGTTTGTTGATGCCCTAGGCTGAAAATCTCATGTTTTTGGGTATAGAATGTGCAAATGAGTTGGGGTTTGTAGAAAAACTTGTGGCAAAAGGTTTGTAATGGTTGGAATTGTTTGGGAAGACCATGTTGGGTCTCGAAAATGCAGGTTGTGGATTCTAAGGGGATGCCAAGCCCTATGGTCAAATCTACAACGTTTTTGAGCCAATGACTGGAGTTTGATCTTAACGATCAGCTTCTCCCTACGCTTTAGGTCCTGCTACAACCTAGGCGGGTGAACCTTGGATTATTAAAGCAGGTTGTATGATTAAATCAATGTTGGTTTGCTGCTAATTTATCCAATTACAATGGCATACTTGTAAATCAGATGAAATACTGTAAACTATTTCTAAGGAAAGCAAATGATTCAACCTAAATTCAAACAGAAATAAATAACATGAAATGAATCTACAACAGAGTAAAGATTTTAAACATAAAATAAATCAATAGTTTGATTGGTGCTTTGTCTGTTTGGGCAATGGAGTCAGGATGTTAGAAACAAATACTTGTATCAGGTAATAATTCAATCTGATTGGCACATATAATAGTTTGTAACTTGTACAAACGTGCAAGGAAGAAATTATTAATTCATTCTTGATAATCCAAAGGACATAATTACATTAAATGCAAAACACTAAAAGGATTTTAATCTTTCCAAAAGGAACCAATTTAGATTTGCAAATTAACAAATTAGATCAACTATGGAGACAAATTAATAACCTAATCAATTAATCATACTTAATAATCCATTCAATATTTTAAGATTACTATAATTAATGAGAAAGGATTTATTCTTCTAAGAAACCAATCAAATCAATTATACTGAATTATCAACTGTAATCAGACAATTCAAACATATCCTTAACACATTTAAATTGAATAATCAAAAAATGAATGATATGGAGATAATTAAATTGATTGAATTAAAACGACAAATAGATGATACCGTCACAACGTATCTCGAATTCGAATCCTCCAATGCTGCCTCAGAACATATCATGCACCATAGCTTCTCTCAGAATGAAATTGCATATAAACTTGCATCAGATATCCAAAAATGCTTCAATTTGTCTATGTAAAGAATCTCTATTTCTAACTTAATTCTAACCCTATTCTAACTCCTTTCTCTGGGTCCTGGGATCTCTATTTAAAGAGATGCAACAAGCCTCAGACCCGTTACAAACTTCATGATGGTTGACAACTGGTTGAACCTAACCATGAGAAACGGTATATTTTATTACATGAATTAAATAACTTGATTTGAAAACTCAACAAATCCTCGAATGCCGGAATAAAATATAATCTTCCCCGTTGAGAGCATTTAACCACCGGTTGAGAGCCACTTCATTTCATTCAACACAATCCTAATCCTGCAAAGGAAACAAATTAATCATTAGATAAGCAATAAATAACATATAACTTACTTGGAGGTAATCCTTAGGACCTGTGGTGTGCGGTATAGTTTCTTTACTTCCGTTGTATATTCGCTCATGTATTTAGGGTTTTATCCTTTCCATAGAAATCCCTAACTTCTTTTCCTTTATGTTGAATGTCTTTGGCAGAAAATGAAATATTCCATATTAACTTTCATTATAGTAACATCGAGAAGAAAATAAAATAATTATTTCATCTCTTCTTAGGCTATTAATCTTTATTTTCACATTTGCTAGTTATATTTTTCATATTTGTTGTGAAAATAATTACCTTTAATTAAGGTTTGACAATAACCTTCATAAAAATAATTATTATTATTCCTATTTACCTTCCCTTAATTATTATTTTTCATTTGTATTAACCCACATATCTTTCACTTAAGTTGGATAAAATTAATTCAAAAACTATTACCCCTTCTCGGCAAAATATTTTACCAACCTATATATGCACTTGAAAAAGATTACCACTTGGTTAATTTATTCTGGAAAATAATTTATCTCTAAGCGAAAATAAATTTGATTATAAAATCTTCATTTGGTAATTTGATCATATCCACAAGTAAAATGATTCGTCACCTTGTATCCGCATCCATATTTTGGCGAAAACATTTTAACATTGTATTATTCTTTATCACATTCATTCATCATTAGTAAATTTAATTAACTCACTCCCAGAAAATCTTCATTTTGATGGGGAGCCCTTGTAATTCTGGACAGTCATATATCTTGAGCGTCTCCAGAATATGTTAACCTCCTTGATTATCTTTGCTTCTATATTTTTGTATGCATGTTGTTGGCTGAAAGTTGTACAAATTGATAGCATGTAAATGTTGAGATACTTGGTTGTTTCCTTGATTGACTGTATTACAGAGCTGGGTATTATAACATTTTGGTGGTCTCTAGTTGATTGGCTGTGTTGCTTTGTTGTAGCTGGCTGGAAAGCATGGAGTCAAGCAGCACCTCATCTGCTAGCTTACACACACAGAACAATCAAACTGAAGAAAGGTACTACTCGGAAACAGTTTTCTCTTTTGGATATTTTCTTCTAAAATTATGTATACAAGAACATGATGTGTAATTGCTTTGTGCAGTTTCAAGAAATAGCTACAACTATATGAAGTCAGTCCAATCATTCCCAAAAGTGCACATTTGGCCAAAATATTTTGCAAAATATAAAACAACCTTATTTTCATTACCAACCCCCCAATCTTATATTGCCAGCTCATTCCACTCTGCCAATGGCGGATCAAATTTTATTGGGTTTGCTTTTAGAACACCAGGTATTGCAATGATAGTTGCATCAGCTACAAAGTTACTCTCAACCTCAACAACACTTACACCATTATATCTCCAAGATGCCTTTGTGATCCTATGATTGAGACATATATCAAGGTCTTCAGCAAGATCTTGTAAAATAGGATAATGTCCTTGCACCATGAGGCCATGTCCACTTTCAAGAAACTCTTACTGGTGCCAGGTTTTTAAAGAAATGTTGTTTGTATCTATAGCAAACCACCCTTCCATTCTGCATATGTTATCACAGAAAGTACTGATTTTCTTTTTAAGGTTGAGTAGTTTTTACAAGTCATTTTCTGTGAATTTTATAGCATAAGGTGTTGGTGACTATTCCTGTGTTCCCCATGTATAGTCTGGTCTGGACCTCAACCACCCAGAGTTAACAGGTAACAAACTTCCCAACATTGATTTTAGCTTCCCCAAACAAGTCTCAGTGGATCAAAAGGTGTCCAACTAAACCAGTTATAGTCATTGCCTAACTATCTCTGTTAAAAAACTAAGTGGAAGCCAACCTGCTTCCAGTCAACAAATCCTTTTTCAAAAGGATTATCCAATGTGCTAATAAAAATTCCCTGTTCTGACCAACAATAAAATTTTAGAATTCTGGGATAAATACCCAATTCAGATTTCTCCTCTTTGGGTTGCACGACTAACACACCTGTCGGACTCATTGTCCAAGTCCAAGCAAATCACATCAGCTCCACCGTATTCCAGACGCGGGCGCATGGCTGCAGAGGCGAGAGCCGTAGAATGCACATCCCTCTCATCTCCTCCATATACGTTCCAGCACGCGTCTGCCATTATTCTTTATACTACCAAACCAAACCCCGCAAATCCTTCGCAGGAAAGCTCGATTCACATTACTTCCCGAGAATGAAAATTATCAAATGCTTGTGAGATTGCCTGGTAATTTATAGCGAAAGAGAGCGTTTACAGAGATAAACTAACAATCTTTGTATTCTTTATACTTCCATAACATCCAAAACGAACATGACAGCAAAATTTAATCTCTGCCAGGACTATCCCATCAATTGATGTCCATTTATAATGGTTTTGGTAATGGTGACTATAAAATGGGCTATCACAGTTCATATGTTGGTAGTTTTCTAACTGACCATTTCTGAATAGCCAAAAAACAACTGGACCAAACTTCATCTCCAAGGGCGTATGAGTTGGCGATGTCGAAAGGGGCAAATAATGGAGGCGTGGATGTCATTTTAGATGAGATCCCATATATTTGTGCCTTCCTTTCTGGACGATGCGGTTATTCAATGGTTGGGCACACGTACCATCGTGGAGGCTTTGCTTTTGTAAGTTCTCTTTGGATCCCCACTGATCACCATTAATGTCTGATTATCAACTCGAACTCGGCGAAGCTCTGTCAAAGTTTTTAAACGACTTTTTGCCATTGTAGACTCAAATAAGAAGAGCATAAAAAGAGTAAATAAGATGTAGTACCAATATTCATCGAGACACCAAAGGCATACACAAAATACCTAGAACACAAAGAATGGTTCCATGCAGTGCTCCTTCATCAACTTCTGGAAAGTAGGCTGTGGAAACTCAAATACATTTCGGCCCCATTTCTCCATGGATGCATTGACTTTTGCATCTGATCCATATCCAGTATTTCTGATATAAAACCCAATTGTTTCTTTTGACGGGTATGGCAATTTGTAAAAACATTGTTTTTCTTCCGAAAAAATGAGCCGCTGTTTTCGAAATTTGAAGGAAAACTCTTCAACATCTGTTGTCAAGGATGAAGATGCTCCTGCCAGCACTTTCCTACAACAAATAGGAACAATTTCCTTTGGCCCAGAAAACTTCGCAGGAATGACTTTACATATATTTGGCTCACATATATCTTTCACCTTATTTGCTTGAACAAAACATTTGAAGTTGACTAACCAATAAGTAAACAGCTAGGTGAGGACATGAAGAATTCCAAAAGCCCCAAGTGTGATAGCTGCATCTCCCAAATCTATACTCGGAAGGATCGCAACAAGCCACACTGCATATAGAATTGCAAATGGCCATATATCCAAGCGCCATGGCCATGTTTTCCATCTCATGAGTTCTACTCATATAGCAACCGCCTGAGCAAGATGCTTTGCTTTAATAAGCTCAATCATGACAAATGTTGTATGCCAACCCTCCTTTAGACCAAAGATTTCAAGCAATCCATCATCAGGGTGGGCTTCCACAAACCCTCTCTTTTCCAAGTAATCTGGGCTAGGGCGACCCCAAGGATTTCGTCCACCAGCGTAATTGTGAAGATTCAATGCAACAACTGCTCAAACACTTGAAGGGATTCAAAGAATCTCCCAATCAGAATAGTTCCTCCTTTTGATGTGCACACGCAAAATATTATTTAATCCCCTTACTCGAGGATTGGATGAAAATGGGGTGAAAAACCACCCTTGAGTACAACTATACCCTGAATAGATCATTTTATTAGTAACTAAACCTCGAGCAAGATATGGTTTCTCATTTCGTAAATGATGAAATCCATAAGCTACTTGAGCATCCATACCAATACTGAAGTAATTGTAAAATACACCTTCATAGGAAACAAAAGTGTTAGACAGTGTGCCGTCTTGAATCCCATCCTGAGGATTTGAAGTTTGTTGACGTGGCTTAACTGTATGGGGCAACTCTAATTTTTGTCTATCTGGTGTTGTCATGACCACCCGCCAACTATCAAGCTGACAAATTGGACCACTAATCACCCTAGACAAGGAGCTCTTGATTGCTGACTTCCATGCAAATGGGAAGGATCCACCCCAGCCAAAACTTCGAGCCAGATTATTGCCTGTGCCAAGAGGAATATTGCTGGAAAGTATTGCACATATTTTTAAACCTCTTGGTTTTCAGTATAGGTAACATCATGGCTACATGATCTGTATGAATGCTAGGTTTTCTATTTTCAGATATTGTAGTCATATCACAAGCTTGCTAAACATTTTGTATAGTCAGAAGTTGCAAGTTTCATAAGTACAAATGGATGGGGATGTTTGAAGCTGAAATGTTATAATTTTCTGTTTCAAGTTTTACAGTTTTTCCAAGTTGTAATCTTGTTGGATAGGTCTTAAGAGTCTGCAACTTAACAATTGTTTACTATTGCCATGAAAATCCAGTGGCAGAAACTAATTAACGGCTGAAAGAAACCTTAAACATTGAGGAAATATACCTGAACAAGAGCTTGGCTCAGAAATCATCTTTAGATTGTATGTACTCCAGATTGGGAATACAGGGAAATTTACAACCAATCTCCTACTTCTCAATGTAAAAGGCCTCTTGTGGATGACTAAATCTTATCTTATATAAAAATGTGTTCAAAACATGAATCTTTAAATACATCACAATAATTTGCAAAATATTGTTAAAAATAATATGAAAAAAAGTTAACAACTTAACAGAGGATATCATATAGGTAGGCCATTAACTTTTAGGAAATATATATTGGGGAATGTAGCAAAACCGCATCTTACTTCTATCTTATGGCCATTGTGGCTTATACAAGGTGCTGGTCCTTTGTAAAAGTCCTCTTCTCATATAGATAGACACCTCGTGTAGATGTGCAAAGATGAATTTGTGGGTGTTAAAATTGATTTTTCATACAAAAAGCCTAAAATATTTTGCAAAAATTTACTGGAGATATCTAGTTCCAACAGACCATTTTTGACATGTCTGAGGTGTTGGTGTGAAGATTTGAAGTCTGGGTTTTGAAAGTCTCATTGTGACCCATTCAAAAAGGGTACTCAAATCTGTGCTCATATTCTGGGTATGAGTTCTGGTTAGGAAATTATGTTGGAAAAGGTTAGTTTGCTGCCCTATAGGACCTAGCTTCAGTTTGTGAAGGAAACCACTTTGTTTGAGGTGTTAAGACTTTGGAAAAGTGTTGTTTGAGTTAGTTTGAAGACAACCACCCTACTCTGCATCACTCAGTGACCTAAGTGATGTATGTGCAAGGATAGTGATAGGAAGGGGATATTTTTATGGGGATGAGAGGATTTTGTGATGGGGGTGATGGGAGTAAATAAGAAGTTAGTTTTTAGTATAGGGGAGGGCTGCATATAGGGTATTTGGAAGGAAACCATAGCCTCAATTCCATAGTGAAAGGAATCCTATCAAAATTCCATCCTTGGGACTGTCCTAACCAACATTTTGAAATTGTTTAGCAAATTCTCAATACCCTATCTATGAATTTAAATCTCTCCACACCTCATGATTATTCTAGTGAAGTACGGGTCAAGTGACTCATGAGATCCTACAAGCTTGTGAAATAAGGAAGAAGACTATCTTAATTAAGAAGAGATGTCATTTAGCTACTCCCTAGTCATGCCTTAATTGTCACAACAATGGCAAAAAGGAAGACAGTCTTATGAAATATGTTGTGAATAGTAGTGTGACAAAATTATGCTTTGGATTAGTGTAGAGGGTGAACAAGGGATATCAAGAGACAATTATTGAAGTCAAGGCTCATTAATATGGCTATGCCAAACTCAAGTAGATAATCATGTGCATAAGCTAAATTATCATAAAGGCCACTATGAAGGAGACAATATGTTGTCAAAACCAACACAAGTAGGATAATCATGAATAGGTACAAATGCCTTTCTCAGGAGTGTTGTTGATCTTTTCAATGAGAATAAAGGTGAGGATGGGTATTGCAAAATGATATCCTAAGCAAGTTCATCACATGGAGACATGACTGTCATATTAAGATGCAAATAAGACTGTCACAGCTATGAGGGCAGTCATAACAATCATAACAGTCCTAACTTTATTCGTAAGGTTCTAAGAGGATTATTTTAGAGATTTTCAATATAGACAAAAAGTAAAATTTTGAAGAAGATCAAGACCAAGTGCTCATAAAGGATTATCATTCCATAACTAATTTATTCAAAAGGATAGTCATATTCATGAAATTTGGATTGAGTTTGATTTCATTTGAGGTGGTGCGATCGATTTTAATTATGTTCAATAAGTTTAACATACGACTATCCTAACACTGCAAACCATTGAAACACACATGAAGGAAATCTAAATTGCTGAAATACATAGTGTACAATTGACATAGTAGTCCTAGGGATAGCCATCTAGGGTTATTTTGATTAGATAATTATCAAATGATGAGGCCACTATGACATGATGAATTATATGAATCATGAAGACAATGATGGAGATCCATGGAGAAAACCAAGGAGGACAAGATAAGACATGAAATTTGTGAAGTTGCCAATGGCAACAAATTTAAAACCTAGCTGTCCTTAACTAATCCATGATTTCAAATGGATGTATTTTGGCTTCTATTGACTAAAAGTGAATTATTTATGAATTGGTGCATAAGGAATGTCCTAGCCCAAGATACTAAAGAGGTCTCCACATCCTCCAACCTTCTCCAAGAGAATTCATACTATGAAATTGGTGTAGGGGCACCTAGTTAAGTTGTGCAATTTTGGTCTAAGGTTAAGTTTTTTGTTTTGTTGAGTATAAATTTGATGTAATAAGGTCATAATAGACCATTTTCAATGTATTGAGTCATCTAAGGGTTGGTTATAGAAAAGGTGTCAAGTTTTGTGTCAATGTTGTAAATGTTGCATTAGCAACTTTGCAAATCTTGTTGTTTTGGGGAGTTCAATGATCAAATAGTTCAAAAGGTGGTTGGAACTAATGATTTTTTATGGTACAAGTTTAAATATGATTTAGAAACTTCATGAAAGGGTTATGTTGAAGATTTTGGTGTTGAAGCAATAAAGAAACTTCATTTTTCTACAATTTCTTGTGTAAATCTACTGCTACAAGTCTCTGTACGGTTCTGCACTGAGAGATATTATTATAAAATGCATTGAATCTTATGGTTGCATGAACTAAGGGTGTTTTATTTTTGTTTTTAATTTATTTCATCAAGTTAGAAGGATTTTAGAGGCATTTTACTGGAAACAGGCTGAAAACCCTGTTTTGAGGGTTTGAGAGTGAAAAAAACACTTAAGAGACCATTCCACCAATGAAATGCTCTGAAAGTCAGTGGAATGGTGTTAGTTAGGTTGTTATTTCATATTATAGGTTTATAGATGCAGGGAAGGAGGTTTTGGGCTAATATAATGATGCACTAGGGTGAAATTCACATGTTTTCATGGAAATGAGAGGTGTAGATGCTACCTGGTTTGTCAAAAAGCTTTTGGGATTAGTCTTATTAAGGTGGGAAATATTTATGTAGACTTAATTTGATGTGTCTAGGGTGTTGGTGGGGAGATTCGAAGCCTAGAATACAAAGATCCAATAAACCTCCTTGGAAGCAAGCCTAAATAGGGTTAAATGAGATTTTGAGGTTTGGTAAATCTGTGGTTGTTTCTATTCATAAAAAATGTTGATTCAGACCGTTTTTGTTTTGTGTAGAGCCTTGGAGTGGAGATTGGTGGTTGGAAGAAGCTTCATCACATACTTGCTTTGTAAAAGAGGCCTAATTGGGCTTTGTAGCAGCGTAACAGTCAATTTTAGGAGATGATGTTCTGAAACAAACCTATCTTCAAATTGGATATGTCAAAGCAGAGGATAAAGGGCATATGAAATGATAGTTCTTTTGTGGGTTTGAAATTGTTTTTTTTGCAAGATATGGTCAAAAGTCACTTTTGGAATGCTACAAGACAAATTGAAGAAACTATGAGAAAGTGCCAAGTTAGGGTTTTCAAGATTGATGGATTATTCAAAATAGATTGAATTGTGATTGTTTGAAGATCTTCTCCCTGCTCTGCATCAGAAACATGCATGGAGAAGTTATTAAAAGAACACCTAACAATTATGTCTAAATGATCAATAGAGACAAGTAGGATTGTCATAATAGGGGGCATAGGATAGTCTAAGATTCAAGCCATTGCATGGTTCTATTAAACGAACTAAATTATGCATGTACTAAGGAATACATCCTTCTATATCATCCTAGGGCAAAAATGAAGAGTCTTCCAAAATCAATTTTGGCTCCATTGATCATGAATATGGGTATAACAAACAATTGTTCACTAAAATTATTTTATGAAGTATTTGATAATGTTTTTCTCTTGTATAGCTGGAAATAGGTGAAATGAAGGCATGAAGGGCCAAAACAAGGTGGAAACATGAGGAATTTGGAGTCTCTTTGACTAAACTAACTGATATACCTAGATACATATATATGTTAGAACATAAAGAACATAAAGACATAAAGACATAAAGACATAAAGAACATAAGAACATATATATGTGAATTAAAATGGACATAAGTTGAACATACCTTAGAATTCGATATTGCAATAGACCAATTCTCCAAAATATGGCTTCAAAATCCTTAAATTCTTCCTTTTCACAAGTTTGATTATGAATTCTATATAATTCTAGAATAGGATTAGTGAAATTTATGGAAAAAACAAACATATATCATCAAATTCAATCTATATATCAATGGTAATTAGCTTTGAAACAAAATCACACATGAAACATGAAACTTTCAATTTAAATAATAAAATTTTCTCCAAAAACATGCAAAATCAATTCTTCTACATTGAAAAAACAAAAAAAGGTGGTGGATTGATATAAAAATGATTCTCAATAAGTCAAACAACATGAAAAGAATTTTCTTGTTCGATATACTCGTGAAAAGCAGGAATAACAGTCCTGTGGGGTCTGAAATATGGATCCCACATGCTTTTTTACCATTTTTCATGCTTCCCAAAACACGCTCGGGTTATAACACGAGCACGTTTTGGGAAGCATGAAAACATAAAGGTTCATGCATGCAAAAATTATAACCTTCTCAATGTTGGTGCCAAAATCATGGTCTAGGATATAATGCTCTCACATAAATATATTGTAACTATGTATGTAGTGCGTCAAATAGGTAATCAAGTGACAGTCCAAGAGTATCCCTAGACTCAAATATCCATGTGGTTCATGAAATATAAATTTTTAATACTAGGAGGGACAAATGTAACCTTGTATCTACATGGGAGAGTCTCTCTCTCTCTCTTCATTTCTCTATCCTATATATAGAGAGGGATCAGGAGATATGGAGAGATTGAGAGGGACATGGACATGGATAGGGAGAGAGCCTTGGGACATCTAGAAAGAGATGGAGAGATAGAGATAGAGTTAAAGAAAGGAAAAAATATAGAAAGAGGGGCAAATACAGAGATAGAGAGGGATAGGTGGAGATAGAGACGGGGAGAGGGAGAGCTGGGGATTGAGATAGACAAAGGGGTCTATAGAGGGAGAAAAATAGAGATACATATATAGAGAGAGAGAGGGGAGATAGATCTAGCAAGGGAGAGATAGATAAGGAAATATAGAGGGAGAGGTAGAGGGATATATTAAGAGATAGGGTTATGTAGATAGATAGAGATAGGGAAAGAGATGGAGAGATGTCTAGAGACATAGGGAGAGAGATTTCAAGAGGTAGAGGGATGGGGAGAGAGATAGAGAGGAGGAGAAAGAGGTAGCGAGGGATAGATTAAGAGATAGGGATCCATATGTCTAGAGAGATAGAGATAGGAATCCCTATTCTTCTATTTACCTAAACCATAAACCTAAACCTCTAAACCTTAACCCCTAAAACATAAACCCTAAACCCTAAATAATGCCCCTAAACCCTAACCCCTAACCCCTAATCCATAAAACCTGGAAGCAAACCTAACCCTCTATCTCCCTATCTCTCCCAATCATTATTCGTCCCCTTGCTCTATCTCTCTCTAAACCCTAAACCCTAAACTTGAGCAACCCTAAACCCCTAATCCTGAACCCTTAAACCCTAACCCCTAACCCCTAAACCCTAAACCCTAAACTTAAGCATCCCTAAACCCCTAAAGCCTAAATAATTCCCCTAAACCCTAAACCCTATTTACTTGAGCAACCCTAAACTCATGTAAACCTCAAATAGTGAAGGAGGGAGAGATAGAAAGGTAGAGTTAGAGAGAGGGGATCGAAAGAGAGAGAAAGATAGAGAGACATGGAGAGAGAGATATATATATATAGACGTAGATATAGTTAGAGAGAGGGATAGAGGAAACAAAGATATCTCTCCCAGGCTCGGTCTCCTCTATATCTCCCTATTCTCCTATCTACCTAAACCATAAACCTAAACCTCTAAACCTTAACCCCTAACCCCTAAACCATAAACCATAAACCCTAAATAATGCCCCTAAACCCTAACCCCTAATCCCTAAACCATAAAAATGAGAAACCCTAAACCCCTAAACCCCTAACCCCTAAACCATATAACCTGGAAGAAACCCTAAACCTCTATCTCCCTATCTCTCCCAATCTCAATTGGTCTCCTCACTCTATCTCTCCCTAAAGTCTAACCCCTAAACTCAAGAAACCCTAAACCCCTAACCCCTAACCCTAAACCCTAAACCCTAAACTTGAGCATCCCTAAACCCCTAAAGCCTAAATAATTCCCCTAAACCTTAACCCTAAACCCTAAACCCTATTTACTTGAGCAACTCTAAACTCATGTAAACCTCAAATAGTGAGGAAGGGAGAGATAGAAAGGTAGAGTTAGAGAGAGGGGATCGAAAGAGAGAGCAAGATAGAGAGATAGGGAGAGAGATAGATAGGTAGGTAGGTATATTTAGAGAGAGGGATAGAGGAGACAAAGATATCTCTCCCAGGCTCAATCTTCTCTATATCTCCCTATTATCCTCTCTACCTAAACCATAAACCTAAACCTCTAAACCTTAACCCCTAACCCCTAAACCATAAGCCCTAAACCCTAAATAATGCCCCTAACCCCTAACCCCTAACCCCTAACCCCTAAACCCCAAACCCTAAAAATGAAAAACCCTAAACCCCTAAACCCCTAACCCCTAAACCATAAAACCTGGAAGCAACCCTAAACCTCTATCTCCCTATCTCTCCCAATCTCTATTGTTCCCCTCGCTCTATCTCTCTCTAAACCCTAAACCCTAACCCCTAAACTTGAGAAACCCTAAACCCTAAATTCAAGCATCCCTAAACCCCTAAAGCCTAAATAATTCCCCTAAACCCTAAACCCTATTTACTTGAGCAACCCTAAACTCATGTAAACCTCAAATAATGCCCCTAACCCCTAAACCCTAAACTCGAGCAACCAGGCTAAACACCTAAACATATAGTTCAACCTAGGATGATGGAGGATCAATGGGAAATGGATATAGAATTATTGGATCTTGATCAAATCATTATACTCATTGGGATGTGATTCAAGATAGGATCCAAGATATTTGTTTGATTGTCTATGTTTTCTTGGGGACCAAGTGTCTCATCATGGGATATTAATGTATAATGAATAGGACTAGCATGGGATGATAGATAGGAGTGATGTGGGAACGTACTTGCTCATGGATAAGATCTTGATCATAGGGAGGATAAGCATGGATAGCGCAATATTAGATATGGATAGGGTAAGTGGGGATGCATTGATATTCATTGGATTGGGGAGTAAGAGGTGGTGATGGGGGTTCACTAGGAGATGGTGGAGGATTAATGATGGGATCGATGTACAGAGGGGTTGACCATGAGATGGTAAGGGAACTAAGATGGGATTAGATGGGATGTTTGGATTTAGATTAGGATGGGTAGTTGGTGTTTCCACATTCTTTGGACTAGGCTCTTAATGTATAGATATTGGGTTTCTTAGATGAATGTGATGGGTTCTTGGATCCAGGATCAATAATCTTTGGATGTTTGGATGTTTGACAACATGGTTACATGATGGGGTTTGACTTGGACTTATGGTAGGAGACTCTTCAATGAAATGAATAGACATAGGAGTGGATGATAGTGTTGGAGTGGTATACATGTTATTAAAAGGTTCTTTGTTAGGCTCAAGGATAGGAATTTGAGTACATGATGTTCTTAGATTCCTTTCTAATAATCCTTGGGTCACATCCTTCATGGATTTATGGGTTGATGGACTAGGATATGCATATAGTTGATGGATAATTATGGAAGATGATTGAGAGTGTTAGAGGGGGATGAAATTGGATAAGTGGATTTGGATGGCTCCATATCTTTGCTTTTATTTTTGGATTTTGTAAAGACTCTTTGGAGAAAAATTTTCAAGCGTTCATGGTTTAATGGATTAGAGCTTAGAATGTTTGATGGTGGATTAGATAGTGAGTTATATAATGGATAAATGATAGGGATTGATGGATTAGGAGATGGGTGGACTAGTGCGTTAGTATTAAAAGGATTGGAGGGAAATTATAAAATAATTCCCCTTTAACCCTAACCCCTAAACCCTAAACTTGAGCAACCTAGGTAGAAGCTCATAAACCCTAAATAATTTACCCCTAAAGGTCTGAGAAACCCTAAACTCATAAACTCTAAATATGCCCCTAAACCTGAGCAACCCTAAACCTCTCTCTCTCCCAAAACCTGTAAACTCTAAATAATACCCCTAAAACCTAACCCCTAAACCATAAACCCAAGCAACCCTAAACCCCTAAACCCTAAATAATTCCACTAAACCCTAAACTTAAGCAACCCTAAAATCATAAACCCAACATAGCTGATGCAAATTGGCACAAGGGAAGCAACACACAAGAGTTTCCTCTACTGTCCTTTGCCCACTCACCCACTTCAAACAGGGTTCAACCAAGCAACCAAAGGCACATTCAAGGGTGTATGAAGGATTTGGTATCCTAGTGATGGCTCCACCTTCTAGGATTCTCCAAAACCTTAGGACAGATCAACAAACACCTTCTATGTAGTTGGTTTGATCTCCAACTTCCCAAAACTCTTCAACCTATACCTTGACTAGTAAGGCTACTAGCCCTCCAAACTAGGTTTTCTCAACAAAACTTGACAAAATCCCATATGACCAGGCAAGAAAATGATGGTTTTAGATACACTCTATGGAACTCTATCAAACTCCCAAGTCTCCTGTTCCAACTCTACTCCAGCAATCGAGAACACTCATTTGGTCTTCTAGGTCTAATTGATCAATTTAGGCTAGGTTACAAAGCAAGTGCTCAAAATTGGGTGCATAGGTCAGGGGTAGGAATTTGGAATGCTTCTACCATGTCCCTGCAACACAAATCCATCATTTATTTGCTCACCCTAATAGGATTCTATCATCTACAACCTCAAATAGCATGAAATTGGCCAAATACAATGAAATACTTGACCTAGGGCATCACCTTAAAAATAGAAGACTGCATTTCCCGACAAAAATATTTTGGAATCTTATAGTAAATATCCCTAGCCTACATTTCACCAATTTTTGTGAATTTTCACTGGTGGGAATGCATTCTAGGGCCGGATTTCTATGGCTGCCCTAGAAAACAGGGTTTCTAGACCTGTTTTGAAAGAAAAATCAATAACTTTTGATCCCGACCACTTCAAGACCTCAAACTAGTTGCATTAGAACCCTGAATCCAAGAGATTTCATAAAAAGTACATTTGCACCTTGGAAAATCTATACAGTCTGTACAGAAACACATTTTCTTCAGAAAAATAGTCAAAATCTTGATTTTTGTGCCCAAAATTGCATACAAAATCTCTTCCTCCATACTGGGGTGAGAGGACAGCAATATGACTTGACCTAAGTTGGTTTTCAACTATCCAAACAGATGCAACTTCCAAAAATGGGTTGCAACCGACCAAATGTGTCATTTGACAACATTGACAACATTGGTCACTGTGACATTTTGCAATAACACAAAGAGGTCGATTGGTTCAACTTGTCCAATGGAACCTAACCAACCAATGTTCCCTCTAAAACATGCCAAAACACAAAAATTTTCAATTAGACTCAAAAACAAACAAAATACCAACATTAGACCTACTAGGCCTAAGTGGCATAACTAGGGTCCAAGTGGACTAAGAAGGATTTGAGGTTTATATAGTCACCCCAAACCTCTTGACCATACAAAATGGACCAAACAACAATGGCTGAAGCCTTATTACAATCAAAACCACAACTTTCAAAAAAAAATGCAAACAAAGTGACTTTAAGAACCAAGGTGCTCCTAGGTTCCCTGCACCATACACCCACTGTCAAAGAGAACTCAAGTCTCTTGAGTTGGAATGCTGTCAAATGTGAAACCTGCCTTCTCAATGTCTACCCTGCTCATCCAAGTGGCATCCTCCTGAGGTTTGTTTAGCCACTTCACCAAATAGTCATGATAGGTGTGCCTTCTAGTTTGTTTTGCAATCCTCTTGTCCAAAATGCACTCAATCTGATTTGGAGATGAAGGAATGAGTTCCTGGAGTGTGTGGTCAGTTTGATCTTCTTCAACAATAGTCTGAGGATTAGATCCTTTATAGGGATAAAGGTCTGAAACATTAAAAATTGGAGACAAAGCAATGCCATCCGGAAGTCTAATTTTGTAGGCATTGTCTCCACATTTCTTGAGCACTTCACAAGGCCCAATCTTCTTCATGAGTAGCTTAGTGTGTTTACCTGTAGGGAGCCTCTCCTTCTTCAGATGAACCATTACTAAATCACCTTCCTTGAACTGCAAATCCCTTCTTTTTCTTTCAGCAAATTGTTTATATTTCTGAGAAGTGGACAGCATTTTCTGTTGTACTTGTTCATGGACATCCTTCATGACTTGAATGAAGTCTTCAGCCAAGGCACTACTATTTTCCAGTCCTTTAACCTCCCTAAGTTCCAAAATACCCCTTGGGTGAGTGCCATAAACAATTTGGAAAGGAGACAAGTCGGTGCTTCTATTGATAGTGTCATTGTATGAGAACTCTGCCTAAGCCAAAATTGAATCCCAACTAGCACCCTGCTCCTTGGTTAGGCATCTTAGGAGGTTGCCAAGTGACCTATTAATCACCTTTGTTTGTCCATCAGACTGAGGGTGATAGGCAGATGACAAGGACAAATTTGTACCTAGTCTCTTCCACAGTGTCCTCCAGAAGTGTCCTATGAACTTGGGGTCTCTATCTGAGATTATGGACAAAGGTAAACCATGTAACCTGACTATTTCTTTGAAGAAAAGACCTGCTATGTGTGAGGCATCATGTGTGATTTTACAAGGGATGAAGTGTGCCATTTTTGAGAACCTATCTACAACCACAAAAATGCTGTCATGTCCATTCTTTGTCCTAGGCAAACCAAGTACAAAGTCCATGCTTATGGAATCCCAAGGCTTTGAAGGAATAGGTAGAGGAGTGTATAAACGTACATTTGATGTATGCCCCTTTGCTCTTTGGCAAATTTGACAAGTTTCAACAAACTTCCTTACATCGGTTGGCAATTTTGGCCAAAAATAGTACCTCCTAACCAATTCTAGGGTCTTATCAATACCAAAGTGACCTGACATGCTGCCACAATGCTTTTCCTTTATTATATTCTCTCTAACAGATCCTCTTGGGATACACAACATGCTACCCTTGAAAAGATATCCATCTTGCAACAAAAAATCAGAAAAATCAGTATTATACCTTCCTGTCATGGCCTTGCAAGATAGGTATGGCTCTTTGAAGTCTTCATCTGCTGTATACTGATCTTTAATGGCATGAATACCAGTAACTTTCCAACTGAATAGTTTGCACAACAAGATTTCTCCTGCTTAAGGCATCGGCTACCTTATTGGCCACTCCTTTCTTGTGTTTTATGGAGAAGGTGTATGGTTGGATGTACTCCATCCACTTGACATGTCTGTGATTCAACTTTTGCTGCCTGTTCAAGAAGCTTAATGCATGGTTGTCAGTAAAAACTATAAATTCCTTTGGCAATAAGTAGTGTCTCCATTTCCTTAATGACTGAACCATGGCATATAACTCTAGATCATAAGTGGAGTAGTTTTGTTTTGCCTCATTTAACTTCTCACTAAAGAATGCTACAGGCCTCCCATCTTGACTTAGGACTCCCCCAGCAACCCTCTTACTTGCATCACACTCTACCACAAAGACCTTGTCAAAATTAGGTAGCACTAGGACTGGTTTTTCTAAAAAAAATTTCTTTAACAGTTCAAAGTCTTGAGTGGCCTCATTTGTCCACACAAATACACATTTCTTTCCTCCTTTTATGGTGTCAACAAGTGGAGCACAAATGCCACTAAACCCTCTAATGAACTTTCTCTAAAAGCTGCATAAACCATGGAAACTCCTTACCTCTGAGGCTATTGTAGGTGTTGGCCAATTAAGAATGGCTGCAACCTTACTTGGATCCATTTTTAGGCTGCCCTTGGAGATGACAAACCCCAAAAATATCAACTCTTCTTGTAGGAAGACACATTTGTCAAGATTGATTCTCAACTTCTCCTCTTGAAGCCTCCTGAGCACTTGATGGATATGCCTTATGTGGTCTTCCTTGCTGTCACTAAAAATTAGTATATCATCCAAATATACAACAATAAACTTGTTAAGGAAAGGTTTTAGCACTTCATTCATCAATCTCATGAAGGTGCTTGGTGCATTTGACAAGCCAAAAGGCATGACAACCCATTCAAATAGTCCTTCATTGGTTTTGAAGGCGGTTTTCCACTCATCCCCCTCCCTTATTCTGATTTGGTGATAACCACTTTTTAGATCTATCTTGGTAAAATAATTAGCCCTACCCAAGCAATCCATTAAATCTTCTATTCTAGGCATTGGAAATCTATACCTGATAGTGATCTTGTTGATGGCCCTAGAATCAGTGCATAGTCTCCATGTTCCTTCCTTCTTGGGTGCAAGCACTGCAGGTACTGCACATGGACTAATACTCCTCCTGATAAGTCCTCTATCCAATAAGTCTTGGATTTGTCTTGCCACTTCAACATTTTGCTCTGGAGTCAACTTGTAGGCTGCTTGGTTTGGTAGGTGGATCCATGGATGAGATCAATGCAATGACTAATCTCCCTCTTTGGTGGAAGGGCATCCTTGCCTTCATCGGCTATCACATCCTGAAACTTCTCCAATAGTTCTTCCACTTCCTTTGGTCCAATCCTCCTAAGAGGTTGCTGCACTTTGACCTTCTTGGGATTCACATCCTTGGGCTTGATGACTACTGCAAAACATGGCACTTTCTCTTCCTTGAGGTTAGCCAAAAACTCTTTTTCACCTACCAACATAACTGAACTAGAAATGACTTTCTCTTTGCAACCATCAATCAAAGGAGTCATTGTAAACTTTTCACCATTCTTGGACAAATTAATTACATTGTTCTTACCATCATGTTGGGCACTTGTGTCATGTTGCCAAGGCCTTCCAAGAAGAAGGTGGCATGCATCCATATCCACTATCTCACAAAGAACCTTATCATGATATTCACCTATCTTGAATTCAACCCAACATTGCTCTTTCACCACAATTTGTTGTTCCTTGGTTAGCCAAAAGACTCTATAGGGGTTAGGATGAGGCATTCTTTCCAATCCTAACTTAGTCACCATTTCATTAGAAGCCAAATTTTCAGAAGAACCCGAATCTACTATTACCTTGCAAACTTTTCCTTTCACCTTGCAAGTGGTTCTAAACAAGTTGTTTCTTTGGGGCTGCTCCTTGGTGGCTGGCATGATGAGTGACCTATTAAACATGATGCACTCTCCACTCTCAAGTGCTGCAGACTTGGAAGAGGCTGTTTGGTATGATGTGGTGCTTTGACAGTCCTCTTCTTGAAGGAGTTGTATTCTTCTTTCTTTCTGATTTGCAGCAGTGTTTACCATCTTCTCTGGGCACCTAAAGGACTGATGTCCGATCTGATTGCAAGAGAAACACCTTCTAGTAAACACATTGGGACCTCTGCCCCCACTTCTTCCTCTGCCATTTCCTCTACCCCTAAACTGACCCTTATCAGCACTGTTTTTATCAGCCTGCCCTTGGCTGCCTTCTTGGGATCCGCCACCTTGGAGTCTAGAGAAATTATCTCTGTTTTGGAATCTGCCCCTGCCCCTAAAGTTCTGATTTCCTCTGCCTCTGCTGCTGCTGCCAAAATCCCCTTTTCTTCTTTGCTTATCCTCAATCCTCAGTACCATTTGAAAGCACTTATGGACTGTCTCCAGGTTAAAGAGAGTTAATTCATCTTGAATGGAGAACTTAAGGCCATTAAGATACCTTGCAAGCTTCTATTTTTCATTCTCAGGCATCTTGGCTTTGAATGTCATCTTGTGAAACTCCTCTGTGTAGGTGCTCACGTCCATGTCCTTCTGTCTCAAGTTGTGCAACTTCTTGTTCAAGTTGACTTCATAATCCTCAGGGACAAATTTCTTCTTGATTTCAAGTACCATCTTCCTCCATGTAGAGATAGGATTCCTATCATCTTCTATCCTCTCATTTTGAATAAAATTCCACCAACTCAAGGCTGGCCCTTTCATTCTTGATTTGGCAATCTTCACTTTCTGATTTTCTACCACTTCTTCACATTTAAAATAGTTCTCCATTGCCTCAATCCAATCAAGGCACTCCTCTGGATTCATCTTACCAGGAAACATAGGTAAGTCTGCCTTAGTGTCCTTCCTACTCAACTTTCCAAGTGCATCTAGGAATTGTCTCTCTGACACGCCTCCTTGTGGCTCTTCCATTGGCACTTCTTCTTCCTCATCTTGATCCTCTTCATCTAAATCTAAGATGACTTCTAACTTCTTCTTCTTGTCTTTGTCTTTCTTCAACTTTTCTATCTCAGCCTCCATCCTTTTGTTCTTGGCTGCTTGCTCTCTCACTATCTTTGCCAACTCGGCATTAGTAACTCTTGAAGGGACTTCCTCCTCTTCTTCTCTATCTCCCATCTCTTTGATGGCTCTAATACCACCTGATGCAGAGTGGTACAAGGGAAGCAACACACAAAAGTTTCCTCTACTATCCTTTGCCCACTCACCCACTTCAAACAGGCTTCAACCAAGCAACCAAAGGCACATTCAAGGGTGTATGAAGGATTTGGTATCCTAGTGATGGCTCCACCTTCTAGGCTTATCCAACACCTTAGGACAGATCAACAAACACCTTCTATGTAGTTGGTTTGATCTCTAACTTCCCAAAACTCTTCAACCTATACCTTGACTAGTAAGGCTACTAGCCCTCCAAACTAGGTTTTCTCAACAAAACTTGACAAAATCCCATATGAACAAGCAAGAAAATGATGGTTTTAGATACACTCTATGGAACCCTATCAAACTCCCAAGTCTCCTGTTCCAACTCTACTCCAGCAATCGAGAACGCTCATTTGGTCTTCTAGGTCTACTTGATCAATTTAGGCTAGGTTACAAAGCAAGTGCTCAAAATTGGGTGCATAGGTCAGGGGTAGGAATTTGGAATACTTCTACCATGTCCCTACAACACAAATCCATCATTTATTTTCTCACCCTAATAGGATTCTATCATCTACAACCTCAAATAGCATGAAATTGGCCAAATACAATGAAATACTTGACCTAGGGCATCACCTTAAAAATAGAAGACTGCATTTCCCGACAAAAATCTTTTGGAATCTTATAGTAAATATCCCTAGCCTGCATTTCACCAGTTTTTATGAATTTTCACTGGTGGGAATGCATTCTAGGGCCGAATTTCTATGGCTGCCCTAGAAAACAGGGTTTCTAGACCTGTTTTGAAAGAAAAATCAATAACTTTTGATCTCGACCACTTCAGGACCTCAAACTAGTTGCATTAGAACCCTGAATCCAGGAGATTTCATAAAAAGTACATTTGCACCCTGGAAAATCTGTACAGTCTGTACAGAAACATGTTTTCTTCAGAAAAATAGTCAAAATCTTGATTTTTGTGCCCAAAATTGCATACAAAATCTCTTCCTCCGTACTGGGGTGAGAGGATAGAAATATGACTTGACCTAAGTTGGTTTTCAACTATCCAAATAGATGCAACTTCCAAAAATGGGTTGCGACCGACCAAATGTGTCATTTGACAACATTGACAACATTGGTCACTATGACATTTTGCAATAACACAAAGAGGTCGATTGGTTCAACTTGTCCAATGGAATCTAACCAACCACCATTCCCTCTAAAACATGCCAAAACACAAAAATTTCCAA
This sequence comes from Cunninghamia lanceolata, assembly GCA_027924645.1. Classification (NCBI taxonomy): domain Eukaryota; kingdom Viridiplantae; phylum Streptophyta; class Pinopsida; order Cupressales; family Cupressaceae; genus Cunninghamia; species Cunninghamia lanceolata. Next base: position 878,203 of record BSBN01001034.1, read on the forward strand.
TTAAACTCAAAAACAAACAAAAAACCAACATTAGACCTACTAGGCCTAAGTGGCATAACTAGGGTCCAAATGGACTAAGAAGGATTTGAGGTTTATATAGTCACCCCAAACCTCTTGACCATACAAAATGGACCAAACAACAATGGCTGAAGCCTTATTACAATCAAAACCACAACTTTCAAAAAAAAATGCAAACAAAGTGACTTTAGGAACCAAGGTGCTCCTAGGTTCCCTACACCAATAGCACAATATTAGATGTGGTTAGGGTAAGTGGGGATGCATTGATATTCATTGGATTGGGGAGTAAGAGGTGGTGATGGGGGTTCACTAGGAGATGTTGGAGGATTAATGATGGGATTGATGTATAGAGAGGTTGACCATGAGATGGTAAGGGAACCAAGATGGGATTAGATGGGATGTTTGGATTTAGATTAGGATGGGTGGTTGGTCTTTCCACATTCTTTGGGCTAGGCTCTTAATGTATAGCTATTGGATTTCTTAGATGGATGTGATGGGTTATTGGATCCAGGATCAATAATCTTTAGATGTTTGACAACATGGCTACATGATGGGGTTTGACTTGGACTTATGGTAGGAGACTCCTCAATGAAATGGATAGACATAGGAGTGGATGATAGTGTTGGAGTGGTATACATGTTATTAGGAGGTTCTTTGTTAGGCTCAAGGATAGGAATTTGAGTACATGATGTTCTTAGATTCCTTGCTAATAGTCCTTAGGTCACATCCTTTATGGCTTCATGGGTTGATGGACTAGGATATGCATATAGTTGATGGATAATGATGGAAGATGTTGTGGGGTTAGGATTAGGATCGAGTGAATGGATATAAGAGGCCCAAATGGATTAGGATTGGGAGTGTTAGAGGGGGATGAAATTGGATAAGTGGATTTGGATGGCTCCATATCTTTGCTTTTATTTTTGGATTTTGTAAAGACTCTTTGGAGAAAATTTTTCAAGCGTTCATGGGTTGATGGATTAGAGCTTAGAATATTTGATGGTGGATTAGATAGTGAGTTATATGGTGGATGGATGATAGGGATTGATGTATTAGGAGATGGGTGGACTAATGTGTTAGTATTACAAGGATTTGAGGGAAATTATAAAATAATTCCCCTTTAACCCTAAACCCTAAACTTGAGCAACCTAGGTAGAAACTCATAAATCTTAAATAATTTACCCCTAAAGCTCTGAGCAACCCTAAACCTCTCTCTCTCTCCCAAAACCCATGAACCATAAACAATACCCCTAAAATCTAACCCCTAAACCGTAAACCCAAGCAAACGTAAACCCCTAAACCCTAAATAATTCCACTAAACCCTAAACTCATAAACCCGACCAACCCCCCTCTCTCTCTCTCTCCAAAACAAGAAAACTAAGACTCTCTCTCTCCTTATCACCCTATCTCTCCCTCTCCCATCCATCTCCATCCTCTCTCCCTCTTCCTCCCTCTCCTCTCACATGTCGACAAAGAATATGGAAACAAGAAAACTAGGACATGCAAAGAGGGACGAGGATATAAATTGGGATGATGAAATGCAAACAAGATAATTTATAAAATTTCATTGGATGGGAGGAATGATGAGGAGAGGTAGAGAGGGGAGGGAATTAGAGAGTGAGAGAGAGGATAGGAGGTAGAGACAGGATGGAAGTAGAGAGTGGGAGAGGACCGTAGGAGGTAGACAGGGGAAGGAAGAAGAGAGAAAGGGTAGGAAGTAGACAGGGGAGGGAAGCAGAGACTGAGAGAGAGGGTAGGAGGTAGACAGGGGAGGGAAGTAGAAAGTGAGAGAGAGGGTAAGAGGTAGAGAGGGAGGGGGGAGAAGAGAGTGAGAGAGAAGGTAGGAGATAGAGAGGCGAGGGAAGCAAAGACTCAGAAAGAGGGTAGGAAGTAGATAGGGGAGGGAAGTAGAGAGTGAGAGAGAGGATAGAAGGTAGATAGGGGAGGGAGGAAGAGAGTGAGAGAGAAGGTAGGAGGTAGAGAGGGGAGGGAAGCAGAGACTTAGAGAAAGGGTAGGATGTAGAGAGGGGAGGGAAATAGATAGAGAGAGATGATAGGAAGTACAACTGCCCTTGTAGACATTCATGTAAAGTGTGGAAGCATAGACAAGGCATGTCAATTGTATGATGCAACACCTCAAAGAGATATGCAAAAAATGGATTTGTTGAAAAGGCTTTAGAAACTTTCAAGCAAATACAATTGGCATGTGTATTCCCAGTTATGCTCATGATAACACGAGCACGTTATAACATGCTCGTGTTATGTGAAATCACATAATGTGAGCACGTAGCACGTTATAGCACGCTCGCATTATGATGAAGGTACTTTGACATGTTTTTATTAGTTTTTAGCAAAATCTGGAGATAATATGGAGCATGCTCCCCATTAGGATGGCACTTTTTTCAATGAAAACTCAAAAAAATACCACCATAATCTTAAGCTCTCTATTAGCTATCTAACCATATAATTTTTTTCACATTTTGAGTACGTTTAGTGTTTCATCTTGAATTTCTTTTGTTAGTGTGTCCATTTTTTGTCAAAAACCAGTGTCTAGTATTTTTTACTTTTTTTTGACCATTCATCAAAATTTGAAATAAGTTATATTTTTAGAAACTAGACTCCATTCTACACAAATTCAATTTTTTTTTATATTTTCGATTAGTTTTTAAACATTTTAGGGGGGGCACACTCAAATTACTATTTTTCAAGATGTGTCCACTTTAAAAATTACTAAAAAATTAATTATTCATTAAAAATTATCAGAAAAATCAGGGATAAACTACATGGTGTTAGCTAATTTCTCACCAGAGAGATTATTGAAATACTAAAAAAAGTTAACATTTTAGGGGGAGCACACCAGATGCTATGTTATGTTTTTTTGAGAAAAACAAGACCAATTTGTGTGCTCCCCCTTTTTGAACCCCTTAATCTCAACCATTTTTGAAAAAAATTAGTAGTTTAGAAACTAGTTTGGAGCACTACAACTCTTGTTTTTGTTCCATCTTCAAATTTTGAGTGTAGCTATCTTCAATTTCTCATCCAACATCAATGTTTCCTGATTTTAGAAAAAAAGTGGCAACTTAAGACCCCATTTTGGTCCCTCATCTTTGTGCACTTACCCTGATCCCATATGGACATATCTCCAAGGACTAGTCTTGATTCTCTCTTATCCATGTCAGTATCCTAAGTCAAATTTTTAGACATGGAACTAACCCAATTTAGTTATTTGGGTGTGGAAATGACCCTAGAACTTACAAATTCAAATTTAAAATATGAAACTCCCTCCAACTAGATGTTATGAGCCAACTTTGAGCACAAGTTTTTTTAACTTGCGTGCTAAAATCTCCTCAATAGTATGATTAAGAGGTTTTGATAACTTGTCTAAGATCATATTTAGTTCCGAAAAGATGGACCTCTCCTCATTCAATGCTAGAAGCTATGTCGACACCTATGGGGCTTGCCCAATAAATCTATTCATGTAAGAGACATGAGAAAGTCTAGGTAGATATTTAAAAAGGAGAGGAGTGTGAGATTAACTATCATCTCCCTTATTCATTACACCACTTAATAAAGGTCATAAGTTTTTAGACCCAACTTAGGACCCACTTCAATGTCATGGGAGGACTCCTTGTAAGGTTTTAGTCATAAAAGACTAAATCACCAAATTCAAAATTATGCTTAAACCTATGTTGAACCACCTACTACTTCATGTGGTTCTACACTTATTGCAAATATTCCTTAAGGGCCCTAAGAACCTTCTCTATTTGGGAAAGGGAGTTATTAATGGCCTAAACCCTAGAAGAACCTAGAATATGAGAATCCAAAGGATGTGGGAGCTAACCATACAAAGCCTTGTATGAAGTGATCTTGAAAGCATGGTGATAAGTGGTATTATACTATCATTCTAATAGTGGAAAACAACAAGCCCATTGCCCTTACTACTCTAACACAAAACATCTTAGGTAAGTTTCTAAGAAATTATTAACAACCTCCATTTGGCCATTATTCTAAGGATGATAGGCTACAATCATGTTAAACTAGGTTCCCTTCAACTTAAATAATTCCTTCAAAAAGTTGTACATGAAGGGAAATATCACATCACTTATAATGGGGTGTGGCATATTCTAAATCTAAAAGACTATGTCTAATAGGTGTGATGTCATGACACCTACTTTGTGTTGTACCTACAAGTACTAAAGTTACATGAAGATATAAAGGGGTGCAAATTCTTGAAAGATACAAAGGATGAATGAATACAAATTGTGAAGCATATGCTTGATTTGAAAATCTTATTACTACTATGGAAATGCTCCATCCTCTTGATTTTTTTGTTGTAGGAAAATTGTCTTAAATGGTTGAAAGTATAGCTATGAGGTCTTGATGGAGATTGTGATATGAAAGAAAATTTTGAGTATGACAAGTTAGTCAATTGAAAATGTGTTACTTGTGATTTGGATATTTTCTAGGAACGACTTGGGTAAGTGCATAAAGTTGAGGGACAAAAAGTGGCCACAACCACTTTTTGGTCCCTAGGAATTACCGAATCTAAAATGCGAGTGCATTATAACGTGCTCATGTTTTAACTTTGTTTTACATCAAAATAAAGGGTGGAAATGTGAAAAATATGGCTCATTTGGAAAATCTAGCCGTAGGTTTCACCTCTAACACTGCGAGCACATTATAAAAAGAAGGGAACTAATAATTTCTAAGTGCAATCAACAATTTCACAATGCCACCTTGTCAAGCCCGCTCTCAAGGATGTCGTGAATGAAGTGTAGAGGGTGTAGAAGCTGAAAAAGGTAGTGTTTGATTTTTTTTGTGAATTTGAAAAGAAATTTTTAATTTTGCAATGTTTTGATTGGATTTTTATGTTGAATTTTCAGTCAACAAGGCACCACAAAACCCTAATCCAACAGAGGAGGCTCAAAACAACCCCCAAAACCCTCAAAATCCCCCACCTTCACGTCCTCACCATGAAAGAGACACACAAGAAAAATATTTAGGGCAAATTGAAGAAAACAAAAAACATCTTGAAACCCTAATTGAAGCATTAAATAGTCCAAATACAAGCACCGATCATAGGAGAGCCCTTGCCAAGTCATTAGAGGTCATTGTTTCTCATATTAAATTAGTAACAAACCAAATCACTGAATGGAATGACTATAGGGAGAGGATTCAAAACTACTATGCTAACAAACTATCTTACAAACAAGTTAAGGACAAAAAAATTACAAAATCTTAATTATGTTCTTATTTTATCAATCCTAAAATTGACTAAACACTAGAAGAGACTTGCAAACCATTCCTGATTCATTGGTGTGTGAATGAAGATATATCCCAAAACTTTTGGGATAGATGGTACATGGTCTTTGATGAGCATCCTTGTAATAACAATGAGGTGCCACAATATTTCTTGAGGAAACTCTATTGTGAGTTTGTCCTCAAGGAGATTCCTAATTGCTTTGACATTTGGGAGTTCTAGGGCAGAGGTGGTGGCTCTGCCCAAGATAGAAAAGGGGCACATAGAGACCAAAACCATGTACCTAGACCCTTCACAAGGCCAACACATATCTCACTCCCTTCAGCTTTGAAGGAGAGTGTTGAGGTGGAGACACTGCATTCATTGAGTTCTCTCACCTAGTCTCTAGCACAACATGGCGATGATCTTACCCAAACTGATGAGGGTGAGAGCAATAGGTGTCATTTGTCCCCACATCTTTGTAGTTAATATGGGAACTTGTGTGATTATGGGGCCTAGGACTCTCGCCAGGATCCTGTAATGCAAGGGCAGTAGCCAGTGATGGACACATTCATATTGGATAATATTGTTCTCACAAATGACCTCTTACAACATACATTTGGTATTGACTCCCAGGTAATTTTTTACAAAGTTCAACTTGGTTTAATCATATGACTATCTATATTATAATTCAAAATTAATGTATGTAATTATCTGCACTATGAAATTCTAGGGTCAAAGTATTCATCCTATATCTATTAATTGTCTAGTGTAGGGTTATGAAAGGAGGTTGAGTCAACAGGTATGTAATTTATCACATGATCGTAAATGTAGTACATATATCAATGGTAATCTTATTTAGTGATTATTTGACAATGAATAGGGAGCTTCACTACCACCACCACCATGATTTCCTTGGTCCCTTGGATGCAGAAGCACTTTCACTAAGGTAAATTTTACCATTTGTTATCATTATGCATTTAAATAATGTTATGTATCTATTTTGGCCAAATAACCTTGAACGCTATTTTCAAATGTTGAATATGGAGACTCCTCCCCATCTTCGTCAGTTAGCAGAGGTGGGCATTGTTGTAACTATTTTTTCTGCAAATCCTTTAACCGAGGTATGAGCCAATAACATGTATATGTTATTTTGTATTTATTGTTTTATCTCATGTCATTTAATGTACATAAATGATATTCACGTTTACTCAATTTTGCTTCTTGATGCTTCTCAAACCCATCCAGCTACGAATGAAGAGAGACAAAAAATGATCAAGAGGGATCATTGGCTAGTGGTAAGTGATTGATTACATATGCCATGTTATATATTTCATGTTTTCTATATTAATGTGGATATTGTTTGATTGTATTAATAGGTGGCACTTAAAAAACCTCTGTCGAGGAGGTCTAGTCGACGGGAGAGAGAGGATGAGTCACTAATTGACTCTCCATCTTCACGGCCAAGAAAGGGCCTTCAATTATTTGATAGCATTTCATAAGAAATTAGATTTGGGACATTTTTATATGTCTAGATGGATTTGTATACATACTTTTGTATGTTACCAATGTATATCTTTGTATATGTCTATATGGCTTTGTTTGTACATGCCTATATGGTTTTATATATAGACTATATGTTATGTTCCTAACATTATGTATATGACAGTTTACATTAAATATAATATGATGATCACTTATGGTTACAAGTGTTTAAGGGTAAAAAGAGGGGGTGTTGTTTCAAGGGTTTATGCAGAATCCTCCTTTCCCACCAAACATTCCAAGGGCATGTTAATTGAGTTGAACCTCCAATTTGTGTAAGAGGATTCACCTATCGGGTTGGGCTTCCACTTGGGAAGATGTGGAATCTTGGATGTATCAAACAATATCTCAATTTAATGCTCAATTTTGCTTAAAATCCTAAATATGCAAAGCAGTAAGTAAATTATCGAATCACGGCAAATCCTTTTGGACTGAGATGAGGGATAGAGATATTTAACTCATTGTTTTTCAAAGTTCGGAAGGTGGAGAAGTCAAGGACACGGGGACTAGTGCCCAAGTCCAAGGTGTACTTTTTCATCACAAAATCTAGAACTTCTCTTGATACTGATCTGCACTGCAACTTCCATTTCTACTTTAAGAAAATTGGAGGACACAGGGACTAGTGCCCTAGTCGAGGAAAAGCTCCAATGCTCAACTTCTTTTCAGATCCTGAATCCTTGATGTCTGCTAACCCTCCCTTCAACTCCACTTCTTCTAGATGTGACATCTGTAACTTGTAATCACAAGGAGTGTGGGAGGGGGTTGTGGTGTTTAGAGGCTTGCCTTAGTCAAGCGTTGGAGAGACATTCAAGTCTTCCAAACATCGTTGTCAGATAAGAGTGTGTATCCTAATGGGATAGAGGCAAATTTTCAAATGATAAATGATTGAAAACATAATAGATATCACCTTGAAGTGTAGATCTCATGGAAGGAAGATGCTCTTCATGCCATGAGGAGATGGATGTCAAATCTACAAATATAAACACAATAACAACAAAGTACTATTCTGCAACACAATGAATGCATTGAATCACTTTCACAAAAACATAATGCTCATCAAATTTCCTGTGAGGCCTACTATTTTACTCCGTTATTTTGATTGTTTCATATTACTGTTGGAGACACTTTTTAGACTTTTGGGGACTGCTGATCCCGTTAAGCAAAATTATTAGACTATATGCTTTTATTCTGGTTAGCATTGTTTAGTAAGTTGTGATTAAACTAGATCCTAATTTTAATTCACTAATGAGGATATTTTCATGTGATTTGCATTATGATACTATTTGAAATACTAGTTATGTGATTATTGTTATGGATTTATTATACAATGTTATTCTGAGATGGATTATAGAAATGTAAAATTATGAATCTAATTATGATGTGATTTTATGATTATTTTATATGAATATGTGATGGTTTGAGTGTATGTTTCTCTTGCTTCAGCTATGATATACATGTTGGATTAATTTTTTGTTTAAGTGCGCAGGTGTTCTAACCAAACCACGGATAATCAGAGATCATCCCACACATTTTATGAATTCTTGTGTTAAGTCGATCTAGTTCCAAGAAGAACCAAGATCAACTGTGTTATGCATGATGAAATTTCATAATGTTTATGTGTGGTGTCATTTGGGATAGGTCTACCCTTTTTCAATTGATTGTATTTTGGTGTTGTAAAGGTGTAATTTTTAATTGATTTCATTTTTGAGTATTTATTTTTGTGACCCCTTGTCATGTGATTTTACTCACCCTATTGTGCTCAAAATAGGTTGAAAGTGACCCTGGGTTGTACCCCTCAGGTCTAGGGACCATTTGAGCTTGTCCAACCTTACGTAAACTCCCATTTGGTCACTTAAACTTTACCTTGAAGTAAAGTGACGAAAATGGAAGTTTGGGAAGGAGTGGAAGGTTGGGTCAAACACTCAACCTTATCCACACCTCTTTCCAAGGCTTAGGGGGTCTTCAAGACCCCTAAATTGTGGAGGACTCAACTCCAAGGCTCTCCCACATTGGTGAGGGTACCTTGAGGTTTTGTGGGCTTTCATGGGAGGATATGATTGGGGCACTTGTAGTACCCACATCCTTCTTTGGCTCCACTTTTCTCTCCCACATGTGTGAGAGAGTACGAGTGGAGGGGGCAAGACTTGGTGGAATGGGAGGGTGACATGTGTCACCACCACATTCCATGAAGCTTGCAAGTGGTTGTGAGGAGGAAGGAGGAGGTGACATGTGTCACCTCCCCATTCCTCAAGGCTCATGAGGAGAGCCTATTTTAATCCCTCTTGAAGAGAGGGCAGGGGTTGTTGAATTGTTTTGAATTTTTATTTTTATTTGAATTTGGGGAGAGAGTTGGAGGAATTTTTGGAGGCTCATTTGGAGAAGGACTTGAAGGTGGAGTTGGAAGAGCTCATCTTCAACTATCTTCCTTGTGGACTATTTAAGGTAGGATTCAAGGCTTAATGCCTTTCCTTATGTATTTTACTTTTCTTGTGTGATGGCTTTGTGTGTGTGTGTAATATTTGTGTTGTGGGGATTTTATGGGTGTTGTAAGAGCCTCTCCACTTGGAGAAAATGCTCAACAAGTGTGGGGTGGGGGAGGAGTGAACCTCCTCAAGGTCACCTCCCAGTTTTGGTATTTTGGCCTTGATGGTAAGTTGTGAATTTGAGCATTTTTGAATGGCTTGAGAGCCATGGAGAAACATGTGTGTTTGAGTATATATGTTTTGGCTTGAGGCCTTATTTGAGCTAAGTTTGAGAGATTTGGAGTGGCACTCTTGAGTTGAGTGATGTCCACTCCCCTACCCCTTTAAACTCATTTCTATGAGTTTTGTTTTGTGCAAGCCATGGGTGTTCTTCATGTTTAATTGTCTTGTGAGTTTTGTTGTGTTGTGGAGTGTAAGTTCCTTGTGTGTTGATGACCTCCAAGCTCAGGGGTGACTCATGAGTGAATCTATGGTAGGGAGGAGAGTGGTATTTCGTGGCTTTTCCCCCTTCCCATATTTGTTATTTGCAGGTTCTTGTAGCATGGAGATTGGAAGAAAAAGACTATATATCTTTGATTTTTGTAGTTTTGGCTCTTTGAGAGTTAAGGTCAAGTTTTGGCCTTTGTGTAGTTGACTTCAAGAAAAGGGAGAAGATTTTTCCTCTCTTGCCATGTAAAATAAAATGTTTACATTTTGTATTGTTTGGATTTTATTTTGAAGTTGAATAAATATAATTCTAGTGGTTGGTTTTATGTTATGAGTATGTAAAAAAAATTAAATGGAAAGAATGATGTTTGCTTGGGTTGCGTCTAATTTAATGGTTTAGAAAAAGAAAGAATTTGTTAGTTGTTGATTCATAGTTACAAAAAGGAAAATATAAAGTATAGTGTTGTTGTTTTTCTTCAAAAAAAATATACCATGTCTATTGTTATATTGCAAAATAAAAAAAAAGTATTTATTCCATGTATTTTAATGAGAAATAATTCTATTTTTTTATCAATCAGATTCAAGTTAATATTGCATAGATATCATCTTGTGTAGTGGATATATATATATATATATATATATATATATATATATATATATATATATATATTTGTGTTTTTAGAGTTAAGTGATTGTTGCTGGAAAAATGACAGAAATACATTTTATTTAGTAAACTGCTTTATGTGAAAGAGAAAATTATATATATATATAGTAAATGCATTTTATAATATGAAATATTCATAGAACTGTTAATGAAGACCACCAAATGAAACCACAATGAAGACTGTGTAAAAAGTAAGGAAATCGAATCTATATAAGGGGATGGCGGTATACACTGCCGCCCCTTGTTTCTTTTGTTATTGCATTTGCTGTGTTTGAGAGTTGAGGGGGGGGGTTTGAACCCCCCACCCACCTCCCACTATGTGGTGGGAGATGGGTGGGGAATTTGCTCCCCACCCCACCCCCTTTAAACCTTACAATATTTCCGTTGTGTATTGCATTCCACAATTTGTAAACTGCGGCCTGCAGGCTCCCTAAAACCCGCCGCTCCATTTGACTGCCCGTCACCTTCTGTGTGACCTAAAACATTTATTAATATTAATTATATATGTGTGTGTATACCTCTAGTGAATACTCAGTATTGCAGCATATACAAATATTTGATCTCTGGTAAAAATACCAGTATATATATACCTTTTTAACAAAAAAAAGAAAGGGTTTGGAATGGGTATATACTCTGTGTGTATACCTCCGAAGCTTCATCCATGGCTTCCTTATCTTCTCGCCTACAGCACAAAAGGAAAAGTGAGAAAATAAGAAAACAAGAAAATAGAGAAAAGAAAACAAATGGGAAACCCTTAGGGTTAGGGCTTCCTTATTCCATACGGAAACTAATTTTTTAATAGGACTTTTAGGGCTAGTGTATTTTAAATTAGTTTTATTTATTCTTTCTTTCCCTCGCTTTTTCTATCATGTGGGAATTATCTTTTATTGTTTTTTTTTCATGTGTTGCCTTGATAAATAGGTAGGGGGTAAGTTTAATTTATAAGTGGGTTTTAATTTGATTATAGTGTATAGTTGTGAATACAATTTGTTGGATGGATAGGAGATTTATTAAATTAATATTTGGGGTTGGTTTGATTAGACTTTATTTTTTTATTTTGAACATATGGGAAATTAATGTCCTAGTTATTATGTTTGGAGTTTAAGTTTAATATTGGGACCTTTGTAATTTAAATGTAATTTTAAATTCTCATGAGGATGATTTAGTTTAGTTAATTATATGTTGGACCTTAATGAATTAGGTTTTAAATTAATTAATTTAACCTAGTTGGCTTTCATCAGAGAACCTTAGTGTAGTAACTTTTTCCCCTAGTGCAAAAATTTTATTTCACCAACGTTAGTAGGGTTAGAGAACTTTGGCACGAATTATTTTAATTAGAATAATTCCTATACACACCCAAGAGGCGTTATGTTGCCAGATTTTTTTGGGGTTTAGGGTTAAATTTTCCTTAGCAATTTATACCTTGTGTAGAATAAAATTTTAATGTTTCTGCATATAGTTGATTGTTTAAATGGATGATTAATTCTTTTAATGTGGTAGGATTAGAGTTTGATTTTGACTCGTGTTGAAGTCCTTTCACTTACTTAGGGCAACCTTGGGTTTTGACCAATCGATCATAACCCTATTGGTGACACTTCTCACGTCGCATTGACCCCCTTAGTCAGCTTTCATCACATAGGGGAATGTGCATGTGATCACATTTCCCTGAAATTGATTGACATGTTTACACCTTATGCATATTGCCACCGAGCATGCTAATGTGTGTGAGGGGGTTTCTAGGGTTGTGTGGAATTTTTTTTATATTTCATGTCATGACCATATGACAAATGTGGACATGACACGTGTTGTGTGTCATGACCGTATGGGAAATGTGGGCATGGCATTTGCCATCAGAGCCCAAGTTTAAATACTGGGCTTGTTTGGGCATGTTACATATTCCACAATTTTGATTAATTCGTGACTACCTGGTTCTTGTAGGATGCCTTCCCAAACTCGGCGAGCATGCTCATGCACCACATCATCCATAGAGATATGAAATGAGCCTTCGAAAGAGGGTCAAGGACTAGCAGCTTCACTAGAGCAGTAGGCACCACAAGCACCACCAGCACTTGATATAGGACCACAGATCTTGCAGACATTATAGGCAATGTTAGAGAGGTTACCGCCAGCTGTAGCAAGGCCGCATGTCAAGCCTGGCGTTGATCCGTAAGAGAAGCCATGTGCAAAGCCACATGTTGAGCCCCGCGTCGAGCCGTGAGAGGTGCCACGTGTAGAGCCTTTTGTAGAGATACCTGACACCATAGTGGAGGAGGTTTGCTTAGCTTAAAGAGATCGTAGCAGGAGCCCTCCTCATCATGAGAGGTGAGAGGAGGCTATGAGGGTAGAGCAGGTTTATCACGAACCTTATGATTATGGTGTGGATGAGCCTATCAGAGGACATAGAGACCGAGGAGACCCCATCAGAGACTTACTTAGGCTGAATCCACCTACCTTCGCAGGAGCCATAGAGGGAGCCGAGGCCGAGGCTTGGCTTATCAGTTTAGACAAGTGCTTTGTGTTGCGTCCTTATGAGAGCAACACAAAGGCATGCGTGGTAGTACACCATCTGAGAGACGCAATAGCAACATGGTGGCGCACTGAGGAGTGTACGCATCGCTTATCATTAGACAATCTTACGTGGGACATTTTCATAGAGCACTTTAATGCGCATTATATGTCAAACCACTATAGGCAATGTCAGATTGATGAGTTCCATGGCCTGCAGCAGCAATGAGGTTCTATCGTAGTGCAGTATGAGAGTAGGTTCATTGAGTTGTCACGATATGCAAAGTATCTCCATGATGAGAAACTTCTGGTGCACCTATTTATCAGGGATTTGAATCAGGGGATATCAGGACCAGTACACATGGTAAACCCCCAGACCATGAGTGAGGCTGCCGAGAAAGCATATATCATAGAGGAGATTCAGGGATGAGGTCAGAGCTCATGTCCTCAGTTTTAGGATCGTAGCCAACAGTAGTAGTAGAATTTTTGTAGACCACCACCACCATGTCAGAGAGGAGGATTTAGTTCTGTATCCTTACCTCCTAGGCCTCCACAGTAGCAGCGACAGTATTAGCAGAGGTCTAGGCCCCAGTAGAGGGCATAGGGAGGACAAAATCATGGTTGGAAGTAGCAGGCCCTGTGTAGGGATTGTTGACTTATTTTCCCCTAGTCATAGTCAAATAATTCACCTTGTGTTTTCTTGAAAATCCTTGTGAAAGTAGCATCATTCAAGGTGCATATTCCCCATGTAAGCCATGTTTGTGATCTTTAAGTTTGAACCTAAATCTCAAGGTCTGAGCTTGCATGAAGAAGCTTACCATGTGAAAGAGCTTGAAAAAATAAGCAAGTTTGTTTTTTACATCACCCTAAAATTTGGCCAAATGGAGAAGTTATGAATGGTCAATGTTCTGGTCAAACTTTTTTTCAAGGGGGGGTGATATTTCTATCAGCCGGTGATATTTTAAGTATCGGGTGATATTTTAAGTATTAGGTGATATTTTAAGTATTGAGTCATATTTTAAGTATCAGGTCATATTCCAAATATCACCCTATCCTTTCAATATCACCCCGATATTCCAAATATCACCCCCTCTTCGAAATATCACCCCCTCTTTGAAATATCACCCCAATATTCCAATATCACCCTATCCTTTCCATATCACCCTGATATGCGAAATACCTCCCTCTCATCCAAGTATCACCCCGATATGATGATGACGCCATCCAGTCACATTTCAATAAGGCCCGTCTATGATGGTGATGTCACCATCATATCCCTCATGAGGAGAAGTGTACAGGGGGTGATTTCAAAAAGGAGTTTAAGCACCAAAAGTGGAGGGACATGACCTGATTTGTATTTTTGGCTGAAGGGACGTCCCAATGACCATTTTGGGGTAGATGTAGTTATTCCTTGCATTCATTGTTGTACAAAGAGGAAGCAACTCACATTGATGATCCAAAATATCTCTCCATCGCCTTGTTTCAGACGCTGCATACAGTCATGGTGGAGGATAGACATGCGAGTTGCTCGCATTTAATACCAAAATATCTTCCACTGCTTCAGGGGAGCCGATTGATGATGCAGTAGCTTGCATTAAAGATCAAAAATATCTTCCATCTGCATCGACTCCAGATATTTGACACCATTACTTTTGCAGCTGGGACATCCCTTCCAGATATTTTTTGGCGGCAGCTCTCTGAGCGATTTTTTGTAACCGACTTAGGTTAGATTGGGATGCTATATAAGCTGAGGCTTATGATGCAAATAAGGTTGGGAATTTTTTGGCATTCTGGTCTTTTTGTTTCCAAACAAAGCTTTCATATGCTGTAACCTTGCCTTTTCATTGGATATATGCAAGTTATTTTACCTCCTTTGCTGATTTTCCAGTTCTGTGTGAATCTGCATGAGGTTGTCTGTGAACATTCTATTCCTCTCAACCCTATTGCACCTTACCTCTGCTAGAATCATCTAATCTATGTATGTTTACTTGTTGTATCTGATTATATTGTGCATTTTCTCAGTGTTGTGGAAGTCTCTCTAGATCTGTCTGGTGCATCACCTCTTGTTTTCTTTAAGTTTTCTGTTTCATCTTTCATTTTACAACATTCCTTCTCCCTTTTCCCCCCAAAATTTAGTAGTTTTAGGTGATATCCAGTCAAGGAAGCCGGCCTTCTCCAGAGGTCTGATCTCACTTAGCAAAATCGCACACTTAGAGATCATTCCCATTGTGTCATTGGAATGCTTGGAATCCTTCCAAGCAGGGTGCAATTTCATGTGACAACAGTTTCTAGCATGCCCGGTGGGACCATACAACTTTTATTACTAGTTTTGATGTGCAGCCAGTGATTTTTAGACCTGTAAGAGGTTAAACTTGCATATCTGGCGACTCAGACTAAGGAAAGACAAGTAGATCAGTTTTACTGTCACATTTTATGATAAAGATTCAAACCAGGAGTTCAAGTTCATTTGACTATTTACAACTATCTCCACCTAGAAGGTAGAGTAGAGTTGTAGTAAGGACTCCAATTTCTAAAAGGATATAGTCAACTCCACCAAATTTTAGACCAGTTATCTCTGTAGCTCCTACAGCAACTCAAGCAAATCTACCCCCAACTTTTTAGATGGCAAGAAATCCATCATTTGTAACTTTTGATGGGGGCAGCCCTTTAAACCTAACAGTACATGATGTTATACCTATGGCAGCTTTGAAGAGTCTGCCCTATTTCATAGGGGAAAATCAGACTACCCCTATTGATCACATTAGAGATATAGCATCTCTGTGTCGTGTACATCATGTCACTCAAGAGAATGTAGCCATCAGGCTACTAGCTGCCTCTTTCAAGGGGAAAGCATTGCAATGGTTCAAAAGTTTACCAGTGCAAACTATAGGCACCTGGGATGATCTGGGTGACAAATTAAACAAGTAGTTTCAAGATAAATCAGATAACTTGTCATTGGTTGAATAGATGACTACAATAAAAAGAGCTCCCCAGGAGCAAATGATGGATTTTAACTTTAGATTCCAAAAGACATGGGACAGAATTCTTGCCATGGTAAGGCCTCTAGCTGAATATGCTTTTCTTTATTTTTTGAAAGCCCTAAATAGTGATATCTCAGTAATAATTCAATCATTGGGAGGTACAAGTTTACCTGATGCTTATGAAATAGCTATTAGGGCAACGAATAATCTGATTCAGGCCAAAAAAAAATAGCACCTAGACCACCAGTGACCATCTTTCCTGAGATTCAGGCTTCAATGCCTCTACCAATCCCATATTTTGCCCCTTCACCTACTACTACAACATTACCAAGTACTACAAATTCTGAGCCTGCTGCCTCTAGCTCATCCCAAGAGTTGAAAGAGATCAAAAATAGTCAACAAAAGATAGAGAGCATCCTTAAACTTTTGGCAATGAGTTGGTGAGTATAAAGAAGAAGCAATCCTAGAGTAGGTAGCCTTATCAGTAGCCATATCAAGGGCAAAATCAACCTTATCAAGCTAATAGGCAACCTTATCAAGGCAATTATCAAGGTGCCAGGCAAAATGTCAATCAAAGGCCTTTTCAGCCTTATAATCTGGCACCTATTAATGCAGTAAGAGACCTTGTCCCTGCTCAGAATGATTTTGTAGCTGAGTATGAATGGTGCTATCCATGCAATCAGCCACACAATTAGGCAGCCTACTCAAATGGGGTCATAAATCAGGCTCTAATGGTGTAAAATGTGGTAGTCTCATAGCCAAACACACCTAGTGATGGAGCTGCACAACAACAAGAGCAATCTTAGAGTGATTCTTCTTTCATGAACTGGCAAGAAGGTGAATTCTGTGGTGTAAACAGTGATAATACTCCAGTTGCAGCCAACACAGGAGCCAAGAAGAGGGATTATGAGGTTGAACAAGCTGCAAATGAAGGAAAGGGACATGCTAATGCTTCTACACCTCAAATTCCCCACATTTTACAAAGAAGTAACCCAGTAGCAACAAGAGAAATGCCTCATTTGCAAGCAGAGGTTGCTGCTACAAAACCAAATCAAAAGGTAAGTGCCATTCCAGCCTTCAATATCATTGAAAATATGAAAAAGATGAATCTGACAATGTCCATGTGGGATTCCCTAACCATCCCTGGCTAAAAGAAGATGTTGTAGCCCACCTTATCTGATTTGAAAGTATCCAATGATACATCTATTGACCCAGATAGGGTTGTCCTTACCAATTCATCTCAGGATAATAGCAAATAGCCCAACAAAAGTGCCAAACCACTCCCATTTTATGTATCATTGATAATTGGAGACAAATTAGTACATAATCGCATGGTGGATAGTGGAGCAAGCAGTTCTGTGATGCCTAACTAGATTGCAGATCAATTAGGGCTCAAGTACCAGCCTCTTGAGAAGGGTGTACTCTAATTAGATGGCACAGCTATTAATATTATGCGTGTAATAAAAGGCCTAGGTCTCACTCTGCACACTTGCCCAAATGTTTCTATCTTCCAAGAGGTCTTCATCATTGATTTGCCTCCCTATTTTGCCATGTGCTTATCAAGGGAATTTACAGCCAAGATAGGAGGATATTTATCCTCAGACTAGTCCCACATGTTTTTCAGGACCAGATATGGCACCAAAGTGACCCTAAAGTATGAGTTACTTTCAAATTATCACATAGAGCCCTATACCCCAAGTACTGTTAATGCAAATTGCATTATTTCTGATGATCCTGAATTAGTTGCTGCTCAAGAACTACAAGCTGAAAGTATACCAGAGGTACTCTTAAGGGAGTAGGCCTTAGAAAATAGTGTGGATGATCCTAAAGGACACATCTAAGAAACTAGTATGGGGACTTACATACTGCATGAGCATGAAGTAGCAATTCCAAGCCTGATAAAGGATGCAGAACAACAGACAGAACAACAAAATGAGGTTTGTAAAATGTATTTTGATGGCTCAAGGAGTAGGAATGGATCTGGAGGTGGTGTAATGTTGGTGTCACCACAAGGTGAAAAATATTATTCTTCTTTCCGTTTTGCCTTTGCATGTACAAACAACACTGTTGAATATGAAGGATTAATTCAGGGTTTGCAGTGGGAAAGAAAGAGGAAAATAGGTTGTTTGCAAGTCTATGGTGATAGTGAGCTCATTGTGAATCAAGTGAGAGGACTGCATCTTACAAAAAGTGATGTTCTAAAGTGCTACAAGCATAGGGTATGGGACATGATTGAAGAGTTTGATGCTTTCAATCTGATTTCTATTCCAAGAAATCAGAACTCCCATGCTGATAGGTTACCTTCAATAGGGGCTCAGTTTGACATCCCCAGTGATATTCAAAGGGAGAAGGTACAACCTCATGTAAAAATAGTTGATAGACCCTCTATCCCTGATAATAATATTCATTGGCAAGTATTTGAAAGTGATGAGCAGATCCTACATTTCTTGTTGGAGGAAGATGAGTTTTCCATGATGAATTAGGATAAACTCAAACAGCAGTATGGAAATGATCAAATTGTTCAGTTGAGAACAAAAAAGCTACCCAAGGGATTGGTAACCTTGGAATCTATTTTTAGTACAGATGATTAGTTTAAGAAAGGTAAGACTAGCATGCAGGTTAAAGAAGAGCATTATGAGGAGCTAGAAATTTTCAAAGGTAGGCTTCTTAAAATTGGCAAAATCTGCTCACCTGAGGACAGGAGAACTTTTATTGCTCTGTGTCAAGAGTTTGAAGATGTGTTTGCTTGGGATTATTTAGACCTGAAGGGATTTGATTCTCATATTTCCCAGCATACCATAGAATTAGAACCAGACACTAAACCTGTGAGGCAGAAGCAAAGACCTCTAAATCCAAAGCTAGAGCCCCTGATGATTAAAGAGCTGACCAAACTGATTGAGGGGAAAATCATTTTTCCAATCAAGCACACTTCTTGGGTCTCCAACCTTGTCCATGTGAGGAAGAAGAATGGAGAGATCAGGCTATGTGTTGACTTCAGGGACCTCAACAGAGCCTCCCTAAAAGATCACTACCCATTGCCTTCAATGGAGAAAATTCTACGAGTAGTGGTTGGCTCAAAAAGGTTTTCTTTGCTTGATGAATTTTCTGGTTACAATCAGGTGTTAGTCAAGGAGGAGGATCAGTTCAAGACTACTTTCACCACCAAATGGGGAACCATGGCCTACAAAAGGATGCCTTTTGGTCTCTCAAATGCTGGCTCTACTTTTCAGAGAGCCATGGATATGGCCTTTAAGGGTTTGCTATATAAATTGGTGCTGGTATACCTTGATGACATCATAGTCTTTTCCAAGAATGCAGTTGAACATCTATCCCATTTGAAGCTAGTATTTGAAAGATGCAAGGAATTTGAGATATCTCTTAATCCCATGAAGTGCATATTCGATGTGCATGAAGGCAAGCTGCTAGGGCACGTTGTGTCAAAGGAGGGCATTACCATTGATGCTCAAAGAGTAAGGGCCATTTTGGAGCTGCCCTTACCCAGTCATAAGAAGGGACTTCAAAGCTTTATTGGCAGAATTAATTTTCTTCGAAGATTCATCCTTGATATTGCAAATCTTTTGAAGCCTTTAACATCCATGCTGAAGAAGAACATAATTTTTAGTTGGACAACAGAGGCCAAACTCAGCTTTGAGTCTATCAAGGAGGCATTAGCGGCTGCACCAACTCTGGTGAATCCTGATTTCTCTAAGGACTTCATCTTGTATGCTTATGGCAGCCTGGATACCATCTTTACGATTTTGGTACAGCAGCAGAGTGAGGGTTTTGAGCAACCAATCGCTTTCTTTAGCCAGGGGCTAGAGGAGTATGAGCAAAAGTATAGCTTTGTTGAGAAGCACGTCCTTGCAGTGATAAGGAGCCTCAAGAAATTTTGGCATCTTGTTTCTAATAACAAGATACATTTGATGGTGGCTCACCCTAGCGTGAAGGAGTTCCTGTTAAGCAAAGATGTTAATGAGAAAAGAGCTAGTTGGATCACCAAGGTCATGGAATATGACGTGGAGATCAAGATAACCAAGCTGGTTAGAGGCAGGGGACTCAGTGAGCAACTTGCTACCAGTTCTAAGAATGAGGTAGACAAGGAGGAGGAGGTGCTCCTGACCATTGAGGATGCACCTCAAGATAATATAGCAGTAGTAAGTACCAGTTGGGTTAATAACATGACTTAATTTTTGCAAACTAGTAAATGTTTAGTAGTTCTAGATAGGGCTAAAAGAAGATATTTTAGGCCGCAATCCATTCCATATGTTTTGATAAATGGAACCCTCTTCAAAAAGGACTTTAATGGTGTACTGTTAAGGTGCATTGATAAAGATCAGACTGACAGGGTGCTACATGAATTTCATGATGGAACAACAGGGGGTCATTTTGCCCCAAGGACTACTGCTTGGAAAGTAATGAGAGCTGGCTATTACTAGCCTAGCTTATTTAAGGTTGCCCATGCATGGGCTAGAAAATGTATAAAGTGTGCCATTTTTGCAGGAAAAGAGAGGCTACCGGCTTTACCTCTGCAGCCAATTCAGGTAGAGCAGCCCTTTATGAGATGGGGCATTAATTTTATAGGTCCTATTAACCCACCATCAAGTGCAAGCCATAGGTGGATACTTACAGCTACAAATTATTTCACAAGGTGGACTGAAGCAGTGGCTCTGAAGGAATCCAATAAGAATGTTGTTTTAAATTTCTATTGTGATTTGGTTTCTAGATTTGGAGTGCCTGAGTCTATCAGCTCAGACAATGCTTTGGCCTTTGTTGGACTAAAGATAACTGACTGAGCTATTAAGAATGGGATCTATCTAAATACTTCATCAAATTATTATCCACAGGGTAATGGTTTGGTTGAATCTACAAACAAAAATCTCATAAGGATCATTAAAAGATCAATGGAGGATAACCAGAGGACCTGGCATACTAATCTGAAGTATGCATTGTGGGCAGATAGGATAACACCTAAAAGGTCTATTGGGAACTCCCCATATCTACTAGTGTATGGAAAAGAGGCAAGGCTGCCCATGTCTATGGAACTGCCAGCACTAGACATCATGAATCAGCTGGAAATGTTTGAAGCAAAGGGCCCCATGGCTATTAGATATGCTCAACTTATGGAGCTTGAAGAGAGCAGAGATAAAGCCATGAAATCCATGGAGTATCATTAGCTTCAAACAAAAAGAAATTTTGACAAGAAGACCACCCCCAGAAATTTTAGAATGGGTGATATGGTGCTCAAATGGGATGAATTAAAAAGTAGACCAGAGAATCATTCCAAATTTGACAGCATGTGGAGTGGCCCATTTCTCATTACTGAATACAAGGAGCACAATGCATTTCAATTATCTAATATGGATGGACAAAATTTGCCTATCCTAGTTAATGGGATACACCTAAAAAGGTGTTTTGAGGTATGAGTGCTTTGTAAATCAATAGATTAGGTATCTATGTTTTCAATAAGTGCTGTTGTACCTTAGCTTAGACCCTTTTTGCTTTCCCTAAGTGTTGTCTAGCACAGGTAGAGGGGGGTTGCTTTTAACATTTATGTCTTGGGTTGGTCTTCCATGTTCTTCACTGCTGTGCTCAGCTGCTAAGGTCAAAAATATCTGTATATTTCTAGTCTCTGTATGACTCCATGCCCAATATATGCTCAAGGCTACTGATCTAATGTTTAGCAGGCAAACATCCCATAGAAGTCACCAAATTGTTGACTTATTTTCCCTTGGTCAGAGTCAAATAATATACCTTGTGTTTTCTTGAAAATCCTTGTGAAAGTAACATCAGTCAGGGTACATATTCCCAATGTAAGCCATGTTTGTGATCTTCAAGTCTGAACCCAAATATCAAGGTCTGAGTTTGCATGAAGAAGCTTACCATGTGAAAGAGCTTAAAAAAATAAGCAAGTTTGTTTTTTACATCACCCTAAAATTCGGCCAAATGGAGAAGTTATGAATGGTCAATGTTCTGGTCAAACTTTTCTTCAAGGGGGGGTGATATTTCTATCATCGAGTGATATTTTAAGTATCGGGTGATATTTTAAGTATTAGGTAATATTTTAAGTATTGGGTGATATTTTAAGTATCGGGTCATATTCCAAATATCACCCTGTCCTTTCAATATCACCCCGATAGTCCAAATATCACCCTATCCTTTCAATATCACCCCAATATTCCAAATACCACCCCCTCTTCCAACTATCACCCCCTCTTCGAAATATCACCCCGATATTCCAAATATCACCCCCTCTTCGAAATATCACTCCGATATTCCAAATATCACCCCCTCTTTGAAATATCACCCCAATATTCCAATATCACCCTATCCTTTCCATATCACCCCAATATGCGAAATACCTCCTCTCGTCCAAGTATCACCCCAATATGATGATGACGCCATCCAGTCACATTTCAATAAGGCCCGTCTATGATGGTGACGTCACCATCATATCCCTCATGAGGAGAAGTGTACAGGGGGTGATTTCAAAAAGGAGTTTAAGCACCAAAAGCAGAGGGACATGACCCGATTTACATTTTTGGCTGAAGGGACGTCCCAGCGACCATTTTGGTGCAGATGTAGATATTCCAAGTGCATTCATTGCTGCACAAAGAGGAAGCATCTCGCATTGATGATCCAAAATATCTCTCCACCGCCTTGTTTTAGACGCTGCATACAGTCATGGTGGAGGATAGACATGTGAGCTGCTCGCATTTAATACCAAAATATCTTCCACTGCTTCAAGGGAGCCAATTGATGATGCGGCAGCTTGCATTAAAGATCAAAAATATCTTCCATCTGCATCGACTCCAGATATTTGACACCATTATTTCTACAACTGGGATGTCCCTTCCGGATATTTTTTGGCGATAGCTCTCTGAGTGATTTTTTGTAACCGACTTAGGTTAGATTGGGATGCTATATAAGCTGAGGCTTATGATGTAAATAAGGTTGGGAATTTTTTGGCATTCTAGTCTTTCTATTTCCAAACAGAGCTTTCATATGCTGTAACCTTACCTTTTCATTAGATATATGCAAGTTATTTTACCTCCTTTGCTGATTTTCCAGTTCTGTGTGAATCTGCATGAGGTTGTCTATGAACATTATACTCCTCTCAACCCTATTGCACATTACCTCTGCTAGAATCATCTAATCTGTGTATGTTTACTTGGTGTATCTGATTATATTGTGCATTTCCTCAGTGTTGTGGAAGTCTCTCTAGATCTGTCTGGTGCATCACCTCTTGTTTTCTTTAAGTTTTCTGTTTCATCTTTCATTTTATAGCATTCCTTCTCCCTTTTCCCCCAAAAATTCAGTAGTTTTAGGTGATATCCAGTCAAGGAAGTCGGCCTTCTCTGGAGGTCTGATCTCACTTAGCAAAGTCCCACACTTAGAGATCATTCCCATTGTGTCATTGGAATGCTTGGAATCCTTCCAAGCAGGGTGCAATTTCATGTGACAACAGACATTAGAGACAACAAGGACCACCTGTTGGACCCGCTAGATCGTAATAGTCATACAAGGGTTCTCAGGGGTCCACGGGTCAAACTAGACAATAGCAGAGTAGTAGGACATAGATTGGATAGGTGCAAGCTCAGGGCCCATGGTATGTTTGTGGTGGGGCAGGACATTTAGCCAGAGACTACCCATAGGGCTTTACGACAAGGGGACAACCTCATGTAGGAGGATCAAACAGATGGTAGGAGATATGGGTAAGTCCCACCATATGTTTGTAGCTATTGACAACTGCCAAGCTAACTTCCAGGCCTTAGTGATCGAGACAACAAGTATGATTGGGGATGTTCCCATTGCTATTTTATTTGACTCTGGTGCTACTGATTCATTTATATCTCCATTGTTAGTGGAGTGTTGTAGGTTGGTGGCCTCTAGGCAGGGTGATATGTGGGAGGTTGAGTTGGCCATTGGGGCTAGGATGTCAATAGATGCTTTGGTTCAGGATTGTGAGATATCTTTGGAGGCCTTCACTATATTATGTGACCTTAAGGTTATGCCTTTAGGATCCTATGGTGTAGTTTTAGGCATGGATTGGCTTGCAACCCATAGTGCCAAGCTAGATTGTCATCGAAAGGTGATTAGCTGTTTAAATGATCATGGCACGTTAGTCGAGGTAGTGGGCATTTAGAAGCCCACGA
The DNA here is from genome assembly GCA_027924645.1 of Cunninghamia lanceolata. Taxonomy (NCBI): domain Eukaryota; kingdom Viridiplantae; phylum Streptophyta; class Pinopsida; order Cupressales; family Cupressaceae; genus Cunninghamia; species Cunninghamia lanceolata. The sequence goes on from BSBN01001034.1 coordinate 902,211, forward strand.
CAGTTCATACGATATCTGCTTAGCAGCTTAAGAGTTGCATGTAGAAATGATGCCAGTTGTTTGCCATCATGGTTAGTGACAAATCTGAGGATGAGTCAGAGGCATCATTAGATGACCATCCTATCTTGAGGGAGTTTACCAATGTCTTTCCACCAGAGTTACTAGGTGTGCCTCCACGTAGAGAGGTAGACTTCCACATTGATCTAGTGCCGGGTGCCAAACTAGTATCTCGGGCACCCTACAGGATGACCACACATGAGCTCACGGAGCTCAAATTGTAGTTAGAGGAGTTACTTGAGAAGGGGTACATCTAACCTAGCATTTCACCTTGGGGCGCACTGGTCATCTTCATGAAGAAGAAGGATGGGTCTCTTCATTTGTGCATGGATTATAGGCAACTTAATAAGGTGACAGTGAAGAACTGTTATCCTCTGCCTAGGATTTCTAATCTGATCGATCAGATGCAGGGAGCTAGAGTGTTCTCTAAGATAGACCTGAAGTCTGGTTACCACCGGTTATGCATCACAAAAGAGGATATCCATAAGACCGCTTTCCAGACTTGATATGGCCACTATGAGTTCACTGCGGTATCCTTCAGCTTGACAAACGCCCCTGTAGTGTTCATGAGTCTCATGAATGAGGTGTTCTGTACTTAGATCGGTTCATGATCATTTTCCTTGATGATATTTTGATCTACTCGTAGATCGAGGAGGAGTATGAGGATCACTTACGTCAGTTTTTGTAGTGCTTGAGAGAGTAGCAACTTTATGGTAACTTGGCGAAGTGTTTGGGACACATCCTGTCTAGCGATGGTATCTCAGTAGATCCATTGAAGATCAGCGCTATCAGGGATTGGCCAACACCTACTAGTGTGACAAAGGTTAGGAGTTTCATGGGGTTAGATGGGTATTATTGTAGATTTGTAGAGGACTTTTCTAGGATAGTGCACCCCATCACATCCCTTCAAAAGAAAGGGAAGAGCTTCACTTAGACTGAGCAGTGCGAGAGGGCCTTTGGGGTCCTTAAGGAGCATCTTATCAGCACTCCCATCTTAGTGGTTCCTAATCCAATAGAGGATTTTGTGGTTTGTACTGATGCATCACTTGAGGATTTGGGAGCCGTACTTATGCAAGATGGTAGAGTGATCGCATATGAGTCACGAAAGCTCAAGACCCATGAGCTGAACTACCCCACTCACGATTTAGAGCTCGCAGCAGTGGTTCATGCTCTTGTTCATTGGAGACACTTTCTTTTGGGTCATCACTTTGAGATTCATTCAGATCACCATAGCTTACAATACATATTCACGCAGCCAAATTTGAGCACTCGTCAGTGGCGTTGGATGTAGTTTCTTTGCGAGTATGACTTTGATGTCCACTACATCAAAGGGAAGGAGAATGTGGTTGCTGACGCATTGAATCAGAGGCACCACAAGATCCTAACCTTGATGTTGAGTGTGGACTTGAGAGGGTGCATCATTCAGCATGTGCCTGAGGATGAGTGGCTTCTTGAGTTGCAGCAGGAGATCCAGTCATAGAGGGCCCTTGTGGGCAAATTTGCAGGATATTCTCTTGAGGCAGATGGGCTTCTTAGACAATGTCAGTGCAACTATATACCCCATGTAGGCAACCTATGTGTAGTGGTTCTTTCAGAGGCTCACATATCACCTTATGCAACACACCCAGGGTGAAGAAGATGCATGCTAACTTTTGATAGTTGTACCATTGGGCAGGTGTGAGGTGAGATATTATAGAGTATTTTGCTTATTGCCTTGAGTGCCAAAGGGTCAAGGCTGAGCATCAACATCCAGTAGGTCTTTTATACCCTCATGAGATACCTGAGTGGAAATGGGACACCATTTCCATGGATTTCATTATTGGTCTTCCCATCTCATCTCGCCGCCATGATGCCATCATGGTGACAGTTGCCAAGTTGACCAAGGTGGCACATTTATCACCTGTACGCATGATGTACAATTCACCATCAGTGGTGAGAGTATTCTTGGATGAGATTGTTAGATTACATGGAGTACCTCGTCGTATCATCTCTGACAGAGACTCAATGTTCACATCAACTTTTTGGAGGGCATTATAGCAGGCGTTGGGCACACAACTCAACTTCAGTTCCACTTATCATCCTGAGACAATTGGTCAAACATAGAGGGTGAATTAGGTCTTAGAGGATATGCTCCATATGTATGTTATGGATCACCAGTCTAGATGGGAGAAGTATCTATATCTAGTTGACTTTGCCTATAATAATGAGCATCACAATTCATTGGGTATGCCTCCTTTTCATGCCTTGTACGACAGACCTTGCAGGACACCGTTGAGTTGGGATCGTATAGAGGACATGGTTGCTATTGGGCCAGAGTAGGTGTAGGATATGGAGTCGCAGGTGACCTTGATTAGACAGAGACTTCAAGAGGCACAAGATCGACAGAAGAAGTATGCCGATGCTAAGAGATTAGATCAGAGCTTCTTGGTCGGTGACAGAGTATTCTTGAGAGTGCGATTGCACAACAGTCTAATTCGTTATGGAAAGGGCTCTAAGCTCGCACCACGGTCTGTTGGGCCTTTTGAGATCTTGGAGCAGATAGGACCTGTAGCCTACTGTCTAGCCTTGCCACCTAGCCTGTCGCGCATCCACGATGTTTCTCATGTATCTATTTTGTGGCATTACATATCTGATTTATCTCATGTATTGGATTGGAGTACTCTACAGGTAGAGGTAGACGGACAGTTGGCTTTGGAGCCAATTCACATATTAGCTCGTCGGATGCTGGGTCTTCGAGGTCGAGAGCTGGACCAGGTTAGGGTCTAGTGGGATAGGTACAATGAGGTCACAGTGACATGGGAGGATGCAACTAGATTGAGGACACTTTATCCTCACCTCTTTGACGACTTCCAGGAGGACGTTTAGTCTTAGGAGGGAGGATGTGAGGCCTACTATTTTACTCCCTTATTTTAAGTGTTTCATATTATTGTTGGAGACACTTTTTAGACTTTTGGGGACTGTTGATCCCGTTATGCAGAATTATTAGACTATATGCTTTTATTTTGGTTAGCATTGTTTAGTATGTTGTGATTAGACTAGATCCTAATTTTGATTCACTGATGAGGATATTGTCATGTGATTTGTATTATAGATAATAGTTATGTGATTATTCTTATGGATTTATTATGTGATGTTATCTTCAGATGGATTATAGAAATTCAAAATTATGAATCTAATTATGATTTGATTTTATGACTATTTTATATGATTATGTGATGGTGTTAGTGTATGTTTCCCTTGCTTCGGCTATGATATACATGTTGGATTAATCGTTTGTTTAAGTGTGTAGGTGTTCTAACCAAGTCACGGATAATCGGAGATTATCCCACACATTTTGTGAATTCCCATGTTAAGCTGATCTAGTTCCAAGAGGAACGAAGATCAACTGTGTTATGCATGATGAAATTTTGTAATGTTTATGTGTGGTGTTGTTTGGGATAGGTCTACCCTTTTTCAATTGATTGTATTTTTCTGTTGTAAAGGTGTAATGTTTAATTGATTTTATTTTTGAGTTTTTATTTTTGTGACCCCTTTTCATGTGATTTTACTCACCCTATGGTGCTCAAAATGGGTTGAAAGTGACCCTGGGCTAGACCCCTCGGGTCTAGGGACCATTTGAACTTGTCTAACCTTAGGTAAACTCCCATTTGGTCACTTAAACTTCACCTTGAAGTAAAGTGACGAAAATGGAAGTTTGGGAAGGAGTGGAAGGTTGGGTCAAACACTCAACCTTATCCACACCTCTTTCCAAGGCTTGGGGAGTCTTCAAGACCCCTAAATTATGGAGGACTCAACTCCAAGGCTCTCCCACATTGGTGAGGGTACATTAGGGTTTTGTGGGCTTTCATAGGAGGATATGATTGGGGCACTTGTAGTACCCACATCCTTGTTTGGATCCACTTTTCTTTCCCACATGTGAGAGAGCACAAGTGGAGGGGGCAAGGCTTGGTGGAATGGGAGGGTGACATGTGTCACCACCACATTCCATGAATCTTGCAAGTGGTTGTGAGGAGGAAGGAGAAGGTGACATGTGTCACCTCCCCATTCCTCAAGGCTCATGAGGAGAGCCTATTTTAATCCCTCTTGAAGAGAGGGAGGGGGTTGTTGAATTGGTTTGAATTTTTTTTTTATTTGAATTTGAGAGAGAGTTGGAGAAATTTTTGGAGGCTCATTTGGAGGACTTGGAGGTGGAGTTGGAAGGGCTCTTCTTCAACTATCTTCCTTGTGGGCTATTTAAGGTAGGATTCAAGTCTTGATGCCTTTCCTTATGTATTTTACTTTTCTTGTGTGATGGCTTTGTGTGTGTAATTTGCATTTTGTGTTGTGGGGATTTTATGGGTGTTGTAAGAGCCACTTCACTTGGAGAAAATGCTCAACATGTGTGGGGGGGGGGAGGAGTGAACCTCCTCGAGGTCACCTCCCAGTTTTGGTATTTTGGCCTTGAGGGCAAGTTGTGAATTTGAGCATTTTTGAATGGCTTGAGAGCCATGGAGAAACATGTGTGTCTGAGTATATGTTTTGGCTTGAGGCCTTATTTGAGCTAAGTTTGAGAGATTTGGAGTGGTACTCTTGAGTTGAGTGATGTCCACTCTCCTATCCCTTTAAACTCATTTCTATGAGTTTCGTTTTGTGCAAGCCATGGGTGTTCTTCATGTTTAATTATTTTTTGAGTTTTGTTGTGTTGTGGAGTGTAAGTTCCTTGTGTGTGGATGACCTCCAAGCTCAGGGGTGACTCATGCGTGAGTCTATGGTAGGGAGGAGAGCAGTATTTCATGGCTTTTCCCCCTTCCCATATTTGTTATTTGTAGGTTCTTGTAGCATGGAGCTTGGAAGAAAAAGACTATATATCTTTGAGTTTTGTAGTTTTGGCTCTTTGAGAGTTAAGGCCAAGTTTGGCCTTTGTGTATTTGACTTCAAGAAAAGGGAGAATATTTTTCCTCTCTTGCCATGTAAAGTAAAATGTTTACATTTTGTATTGTTTGGATTTTATTTTGAAGTTAAATAAATATAATTCTAGTGGCTAGTTTTATGTTATGAGTATGTAAAAAAAATGATAAATGGAAAGAATTATGTTTGCTTGGGTTGCCTCCAATTTAATGATTTAGAAAAAGAAAGAATTTGTTAGTTGTTGATTCTTAGTTACAAAAAGGAAAATATAAAGTATAGTGTTGTTTTTCTTCAAAAAAAAATATCATATGTCTATTGTTATATTGCAAAATAAAAAAGTATTTATTCCATGTATTTTAATGAGAAACAATTCTATTTTTTTTTATCAATCAGATTCAAGTTAATATTGCACAGATATCATGTTGTGTAGTGGATATATATATATATATATATATATATATATATATATATATATATATATATATATATATATATATATATATATATATATATATATATATATATATATATATATATATATATTTGTGTTTTTAGAGTTAAGTGATTGTTGCTGGAAAAATGACAGAAATACATTTTATTTAGTAAACTACTTTATGTGAAAGAGAAAATTATATATATATATATATATGAGAAATCTTTTAATAAACTGCATTTTAGAAAAAGAATTTTTTTGGCAGCCTGAATATACATTTATATATATATATAATAATAAATGCATTTTATAATATGAAATATTCACAAAACTGTTAATGAAGACCGTCGAATGAAACCACAGTGAAGACTATGTAAAAAGTAAGGAAATCGAATGTATATATGGGGACGGCTATATACATCACCGCCTCTTGTTTCTTTTCTTACTGCGTTTGTTGTGTTTGAGAGTTGGCGGGGGGGGGGGGTTTGAACCCCCCACCCACCTCCCACTATGTGGTGGGAGATGGGTGGGGAGTTTGCTCCCCACCCCACCCCCTTTAAACCTTACAATATTTTCGTTGTGTATTGCATTCAACGACTATGTAAACCGCAGCCTGCGGGCTCCCTAAAACCCGCCACTCCATTTGACTGTCCGTCGGCTTCTATGTGACTTGAAACATTTATTTTATATATATATATATATATATATATATATATATATATATATATATATATATATATATATATATATATATATATATATATATATATATATATATATATATCTGTGTGTGTGTGTGTGTGTACGAATACTCAGTATTGCAGTATATAAAATATTTGATCTATGGTAAAAGTACTAGTGTGTGTGTGTATATATATATATAACACAAAAAAAAGAAAGGGTTTGGAATGGGTATATACTCTATGTGTATACCTCCGAAGCTTCATCCATGGCTTCCTTATCTTCTCACCTGCAACACAAAAGGAAAAGTGAGAAAATGAGAAAACAAGAAAATAGAGAAAAGAAAACAAATGGGAAACCCTTAGGGTTAGGGCTTCCTTATTCCATAAGGAAACTGATTTTTTTTAATAGGAGGACTTTTAGGGCTAGTGTATTTTAAATTAGTTTTATTTATTCTTTCTTTCCCTCTCTTTTTCTATTGTGTGGGAATTATCTTTTATTGTTTTTATTTTCATGTGTTGCCTTGATAAATAGGTAGAGGGGTAAGTTTAATTTATAAGTGGGTTTTAATTTGATTATAGTGTATAGTTGTGAATACAATTTGCTAGATGGATAGGAGATTTATTAAATTAATATTTGGGGTTGATTTGATTAGACTTTATTTTTTTATTTTGAACATATGGGAAATTAATGTCCTAGTTATTATGTTTGGAGTTAAGTTTAATATTGGGACCTTTGTAATTTAAATGTAATTTTAAATTCTAATGAGGACAATTTAGTTTAATTAATTATATGTTGGACCTTAATGAATTAGGTTTTAAATTTATTTATTTAACCTAGTTGGCTTTCATCAGAGAAACTTAGTGTAGTAACTTTTTCCCCTAGTACAAAAATTTTATTTCACCAACATTAGTAGTGTTAGAGAACTTTGGTGCGAATTATTTTAATTAGAATAATTCCTATATACACCCGAGAGGCATTATACTGCTAGATTTTTCTGGGGTTCAGGGTTAAATTTTCCTTAGCAATTTATACCTTGTGTAGAGTAAAATTTTAATGTTTCCGCATATAGTTGATTGTTTAAATAGATGATTAATTCTTTTAATATTGTAGGATTAGAGTTTGATTTCGACTTGTGTTGAAATCCTTTCACTCACTTAGGGCAACCTTGGTTTTTGACCAATCGATCATAACCCTATTGGCGATGCTTCTCATGTCACATTGACCCCCTAGTCAGCTTTCATCACGTAGGGGAATGCACATGTGATCGTATTACCCTAAAATTGATTGACATGTTTACACCTTATGCATATTACCACCGAGCACACTGACGTGTGCAAGGGGGTTTCTAGGGATGCGTGGAAATTTTTTGATATTTCGTGTCATGACCACATGACAAATGTGGACATGACACGTGTGTTGCCTGTCATGACCACATGGGAAATGTGGGCATGACATTTCCATCTAGTTTTCAAATGAAACCTAATCATGCTTATATATGCAACTACAAAGATTCTCGCTAAGAATTTTGTAATTCAAACTTTAGATGTCGGCATAGGACCTAAATAACAGTCACTAAAATGACATTTGAAATTAGGGCAAACCCCAAATAGGGCATGACTAGGGTGCTAGCGCCCAAGTCCACCCTGCCATTTTTGTTTAAGATTCATTAAAATGTAATCCCCTAGGTCCTATTTGCCATAAGACTTTAGGTTTTTCTCATCAGGAGTCAGAAATATCACACAAGATGCTCTAAATGCAATAACAGGACCTGGGAGCTAAACCTTAAGAGGGAAAAGCCCCCAAGGGGACATTTTCTGACATAACAATAGGAATTTGGTTTTACACGTGCCAATTGCATTTGCTTGAAAGTTTATAAATCCTTTTCAAAAAATCCATTTTGTGCATATCTTGCAATCATTACATTCTATGATATTGTGCATTTCTTTGAGGCATCATGTCAAACAGTTCACTCACCTTGTCTATGCTTCCACACTTTGCATACATGTATATAAGGGCAGTTGCAACTACAACATGTGACAAAATTCCTATATCCTTTATGCTTTGATGGTTGTCCACACCCTGTTGTGAAGATCCCAGTTTGGCATAGGCAAGGAGGATGTTGGATAAGGTTGTGGAATTTGGTTTTACATGTGCAAATTTCATTTGCTTGAAATTTTATTTTGTGAATTTGGTTGAAAGTTTCTAAAGCCTTTTTGAAAAAATCAATTTTGTGTATATCTTGTAATCATTACATTTCATGAGACAACATTTCTTTGAGGCATCATGTCAAATAGTTCATGTGCCTTGTCTATGCTTCCACACTTTGCATACATGTCTCCTAGGGTAGTTGAAACTACAACATATGTCAAAATTCCCATTTCCTTTATGCTTTGATAGATGTTCATACCTTGTTTCAAATATCCCATTTGGGCATATACAAAGAGGATGTTGGCTAAGGTTGTGGAATTTGGCTTTACACCCACCAATTGCATTTACTTGAAAGTTTCTAAATCCTTATCAAAAAAACCATTTGGTGCATATCTTGTAATCATTGCATTCCATGAGACAACATTTCTTTAACGCATCATGTCAAACAGTTCACCTGCCTTACATCTATGCTTCATTACTTTGCATACATGTCTCATAGGGAAATTGTAACTACAACATCTAACGGAATTCCCATATTTTTTATTCTTTGATGGATGTACATACCCTATTCCAAAGATCCCATATGGGCATAGACAAGGAGGATGCTGGCTAAGGTTGTGGAATTTGGCTTTACACCCACCAATTGCATTTGGTTGAAAGTTTCTAAATCCTTTTCAAAAAAATCCATTTTGTGCATATATTTCAATCGTTGCATTCCATGAGACAACATTTCTTTGAGGCATCATGTCAAATAGTTCATGTGCCTTGTCTATGTTCCACACTTTGCATACATGTCTCCTAGGGCAATTGCAACTACAACATCTATCAAGATTCCTTTATCCTTTATTCTTTCATGGTTGTCCATAGTACCATCGAAGTAAATATCATTATTGAGATTTTCTCAGCATCCCAAAAGATAAATATATTTTCAATTTCTCGAGATATTGTTGGAGAAAAACCAAAAACCCAAAAAAATGAATAAAATTTTAAAAAAAGAGAAATAATTGATGTTTTTTACATTTAAAACCATACTAATTGCATAGAAAGTGAGAGCGTGAAATAAATGAGTGTACAACATGAATTTTGAAATATGGATTTCTCATTAATTTTGAGATCGTTGATTAGAGATAATGTAATATAAATCTCTTTAACAATGTTTGTAAATGACTGCCAGAATGATAATGAACCCTTAATACAATAGATGACAACTAGTGTAAATGCAACTTGTTAACCCTACCATTCTCCTTAACTATCAAGTCAATGAGACTAATCTATACACAAAATGGTATGTATAGTTCACAACAACAGTCTCCCTAACCTCTTCAAATACCTCTTAATTTTATAGCAGTGGCAAGCATTTTAGGACAACAATGTCCCATCTCAACAATGTTTCATATTAATCATTTTATCATTAATATTTCCTATAATGTTGACTGCAATATTGATGGCCATATTAATTGGCCATAGTACTAATAAGGATGCTACTAAACACCATACCGATCAAGAATGTATAGGTCACAATAATGACATAATGCTATTGATTAGTGATCATAAGAAGCTTGATAATCACAAAAGGATAGTTATTTCCAAAGACGATGATGATGACAACCATCTCAATTGGTACAACATTTATAACAACTGCTATGTAATTATGAAAATTTCTAAACAATTGCCTCAATAATATAACTATTTGATAAATGAAATAATGACAACAATATCCATTGATAAGTACAAATGACAACACTAACATCTATGACGCAATAATAATGACAAGCCAAAGGATAGCATAATCATTTGACAATTTTGTCTAGTAATGACTACATGCCCATAAATCATAAATAATGACATAAGTGTTTGTTGTTGTCAAAGAAAACAATGATTATCACTAATCACAATAACAATAGTCATAGTCATATTCCCTATTCACAAGGTTTTCAAACATGATTATACCAATTGTCTTCACAACTTAGATAACTACGTTCATTTTTGAAATAACAACAACAATAATTGATGTTGCCCCTTTGCAACAAATTTAACTGCTATATAGTAATAACACCTTGAAATCTTAACAACTACTTACACCATTCAAGGTGTACATTCCATTTATAAAAGTTCAAGAGAAGAATGATCCAAAATTTGTAGGTTTGATGCTTATATAGAGAAAAAACTAATTTATTGTGATATTATCAATGATATATCACTGATAATTTTGTAATATATTGGTGAAATTTTTAGTCAAAGTCATGGTCAAAGATATTTTGAAAAACATGATATTTTCAAGAAAATGTTAGGAACCCTACCGAGACAAGATATATTGGAATATATCAGGATATTTTAAAGATATATGCTTCTATGGTACTCCATACCCTATTCCAAAGATCCTAATTTGGCATAGGTAGGGAGGATGCTTGCAAAGGTTACAAAATTTGGTTTTACACGTGCCAATTGCATTTTCTTGAAATTTTATAAAGCCTTTTCAAAAAATCTAGTTTTTGCATATCATGCAATCATTGCATTCCATGAGATGGCATCTCTTTGAGGTGTCATGCCAAACTATTCACATGCCTTGTCTATGCTTCCAAACTTTACATACATGTCTACAAGGGCAGTCACAAATACAACATGTGACAAAATTCATATATCCTTTATGCTTTGATAGTTATCTATACCCTATTCCAAAGATCCCATTTTGGCATATGCAACGAGCATGGTGGATAAGGTTGTGGGATTTACATTTACATCTACCAATTGTATTTCCTTGAAAGTTTCTTTTGTGCATTTGTTTGAAAGTTTCTAAAGCCTTTTGGAAAAAATCAATTTTGTGTATATCTTGCAGTCATTGCATTTCATGAGACAACATTTCTTTGAGGCATCATGTCAAATAGTTCATGTGCCTTATCTATGCTTCCACACTTTGCATAAATGTATCATAGGGTAGTTGCAACTACAACATATGTCAAAATTCCCATTTCCTTTATGCTTTAATAGATGGACCCATACCTTGTTTCGAAGATCCCATTTGGGCATTTACAAAGAGGATGCTGGCTAAGGTTGTGGAATTTGGCTTTACACCTGCCAATTGCATTTTCTTGAAAGTTTCTAAAGCCTTATCAAAAAAATCATTTTGCATATATCTTGCAATCATTGCATTCCATGAGAGAACATTTATTTGAGGCATCATGTCGAACAGTTCACCTACCTTGTCTATGCTTCATCACTTTGCATACATGTCTCATAGGGTAGTTGCAACTACAACATCTGACAAAATTCCCATATCCTTTATGCTTTGATGGATGTCCATACCCTGTTCCAAAGATCCCATATGGGCATTGACAAGGAGGATGCTAGCTAAGGTTGTGGAATTTGGATTTACACCTGCCAATTGCATTTGCTTGAAAGTTTCTAAAGCCTTTTTGAAAAAATCCATTTTGTGCATATCTTGCAATCATTGCATTTCATGAGACAAAATTTCTTTAAGGCATCATGTCAAATAGTTCATGTGCCTTCTATGCTTCCACATTTTGCATACATGTCTCCTAGGGCAGTTGCAACTACAACATCTGTCAAAATTACTTTATCCTTTATTCTTTCATGGCTATCCATACCCTATTCCAAAGATCCTAATTTGGCATAGGTAGGGAGGATTCTTGCAAAGGTTATGGAATTTGGTTTTACACATGCCAATTGCATTTTCTTAAAAGTTTATAAATCCTTTTCAAAAAATCCATTTTTTGCATATCATGCAATCATTGCATTCCATGAGATGGTATCTCTTTGAGGTGTCATGCCAAACTATTCACATGCCTTGTCTATTCTTCCACACTTTGCATACATGTCTACAAGGGCAGCTGCAAATACAACATGTGACAAAATTCATATATCCTTTATGCTTTTATGGTTGTCTATACCCTATTCTGAAGGTCCCATTTTGGCATAGGCAAGGAGGATGGTGGACAATTTCTTGGAATTTGGATTTAAACCCACCAATTGCATTTTCTTGAAAGCTTCTTTCAAGCCTTATCAAAAAATCCATTTTGTGCACATGTTGCAATCATTGCATTCCTTCATTTGTGATGTGCATAACATGCTATAATTTTACAAGTTTACAAGTGATTCATGCTACATCGAAGCACAACATGATGAAATAAGAAGATGCATATTCACAACACTTAAGGATATGTAATAGTGTTGTTCATGCCATCAATACATTTTATATCCCTTACTTTCTCATGCAAATGGATAAACTATGTTTTCATCTTCACATACATGGCTAACATTATCTATCTTTTATATTTTTCTTGTGCTAACATGATCATATTTTTTACATTTTTCTTGTGCTAACATGGATTTTTGGCCATGGCACAAAATAGAATGAAACAATAGGCAAACCAACATCATAGTGAAAGGAGTTTTGAGGTTGGTGATTGGGTTTTCTTGAGATTACAACCCTATAAGTAAATGTCCCTAAAGCAACTAACAAAGAATAATAAGTTGTCACCAAAATATTATGGGCCATACTAGGTTTTACAGAAGATTGGCAATGTATCCTAGAAGCTTGAGTTACCTCTTACAACAAAGATACATCCAATTTTTCATGTTTCTTGTTTGAAGAAGGTGATCGGTTGACAAATTCCTATACAAACTATGTTACTAGAGTTAGATGAAGAAGGAAGAATCATTTTGAATCCAAAATTAATTCTCCAATTGCACACAAAGAAGTTGAGGACTAGCACAATCACCGAGTATCTTATTCAGTGGAAGAATTTACCAATTGAAGAGGCTGAGTGGGAAGATGAAGATTTTATGCAAAAACATCCACAGTTGATCAGCATTGAGGACAATGCTTTTCTGAAGAGGGGGCATGCTATACCCTTAATTTTACAATGGTATAGGGTAATGAGTAGTCATCTTGTGGCTACCTTAACTCTTAATTAAGTTATACAATCATTAATATAGACCCTAGGTGATATATTGTGGTATTGAAGTTAGACTGTGTGATATCCAAGGATCGAGTATGGTATATATAGGAGGTAGGGGTTATATTATGAGTTATGTTCTTCATTGGAGACTTTTGGAGGTTTCCCCCTTGAAGTGGCATATTATTATCAAGTATTTGCAGCAGTATTACTATTATATTATTCTATTGTGCAAGTTGTTTCATTACAATTCTTTACTCTAAAGTTGGTTATATGCATAACTATTGTTTCCAATCTCCTAGTATGCCCCTACCCTTGAGACAATTTACTAACATTTTTTTTTTCCATTCTTCTAATATACCCTTACCCTGAGATGGTTCGATAAATACAATAAATGCAAACATAATAATAACTATGATTTCTATTAAATTCTATTGCATTGTAAGCTAAGATGAATATAATAATGCAAGGTACAAGAATAACTATTATTTATAGCCACAGAAATTCACCCACATAATAACATTGTCACTAATGACATTACATTGCATACCCATAAATTAATGCTAGCTTAACCACAAGTATTCATATGAAAATGCATACTGTTATCAAGTTCCTCATGACCCTTGAGGACTAATGCAATATTATCGACATAAAAATAATCACATGCAACCTCCCCCTAACTCATAGAGCATTCACTAGACTATTTTATTTTAGTGGATAACAAGGCAACATTATACAACTATTAAATTAGGTGATCCTCTATGCCATGAGGTTGGTTAACCATCAATATGAAGAATAATAAAAGAGAAGATCTATTTAAGAATTCTATTCATAAACCATAATAATGATATCAAACTTAGCAAGGACTTGCAAGCTCTACCAAATAGGTTATGGACGGTTCAATACTTGGACTCTCATGACCATTAAAATGCCTGGACAACTCTCCAATAAACATAGACATAAGAATGACTTACCTTCGACTTAATACTCGGTCTCATATGACCCTTTTACATGCCTAGATGGCATTCCAAAACAACACAGATATAATAAGTATTTATATTTAGATTCACATGGGTAACATAAGTGTTTGATCCAACTCGAAGTCTCTAAACTTACTAATAGGGTCATTCTAATATAATAAAGTGAATATATATATATATATATATATATATATATATATATATATATATATATATATATATATATATATATATATATATATATATATATATATATATATATATATATATATATATATATATATATATATATATATATATATATATATATATATATATATATATATATATATATATATAATTGACTCTAGTTGAGGGTCTAGGTTCTATCTATTGTGGTAGTACGTAATAGACAAGAGTATTGGATTTATATCTAGTTATTAACATATCAAAATAAATCAAACAATGGTCATGTCAACATCTAAATGGGTCAATATATCCTAAACAATGGTTAGTAATACATTTGCAATGGATAGATCAAATAATCATGAAAAATAGGGATATCCCTATGTTTAGAAGATTAATGCACTCATATTTATAGAGATAACATTGCACGTGACTGTGGGCCGAGGACTGCATGGTCCTCTTGCGGCCTCTATAAAAATACCATAGCAATACATGTGAATAAAAAGCTTGAGCCTTGCAACCAAGGAATAATATGAGCTTAAAGTTCAATGACTTCATAATATAACTAGATCATAGCCATTATCAAGGATGATACAAATTTGAAGCTAATAACCACATTGATATTACCAAAGATAACACCGAGCCAAGATAACACCAAATCGATAAACCATAATACAAATATAGTTCACTTATGAAATTGTTGTCTATTCACTAGACAAAATATAATAGAAATGTTATTGGATAGATTGAGCAATTGGGATGCTCATACCTATAGATTCTCCTATGTACTACCTAGTCTTCACACCATCCTTGCTTTCCCCTCCATAACTATATGGCTCTATTACAATCAACAACTCTATTTCTTAGACCAAAGAGAAGAATCTAGAATGTTACTCCATGCAAGAATGAGTCTCTATCTCAAACTTAGTTGTGACCTCAAGAAGGAGAGATAATGGACTGACTTCAATGCCCATCTCTTCTTTTTAATCATTTGCACTACCATCAACTATTTCCAGCATCCACCATAGGATATGCAACTTAATGGCTCCATACCCCCATTCAGTAGTGGTTACAACATGTAACTTGGTGACAAAATAGGAAAATATAATAAGACCATAAGCATACCATTATCAATAGTAAATTTGAAATAAAATCATGCTATTAAACAATATCATATTATATAATCAAATCAACTATATTGACACTATGTTTATGAGTGTCTACATGATGAATAAATCATAACTATATTATACTATTGAAATAATAATAATCAACTCTTAAAATATTAAATTAGCTAATAAAATAAGCCATTATGGCTCTCTTCGACAACACCTACTATGCTTTGAGGTGTTTATCAAGCTATTAAGTGGAAAAGAGTGATCTAGCCTAAGAGGTTAAACTAGGTCAAACCCTCTTCCATAATATTAGGACACAAACTGAGCTTGGCTTCTACCCAAGAAGGAGAGCCAAACTACAAGGGGTCTACCCTTTTGTTGTATAGAGATGAGTCAACCAAATCCAACCAAGATCTAGAAAGCAAACTAGGGAAAATGACTAAACCCTAGATGATGAAGATCTACTAATAACTAAGTGTCAGAAACATATATTAGAAAACTTAAATTATAGCAAAGATCAAATAGCAAAGTAGAACCTAGTTCTAGAAACAAAGGCACCAAAGACCAGGGCGCTTGGATGGCCTAGACCCTAATTAGGGTTTTGCAGAATCTTGTGATATCACATGACATGTACATGCAAGCTTTGTCTTCTTCCCAAAAAATATCTTCAGAAACTTGTTTCTCCATCTTGTACACAAGAAAAGAGGAAAAGGTTGTGCTATGTATAAAGGGTTTGCCTTAGTCAAACCCTGTGTTAGTGTTTCCACCTCCACTACAATGATGATTAGATCCAAGAGTGTGTGCCATAGGAGGTAGAGGCCAGATCTACAATATAGGATACAAATATGAATGAAAATGATGATGATTACCACAAGATGTGAAACCCTAGTTGATGAAGATAGCTCAAGATCATACACCAACAATGAGAGTGATGGAGAAGGCTTGAAACTTTCTTTAAGACCTGTAAATAAACTTTAATAACATCCACAAGTAGATAACACTTTCAAGCATGATGAACACTTTATCATAGAATATCAAAACATGTGAGAAAACTCTAATTTTTCTTTAAGCCACTTAGTGTAAAATGAATTATAAAACTCCTTTATATATGCATTCTCACACACAAATGACGAATAAAACAAAATGCGTCCAACATATAAAAACTAGGGAGGTGTTCTAAGTCAACACCATAAGAGAGGGGCTATAGATCCCAACTGCAACCAAGGTGCTCGAGTGCCCTAGGCCTTTAGCCCACAAATTCTGTGGAGTGTCAAATGTTGTGGGCTTAGTCCAATCCTAAGTTTATTCTATCGGGTTTATTCATCAAGATCGATATTTTATCATTTTATGCTCAAAAATGTGTTAAAATAGGTCTCGACTAACAAAGGTAACATTTTAGGTCCAACCAGGTGCTAAACAAGGTGTAAAATGCTAGTGTACACATTTTACGATGTAACATTTAGCCCCAACTTTGGTGTGGGTATGAACTTATGTTTCAACTCACACTAAAGGATGGAGAAGACAAATTTCAAATGCACAAACATAGAAGCCCAAAGAATTCCACCAAGTTGTGGTCTATAGTATCCCACAAACTTAGGATTCTAAGGTTCTAAACACATAAGCAAAGAGATTTCCAAACATGCAAGACACTGCAACATAACTCACACATACATGGAGTATTAAAAGAATTCATAAGAATACATGTGGAAGACACACAATACACAAATGTAATACACACCATATACAATGCATACATGCTTGACATGAAACATACACATAAGGCACAAATCATACACATAAAACATAGAGAGTACATAGAGAACAAATGGAAAACATAATGAAGACACATAAGACATAAGTTCAAACATGATGCAAAAAAACAAACATAGAAAAAAACACATGAATAAACACACAACACATGACTCTAACGCTAGCTTCCTCTATCACTAGGGGTCATGTGAAGAGAAGTGCCCTTGTGGATCACACACTAGTAAGAACCGTCGAATTACTAGATGACCATGACAAGTCACATGAAGCACACAAGATAGCCAACTCCATTGCACTAAGTGGCTTATGGACTAAAAGGAAATGTCACAGGATAGTGAGGACCACCGAATCACCTAGTGAGTTTCATGCCAACAAGTATGTAACCAAAAAAAGAGCATAGTGTGATGTATGCCCTCACCTTAAAGTGATTGCTAACTCATATAATGGAGAAATTGCTTTAACGTAGAACAAATGATAAGACAGGCATGGGAGCTTTCCAAAAGCACAAGCCCATAAGATATTTGTTCCCAAAAACTACATTGCACAAAGGGGTTGCCCATAAAAAAGGCAAACTGAGGCAATACTATAGGCATGATACATAATGGCTTGTGTAGTCATGGTATGGCACCGAGCATAAAAACAAGGTGCCACTAAAATCAAAACATACAAAGAAGCAATAAATTATATTGTTATAACATAAAGGGATCTACCTAACTGGTGTCAATATGTGAATGGTTGTATAATAGGAGACATCTCAAGACTATAGATATATATGGAACTGTCATCATCTGCTAGCTAGTAGAACTACAAAGACAAAGGAAGAAGAATCACATGAAATCAAATCAAATAACAACCCTTTGGGTCAACAAGGGAGAAATGCCAAAGCATCCTATGCCTTGCATCGTCCCCAAAGGATACAAAAACAATACAAATTACAACATATAGAAGAATTATGATACAAATAGAAAGAATATCACAATAGATTTTAGTCCCTTTGTATCCTTGCACCTACAAGGGTGTCAAGGGTCATCCAAAGAGAGCTTAACAACAACAATAATAACAACATAAATAAAGTACCAAGCAACACATCACATGAGAAAATGATTATATGCACTCATAACATGATAAAAATAAAGTACCTCATTTGTGAGTCAACCTAAAGCAAATCATCCTCCTCTCAATCTTTCTCATCATATGTTTGGAAAGGTGGACAAGAAGCAAGAGGAACTATAGCACGTGAGGTATAAGGAACAAGAGCCATACCTATATTTTCTTTATATTCACTATCAAAATTTAGTACAATAGGTTCCATAGTGGCTTGTAAAGCTTTATCCTTCTCTATAGGAGACACAATAGTAGTAGATGTCTCTTTCGCATCTGTCGGTGATAAATGCTTGCAAGGAGGGAGATTCTCCTCTCCTATGGCAAGGTGAGCCTAGCATGATGATGCTTATTTCTTTCTCTCATAATCTTATTTCACTTAGCTTTATTCATGATGTTTGTTAAGGGAATTGTAGTATCTTTCAACATGGGTAACTTCTATTTCTTTTCTTCAAGAACATTAGAAGAAATAGGGGGAACCACTGAAGGCTGGGAGACCATGGGGGAAGGATTCCTTAATGCAGGTTGCTCTTCCTTCTCAACTTATGAAGCAGGTGGAAGTACAAAGGCATCCTCAAGCAGTTGAGAAACCTCAGGAAATAACACATGCGAAACCAATTGATTTCCACTAGTCTCCGTGGAGGCAAGTGTTACAAAAGTAACATTGTGATTGTGGGGAGGTCTATTTTATGCTAGAAGGTTGCCTCATTGTCCTTGAAGGGATGGCAGAGGGGGAACCTCAATATATCTACCAAACTATTGGGAATAGAGAATAACCTTCGATTCAGGCTTAGCTTCATTCACCACTTGTGGGACAAGAGGAACTACTACCATAGCCTTAGAAGATTAAGGAGGTTCAGGGACATCACAAGGAGGAATATTACTAAGAGATAACTTTTCTATTTTCTTTGCTTTAAACTTTTGATATGATAAGAAGAATAAATTCTCTCTAGCTTGAGCAAAAATAAATTATAGAATTAGGAGGTAGTGAGCAAAACCAATCCAAGGTTGTGTCTTTGAGTTGCCTAGGAAAGGGTTTTGTCAAGATTACATCCTCAAAGAAGAAATAACTATACATAGAGGTAAAGGCTGCCACATGGTTGTTAGGGTCTCCCTTCCCATTATATTTCTCAAAGTGAGGGGTCTCAAACTTTTTGGGTATTTGAGTTCTTAAGATTGAATAGGACAAAGGGCTATAGATATAATGTGTTTTCATATTAGGTTTAGGTGGACTATTACTTATGTTAGCCAATTGTTGTTGGATGGAGGTCATATTTTTCAGCAATTGGTTTATGATAGGGTCGGAAGCTGAATCAGGTAGAGATTGGAATGAATTGGAAGGACTAGGTGATGGTGTATGAGTATCCTTTTAGAATGTGATAGGAGGTTTAGATGTAGGTGGAGTAACATCAGGTGTAGAATTTATGTAACTATATGGAACAGTACTACTATAATGGCGAATAAGATTCCCAAAAGCATGTGGTAGCACTATTACTTGGATGTGTAGTAGTGGTGAGAATAGTAGAAGTATAAGTAGGAATAGGGAGTGTTGGTATGGGTGTTGAAACTTGAGTCCCTATTTAATTAGAAGAAGCGACATTGGTGATGATTTTAGTGCAACTAGATGCAAATAGAATGTTGTTATGCACTATATGAGCAAGGCCACACAAGACTTCCAATCCTTCTTGACCTTCAAGAAAAAGACTTCTTAGACTCTCAACAACAAGGATGACCTCTTTAGCTATGTGTTTTGAGCTTACAAAATGCTAGAAATTAGCCAACTCCATATCCTGAATTTGACCTTCAAGAACATGAGCCACAAGATCATCATTATTGATGGATTCATGGAAGTTTGATGCTTCAGGGAGATGCGAAGTAGGGATATCAGGAAGAAGTGTTTGACCTTCTTGTGTGATAAGACTAGGAATTTAGGGTTTTGATGTATTGGTATCATTGTTATGCAAAGCATTAGAACCCATAATTCGAAGACTTCTTCACACAAGAATGTTAGAATTGGGGCACCGGGTCACAAATCTCAAAAAGCATCTACAAGCTTTAGTAACACACAAGATGCACCAATAGAAGAAATGAATGATGTAGCAAAAGAAGGATTTGAGTTTTTGTTTAAGTGAAGCAATATTTGATCAAATGTAAACAAACATAATGCACATAAAATATTCTTGATCAAATTCAATTCTACTCAAATCCACTTAGATTTCAATAATGTCAATGCTTAAATCAAACTCAAATTTCATTGCTTTTTTCAAAATGCAACAATTCAAAACTGTTCCTATCTTTACTATTCAATGCAAAATGACATTTGTAATGTTGTAGCACAAAGTAAATTCATATTTGAAATGCAAATGATAGAAAAAAAATTTGAAACTAAATATCAATCACTACCCTAAATTTCAACATTAACTAGGTTTTCACAAATTGCAACTTTTTGGACAAATTCTAGCAATGAAAAAGATTCAAATGCACAATGTAACACTATGAAATGATTTACTACTGTAATACCAATTAGATATGATGCAAAAATCAGAAATTTAATTCATGATATGATGATCTATCCTTATGAGATGCAAATAAAGTGACAAATATACTTTTTTTCCAAGTCTAGAATGAAGTATTGCGTAAAAGCACAAAACTGTGTCACACTTTATAAAGGAATTGACCAACAACAATTTTTTTTTTGAACTTTGACCTTATAAAAGTGGCATTTATGTTTTGAATTTTAAAATGATGTAAACTAATGAAATGTAAATCTCTTGATGAATTTTATGCTTGTAATTTTTAAAAAAAAATTAAAAATTATTTTGACATTTTTTTATAACTTTAAAAACAAATTTTGAATTGCTAAACATTTCAGGAAAAAGTGACTTTGAGTCCATGTAAAAAAAAAGAGTAAATAATCTTATTTTTCCCTAATTTTTTTTTCCCAAATAGATGAGTTTAATATCTAGTCAATGGAGAAAAAAAAATCAGTTTTCAATACATATTTTCTTCGCAATATTGTTTTAAAGTCAAACTTTACATAATCTGATGTTTTCATTCCACGTCAACTTTTGTATAATTTTTTTATTATTTTCACAAAACGAATTATACCCTTTTGGAGAGGACTCTTACCTCTAGTGAACCATATAATTTTGAAAAAAAATGGATGTGTTTTGATATATTTTTTTTAATTTCTAATCAGTGTCATCTCTGATTTTAAAAACCTACTTGCAATAATTTAAAAAAAAAACATATTAAAACTAATCAAAATATTAAAAAAAACATATTTGGAATCTAGACTCAGAGCTCTACAAAAGGGTTTTTTTTTTAAAATAATTCATTTTGATTGAAGAAATATTCAGTTGAAGTTGAAAATTTTAGAAAACTAGAAAAAATGATGAGGTGGCTGCCAAGAGGACTGCCACATGGATAATTTCAGGCGAAAAGATTTTGCCCCCAAATAATTTGGGGGCGAAATCACTTCGCCTAAAATTAAAAAAATCCAGCGACCACCACCGGTTGGCAATTTTTTTTTTAAGAATTTTTTAAACTTAATTATATATAGGGGTTTATTTTTTGTTTTTTTACTTATTTCAAGCATCAAGGAGAAAATAGAAGAAACAAAATTTTCTGCAATAGAGGCTAAAAATTATTTTTTCAATTTTTTTCAATTCAAGCATTTGGAGAAACCACACAAAAGGAGTTTTTTTGGCAAGAAAGGCTACAAATTTTCAAATATGTAACATGATTCCCAACTTATTTGTAACTCATTTTACCATGTAGAAATTGAACTTAATGTGTTATTTATTATGATGTATATGTGTTTGTAGGTGAATTAAATTAAGCAATTTGTGATGGGGAATAAAAGAAATAGATTAAGGTTGTATGACCAAAAAAGAGTTGAAAAAATCGTAAGAACATCTAGTCAAGAACAACCCATTGAAATTATTGATGAACAAGTTGAAGGGCGTGTTAATGAGCAAGTACAAGATGAAATTGGTAGTAGTGATAGATATTTTTTGCATGGAATGGAAAATCTTATGGAGATGGATGAGGATGCTCTTTTCAAAAACATTTCACCTGAACATATGTTACCTGAAAGAACAATAAAATTACACTCTAAAAGAATGTGGGATGAGTTTTTTGAAGATAAATCTCTAATTGGAAGAACACAATTATGTGCAAAGTTATTTAGGTGAAAAGAAATGACCCCTGTTTTGGAGTTGTTAGGAGTTGATAACAAGAAAAAAATTTCAAATTTAGTAAATCAGACGTTAATTGAAAACTTGCAAACAACATTGGATTCTATTCAAACCAAGAGTAGAAGTTCTGATTTAAGTGTTGCACGTAGAGCATTGATGACTCTAATTTCTAGTAAGAAATTATCACATAGAAGACAAGTTAAAGCAATTGTCTGATTAGTAAATGTATCTAGGAGAACTGTTCAAAGATATATCAATAAGAGAAACAAATTAGATGAAAATATTGAAAATAATTGGGTAAATATTTGTCAAGTCCCTCAGAGAGATAGAATTTCAGAAGATGTAAAACAAAAAGTAAATTGATATTGGATCGACAACTCCCATGTTTCTTCCAATAGAAGGGACACTATACAAATAAAAGACAAAGATGGTAAAAAAATTTCTCATCCAAAGCATTTTATAGATACAACACAAAGTGAATTTTTTAAGCATTCAAGCAAGAATTTTCACAAGTGAAGATTTCTCAAAGGATGTTTGAAAATTTACGAACAAGTTTTGTACGTATAAATAAAGTACGTGAAACTTGCTGCTGTCGAAATCATGTTGAATTTGATCTACACCTACAGTCATATAAGAAACCTATGGCAATAGTTAATCCAAATGTAGCCATCCCTAGAAGTACAACACAATTTGTGAAGTCTATCTTATGTGAAAAATTAGAAGATTCAGATGAATTCAATGTACAGTGTATAAGAAATATATGTGTGGATTGTGAAAATTTGATGAAATTTTTACCATTTGAGAATATTGATCATTCAATGTCAGTTGTTTGGAAGAGATTTGAATATGAGAAATACTCAACGAAGTCAGGAGTTGAATCTAGAAAAACTGTTTCAAACATTGTATAGCCACATATCCAACATTGTCATGGCGCAAGATGGCAGGCTAAGCAATTTCATGACTCAAAGAATTGTTTTCCACTGGGTTGTATTTTCTCTATTGTAGATTTTTCTAAAAATATACATTTAGTCCTCAAACTGAGATTCAAAGTCAATATTATCATTCATAGCAAGTCGCAATCTTTGTACAAGTTTGCTATAGACATGCTGAGTTATTTGTAGATGAGGTAGAGAGTACCAAAGATGAACGAATTATCATCAAGGAGGTTCACTTTTATATCAGTCATGATACGGATTATGATAGAAGCTATGTAGCACATTGCTTTCAATTATTTTTTGAAGATTTGGGACAACGTGGTATTGCTGCATCACAACATTGGATTTGGTCTGATGGATGTGCTGATAAGTGTTGATTTTTTTTTTTAATTTTTAATTTAAAAATTTATATTTAATTTTAAGATTTGAATTTTTAACTAATTTTTGGTTTTCAAATCATTGTTTATATATAACTATTTATACAGGACAATTTAAGTCTGCAAAAGCATTTAATTAGTTAACGCAACAACATGCGAAATTTGGCATAAAGTTTTTGTAGAATTTTTTTGAGAGTGGACATGGAAAAGGAGAGCATGATGGATCAAGAGCATGTGTAAAATGTGCACTTCACCAACATGAACTTGTAGGTAATATATACTAGATACAAAATTTACAAAATAATTTAAAATTGTTGAATACTTCTTTGTAATGATTTATGTAATTGATCTATGTATGTGTATTGTAATAGTTGGATGTACATGTGAACTTTTTTAAATTCTTAAGCCTCTTACCTAGGCATTGAACACCAACATGAAATTGCAGGTAACACCACATGAAATGCAAGTCAAATTGTTGAATGGTGCAAAAACTATTTTGCTACCTGTGACTCAATATACAAGTGCTATTTTTGGGAAGTTAAAGGTATGTTAATTGAATTTATGTTATTTGAAAACTTTAATATTTAAATTTAAGTACATGTGCATGTGATTTAATTTCAAATTTAAATAGTTTTAATTGAGATGCTCAAAAATTTGTTCATACGTGCATATATTGATTGATCGAATCCATATAATTGTCAAGCTATTAATGGTGTTAGAAGTTTGCATCAAATCATAACTAGAGGACATAGCAAACCTCTTTCTATTCAAGTGAGAAAAATCTTGTTTTTGTGTTGATTGTATTAAGAACAATGCAAATATTCTACAATGTCCAAATGTAAGGGATGGATATGTTTCACAATGGGAAATGAAACATATAGTATCAAGTCATCCTTTTAAAGATAGTGACATTGTAGATGTATATGATCCTATATATTCAGTTGATTACGAATGTGTATCAATTTAGTTGTTATAGGTAAGTTACAGAATTGATTTATATTCGAGATTGTAATAAAGTTTTGAACATTTGATTTACATTGTTCAACTCAAATGTACATTTACATGTTTACTTGTGGTGTGTATAGGAGATATTTTTGTTGTGGTTACAGATCTTGACAATACAGAAGGTGTAGATTACTATCTACTAAGATGCACACAAGTAAAATCAAAATTGTTAGAATCAATGACAGATGGTTATGGACAATCATATCCCATTGGATCAGTTGTTGTTGAAGGCACCTATTATCAACAAGTAAATATAGATAAAAATGGTATTATATTTATTGAATATATGCAAGGACAAAAGGTTCTACACTATAGTCACTTAGTTTTAGCAACAAGATTAAGTTTGGAAACATTACAAAAAAGAGGACGTGGCCAACAAAAGTGGAGGTTATCTATTGAAGATCAAAAACATTTTAGAGATAATAAAAGATAGAGAAGATCTAGATTATATGTACCAAGAACTCTAACTACATTATTGAAGAGCGAGTTGAAGCAATCAATACATCCAGTATGAGGTCTATGCCTATAAGGGTTTCAAGTTATAAAATTGAACTTCATGTTGTACATGTATGATCTCTAAACTATATATAGCTAGTCTTAGATGTCTTAGGTGTCTAGAGGTGTCTTAGGTGTCTACCCGTGTCTTAAGTATCTTAGGTGTTTTAGGTATCTTAGGTGTCTACCTATGTCTTAAGTGTCTTAGGTGTTTTAGGTGTCTAGGTGTCTTAAATGTCTTAGGTGTCTTAGGTGTCTAGGTGTCTATGTCTTAGGTGTCTTAAGTTGTATGTCTTAAGTTTCTTAGGTGTCTTAAAGATCTAGGTCTTAATTCTTAGGTGTTTTAGAGGTGTCTTAGATCTTACAGTTTCTTAGGTGTTTTAGGTGTCTACCTGTGTCTTAAGTATCTTAGGTGTTTTAGGTGTCTTAGGTGTCTACCTATGTCTGAAGTGTATTAGGTGTTTTAGGTGTCTTAGAGGTGTCTTAAATGTCTTAGGTGTCTTAGGTGTCTAGGTGTCTAGGTCTTCTAGGTGTCTTACTATACATCTTAAGTTTCTTAGGTGTCTTAAAGATCTAGGTCTTAATCCTTAGGTGTTTTAGAGGTGTCTTAGGTCTTACAATTTCTTAGGTGTTTTAGGTGTCTTAAAGGTGTCTACCTGTGTCTTAAGTATCTTAGGTGTTTTAGGTGTCTTAGGTGTCTACTTGTGTCTCAAGTGTCTTAGGTGTTTTAGGTGTCTAGGTGTCTTAAATGTCTTAGGTGGATAAGTGTCTTAGGTGTCTTAGGTCTTAGGTAAGGCCACTGAGCTTCCACCTTCATGTGGTTGGACTTGTCAGTATAGAATAAATATTATTCAAAGCTAAGGGAAGCTCTTTTTTTGTTTTCTTATCATGTAGGGGTCTCAAACTTAACAAATAGGTACATTAGAGCAATTAGAGTCCCTAGATCTTTCAAATAATAAACTGCATGGAGAGATTCCAATTGAACTACTAAAACTCTCATTGATGAGTGTTTTCATTATATCTAAGAGGTTGAAGAGGAAGGAGAAATTCCGTGGCATTAACCTATGTTGAGTGGATGGCAAGTTTTGCTACTGGATTTTGGGGGGTTTTTGGAATCTTGATTGTTAAAAGGTATTGGAGAATTTACTGATGAACATAGATTCATCAACATAAATATGCAAGAGCTAGAGTCACTTGGATTTATAAATAGATTTATCAACATAAATAGATGAACATAGATTCATAAATAGATTTATTGATGAACATAGATTCATAGTCTTAAGGTGTTTCATGTGACCAAGAGCTAGAGTCACTTGGATGCTAGTGCTTAACATAGAATTTCATGCATCACACTAGCATCTTGCATCTATGTGGCACTAATTGACTATTTCTTAGCATTTTTTATCACCTTCAACGATGTTGCAGATGCTTCATGTAATGCCTCTATACCTCTCAAAATAGCATTCTTTGACCTATCTCCCTCATTTTCCCTCTATTCTTACATTTTTAAGTCCTATCTCTTTTTCAAAAGAAATCTATGGAATTTTTTAGCTCTCTAAATTCTACAACTTCATGATATTTTATGAACCATTGCTCCTATAATGCTCATTTGTAACATTCTTTTTGGCATTCCAAGAAAGGATTATCCATGGTTGTGTTCTTATTTAGTTGGCCAGTTTGTACCTTCATTAACTAGGTGATTAGGTTTCATTTACCTTCTTTTTATTTCTCTTTGCTAGTGTAATCCATTCGACCATTAAATGTAGTCATGGAAACTAGATATTTAATTATTTTAATGAGTCAAATACTCTAAAATCATGCTAGGAGATTGATAATATTATTTTCATTATTTTGTAAAGTCCTAAAAAGAGGTGGTTATAAATTAGTTACAAAAATGGGGAATTATATATACGAGTTATTTCGAATTGTAAAGGGCTCTTTTCTTCTTTTCTGAGGTCCACCTTTTTGGAGGTTTTTCCCCACTCAACACAAGCCTTCCATAGAAACTATTAGAAGACTTTGTGCTCCAATTTTAGAAAAATTGAAGACTTTTCCTGGACTTTGGTTAGTTATTCCCCATCGATTGCAAGCTCTTTGTATGTTCAACTTGTAATCATTTCTCCATATTTTCCAAGGTTATACTTTTGGTTGATTAATTCCTCTTGTTTTCCTTGTACATTGAAGGGATAAATTATAAAACTATTTCTCTCTTTCGCTGATGTTATATACATGAACTAGAGGACTTTGTATTTCTATTGGTTGTTTCCATTAGTTCTAGTTAAAGTTCAACATTTTGAAAACACATTTATCTTTAATGTGCCTATTTATTTAAGAAAATGATTTTTCTTGTTATATAAAAATGGACTACCAATAATGCACCTTTATTGAAAGTTAATAATTTCTACATGAAATGTGTCTTATGGTTGTATTTTGTACATTTGTGTATATTATTTCTTTAATAGTAGTAAGTTCTAAGAGACTTGAAAAATAGAACATATTAAACCATTTATGATCCACATATTCAAAATGTACACAAAATATACATAATTTGTGCTATATTTCCAATAATTAATTACAATTTAAGTGCCTACATACTTAATATTTACAATTTTGAGCATTTAGAAGGTCCATTTTCTAACATAATTGATTTAAATTTGGATCATCCAAACAATATAAAGTTGATTAACTTTTGAGAGTGTTACAAAATGTTAAATGAGTTTTGTTATAATGGAAAAACATCAAAAGAGAGATATTAAAAGTTGAATAATTTTTAATATTTAAATTTCTCAAAACAGTAATCAATTTCAAAATAAATGGTATCTCAGTTCAAGATTATATGTAAAATAAATCCATCTAGGAGGCTTTAAATAAAAATTTATGATAAAAAAATGTTAATTCAATTTTTTCACATTAATTTTAAACTTATCATTACCAGATTTTTAAGTTTGTAATTTTTTAAAAATTAAAATAAACAAAGGTGAATAATAACATAGACATTGAATAAACCCATGAAGTGACAAAATTTTATTTTATTCATTTATAAAAATGTAATATTATTTTAAATTCAATCTTTATAAAGCATAACACTAACACTAAAGCATGTAACTTAATTAGAATCATAAGAATCATAAGAATATGAAATTTCATCATAAAAGGAATACTAAGAAATATAAAGATAAAATACCAAACTCTAAGGTGTACCAAGATAATTAATCCAAATGTCCAAATAATTAGGTTGCAACCACAACATCTATCAAAATTCCTCTCTTTTATGCTTTGATTTTCAGTGTATATTTAGTTAGTTCTTGTTTTTGCTGTGCAGGTGGCAAGGTGTACCAAGATAATTAATCCAAATGTCCAAATAATTAGGTTGCAACTACAACATCTATCAAAATTCCTCTTTAATGTTTTGATTTTTAGTGTATATTTAGTTAGCTATTATTTTTGTTGTGCAGGTGGCAAGGTGTACCAAGATAATTAATCCAAATGTCCAAATAATTAATATAAAGCATGTAAATCATAATATAAATTTCAAAATGTAAATATAAAGCATGTGACTCATAATAAGAACATCTCTAAGATATAAAACATAAGTGTATACATATAATGGTCTAAATATAACACATGTGACTCAAATACGTCTAGATAAAACATAATATAACATGTAAGTCATGTAATGTCTAGAAATGTACTGTAAATATATAAAACATCCAAGAATCATAATAACAACTCATAAATTATGTCTCGCCCTATGAGTGGATTGAGCCTTACTATGTCTTGAGTTGTGTCTCGAGCTATGACATCCCGATCCTTTATTGGAGCCATCGACCGATCCGTGACCCGAGCATTGTGCTAAGTTGTGGGTCTGGGTCTACATATGAAACACCATAAAATTTTCAAATTCTATATATATATATATATATATATATATATATATATACATGTACAAATATAATATATGTTTTGATTTTAAATAAATAAACAATACTTGACAAATCTAAATTATTACCTGACATACATGGTATGCATCATGAAGAGGAGTCTCAATAGAAGCATGACCGGATCCTGCAACCTATATATATGACATGTGTTGAATACAATATATAAGCATATATGTGTATTTAGTTAGAAAACTTGTACGCTTGATTTCTATATGTAGAAAGTTAACTTGATATGTGTGTGTGTGTGTGTGTGCGCTTGTGTGTGTACACTTAAATCAAACTTATATGTACATGTGATATATAGACCTAGTTTTTAAATACCTCGTGATGATGACTAGGATCGCCAGCATGATGCAAATCTCCATATCCATCTTGTAAAATAGTAGCACAAGTCTAATACACATGTACATTTAAGATTGCAATCAAGAGTCAGAGCTTCTTGATGTATGTGATTTTATTTAAAATTGAACTTATAATTTTTAAATATATAATTTATGAATTTATATTATAATTTTTAAATAAATTGTACCTCAGCTGCACCAGCAAAGGCCCTCCCAATCCCACTGATGTCAGAATCATGGAGATGTAATGATACACGTGTAGATGGTGTACTCTCAGTGCTGAAAAGAAGCCTGCTATACTCACCTCCCATAACATGTGCAGTAACCTCAATCTCAGGACCAACTAGAACATTTAGAGGAGTAGAGCCTGTCAACTAGAACATCCTGGTGTCCCCCCAAACCTTGTGAACCTGACTCACCATGCCTTCTCTGTCTACCAAAATATCGCTCAAGATGTGAGGATATAGCATCAAGTGGGATCCCATGCTGATCATTGATGAACTGGTATGAATCTAATAAATCATTGGCCAGGCATCTAATCATATTCTGCAAAGTACTCTCTCCACTAATCTGTGCCACATCATGTGGCGATGGTATATCAGCATGAATGTAACGATTTGAACAGTTGGTCGATGTGGCCTCAGTGGATGGAATATCAATCCTCAGGCGTAACAAATACCTACCAACACAATCAGATGACAACTGATCAACCTCAATGGCAATAGTCACCATGCTCTCAAAAAACATGCATCTCAAGGGGGTCAATGATGGTTGGGCGGCATTTGCTTGTTCCACATGTTTTGGAAGAACCAAAAGATTTGGGCCAACTAAGGACCTCTTGTGCTGAAGAGGTGGCGCATCTTGTCTTCTATACTTAGGTCTCTCTATAAACCTCCCTTTCCCTTGACCAACATGTTTAGGGAAAGATGTATAATCGATAGATAAATCTAAATGGAACTCTGCATATAATTGTTTGCAAAAATACAATGGCAACTTATCATTGTTTGGCCATTGATGATGAGCTGCCAAAAACCTAGGATAGATGAAAGGACCAACAACTACATCCACACACTTGCTGGGAGAATAACCTCTCACTCTCTCTTTTCCCCTATAAGAAGGGAACATGCTGAGAACATTTTCTACTGAAACTAGCTTAGAAATAGATGGCCATTTCTCCATGCCGACAACACTCTGAGAAAGCGATGCATAAAACTTGTCAACACTAATGTCATAATAGGGATTATATGATCAGACAACTTGGATCATACATGTTATCTCATCCTTAATCCTAACCAACCTATCTCTACCTGGCAGGTTTGGTGTACTGTGAATAGTACTATTTAGTTCATCCAAAGCTCTTTGAAACCTTTGAATGGTCTTAGCATATAATGTAGAATTATCACCACCGCCAGGTTGACCTGACTGATGTGATTGATGTGAAGATTGGTCATCCATGTGGACCTAAATTTATCTGCAATATGATAATTAAATTTTCTATCAAACATATTGTATGTCACGATGTAAATAAATCTACATATAAATTTTCCAACTACTACATACATATTTAAAAAATCCATGATATAAATGCACATGTGCTTCTCAAATAAACCTACACCTTAGATTCTTGTAAATACATAAATAATAGGCATATCAACCAAATCTGAATCAACCATAAAACATAGAACTATGAATGCATGTAGAAAATCCAAATTTAAATTCACATGTAGCATGTACAGCATATTGACATGACATCCATATGCCTATATCATAATCCTATACATAAATTTTGACAGTTTGGCCAAAATCTCTCCTTTCATATGATACATTCTTTTCAAAATTTTAGTTGTATTTTACAACTAAAATGTTTAAGTACAACTATACAACTGTCAAATTTAAGCCCTAGTTGGAGTCATATATATCTAGTGTATGTTGTTTCCTTCCTTAACCATGTTATTCCCTAGCATTTGACGGGAAAATTTGAATGGATAATCTTACAAGGGATAAAAGTGCATGTCTTGCATTGCTGTAGCACTTGATTTGACCTATTTTATGTGTGAATTGACTCCCACCCAATGCTAGATAACAACATAGTTGTATAGCTATATTTAAACATTTTAGCTATAAAATACAACTAAAATTTGATAGTTGTATAGCTATATTTAAACATTTTAGCTGTAAAATACAACTGAAATTTTGAAAAGACTGTATCATATGAAAGGAGAGTTTTTGAAAAGACTAAAAATAGAGGCATATAGTCTTCAGAGACAAGAAGGGATTCATAGACAAAGTCAATCATAAATGCATGAAGAGGAGTCTTGCAATATGACAATGCCAGATTGTTAGTTTATACTAAAAATCCGAGTAGAGATAGTGTGCTATTTTAAGGTAGTTTTAAGACCATAGAAAACCTTGTAAGGACTGTCAAAACCATTTAAACTTTGCATAACAGTGAAGAAAAAATGCATGAGTTAAGAAAGTGACAAAAGAAGAAAACAATGTATACCTTGCCATCATAGGATGCAATCATTATGTGTTGTTATGGAGCCAAAGAATCTTGATGGATAAAATCATCAATACCTTGTGTTTAATACTATGTAAGAGTCTTAAGTTTTTTTACTTTATCCTGCATTAAGTAGTTGATGTAAAGGCAGTTTGGATAGAAGGAAGATAGACAAGATGACAAGGTTCTACTACACCCCAAAAGCCCAAAATCAAACGTTAGATTGCAAAAGTGGGAATAGTAGTTAGGGGCTCTGATTTCTTCATGGAAAATGTTTTTAGACATGTATTGGGACCCATCCCATCCATTGGCGAAGGGAGGTCAAACTTTTGGTTAGCACTTCCTTCACAAACCTAAGAAATGGCTTGTAGCCCTTCAAAATGAGAACAATCCTAATAACTTTTGATACAGGTCTTCAAATGCAGATCTTGGAAAATTATAAGATACCCATTAAGGCCCCCTATCACATATCCCAAACTTAGCATGGGTTGTTTTGGACAGAATACCCCAACCTATAACTCCTCTCAATGGCCTAGAGCCCCAATTAGGCCAAAATTACCAAGAAACTACCCTAAAACTCATGCACAAAACTCCACCAAGGGTTTGAACATTTAGATTACCTACCAAAACAAAGGATTTTGTGGGTTTTGTACTTCTACAAACTATTGTTCCAAGAAATGCCTCTATGGTTACTCCAATAGGCTTAATACATGGTCTTATTAAGCCTCTTCTACCAAAACTTGCAAACACCAACTCTCCCACTCCTGCAATTAGTCAAAACACTTGAAATACACATGGATACATCCATCCCACTAGCCTTATGGTCTTGAAAGATAGTGGGATGGCTATTCTTCTATAGTTGGAACAAAACCCTTGTTTAGGGTTCTATAAGACTATTTTTTAACAAAACCTTATAACTCCCTTCAATGCTACTTCCAAGACTCCAAACTACATTCAAATGATAGATAAATCAATGTAATATCCAATCAAAACATGAGGAGATTAGAACAAATCCATACCTTCACTGTGTACGGCCTATAGCAACGGGTTTCCTTAAGGAAAACAGAGATTTCAGTAAACAGTCTCAAGGAAAATGCATACAAGTTTCTTTCTATGCCAAGTCACAGCCTCAAATCACTTTTAAATGAAAGGTATGTCACCACACTTCACCTTCCAACCATCTAGAATTCATGACAATGTTGTACTACATAATTGTATGGACTGTTTCTACAAGAAATTCAGAAAATAACAAAAAGACAACAGAGAAATGGTTTGTATTGCATAAAACTTCTTTCACCCCCTCCATGATCATGTTCAAGGTGATTTTAAACTTGTTCACACCTTGATTTACTCCTTGAAGGTAGTCTGGTTTGATGGGAAGGCTTACAACCACTTCTTCCCATCGAACTTCCTTGACAGTTTTGGAAACTACAACTAACTACCAGTTTTGTCCTTACATGTTGAGGACTGTTTAGGCTTAACAAGTGCCTTCAAATAGTTTACAATGTAATTAGGCCTTGAACAAGGCATTTCAACTCCTTGACATGCCTGTACAAGGCTTACAATATGAGATTTTACATGACTGTCTTTTACATGCCTTGGGAGGCTTACAAACATGACTACCTCCTACAAGACAACAATAGATATTTGGACATGGTTTTATTACATGAATGAGAATGGTCTTCAAGACCTTATGAAATCAACAAACAAAAATGAACACCAAAACAAGTTATGAAGTTGAATGCATCATGGAGGCCACCTTGTGTTAGGTGCTCCTGCACCAGTAGTAGTAGTATCACAAGCATGTTCCTACATGTGAGATTGAGTAAGAGAAACAACTGAAGTCTGAGCATAACAAACACCTTGTACTCTTGAATTATAAACATTAAAGCTATAGATAATGTCTTAAGAGGGGCTTAATCAAATTGACAAGGAAAAGACAGTCTGACATTCAATAAAGAAAAATTCTCTC
Organism: Cunninghamia lanceolata; assembly: GCA_027924645.1. NCBI lineage: Eukaryota > Viridiplantae > Streptophyta > Pinopsida > Cupressales > Cupressaceae > Cunninghamia > Cunninghamia lanceolata. The sequence continues at coordinate 936,229 of BSBN01001034.1, forward strand.
TTGAGAGATTTCTAAATGTGATTAATTTTTTTGTAGCTTGCATTATGTGAATGAGATTTCAAGTTTCATGTAGTTTGCTATTCCATCATGGTATGAGGTAGGCGTGGCTCTAATAACTTACTGAGAACTGTGGCTCTACTAACTTACTAAGATCTATTGAGATTCATGTTCATTGATCATTGCTATGACCTGAAGGAGTTTGTATGTGCTTTAGAAGACTTCATGATGTTTGAAATAGATCCTTGGAACCTATACAAAAATTGAAGGTAGTGAGAGACAATACCAAGAGCTCTCACATGCAAAAGTGATTAAGACCTATTTAACTAAATGTAGATGCAATAAAACATGGTGATAGTCAGCATGTGAGGAAAGCGGTGTAGTCATAAAAGAAAAGATAAACAAAGTTCTATATGCTAGACCCTTAGTGAGCATAGTTGGGTGTATATACTATGAACACCTATAAGAGCTTCAAAAGCCCTGATATGAACAAGCAGAGATCCCCCAAAAGAGATCCACAATTTGAAAAGGGATAGTGACAATGATAAAGGGTAGATCCAGTGTCAGAGAAGCTATAGTTTGGGACATTGGTCTTAAGTTAACATCATCGGTGTATGTTGTTTCCTTCTTTAACCATGTTATTCCCTAGCATTTGATGGGCAAATTTGAATGGATAACCTTACAAGGGATAAAAGTGCATGTCCTGCATTGCTATAGCACTTGATTTGAAAAAGACTATATCATATGAAAGGAGAGATTTTGGACAAATTGTCAAAATTTATATGGGACAAACTGTAACAAATATAGGAATACATAGATGAAGAGAGATGGATGTTTCAAATGATCATGGTTATAGCCATCAGCCACTTGCTACTTCTGATCACCACAACCTTTTCAATAACTTATGCATGAATTCTTTCTTGAATGGTTTCAAATTGTGATTAATTTTCCATCACCACAACCTTGATAAAAACTTGTGCACAAAATATAGTAAAGAAGAATTTCAATCGTGCCATACATCATGCCATACAAAATTTTTGACATAAAATACCAAGGTGAAGATATATACATGGTGCCAGACAAAAAGTTTGATAGAAAATTTGCATGCCAAGGTGAAGATATATACATGGTGCCATACATAATGTTTGACAGAAAATTTACATGCTAAGGTGAAGATGGCATACCTGGTGATGAGACTGTTGAAAAGGGATAGTGATAGTGATAAAGGATAGATCTAGTGTCAGAGAAGATATAGTTGGGACATTGATCTTAAGTTTACATCATTAGTGTATGTTGTTTCCTTCTTTAACCATGTTATTCCATAGCATTTGATAGGCAAATTTGAATGGATAACCTTACAAGGGATAAAAGTGCATGTCCTGCATTACTGTAGCACTTGATTTGAAAAAAGACTGTATCATATGAAAGGAGAGATTTTGGACAAACTGTGAAAATTTATATGGGACAAACTGTAAAAAATATAGGAATACATAGACGAAGAGAGATAGTTGTTGCAAATGATCATGGTTATAGCCATCAGCCACTTGCTACTTCTGATCACCACAACCTTTCCAATAACTTATGCACAAATTCTTTCTTGAATGGTTACAAATTGTGATTAATTTTCCATCACAACCTTGATAAAAACTTATGCACAAAATACAGTAAAGAAGAATTTCAATCATATAAGATACATGTTTATTTCAATCGTACCATACAAAATCTTTAACAGAAAATACCAAGGTGAAGATATTTACATGGTGCCATACAAAATGCTTGATAGAAAATTTGCATGCCAAGGTGAAGTTGGCATACTTGGTGACAAGACTATTGCAAAAGGTGGCGGGAAAGTGCTTCGCGTGAAAGACCTTCAAACCCTACCTTGCTGTCACTGTCAAAAAAATTGGTGCCATGAAATGTGGTGATTTCTTCTTTTTTTGTTTTTAACAGTATGATTTCGGGCGAAATAATCTCACCCCCAAATAGTCTTGCCCAAAAATAGCTTACCACATATGCACCACGTAGTGACTACGTGGATTCAGGCAAAATTATTTGGGGGCGAAATTGACTTGCCTAAAATTATTTTGTTGGTCGAAAGTGTGACACAGCTTTGTGCTTTTACCCTAATATTTCTTTTCCAAATTTCAAATGCAAGGATGCAAGAATGTTTTAACCAACAAGAATGACAAGGTACAACAAATGCAAATAATTTTAAACAATCTATCAATGCAACAAGATCTGAAACAACTCAAATCTATAAACCCTAGGTTTAAAACTAGCCAGATTTTTTAAAAATGCAAGGTTTCTACAAACCCTAGTTTTGAAACTATGCAAAAATTAACTATGTATGTATGCAAAATGATTAATGAACTCAATCCCAATCAGATCTAGGATAGTAAACAACTCAGATCTAAAAGAAGAAGGATGCAAAAGTGCAAGACAAGTCAAGTTCATGAAAATGTTAAGTGGAAAAGAGTGATCTAGCCTAAGAGGTTAAACTAGGTCAAACCCTCTTCCATAAACATTAGGACCACAAACCGAGCTTGGCTTCTACCCAAGAAGGAGAGCCAAACTACAGGGGTTTTGCCTTTTATTATATAGAGATGAGTCAACCAAATCTAACTAAGATCTAGCAAGCAAAGTAGGGCAAATGACTAAACCCTAGATGACAAAGATATGTTAATAACTAACTGTCAAAAATAGATATCAGAAAACTAAAAGTACAATAGAGATCAGAGAGTAGAGAAGAACCTAGATCTAGAAACAGAGGCACCAAAAACTAAGGTCCTTGGGCATCCTAGAACCTAATTAGGATTTAGTAGAATCTCATTATATCACCAGACATGTACCTACAAACTCTATCTTCTTCCCATAAATTATCTTTAGAACCCTGTTTCTCCAACTTGTACACAAAAAAGAGAAAAATGGTGTGCTGTGTATAAGGGCTTACCTTAGTCAAACCCTATGTTGGTGTTTCCACCTCCACTATAGTGATGATTAGATCCAAGAGTGCGTGCCCTAGGAGGGAAACAACCATATTTGCAATATATGACAGAAATATGAATGAAAATGATGATGATTACCAAAAGATGTGAAACCCTAGTTGATGAAGATAACTCAAGATCATACACCAACAAGGAGAGTGATGGAGAAGGCTTGAAACTTCCTTCAAGACCTGTAAACAAACTTCAATAACAGCCACAAGTAGATAGCACTTCCAAGCATGAAGAACACTTTATCATAGAAGATCAAAACATGTGAGCAAACTCTATATTCACATTAGGCCACTTAGTGTAAAATAAATTATAAAACTCCTTTATATATGCATTCCTACTTACAAATGATGAATACAACCAAATGGGGCCAACATATACAAACTAGGGAGGCATTCTAAGACAACACCACAAGAGAGGGGCTAAAGATCCCAACTAGGACCAAGGCGCTCAGGCACCCTAGGCCTTTAGCCCCACAAACTCTGGGGAGTGTCAAATATCGTGGGTTTAGTCTAGTCCTAAGTTTATTCTGTCAGGTTTATTCATCGGGATCGACATTTTATCGTTTTATGCTCAAAAAGGTGTTAAAATAGGTCTTGATTAACAAAGGTAACATTTTAGGTCCAACCAGGTGCTAAAAAGGTGTAAAATTCTAGTGTACACATTTTACAACGTAACACAAGAATCACACAGACTCATATTATTGAGTGAGGTTCTCAATAAATTTGGTTCAACCATTGACTTGTTCCCATCTATCATATTCTCCTCGATGATACTCTCCCTCGCCGCATGGGTGGGGAAAAGGTTATCCTGCATCCATGATCTCGTGTCCAACCATATAGTAGTTAGTCCGTTATGATAATAAATCATAATCACAATTTGAGTAAATATCAATTTTGCATATAATCAATTTCCATATCATGAATATTTTGTCAAGATAAACAAAGTATCATTTGTCTCATTATAGTGCAATACAAAATGGAATATTGAATATTAATTTTACTTTCAAATTAAAAAATACAAGTCATATATTAGATCTAAAAATGAGACCCTGGTGGGGTAGCCAAAGGCGGTAGACTAGGTAAAGGAGATATCACAACAAAGCTCAAAATCCTAACAGAAAAGATGTGATAATGAATCCCAAAAATGAAAAGGAATTTTAGATCTAGAGCTAAGATGTAAATAGAAGAAAAGTATATATTTGAAAACCTTGATGTTTTGGAGAATGTACCCTATGGGAAAATTAGGTCATGTAAGAGTAGATGGATTCACTAAAATTTAAAAGGAAATAAACCTTTCCCAAAGATTGATCTATGCTAATTAAATAATTGGCATACACATAAGCATAAATTAATCTAGATTTTAGTAAAAATACAAACTTGTGTCACACTTTGGGCCATCTAAATAATTTCGGCTGAGTAGAATTCAGCTGAATCAAATTCGACCGAGTTACATTCGACTGAATCCACATGGCGCTTGTTTGGCGCTAACGTAGCCCAAAAATTTAAGAATGTTTCGGTCGAGTGTTTTTCGATCGAGTAGGTTTCGGCCGAATCCATGAATATTAAAAGCAAAAAAAATAGTGGGCGCGAGTATTTTGTCTATTCAGAATTTTTTTTAAAAAAAGCACTCAGATAGTTTCGGCCGAAACCCATTCTACCGAATCTATCTAGGTGGCATCCTACTTGGCAGCCAAGTCACCATTTTTTCAAATTTTCTGAAACTTCTAACTTCTGCTAAATATTTCTGCAATCATAATTATTTTTTAAAAAAAAATACCCTTTTGTAGAGCTTGTAATGCTAAATCCAAAAATATATATTATTGTATTTTGAGTAATTTTAGGATATAAATATTTAAAAATAATGCAAGAAGGTTGTTCAAGTTCAAAAAGAGGTTGATTTGAAATTTAAAAAAAAAAGTAAAACAAGATTTAAAAATTTGGAAAATATATGATGCCCTAGAGGAGAGAATCCTCTTCAAAAGGGTATAATTTTTTTTTTGAAAATGAAAAAAAATTAAACAATAGTTGACGTCAACAAAAAACTATCAAATTAGGGTAAGTTTGACTTTAAAATGTTATTACGAGAAAAATATAGATCAAAAATTTGATTTTCTTTTTCCATGCCCTAGATATTGAAGTCACCTATTTGGAAAAAAAAATATCAGGAGAAAATGCAATTTTTTTCTATTTGTTTCTTGACGTCAACTAAACATCACTTTTTCTTCAAATTTTTAGCATTACAAAATCTACTTTTAAATTGATAAAAAAATATAAAAACAATTTTAAAAAAATCTAAAAAATTACAAGAACAAACTTCAACAAGATATCTACATTTTTTTAGTTTACATCAATTTAAAATTCAAAACATAAAGACCACTTTTATGTGGTCAAAGTTAAGATTTTTTTTTATGTTGGCCGATTCCTTTATAAAATTAAGAGACATGAGAGTGATAATTTAAAATAATGTTATTTTAGGAAAGTAAATGTGAAGAAGGAAAGGTGTACTTAGCTCTAGGCACGAAGATTGATGCATTTGATGTAACTTTAGAATTTAGATTCTCTTTGGACTAGAAATAGGATCTTTCTTGTCCATGTAATACCTTGAATTCTATGTAAGATCTATGTCTGTTACAAGGTTAAGTCCACACCTATAGATCATTCTCATGTCTACAAATATGTCCTTTGATGTGGGGATTTGATCTTGTAATTTGTGTCTCTACTCTTTGGTACACTAAATTTATTAATGTCTTCTTTACTCTAAGGATTGGTTGTATTTAAGAATACCTTTGGAGGGCTACTAGATTACTAAGGGACATGTTCGCCTAGGTCAAAAACAAGAAAAGACCAATCTTATAGTTGTTTTAAGGATCGAAGACATCAAGCAATACGTAAGAGTTCTACAATTATTATGCAAATTTTAAATTTCTTTTAGATGCTCTAATTGAAATGTTCCTAGGATGCTCCTTTCTTAAATGTGACTGATATTTGTATGATGCTTATTGATGTGAGTATGTGTCATTTGAATGCAACTGAATGCCTTTAAATACAAGGACATAGCAATAAATTGCACAATTGTGTGTTTAGTCATCTCACAATGAATTGTGAAATGGGTGACAATCAAGCAATTTTGAATTTGAATATTTGAAATTTCAAGGATCAATGTGTGGACATGGGATTAACCCAAGACAATTGAGTAGTAACATATGTGTATGCCTAATCATGGTGGGAATAATAATTGTGAATATTATTGGGGAATGTATAGAATTGGATAAGGTATTGTCGAAATATGGAAATATGTGTAAATGTAAGTAAAGGTTTGAAGAATGAGCCCTATTTCATAAAAAATTCATTTGTTAATATATAATTACATTTAGACATTTTCTCAAAATAAATCCAAAAATAAATAGAAATTAGTATAAATGTTTAAATTTTACATGTCAAATAAGTTTAAAAACAACATATAAACAAAATAAAAATTTATAATCATTAATTAATTGTAATTAACCCAGCCTTGTGTAACGGAATACACAACTTACACAAGGTTCCTTCCTTACTTAACCAAACTATATGGACATTGGAGAGTAAGCCAGAAGACTCATCGTGGTTATCCTTGACGTAAGTTTCCTTCCTCCTACCACGTGCTTTCCTATCGAATTATTATCCTTACAATATGTTGGAATAACAGGTGAAAGAATGTCGAAATGTGAAACGAAACGGGATAACTTTGGAAAAAATGTGGAAAATTCTGATGCTTGTAATTTATTTAGATTGCTTCTGCGCTCCTTTCGCCGTCCACATCAACTAATCTTTATTCATATTCGGTAGTTACGTCAGAGTGGGGATGCTTCTCCACTCATTTCTTTCGCACGGTTTTCTATGCAAACGTGTTGGGTAATTTGTCTGAAAGTTATTAAACGTTCACAAGACGGAGCAGCCTATGAAACGACGAACATTAAGAAATGACAGAGCAGGAAATCAAACGACAACATCAGGAAATAAAAAATAAAAGTTCTGCACTCATTGCCTTATTAGGTATCTCAGAGTCGGTGATGCTTCTCTATGTTTTTTCACGCTGACGCGGATTCCTATGCAAACGTGTCCGGTAATTTGTCTGAAAGTTATTAAACGTTCACAAGACGGAGCAGCCTATGAAACGACGAACATTAGGAAATGACAGAGCAGGAAATAAAACGACAACATCAGGAAATAAAAAATAAAAAGTTCTGCACTCATTGCCTTATTAGGTATCTCAGAGTCGGTGATGCTTCTCTATGTTTTTTCACGCTGACGCGGATTCCTATGCAAACGTGTCCGGTAATTTGTCTGAAAGTTATTAAACGTTCACAAGACGGAGCAGCCTATGAAACGACGAACATTAGGAAATGACAGAGCAGGAAATCAAACGACAACATCAGGAAATAAAAAATAAAAAGTTCTGCACTCATTGCCTCATTAGGTATCTCAGAGTCGGTGATGCTTCTCTATTGTTTTTCACGCTGACGCGGATTCCTATGCAAACACGCAATCTACGCGTTTGGTCATTTGTTGTCTTTGTCACTACCTCTGTCTGCCCATTCTCATCTTTTATATATACTCTGCACTTCACCTCCTCAACATCTCAACAAGAAGCCTTTTTTCATTGCTCTGTCTTTTAGTCTTCCTTTGTGTTCACTTCAATCCAATTGAAATGGCATCTACTTGTAACACTAGCAGCTACTCAAAGGTTGAAGAATTTGCACCATCTGCATCTACTTCTGGTAGATCTCACGATGTATTTATTAATCATCGCGGTCCCGATACCAAACATACACTAGCCACTACTCTCTATAATATGCTTACTAGTGGCATGGGACTGAGAGTTTTTCTGGATTCACAAGAACTTGAATCGGGGGATTACTTGCCTAGAGAATTAGAGGAAGCAATCAAGAGTGCTTCGCTTCATATTGCTATATTTTCAAAGAACTATGCACAATCTCGTTGGTGTTTGGATGAGCTGTTATCTATGCTCAAAACGGGCACTAGAATTGTTCCAATTTTCTACAAGGTTAAGCCTGAAGATGTCCGGTATGCAAAAAAAGACTACGCTACTGCATTTGAAAGTCACCAAAAGAAGGGTAGATACAACCCAGAAAAGCTTAAGGAGTGGAAGGATGCGCTCTCCAGGGTTTCAGATAATATCGGTCACATCGTGAATACCAAGGAGTGAGTAAAAATTACTCCACCTCACGCACTTGTCCTTTTCCTATTAACGCATTCTGTGTTTTTCTTTTCACTTTTAGTATTTAGGCCGATAGACTTCTTGTATCGGAATAATGTTAACTGTTAAAGTGTGATGTTTATTCCATTTCCATTTCCTTTGTTGTTGCATATGTTTAGAGATGAGGACATGCTGCTGAAGAGTATTACTTATTGTGTACACAAAGAAATTAAAAAGTTTTCATTGGTGGTCGCCCAACATCCTGTGGGCTTAGATGAAATTGTAAAAGATTTTGAATCGAGTGCACTTCAATCTGATGGAAGTCGTCACAATGTGCAAGTAGTGGGAATATGGGGCATGGGTGGCTCCGGCAAGACTACTCTTGCTAAAAAGTTATATAATAATATATATCCATCTATGGAGAAGGCTAGTCTTATATTAGATGTTAGAGATGCTGCTAACAAAAACTTGTTGCACAAGCAGCAGGAAAAACTCTTGAAGGACCTTGGTTTCAAGAGTGTATCAGTTGACAATATAGAAGAGGGGAAGGCAATTCTGGCAAGCCAGTTGAGATCTGTTCGAGCATTAATTGTTCTAGATGATGTCGATCATGTGGATCAACTGAATGCTTTATTGCCCGTCCAAGAATCCAAAGGTTTGATTGGATCAGGTACTTTGATTGTTATTACTACAAGGGAATTAGAAGTCCTCAGGCATTGGAGCATCTCCTCCCAATATAAAATGAAACCATTGAATGCAATTCATGCCCAGAAGCTTTTTTGTTGGCATGCTTTCTTACAACCATCTCCAATGAATGGATTTGAGGAGCTTGTTGAAAAATTCTTAGAAGCTTGTAGTGGGTTGCCGTTGTCTCTCAAAGTCCTTGGTGGGCAGCTTTATAGAAACTTAAGCAAAGATTACTGGGAGTCTCTATTAGAGAAGATCTCTAGGATAGTACCTGAAGATATCAAGAAAAAGCTTAAAATAAGTTATGATGCCTTAGATGATGAAGAGAAAGAGGCATTCTTGGATGCAGCATGTTTCCTTATTGGAGAAAAAAGCAATTTGGCAATTGAAGTATGGAATGGATCAGGGTGGAATGGTTTCTACAATTTGGAGAGGCTGAAGAATAAATGTCTTGTTGAAATAGATGAGAAGAACCTCATAAGAATGCATGACCATCTAAGGGATTTGGGAAGGGGAATTGCGAATGAACAATCCCCTTACCGTCTTTGGTTTCGCCAACAGACTATTAAAGTTCATAATGGACAGGTGAGATCAACATTTTTGTATTGTCTTACACAACAATGGCAAAGCAATCTTTTTAATTTCTGTTTGTGTGGTTGCTTCTAGGAAATTCTATTGTTTCCATCGTTATTTAATTTTATGTTTTATTTCCAGATTCGAAATGGAGAAGGCATAGGAGGAATAATGCCCACCTTAGCTCTAGTATTGAATAAGTGTTTTTGCTTTGAAGTTTATAATGAAGAACAGTTGCCATTAACATTTATTAATTGTTGCACTCATCAATGTCAAAGGAATCTTCTTCGATTCTGTTTGTATGGTTGCTTTTAGGAAATTCTATTATTTTCACGGTTACTTAATTTTATGTTTTATGTGGATTCAGAATGGAATAGGCATTCGTGGAATAGTGGCCACCCCATTCCGAACAGAGTCGGACTATCGGGACTCTGCCTTCTATGACTATGGTTCGAGTTTGCCTGCTGAAGAATTTGGTGATTGTTCATCGCACGCGGAACTCATGGTTAACACAAGCAAAGGAACTTGGACCCTGGCGCCTTCCAGACTTGGACTAAACATTATTGTGGCTCGAGGACGTAGTTTATATCATGTAATTAGTGTAGTATCAAGAGATTTGGTATGGCTTCGCTGGTTTGATAGTGGGCAGAGAAATCTTGAGTCACTAATTCTATTGAAAAAATTAAGGGTTTTAGAACTCTATGAAGATAGGTGGCGGAAAAATCATCACTTACAAGAGCTTTGGTTGGCTCAGTGCAACGTAAGTATCTTCCAGCTCTTTTAAATTTATATTTCAACAATTGTTGAATGTTTAGTTCATCTCCTGGAAAATATGTTGCAGGCTCCTTTGCAGTTAAGAGAGTTGGTTATTTCTCACTGCACACTATTCCAAGGGTTTCCAAAGTCAATAGGACGTCTGGAACAATTGAAAAAAATAGTCCTGGATTCGACGGAGTGGATGCAGAGTCTTCCAGAAGAGTTCTGCCTTCTCAAATCGCTGGAGCACCTGGATTTAATCGAATGTAGTGCGCTGACATCACTACCTAACAGTATGGGCAATTTGAGTAATCTGCGGCATCTATCTTTGCGTTACTGCAAAGAATTGAGGAGGTTGCCAGATTCTTTTAAGAAGTTGACGCTGCTGCAACATCTGGACTTAAGTTTCTGTTCGAATCTCACCTTGAACTCCGACATTATGGAAAACATGTCAAAACTAGAGTATTTGAACTTCTCATATTGCCATGAATTGGAAGAGTTGCCTCGTCACATCACAAATCAGGCGTCCTTGAGAGAGCTCAATTTAACACCTATGGAGAGGTTAAGGGAGGTACCTATGAAGATTGATCAACTGAGCAAGTTGCGAGAATTGTCTGTCGGGGGTCATTCATTGACAAGCTTGCCGGACTCTCTTGGAGATTTGTCTTCCTTGACTAGACTCGAAATTTATTCTAGTAGGATGGAATATTTACCAGACTCTTTGGGGCGTCTTAGTCTCTTAGAGAGTTTAGAAATACGAAGTTCAAGAGTCAAATCTTTACCAGAATCAATTATTCAGTTGATTAATCTTGAAAGGCTGTCGATATCTTCTTGTCTAGTCAGCGAATTTAATCTTGGAGCAGGGTCGTTTAGTTCTTCGTTGTGCAAGCTTAGGTTGATAGATTTGTCAGACAATAATATATTGCCCAAGATCTCCATCTCAGAAGACTGTTGCACTGGCCTTGAGTCTCTCGTCGTTGGATTTAATACCAATCTAACGGAGATAGACAGGCTACCAAGTTCAGTCAGAATCCTGCGTATAAATGAAAACCCCAGGTTGTCTGCGCTTCCCAGTTTTGCACAATTAACTTCTCTCCAAACATTTGAAATGACAGGCTGCTACCAAGTTAAGGAAATTCAAGGTCTACAACATTGCAGAGAATTGGAGGTGTTGGAAGCATGTACAGAGTGGAAGGTTCCGTGTATACAGAGTCTGGAGTGCATGGAAAGATTGAGGACGCTGCATCTCACAGCAATGAGCAAATCAGTTGTTGAAGGTTGCATTCAAACAGTGCAGGTAATACAAGTCTTTAGCAATTTAGAATTCTAATAATTTTCGTGTGATTGTGGTTTCGCTTGAGTATTGATGTACAAATTATTTGCAGAAATGGCCTGGCGAAATAATAGTTTGTACGCGGGCAGTCCCAAAGGCGGCGTCACTTGTAAACTCCTTCGCCTTTCCTACCCTCTCTGTCATTGACTCCTGCTCTAACGTGGATGTCTTCACTGAACGTAAATTGCTATGGAAACAACCAACCAATGGCAATGTCATTATTGTATGTTTTCTTGTTGATATGGCGACATTGATGTGGTACACACACACAACATTGACTATATGTAATTCAGGGAATTCGATACGATCTGAAGTGAAGTTGATGGACGGGGAATGGGTATGGATAGGTGTCTTCACACAACGATCTAAATGGTACACATCAAACAGCTACGGTGTAAGCAGCTCCGGGATGAATGCCACAGTGCAGAAAGGATTCCTTGCGACGGTAGAAGAGGATAGAGTTATGGAGGCTGTGCACAGTTTATTGAGACTGATGAAAAAATGATTTTCTACATTCAAGGAGTTGAATCCAATAAAATAATATTTTTTTTTTAAAACACCGTGTGACACAACCATGACGATTTAAGATTTTACCTATTAAAAAGTGATTTTTTATCCAAATGGAATTTTCTTTAATATATTTTAAATAAATTTCTTTTAAGAAATTTTGATTCATTTTATCATTTCTATATTTTTTTCTAATAATAGATTTTATGCCAATGTCATCTTTAACATAACAAAATATTAAGATGAAAAGAATAAGTGTCACATATATAGGTGTACCCAAGCATGTAAGGAGGAATGACCAAAAAATATTTTATAATTATTTGGTTTTTAGTAAGATAATAAAAACTTTTAAAATTTTAGAATAATGTTTATCTAAGAAATTTGGGGTTTATCTATTGAAATGCATTTTTTAAGTGAAATTTTTACGTTTCATTTTTTAAAAAAATCTATTTTAAATCTATGATTATGTAAGGGATAAAAATGTTTACTTTGTTATTCTATTTTATGTTTTAATTTACGTTTGATCTTGTCATGATTATAATGTCTTAATGCGTACATTGTTTTGTTTTGGAAATTAAGTTAACTCCAACTTTTATCCATTTAATCAATCAGTCTTTCCTTGTTTCTAACATTTCAAATTAACCCTTTTATGTAAACTTTTTTTCTACCTTGAACTAGACTATACACAAGAATCTATACTTTAGATCGAGCCACACAAACGACCTATTCCTCCTAATTCAAATTCCCTTTTTCCCACTTTTGAGATAACCCTTTCAAAAAATTAGCCATTACACGTCTCATTTCATACCAATATCTCAAATTGAGCATCTAGGATGTTGTATTAAAGGTTAATCTTAGGTCATTAGTTGATCATTGGAGAATCTTATTTTACATTGAATTACAAAGCATTATAGTAGAACTGTATTAACATCACTTTAACATATACTACACCACATCATCATCAAGTAGGCACTTGCATACTTGATTGGCACATGCCTTCACTTATTGTTCATTAGCCAAGAGGGATGACTTGTCATCAAGGAAGATCTATGTCTTCTCTATGCACATAACGATTTCCCCAAGGTGCTTTTCAACACCACCCATCTCAAATAAAGACACTCATATGTGCATAAGTATCACAAAGGACAAATCAACTCCAGATAAAAGCATCTTTGGATTAATCCATGACATGAACTCATTTAAATGTAGATTAGAAACACAAAACATGTATGGAATAGTGAAAACAATGCTAATCCAATAGAAAACTCTAGATCCCAAGCATGGAGCATAGTTTACATCAAAATATCAATCATCAACCACATAAAACATACAAATAGAACTAAGTCATTTTAACCTTCTCAATTACATTCACAATTATCAAATTTAGCTCATTATTTAGGTCTAATTAATTCATACTATTTTATCATTAGTATTCTAAACCCAATTATTCCTATATGTGTTCTATTTCCCTAAAATTACATTAAAACTTAATTGATATAGTATTTTGTTATAATTATAATCATATGTGGCTTATTGCATCTGAATAGCTTATGTAAACACCATAGATCTTTTGTTTTCGATTATATGTTCTTATAGGAGATTTTTATCATATTTGATTACATGATTCTTTTATTATTGGACTATATCATTTGGTAGCTTGAGCTTACTTTTGTAATTTATTAAAATCCTAGAAACTTAAATTAATGTAAATACATTATCTTTATAGGCTAAAATCAATCTTTTATACAAATACAAAAGTTTAGGCCTCAATGCGTCATCATAGTTGTTTGTGTTAGAATTTATTTTCTATATTTGAGTTGAGCAATATCACTCTATCCCTGATGTATATGGTTATGAAATTCTTGACCTAGTTCTATAGAGGGTCTTATTTTCCCTAATTTTCAAGTAATATACATAATATGAACCAACTAAAATTATGCTTAAAAAAATTAGAACATTTCAAATTAATTCCTATTAATTTGATCACAAATAAGACATTTTTTTGTAAAACATGATTCACTTATGGTGCTAATTTATTTTCAAATTATATAGTTATTAGTCCACAAAGAGTAAAATTCTTAAGTGTATTTTTTTATGTGAATCTCTTTATATTTGGTATCAAACAAATGATTGTGTGGTTTATGATTGGTAATTATTTTAAATATAATTTGGATATCAATTCAAATAATCAACTATTATTGTAATTTATACATGTATTACAGTTGGCTATTCTCTTAACCACATTTAAGTTTCTTAAGCTATTTTAGGTTGCATCACATGTTGTAATGGTGAAAAGTGCAAGGTTTACACTTTTTCCCTTTATTTAGGACTCACTTGAATAAGTTTGTCCTTAATACAATGAATAGTGTACAAGTGGCATGTTTTAGTGTAAAGTTGTTAAATAATTGAAACTTAACCTAATTTCATATACACATATCTCCAAGGACAAATTTTAATTATTTGTTTTATACATTCACTATTCTAGAGAAAATCTACAGACATGGAACTTGTTGAGAATTTTTTCCTTTTTTAAATGATTGACTTGCCTTGCATAATGAACAACCTTTTGAATAAGACTTTGGGTATTGTAAGACTTTGTAATGACAAGGAAAGTAGATTGTTCACAAAACCAAGAAAGGACAAAGACTGACACATGATAGAGAGTCCCTCTCTCCTTCTTTGAGTTTTTCTAGACTCAAGAGGGTATTCCCTATAATTCCTCTTGAAATTTGTTGTCAATATTCAATGAGTACATAAAATAATTAAATTCATCACATTTCTTTGAAGGTTTCACACTCTTAGACTAAGCTTTGGTGACAATGATGGGCCCAATTTGTTGTCACTAGCCCAAACCGGTTAATCTCTTGGAAAGTGTAAAGAGGACATTTAAAGATAAAAAAATGAACCTTAAACAGAGGACAATATATGCTTGAACTAAAATTATTCTACAAAATTTATTTACATAGTCATCATAAATTATTTAAATTATTATGACAAAGGATGTTGAATTTGGAAATAATGGAAATTTGAGATGTTAAATGACTGGTGCCTTCAAGTGTTAGGTACAGAGTCAAATATAACATTCATAACATGGTCAATTTCCTTAATACAACAATAATTTAGGTGACCTTTGAAATGTATATATGAGATGTAGGCCCTCAATAAACTCCTTATTCACAATTCATTCACAATTCATAATTATACCTAGTAATCCTTTCGACCAAGAAATAATTTTATTGTGAAGTATGAAAGATGTCATGAAAAACACAACATTTAACATGACATTTTATAACATTTTACAAATGACCAACTAGCATAATCTTAACAAGAATATAACAAACATATATTCATGAGGACATTAAATTCACATAATCACAACTCGGAGAGCTAGGAGACAATTCTGAAACACAAACAAGGAATTATCATTGTATTGATTTTAAAGAACTAGTATTATAAAAATCTTTCACACAATGAACATTACAAATTACTTTTGCAAGCTTAAGAGAATATGTCTGTATGGTAATTATCTATTGTCCAAGATCTCTATCTCAGAATACTATTGCTCTGGCCTTGAGACTCTCACACTTGAAAATAATTGCAAGCTAAGGAAGATAGAAGGCCTACCAAGTTCAGTCAGAAAACTGGTTATAGATGAAAGCCCCGAGTTGTTTGTGCTTCCCGGTTTTGCACAATTAACTTCTCTCCCAGAATTTGAACTGAGAAATTGCTACCAAGTTAAGGAAATTCAAGGTATACAACATTGCAGAGAATTGGAGGAGTTGAAACGATATATATTGTGGGAGGTGCCGTGTATTCAAAGTCTGGAGTGCATGGAAAGATTGAGGACGCTGCATCTCACAGGAATGAGGCAATCGGTTGTTGAAGGTTGCATTCAAAGCGTGCAGGTATTACAAGTGTCTAGGAATTTAGATTTCTAATTATTTTCGTGTGATTGTGCTTTCAATTGAATATTGATGTACAAATTATTTGCAGAAATGGCCTGGCGAAATAATAGTTTGTAGGCTGGCAATCCAAAATGCAGCCTCATTTGTAAACTCCTCCGCCTTTCCTACTCTCTCTGTCGTTGACTCCTGCAAAAACGTGAAAACCGATGAGAACCACTGGGCTAAATTGGTAACCAAAGCAGCCTACCGATGGCAATGCCATTATTGTTTGTTTTGTTATGTGGACTCCACGTATGTCAATTCTGACTACACTTGTGGAAAAATCATCGTCTCATATCTTGTGCGGACGTGGAGGGGAAATGGGTATTGATTGGTGTCTTCACACAACGTTCCAGATGGCCCACATCAAACACCTATCAAACACCTATGAAGCATACTTTTTCGGTAACTATTAGTGGGGAAAGGATTGTTTGCAATGAGAGAAGAGGATACAGTTTGGGAGCACTCTACTTAAATATCATCCATTTCAATGGTCAAACATTGAGTAGCAATTTTACACATCCACAACAAAAAGTGGTAAATATTTATCCTACTTTTATTGGCCAAAATTGACCTTTGACTATTGAAGTGGATGATATTTTAGAATAACTGTTGGATGATATTTAAGAATAGTTGTTTGGGAGGCTTTGTGCGGCTACATTGAAGTCGATAGATTTAAAGTATCCCTTATTTCATGTAGAAAGGAGATGAATTGATTAAAATAATTTATTAAATTTTGTAATGTGTGGCGATCATCATGATTTAAGATTTTACTTATTAAAAAGTTGATTTTTTATTGGAATGAATTTTTCTTTAGTATATTACAAATAAATTTCTTTTAAGAAAATTTGATATTTTTTATCATTCCTTTGTCCTTTTTTAAATTAATACAATCTATGTCAATGTCATATTTAACATAAGGAAATATTAAGGTGAAACGAATAAGTGTGCCACACGAATAGGTGCACGCAAGCATATATGAAAGAGAGAATGACAATAAAATGTAGGTGCACACAAGCATGCAAGGAGGAGGGAATGACAATTAAATGTTTTACTAATTACTTGGTCTTTGGTAAGATAATAAAAAATTTAAAATTTTAGAATAATGATAATATAAGAAATTTGGGGTTTATCTATTAATATGCATTTTTCAAAGTGAAAATTTTTAGGTTTGAATTTGTTGTTTAAAAAAAGAATTATTTTGATTTCATAGTTACTTAAGGGATAAAAGTGTTTACTTTGTCCTTCTACTTGATGTTTTTATTTATTTTTGGTCTTATCATAAATACAATGTCATAATGTTTACATTGTTTTGTTTTGGAAATAAGTTAACTCCAACCTTTATCCTATTAGTCAATTAGGCTTTCATTGTTTCTAATAATTCTAATTGACCAATTTTGCAAACCTTTTCTCTAGCCTAAACTAGACTCACCCACCCAAGGCCTAGTCCTCCTAATTCAAATTCCCATTTTCTCGCTTTTGAGATAAGCCTTTTGAAAAATTAGTCATTACTCCTTTGCTTTCATACCAATACCTTGAATTGAGCATCTGGGATCACGTATTAAAGGTTAATCTTAGGTCACTAGTTGATCATTGAAGAATCTTATTTTGAATTGAATTACAAAGCATTATCATAGAGCTTGCATCAACATCATATTAGCATATACTATATCACATCATCATCAAGTAGGCACTTGCATACTTTCTTGGCATGTCTTCACTTATTGTTTATCAGCTAAGAGGGATGACTTGTTATAAAGGAAGATCTAAGGCTTCCCTCTGCACATAGCAATTTCCCTAAGGTGCTTTTTAACATCACCCATCTCAAATAAAGACACTTGTATGCACATAAGTACTACAAAGGAAAAATCCAGTCGAAGATAAGACATCCTTGGATTAATCTATGACATGAACTCATTTAACTATAGATTAGAAACACTAAACATGTATGTGATAGTGAAAGCAATGTTAATCCATTAGCAAACTCTAGATCCCAATCATGGAGCATAGTTTACATCAGAAAATCAGTCGTTGACCACATAAAATTTACAAATAGAACTAAGTCATTATAACCCTCTTATTTACATTTACAATTACATAGGTCGGATTAATTCATACTATTTTATCATTAGTTTTTAAATCCAAATAATCCTAGAGTGTGTTCTAATTCCCTAAAATTACATTACAATTCAATTGATATACTATTTTCTTATAATTATAATTATCTATGGTTTATTGCATATAAATAGCTTATGAAAACAACATAGGTCTGTTGTTTTCTATTATATACATTTCTTATAGGAGAATTTTTATCATATTTGATTGCAGGAATTTTTTTATTGTTGGACTATATCTTTTGGTTTAAATTTGGAATTTACTTTTGTAATTTATTAAATCCTACAAATTAGTGTAAATGCATTATCTTTTTAATGTTAAAATCAATCTTTTATAAAAATACAAAAGTTTTGGCATTAATGCATCATCGTAGTTGTTTTTGAAATTATATTTCAAGATTATTATATGAATATGAAAAAGATTATGAATTCATTTATCATCTCCACATTATTCAGGAAAAACAAGAAGAGGTATGTGATGGTGCAAGTAGGAAAGAAGTCAATGATGATGTAGATAGTTAAGAGGTTCATGATGGTGTCAATGGACAGGAGGTTCATGGTATTGTCAATGAGCCTGAATTACATGGCAACACCAATGAAGAAGAGGTTCACGATGGTAGCAATGACTTGAAGAGGTTCATGATAGTGTAAATGAGCTAGAATTTCATAATGACACCAATGAGTAATAATTTGATATGACACCATTATAAATTTTATATAGTATATAGTGATTTATTTTAGATATGTTTAGTACTAAATGCCAAAATCCATTTTTAACATATTCTTTTGGCTTTCAATGTGAATAGAATAACAATGCAGCTAATTGAGAGAATTTGACACCACAAATTACCTCTAGGGAAGATAAGGGTGTTTAGTTAAGCCATGTAAATGTATTAGTATAAAGTAAACCACTTCAAATTCAACCAATTTTGTCTAAAATTTTGAAAAGAGAAATAAAAATGTTGTAGATGTCGACCAAGGTGATGAAGTAGTTTCAACACTAGTTATAAGTCGATATGTGTACATGTTTGACCATGGTGTATGAATTGGTAGTGTTTTAATTTTTCCCTAAAGAGTAGAGCTAGGTGTTATGGCCAAAGAACACCACAAGGTTGTGCAGTAGTAACTATAAAGGAATCATATATTCTTTCTTCAATTCTAACTTATCCTAACAAAGTTGGATAATTCTTGGATGATGAATTGAATAAACATGTTATATAGAATAATCAAATATATTTTCTATGTAAGAGAATCTAATCATAACAAATATTTAAAAATTATCACTAAAAACCCAAGTTACACTCATGTTGAGGAAGATATTGTTTAACCAACCACTTTTGAATTCATAGTAGTAAACAAGATTGTTATGTTTTTAGAACCTACAAATGATATTCAGGATGGCATGTTAAAATTCATATAAATCAACTAGGAACTAAATGTCATGGCCACATTTTAGAAGAGGACTATGTTGTTATACTAATAGAAGATTCCCTTTTAGCTAAATCTCCATTACGTTTTCCACATATGGGGGCTAAAACTACTGGTGAATTAGATAAGACCTTTTGCATCTAGTTTAAAAATTGTCTAAAAATAATTAACTAGAAAGAGGGTGGTGGAAATGGGGAAGAAGTGCATTCATTGATAATTTAGTCCATATTGGTATTTTCTAGTCTCAATTACTTTCGTCTCCTTCCTATATATAATAATCCCTTTATTGTAATGCATATAAGCAACAAATAAACTTTAGCATAGTATTGATACAGAGTAGGTGAAAACTTTGGTCTTAATTACTTGTTTCCCCCTCATATAAATAATTATTTTGTATTCTTGTAATAATTGTAGACAATAAATGAATTTCAACATACTAATGATACCAATGAGGTAAAAACTTAGAAATCAATATTTTGGTTTTATTCTACCTATTTCATTAATAACTTATTCTCCAATGTATTGTGATTCAATATTTGTACTGACTTCATTCTTGAAAAGGATGCAAGAAAGGCATGAACACTTGTGGGATGTTGTTGATAATATTCTCCATGCACACTTCCATTCAGTCTATCAATCATTCACAAGACACAAACTACTAGCTTACATTGACTGCAGCTGAATCTTCATCTGTGACTATGTTTAAACCCCTGGCGACTTGCTTTTTTCCTGTCGACCACCATTTCCAACTCTGCCTACTGCTCCCCTACCACTGAGTCGCAGCTACCTAACACCCCTCTATTAACTCCCAACACACCCTCTGCCACTTCTGATCTCGCCATCGACATCTTAGTTTTCCCTCTCAGTAACCCCGGCTTAGCTGACCTTCCTTCCACCACCTAGATTCCGGTCATCATTCCTTATTCCCGTCACTTTACCCTCTGCCTTGGTCATATCTGTGAGCCGGCGTAGGGTTATAAGTCCTCATTTTGTTTTATTTTTATTTTATTTTTTTGCAGCAGTTTGACCCCTGGTCACATGGGCGACCAGGGGCCTAACTAGGTCCTAAACCACTAGCTTTAATTGCAGTCTCTAAACTGCACATATGCCCACTTTTTTTTCTGACCGCTAGCAGTCAGGGCTAGCCATCATGCACCTTCTCAAGCCCTAAATGGGGCATTTTTTCTTTTTTCCATAACTTGGGCGTACAAGATCAGATTTTTACGAAGCCAGCGGTGTTGGAAAGCTGAGTCAACCAACTTCACTGTGGTGTAGATCTCATTAGTCAATTTTTCTAAAAATATTAGGTATAATCAATTAAACACCCCCTTTGTTTGTAAACTTCAAATCGCCATATCTTTTGCAAAACTTATCCCATTTTGAGGAACTGTTTTTGAAACAGCATAGAATTTTGCATACAATTTTATCATAACATCTAAGTTTCTATCACTACCCATCTTTATTAGAAATTTTCTAGATTTCCCTCCTCTCACTAGTGGGTTTGCAAGTGTTTTTGTTCTTTTTTTTGTTTTGTTTTGGTTGAATAGGGGAAGGCATAAGGCACTGCATCAGCATTAGATCTTAAGAAAAACATTCCAGGTGCACACAATCCAACTTTTCACTTTCAATGGATCAAAACACTTACTTGCATTATCACACTTTGATTTGGGTTTAAAACGAACGTTTATTTGCATCATGATACTTAAATATGGGCATAAAATGAGCATGTGTCTTCATCATCACATTTAGGCTTGGATATAAAACAAACTTGTGCTTTCTTTGTTTGGTGGATTTGAGTGTGATTAGCGTGTGTATGCTCTTCCCTTGCACCTAGTGTGATCTTAGCAATCAAAATCATCCTTTAATCCATTCATCTTCACACACACATTTCCATTTCTAAGGGTAAATTAACATTGTGAATGTGAGTCAAGTGTGTGTGTATGCTCTCTCCTCACACCACAACTTGGTGATCTTGGAGATTCAAAAGTACCACTTGATTTTCTTTTGTCACCCTTTTAGGAGGCCTACTTGGAGACACACCACTCTAAGGGATGACCTCAACTCTAGTGTTCTAGTGGAGTATAAAAAGTGAGGAGTGAATCAAAAGACGCACCTCTTAGAAATCAAAATCTTGTCATTCAGGCTAAGCCCCCAAGAACTTTATACCGTGGGGAAGTGAAGGCATCAAAAGTACCACTTGATTTTCTTTTGTCACCCTTTTAGGAGGCCTACTTGGAGACACCACTCTAAGGGATGGCCTCAACTCTAGTGTTCTAGTAGACTATAAAAAGTGAGAGTGAATCGAAAGACACACCTCTTAGAAGTCAAAATCTTGTCATTCGGGCTAAGCCCCCAAGAAATTTATACTAGGGGGAAGTGAAGGTGAAGGGTGGGTTACCCCTTTCTCTTGGCTGTGTGGCATTATTTCACTTTCATTTCACATAATTGTGCCCTCCATACCTTGTGTATATTAAAACTTGTTCATCCTAGCTTAAGACCTCTTAGCCACACCCATTTGACTAATATTAGGCTTGTTGATGTATCTTCAAGTGTCTTCATAAATCAAACAATTAATTTTAGAAAGATAAAACTTGCTATTGTGTCTTGTGTGTGTGATCTATGCATGTACCTGTGACATATTTTGTTTAAAAATTGCCTAAGTCAAGCTATTAACAAATATATTCCACATCATCCTAATTATCCTTGTCATGACATCCATGCTAATCCAAGTCACCTTCGCCATAATCCAAACCCTAATTATCCTAATCATCCATCCTAGTGATCTTAATCATCCTTGTTATCCATCTCATTATCACTAATCATCCTACTTGTTGTATCCACATAATCATATAATCATCATCCAGTCTAATCCATGTCATCCTAGTCACTTATCCAATCCTATTCATCCATTCATATCATCCTTAACAATCCTAATCATCTTCATCATACATCCTAATCACCTTGTTAATCATCCACTCCTAGTCATTCCAAATAATCCATCCCCATTATCCTATTCATCCACCTAATCATCCAATCCCATCATTTCTAACCATCCAAGTCATCCTCCTTATCCACCCTCATCATCTTAAGTGTCTAACCACTCTATCGTAGTCATCCTAATCACCCCTCTTATCCACCTCATCCCTAATCATTCTAAGCCTCCATCATAATCTAAATCAACCCTGTCTATCCATAATCTGATCAATTTCATCCATCTCATATCCTAATCATATCCTAATCACTCTACATCATCATCCTAGCTCTAGCCTAATCATATCTTCCACTTATTAGCCACTATCATAATCTCATATCATTGTCTTAATCTAACTTCATCCACATCATCTTCATCACAATCCATTCTTCATCATCCTTATAATAACCCCATATCATCCTATATCATTGTCTTAATCTAAGTTCATCCGCATAATATTCATTACACTCCATTCTTCATCATAACTCCTTTTTTTAGCCTAATCTAATCCATCATGTGTCAAAATGGTTGTGATCATTAACAAGCCTAGGTCAAATCCGAAACCCAAAATCACATTCCTAGGAGGCTATCCTTCTAGCACCAATGATGATGAGAACCTTGTAGATCATGATGCATATTTTGAGGAACAAGATGAAATACAAAGACTTAAACATATGTATAAATCTATCCCATCATTAAAAAACAAGAACCTAGAGGATGATTGTTATGGTGTTCAAAAAATGTTTGATGAACTTGGGATGCTATATAAAAAGGAACAAGTCACTACCCCACCACAACACCAACAATTCCAACAACAACAAGTCCTAGACCAACAAACCATACTCCAACAAATTCAATAACTCTTAGCTACCAACCAATCCTAAACCCAATAGCCACAAACACAACCCCTATCCATTCAACAACCACAACCACAACCTTCATTTAACACATCATCCACTATACCATCACCCATACAACATCAACAACTTCCACCTCAATCCTATGTACCATCCTCCTCAACTTCATACCAACCCAATCCATCAACATATCATGTCAATTCTACATCACCCTATCCCACATTTTCCAATATCAACCAATATCCATATCAATCCATACCCCAAGAACATCTAACTACTTATCCCAGCATTTCACCTCAGCCCCAAATCCATTTACAAGACTATCAAGTTCCTTCACAAAAAGAACATGCAAATCGTAGTTACCCTTTGCACCAAGATCAAGTGTCCTTAAGTCCTCATGCTACCTTTGACAAGGGGAACACCACTCTAGCTTATGCATCCTATCAGTACCCCCATCATCATCCAATCATATGCCAATCTAAGAGCCTCCTAGTCTTATACCAACACCATCATATAATCCCAATCCTCATCCATCCCCTCCTCTTATCCATAGACCCAATCCTAATCCTAATCCATTGGTCTATTGGCCCTCTAATCCATCAATCATTCCATCAAAATATCCCTCCAAGCCTCCTAATCCTATCCTATCAACATCATTATCTTCAAAAATACCAAATAATGCCACCCAAAATTCTTTGGATATTAAAGCTAGAGTTCAAGACTATGAAAAATCCCGATAAAAAAGCACTTGTGGACCGTATTGTTGCCAAAAATCCCAACACCTATCTTTGAATGTTAATTTGTTTAGGATATCAAATATCTGTGGATGTTAATATAACCCCCTTTCTTCCTTCGAGTTATAATTTTATTGCCAATCCATTAGGAGGATCTTCCCAACCACATGTTGAAGAAACTGTGATGATAATTTGGAGAACAATAGTAAAAACCTTTTAAGTTACCACAAAACTCTAAATTTCTATTCAAACCAAAATCACCAATGAAACTAATAGAAAAACACATAATTTGAAGCAAAAATTATTTATACCTTCAAAATACAAATTTCTCCTTCATGTCCCATTGTGTCCTATCTTCTTGAGATCTTGATTTTGTTGATTATAATTATGCTCTTAGAATGCACTTCTTTGTTTCAAGATGACTCTAAGATGAATGGACTTGTGGTGGATTTTATGGAAAGTAAATGATTCTATAATGCTAAATTATGATAATGATTGGATGAAGCTAATGAAACTAATGATAATAGTGAAATGAAGATAATGTTATGAATCTAAGATACTATAAAGCAACTACAATGCAACAATGGAGATTGCTAATGCTAATGATATGCTAATGGAGATTGCTAATTGAAAATGCTATGCAAATAAAAGCCAAAGGCGCACTTTTGATATTTGATATGGTTTCAATAGCATGAAAGTTTGATCTCTCTTGTGTTATCCTAAATAAGGATGAGAGACTTCCTTTTATAAGCAAAAGATGGATTAGATCCAAGTGGTAAAGATCAATGGTTGAGGAATTGGTCTTATGACATGGAGGGTCAATATTGAATTGGTTGGATGAGGGGAGATATAGAAGGGGGATGTTCCTACTACATTGACAAGATGGAGAGATATATGGGACAAGTAGCCACATGGAGAGATGCTCACAAAGACCATGAGAGAAAGATGGAAGGAGTCTATGTTTGTTGGGATGTTGGAGGGAATATAGGGCTCATGAGACAAGTGTCTCATAGTCAACTTTGACCATGATGATGTGGAGAGACCAACTTATACAAAGTAGGGATGGTTGAGAGGAAATAGGACACATGTAGAGGATAAATGTTTAATTAAATATTATTAATATTTAATTTATGGTGTAACATGGAGGTGAGGTGTCAAATGATCTATAGGGTGATGTGGATGAATGATGTGGATTATAGGAATATGACTTTGTCTTAGAAGAATAACTAAATAATTAGGATTATTTAATTAGAGATAACTTTAGAAGAATTAAAATATTTAATTAAATAAATTAAATATTATTTAATTATTGGAAGAATAGGATAATTGTGAATCAAATAAATAAATTACTATATTTATTTATTGATAGAGGAAATAAGAATAAAATATTTATTTAATTTATTTCAAGCCATTTTTAGGTGTATACATTTTGCCCCTCTTTGAGACAATGTGTTTTATTGCATTCTTTCAAAGAATACAAATTTTAGGAGTATGATATATGCCCCAGTGTGCCCCTGATATAAGTTTAGTGTTGGTAGTATGCCCCCTCAGGAGATCAATCGGGAGAAAAATTGTGGAAAAAATAACGAACGATCTCATGATGAAGAAGAATGAACAACATGATTATTGTGTGAAAAATGCAAGTGATGGAAAATGAGAAATGGATGAATAGAAAAGCATGCACATGCTAGCAATAGGCAAGGTCAAAACATCTCCAATTAGGGTTGATTAAGCAATAAATAGTGATGAGGGGACCCATTCTAAGTCATTTGCACACTTGGCATTAGAAGAGTGATTATAGAGAGCCTTAGAGCATAGCAGAGCATAGCAGTTCTAGTAAAAATGGTGATTCTAGTTGCTAGCCACAGGTTCGAGCGGATCTGTCAATTCGAGTACCCAGAGGAGTATGGCCCCCTGGTATGTTTAGTCATTTTGACATTAAGTGCATTTATTAGGGTCTAAATTTAGGGTTAAAATGGATGGTTTTATATGCGCAGTTTGAATGATTCTACGCATATGTGCAATGTTACTACGCATATGCCTAGAAATTGCACATATGAGCCCCGTAACTATGCATATACCCAAATGGCACATATAACATTTGTTTCAACACATATGTCCTGAAATGGCGCATATGTTTCAAAGTTGCACTTTTGACTCCTAAAGTTGTGGATATGAGTGTTCTATCTGCACTTATGAGTTAAAGCGACGCGTGTGATTGCTGAAACCACGCATTTAATGAAAATAGGTCAATTACTTAGGAGTTTGATTGAGTCAGAATCGTGGTCGATGTTGGCTAATTGATAGGTGCTCTTTGAGATCAATGGAATCTCAGAAAAGATGATAGGATAGGTTTGATAGGATAGCTAAGTAACTGATTATATATATTTGATAGATATGCAGCTTAGTTGGTTGTTGATTAACACACTTGTATTGTTTCTTGTAGGAGGATTTAGACGTTATGATGTCGTGAGCCACACAGGGATTACGTCCATACTTGACCGAGATTGATCATTATGTGCTGGGGTTGATAGGATTATGGTATGTCACATTTATGCCTAAGATTCAGGAAAATCTAGGCTTGTTGATTGCTTTGGCTGAGAGATGGTACAATGAGCACTGTACTTTTCACTTGCCTATTGGAGAGATGTCTGTGACATTAGAGGATGTGTACAAGACTCTAAGGATTCATATTTATGGTGATCTAGTGACCTACGAGCAGCATGGGTTAGATGGACTAGATGCCTAGCGTAGAGTGTTTGATGATGATGATCTAGATGGGGTGGAGATTAGTTGGAGAGATATGGTTGATTATTATGAGCCACTACTGTCTATATTGGCAGGATTGATTGGATGTGTGATTTTCCCAAATAGGAGGTCACATGGGTTAGTAGTTGGATGGGGATGGACATTAGAGCAGATGGTGACCGAGGGGACATGATTTGCTTGGGGCGTCTGCCTACTAGCCCACCTGTATCATGATTTACATCAGTTTGTATATGATGGGATGGCTAGTCTGTCTGCTGGTGTCACATTGCTATAGATATGGGCATGGGAGCATATAGCAGTGACATGTCCTATATGCACAAGAGTTAGAGGTAGGGGATGACCATATGTCTATGCTTATCAGGGTATGATTTCCTAGCCCAAGCTGGGAAAGCTAGAGTACTAGAGACATGCGCTAGATAATGTGGATGCAGTTATTTTGCGCCCTTATCTAGAGTGTGAGCCATGGGAGGATGATGCAACAGAGTTGTTGTTTTGTTTTGAGATGAGATGGTTGATTGGGAGGACTCCCTACATCATTGATCGACAAATTATTACACGTGTGTTTTGACAGTTCGGCAGGACTCAAGGGATACCCTAGGGTACTGTTGAATTTTCTCGGACACACAAGGAGCATCCAAATTGGGGTCATGTGGCCTCATTTGAGCAGGCATGGGCATACTTTCTCACCATCCCATATCAGGCATGGGATCTAAGGAGTGACATTATGGATGTTGGGATGATAGAGGATTATGCTAGGTACTTTGCAGAGCTTATGTTCCTAAGATATTCATGACCTAGAGAGAGAGCTTCGAGATTAGATGAGGAGGAGGAGGATCCACTAAGGAGGAGGGGGAGGAGATGATGAGGTGTCGTAGGTGGGAGAGGTGGAGATGGAGGGGATAGAGGAGATGAAGGGGATGGAGGAAGCAGAATGGATGGAGGAGGTGGAGGGGATGTAGGAGGCGGAGGGGATGGAGGAGGTAGAGGTAGATAGAGGAGAGTCTAGAGGAGAGTGTAGAGGTCTCCACAGATACAGCCTCAGCCATAGGTGTAGCCCCAGGTATAGGTTTAGGCACATGCACAGGGTCAAGATGATAGAGAGGTTACAACTTTAAAAGACCAAGTGGCTCAGTTACAAGGATAGATTTCTTAGTTGTAGGAGCAAGATGATGGAGTGGTGATAGTTTTACAAGCCAAGGTGGCTTAGTTACAAGGACAGGTTGCTCATTTGTAGGGGTAGATAGCTTAGTTGTAGGGGCAGGTGAGGGGAGTGACACTAGAGTGAGACACATTGATATAGAGATACACTAGGGCAGAGAGCAAGTTTAGTAGACTACAGCCTAGGGTCCTAGTGGGCAGATTATTACAGAGATGGTTCGTGCGAAGCGGGAGGTCTTTTATTGGAGATCCTTATATGAGCAGGAGGTGCCCCTGAGTGGAGAGTAGGTAGCTTTGCTCAAAGTTCATGTAGCAGATCCAAGTGGGCATAGACATATAGTGGAGGGGTAATGAGGCCTCCACCTCCTCGAGGACCATCAGGGATAGGGCCTTTAGCCTCTTAGCCTCATGAGCCCACAACTTCTGGAGGTAGTGCCTCATAGGCTCTAGGACATATATCATTTTGTATACTCATTGTTTCGATAGCTCGAGTTATGATTCATGATATCATCAATGTATACTTGGACATTTATTATTTTATATTGATGATGATATATACATATGAGTTTGACAAACTATATGCATGTTCTTTATGGATGGATGTTTTCTACATGATTGATCTTATGATGATGATTCTATTATGATGGTTCTACCATGTTAATTCTATGATGCATATGGTATTTATGATATGATGCTTCCATGATTCTTATGATGACTCCTAATGTAATACATGATGTTTTAAGTTTCTATGTATGATGATATAATATGTAAATGCTATGAAAATGTTATCTTTGTTTTTGATTTTGATGATAATGTTATGTATGAGACCTATGTTGATATATGACATCACTATATGAATTACTTTGAAGTCATGATCTAAATGTTTGTAGATAACATACTTAAATAATATGAACTTATGATAGTGATGCCTATGATATGCACAATGATAATGATTTGTTTTTGTTATGCCAAGTATACTCAATCATGAATAAAAGATCACTCATAAGAATTAGAAAATGAATTGGATAAAAGGACAACTTGGAGGAATGAAAGAAAGGACTTGGATCTTAAGCCACTTGGAAAATGATAACTATGAAATGCTTATAAATGAAATGAAATGCAAACTTAATATGCACAAATGAGACCTAGTCATCTTGTATATATGTTTGGAGTGATTTTTCATCATTGAGCTTTTAAAATGTTGTAAGGGAATACAAGCATCTAGGTATAATTAAACTGAGATGACCTGAGTATCACTTACATGGATTTTGATTTAGCAAGTTAATGCAAGCATCTAGGTATAATTGAACCAAGATGACCAGAGTTTTGCTTGCATGTATCAACAAACAAGGATTGTACTCTTTCATGCTTAGACCCGTAACGTCCTCGATGATCTTTTTCTAATCATGTCGTTAGACAAGTCTTCACATTACTAAAGATTAACCCACAAACAACAAACAAATGAAATAATCATGCCCCATGATAGATCCTCTAGATAGTGCTGGACATCCTTGAGTAGCATAGGAAACATGATAACGAAAATCAAGACATAGAACCTACACTTATAGCAGCCATTAAATCCTCTTGCCATAGATAGGTTTTCTTGTCATAACAGATATAACCATCTTGATAGTCTAGGCAAGTTGTTGTTTGGTATAGGTAAATTTTTTATGTCAATATTATGTTTAAAAGCTTATTGTTATGTTGTTTGTTGTCTAAAGATAGTATCACGATCTGGATTGTTATCCTCTATATTGTGGCACTTAAGGATCCAATTCTATAACTAGGTCGAGGATTTTTCCCCCAGTCAAGTAAAGGACCTACTTATTATGGATGAAAATATATGGATGAACAAATGAGACACTCGATGCGACGGGCCCTAAGGGACTGACCTAGTGCCTCAGGGGCTCATTGATGATGGCCTTGCCTACGTGAAGTTGCAAAGGTAACGTAATTCAACCATGTAGACTGACACTGACGATGGAAGTGTGATAGATGAATGAATGGATGAAGGACTGGATGGATAACTTTATTAGCAGATAGGTGGATACATCTTATTTGGTAAGGCAGTAAAAGCGAGTGAGCAACAACCCATGATAAGTATTTTTATGTATATTATGGATGCAGGAGAAAAGACCATAATGGATGACACCTAAAATCCTAAAAGATGGAGGAGACTAGTTTATCACAAATAGTGCATGTTTCCTTGTTTTCACCACTTTCTTTTATTGCACCATTTTTTTTGGTTCCCTTGCATCGGGGTTTTTCTAAAAGCTTAAGTATAAAACTTTCGAAGATGCATACTATTGATGGGATCATCCAGCATCTCACCTTCTGATGTTTCCAACTGATATGCTCCTAATCCATAAGCAACAATGATTACATAAGGATCGAGCTAATTTGGTTCAAACTTGCCCTTCTTTTCTCTATCTTGTTGATTTTTGGGATTTTCTTTTAAAACTAGATCAGCCGCTTGAAAAACTCTGGGCTTCACTCTATGATTATAGCTTCTTGACATATGTTGTTGATAGGCCTTGAGGTGATTAAAAGCATTTTGTTTTCTTTCCTCTAACAACTCTAACTCTTGAAGCCTGGAAACTCAATACTCTTCATCAGTGATTAAGCCCTTTAATGATACTCGTAGAGAGGGTAACTTGACCTCAATAGGCAAGATTGCTTCTGAGCCATAAACAAGGGCATAGGGTATTGCACCTGTGGGTGTGTAGATACTGGTGCAGTAGGACCATAAGGTGGGATTCAACTGCACATGTCAATCATGGCCAATGTCATTGACTATCTTCTTTAAGATTTTTGAAATTGTTTTATTAGGAGCCTCTGCCTGACCATTTCCTTGAGGATAGTATGGTGTAGAGAAATGGTGTTGGATATGAAACTTATCACAGATGTCTTGGACATCCTAATTTTTGAAAGGTCTTCCATTATCAGTAATAATGGATAGAGGAATTTCATAACGATAAATGATATAGTTTAGGATAAATGTGGCAATTTGCTTGCCTATGACATTGATTAAAGGTACAGCTTCAATCCACTTAGTGAAATACTCAGTGGTAGTTATTATGAATCTGTGGCCATTGGATGAAGGAGGATGAATCTTGCCCACAAGGTCGATTCCCCATTGGCAAAAAGGCCAAGGACTAGTTAAGGGTTGTAGTTCTTGTGCCGGTGCATGTATGAGATTTCGACGGATCTTGCATTTCTTGCACTTTTTGACAAAATGATAAGAATCTATTTCCATACTTGGCCAGTAATATCTCATATGCATAAGTTTCTTTGTCAAGGTAGGACCACTAGAGTGCATTCCACAAATACCTTCATGAACTTCCCTTAAGTTAGTTTGATATTCCTCACACTCTAGACACCTAAGGATAGTACCGTCAAGACCTCGTCGATAAAGAGTATTGGCAATTATGGTATAACAAGTGGCTTGATGGATAAAGATTCTACATTGATTAATTGATAGGTCAAGTGGCAGTGTGTTTTCTTTTAGGTAGGTATAAATATTTCCACACAAAGGGGAATCAAATCCTACTATTTGACATATTATTTGTGTTTCAAGATTACCATACACAGGATTAGACAATTGCTCCACTAAGAACTCATAACGCGAGTGATTTTTTGGTATGTCCAGGAGTGAGGCAATAGTTGCCATGGCATCTGCAGCTTTATTATCCAATCTAGGTATTTGTTCAAAAGAAATCATGACAAAGTACTCTTTGAAGTCATCTACCATGCACTTGTAGGGTATTAATTTCTCATCCTTAGTCTGATAATCATCATTTACTTGATTGATAACTAATTGTGAATCTCCATAAACATGTAGCTCTTGAACTTTCCACTCTATAGCCATCTTGAGACCAATGACCAATGCTTCATACTCAACCACGTTGTTGGTGCAAGGGAATAATATTCTATATGATTTTGGTATGGTATCTCCTTGTGGTGTAACCAACAAAATTCCTACTCCTGAACAATGTTGTGTGTAAGATCCATCAAAATAAAGCTTTCATGTTTGAGTTATACTGAAAATGGATTCATCTGGAAACTCAAAACTTAATTAATTTTCATCATTAAGTGGTGCATCTGTTAGCTGATATGTAATTACTTGTCCTTTTATTGCCTTTCTATCCACATAGTCAATGTCAAATTTGCTTAGGTTCATTATCCACTTTTCCAATCTACCTATCAGAGCTACCTTACTAAGTAGATATTTTAACGAATCTATTTTGGCTACTAACTTGATTGAATGAGTTAACATATAATGTCTTAGCTTCTGAGATGGAAAGACTATAGAAAGACATGCTCACTCAATAGGTGTATATTGTAGCTCATAGCCTACTAAGATCTGATTGATGTAGTAGATAGCTTGTTCTTTTCCTTCATAATCTTGTTATGCCAATAGAGCTCCTAGAGAGGTTGTTGTAGCTGAAATATAAAGAAACAATGGTTTTCCTTGGATTGGTGGCATCAATATTGGTGGATTCATCAAATATTCTTTTAAGAGTTGAAAAGCCTATTCACACATCTCATCCCATCTGAAAGGAACATTCTTGTGAAGTAGATGAGTGAAGGGATGACTTTTGTCAGCTAACTATGAGATAAACCAACAAATAGACTACAACTTTCCTTGTAATGATCTCGGTTGACTGATATTTTTAGGAGGTGGCATTTTCATTATAGCTTTCACTTTCGCAAGATCCACCTCAATTCCATTTGCTAAAACTATGTATCCTAAAAGCTTGTCAGATGTGACTCCGAACATACACTTCTTTGGATTCAAACAAACATTGAATTTCTCTAGTTGCTAAAAGATCTTGTCTAATACATTCAAATGTTCTTCCCGTGTGAGTGATTTTCCTAGAATGTTGTCCACATAATCTTCCATAATAGTGTGCATCATATCATGGAAAATGGTGGTCATTGCTCTCTGATAGGTAGCTCCTCCATTTTAAAACCCAAACGACATCACATTCCAGCAATATGTACCCCACAAACATGTAAAGGTAGTTTTGTGTTGGTCTTCTGGTGCTATTTTGATCTGATTATAACAAGAAAATCCATCCATTAGAGATAACATAGTATGTCTTGCTGTCAAATCTACAATGATGTCTATATTAGGTAAAGGAAAATCATCCTTGGTGCATGCTTTATTCAAATCTCTAAAATTTGTGCAAAGTCTGACTCTCTTGTCTAGTTTAGAAACAAGAATAATGTTGGAGATCTATTCAAGATAATCAATTGATCTAATAAAACCTACATCCAACAACTTCTTCAACTCTTCTCTGACTAAAAGTGCTATATGCGAATGCATCTTTCTTAACTTTTGTTTCACTGGTTTAACTCCCAGAGCTATTGATAAATGATGCATGATGAGATTTGGATCAAGGTCAGGCATATCCACATAGGACCAAGAAAAATTAATCTATCTATATTTAAAGAATTTGATGAATTTTTTATTTTCTTGCTCTAATAAATATGCTTCTAGATGACATATCTTTAGGCTATCCTCTGTATCAATGTTCACTGGTTCTGTTGGTTCTTCTAAGACTGAAGACCTCTCCTAATGTTTAGGGTTGGGGAGAGTGTCAAGCATTTCATCCTTTGGCCCCTTAGAGAGGTTTTCACCATCGAATACGTCCTTTATTTTATTTTTTTCATGATCTAATACTGCCGCAGAGCGGTTTTCACCATTAGATCCATTTTTTATTGTTATCCTTTTGCTACTAAAAGGCATGGCACTCTCTCCAAAATAAGCCTCGTTATTAAGTTCTATAGTGAAGCCCGCCTTATGACCTCCTAGAGGTAGATGATCCCTACGACCTAGATAGTCGATAATAGCATCATCATTGTGAAAGGTATCGAGTTTAGGGGCCACTTGTTGTTCCCAATCTATAAGTTTAGGATATATTAGTGGAATAGGATCATTTGGTTGGTCTAGATCAAGGGTGATAAAAGATATAGGATGAAAAAGTTCTCTACGTATATGGTGGTATCTCCACTGTCCAAATCAGTACTCTCCTCAGGATTATCTATCACGTGGGATATCTAACCTTCCTCCTGGGAATCGCTCTTGATATTGTGTGAATCTAACGCCATTGGTCTAGACCTTGAACTTTGTCCCTCATGGTATGTATTGGTGGAGCTATATGATTGAACTACATCAATATGCTTATCTTCATAATATAACTCAGAGAAACTTTCCCATTCCCATTCATTAGAATCTGTTTCACTTTCCTCTTAGAATTTATGAATTTGCTCCACTAGATTTGTAGTAGCCTTTTCTATGACATCTCCTTTATAACCTAGTCCTTTAGTCTCTTAGGCAGATAATAAAGAAGGTTGTATGGGTTCAATAATTCCTTCTTTTCTTAAGCTGATGGGACTGTGACCATCATATCCCATTATCTACATAATAGTGAAACCCATGCCATATTGCTCAGTTGGTAATTGTGGTTTTTGTTCTTGTGACTTGATTTCACTTTCTTCTTCCTTGTATAACCATTGGAAGATGTCTTTCTCTTCACCTTCTTCTGATAGATTGCCCCATCTAATAAAAGGACCTTCAAGATGCTTCAATGACTGTTGTTTAGACATGGATGGTTTTCCATAGGATTTGGGTGAAAGAAGTAATTGTGCAATACAAACGGATTGTTCAATGGAATCCTCTCCAACTCCTTTGTCCTTGATCTTGACTTTCATTTCAGCAGATTTGGATGTAGAGGCTAATGAGCTTATATCAACATGGTATGTAGATGATGGGACTACACAGTTAGTGGGTATAATGACTTTAGTTTTCTAGGTTTTATAGTATTGCAATATTGAAAGGGATTGGGATCACCTTGGATTGTAATCTCTTGACCATTGTATGGAAACTTTATGCATTGATGATAAGTAGATGGTACGGCTTTCATTGCATGAATCCAAGGGCGTCCAAGGAGAATATTATAGGCTACATCCATGTCAAGGACTTGACAAACCACATATTTTTTAGTTGGTCCAATTCTTATGGGTAAGACAACAGATCCTTTAAAGGCTCTTTCCTCTTCATCATATGCTTTAATAGTAATTTTCTTCTTCGAATCTACAACATTTTTAGAAAACCGCAATTCAAGGATTAATTTTAAGGTACATATATTTAAACCAGCTCCTCCATCTATAAGGACTCATTTGATTCTATGCTTGTGAATAAGTACTTCAATGTAAAGAGATGCATTATGAGGTTGGTTAATGACCATATCATCATTTTTAGTGAAATATAGGAAATGAGGCATGGAAAGATGTCCCATCATAACTTGAAACTGCTCTTGGTCTGGATTTGTGGGTGCGGTAGTTTCTAGTAGAGCCTTTTCTTAGATTGCTTTGTGAGATGGTGAAAGATGTAAAAGATCTACTATGGATATGTGTACGAGTGTCTTTTTGAGTTAGTCTAAGACATTGTATTGATTTGATATGGAAGATGGCTTGGGTGGAACCCCTCGAAGAGTAATCTTTCCTTGACATGTAGTAACATTACAATTAGGCATGTTGTTAAAGGTAATCACATTTATATGTGAGTCCAATTCAGATATGTGATTAACGACACTGTACTCATAAGATACTTTTGTGTAATTAGCATTATTACCACCATTATTTCTTGTTTTTGAGGTACTTCCCTTCTCATAGTTAGGAAGTGGATTCTTAAATGCCACATGTTCTTCATTAGATGTATGACCATCAATCAATATATCTCCTTTGTCTATTAAGTCTTGAATTATGCTTTTCAATCTTTGACAATCATTTGTTTTGTGACCTTTGCTCCTATGAAATTCACAATAAATAGAATCTTTCCACCATGAGGGTTTAAATTTGGGTTCATAGTCTCTTGCTGTAGGAAGCGTTATGAGATTATTTGTAATGAATTTCCTTAAGGCAGATTCAATGGATTCTCCCAATGGTGTAAATCTTCTGCGGGGAGGATTAAATCCTATTGGTCTAGGTTCATTATTGGTTGGTTTGTTTGCAGAAGCATTGTTCTGTGGACTTGATAAATTTAAAATGGGTTGTGTTGGTGTAACATGTTTGGCATCTACAACCCCATCATTCACAATGTTCTTATTCTTGGTCCAAAACTCGGATTTGTCAATGTTGTTGTTTGAACTAGTAACATTCTTATAGATCTTAATTTGTCCTTTGGCTATCAATGCTTTTTCTATGAGAAATACCATATCAATAACCTTACTAAAAGACATGGGACACTAGATTTGAAGTTGATAGCTTAATTCCATGTTTAAATTGTAGACAAACATTTCTATCATTTATTTTTCTGGGATGTGATGTGGACATTTTCTTGCAATTTGTCTCCATCATTGCAATAAAGTAGCAAAGGATTATCCACTTTTTTGTTTATTGTTGCAAAGATCTAACATTGATATATCGTGTTTAATGTTATAGGAGAAGTGAGCTACAAATTTATCTACTAGTTCATTAAATGTACAGATTCTAGGAGGTAGACATGAGAACCATTCCATGGCTTGACCTCCTAAGCTACGTGGACAGAGTCACATTAGATATGTATCATTGTGAGAAACTTCTAAACATCCAACACTAAATTCCCTAATATGGTCTCGAGGATCACATTTTCCCCTATATTTGTCAAATTTGGGTACTTCAAAATTGGAAGGAAAAGGTATCATAACCAAGCCTTTATCAAAAGGATAGGGAGATATGTCCTCTAGTGAATAATGTTTTGTTGAGGATCCGGTTTGTAAATCTACAAGTTGTTGCTACAAAGATTGGATTTGTTGAGTAAGTGCATCTAATGGATTGGACACATCCTTAGTTTCCTTATTCTTAAGAGTTTCAGTTTCATTTGTTTGAATTGTTTCTCTCAATTTGGCAACATCAAAATCGGGAGGTAACTTTGCTCCTTGTTGTGCAAGCATAAGGAAATATTTGTGTAGATTTATTGCTATGACTTTTTCCATTAGTTTTTGAAACTTTGGGTCTTGTTGAGCACTAATAACTTTTTCTTGGGAGATTTCTTCTTCTTCCTCACTAGAAGGATCTTGGCTATTATTGAATGAATCCATTTCTTTTCATCTTTTCTTTTGCGCCCTAGTCTCAACCATACACATTTTATATGAATGATGTTGAATGTAAGATGTGTAGATATAAGTGATGACTTTGATGAAGTGTAGTTTGGGTGAATGATGATATGACTAGATTGAAGTATTGACGGTAAGATTATCTAAAGTGTTTTTTTATCTTGTTTAAACAGTAATCTTGAGCTATGATAAATAGCTATCAAAGGGTGATCCAAAGTAAGTCAATAGAGATGATGGATATTACTATGATGGAGACTAACTTTGTCAATATTTTTAGTATAGCTCCTACCTAAAGGATGATAAATCCTGATAGAGGGAAACTAATTAAATTATTGTTGAAATGATAAGATCTCAAAAGTACTTTGTGATAATCTTGTTTTTTTTGGTTTTGGGAAGCTAAGTGTGGGAGGTAAGTGTGAATGTTTAAAATGGATACAAGATATTTTTGTATGGCTTGTATGACTCCTGAAATGAAATCTATGAGAAAAAGGGTATCTGAATCTAATTTGTTTGTTTGCTCAAGACCTAGGAAAGTGTCCTCTATCGTGTATGCACAAGATCAAAAGCACAGGAACAGTGTTTACATGTGCAGAAACAGAGGGTATATGCGCAATAACAGAGATCAAATGTGCAGGAATAATGATTGTATGTATAGAAACAATGATTATATGCACAACTCTATGTTAGTGACTATTTTTGATCAATTTGAGTTTGTTTTTGGTTCATTTTCCTAAGTAAACTACTATTTTTGGGATGATTTTTCTCTATTTTTGACAAGAAGACATAATAGACAGTAAACACAATGGTTATTTGTAACAATGAGTGTATGTTCAAGGCTTACAAAAAGCCCAAATTTCCATGGGTATAACACAAATTTGAAGACAAATCAAGAACTTTTCATACCTAAGGACATGACGTCACTAAAATACATCAGCCCACACTTAGAATCTCTATCGACTCAAGTGTCATCACACCTAATGTGGGTGTGTACACTTTTTTTTGTCTTTGTGAGAGAGGATAGATAGGGACCTCCAAGACTGGAAGGATGACCCAATCACCCTTTCCCCGAAAAGTTACAAGTAGCTTATGTTAAGCTAAGGATTTCTGTCTCATCCCAATGGAGCCTTATGGTGAGTATCTTGGGGGGAAAATGCCCTTTCACTGAAATATTATCACAATGTTTAGAGGTAGATTAGGTGGTCACTAACTATGAGGTTGCTAGTTG
Source organism: Cunninghamia lanceolata (assembly GCA_027924645.1). Classification (NCBI taxonomy): domain Eukaryota; kingdom Viridiplantae; phylum Streptophyta; class Pinopsida; order Cupressales; family Cupressaceae; genus Cunninghamia; species Cunninghamia lanceolata. The sequence continues at coordinate 974,575 of BSBN01001034.1, forward strand.
CTTATTGGGGGACCAATGCCTTGCGAGCATCCAACAAGCCACTAAAAGATTTAACCAACTTTATTAGGAGTGTAATTGTAATGTCAAAAAATGTCCCCTTGGGGGCTTTTCCCTCCTAAGGTTTAGCTCTCGTGTCTTTGATCTGCATTTAGGACATCTTGCATCATATTATGACATCCCAATGAAATGAAGCCTAAGTTTCATAGAAAATGGGACCTAGGGGGATCCCTTGAGCTTAACCCTACCCAAAATAGAGAGGGAGGACTTGGACGCTCATGCCCTAGTCCTGCCCTATTTTGGGTTAGACCCAAATTTTAAGTGTCGGCTTGTGACCATTATTTAGGTCCTATGCAGACATGGTAAATTTGAATTATGAAATTCTTGGTGAGAGTGTCTGTAGTTGCATATATAAGCATGTTTAGGCATTCATTTGAAAACTAGAGATGATTACTAGTAAGTTATTGTGATGTTTTGGCATTCTAAAGGTGATTTAAGGCATTCATTGTGTAGCAAGAGCAGATTTGTGTTGTTTATGTGTTTGTATTTACATATTTGAGCAATCATCTCCTCATGGCATGAGGAGCTTCTTCCTTCCATGAGATCTTCATTAAAAGGTTACATCATTTGTTTTTTCAAGCATTTATCATTTAGTTTTTGCCTCAGCCTCCCAAGGGCACGTACTCTCTATCTGACAATGATGTTTGGAAGACTTGAATGTCTCTCTAGGTCTTGACTGAGGCAAGCCTCTAAACACCACAACTCCCTCCCCATTTTTCTATAATTGCAGATCACATGAAGAAAGAGGAAAAGTTGAGTTGCGGGAGAGTGTTGCAGAGTGTCGAATTCACAAATCAGAGTTGAAAATAGGGCCATGGACTTGGGCGCCCGCTCATTAGCTTTGTGGATTCTGCAATAGAGAAATATTTGAGACAATAGGAATAGGTTACAGATTAAGTTTCCAGATCCTGAGAAAAAGTAGAGCATTGGACTAGGGCACCCGCTCATTAGTCCTCCAGATTCTGCAATGGAGAAATCTTTGAGACAATAGGAACAAGTTGCAGATTAAGTTTCTAGATCCCAACAAAAAGTAGAGCATTGGACTAGGGTGCCCACTCATTAGTCCCCAACTATTTCGCTTCCCAAACTTCAAAAATAGGTGCACTTTTATCTATCATTTTACAGCTTCCTGTAGTAGCATGTCGTAATTTGTCTGTTTGCTTTCGTATTTGCATAATTAGGGTTTTAATGTATAATTGAGCATAATTGGGCATAATTAGAAATCAAATCACATAAATATAATCTTCCCAACATTCCTAAGTGATCAAGGGCCTGATAGTGCATTGCCACTCGACCCAAGGTCCTTGAATGTAAAGGTGAAAGGAGGATATACACAAACTAATCAAACCCTATCCAAATTTTCCCCTTTACATTTTGGTGAGCCTGTGTTGTTGGACTTGTTTGCACCTTGATGAGTGCTTTTCTTCAGATTTGCATTGATTTCATTCATTCATATCACCATTTATCTTATTGCATTAAAAAATTACAAAAAAATTGAAAAATTTTTTAAAAAACTTTAAAAATGCATTCTAGGGTTTGCATGTTGCATTAATTAATTTAAATTTCATAAAATTTATAATTTTTTCATTAGATCTGAGATAAATTGCAAAAAAATATAAAAATTCAATCACTTGCATTGCATTTTCATCATAAAATTGCTAGGGTTTTGTTAGAAATTTTGAATTTTTCATATAACCTAGTAATTTAAAAAAATAGGGTTTGTAGGTAAAATCTTGCTTTAGATTTTCCTACTGATCTTAGGCACTCATTCAAATTTTTATTTGGCTGTAGTGTTTAATTTTAGTGTAAATTTCAATTTTGATTTAAAAAATTTGCATTTTTACATAGAAAAATTCAACAAAATCTAACATTTTTCATTAATTTTGCATTAGATTTGCACTTGCATTTTGCATATTAGGACTTGGAAATCATTTTAAGATCTGAGTAGAATTAATTTTCATCATAAATCAGATTTCAAGACATTCATATAGCATTTTGGATTAAGATCTAAAACCTAGGGCTTGAAAAACCTTGATTTTCATTAGATTTGGCCTTATCGACTCTCTAGATTTGCACCATAGGTGTGTTGTGAAGGATATTTTTTCACTAATTGGTTTTTATTAGGTCTATTATCTTCTTCCCCTCCTAAAATCTTCACAACACCTTTTTGTCAGGCCCTTGTATTGAAAATTTGGCAAAAAATTGCACATTTTTGCTATATTTGCCTTAGGATTTGGCCTAGATTTGCACTCCAAGCATGTTGTAAAAGATTTAATGGTTTGAGGTGACTAATATTACTGCTATTATTTTCTTTACCTCCTAAAATTCCTTACAACACCTCTTTCATTAGGTCTTGGAATTGAAAAATCATGAAAAATTGCATATTTTTGCTATATTTTCACTAGGGTTTAATCTTGAGTAGCACTATAAGTGTGTTGTGACATATTTTTTGGAATTAGGTGGCTGTTACTACTGTTATAGATTTCTTTCCATCATAATTTTCCTCACAACACCCTTTGTCATGCTCTTTTGCATTGAGATTTGGTAAAAAAATCACATATTTTAGTGCATTTTCACTAGGTTTTGACTTATCATCATTATAGATTTGCACTAAAAAGTGTGTTGTGAAGGGTTTTATTTCTATATTGGACTGAAAATAGACATATTATTTTCTACCCCTGATCAAAATCCTTACAACACCTTTTCTTTCATATATTTGCATTAAAAAAGTACAAAAAAGTCGAGCATTTAAACATATACTGCGCCTAAGGTTTGTGCATATTGCTACATGAGTCTCATAACTCACTGCCCTAAGAGAAATATTACTTTAAGAAGAAGCATAAGACACATGGTATCTAGTGCTCTTGAAGAAGTGGGTACATTGAACACCTTTTTTACAAAAAGAGAGACACAAATGTTACAAGATATTACACCTATCACAAGCACAATGGAAAAACAAACTTTTCATGATGTGGATGATACTATTGAGGTGACAGGACATGTATCTGATGAGAAAATAGATAAACTTGATAAAGACCTAACTAAATTCCAAGAGTATGTGCAAACTGAGAGGATAGCTGAAGAAATTATACCTATGATTCACCATGTAAGAGAATTGATAAAAGAAGGACAAGATGGTGTTAATGCAATCCATGGTTTAGCACAAATTGTACAAACCAATATCATGCTAGTGACTGAATGTGTAAAAGTGATAAATAACACTTTGTCAATATCTCATACACAATTATTGGCACTTATACCAACTACAGGAGTATCTACCTTTACATCAACGATCTTAACAACTAATGCAAATGCTTGTAGTAATGCTACCACTGGTATTAGAGTACATCTAATGGCACTAATTATAAAGCTATGGTATTTAATTATCAGACTTTGGTTTCAAAAGAGACCTCTTCTATGAATAATTGCTCTCAACCACCTCTTCATCCCACTTATTCCCAATCTCCCATTACATATAGCTACTCTCAACCACCTTCCACCTACCATTATGTCCAACCACCATTGACCTATTCATAGCCTCCACCTATCACATCTCAGGCTCAATCACCTCCTCACTTTGCTTCCAATTCCTCATAGCAAACTGCATCTCCCAATGATGCCATCCTAAACCAACTTTTGAAGGGAATGACTGCCTTACAACAAAAGGTAACAAATTTGACAAATTCTTTGCAACCTAATATACCAACATATCATGCCCGTAATCCCCTTTCCTATGCAATCTTGAGAACTCATATGCCTGAGAGGTTTGATACTCCTCTCTTTGAAAAATATGGTGGAAAAGGTGATCCTAATACTCATGTGGTAGCATTCACAGCTATGTGTAGTGATTTCTATTTTGAAGAGGACTCGTTAGCAAAATTTTTCCCGCAATCTCTCAAAGATACTGCTTTAGAATGGTTTTACTCATTACCTCTGAATTTAATACACTCCTTTTCATAGTTGGTTGATTAATTTTTACAACATTTTCAAGCAAACATTGGACCTCAATTCTCTTTTATTGACCTAGTTCATTGTAGGTAAGGTTTGAAAGAGAAGTTAACTGAGTTTATTAGTCGGTACCAAGATTTATATTCACAAATTCAATATTAGATGAAAGATGAGGATGTTCAGAAGGTGTTTATTACAAATCTACAACCTAACATCCATGATAATATTCTCTTGATGAAGTATACCTCTTTTCAACATTTATGCACTACCCTTCGTGATTATCAACTTTCATCTAGTTAGTATGAAAACCAAAAATCATCGACTCAAGTTGGTGAATTCATGGGTGGATCGTCACAAAACAAATTTAAGAGGAATAATAATAAGAGTTTCATCAGGGTTAATGGACCGAATATGAACATTTTTTCTAATGTGTCTACTATCACTAATCCAAAGAAGGCATCATATCAACCAAGAAAGTTTACTCCAATATCTAAGTCTTATCATTCTATCATGAATCAAGATGTGAGTAATAACCTTCTGAAGATTCCCTCGATTAAGCCTGTCGATCCTAGTAAAGCACAAGGACCTTATTTTGATGCTAATGCCTTTTGTCATTATCATCGGACACAAGGACATGATATTGAACGATGTATGCATCTTAAACATGAAATACAAGACCTCATTGATTTGAATGTCATACAAGTATTGGGCGTGAATGATAATGGAAATAAATTGGTTGCTCCACCGAATCAAAATTTACAAATCTTCACTAATCCTTTCCCTAAGCATACTAATAACAATATGTTGGAACAAGGTTAAGTTGAAGTAGCTGATAATGATTACTTGGAATATGATAATGTCGTAGGTATGATTGAAGTGGATAAGAAATAGTTGGATAAGCCACCTCGTCCATGAAGAAATGGGATTTATGTTGAGGTTCCTCCTCCATTATCCTTACAAGGATCAGGAGATAACCAAAATGCATCAGACAAACAAGTAGAACTACTGATACAAACAAGTGAGATGGTACAAGATGATTCTTGTCACTATGTTAGATGGCATCAACAACGAAAACTCACTAAAAATCAGAAAAGAGTAAGATGACTATCAGTAGTTGGAGATAATTGTGGTTCTCCCCCTCATAAGCAACAAAAGGTCTCATTTACACAAGTATTTAAGCAATAAGTATCATATGATAATAAAAAAGATTTTCATAAGAACCACTTAAACTTTGCACTAAACATGATCAAGTACCTCTCCAAGAGGTTCACAAGTTCAAAAATCTAATACAAAAATCCTACCAGCTAAGTATTTTTAACCCTTTATCTCTCTTGTGATGTGCTTTCCCTATGATGTGTTATGTGTTGTTTAGGCCTCCTGGGATGACCCTTGATTCTCTCGTAAGGTCCAAGATACCAGGAGACCGCCTCTATTGTGACCTTCTATTTGTATCATCCTTATTCTATATTGCCTCTCTCTAATTTCATTATTGTGTGCTATGTCTTACGGACATAGCATTGCGGTTGGTGAATTAGAGGCACCCTCCTACGTGATTGTCCCTAAGACACTTGTTTCTCCTCTCTGATTTATTGTTTACCTTCCTCTAGTGTTTCTATCTAGCAGGTAGATGACGAAAAACATTTATAATGATGCGGACCTAGCATCACTTTAGTGAGAAATAAAAAATTGGACTTAGTTCCTAATATGACGATGGGGTTGTAATAAATTATCTGACGCTTGGCTAGTAGAAGCACTTTGCTTTCTGCGTAGTGATTTTGATAATTTTTTTATCTCACTTACAAAACATAACAATATTGTTGTTCCGTGCCCTTTGTTTGTCTTTGAATCTTGCCTAGTGACACTCAGTTCTGATATTTTCATGATATAGCCCCACAATTATCCTTGATCTCCAAATTTGTAGTATAACCTTGGCTCTTTGTGATTAATCATATGCATTGATGTAGTTTATCATGATTTTGTGGACACTAACATGTTTCTTGCAGGGATGTGTTTGTGGGAACGTTTGGCGATCGTAAAGTACATGGCACCTCTTGGGGCCATGGGCTTTGCAAAAGTCTGTGTTCCCTTATGTGTTTTCTTCCTACCTTAACATGCTTGATATCTATGCGTGATATCAAACACCTTCAGGTGGGGGCATATATAAGGTAAGCTATCTGTTGTAGATGTTAGCAATGTGCTTGTCCTCAGGTGCAATTTAAAGAGTGGTGGTGATGAGTCCCTCCTACACTTTGAGTTTGATTGAAATCAATAAATCAATCATCTTAAGCCCTTTGTGGAGGTAGGGGTGGTATATCTCTTGCAGAGAGTGCCTATCCTGCCATTTTCTAAAAGCCCTTTACAGAGGTGGGGAGTGGTTCTATGACTAACTCAACCCTTAAGCGTGTCTTTAGGGATTGTTGTGGCGAAGCCTAATCGTTCATGTGTGCCTGTAATGTGCCTGATATGGTGATGAACCTAGAAATAGGAACACTCCATCACTTGTCTGTCGTGTTTTCTCCGTGTCTTCAAAGTGTGTGTGTTTGGCATGCTTGAATTGTTTGGCGTGTATGTTGCCCCATGTGCAGTTTAAAAACCAATGTAATGAGTGCTTCTTGCATTTTGGGAGGTTTCGCATGTCTTGCGTGTGTGTTGCCCCATATGCAGTTTAAAGACCAGCGCGAAGAGTGCTTCCTGCATTTTGGGTGGTGTGTTTAGTTTCCTATACTTCCATATGAATTTCATATATATGTGAGAAAAAGAAAAAGAAAAGAAATCATCCATGTCTTCTATGCAATAACTGTCTTCTTTTCATTTACTATCTTCTTCGTGTTTTGCATGACTGTAATTGTCTTCTCCATGTTTTGTATGCCTGTTACTATTTTCTCTGTGATTGGCGTGTCTTCTCCGTGCTTGGCGTGTTTGTTGTTTTTGTTGACCGTACTTTAATGCATGTATTTGCCTTGTGTTTATACATACATTAAAGTGGGGGCTAAATGTAACATCAAAAAATGTCCTTGGGGGCTTTTCCCTCCTAAGGTTTAGCTCCCAGATCTTTGATCTGCATTTAGGACATCTTGCATCATATTCTGACATCCCGATGAAATGAACCCTAAGTTTCATGGCAAATGGGACCTAGGGGGATCCCTTGAGCTTAACCCTACCCAAAATAAGGAGGGAGGACTTGGGCACCCGCGCCCTAGTCCTGCCCTATTTTGGGTTAGGACTAAATTTTAAGTGTCGGCTTGTGACCGTTATTTAGGTCCTATGTCGACATGGTAAGTTTGAATTACGAAATTCTGGGTGGGAGTGTTTGTAGTTGCATATATAAGCATGTTTAGGCATTCATTTGAAAACTAGAGATGATTACTAGCAAGCTATTGTGATCTTTTGGCATCCTAAAGGTGATTCAAGGCAATCATTGTGTAGCAAGAGTATATTTGTGTTGTTTATGTGTTTGTATTTGCATATTTGAGCAATCATCTCCTCATGGCATGAAGAGCTTCTTCCTCCCATGAGATCTTCACTACAAGGTGACATCATTTGTGTTTTCAAGCATTTATCATTTAGTTTTTGCCTCTGCCTCCCAAGGGCATGAACTCTCTATCTGACAACGGTGTTTGGAAGACTTGAATGTCTCTCCGAGGCTTGACTGAGGCAAGCCTCTAAACACCACAACCCCCTCCCCATTTTTTTGTAATTACAGGTCGCAAGTTGAGGAAACGGGAAAAGTAGAGTTAAAGGAGAGTCTTGTAGAGTGTCAGATTCGCAGATCAGAGTTGAAAATAGGGCCCTAGACTCAGGTGCCTACTCATTAGTCCTGTGGATTTTGCAATGGAGAAATCTCTAAGATAGCAGGAATAGGTTGCAGATTAAGTTTTCAGATCCCGACGAAAAGCATAGCATTGGACTAGTGCACCTGCTTATTAGTCCCCGACTGTTCCACTTCCTAAACTTAAAAAATAGGTGCACATTTATCTGTCATTTTACAACTTCTTGTAACAACATTTGTCGTAATTTGTTTGTTTGCTTTTGTATTTGCATAATTAGGGTTTTGATGTATAATTGAGCATAATTGGGCATAATTGGCAATCAAATCATATAAATCCAATCTTCCCAACATTTCTAAGTGATCAAGGGCCAGATAGTTTATTGCCACTCGACCCAAGGTCCTTGAATGTAAAGGTGAAAGGAGGATATACACAAACTAATCAAACCATCAAATCAAACCCTATCCAAAATTTGCCCTTTACAGTAATATACCTTACACAAATGTGAAATTTCTTCACAAAAGTGTTAGTATGCCTCCTTTTGAATTGGCACCATATGGCAAAGGCTAACATTGGTTAGGACTTGGCTTTCATCTTGACCAATTTGTATAGTAGTGCAAAGTAAAAATCCACTTAGGGTCATCCCCTCTTGGAGGAAATGCACTCCAAAAGGAAGGCCCTTCTAAGAACAAAACCAAAATCCAAAAAGTGAAGAAAGGATACTTTCTAGGGATTTTGTTAGGGATAAACAAAAAGTAAAAAGAGATGGGTCTGGTTTTTGGTCACCCAAGTTTTTACACAAGGGGAGAGCATACACCTATCACCTCACAAACACATAAAACACTTATTCATTTAACCTCCTAGATTAAATTAAGTGCAACTAAGATAATTACATAAGATGTAATACTAGTATGATCAAAGAAAAGGAAAGGATTAATGACAAATTAACCCCCTAGATTAAACTATGTTTGATTGTATTGAACATATGTAAAATAGATGTGTAAGATTACTTTCCCCTACTCAATATAGATGCTACTAAACTACCAATGCAAGAATGAATGCAAAAATGATGTCCTAACAAAGGAAATAAACCTATATAACAAATGTTAGTAGTCTTAGCGTACAGTCTTGGAAGTTTGAAAATAGTTGCACCAAGAATTTAGTAACCAAGTTAGTCCAAAAACATAAATTAAAAAGTAATTGATGTGAATGCGCAGGAACAAAGAGCATATGCATAGGAAGATGGGTCAAATGTATAAAAAGATCATATGCACAGAAATAGTGGTTAAATGTGTAGAAAGATCAGATGTGTAGAAAGATTGTTCAGATGCACAAAACAGTGGTTAAATGCACAGAATATCAAATGCGCAGAAAGATTGTTTAGATATGGAGAAACAGTGGTTAAATGTGTAGAAAAATAATAATTTTCTCCCATAGGATTTTGTCTCTAGTATGGATGCGCAAGACTAGAACACAAATGTGTTAGAATGCTCTGTTACGACTGTAAACACACCAAAAAATAAATTTTTATGTTAAATTTGGGGCAAGGGCCCCTTAGTGGGTGCCAAAAATGTGATGATAATTTGGAGAATAATAGTAAAAACCTCTTAAGTTACCATAAAACTCTAAATTTGTACTCAAACCAAAATCACCAATGAAACTAATAGAAAAACACAAAATTTGAAGCAAACATTATTTATACCATCAAAATGCAGATTTCTCCTTCATGTCCCATTGTGTCTTATCTTCTTGAGATCTTGATTTTGCTGATTATAATTATGCTCTCAGAATGCACTTCTTTGTTTCAAGATGACTCTAAGATTAATGGAATTGTGGTGGATTTTATGCAAAGTAAATGATTCTATAATGTTAAATTATGATAATGATTGGATGAAGCTAATGAAACTAATGATAATAGTGAAATGAAGATAATGTTATGAATCTAAGATACTATGAAGCAACTACAATGCAACAATGGAGATTGCTAATGCTAATGATATGCTAATGGAGATTGCTTACTGAAAATTCTATGCAAATAAAATCCAAAGGCACACTTTTGATATTTGATATGATTTCAGAAGAATGAAAGTATGATCTCTCTCGTGCTCTCCAAAATTAGGATGAGAGGCTTCCTTTTATAAACAAAAGATGGCTTAGGTCCAAGTGGAAATATATCAATGGTTGAGGAATTGGTCTTATGACATGGAGGGTCAAGATTGAATTAGTTGGATGAGGGGAGATATAGAAGGAGGATCTTCCTACTACATTGACAAGATAGAGAGATATGTGGGATAAGGAGCCACATGGTGAGATGCTCACAAAGACCATGAGAGAAATATGGAAGAAGGAGTCTATGTTTGTTGGGATGTTGGAGGGAATATACATCTCATGAGACAAGTGTCTCATAGTCAACTTTGATCATGATGATGTGGAGAGACCAACTTCTACAAAGTAGGGATGATTGAGAGGAAATAAGATGTGTTGAGGATAAATGTTTAATTAAATATATTAATATTTACTTTATGGTGCAACATGGAGGTGAGATGTCAAATGATGTGTAGGGTGATGTGGATAATTGATGTGGATTTTAGGAATATGACTTTGTCTTAGAAGAATAATTAAATAATTAGGATTATTTAATTAGAGATAACTTTAGAAGAATTAAGATATTTAATTAAATAAATTAAATTTTATTTAATTATTGGAAGAATAGGATAAATGTGAATCAAATAAATAAATTACTATATTCATTTATTGATAGAGGAAATAAGAATAAAATAATTATAAAATATTTATTTAATTTATCTCGAGCCATTTTTAGGTGTATACAGAAACCATAAACCCCAACACATCAAACTTTCCATCTAGCCTAAATCCTAATCCATCCAATCCCATTATTCCCCCATCTAGTCCAAATCCTAATCCATCCAATCCTATTATCCCTCCATCTAGTCCAAATCCTAATCCATCCAATCCCATTATCCCTACATCTAGTCCAAATCCTAATCCATCCATTCCCATTATCCCTCCATCTAGTCTAAATCCTAATCCATCCAATCCCATTATCCCTCCATCCAATCCCAATCCTAATATATCCAACCCCATTATACCTCTACCTAATCTCGATCCTAAGCCTACAACACCATCCAACCTTATTTATAAACCATGGAACTATGGACATGGACACAAAAATGGATATTTTTTCATTTTTTCTAAACTCTAAGTTTGAACAATTTGAGGAAATAGTTTACCTAATGCACACAAATCTCTTACTAATGTTGAGAGGATAACCAGAGAGACTACTTGTTGCAATTGAACAAGGAAAAGATTGTGCTAATCAGTTATACTAGAACTACTATAGGTAATAAACATGGAACAAGTGAACTTATTCAAATAATTTGAATAACAATATGATTGAAAACATAATGAATTGTTTTATTAAGTCTAATAGGCAATTATAATAATAATCTTTTCCACGATAGTGTAACTAAAGAGAATAACACAAATTTATTCCTAATTTGATATGAGAATCTTCTAGAATTCATTTATAAACATAATGCAAAATCTTGATAACATTAAATAGATGAACAAGTAATTTTGTCATAACGAGGATCAATTTTACGATTATTAAACAAAGAAAGAATATATATATATATATATATATATATATATATATATATATATATATATATATATATATATATATATATATATACATATATGAATATATTATATATATATATACACTATATATGTTAATCAAACTATATACAGAACAATGTACAACAAAATTATAATATTGAACTGAGTTTAAGTATGCAACATATATATATATATATATATATATATATATATATATATATATATATATATATATATATATATAGGCACCTAAAAATGACCTTTGCATTATTTACCTTACATAAATCACATTCTTCTAAATCACTTACATCCAACATTAATTAAATAACTTGATTATTTAATTAATTTCACCAATTTCTTCTAATTCATCCAAATCCAACATTAATTGAATAAATCACCACTTTATTCTTCTAAATTAAATAATTTTAATTATTTAATTAAATTATCCTCTTTCAATCTTCAAATCCACATTAATTAAATAAATAAATTATTTAATTAATTCATTACTTTAATTCCTCTTATCCACAAAAATTAAATAATTTTAATTATTTAATTAGCTAATTATTCTTCTAAATTTAAGTAAATTATTTCAATTTATTTAACGTTGACTTTTCCAAATCTTCTAAAATTAATATTTTATTTATATCTTCTTATTCCTCTATCATGCACAATAAATTAAATAAATTTATTTTTTTAATTTCCAATTATCTTCTAAAAATATCATTTTCTATTTTATGAGTTGATTGATAAAAACAAAGATTTAAAGCCAATTAACTCAATAAAACATCTTTTTGCATAGACACTTGTCATGTGAACATTCCTTCATGTCTTCTCAATTTATCTCATCCGTTGATATCATTGATTCATCTCCACCATTTATCGATCTTCCTTGAAAGCTATATATATGTCCATTCATCTCTTCACAAACCCTCTTCAATCATTCAACTTTGGGCATTCATACATCGCTTTGAGCACTTTGCATCATTGAGCACATATCACATCTTTGATCACATCATCTATCCACGCTTGTTGCAACCATGGTTATGCAAATTGAAGAGAAATACACATGAAACCAAGGAATGAATATAATCATGGATGGCAATGTTCTTTGTTTTGCTTAGTTTTGAATTATTGTTATTGTCTTTGATCTATTCTTTAAAGGTTGTAGGATAGATTTTTGATATTCATGCTTGATCTATTGAACTTGATTTTCCTCTTCCACATTTTGGCACACCCGATGGGACCCACTCCCCAATCTAATTTTATTTTTCTTGAAAAAATTTGGTTTTTAAGCTACAGGTATGGATCTAAACATTTGAAACATAGAACCTTGCCTTTGGTCAATAAAACCCTGCCTTTGGTCAGTAAAACCCCACCTTTGGTCAGTAGAACCCCATCATTGGTCAGTAAACCTCACCTTTGGTAAGTAGAACCCCCCGTCTTTGGTTAGTAAAACCTCGCCTTTGGTCGGTAAAACCTTGCCTTTGGTTAGTAAAACCCTGCCTTTGGTAAGTATAACCTCACCTTTGGTCAGTAGAAGCCCGCCTTTGGTCAGCAGAAACCCACCTCTAGTAAGAAGAAACCTAACTTTCCACGACAAAAACTCACCTTTTCATGACAGAAACTTGCCTTTGGAATGCAGGAAATCACCTCTGGTAAATATCTCTGCACCTTTGGTGAATAGAAACCTTCCTTTGCATACTGTCTCTGCGCTTTTGGTCTGTGTATTTGATTTCCCTAAACGATTGGTTTTTTGGAACTAATAATCAACTTGTGCAACCTCTTATCATCTGGCAAGGAGTCAAGAAGTGAAATTCTAACATATTTGGTGTAGGACGCTTGTCAAAGGACCTAATTTTTATCACTAAGTCTTAGAAACACTTCAATTTCATAAAGTGAATTTACGATTGTATACTTTGTCTTGAATACCTTAGTAAGTATGCTCTTTCCTCGCACTGAAAGGTGATCTTGGAAATCAGAAATACTTAGGTTATTCACTTACTGCTTTATTCCCAGGGACTCGAGAGTCATACATATGCTCTTCTCTCATGTCCAAAGGCGATCTTGAGAATCAAAAGTACTTGATATCCTTTCTAGGGGGGCTGCTAGGAGATTTCATCACCTCTAGGGACAACCTCAACTACATGTTCTGGTGCGGTCTATAAGCATTATGAGAATCAAAAGACTCGTTTCAAAGGAAAGACCCTTTCACCTCCAAGCAAAAAACCTTTGGGATACTTGGTCCACCAAGACTTGTATGGTTGAGCATCATTTGATTGGGATACCTCTGTTCACATATTTTTGTCCCCCCATACCTCACATATATTGGGGAACTCCATAGACACCTTGTGATCCTAGTCATATCTCCGGTGCATCACTACCAGTAGTGGGGGAGAAGAGTTAACACTTGTACCTTCTTTTATTAGAGATGGAATATACTTTTGGATAGACTTAAGTGTCTCTAAGACTAAGGGTGTAAGGTGGTACATGATCTTACATTCCCTATCTATCCTAGTGACGATAGACGGTATTAAGGGGGTGGAAATAACCATTATCTAATAGTGGGGGTTGAAGCTGCACCTAAGTGAATCCATGAGATATGACACTCCCACTTAAATAATTCTAGGTTGTTGTACAAGTATTTGGTGTGTATTCTTGTGATCTACCCAATATTCACCATTTGTTTATCCGCAAAGGTTAATAGCTTCACGCACCCAACTCCTAGAGTCAGTCCATATCCATTGTGTCTACTTTGTTTTCTCTTGCCAAAAAGAAAAATCCAAAATCTATCTCTCGAAAAAACAAATTGTTCCAAAAACTTGCCTTTGAATTATAGAACCTCACCTTCAGTACACAAAAACTCACCTTTGGTCATGTTGACATTTTTATCCAGTTTTTACAGAAACTCACCTTGGGGCTATCCTGACATGCCTCTCAAATATAAGCTCACCTTTGGTCAATATTGTTGGGCCTTTGGTCAATATCTTTGTGCTTTTGGTTAGAACTATTACGCTTTTGGTTAGGACCTGAGTTTTTGACTTTCCTATTGTCATCTTTATCACCATTTATCTAATTTGATCTCCCCATCCTCTTTCTATCCATATCATATCCATTTCATCCTAATTTTCTCAAAAAAAAATTACTCCACTTCCATCAAACCTCATCCCCAAACCACTTGACATGAAACCCTAACCACATCCAATCATCCTCCAATCACTTGACATCATCCCTAAATCATTCCAAATCATCTTTAAACTATCCTAAACCATCTCTAAACCATTCTAAGTCATTTCTAAACCATCCCTAAACTATCCTAAACTATCCCTAAACTACCCTAAACCATTCCAAGCCATCCCTAAACTATCATAAACTACCCTGAACCATTCCAACCCATCTCTAAACTACTCCTAAACTATCCCAAAGACATCCTTCAAATATCTCACATCATTCCTAAACCACTTGACATCAAACTCTAACCACATCCAATCATCCTCCAATCACTTGACAGCATCCCTAAATCATTTCAAACCATAACCCAAATATCCTAAGTCACTCCTAAACTATCCTACAACATTCCAATCTTTCCTAAAACTAGTTCATTCCATTCAAAATCCAATCCATTTTAACTCTCTCTCATCATCCGAAGTAATCTATCAAAACCCACATAACCAAAAACTTGAACCATTCCATCTAGGACACCAAAAGTGATATCCTACCAACAAAAAGCACCATTTCATCAACAATGCGTGCCTCACTACTTACCATAAGTGCCACTTTGCAATTACGTCTCCAAGAGTGAAATTTTGCCTTCAAACTACCTAGAAACCTTGAAAACACCAAAAGTGCCACTTTATTGACCAAAGGCGAGTATTTATTGACCAAAGGTGAGGTTTTATTCACCAAAGGCAAGTTTTTATTGACCAAATGTGAGTTTCTACTTGCCAAAGGCGCCATTCTACATTTTGGCCTCTAGAAGTGCCATTCTGCACTCCAGAAGCACCTATTTACTCTAGAAGTCTCATTATGTGCTCTAGAAGCACCCAAACACTACCAGAAGCACCACTCTATGCTCCAGAAGTTCCCAAACACTACCAAAAGTGACATTTTATGATCCATTTAAGCACACAGCCACTCTAAAAGCACCATTTTGTGCAGTTTGTCATCACTACCTCTCTAATCAATCAAAGAACTATATTTGAGCATCAAAAGAGTCAAACTTTAATCACATCATTACAAATCCTCATCAAAATGGTCCTGATAATCAATAAGCCTAGGTTAAACCACTGTCCATCTCCAATTAAACCAATATCCCCATCATATCTAGATGATACAAACATCAAGGAACTTAAACGCCTATATGGATCTCATCCCCAAGCTATATATTCAAACCAACATGCATCACTATCATATCAACCTTTATAATACACATCTCCTAGTCCACTTGAAGCACATATACAAAAAATTAAACATTACTATGAGATCTTGAATTCTATCTCTAAGGATAAATTGAGAAATCTCGTCCATGATAACCCCTATGCACATCTCATCATTGGAGATCCTCCTAATACTATCACATCCACAACATCATTTTACATGTCCACACCAACTCCAAATCATCAAATCATGAATCCATACTTGGACATACAAACTTGTTACAATCCAACATTGGCTAGCACAAGTTACAACCCTATACCTAATTGTATATCTTATGAAAAAGGACATCAAGGTCATCCATATCATCCTCCATCTACATATTCACCTCCATCCATTTCCCAAGAACAATTATCCTATGCAATTACTCCACTCCATAATCCTAATCCCTTCATTCATCTACCACATAATCCTTTTCTGAATATACCATATCATCCTTCATCCAATCCACAATATTCTCCTTCACCCAATCTACCATATAATCGATCACCCAATCTACCATATAATCCACCACCTAGTCCACTACCTATTCTACCATCAAATCCTAATCCACTACTTGATCCTAATCCTAACCCACAACATCTTCCATCATGAAAGATGTGACCCTATATACCTTTAAATATCTTACTCCAGAATTCATGAAGGATTTGACCTAAGGACTCCTAGCAAGGAAGCAAAAACTATCATGCACTCAAATGTCTATCCTTAAACCTAACAAAGAAACTCCTAATAACATGTCTACCTCTCCAACACCATCATCCACTCCTATGCATAGCCATCCTGTTGAAGAGCCCCTACTATGAATGCAAAACAAGACCTAGCATATAGCCATGTTGTTTAACATACCAAGCCTATCATGTCCATCCATGCCACCTCCAGCCCTATCCACACTCAAGAGCTATGTCAAGAGTCAAATCCAAAGCATGATCCACATTACTCCTTACCAAGTCAAGAACAAACTATTCAAACTCCTCCATCTCCCATCTATGATCAAGGTCCTATTCATGATCAAGCTACCATTTATGATCAATCTCCCCTCTATGATCAAGATCCTATCTATGATCATGAGAGCCATGATGATCCTCTTAGCACACTTTATGCATTACATGAGCTAGAGATTGTCACTTCACCCATCCATAATCCTACAATCATCCATGAGAAAGCTATCCAAATTACTTCTATCCATCCATACACAACACCCTCTTCCCAAGATGAGACACTTGATTCCCAAGGAAACATTGGCAATCAAACAAGTAACTTGGATCCTATCGCTTTACCTCCTACTGAGCATAATGTTAATCAAGATCCAAGCATCTCGAGTCATCCATTTCATGATCCCACATTGTCTCTTGTGGATCCTCCATTATCTCATGTTGATCCTCCACCATCTCCCATCGACCCCATTCCAAATCCATTATCCTATCCAATTGATCCTACTACTTTCATTCATGGTGATTCTCTTTTCAAAGAGAAACAAACTTCATCCACCACCTCACTTTCTCCATCTCATAATGGACTCGCATCTTGTTCCAAAACAAACATCCCATTGCATATCGTATGTTCCAAAACATGGACTATCATGGCAAAGGTTTAGGCCTTCATGAACAAGGTATCTTAGAGACCATCCTTGTCGCAATCCATCCTAGAGCACATGGCCTTGGTTTTTCATCCCAAGAAAAATAATCCAAAGATGTTGGTACCACCTCCACGCCTCCTCTAGCTACTTCTTCCACTCCATATCCTAGTGTACTTTATCACACCTCTTACTCATATGTCACCATTCCTCCTCCATCATACCATTCATAAAAGCATGTGACCATACATCTCCCCCCATCCACTCTTCCTCCACTCCTCCTATTATTCCCATCCTTCCACCCCCTAATCCCTTCACCCCTCAATACACTCATCCCACTCCCTTATACCCCCTATCATTCCTAATCATGGGCAACGAATGCACACATCAGCCACATATGAAGCTATACCAAACCCCATGAGATTCAAAAATAAAAATTTGGATGCTACAACATATATAGCAAAATATCTACAAAAGCCTCAAGAATATCATGCCATAGGGCATCAATATAAAAATTCAAAGATAAATCCATCTCATAATATGCATACACCCACACACCTCAAAGAAAAAATTAAAATGGTGTGGATCCCTAATCAACAAGAAATTACCCCAAAAGAAGCATCCATATCTCAATCTATCCCCAAATTCCAAAAATCCTTTTCCCCATTAGAAAATCTTTCAACTCCTAAGTCTATTTAGGTTCCTAAAATCCTAAATCGACGATTCCTCAATCCCCAATCTTGATTCCCATTACTCCCCACTCCCCATCAAATTCAAAGACTTCAAAATCTATCATGATGTGTTAACCCATTGGTCTTGGTTCCCCACAATTCCATGCCATTTCCACATACTTCCATCCCCCCATCTTATATCCCTTATCCTCCATACATCCCCCATCATACCTCTATGGTCTATGCTTTTTCTCAATCACCCATTTATCCCTCCATATCCATCCATCATTCACCTCATAAGCCATCATCCTTTCCATTTCCATATTCCCACATCTACCAACATCCGTGCGCATAATGCTACCTGATATAGTCCATGTGCAAACACACACCAAAAATGCTAACATACTACCTTGCTATTGAAAATAGACACTTGAGTCCTCATCCTCCATCCTATCCAAATAAGCCAAAAAGAAAAAAGTAAAAATAAATCCTTCGTCCAATGTTGAAAACTTGGCAAATAGGCACCTTGGATAAGTACCATGATGAAAACCTGGCAAATAAGCATCATGTGTAGATTGATTTTCTATGCACCTTACACTTGGGGGCATGTTGTCTCATCCCATCCTATCATTTTCCTATCATATCTTCCTTATCCATTATATCCACATACTTATCCCATTGATCCATTTCATCCTCCATTCATCCTGTTGATCTTGATAAAGATATGCGCAAAATGTTGAATCAAGCTTTGGACACCTCTTGTTGTATCTCATATTTCCCACCACATCCTATCAATCCTATTGTTGCAAGCCTTTTCATGCAATATCCCGAGTCTAATATCTTGAATAAAAAATGTTATTCCTGTGCAGAAAAAGTTCTATTCACTAGTATGAAGACTATACCTGGCAAGGTTTGCAGAGTGACAGGGAGAAAGTGTTTTGCTTTGCATTTCTCTACAGATTGGAGTTTGGCTTTGTGGTTCTGGACTTATGCTTATAAGATCCTTAGTCATCTTCATTCCAAAGGATATGTGATTTGAAGCTCCAAAAATCAAGTTTCTAATTAGCAAAGTTTGATAGTGTCTATAAGAAATAGTCTATGATATGTTCTTCAAGTGATATATGTTGTGTTCAAGTGAGATCTGTTGCAGTTGGATTTGTCAGCTCCCAAGTGATTCTATATTGTCTGTGGATGTCTCCAGAATGCATTGAAGGTGTGTGCTTGATCCACAAGCTGTAATGAAGATCTTGGAAGAGTGTGTTCAATTGTTCTTGATGATTGCACCAGTTTGTCTGACCTAGATGATTAACACTCTTTGCCGATGAATTTCCTAAATTGTAGAAGCATGTGGTAGCGTGCGAAGATGTAATTGAGTCCATGCTAAGGCATGAATTATTCCTCCTTTATTCATTTAGTTCACAAATTTGTTTAGGTCTAGTCCTAACTTGATGTATGCATGCATGCCGACCTTGGAGATTGTTCCAGTGGTTGATGATTGTAATGCCGACCTTGATGTACATTCCAAGGTTAATGAATTGTATAAATACATGTAATGAATTTGTGTTTGATGTGTAAGAGTGCGAAGATGAAAAGATAAGTGTGAAGTGTAAAAGCAAAGTAGAGTAGAGGAGATCATTTGTGCTTCAATGGAACTGAACTCAGGCATGGTGTAGATGCTACTAAACCAGTTCAACCCTTGGCAGTGAGCTACCCCCAGCAGTGAGCCAACCCTCGGCAGTGAGCCATCCTTTTGGGCAGTGAGCCACTATTTGATATTCGATGTTGTTACTACATTATATTGTGAGCTAAAACTCACCATGGTTTTTCCCTATTTAGGGTTTTCCACATAAAAATCTAGTGTCCATGTGTGTATGGTGTTGATGTGTTCATGTTTTGATAGATGCTATTTATGTATAATGCTCATAACAGAATAAGGAAATAAGTTAAGTGATTGAGAAATTAATTGTGGTTTAAAGAAGTTAAAGATTTGATACAACTCAATCACTCCCCCTCTCAGTCGTCTTGTGCCTTTCAACACCCATTTGCCATGAATTTCAAGAACTACTCCATCAAAGTTTGGCAGTTTTTTGGTCTTAGGGATCTTAAGGGTCTTTGTTGGTAGCTTGCTGTCTCGAACAACTAGGACACTTGGCACACAAAATGAGACCTCCTCTAGCATTTAACTACCCACCCTGACGCATTAGTACAATCATTTTGGCTCCACGATGAGTAGAACAAAAAATATGGCACATGGCAAGGTTGTGTTGCATGAAACTAAAGCATTTTGTAAGAATGCATTTGATTTCAACACGATCAAATAGATTTGAGTTGACCAAAACTGAGAGAGGTTATTGTGGATGGACCCCACATGCACATGTAGGTCCCAATGAAATATTCACAGCTACCACAAATTCTAATAACTGCTCCGTCAAAGTTTGACAATTTTTTCTCTTAAGATCTTAAGGGACTTTGCTGGTAGCCTGCTACCCCAAACGATTGGAATGCTTGGCACACAAGACAAGACTTGGGACCTAGAATTTACCCACCCACCCCGATGCATTGGCATAGTCAGTTTGGCCCCAAGAGCAATGGAATGCAAAATCTCATTCCTAGTGCCTTTCCACTACATGAAACTGAAGCATTTTGCAAGAATGCATTTGATTTCGGCATGGTCAAACACACTCGAATTGACCAAAATTGAGAGAGGTTATTTTGGATGGACCCCACATGTACCTTTAGGTCTAAATGGAACATTCCCATCTACCACAAATTCTGAGAACTACTCTGTCATAGTTTGGCAATTTTTTGGTCTTAGGGATCTTAAGGGACTTTGTTGGTAGCCTGTTGCCCCGAATGACTGGGATGCTTGGCACACAAAATTAGACCTCCCCTAGCATTTAACTATGCACCCCAATGCATTGGAGCAATAGTTTGGCCCCACAACAAGAAGAACAAGAAATATGGCACCTAGCAAGGTTGTGCTACATGAAACTGAAGTATTTTGCAAGAATGCATTTGATTTCGGCACGGTCAAATATATTTGAGTTGACCAAAATTGAGAGAGGTTATTGTGGATAGACCCCATGTGCACCTGTAGGTCCAAATGGAATGTTCCCAGCTACCACAAATTCTGAGAACTGCTCTGTCATAATTTGGTAGTTTTAGCTCTTAGGATCTTTTTTGACTTTGTTGGTAGTCTGCTGGCTCGAATGACTAGGATGCTTGGCACATAAAATGAGACCTCCCCTATCATTGACTTACCCACCCCAATGCATTAGCACAGTTGGTTTGAGACCATGAGCTATGGAATGCAAACTGTCACTCCTAGCACGTTTCCACTCCATAAAACTGAAGCATTTTGCAAGAATGCATTTGATTTCAGCATGGTCAAACAGACTAGAGTTGACCAAAACTGAGAGAGGTTATTATGGATGGACCCCACGTACACTTGTAGGTCCAAATGAAACATTCCCAGCTACCACAAATTTCAAAAACTTCTCCATCATAGTTTGGTAATTTTTTGGTCTTAGGGATCCTAAGGGACTTTGCCTATAGCCTACTGCCCCGAATGAATGGGACTCTTGGCACACAAAACAAGACCTCCCCTAGCACTTACCTACCCACCTTAATGTGTTGGCATAGTCAGTTTGGCCCCACAAGCTATAGAATGCAAAATGTCACTCCTAGAACCTTTCCACTGCATGAAAGTGAAGCATTTTGGAATAATGCATTCCTTGCCACCATAGGAAAATGAAATTAATTTTAAAAAAATCAAGGTAGATGTTTGTAGGTGGACCTGACATCCACCTATACTTCTAAAGAAGATGTTCTTAGGTGTTATAGTTTGATGGAACAATCAGTCGAAAGTTTGTCACTTTTTTTTTCTTAGGGCTCTTCAGAGATTGTCTGTATTTGATATAGCCAAGAACGACCATGGGGCTTTGCCACTGAAAAGACATCTCCCTTAAAATTTACCCACCCACTCAGATGCATTGATGCCATCTGTTTAGCCCCAATATATGTTGAATGTAAAAATTTTGTCATAATTCCTTTCTGGTATATGAAAATTTAGTACTATAAATGTGTTCTCACTTGATCCAATATCTTGTAGGGCATCAATTTAGGCTGCCCTTACTGCTGCTATCAATTGTTTGTCATTAAAACTCATTAAGACTCATTATGAAATAGTAACATCATTAAAACAAATTAAAACTCATAGTAACATTGTTAAAACTCATTAAAACTGATTATGAAATAGAAATTAAAGGACATGTCATTGTGAAATAATCATGAAAACCTACCTTACTTTCCTTCTAAAGGCATCTTCATAAGGATTATGCCAACCTCCATCATACTAAAATTTTGCATGCAAATGCAATTGCACTATTTAGCTAAAATGAGAAGGTAAAATATACAAGGTAAAACAAGGATAGCAAAGAAAAATAACACACCTTTCTATCATTCTACTAATTCAATCCAATGAACCATCCGAGTCTACTCTACTCTTTATTGTGTCGAGTATTGCCTCGTGATCAAAATCATGAACCTTTCACAACATCATGTTCAATGGTCTACCCCCATATTTGATCAAATGAATGTTTGATGCCACAACAATGTTAGAATAATGAAGAATCTTCATATGTGTGTCAAAGTCCCTGAACAACCACACATCAAACTTCTTTACTGGGTACCTTCTAAGCCATGTTCTAGTAACAACCACTGATCCTATAGGGTTCTCAATGTTTTCTCCATCTATAACAAGGGAATCTAATTTATTTTTTTCCTCAACACAATGACAAAAAATAATTTGTTCCTTCTTCATTATCTTCAATTGCAATAACTGTATAAACATGTCCTACATTGATACATGCATTCAATTCGATGAATATAGTCAACAATACAAGAAAAACTACAAAATAAGATGGTATATTGAATTTTATTATATTTGAATATTGATAATACCTGGTTGAACTAGATCTGAAACATGGTCAAAATTAATCGATGATTCCATCTCTACCAGTTGTAGTGTTGTCGGTGGTCGATACATGACAATCAAGCTTAGGCCTCTTGTACACCAATCATCAACCCACTCGTTTGAATCACAATCATACCAAGCTTCATATGTACATGAAGAACAAAAGCATGCCATCTGTCATGTATGAATACTCCATGAACCTACATTAGAGCTTCTAATAGAGTGTATCTCACTTGATCCTGTAAATGTACAACAGTCCTCATATTTTGCAATGTTAGTATCATCAACCAACAAAAAATATCTATGAACTGTAGACTTACCTTCATTATCTAGATCCATTGTAGCATTACACTATTTGACAATAGGTCTCACATCTGTCAACTTTGCATTGTCTTTGTACTTTAACTCTTCTCATGCCAATGCTATTTTGATACATGCTCCTACACCATCATGCTCCCCTTTTCCATGCTCAGCCTCACAAAATTCTACATAAGTTCAACACCATTCATCTTATGCATCCTTCTCAACCAATAGAACATCTACGAGTTCTTGAATTGTGATGTGCAATTATCTGACCATATGATATGTTCACGAAATGATATTCTCCTACTAGCCAAATCACAGTAGAACATCTGAAAGCAACCTTGCATGAAGTCCGTAGAATGTGTGCAAACATCACTAATATAAAAATGATATTCCCTCAAGATCTTCTTGTCATCCTTTGTACTATCTTCTGCTTGAATGAATGTATCTTCTGCTTGAATGAATGCTATTTGTACAAATATAGCAACCTGTGTAGAGTTGTTATACTATGATTGCACCTCATTCTGTTGCTGTAGTGTGTAGTTCTCTGCAAATTCAACAACTGAAATGATGGTACCAAGTAGAAATGTGTCCTTGCATAACTCAAGAATTACAAGTCCAACCATTGAGCTCTATGGGTATGCCTTGCATACTCGTAAACTATATTATCTCAGAAAATAGATATAAATTGATACACTGGAATCTTTTCAATGACCAATTCACACCTTTTTTCTTCTTTGCCATCTTTTAGACTATATGCCACTGTCTTGTATTTACCAAAACTTACTAGCTCATTTCCAATTGCATGTGTGTTGTCCATATGTTAAGAAAGGGGCAAATGTTGCAACCCACCACAATGATCACATGTGCCATCCAAGCATAATCTATTGTGAAATAATTGACCATGCACTCTCTAGCATAAGATGTTTGATATGAAATCTCTTGAAGATCTAGGTGGACATTTTATATTACACTCCTACAAAACATCATTAGTATGCAAATCTACACATATATATCTATAAACATCATAATGATTAGAAAACTCAATATGTATTCTACAACAAGAAGTTGTGTGTGTATGATTTCTTTTGACACAAAAAGTCTTTACCATTTCAAAATACCTTTAACTAATTTTGACTTGAGGATACATCACTTGAAATTTCTTAAAAAATTGTGTTTGAGTCACATCTAAAAAATGCTTTGGATGTGGCTCACGGTTTTGACAACCAATTCTCCTTCTTACAACATCCCTTGCATTAGGAGATACCCTTGTGCTACTTTTCCAAAATTCTTCGATGAGGGATCTCAAGGCTTCAACAACTTTGTCTTTCCATGGGAGTCTCCCAGAGAATGCCCATAATTCATTGGTTTTTGGGTCCTCAACTCTTTCACATCTTCCAATGGCTCTCATTAGAGATTTTCTACTTATTTTCAATGCTTGACTTGTCTTTCTAATGAGGTGATCTTTCCTTGTTTGTTGGCTTACTATTGTAGATGTCATGACACGTCATGTGACACTACTATCCTTAGTGCATGAGGGGGAATGCACACTCTCATATGCACTCATTAGATTCTTTACAATTGATTTTTCACTTGAGGCATCTGATGTTCTTAAGCCAAGAATCTTCATAATGGGCCTAAATTTTAGATTTCTCATCAATTCAATAAATAGTTGACATCTTCTAATTTCATTTAAGTTCTCAAAGAATGATTTCAATCTCTTATTCACATATGTTTGGCAAGTGCACTTGGGAATCTTATCCTGCATGGGCTTCAAAACATTCTCATCGATATCAATTAGAAACTTAGGCTTCCTGTGCAAAATTATAGGAGGCATTTTACTTGGTAAATTTGAATCAACATCAGGAATTTCTTCAATATTTACTTGAGATGGGATAGATGACTTACCTTCAATTGGAGATGAAAAAGATGAAAAGGCTTGAAGTTGATAGAAGATGGTGTGCCTTCAACTTGACATGTGAATGATGGCATGCCACCAACTTGAGAAGAAAATGAAGATGCACCTTCAACTTCACCTGTGAAAGATGCAGTGCCTCCAATTTCAGAAGATAATGATGGTGTTCCTTCAACTTGACATGTGGATGATGGAGTACCTCCAACTTGGAGATTCAATTTCCTCATTGAACGGAGGTCTTGCATTCATTACCTTTGTACTGCCAAGTCCATCTCTCTCTTAGCCTCATTAGATGTGTCATGTTCCTCTTCAATTGGCAATGGTGGAATGTCTTCTTGTATGGTTTACAATTTCCTACTTTCATGAATTCGCCTCATTCTTTCTCTTTTCCTCTCATTCTTAGTTTCATGCTCTTCTACAGTTAGAATCTTTGCTCATTTCCTTGGCATGATGATAATTTCTATATACATGATGAATAATACAATGATGATGTTAGAAGCATAATGAATAATCAGTATATAGAAATGAGCATATGATGACTAATGAATAATCAACATATGAATAATCAATGTATATGATGACTCCAAACTTGTTGATTTTTACATGATTAGGTTCTAGAAGTGAAATGTGTAATGATGGTCTAGGACTAGATGTTCTTGATGACATAGATGAGCACATGTTGATTGTCGATGTTAATTTACAAATGGTGGTAGGCACAATCTCTAGGTTAGTTTCACATTTTCTTAACACGTCTTCTCAAACACACTTTCTTAACCTCCCATGGATACACCTACTCAAGACAAGATAGAAGAAGTCACTAGCACTGAGGAGAGTTATGAAAAGCACATTGTGATGGACCAACCATTCTAAATGGAGACTCACAAGGTAAAACTAGACCTACCATCATGTTAAAGGACAACCCAAATTCTTATATTGTAGGTGGTGAATTAGTTAGAGTAGCTCATGAAGATATGTATGAAGTCATGTATATGCTTAGATGTGATCATTATTATCTTAAGCAAGTAGATGGGACTACATAGAACTTTGAGGGTGTTAGTGTAGGTTTTTATTTCCTAGTTGGGTTATTTATTTTTCCCTATATTCCTAGGTTTTTCCTACACTTCTATTAATCTCGCTTAGGTTAATAAAGCATGTCTTATTAGGTGAGTGGTTGCGAGGTGTCACCTTCCTACATGTGAGCATCCATCAACTATCTTGGGAAGATACTTTGCTATCTTTAGTCCGATAGATGGTTGCTCTTGATTGGTCAGTGTTGCCACCTCCTCCCTCTTCCTAGTCTATATATGCATGCTACCTGGCTTGTATTTTGCATCTTTTGCTTTTGCATCCTCTTAATGCTATTTTGCTTCTAGAATTTGTATTACTCTCTTGGAGACTAATTTTGTGTTGCTATTTTGATTTCGTATCATTTGCATTCATAGTTTAGATATCTATTCTTTGCACTAGTTTTCTGGCTTAAAAATCTTTTCAGATTCTAACATGGTATCAGAGCCTTGCTATGTGCAAGAATAGATTTTAGTTTCCTTATTTGAGGTATTTTGGGGGGGCTAATTAAGCTTATTGTAGTTTTTTGAAAAACCCAGTATGCTCTTCTCTTACATCTTCGAATGATCTTGAGAATTAGAAAAGTTTGACGAAAACTTTTTTAATCTCTGGGGTTGCACATGTGTTTTATGAAATTTGGGTGATTGCAGGATTTCTGGTTATACTGGCAGCATTTCCAGCTATTCCAATGCATCCAGGAGGCTTGAGAAAGTTAGATTTGGCTTTCGTTTCACCGAAATCAGAGATCGTCATACACAGTTGCGAAACCAGGGTTTCAAGCTCAAATCTGACAACCAGCTTGCATATTTGGTGTTTTCAATCAATATTGCAGGTTCCAGCATGCCATTGCCTGTCTTAGGTAGCTAATTCAACCTTTGCATGTCATTTTTTAGTTGCTAGGGTCAGTTTTTGTAGCTAAAAGTGTTTTGTTTACATTAGAACTACTTCTTTTGTACATCTGGGTTTTGTTCGCAACACAGAAAAACCATATGGATATCTTTCATTTTTTGTATGTAATCTATATATTTTGTAGAATCAAACTCAAAAAGCTACAGCAGTACCCCTCTCCGTTGGCCGTTGCAGTTTTGAAGGCAGTTTTCAAATGCTCCGTTCTTGCTCATACGGAATCCGTTTCCCACGAATTTTTTTTTATTTTGGCTATATTTTCATGCTCTATGCACTAGTGTAGACAATTTTTTATTTTGATGCAGAGATTTTTTAGAAATTATAGATTCTCAGTTGTGACATTGCATAGTTCTCATTTTGGGAACTTTGGAGGATCATAACTTTCACATACAACCTCGTATCGAGGTGATTCTTTTTTTGAAAGTGCATAATTTTTTGAGTATATCATAGTGGTACTGTTTATTTCTCTGGATATTATGTCAAAGTTGTCTTTTCAGCATATGCTCTTCATGAGGGTTTTGTAATGCATTGAAATCAAGACCACTAAGTATTTCTTGCTAGTGGCAGTTGTAAATGCACTAATATAAAGTGCCAAATCATATTTTCTTGGGGGGGTTCTTTGATTGAGTGAAAAGGGGGGGTTGTCTTGGTTGGGTTCTCTTCTTTTTGGCATTTCTTCTCTACATTTCTTCATCATGGATCAAACAAATTTGCCTATCCTAACTCCATACAATTACTTTGAGTGGAAATCATTCATGACAATTCACTTAAGGAAAGCTGGATTAAATAGGATAACTATGGGACTTGAAACTGAACCTGCTAAAGATGAAGATAAGCCTAAGTGGTTTAACAAATGTGATGAGGCATATGGAACATTGTGTTTGTCTGTCTCTCCTAATTTTCTCTTTCACATTGAGTCTTTGAATACCCCAAATGAAATCTAGACAAGGCTAGAAACACTATTTGGCACACAAGATTCAATGAGGGGTCATATGTTGGAAAATGAACTAATTAGTTTAAATCCAGGCAATTTCAACACAATCCAGTCTTTCTTCTCTAAATTGAAATCACTAAGGCTACAGTTAAAACAATGTGGAATTGAAAAGAAAGATGAACAACTGATTCTTAGTATTCTCTCTAAGCTAAGTTCAAAATATTCTGTGTTTGTTTCTACTTTCTATGCTATTAAGGGTGCACTTGGTACTCAATTCACCATGCCATTTTTAGATGATTTTACTGTCAATCTCACTCGAGAACAGGACAAGCTAATCCAGATGGGCACTCTTAAGTCCTCTAAGTCACATGCCTTGGCTGCCAACCAAGACACAAAAGAACAAAAAGGACAAAGTAGTAACAACAATAGTAAGGATAAGAAATAGAAGAATAGCAAGGAGAAGAAGGATCAAATATCGGTTGCTTCAAAAGCAACTAATGAGACCCAATCTTCCAAGGGTGAAAAGCCTAAGAAAGAGAGGGTCTAATGTGACTATTGTAAAAGACCCGGTCATGATGAACATAAATGTCTGAAGAAACAAATTGATCACTTGACACACATTCTTGAGAAGAATAATATCAGTGTTCCTGAGTCTATCAAACAGTGTTCTAATGAGGGGTCTAATAAGGAAAAAGAAAATAGCAAGGGGAAAGGAAAGGGCAAGGCCCTTGTTGCAGTTGCTTCTTCACCATCCACGTGTGTTCTTGATTCAGGTGCTTCTCACCACATGGCTTCATCTAAGGAAGAACTTGCATCTTTGGACCCGTGTACTATGCCTTCTATTTTGATGGGTGATGACACTCCTGTTGAGGTGTGTGGGAGAGGGTCTGTTGATGTGGGGGATGGCACATTCCATGATGTTCTTTGTGTGCCCTCATTATCAACTAATCTCCTATTGGTATACCAGATCACTCACACATGTTTAGGCAAGCGGGTTGAGTTCACTCCTGATTTAGTGGAGATTCGTGAGTTGCACAGTGGTTCTACAATTGTAGTTGGGAGAGCAAATCATCAGTCACGACTCTATTTGTTTTCTCACTTTGTTCCTGATCCTCCTTCGATTGTTTTTCTCACTCATTCTAATGATGTAGATTATGGCATGAGCGGTTTGGCCATCTTAACTTCCGCTTCTTGCAGTAGCTCAACCAGCAGAGCATGGTCACAAGGTTGCCTTTAGTTCAGTTTTCAGGTGGTGTTTGCCAAGGTTGCATCCTTGGTAAGCATCCTAAGGAAAAGTTTGACAAAAGTAAGGCATGGAGAGCTTCACAGATACTGGAGTTAGTTCACAGTGATTTGGCTGGTCCATTTCAACATCCTTCTTTCAGCAGGGCTAGATATGTCCTCATATTCATTGATGACTTTTCTCGATATACTTGGGTGTACTTTCTCAAACAGAAGTCAGAAGTATTTGATCATTTTTAGGACTTTAAAACTTTTGTAGAGAAGCAATTTAGGAAAGCCATCAAAGTTTTGCGCACTGACAATGGTGGTGAGTATGTCAACCATCGGTTTGAGAGGTTTTGCACTTCAGAGGGGATTGATTTGCAGCATTTAGTTCCATACAATCCTTAGCACAACGGTGTTGTAGAACAGAAGAATAGGTCCTTGAAGGAAATGGCGAACTGCATGATTCACTGCAGATCTCTTGCACCACAATATTGGGCAGAGGCCATTAACTGTGCTTGTTATATCCAGAACTGTGTTCCTCACCGAGCCTTGAAGGGAGTCACTCCTTTTGAAGCTTGGAGTAGTCGAAAACCATCAATTAAGCACTTTCAAGTTTTTGGTTCTCATGCATGGGCCCACATTCTTGCAGAGAAACGCAAGGCCTTGGATCTGTAGAGAAAACCTTGCATATTTGTAGGTTATCCTGATGGTGTGAAGGGTTATCGATTGCTCCACCCTACTACACATGAGTTGTTCATCGAGAGGAGTGTTAATTTTGAGGAGGGCTCTTTGAGCTTACTTTCTATCACTTCTCCAACTCCTACTTTGACATTGGAGTCACTTGGGATACATGACAGATCTTCTGATGAGTCAAATTCACCTGAGCAGTCTTCTACCTCCACTTCTGATGCAGAGAGTGATTCAGAGGACTCACCTCCTTCCTCTCCTAGTCATCATTCAGAGGTTGATGATTCTCCTCTAAATTCTCCATCTTCCAGTCCAATTTGGGCTAGACAGACCTTGCAGTCTGCAGGTGATTGGGTTGGGGATCCATCAGACACTAGGTGGACTCGTTCACAGTTCTAGGATGCTCCACATGTCTTCATTGCTACTGCCTTAGATCCACAGTCTTTTCATGAGGCTTCTGGTATTCCTGAGTGGGATACAACTATGCAGGAGGAGTATAGTTCCTTGATGAGCAACCACACTTGGGATCTTGTCCCTCTTCCTAAGGGAAGAAAACTTGTTCGATGTAAGTGGATCTATCAAACAAAATTTACAGCATATGGGTCAATTGACAAGCATAAGGCTCGCTTGGTCACCAAAGGATTCTCCTAGGTTCCTGGGATTGACTACTCTGAGACTTTTGTGCCAGTTGCCCAAATGAATTCCATCCGACTTGTTCTTGCCATTGCTGTAGCTAATCATTGGGAAGTACACCAGATGGATGTGAAGAGTGCTTTTCTTCATGGTGACCTTCAGTAGGAGATCTACATGGAGCAGCCACAGGGGTTCCTTCAGGATTCTTCACTTGTGTGCCATCTTTGGAAGTCTCTCTATAGCCTCAAATAGGCTCCTCAGGCCTGGTATGCCAAGATGGACTCCTTCCTTCTATCAGTTGAGTTCACTCGGTGTCATTCTGATCTCAATGTCTACATTCTACAGTAGGATGATTCACTCCTATTTCTAGTTTTGTATGTTGATGACTTGCTGATTACAGGGAGTTCTTCATCCACCATTGGGGCTGTCAAAACTACCCTTCATGACAAGTTTTCGATGACTGACTTGGGCTTGTTGCATTACTTTCTCAGGATTGAGATCTTTCAGTCTTCTTCTGGGATCACCATCACACAGTCCACATATGCTCTAGATTTTCTCTCGAGGTTTTATATGGCTAACTATAAGCCTACTCTGACTCCCTTTCTTTCTGGAGTCAAACTTGAGGCTCAGTGTTCTTCTCCACTTGTTGATGGCACTTTGTACCGACAGCTTGTTGGGAGTCTCATTTATCTGACTTGTACGAGACCTGACATTTCATATGTTGTAGGCATGGTCTCTTGATTCATGTAGGAGCCTCATGAGATGCACTGGAAAGCAGTCAAGCGGATCCTTCACTACATTCAGGGTACTCATAGTTTTGGGATTCACTACGCAGCGGGCATTGAGCTTGACTTGGTGGGCTACATAGATTCAGATTGGGCAAGCGATTCTCAGGATTGTAAGTCTACTTCAGGTTACAGCTTCTCACTTGGTTCAAGTCCTGTTTGTTGGTCGAGCAAGAAGCAGTCTCCTATTGCTCTATCTTCTACTGAGGCTGAGTATCAGGGGGCTATAAATGCTGCCACTGAGGCCATTTGGCTTTAGAATCTTCTCACTGAGTTTGGTATCTAGATCAGATGCCCATTAGTCATATTTTGTGACAACCAAAGTGTCATTCAGATCTCACAGAATCTGGTCCATCATCAGTGGACCAAACACATAGAGGTCCATATGCACTACATCTGAGAGCTCATCCATGGCCACATCATCAACCTTCGCTACTGTCTGACTTCTGAGTAGGTTGCTGATATCTTCACCAAACCGTTCACTAAGAGCAAGTTCCTTCATTTGTGAGCTTTGCTGGGGGTGCGGGATGCTTCATCTTCTGGGGGGCTTCTTCCTCTCACTCGGAGTCCTGACTCTCTACTTTTGGGGGGGTCTCTTCTCTCTCTATTTTGGGGGTCGTTTCTCTCTCTTTAGGGGGGAATCTTATGTACATGGGTACCTCATCAGGCTTGATTTTCCTGGACCCATTTCTACATCCACCTAAGCTTTGCTTATGGGGGGGTGTTAGTGTAGGTTTTTATTTCCTAGTTGGGTTATTTATTTTTCCCTATATTCCTAGGTTTTTCCTACACTTCTATTAATCTCGCTTAGGTTAATAAAGCATGTCTTATTAGGTGAGTGGTTGCAAGGTGTCACCTTCCTACATGTGAGCATCCATTAGCTATCTTGGGAAGATACTTTGCTATCTTTAGTCTGATAGATGGTTGCTCTTGATTGGTCAGTGTTGCCACCTCCTCCCTCTTCCTAGTCTATATAAGCATGCTACCTGGCTTGTATTTTGCATCTTTTACTTTTGCATCCTCTTAATGCTATTTTGCTTCTAGCATTTGCATTACTCTCTTGGAGACTAACTCTGTGTTGCTATTTTGATTTCGTATAATTTGCATTCATAGTTTAGATATCTATTCTTTGCACTAGTTTTTTGGGTTAATAATCTTTTCAGATTCTAATAGAGGGAGCTTTTGCAACAAAAGCCAAAATTGGAGAATGAAGCAACAACTCTTAACAATTCACATGTGAAATAAGAAAGCAATTTTGTAAAAAGAAATTGGTTATTTTGAAAAGCAGTGTAGGCTCAAACAAAGTCACATGTGAAATAAGAAAGAATTTTCACTTGAAATGAAGGAGAGCATCTCAATTCCAATATTTATTTCTTTTGTCATGCAGAAGAGAAATTTTAAGATAATGTTTGGTTTCTTGATTTTGGTTGTTGAATCATATGATAGTCAATGAAGACTTATTTATGTCAGTTGATAAAGTTGTAAAGAGTTGATTAAAATTTGGAGACAATAAAGTAGTGTAAGTTGTTGGAAAAGACACCTTGGTTGTTCACACCAACCAAGGTGAGGTAAAAAAAATCAAGACACTTTATTAGTTGATAGCCTTAAGCATAATTTATTGAGTGTAGGTTAGCTTATTGAAAATAATTATAGAGTTTTATTTCATGATGGTACTTGCAAATGTTTTGATAAAAATCATGGTGGAAAAAGTTGTAGCAAAAGTTCTCATGACAACAAATAGAATGTTTCTATTGCAAATGTGTTTATTAAAAATAGATTCTCTAAAAGCAATTCTTGAGGATACAAATTGGTTATGTCATGGTCAGTATGGTTAGTTGACCATTAAGGAGTTGAACTTGTTACATACTAAGATTTGTGGATTGTTCAAGATCTTGTTGAAGAGTTTGATCATAAATTGATAAGATCTAGTGATAGAAGCCTATGTGGTAACCATGCATTGAGAGTTGGACATTGTGCTATGGCATGGAGATTTATTACAACCAAGTGCTTCTATGGTAGCAATTGCAAGACACTTGGTGACGAACTCACTATTGCATCATGAGGTAAGTGAGTTGCTAGAGCATGTATGGTACTACAAGGGCACATGTGGCAGTGTTGGAGTGCATGCAGTGATAAATTGAGAACATGTATATGTTCTAGAGAATGTTCTAAGGTATCACAAGTGATAAGAAGCAATTGAGAGTTTCTCTTTGTTATTGCAAGCCATGTTTGATTTTGGTTGCAGTGTAGGAAGACATGTATACGATTCATGTGTTTTGATCAACAACTTTTGACTAAGTATTAAGACAAGTATGACAAACAAGATAAGTATGGTGTACCCTTGTAAGCACTGAAAGTTTTGAATTATCACAATAAATCAATACAAATCAGTTAATTGGCAGTAAAGAAGACATTGAGTATGATGGCACACCTAGTCCCAATGATGAGCATGAGTTGAATAGCCAAGAGGATGATAGTGACAACTCATTACTATATGAGAACCAAATATATATTAGATTTGTAGCATCAATAACACTATGTTTTAAATGTTGATACAACTAGTTACATTAGAGATAATGATGATAATACTTTCTTATAGGGAGCTATCAATGACATAGTTCAAATTTAGGATACAACAAATTCTATTAATGATTCAAGATACAACAAAATCATGTATATATCCTATTTTAATGATTCTAATTCTATTAATACACATAATGATGACATTTTTTAGCTTAGATAGTTCCACTTTTAGTGATTGTGAGTGTTCTAAAGAACATAAAGTGAATTAAATTGGACATAAAGAACATACCTTAGAATTTGATATTTGAGTTGACTAATCCTCCAAAATTTGGCTTCAAAATCCTCAAATTGATCTTTTTGGCAAGTTTGATTATGAATTCTATATAACTCTAGAATAGGATTAGTGAAATTTATGAAAAAATAAACATATATCATCAAATTCAATCTATATCAATGGTAATTAGCTTTGAAACAATATGAAACATGAAACTTTCAATTTAAATAAT
This sequence comes from Cunninghamia lanceolata, assembly GCA_027924645.1. Classification (NCBI taxonomy): domain Eukaryota; kingdom Viridiplantae; phylum Streptophyta; class Pinopsida; order Cupressales; family Cupressaceae; genus Cunninghamia; species Cunninghamia lanceolata. The sequence goes on from BSBN01001034.1 coordinate 1,009,123, forward strand.
CAAATTTTGTCCAAAAACATGCAAAATCAGTTCTTCTATGTTGAAAAAATAAAAAAGGTGCTGGATTTATCAAACAATGATTCTTAAAATGTCAAACACCATGAAAAAACATTTTCTTGTCCAATAGCACACATGAAAAGCATGGAATAATAGACATGTGGGATCTAAATCATGGATCCCACATGTTTTTTTCCTATTTTTTTTTGCTTCCCAAAATGTGCTCGCGTTATAACGTGAGCACGTTTTGGGAAGCATGAAATCTTTATGCTTTCATGAATGCAAACAAGTATTTTAGTGTTTTCTCTCTATAAGTATATATTTATAAGTATATATCTATGGAAACATTTATGTATAAGTATATATCTATCTCCCTATCTCCCTCTCTCTCTCTAAACCATTAAACCCTAAATAATTCCCTTGAACCTTTATCTCCCAATCTCACCCTCTGTAAACTCCTAACCCTTAAACTCTAAACCCGATCAACCCTAAACTACTATCTCCTTGTCTCTATCATCCCTCTACCTCTCAATCTCTCTGCCTATGTCTTTGGCCATGTCCCTCACCCTCTATCTCCCTATCTCTCACCTCAGTCTCCTCTATATCTCCACATTAGTCCTCTCTCTAAACCCTAAACTAAACCTCTAAACCTTAACCCCTAACCCCTAAACCATAAACTCTAAACCCTAAATAATGCCCCTAAACCCTAACCCCTAAACCCTAAAATCAAGAAACCCTAACCCCTAAACCCTAAAATCAAGAAACCCTAACCCCTAAACCCTAAAATCAAGAAACCCTAAACCCCTAAACCATAAACCCTAGAAGCAACCCTAAACCTTTATCTCCCTATCTCTCCCAATCTATATCGGTCCCCTCTCTCTATCTCTTTCTAAACCCTAAACCCTAAACCCTAACCCCTAAACCCTAAACCCAAGCAACCCTAAACTCCCAACCCCTAAACCCTAAACCCATGCAACCCTAAACCCCTAAACCCTAAACTTGAGCAACTCTAAACTCATAAACCTCAAATAATCCCCCTGACCCCTAAATCCTAAACTTGAGCAACCAAGCTAAACCCCTAAACCATAAATAATTCCCCTTTAACCCTAACCCCTAAACCCTAAACTTGAGCAACCCTAAACTCATAAACCCTAAATAATGCCCCTAAAGGTCTAAGCAACCCTAAACTCATAAACCCTAAATATGCCCCTAAACCTGAGCAACTCTCTCTCTCTCTCTCTCTCTCTCTCTCTCTCTCTCTCTCTCTCTCTCTCTCTCTCTCTCTCTCTCTCTCTCTCTCTCTCTCTCTCTCTCTAAACCCCTAAACCCTACATAATGCCCCTAAATCCTAACTCCTAAACCATAAACCATAAACTCGTGCAACCCTAAACCCCTAAATCCTAAATAATTCCCCTAAGCCCTAAACTCATAAACCTGACCAACCCTCTCTCCCTCCCCTCCATCTCCACCCTCTCTCCCTCTTCCTACCTCTCCCTCTCCCTTATCGACAAAGAACATGGAAACAAGAAAACTAGGACATGCAAAGAGGGATGAGGATATAAATTAGGAGGATGATATGGAAACAAGATAATTTATGAAAGTTCATTGGATGGGAAGAATGATGAGGAGAGGTAGAGAGGGGAGGGAAGGAAAGAGTGAGAGAGAGGGGGTAGGAGGTAGAGAGGGGAGGCAAGTAGAGACTGAGAGAGAGGGTAGGAGATAGAGAGGGGAGGGAAGTAGAGAGTGAGAGAGCGGGTAGGAGGTATAGAGGGGAGGGAAGTAGAGAGTGAGAGAGAGGGTAGGAGGTAGGGAGGGGAGGGTAGCAGAGAGTGAGAGAGAGGGTAGGAGGTAGAGAGGGGAGGGAAGTAGAGAGTGAGAGAGAGAGAGTAGGAGGTAGAGAGGGGAGGGAAGAAGAGAGTGAGGGAGAGGGTAGGAGGTAGAGAAGGGAGGGAAGTAGAGAGTGAGTGAGTGTGGGAGGTAGAGAGGGGAGGGAAGTAGAGAGTGAGAGAGAGCATAGGAGGTAGAGAGGGGAGGGAAGAAGAGAGTGAGAGCGAAGGTAGGAGGTAGAGAGGGGAGTGAAGTAGAGAGTGAGAGATGATAGGAGGTAGAGAGGGGAAGGAAGTAGAGAGTGAGAGAGAGCATAAGAGGTACAGAGGGGAGGGAAGAAGACAGTGAGAGAGGGTAGGAGGTAGAGAGGGGAGGGAAGTAGAGAGTGGGAGAGAGGGTAGGGGGTAGAGAGGGAAGGGAAGTAGAGAGTGAGAGAGGGTAGGAGGTAGAGAGGGGAGGGAAGAAGAGTGTGAGAGAGGGTAGGAGGTAGAAAGGTGAGGGAAGTAGAGAGTGGGAGAGAGGGTAGGAGGTAGAGAGGGGAGGGAAGTAGAGAGTGATAGGATAGGAGGTAGAGAGGGGAGGGAAGAAGAGAGTGAGAAAGAGGGTAGGAGGTAGAGAGGGGAGGGAAGTAGATAGTAAGAGAGGGTAGGAGGTAGAGAGGGTAGGAGGTAGACAGGGGAGGGAAGAAGAGAGTGAGAGTGAAGGTAGGAGGTAGAGACAGGAGGGAAGAAGAGAGTGAGAGAGAGGGTATGAGGTAGAGAGGGGAGGGAAGTAGAGAGTGGGAGAGAGGGTAGGATGTAGAGAGTGAGAGAGGGTAGGAGGTAGAGAGGGGAGGGAAGAAGAGAGTGAGAGAGAAGGTAGGAGGTAGAGAGGGGAGGAAAGTAGAGAGTGAGAGACGGTAGGAGGTAGAGAGGGGAGAGAAGTAGTGTACGGACACCTATCAAACAATTAATTAGTTAACCTATGTTTGGAGATTGTATTAGATATTGAATCACTCGTATTATGGAAATGTTGAGTGTGTGTGTTCTCTTATGTGTTTGACTAGATGAACTTTTATGCGAATAGATTTATTCTTGTAGGTACATTCTAACCCTACCTTCAATATTGGAGTTCAACACTTAAGGGTATGTGTATCATTGTATCTCATATTGCTTTCAGTATGCATGCTATTCTTTCCTTAACTTACATCATCAGAGAAGTCGAAATACTTATTTAATGTATTGTCTAGTAGAAGACTTTTAAGCGTATGATGCCTCTTTAAACTACATTGGGATTACATTTCAAGATAAGGGAACATTTTCTGATTATGCACTTATTCTTGTTATTTTATTTTATTTTATTTTAAGAGCATGTTAAGGAAATTAAAATAATATATTTTCATATTCAATTAGTACTAGGAATATCACTTAAGAGATGCTTCTCTGGTTGTAAGTACTTTAACAATAATTTATGTAATTAGCGTTTGAGATTTCGGTAAGAGGTTTTGTCATGAAGGATAAAAAAAATTGCATTTAATTTTATTAATTTGAAAATAGTCTTAATTAGTTACTTTAGTTAGAAATAAATGCTTTGATTTATTAGTGCAAAATGTATATTTAAATTATTACACCGAGAGGCATTATATAGTCACATCGGGGTGGGGATGAGAGCACTCATTTTTTTTGCATAAATTTATAAGAAAATAAAATTAAATACCAAAAAGGAAATAAAAAATAAAACTAGAAAATAAAATTTAAAAAAAAATGAAATTAAAAACTGTTGAAGGAGAAAAAGATAAATTAAAAAAACTATGAAATAAAAAAAAATTAGAAAAAATAAAAAAATAAAAATTAAAAAAGAAATTGGAAAAAATAAAAACTAAAAATTAAAAAAGAAATTGGAAACTGTTGGAAGGAGAAAAAGTTGGAGAAAAAAACTATAAAAGCAAAAAAGAAATTATAAACGCGTACTTTTAATATATTTTTTTAAAATATAAATATACTAATAAATATATTTTATACAGGTGATACATATAAACTTAATCTTTATTTAATTTATAATAGATAATATGTATTCATGTAGAAATAAATAAATAAATTCTATTTATATTCTTTAGTTTTTTTCGTTTTATCGAGCTTTAAATCTGCCTTATGGATTTGCATGGGATTTGAGATTTTGTACCTTAACATGCTTTATTTCTAAGATTAAAATTATTAAAATATATAAGTTTCTTTCTTCGATGGTAATATGATTATGGAGGGTAGCATCTTCTTCAAGAGGAGGGGTCTGGTACCTTAATAGGTAGGACGAACGAAAAAAGGAAAGAAAGGATTGTTAAAACGGGTTACACCGCTAGTTGCAGTTACACAGAAAAACATAGTTATCTTGCACATTGTTGTCATGAATAGTAATAAAGCAAATTGGCATTAGACCTTCATTAACTTTTATATTTTTTTCTCCCATATATTGACGTCTAAATTTCATTAAATTTCAAAGATTTTAAATACATTATAATACCGTATATTTGCCATCTTATATTGTTAGATCTTCCTCTTAATTTAAGATAGACATAGCCTTAAATTGGCATTACGATTTCCATAAAATCTTACGATAGGAAATTGCCATTAATTGGCGATAAGTTTCTTATTTAATCTGATGTTAGTAACTGTCATATAATTCATCTTAATTATACACGTTTCCTCTTATCCTTTGAAACATCCTATTTCTCTTAGGAGTATTATAAGATGATTTTGTATTTATTTTTCTTAAAATCTGCTTTTCTAAGGCTTTGACCATGGTAGATTTGTTAGAGAAGAAAAGTTTATCTTATTTTCTTAATAGCTGTAGAATTAAGAAAGGAAGTTTATTTTTATTATATTAGCCTCACTTTCTTACAAAAGAGAGGAAGCAAATTTAGAAAGAAGATGAGATTGAGTTTTTTTAATGTTTTATTAGGTATCTTTAAAATCTCTTAAAATTACAAAATTTCTAACTTAAAATCTTTTATAATTATGGAATGTCAATTTGATAGTTAAGATCTAATAAAGTAAGATTTTTAACTTAGAAATTTTATAATGTTTGTTTAAGTAGATAAATTTTAGATTATTTATTCATGGGTGACCAAATTATGTGGTTGGCAATGGCATTTTAGAAAACTAATTAAAATTATTATAGAGTATTCCACTGTTGTCTCCGTGCTTTATTTGTATTTTTGTCATTGAATATAGTTATACCTAATACCTCTACCCTCACCTAGTTTACAAAGAAACTATAACTCATCTTTGGCTAAGTGAATGAGATAGACCACCCACTATTTTATACTAATTTTTGAAACCATGTACTTGCCTATGAAAACATTGTGTTATGACAATTAGCATAGTATTAGATGAGGTAACTATCATGTGGTTCCAGGTCGAGAAGGGTTCATGTTATTTTATTGGTAAGAGAAAGATAGTTTATTTGGAACCTCTAGTCGTAAATACTCTTGATGCATGAATGATAATCTTAGAGTCAAATCATTATCGAAGACAAGTGATGTCGGAAATACTCTTAGTTAGATACTAACTAGAAGGTTGATTTGGAAAATGTAATGGATCATTCTTGGTTATGTATGTATCTATGTTGGAAATAGTGATAGTGTACAATAACTGCTTAATGTATTTAACTTCAAAGATAAGGTCTATGTATGCCATCCGTTAGTTGTCTACAGAACATTGTTACATGTTAATTCAGGTGTTAAGTAACTTTTTCCTTTGGATATGTTATATTTGCTTGAATTAGAAAAGAGAACCTTAAATTCTTGACATAATGTATATAAGCCAACCTGTTGATTTCAAGGTCAAGTTACTGAACTACGAAGCCTCTGCGTTGCACATACGTAGGCAAGGCCATCACGGATGAGCCCCCGAGGCATTAGGTCAGCCCCTTAGGGCCTTTGGTCTCGTCACCTTGTGCATTGATATCTAATATGTTTATTTATTGACTTTGCAGGACTAATGTTTATATTTTGTTGTGCAAATTCAGGACTGTTACTTGTGCAGGGTACTAGTGCTAAGAGAGTGTTTTCCTACCTAGCGAATGGCTGATCACATGGTGCTTACTATAGTTGTGTGTAACTGTGTAAAAAGAAAATGTTTAAATCTTGATGTTCATGAGTGAAGAGTGATATAAAACTTATGTCTTTAGTATAATTGTGTCCAATATTGGTTGTACATTTTATATAGCAGTTTAGTTTTTTTTATATTATGATCTTTTGTATTTTGAAACTAGAGTTAACATTTGGCATTAAAGTATGAAATTAATCTATGTTTTGAGGTTCATGTTCTAGTGTTACAGTGTGGGCATGACAAGTAGAGAGTGAGAAAGAGGGTAGGAGGTAGAAAGGGAAGGGAAGAAGAGAGTGAGAGACAGGGTAGGAGGTAGAGAGGGGACGGAAGTAGAGAGTGAGAGAGAGGGTAGGAGGTAGAGAGGGGAGGGAAGAATAAAGTGAGAGAGAGGGTAGGAGGTAGAGAGGGGAGGGAAGTAGAGAGTGTGAGAGAGGGTAGGAAGTCGAGAGGGGAGGGAAGAAGAGAATGAGAGAGAGGGTAGGAGGTAGAGAGGGGATGGAAGTAGAGAGTGAGAGAGGGAGAGAGGGGAGAGAAGTAGAGAGTGAGAGAGAGGGTAGGAGATAGAGAGGGGAGAGAAGAAGAGAGTGAGAGAGGTGTGAGGTAGAGAGCGGAGGGAAGTAGAGAGTGAGATTGAGGGTAGGAGGTAAAGAGGGGAGGGAAGAAGAGAGTGAGAGAGAAGGTAGGAGGTAGAGATAAGAGAGAGAGAGAGAGAGAGAGAGAGAGAGAGAGAGAGAGAGAGAGAGAGAGAGAGAGAGAGAGAGAGAGAGAGAGGAGGGAAGTAGAGAGTGAGAGAGAGAGGAGGGAAGTAGAGGTGAGAAAGAGAGAGGAGGGGAGGGAATAAGTGTTTTAGTTCAACATAATGCGAGCGTGTTATAATGTGCTCGTGTTATGCTTTGCCTTAGAAATTTCCAGTCCTTAGGCTTGGATTTACCTTGGGCTTCCAACCCAAAGGCTTAGACTGTGTTTAGGTCATCCAAGGACATGCTTTTCTAGATTCTGACAAAATTCACATAATCTCCAGAGCATGCTTCCCATCAGGATTACACTTTTTTCAATAAAAACTCAAAAAAATACCACCATAATCTTAAGCTCTCTGTTATATATCTAACCATATAATTTTTTTCAGGTTTTAAGTATGTTAAGGGTTTCATCTTTAATTTCTTTTGTAAGTGTGTCCATTTTTTGTCAAAAACTAGTGTCTAGTATTTTTGGCTTTTTTAAACCATTCATTGAAATTTCAAATAAGTTACATTTTTAAAAACTAGACTCCATTATACACGTATTCAAAAAAAAATTCAATTTTTGATTAGTTTTCAAAAATTTTAGGGGGGAGCACACTCAATTTTCTATTTTTCAAGATGTGTCCACTTTGAAAATTAGTAAAAAATCAATTATTTATGAAAAAATTATTAGAAAAATCAGGGATAAACTACATGATGTTAGCTAATTACTCACTGAAGAAATTTTTGAAATACTAAAAAAAAGTTAACATTTTAGGGGGAGCACACCAGATGCTATGTTATAATTTTTTGAGAAAAATAGGACCAATTTGTGTGCTCACCCTTTTTGAACCCCTTAATTTCAACCATTTTTAAAAAAATAGTAGTCTAGAAACTAGATTCAGAGCACTACGAATCTTATTTTTGTTGTATCTTCAAATTTTGAATGTAACTATATTCAATTTCTCATCCAACATTAGTCTTTCCCAATTTTAGAAAAAAAATGGTATCTTAAGACCCCCTTTTGGTCCCTCATCTTTGTGCACTTACCCCAAGGATTTTATTTCACATATATACAATGTTATATCAATGTATTCGTTGTGTATTACATGACTGCTCTCATGTCTTCATTGTGTATTATGTGTTTCCACTGTATTCTTTGTGTTTTGCGTGCTTCTTACTGTATTCTTTGTGTCTTGCAGGTATTCAATGTGTCTTCTAGTGCTTACGTGAGCCCGGGGGCTAGAAATTTAGTTCTTTAATATTTATGTATGCCTTAGCTTCACGTACTCGGCATGTTTGATGCATTTTTTACCGTACTTTAATGCATATATCATGGATCGTAAGATCATACATACATTAAAGTGGGGGCTAAATGTTATGTCATAAAAAGTATCCTTATGACTTTTTATCACCTAGTTTAGCTCCTAGGTCCCCTTAATTTCATTATGCATGCTTAAAAATTATCCCAAAGCAATTTCCCCTTAAACCCATGTCAAATGGGGCCTAGGGGTCCACTTTAATGCTTAATCATGACTCAAAAGAACCCTAGACTTGGGCACCCATGCCCTAGTCCAGGCCTATTTTACCAGGACCTAAATTTAAGGATGTCGACATAGGCCCTTTAAAAGGTTTCCCTATGTCGGCCTTTTCAATTTGAATTATGAAAGTTAGCGGGAATGCATATATAAACATGTTTAGGACTTAATTTTAAACCTAGATGGATAATGCGAACTTGTGATATTGAGCTAAGGGATTTCAAGGGATTCATTGTGTTGTAGAGCAGAATTGTGTGGTTATTGTGTTTGTTTGTTGCAGATTTGGCTTCATCAATCTATCTCCTCATGATGTGAAATATATTCATCTCCGTGAGGGCTTCACTTCCAAGGTGACATCTATTTGTGTTTTCAATTAATCTATTTCATCATTTGATTGGCCTTTGTCCACCAAGGATGCACACTCTATCTAACAACGGTGTTGGAAGGCTTGAATGACATTCTGGGGCTTGATCGAGGCAAGCTCCTAAACACAACCCCAAACCCCTCTCTTTGTGATTGCAGGTTATAGGTGTGGGAGTTTGCAAAGTGAACTTGCAGAGAAGCAGAGCAGAGGATAGATATTTGAGATCTAAGAAGAAAGTGTGGAAAATCAAACCTACTAGACTAGGGCACCCACCCCATAGTCCCCCTGACTGGCATCTCCAGAAACTTTGAAATAGGTTGCAAGCTTACACACCTCACTGTTCTAGACCTATAGAAAATGTATCCTATTGGACTAGGGTACCCGCCCCATTGTACCCAAAGTTTCCATCTCTAAAAACCTGAATCCTGGTATGTTTATAATTTGTATTTAGTGCCTACATGTGCGATCATTTGTCATATTTTGTTTGTTTGTATCCAATCTCATATAATTACGGTTTAAGGCTTAATTGAATTAGGGTTTGGCATATCTAGCAATCTAATCTATATTTCCATATCATTCCTAAGTGACATCAACCTATAGTTGAGTCTTCTCTATCTGTAGTGACTCAGCTCAATTGTTGTTCTTGAGTGTTATTGTGAAAGAAGGGTTTGATTGAATCTACCTTAACCACATTTCAACCTTATCTTTCTTTTATACATAACAGAGCTAATCTTTACCATATTATCATTTAGTTGATGTGTCCCATTCTCTTGTGTCATATCTAACACTCTGTAGATTGAGCCAATAAATAGGTTCTTCCATTCACCTCCTTTAGGTGATAGATATCTCCATATGTCTTAATACCTTCTGCAACTAGTCTTCTGGACTCTGCCTTCCTGATTTCAAATCCTTTAGCATGAAAGGTAAGATTGTAGCCCTTACTACACATTTGACTAACACTAAGAAGATTATGCTTTAGCCCTTTAACATAGAGGACATCCTCAGTCTTGTTCTTCCCATCAATAGTTATAGCACCCTTTCCACATATTTGTGTTGACTCATCACCACCAAACTTAACAACTCCACCATTCCACTTCTTAAGGTTGATAAACTTCTCCTTGTCACCAATCATGTGGTTTGAGAAACCACTATCAATTACCCAAGCATTGTCTTCTTCTTTTGCATGAAAGACAGTCCACACAACCATTGATTTTTTATCATTTTGGTCAGCCTGCAAGGTATCAGACTTTTTACATTTCCCAATATCACCCTTTTTTTCATCAACATTCAAGTCCATGAAAAGTGTTTCATCATTTGAATCATCATGATCCTCATCTTCTAAAGAACAGTTGTTCTCCATGGAATAAAAACTTTATTTATACTTCTCTCTTTTGTTACTACCTCTTGATTATTTAAAAGGACATTTAGAAGAAAAATGACCAATCTTCCCACAATTGAAACATTTGAAAGGTAACTTACCTTTGTATTTTCTAGTGCTCTTCTTCAATCTTCTTACAAAGTTTGCTTATACCTCATCAAGGTCATCATCTTGATCGGCTACTTCATCTTCTACCTTCCTACTTTCTTTGAATGTTGCTTCCTTCTTTGGAACACCTTTGTCAAATTCTCTCATTTCAAAGTTTGTGAGAGAGCCAAAGAATTGATCTACTGTATGGGTATCCAAGTCCTGAGTCTCCTCAATAGAAGATACCTTATGACTGTGAGATTTAGAAAGAGTTCTCAGTATCTTCTTCACAATCTCATCTTCTTTCACTTCTCCACCAAGATTTGTGATGCCATTAACTATTTCATCCACTTGGAGCATATAACTAGAAATGTCTTCATCTTATTCCATCCTCAGGGTCTCAAATTTTCTCTTGAAGATTTGCATCTTGGCTTGCTTTACTTTACTATCTCCTTCATAAATCCTTTCAAGTTTTACCTAGACGTCCTTAGCAAATTTGTAACTCATTACCTTTAGAAGTTCTGAATCAGCTAGCCCACTCATGATAGAACTCTTTTCCTTGGCATTGTTATCATACAACTTAATCTCATCAGCATTTGTACGATCATAAGTAGGAGCGATGTAACCCTTCTTGACAGCTTGCCAAACACCAAACCCTAGAGAGGATAGATAGTTTTCCATCCTTAACTTCCAAGAGAAATAATTTGTTCCATCAAACATAGGTGCCATGTGAGATCCATTATTAGCCATCTCGGACCTTCCTCAAGTGGTTAAGCTTCTTCTAAGTAACTTAGCTCTGATACCAATTATTGGACACACCTAATACTGAGAGGGAGGGTGAATTAGTATTCAATTAAATCTTAAATCCTCCAGAGAAAATCAAAATTTAAACATTATAGCATTAACAAAAGCATAAGATATCAACATAATGCACAACACCACATAACACCATATGTACATGGAAGACCCCAAAAGAGGAAAAACCATGGTGAGGATTAACTCACAATATATGAACCTCAAAATACAACTTTGTTTTAGGGCTACAACCCAAGGAAGCTACTACTCCTTGAAGTAAGGTTTTAGGGTCACTCCTAAGGAAGCTACAGTCCCTGCAGACTTTGTTTTAGGGCTACAACCCAAGAAAGCAACTACTCCCTAACTTGAGAATAAACTCAAAAATGATTACAGCATGGTAGTCCTTCTACTATCTAAAACTAACAATGAAGCTTACTCGTTTGATGATTACAATTCGCCTCTTTTGATGACTTCACTTCCTTCCTTCACACTCTTCACTTCCTTCCTATCACAAAAATGTCTTCAAGATGAATCTGGATAGTATCTATCACTTCTACTCTTTCTCCTTTAGTCACACATCACAATGCATTATACACTCATATTCTACTCCTCACACATTCATCTTCGCAACCATGCTTCACCTAGCTCAACTAGGTTTATAATATATACATGATATTACATTGATTATATATACATGATATTACATTGATTACATTACCAGTCAACCAATACAATAAAAATAATACATTTTACAAGTCAGCTAGAGATCAAACACCATAAAACGTGTAGGGGGTAAGCCCTAAACATGAATCACACTTAACACTAGGAAGAGGAACACACCTTGCCGATCCCAACACATGCTTAACCTAGTCCTAAATATACTTCACAACATCAATCTTCAAGGAATAACATCTGTACACTTCACATAACGAAATTAGGTCTCCCTTAAGCAAGAAAATATGAAACTTGTAGCACATCGGCTATTTCACCTTTGTGGTATGTCACATGAAGGATCAAACATTACTTGCAGATCTCCTAGATGAGTCAGCATGAACCATACCACATCTCCAAACACTGCTTGAACATCACACAACAAGAACTTTGTGGCACACATCTTTAACATATGTTTTGAGAACAAATAGGCATCCAAAACTATTTGTAGCACACTATTACTTGAAAAACTAAACTTGTAGACCACCAAAACACTTGATATTGCAAAGTATAATGCATTTAACATCTCTGAACATGCCAAAAAAACCACATAGACAAAACTACACTTCCGGAGCAATGTGGAGCATCCTAACAAGCCTTCATCATCACTTTACTTTGTCAAAGCACAGACTGGAACTCTGTCACTTGTAACTTTCATTGTGGAAGATTTCATGACTTGAAATCTTGGATATAACACCTTCTCAACATACTAAACTTAAATTCTAAACCACATGATCAAATCTTCAAATGCGGAGGAATGCAGAACATTTTACTAATGGTTCTTCAAGGTAACTTCCTGCATCAAAGACCTTCACTAACATCTGGAGACCAAAGTCTTCTTGTAACAATACATACATCCTTATGAGCAATAGAGAAGAGTATACAACATGCTAGAGGCCATCAACAACATCTCCCAAGCTAGTATCCTCATCTTGATGCTTCTAATTCCCACCTTAATATGTCATCTTGATATTATCTCTATTGACAAGTGCTTCTAATTCCCATCTCAATACATCATCATACTCAATACTACATTAAACAAGGCATGACATCCAACCATGAACATTAGCAACCACATCACATCCAACATCAGCAACATATCAAATAGCCCAAACTGAGTGTTGACATGAGTGTTACAACCACATCAGTGACAACCCAAATTGAGTGTTGACATCAATGACAAACACAACATAACCTTAGGTAACATATGTGAAACACTTGTCCATTTTTCCAAAGGGATAAATGCCATTTATTGTAAGTGGCTATTCAAGAAGTAGTTGGGAGGAGACATGATGCAGGAGCATCTGGAAGTCATACAATGAATAGGGACAGTTGAAGTTGAGTTGCAGGGTGCTAGAAAGTGATAATGGGGACTACCGCATTTTACTGCATCTTCATTTCAGAGCTCGCGGAGAAGGATTTAGTTTCTATGACATGGTATCTACATCATACTCAGATTTCATGAGATTTTGATTCGTATGCAGAGAGATATCACTATCAGAAGCTCATCAGCTTTCACAGAATAGAGCACTAAGTATTCAGTTGAAGCATACAAGGCTTGTGGAGCACTTTCGTGATTTACAGAGCTAAATGGAACATCATGGTGGTGCTCACCTAGGGTTAGGATTCTGAATTTGAGTTTGCAGGTTTCTATTTTTATTCCTTCAAACCCTTAGTGCCTTATGTTTAATTGTTCCTCGGCCCACATGCATTGTTTTACCGCCTTTTCCCATTGCATATGAGAAAAATGCTAAGTTTTTGTACATGTAAGTGCAAATGTATTTTATCAGGCTTGTGAAATCTGAATCAGCCTTTGCAAAGTGGTGAAAAAATGAGTTATGTGCATTTCCAAATGCATATCGAGTTTGCATATACAAGGGGGAATCTATCGCAGATTCCTGGGAATATTTTGCAGTTTTATGCATTTTTGAACGCATATCGGGCTCAAATGCATATTTGTGTTGTATGTTTAGACATACAACGGTTACATACAAGTGAGAATGTATGTCGCATATTCTGGAAGATTCCTTGTTTGCTTGTTTATCGGGTTTGTATGTTCAGACATACAAGTAAAACTATGCAAAGGTGCGAACATACATTTACTACAGTGCGGCCGATATGCAAGAGGTGGGACCTATAAGTATACAAAGGAGTTTGTATGTGTTCGACATACAAAGTGGAATATGCAAGGGGCGGATTCCAAATATTATTAGATTGGACCTGGCGCGCATACATACAATGGCTGAGTTGAAAGGTCAAAGGTATTTCCTTTGTATGTTTGTGTTGTATGTATATCCAATATACAAGCGCACATACAAGTGAAAGATACAAGTGAAATGTGCAAGGCAGTCAAAGTCAACAAAGCATTCAAAAACATGAGGGGACCCGCCACTTGTATGTCCCGGGTTGTATGTGATATATACAAAGGGTATATACAAGGAAATGAACATACAATCCGGATGCGAAGAGGGATATGTTTTGGCGGATTTCAGGTTGAAGTCCACGGGTTGCATGTTGTATGGTGTATGTATGATGTACAACGAAAAGATACAATGAGGTAAGTACAATGCGAATTCCAAGGAATGTTCCAATCTCGCAGATCAAGTGTTGGGTCCGCAGCTTGCATGTATATGGCATTGTATATGCCAATATACAAACAAAAAGAGATACAAGGCTCGGATTCAAAAGTTTTTCAAATCCGATGGATAAAATGGCAGGGGTCCGTTGCATGTATATCACATTTTTATGATGCGATATGTAGGAGAATATACAAGTAAAGAGATGCAAGCCGGATCTCAAAGCAATTTCAATTTGTTCTATAAAATTTGAGATCCAACTTGTATATAAGGTGATTGTATATTCTTTTGCATATACAAGGGTGAAAAGGGCAAAATGGATGGCAGAAAAGTCTACGATGGATACATAGGGTGCTGATGTGGCACGATATCATTGGTGGGCGAATTTTCAACATGTTTTGATGCCTTTGATTTTGGCGGTAGGGTGATAAAATCGACAGTTGTGTTTTAAACTGTCAACAAAGGGTTTTTCTGTGCATCTGCAGTCATGTTTTAGGCGGGAAATTCCATGGACGCGCTGCTACAATTTCCAAGAGGAGCTGCGGGTAGGTGAGCCATTATTGGCTATTCACAGAGGCATGGGCCAATGGTTTAATGACTGGCTACCCGATTTAAGAAGCAAATCTTAGTGTGGCGGCTCAGATCCTGAACCCACCTACTTTCTCCTCTATTTTCCCTGGCTGCATTTATTAATTTGGGTGCCATTTTGTGGTGTGCTGTATTTGGCAGAAATTTTGAAAGTGCCTTGTAATTATGGCTGGGTACACTGTCTTGCTATAAAGGGCAAGTGGTGTTACTCATTCAAGGTTGTTGAAAACTGGACAAATCTTGGTGCTGTGATAAGATACAACTTCGTTGGTGGCATTATTCTAGATGTCTTGTGAGTTTATGAGTCTTATGTTGTATGTCTCATGCATAAATTTACTGGTTTCATGTTGATTTAAATGAGTAATGCTGTATTGCATGTGTTCTGTTATCTGTCTCCAAATTGAGTGTGTTCTTCTTCTGACTCTAAGCATCTAAGGGGTGTTTGTGATTCTAGAATATAGGTTTACTATGTTGAATGCTTGATTTCTTACTTCTGCTTAAGCAGTAGATTGAATGTTTTAAGTCAAGTATTGGGAGGAATATATTGCAGTAAGGATATCTATAAGCAGAGATAACTGAATACTAAATTTTGTGAAGTATCTGTAAGGCAGATATTACAAAATCCCCTTGAAACCCAGTCATTGATCTAGGTTTATGTGTACATTCACATGTGTATGTCTACTGACTCCGAGCCCTAAATAGGCACCAGTCTAGTCTTATATTGAGGTCACACCCAAGGTCCTAGTTTTGCATCCAAACACAAAAATCAAACTCTAAACTTCAAATCCAAACCTTTAGGACATTAGAAGTAGTTTAGGATCAGAATCCTCTGTCTCACAACTAAACATAGGCCCAAAGCTAGCCCCTTTGCACTTATCTCACAGTTTTGGTCTACACAAGAGAGGATTTATCTACTTTGTGTCAACATCCCAGCTAACTTTCAGATGAATTTGATAGATGTTGACTAGGGAACACCCCCCTTGGTTCTACAGAGCCTAAAGAAGAAGAGGAGATATCTATAGAGTCTATCTTCTATACTGTTGGCCCCTAGCCCGAGAATCCTGTTGATCACTGATGGCTACTTTGTAGGGATAACTGGGAACAAGCATCCAGTCTGGGAAAATAACCAATAGATTTTGGCGACTCCACTGGGGAATCTCTTTTGTAAGAACCCTGATTTAAAAGAAAAATAATTCCTAATTATAGGTGGCAACTCCGAACAATCTCCCAACTGGTAAAGTAAAAATTTGTATGCAGAGGAGAAGATCCCTGTGTAATCCTCTGTCTAAAGAATTACCCAGAAAAATGGTGTACAAGAGAAAAGGGACTATTCAAGCCAGTCAAGAGGGTTCTCCCAGAAGTAATGATAATATTCAAGACAATCCTGGATCTTCAGAGCAGACAATGCCTTATTTTTCAAACACAGAGGCTGAAATCCAGAATGTATATGAGGGACAACAAGGTGTCAATTTGAGAGTGAGGTCAGAGGTGTTTCAGGAATGTCCTTTCTTAGATCCCTCTGGCAGATTTGAAGAGACTGAGTCCCCAAGAGATGATGATGAGGACCAATATGGAAAAGGACCATCCTCTTCTATGCCCAGAGATGAGGAATTAGCTGAAGAAATCAAAAGTCTGAGGGCAGAATTAGAATATTTGCAAGCAGTAAAAATCAGAGATGACATGAGACAGAAAGTGCAAGCTCTGAGAATTGCTCAGAATGATTCAGTTCCCACCCTTGACAATACAAATGTGTTAAGAAACCAGCATAGACATGAAGTTCAGGATCAACATAATGATCAAAGACAGAATGCAAATAATGCTAGAATACCATTAAACAATGTAAGAAATCATAATGCAAATAGAAATGTAAATGTTAATTAGTTTGATAGACAACCTATGCAACTGGATAGATTCAGACAGCTAGTTTTTTATGGCATTCCTGGGTACCCCAATCCTATTGACAAACATGTGAGGCTGCAAGTGCCAAGGTTTTCAGGAAACAATACTGTGTCAGGGGAAGACCACTTATAAGCTTTTCAGAATATCATGGATAATTTTGAGGTTGAGCATGAGGATGTTTTTATGAAATTATTTATGCAATCCTTAGTTGATGAGGCTAGAGAATGGTACAAGGGTCTGCTTGACAGGAGTATTTCATCATGGGAGGACTTCAGAAGAATTTTCAAAGAACAATATGGTGACAAAACTGATCCAAGTTTTTTCATAAATGAGTTCACTGGTATTACCAAAGGATCAAATGAATAGGTTGCTGATTTCAATACTAGATTCACTAAGGTACTGAACAAATTGCCACATCACCTGAGGCCTAATGAACCTATGTGCATAGTGTTGTACATAAATGCTTTTGATGCCAAAACAGCCTATGGGTTAAGGGATAAGGGTCCTCACAGCCTCAGGGATGCATTCAAAATTGCAATAAATATTGAAAATAATAGAAAAGCATCTGGTAAGACAAACAGAAGAGATGATGTAAAAATTCTGCAAAATCCAAATGCTAAATCTCAAAATACTCAAGGCATTGCATCTACTTCTAAGGATAAATTAGATAAATTGACAACTATTGTCAAGGACCTCAGTTATAGAATGGCTAAAAATGAAAAGGGGATGGGTCCTGACAGGCAAGTATACCAAAGGCAAGAAAGAAGACCATCATTACATGATATGCCATATAATACCAATTGGCATAATGGTCAACCCATTTTACCAAACAACAACCCAAATCCAAGGGCACAAAATGTTAAGGAAACACCTGACCCTTTGAAGAAGGCTGTCAATATGGTTGATGATACCCCATGGTGCATAATATGTCAAATGCCTCACTCACAGTCACAATGTATGATTGCTCAGTCTCTATATAATAATGTTGTTGCATGTGATGAGTGCAATGAGCCACATTACATGGAAGATGACAACATCAATATGCTGTCTACAAACAGGGAGTATCCTTCTCATGATGTTGATGCAAGCACAAATAATGAGATTCAGGTCTGCCAGCACTTTCCCTGTGATGAAGATGATGAGGATAATTATGCTTATGCTCAGGACTCACACAATTTTTTTAATTACTTGAGGAGGCCTTCTGATGAAGAGATTAGAGCCCTCACAGTTGCAGCAGTGGCTCAGGTCAAAAGCAATTATAATCTCAGGGGTCAAACTCAGGTAAGTAACTCACACCAACCAGAGAGTACTTTTGTGAACCAACCAGTGCATAGTCATAAAGGGACTGAAAGACAAAAGAAGCAATGGAGCAATAATAAGCAAAATTTTAAGCAAAAAACAGGTCATGATTCTCAAGGGTCAGAAAATAGAATCCCCCAGGTTGAGGATCAAAACAAAAATTTTCAAATCAAAGACGACAGTCAGGGAGCCATGAAAATTAAAGCTGGATCATACCAAGATAAAAATAAAACTGTAGATCAGGCTACAACTGTTATGCAAAATTATGCCCCATTTGACATAACTCAAGTCTTGTCCCAAATAAAAGTCTCTGTTCCATTGATGGAGTTGATGAAAGCTGAGGAGTTCAGAAATAAAACATTGTCCCTGATTTCAGGAGTACCTGGTCAAGCCAAACAAAATGATGAGACTCAGGGTAATAAGCAAGCCTTGTGTATTGATGAAGATGAGGTTCCTGAAGTATATTTGGGGATAACCATGACAAAATGCCCTTCACAAGTCAAGCCATTTTATGTCTCCCTTATTATTAATGGAAAAACAATCAGGAATTGTATGCTTGATTCTGGAGCATCAACAAATATCATGCCTTTGGCCATTATGCAGCAAGTTGGGTTAAAGATAGATAAGGCATGTCGGAAGTGTTATGCCATGGAAACTAGGGAGATACCAGTCATTGGAATCATGAAAGATGTGGATTTTAGATTGGCAGCATATCTAGAAAAAACCTACAAAATGAATATAATAGTTGTTGATATCAAGCCATAGTATGGCTTGTTGTTGTCAAGAAGATGGGTAGCATTAATTGGTGGGAGTATGCAATTGGACCTCTCATATGCTATGATCCCTATGAATGGCAAGGATGTCAAACTGATCAGAGAAGAAAGGTCACTAGATACAGTTGAGGATCAAGAGTCAGAAGAGCATATATGTTTTGTGGACACTAACTGTGAAAATTTTAGAGTTGTCTCGGGTGATCAAGGGGGTAAAGAGAGAGATACTTGCATTAAAGAGCTTGATCAACAGGGTTTGTGGACCATGTACTTTGATGGAGCCTGTGCAAAAGAAGGCTCTGGTGCTGGAGTTGTATTTTTGTCTCTAGTAGGTAAACTCCTGAAATTCTCTTTCTTGTTGAAGTTTGCTTGTACAAATAATATTGCAGAGTATGAAGCTTTGTTGCTAGGATTGAATGTTGCTCTGAAACATGGAATTAAGATGATAAAAGTATTTGGAGATTCAGAGTTAATTGTTTCTTAGGTCAGAGATAAGTATGCATAAAAAAATAAGAGGTTAAAACAGTATAAGCATGCTATTTGGGATACAATTGAATTGTTTGATGCTTTTTCCATAAACTAGATTGAGAGATCAAAAAATGTTAGGGTAGATTTTCTAGCTAATGTAGCCGTAAGGCCAAGTGATATCACTCTATCAGATGTCACAGATGTTGAAGTCAAGCGTAGACCTGCAGTACCAGATAATGTATGCAACTGGTAGGTGTTTGATGATGATAAATATTTGCTGAGATTTCTACATTGCATTGATGAATATGAAAACCAAGAAATGGATTTTCAGAACTTTGTAGAAGTTGTGGATGGAAAAGAAACTCTCTTAGGGAAAGAAGTAATTCAGCTCAAGACAAATAAGATTCCCAGAGGACTTGTTGCCTTAGAGAGAGCTTTTGACAATAGGGACCAATTTGTTACAAAGGCATCTCCAACAAACAAGAATGATTTAGAGGAGATAAACTTGGGGACACATCAGGCCCCCAAAAGGCTATTCATTGGCAAATAGCTCAAGCCACACATCAGAACTATACTAATTGCATTACTGAGAAAGTATAACCATGTCTTTGCCTAGTCATATGAGGACCTGAAAGCTTATAGAGAGGATTTATTCCAGCATGAAATCCCTCTGAAGCCTGGGGCAAAGCCATTCAGATAAAAATAGAGGCCAATTAACCCAACTTTAGCTCCTAAAATGCAAGAACTTATGAAGCTTAGGGAGGCTGGAATAATCATGCCTATCAGACATTCAACTTGGGTGTCTAACCTTGTCCCAGTCAGAAAGAAAAATGGTGACATCAAGCTTTGTGTGGATTTTAGAAATCTAAATGTATCTTCTCTAAAAGATAACTATCCATTGCCCAACATGGAAGCTATGCTGCAAAAGGTAATTGGCTGTGAACTTTTATCCATGATGGATGGATTTTCAAGGTATAATCAGGTGAAGGTGAAAGAATCTGAACAATACAAGACTGCCTTCACCACTCCATGGGGAACCTATGTTTATGTGAGAATGCCATTTGGGCTGACAAATGCAGGTGCTACATTTCAGAGGGCTATGGATGTTGCTTTCGCAGGATTAATTGACTCAATCTTGGCTGTGTATCAAGATGATTTGATAGCTTATTCAGAAAAGGAGGAGCAACACTATATGCACTTAGATCAGATCTTCATTAGAGCACTAGAATATGGCATCTCACTCAACCCGAAGAAATGTGCTTTTGGGGTAGTGGAAGGAAAATTACTTGGTCACATTGTTTCCAAGGATGGAGTCAGGATTGATCCTGAAAGGGTGACTGTAATTGACAAAATTTAGATCCCTAGAACAGTGAAAGGTATTCAGTCCTTCTTTGAAAAATTATTTTTATTAGGAGATTTGTTCCTAATTTTGCAGAGACCACAAAAGATATCTCCAAAATGTTGAAGAAAGGTGCAACTGTCAAATGGGAAGATGAAGCAACTAAATCATTTCAGAACATCAAAGAGGCCATAAAGATGGCTCTTGTGCTGAAATCTCTTGATTCTTCTAAGCCATTTCAGTTATTTTCATTTGCTTCTTTCCATACTATTGCTACATGTTTATTGTAGAAAAATACAGAAGGTTTTGAACAACCTATAGCTTTCTTTAGCAAGTCATTGCAGGCTGCTAAATTGAAGTATGATATCATGGAGAAGCAAGCATATGCATTGGCTAGAGTAGTCAAGAGCTTCAGGCCATATTTAGTGGGCTCTCAGATAGTTGCATCTATGCCCCATGCAGTAGTTAAAGATATTTTTACTCAGCAGGAGGTAGCTAGAAGAAGATGCAGATGGATAAATAAATTACAAGAGTTCAACATTGAAATACAGATCACAAACTTGGTAAAAGGACATGGTTTGGCAAAATTGATGACACAGTCAAATCTAGAGGCATGCGAAGTGAATGTAGTGTATAATGAAGTTGTAAATATGTCAGAATCTGAATGGTATAAGGACATAGTACATTATTTGCAGAATTTGAACTGTCCTTCCCATCTCAATGATAATCAGAAGAGGACCTTGAAGCTACATGCTATTAAATACATCATTGTTCAAGGAGAGCTATATTGGAAAAACCCTGATGGTGTATTACTCAGGTGTGTGGATGAAAATCAGGCTACTGGTATTCTATGTGACATGCACAATGGAGTGTGTGGTGGACATTAAACTGCCCAGACAACAGCCCACAAAGTTCTTAGAGCAGGCTACTGGTGGCCAACTCTCTTCTCAAATGTACAAAGAATGGTAAGAAAATGTGATCCTTGCCAAAGGTTCTCAGGAAAGATAAAATATGAAGGTGCATTGCCTCTTAGGACTATAACTGTAGAAGCTCCATTTCAGCAATGGGGAATTGATTTTATAGGGGAAATCTCAAAAAAATCAAGTGGGGGACACAGTTGGATTTTGGTTGCTACTGATTACTTCACTAAATGGATTGAGGCCATTCCAACTAAAAAGGCTACAAGCAAAGTGGTGATGGATTTCATTCTAGAAAATATTGTTATCAGATTTGGAGTACCAGCCAAAGTAGTCATAGATAATGCAATGTGCTTCAAAACTGGTGAATTCATTGATTTTTGCAACAATTATGGAATAAATTTGTTACATGCATCACCATACCATCCACATGGAAATGGTCAAGCAGAGTCAAGCAACAAAAGCCTCATGAAAATTGTCAAAAGGATGGTAGGCAAAAACAAGAGGGCTTGGGATTCAAAGCTGAAAATGGCATTATGGGCTGATAGGGTAACAGTGAAGAAAGCAACTGGAAGGTCACCTTTTGAACTAGTGTATGGTGTGGTAGTTAAATTGTCTGTGAACAACCTCATACCAGTTTATGAATTCATACAAGAAAATGAGGAAGAGATTGAGGACTCAATGACTGAAAGAATAAATCACCTGGTTGCACTAGATGAAATGAGAAGGGAGGCACAGAAAACAAACATCAAGAAACAGCAAAAGGTAAAATATTTGTTTGATAAAATGGCTACAGAAAGAAAGTTTCAGATAGGTGATTTGGTCCTTGTATGGAATGCAAGGAACCAAGATAAGGGAAAACATGGTAAATTTGAGCCCTTATGGATGGGCCCGTATCAAATCAGCAACACTCATGGAGAAGATTCCTATTTTCTCCAGGCCCTAAATGGTGAACTACTGGAACTACCTATGCACGGTCAGTTCCTAAAACCTTACTTCTCATAAATGCTTATCTTGTGTGCACATTGTACATTAGGTGTAGATATTTTGTACATGCCTTGTATAGTCTGTCGCATTTTGAGTTTGGTGTTTTATTCAGTCTGCCCTGGAGTTGCTTGGTTCTCGCTGCAGTCTTGTGTCTGCACGTCCCCAGTTGGAGCCACTGGTGGTGCTCACCTAGGGTTAGGATTCTGAATTTGAGTTTGCAGGTTTCTATTTTTATTCCTTCAAACCCTTAGTGCCTTATGTTTAATTGCTCCTCGGCCCACATGCATTGTTTTACCACCTTTTCCCATCACATATGAGAAAAATGCTAAGTTTTTGTACATGCAAGTGCAAATGTATGTTATCGGGCTTACGAAATCTCAATCAGCCTTTGAAAAGTGGTGAAAAAATGAGTTATGTGCATTTCTAAATGCATATCGAGTTTGCATATACAAGGGGGAATCTATCGTAGATTCTTGGGAATATTCTGTAGTTGTATGCATTTTTTAATGCATATCGGGCTCAAATGCATATTTGTGTTGTATGTTTAGATATACAATGGTTACATACAAGTGAGAATGTATGTCGCATATTCCGGAAGATTCCTTGTTTGCTTGTTTATCGGGTTTGTATGTTCAGACATACAAGTAAAACTATGCAAAGGTGTCAACATACATTTACTACAGTGCGGCCGATATGCAAGAGGTGGGACCCGCAAGTATACAAAGGAGTTTGTATGTGTTCAACATACAAAGCGAAATATGCAAGGGGCAGATTCCAAATATTATCAGATTGGACCTGGCGCGCATACATACAATGGCTGAGTTGAAAGGTCAAAGGTATTTCCTTTGTATGTTTGTGTTGTATGTATATCCAATATACAAGTGCACATACAAGTGAAAGATACAAGTGAAATGTGTAAGGCGGTCAAAGTCAACAAAGCATTCAAAAACATGAGGGGGCCCGCAACTTGTATGTCCCGGGTTGTATGTGCTATATACAAAGGGTATATAAAAGGAAATGAACATACAATCCGGATGCGAAGAGGGATATGTTTTGGTGGATTTCAGGTTGAAGTCTGCAGGTTGCATGTTGTATGTTGTATGTGTGATGTACAACAAAAAGATACAATGAGGTAAGTACAATGTGGATTCCAAGGAATCTTCCAATCTAGCAGATAAAGTGTTGGGTCTGTAGCTTGCATGTATATGGCATTGTATATGCTGATATACAAACAAAAAGAGATACAAGGCCCAGATTTGAAAGTTTTTCAAATCCGATGGATAAAATGGCAAGGGTCCGTTGTATGTATATTGCATTTGTATGATGCGATATGCAGGAGAATATACAAGTAAAGAGATGCAAGCCAGATCTCAAAGCAATTTCAATTTGTTCTATAAAATTTGAGATCTGACTTGTATATAAGGTGATTGTATAT
The DNA here is from genome assembly GCA_027924645.1 of Cunninghamia lanceolata. NCBI lineage: Eukaryota > Viridiplantae > Streptophyta > Pinopsida > Cupressales > Cupressaceae > Cunninghamia > Cunninghamia lanceolata. The sequence continues at coordinate 1,032,902 of BSBN01001034.1, forward strand.
GCTTCTGCATATACAAGGGAAAAAAGGGCAAAATGGATGGCAGAAAAGTATGCGATAGATGCATAGGGTGCTGATGTGGCACAATATCATTGGTGGGTAACTTTTCAGCATGTTTTGATGCCTTTGATTTTGGCGGTAGGGTGATAAAATCAATGGCTGTGTTTTAAACTGTCAACAAAGGGCTTTTCTGTGCATCTGCAGTCATGTTTTAGGCGAGAAAATTCCATGGACGTGCTGCTGCAATTTCCAAGAGGAGTTGCAGGTAGGTGAGCCATTATTGGTTATTTGCAGAGGCATGGGCCAATGGTTGAACGGCCAGCTACTGGATTTAAGAAGTAAATCTTAGTGCGGCAGCTCAGATCCTGAACCCACCTGCTTTTTCCTTTGTTTTCCCTGGCTGCATTTATTAATTTGGGCACCATTCTGTGATGCACTGTATTTGGCAGGAATTTTGAAAGTGCCTTGTAATTATGGCTGGGTACACTGTCTTGCTATAAAGGGAAAGCGGTGTTACTCATTCAAGGTTGTTGAAAAATAGACAAATCTTGGTGATGTGATAAGATACAACTTCATTGGTGGCATTATTCTAGATGTCTTGTGAGTTTATGAGTCTTATGTTGTATGTCTCATGGATAAATTTACTGGTTTCATGTTGATTTAAATGAGTAATGTTGTATTGCATGTGTTCTGTTATCTGTCTCCAAATTGAGTGTGTTCTTCTTCTGACTCTAAGCATCTAAGGGGTGTTTGTGATTCTAGAATATAGGTTTACTGTGTTGAATGCTTGATTTCTTACTTCTGCTCAAGCAGTAGATGTAATGTTTTAAGTCAAGTATTGGGAGGAATACATTGCAGTAAGGATATCTATAAGCAGAGATAACTGAATACTAAATTTTGGGAAGTATCTGTAAGGTAGATATTACAAAATCCCCTTGAAACCCAGTCATTGATCTAGGTTTATGTGTACATTCACATGTGTATGTCTACTGACTCCGAGCCGTAAATAGGCACCAATCTAGTCTTGTATTGAGGTCACACCCAAGGTCCTAGTTTTGCATCCAAACACAAAAATCCAACTCTAAACTTCAAATCCAAACCCTTAGGACATTAGAAGTAGTTTAGGATGAGAATCCTCTATCTCACAACTGAACATAGGCCCAAAGCTAGCCCCTTTGCACTTATCTCATAGTTTTGGTCTACACAAGAGAGGATTTATCTGCTTTGTGTCAACATCCCAGCTAACTTGCAGATGAATTTGATAGATGTTGAATAGGGAACACCCCCCTTGGTTTTGCAGAGCCTAAAGAAGAAGAGGAGATATCTATAGAGTCTATCTCCTATACTGTTGGCCCCTAGCATGGGAATCCTGTTGATCACTGATGGCTACTTTGTAGGGATAACTAGGAACAAGCATCCAGTCTGGAAAAATAACCAACACATCGTGCATAAGGTAATATGGGACTAGATAGACCTTCGTTGAGAACAACATCAAGTTTCATTCATTTGTGAAGCATTACCAAGAGTTGTAGGTGACCTACTTGTTTCATACACATTTCATATGGCCTAGAGTTATGTGCCACCTCATAAGCTGACATGGGTAATTTGGGAGACTTGAGAATGATAGATAAGCATGACTTGAGATTCTTTCAAGGAAGAGAGAAAAAGGGGATGATGCGAAAAGGTGAATAGTCCAGAAGAGGTGGAAGTGTTTTGAACTTGGAAGACAGCAGAGTAGAAGTAGAAGACAGAGTAGAGAGTAGAAGCAGAGGCAGAGCAGAGAATAGAGAAAGGAGAAGAGAGAAGTAGAGAACATGGGAGAATGATGTTTCAATAATGCTTTTTAATCCTAGGTTGTGGCCTAGCATATGAATAGCCCTAGAGGCATATGTAGTGAGATTTGGAGTTCTAATATAATGAGAAGTGATTTTTTGAGGCTGGGTTTTTCCCTTTTAGGATATTCCTAGGGTAAATCTTGTGTCATGTGTTTATGAGTATCTCTTATCATTATATTGTTATCTGTATGTTGCTTTTACATCTTTGTTATGATCATGATTTTGGTTTTTTAATATTGTAAGGTTGGACAGTCCTTCATTGGACCCTCCTACCTTGACTGTATCAAGTGGTATTAGAGCTGGTTGCAAATCTGTTGGGAAGATAGAAAGTGTTGGGAGAAAGTGTGAACCCTAAAGTGTAATAAGAATCACTACAAAAGAAAGATCAAGGAAAGAAATATCTAAGTTGTTTATATGATTTGTTTCAATGGGGAAGATTGGAAAAAGGGTGAAGAAAGCAAATGAAAACCTAATATGCAAGAAGGATATTCTAGAAGAAGAATTGTGTGAAATCAAAAGGTATAACTCAGAGTTGGTAGAGAAGATAAGGGAACTAGGAGAAGACAAATATTATACTCTTGAAGAAGAATTAGAAAATGTAAAAAGGAGAAATGGAGAATTAGAAGAAGAGTTAAAGTTGTTTGAGAATGTCAGGATGCAATTTGTTTGGTCAGATTGTAGAGGAACATAGATCTGGAGGAAAGTTTGGAGAAGTTGATAAGGGAAAATGGTTTACAAAGGAGTGAAATATCTAGATTGAAAGAACATGTTAATCAATTAGAGGAGTCACTTGTAGCATGTAGGGAAGAGAATGAAAGTCTAAGATCTAAGCCTAAACTTTGTGATGTTTCTTGTGATACTAATGATTTGTGTGATACTGCAGAAGCTCCCTTAGAAGGTGAGGTTGAAGATAACAATGTAACTAAATCTGCAATTGTTGGTGATGGTATTGACAAAGAAAGTTCTCTAAACAATGTTGGTTACAAAATCATGAAAATAATGGGATATGAAGGAAAAGGACTGGGAAAATATCAGCAAGGAATTACAGAGCCTATTGAGTTGGTAATAAGATCAAGAAATGAAGGCCTTGGATATATTAGAGGTGAAGAGAATAAGGATGTTGTCACAAGTTCAAACAAATCAAATCAAGGAAGGAAAGGTATGCATTGTTCTTATTGTAACAGACATGGACATAAAATGAATTATGTTGGGATATGTACCCTTGTAAGTTATGTGGATTAAGGAATCACTCTAAAAAGATGTGTTGGGATAAAATGCGGAGGAGGAAGTCTATGACAGGTTGTATACAGAAGGATTATGGATGGATTGATGGACTAGAATGGAAATATATTAATTGTATGTTCAAAAGGTTGTATAGGCTGAAGTATTCATGTGTTGGAGGAAAAGAAGGATATGGATCAAGATGCGGAGAGGGAAGACCACATGCAGAGAAAAATAAGGATAGTATTTCATACCACAAATGGAGAAATGACGGGAGTTTCTACCACAACAACAAAGGAACCCATAATTCTTACCGTAATGAAGGATATCGGAGGGATGAAAGAGGATTTGATAGGAGATCATTCAGAGGAACCTGTTTTCAAGTATGGAGGTGAAAAGCATCGAGCATTAAATGTAACCAAGGGACTAATGATGGGGAAGCAATAAGTAATGCAGAGATAACTTATGTGGAAGAAGAAGAACCTATTGAATCATCAAGTTCAGTAGAGAAAATAGAAGAGGGTGAGACATTGATCTTAAGGAGAGTTTATTTGTAGACTAAACAATTGAGGAACCAGTGCAAGAGACTTTTTGTGTAAACATGTACAGAGCATAACAAGTTGAAATGTGGTAGGAAAAGGACATGTGCGGAGCATAACAGAAAAGGGAAGTTCATATTGTGGAGAAAGAAGGGATGACAAGGATTTCTACTAGAAGAGAAAGGGAAGCAATAAATTACACCAGAGTAAATGAAATATGGATAAAGTAAAAAAGTAAATATAGGGAAAGTGCATGCGGAGAAAGAACTAGAAGATTTTGATGTGTACGGAAGGAATTGCAGCTAGAACCAGAGGTCAGAAGGTACCACAGAAAGAATTTGAGGATGTATTGACTAAATAGAGGAAGTAAAATGATTGTTCTGGAGTGTTAGGGGATGCTGAGGCTATTAGACTCTTACTTGATTGAAGTTGGTATTTGAGAGGAATATATTGATCTTGAGGCAGCCTACAAGTATTTGACAACCGAGCACCGAACTGTGAGCTAGTTGTAACATTAGAGCCAGACTGTCAAACCTAGATTGCCGCAAAATGAAGAATTTGAGGCAGCGTGCGTAGGAGACTTGCTCAAACCACTGACCATTGTGATAGTGCAATGATTTGCAAGTAGAGCACCAAATTTAGATCACCAAAAGTGAGAAGGAACTTGAGGTAGTTCGCAAAGGACTTGTATAGAACGCTGACCATGAGGCAGTGCAGTGATTTGTGAATAGATCACCGAACTTGAGGTAGTTTGCATGGATGACTTGAATAGACCGCTGACCTTCAGGTAGTTGCAAGTACCCATGAGATAGACTACTGAACATATCCTAAGAGACAACATTGATTCTGACTGAATACAGGTGAAAGTGAAGAGGATCACTTTTCAATTAACTGCGAGAGTCTGATGCAAGTGCATCCGAAAGTCATTCAGTGAATTGGGACAGTTGAAGTTGAGTTACAGGGTGCTAGAAAGTGACAATGGGGACTACCGCATTTTTACCGCATCTTCATTTCAGAGCTCATGGAGCAGTATTTAGTTTCTATGACATGGCATCTACATCATACTCAAATTTCATGAGATTTGGATTCGTCTGTAGAGAGATATCGCTATTAGAAGATCATCAACTTTCACAGAACAAAGTAGTAAGCATTCAGTTGAAGCATACAAGGTTTGTAGAGAACTTCCGTGACTTGTGGAGACAAATGGAACATCCCACAAGGTAATATGGGACCAGATAGACCTTCGTTGAGAACTGCATCAAGTTTCATTCATTTGCAAACCATTACCAAGAGTTGTATGCCGACCTACTTGTTTCCTACACGTTTCATATGGCCTAGAGTTATGTGCCACCTCATAAGCCGACATGCATAATTTGGGAGACTTGAGAATGATATATACAAGCATGACTTGAGATTGTTTCAAGGGAGAGAAAAAAAGGGGATGATGTGAAAATATGAATAGTCCAGAAGAAGTGGAAGCGTTTTGAACCTGGAAGACAGCAGAGTAGAAGCAAAAGATAGAGTAGAGAGTAGATGAAGAGGCAGAGCAAATAATAGAGAAAGGAGAAGATATAAGAAGAGAACATGGGAGAATGATGTTTCAATAAACTTTTGTAATCCCGGGTTGTGACCTAGCATATGAATAGCCCTAGAAGCATATGTAGTGAGATTTGGAGTTCTAATATAATGAGAAGTGATCTTTTGAGGCTAGGTTTTTCCCTTTTAGGGTTTTTCTAGGGTAAATCATGTGTCATGTGTTTATGAGTATCTCTTATCATTCTATTGTTATCTATATGATGCTTTTACATCTTTGTTATGATCATGATGTTAGTTGTTTAAGGTTGCAAGGTCGGACAGTCTTTCATTAGACCCTCCTACCTTGACTACATCAAGATAGTTCATTGCATAAGTACAATGCTAGACCGGTAGCCAAGGGGTAGTCCCAAAGAGAGGGAGTTGATTTCAGTGATATTTTCTCTCTTGTTTATTAGTTATCTTCTATTAGATTTCTATTATCTATTATTGTTGCATTTGATTGGGAAATAGAGAAAATGGATGTTAAAACTATTTTTTTACATGGGGGTCTTAAGGAGGAGATTTATATGCAACAACCTACGAGTTTTGAGGTAAAAGGAAAGGAACACTGGGTATGCAGGTTAAAACAATCTCTTTATGGTCTAAAATAGTCCCCAAAAATGTGTTACCAAAAATTTGATTCATTTGTTTTGAAACTGGGCTTTGTTAGAAGTGAGGAAGATCATTGTGTTTAAATTCGATGTATTGATGATGCTATTCTAATTATTGCCTTGTATATGGATGATATGTTATTTTTCAACAATACTAAGGGTATGATTAGTGAGTTGAAAGCTTAACTTTTAGGTGCATTCAATATGAATGATCTTGGAGCTATCAGGTATATTCCAAGAATGGAGATCAAAAGGGATAGAGGTAATAGAAAGCTTTAGTTATCACAAAGTGAGTATGTGGATACTATTTTGCAAAGATTTAGCATGCAGGATTGCAACCCAGTTAGAATTCTTTTACTTGTTGATACTAAGCTATCATTAGATATGTGTCCTAAGAATGATGATGATTTAGAGAATATGTCTAATGTGCCATATGCTAGTGTTGTAGGAAGTTTGATGTATGCAATGGTGTGCAAGACCAGATATTACACAAGCAGTAGGAGTTTTGTGAAGGTTTATGTCTAACCCTGGTAGACAACATTGGAATTATGCAAAGATGGTGTTTAGATATTTACAAGGTACCTTTGATTATTATTTGGTTTATTCTGGTACTAATAGTGTTGATAAGACCTTGGAAATACAAGGATTTGTTGATGTAAATTGGGTAGATGACTTTGATAGTTGAAGGTCCATTAGTGGCTGTGTGTTTACATTGTTTGGAGGAGCTATGAGTTGGATGAGTAAAAGATAGCCCATGGTTTCTTTGTCCACCACCAAAGCAAAGTATATGGTTTCTACACATGTCCCTAAGGAGGTAGTTTGGTTATGGATATTGTGTATAGGTATTGGTTTTGATTATAGGATCATTCAAATTAGCTGTGATAGCCAGAGTGCTATTTGTTTGGCCAGGAATCCTATGTATCATGCTCAGACAAAACATGTTGATGTTCAGTATCACTTTGTTCGAGAAAAGATTGCAAATGGATAGATTGAGATAAAGAAAGTTGTAGATTCTCTTACTAAACTTGTGAGCACTAAAAAATTAATGTGGTGCAGGGAGGCCATAGGCCTTGGGCCTAGTGCTTAGGTATTTCATATGTTTCCTATGGGTAGATTTATAATGTATAATGTCAAGTGGTAGAATGTTGGGATTAAGGTGCAATTAACCTTGTAAATTTCTAAATTATTTATTCCTATTATTGTTTGTAATTTACCCATAAGGGATGAAGCGGTTTCACCGACAGTGGTAAAAATTTATTTACTAGACCCAATAATTACAAAGTTACCAGTAGGTACTTACTTAGTTACATTTACTATTGGAATCATGGTAAAAGGTATTTGGGAGAATCTAGGTGCTGTTGGAATTAGATCAGACAACTGAGAGGGGGGATGAATCAGTTGTCACACAAAATAAACTTTTTCTGCTTTTAACCTTCTTTATTAACTTACTATCAGATTAATGATGTAAACAATAAAGCATAGATCAACAACATATGAGCAAAAACATAATCAACACACTTGACACCAAGATTTTGACGTGGAAACCTGGTTAAGGGAAAAACCACGGTGGGGTTAACCCACAAAGATTTGTACCCTATTAAAAGTACTTTAGAAAAATAGAAGGCACATGCCTTTGGGCACATTGCCCAGAGCTCATTGCTCAAAAGAGAGGCTCACTGCCTATAGAATTTATTTAGAATAGAAAGAATTAACTGAGAAATGGCATCTACTTCATGCCTGGTTTAGTTTCAATGAATGCTCACAAAACTTATGCTTTGCCCCAAATTCTTCCTCACTAACTTTTCACTCTATACTACTCTCGCTCCTTTTTCTTCTCTGCCCTGCTTCTAATCCTTTATTTAGATTTAACCTTTTTTCTTAAGGATGATTTTTAAAAACTATTCAACAAGTATTTATACACTTCATTAACCTTGGAATAATCAACAAGGTTGGCTAAACTTAACGCGGATCTTTACACTATCGTTCAAACATAGCTTCATAAAATGATCTTTAGATCATTTGCAACATGCTAGGAACATCCGGTCGGCCAAGATTGGGAAGAACATCAAATTCAAAAAGAAAATCTTCAATAACAAGCTCAAACTCCAATGCAGACCTCCAACATAGTAGCCACACAATTCAAAGACCTCCACAAGCACATTAAATTCACAAATAACATCCACTCTAAACCAAATTACCAGAATCATTTGTATCTTCCTCCGAAACCTCAAGAACACTATATGCCATGACTGTCAAACTAGAAAGATGACTTGTGGACCTCCAAACCACGAACCACTGGAGTTGATGATACACACTGACTTCCCAAACATGCCTTCAGATCCGCAGACCATAATATTTCACTGTGGAGCAATCCAAACCAACTTATTGTCACTCTGTCTCTTCTGAATACTAAAAAATCTAGTTCTACTCAGATAGCCATAACTTCTTCAAATCTTCATACGGACTTCTCAATTCTTAATTGGAACAATCTCTGACAATCCTCTACATAGCCATATGGTCTGTGAACATTGAGTCTTCATTAATTTTCTCAATATCCTCAACATTCCAGTCTCCTAAATAGGCAAAAAAATAATGCACAGTTGACACCAATGACAACAAGAATATGTTGACATCAATGACAACACTGCTTACGCACATATTTGCAACAATCTCCCCCTTTGTCATTGATGGCAACATATGATGTGAAAAACTGATTCAACCATCATGACAAGAACTTCTCCCCCTGACTTCTACAACCACTTCCTTCATTGCTCCCCTTTTCATCAGCAATTAGTTTTTCACATGTCTTCTCTCCCCCTTTGACGTCAATGGCAAAGGGCACATATTTGCAATCTTTACTCCCCCTTTTTATTTTAGACTGATTTCCAACATTTGCATACTGACTACTCCTTAGAGTAGTATTTTCTCAACATCAATCCAGATCTCAAAATATGACTGAGAATTCCACTGGACTGATGCACCTTAGTGCATCTTAGTTCTGATCCGGAGGGGTAATAACCCCTAAATTCTCTTTGAGATACTCAAAGGTATCCTTAGGAAGAGGCTTAGTGAAGATAATTGCAATCTGATCTTTGGAAGACACAAACTCCAACTTGACTTCGTTCTCATTTACCTTCTCTCTCAAGAAATGAAACTTGATAGATATATGCTTTGTCTTTGAATGCAACACCGGATTCTTTGAGATGATTATTGCACTAGAATTATCACAAAAGATTGTGATTGGCTTCTCAAGCATAATTCTGATGTCCTTCAACATTTGCTTCATCCACAGAACTTGAGTACAATTATTTTCTACTGCTATATATTCTGCTTCTGCAATAGACATTGATATTGCCTCTTGCTTTTGGCTCATCCAAGAGACCAATCTTCTTCCCAAGAAAAATGCACCACCACTAGTACTTTTTCTATCATCCACATCTCCTACCCAACCAGCATCTGTATAAGCATGAAGAGTGAAATCATTGTCCTTTGGATACCACAATCCATAATCAATTGTCCCCTGGAGATATCTAAAAATTCTTTTGACTACCACAACATGGGATTCTTTTGGATTAGCTTGAAATCTAGCAACAAGTCCAACAACATTCATGATGTCAGGTCTGGTCTAAGTTAGATAGGGCAATCCTCCAATCATTGATCTATACCTTTTCTAATTTGCCTTGGGGGAGTCATCATCTTTACTTAACTTGCATCCGGTTACCATAGGTGTACCTACTGGATTTGAATCTTCCATTCCAAACTTCTTCAACAATTCTTTCACATACTTGGACTGAGATATAAAGATACCTTTATCTGACTAAACAATTTGCAGACCTAGGAAGAAATTTATCTCTCCAAACATTGACATCTCAAATTCACTTTTCATCTGATCAGCAAATGCTTTGCACATACATTCATTTCCACCAAAAATGATATCATCAACAAAGACCTCAACAATCAAGATGTCCTCATGATTAATCTTGAAGGAAATATTACTATCAACAGTACCTTTGCTAAAACCTATCTTAAGCAAATGTTTATCCAATCTTGCATACCAGGCTCTTGGAGCTTGCTTGAGTCCATACAAGGATTTTCTCAGTCTACAAACCATATCTCCCTGATCAGACAATTGAATCCTTCCAGTTGCTTAATGTATACTTCTTCCTTCAAATCTCCATTTAGGAATGCTGATTTGACATCCATCTGATGCACTTTAAAAACTTTGAAAGCAGTAAATGCAAGAAATAATCTAACTGCCTCTATTCTTCCCACCAGAGCAAAAGTTTCTTCAAAATCAATTCCTTCCACCTGAGAATAGCCTTTGCATACCAACCTTGCTTTGTTTCTTACAACTTCACCATCTTCATTTAGTTTATCTCGGAAGACCCATTTGGTTCCAATCACATTTTTTTCCTCAAGTCTAAGAGCAAGATCCCAAGTGTGGTTCTTTTCAATTTGCATCAATTCTTCTTCCATTGCTTTTACCCAATTTTCATCATTGCAGGCTTCACTTACTGATTTAGGTTCAATCTTTAAAATCAAACAAATCCCTTCTTGAATGGTCCGGTTCTTTCTTTCCACAACTCCATTTTGTTGGGGAGTCCTAGGAGTAGATAACTATCTTTTTATGCCATGCTTTTCATAGAAAGCATCAAACTCACTGGAAGTAAATTCTCCACCTTTGTCAGATCTCAGACATTTCAATTTTTCACCAATCTCATTTTCCACCATCACTTTGAACACCTAAATTTGTCAAGAGCTTATGATTTTTCTTTTAGGAAAGTTACCCACATCATCCTGGAGTAATCATCAATTAGCAATATGAAATATCTATCTCCTTGCACACTCCTAATTCTAGCAGGACCATAGAGATTAGTATGTACTAGTTCCAATCATCCACTTGAAGCTTGTTCCTTACTTTTGAATGAAATTTTGTTCTGTTTCCCCATTTGACATTCTCCACACATGCTATTAGGTTTCACAAGTTTTGGAAGATCTCTTATAGCCTGAGTGGTACTTACTTTGACAATGTTATCAAAATTCACATGACACATCCTCCTATGCCATAACCAACTTTGATCTGTCTAGGCAATCAAACAACTTTTTCCATAACTACTTAAATGAAAATTATTACCTCTAGTTTGAGTACCGGATGCAAGTTTAGTTCTGGAGCTCTCCAAGATTCTACATTTTCCATCCTTGAATTGAAGATCATAACCTTTGTCAACTAACTGTCCAACAATGAGAAGATTATGTTTTAGTCCTTCCACATACAAAACATCATTGGTGCTATTCTTACCATCAAAAGAGATGGATCCTCTGCCACAGATTCTACCAGATGAGAACTGTCTCCAAATTTCACAAGCCCTCCTTCATAATTTTCAAAATTCACAAACTTACTCTTGTCTCCAGTCATATGATGAGAACATCCACTATCAATCACCCATTCATCTTTCTCAATAACCTGAGCAGCCAAGGCACTTTCCATATTTGCATAGCTAGCAAATTCAATAGACACCGAATCTTCTTCTTTGACAGCAATGAACACCCAATCATATTTAGAGGAACCTCCATGATCAGATTCATCATCTGTGACTCGTCCAGCTTCTTGGACATAGTAACATTTGTTCTAATTTTTGTATCTGTTAGGGTTTGGTTTTGAAAACTTCTCCAGACATCTTGAGGCAAAATGACCAATCTTATTACAAGCAAAACATTTGAGTGGCAATTTTCCTTCATACTTACTAGATCCTCTTGGCAATCTTTTGGCAAGAAGAGATTCAAGATCTGAAGTTTCAATTTCAACATCTTCAAGATCCTTCCTTGTCTTCATGAATCTGTTTGAGCTTGCAAAAGAACTTTCACTTGGATCAAATCTTTGTTTTCCATATACACTGGCCTTAAATGCAAATTCAGACTTGGGAAGAGAATCACCAAACTCATTTAATTCACAAGCTGAAATTTTGCCAACTAGTTGATCTCTTGTAACTTCTGAAACAGTCATGATCTCCTCTATAGTAGCAACCTTATGTTTTTATGAATTAGGTAAAGATCTGAGCACTTTTGATACAATCTCTGATTCTTCCAATGTTCCACCAGCACACCTGATACCACACACAAGTTCATTTATCTTTTACATGTAGATTGTAATGTTTTCATCTTCACTCATCTTCAGAGTTTCAAAATTTCCTCTCAAACTTTGTAGCTTGGCACATTTGAGAAATTCATCACCTTCATACAGATTCTCCAACTTTTCCAAATTTCATGAGCAGTTTTTAGACCAAAGACATTTGTCATTTCTGAATCAGTCAGGGCACTCAACAAGGCTTCTTTATCTCGAAGATTATTTTCAGCATCTTTGAGTTGATCTAGAGTTGAAGGACCTTTCTCTGGAGGTTTATGCTCAACACTAGTTATCACCCAATAGGCATCGCCCATGCATTACAAATGGCACTCCATGCGATTCTTCTGAACAAAATAATTTGTTCCATCAAATCTTAGACTATCCTTCTTGTAGGTCGACATCCTAGATCTCCTCAAGTGGTCAAGCTTTTATAAGAGGATCTAACTCTGATACCAATTATTGGAATTAGATCAGACAACTGAGAGGGCGGGTGAATCAGTTGTCACACAAAATACACTTTTTCTACTTTTAACCTTCTTTATCAACTTACTATCAGATTAATGATGTAAACAGTAAAGCATAGATCAACAACATATGAGCAGAAACATAATCAACACACTTGACACTAAGATTTTGATGTGGAAACCTAGTTAAGGGAAAAACCACGATGGGTGTTAACCCACAAAGATTCGTACCCTGTTAAAAGTACTTTAGAAAAATAGAAGGCACATGCCTTCGGGTGCACTGCCCAAAGCTCACTGCTCAAAAGAGAGGCTCATTGCCTATAGAATTTATTTAGAATAGAAAGAATTAACTAAGAAATAGCATCTACTTCATGCCTGGTTTAGTTTCAATGAATGCTCACAAAACTTTTGCTTTGCCCCAAATTCTTCTTCACTAACTTTTCACTCTATACTACTCTCGCTCCTTTTTCTTCTCTGCTTTGCTTTTGATCCTTTATTTGGATTTAACCTTTTTTCTCAAGGATGATTTTTAACAACTCTTCAACAAGCATTTATACACTTCATCAACCTTGGAATGATCAACAAGGTCAACTAAACTTAACATGAATCTTTACACTATCGGCCAAACATAGCTGAGACTTGAATCTTCCTCATGCCACGCTTCATAAAATGATCTTTAGATCATCCGCAACACACTAGGAACATCCAGTCCGCCAAGACTGGGAAGAACATCAACTTCAAAAAGGAAATCTTCAATAACAAGCTCAAACTCCACTGTGGACCTCCAACACAGTAGCCACATGATCCAGAGACCTCCACAAGCACATTGAATTCACAAATAACATCCACTCTAAACCAAATTACCAGAATCATTTGTATCTTCCTCCGGAACCTCAAGAACAATGTTTGCCATGACTGTCAAACTAGAAGGATGGCTTGCAGACCTCCAAACTATGAACCACTGGAGTTGATGATACACACTGACTTCCCAAACATGCTTTTAGATCCGCAGACCATAATGTTTCACCGTGGAGCAATCCGGACCAACTTACTGTCACTCTGTCTCTTCTGAATATTGAAAAATCTAGTTCTACTCAGATGGCCATAACTTCTTCAAATCTTCATGTGGACTTCTCAATTCTTAACTGGAACAACCTCTGACAATCCTCTACACAACCATATGGTCTATGAACATTGAGTCTTCATTTATTTTCTCAATATCCTCAACATTCCAGTCTCTTGAACACGCAACAAAATAAGGCACAGTTGACACCAATGACAACACCACTTAGGCACATATTTGCAACAGGTGCCACCTTTTGGAATGTCCTATTTTTGGTATTTATGACATCTGTCATAAGTTGTAAGATCATCTATGACAATTGTAAGTTGTCATAAGATTCTATGATGGTTATGACAATATCTATGATAGTGTAAGAGTTATTTTTGACCCCAGGCACCTATGCATGCTATTGGAATTAGCCAAGGATGCTCTATAACTTGATCAACACTCTCACAATATGGAAATCAAACAAATAGAGATGAGAAAGCAGTGATATTGATGAACCTATTAAGAGCATAAACTTATATTGATCTCACTTACAAATTTACATGAGAATACGTCATTATATAGGCTTGGAAGAGGCAATCCACCTTGCACATGGATTTACAAGTGCCTCGTGATGTGACACATGCATGAAGACAAGTGTCCTATAGGTGTCAACCTTTGGATCACTTGGAATGTGCAAACCAACAACCTTGTGTGACAAGTGTTGGATGCCTACTAAGTACCTTTTGAGGTGAGATTGAAAGTCTTCCAACCTCAAACGGTATGCACATGAGGTTTACCAGATAACTTGGTTAACCTCTAACCTCTAAAAGGTTGCACATTTAGTTAGACAAGATGTCATCTAACCTCATCAACCTAAGTACACTTAAGCTATAGTGAATAGATAAATTATTCACTCTAACACCCCCCTTAAGTGATACTTGGGGAGATCACAAAAGTGCAATAGATACAAAGATATGGGTCTCGGCTACTAGGCCATGTTAGACACCCATGTACAAAGTTTCTCTTAAAGTGGAGTAAAGGAGAAAACCCAATGGGAACAAAAATCCTCTCCAAAAAGAGAAACAAAATGCATGAAAAAGAAAACAAGTGAAGAAGGACTTATATAATGATCCCCCCTAGGAAAAATTCTCACATGTGTACAATGAATTTCTCCAAAATAGGAGATACAAAGAGAGACTTGGAATTCCCCCCATAAGATATGCTGTAGTGCTCATAGATGCTCGATGAAGTATGTTGAAGCTACTCCGTGAATGTCGAACAATGTTTCTCCCCTTAGGAAGAAAGAGAACTAAAAATATGTGCAATGAATCTTCACTTGGAAGAAGAAGATGATAAGTCTTTAGATGTTGCACAAAATCCAAAGATAAGTATAAGCCTTCACAAAGTGATTATGGGCCTCTATGATAGTACTAAAATCCTTTGAATCCTGCTCCATAAGAATTGATACCAAGGATGAATATGGATGCACAATAGCATCAAGATGGATGTCATCAAAAGTTTCTACCAAATATGCATAGTGAGAATCATCAAACAAACATGCAATGTCTGTCAAGTACTCATCCCAAAAAATTGGTGCTAGAAAACTGATGGAAGGAGCCTGCTGATGGAAGTCTGTGGGAACCAAAGATGTAGGTTCACTTGAGGAGATGTGATCTCAGGAAGAACTGATGTGGAGAAAACAATTCCATGGTTCAAATATCCATATTGAATCTTCTTATCCAAGTGTAATGCATGAAGATCATCATGCAAATCTACAATATGTGAAGAACCAAATCAATAGAAAGAATATAAGCAAGACCTGTGATCTTCTTGTCCCATTGCAACAATGTCTCTACTCTATAAATCCCTTATGATCACTTAATTAGGCATGAATTCAACTATTTTCCCTATCCCACTATGAGTGATTTGATAAATGGAAAGGAGATTATTGGATAAAGAAGGGACATTCAAAACATCATTGATTGTGCCTTCACAAATTTCTATGGTGCCTTTTCCAAATTCTATCATGTAGGCGTTATTTCCCATGAGAATAGGTGGAAAGAAACCTAGTTCATAGGTAGAAAACATAACTTTTAAATTTTCCATGTGATGTGAAGCTCCTGAATCTAGAATCCACTTAGATGATACATTATTAGTATAGGAAACCAATGCCATTCCTTTGTTCTTATTGATATTTGAAGATGATGAAGAAGAAGAGCCACCTGAGGAGTTGATTTGATTCTTCCTAGTAAGAAGTTCTAACTCAACTATTCGGTGTTTGAGATTATCTCTTTCCTTTTCAAAACAATGGTGCTCTTCATGCCCAAGTTTGTTACAATAACTACAAGTGGGCCTTTCCTTAGACTTTTTCCCTTTGGATGGAGTAGTTTCTTCAATTTGAGGTTTTGATTTTGATCCCTTAGATAGGTCCTTGTTTTCTTTCTTCACCTTATGAGTTGAATTATTTTCACCACTAGCAACTAGAGCATGATTTGATGAAGACTTGAGTGTGCCCATTTGAATTAATTTATCTTGCTCTTATGTTAGAGAAACAACAAACTTAGCTAGAGAAGGCATAGTGAAATGACTTCCTAATGAGCATTATGTGGCATAAAAAGTTGAAACAAACATTGAATAATATGGACCTAGCTTAGATAAGACACTTAGGATCAATTCATCATCATCTTTTTCAGCCTTACACACTTTCAATTGTGACATTAATTAGTTTAAATTGAAGAAATCTTTAATTGTCGTAAAATCTTGAGGATTGAGACTTATTAATTCATTCTCCAAATGATGACCCTTCATTATATATTGCTTCCCAAACAATGTTTCTAATGTTGTTAAAACATCATTAGGTGTTTTAGAATCATTAAAATGAAATGATAGGTCTGGAGAAATGGCCTTACCAATAGTGCCATAAGCTTCATCAAGTTGATTTGGTGCAGTCATGGTAGGAGGGTTCACAG
Source organism: Cunninghamia lanceolata (assembly GCA_027924645.1). Taxonomy (NCBI): domain Eukaryota; kingdom Viridiplantae; phylum Streptophyta; class Pinopsida; order Cupressales; family Cupressaceae; genus Cunninghamia; species Cunninghamia lanceolata. Next base: position 1,049,288 of record BSBN01001034.1, read on the forward strand.
AATGAATAGTCCAGACTGTGTAGCAAGAGTAAAAATAATGGAAATAACTCAAAGATATGAAGAAAATGTAGATTCAATCATTTAATATATCATAAAACTCAAATACAGATCAGCCGGCAACATACAGGCTTACAATTAGGGCTCATAGGCCTAATTACAGATATGCACAAGATAAAGCTTTGAAACTCTTTCGCAAGAATTCAAATTCATGAATGGTCTATCAATCTACAAATTAATGACTACTTTCCTATGCCTCTATTACATCATTATATATCATGTCCGGATCATAAGATTCCTCTGTGTCGGCCAAGGAAGGTCACAAGCTCTAATGAAGAGTTGTAACGTGTGTACACAGATAGGTCAAACCTAAATGCATAGAACTCCTCCGCAAATGAATGGAATGATGTGTGGATCTCAGGGAAGGTCGGCCATGAACCAAAGAAACATTGAATGATGTTTCATTAAGCTTCATAGATCAGGAAATGCTCTGCAAGTCTTCTCCCTTAGCTAATTTGTCTTAGACTGTCAGGGTGCTCTATTATGAGAAAACAATTGATCTTTTGATAGCGATATCTTTCTGGTACTTAATCTAAATTCTCTAAATTCTAGATATGATGTAGATGCTAAGTCCAGCTCCGCAAGGTATGAAATGCAACTATGGCAAAATGTTGATCAAAATACAAAAATTGCTTCTGACTGAATTATCTAAACTAAACTAGAAAATGAAAAGAAACAAACTAAACTGCAAACAAACTGAAATGCAAATGTTTTTGGTTGATGCAAGATTGTTCTTGAACCAGGATACTCCTGCATCAGACATCTGGGGTTATTGAAAAAAAGTGAGTCCCTCACTTTGTTGGGGCTAGAGGAAAACTAAGACGATCCACCTCAGCCTGAGAAATCCATGATGAATCTTCTTTCGGTCTGCCTTTCCACTTCACAAGATATTCTTTGTATTGTCTTCCTCTAGTGCTGCATCCAACTCTGCTATCCAAAATGTCTTCAATCTTCTCTGGTGGTTGTTGTGGTAACTACTTCTTCAAGTCCTCTGCAATGCCATCACTGAGCTCTGCTTCATGATATTGATATAGGTCTGCAATATTAAAAATAGGTGATATGCCCAATGTCTCCAGTAATTCCACTTCATATGCATTTCTTGAATCAAATTTCCTAAGTATCTTACAAGGTCCAAACTTCTTCATCTTCAACGTATTGTATGTTCCCACTGGAAATCTTTCTTTTCTCAAATATACCATCACTTCATCTCCAACTACAAATTCCTTATGTCTTCTCTTCTCATCTGCTTGCTCCTTATACTTACTGTTCATTCCTTACAAATGCTGCTTAACTTGATTATGCACTGTCTTCATGTGATCTGCAAATTTTTTGGCTTCTGCACTTCTCTTTTCTTCCATGTTGATATCCCTTGATTCTGTAACTCCTCTAGGGTTTACTCCGGTAACAATCTCAAAAGGTGTTCTTCCGGTACTCATATTCACTAAATTATTATATGCAAACTATGTTTGTGAAAGAATCAAATCCCAACTTTCTGCCTTTTCTCCAACCAAACATCTTAACAAATTTCCCAAACTCTTATTCACAAGTTCTGTCTGTCCATCGGCCTGTGGGTGAAATGTTGAACTGAACTTCAAATCTGTCTTCATCTTCTTCCAAAGTGTCTTCCAAAAGTATCCAACAAATTTTGTCTCTGTCTGAAATTATGCTCTTAGGTAATCCATGCAATCTCACAATCTCCTTGAAAAATAGGTCAGCTACATGCACTACATCAGTTGTCTTCTTACAAGGTATGAAATGAGTCATTTTTGAAAAATTTTCCACCACTACAAATATTGAATCATGTCCTCTCTGTGTCTTAGGAAATCCCATTACAAAATCCATACTTATGTTTTCCCAAGGTCTATCCGGTACTGTCAAAGGTTTATACAATTTAGTGTTCTAACTACTCCCTTTTGCAACTTGACAAACTCTACAACTCTGCACAAATTTCCTAACATCCTTATGTATCTGAGGCCAAAAGTAATTTTCACTTACCAATGTCACTGTTTTATCAATGCCAAAATGCCTTCCAATCCTCCACTGTGTTTCTCCTTGATCAAATTATCTCTCATTGAACTTCTAGGTATGCATAACGGATTTCCTCTTAACAAAATATCTTCCTAAATGAAATAATCCAACCACTTACTCCTATATGTCACAACAGGTTCCTTACATGCTTTCCAAGGTTCTGCAAAATTAGCGTCTCCCTCATACATATGCTTCAATTCATCAAAACCTAACACTTCAACTCTCATTTCTATCAACAAGTTGCTTCTCCTGCTCAAGGCATCCGCAACTTTGTTTAATTTACCACTCCTATGCTTCAACACAAAAGTATAACTCTTCATGAACTTTACCCATCTCATATATGTCTCTGATTCAACTTACCTTGACTGTTCAAATATTGCAAAGCTTGATGATATGTATACAACACAAACTCCTTAGGCAACAAGTAGTGTCTCCACTTCTTCAAGGCTTGAATTATGGCATAGAACTCTTGATCATAATCTAATATCTTCTCCTTGCATCATTCAACTTCTCACTGAAATATGCTACAGGTCTACCTTCTTGACTTAATACTACTCCAATTGCATTTCCACTAGCATCACAATCTACTTGAAATACCTTATTGAAATCGAGTAATACCAAAACAGGTTTCTCTGTCACTTTCTATTTCAACAACTTGAAACTTTTATCTACTCCTGATGTCCATTTGAAATCTTTTTTGCCACCTCTCATTGTCTCTGTCATAGGGTTAAAAACTGAACTAAAATTTCTAATGAACTTCCAGTAGAAACTAGCTAATTCGTGAAATGATCTAACTGCTCCAATGCTTTGTGGTGTAGGCCATTCAACAATTGTTCTTACCTTCTCAAGGTCCATCTTCAATCCTTCCACATAAATCACAAATCCCAAATATACCAACTCTTCCTTCATGAAACTACATTTCTTGATGTTTATCAGCAATTTCTCTTCTCTTAGTCTCTCCAAGACTTGTCTAAGGTGCTGCAAATGTTCTTCTTTTTTCTTACTGAAAATTAGAATATCATCCAGATATACAATAACAAACTTACCCAACAATCTCTTCAAGACTTCATTCATCAACTTCATGAAAGTACTAGGTGCATTTGTCAATCCAAAAGGCATCACTAACCACTCATACAATCCTTCATTTGTCTTAAAAGTTATCTTCAATTCATCTCCTTCTCTGATTCTGATATGATGGTATCCACTCTTCAAGTCTATCTTCGTGAAATATTTTGCTCCACTCAAACAATCCATGATATCATCCATCCTAGGTAAAAGAAATCTATACTTAACTGTGATCTTGTTTATTTCTCTAGAGTTTGTACACATTCTCCATTCTCCATCCTTCTTAGGTGCTAATATTGCAAGTACTGCACAAGGACTCAAGCTTTCTCTGATCAAACCTTTCCTCAACAATTCTTGTATCTATCTATTTAGATCTTCATTCTCTGTCGATGTCATTATGTGTGCTGCTTTGTTAGGCAAACTAGCTCCAGGTATAAGATCCATGTGATGACTGATGCTCCTGATTGGTGGCAATCCTTTAGGTACATTGTCTGATATGATGTCTTCATATTGTGTTAGCAACTCAGTTATCTCCTCTGGTTGTGATTCTTTAGTCTCCTTCTTCAATGTTTCAGGCTTCTTAGGAATCAAAGCATAACACATATTCTCATGTCTCAAACCATCCAGAAATTTTCTTCCATCTACTAAAAAGATTCTAGCATTTCCACATACTTCACTCTTAGGGTCATCTTCTAAAGGAATCAAGGTAACTCTCTTTCCATTTGATGTTATAGTGTATGCATTCTTCCTCCCATCATGTATAGCTTTCCTATCATACTGACAAGGTCTACCCAACAAGATATGACAAACATCCATAGGCATAATATCACACAAGACTTCATCATGATAAAATCCAATATGAAATTTCACTAAACATTGTTCACTCACCAGTATCTTATGATCATCCTGAATACATGCTATCTGATATGGCTTAGGGTGTTTCAATCTTTCCAACTTCAACATAGTCACCATCTCCTTCGAAACAAGGTTATCAGAACTACCATTATCAATAACAACTTTACAACATTTACCTCCTGATTTGCATCTAGTTCTGAACAAGCTCTTCCACTGCGGTGGTTCTTCATTTGTCTCTGCTTGAAAAAGTGCTCTCCTCATCACAAGTGATTCTCCTCTCTTAGGTTTACCAACTAAACTCGGTGATCCAACAGGTTCTTCTTCAACATAGGTTGCTCTTCCACTGTTCTCTATCTTTTTGTTTGTACTACCTTGATTACATTCAAATGCTCTATGTCCTTCACCTCCACATTTAAAACAAGTTCCTCTAAATGTTCTCAAATCAGGTCCTCTTCTATATCTCCTATATCCTTCACTCCGGTATGCATTAGGGTTTCCTCTGCGGTAGAAATTTATGTCATCTCTCCGGTATGCACTGTTATCTCTATCTTCTTTCTTGAATACATTTTCTGGTTTGTTCTACTCCGTATAAGATCTATCTCCTCTGGAAAATGTTCTACCTCTTTGAAATTTACCTCTCTTGCCTCTCTGTCTCTGATCATGTCTCTTATTCAGCTTCTCTTCAACTTTAAGGGCAAATTGGTATGCTTCCTCCAATTATGTCATCCTTACCAAGCTTAGTTCTTCTTGAATGTTCAATCTTCGTCCATTGATGTATCTATCCACTTTCTCTTTGCTTGCTTCACTATGTCATGTCCTTATGATCATCTTATGAAATTATTCGGTGTACTCCTTCACATATTTCTCCTTTTGTCTCAGGTTCTGCAATCTTTTCAACAGTTTCAATTCATAGTCAACAGGTACAAACTAGTTCTTTAATTTTGTCACCATTCTATCACATTTTGTAATCTTTTCTTTCCCTCTTCTATTTCTATCCAAATGAACTTCTTTCCACCATATAGCAGCATGTCCTTTCAACTTTGTTTTTACAAATTTCACCTTCTCTGAATCTTCAATTTCTTCATATTCAAAGTGTTCCTCTATGCCATTTATCCAGTCAATCAACTCTTCTGGATTCAAAGTACTAGTATAATTAGCTACATCAACTCTAGGTCTTTTCCCAATCTTTGAAATAGCTCATAACATCTTAACTTGATCTAATTCTTCTTCTTCATCACCTCCTAGGGTTTCGCCAATTTGATCAACGGATTGAAATTCCTCTTCATCATCACTTTCAACATTAGGTCTCGGTGTTAAGCCTCTTTGCCTATCTTCCTCAACAAAATCCAATCAAATTCTCATTGTTTTCATCATTTCCATCATCTCATCCATCCTACTAGCCATTGTTCCAATAGCAGCAACTCTCCTCAGCAGCATCTTCATAGGATCAAGTGTAAACTACCTCAAATTTAGCGATCGGGCTACAAGATGACAATTGCCTCACCATCAGAGGTCATTTGCAACACAAGTAACCTGCCTCAACTTGGTGATCTGTCCACAACAAGATCTTATGGAATTCCCTTCGCCAATTTTCTCAATTTGCTCCCAAAGATTCAAACTTTCGCTCTGATACCACTTGGTGCAGTCACGGTAGGAGGGTTCACAGAATGAATAGTCCAGACCCTGCAGCAAGAGTAAACACAATGAAAACAACTCAAAGATATGAAGCAAATGTAGATTCAATCATTCACTATATCATAGAACTCAAATATAGATTGGCCGGCTACATGCAAGCTTACAATTAGGGCTCACAAGCCTGATTACAGATATGTGCAAGATAAAGCTTTGAAGCTCCTTCTCAAGAATTCAAATTCATGAATGGTCTATCAATCTACAAATCAATGACTACTTTCCTATGCCTCTATTACATCATTATATATCATGTCTGGATCATAATATTCCTCCGCGTCAGTCAAGGAAGGTCACGAACTCCAATGAAGAGCTGTAACGTGTGTACACAGATAAGTCAGACCTAAATGCATAGAACTCCTCTGCAAATGAATGGAATGATGTGCAGATCCCGGGGAAGGTCAGCCATGAACCAAAAAAACATTAAATGATGTGTTATTAAGCTTCATAGATCGAGAAATACTCTGCAAGTCTTCTCCCTTAGTTGATTTGTCTAAGACTGTCAGGGTGCTATGTTCTGAGAAAACAATTGATCTTCTGATAGCAATATCTTTTCGATACTTAATCCAAATGCTCTGAATTATGGATATGATGTAGATGAATGAATATAGATGCTAAGTCTAGCTCTGCAAGGTCTGAAATGCAACTGCGGTATAATGCAGACCAAAATACAAAAACTGCTTCTAACTGAACTAAAATGGAAAATGAAAAGAAACAAACTGAACTACAAACAAACTGAAATGCAAGTTTTTTTGGTTGATGCAAGACTGCTCTTGACCCAAGATGCTCCTGTATCACAATTAAACCACTTCCTCTTTTCAGAAGTCACGGTAGATTCAGGTTCCAATCCTGTAGATGCTTTATGTAAACCCTTTTGTTTAAGTTGTAATTCCATTGCATGTTTCCATGAATGGTAATTAAAAGGAGTTAATAGGTTAGCCATTGCAAGAAAGAAGACAAAGAAGACCCCCCTGAAACTATGAAATTTATCCCCCTGATTAGGTGACCCCCCAAAATTTCAGCACTTTATAACTTAGTGTGTTTTACAAAGAGAATAGGTCCAATGTGTTGGAAATGGGAAAATATTAACTTTTGCAAAAAATGGTGCTCAATTTCAAGATACCAAGAAAAAGTTATGACAAAAACAATTTCCCATAAATGGCCTATTTTAATACACTTGCACTAAAACATAAAAAATGCCTCTGGAAAGAGAAAACCTATCCTTCCAACTACTTGTTGGAATCAACAAGAAATGAAGATTACAAATGCTTGATATGTGAAGGGGAATTGGCCTCCTGTGAACTTGGGCCTCACTCTTCATTTTTGACAAGGTGAAAATACAAGGCTATGAAGCAGTAAAAGCTTACATAAAAGCTATTCCATGAGTTTACAAACCATATAATGTTAACTCTATGAAAACTATTAGCAAAACTATGGTTAGCAACAACATCATTGAAATCTTTTGACTTTGACTTTAATATTGAAACTGTGAGCATTAACAAACTAGAATAATAATTATGACCACTAACACAACATTCAACAAGCACTAATAAATTAAGTTAGTAGCCATTGAAGAATTTATGGAGACCATTGAAGATAGAAACAAAAAAATGATAGCAATGAATGCTAAACTACTACGAGAGACTGTGTTCTACAAAACATCGACCAAAATTCTAAACAACTAAAATCTTCAGCAAAAAATGTGACCTGCAATCAAACGATGGCACCTTCGGACGACAGATTTGAGATGCAATGGAGAGATTTGAGATCTATGAGATCTTTAATAGCGACGAGTAGCAGGCGTTGAAACCTCAAAAAGATAATAAGCCACGATCTTGCAACAATAAACAATAACTAGAGAGACATATGATCTGGACGTTGCAAAGAAGAATTCAAACCTTGAGTGGCCATGATCCTCCAAAATGTTGAACGTCCAAACCTTGTTAAATGGCGGTTTACAAAGGGGAATTTCAAACTATTGTGTGGAGACCTTGATTAGCGGTGAGAAACTGACTTGCAACTTGAATGTGGATGGGAGAATGACTGTCGATGGAGGACAAAACAAAGTTGGAGACCCAGTAAATAGGGTTTGATCTCACAACAAAGAAAAAGCTTCTACAAATCAAATTTATAATCTCACAAAAATCGTAGATTTGTTGAATCTAACCGATGAAGTGAAAGAACCCAGCGAAGCAAATGTGTGGCAACCTGTAGATGTGGAAGTCGATGATCTCAGTCGACCAAACGTGCAGAGAACGCTTCTCAGGCAGTGAAGGGCTTAAAACAACTGTAGGTTAGGTATCAACAAATAGCAATGCCATATGTGTAAAGTGTCTTTGTTGAAGATGTGACTATGACTAAGCTGTAAAAGCCAAGTTTGCCTCTATTTGAAATAGCCTGTGCAAACCTACAAAATATACCTCCAAAACTGGAATGACAAAGACAGAACAAACACATTCAAGAATAGCAACTCAAACCATCAGAATGGTGACAATGAGAAATAAAAACACATGCAAATATTTAATTTGCAATCAAGAGAGACAAAAAATTGTAGGGTTCAAAGTGACCTCTACAAAAAATATTCAATTTTTTTACAATTTTCTGGTGAAATTTGTTTCGCTCGAGGATGCACTAATTTTTGCCTCGCCTCTGGGTTCCCTCAAAATGGAGAGCATGTCTACAACATAGCTCTAATACCATGTTGGAATTAGCCAAGGATGCTTTGCAACTTGATCAACACTCTCACAATATGGAAATCAAACAAATAGAGATGAGAAATCAATAATATTGATGACAAGAGCATAAACTTATATTGATCTCACTTACAAATTTACATGAGAATTCCTCATTATATAGGCATGGAAGAGGTGATCCACCTTGCACATGGATTGATAAGTGCCCCATGATGTGGCACATGCATGAAGACAAGTGTCCTATAGGTGTCAACCTTTGGATCACTTGGAATGTGCAAACCAACAACCTTGTGTGACAAGTACTGGATGACTACAAAGTGCTTTTTGAGGTGAGATAGAAATTCTTCCAACCTCAAAAGGTATGCACATGAGGTTTACCAAACAACTTGGTAACCTCTAGCCTTTAAAAGGTTGCACATTCGGTTAGACAAGATGTTGTCTAACCTCATCAACCTAAGTACACTTAAGCTATAGTGTATAGATAAATTATTCACTCTAACACATGCAACATGCAATATGATAAGTGTAAGAGGTGTGTAAGAGGGCATTGATTGCTTGCATGCATGCAAGATTCCAAGGAAGGCATTAGGAATCAAACAACTTGGGTGTCGTGTTTTGGTTGCTCGTCTATTTATTGATGCTTTGTAATATTATTCAGCATGTTAGAGTTAGACTTGTTTGCAAGTTTTGCTGGAATGCTTCCGGAGTGAAGACTGAAGGAGAGATTGGTGTAGTTGTTGTCTAGCCTCATCAACCTAAGTACACTTAAGCTATAGTGAATAGATAAATTATTCACTCTAACACATGCAACATGCAATATGATAGGTGTAAGAGGTGTGTAAGAGGGCATTGATTGCTTGCATGCATGCAAGATTCCAAGGAAGGCATTGGGAATCCCAACTTGGGTGTCATATTTTGGTTGCTCATCTATTTATTGATGCTTTGTAATGTTATTCAGCATGTTAGACTTGGTTGCAAGTTTTGTCAGAATGCTACCAGAGTGAAGACTGAAGGAGAGATTGGTGTAGTTGATGTATTATATTCTCTTTTTGAAGATTAATACAAACTTGGACCTCTTTCCTATGTGGCATTTTTTACCTGAAATGGTTTTATCCATATACATACTGCGTTGTGTGATCAATTTTCAGATTTGTTACTTCTATATTGCATAGTTTTGATTCTGTTGAATTTTCCATTGTGTTTAAAACATGTTATGTTCAAATATATTGTTGAAATTAGTTTTCTACTTGTAGTTGTTTACCTTCATTTCTAACACGTTTGGGGATTCTTGGCAGTATTACACACTTTCAGAGATTCTAGATGCTCATGTGATTAAGTAAAAGTGAATGCCCAGTCGTTGGGATATGTGATAGTGCATCATGCATTCGAGGTTTCTTGATATGCAAGTGGGAAAGCACAAGTGAAAACTTGATAATCAAAAATCTATGAGCCCAATGATTTATTAAATTTATCTTTATGGATTTGTTTGCATGTTTGGCAATTGGGGATGGCTGTGAATCACTAAGTACCTAGTAGCTTGATTGGCATCAAATAGTTGATAGCTCAATGAAGGGACACAATATAGTCACTAATTATTATTAGGGAGAGTTGTGATACTTTCTACCCTTCCAAAGACATTAAGAGTCCTTAATCTACAAGTTGCCCCTCATGAATGTTAAAATCTGCCTTTGCATTACAAATATTCATCCGTTTTCTTTTTACCTCTATGACAAAATTGGTATAATATTATAATAGTGATTTTTGGGAGAGTTATGATACCTTCTGGAATGGCAATGGATAGTATAAACACCATTTTTTGCACAATGCAAGGGTATGTTGTCTATTAATTAGAGTTATCACATTAATTGAGAAACTAATAAGTATGTGAGATGAATTTCTATATCTGATTGCCTATAATTTTTTTCCTAAATTTTTCTATTTTCACCCAAATAAATAAATCAAATTAAATAGCTCTCCCTTAAAGATTTTTTTTTTAAAAAAATTTCTCTTAAATACAATAGACCTTAAAATGTGTATCTTAAGTTATTAAAAATTCTTCATATTTATTAATGGACCAAATAACGTCCTATCTAATGTAGAGAAAAGAAGCTTGGTAAATTGTTCAAAGAAGTAGTATATATATAATTTGATGCAAATTGTAGAATTAATAGAAAACAAAATTCATAACACGATCTTTCACTTGGAAAAATTCTTATGAATAAAAAAACACACTAGAATTCTTTTTTATTACATAAAATTCAACCATTCACCAATAAAAAAGGAAAAGCCATTTTTCAATTGCTACAGATTAACCCCATCCCAACTATCAAACATAGAAAATATACAACACTTACCCAACACCCACTACTGAGTAATGTTAGAAAATTTAGAAAAGAAAATGCATAGCTAAATGCATAATGGTAAACCCCATGGGCAATAGCTTTGTATATACAATGAATTTCTTGAGCTTCAATGTCAAACACACATGGTCCAATATTCCAATTATAGTGATCTTCTTCTCCATCATGTTCATTATTATAGTTCCACCTTTGCATTACGAATATTCATGCATTCTCCTTTTAACTTTGTGTGACAAAAATAGTATAAAATTATATCAATGATTTTAGGTAGAGTTATGATACCTTCAATTGTTACAATGACCTTCAAAACCCTTCTTTTGCTTAGTTTGAATAGTTTAAACACCATTTTCTACACATACAATGGTATGCTATATATTAATTGGAGCTATCACATTAACTGATATATATATATATATATATATATATATATATATATATATATATATATATATATATATATATATATATATATATATCTCCACCACAAAATAAAATAACTTTTACTATAAAACTTTAAAAGAATGTTTTTTCTCTTAAATAGAACAAGCTTAAAAATGTGTCTCAATCTACTAAAAAATCTTCATCTATACTATAAAAAGAACAAAATTTACCTCTCCCTAATTGCTTTATTTCATATATACCCAAGAAGTTCTTCCCCACCAATGAGGAACATTAGGAACCTTAGAAAACAAAACATACTTTGTAGTTGGTTCCACAAATATATCTCATAAATGGACCAAAACTTCTAAAAATTCAATAACATGTGTCTAACTAGTTCCCTAGATCCATATTTTCGAAAAGCAAAAATGCCATATTTATTTCTTACAAACATATGATAGAAGATTAAAAAGAAAAGCAACTATTGTTGGAGATTATTAATCATCCTAGAAGCTAGCATGGATTTAGAATTTGGCAATTCAAATGGTTTTGTGTATCATCAACTATGTGCTCCGTGCAGAATCATGATGGGCCAAACACTACCCCTAAGTGGCAATGTAAATGTGAAAAACAGCCTTAAGTAACTTCATGTCAAAAATTGAATGAGTTATCTACACAATCTAGAAATAAGGTAGTAATAAAAGTTGTAATAAATTTAGTGTAGTTTATGGGATACTACTTTTTTTTGAAAATTTTAACAATAGTTTGGTGAAAATTGGATATTTCAATGAAGCACTGCTAAAATTTTCAGAAAAACATAAAAAATAGGTCTCATTCCAGCTAACCTAAGTATGAGAAAAAGATAATATTTTTCCTCTATGATTTGGATTTAAGTAAATGACACATGAGCGGATGTGACACATATTTTTTTAAATTTTTTAAGTAAATAAATAATTATTTATGAATTTTTATTGTGACTTTTATAAAAATTTTAAAATTAATTTTCCAGCCAACCTAACTTGGTCCAAAATATATGAAAATAAAATTTTTTTAATTTTAATGTATACCCAATAAATCCTAGAATGTGACACATTTTTTGGATTTAAAAAAGGATTAATATGTTGAAAGTTATGGATGTTTTTCAATATGTATATCTATCAGGAAATCAGACATAGCATATGTAGAAAATTAATTATAATTACCTATTAAAATTATTATGAGGCATATAGTATATTTTTATAATCTGAATTAGCTTCCTCTATAAACCCTTTTCATTTGATTAAATTTAGTTACAAAAAGGTTTGTCAGCTTCAAGGATGAAATTGTGGAAAATTTTTAAGATAACACTAAATGGGTGGTTTTGCAAGTTTCTTCTGCAAGTTTTGGGACTCCCACTTGTCTAAATATGAGGTAATCCCAAGGCATTTGGAGGGAATCCAAATTTAAGCTAGAAATATTAACATCCTTTCCATCCAAATCTAAATAGTAGTCTAAATGTTAGCACATTTTTATCCAACAATTTTTTTCTCCATTGCCATTGTTTGGCCCATCATGATCTCGCACCCTGTAAAATTTTTGATTTGATTGATGTTGACTGTTGATCTTCCTTTGGGGATTCATGGTAGCATTGCACACTTTTAGAGATTTTGGATGCTCTTATGATTAAATACAAGTGAATGCCCAGTCACTGGGACATGTGGAAGCATCTCATGCATTCATGTTTTCTTGATATGCAAGTGGGAAAGCATGAGTGAACACTTGATCATGAGAAAGCTATGAACCCAACGCTTTATTAAATTTGTCTTTATGGATTTGATTGCATGTTTGGCAATTGGGGAAGTCTATGAATCACTAAGTACCTAGTTGCTTGATTGGCATCGAATAGTTGATAGCTCAATCAAAGGGACATAATAATTTAGTGATTTTATGGACTATGGAACTTAATGTGCAATGGGCACGTTTATAGGTATTTGCAATGATTGCTAATTACTCTTTTCTATACTAGTGACCCCACCAGAATTTTTTGATAAGTTGCACAATACACAAGGTAAATTAAAATAAATATCTTTTGATTCTCCTATTTAGGTTTTTCCAAAAGTATTTTTTAAAAAAATTTAATGGTTTGTGCAAGCGTAAATAATCCAATATAAGTTATTTTGTCACATAAGATCATGAAATATTTTGGACTAAGTTGGATTGACAAGATTGTTCATTATTACTATACACAAGGTAAATTAAATTAAATAATTTTTTTTTCTCCTATTCTAGAATTATGGGCTATGTAATTTTGATTAAGCTATAAACTATTCATTGCAAATCCCATGAAAGAGACACCACCACTAGCCATAACGAGCAACTATGTATTCACCCATTGTATGTGATGTCATTGCAACATAGAACCTAAATATTACAGAATAGGTTGACTATCTATGATCGAGATCAAATTATAGGCCACACCAAAAATGCTTTAAAGTTGGAACAAGATGGGGTTTTAACATTCCTGTAATATATGATTAAATTAACAACTATAATTATTTATAGTTAGATATTCCACACTAGTAAACAACATCCTTATCTCCTGATAGATCTTATCAAGTTCACAATTATTATATGTTCACCATCTAAGAACTAATGAGCTTGGTGAACGCGAAAAGCTTCTATATGAATAACCCATTATCCTACTAACAAACATAAATAAATCAGTATATAAAGGGGGCATTCCACCCATCCAAATTTTATGAAAAAAACATAGAAAAATAACTAAGTAAAAAGGTCACAACTCCATCTTGATCAATCAGAAAATAAAAGAAAAGAAATCAATAACACCTAGGCAATATAAACAAACTCCATAGCCCTCAACCAAGTGGAAGTTCAAGCCAACTTGGCCTCACACGGGGGCCCTTGGGATTATGAATGGACTTACAACCTAACCCTAGAAGCACACTCTTATCACCCATCACTCCTCCATCATGATCGTAATTATAATTAATCACCAATTAAAATTTAATTAATAGAAACAAATCAAATTGTGTGAATAAGGATAGATGTGGTAGCTTTGACATTGAAGCTACAATGGTTGTAACACCCTTTAATCCTTGTGCAAGGGACCATTTAACTTCATCCCACCGTAGGTAACTCCACCCTTCTATGCTTGGGTTAGTTTATCAATATCGTAGGACAAGGCCACATAATATAGAGTGAACAAAAAAAGTATTATTGTGAAAGAAAAAGACATTATTTGAGTGTCTAACAAATAGATGGAAGAAGTGGGTCTAGGATCTTCTTGTCTCAAATAGCACATAAAGCTCTATGCCCCTCCATTGATTCACTCACTCATATCATACGTTTGATTCTTTGCCATGTTTTTGGGAAAATATCCACACACCAGCACACGTAATATTATAATACTAAAGTCACATAATAATTGAATGAAGAAATGCAGTTTGTAGTAAGAAAAATAATAATATAACAAATTGGAGGTCACGGGATCAAGTCTTGGCACAATGCCTTATGCAGACAATACTAGCACCAACAAAAGTATGAAAATGTCATGCACGTTTCAGACTAATAATTCTTCTCCTTTGCCATATAGTGAGTGTTATGCTACTAATTTGGTATGTTGTGACGTTTAATTGTTGTTTATAGTTGATCATGTTAAGCCTTACATCACATGGTTGTAATAGAAGATGCACTATACAAACAAATGTGGAATGCTAGCGCAGGGTTGATTACCATTCCTCAATTGGAGAGCACATGTTTTATTCCCTGTAGGGTCATATGGAGTAGGTCTGTAGCCTAGGATGAATTCCATCCCCCAATGTCTAGTGATCAACATTGTTGTTGAGAATTGATGTTAATGATTGCAATCGTTTGGTCACTATATTCAAACAAACATTTTACACTAACGATCTACATTAGATACTACATGCAAACTCACCCGCTTAGTTAGGAAACACTCATAAACATAATAAAATGTGAAAATCTAAAACCATATCTATAATTAGTCAATAAGCTTTTATATGTGAACATTATAGTGCTTGGAATTGTCTCACACCAGCAAATTTTTTAAACTCGTTGATTGTTCCTATGGACGTATTCCTTGAACTTCCTATGGATGCAAGTGCTAGTTATTTATGTGGGTTTATGAAGTACAAGGACACCGAGAGTCTCACTCTCCATTCCGTTCTTACATGACTCTTCTTATCCGCAAAGCTGAAGCTGTATTCGAGATGCCTCCACCTTCCACATACTTCGGCCTTTCTTCCTAAGTGTCAATTCTTATCATCACCGACTTCATCTTCTCTTCGACATTTTCATGTTGTTTCCTGTACGATTCCGCGTTTCTTTCACATGCAAGTGGGTCCACCTCTCCCCTGATACCCAGCGATCACACTGTATTGATAGATCTTTTCTACAAGTAATGACTGTCACTGTATTCGGTCTAACTCGAATGATTGTCACTGTTCCTAAGTTTGACTTGAAATACTTTGATTGCTTCAATGTGCAGGCCTTCCCCTGGACAGAATTCGAGCATCCGTATGCTATCAAAGATCTTCAGCTGTGCGTACGCTTTGGACTCATTGAAGAAATCCTAACTGTTGAAGTCATATTCAGAAACAGTGACGGTGACAGTCACTCGAGTGGGGCCAAGTACGTTTTCATTACCTGCAGAAAAGATCTATCAATACAGCGTAGGTAATCTGTTTCGTTGCTAGGAATTATGGGAGAGGTGGACCCAGTTCAATGGGAGAGCATGTGAAGAAACGCACAATCGTACCGGAAAACATGTGGATGATGGCTCTACCTATTCACGCAAGGAAAGAACGTGGAGGAGAGAAGATGGAGTCGGTGATAGATAAGAAGTGACATTTATGCAAGAGAGAAGAAGAATGTGAGAGGGGTGAGGCACTTCGCACACAGCCTCAGCTTTTCGTGCGAGAAGAAGAGCCGTGTAAGAAATGGATTGCAAAGTGGGACCATCGCAAAATTGGTCGCTGAACACGCAGAATCGTAGAGGGGAAGAATGTGGAAGAGATGAAGGGGAAGTCGGTGACAGTAATAAGTGACATTTATGGAAGAAAGGGAGAAGAATTTGAGAGCTTGGAGGCACTTCAAATACAGTGTCACTTTTTTTTAAGGAAGTGTCGTGTAAAGTATGGAGGGGAGAGTGTGATCATTACCATAATGGTGTCCCTATACATCATAGACTCACATAAACAATAATTAACTTTTTTTCTTTTATTATGTTGATAGGCGTGAGGTGAGTTTCTGTGGAATGTCGAATGGAGATTGTTAGTCTAAAACATTCATCAGATCGCAGCCAAATGATCACAGCCATTAACATCAAATCGCAGCAACAATGTTAGTAGTTGGACATTGGCAGAGGGAATTCATTTTAGACTATAGCCCTGCTCCATATGACCCCGCAAAGAACAAAACATGTGCTCTCCAACTTGAGGAATGGTAATCAACAACCTTGTGCTAGTGTTCCACATTTGCTCGTAAATGGCATCGAATAGTCGATAGCTCAATCAAAGGGACATAATAATTTAATGATTTTGAGAACTTGTTGATTATGAGGTACATGGAATTATGGACTATGTGGACTGAAAGGAACTAATGATGCACAATCCTACTATGTTGAATTTAAATGACCTAACAAATATGCCCTCAACTTTTGTAATATCAAATCTATGAAGGTGGCCCCATAAAGGACGGGAGGATTTGTATTTGAAAATTCCCTAACTAACCAACCAAGGTGATTTGAAGTCTCCCACAAACACATTCTTATCCTCCGACTTTCTACAAAACTATGAAAATAATCATTGTTTCTAGTTTGTCAAGCAAATTAATTTTGACTTGTTTCTCTTTCAAAGCAAAGGACACACCAATAGGAATTTGTAATGAGCATACTTCTAACCATTGTAAAATAACTAGAATGAATAATCTAATTGTAAATTTCAAGCTCCTTTCTAGTTGAAATAGCTAGCACCATGTGAAATGTCATTGCAAAAGCTATAATTTCATAACAAATACTAAGTTGAAAGAGGTATATAAAATCAGTTTTTTTTTATTTTCTATTAATTTTCTTTAATTTAAGAATTTTATCTACTAACTATTGATTTGAGAAGCCTTTGAGACATGATGTACATGTATAATGTACATCACAAATATGGACAATCACACTTGATGTGTAAGAGTTTTATTAATGATCAAGTTTTGAAAAACGATAATTGAAAGCTCTACAATATAAACTATCTTTAATTGGTCAACTTTCTTGTGCAATGACCCTTCATTTAAATGTTTTTACTTAATATATTTATTATTTAGATTTAGTCCTTATTTACTTGTTCTTTGGCTTACAAAGATTTATTCCTTTTTTTTCCTTTTTTTTTCTTACATAGATTTATTGATGAGCAAACAATTTATTATAGTCCTCGTAGCTGTATCTTATTAGCTATATATTCATTGTACCATGTCTCCTTTCTTTACTTATGAAGAACCTCTATTGGACTTTGTTACATAAGATGGTGGTCAGCAATCTTATTCTTCTTTGGATAAGAAACAAGTAGTCTTGCCCTGTTTTGATTAAGGAATCACAACATAATATGCTAGGGCATCTCGTGATGCCAACTTATTACTTAGATATCATTTCCAAGGATTTTAGTGTTATTCAAAACTTCCCATCTTCATCTAGTATCAATTTAATGAAGGAGCATTATGTTGATTACAAGGTAGATCTTTCCATTAATCTTTCTGTTTCAATTGGGTTTTTCCTTGATCTACTAAAGTAAAAAATACTAAACAAATTTAGATGTTTTGTGTCATTCCAAGAGAGCAAAATTAGTTGAGAAGACCTCATAAGAAGGTTGATAATTGTTGATGGTTTTTATTTGCACCTAAGATTACCCCTAGTTATAGACTCAACCACTACAGATGGAAAATCCTATGAATGTGGGACTCTTGACTCATAAGATAACCTCTGGGATTTTAGAAGCCAACTCTTCTTATGAATCTCATTATTTCTTTCTATTGGGGGGGAGAAAAGAGAAGAGAAACTTTAAATAAAAGAAACTACTCTAAGGTGATACGTTGAAAGATAGTACTTAAATTGTTATAGAAATGTAACATAGTATTTTCTTTCTTAACTCACAATGTTGATTCGTCGCTTCAAAGAGCACAAAAGGCATGATTTCAAACCATTTACAAATATCATTCATTAAAATGCAAATAGAAGCACAACATCAATACATGAGACTTGAAAGAAAATTCAATAGATAAAGGATAAGCACAGGATGTCACTCTTCTTCATTAGTGAACTGAAAACAAATTACAAAAGGCATAAGTGCACAATTAAAAAAACATTCAATCAGCACTAAAGAGAACCCACAAAGGTCAGAATGCCTATCAACTCTTCTCACAAAATCTCAAAATTGGCTTAACAATTAAACACTGCCTAACCTTTATTACATCTGTTGAGCCTCTCTCTATATAGCAAACTGATTTTGAAAGATGCATCTAGGTGGGAAACATCTACCCCATCTACCTTGGTAAATTGGCATTGAATTTCCCTGACTCCATTTATCTGTACCTTATCATCAATATGGTGCCTCAAACGTGGGCCTGAAGCATTGAAGATTCACCAAGAACTTTGTAGGAGGCTCAACCACCTCTTTGATGCATTTCTAGACTGCCAAGTCACCCACCGTGGTTGGGAGATGCCTCTGTGTCCTCCTTGCAAGCCTTGGAGGCTTACTAACTCATTGTATCAGTTACTAGCACATCACCTCCCTTTATCTGCCTTTAAAGGTCCTTCATAATGCATGGATTGCTAGATTTTGTGGCATGTGATTGATGATTTTGAAAGCCTCTTTAGCCTCTACCAATCTAGTGGGTCCCATCACCACGCAGCAATATGACATTACTTCTTGAGTTTGTTAGGCCTGCCTTGTCAAAATGGTGCATAAACGCGCCAAGTGTCTCTTTTCGCGCCTTCTTCCTTTTCTTGAAAACATCAAGCCCACCACTGAGTTGAATCATGACACTTGACACCCTAGTGCATGGTTTTTAATGTGTTAGAACTATTTCATTAAGGAGGAGTGTGGTCATGCCAAGTGTAAGTATTAGAAGCCTTCCCTCATCTCCATCCATTTGAAGAAGTTGGGCCCTACCACAATCTGAATCAAATGCACCAACCAATAGCGCAACATAAACCATGTGTCAAACCTGAGGCTTTAAAATGATCTGCAATATTACCACCTGTCTCAAAGAGAGGCCTCTGTACCTTGCTTTTTATTTTTCTTACCATGGGACCACCCTGTGATGACTCATTCAAATAGACCAATGGTGCAATGAGGAGATGTTGTCAAACTTGCCAAGGTCTTGGAGATGTGAGGCCTCGCCACTTGACATAGAAGGTGTCGTAACAATTAAACTTGCTTGAGGAGGAAGGGGACCTGCCACAGTCTAACTCAATGACACCTGACACTTTGACACAGTACGAAGAGGCTGTCATAACCAACAACCCTTTGGGCTTGCACTGTGACTCCAAGTGGCAGCATCCTCAACCTCCTACCTTCACTAAAACCTTTTAAGGCTTGGGATCGCCAAAGTATAATTGGGGACACTTGGCACCTTGGTGCTTTGTAAAGAGGCTATTAGAACTAAGAACCCTTTGGGTTTGCAAGAAGCCTCCATGTGGCAAACAATTGATTCAATTTTGATGACCCACCACTTTTGACTCAAACTTGATCTAGACTCAAAAAGGATGCTACTCAAATGCGATTTGAAAGTCGATGTTGTAAATGCATTCAAAAGCTGATGTCAACCTACCTTTGACTCAAATAATAAAATTTAGAGAAAATTTTCTACAGTTCTCGGTGACTCATAGAGGAAGTGTGCCTGCACACGTTGAACACCAGACTCTAAAAAGGGACACAAAAACAAAACTCCAAAATTGTGAGGGATGCAACTGACAATTAGAGCTTTTCCAAGGAGGTCTACAAAGATGCCCATTCACCTTCAGAAGGATGGCCCTTCTTCTTCAATACGTCAAACACTCTATCTAGCTCGATTATCTCCTTGTGGGAGATGCTTTGCAACTTTTCCACGATAGCCTTCACTTGATGCTCCAACTAAGCCAATGGCTAAAGGACTTCCTCAAAAAGTCTATGATGCCTGATGTCTATAACTAGCCCTAAAAAGATGCCTAGTCTACCTATTTTCCCATCGAGCATCACCTTATATTCTGCTTCATCCAATACATCATTATTATCTTGGAAAGGAGAGGGCAGTCCCAGTTGGACTAATGAGTCAATATGCCCTCTTATTCCCGTCATAGCCTGCTCCAAAATGACTAAGACTTGCACTTTAGAGTAGCTTTATTTCTACTCTTTACGTCATTTACCTTGGCAGCTGTAGTGTAATGGTTGTCCACCATAGCTGACAGAAGAGCCTCATCAAGTAAGATGTATAGCTTTTCTAGCATATTTTGAGTCTGAACCACCTTGAGAGAGATAATTTGGAGATCTCGGTCCATTTTAGCCTTCACCTACACGATAAGCCTCTAGGCCTTTGAAATGAATTTAAGTGCCCACTAAAGCTCCATTATGTTAATCATGATTCTAGTTGAGTAGGATGCATACAAGTCCATTATCAATTTAATCACATGCGGTGTGTGACCTGTGACTTGCATCTTTGCCTTCTGTTGCTGAATTTGAAGCTCCTTAGTGGTGAGTTAAGCTTCTAGTGATTCATTCATGGCTCTCAACTCAGCCAAGGCATTGTGGAGTTGTGTTAACTCTTCCATCCTCTTCTTCTCCTATTCCTTGGCCTTTTTGACCCTCTGTCTATAGCCCTCCAACATTAGCTTGGTCCTATCTAGCTTAGACTTTAGTGCCACCTTCTAAGACTATAAGGCCTGATGGTGCTCTATGGTGACCAGTGCTTGCATCCACTGTGTTAATCTTTCCACCTCCTACTCCTAAGCCTTTACTTTTTCCCACAACCGATTCACTATATCTTTTATTCGGGCTATCTATGACTCCCATTTCTCAAGCTACCAACTCACCTTAATAAAATATATCATAAACAATTTTTGAGTTTCATCCATGAGTTCCACCTGATCTTAGGGGTGAGTTTGTGCGAGGTTCATTCTAAATGCATGAATGGAGTATTCTTCAGGATGCCTTTTTATCTATGGTTTGCCCACAATGGGAATCATATGAGTAATCATTAATGATTACTTTGTTGGGTCATATAATGATCTCATGTGAGGTCAAGTTGGGGCTTTTCCCTCCTTTTATCTCTATGCTTCTATTCTCACCTCTCACGTTTGATGTGCACTCTACATCTATTGGTGGAAAGTAGCAAGGGACTGTATGACTCCACTAGCAAAGGGACTCCTTGCAAAGCCCATAAGGTATAGTGATTTTCTACTGGGTGGAGTCACTACTACTCCAGGAGGAAGTGGAGATGACACAGTGAGGGTGGATGGAGAAAATGGAGGCAAACTTAATATATGAGGGGTGGATGGTGCAATAGTGTATGGAGGAGAGAAATGGATCTAAGGAATCCTAAAAGGTTGCATGAAAGGTAATGAGACAAGGGGAGTCGAAGGAGTGGATGCAAGGATTAGGTGGACAATAGCTAAAGGTGTGGCCACAACTACAGAAGGGACAAACTCAATTGTAGAAGGGGGAGATAAACACTTACCTACATGACTAAAGGGGTCACCAACTTCGTTCGCATTCTATTTGGCAACTCTTCTTCCTTCAGATCTTCTTGAAGCATGAGCTTCTTTCTCTTCCTTTCAGGCTGCTCGAACAAAGATGGTCTAACCTCCTTAAATGGGACTTGTGTCTCTAGAGGAGAGGACCCAGTAGTGGTGCACCCTAACTTCATGCCTCTCATAATTATGCGTGGCGGTTTCGAGTCACTCCAAAATTTTTATAGTAGCTTACTTGGCAACACCCCTGCTTATAACTAAGGTTTCAGGGCCACATCATCAAATATGATACCACATCAGCATGCTTTTTGTTGAGGTGTCAAATAGTTCCCCCCAAAAAAGTTGGGCCAATAGGTGTGCATTAAGTCATGTTTTATTGGTGGGCTGATGCGGCATCACATGATTGGTTGCTTTTAAAATTTATAGGGCACATTTCATTCAATTATTAGTACTTATAGTAACACTAACAACCTTAAAATCACAACTACTAGTACTAAACTTTAAAAATATTGGGCCTTAAATGCACATATACTAGTACTAAACTTAAAAAATATTAGGCCTTAAATGTACATATACTCTCTCATCCATTGGAACTATCTCACCTATTGGGTCTTTTCCCTATGCCAATTGCCAGTAGTGCTTTCATGGTGGCGAGAGGAGTTTCCTCTATTGCAGATTCTTGGGGAGCTTTCCCAATTGGTTACTTTCCTTTTTGGCTCACTTGTCGATATGTAAACTATGCAACCTGATGGGCATGCATGAGCTTTGCTCTAGGGTCCCCAGGCATCGTAGCTATTTGGACCAAATGGGTAGGATTTTGAGAGCTTTGTCCCTCCACCTTATGTAGTGGAGGGAGAATTTTTCACGGCTTGTCAGAGGCCCAGATAACACTTCTAGAGAATTGTTTCTTTCCTCTGATTCATAAGCCGCCTTGGTCTCTTCTTCTGCTACTTCTACCCCAAGAGTTCCTTCAGGATGTATATTACTTGTATCATAGGAGGAGGTAAGTGAGTCATGCTCTCCGTCCCATAACTCCTCCCAAGTTTCATTACTCTCCACATCTCTGAACATTTATTTAGGCTTAGCAATCTCCTATGTGTATTTCCAGTAGGCCTTTATATTCTCCTCACTACAATCCTTCCTTTTGAGGGTTTTCTTGAGGCCATAAGTCATTATCTTAGAGGGCTCATAAGCATGTACTGGCTTATGGAAATATTCCCAAGAAGGGATGGCTTGGAGAGGAGCTCATGTAGCTTGACATATACATTCAGGGAGTTGATGTGGGGTTATTTCTTGGCCTTAATTATCACAACTCTAGTGAACAAATGTCTCCCTAGTCTTCAACTCCATGATCCAAGCTGTCTTGAATCTTGTAGGATCATACTTGGCCAATAATCCTCTATGAGGTTGAGCCCTGCAACTCTACCAGCTTTATCGTTAGTAGGTGCTTTGATCCACTCTTATTCATAGTTAGTCCCCCCTTAGAGTAGGGGATGTCATAGAGTGCTCTCTTCTTCTTCCTAGCCTCGTATAATGAATCAAGAATGTCTAGCTATTAGATAAACTCTAGAGTTAGGATACAGTACCTTCAAGAGTTTGAAAAACTCCTCCTTGAAGCCATGCATCTGTATCATCATGTGGTGGGGATCAAAGAACCAATCATAGGGAAACCTATTATTGGTCATAAGACCTTGTTGCCTATCACTCAGCCTAAAGGTGATATCCTCTAGGCTAGGATAAATGAGGGTTGGAGTGAGGAAACACTCAACAAACTCATAAAAGTTGAAAGTCTTTGAAAGAATGTGAGTCCATGCTGAGACGAGGATGACTTTTTGGGCATCCACCAAAGCATCACATGTGTCCAAGTGCATGTGTGACTGAAAGAAGCAGGGATTCTGAAATAGGATCATATGTAGCAAAAAGGAAGAATACCTTAAAATCTGTTGGCTATGGAAGTTGGCCAATTGGTAGTTGAGCTCGTCGGCTATTACCTCAGAAAAATTAAGCTTGAAAGCTTGCTTCCTAGTGACATTCTTGAGCTTGAAGATGGCTCCCAATTGGTAGTCATAGACATTGTGGTAATTATCTAGGCTAAAAATGAAGGCCATCATAGAAAAAGTGTCCTACATGTCCTAAGTAAATTGTGGCAATGCAAGGGGAAGGGGAGGAAGCATCTTATTTTTTTGATCCAAATGGAGCTCTGTATTCAAGAATCTAAGTTGATTCTTCCTTGTATCCCAGATGTTTCACAACTTAGAGTAGCTGCAGAAAAGGGCCGGGGGACCATAATCAATTGTCAGCATCTTCATCATGACATCAACGGTGACCTCTACTCATAGGTTCTTCCCTTGAATCACCCATGTTTTCATGTCAAAACAAGTATCATAGGCATCCACAATCCTGTAGCACAGGTGGACAGTCGGGAATATGTACTAGGCCAAAGTTGAGTTCCAAACCTAGATCCCAAAAGTTTTGACCTGCTCGACCTTGACCTTATGGTACATTTGTACATGGGCACCCTCTCTTAGAGTCTTGGTGGGATTGGAGAGCACTGGGCCCTAGACATTATATACAGGGTTGTAGACAAGGGATGAAACTTTGTGTACCTCTTGCTTAACTTCCTCATGAGAGTGAGCTTTTCTTTTGGCTACATTGGTACAACTGTATACACTTTGCTCGCTTCCATGTTTGGTAGAGGGTCTAGCCTTCTTCTTAGTGAAGTTCTTTTTCTTTGTGGAGTCTCATTACCTGAGGCATCTTTCATCAAATCCATTACTCTCTTTCCAATACTTTTTAATCTTTAAATGATCAGGCAATCTATAGTGCAAAGGTGATTCAGGCTTGATTCATAGAGGCAACTGAGCTTCATTTTGCAAAGTTGACTAAGCTCTAACACATTCATAATAAGCTTCTTCAGTATGCCTGGATTTGAATTTATAAGGAAGGAGGCCCACAGGAAAGCATTTATTGTCTTGTCACACTCATTTACTTCAAAGTTCTTGAGCACCACTTTGCATGCTCGAAGATGTCATTCCATATGTTTGAGCCTTCTCATCTTCCTTATTCATCAATTTTTGAAAGATGGCTATATCTGTTGTGATTTTGTAGCATTAATACCTAATCAACAGGTAGTTGTATGGTCACTTCTAAGATTTTCTTGGGCCTCGGGTGGATACCTACTACTGAGAATCATTGACACTTGACATCTTTGGAAAATTCCATTATTCAAACACAAAACTAAGCCAAATGGACATCTGCCCGATGTGCTTATTTGAAAAAATGGTGGGAAAACAAACCCATCCACTAAAACACAAAAGAAACACACTACTCTACTAATATAAAGAGATTGATTCATATCAATTATAATGCTTCAAGTAGATCCCATTTACTAGAATCTCAAGTAACTCACGGGTAAGTGCAAGAAGATGGGGGGCCAAAAAGTGGCCAAATTAATTTCAAAAAAAAAAAGGTCAAAACGCGAGCGCGTTATTCTTTTCTTTGCATTTTTCAGGTTCTCCACAAAAGTTTGTGCTATTTTTCATGTTTTAAATAACGCGAGCGCGTTATGTTAAACTTAAATTTTTTTATGTTTAAGGCTATTAATCATATATGTATGTATGCCTATATGTATGTATGTATGTATGTATGCCTATATGTATGTATGTATCTATGTATGCCTATATGTATGTATGTATCTATGTATGCCTATATGTATGTATGTATAGTGTCGAGGGTAGAGGAGGGTAGAGATGGGAGTGAGCCAGATAGGGGAGGAGAGGGGTGGATAAGGATTGAGTGATTAAGGTTTAAGGTTAAGGGTTGAGCATTTAGGGATAGGATTTAGAGTTTAGGGATAAGGGATTAGAGTTTAGGACCTTGAGGGATTAGGGTTTAGGGTTGAGGCTTTAGGGATAGCATTTAGGGTTAAGGGTTGAGGGATTAGAGTTAAGGTAGACTGTTGAGGGTAGAGGGATTAGGGATAGGGTTTAGGGTTGAAAGTTTAGGGTTTAAGGTATAGTTTAGTAGTTCTTGTGGATAGAGCCAGTAAACAATGGGAGATTATTTGCCTATTTCATAATAATATACCTCCCCCTTAAACCCTGAACCTTAATCCCTCAACCCTCAACCCTAATCCATCATCCCTCAACTCTAATCCCTCATCCCTAAACCCTAAATGCTATCCCTATTTCTAAACCCTCAACAGACTCGATACTATACCTTAAACCCTAATCCCTTATCCCTAAACCCTCCAACCCTATCCCTAATCCTTACACCCTCCACACTCTACTTTAACCCTAATCCCTTGAACCTCAACCCTATCCCTAAACCCTTGACCCTCGAACCTCAACCCTCAACCCTCGACATCAAACCCTAATCCCTCAACCCTTAACTCTGATCCCTCAACTCTCAACCCTAACCCTAAACCCTAAACACTAAACCCTCAACCCTTAACGTCAAATCCTAATCCCTCAACCCTTCACTCTAATCCCTCAACCCTAAACCCTATCCCTAAACCCTAAACACTATACCTTAAACCCTAATCCCTCAACCCTAACCCTAAACCTTGTCCCTAAACCCTAATCTGTCAACCCTCAACCCTAATCCATCATCCGTCATCCCTCAACTCTAATCCCTCATCCCTAAACCCTAAATGCTATCCCTATTCCTAGACCCTCAACAGGCTCAATACTATACCTTAAACCCTAATCCCTCTACCCTCGACACTCTTATTTAACCCTAATCCCTTGACCATTAACCCTATCCCTCAACCTCAACCCTCAACCGTCAACCCTCAACCCTCAACACTTAACTCTAAACATTAAACCCTAATTCATCAACCGTAAACCCTAATCCCTCAAACCTAAACCCTATCCCTAAATCATCAACCCTCAACACTATACCTTAAACCCTAATCCCTATCCCTTAACCCTTAAAACTTAAACCCTATCGCTATACCCTCAACACTTGACACTATATCTTAAGCCTTAAACCCTCATCCCTAAAGCCTCAACCCTCAATTCTTAAACCTTCAACCCTAAACCCTATCCCTAATCCCTCTACCCTCGACACTCTAACCCTAACCTTGACATTAAACACTAATCTGTCAACCTTAAACCCTAATATGTCAACCCTAAACCCTCAACCCTCAACACTATACCTCAAACCCTAATCCATCAACCCTAAAACCTAATCCATCAACCCTCAACCCTAAACACTATTAATAAACCCTCAACCCTTGACACTATACCTTAAACCCTAATCCCTCAACCCTCAACCCTAATACCTCAACCCTCAACCCTAATCCCTCATCCCCAAACCCTAAACTCTATCCCTATTCCTAAACCCTCAACCCTTAATACTATACCTTAAACCCTAATCCCTTATCCCTAAACCCTAAACACTATCCCTCAAGCCTTAACCCTTAAAAATTAAACCCTAAAACCTATCCATAAACCCTCGATGCTCAACACTATATTTTAAAACCCAATCCCTTAACCCTCAGCCATAAAGCCTCAACCCTCAATCATTAAACCTTCAACCCTAAACCCTATCCCTAATCCCTCTACCCTCAACATTCTACTTTAACCCTAATTCCTTGACCATCAACCCTATCCCTAAACCCTCAACCCTCAACCCTCAACTCTCAACATTAAACCCTAATCTATCAACCCTAAACCCTAATCCGTCAACCCTAAACCCTAATCCCTCAACCCTAAATCCTATCCCTAAACCCTAAACCCTCAACACTATACCTTAAACCATAATCCCTCAACCCTAAACCCTAATCCCTCAACCCTAAATCCTATCCCTAAACCCTAAACCCTCAATACTATACCTTAAACCATAATCCCTCAACCCTAAACCCTAACCCTTATCCCTAAACCCTCAACCCTCAACATCAAATCCTAATCCCTCAACCCTTCACTCTAATCCCTCAACCCTAAACCCTATCCCTAAACCCTCAACACTATACCTTAAACCCTAATCCCTCAACCCGAACCCTAAACCTTATCCCTAAACCCTAATCCCTCAACCCTCAACCCTAATCTGTCATCCGTCATCCCTCAACTCTAATCCCTCATCCCTAAACCCTAAATGCTATCCCTATTCCTAGACCCTCAACAGGATCGATACTATACCTTAAACCCTAATCCCTCTACCCTCGACACTCTTATTTAACCCTAATCCCTTGACCATTAACCCTATCCTTCAACCTCAACCCTCAACTGTCAACCCTCAACCCTCAACACTCAACTCTAAACATTAAACCCTAATTCATCAACCGTAAACCCTAATCCCTCAAACCTAAACCCTATCCCTAAATCATCAACCCTCAACACTATACCTTAAACCCTAATCCCTATCCCTTAACCCTTAAAACTTAAACCCTATCCCTATACCCTCAACACTTGACACTATATCTTAAGCCTTAAACCCTCATCCCTAAAGCCTCAACCCTCAATTCTTAAACCTTCAACCCTAAACCCTATCCCTAATCCCTCTACCCTCGACACTCTAACCCTAACCTTGATATTAAACACTAATCTGTCAACCCTAAACCCTAATCTGTCAACCCTACACCCTCAACCCTCAACACTATACCTTAAACCCTAATCCATCAACCCTAAAACCTAATCCATCAACCCTCAACCCTAAACACTATTAATAAACCCTCAACCCTTGACACTATACCTTAAACCCTAATCCCTCAACCCTCAACCCTAATACCTCAACCCTCAATCCTAATCCCTCATCCCCAAACCCTAAACTCTATCCCTATTCCTAAACCCTCAACCCTCGATACTATACCTTAAACCCTAATCCCTTATCCCTAAACCCTAAACACTATCCCTCAACCCTTAACCCTTAATAATTAAACCCTAAAACCTATCCATAAACCGTCGATGCTCAACCCTATATTTTAAACCCCAATCCCTTAACCCTCAGCCATAAAGCCTCAACCCTCAATCGTTAAACCTTCAACCCTAAACCCTATCCCTAATCCCTCTACCCTCAACACTCTACTTTAACCCTAATCCCTTGACCATCAACCCTATCCCTAAACCCTCAACCCTCAACTCTCAACATTAAACCCTAATCTGTCAACCCTAAACCCTAATTCATCAACCCTAAACCCTAATCCCTCAACCCTAAATCATATCCCTAAACCCTAAACCCTCAACACTATACCTTAAACCATAATCCCTCAACCCTAAACCCTAAACCCTATCCCTAAACCCTCAACACTATACCTTAAACCCTAATCCCTCAACCCTAACCCTAAACCTTGTCCCTAAACCCTAATCCCTCAACCCTCAACCCTAATCCATCATCCGTCATCCCTCAACTCTAATCCCTCATCCCTAAACCCTAAATGCTATCCCTATTCCTAGACCCTCAAGAGGCTTGATACTATACCTTAAACCCTAATCCCTCTACCCTCGACACTCTTATTTAACCCTAATCCCTTGACCATTAACCCTATCCCTCAACCTCAACCCTCAACCGTCAACTGTCAACCCTCAACACTCAACTCTAAACATTAAACCCTAATTCATCAACCGTAAACCCTAATCCCTCAAACCTAAACCCTATCCCTAAATCATCAACCCTCAACACTATACCTTAAACCCTAATCCCTATCCCTTAACCCTTAAAACTTAAACCCTATCCCTATACCCTCAACACTTGACACTATATCTTAAGCCTTAAACCCTCATCCCCAAAGCCTCAACCCTCAATTCTTAAACCTTCAACCCTAAACCCTATCTCTAATCCCTCTACCCTCGACACTCTAACCCTAACCTTGACATTAAACACTAATTTGTCAACCCTAAACCCTAATCTGTCAACCCCAAACCCTCAACCCTCAACACTATACCTTAAACCCTAATCCATCAACCCTAAAACCTAATCCATCAACCCTCAACCCTAAACACTATTAATAAACCCTCAACCCTTGACACTATACTTTAAACCCTAATCCCTCAACCCTCAACCCTAATACCTCAACCCTCAACCCTAATCCCTCATCCCTAAACCCTAAACTCTATCCCTATTCCTAAACCCTCAACCCTCGACACTATACCTTAAACCCTAATCTCTTATCCCTAAACCCTAAACACTATCCCTCAACCCTTAACCCTTAAAAATTAAACCCTAAAACCTATCCATAAACCCTTGACGCTCAACACTATATTTTAAACCCCAATCCCTTAACCCTCAGCCCTAAAGCCTCAACCCTCAATCGTTAAACCTTCAACCCTAAACCCTATCCCTAATCCCTCTACCCTCAACACTCTACTTTAACCCTAATCCCTTGACCATCAACCCTATCCCTAAACCCTCAACCCTCAACTCTCAACATTAAACCCTAATCTGTCAACCCTAAACCCTAATCCGTCAACCCTAAACCCTAATCCCTCAACCCTAAATCCTATCCCTAAACCCTCAACCCTCAACACTATACCTTAAACCATAATCCCTTAACCCTAAACCCTAAACCCTCAACCCTAAACCCTATCCCTAAACCCTCAACACTATACCTTAAACCCTAATCACTCAACCCTAACCCTAAACCTTGTCCCTAAACCCTAATCCCTCAACCCTCTACCCTAATCCGTCATCTGTCATCCCTCAACTTGAATCCCTCATCCCTAAACCCTAAACGCTATCCCTATTCCTAGACCCTCAATAGGCTCAATACTATACCTTAAACCCTAATCCCTCTACCCTCGACACTCTTATTTAACCCTAATCCCTTGACCATTAACCCTATCCCTCAACCTCAACCTCAACCCTCAACCCTCAACCCTCAACACTCAACTCTAAACATTAAACCCTAATTCATCAACCGTAAACCCTAATCCCTCAAACCTAAACCCTATCCCTAAACCATCAACCCTCAACACTATACCTTAAACCCTAATCCCTATCCCTTAACCCTTAAAACTTAAACCCTATCCCTATACCCTCAACACTTGACACTATATCTTAAGCCTTAAACCCTCATCCATAAAGCCTCAACCCTCAATTCTTAAACCTTCAACCCTAAACCCTATCCCTAATCCCTTTACCCTCGACACTCTAACCCTAACCTTGACATTAAACACTAATCCGCCAACCCTAAACCCTAATCTGTCAACCCTAAACCCTCAACACTCAACACTATACCTTAAACCCTAATCCATCAACCCTAAAACCTAATCCATCAACCCTCAACCCTAAACACTATTAATAAACCCTCAACCCTTGAAACTATACCTTAAACCCTAATCCCTCAACCCTCAACCCTAATACCTCAACCCTCAACCCTAATCCCTCATCCCTAAACCCTAAACTCTATCCCTATTCCTAAACCCTCAACCCTCGACACTATACCTTAAACCCTAATCCCTTATCCCTAAACCCTAAACACTATCCCTCAACCCTTAACCCTTAAAAATTAAACCCTAAAACCTATCCATAAACCCTCGATGCTCAACACTATATTTTAAACCCCAATCCCTTAACCCTCAGCCCTAAAGCCTCAACCCTCAATCGTTAAACCTTCAACCCTAAACCCTATCCCTAATCCCTCTACCCTCAACACTCTACTTTAACCCTAGTCCCTTGACCATCAACCCTATCCCTAAACCCTCAACCCTTAACCCTCAACTCTCAACATTAAACCCTAATCCGTCAACCCTAAACCCTAATCCCTCAACCCTAAATCATATCCCTAAACCCTCAACCCTCAACACTATACCTTAAACCATAATCCCTAAACCCTAATCCCTCAACCCTAAACCCTAAACCCTATCCCTAAACCCAACAAAACTACTTTGCCTTATGTTAGGTTGTTAAACCCATCATTTTTGACACTCTTCTCTTAAAGATATTTGAGTTGCAAGAATATGTCAGAAAAATGGCTATGAACTTTTTTAATGTTAGTAATGTTATATGACATGTTTTTCTGGCCCATTTGGGGTTTATTATGCCAATAGGTGTACACACTATGAGAAAAGCTTTGCATATGGTACATCCACAGTGAGTAATTAACAGTTGAAATCAGAAGGATGATCATTATGAGAAAAGATTTGCATTGGGGTACATCTATGTTTCTTGTTGTGCACCCCGCACTTAGGGGAGGTATATTGTTATGAAACAAGCAAATAATCTCCCATTGTTTACTGGCTCTATCCACAAGAACTACTAAACTATACCTTAAACCCTAATCCCTCAACCCTAAACTTTCAACCCTAAACCCTATCCCTAATCCCTCTACCCTCAACAGTCTACCTTAACTCTAATCCCTCGGCCCTTAACCCTAAATGCTATCCCTAAAGCCTCAACCCTAAACCCTAATCCCTCAAGGTCCTAAACTCTAATCCCTTATCCCTAAGCTCCAAATCCTATCCCTAAATGCTCAACCCTTAACCTTAAACCTTAATCACTCAATCCTTATCCACCCCTCTCCTCCCCTATCTGGCTCACTCCCATCTCTACCCTCCTCTACCATCAACACTATACATACATACATATAGGCATACATAGATACATACATACATATAGGCATACATAGATACATACATACATATAGGCATACATACATACATACATACATACATACATATAGGCATACCTACATACATGATTAAAAGCCTTAAACATAAAAAAATTTAAGTTTAACATAGCGCGCTCGCGTTATTTAAAACATGAAAAACAGCACAAACTTTTGTTGTAAAGGAAAAATGCAAAGAAAATAATAACGCGAGCGCGTTATAACAAGAGCGCGTTATAACGCGCTCGCGTTATGTCTTGCTTTGGGAATCCCAAGCCTTGGGCTTGGGATTTGCTTTGGATTTCCAACCCAAAGGCTTGGAGTGCCTTATGAACAGTAACAGACGTGTTTTTCCATATTCTTCAAGATTTTAGATAATTTTGTTCGTGCTAACCCTCAGATTTGCACGTGTTTCAAGGTCAAACAAATCAAACACCTGGGTAATGTTAGGTTTTCTCTTAGCTATCTGACGATGTAATTTTTTTCACATTTTAACAATGTTAAGCCTTTCATCTTTAATTTTTTTTGTTTGTGTGTCTGTTTTTGGGCAAAAACCACTGTTTGGTCTTTTTTTCATTGTAAATTAACTATTCATTGAAATTTCAAAAAAATTACATATTTAGAAACTAGACTCCATTCTACAAATATTAAAAAAAGAAAAAAATGATTTTTGATTAGTTTTCAAAAATTATAGGGGTAGCACGGCCAAAATTCTATTTTTTAGGATGTGTCCACTTTGAAAATTAGTAAAAAATCAAATATTCATCAAATAATTATCAGAAAAATCGGGCATAAACTACATGCTATTAGCTAATTTCTCACCGAAGCGATTTTAAAAATACCAAAAAAAAGTTGACCTTTTGAGGGAGCCACAAAACATGCTATGTTATGTTTTTTTGACAGAAACAACACCAATTTATGTGGCTCCCTCTTTTGAACCCCTTAATCTATGCCATTTTCAAAAAATAATAGTAGTTTAGAAAGTAGACTCGGAGCACTACGAACATTGTTTTGGTTGCATCTCCAAATTTTGAGTGTAACTATGCTCAATTTCTCATCCAAGGCCAGTATTTCCTGATTTCAGAAAAAAAGTGGCCACTTAAGACCCCTTTTTGGCCCCCCATCTTCCTGCACTTACCCTCACCAACTCTATCTTCTAGCTTGAAGGCGTTATGCTTCTTATAGAAAATGATTCTGTATGGACCACTCCATAATGAATCAAATTTAGAATACCGTTCAAGTTTTGATGTTCACTCATCTCATTTCAAAACTGAGTCACCCACTTTGAAGCTCAGGTCAGATGATCTTTGGTCAAACCATCATTTGACAATCTATTGGTGACTAGCCATGGAATTGAGTGTCGAATCCCTCTTCTCTTGAAGCTCTATTAGTTCTTCCATCTTAACCTCCATGGCACTATTTTCTTCTATCTCGCACTACTTCACCAACTGAAGTAAAGGAATTTCCTTTGATATCGACATTATGGCATCTTTCCCATATACGAAATTAAAGGGAGATGTTCCTATAATTTGTTTTAGGGTGATCTTGTCAACCCATAAAGTTATCTTGAGGTTCTTATACCATTCCCTCTGGTTTTCTAAGCCTATTCTCTTAATCAACTTGATTAGGTTCTTGTTTGTCAATTCAGCTAGACCGTTCCCTTGAGGGTAGTAATTTGAAGAGGTCATCAAGAAGATGTTGTTCTTCAAAGTGAGCTCATAAATCTTGGATCTAAGGAATGCTTTCACATTGTTGGATATAATCGTGTAGGGAAAATTAAACCTGGTGACAATTCCTTCTAGGAAATCAAGCAAGTTACCTTCTGTGTTGCTTTTTTAAATGGTATTACTTCCCTCCATCCTGTTAAGTAGTCTGTGGCTATCAAGATCCACATGTGACCAGCACTTGAAATGGGATTTATCATCTTGATGAAGTCTAAACCCCATTGGCTAAATGACTCTTCAACTAGGACTAGATTGAGAGATAGGGTTGCATTTCTTCTTTTCCCAGTGTAAAATTGGCATTGTTGGCATTGCCTGACCATTTTGTAGCAATCTAAGAAGATAGACGACCAATAATAATTGTCCTAGATTACCTTCAGTTGAATTTTTTACTGATAAATCCCCACCAGATGTGTCGTGATGGAATTTAGATAAAATCTTATTGACCTCTTCCTTCTCTACGCATATTAAATGTATACCATTAAAATTTCTCTTAAAGAGAATACCATTGATTATAGAAAAGTTAGCTCCCTAAAACCAGTAAAATATTCTCTTGAAAGGAGCTAATTGACTAGGATACCTTCCTATCTCCATGAAGCACATTCTATCTTGAATCCATGAATTGGATTATTTTTGTTGATTAACCAAGATTGTTCTAGCCCTGTGTTCCTCGTCTTTTATGGAATCCTGGCTTCGAGATAAATGCTCACATAGTGCCCTTCCTCTGACTAGCTTGGTTGGCCTTACTTCAATATCATACTCTAGGATTTTAATAATCTAGTTGGCCCTTTTCTCTATGATCTCTCCTTCCATTATATATTCTCGTATGCTTGGGTGACCCACATAAACAATAAATCTATTTCTTGACACCAAATGCCTAAACTTTTTAAGTCCTTTAACCAGAGCATGAGCTTTGTTTTCAATTAAATTATACCTTGTTTCATATCCCTTCATGGCCCAAGAGTTGAAAGAAATGGGGTGCTCTCCTTTAGCTGATTCATCCTTTTGTGTCAATACAAAGGCTATACTATGATTGCCCCCATATGCATACATAATAAAATATTTTGAAAAGTCAAGGTTAACTAATACTAGGGAAGTGGATATCGCCTACTTGATTCTCTCAAAATCTTTCCTTCCCTCGGGGGTCCATTTGAAATTTGGATTCTTCTTAAGCATCAGCGTATGGGGTAGACTAACCCTGCAAAGTCAGAAATGAATCTACCCACAAAATTCATCTTTCGTAGGAAGGATTGGATAACCTTCTTGTTCATAGGTAGAGGTAGCTCCATGATGGCTTTGACTCTACCTAGATCAATGGAGATTCCTTCCTTCGAAATGATGTGCCCTAGGAGTTTGCCCTATGGGACTCCAAAAATTTTGTTCTAGGTGTAGAGAGATCTTAAATTCTTGGCACCTCTTAAAAAGCTTTTTCTAGATGATCAAAATGATCATCCTTTGACTTGGAGAACACAATGATATCATCTAAGTGAACTAGGATGACTTTGTTGATCAACTCACTAAAAGTAATGTCCATGGCACACTAAAAAGTTGCTCCTATTTTTGAAAGGATGAAAGGCATCTTTGTGTAAGCCAATGTGCCCCATTTGGTGGTAAAGAAAGTTTTATATTGGTCTTCCTCCTTAAGACAAATCTGGTTGTAGTTCCAGAGAACCTATCAAGCAGAGAGAACCTCTCTGATCCTGTGACTATTTGAAGTACCTACTCCATAGAAGGAAGTGGACAATGGTCCTTGAGGGATGCCCTATTAAGGTCTCTAAAGTTGACACATAGCCTTATTTCACCATTTTTTTTTCTTATTGGAGCTAGATTAGAAAACCACATGGAGTGTTTAATTAGGAAGATGATCTTTAAATCAATTAGCTTGTTGAGCTCCTACTTCATAAGAGGCTCTATCTTTGGATTGAACATCCTTTGCCTTTGTCAAACTAGCTTTGCTTCAGGCATTAGCTTGATGGTGTGCTAAATGACCTCTCTATCATAGCCTTTAAGGTCTTCATAGTTCTAAGTAATGACTTTGTCATATTTGTTGTAGAAAGAGATGATCCTATCTCTTTTGACCTAATTGGTGACATTCCCTAGATTCACCTTCATTCCTAGACTAACCTTAACTTTAGTATAGTATTCCTTGTCTGCAGGAAGCTTTCTTTTGTCTGCTTTTGCATCATTTAAGTCAAATAGGATCTCTAGAGCTATGAGGCCTTTAGGAAGCTTATTTGGATTTAATTACATGATCTGCTCCTCATAAGCTTCATCTATTCTTGGTTGTAATTGATCAACAAATTCCCTAGATTGTTGCAAAAAAAAGGCAATCTAAGTATCACTTTCAAACACCTACCAATGATTTCCATTATCTAGGTCTGCAAGTCTAATAATTAATTTGATTGTATTCTCATTGTTAAGAAAGTCTTTTGTCGAATCATATTGTGATCTGATTTGAGCCATTCGGTATGCTTCAGTATTTTGGATTCTTGGGATTACTTCAATATTTAGTGCCTCAAAGCCTTCTAGCAGATCCCATACCCTATGATGGTATGAACTCATCTTGATGTTCTTAGTTTTAGTTTCCCCTCTCAATTGTCTGATGACTAACTTTGAGTCACCGAACACTTGCAAATGCTTGATTTCAACTTCTCTTCTAGGAGGAGACCATGTACTAGTGCCTCATATTCAACCTCATTTTTTGTGTAGTTGAACTAAAAGTGGAAAGCCTTAAGAATCTTCTTTCCCTAGGGAGAAAGGAGACATACGCTTGCCCTAAAACCATTTCCTCACAATGTCCACATTTATATAGGCTCATTCGAGTCATGCACTGAGTCTTGAGATGAGCTAGCTACCTTTGGTATTGCTTGATCCTCGTCATAAATCACATACATTCCTAACCCTATGGAGGCCAAATTCCCATAGGAGCTAGTCTGCATGGCCTCAAACAAAAGCACCTCCTCTTAGTTAGATCGATCACTTTCTCCAGCTTCTTAATCCAGGAAATCTGTATCATACCTTTCTTCTTTTGATAACATCACGTGGGTGGGTTCAAAGATTACCATCACTTCTTGAGTGATGTATTCCTTTTGGAGAGGCTTTGATAGGATCTTCATCTTAGAATCGTATTTGGTTCTAAGGATGAGATGAGTCCAATCAAGAGAGAGATATATCCACCAATCTTGGCAGTGAAATCTCTAGACCTTTGTCAGAGGTAGAGCTTTGATGACTCCTACTATCTGCACCTTCTTGTCATCCAACTACATAACACTCTTTTCCATGGGCTCATACTCTATCTGAAGAGTATCTTCTATGCTTTTGCAAATAATAGTAGTGCTAGTTCCAGAGTCTATCTTGGAGTTATGTAGCATCTTCTTGCCTACTATTACAATTAAGTAAAAGGGTGTAGGCTTAGCTTTACTCACCTCCATTTTTGTATTTTCAAGGATAGTAGGGTGTTGAGCTTGTGCAATCTTTTGAGGGTGTGTCACCTTCTCTCCAATATTAGTGGTCACTTGATTTGTTGAAGACGGGCTCTTCTTCTCCTCAAGAGCCTTTTGAAGCAATGTCTCTTTCTCTAGAATGGATAAGACATACCACAGTGAGATGTTGGTTAGTGCCTTCTTTAGTTGTAGAATATCTCAGCCTTTTGGCTTGGATATTTGGTACTTCGTGACTCTGTTGGTGTTCTGTGGTTTGGAGTTAGTATTTCATGATTAAATGTCCAAATAATAAGAGCAACTAGACTCTTTTGAGGTATTAACTTAGAGAGAACAATTGCCTTTGGGTTGTATATCATCCTTCTCTTGGAATAGGTGAAATAGTCTGACTGCACCTGTGGAGTCTTGGAAGTAGAAGGATCATTAGGAAATACAACTTCCTCTTCTTTTACCCAAGAGAAAACTTTGTGATCAGGTGTAATCTCTTCCTCTTGCTGCATAGACATCCCTTGCATCTGAGCTACTAGTATGATGTTCTGCACTCTAGGTGACTATAGGAAGACTACCCAATTTGAGTCTCCCTTGGAAACATTTTTGCCTCTATTTTGCTACCTTTTGATGTAAGTTCCCTCATGGGAAAACTCTAGGTAGGTGAGGATTGTTGCAAGGAAAACACCATACATTTGAGTCATTTTCCATGTTTTACATTGAGACCATGTCTCGCACTAGGTTAGGAGGGGCCTATTGTAATGGGGTAGGGACCAACACAAGTTGTTGAGAAGGACCCACCCCTTGAGAATTTTGATATCTATTTGGCTGATACTAGGGCCTAGGATTTTGTTAGTTCCAATAAGGAGGCCCTGGGTATGACCTCTTCAAGTTGATTATCTCATTTGAAAAGCTCCACAAGATATTTTTCATATCATCTATCTTCTATGTTACATGGGAGACTAGTGGGCCACTATTGGCGCTTGGAGAGAAGGGTAAACATACATGGAAGGAGAAGCCTGACTTGCATTCGATGTGTGGGGCTCAATCTTGGGTGAATCTACTTGTAATGATAGCTTAGGGAATACCAGTATGGGAGGCCTAGGAGGTAGCTTTCTAGTATCTATTAGATTGTTTTCAACTCTCACTGAAAAATCATATGCATTTGGGAGAGTTTGTCCTCCTAAGGACTAAATCATAACAACTATGTTTGGATCAAAATATTTGAGATAGAAGATGATATCTATACTAGGAGGTGGTCATGCCATCACTGGAATCCTTTGCTAGGTTTTTTGAAACCTAGTATTGAAATCAATGAGTGCTTTCTGCAATGCCCACTTGATGGTTATTAGCTCCTACAATAGCAAGGATCTATCTCCCTTCTTATTGAATCTTTCAAAGAACAGGTCTCCTAACTAGTCCACTAAGCCTATTGAATTTGGATGAAGAGATCTGTACCAGTCGAGTGCCTTCCTTTTAAACGATGTTGCCAAAAGTCTCAAAGTGATGTTCTATTCTATCACAAAATGAACCATACAAATGTCCACTATGTCTTGGAGGTGTTCTGCGAGAGTTTTGAATCCTCACCTATGTATTTGGGTAGTTCCTTGATAGCATTAGTCGGGATAGGGTCCCATATATTTGGTGGTACTGGTGGAATCAGCAGGCTACTGCTATTCTAGCTCACAAAGTTCCTCGAAGATCTTGGTACAACCATTTGTGTGGATGATGGATTTGGGTGTACTACTCTTCTTGTGGGGGTGAAGAAAAGAGAAAATAAACTTTAAATAAAATAAACTAATCTAAGGTGATATGTTGAAAGAATACTTGAATTGATGTAGAAACGATATAGTGTTTTCCTATTTAACTCACAAAATTAACTTGTGGCTTCAAAGAGAACAAAAGGCATGATTTCAGATCATTTACCAAACTATGAGTCATGCGCCTGTAGTTGTCTAGTTGATCAAAGACTTATATGCTTCCTATTGGATCAAAATAATAACAAGCACAACTGAGCTTAAATTGACCCTCAAATTTATTGCATTTGCTCAAATGTTAATAGTGCAAGTCAAGGTGAAAGTAGATCAAACTTTCTTGTCACTAGCACCTAAAATCTCCTAGACTCAAGACTTGGTTGAGAAAATTTATAG
Organism: Cunninghamia lanceolata; assembly: GCA_027924645.1. Lineage (NCBI taxonomy): Eukaryota > Viridiplantae > Streptophyta > Pinopsida > Cupressales > Cupressaceae > Cunninghamia > Cunninghamia lanceolata. Next base: position 1,088,981 of record BSBN01001034.1, read on the forward strand.
TGTGATAGATGAGGCTCTTCTATACATTGGTATTGATGGTAGGAGAGTTACAGAGGCTAGATTTAATGAGGTTCAAAGCAAGAATAAATCCACTCTGAAGTGTAAAACTCAATTGATAACTTTAGAGCAAGTTGTAAAGGAAATGAGAGAGTGCATTATTTATTTGGTGCAATGAGGATCACCCTCTCCATTTCATAATGATGATTTTGTTGTGGAAGAAGAAGAATTCAAAGAAATTTGCTTGTAGACAAACAAGCAGACCAAGCATCATTTCAAGGTTGGGAACAATAACTAGCACAAATAGAATATCAAGTAAATACTATAGTTGGGAAGTTTCAAATCATTTCTGACAAGGAAATAATAAAACTGGATAAGGCTTTCAAATATAAAAGATACTTATTCGATTCATAAAGGAGATAGTGGAGAATTTAGTGCTACTAGTGATGATGGTGTGTGTAGTAGAAGTGGTCAACAAGTGATACAAAAATAAAATATTTAGAAGAGGTCAATACAAGTAGATACTATATAGAAACTCAGTGATCAAGGCCTTGTAAAGAGGCCAAAGATTATGATAGTTCCAAGTACAACTAACTCTATTTCTGCCTCAAAGGAATTATTTCCAAAAGGCACCCCTCATGTTGTTAGTGTGACTAGGACATGAATGACTAATCCTCAGCCTCAAATAATTAGAGATGCCCCCAACACCACAAGTACTCCTTCACCATTCAAGCATTCGATTATGTCATCAATCCTAGGTTTTGATTACAAAGATGAGTTTAATAAGAAAGTAGAAAAATCTAAAAGACACAAGAAGCAAGTGCTAGAGAGTATAGCTACTATAACTTTAGAGTCTGCAACAACTAGGGTATTACCTACATATGACCCAAATATATAAACCATAGAGTACATGATTGTTGTTCCCAAAGTTCAAAATAAACCAGAGGATCAGATGCATCACCCTAACTATGAGGTGAGCATTGCCCAAGATGATTTTTCTAGAATGATTTTTTTTGACAAAATTAATGTATTGAAAAGGAACAACAAAGTGGTATATACATCATTGCTAAAGAAAGAGAGAGATAGAAATAGGTTGCAAAATCAAATAGAAAAAATATAGGTAGACCTAGAAAATGAGAAAGCAAAGAGGAAAACAAAAGATAACAAGAGCAATGATTTTAAAAAAAAAGGATAAAAAATCTACCTCAACATCTACAAGAAAAGTAAATGAATAGACAGAGGTGAAATTGAATGAATTTAAGAAAAGGTTAGATGAAAGCATAAATAGTTATGATAATGAAAGAGCCAATTCAGAAAAAATACAACAAAACCTGACGGAAGCCAATGCCTTAGCAAAGACATTACAAGTCAAACTAGACAAATAGAAAGAAAATGTAGAACTATGAGAACATAAAATGGAGGAAGAGATAAGAAACACTAAAGTTTTTTTGCTAGTGGTGAAGAAAGTAGAAAACGAAATAAAGTCTTTCCAAAACAAGTATTTGTATTTTATAAAAAAATAATGATTCATATAAAACAAAATATTTGGGATGAAATAATGTAGAGGCCTGATGATTTGTCTTAATTGTTTTAATTGATTGATGGTTTGATAGTACATAATAAGAAAATCAAACAATATGTTCTTGATAATAGAAACATGACTTCAAAATAGAAAATATAAATTATATTTTACAAGTAATCTAAAACATTAGTGAAAATGAATTGGTATCCAAAGGAATTCATGACCATATTGATACCTCAATAAAGGTATCATCTATCATTAAGAAGTGTACAAAGCTAGGTGAAGCACAAGAATTTATAGAAAGGAAGAATACTTGAAAGAGCTTGGTTTTTCATTGTCTTTTGACACATTGGAGAAATACATATAAGGGTGCTTTCAAAAATATAATGGAGGATACAATGAAATTTGATAAGGACCAGTTTCCTCATTTGGATTCCATCAAACTATTGATAACCTTAAATACAACTTTGATTGGTACATTCAAGTTATGTTCCACTGTCAATTATGAATTGTTAACAAATTTACAATTCAATTACAATATGTTATAACAATTGCACTTCTTTTAGATGAACAATGGAGCATGTTACAAAATGTGATAGAATGATTTGATATTATGAGTTTCCAACTGAGCATTGTGCAGAGCTATTTTTGAGCAAGATATTGTAATACTTGTGTGTATTCCTTCATTTAAAAATCAATATAAGACTCAAATCCATTTAAGTGTTGAATTTATTTATATTATTTAATTATAATTTACGAAAACTTTGGTTTCTAGATACACATTAAACATTTGCTAATGTTGTATATGCTATTGTTGTTAGCATGCATTTAGTTGAATGCATGTAAAACTTATCAGTATCACACAATAATAATATGAAAGTATTAATAGTATGTTAATTGAAAAATCTATAAAATTTAGATTAAAAAATGGAACATTGAAATATAGTGGTAATTAATTTTTAAATGGAAAATTAAAATATATATTGAGATTTAGTTATAGAAAAATAAAATATCATCAACAATAGTTTGGAGTTTGGAATATGAAATATAGTATAAATACCTAGTAAGTTCTAAATCTTTTTCAATTGCCAAATCATCTCCTCACTCTGACCATGAGATTGAGGGTCATATTAATCCTAGTCTTCATTTTCTTCTCTCTACATATGTCCACTTAAGAGCATCTCATCACTACCACTAGATGTGTTATTCATTATGTCACTGTCATATGTGATAGTATGGTTTGAAGTGTTGCACAACCCTCTTCTTTCACATATGGGCCTCTAGATTCTAAGTGCCCTTTCAAAAAGAAAACTCTGAATATCATATCTAGTTGTATACATCCTCAAGAAAATTTCTAAATTCTTGTCAAATTTGTTTCTTATCTTTTGAGTTCAAGAACCCCAATGCACTAAAAACTTTGTCATCCTCCAGTGACCTCAATATCATGGTTTGACATAAATCGACAAGTTTGAAATATTTCGATATTGAGTCATGCAATATTTATCTCTAAGTTAACGTTTCTCAAAGCTTTGTTATCAATCCATTTTGGAAGGGACTCTCCATGAGTTTAAATTGTTCCATCATTGATGTTGCAAAATGAGCTACTTGCTCTATAAGATTAGATTTATTTATAGTTCCTTCTATTTGTTGTCCATTGAATTCTAAACTTTTGGAAAAATGATTGACCAAGGTCTTTATCTTGTTATGAAAATTATATGGTTGACAATTGACACAATATTGAGGATACACAATGGACATGGATTGAAGTAGTTCATCATGAGGGAATCGATGTCTAATCTTTGACGAAAGAGATTTCACAATATCCTTTAAAGTAGTACTTACAGAATTAACAATGTTGTTAAAATCTTCTCTTGTAACAGGTTCTTCTATGATAGTGTGCCTATTAACCCTAGTAAAATAGTTCATTGGTATCTCATATCCCTGTATAGAGACACATAACTCCCTACTTGCATTAAACTATAAAAAAATAGTAAGATTGTTCACATTTTTCATCAAGTGCCAGCTATTAAATTTTGGAGTTATGAATGACTACTCTAATAGATATGGATTATTGAGGGTAATGTATATCATTTTACGTAGTTTAAAATATTCTAAAATATACATAGTTCTTTCTTGAGATTTTTTCACAAGAATGTTCATTTCCTCCAACATGGGAAGAATACTAGACAAAGCTAAGAGTATCTCTATGTTACTTAACCTATGTAAGAGGTTAGGAGCTCTGTCTATTATAAGGTGATGATCGTACATTACTCCAATCAAGGATTGATATTTTAAAAAGACTTGTTGCAATGGTCAATGAAAGGAGATCAATCTGGTATGAACATCCTTAAGAAGCATGTTTCCTACAATTATTCCTGTGATAAGTGAAATCAGAATGAAGATTAAAACTAATCTAATGCAAAAATAGAATGATTATACCTTCATGAAGACCTCACAAATCCATGCGGGAAGGAGATGCACCCGATTAGTCTCCTCAGATTGTTCCCGTGATAACTAAAATGTATGTGGATTGCTCAAGTGCTCAACACAATGTAAATGAGATGAGGGATTGATGGCTTAGATGGGATTGAGGCAAGATTTTGACATTAGGATGGTAGGATGAGGAGATTGTGGAGTGATTTTGGCAGAGGTTTGATGCATGAAGGAGTCTCTCTAAAATGGCTTGGAGAGGGTTTCATTTATAGAGTTTTGGAAATGAGGATGGAGGGTGAGGATTAGAAGATGAGATCAAGGGTTGAATCTTGGTCAATGGGATTGGAGGGCTCTCATTAAAAGTGAATTTTAAATTCACATGGGGAAAGGTGTGGAGGATTAAAATGAATAAAAGATTCATTTTGGGAAGAGGGGACATGACAAGTGAATTTTTAATTTACCTTTATGTGGAGATGTGAAGATGTACTCTTACATGTGTAAGAAAGTGATAAATGAGGTGTAAGGAGGATTTGACCTTTTGAATAAAAGATTGATTTTTATTCAAAGGGGCATGGAAGAAGGGGATAAGCAAGGTTAATTGAGTGTTTAGCTTAATTAACCTACGTCTAGGGGATAGGTAGGCTAGGGTAGATTAGGGTAGGTCAATTAGTAGGCTAGATCAATTAGATAACCATGATTTATCTAATTGATGAGGATTAGGGAAAAATAGAATTAAACCAAATAAATATTGGGAATATTTATTTGATTAATGAGGGATAGTGTTCTAATGTCTTAGTGATAAATTAAGTGGGTTAATTGATCACAAGGGATAGGTAAATGGTCAAGGTAGATAATGAGGGATAAATTAATTAAATAAAATAAATTTATTTAATTAATAGGATGGATAATGAGGGTGTCGAGACATGGGAAGTTGCTTTGCGAAGCAAGCCAATTTTAGGTGTCTACATTTGCCCCTCTTTGAGATGGTGTTGTAGCTAAGTAACATCATTTCAAAGAAGTTAAAACATAGAGTTGGATTGGATAGAAAAAAGATTTTGGCTTAGAAGAATAGGGTAAGGTTTGGGGATAATTGGTAAGGGTGATGCCCCCTCGAGAGGATAGACGGGTTGCAAGAACACGGTTGTGCTCTCGAAATGAATGGAAGAGATTGGTTGAAGTGGTTGGAGGATAAGTGGTGAGATGAAAGGATGATGATGGTGGGAGATTGACTGGTGGATGATCATTATGTTGAAAAATGATTTAGAGCAATCCTAGGTTTGATATAGCAAAGTGGATATGTTTTCACCAAGGTATAGGAGACCAGGGTGATGATGTTTATCCAACATTTGCATGGACTAGACACACAGACAAAGGGATGATCTCATGCATGCCCAAGATAGTACAACCTTGTCTTGACGAGGGAAGGGGACTCATAGCATAAGCTCTTAATACACAAAAGGTATGATGAACCTTAGATGCACAAGGAGATCACTATGCTAGAACCGACCCTATGATCAACAAGATATAATACTAGCTTGGAGTAATGAAAAACAACCCAGAAGCACAACATACAAAAGCAAGACTATGCCCCATTCTAGATGTTTTTGCCACATACCATGATATAGTAAGATCAAGGTAGCTTTGATGTGATCTTCGAATAGGACAAAAGATAAAAATCAAAAACAAAAAGACCAACGAACCAAACAAGTAGCCATTGTCTCTCTTGCCAAGATGGATGATGATTGGATAGATTCTGCCCTAAGGCAGGAATCAATTGATGATTGGATCATGATTAGTTGATGTTGTAAGATTGGCTCAAGATATGATGGTGACAAGTTATGGTTGATGTTGATTTGACAGTTGATGATTTTTGATAAGGGATGATGCTTTGATAGGTGATGCAATGCTTGGATCTAGTGTAAGCTCAGTGGGTTGGATGGGTGCATCTTATGTACCTGAGTACTGGAAACATCCTTCATATCCCAAACTACCTACATACCTTGTATCCACAGGATCAAGGCACATTAAGATGCAAGTGTTTGTGATATGTAGTTCTGATTTGTGATGATGATGTGGGATGATGATAGATGTGATGATGTTGGGAAATGATGTGTTGGATGATGAGATGTTGATGGAGTAATGTTGATTTTGTGATGGATAAAATATTTTTGGAATTTTGTGTGTTTTCTACTGTTTTGGTATTTTTTGATTTTGTGATGTTTTTAGATTTTTTTTGATTTTGTGATGTTTTTGGATTTTCTGATTTTGTATTGTTTTTGGATTTTTCTGATTTTTTTGATGTTTTTGGATTTTTTTGATTTTGGGAAAGGAATGGTTTATTATGAGATGGTTGCATTGGATTTCGTGTGGATAACCTTTATGCTAGATACCAATGACAAGGGAACACCAAGTCTAGAGGTGAAAGTGATGGGGTTGGATAGGGGGATTGGATAGTTGATTCATGATAGATGAATTTAGGATTTTCTCCAAGGGCTAGGTTGCAAGGAATCATATGCCCCAATGCTTAGGATTTTGCATGATGGGTTCATGTTTGAATGGATGGACTTTGTAGTAGATGGATGGAGGATGTACTTATAAAGGGAGTATGCCAAGAGGTGTCCAAAGCATGTTGTTGATATTTTGCCCCTTGTCTTTATCAAGATCTAAGGTGGGAGATGGGAAAAGTAGGATATAATGGATAGGATGGATGGGAAATGATAGGATAAAGATACATGGATAGGATATGCAAAAGGATGTTATGGATGTGGATGAAGGATAAGGTTTTGCCCCCAAGTGTAGGGATACAAAATGAATGGAGAAGGGATTACGCATGACGCCCACAAGGGGTTTTCATCAAGGTACTTGCCCAAGGTGCCACAAGGAGTGGTTTTCACCATTGGACGGATTTTTTCTCTTTACTATTTTCTTGATTTTTTTAAATTTTTTTTTTTGCCTTTTTTGCTTTTTTGGGATGGGGACTCTAGTGTCTATTTCCATAGCAAGGAGAAGATGGTCCCATGTTGGATAGCATTATGGATTATGATCACATAGATGTTGGTAGATAGGAGAAGATGGAATGGATGGTGGATAACGGATTATGATGTGGATTATGCAAAAGCATGGACCATAGGAATGTGATGGGGAAGATATGTAGGATAGTGAATGAAAGATGGAGAGATGGGGGTATGTGGGAATGCTAAGTGGTGGAGGGGAACCAAGACCAACGGTCGCACACACCGTGATGTATTTGGAAGCTTGTATTTTGGATGTGGAGTTGGGAGTAATGGGGATTGGGATGGGGGATTTTTGAATGGTCGATTTGGGGTTTTAGGGACCCAAATAGACTTAGGATTTATGGGATTTTTAGATGTGGAGCAAGATGTTTGGGAGTTTGGAGTGGATTGGGAGGTAGATGCCTCATTTGTTTTGATTGATCTTTGCTTAGGGACCCACACCATTTTTGTTTTTGCTTTTTCTTGTGAGGGTGTGGGCTTTGATAGCCTTTTGGATTTTTCATTTTGATTGGAAGGGATAATATCTTTAGGCTTTTGTGCTTTATGCATTGAGGCATTCAAATTATTACTTTTGAATCCCATGGATTTGGGGGAAGCTTCATGTTTGAAAGATGTGTGCCTTTGTTGGTCTTGATTGGGAATTTGAGGGGGTTGATGGGTGGATAAATGGACGAGGAGATTTGAGGATGGGGATATTAGGAGTTGGTAGGAGTGGAGGTAAAGTGGATTTGATAGAGATATTTGGAGTTGGAAGTAGTGGAGGAAAAGTGGATTTGATAGAGATATTTGGAGTTGGAAGTAGTGGAGGTAAATTTGATGGAGGGAGAGGATTAGAAGATGAGATCAAGGGCTAGGAATCAATGAGAGTTAGGGTTAGGATTGGGTTCATAGCCTTGTGACAAGTGTCACAAGGAGAGTGGATGAGGGAGATCAAGGGTTGAATCTTGGTTAATGGGATTGGAGGGCTCTCATTAAAAGTGAATTTTAAATTCACATGGGGAAAGTTGTGGAGGATTAAAATAAATAAAAGATTCATTTTGGGAAGAGGGGACATGACAAGTGAATTTTTAATTCACCTTTATGTGGAGATGTGAAGATGTACTCTTACATGTGTAAGAGAGTGATAAATGAGGTGTAAGGAGGATTTGACCTTTTGAAGAAAAGATTTATTTTTATTCAAAGGGGCATGGATGAAGGGGATAAGCAAGGTTAATTGAGTGTTTAGCTTAATTAACCTAGGTCTAGGGGATAGGGAGGCTAGGGTAGATTAGAGTAGGTCAATTAGTAGGCTAGATCAATTAGATAACCATGATTTATCTAATTGATGAGGATTAGGGAAGAGAATTAAACTAAATAAATATTGGGAATATTTATTTGATTAATGAGGGATAGTGTTGTAATGTCTTAGTGATAAATTAAGTGGGTTAATTGATCACAAGGGATAGGTAAATGGTCAAGGTAGATAATGAGGGATAAATTAATTAAATAAAATAAATTTATTTAATTAATAGGAGGGATAATGAGGGTGTCGAGACATGGGAAGTTGTTTTGCGAAGCAAGCCAATTTTAGGTATCTACAATTCCCTTAGAGAAATGTTAAAATTCCAAAAAATATTTTTTGACAAAAGTATGAGTAGAGCTCGCGGACTAGATCTTAAACTTTTGATACTTTAGAAAATAAGTGCTCACAATTTTAAATGCTAAATTCATTCTATGGGTTGTGCAATGAATGACAATCATGTATGGTGAAAAATAAGTTTGTAGCTTTATGCAAAGACCATTCCTATAACCTTGCATTACTACAGCTCCATCTGCTCCTACACACACCAACTTTTTGGTAATTGTGTAGTCATCTATACCTCCAAATTCATTCAAAGATTTCATAACTAGTTCAAATAGATTTTGTGATGTTGCATTCTCCTTCATTTAATACATAGAGATTATATGAGGTTGGTAGACATGTAAATTGATATAGTATACACATGGATACATACCCAAGAAGTATTAATTATTGTTGTAACTTCATCTAAAGAAAATGCAATAAAAGTTGACTCTTTTATTTTTTCCTATAAATCTTTATTTTCCACCTCAACAAGACAACTTGTTCATTCCCATCCACTATTTATTGACCATTGTGTGTTAGGAAATTTATGAATTCTTATAAAAGATCATAAACTATTATATTCTGGGTAGTCTATCATAGGATGCCCTCTAGTCAAAATATGAAAAACAACACTCAACTGAACAATTTTTGTCATTTGTGCTTCTCCCATCATCTTTCCAAATTGAGCTTCCATTGAACCTCCACATGCAACAAGCTTCATCTTTCTCTCGATATGCGCATAATATTCTAGGGCATGCTTAACATGAAGACATTTTTCATTTATTTTTTATCTTATCACTGATTTTTCCTTTACATCTATGATTTATTTTTCATAAACTTAACCAATATGTTTTTCTATAGTGTCAAGTTTTAGCTGCAACTTCTTGTCCCTACGATTTGCAACTATAAATCTTACACTTGCATTCTATGGGAGGTTCATCTTTTCTTGCATTCTCCACTGGTTCAACGAATGGGTACTTTGACACCCAATCAATTTAAAAATTCATTGTCATATCCCATTCATGCCCTATTTTTTATTTGGCTTTTCTTTTCCCCTTCTATGCAGGATCTACATCATCATTATCACTTATTGAGGTTGATTTACTCATATTATTGTTCCCACTACCTGAGTATCCCATGGAACATCATCTATGGAATTATAATTTGAGTCAATGAACTCATTCCAATCTTCCTCTTAGCTATTGCCTTGTTTGTTAATAGGTGGTACAAGTACTAATGTTGTAGCTCCATCTGATAGACCACAAACACTGTCAAAGTATGAAATTATATTTTTGTGTTTTGATGACCTCCATTCACCACTTTTAAGAAACTTGTTCCCGCTCAACATCTCTCATGAATTAAAAGCTATAGAAAAATATTCTTTTATTTAAGAAGGAATCATAGAATATAGATCCCTGGGTCCTAGATGTCTCCCTACTCAATATCATTTGTAACAATGAAACCAAATTGGCAAAGAGATAAATAACTAAGAGGAATCTTATATTATAACACTGCAAAAAAGTGATCACTTACCTTTCACTAACTCACTAATGAATATAGTTGTAACTTTCCTATGATCTAAATCAAGAGCTCAGAGCAGAAAAAAATGTGTAAAGATTAATTAGAGTTTCAATTGTATTTATATCAATTCATATTTGGTGAATCCCATGGGATTGTAAAATGGTAGAGTAATAATTTGGAGAATCCTGCATGATTGTAAAACAATACATATAAATGTTGGGTGAATTGAACCTTGATCAAATACATATGTTGTAATTCTCAAGGCGATTATGGCCCTAGGATTAGCATGGAGTTATAATGGTGTTGGCAAAAGTGGTCCTCATAAATGATGAACTTTTAATGCTATTGGAAAATATGTGGGTAAATTAAAACATGTCTTCAAAAAACTAGGTGAATAACTGTTAGAAATGTGTAGGTTATTGTGGTGAAAATATTAATTACAAATGCCTTATGAATAAATTGGTGATGAATTGAAATGCATTTGATCGATAATTTGTAAAATCTAGGTAATTTGGCCCCCTGTTGGTTGCAATATATTCATCAAATTCAAATTGGTGGATATGTACAAAATTCACCAATTGACAAATATTTGCCACTAAAAAAAACATTGTTTCAAATTTAAAAATAAAAAAATATCACTTGTATTTTAGATCTAAATAATGAACCTTAATGGGGTGGTGAGGAGTGGTAGGCTAGGTAAAAGAGATATCACAACAAATCTCAAAACCCTAAAAAAAGATGGAACAATGAAATATCAACGAATCCCAAAAATAAAAGGAGCTTTAGATGTGGAGCTAAGATGTAAAAATAAAAAAAAAAATTACAAATTTTAAAATCCTAATGTTTAGGAAAATCTACCCTAAGGAAAAACTAGGTCATGTAAGGGTAGATGGATTCACTGAAATGTATAGGGAAATAACCTTTCTCAAAAATTCATCTATATGCTAATTAAATAAGATGCATACACTTAAGCACAAATCAACCTAGATATGAAGAGTCATGAGAGTGATAATTGATAATAAATGCTATTTTAGAAAAGTAAATATGAAGAAGGAAAGATGTACTTAGCTCTAGGCATGAAGATTGATGATTTTAATGTAACTTTAGAATTTAGATTTTCTCGAGACTAGAAATAGGACCTTTCTATCCATGTAATGCCTTGAATTCTATGTAAGATCTATGTCTCTAACAATATTGAGTCCACACTTATTGATCATTCTTGTGTTTACAAATATGTCCCTTGATATGTGCATCTAATCTTGTAATTTGTGTGCCTCAATTATATGGTTCCCCAAATTTATTGATCTCTACTTTGCTCTAAAGACTGGTCATATTTAAGAATACATTTAGAGGATTGCTAGATTGTTAGGGAGTAAGTTCTCTTAGGTCAACGCTAGGAAGAGATTGGTCTTATGGTTGTGCTAAGGGTCAAAGACATCAAGCAATGTGTAAGTACTCTAAAATGATTATGCAAATGTTAAGTTTCCTTTAAATGCTCCAATTAAAGTGTTCTTAGGATGCTCCTTCCCTAAATGTGAATGCCATTTGAATGTTACTTGTTGATGTGAGGATGTATGATTTGAATGTAATGGAATGCCTTTAAATACAAGGACATAGCTATGAATCACACAATTGTGTGTTTAATCATCTCGTAATGACTTGTGAAATGGGCGAGTCAACCAAATTTAAATTTGAATATTTCAAATTTAAGAGGGTAGATCTATGGACATGAGATCAACCTAGGATAATGAAGTAGTGAAGTTTGTTTAAGAGATGAATTCATGATCATAGTGTGTATAATAAATGTGAACCATATGGGAGATCATATAGCATTGCATAAGGTATGGTCAAAATGTGGAAATATGCATAAATGGAGATAAGTAAAGGTTTGAAGAATGACCCTAATTCATACAAAATTGTGCCATTTATCAATAAATAATTACATATAAACATTTTCTCAAAATAAAAATTGACATAAATACTTAAATTCCACCTTTTTACACTCTATAGAGAAGTCTAAAAACAATATGTGTACAAAATAAAATTAAAATTTATAATAGTTAATTATTTGTACCATAATAGACCAAAACTTATGTGATGGGACACCTATCACGATGTTGATAGTTGCAACTGCCCAGCCATAAATAGCCGGTGCATTGTAAACGATTGACTGTACTGAAACCCAGTCGACCAACGCAGTTGACTCCAGCTAGTGTCCACATAAGATGAGTCAACAATGAAGATTGCATCCATACTGCTTGTCGGTGCAGGGTCGACTGCCACGTGGTGGCCGTACGTTTTTCGACCAGCTGGTCGTTTACAACGCACCTGCTGGTTAAGCGCTTCCGTTGCAACTTGCACAAGATTTCTCCTTAGACCATATGTTTGCCCTTACAAAGTGGGGTTCACCTCTCTCATCCACAAGATTCTGCATCGGGATGGCGATGGTTTCAACTTGCGCAAGATTCCTTCCACCACATGCTATTATCCTTAAAGCAAATTGCGCCACCCCACGGAAATTAGTTGGAATAAGAAGGTAAAGAATGGTCGAAAGCTCCAAAGATTCTGGCGTGCCTGTCATTTAGATTGCTTCTCCATTTCTTTCACGAGTTGTCCTATGCAAACACAGGCTGTCAGCCATGCAATCTACGCTTTTGGTCACTTCTTGTCTTTGTCACTACCTCTGCTGCCCACCTCTCCTCTTTTATATATACTCTGCACTTCACCTCCTCAGCACCTCAACAAGAAGCCTTTTTTCATAGGTCTGTCTTTTATTCTTTCTTTGTGTTCAGTTCAATCCAATTGAAATGGCATCTACTTCTAACGCTAGCAGCCTGTCACAGGTTGAAGAATTTGCACCATCTACATCTACTTCTGGCAGATCTTACGATGTATTTATTAATCATCGCGGTCCCGATGTCAAACATACACTAGCCACTACTCTCTATAAAATGCTTACTAGTAGCATGGGACTGAGGGTTTTTCTGGATTCAGAAGAGCTTGAATTGGGGGATTGCTTGTCCATAGAATTAGAAGAAGCAATGAAGAGTGCTTCACTTCACATAGATATATTTTCAGAGAACTATGCACAATCCCGATGGTGTTTGGAGGAGCTGTCATTTATGCTCAAAACAGGCACTAGAATTGTTCCCATTTTTTATCATGTTAAGCCTGAAGATGTCCGATATGCGAGAGGAACCTATGCTGCTGCATTTGAACGGCACAAAAAGAAGGGTAGATTCACCTCAGAAAAGCTTCAGGAGTGGAAGGATGCACTATCCAGTGTTTCACATAATATTGGTCACATCGTTAATAGCAAGGAGTGAGTACCAACTACTCCACCTCACACACTTACCCTTCTCCTATCAATGCATTTTGTGTTTTACTTTTTTTTTTTGTTTAGCCCATAGACTTCTTTTATCGGAATAACGTTATCTGATAAAGTGTGATGTTTATTCCGTTTCCTTTGTTGTTGTTGTATATGTCTAGAGATGAGGACATGCTGCTGAAGAGTATTACTTATTGTGTTGTGAAAGAAATTAAAAAGGTACCATTCGTGGTCGCAGAACATCCAGTGGGTTTAGATGAAACTGTAAAAGATTTTGAATTGACTACACTTCAATCTAAGGGAAGTCATCAGAATGTGCAAATTGTTGGAATATGGGGTATGGGTGGTTCCGGTAAGACTACTCTTGCTAAAAAGTTATATAATGATATATATCCATCTATGGAGAAGTCCAGTCTTATATTGGATGTTAGAGATGCTGCTAACAAAAACTTGTTGCACAAGAAGCAGAAAAAACTTTTGAAGGACCTTGGTTTCAAAAGTGTATCACAATATAGAAGAGGGGAAGGCGATTCTTGCAAGCCACTTGAGATCTGTTAGGGCATTAATTGTTTTAGATGATGTCGATCATGTGGACCAACTGAATGCTTTATTACCCACTAGAGGCAACCTAGGATCTGAAAGTTTGATTGGGTTGGGTACTTTGATTATCGTCACTACAAGGGAATTAGAAGTCCTTGAATCTTGGAGCATCTCCTCCAAATATAAAATGAAACGCCTGAGTCCAATTTATGCCAAGGAGCTTTTTTGTTGGCATGCTTTCTTACAACCATCTCCAAGAAATGGATTTGAGGAACTTGTTGAAAATTTCTTAGAAGCTTGTAGTGGGCTGCCGCTGTCTCTCAAAGTCCTTGGTGGACAGCTTTATGGGAACTTCAGCAAAGATTACTGGGAGTCTCAGTTGCAGAAGATCTCTAGGATAGTACCCAAAGATATCAAACATAGGCTCAAAATAAGTTATGATGCCTTAGATAATGAAGAGAAAGAGGCATTCTTGGATGCAGCATGTTTCTTCATTGGAGAGAAAAACAATTTAGCAATTGAAGTATGGAATGGAATAGAAAGTAGTGGTTTGTACAGTTTGGAAAGGCTGAGGAATAAATGTCTTCTTGAAGTAGATGAGAAGAATTTCATAAGAATGCATGACCATTTAAGAGATTTAGGAAGGGAAATTGCAAATGAACAATCTCCCTACCGTCTTTGGTTTCCCCAGCAGACTATTAAAGTTTATAATGAACAGGTGAGACTTAACATTTTTTTTTTATTGTCTCACTCATCAATGGCAAAGGAGTCTTCTTTGTTTCTGTTTGTGTGGCTGTTTCTAGGACATTCTATTATTTTCATAGTTATTTAATTTCATGCTTTATTTGGATTCAGAATGTAATAGGCATAGGAGGAATAACGACCACCTTAGCTTGAGTATTGAATAAGTATCTCTGGTTTAAAGTTTATAATGAAGAACTGGTAACATTAACATTTTTTAATTGTCTCACTCATCAATGGCAAATGAATCTTCTCTGTTTCAGTTTGTATGGTTGCAGGAAATTCTATTATTTTCACAGTTATTTAACTTAATGTTTTTCTTCAATTCAGAAAAGAATAGGCATTCGAGGGATCGTGGCCAGCTCATTTCGAACAGAGCGGGACTTCGATGATAGTTTGCCTGCTGAGGAGTTTGGTGATTGCTCATCGCAAGCGGAACTCCTGGTTAGCACAAGCAAAGGAATTTGGACCCTGGCGCCTTCTACACTTGGACTAAAAATTATTGTTGCTCGAGGACGTAATTTAAATCCTGTAATTAGTGTAGTATCAAGAGATTTGGTCTGGCTTCGCTGGTTTGATAGTGGTCAGAGAAATCTTCAGTCACTAAATCTATTGAAAAATTTAAGGGTTTTAGAACTCTATGAAGATTGGAGGCGGGCAGATCATCACTTACGAGAGCTTTGGGTGGCTGAGTGCGATGTAAGTATCTTCCAGCTGTTTTAAATTTATATTTCAGCATTGTTTTTTCAACAATTGTTGAATGTTTAGTTCATTTCCTCCGAAATATGTTGCAGGCTCCTTTGCAGTTAAGAGAGTTAGTTATTTGTGGCTGCCGAGAATTCCAAGGATTTCCAAAGTCCATAGGATATCTCAAGCATTTGAAAAAAATAGTCCTGGATTCGAAGGCAGGCCGGATGATGAATGTGGAGAGTCTTCCAGAAGAACTCTGCCTTCTCCAATCGCTTGAGCACCTGGATTTAATTGGCTGTGGTGAGTTGTCGTCACTACCCAACAGTTTGGGCAAGTTGAGAAATCTGCGGCATCTAGCTTTCGATGGGTGCGGGAAATTGGGGAGGTTTCCAGATTCTTTTAAGGAGTTGACGCTCCTGCAACATCTGGACTTACGGGGATGTAGTAATCTCACCTTTAAGTCGGACATTATGGAAAACATGTCAAAGCTAGAGTATTTGAACTTCTCAAGTTGCGATCAGTTGGAAGAGTTGCCTCTTGACATCACAAATCAGGCGTCCTTGAGAATGCTCTACTTGAGAAATATGAAGAGGTTAAGGTCGGTCCCAATGAAGATCGGTCAACTGAGCAAGTTGCGAGAATTGGGTATCGGTAGTAATTCGTTGACAAGCTTGCCGGCCTCTCTTGGAGATTTGTCTTCCTTGACTGAACTTTTCATTGACAGCTGTGGCATGCTGGAATGTTTACCAGATTCTGCGGGGCGTCTTAATCTCTTAGAGAGATTATATATAAGCTCCTCAGGAGTGAAAACTTTACCAGTTAGACAACTGATTAATCTTGAAACACTCTGGATATCTGATTGCCCAGTCAGCCAATTGGATTTTGGGGCGGGGTCGTTTAGTTTTTCGTTGTGCAAGCTTAGCTCTATATATCTACACGGAAATGAAATGTCCAAGATTTCCATCTCACAGGACTCTTGTCCTGGGCTTGAGATTCTCATGGTCGGAAGAAATGACCATCTAACGGAGATAGAAGTCCTACCAAGTTCACTCAGATGGCTGACGATAAGTGAATGCCCCAAGTTGTATGCGCTTCCCAGTTTTGCAGAATTACCTTCTCTCCGAGAATTTTCACTGAGATGTTGCTACCAAGTTACGAAAATACAGGGTTTACAACATTGCAGAGAATTGGAGGTGTTGAAAGCAGATACATGGTGGGAGGTGCCGGATATACAAAGTTTGTTGTGCATGGAAAGATTGAGGACGCTGCATCTCAGAGCAATGAGGAAACCAGTTGTCGAAGCCTGCATTCAGAGCGTGCAGGTAAAACAAGTTTCTGGGAATTTATAATTCTAATTATTTTCGTGTGATTGTGCTTTCGCTTGAGTGTTGAAGTATAGAATGAATAGAATAGAATAACTTTTAATAGGCTAAAAATAGTTTATAGGACAGTCAGCACTGTATATTTGTTTTCTGCATTCATTTCTTCTATTGTTCAGAGAGATATTAGACTCTCCCACTTTCTGGACTGTCCCTTCAACAGTGTAAAGAGGTAGCTGTTAAGACACTAACATATTTGGTTCTGATGTCTTTGTAGGCATCACACTCCAAAAAAAAAAAGTGTGTTTTTTTTTATTCTATTGTTCTAATTGTGCAAAAATGTCACACCCTCTTTTCCCATGTCTCTTTTGGTCTTTTCCACTTCCCTATTCCACTAACAAAGTTGATGAAAATTAATCCTTAAAGCAATGAGAATCTTTAGTCTTCAATAGATATTAATCTTTATTGAAGCTTTTTGTTGATACACTTTTCCCCACATACACTTATAAAATTTATCTATGAAAAATATTTGCAGAAATTGCCTTGCGAAATATTAGTTTGTACACCGGCAGTCCAAAATGCGGCCCCACTTGTAAACTCTTTCGCCTTTCCTACTCTCTCTGTCGTTGACTCATTTTCTAACCGGAAGACTGATGAGGGCCCCGCGCCTGAATTGGTACAGAAGCAGCCTAACAATGGCGATGTTATTATTGTATGTTTTGTTATTAATTGTGTTGCTCCACGTAAGCCATGGCTGACTATAGATGGAAGAGGAGAAATGGACGACCCACATGATTTTGATTCGTCTATGTATTCCACGGAAGTGGAGGAGGGGAAATGGGTATTGATAGCTGTCTTCACACAACGTTCCAAATGGTACACATCAAACAGCTACAAGATATTGTCTGGTGGTAAAGATGAAGTGGAGAAAGGATTGCTTATGATGGGAGAAGAGCATAGAGTTTTGGAGGCTCTTTGGTGCTTATGGGGGTTGATGGAAATTTGATTTTGCTACATTTAAGTTGATAGACTTAAATTATCCTTCATTTCATTTCATGTAGAACTCTCTTTTATTTATTTTTCTCTGCGTGGGATCATTAGGATTAAAGATTTTGTGATCATTAAGATAGTGTTAAAAAAATTATATTTCAGGAAATTTCAATTCATTTTAATATTTCTTTGTGCTTTTTCTAAATTAATAGATTCTAAACATAAGTATATTTCTGTGTCTCTTTCTAAATTAATAGATTCTAAAACATAAATAAATATTAAGATGAAATAAATAAGTGTGTCATATGAATAGGTGCACGTAAATATGTAAGGAGGACAATGAAATGTTTTACTAAGTATTTGGTCTTTGTGAGATAATATTTTTTTAAAATTTTAAAATAATGAATGTATAAGAAATATGGGATTTTATCTATTGAAACTAGTTTTTTTCAAATTATACAGTTGTTAATCTACAAAGGGTAAAAATCTTAAGTGCATTTTTATTTGAATGCAAATATCTTGATATTTGGCATTGAAAATGATTGTGTGGTCTACAATTAATATTTGGCATTAAATATAATTTGGATATCACTTCAAACAATCAACTATTATTGTAATATGGATATTCTTATAGTTGGCTATTCTCTTAACCACATTTGGGCAACTTAATTTATTTTAGGTTGCATCAAATGTTGTAAAAGTGCACACCTTTTACTTTTCCCCTTTGTTTAGGCCTCACTTTGACAAGGTTGCCCTTAATGTAATGAATAGTGTACAAGTGGCATGTTTTAGTGCCAAAGTTGGTAAATAACCTATAAATGATTCCATATGCACATGTATCTCCAAGGACTAGACTTGATTCCCTATTTTATCTATTCACTATCTTGATTCCTAGGTCAAATTTACAAGCATGAAACTAACCCATTTTAGTTCTTTGGGTGTGGAAATGACCCTATAGCTAACAAATTCAAATTTAAAATCTAGACATAAGATGGATCCCTTCAACTAGACCTTATGAGCCAACATGAGCATAAAATTTGTTAACTTGTGTGCCAAGGTGTTACTTTTATTCTTATTCTAGCATATGGTGCAACTTACAAAGCATATACACCCAATCCAATACTAATTGGCACCTATTACGTATATTAGAACAAGGTTCCTAACATTGCCTGTCTCTTGAAAAAAAAGATAAATATCCTTAATGCTTGAAATGAGGAAACATGGGTAGAATGCTAGCGGAATCCCAAATTGTATCTTCAAGAGCCTTGAATTCCTTCCGATTGCACCAAAATCTCATCAATAGTATGATTGATAAGTTGCTTCATGCATACATCTAAGATTGTATCCAATTCCAAAAGGATGAACCCTTCCTCATCTAATGTTAGAAGCTTTGTCGATGCCTGTGAGGCTTGCCCAATAACTCTCTTTAGGCATGAACATAAAAAATTAGATAGATCTTTAAAGAGGAAGAGAATAAGATTACAATCCACCTAACCTGATCACTACACCACCTAATAAGGACCATAAAAGTTTGGAGCCAACTTAGGATCCACCTTGTCTATAAGGAGGAGGACTACTTGTAATTTTTTAGTCACATAAAGACCAAATCACCAATTGTTAAATTATTCTTGGACCTATGTTGATCCACCTATTACTTCATGTGGTTCTGTACACTTGTTGTAAATTTTCCTTAAGGACCTTAAGAACCATCTCCCTTTGGGAAAGGGAGCTATTAATGGCCTAGAACCACGATGTGGGGAAAACAAGTGGCTAAAACCCATTTGAAAAAAATATAGCATAACATGAGTGCATTATAACACACTCTCATTATAATGCATTCATGTTATGGCTCAGGATCTCCCTTTGGGAAAGGGAGCTATTAATGGCCTAGAACCAAGATGTGGGGAAAACAAGTGGCTAAAACCCATTTGAAAAAAATATAGCATAACATGAGTGCATTATAACACACTCTCATTATAATGCATTCATGTTATGGCTCAGGATCTCCCTTTGGGAAAGGGAGCTATTAATGGCCTAGAACCAAGATGTGGGGAAAACAAGTGGCTAAAACCCATTTGAAAAAAATATAGCATAACATGAGTGCATTATAACACACTCACACTATAACATTCTTGTGTTATGGCTCAGGATGGCTTAGAAATCCTGAGCCATAACATGAATGCATTATAATGAGAGTGTGTTATATTTTCCTTAGAAACACACAAAGTGCTCTCTTTTTTGAATTTATAATATGCATGTTATAACACGTGCATGTTATAATGTGCACTCATTTCATTTAAATTTGCTTTGGAATCCCACCTTTAGGCTTGGATTTAGATTGGATATCTGAGCCAAAGGGTTGGGCTTGCATGTAAGGTGCACAAAGACATGTTTTGCATAAAACATGAAAAACAAGTAAATGTTGAGCATGCTCTCCATCAGGGTTACCGATTTTAAGACATTATTTTGAAAAATGTCACAATAATGTCAAGTTCTCTCTTACCTTTGTAACCATGTATTTTTTACATTTCAAATATATTAAGGTTTTGATCTTCAATTTGTTTTGCTAGAGTCCTAATTTTTCTTTAAAAACCTATAATATAGTTTTTTGGGTGTCATTATTTATCTCCTCATCCAAATTTGAAACCAATTACATTTTTACATTTTAGACTCCATTATATAAACATTAAAATAAATTCAACTCAAAATTAAGGGGGGGGGAGGCATACTCAATTTTCTAAAATTTTAAAGATGTGTCTACATTGAAAATTAGTAAAAAGTCATATATTCATTAATAAATTACTAGAAAAATCTTGTATAAACTATGTGATGTTAGATAACTTTTCACCAAAGGGATTTGTGAAGTAAATAATAATAACTAACATTTTATGGGGAGCACACCTGATGCTATGTTATATTTTTTTGGACAAAAATAGGACCACTTTGTGTACTTCCTCTATTTGATCATTTTAATCTACACATTTAAAAAAAAAATCATAGTTTAGAAACTATATTCTGAGCACTACTAATCTTGTTCTTGTCACATCTTTAAATTTTGAGTGTGGGTATCTTGAATTTCTTATCCAAGATAAGTTTTTGTTGATTTCAAGAAAAAAGTGGCCACCTTTGACCCCCTTTTGGTCTCCCCATTTCTATGCACATACCCCTTGGAAGCACTACGATGAGTGGTATTATATTAACATTCTACTAGTGGAAACCACTGAGCTCATTTCCCTTGTTTCTTTGACATAAAATATTTTGGATAAGTTTCTAAGCAATTATTAACAACCTTTGTTTGGCCATTAGTTTGAGACTGATAAGCTATACTCATTTAGCTAAGTGCACTATAACTTAAATAATTATGACTAGAAGTTACTCATTAAGGTAGGATCATGATCACTTATGAAGGAGAGTGGTATATTGTGAAGCTTGAAGATTGTGTCCAATAGGTGTTATGCCACAATATGTGCTTTGTAAGGATGGGATAGGGAACAAAAATGAGCATAATTAGTTAAATGGTTAGCAATCATGATGCAGAGCATCTAGGACAGCAGAAGCATGTCTCACAACTTCAAGGCAATAACTCTCAAGTTCACCGTTTTCTCTAGAGATTCACACTCTTACCCATGAAGGGCTTCAACACAATATCAACTTTTTCTTGACATACAAAATGAGGGAGGACTCCAGGACACCTATTCCAAGATGTCTAACTCCATCTAACATTCCTTCAACTCCTCTACATAGACCTGCAGGACAACAGACTCCATTCTGCCATTCTATAACAGTCACAACATCCACCTTGGGATGATCTCCTTCTACACAAACTCAGTCTCATTGCAACCTACCAAACCAAATCATGCATTCACCCTAATGCCTCCATTGGCAAAGTAATAACATGACACTCAAGTCTCTTACCTTCTTGGCAGTGGCTGTCTCCAAGCCTTCTCTATAGTGACTATCTCCAGGAGGCCTATTACCTTCTTGCAATGACTACCTCCATATTTCTTGTCATAGGATCATTTCTAGATCTAGGGGTATCTTGCATCATTGGCATTTTACAACACCTCCACTCCCTCAGTTATTGATCACCATCTTTCTACTTCCTCAGTCATTGGTTATCACCTATTTACTGCTATCCTCTTCCAATGCATGACTCTTGATGGGCCATTGACATGGAAAACTCCACCCTACACCGTTCTCCTGCCCCTACAACCTTCACCAACCTCTACTCTAACTAATTTCCATTCCATTCCACTGATCATAAACAAGAAAGATCACTGGAATGAGGAAATATCCATCGGACTGTCAAAAGAAGCCCTAACTTAGGTTTTCAAACCCACTTGCAGAGGAAGGAGAAATACGGAGCTATACAAGAATGTCAAGAGCCCAAACCACTTGCAAAAGATAGGTGACACTCCACACCAACCAACCATCACAGGCTCTAACCACTACTCATCCGTACAAGTACGGATCAATGTAGAAAACAACGATTTTTCTAACTGTGACAGCAGACTTGAGAGCAGTTTAGGGAAAACAATAATTTCCTTCACCTAGTTTGCTGTCAAGACCTCAAATCATGCTCAAATCAAAGGTACTTCCCACCTCTAACATTCCATTACAAACACATGCTTTGACTATTCCATACAGTCGCGGGTACGACAAGAAAACAACATAAAAACACAGAAAAACATAGAAAGGTAGGAAAAATAGTGGTTTCTTTTCTCTTATTTCACTCTCCTCGGATCTCCTCTTTTCAATTCATCCTTCTTGGCTTCAAATAAGCCTCATACAATTCAAGAAGTGAAGTGGGAGTGGTTGGGGGTCGATACAACTGCCCAACCATCGAGCTTCCTTCTTGATTTTTAACTGTAGTGAATGGTAACTGTTTTAGAAACTATCCTCTTTAGGACTGTAGTGACTATTTTTGTTTAGAAAATGCTTTCTAACCTTTTGTCTAACCTTTGGACAAGGCTCTAACCTTCCTCCTAACCTTTGACATGCTTTTATAGGCTTACAACCAATGAGATTACCCCCTACACACATTAGGTGGCTACAAACTTAAGGAGACTGCCTTTTTGCCACATGACTATCCTCTTGAGGATTTACAACAAGATAAAATATTCTTTTAGACATTTGGACATAGTCCAATTACATGCATGGATTTCAAGCCTTATTACAACAAGAAAATGGTCTCAGGGACCTTATTAAACCAAAACAACTACTTGAAGATCAAGTAAAATCTAGACATCTTGGTGCTCTTGCACCATACTCCCCGGCATGATGAAAACTCTTGTCCCAAGAGTTAGGGGATCTACTCCAAACGTTCTTTAACCTTGTTGGAATGTTCCTCTAACTAGGAAACAGGAACTCTCCAAGAGTTATCTTCCTCCTTCTCCAACCTGCATGGCTCCTGTAAACAGTGTTAGTACCATAAAACTTGTTATGATGTCCTTGCCTAGGACCTTGCTGCTGCAATGCTGCTGTTCTTCTCAATTGGAGGTTCTGATTCATTCCTCCCTGGACTATCTGTTGTTTGCCTTCTGTCTTCTACCTCTTTATAGGGCACTCAATGTCTCCAACCTTGACATAACTCAAGTCCCAAGCCTGCTGCTCTCTAGGACTGTCATCCACCTTCTTTTGTTGCATCTGTTCCTGTTGCTTCCCATCATCCTTAACCTGCATACTCAACTGCAATTTCTCTCCAAACCAAATGGTAACATGTTCTTTCTTCTCTTCACAAGGTAAAGGTATCAGTTTGAACTTCTTACCATCTTTGTGCACCACATAGTTATTAGTGTAACCATCATGAATAGTTCTCCTCAAGTGTTGCCATGGTCTTCCCAAAATTACATGCCCACATGTCATTGGAATAACATCACACAAAACATAGTCTTGATATGGACCAATGGAAAAATCAACATAAGCCTTCTTAGTAACCCTTACTTGCTGTTCTTGACTCACCCAAGTGACATTGTAAGGACTAGGATGATCAAAAGTTTTCAATCCCAACTTGTGCACCATTTCCCAAGAAACTAGATTATCATGAGAACCTGAATCTACAATCAACTTGCATATCTTTCCATGGCTTAAACAATTAGTTCTGAAAATAGATACCTGTGGTGGTTGCTGTATTTTACCTTTTTCCACCATGAGCATTTCTCCAACCATTATTAGAGAGGCTGACGACATTTCCAGTTCTTCTGGCTTCTCCTTTTCTTGTGCCAAGTGAACTCTTCTATCCTTGGTCTTATCAGCATCATCCTTCTTAGGACATTTGAAAGATGTGTGTCCCACCTCATTGCAGTGATAACATCTGCCTGTGAACACTCCTCTACCTGATCCAAATCTACCTCCACCTCTATATCCACCTCTCTGATCTGTAGACAACTCCTTGCCTTTCTCATTGTTGTTCTAAACTTCATTAGTAGGTCTGCCCCTACCTCTATATCCTCTTCCACTACCTCCTTGCCTTTCTTGCTTCCTCTTCACCCTCTCTTCAGCCCTGATGGCCAACTGAAAACACTCTCCAAGAGATTTTGGTACTGTCAAACCAATCTCATCCTATAAGTTATACCTAAGCCCATTAAAGTATCTTGCTACTTTCTCTTCTTCATCTTCCAATCCACCTCTAATACTAAGCTTATGAAATTGCTCAGTATAGGACATAACATCCATGTCCTTTTGCCTCAAATTCTGCCTCATCCTATTTGTCTAAATGGAGTAATCGGATGGAAGGAATTGATCCTTCATCATATCCTTCATCCTACCCCAAGAAGTGATTTTTGCTGCACCTCTAGACACTCTTTCTGTCTGCACACTACTCCACCATGTAAGTGTTGTTCCTCTCAGTTTCGTTTTTGCAAATTTAATCTTCTTCTCATCATTCATCTCCTCATACTCAAAAATTTTTTCTAGGGCATCTATCCACCCTAACACCTCTTCACTATCCGTCTTCCCCCTGATAGATAGGTAACTCTATGTTTGCCTTTGTTCCACTTCCTTGGACTGCCTTCAGCAATCTCACAAATTTCTTTTCTTCAGCATCCAACTCATCCTCAGGAGGATTCTCATCTACATCCTCATCTCCTTTTGAATCATTTTGTTCATCCCTTCTAGGATTCTTCTCCAATGCTTCCAATCTAGCCAAGATTGATGCATTCTCCCTTCTTACTTGCCTCAACTCTCTTTCCCTTGCAGCATCCTGATCTCTTCTTTCCCTCAACTCTTTTTCTCTAGCCTCTAAGGCTTCTCTCAACTCATTATTCTCCCTAGCCATCTGATTCTTAGGAGCCATCTTCACACTCTCACAACCCTTACTTTTTCACAAGATCTACAACTTCCTCAGAGACCTACTAGTGGCTCTGATACCACAAATCATGCAAAGCATCTAGGACAACAGAAGCATGTCTCACAACTTCAAGGCAATAACTCTCAAGTTCATTATTTTCTCTAGAGATTCACACTCTTACCCATGAAGGGCTTCAACACAATATCAACTTGTTCATGACATACAAAATGAGAGAGGAATCCAAGACACCTATTCCAAGATGTCTAACTCCATCTAACATTCCTTCAACTCCTCTACACAGACCTACGAGACAACAGTCTCCATTCTGCCATTCTAAGACAGTCACAACATTCACCTCGGGATGATCTCCTTCTACACAAACTCAGTCTCATTGCAACCTACCAAACCAAATCATGCATTCACCCTAATGCCTCCATTGGCAAAGCAATAACATGATACTCAAATCTCTTACCTTCTTGGCAGTGGCTGTCTCCAAGCCTTCTCTACAGTGACTGTCTCCAAGAGGCCTATTACCTTCTTGCAATGACTACCTCCATATTTCTTGTCATAGGATCATTTCTAGATCCAGAGGTATCTTGCATCATTGGCATTTCACAACACCTCCACTCCCTCAGTTACTGATCACCATCCTTCTACTTCCTTAGTCATTGGTTATCACCTATTTACTGCTGTCCTCTTCCAATGCATGACTCTTGATGGGCCATTCACATGGCAAACTCCACCCTACACCATTCTCTTGCCCCTGCAACCTTCACCAACCTCTACTCTAACTAATTTCCATTCCATTCCACTGATCATAAACAAAAAAGATCAGTGGAATGAGGAAATATCCATCAGACTGTCAAAAGAAGCCCTAACTTAGGTTTTCAAACCCACTTGCAGAGGAAGGAGAAATACGGAGCTATACAAGAATGTCAAGATCCCAAACCACTTGCAAAAGATAGGTGACACTCCACACTAGCCAACCATCATAGGCTCTAACCACTACTCAGCCGTACAAGTACGGATCAATGCAGAAAACAATGATTTTTCTAACAGTGACAATAGACTTGAGAGTAGTTTAGGGAAAACAATGATTTCCTTCACCTAGTTTGTTGTCAAGACCTCAAATCATGCTCAAATCAAAGGTACTTCCCACCTCTAACATTCCATTACAAACACATGCTTTGACTATTCCATACAGTCACGGGTACGACAGGAAAACAGCAGAAAAACACAGAAAGGCAGGAAAAATAGTGGTTTCTTTTCTCTTATTTCACTCTCCTCGGATCTCCTCTTTTCAATCCATCCTTCTTGGCTTCAAATAAGCCTCATACAATTCAATAAGTGAAGTGGGAGTGGTTGGGGGTCGATGCAACTGCCCAACCATCGAGCTTCCTTCTTGATTTTTAACTGTAGTGAATGGTAACTATTTTAGAAACTATCCTCTTTAGGACTGTAGTGACTGTTTTTGTTTAGAAAATGCTTTCTAACCTTTTGTCTGACCTTTGGACAAAGCTCTAACCTTCCTCCTAACCTTTGACATGCCTTTATACACTTACAACCAATGAGATTACCCCCTACACACATTAGGTGGCTACAAACTTAAGGAGACTGCCTTTTTGCCACATGACTGTCCTCTTAAGGATTTACAACAAGACAAAAGATTCTTTTAGACATTTGGACATAGTCCAATTACATGCATGGCTTTCAAGCCTTATTACAACAAGAAAATGGTCTCAGGGACCTTATTAAACCAAAACAACTACTTGAAGATCAAGTAAAATCTAGACCTCTTGGTGCTCCTTGTTGTTATATGGAGCCTAATTAGACACGGAGGTTATATTTACCCCACTTTTATCAGCGCGGTTTCCCCCCAAATTCCTACGGGGTTAAGGGGCAGCGCCCCTTGCAGGGTCTAGGGGCAGTGCCCCTGGCGCGTTCCCTGTCGTGATACAGGGCGAGGTCGAGGGGCAGCGCCCCCGTGGGGGCTCGGGGGCAGCGCCCCACAGTTTTTTATTATTTTATAATGCACTGGGAGTTCTTTTTTCATTGACCAACATAAGAAAACCCTATTTTTGTAACCGACAAAAAGCTTGATAAAAAGCGGCTAAGGGTTAGGGTTTTGATATATTGTATTGTAGCATTTTGCAGCGGTATTGAGTTGCAGGGATTCCTAATTGTAATCGGTTTGATTTACTGGATAATAATATTGGACTTTCTGTTTGGTGGATGTAGCTTGAGTTTGGGTGAACCACGTTAAAACTTGTCTCTTGCTATTATTATTTCTGTGTATTTCCATTTCTCTGTTTAATCTTTTTGCATTTAATTGATATCTTCTTCCGGCTAACCCTAACACTCCTGCACCAAATCACCAAATTGACATGTTTACCACCAGATCACCATAACAAAAAAAACCTAGATAGTTAACATGGAGTCTCAAATTTTGTAATAACCAAGAAATTATAATATTGTGAATGATTTAGATGGGTCACAATGACAACAATTGAGAAGCGTCCAATCACAACATAGTTAATTGAATAAACAAAGAATGAAGTTACATTTATCATTGTTATCAAAGCTTCTACACAACATTAAGCTTCTCAATGATTGATATTCTCATGTAAACTATGCTTCAATTTGGATGGATTCTTCTTCTGATTGTTTTCTTTTCTTGCCATTCTTTTCCTTTTATAGTTTCTCTTCTATTACCTAATTTGTCACTAATTTCTCTTTCTGTCGTAGGGTAGTCCCACTAGTAGATCCTAATTTTTTTTATCTCCTCTTACCCTATTCTTTTGTTGGTTGAGTGTTTTGTTGTTCAGTAACATCCATGACTTTTGGAAGAGGAGAGTCTAGTGTTGTCTTAGTTTCATTTACACTCTTATTAAATTTCTCTTGGGCATACTTTTCAAGTTTCTTATCAATATACGGGTGAGTACGAGATCATGATGGGCCAAACAATGGCAATTGAGAAAAAATCACGTGAAAGTGCTAACCAAAATCGTGAAACAATTTTTTAGGCTTGGTAAGTTTTTTCAAAAAATGGATATCCATTTTAGAAAAATGCATTTTTTAAGCATTTTTCTAAAACAGATATCTGTTTCTTGAACGGATATCCGTTTCTTGAACGGATATTCATTTCTTGAAATGGATATTCGTTTCTTCTATTTTGATTTAAAAAATTTCCCCCCCAAAATTTGGGCTTGGGAATCCAAACTTGCCTTTTCAACGTGAATGAAGAATTCATATGTTTTTACATATTTTCCTCGACTTCACCCTTAATGTTGACAGACTTTTTTTATCCAAATTTGATAAAATCAAAAGGGTATTTTCGAGAGACTGTCAGGATTCTGAAAATATAATATATGTCTGATTATAATTTTAATAGGTAATTATTAATAATTTTCTACCTACACTATGTCTGAATTCCTTAGAGACACTGATTGAAAAATATCCATAACTTTCAAACTGTTTGACATTTTTCAAATCCAAAAGTTGCGTCACACTCTACACTTCATTAGCTACAAGTCTAAAAAAATTTGAATTTCATGTTTTTTTGACCAAGTTAGGTTGGCTGGAAAATTACTTTTTAATACTTTTTAAAAATTGTAGTACAAAATTCATAACTAATTATTTACTTACAAAAAATATTCATAAAAATATGTGTCACATCTAGGCATGTGTCCTCTACTTGTATCTAAAGATTCAAAAAAAAATATTTTTTTTCTCATACTTAGGTTGGTCGGAATGACACTTTTTATTTTTTTTCTAAATTTTAAATAGTGCCTCATTGAAATATCCAATTTTTGCCAAATATTTAAAAAAAAATAAAAATAGTAACCCATAAACTACATTCAATTTCCTACAAATTTTATTACTACATATTTTTCAAATTATGTAGGTAATGCATTCGAATTTTCTCGTGAAGCTGCTTAAGTCTATTTTTTAGCATTTTCATTGCCACTTAGAGGTGTTGTTTGGCCCATCATGATCCTGCACTCACCCATAATCCTACCAAGTTCCAAACCTTTCTATGATAGGATCTCAAGAACGGGAGAGAAAAATTTGTGTTGTGCTTTCTAATAGTTGATAAACTTTGCTTCATATGGGAGTGGTGGCATTAGGAAAGTGCATAGTTCCATGACTTCCAAATGGACATAGTCTTTATTTATGACAAAGATCACCTCCTCTTCTAATTTTTGTGCCACTTTATAGCTTAATCTTTCCCTCTTTTGCATTTTTTTTTGAAATTTAGATTAAAATGACTCATAACCATACCTACAGATAATTGTATATGGGAAGCCATCTATATTCTCCTTAATTTGATTTATAAAGGAGGTGTCTAACCTCCATTTGCATTTACTAATCTTTGGTAATTCTCTTAGAAAATATAATCTTTGTTTTCTTCAGATTATCCATGAGTTACTCCCTTATGGTTTCACAAAGATTGTATTATTTTTCGTGTATG
This sequence comes from Cunninghamia lanceolata, assembly GCA_027924645.1. Taxonomy (NCBI): domain Eukaryota; kingdom Viridiplantae; phylum Streptophyta; class Pinopsida; order Cupressales; family Cupressaceae; genus Cunninghamia; species Cunninghamia lanceolata. The sequence continues at coordinate 1,118,438 of BSBN01001034.1, forward strand.
ACCATCTTGTGTGCAACACATGGGATACAAGTTGTAACAAAATCCTCTCTTTTGGTATTAAATTATTTCTATGCAATACACTTTGTGGCATACCTCACTCGCATACCTCACTCTAGGATCTCAAATTTTGTTGACAGTGAGGAACTACTCATCAAATATTGCTCTTTTGAATTTGGTGATGGATTTGTTATCCGTCTTTTTCGTCTTTTATCCTTTGTCACATAGCCCTATTACCCTTTTGATTGTCTCTTTTGTGGTTAGAAATGGCATATCAAGGTACATGAATTCTCCATGGATATGAGTCAACACCAACTAGATCCACTTGTGATTATTACTAAAATTTGGAAAATTTTCCCAAATGTCTAATTTGATCTTTTCAATATTTTTTTGCTATGCTAAGTATTCTCTTATTATAGGGTGCTTGAGTGCTTGGTTTTCCTTTGGGAAGTCAACATGATCTACTTTTGTTAGCTTGACATGAATGTATTTGTAGGTATCTTTAGCATACATGACATTGGCAGAAATGTTTGAGAATGCCCCTTCTAGGTCATTCACATGGCCTTGAAAGGAAGAAATGTATGCAAAAATTCTTCCTACACTAAACTTCTAAGGAGAGTGTTGTACAAATTTCAATCTTTTAACAATTATAGAAAGTAGAAACACATATAAATATCAAATAAATAATATACAATAACAAAAGTGCATGTGATAAAACCCTTTTAGGAGAAAAACCCTATTGGTTTTTCTTCTGAATCAACATTAGGGTTTGCCAGTTCTAATGCATAGGTAGATTCAGCCAACTAAATACAGGAGGTTGCGTGAGCTCCTCCCCTTCACTTCTGGTTCTGCCGCACCAAGGGGGGTGTCCCTATAACTTTAAGATGTGACCTTGATTAGCTTAATGATAGAATGATTTAGCTTGACAGCAACAGGCAGAATACTCTCATGTGTGGACCAAGATCTGCATGATAGATCACAAGGTTGGCAACATTCTTGGACATATTTGTCTAGTCAGGTATGAGAGTATGCAGGGGTTCCTAATCCTACTCCTACAAACTAATAGGTTGGGACTATGAATGGATGGTTTGAATTTAATAGTTTGGATGCAAGACAGGGCGTTTTGGATCATAATTACTTCACAAGAACAAACTAGTGCCTATCCCAGGGCAAGGATTCAACTAGACGTATACATAAGAATGGCTTGCAACTGTCATTCGAGTTTCAAGGGGTTAGAACTGATGCTTGCCTTACAAACATCACCCAAGGATGAGTATTTAACTATTCATACTTACAAGCATCCCAATTGACATACATTCTTCTTTAGATTTAACTTAAGATAAATTTAATCCACTCCTTGAATGGAAGTCAAAAGATCAAACATGCAATACAGAAGCCTGTATCCCTGAATCTATGAAACCCTTAGCAACCAGATTCAAAAGAAGAAACTACATGCAACATATGGAGACAAATAGATAAATACATGCAACAAAAGCATTTTTCATATAACATTAACACTACAACTGAACATATGTGCAAGATACAACTCAGACGCAACACATAAACTCCACAGAGATAAAATAGACAGGAAATGCTCTGTATTTCATTATTTTTCCTCCAAAATTGCCCAAGTCTTCAACAACCACAATGAGTAACACAGTTTGGATTTTATACCAAAACTGTACACTCAGCAAAATTAATTACAAGGCCAGATAAAATGCATTCAAAAAATGGCACCCAAATTAATGAACGCAACAGGTAGAAGGAACGGCGAGGAAAAGTTGGACTCGAGCCTTATGCCACCGCTTGAGGACCTTCTCATAAAACTGGTAGGTGGTCGTTCGACCATCGGGCCATGCCTCTGCATATCACCATTAAAGGCTTCAACCACCTGTAGTTTCCTTGGAATTCGCAGCATCGCATCCATGGAGTTTTCCTGCTCAAAACAAGTCTAAGGAAGCAAGAAAAATAAACACTACAACTTTGAAACCTGGCCGTCGATCATTTCCCATTGCAGGATCTATGGCCTCAAATCGTGCAGAAAAGTCACCAGCCAATTAGATCGTGCCACGTAGGCACCCTTTGCTTTTATCGCTGACCTCTCAAAACTAGTGAGATCTATTTATCCCACATTCGCCACGCATGGACCACTTGGTCATCTTATAAACCAGGTCGTGGGTACACCTAACGTCATGCATTTTACCTTGCGCGATCCACAAACCATCCGCCAATAGCCCATCGGTGTAGCTCCTACCTCCGTCGGTGTGACCCACACCATCGAAGCAACTAAAAATCCTCTTGCCGACATCTCATGTCACACCGACGAAGCCTTTGTTTGGTCTTCGGCGAGACCATAAACCGTCGGCCAACTCAAAAATTCTCCTACCAACATACATTGTCTACCTAATGAAGTCTCCACACTGCCACCTTCATTGGCATAACCAGAACCATCGGATTGACTAAAAATTCCTTCGCCGACCACACAACTCACGCTGACCGTCATACCGCTGAAAGCTTCAAAACAAACTACATGTCGGCCAGACCCAAACCATTGGGACGACCTCCATCAGACATACCGATGCCACACATCACACCGATGTACACCTTGGTCGGTGTGACCAAGACCATCGGCCCAACACTCCGCGATCTGCCCGATAAACCATGTCACCCCGATGGCATCTCCGTTGGCATAACCTAAACATATCAGCGGATCCCAAAATTCCTCCGCCGATATCACTACTCTCGCTGATGGACATACAAATTCTTAGGGTTTGAAATGAAAAGTGTCCACTAATTTTTTATTTGAAACCCTAATTACAAATGGGGCATCACCACATTGCATGAGGACTGGTCAACTCTCAAACATTAAAGCATGAGGATGAAACACAAAAACTAGGAACCCTCCACAGAAAACCAGCATCAGAATAGGCAGAACAGTGCAAGACCCTCGGGCCCAGAAATTTTAGGGTTTGAATGGAAAAAACCTGCAAATGTATGAACTTAAAACCCTACACATAAATGAGTGCTAACAAGCCCTACACTCCAAAGTAGCACAATGTATTATTCATTAAACAACATAGTTACAATACACTTGCAAAGAAAGCCTTCACAGGAGTATCACCAACTAGAGATCTCGAGGAATTCGGGAAGCATAATAATACCTACAAAACTCACTATCAAAGCTCCATCTCAAGCACCCAATAAATAGGAGATATAATAAATGAAACCATCAAATGGTAATTAGAAATCCATGAGCTAAGACCATCCAAAATAGTGGCACCCAAATCCTTAGTTAGAAATTCAACACCAAAATTCCAAGATAAGTCCACAAGCTAAAAATAGCATATTCCTTCCACCTGTCATAACCTCATTATAATCCACCAACCAAATTGGGTATTCTATTTTTACTCCATTACAATAATTCTTTTAGTGACAAATCTATGCTAATTAGTAAATAGTTCATATCAGCTAATTTGACTTTGGAAAATATATTGCAACTATTGAGGGGCCCAAATCACTTGAATTTTATGATTTATGAGTCAAATGCATGTTAAATCACTGCCACCTTATTTATGAGGAATTTATAAGTAATATTTTTACCATAGTAAACTATGATTTTGTATTAGGGAATTGCCTAGAATTTCAGAGGCATGTTTGAAGTAACTGACATAGTCACCAATAACATTAAAAGTTTACCATGTATGAGGACCAATTTCACCAATACCATTATAAAAACATGCTAACCATAGATCCATAGTCACCTTGAAAATCACAACTTAGGTTTTGGATGATGGTCTCAATTGCCCAATATTTATATCGATCATTTTACAATCACATAGGATTCGCCACATTTTACTCCACTATTTTGCAATCATGTGGGATTCACCAACTATGAATTCATATAATACAATTGAAACTTTGAATTAATCTTCTACACATTATATTCTTCTCTCGATTCACATCATAGACAAATTACAACTATATCCTGAAGTAGCAAGTTACTAAAAGACAAGAGATAATTTCTTTATTGTTTTATAATATAAGATTCCTCCTATTTATTTATCTATTATCTAGTTTGGTTTCATTATTATATCTATAATATTGAGTAGGGAGACATCTCCCTCTACATCTATATCTTATGATTCCTTCTTGTTGATTTTATTTGTTCAGTTTCCTTGTTACATAATACAAACAATACCCAAAACTATTAGTGTTGAATCTTTAATGGTGAGTCATGACCTTAAACAAAAGGATATTTTTGTAGCTTCCAATTCATGAGAGATGTCAAGTAGGAGCGAGTTTCTTGAATGTGGTAAAGGGATCTCATTAAAATGCATAAATATAATTTCATACATTGGAAATGTTTGTGGTCCATCGGATCAAGATACAACATCGGGATTTGTACTATCTATTAATGAACAATGGAATGCCTCATAAGAATATTGTAGTGAGTTGGATGAAAATGCCATAGATGATGTTCTAGAGATGTCCCATGGTAGAGAGAATGATAATATTAATAAATCCACCTTAACAAGTGATAATGATAATGTAGATCCCACATGAATAGGGAAAAGAAAATCCAAATAAAAAGCAGGGTGTGAGTGGGATTTGTCAAGGAACTTTTGATTGTTTAGATGTCAACGTGCCAATTCATTGAACCAGTGGAGAATGTAAACAAAAATGAACCTACCATAGAATGCAAGTGCAAGATTTTAAGTTGGAAATATAGTAGGGACAAGAAGTTGTAGCTAAAATTTGACACCATAAAAAGACATGTTGGTAAATTTTATTAAAAGAAAATCATGTAGGTAGAAAGGAAAATTTAACTTGATAAGCTATAAACCACAGGAAGAGTGTCTTCATGCTAAGAATGCCATGGAACATGGTAAGTATATTAAAAAAGGAGAATCTTGTTGCATGTGGAGGTACAATTGATGCTCAATTTAGAAAGGTGATGGGAGAAACATAAATGGCAAAAACTATTCAATTGAGTGTTGTTTTTCACATTTTGACTAGCAGGCTTCCTATGATGGACTACCCAATATATAATAGTGTTTTGTCTTTTATAGGTATTTTTAACTTTCCTAACACACATCAAGGTCAATAAGAAATGGATGCAAATGGGCAAGTTGTCTTTCTATGGTGGAAAACATAATGTATAGGAAAAATAAGAGAGTCAACTTTTATTGAATTATCTCTAGATGAAGTTACAACATTAGATAATAATTCTTAGGTATGTATGCATGTGTATACTATAGAAAATCATGTCCACCAACCTTATCTACTCTCTATCCATAAAATGAAGCAGAATGCAACATCACATGATCTACTTAAACTAGTTAAGAAATCTTTGAATGAAATTGAAGGTATGGATGACTACCCAATTGCCAAAAGTCTAGTATGTGTAGTGCCAGATGTAACATCCAAATCTGAAATGACAAGAAGTAACTAAGTTTTCACAACGGTAATTTTTTTTTTTTTTTTTTAAAACTAGGTAATCAAATACAAAAGTAACTCATCTATAATTCATTACAACATTTTTCATTTTATCATAAACATGATCTCATTTTCATAAAGCTATAAGAAATGATATACATTAAACATTTTGTTTTCTAACAAATGAAATTTTCTTGAAACAACAAATATTGGAAACATACCATTATCATGCATCTCGATTGTCGACCCATCACATTCAAGACTCGGCATTCCTCAGTATTTGGAAGAGAAAGTATCTTCAAGGAGCTTAACCTCCAACCACAGACCGTCAGTCTCCCGCACTCCTTCCTAACCGGAAGTGGCCCTACCCTACTCAAGAGGATAGACTTAGGATAACCATCGGTGTTTGCCATCTGAGCTCTGGTGTTGTAACCTACGTGTCTTGTTATCGCGCAGATCCCTAGATACCCTCTAGTCATGCACGACACTCCACAAGAAATGCCATCCAGTTACGGTGAACGTTCGATGCACTTGAGGATAGTACACCACCTTGGCCAAAGGATTTGTTTTTAAATTAGCGTTCTAAGAACGCATGATTTTGGTTCACCCACCCTACTCGACTTGAACTGGTCGAAATCCTACAGTTTCCTATAGGATTTCCTCTTGTAATAGCGCATGGCGCAATATTTACTCTAATCTCGAGTTCCTAGTTTCATAATCTCATATTAAAAAAAAAATATTTATTAATAACGCCCACTCCTAAGTGGTTTCACACTTGTTTAACCGGTTCCCGTGTTTGCACAAGATATTCCAGTATTTTAAACATTTTTCCCATTATCCCAGAATTCAATGGTTCTAGACTCTTAAGGTTTACAAAAAGATACTAGAATTGTCACATGCAATGTAATCTAGACTCACATGCAGGTTTTCCGCTCTAATTGTTCTTTTCAGAGCCATGACGGTTTTCGATCGTTACTAATACTTTAACCTCCTACACCTCTTTCTGTGTCATTTAGTTTCACATGATTCATAAAGATGAGGGTCGTAAATAAAATATAATTGGTTTTGGAATCTTTCTTATGTCAATAGAGATGACCAACGCATGGTCGACTTCTAACTAAAAGATGTAAGACGGTAAGACATCAGCTACTTACAACTGCATTTTTTGGCTATCAACACATTAAATTTTATGTCATAACATGCTTAAAAACTGTGGTTTTGACTCCTACACCGCATGCATGTGGAGCAACGTGCTATCTCTCTATGGAGCTATCGTTCAAAAGCTCCAAGGGCAGATTTATGTTCATAATTCAGTCTTAAAGGAAACTCATGATATTTTATGTCTTTACCGACGGTTGGAAGTTTGCAGCTCACATTTGCATCATGCAGTGACCATTCTTAGATGAGGGCACATTGAGGACTATGCTCTATCATAATACGACATTAACCATGAAAGGTAATGATCTACTTTCTAGTTTCTCGAATACTACCGACAGTAGCATTATTGTTTCAGAGGTTTCTATTGTCATAAAACAGCAGTGAAGCATTTATAAAGATTAACCTCACACAGATTCACAATAGAAGACATTGTCTTCACAATCGATTCATTATAATATATCTATTCTCGCACAAATGAGACACATTTACTGGTCTTCGCTAAAATACAGAAAGGAAGAAGGAAATGAACCTGTTGATAGAGTTAGAGATTACTGCGGCAAGCTCCACTTCTCCTTTGGCTGGTCGTTCTCCTCCGATTTACAAAACTCTCCCTATCTCTCTCTAACACAATGACCGTCCACTCCAACTATCCTCCTCTCTGTCGGACACTACTCCAAACAATGGCAGGCCTCACAGCTATCTTCTCTGCCAAACACTACACCGAAGTTTCCATCGTTCTCTCTCTGCCCGATGACTACACAACAGCTTCTCCCCGTAGCTCTCTGCCGCTTCACCTTAGTTAACTCCCCTACTACTACTAAACTCTGCAGACCTTTCTCTTACTGACGTTTCCTATCTCCTCAACTCCGCAGTTTCTCCTTTTTCCCAAAAATCCCCGTAGCTCTCCTCGCAATGACAAAAACTCCTGATATACCTCTACGCTCTCCCTTCTACTCATCTCCCGTCCCCACTTCTAACTCCCACTAACTCACGATGATGGCCTACTCCCATCTTTTACTGCCGACTCCTCACTAATAGGGATGACCACTATCCCCGTCTAACTACCTTCTCCCTCTCCGATCAAGGTCTCCAACAAACAACACTGCCGTTTGTTTCTTTATCCTACGCAGCCTCTCCACTCTCCGATGATATCTCCTCAGTCCAGTCTCCATCATCCTCTCTAACGGCTTCAGCCCTCACTCCACGACAGAAAAAGCCCCTCGAATTGTGGTTAGTTAGCTTTTCACCCAACAGCACACCAATTATTTCGCTCTTTCAATGATGAGACAGCATCGGCAATAAATCCAACGGTTTAAACTTCTATCACAAACGCTAACTCTCTCTCTCTAACACACGGTGAAGGAAATCAAGGCATTAAACAACTAGCAAAACATGCCTAAGCTCAAGGTGGTCTACATAACCAAGTATAACCGACTTCAATACTTATTACGACCACAAGAAATTAAACCAACTTCAATACTTATTACGACCACAAGAAAGATTAAGTTCCTTCGGTGATGCGGCTTGCCAAAGGACATAACAACCCGTCCTTACTAGGACAAAAAGGCATCAACCTTCCAAAACCAACTTAATATTGAATTGAGGAGTTAAAGCTCGCCACGGCGATGGTTACGAAATGGTTTGAGCATCGTTGGGGTCGAGAAGGAAAGAGAGGCAAAGACCATTTTATTAAGAAACTCAAGGTTAGATTGGTAACAACTCGCGGTCAAAGTTGGAAGAAAAGACTCACGTTTAAACGACGACTAAAATAAATTATTTCATGCTATGGCTTCAAATCAACATTCGTCGATCTATCAGAATAGAATAAATTCATGAGTTTGAAGCATTTTACGTCAATCTCAACGGATTGATCGTAACGCAAACAAGCTCTTACAACGTTCGACGCACAAAGCCGACTTCTCGCATCTTTCGACTACGAGACAAGGTTTAAAATTTCACCACAAGATGGTTCATTAAATACTTATAAATGAAAATATTAAACGTCTAAATAAGTCGACTTGCTATGATGGACTTACAACGACATCGACGACCCCAAGATTCTATATGACGATTTTTGACTAGGATGTTATACTTTATCCTCTGACGTCGACATCTAGTTAACTAACCCAAAAGACAACCAAGACTAAAATGATGGTTCCAAGGTTCATCTACCTGTTTGGCGTTCTCATTAACAAACACCCATGGTTAATTTCCAGAGTCTATACTGTCTCTCGAAGATACTCTCTCTTCCCGTCGAACACGGTCCACCTGTTCCTGCATCGACAGACTCACATACAATTTTGTGGTCAAAGCACCTATGATCCAAATATAATATATTCAAACATCATTGCATTTATTATAGAGACATTTAGTCTACAATATCACTTTGATCATAATTGTTAGATTCCACAATTTCATATAACAACTTTGTAAAATAAATCGTCAGTTTCCATGTCGTTCACAACACATTAAATTACTGAAATTTGCAAGAAAGTAAATAACATAATTGTATCCAAAAAGAGGGATGTAACATATCCTTCCCCTTTAAAAATCATCGTCCCCGATGATTAAGTTTATCAAGCAAAAACTTAAACTTAAAACAAACTTTCTATAATGCAACATTAATGTCTTTAAAAAGTTTTGGAAATATTTGATAAATGTCTTTGTAGTCTTCCCAAGTGGCGCTATCCTCGCCATATTGGTCCCACTGTATTTTGCATTGCAAAACTTCTCGATTACGTAAACGAAGTTTACGCATTTTGAGCACCTTGAGTGGCTCAATCACAACCACCCTGGGTTCTTGCATCTGTAAGGAATTCCAGTTAAGGATGTGGTTATTACCTACAAAATATTTCTTTAAATACGAAACATGAAAAACATTATGCATCTTAGACAAGGCTGGAGGTAGAGCAACTTTGTAGGCAACCGGATTGATAATCTCAAGAACTTCGAAATGTCCGACATAACGAGGAGCCAATTTCAAATATTTACCAAATTTTATAGAACTCTTTTGGGGTTTCACTCGCAAAAGCACCTTCTCGCCAACAGAGAAGTGTCTAGGCACTCGTTTGCGATCTGCATAACTCTTTTGCCTGTCATTGGCTTCTGCCAATCTCTTCCTAATCACTTTAACTTTTTCTTCCATATCAGCAAGCATTTCAGGTCCAATGCTTATCCTATCTTCCAGCTTATCCTATCTTATAGGAGTTCTGCATTTCCTTCCATATAATGCTTCAAATGGCGCCATCTTAATGGCAGAATGATAGGAGTTGTTATAGGCAAATTCGACAAGAGGTAGATATTCCTCCCATCTGTATTGCTGATCCATGCAATACATTCTCAAAAGGTCTTCTAATACCTGGTTCACTCTTTCTGTCTGTCCATCAGTTTCGGGATGATAAGCAGTACTTACATTTAGTTTAGTCCCTAATGCAGAAAATAAGGTTTGCCAAAACCGTGAAGTTATCTGAGCATCTCTATCAGATATTATCTTTTTAGGTACCCCATGCAATCTAAAAATTTCTTGCACAAATTTTTGAGCCAAAAGATGTGCTCCATCTGTCAAATTTCCCCTTTAAAAAACTGATCATTGTAGGTCTTATCAAACTTCTTGCGTTTCTTGTCACGGTAAGCGGAGATAGACTTAATCTTCTGCTCCTGTTTTATTGCCTTTTCATTAACTTGATCTATTGTGCTTGGACCATGCACCTCCACCTCACCACCGATCTGAGGATTGAGTCCCATGATGAATTTTCTGATTCGAAACCTTTCGTCCTTTTGGTATTGAGGAACATACTTCAGTAGCCTAGTGAATTTTTCTGCGTACTCGACCACAGATAGTTCACCTTGCCTGAGGTTTTGGAAATCCGTTAACTTCTGATCAAAGTATAACTGAGGTAACCACCGTTTTCAGAATAGTTCCACGAACTCATCCCATGTCACTTTCAAGGGACTTAATTCCAACTCCATTTTCTTATTCATCCACCAAGTGGACGCTTCCCCAGACAACTGATAGGCTCCCCACATGGCTTTAGTAACCTCAGAGTAGTTTCTAATCTCAAAATATTTCTCCATTTCAGTCAACCATGCTTTAGCTGCATCTCCAGTTTTCGTTCCATCGAACTTTGGAGGATTAACCTTCTTCATATCTTTAGATAACTCTAAGGCAAGTTTATCCTTGGTTCTTCTTTGGGTTTCACTGTCACCAGGGTGTTCACTTGACGTGCCATTTTCCCAATGCTTACTCTTGCTTGTGAAGTGTGAGTTCTCGTTTCCACCCTCTGTGTTACCAGTTTCATCTATTTTCTTCTCTAGTTTGTTCAACCTTTCCTTGGTTTTAGTGAGCATGTTTAGAATCCTATCCAACTTGTCGGTGGAGTTTTCCCGAGAGTTATGACCTTCCCGATCCTCCCCCTCGTTAAACCCTGTTTGGTCCATGCTAGTCTAGTTTCACACCTGTTTAAACATATACTAATCAGTTTCACGCTTATTAAATTAAACACCATCAAAAGAACACAACATTTGATCATATTCATAATTCTTCTCAAACCAAAATTTTGTCTTTATTCATTTTGCAAAATTGTTTCAACATCATTAGAGATAGACAAATCTCATGTTTCTACATAGTGTTATCTAGTGGGGTGTAACCTTCGGATTCATTGTCCGACACATAATCACAAGGTGTATACCCCTCAGACTCACTACCACAAGATAACTCGATAATCTTAGCTCTAGGCATTACACGTGGATCTCTAGCGATCATGGGTATGGTACTAGGTACAATCTCAGGTACACTAACAAGTACACTATCAGTTACAATCCAAGAGCAGCGGTTGATCATGGTTCGAACCGCCATCGTTGCTCCCTCTAGGAGTTCTCTCCTCACTCGCTTAAGTCATGACATTGCATTGGCTAAGGTTTCCACATCATCAAGCCAAATGTCATTTTCGTCATTGGTTTTCTCTATGGTCTTGATCATCGCAAGTCATTTCTACTTGGCTTGTAGATAACGCTTCTTACCCGCGAAGGATTTTCTTGCGGTTCTCTTGGTGTATGCCATCCTGGCACAATAAACCAAATCATTAGCTACCCGCATAATGATGATTTCCTAATCAGGTTAGTGGACTCATCAGCCCTAGTGCTGAACCTGGTTAGCTCTGATACCATATGTAACATCCAAATCCGAAATGACAAGAAGTAACTAAGTTTTCACAACGGTAATTTTTTTTTTTTTAAACTCAGGTAATCAAATACAAAAGTAACTCATCTATAATTCATTACAACATTTTTTATTTTATCATAAACATGATCTCATTTTCATAAAGCTATAAGAAATGATATACATTAAACATTTTGTTTTCTAACAAATGAAATTTTCTTGAAACAACAAATATTGGAAACATACCATTATCATGCATCTTGATTGTCGACCCATCACATTCAAGACTCGGCATTTCTTAGTATTTGGAAGAGAAAGTATCTTCAAGGAGCTTAACCTCCAACCACAGATCGTCGGTCTCCCGCACTCCTTCCTAACCGGAAGTGGCCCTACCCTACTCAAGAGGATAGACTTAGGATAACCATCGGTGTTTGCCATCTGAGCTCTGGTGTTGTAACCTACGTGTCTTGTTATCGTGCAAATCCCTAGATACCCTCTAGTCATGCACGACACTCCACAAGAAACGCCATCCAGTTACGATGAACGTTCGATGCACCTGAGGATAGTACACCACCTTGGCCAAAGGATTTGTTTTTAAATTAGTGTTCTAAGAACGCATGATTTTGGTTCACCCACCCTACTCGACTTAAACTGGTCGAAATCCTACAGTTTCCTATTTGTATAATTTGAAATAATTGACAACCTTGATGACCTCAAGGGTTTTAGGATTTCCTCTTGTAATAGCGCATGGTGCAATATTTACTCTAATCTCGAGTTCCTAGTTTCATAATCTCATATTCAAAAAAAAACATTTATTAATAACGCCCACTCCTAAGTGGTTTCACACTTGTTTAACCAGTTCCCGTGTTTGCACAAGATATTCCAGTATTTTAAACATTTTTCCCATTATCCCAGAATTCAATGGTTCTAGACTCTTAAGGTTTACAAAAAGATACTAGAATCGTCACATGCAACGTAATCTAGACTCACATGCAGGTTTTCCGCTCTAATTGTTCTTTTCAGAGCCATGACGGTTTTCGATCTTTACTAATACTTTAACCTCCTACACCTCTTTCTGTGTCATTTAGTTTCACATGATTCATAAAGATGAGGGTCGTAAATAAAATATAATTGGTTTTGGAATCTTTCTTATGTCAATAGAGATGACCAACGCATGGTCGACTTCTAACTAAAAGATGTAAGACGGTAAGACATCAACTGCTTACAACTGCATTTTCCTGCTATCAACACACTAAATTTTACGTCATAACATGCTTAAAAACTGTGGTTTTGACTCCTACACCGCATGCACGTGGAGCAACGTGCTATCTCTCTATGGAGCTATCGTTCAAAAGCTCCAAGGGCAGATTTATGTTCATAATTCAGTCTTAAAGGAAACTCGTGATATTTTACGTCTTTACCGACGGTTGGAAGTTTGCAGCTCACATTTGCATCATGCAGTGACCATTCTTAGATGAGGGCACATTGAGGACTATGCTCTATCATAATACGACATTAACCATGAAAGGTAATGATCTACTTTCTAGTTTCTCGAATACTACCGACAGTAGCATTATTGTTTCAGAGGTTTCTATTGTCATAAAACAGCAGTGAAGCATTTATAAAGATTAACCTCACACAGATTCGCAATAGAAGACATTGTCTTCACAATCGATTCATTATAACATATCTATTCTCGCACAAATGAGACACATTTACTGGTCTTCGCTAAAATACAGAAAGGAAGAAGGAAATGAACCTATTGATAGAGTTAGAGATTACTGCGGCAAGCTCCACTTCTCCTTTGGCTGGACGTTCTCCTCCGATTTATAAAACTCTCCCTATCTCTCTCTAACACAATGACCGTCCACTCCAACTATCCTCCTCTCTGTCGGACACTACTCCAAACAATGGCAGGCCTCACAGCTATCTTCTCTGCCAAACACTACACCGAAGTTTCTATCGTTCTCTCTCTGCCCGATGACTACACAACAGCTTCTCCCCGTAGCTCTCTGCCGCTTCACCTTAGTTAACTCCCCTACTACTACTAAACTCTGCAGACCTTTCTCTTACTGACGTTTCCTATCTCCTCAACTCCGCAGTTTCTCCTTTTTCCCAAAAATCCCCGTAGCTCTCCTCGCGATGACAAAAACTCCCGATATACCTCTACGCTCTCCCTTCTACTCATCTCCCGTCCCCACTTCTAACTCCCACTAACTCACGATGATGGCCTACTCCCATCTTTTCCTGCCGACTCCTCACTAATAGCAACGACCACTATCCCCGTCTAACTACCTTCTCCCTCTCCGATCAAGGTCTCCAACAAACAACACTGCCATTTGTTTCTTTATCCTACGCAGCCTCTCCACTCTCCGATGATATCTCCTCAGTCCAGTCTCCATCATCCTCTCTAACGGCTTCAGCCCTCACTCCACGATAGACAAAGCCCCTCGAACTGTGGTTAGTTAGCTTTTCACCCAACAGTACACCAATTATTTCGCTCTTTCAATGATGAGACATCATCGGCAATAAATCCAACAGTTTAAACTTCTATCACAAACGCTAACTCTCTCTCTCTAACACACGGTGAAGGAAATCAAGGCATTAAACAACTAGCGAAACATGCCTAAGCTCAAGGTGGTCGACATAACCAAGTATAACCGACTTCAATACTTATTAGGACCACAAGAAATTAAACCGACTTCAATACTTATTACGACCACAAGAAAGATTAAGTTCCTTCGGTGATGTGGCTTGCCAAAGGACATAACAACCCGTCCTTACTAGGACAAAAAGGCATCAACCTTCCAAAACCAACTTAATATTGAATTGAGGAGTTAAAGCTCGCCACGGCGATGGTTACGAAATGGTTTGAGCATCGTTGGGGTCGAGAAGGAAAGAGAGGCAAAGACCATTTTATTAAGAAACTCAAGGTTAGATTGGTAACAACTCGCGGTCAAAGTTGGAAGAAAAGACTCACGTTTAAACGACGACTAAAATAAATTATTTCACGCTATGGCTTCAAATCGACATTCGTCGATCTATCAGAATAGAATAAATTCACGAGTTCGATGCGTTTTACGTCAATCTCGATGGATTGATCGTAACGCAAACAAGCTCTTACAATGTTGGACGCACAAAGCCGACTTCTCGCATCTTTCGACTACGAGACAAGGTTTAAAATTTTGCCACAAGATGGTTCATTAAATACTTATAAACGAAAATATTAAACGTCTAAATAAGTCGACTTGCTATGATGGACTTACAACGACATTGACGACCCCAAGATTCTATATGACGATTTTCGACTAGGATGTTATACTTTATCCTCTGACGTCGACATCTAGTTAACTAACCCAAAAGACAACCAAGACTAAAATGATGGTTCCAAGGTTCATCTACCTGTTTGGCGTTCTCATTAACAAACACCCATGGTTAATTTCCAGAGTCTATACTCTCTCTCGAAGATACTTTCTCTTCCCGTCGAACACGGTCCACCTGTTCCTGCATCGACAGACTCACATACAATTTTGTGGTCAAAGCACCTATGATCTAAATATAATATATTCAAACATCATTGCATTTATTATAGAGACATTTAGTCTACAATATCACTTTGATCGTAATCGTTAGATTCCACAATTTCATATAACAACTTTGTAAAATAAATCATCAGTTTCCATGTCATTCACAACACATTAAATTACTGAAATTTGCAAGAAAGTAAATAACATAATTGTATCCAAAAAGAGGGATGTAACATATCCTTCCCCTTTAAAAATCATCGTCCCCGATGATTAAGTTTATCAAGCAAAAACTTAAACTTAAAACAAACTTTCTATAATGCAACATTAATGTCTTTAAAAAGTTTTGGAAATCTTTGATAAATGTCTTTGTAGTCTTCCCAAGTGGCGCTATCCTCGCCATATTGGTCCCACTTTATTTTGCATTGCAAAACTTCTCGATTACGTAAACGAAGTTGACGCATTTTGAGCACCTTGAGTGGCTCGATCACAACCACCCCAGGTTCTTGCATCTGTAAGGAATTCCAGTTAAGGATGTGGTTATTACCTACAAAATATTTCTTTAAATACGAAACATGAAAAACATTATGCATCTTAGACAAGGTTGGAGGTAGAGCAACTTTGTAGGCAACCGGATTGATAATCTCAAGAACTTCGAAAGGTCTGACATAACAAGGAGCCAATTTCGAAGATTTACCAAATTTTATAGAACTCTTTTGGGGTTTCACTCGCAAAAGCACCTTCTCGCCAACAGAGAAGTGTCTAGGCACTCGTTTGCGATCTGCATAACTCTTTTGCCTGTCATTGGCTTCTGCCAATCTCTTCCTAATCACTTTAACTTTTTCTTCCATATCAGCAAGCATTTCAGGTCCAATGCTTATCCTATCTTCCAGCTTATCCCAGCTTATAGGAGTTCTGCATTTCCTTCCATAGAATGCTTCAAATGGCGCCATCTTAATGGCAGAATGATAGGAGTTGTTATAGGCAAATTCGACAAGAGGTAGATATTCCTCCCATCTGTATTGCTGATCCATGCAATACATTCTCAAAAGGTCTTCTAATACCTGGTTCACTCTTTCTGTCTGTCCATCAGTTTCGGGATGATAAGCAGTACTTACATTTAGTTTAGTCCCTAATGCAGAAAATAAGGTTTGCCAAAACCGTGAAGTTATCTGAGCATCTCTATCAGATATTATCTTTTCAGGTACCCCATGCAATCTAAAAATTTCTTGCACAAATTTTCGAGCCAAAAGATGTGCTCCATCTGTCAAATTTCCCCTTTAAAAAACTGATCATTGTAGGTCTTATCAAACTTCTTGCGTTTCTTGTCACGGTAAGCGGAGATAGACTTAATCTTCTGCTCCTGTTTTATTGCCTTTTCATAAACTTGATCCATTGTGCTTGGACCATGCACCTCCACCTCACCACCGATCTGAGGATTGAGTCCCATGATGAATTTTCTGATTCAGAACCTTTCGTCTTTTTGGTATTGAGGAACATACTTCAGTAGCCTAGTGAATTTTTCTGCATACTCGACCACAGATAGTTCACCTTGCCTGAGGTTTTGGAAATCTGTTAACTTCTGATCAAAGTATAACTGAGGTAACCACCATTTTCGGAATAGTTCCACAAACTCATCCCATGTCACTTTCAAGGGACTTAATTCCAACTCCATTTTCTTATTCATCCACCAAGTGGACGCTTCCCCAGACAACTGATAGGCTCCCCACACGGCTTTAGTAACCTCAGAGTAGTTTCTGATCTCAAAATATTTCTCCATTTCAGTCAACCATGCTTCAGCTGCATCTCCAGTTTTCGTTCCATCGAACTTTGGAGGATTAACCTTCTTCATATCTTTAGATAACTCTAAGGCAATTTTATCCTTGGTTCTTCTTTAGGTTTCACTGTCACCAAGGTGTTCACTTGACGTGCCATTTTCCCAATGCTTACTCTTGCTTGTGAAGTGTGAGTTCTCGTTTCCACCCTCTGTGTTACCAGTTTCATCTATTTTCTTCTCTAGTTTGTTCAACCTTTCCTTGGTTTCAGTGAGCATGTTTAGAATCCTATCCAACTTGTCGGTGGAGTTTTCCCGAGAGTTATGACCTTCCCGATCCTCCCCCTCGTTAAACCCTGATTGGTCCATGCTAGTCTAGTTTCACACCTGTTTAAACATATACTAATCAGTTTCACGCTTATTAAATTAAACACCATCAAAGAACACAATATTTGATCATATTCATAATTGTTCTCAAACCAAAATTTTGTCTTTATTCATTTTGCAAAATTGTTTCAACATCATTAGAGATAGACAAATCTCATGTTTCTACATAGTGTTATCTAGTGGGGTGTAACCTTCGGATTCATTGTCCGACACATAATCACAAGGTGTATACCCCTCAGACTCACTACCAGAAGATAACTCGATAATCTCAGCTCTAGGCATTACACGTGGATCTCTAGTGATCATGGGTATGGTACTAGGTACAATCTCAGGTACACTATCAGTTACAATCCAGGAGCAGTGGTTGATCATGGTTCGAACCGCCATCGTTGCTCCCTCTAGGAGTTCTCTCCTCACTCGCTTAAGTCGTGACATTGCATTCGCTAAGGTTTCCACATCATCAAGCCAAATGTCATTTTCGTCATTGGTTTTCTCTATGGTCTTGATCATCGCAAGTCGTTTCTGCTTGGCTTGCAGATAACGCTTCTTACCCGCGAAGGATTTTCTTGCGGTTCTCTTGGTGTATGCCATCCTGGCACAATAAACCAAATCATTAGCTACCCGCATAATGATGATTTCCTAATCAGGTTAGTGGACTCATCAGCCCTAGTGCTGAACCTGGTTAGCTCTGATACCATATGTAACATCCAAATCCGAAATGACAAGAAGTAACTAAGTTTTCACAACGGTAATTTTTTTTTTTTTTTTAAACTAGGTAATCAAATACAAAAGTAACTCATCTATAATTCATTACAACATTTTTCATTTTATCATAAACATGATCTCATTTTCATAAAGCTATAAGAAATGATATACATTAAACATTTTGTTTTCTAACAAATGAAATTTTCTTGAAACAACAAATATTGGAAACATACCATTATCATGCATCTCGATTGTCGACCCATCACATTCAAGACTCGGCATTTCTCAGTATTTGGAAGAGAAAGTATCTTCAAGGAGCTTAACCTCCAACCACAGACCGTCCGTCTCCCGCACTCCTTCCTAACCGGAAGTGGCCCTACCCTACTCAAGAGGATAGACTTAGGATAACCATCGGTGTTTGCCATCTGAGCTCTGGTGTTGTAACCTACGTGTCTTGTTATCGCGCAGATCCCTAGATACCCTCTAGTCATGCACGACACTCCACAAGAAACACCATCCAGTTACGGTGAACGTTCGATGCACTTGAGGATAGTACACCACCTTGGCCAAAGGATTTGTTTTTAAATTAGCGTGCTAAGAACGCATGATTTTGGTTCACCCACCCTACTCGACTTGAACTGGTCAAAATCCTACAGTTTCCTATTTGTATAATTTGAAATAATTGACAACCTTGATGACCTCAAGGGTTTTAGGATTTCCTCTTGTAATAGCGCATGGCGCAATATTTACTCTAATCTCGAGTTCCTAGTTTCATAATCTCATATTCAAAAAAAAACATTTATTAATAACGCCCACTCCTAAGTGGTTTCACACTTGTTTAACCGGTTCCCGTGTTTGCACAAGATATTCCAGTATTTTAAACATTTTTCCCATTATCCCAGAGTTCAATGGTTCTAGACTCTTAAGGTTTACAAAAAGATACTAGAATCGTCACATGCAACGTAATCTAGACTCACATGCAGGTTTTCCGCTCTAATTGTTCTTTTCAGAGCCATGACGGTTTTCGATCGTTACTAATACTTTAACCTCCTACACCTCTTTCTGTGTCATTTAGTTTCACATGATTCATAAAGATGAGGGTCGTAAATAAAATATAATTGGTTTTGGAATCTTTCTTATGTCAATAGAGATGACCAACACATGGTCGACTTCTAACTAAAAGATGTAAGACGGTAAGACATTAGCTGCTTACAACTACATTTTCTGGCTATCAACACACTAAATTTTACGTCATAACATGCTTAAAAACTGTGGTTTTGACTCCTACACCGCATGCACGTGGAGCAACGTGCTATCTCTCTATGGAGCTATCGTTCAAAAGCTCCAAGGGCAGATTTATGTTCATAATTTAGTCTTAAAGGAAACTCGTGATATTTTACGTCTTTACCGACGGTTGGAAGTTTGCAGCTCACATTTGCATCATGCAGTGACCATTCTTAGATGAGGGCACATTGAGGACTATGCTCTATCATAATACGACATTAACCATGAAAGGTAATGATCTACTTTCTAGTTTCTCGAATACTACCGACAGTAGCATTATTGTTTCAGAGGTTTCTATTGTCATAAAACAGCAGTGAAGCATTTATAAAGATTAACCTCACACAGATTCACAATAGAAGACATTGTCTTCACAATCGATTCATTATAACATATCTATTCTCGCACAAATGAGACACATTTACTGGTCTTCGCTAAAATACAGAAAGGAAGAAGGAAATGAACCTATTGATAGAGTTAGAGATTACTGCGGCAAGCTCCACTTCTCCTTTGGCTGTTCGTTCTCCTCCGATTTACAAAACTCTCCCTATCTCTCTCTAACACAATGACCGTCCACTCCAACTATCCTCCTCTCTATCAGACACTACTCCAAACAATGGCAGGCCTCACAGCTATCTTCTTTGCCGAACACTACACCGAAGTTTCCATCGTTCTCTCTCTGCCCGATGACTACACAACAGCTTCTCCCCGTAGCTCTCTGCCGCTTCACCTTAGTTAACTCCCCTACTACTACTAAACTCTGCAGACCTTTCTCTTACTGACGTTTCCTATCTCCTCAACTCCGCAGTTTCTCCTTTTTCCCAAAAATCCCCGTAGCTCTCCTCGCGATGACAAAAACTCCCGATATACCTTTACGCTCTCCCTTCTACTCCTCTCCTGTCCCCACTTCTAACTCCCACTAACTCACGATGATGGCCTACTCCCATCTTTTACTGCCGACTCCTCACTAATAGCGACGACCACTATCCCCGTCTAACTACCTTCTCCCTCTCCGATCAAGGTCTCCAACAAACAACACTGCCGTTTGTTTCTTTATCCTACGCAGCCTCTCCACTCTCTGATGATATCTCCTCAGTCCAGTCTCCATCATCCTCTCTAACGGCTTCAGCCCTCACTCCACTACAGACAAAGCCCCTCGAACTGTGGTTAGTTAGCTTTTCACCCAACAGCACACCAATTATTTTGCTCTTTCAATGATGAGACAGCATCGGCAATAAATCCAACGGTTTAAACTTCTATCACAAACGCTAACTCTCTCTCTCTAACACACGGTGAAGGAAATCAAGGCATTAAACAACTAGCGAAACATGCCTAAGCTCAAGGTGGTCGACATAACCAAGTATAACCGACTTCAATACTTATTAGGACCACAAGAAATTAAACCGACTTCAATACTTATTACGACCACAAGAAAGATTAAGTTCCTTCGGTGATGCAGCTTGCCAAAGGACATAACAACCCGTCCTTACTAGGACAAAAAGGCATCAACCTTCCAAAACCAACTTAATATTGAATTGAGGAGTTAAAGCTCGCCACGACGATGGTTACGAAATGGTTTGAGCATCGTTGGGGTCGAGAAGGAAAGAGAGGCAAAGACCATTTTATTAAGAAACTTAAGGTTAGATTGGTAACAACTCGCGGTCAAAGTTGGAAGAAAAGACTCACGTTTAAACGACGACTAAAATAAATTATTTCATGCTATGGCTTCAAATCGACATTCGTCGATCTATCAGAATAGAATAAATTCATGAGTTCAACGCGTTTTACGTCAATCTCGACGAATTGATCGTAACCCAAACAAGCTCTTACAACGTTAGACGCACAAAGCCGACTTCTCGCATCTTTCGACTACAAGACAAGGTTTAAAATTTTGCCATAAGATGGTTCATTAAATACTTATAAACGAAAATATTAAACGTCTAAATAAGTCGACTTGCTATGATGGACTTACAACGACATCGACGACCCCAAGATTCTATATGACGATTTTCGACTAGGATGTTATACTTTATCCTCTGACGTCGACATCTAGTTAACTAACCCAAAAGACAACCAAGAATAAAATGATGGTTCCAAGGTTCATCTACCTGTTTGGCGTTCTCATTAACAAACACCCATGGTTAATTTCCAGAGTCTATACTCTCTCTCGAAGATACTTTCTCTTCCCGTCGAACACGGTCCACCTATTCCTGCATCGACAGACTCACATACAATTTTGTGGTCAAAGCACCTATGATCCAAATATAATATATTCAAACATCATTGCATTTATTATAGAGACATTTAGTCTACAATATCACTTTGATCATAATCGTTAGATTCCACAATTTCATATAACAACTTTGTAAAATAAATCGTCAGTTTCCATGTCGTTCACAACATATTAAATTACTGAAATTTGCAAGAAAGTAAATAACATAATTGTATCCAAAAAGAGGGATGTAACACCAGATGGGGCTTTGAACAATAATGAAAGGTCATAGGAATGGTCTTTTTGTAAATATACAAATTTCTTGTTCATTATACATGACTTACATTCACTACATGGCCCACAAAATGAATATAATATTTAAAAAATGTGATCAAGTTTTCTGCAATAATGAAAGTTGAAGATCTAGTGTACGAGATCCACTCATACTTCTATTGAAGTCCCAAATAGTTTTTGGATTTTCAACATTTTGTTGAGGGAATAACTATAGGAAACAAGCTTCTTAAGCATGTCGATACTAGATGGATCTCCTTTCATGGACTAGTGCAAATAGTTTTTTGTAGAATATCAATCCTTGATTGGAGTAATGTATGAACATCACCTCATAGTAGACAAAGATCTTGACCTCTTATATAGGTTAAGTGACATAGAGACACTTCAAACTTTATCTGATATTTTTTCCATACTTAAGGAAATGAATATTCTTGTGAAAAAATCTATGAAAGAACTATTTATATTTTAGAATATACAAAGCTATGTAAAATGATATGCATGACCCTTGATAATCTATATCTATTAGAGCAATCATTCAAAAGTCCAAAATTTAATAGTTGGCACTTAAGATGATAAATGTGAATAATACTAATAATTTTTTATATTTTAGTGCAAGTGGGGAGTTATGTGTCTTTATATAGGGATATGAGATACCAATGCACTTTTTTCTCTAGAGTCAAGTTCACTACCAAAGAAGAACGTATTACAAGGGAATCTTTTGACAAGATTGTTAAATTTTTTAGTACCACTTTAAATGATCTTGTGAGATTTCCTTAGAGATTAGAGAATGATTCCCTCGGGATGAACTACTTGAAGCCATGTCTATTGTGTACATCCTCAATATTGGATCAATTGTCAACAATCTAATTTTCATAACAAGATCTAGAGAACTTGACCAATTAGTTTTCCTAAAGTTTAGAATTCAATGGAGAACATATAGAAGGAATTATAAACAAATCTAAACTTACAAAGAAATCATCTTTTTTTGCAACATCAATGATGGACAATTTAAACTCATGGAGAGTCCCTTCCAAGATGAATTGATAATAAAGATTTGGGCAATCTTAAGTTAGAGAGAAATATTGCATGATTCAATATTGAAATATTTCAAACTTGTTGATCTTGTCAAATCATGATATTGGGGTTGGTGGAGGATGAGAGAGTCTTCAGTACATTGGGGTTCTTGAAATCAAATATAAGAAATAAACTTGACAAGAATTTGGAAAATTGCTTGAGGATCTATACAACTAGATATGATATCTAAAGTTTTCTTTTTGAAAGGGAACTAGGAATATGGAGGTCCATATGTGAAAAAAGAGGGTTGTGCAACACTTCAAACAATACTAGAACATATGACATAATGAATAACACATGTAGTGGTAGTAATGAGAATTAGATGGAGTTAAATGGAAGTGTGCAAATAGAAGAACATGAAGACCAGGATGAGGATGACCCTTATGGTTAGAGTGAGTAGAAGATTTGGCAAATGGAAGAGATTTAGCATTTAGTACCTATATTTATATTGTATTTCATATTCTAAATTATTGTTGATGATATTTTATTTGTTTATCATTGATGTACACATTTTTCTATTTCCATTTAAAAGTTAATAAATATTATTTTCTAATATTCCATTTTAAATCTAAATTTTAAACATTATGTTCAAATTTTATTTTATTTTAGAATCTAAATTTTTTAAAAAAATTAATTTCCATTTAACAATTTCCATTTATTTTTTATAGATAAAAGGTGGTAATCCACCTATAGATTGTTAATATAAAAAATATATACATTACATAAGACATATAGATTTAGTAGTGACAATAGATAGATACAACAAGAGGCCACAAGTAACCAGTTCAAAACACTTGATTAAATTTATTAGAAACTAAAAAATACCGACAAAACTATCACCATCATCCTCCATATGCAAAGCAAAGGAGGAGGACATGACAAATTCAAAGACTGTAGTAGATTTTGAGGTAGCTCCTTGAGAGGGGTGTGCAGAAGCATGATGAAGTAGAAAATAAATGATGAAGCACAATTCTTAGTTGGAAACCCGTATTATCAAATCATTTTATCAGCTTCTGTAGCATGCACAACTGTTCATTAGTTGGAAGTGCAATTTGTTGTAACTCATAGTAACTAACATGTAAATTTGTTAACACTTTATAACTGAGAGTGGAAATTTCCTTTAATGTATAATACAAACTTGCATTCAAGGTTATCAATGGTTTGATGGAATCTAAAAAGTTTGTACCTCATTTAGCTTTTGAGGAGATTGGCCCCTTACCCTACTTCATTCTATCCTCCATATTCCTTTCCAAAGAATCCTTTATAATGTATTAGTCTAATTTGTCAAAAGCTATTGGCAAACCAAGTTGATTGAGTTTTTCTACCTTGCCATACATCTTCCATAACATTTTTGCAAACTGATTTAGAAATTCATGTGCTTCACCTAGCTTCATATAGTTTTGAATGATACATGATGCCTTTATTGAGGCATCAATCCAGTTGTGAATACCTTTGTATACCAGCTCATTATCACTGATTGTGTAGGTTGTTTATAAAATTTTCTTTGTTGTATTTGTTAGTGTGAAAAGTATTTTTACCTATCTAGCTTGACTAGGTCTTATTTACACTACACTTAAGCTCACTTAGAGGTTATTTAGACTTTTGTCTTACCTCATTTGCACATAACATGTGTCCTCACACTTGTCTCAAGTGTGTCCATGTGTGTCACATCTTTGGAGGGGTAGTTAGTCTTTGTGTCCTACCATCTCATCTCCTCAACCTTGCCTTTATATTCAAGGTCTCTATTGTACTTTTGTACATGCTCCACATTTTGGTGCTTGTATGATAGTTATTTGGCTTTCTTTGTGCAATTCAACTTTCTAGAAGTGTTCTTGATTTTGCAAGTGATCTTGGCTATTCCAACATGGTATCAGAGTGAGCTTGCAAGTCCCTTCTCACTTTTTTGGTTGAATTCTGCACCTATCCCTATCAACGGTGCATCATGGAGCCCAATAGACCTCACCATTGAGTCTAGAAGAACCAAATCTATATAGATTGACTATCCAAAAATAATTTTTGGACACAGTGAATTTATTATTTTTTGAGCCTATACAGTACCTCTGCAGTACGACCTTACGGCTGTACCATACATATTTGTACAAATTTTCTGTATGAAAGGAAAAAAATTAGCAGAAGGGGCCTTAGCTTTGTTGCCCTTTGCTGTAATTTTGTGTTCAAGGGTTTGCTGAGAAAATTTCAGCATTTGGTTTGTGGCAAGTCTTCTTTGCTCCTATCCGTGGCTTTGGTTTGAAAGTTTTGTTGTAGGTTTATGGGTTTAAGATTGAAGGTTGAATCTTCTTTGCAACCACTGTGGTTGTGTTGAGATCACATTTTTCTGTTCTAGCATTTATTTTTGGCCGCCCAACGGGCACAGGCCCATTTGGGCGTATCCTACCCTCACACATCTCTGTATTTTCTAGTTTGTTTTTTTTGGGCGTTTTTTCCTTTTTTGAGCTGCTTGGAATGGTATTTGTTGTCGCACCTTTCTTTGATGATTTGTTGTTGCAGGGCGGCGTTTTCTTTTTGGTGCACGGTTTCCTCTTTTGGATGCGGTCTCACTCAAGCCCATCACTGTTTGGAAGTTGAAGTTTGATCATTGGTCGCCATTTTAGTGGTTTCAACATCGTTCGTGGTGCAGATCAACCTCTCTTCGGCTACTATTCTTCATTTGGGATTCTCCATTTGTGGTTCAAGATTTGTGGTCGAGTTTGAAAATATCTCTGTGTTTGTTGATTTCTTCAAGTTTCGAGGTTATCTACTCGGTCGACATCCAATCTCTGGTAATGGTTGAAGCCCTATCTACATTGTTTGTTGTTAGGTCACAGGCCCTTGATTGCCATTTGTCCGGTCGTCAGGCTTTTGTTATAATTCAAATAGTAGAGGTCGAAGTTTGAATTGTGGTTGAGCTCCATCCCAGTCGCCTCCAAGCTGCATAGGGTTTCTAGAGATCACGTTGTTGGAATTGATGGTCGTGGGTTTTTGTGGTGGTGGTCGCACCAAGTTATAGACCCAACAATGAGGGCTGGGCTTAAACAACACACACTAAACTTTGACTTGTTTAGGTGGCTGGTGGGCCCCTTCTCTTATTGACACATTAACAAGGCAGAATAAGAGAAAGGAAACACCAGCGACCTAAGCAAGTCAAAGCTTAGTGTGTGCTGTTTAAGCCCATCGAACAATGAGATCTTTGAGTCTAAAGACTTAGAGTTCGATCTGTATTGTATTGTGGAGGTCTTTGATTCCACTTTGCATTGTACTAGTTTGTTTGTTGATATTGTAGTCATCGCCAACATCAAACCACCACAATTGCGGCCTTTGTAAAATAGTTAGCATTGTTAGCATTTTGGTTTAAACATAGTATTTAATGTTACATTAGTTTAAACAGTTAGCAATTAATGTTAACATTATTTGTTAACATATAGTGCTACACACTCTCAGTTATCTACTAACGTTTTATCTTAGCATTTGATGTAACCTCGAGTAGTTTACAACTAACTGCTAGCTTTTTTGCTAACCCTTAGTGGTTAATCGACCTCTTATTTTGCATAGTGCTTGCAAAGAGGGTATTTTTTAATTTTTCCCACAACTTTTGCCCACAGAGATGAAGTCAACGAAAATTTGGTTCTATCAAATTTTCCATTGCAAAGTTCTTTTTTCCACACTTTGTTGTAATTTTTTGAGATTTGCCTCTGAAAGTCACTTTTGCTCTTTTTTTTTCAATATTGTTTGACAAGGCATATCTTTTGCCCACGATGTTGAAATTGAACAATTTTTTTTAAACTAATTAGAAAAACATAAGAAATCCATTGGTATGTATATTTTTTCTTTGAAATGCCTATTTTCTTAGAAATTTGTAAATTCACCATGTGTTATAAACGGTTGATTTAGGCTTCCAATTTGTCAAATTGTACTCAATCTTCTCATTTTTTCTAAGGGAGCATATTTTATAACATTATTTATTATGGGGGGTTAAATTTTTTTCTAGTTTTTGTCATTTATTTGAGGTTTGTAAGGAATGCTTGGTCTATGTCAACCAGCTCAATTTCTAAGTGATCACAAGAGGGAAAGAATGTAAAGAATATAGTTACCTGTCCCGGAGGAAAAATAAGAATGCTTGGTCGATGTCTTCATCAAGAAGAAGTGTCTAGCATTCCAAGGGGTGATGCGCATGAAATTATTGGCACACACTCACATAGTTGCATGTAGATAATCTTGCATTTTGTCATGTGAAAACTATGTTCTGTTTGATGAGCATGTTTTCACGTGCAAGAAATAGTAATTTTATTTTGTTCCAAGAAGTGAAATTCTATGTTTATCTGATAATTATAATTATGTTTATTTAGTATATATTATAACTCAATTATATTAGGACAATTATTTTAAAAAATAAATTATTTCCTTTTACTTGTGATTATTAAATTATATGTATTTTATAATAATAATATTTTCTCATTTGATCTCCTATTAGGGATGATTGACACTCGGTAGATGGTTGAGGAGATAGCGAAGAAGATGGATGATCTAATGTAGGAGCACTCTCGACCTCTCTACTCCTGGGCTTGTGATGACGAGACAGATGTTGCGAAGCTGTTTGGCAAAAATGTTAAGGATGATAAGTAAGGTGTTATTGTCAGTTTCTTTTTGTTTGTTCTATTAGTCTCTATTATGCTAAGACTGTGGAGAGTGGGCCACTGTAATTTGCCCATCTCTGGTAGATACTCTAGCTTGATAATAGTAATATGTTGTGTTAAAGACTTTCAGGCTTGGCCCCATTTTTGGAGGGTCCCTAATCCCTAACCAGGGTTATACTATAAAAAAATAGTATTTTCCCATTTTGAAAGCCATTAATTAAATCAATTATCAATTTTTTTTAATTGTTTTGTTTTAAATACAAGTTTTTTATGTGGTGTTGAAACGGACAAAGGGCAGAATGGAGGACAACTGTGAGAAAAGAAAGAAGACAGTTGTTGAATTTTTTTTAAAATGAATTATCCTTCAACACTCAATCGCTGTCAACAAGAAATAAGATACTTGTCTAAAAAAATGAAATATTCTTCTCCACGTGCATTCTGGAGGAACAATTCTTTTGAAAAAAAAAAGGAAAAAAACAAAGGCTTTGGAGAAGGGGAAGAAGAGGGAGGTTTTCAGGGGTTTTTGGAAAAAAGAATGCTCATGCTATGGATTACATTGCCAATAGATTTTCTTTCCAGCGTCCAAATTCTGAAGGTAATATTTATATTTTTCTACAAATGCAATTATTCTCTATCGATAGTGACCTACTCAATTTGTGCCAGAGGGTATTGATATTTAAATAAAACTAAATTCTAGTAATATTAACGAATCTGAAATAGGTGTGCCTGATTCAATTATATTTCCATATTTCCTTATTTATTGATTTTCTAGGATTTAATTTTATTCTTTGCATATCTTCTAGAAAATCAAAACTAGGAGAGCGCAACCATTTTTGGCTCTTAAAATTTTGCATTTCTTTGAGAAAATTTCCTCTTACTTCAATACTGGGCTATTTAGGCAAATACCCAATTAATAACTTGATAAATCATTGAATTTTGGGCATGAATTGTTGGTTTAATCTAATTTTTCTTATCCTCCCACATTGAAGGGTTTGAATTGAGTAAATGAATTATGAGCCACTTTTTGGTAGCATGTTGGATGCCTTGAAATCTGAGAAAATCAATTTGAACAATTAAATTCATCCTTTGTGAAATGGCTGGCTGGGTAGAGAGAATGATTTCTACTTTTGAAGAAATCTACTATTCTTGTTTTTTCTCCAAGCATGGTGGTAAGTTCAAGAAGTGTTTAATTTATTTTAAACCAAACAAATTCTTCTTCTTCTTGCTGAAGTGGTGGCTAGTTGGGGTGAGTAAATTATGTTTTAAATTTTAATTAATTCTAGATTTTTCCTTATTAAAGAGGCAGGTCAGGTTGGAAGATCTGTTTTATAGATTTTAGAAAACAAATATATTTCCCTATTTTGATATGGGGCAGCTAAAATTGGGAGAAGCGGTGATTTCAAAATAGTAGAGTTATCATATAAATCTGTCTTTTGTTTCTTATAATTTAGCTCTTTTTTTGCAGCTTAATTAGATGTCCAGTATGTTGTGTTCACATTGTTTTATTTGGCTTTAAAATTTTGGAAGATGTATGTACTTGTGAATTGTAAAGTTTGAATGAAAGTAGCTAAGTCTAACATTAAAAGGTGATTAATATAATCTCTTATGGTTTTATTTCTTTTTTCTTTAAAAAAAATCAGAATCATCCTCTAATTAGAGGGGCGACCTAGTGTCATGTGCATAGTGTTAGTTTTTTGTTTAAAAAATATATAAAATAAATATTTATTACCTCTTGAGAGGCGATCAAGTTGAAGTAGAAAATTTGATTTAATTCAAACACTCTTTCCTTAGTGATGGGTGACCAATATAGAAAGGCACCTGGAAAGGTTTTCTAAGAGAGAATTACAAAAAAATCTCTCATCCTGTGTATGGGGCGACCCAAGCAAGGATGTTAGCCATAAGTAAAGTAGTTTTTACTTTTCATTTTTTTTATATGAGCAATTTAACCATACACTTTTCCTTATTTTAATATGTTTTTCTCTCTAAATGCCTAGAAACTCAGTGCCCAGTTTGTAATGATTTTCTTTTATTAAGTTTTAACTCTACTTTATAGAAGGTAATCATTTAAGGAAAGGGCAGATTTAAATGGTTTTCTTTTGAATTAAATATATAGAATATGAGATTGAAAATATGAATTTGATTATGATGCATCTGTAAACAATGAGTTGAGTCAGTAAACATCATTGAAATGTAATCAATATGTTTGTTAAATCATATTGCTCTTACTAGATATGAGATTAAGCATAGCAATGCAAGATGAGTAAAATTGTTTTATTTACATTTAAATGATAGAGTAACATTGTCTTACCTAATTGGTGTTGTTTATGAAAAGAATTATTGATCTAAACAAAGACATGTATTGAAGTGGTGCTTTTCTAAAAATATTTGCTTTGGCCAAAGCTAATGTCTCAAATGATTGGAAAATAGATTATTTGAGTTTTCTTATTACACTATGATGTTTAAGGACTATGCATTGCTATATGTTTGCTAATAAGCATTAGGTAGAATGCATACATCTTAAGAGCATCATAGTAGGACAAGTTTCATGCATGTCAACCACGATTGCTAGACTCTTTGTGATGGGTTGGGCTTCTCCTGTGGGAAAGCACATGGAAGTTTATGGCTTCATGGTAGGGTGGAATTTATTCTAATGATGCTCTCTCTTCTTCAAGGTTGCGAAGAAGGATTCAGATGAGAGATCCCACTTTGAAGAAAAATGATATAAACACAATTAACATGTATTTTATGATCATGTTTGTTAGAAATGAAGACAACAACTACTCAATGAAAATCTGATTCAAATATGTTTATTGATCTTCTAACAGTGTATTGTTTAATGGAGATTGCAATAGAATATAAAATATGCAACACAAAAGCCACAAGTCTGAAAAATGAACACACAATGACAGTGTTTACAGGGAGAAAACCATTTCGAGTAAAAAACTCCACCAGGAAAGAGGCACAAGTCTGTATTAATCTGCAAAAGTGATACAATACATCAACTACACAACTCTCTCCACCAGTCTTCAATTTGACAGCATTCTTGCAGCACCTGAGTACCTGTAAATCTGTATATTATAACAAATACATGGCAAAATATTAAATGCCTCCTTACAAGCTGTTGCCACTTGTCCAAAGTCAACCATGCAAATTTGGGCACCCAAGGATAAATAAGGTCTCTTACAACATCTTATGACGCGTCATAACCGTCATAGATTCCACCAAAGAGTATCTTCCCAAGATGGGCACCTAGGGCTAAACGTAGCAACTTACACATAATAAGTATCTATCATATGTCGTCATAGTGTCATAGAATCTTATGACAACTTACAGCTATCACAGATTCTCTTACATGCACTTACCAAACATAATGACATGCGTCATACATGCTAAAAATAGCAGATTCTCCCATGGTGGTTCCTACCCTCATTTACTCATATTTTTACAATTGCCAACCGTAAATGTCACTCCATAATTACTTCCAATGACTCTGGAATTACCACTGTCGGTGAAACTACCTCATTCCCTTATGGGTAATTACAAATTACATATAATAAAATAGAATAAATACAATATTGGGATTTACAACGTTAATGGCACCTTATCCCAACAATGTTATGGGTCTATGTGTACAGGGTTTGATCTTGTATTATATTTTGAGATATTATAATTATCCAAAGTTTTGTATAAACTGGCAAAGTATTTATGACAGCTATGATAGGTTGATATCATATGCTGAGTTTCATTGTTGTATGGTTTGATATGACATGAATTTTGTAAATTCATTATTTTTATGAAAGCATTAAGAGAAAAGCATTACCTTATGGGATTACTTGAGTAATCATTGATGTGATATAGTATTATGCATCTCATTATATGAAGAATATAAATGAAAAAAAAAATTCTTTAAAGAATCACTTGTAAAAAAAAATGATGAGTTATGAAAAATTTGGATAACCTTGTGTTGAAGGATTTGTCATTATACAACTCATGCATTTATTTATTATGATTATTTGTATCTTAGTTGGAGTGTTGTTATATGTGGTATCAGAGCTCTAGGTTAAACACTAAGGCTTTGTGTCTACTTTGCTTCTAATGCATTTCATTAACCTTTCAGGGATATTGATATAGCTTAAAGAGCCTAAATGGATTAGTCACATAATTATGATCATTGTGAGTCCAAGAATGAAATTGAACAACAAGATAAGTTGGATTGCATCTTGGCACTTCTGACTGACACTAGAGCTGAGATGGATATTCTAGAACAAGAAGTCAGGACAACTTGTTCTATGCCTAATCAAAATGCAAATCAAGAAACTTCTATTAATAGGCAAAGCAATGATGAGCGGATTCATGGTGAAGAAGAGGTAAGGCTTGACAAAAAGCAGGCCAAGATAGAAATTGAATTGGCAAAAGACCTCAAAAAGGTCACACCACCGAAGTTTGATGGAAAAACTTTAGGGGATGGTGCTGAGGCTCGGATTATAGAGATGGAAAAGTATTATAAGCTTAGAAATCTCTCCAATGAAACTAAAGCAATTTGGGTAACCTTCCAGCTAAGGGTAGGGCAGCCAGTTGATGAGAAAATATAAAAGTTGAAAAGCAATTATCAGATAAAAATCTCACTTGGGACTTGTTCTTGTCCTTATTCAGGAAGTGATGGCCTTCTCAACTTTACTTTGACCATAAGATGACATAATTTCAAAGATTGAGGCAAGGAACTATTTGTCACTCAATACTGGGAGAGGTTTACCCAACTTCTCAAATATTTACCTTTTTATCAGTAGGATGAATGCTTCCAGGTTAGGAAGTTTATTTTGGGATTGAAACCCCAAATTTGTTCTGAAGTGGATATTCGTGGTCCACAAACAATGGATGATGCTTTTGAAAAGGAAATTAAACAGGAGCAAAGCTCCTGAGTTTTGCAAACTTTAGGTGAGAGAATAAAGAAAAGAATAAAAACTATTACAATCAGTCTCCTATTAAGCCTTCTATACAAAAATTCTAGAAGGGTAATCAATCAAGTGACAAAAATTTCAAGAAGAAAAAGTTTGTCAAAGGAGGTAATCAGGGTAAGTAGTTTGCTAAACCCAAAAGCTAGAGTGAAGGTGGAAATGATAGTTTTAATAACAAAGGGAAACCAACTAGACAAAAGGGACCAAAGGATGGATGTTTTGTATGTGGAGGAGATCGTTATGCAAATAAATGTCCACAAAAGCTAGTTGGAAGGAATGAAGTGATCAACAACCAACTCAACATCGCATTCATGCAGCGATGCACAACAGAAAAGTTGATTTCCAAGCTACTCCAATCTAGTTGATAGGTAAACTTTGGGGTTACACTGTTAATGTTCTTATTAATACAGGAGCTACAGAATGTTTTATTGATCCTAAGATAGTGGAAAAATTACCTAGATGGGCTAGTTTTATGGCTATCTCTTGGATGGTACAATATGATAACTGAGAAGAGAGGAAGGTAGATCATTGTATAGCCTTCAGTGATTTAGAGCTTCCAAGTTTTAACACTCAAGTCAACTTGTATATGGCCCCACTAGGATCCTATGATGTAATTCTAGGAATAAACTAGTTGGATCATTACAAGGCCATAGTTAATTGTACTAAAAAGGTGGTAACCTATTTGGATGACTTTGGGAATCCAACTAAGATTTGTGGCATTCAAAAACCCATAAGTCTTAGACAAATTTCAGCTATTCAAGTTAAGAAGGCCCAGAGGAAAGGATGCACTTTATATGCAATTCATATTGATGACCTTGGAAAAGATAAGGAACCATCAATTGAGGATTTTCCTATTCTTCAAGAACTTTGAGATGTGTTCCCCGAAGAACTACCAAGATTACCTCCCAAAAGAGAATTTGATTTCTCTATCAACCTTCTACCTGGTTCAGAACCAAAATCTAAGGCTCCATTTAAGATGAATACCATGAAGTTATATGAGTTGAAATTTCAGCTTTAGGAGTTGATAGACAAGGGTTTAATTAGACCAAGTGTGTAACCATGGGGAGCACTAGTGATCATTGTGAAAAAGAAAGATGGTACGCTTCGAATGTGCATAGATTATAGAATGCTAAATAAGGTGACCATAAAGAATAGGTATCCTTAGCCTAGAATTAATGAACTTTTTGATCAAATGAAGGGAGAAGCAATTTTTTCCAAGATTGACCTGAGATCAGGTTATCATCAGCTAAGAATTAAGGAAGAGGATTGTAGATTAGATATGCAAATAAGGAAGAAATACTAAACAAAATGCAATAAAACCCAAAGTTATACCTTACATGCAAACCCAATCCCATCAAGGGAGGAAGGAGCCTTTGCACCCAAAACAAGCTCCTAGACAAAGATAATCCCTAGACAATGAATTGGAATGTGAAATGCTACTCTAGTTTGCAACTCACTATTCTAGCTCAAGAGTGATTTTGACATGGTAACTTTGCATAAACTTGGATGATGAAAATGGCTTGGGAGAAGTTCTATTTATAAATTTTTGGAAGGGATTTTGATCCAATGGTGGAGATTGATTTAGAAGATCAATGGTGGAGGATAAAAGTGATGTGGAGGGCCTAGATTAAATCTTAAATGAATGGAGGGCTAAGAATAAAAGTGATTCTTTTATTCATTTTGGGAAAAGGGGTTATTGAATGAGCATGGGGTGAAGGATTATTTAGGAATTAAAGATTCATATGGGGGAATGTAAATGAATTAAAAATTCATTTAGGAAGAGAGGAAATAAATGAGTATGGGTTTGTAAGGAGAAATAAATGTGATGTGGGATGTTTTTAAATAAAAAATTGACTTATGTGGATTTAATTCAATTTTTTTTTTGGAGGATGTGGGGAAGGCTGTTAAACAAGGTTTGACCACCCAAATGAAGGGGTTAGGATTAATTAAACAGAGGTTTTATTTAATTAATCCTAGGGCTATGATGAGATAGGCTAGGGTAGGCAATTAAATAATAGCTATTTAATTGTCTAGGGTAGGGATAGGTTAATTATAGGCTGAATTAATTAGTTAACATGGTTTTAACTAATTAATTGGATTTAATGAAAAAAGGGGAAATTGATTTAATAAATATTGCATATTTATTAAATTAATTGGCTAAGGTTTGGACTATTTTAGGGATAAAATGGTGTGAATTTGGAAAATGAAAGGGGTAATTAATTAAATAAAAATTTAATTAATTGGTTAGAAGGGAAATTGGTGTGTTTAGGGTTGTCGGGAGTCAGTTTGATGGTAGAAGACATTTTTAGGTGTCTACATTTGTTCCTCTTTGACGTGGCGTCCGGACCTAGGAGGGAAGTGGCGTCAAGTCAAAAAAAAATATGCCCCAGCTGCCGAGCAGGTATGAGATGGATAAGGGATGCCCCCTCGAGAGGTCGACGAGAAGATAAAAATTTTTTGGGTGAGTTCTCGAAAAGGATGTGACGGGAGTGACAGTTGGATAGGGGATGGGAAAAGAGGATGACGGGAAGAAAAATGGAGGAAAAAGGCTGAGATCTGCACCCTGGAGGGAAATGGACGAGGTGGAAGTATGACATGGCCCACTATATTAGGTAAAGTGGGCCCTTAGAGTGCCACATTTGCACACTTTTGACTTTGTAGAAGAAAGGACGAAGGAGAGATGGCTGACCGTAACCCCTAGTTTCCACGACTTCAACACATCTCTGAGCAGTTCTGAGAGTTTGGCCGGGCACCAGGCGCTGGACCCCTGGTAGGGCCTAACCCTGACTTCGTAAATTTTTCATTTTACGTGCCTTTTTTGGGGTTTGGGATTAGGGATTGGAGCACATAGCACCAACAACAAGGTGGATTAGCACCATCCTCTAGATTGGCACTATCCGCCAGGGTAGAGTAGGGCAGTTTGTCGCCATTTGGTGGGTTTTCTATCACTATCGTCTGGATTAGTGCGATTTGGAGAAGAAATAAGATCCTGGTGTTTTGGCACCAAATGGGGGTTAAAGTGGTGCTATTATCGAGAATAGTGCCATCCTTGGTAACAATGCTATTTTTAATTTTAGCGCTATTTGGGGGATTATCGCTATTGACTGGATTAGCGCAATTGGATAAATCGGTGCTATTGGGCTAACTAACGCCAAAAGGTATAGTGACGCCATTTTAAAAAATGGCGCCATCGATAGTGTTGGTTATTTTCTCTTAATCGACAGAGGGTTTGCCAGTTCCAATGCACAGGCAGATTCGGCCAATAGATACGGGAGGTTGTGTGAGCTGCCTCCCCTTCACTTTTGGTTCTACCGCACCAAGGGGGGTGTCCCTATAACTAAAGGTGTAACATTGACTAGCTCAATGACAAAAAGATTTAGTTTGATAGCAACAGGCAGAATACTCTCATGTGTGGACCAAGATCTGCATGATAGATCACAAGGTTGGCAACATTCTTGGACATATGTGTCTGGTTATGGATGAGAGTATGTAGGGGCTCCTAATCCTACTCCTACAACTAACGGGTTTTGGATGGTTTAAATTTGATGGTTTGGATGCAAGACAGGGGCCTTGGATCATAACTACTTCACAAGAATAGACCGATGCCTATCTTAGAGCAAGGAGTCAACTAGACGTATACATAAGAATGGCTTGCAACTAGCATTCAAGTTTCAAGGGGTTAGGACTAGTATTTGCTTTACAAACACCACCCAAGGATAAGTATTTAACTGCCCATACTTATAGATATCCCAGTTGACATACATTCTTCTCCATACCTTAACCTAAAATAATTTAATCCACTCCTTGAATGGAAGTTACAGATTAGGCATGTGGTACAGCAAAACTATACCCTAGAATCTGAGAAACCCTTAGCAACCAGATTTAGAAGAAGAAAATGCATACAACAAGTGGAGACAAACAGATAAACACATGCAATAACACATTTTTCATATACAATGACAACAAACTGAATATATGTGCAAGATACAACTCAGATGCAACACAAACTCCACAGAGATAAAAACAAACAGGAAATGCTCTGTATTTCATTATTCACACAAAAAATTGCCCAAGTCTTCAACCACAACAATGAGTAACACAGTTTGGCATTTTATAGCAAAACTGTGTACTCAGCCAAAATTACAACGGTCAACTAAAAAATTGCCAGATACAATGCTTGATCAGATTAGCACTCAAAATAGTTAATGTAGCAAGGGACAAAACGGGAAGAAGCAAGAGAAGGGCGAGGAATGGTTGAGCTCGAGCCCTGTGCTGCCGCTAGAAGACTCCCCATCACAAATCAAGTACTTGACCGTTCAACCACTGGCCCATGCCTATTCGCAATCCTGCCATCAATGCTTCATCTTCTCGTAGGATGCAACAGCAGATGCATTTGGGGATTTTCCCGCTCAAAAATGGCCACACTCGCCTAGAAAAAACCATCGCTGAAGGTTCAAAACCTGACCATCGATCCAAAATCCATCGCTGTGATAAACGGCTCAAAACACCCTGAAAAGTTGCCTACCAATGAAAACATGCCACGTAGGCACTTCATGCTCCTATCGCTGACTTTTCCTTTCTTCATTTTGCCATTTTCACCCCTCAAAAACCCTTTGTATATGCAAAATACATATACAAGCACCTTTATACAAGGTGGACCCCAAAACATCATAGAACAAATTGAAAATCAACCATCGGGTCCACTTTGCATCATCTTTTCCTGCATATTGGCTTTGTATATCGCATATACAAACGCGATATACAACCCGCGGACCTGAAAATCTATCTATTGCAGCTTGATTTCCTCTTTGGGTCCAAAATGTATATTTCTTCTTCGTATATTGGCTTGTATGTGCAAACATACAAACGAATGCACATACAACTGGTGGGCCCAACCATTTTCTCTCTCCTTTGCACTATTCACTTTGCATGCCACAAGCCTTTGTATAATTTTCAATGTACATTCCCTTGCACATACAAACAAGGAATCTTCTCTAGAATATTCCTGCAATGTATCTAACCATTGTATGTGCACCCAAATGTATATTGCATATACATTCCACCTTGTATATCCACGGGCCCCACCACATGCATCTCTACCTCGCCACTGTAGCAAATGTATATTTGCACCTCCTTGTATATTTTGCTTTGTATATAACCCGATATACAAAGCGGGAATATTCCCCAGAATCTGTGAAAGATTCCCCCTTTGTAAATGCACCTTTTAGAGCCTGATATACAATCAGAAATGCACCTAACTCAATTTTTCAAAGGGCAATAGAGACTTTTGCAAGCCCGCCAATTGTATATTTTGCCTACAACTTAACTGATTTTTTGCATTTTTTTAGCACTGCAGAGGTCAAAAGAGATAGAACTTTTTGGATTTTTGGGAAGGGGACTGCATATTTAAATGCTTAAAACCTGATTGGTTATGCAGGCACCACTAGTGGCTCTGTCTGGTGACGCATGCCTCTTGCAGGCATGGCGAGAACTTCAGATCTCTGGGATGCAGACCAGTCCCTTATCCATTGGGCAATAGAGTCATGAAGTCACAATGATCTGCATCACAAAACATATTTATTTAAAATTTACTTGGCGGCCCAGAGCCACCAAAAAGGAAAAACCAAAGTTTTCCTTTGTTAAACACTTGATTATGTTTTGATTTCTTCAAATGAAGCCTAAAAGCATTTAACCACTTGCAACACTCAGCATTGCAATTGTTTGTACTGTTGCTCCTTTCTTTTTCATTGACAAATCTACAATGAGCCTCATCAGCGTACATTATCATGAGTTGTAGAATGTCATCATCATATGAGTCATTGATGTTGCTTGGGAAAATGACAGACTCACATGAAACAAATGAATCCACATCAGAATTTTGTCCTTCTTCAAAAAATAAGAGCTCCTCTGTATCAAACATGTAATATTCAGGCACAAGCAATATCTCATAATCAAATTTATCTTTATAGACATGCAGATATTCATCATTACTATGCTGAGCAATCTCATCATCAATGTCCACCTGGAATGTCTCAAAAAAAGGCAGAAATAACTCAGAATGCAGCCCTACACTGAAAGCTTCATAGTCACCCTTGCAACTAGCACTATCCCCAACTGTATGAGCACACACATCTGCAATCTGTCCATTCACCTCTGAATAGTGACCCTGTTTTTCCTCTTCACCAATGCCTTGATAATCAAAATCAAATTTTTCAACCTCTGCACTGTGAAGGTGGTTAGAATCTTCAAGGAAACACTCATATTCAACATCCATATATATTTCATCATTTGAAAGGCTCACATATGCATCTGAATGCTGACAATCATTATCATATTCACTGTCATTCCTTGAAGCAGCATCTTTTACATTCAGAGTGAAGCTTTGCATATCTATTTTATACAAATAATTAGGCATAACTGGGATATGCATACTGCTGCAGGACACAACCTCATGTATGTCTTTCATTTGATCAATTGGAGGGCATCTTGTGTCTGAAGGCTTGTCTTCTAGAGGTTGATAACAATCTTTGTTTTCATTATTGTAGGATGTGCCTACATTTTCTACAACATTTTCTTCATGTATCACATCATGGCTGCACACATTATTCTGAAATGTATTTCCCTCTACACAATCATTTATCAATGAACATACCGAGACAGCAGAAATATATTCACTTTGATAACTATTTTTACAACTTGCAGCCATGAAACCCACTGACATTCCATATTTCTAATTGTTTTCAATATCCATAGCAAATTGGTAAGCCTAGTGAAGTGTGGCTAGTTCTTTATCTCTTAATAAATAGCTCATTTCTTCATCAAATGTAGCCAAATAAATTGCTAAGCACAATGCATTATTGGGTCTCATATATTCAGGGATTTGCTTAAGCAACTTAATAAATCTAAGATTAAAAGCTGGAACCAATTCCTCATCTTCCTTTTGGATATTCATAAAATGTATGATCAATGAGGCCACATCAAATCTTTCACCAAACTGCTCTAGGAATGCAATTTCTAAATCTATCCATGAAGAAACTGAACATACAGGCAGGTCTGAAAACCAAACTCTAGCATCATCTTCTAATGACTGAACAAAGAGCCTCATTACAACATCTTCATCTTCTACCTCATAATCTTCTATTAAATTACAAAAATTTTACAAATATTTGTTTGCTGATTCAAAATCTGATCCACTATATTATGGCAAACATTTTCTAATTTCATTGGGAATAATGTTTGGGTAACCACATATTCCTTTAAAATTTAGGGCTTTATATCTTTCAATAACAAATGGTCTTCTTTAAGAGCACAACCAGGATTGCTGCTCTAAACTCATCATTTTTAAAAGGATGGAATACCTGGAAATATGTTACAGCTTTGATAGGTTCAATCAATAGAGTCGCCACCTCTCACAGAGAGGACAGAAAATCAACAAGGCACATGTATTTTCTGGATTCACCACGCCAGTAGAGCACCACATGGTCATTTTTTGATCTTGCTGCAACAACTTCACTGGAAACTAGATTTTCCAGCCTTCAAATCACTTGACTCTCTTTCTCTCCCCAGTGGAGTCGCCAAAATCTATTGGTGACTCGGATGGATAAAAATAAATTCTATTTTCATCAAATCATCCTGAGTAGAGTCACCAAAATTTGTTGGTTATTTTCTCTGAATCGGCAGAGGGTTTGCTAGTTCCAATGCACAGATAGATTCAGCCAACAGATACAGGAGGTTGCGTGAGCTACCTCCCCTTCACTTCTGGTTCTGCCACACCAAGGGAGGTGTCCCTATAACTAAAGGTGTAACATTGACTAGCTTAATGACAAAAAGATTTAGCTTGACAGGAACAGGCAGAATACTCTCATGTGTGGACCAAGATCTACATGATAGATCATAAGGTTGGCAACATTCTTGGACATATGTGTCTGGTTATGGATGAGAGTATGCAGGGGCTCCTAATCCTACTCCTACAACTAACGAGTTTTGGATCGTTTAAATTTGATGGTTTGGATGCAAGACAGAGGCCTTGGATCATAACTACTTCACAAGAACAGACCGGTGCCTATCTCAGGGCAAGGAGTCAACTAGACGTATACATAAGAATGGCTTGCAACTGGCATTCAAGTTTCAAGGGGTTAGGGCTGGTATTTGCCTTACAAACACCACCCAAGGATAAGTATTTAACTGCCCATACTTACAGATATCCCAGTTGACATACATTCTTCTCCATACCTTAACCTGAAACAATTTAATCCACTCCTTGAATGGAAGTTACAGATTAGGCATGTGGTACAGCAAAACTATACCCTAGAATCTGAGAAACCCTTAGCAACTAGATTTAGAAGAAGAAAATGCATACAAGTGGAGACAGACAGATAAACACATGCAATAACACATTTTTCATATACAATGACAACAAACTAAATATATGTGCAAGATACAACTCATATGCAACACAT
Source organism: Cunninghamia lanceolata (assembly GCA_027924645.1). Lineage (NCBI taxonomy): Eukaryota > Viridiplantae > Streptophyta > Pinopsida > Cupressales > Cupressaceae > Cunninghamia > Cunninghamia lanceolata. The sequence goes on from BSBN01001034.1 coordinate 1,159,480, forward strand.
AAACTCCACAGAGACAAAAATAGACAGGAAATGCTCTGTATTTTGTTATTCACACAAAAAATTGCCCAAGTCTTCAACCACAACAATGAGTAACACAGTTTGGCATTTTACAGCAAAACTGTGTACTCAGCCAAAATTACAATGGTCAACTCAAAAATTGCCAGATACAATGCATGATCAGATTGGCGCTCAAAATAGTTAATGCACAAAGGGACAAAATGGGAAGAAGCAAGAGAAGGGTGAGGAATGGTTGAGCTCGAGCCCTGTGCCGCTGCTGGAAGACTCCCCGTCACAAATCAGGTACTTGACCGTTCAACCACCAGCCCATGCCTATCCGCAATCCTGCCATCAATGCTTCATCTACCCGCGGGATGCAACAGGAGATGCATTTGGGGATTTTCCCGCTCAAAAATGACCGCACTCACCTAGAAAAAACCATCGCTGAAGGTTAAAAACCCAACCGTTGATCCAAAATCCATCGCTGTGATAAATGGCTCAAAACACCCTAAAAAGTCGCCTACCAGTGAAAACATGCCACGTATGCACTTCATGCTCCTATCACTGACTTTTGCTTTCTTCATTTTGCCATTTTCACCCCTCAAAAACCCTTTGTATATGCAAAATACATATGCAAGCACCTTTATACAAGGCAGACCCCAAAACATCATAGAACAAATTGAAAATCAACCATCGGGTCCGCTTTGCATCATCTTTTCCTACATATTTGCTTTGTATATCGCATATACAAATGCGATATACAACCCGCGAACCTGAAAATCTATCTATTACAGCTTGATTTCCTCTTCGGATCCAAAATGTATATTTCTTCTTCGTATATTGGCTTGTATGTGCAAACATACAAACGAATGCACATACAACTGGTGGGCCCGACCATTTTCTCTCTCCTTTGGAATGTTCACTTTGCATGTCGCAAGCCTTTGTATAATTTTCAATGTACATTCCCTTGCACATACAAACAAGGAATCTTCTCCAGAATATTCCTGCAATGTATCTAACCATTGTATGTGCGCCCGAATGTATATTGCATATACATTCCACCTTGTATATCCACAGGCCCCACCACATGCATCTCTGCCTCGCCACTGTAGCAAATGTATATTTGCACCTCCTTGTATATTTTGCTTTGTATATAACCTGATATACAAAGTAGGAATATTCCCCAGAATCTGCGAAAGATTCCCCTTTTGTATATGCACCTTTTAGAGCCCGATATACAATCAGAAATGCACCTAACTCAATTTTTCAAAGGGCGATAGAGACTTTTGTAAGCCCGCCAATTGTACATTTTGCCTGCAACTTAACTGATTTTTTGCATTTTTTAGCACTGTAGAGGTCAAAAGAGATAGAACTTTTTGGATTTTTGGGAAGGGGACTGCATATTTCAATGCTTAAAACCTGATTGCTTATGCAGGCACCACCAGATAGCGCGCAGTAGTGCTATTTTTTGGATTGGCGCAAAGAGTTATGCACAGTGGCACTATTTTCTATATTAGCGCCATTTAGAGGAAATTTTAGTGCCATTTTTAAAATGGCACAAGGAGTTGTCTATTTTCATGCCACCTAATGTTGGCTTGTTAGACACTTAGAAGAAAAAGGTTGGTTTAGAAATGGATAGGTTGACATCTAACCATAATGTTGCGTATGCAGGATACAGAGCGATTTATATTGCAGTCACGTGAGCAATGTGTTCCATCTGTGATGGCACTATTTGATGGTTTTGATGATGCGACGCGAGTGCGGTTGGTGAGATTGGGGCTTCTGATGGTGTCTTCGATGCCAGTTCTGTGAGCTCATAGAGCTCTAATGACAGCGATGGTGGAGCAGTATTGCTCTGAGACCTGCAGTTTTTTGTTACCGACTAGTGAGCTGACCATTACACTTGAGGATGTCTATCGCATCCTCAAGGTACCTATTCGAGGTCGACAGGTTCAATATGACACAAGGATGGGGCAGAATGCCCTGATCAAAGTGTTTGGAGCAGACCACCTGGTTCTCTCTGCGGATGGGACAGAGATGGATTATGAAGCGACACTGGCTGCGGCTGCAAATCCCTTTGCCTTATTTTTGTGTGCGTTGATTGGAGGGGTTGTGATGCCTAACAGGCGAGGTCTAACAGTTTGTGCAGTACTTATCTTCATAATGTTATCAAAATTGATGTAACACAACCTTCTATGCCATAGCCAACTTTCATCAATCTGAGCCAATAAACAATAGTTATCAATTCCTTTCAAGTGATAGATATTTCCTTTGGTCTTCTTACCAGTTGCAATGACTGTTTCAGAGCTTTCCATGATCTTGCATCCATTGTCCTTGAAGCTTAAATCATAACCTTTGTCACACATCTGACCCACACTCAAAAGATTGTGCTTTAATCCTTTCACATACAAGACATCTTCAGTATTATGCTTACCATCAAAAGAAATAGGTCCTTTTCCACAAATCTTACTAGTTGTATCATCTCCAAATCTAACCAGTCCACCATCATATCTTTCCAAACTCACAAACTTACTTTTGTCACCAGTCATGTGGTGATAGTAGCCACTATCAATAACCCATTCATCTTTGTCTTCAACAACCTGAGTAGCCAAAGCACTTTCCACTGGTTTTTCTTCCTTCACACAGCTAGCAGGATTAGTAGACACAGGTTCTTCCTTAATAGAAATAAACAAGCATTCATTACCAAAAGTACTAGCATTATCTAGTTCACCATTATCTGATACTCCTTCATCATCATCAAAATCTTCAACATAATAGCATTTCTTTTAGATCCTAGGCCTATTCTCATATCTTTTTCTATTTCTTTCAATTCTTTCAGGACATCTGGAAGCAAAGTGGCCTACTTTACCACATGAAAAACATTTAAAAGGTAATTCAACTTTAAACTTACCAGATCCTCTTTGCAGTCTATCCACAAAGTTGGCTTCAATTTCATCAAACTCATCATTAGATTCTACCTTGTACTTTTCTAATCTAGAGGTTTTCCCAGAAGTACTAGCTTTGAAGGCAGTCTCTACTTTTGGCAGGGCATCACCAAATGCTTTCATTTCAAAGGCAGTAAGCTTACCAAGTAACTAATCTCTGTCAATAGCTTTTACTTGCATAAATTCTTCAATTGCATCTACCTTTGACTGTAGGCCTTTGGTAGTGATCTGAGAATTTTCATCACAACTTCCTTATCACTACGAGTTCCCCCATACCTTTTATCCCTGTAACAAGTTCATCAACTCTTTGCATAAAGGCTGTTATGTTTTCATATTCAAACTTTTATATTTCACTTTCAGACTTTATAGCTTGGCCTCCTTCATAGAATCATCTCCCTCATACAAATTCTTCATCTTTTCCCATACCTCATTTGCAGTTTCAAGATCCACAACTTTTGTCAGTACTGAGTCATTCAATGAACTTCACAGAGCATCTTTTGCTTTAACATCCACTTCATATTCCTTAATTTCATCTTCAGTCGTCAAACCATTTTGAGGCAAGGTGTATTTTGTTTCTATAGCTCTCCATACTTTGTAACCAAGACAAAGAAGATGACTTCTCATTCATGCCTTCCAAAGAGCATAATTCATCCCATCAAAATGTGGTGCTTCCATCTTATAAGACATTTTGGATCTTCCTCAAATTGTTAGACTTTCAGAGGAACCTGGCTCTGATACCAATTGTTGAAATGCCCTGGACAACTGAGAGGGGGAGTGAATCAGCTGTCCCAAAAACTCAAACACTTCTGCACTTAAACATTAATCACTAGTCCACACTTATTATGATTAAACAATGAATGCATGAAATCAAAAACTTAAACACAGATGCAACATTAAACACAAGAGACACCAATTTTTTATGTGGAAAACCCCAAGGAGGGGAAAAACCACAGAGATGATTAGCTCTCAAAATATATTGCAATCTTTGTAAAAATGATGTTCAGGCTTGGTCACTCCATGGGCCTAGAACATACTGGCTCACTGCCATGAAGTACAGCTAAGTCTAGCAGGTTCACTACCTCAACCCTAAACCTATAAAGATTACAATAAGGGCTATTAAACCCTGAGGGCTGTTAAACCCTACTGGCAGCTCACTACCAGGCTCACTGCCAAGATCATCATCTTCTTCATGTTTGAAAATAATATATTGAAGCACAATGGTTCCTCTACTCTGCTCTACCTTTCCACCTCTTTCCTTATATGCCCATCTTCACACAAGGACACCTTTTCCATGACTCAATTACAAGTATTTATACACTTCATCAACCTTGGAATGATCATCAAGGTCGGCACTACAATCATCAACCATTGGAACAATCTCCAAGGTCAGCATTACAAACATTTACAAAATAGGTCTTAACCTAATACAAAATTATGCTAAGGATTTGTAGTATAGATGTATGTGGATGAAACCATGCCTTACCTAGGACTCAAACACAATCTTCCATGCCACAACACTCTTCCATAATCTTCAAGGGATCTCCACAATCACTTGAATTAACCAAATTGGCTAAGACTAGTTACACGTTATGTTATCTGGGAATAATATTCAAACATGATCTTAATTCCTTAATGCGGACCAATGTAAAGGTAGGACACATGATCAGGAGGTATCCACAAGCACATTGAAATTACCAGGAGCAACCATAGAAACTCAATCCACTTTATCCATGAGAAACAAAAGAATGAAAAGGATAAGAAAAGTCTAAAGAGGAAGAGAAGTTAGAAGGAATGGATGACATAGGCCAAAGTGGATATGAGATAGATTCTCTTCAAGATTTATTGAATCTACAAATATAATTTCAACTAGTCATCACTCCCTAACTACTATAGGTTCCAACTATTGAGGGATAGATAGATCTGACAAGTATCTCTCCTTTTCACAAATTGCAGCTTGGAGATATATTGCATGCAACTGCTAGGAAAGAGTTCCTACAAGAAAATTTGAAGAAAACCAGTTTAGTAGAAGATATAGTAAAGATTATTCAGGAAGGGTTACTAGAGGTAACCATCAACCCCTGTTTGCCTCCTTAGAAAAAGCTCAAGTTATTAATGGACTCTTGCAAAGATCACTATTCCTACTTAAAGCAAAAAGTAGAACAAGAGGTAGAAAGAAGAATAACTAACAAGAAAATGGTTGAAATGATTGAAAAATGTGCCAGTGTACATAATAATCTTAAAGAGAACTTGAAGAAATTCAAAATCTGCATAGATGAAGCTACTGCCCTATATCTATTTTGCTTAAAATGGCCTACCTCAACAAAGAATATCAAGGCACAAATTGACTCTATTGAGTCACAACTATCAAAGTTGGCATAAGCTTATGATTTGTCAAAGGATAAGAATGGTGCAACCAAGGCATAGGTAGAGAGTTTTCATGCACAATTATCCCAATTACAGGACCAAAGAGAAAACATAAAGAAGCAATTTGGTCAATTAAGAGAGGCAGTGAACTTGAGACTTGCCTCAATGTCTGCCATGATGGGGGAAGAAGAAAATACAGATCAAAAGATGAAGACCCAAGGTAATTTAGAGGAAGCTGAGGAAAAGTGCATACAGTGTGAGTATTAGAATCAAATGCTTGCCTTAGAATGTGTCATCTGGACCACAACTGTTCAACAACTCAAGGTAATTTACAAACCTATTATGCCATCCAAGTGAGTTGTTAGAATAATTTTGATGTACATAGTATTGTGAAGATATTAAGTAGAGTGATAGTACCATTTGGTTTTCAAAGGTACAATTTTGTAACTAAATAACAGAGTCAAGGGGAGCACTATTTAGATATCTTTTTTTATGGGGGAGTACATATAGTTTTTGGATTGATACAAAGGTTATCAATTCCTTTGTCCTTGATGTCAAAAGTTGAGAGAGAAACATATGTCTAAGGGGGAGTATGTGTTGCCATCAATGACAAAGGGGGAGATTGTTGGCAATATGTGTTGTCATTGATGTCAACATAATAGATCGAAATGCATAGATAGACCTGCACAAGAGAAAGTGTCAACGTGGTCAAGGCAAATCAGTTTGGGAGAAGAGAAAATAGTCTAAGTATGGATTAGTTTTGGCTTTGAACATAATGTGAAGGTGAATACTTATATCCTTGCATGATTCCTGCATATATACATGCATACCTCATCATTTGGGAGTAAAGCACTCAAGGGTAAGAAGTAGAAAATTGACTAAGGCATTCATAGAACAAATCCTAAGGCAGAGTCAACTTGAATTGGTCCACAATTCTCCGCAAAGAAATATTTGGCCATGCGGTTCTAATAGTAGCTTATGATATGGGTTGACATGATCTATCCAAGATTCTATCTCCTCACATTGTTAGCATGAAAAGTTACAAGAGACAGTAAATTGGCCATCATCTCGACAGAGCAATGTAGTAATGAGGAGATAATGGAATGCTCCACATTCCTCCAGAAGAGATTTGTTTGTCATGTGATTCTAAATCATAACTAATATATACACATGAGACATGTTATAATGAAGCCTCAAGTGGTCTGGCGGTCCGCAGTGATAGTACTTAAGCAACAATAGTAATACAGTATGTTCTAGAGCCTAAATAACAAGTTGAGTTCTGCAAAAGTTGAAAAGAGTATAATCTATTACCAAAGCTTGTGCAGAGGTAGTATATGGTCCAAGGTACATCAGGTATGATCCGTGTGTAGATAATTTTCATTTTACAGTACCGCATCAAAGTATCATGGCTATAAGTAAAGTTGTAAGTATAACTGTCCTTCGGAACTCTAAGTACCTAAGTCATTCTTGAATTCCTCCAGAAGCTTCAGACAAAGGTCTCCAGATCTAATAAGTAGCATATTTTGATGTCTAAGACAATTCTTAAAAGGTTTCAGGTCCTACACTTCACTGCAACATCATATCTTGGGATGTGAAACATTACATAAGGTCTAGAAGACTCTATTCTCTACAAATATATTTCTTGTCTTGTGGATTCATAGTTTGGTATGATACTTCTCAAGTAAGGTGTATGGATGTTGTTGAGCTCTTTCATGATTGAATCCTTGGTCCACATTGAGTTTCTACCTTCTCCCCGGTAGTTGAAAGATGAATAGTCAACAGTGCTATGCAATATGAGCCGACTGGTTAAGTACCTAATGCATGCGGAGGCTCCTGACTAGTTTCTCCAAGTTTGGAAGGTATGGGATGAAGTGTCCTAAGGTTTTTCATAATTCCCTAAGGTCTACAACATGTTTTCTCATCACTTTGTATATGTTAAGCCCGACCAGTGTTATGCTACATGTTACATCCAATATTGATCTTGATGTTGACCTAATCAATGTTCCAAGGTGTTACGGAGGGTATATATATGAGATATAATTCATTTGAAATGTAAGGAATGCATGTGTGAATATAGTAGAGCAGAAGTGAAGATATGAAATGTGCAAAATCAGTTTGAAGACATGTATTGAGCAAGAATAGCAGACTGCACTCTCAGCATACAATAGATGTGTTCTTCATAGCAATCATGTATCTCTATATCATCATTGTAAATCCAATAGCAATGAGATGAGCAGTCAAGGAGTGGTAGCTTCCTTGGGTTATAGCCCTAAATAAAATTGTAAATCAAGGAGTTGTAATACTTTTTGTAGTGAGCATAATATATTGTGAGCTAATTCTCACCATGGTTTTTCCTTGTTTTAGGGTTTTCCATGTAAAACCACTAGTGTTATGTGTTGATTCATGAATTGCATGTTTTCCCTTATGTTCTCAAATTTATTTAGTTTTATCAAAAAATGTTTGGTTAAAGTTTTGAAGTATGTTGATTCACCCCCTGCCCCTCTTAGCACCCTATTGTGTTCAATAGAATCAATGAATTTTCATTCTATTGTTTCAATCATTGTGTTTACTCCATTGTGTTGACTCTAAGGTTGCACGGTTGGACAATCATTTCTCTAGACCCTTCATTCGTGACTACATCACCAAGATCCCAAGAAGGCAAGGTGAGAGCATATGGTGGGTAATCATATAAGGCCCTAAATAGATAATGCTACAATAGAACACAACCCTAGAAAGAGCTCTAATACCAAATGTTATGGTCCTTCCTACATTGTAAGAGACTAACTAAATAACATTAATACAAAAAATATTTTCTATATAGTTGTAAACACAAGAATAATAATGCATTGAAATGATAGATTCACATTACATTATATTGTTGGACTCTTCAAGGGGGTAACCTCATGGAGTAATGCTCAATACAATATAATTCATAGATGATCCATGTACTATCAAACCCTTTATTTATACTAATTCTACCTAAATTAACTACTACTTCACAAGCATGTGGGATAACCCAATTTAGCAAAAGGGATGACTTACAAAGCATGTGTTCAATACTTTTATTAATAAAACTTAATACAAAAGTTAATTAATTAGGAATACATAGTTAGGTCCACATGTCCTAATAATCTATTGCTTCAAGTAGGTTATTTTACAAGCTACACATGTTTCAATAGAACTTCCTACATTAGGTGAGGAGGGCTCCATATTTCTAAAACCAAAGGTAGTCTTGGAAGCATGCTATTGAAGAGATTTTAGTCCCATAGAAAGGCCTACAACTTGAAGATGCCACATGGTATCTAGCCAACATTCTTTCCAAGTTTATTCATGTCAAACTTTTTGGACAAAATGTTTTGAAGGAGGAAGCAATGTTAGGAACTGCCATTCTCATATCTATTAGGATTATTAGTATAAGTTGGGTGCATATTCTTTTTAAGTTGTTCATATGATAAATTAGAATAAAAATGTTGCAAGTATGAGGTGAACTAGTGTTGTCATTGATGTCAACATACTCATATTGCATTGACAAGAGGGATTCGATGAGCAGTGTGCTGAGGATATTGAGAAAATTAGCCTCAGTCAGGAACAGTGAAGAACAGTGATGAGAAGAAGGCAAATGTATTACATAGGATGCGAACCAGAGGATGCGGATTAAAGGGTTTGTAGATATGAGTCTTGAGATGCTTCAATCAAGATTTCAGAGGTTCGCATGAAGATCTGAAGGAGTTGTGGCTGTCGGTGTAGAACCGGTTCCGGTAAGTGTTCAGAGGTGACAGAGGATCACAGAAAGGTCCAGTGAGGTCCGGAACTGTATAATCCTAATCTACGGATTGGAAGGAGTGTTTGGGATGTCCTTGTGATGTGTCATCTCAAGCTGTGTATGATTTGGAGGTCCGGAAGTACCTGTTACATTATGACAGTGGCGACAGACAGTGCTCTTGAAGTTCTGGATGAGGAAGAGAAGAGATTCCAGTACGTAGAGAAAGTGCGGATGTACCTGGTCATTCAGGTAGGCTTGTGAAGGTTCTTGGATCATATTGAGGTTGTGTTGTTGGTCCGCATTGATGGTAGAGCCTGGAATTGAAGATAATCTTCCGGATGAAGTTCTTGCTCTGTTTTGCCGACCAGATGAGTTGTTCATCCTGCGAATGTTCTTGTGGTGGCCGACCGGATGTGTTATTCATCTTGCGGATATTCTTATAGTTGATTGTCGACTTAGATAAGTCAATGTCTTGTATAAATAAAGGTTTGTGAGTTCATTTAAAGTGTAAAAAGTGTGGATGTGAGTGGTGTAGTGAAGAAAAGTGCGAAAGACAGAGCAGAGGTTTTTGGGCTTAAATGGAACTGATCCAGACATGGTAAAGATGTCATTCTCTAGTTCAAGACTGTGATTCTTATCACTTTGTAGACAGTGTGTCTCCTTGTAGGCAGTGGGCCTCTTTGTGAGCAGTATGCTCGGGCAGTGAGCCCTAATTGGCAAGTGCCATTTTTGTAATTCCTTATTCTTCTAACAGAGAATAATCTTTGGGTTAATCACCCCGTGGTTTTCTCCCTTAACCGGGTTTCCACGTCAAAAATACTGTGTCATGTGTTTCTATTTCATAGTAATGTTTGTTTGTTTGATTCAATGCTGCTTTGATTAATAAGAAAGTACAAAAGGAGAAATAATTAGGATAACTGATTCACCCCCCCCTCTCAGTTATTAACAATTGGTATCAGAGCCAAGTTCCTCTGAAAGGAGCTTAACCGCTTGAGGAGATCCAGGATGTCATCATACAAAAAGGATAGTCCGAAGTTCGATGGAACCAATTTCACTCTCTGGAAGGGTCGCATGAAATGTCACTTGGAATGTATGGGAAAAGCATACTTGGCCATGGTTTCAAAACCATATGTACCTCCACAAGGTGGTCCGACAACTCTGAATGAAATCACAGAAGCTGAAAATAATCCGCGGACCAAGGAAGCTCTTCTAAGCGCATTGAATGACTCAGATCTCTCAAATGTTATTGACCTACCAACTGCATATGAGATCCTGACTAAACTGGAACTTCTGTATGAAGGAGATGAGTTTGTTAAGAGTGCAAGGTTGCAAAGTCTGAAAGGGAAATTTGAAAGATTGAAGATGAGAGATGATAAAAACATCACTACTTTTATGCCAAGAGTGAGTGAACTAGTGTGTGGAATTAGAAATGCTGGTGGAACTCTGGATGAAAATGAGATTGTTTACAAAATCCTCAGATCCCTTCCTGCTGCCTACAAAATCAAGGTTGCTGCAATTGATGAATTCAGAGCCCACACAACCGTCACAAGAGAACAATTGGCTGGCAAGCTAGCTGCATTTGAAATGACCGAGTTTGGAGATGATCCTCCCAAGACTAAATCTGCTTTCAAAGCCAGTGCCTATGTGAAAGGCAAACAGAGATTTGATCCGAGAGAAAACTCTTCAAGGAAGATGTCATGGTATGATCAAGCAAGAAGAGACATGGAAGAAGAAGAAGCAGAAACAGCTCAACTTGAAGCCCTCATCGCAAAAAGACTACCAAGAGGATCCGGTAAGTATGAAGGAAAACTACCCTTTAAGTGCTTCAACTGCAATAAGATTGGTCATTTTGCTTCAAGATGTCCGGAAAGATCTGCAAGGTCTAATACTAACAGACAAAGGTTTCAAAAGAACTGCTATTATGTTCATGAAGAAGATGACAATGAAGGAGTAACAGATGATGAATCAGAACTAGGAAGCAAATCCAGAAATGAATGGGTGTTTATTGCCATCAAGGAAGAAGATTCAATACTCTCTAAATCTGTCAATCACAAGGTTGTGGAAAAAGCTTGGGCTGCTCAAGTGGAAGAAAAGGATGATTGGGTTATTGACAGTGGATGTTCTCACCATATGACTGGTGACAAGAATAAGTTTTTGAATTTGGAAAGGTATGAAGGAGGAATGGTAAAATTTGGTGACAATTCTGCTGGCAGAATCAGAGGTAGGGGAACTATTTCCTTTGATGGAAAGAGCAAAACAGGTAATGTACTATATGTTGAAGGATTGAAGCACAATCTTCTCAGTGTTGGTCAGTTAGTAGACAAAGGCTATGATCTCCGGTTTAAGAATGGAAAATGCAGAATCTTTACAAGCTCCGGAACTGAAATTACATCCGGTACTCAGACAAAAGGTAATATCTTCATCTGGTTGGTTCAAATAAAAGTTGTCTATTTGTTCAAGTTGATCAGAGTTGGTTATGGCATAGAAGAATGTGTCATGTAAATTTTGATAACATCATCAAGATAAGCAATACTCAGGCTGTAAGAGATCTTCCAAAATTGATGAAACCTACAAATAGTTTGTGCAAAGAATGTCAGCTAGGTAAACAGAGCAGAGTCTCTTTCAAAAGCAGAGATCAGTCCTCTACCGGATTGTTGGAATTAGTACATACTGATCTCTGTGGTCCGACAAGAATCAAGAGTCTGCAAGGTGATAGATATTTCATGTTGTTAATTGATAACCATTCCCGGATGATGTGGGTTACCTTCCTAAAAGAAAAATCAAAAGCATTTGAGAAGTTCAAAATCTTCAAAGCTATGGTAGAGAATCAAACCGGATTGAAACTGAAGTGTCTAAGGTCTGATAGAGGTGGTGAATTTACATCTAGTGAGTTCATTGACTTTTGTGAGAAGCAGGGTATAAGGAGACAATTTTCTGCTCCTAGGACTCCACAGCAGAATGGAGTAGTTGAAAGAAAGAACCGGACCATCCAGGAAGCTGCCAGGACAATGATGTTGGAAGCAAATGTTCCTCAGATGTTCTGGAAAGAAGCTATCAGCACTGCAGTCTACACTCTAAATTGAGTTCAAATCAGAAACAATACCGGTAAGACCCCCTATGAACTCTGGTTTGGCATCACTCCTACTGTGAAATATTTCAGAGTATTTGGTAGCAAGTGTTATATTAAAAGAGATGAAGATCTAGGAAAGTTTGATGCTAGAAGTGATGAAGGAATTTTCTTGGGTTACTCTACTCAAAGCAAAGCATACCGGTGTTACAATAAGAGACTAAGGAAGATGATAGAAAGCACTAATGTGAAAGTTGATGAAGGAATTGAAAAGCCCTCAAGATTCTATGAATTTGATGAAGATGACCAAGATGGTGTTCAGGTTCAAGGAACTCAATCCTCTCCGGTAAGATAGAGTCAGCCTGATCCGGTAAATCAGGAAGAAGAGATAGGTTTGAATGAGCCTGATCAAGAAGCAGCAGTGCAGGATACTCCCAAAATTCTAAGGTATGTAACACTGAACCACTCTGAAGATCAGATCATAGGTGACAGAAGCAAAGGTGTGCAAACTAGAAGGAATGTTGCTCAAAATCAGGATGAATGTTGTCTGATTTCAAAGATTGAACCTAAAACAGTAAATGAAGCCTGCAATGATGAAAACTGGACCAAAGCAATGAAAGATGAATTGATGCAAATTGAGAAAAATCATACTTGGGATCTTGTTCCTAGACCTAGAGACAGGAATGTGATTGGAACCAAATGGGTCTTCCAGAATAAATTAAATGAAGCTGGTGAAGTAATCAGAAACAAAGCTAGATTGGTCTGCAAAGGCTACTCTCAAATAGAAGGAATTGATTTTGAAGAGGCCTTTGCTCCGGTGGCAAGAATTGAAGCAGTCAGATTATTTCTTGCATTTGCTGCCTTTAAAGACTTCAAGGTATATCAGATGGATGTCAAGTCTGCCTTCCTAAATGGTGATCTGGAAGAAGAAGTTTACATTGAACAACTGGATGGATTTCAATTGTCTGAAAATGATGATATGGTCTGCAAGTTGAAGAAAGCATTGTATGGATTAAAACAAGCTCCAAGAGCATGGTATGAAAGGTTGGATAAGCATCTTGTGCAGATTGGATTCAGCAAAGGTACTGCTGACAGTAACTTATATTTCAAAATTGATCATGAAAACATTTTGATTGTTGAAGTGTTTGTGGATCATATCATTTTTGGAGGAAGAGATAGTATGTGCAAAACTTTTGCAAATCAGATGAAATGTGAGTTTGAAATGTCTATGCTTGGTGAAATGAATTTCTTCTTGGGTCTGCAAATTACTCAAACAAAGAAAGGGATCTTCATTTCTCAGACCAAATATGTGAAAGAATTGTTAAGGAAATTTGGTATGGAAGATTCAAAGCCAATGAACACTCCCATGGCAACTGGATGTAAGTTGAGCAAAGATGATGACTCCCCAAAGGCAGATCAGACAAAGTATAGATCAATGATTGGTGGATTATTGTATCTCACTCAGACCAGACCAGATATAATGCAGGTTGTTGGTCTTGTAGCAAGATTCTAGGTTGATCCTAAAGAATCTCATGTTATGGAAATCAAAAGAATTTTCAGATACTTGAAAGGAACACCTGATTATGGTCTATGGTACCCTAGAGATCCAAATTTCTCTCTTCATGCTTACACAGATGCAGATTGGGCAGGAGATGTGGATGACCAGAAGAGCACCAGTGGTGGAGCATTCTTTTTGGGGAAGAGATTGGTTTCTTGGCTAAGCAAGAAACAAGATGCAATATCTCTGTCTACAACTGAAGCAGAATACATTGCAGCAGCAGGTAGTTGCACTCAAATCCTATGGATGAAGCAGATGCTAAGAGATATTAAAGTTGAATATGAGGAGCCTATCACAATTTTCTGTGATAATTCAAGTGCAATTAATATTTCCAAGAATCCGGTATTACACTCTAAGACTAAGCACATATCTATCAAGTTTCACTTTTTGAGAGAACAAGTGAACAAGGAAGAAGTCAGGTTGGAGTATGTTCCCTCCAAGGATCAGATTGCAGATATCTTTACTAAACTTCTTCCCAAGGACTCTTTTGAATATCTCCGGGAGAAGTTAGGGGTCATGGCCCCTCCGGTGATGAACTAGGATGCACTGATGTGCATCAGTCCAGTGGATATCACAGTCATATCTTGTGATCCGGATTGATGATGGGGAGCTGCTACTAAGGGGGAGTAGCTAGTATGATTCTGATGTGTTAGACTTGCAAGTATGAGCCCTTTGCCATTGACGTCAAAGGGGGAGAGAAGACATGTGAAAAACAAGTAGCTGATGATTAAAGGGGGAGCAGTAAATGAGGAGAAGACATATTGCTGATAGGGGGAGCAGTGACAGAAATGAGGAAAAGACATATTGCTGATAGGGGGAGCAGTGACAGAAAGGAGAAGTTCTTGTCTTGATGGTTTTTCACATCATATGTTGCCATCAATGACAAAGGGGGAGATTGTTGCAAGTATGAGGTGAACCAGTGTTGTCATTGATGTCAACATACTCATATTGCATTGACAAGAGGGATTCGATGAGCAGTGTGCTGAGGATATTGAGAAAATTAGCCTCAGTCAGGAACAGTGAAGAATAGTGATGAGAAGAAGGCAAATGTATCACATAGGATGCGAACCAGAGGATGCGGATTAAAGGGTTTGTAGATATGAGTCTTGAGATGCTTCAGTCAAGATTTCAGAGGTCCGCATGAAGATCTGAAGGAGTTGTGGTTGTCGGTGTAGAACCGGTTCCGGTAAGTGTTCAGAGGTGACAGAGGATCACAGAAAGGTCCGGTGAGGTCCGGAACTGTATAATCCTAATCTGTGGATTGGAAGGAGTGTTTGGGATGTCCTTGTGATGTGTCATCTCGAGTTGTGTATGATTTGGAGGTCTGGAAGTACCTGTTGCATTATGACAGTGGCGACAGACAGTGCTCTTGAAGTTTCGAATGAGGAAGAGAAGAGATTCCAGTACGTAGAGAAAGTGTGGATGTACCTGGTCATTCAGGTAGGCTTGTGAAGGTTCTTGGATCATATTGAGGTTGTGTTTCCGGATGAAGTTCTTGCTCTATTTTGCCGACCGGATGAGTTGTTCATCCTGCGAATGTTCTTGTGGTGGCCGACCGGATGTGTTATTCATCTTGCGGATATTCTTATAGTTGATTGCTGACTTAGATAAGTCGATGTCTTGTATAAATAAAGGTTTGTGAGTTCATTTGAAGTGTAAAAAGTGTGGATGTGAGTGGTGTAGTGAAGAAAAGTGCGAAAGACAGAGCAGAGGTTTTTGGGCTTAAATGGAACTGATCCGGACATGGTAAAGATGTCATTCTCCAGTTCAAGACTGTGATTCTTATCACTTTGTAGACAGTGTGTCTCCTTGTAGGCAATGGGCCTCTTTGTGAGCAGTATGCTCGGGCAGTGAGCCCTAATTGGCAAGTGCCATTTTTGTAATTCCTTATTCTTCTAACAGAGAATAATCTTTGGGTTAATCACCCCGTGGTTTTCTCCCTTAACCGGGTTTCCACGTCAAAAATACTGTGTCATGTGTTTCTATTTCATAGTAATGTTTGTTTGTTTGATTCAATGCTGCTTTAATTAATAAGAAAGTACAAAAGGAGAAATAATTAGGATAACTGATTCACCCCCCCCTCTCAGTTATCAACAAAAAATATTTAATCAACATTCATGAGATAATAGTTGTTGTATTTAGCTAAACTCTATATATTGTAATGACTTTATAAAACATCTTCAGTATAGTAATTATAGTTTATGCTCTATTGCGAGATTGCCCCTTTGAAATGGCACTATGAAAATATTATAAAATCTTTACATTGATCTCATTTTTGCATATATATCTATGTGTATTGTTTTTATTTTGATCATGAGTTCATTACTAGTAGTGGTGGTTTATGTTAATGCATTCAAGAGCATTGAACTAGAAAGACAAACAAATCAAGCTTTGTGCCTTTCTATCAATCATTTTTTAGTAATCTACAAACATGTCAAAAAGTTTCAAACTAGAAACTACAAGCCATAGATCTACATCAATAAGAAGGTCTTCCATCTTGAGCTTCCAAAGCTCAAAGTTAGTGTTGTTGAACTTCTCAATCTCCATTTTTGATGAGTCAATGATTCTCTATACCTAGAAGAAAAAAGATCACTCCACTCAAAGCTCCCACTCAAACAAGGATTAATACAATAGTCTTTCCTTGCACATATATACCTTAATAAGCCACAAGCACCCTTAATGTAGTATATGAATAAAAGGTTAGAATACAATCATAAAACACTTGTGCTTTAGAGATCTTCATCAGTCAATTTAACACCTTAAACTTGCTCTAAACTCACCATAAAATAAGATGATCCTCCCCCATAATAACCCTAATCCGTGTGCATTTATTCATAAGCACATCACAATAAGAAACTACTAAGTAGTGCTACAAAACTATGGGTTGTGGATGAGTGTACAATCCATTAAAGATGTAAAACATGCAAAATATTTCACACATTCCTAATAGTTTTTATGTAATCCCCCTAATATTTGATCATTCATTTCTCATAAAAACTCCTCCAACTAAATCATTATGCCTAATCATGGCTAATTAACAACAATAGATATTTAAGCATGAATTGAAGATTTGGATACTTATGCATAAAAAAGTATTTTGAAATATCGAAAGCTAAAAAGTAGGGACTCTATTTTGGAAAATAAAATTTCAATTTATCTTGTAGAATTTTTTTCTTCACCTCATACAACTTCTCTAGCTTAATTCTAGTTATAAATCATGAATCCATCTACATAAAACTACTTACTAAAAAGTTAGTATACATGTGTGTTTTATATATACACATATATAGGTAGATAAGTGGATTTTTATTATTTAATATTAAAATATCAAAGTTCCAAATTAAAGAAAACAAAAGGGAACCATCCCTAAAGGGCATATACCCATACAACTTCTGGACAATGCAATGACCATTAAAACAAAATGTTTGAACAGTCACCACCATATTGGCACAAATGGAAGCATGGAAAACTTAAAACAACTGCAGATTCCCCACTAAAAAGAAACCATGATATATTTTCTTAGAAAAAAAGGTCATATGACTCTCTTAAAGCATTGATTTTTGACAAAAATTAAAAATAGTAGACATGATCAATAGGATCCTATAACATCAAAAATGTCCCCTTGGGGGCTTTTCCCCCTTTGGGTTTAGTTCCTGGGCCTTTTGTGTGCATTTAGGACATTTTACATCATATTTCAACATCCCAATAAGAAAACCCTAAGTGTCTTGACAAATAGGACCTAGGGGGACTACTAGAGATAACCCCTACCCAAAATAGGGGGGAGGACCTAGGCGCCCGCGCCCTAGTCCTGCCCTATTTTGGGGCAGTCCCAATTTTTGGGTGTTGGCTTGTGACCGTTATTTGGGTCCTATGTCGACACGGTAAGTTTGAATTACGAAAATCTTAGCGGGAGTGTTTGTAGTTGCATATAAAAGCATGTTTAGGCATTCATTTGTAAACTAGAGAATTATTAGATGATTACTAGTAAGCTATTGTGTTCTCAAGGTGATTCAAGGCTTTCATTTTATTGCAAGAGCAGATTTGTGTGGTCTATGTGTTTGTGTTTGCAAATTTGAGCATCCATTTCCTCATGGAATGAAGAGCATCTTCCTCCCATGAGATCTTCACTACAAGGTGGCATTTATTGTGTTTGTGATCATTATTCATTTGGTTTTTGCCTCTACCTCCCTAGGCACGCACTCTCTATCTGACAAAGGTGTTTGGAAGACTTAAGTGTCCTTCCGAGGCTTGACTAAGGCAAGCTCCTAAACACCACAACCCCCTCCCAAAGTTCATGATTGCAGGTTACAGGTTGATGATGTAGACAAAGTGAAGTTGTAGGAGGGCATATTGGAGTGTCAAAATTGTAGATCAATGAAAGAAACAACTACCTGGACTTGGGCACCCGCTCATTAGTCCTCAAAGTTTCGTGACAGAAAAACCTTCGGTATAGTAGGTACAGTTGCAGATCTTGTCCGTAGATCCCCACAAAAAATAGGGCACTGGACTTGGGTACCCGCTCTTTTGTCCCTGACTTTTCCACCTTAGAACCCCAAAAACAAGTGCACAGTCATTTGTAATTTTATAGCTTTCTGTAGAGGCATTTTCTATTATTCATCTGTTTATTGTTGTATTTGCATAATTAGGGTTTTGATCGATAATTGAGCATAAGAGAAGGAAAATTGATAGTCAAATATCCTAATCCAAGTTTCCCTACATTTGTAAGTGACCAAGGACCTGATAGTGCTCTGCCACTCGATCCGAGGGTCCTTGAATGTAAAGGGTGAAAGGAGGATTTAAACACTAAACTAAACAATCCAATTTTCACCTAAACATTTTGGTGAACCCATGTTTTTTATTGAATTTGGCACCTTGCTAATTGTTTTACTTCAGATTTGGGTTGATTTCATTCATTCATATAGTCATTCATCTTATTGCATTAAGAAAATTACAAAAAAAATTGAAAACTTTTGGAAACCCTAACTTGCATTTTCATATAGGTTTCTAATTGGCATCAATTCACTCTAATTTTTCCTAATTTATCATTTTTTCATCAGATCTGATATAAACTATAGAAAATTACAAAAATACAATAATTTGCATTGCATTTTCATCATATAACTGCTAGGGTTTTGTAGAAATTTTGACAATTTTCATATAACCTAGTAATTCCAAAGTCTGAAGAGAACTTGTGTCTCAAATTACTACTTGAACCTCTTAGTTGAACCTATGTTTTGAACCTCTTTGTTGAACCTTTCTAGAGTTCATTTGGTAGGTTCAATGAATTTTAGTTCAACTGTTCCTTGGTTCATTGGTCTGAGGATATGCGATGTTGGTATCGCTGTGACGAAGCACTATCGGCAGGACCGTGTTGAAGACCATTGGCATCGGTGAGACAAGGGCCGTCGGAATAAGCATCGAAGGTTTGTCCGATGCTGAGTGTCACCCCGATGGAAGCATTCAACCGTCGGCAAGACACGGCCTATCGGCCAAACTTTGTAGAGTTACTCCGACAGGAGTAGTCACTCCGACGAAGGTTACGGGTTGGTCGTCGGCACGACAAGGCCTATCGGCCAAACTCTGTAGAGTTACTCCGACAGGAGTAGTCACTCCGATGGTGTCTATCGGCAAGAGAATACCCGTCGGCTAAAGGTGTTGGGCCGATGTACTACGGACATCCTGATGGAAGTCTTATTGGTATCGGTGAGACAAACCTCTGTCGGAGCGAGGGCTAGATCTTTTGCCGATGGAGAATGTCATACCGATGGTAACCTTGGTGATCGGGGAGACAATGCTCATCGGTGGGAGGTGAAGTCTGAGGGCCGATGGGAGTTGTTATGCCGATGGACTTGGAGGCTTGGTATTGTCGGCAACAAAATTGCTGACAATACTCTTTCGCCTGTTGGCGGTTATAAACTGCAAAGTCCTTTGCGACTTGGTACATGTGGGACTAAACGCCTCACTGAAATGTGAACCGTTGCGACGGTTAGATGGCAGCGACGTATGAGGAATTTGTTCTATCAGTTAGAGCAGAAGTTTGTAACGATTCTTGTTCTTGCAGATTGGAAATAGAATGATATGTCTATAGGTGTCGTTGGTATGATTATGATGAGACTGGAATAAAGGTTCGTTCTGTAAATGTACAGGGAGATGAACTGTGTATGATGTCGATAATCAAACACCAGAGCAAGAAGCTGAGTTCTTTATTGTAACTGTATATCTTACTGTAATAAAGATTGTTTTCTTGTGGTGGTGGGTTTTTTACCCGTAAGGGTTTTCCCACGTAATTCTGTGTGTCTGTGTTCTAACTATTGTCTATTTTGGTTTCTCTTGTGTATTCATCTGTGTTATTGTAATTTCAAAAGTGACTGGTCTACACTGTCCCCTGGGAATTAACATTAGGGAAGCTATTTTCCGCACCTGTGCTTTCCTTACAAGTGGTATCAGAGCCTGGCCCGTTGTGTTATCCTTGTCGGTAGTTTGGGTTTTTTGTGTTAATTCTGTTGTGTGGGAGTTCTGTAGAAAGTTATTTTTTAAATTAAATAGAGATGGCAAGTACATCAGACAAAATAGACATTGAGAAATTCAATGGCACAAACTTTGAGTTGTGGAAACTTAAAGTTGAAGACATGTTAGTCTATAGAGATCTTTGGGTTGCTGTGTCTGGAGTTCAACCTACAGGCATGAAGCAAGAAGATTGGGAACTGATATGCAGAAAAGCCAAAGGACTGATAAGACTGAGTTTATCTGACTCTGTTCTATTGAACATCCATGAGGAGAAATCTGCAAGTGATTTGTGGAAAAAGTTGAATAATATTTATCAGGGCAAGTCCTTGGTAAATAAACTTTTCCTCAGAAAGAAATTGTATTCTCTGAAGATGGATGAAGGTGCATCTGTAGCAGAACATCTGAGTGCATTCAATACGATTGTTGCTCAGTTGACATCTATAGGTGTAAAAATAGAAGAGGAAGATCGCTGTATGCTTCTGTTATGTTCCTTACCTGACTCGTGGGACCATCTGGTGATGGCTATTGGAAGTACAACAACTACGTTTTCTCAGGAAACTATTGTTGCCTCTTTGTTGTCTGAAGAGATGCGGAGGAAATCTTCTGGAATGGCCAAAGAGGCTCTGTCAGTTCGTGGTAGATCAAAGGAAAGAGGCAAGAAGAAGGACAAGAAGTCTAAGTCCAAATCAGAAGGGAAATCAAAATCTCCTGGCAAGAAGTCCAAGGTGAAGTGCTGGAATTGTGGACAGAAAGGTCATGTCAAGAAAGACTGCAAAGAGGAGAAAAAGAAGAAGAAGAACTTCTCTGACTCTGAGTCTTCACACAGTGATGCTGATGCTTTCATTGCTGCTCTGGCAACACCTGCTTCTGAAGATGTTTGGCTGATTGATTCAGGAGCATCCTTTCATATGACATCTCATAGAGAGTGGTTCATGAAGTATGAACCCTATGCTGGTGGCAAGGTGTTCCTGGCTAGTGATTCAACGCTGGAAATTGTTGGCCGAGGTCGAGTCAGAATCCAGTTCCCGGATGGCAGAATAAAGGGAATGAATGAAGTTCTTCATATACCAGGTCTGGCTCGAAATTTACTTTCTGTTAGTAAACTTAATGATGTTGGAGTGCAAGTTACTTTTGTGAATGGTGGCTGTAAGATGACTAGAGGTTCTATTGTTCTGGCAAAAGGTGAACGCATTGGAACTCTGTATAGGTTAGATGCTAAACCAGTGTGCTGTAATAATGTCTCTGCAAAATCTGAAAAGGCTACTATTGTAACACATGACGTAAATTCTATGGAAGTTAAACTTCCTGCAGAGAAAACAATGCTCTGGCATCATAGACTTGGTCACATAGGTGAGAAAGGTTTAAAAACCTTGAAAAACAAAAATCTGGTAGATGGGCTGATTGATTGTAATCTGGAGTTCGATTTCTGTGAACATTGTATATATGGAAAGCAAAACCGTGTTTCATTTTACTCTAGTTCTCATAAATCTTCTGGTGTTCTGGACTATGTGCATTCTGATGTTTTTGGTCCAGTTGATGTTCCTTCTTTATCTAAATCAAGATACTATGTATCGTTCATTGATGATTATTCAAGAAGGGCATTTGTATATTTTTTGAAAAACAAATCAGAAGTGTTCAGTCGATTTAAAGAATTTAAAACTCTTGTGGAAAATCAGACTGGTAGAAAACTAAAATGCTTGAGAACAGATAACGGTGGTGAATATTGCAATGCGGATTTTGATAAGTATTGTGTAGACCATGGAATTAAAAGGCATAAAACTACACCTTATACTCCACAACAGAATGGAGTTGCTGAAAGGTTAAATCGATCGTTGATGGAGAAAGCAAGAAGTATGTTGAGTTATGCTGGTCTTGAACAGAAGTTCTGGGCTGAGGCAGTTGCTACAGCTTGTTACTTGCTGAATCGTTCTCCTACATCAGCATTGGTTGATAAGACACCTATGGAAGCATGGTCTGGTAAGAAGCCCTCTCTAAGACATATTCGAGTCTTTGGCTGTGAGGCATATGCTCATATTCCTGAAGTTAAAAGATCTAAGTTGGATAACAAGGCAGTTAAATGTATCTTTGTTGGCTATGGAGTCGGTATTAAAGGATACAAGCTTTGGAATCCTGAAACTGAAAAGGTAATCTACAGCAGGAATGTAATTTTCAGAGAGCTGAAACCATTGGTTGTTGATCCTCAGCCAGAAAAGACAGAAGAAAAGAAAGAAAAGAGTGTTGTGAATGTTCCTCTGACTCCTGTAAAAGAGGAACAACAAGCACCAAGTGTAGATGGTTCAGATAAGAGTTCAAGTAGCTCCAAAGATTCTGATCCAGAGCAAGAACCTGAACCTGCACCTCAACCTGTGAGGAGATCTACACGTGAAAGAAGACAACCAAATAGGTATGGATTTTCAGTACCTGATTCAACTTGTGCCTATGCTTTACTTACTAATACTGATGAACCTAGGACTGTGAAAGAAGCTATTAGTGTACCTGATTCAGATTCCTGGTTGGAAGCCATGCATAGTGAAATGACATCATTGGAGAAGAATGGAACCTGGGATCTGGTGCCCTTGCCTGAAGGAAGAAAACCTGTAGGCTGTAAGTGGGTATTTAAGAAGAAATATGGTCCAGATGGTAGTATTGAGAAGTACAAGGCAAGACTGGTTGCTAAGGGGTATTCCCAAAAGGAAGGTATTGATTATGGAGAAATCTTTTCTCCTGTAGCTAAGTTGACATCCATTAGATTTCTGTTGTCACTTGCAGCAGCATATGATTTTGAAATTGAGCAGATGGATGTGACAACAGCGTTTCTTCATGGAGACCTTGAAGAAGAAATTTATATGTCTCAGCCAGAGCATTTTGTGGAAAAAGGTAAAGAACATCTGGTATGCAAACTTAAGAAGTCTCTTTATGGTTTGAAACAGTCTCCCAGAATGTGGTATCAAAAGTTTGATACGTATGTTTTATCCTTGGGGTATGTGAGATCTAAATCTGATCATTGTGTCTATTATAAAACTGAAGGTGACCAGATTCTTATAATTGCACTATATGTGGATGACATGTTGTTCATTGGCAATGGTAAGGGGATGATCTCAGAATTAAAATCTCAGTTGTCCTTGAAATTTGAAATGAAAAATCTGGGGGCAGCAAAGTACATTCTGGGAATGGAGATCAAAAGGGACAGATATAAGAGAAAAATTTGGCTCAGCCAGAGGAAGTATATTACCAATGTTCTTGATAAGTTTCATATGTCTGATTCTAAACAGTTAGTTGTTCCAGTTTTGCAGGGAACGAAATTATCTGTTGAAGATTGTCCAGAATCTTCAAATGAAATTGATGACATGAAGAGAGTACCTTATGCAAGTGCTGTTGGCAGTTTAATGTATGCAATGGTCTGTACCAGACCAGACATTGCCCAAGCAGTGGGAGTTTTGAGCCGATTCATGGCGAATCCAGGCAGATCACATTGGGATGCTGTGAAAAGAGTTATGAGGTATTTGAAGGGAACTTCTGACTATGCTATTTGTTATCATGGAAACTCAGAAGGGTCTAAGAGATCTATCAGTATTCAGGGATATGTTGATTCTGATTGGGCAGGGGACATTGACAGTCGGAGATCCACCAGTGGATACGTGTTCATGTTACATGGTGGTGCTATCAGTTGGATGAGCAAGCGACAGGCTGTAGTCGCTTTGTCCACAACAGAGGCAGAGTACATGGCAGCCACTCGTGCATGCCAAGAAGCTGTTTGGTTGAAAAGGTTGTGTTCTGATGTTGGTTTTAATGCAGGGCAAATACAAATTCATTGTGACAGTCAAAGTGCCATATGTTTGGCAAAGAATCCTACATTTCATGCTAGGACAAAACATATTGATGTCCAATATCACTTTGTTCGTGATATGGTGGAAGACAGGAAGGTGAAGCTGGAAAAAGTTGACACTTTGGAAAATGTTGCTGATGCCTTAACTAAACCAGTGAACACAGCCAAGTTCAAATGGTGCTCAGATGAAATGGGTCTTCGGGCCCATAGTTCTCAATAATCGAATGAGGACTAAGAGGTAGCAGTAATGTCTTCGACAAGTGGGAGATTGAAGAGAACTTGTGTCTCAAATTACTACTTGAACCTCTTAGTTGAACCTATGTTTTGAACCTCTTTGTTGAACCTTTCTAGAGTTCATTTGGTAGGTTCAATGAATTTTAGTTCAACTGTTCCTTGGTTCATTGGTCTGAGGATATGCGATGTTGGTATCGCTGTGACGAAGCACTATCGGCAGGACCGTGTTGAAGACCATTGGCATCGGTGAGACAAGGGCCGTCGGAATAAGCATCGAAGGTTTGTCTGATGCTGAGTGTCACCCCGATGGAAGCATTCAACCGTCGGCAAGACACGGCCTATCGGCCAAACTTTGTAGAGTTACTCCGACAGGAGTAGTCACTCCGACGAAGGTTACGGGTTGGTCGTCGGCACGACAAGGCCTATCGGCCAAACTCTGTAGAGTTACTCCGACAGGAGTAGTCACTCCGATGGTGTCTATCGGCAAGAGAATACCCGTCGGCTAAAGGTGTTGGGCCGATGTACTGCGGACATCCTGATGGAAGTCTTATTGGTATCGGTGAGACAAACCTCTGTCGGAGCGAGGGCTAGATCTTTTGCCGATGGAGAATGTCATACCGATGGTAACCTTGGTGATCGGGGAGACAATGCTCATCGGTGGGAGGTGAAGTCTGAGGGCCGATGGGAGTTGTTATGCCGATGGACTTGGAGGCTTGGTATTGTCGGCAACAAAATTGCTGACAATACTCTTTCGCCTGTTGGCGGTTATAAACTGCAAAGTCCTTTGCGACTTGGTACATGTGGGACTAAACGCCTCACTGAAATGTGAACCGTTGCGACGGTTAGATGGCAGCGACGTATGAGGAATTTGTTCTATCAGTTAGAGCAGAAGTCTGTAACGATTCTTGTTCTTGCAGATTGGAAATAGAATGATATGTCTATAGGTGTCGTTGGTATGATTATGATGAGACTGGAATAAAGGTTCGTTCTGTAAATGTACAGGGAGATGAACTGTGTATGATGTCGATAATCAAACACCAGAGCAAGAAGCTGAGTTCTTTATTGTAACTGTATATCTTACTGTAATAAAGATTGTTTTCTTGTGGTGGTGGGTTTTTTACCCGTAAGGGTTTTCCCACGTAATTCTGTGTGTCTGTGTTCTAACTATTGTCTATTTTGGTTTCTCTTGTGTATTCATCTGTGTTATTGTAATTTCAAAAGTGACTGGTCTACACTGTCCCCTGGGAATTAACATTAGGGAAGCTGTTTTCCGCACCTGTGCTTTCCTTACAAAGTCTAGGGTTAGTAGGAAAAATCTTCTTTCAGATTTTTCTACTAATTTTAGAGACTCATTCAAACTTGAAATTGGCTGTATTCTTGCATTTTAGTGTAAAATTGCATTTAGATTTCAAATATTTACATTTTTGCATAGAAAATTTTAACAAAAAACTAGCAATTTTCATGCATTTTCATTAAATTTGCACTTGCATTTTTCATCTTAGAGCTTGGAATTTATTTTTAGATCTGAGTACACTTCATTTTCATCATAAATCATACTTTAAAACATTCATATAGCATTTTATTTCAAGATCTCAAACCTAGGGCTTGAAAAACATCGATTTTCACTAGATTTGGCCTTATCGACTCTCTAAATTTGCACCATATGCGTGTTGTGAAGAGTATTTTTACACTAATTGGTTGTTATCAGGGTAATTATTTTCTATTCCTCCTAAAAATCTTCACAACACCTTTTTATTGGCCTCTTGTATTGAAAATTTGGTGAAAAACTACACATTTTCGCTATTTTTACCCTAGGGTTTGGCCTAGTTTGCAGTCCAAGTATGTTGTGACAAATTTTATGTATTGAGGTGATTGTTATAATTTATTTTATTTTCTTTACCTCCTAAAATTTATTATAACATCCCTTTTTCTAGGTCTTGGAGTTGAAAAACTGTGAAAAATAGCTTATTTTATTGCTATATTTTCACTAGGGTT
Organism: Cunninghamia lanceolata; assembly: GCA_027924645.1. Taxonomy (NCBI): domain Eukaryota; kingdom Viridiplantae; phylum Streptophyta; class Pinopsida; order Cupressales; family Cupressaceae; genus Cunninghamia; species Cunninghamia lanceolata. The sequence goes on from BSBN01001034.1 coordinate 1,185,736, forward strand.
TGACCTTAAGTGGCACTAAAAGCATGTTGTGATGGATATTTTGACATTAGGTGGCTGTTATTACTGATATATTTTTCTTTCCATCATCATTTTTCTCACAACACCCTTTGTCATACTCTTTTGCATCAAGATTTGACGAAAAAATTACATATTTTGACATATGTTTACTATATTTTAACTTATTGTCATCTTAGATTTGCATCAAGAGTGTGTTGTGAAAGATCTCATTTATGTTTTGGACTGATATCAGACATATAATTTTCCTCCCTTGATCAAAATCCTTACAACACCCTTTGTTTCATTCATTTATATTAAAAAAGTACAAAAAAAAATCAAGCATTTTTGCATATATTTTACATTCGTGGATTCTCCTAAGGGTATATCTTTAGAAGACTTATATGAGTACATTGTAAACTATGATAATTTTTGCAAATTCACTGACAAATATCCTCAAGTCTTGCATCAAATCGCATACATCTATGGCATTGACATACCCAATAGTGCTACATGTGATATTCTTCGATCAATAGCCTATTTCGATAACTTTCTTGAGATTGTGGATGTTTTTCCTTCAATCATGGAGAATCTCAAAAGTTTTATAGCTGAAAACAATCATGGGGAAAGTTGTGGTGACAACTTTACTCCCACTCTCCCTTTGTCTCATGATGATATAATGTAAATCCTTTCTAAGACCTATGAGAATGAAATAGCAATGGGTGATCTACCAAACAAAGAGACTTGTCCCAACATAACCCCACTTGGTGAGGATATATTGGCACAAGAAAAAGATATCATTGATGTATTTCTCCACACTACTCTATCATCCCTTCCCACTCTCCCTAAATAGGATGAAGCTTTGGATGACGCAGATTCTCTTTATGACCATTTTCTTAAATCTAATGATAATTTGCCACTTGATGTTCAAGAATTTCTCAATTACATTCTAAACAAGAAAACGGATCGTGAACCATCACATACTTTAGAAAGAAATGAAATCCTACATGCTGTGGAAGAACAAGCTATCCCTCTTACTCAATCCATTCCTACACCCTATATAGGGACTGAAATGGGTATTTTTTGGATGCCTCCACAAGTTCATTTAAATGGAATTTCAAATGCTCCTATAGCTAAGACAAACAATGGTAACATCCCCTCTCAACCATCATTAAGAGAAACCTTTCCTACATGGTTACTCTCACAAACTCATGAACATATGGAAGAGAGAATAAGTGATAACGCATTAACCATTAAGATAAAGATCAAGATTCGTGATACCCAATAGCCCAGTGGACCTTACAGGTAAGTATCTCTAACCTTTTATCTCTCTCGTGATGTGCTTCCCCCATGATGTGTTATGTGTTTTTTAGGCCTCCTGGGATGACCTCAAATTCTCCCGTAAGGTTCGGGATACCAGGAGACTGCCTCTGTTGTGACCTTCTTCTATTTGTATCATCATTCTTCTATATTGCCTCTCTCTTTAATTTCATCATTGTGTGTTGTGTCTTACGGACATAGCGTTGCAGTTGGTGACTTCGGGTCACCCTCCTACATGACTATCCCTAAGACACTTGTTTCTCCTCTCTTATTTATTGTTTCCCTTCCTCTAGTGTTTCTATGTAGCGAGCAGATGACGAAAAACATTTATACTGATGCAGACCTAGTGTCCCTTTCGAGAGCAATTAAAAAATAGACTTATTTCCTAATATGACAATGGGGTTGTATATTTTATCCGACGCTTGGCTAGTGGAAGCACTCGTGCTTTCCGCGTAGTGACTATGATGATGTTTCCATCTCATTTACAAACCTTAACAATACTGTTGCTCTGTGCACCTTTGTTGGTCTTTGAATCTAGCCTTGGTGGTACTTAATTCAGAGAGCTTCATGATATAGCCCCACGGTTATCCTCGAACTTCAAATTCATTGTATAACCTTGGCTCTTTGTGTGGTTAATCATATGAATTGATGTTGTTGTTTATCATGATTTTGTAGACACTAATGTATGTTTCTTGCAGGGATGTGTTTGTGGGAACATTTGGCGATCGTGAAGTACATGTCACCTCCAGGGGGCATGGGCTTTGCAAGAGCTTGTGTTCCCTTGTATGTTTTCTACCTACCTTAACGTGCTTGATATTGATGTGTTATATCAACCACCTTAAGGTGGGGGCATATATAGGGTAAATTGTATGTTGTAGATGTTATCTATGTGCTTGTCCTCAGATGTAGTTTAAAGATTAACTCGATGAGTGCTTCTTGCATCCTGAGTTTGTTTGCAATCAATCATGTAAGCCCTCTGTGGAGGTGGGATATTGCGTATATCCTTTTTATCTTAAGCCCTCTACGGAGGTGAGGATGGTGTATTTCTTGGAGCAGATTACATCATCCTGTCATTTTCAAAAGTCCTCTGCGGAGGCGGGGAGTGGTTCTATAACTAACTCAACCCTTAAGCATTTTTTCGGTGATTGTTGTGGCGAAGCCCAATTATCGGTGTGTGCTTGTAATGTGCCTGAGATGATGTTGAGCCTAGCAATGTCTTCAAGTGTGTGTGTTTGGCATGTCTGTTGCCCCATATGCAGTCTAAAGACTAGCTTTATGAGTGCTTCCTGCATTTTGGGAGGTTTTGTGTGTCTTGCATGTGTGTTGCCCCATATATGCAATTTAAAGACCAGCGCGATGAGTGCTTCCTGCATTATGGGAGGTTTGTTTACTTTCTAGTACTTGCATCTGCATTTCATATATATGAGAAAAAGAAAAGAAAAGAAATCATGCCTGTCTTCTATGCATTAATGTGTCTTCTATGCATTTGTTGTCTTCTTCGTGTTCTGCGTGACTGTAACTATCTTCTCCATGTTTTGCATGCCTGTCATTGTCTTCAATGTGTCTGGCATGTCTTCTCCATGCTTGGCGTGTTTGCTGTGTTTGTGACCGTACTTTAATGCATGTATTGGCCTCATGTTTATACATACATTAAAGTGGGGGCTAAATGTAATGTCAAAAAATGTCCCCTTGGGGGCTTTTCCCCTTTAGGTTTAGCTCCCGGGTCTTTTGTGTGCATTTAGGACATTTTACATCATATTTCAATATCCCGATGAGAAAACCCTAAGTGTCTTGACAAATAGGACCTAGGGGGACTACTTGACATAACCCCTACCAAAAATAGGGGGAGGACTTGGGCGCCCATGCCCTAGTCTTGCCTTTTTTGGGGCAATCCCAAGTTTTGGGTGTTGGCTTGTGATCGTTATTTGGGTCCTATGTCGACACGGTAAATTTGAATTACGAAAATCTTGGCAGGAGTGTTTGTAGTTGCATATAAAAGCATGTTTAGGCATTCATTTGTAAACTAGAGCATTATTAGATGATTACTAGCAAGCTATTGTGTTCTCAAGGTGATTCAAGGCTTTCATTGTGTTGCAAGAGCAGATTTGTGTGGTCTATGTGTTTGTGTTTGCAGATTTGAGCATCCATTTCCTCATGGAATGAAGAACATCTTCCTCCCATGAGATCTTCGCTACAAGGTGACATTTATTGTGTTTGTGATCATTATTCATTTGGTTTTTACCTCTGCCTCCCTAGGCACGCACTCTCTATCTGACAAAGGTGTTTGGAAGACTTAAGTGTCTTTCTAGGGCTTGACTGAGGCAAGCTCCTAAACACCACAACCCCCTCCCAAAGTTCATGATTGTAGGTTATAGGTTGATGATGCAGACAAAGTGAAGTTGCAGGAGGGCATATTGGAGTGTCAAAATTACAAATCAGTGAATGAAATAGCTACCTGGACTTGGGTGCCCACTCATTAGTCCTTGAAGTTTCGTGACAGAAAAACCTTCAGTGCAACAGGAATAGGTTGCAAATCTTGTCTGCAGTTCTTAACAAAAAGTAGGGCACTGGACTTGGACGCCCACTCTTTTGTCCCTGACTTTTCTGCCTTGGAACCCCAAAAATAGGTGCACATTCATTTGTAATTTTACAGCTTTTTGTAGAGGCATTTTTCATTATTCATCTATTTATTGCCGTATTTGCATAATTAGGGTTTTGATGGATAATTGAGCATAAGAGAAGGAAAATTGATAGTCAAATACCCTAATCCAAGTTTCCCTACATTTTTAAGTGACTAAGGACCTAATAGTGCTCTGCCACTCGATTCAAAGGTCCTTGAATGTAAAGGGTGAAAGGAGGATTTAAACACTAAACTAAACAATTCAATTTTCACCTAAACAAATCCATGGCCTGGAATAGCAGTAGAGTAATTAATGTAATGATCAATCTATAACCATCTTATTAAACTCCTCAAAATCCACTTGTCCAATGTTGTTCTTAAAATCTGGGTGTTCTTCAATTAAACCCAAATTGAGCAATAGCTTGTGAATATATGAAGGGCAGATCAATCCATCCCCATTTTTATCAAATAAATCAAATGCCTCTCTTACATTCATGTCATTAGATCCATTCCCTTCACATGACAATAAAAATCTGTACATATTAACAAACTCTGTGAAATTCAAGCAGCCATCTCTATCTTCAACTGTGCAATCCATCAGACAATCAACTTCCTCTTTCGTCAATTTCACCCCCAATGTTTTCATCAGCAATTTCATCTCTTCTCTGCATAATTTTTCATTTTGGACAAATTTTCTGAAGAGCATTTCAAGAAAACCCACATCTTGAATTGCCTTCGTAGAGCTCATTTTGCTTCAAATCAGGAGATAGAATAGAAAAAAAAAAGAAAAAAGAGCAGGTTTTATTATCAAGGGAGGTGACAACGAACAGTTGCCAATGGTGATAGTTATAACTAAACCAGGACTTTATTATATTACGGTATTATTTTATTTTATTCTATTCTTGAGATATGTATATGTTTTCTTTTAAATATGCTTCTTTGTGTGTGGCAGTCTGGTTTCTTTATAATTTAAAAATAATAATAATAATAATAATAAAGAGTTTATATTTAATTACTTAAATATGCCCAATTTGTCTCTAATTTAAAACATAAAATGAAGTATTAAATGAGGTTAGATTTTATTTAGATAAAGATGCATGAGACTTGAGGTTTAGTTAGTATTATATGAACAAAAAAGAGGGGAGAAAGAAAAAGCAGGTCTATATTTGTGTTGTTGGTGAGTCTCTCGAAGGAGTACAAGAGATGACTCCACTGTTACATTTAAGTTGGAATTATGTGTTTTGTTGGAAATATATTAGAGACAAAAACACATGCATCTCTGTCTTCTCAGTGCACTAGTGTCTTATATGGCACATTGGTGTCATTTAATAGGCAATATTGGCATGTACTTGAGCAGAGGATGCATCCTCTTTACTTGCTAACATAAAATCCCTATGATTGTCAGCTTCTTTTGTGCTTGCTACATTGCATGTCAATTCTAAAAGGGAAAAATATATTACTTATGGCACATTTAAGGGCTTGCCTAAAACAAATCCTTAGGCATGTTCTAGGAAAAATATTTGAAAGAGTTTTGGAATGTGTGGCCCTAGGTGTAAGGGTAGGAAACAATGACTATAGAGATAGGTGTGTGCAACACTGGAGAATTCCTTAAGTATCTAAAAATCATAAAGTTAATGTTAGAGGAAGTGTGGGAAGAGTGATATATTCTTTCCATTTAGGAAAAGCCACTTAAATAAGTGATCTTAGGACCAATTTCATCATTTGAAAAAGTGATCTTAGGGTTGTGTGAAGAAGGTGAGTATTTGGGCAAGAAAGATGAGTTTCAATTAGTACATACTAACATATTGTTGGAGTGGAGATTAGCATGGTACACTTATGTCCTATGCGAGAGAAAGGTGAAAACAAGTGTGGAACATGGGTTATGTTATGTGACGATCCATATTCATGTGGAATGAGTGTTTTTGGGATAATTCATGTTCAAAGGGGGTCAAATTGGTCAAAATCATGCTTATTGTAAGTGGGCACTAAAATGAGTGCAAAACAAGTGGGAAAAGTGTGAAGTACATGCTTTTCAACTCTACATTTTGCCCCCAGTTTAATATATATGTGAGCTACAATGAATCAAGTATGCTAAAGAAAATAAAACCATTTTTATAATACTTGATATAGAAGATAAAGACAAAAGATCTTTCAGATCTTTGCTTGGCACCATTTGTCTACCATTTTAATTGAGCATTGTCTTTAGATCTACAACACACACAAGATAATTCAATGTTTTCCATAAAAATATTTAGAAGAGTAAATGCCACAGATTCTAAAAACCATTTTCATTTTAATTTTGTTGAATCTGGTAGGCAGGGCATGTTATGGATTTGGAATTGAGTTAGCCTCCATGACACTAAGGAGTAGGCAATGAACAAGAAATGTGTGAGGGGATCATGTTGTATGTGAATGCCATGAATTGGAACTAGTGTGGTCCTCATGAAGGATACAATCTATGATTAGTTGATAGTGTAGGATCCATGGAGGATCACTTAAACTAGGAGTGTTGTAGGACTCATGTAAATTCACTTTAACTAGAAAGCGTTGGTGTGAGGATGGGAAGGAACTGACATAGTCAAAGTAGGGTGATATGATGTTGCAAAGGAGCCATCACAAGTTGTTAAATCTAGGGATTAACTTCTTTGGTTAGAGGCAATATATTATTTTTAATTTGATCTTATGGATTTGTTGGTGTTTCAATTCGCACCTCTGGAATGCGATTTGGAAACGAACAGCTATGCACAGATAAACGGCTCTCCTATTGGAAGGGGGGGTTCCCTTTCTTGCTGATGTTCGCTGAAAAGATAATTAAATGAAACTTCGCCTATCTTCTTTTTGATTCTCAGCTACGAGCACAAGGTTATAAAACTCTAAACGCTGCAGAAGAGGTTTTTTCCTTTTTTAAAACTTCTACTACAACTAAGCAAAGACTAACGATGGTTTCAATCTCCTGAGTAAATTTAGAGCAAAGAAAATTGAAAGTGAACAAAGAATGATTGTTAACACAAAAATTTAAGTAGTTTTCCTCTAGGTTTACACCACAAGACTAAAAGTACTTTAATGATTAAATCTAAAATGAAAGTTGCAAAAGCTACACATCTGATGACGATAACTTGATGAATCGAGATAGAATATCAGAGCAAAATAGGCATGAGACTTCTATTCAATATCATAAAGTTTGCACAACTCCAGGACAGCAATGCTGCAGCAAAAGGTAGGCATACAACAAGCGATCAAACACTAGAGAATAATAAACACAAAGTGAACAGACACTTGGAATATCAAGATTTGCAGGCTAGAGTAGGCACAACAAATTTGCTATCACAACTACCATTCCCTTACAAACATAGAGTGAACAAACACTTGGAATAACAAAACTTGTAGGCTAGAATAGGCACAGCAAATAAGTTATCACCAAAGTCCTCCCATACAATGGGCAAGGATGCCCTTATTTATACTAAAATCAAAGGAGTAGGGAACCCTAAAATCTCCTTGATTAACCCTAACTTGCCAACTCGCAAGCTTTATTACTATTCTAAGACAAAGATACAATAAACAAACGCTTTAAAGCAAAGAAGATTCCAACTATCACAAGTTGATTTCTTTTCTAAATATAGAATGGATGAGCTTTGGATGAAAGCAAATACTTTAAAACAAAAGCATTTGTTTTAAAGTTGCTTTCTTTTTAAATGCATCTTCATCAACATTCTTGCTTTTTGGTGATGTCATCCGTTAATATCTTTTGCTGATTTCTTCTAAAAAGCTGATTCTGAGTGAAAAAAGTTGGCACATGGGTTTTGTAGGCAATTCTGTTTCGAAGCAACCCATATTGTCGGATTTTGAAAAAGCGGAGATTTTCCTTAAAAAATAGGAAAAAAGTAGATTCCCGAAAAAAAGAAAAACTCCAATCTTCAAGAGGATGATAATCTAGATGGACCCATCTCGACAAAAATTGAAAAAGCTCTAGTCAGATTTTTGAAAAACGATCCCCTTGAAATGAGGACCCTGAAAAAGCAAGCCTCTCTTCTCTTCAACCCGAAACTATGAAGAACACTAAAAAAGCACTTGGTTTAGGTCTTCGAATCTTTCCTCTGGATGCAACCTGCAAAAGATAATGAAATAAAGAAGCCAAATCCTTATCTTTATAAATCTTTTGGGCAAAAAAGCAGCTTTATTTGTGTGAGAATAAAACTTCACCCTCATCCATGAAGAAAGCAACTTTTAAAGCATAAATCCAAGTGGATGTCTTCGAATCGGAAGAATCCCTATTTTGTTGCTGCCTATGGCTTCATGTGCAAGATTACAAAAAATATCTTCTTTTGATGATGTCATCAAACACGCGAGTTGGAAGAAGTGCTAGCAAATTTTACTTCGTTTTCGACACTTCAACACTCATTTTGACTTAAATATGGCCTGTCTCCGACTTTGACAAGGTGGAAAAATGTCACCATTGACTGAAAAAGTTGACTAATCCTGACATTTTGGAGATTGATCAACTGAGATTCCATCCCCTGCCTCTGACTGATGATCTGACATCATTTGACCAAGTTTGACTTCCTGAAAACTGCCAACGGGCAAAGATTGATAACAAAACATTTCAGAAAACACTATGAACATGAAAATATTCTAACACTGCTCAAGTTGGGTGCCCCAAGTCACCTGGGGTGCCTGGTTTCCCAACACTTAGCCATTTTTTTAATTTTTTTCAACTTCTTCAATTTATTGGTTTGCGTGCGCGCATTCCGGTGGCACAAGACCCCTGTTTGGCTATTGATTTCTGTCAACTAGGATGAAAATGAGTCTAATGATCTCGTAAATATGCAGGCCTGATAAAAATTGAGCTGATTGTACCTTCTGTTTGCCTCGAAAAATGTGCCAAACTAATTAACTCTGAACTAGACTGGGCTGACGGAAGGAGATTCATATTTTTCAAGAAAAACTTGAAAAAAAAACTAACTCTAGAGAGTTTGGGTGCCCCAAGCCACCTAGAGCGCCTGGTTTGCCAACACTTGGAAAATTTCCTAAAAAATTCACTTTTTGTACCTTTTTCTCGATTTCCATGCCCACAACTCCTGTTCGATCTTTGATTTCGGTCGTTCTGACAACTGTCAAGGTGGGATGGAGGGTGATCTGAGTAGTCTGAACATATTTGTGATGAAATCCTGGCTTTGACTAACTTTTGACTGAGTTTGACCAAGTTTGACCAACTGGGAAAGAGTTGACGGAAGCATTTTTGACGTTTCTCGAAAAACATGAAAAAAACTAACACAGGAGAAGTTGGGCACCCCAAGCCACCTGGGGCACGTGGTTTCACCAGACTTAGTCAAATTTATGATTTTCCAACTTTTCAATTCACCTTGGATCCATCTTGCATCGTTTTGCGTGCATTGTCGAGTCGACGACTGTTCATCGGTTCTGCGTCGTTGGAACAACATTGAAAACTTGTTGACAAGATCTGGCAGGTGAACTTTCCTCTGTTGATGACTTCTGAACTCATGCTTCACCTTCTGAAAAAGCAGAAATGACCCAGTAGAGAAAACTTGGTCGTTTGAAGATTCCGTTTGAACTGTGCCGACTGTGAAGCAAAATTGACCAATGAGAATCGAGTGCGACACCTAATTTGGAGATTCTATTTTTAGAAAGTTTTGCTAGTATCCATATCTCAAGAAACCTAGAAAACTTAACTCAACGTCTATTTTTAGAAATTTCTATTTTTAGAAATTTTGCTTTTTTTACTTTTTGACGAAAAATTTTCTAGACTTGTTTCAAAATGCCTTAATGAAGCAAAAAATTTGATTGGGTACAACAGGATTGATATAATTCTAAGATATACTTAAATCAAACTAAAAATGCAATAGAAATCAACAAGAAGATAAGAAGAAGAAAGGTGACACAACATATACCTAGGGAAACCCTTTTGGGAAAAACCCAACATCAAAAGGGGATCTAGCACCAAATTAAAATCTTAGAACAAGATTTAAAAAATATAATCCATTGATCGAAACATTTGATATAGAAGCAAGCTCCAAGATTACAAGTAGTCCAACCACATGCCTCTAACCTATGATGTTGAAACTACTTATCCAAGCCTTAAATTTATAGAATTTGGGCTTGAGTAAAACAACCAAGTGGTATTCAAAACCATGGAAGAGGCCAACAAATACATGTTCTAATTCTCAACATAAGGAATGGAGTTTACATGCAAGAGGATCCCACCTCACTAATGGCACCATTCAAGAGAAAGAGTCCTTGTGAGACATTATGTCTCTTCAGCTTCTCAAAGTGGAGCATCATTTTCAAGGAGATTAGTCAACTTTGTAACTCTCATTTTAATGCTCCTACAAATTCTTGCCCAAGTGTAGGGAAGAATCTCATGGGTCCCTTAAAGGGTCATTATACTTACTGAACATTACAAGATTATGATGTCTAACTAGTATCTTGACATTACAATAATATTTGAGTGTTACTATGACTTGCAGGGTCTACAACACACCTAGTTGTAAAACAAGAAAGATATGATCAAGTAGGGTCATGAAGGAGCCACCATAATGAAAGTGGATCAATGTAGGGTTGTAAAGGAGCCATCACAAGTATAGTGGGGCAATGCAAGGGTGTGAAGGTAATAAGATGCAATCAATTTCAGGAGAAGGGAAAAAAATAGGTGAAGGTGGTACAAGAGTTGTTTAAGTGGATTAAGGAGTAAGCGTGTAATAATATGATGGGAAAAGGGGAGGCATATATTGTGGTTTGGTTGATTGTTTGGGAGGAAGGATTAAAGATGTAATGGATTATAGAAAGAGTGTAAGGCCTCAAAGGATGTCCCCATCATAAGGGCATTTGGGGAAGGGTGTGATATCGGTAATGAACAACATGAGAAGTGTGATATGCAAAGTTGGAGAGAGGTTATTTAAGTAAATAAAAAGAATGTGAAGCAAGATAAAGGCATAGGAGGAAAGCATGAGAAACATGAGTTAGAAATTGTGTGATGGAAATAAGAAGTATTTCCCCCAAGAATGTTCCCACAATGTTCCCCCCATGGTAAGGGCAAGTACAGGAGGATAGTGTTAGAGTTGGCTATGATGGTAGCCACCCAAGATTTAGGACTTCATGAAAGTACAAGAGAGATCAAATGAGAGAATAATTATATTCTATCAATGAAAGAAAAAAGATTTTTACAATGTACATGATATGCCTTGTGTTGGGAATTAAGGTGTCACAACCTTGGTAATTCCTTGCATTATTAATGTTTGTATTTATTATTTAATTGCCTATGTTGTAAATATTTGTAAATTTCATATTGTCATATTGTGGGATGTGGCACGGTGATGTGTCAATCCTACATGGACTATGACAACTTGTAATTTTGTCCTCACATGAGGAGATAGGCGTCCCACTTTGTGGTAGGAGCATTTTGCCATGTGTCAACATCTTCCATGTTGTGTAAGTGAATCTTGACCGAAACGGTTATGACAAAATCTATGACATGTAAGAGTCAGAAATAGAAGGTTGTAAGATAGGTGAAGACATGTGTCATGAAGCATCTTTCAAAAAGGCATATTTGGGTGCCCTAAGGTGGACTATGACATGTTGTAAGAGAATATGCTATTATAGCCCGTGTATGATAGATTCTCTTACAGCTGTAAGTTGTAACCGCTATGACAGATTCTATGATGGTAATAAGTGTCGTAAGAGCATCTGTCATAGCCCATTTTGGAAATTGGTGACCTCTTTGGGATGGGAGCTATGGACAAGTGTCAGGCACATTCTACAATGTTCACCAAGTGTCCTTAGGTGTGGGTTTTAGGCCATGAGGCCAAGTTGGACGCCCATCTCAAGAAAGGTCCAATATTGCCTTGTATTTTCTATATAAACAGGTGCTTGGAGTAGAGGTATCATAGGTTTTATAGGTACTGTTATGCTATCGATTTGACTCCAGACACGAGTGTCAAAGACCATTGAAGCTTGCATTGCAAGTGTATTGTAAACATATTTCAGATTTGTTAATACATTGTGCCGGTTTCTGAGTGTGGGGTTTTTTCACCCGATAAGGGTTTTCCCCACCGTAAATCTTTGTCTCTCTTCTTCTGTCTTCTTTCTAGTTCACATGTATTGCTGCAATATCTCATTTATGTGTTACATATTATTTTATTTGCAAGGATTAATTTGAATTAGCATAGCCCTTTCCTCATTAGATTAGTGTAGGAAGTGATTTCTGCACACCTTGCTTCCTTTCACCTTATTTATAAAGACAATGATGAAATGTAGGATGTTGTAGTCATGTAACAAGTGTCTCAATCCTATGACATGAGACAACTGTAGGATACGATGCCAACTATAGACAACTATCAACATCTAGAAACAACTAGAATGCTTCTGAGGTCAACTTAACATGTGAATATGTGTGAATATTGTTTAACTATTAAATAGTTAAATAATATGAATTATTCACACAAGGGGTAAACCGGATAGGTAATAGCCCTGTTCACACCAACAGCCCCTTAAGTACAACATAGGGAGAAGCTGACAAATGTAATGATGCAATGATGGATGATGAGTCCCAGCTACTAGGCCATGTTAGGTACCCATGTACAAACAATCTCTCACAACCAGAGTAAAGGAGAAAAGCCCGTAGGGAAAAACCCCTCTCCAAAAGAGATAAAATAAGAAAGTGAAAGAAGTGATAGTAGGAGGACTCAACATGAACCCCCAAGGACAATTTCTATCACATATATACAATCACATACCCTCCATAGGAGAGCAAGAGTGTGACCTTATGTCCCCCACACAAAGAAGTAGCTCCTATCCCAATGATGAATGCCTGAAGATGAACGTTGGAAAGTGTCTTGTACCTGCAAACAACATTTCTCCCTTAGGAAGAAACCAATCCAAAGGCTAATGTAGAAGAAACTCCATCTCTAATAAGAGATATGAGGGAAGAAGTCTCATCATGGGTTCCTTTGAAAATTGCTCAAGTATCCACATGTCAAAATCAAAGGATGGCACTATGCAATGAGGTGTGACCAATCCAAAAACCTAGGTAGACTCATGAAGAACAATCTCAGACTCATGAAGAACAATCTCCAAAGATGAAGTAGATGGGATGACAGTTGTGTTGTAACTATCATCAAAGAGGAGAGATATCCCCTCAAGTGTGTCCTCCAAATCTATAATATGAGACTCACAAAACAAGTCTGATATACCTTCCAAGAAAGTATCCCACAAATTTGTATTTGAAAGACTAGAATACTCCTACTAAATTGAAGTATAAGAAACCATGTCGATGCCGATCTCTGAAGAAGCAGAAGGTGGAGGAGATGGAAGCTCAACACTAGTCTCAAGAACTAAATTAGATGAAAGAACACCAAGGTTCAAATGACCAAACTTATCCTCAAAACATGATTCACACTTGATGCATGAGTGTGAATATCAATCAATGAATCAACATCATCAGGAGAAAAATGGGAGAATGTATAGAAGTGAGATGCATGACCAAAAATCCCAACAACAATGATATATCTATTCTCCAAGTCCTTTATGATCTCTAAATCAGGAGTAATCTCAACTATCTTACCTGTACCACAATGAGTAATCTGGTAGATGGAAAGGAGATTGGATGTCAAGGAAGGTACACACAATACATTATTGAAAGTACCCTCACTAATATCAATAGTTCCTTTACTAGTTGCATGCAAGTATATATTGTTACCCATCAAAATAGGTGGAAAAGTACATGACTCAAATGAAGAGAACATCCCTTGTGAAGAAGCCATATGATGAGAAGCTCTAGAATCAAGAATCCATCTCTCTAACTGAAGACTTGTAGAAGCAAAGATTGTCTATCCTTTTCCCTTGTTTGTCCCATTAGCAATGCTTGTTGTCCCTAAATATGTAGATGACGAGGGTGTCAAAGAAGAGGATGTACTAGGTGACATGGATGATGGCAATTTGATATTGTGCTTTTGAATAATGTGAGTCAACTCATCAATTTTCTTCTCATAACACTTATGCTCATCATGTCCTAGTTTCTTGCAATATGCACACTTTTTTCTCTCCTTCTTCGATGATTCCTCTTTCGGAGAGGATGAGGACTTAGGTAAATTATTTGACTCCTTTGCTTGCTCATAGTTCTTGAAATCTTTATTTTTTTATTTCTTGCCTTTGCTAGGTAAAGCCTTTTGATCCTTTGTACTTTGATTAGCAAGAAGAGCTTGAGGTCTAGGAGACTTCAATGTGCCCATGTTTACTAACTTATCTTGCTCCCTTGTGAGTGATGTGGCAAACTCATCAAGTGAAGGCATTGTGAAAGCTTTCTCAAGAGCATCCATAATAGCATAAAAGGTAGAAACAAAAACTAAATAGTCAGGACCAAGCTTGGCAAGGATTGAAAGAATCAATTGAGTGTCCTTTGTCTCAATGATACATTGTGTGAGCTGCAATCTAATTGACTTTAGCTTTGTGAAGAATCCTTGGATGCTTACAAAGCTGGTTGGATTCAAACCAATTAGTTCATTCTCCAATTTGAAACCTCTCATAGTATCTTGCTTAACAAAGAGATTCTCTAAGGTAGTCCACACTTCATTAGGTGTATTACAAGATTCAATATGAAAAAGGAGATCAGGAGAGATAGATAAGCATAGTGTTCCATAGGCTTGATTACATCTATTGTACCACTTTGTCTTTTATGCAACTAATGTTGGTTTAATTTATGTACCCATTGTTACTCTATGAATTTTTAAACTTCTTAAATGAATCTCCATTTTAGTTTTCCACTCATGATAGTTATATTATGTGAGTAGAGGAAGTTTGTTTTGATCCATGATACAAGAGTACAAAAAAAGCACAAGTACAACCCCATTTTACTCAATCAATGAGATCACCCCCAACAAAAAAAAAGATTTTGGGACTTTATATTTAGTCCAATTACAATTGCCACAAGCCAAAACAACAAAGTGGTCTTTGATTTTGGTACAATGCAAAAGCCAAGATTAGGCTAAAACTAAAAGTACAATTCATGAGAAAAACTGGATCAAAATGATATACACTTTTTTAAAAAAATTCACCAGAAAATTTTACCATATGAGCTCGAATAAAGCCTTTGAAGTTCTAAAAATGGGAATTATTTAGGTACAATGATGAAAAACTATAATTTCTAGAAAATCCAAGCACCAAAATCAAAAAATAATTCCACCACTCCAAATCCTACAAAATTCTAGCCCAAATAAAAAAAAAATTGTTTAAAAAAGGAGCAAAAATGAGTAAGATATAGGCATTTGAAGTTGGACTATCAAAATGAAAACTCCAATGAGAGGGGGCCTAATTGGGCCTAGTCTTTTGATGCAATTCTATTGTTAGTAGAATCTTCAGCTAGAATCTTCTAAGATTCCTTGAAATATTCCCTAGATTCATTGGTTTGATGATGTCACCTGTTGAAATGCTGACGTCAGCAAGTAATCAAAAAAATATGACATTAGCTTGGTAAATGATGATGTCAGTAGGAATTATTCACTGGAATAATCTTTAGATTCCCTAGAAAGATAATGTCAATGACTGATTTGATAACATCAACAGAGATTTTGGGATGATGACATCAGCTGATCGAATGATGACGTCAGCAACCAGATCATTATGATGCTGCCAGAATATTTGGTATGGTGCCTGAGAAGTGACATCACCCTATCGTATTATGATGTCAACATCACATCATCTAATGCAAAAATAGATTCCCCTAGTATATGCTTAGATTCCTCTAAATATTCCAAAACGATTGATGGTTTTCACCAAAACTGCCATTTGTGTCGCAAACTGTTATTTGAAACCGAACCTGCCACCAGGAAACCACTCTTCAGTGTGACAAAGTGGTTTCATGACAATAGGTCATTTGGCATGGTATAAAGGTTGTTTCATGACCTTAAAAGTTGTATCATGTGTTGTTGAGTATTTTTTTGGGTAGGAAACCTCTGCTGTAGGAGTTTTATTTCACTGTCGGGTAGTTTGGATCTCCTGCCGGGTGGATTTGTTCATGTCAGTGGATTGTGAAGGTTGTCAATGGGTGATTGAATCCACTAATTGTTAGCTTCTTTACTACTAGAGTGCTGAAGGTTTGGGGCTAGGTGGGTCCCGCACCATGTGGTACCCACTAGATGCCCTGGTACCTGCGGGTACCTACCACTATGTAGGTTGACCTACAGACGGGTGCGATCCGAGAAAAATTCGTAGAAAACTTTTAAACCAGTGTTTATACCTTTTTGTCCAGCTGGTAGATTTTTTAACTTGCAGATAAAAGTGTGTGTCAAAGATTCTGATGACGCAATACAACACATGTGCAAAGATGCTGCAGAATATTCCCTGTGAAGATTCCATACGGTCGAGGGGCAAAAAAAATTGCCTTTTCCTACAACTTTGTCCAATTTCAACAAATTGATAGTCAATCTTGGGGTTTTTGGGCCTCTTGAGCATGATGGTAGGGTCAGATTTGACCCAAATTGCTCCAAAACATCAAGTACTTGTTGGATCTTGTATGCACCTCCCAAATTCAAACCCTCATAGATTTGGCCTCCAATGTTTGATTTGGATGAAATAAAAGGCGATCTTGACTATCTCAAACCTCTTGAACACAATGGTGTGCTCAAATTTGTAGTAGCACACTCCAAAATGAACCTACAGTATAAGGCCACAAAGAGGAAAACCCTCCATGTAACATGCTTTCTCATAGTACTCGAATTTGCTCACACAATTTACTAGGAAAGTAAAGAACATGAAAAACAAGAATTGAATGTTTTATTTTTATTTTTAAATTATTTGATATACATCAATAAATAAAAGTACATTTTTTTTAATATTTTTCAAAATTTGAAATTCCATATATTCAAAGATAACTTGCAGTGATAACATTTCACTTTACATTTACACATACATTGCTCTAGGAAAAAGCATAACTTTTACTTCATAATCTCATCATGGAACATTATATAAAAAGTACTATCTCTAGAATCTTGATAATTGTTGTTCAAACATTGGCAAGTCTTTTTCTATAGAGGGAGAGCATCATCCGAGTGCTTTACCTCCAACCACAGACTAGCGGTCCCCCACTCACCTTCCTTCCTGGAAGTGGCACTTCCCTTAATAAAGGGAATAGACATGTGGATCTAAAAAATTGCTATCTGAGTTGTGTCCTACGTAACCCAATCGACCATATGACTCTAGACAACTTTCTAGCTAAGTATGATCACACTAACCAGTTACGTCATCTGAACACTATGAACCGACTAATGCATGTAGAGGCATATGCATTACTTTTGGCCAAATTTTCTATATAAATAGATGTTTACAATAAATGTAGTCATGTGTTCACACACCTTTGACTTGACTTGAAGACCAGCTCATCCTATAGTTAAATCTATTTTGGCTATTAACTCTAGACATGCTTGTCTGATCTATACCCAATTTCTAGTTCATTTGACTTAGAAATATTCCTCATCTAGACTATCTTTATCTTTCTCTTCGAGAGTACCTTATTGCATATCCACAATTTATTAAGGTCTATGACTTTCTATCATTACTCTTTTCTTGATGAAATCTACACTTGATATACATATAAACAATATTGACTTTCTAATAACAAAGTGATTCTTAGTCATTTAAAAATGTCAAGATCTATGGTTTCTTGACTCTATCATCTGTCGACCAAAGAACATTCTGTACTATTCCATATTAACAATGACTTGAGAATTAAAGAATCCTAATCCCTTTTGAACAAACTCTAGGGTTCTCAACTTTTCCAATCTAGTATTTTGCAATAGCAAGTACCCTTGAAGTAAATATTATAAAAATAATATTGTAATAATAGGTGTCCACTCATCAAATCTTGACTACCTATTCATTTGATCGATTCCACCTTTCACATAGTTCTCAAAGTTATCTTCTCAAATAAGTCATAAAAGACAATAGAATAAACATATAAATCATTGAATAAGTTTAATCAAATAAAGGGTAACTAAGAAATGACATCTTTGATCTAATGGTCATCTCTCGTTCATCATTATAGTTAAAGTTAAGAAAGATAGAACATCATAGAAATACACAATTTAGTTGAATAAACCTATTGGTTGATATAAAATAATCATAGTTTAAATGTTCTAATGCCAATCATCTAATACTCTTCAAAGTAAAGAATAATCTTTCCCAAATCTCCATTTAAGAAACAACAACAAACTCAAATGAGTTAAGAGATAAAGGATATTTATATCTAATCTTCTAGTCACTTCTAAAAGATGTATAATTCCAATATTAAGAGGCTCGTTTTGTTGTCCTTAGGAAAAGATACTCTTGGATGTCCAACATAGTTAACTAGACTACTGTCAATAGTCTAAACACATCTGGATTATCCTATCTTCTATATAACACTCTAATGTTTAGAATCTATAGACTACTGAGAAAAGTTTGTTATCAGTAACTATAATTTAACCTACTAAGCTATTAATCTTTTGGTCTAACACAGTCTATTTTGTCTATATGACAATTGGCTTACACAAGCTATACTGACTAATTATCATTCAGCCTACTCAGACTATACTATCTGTTGGTATTTGGCCTACTCAAACTATATTTACATTCATCCAAAAACAAATAAAAAACTCTTCTAATAACATAGTATGAGACTAACAAAAATCTATATCAACAGATACTCCCAACTCTGCATTTGTACAAACACTGTCGAGGCACTTGATAACTAAGGCCAATGGATATCTCTAAATGCCAAGATAGAATTAAACCAACTATTAAATACAAGACACTGAGACATTAATAGCTTCAGTTTATCTAACCAAAATAATTACCGAGTCTTCTAGCACAGAGTTCTAAGTCTTCAAATGAAAGACATGAAGTTGAGTATGTCTTTGACAACGAGATTCAATACTAGAAAGTGCAAATAATATAAATCATATCGAAACACAAAAATATAGATAGCCTTTAGCTTCTCATATACAAAGCTATTCAAGCTCCTATTAATCTAAGAAAAACACAGCAATACCAAAGTTACGATCAACTAAATGGCAATGACATAATATCTTCTCAACTTATACACGGAAGGAAAGAATTACTAACATTCAATCTTTTATATAAACAGATACCTCTGTGAGGATAACATCAAAATGAAGTATTCTATACTTGGTAAAATTAATACAAAGAGAAAATAAAGAACTTGTGTAATGATGATCCACTAGGCTCCAATGTTCGGCATATCAGTGTTAGAGACACTGTTGGATTACCAAGGTGCATGACAATCAAGGAGTATTATCATAAGAAGTGTTGTCATTAATGGCAACAATGTTTAGAGTAGCAATGGTTAGATGGCAACAAAGGTAAAGAGAACTAATTTGGGTTGTGAGGCTATAGTAATTTCCCTCACAAGATGTGTTTATACTCATAATGATACTTATGCAAGAAGTTTTGATTCGGAAGATAACTGAGTGAAAATTTAGCTAAGTGTTGGACTGTCTCTTTCAATAACATAGTGTTATAGTTTTCTGGTCTGCATTTCTCCTAGTTTGAAGTTTTTGGTCTGTGGCTTTGGCATGTTATTAAGGAATGTTAGATACATCTATTTCTAAGATTTCATCTTCTCATGTGTTCTGTAAGGTTGTCTACTTGTTGGCTAAGTTCAGCATAACAAAGTGTGGTCTCAGGCAGTGCAGAGTACCTATTTGTTTTGCTCTACATTTCACCGCATGAAGGCATTTTTCTCTATGGATTTGGGGATATGTTTTTAGATGTCTAAAGTTTTCTAGTTCTAAGTTTGAGGTGATTTGGAGTTCAGGTTATTGAGTTGTGCTCTGACACCATTGCTCTATATGTTTATGGTTTTAATTATCTCCGTTCTCAGTGTGCTTATGATGTAGCACCAGGGGGATCCTTAGCTAGTGTATATCATCTTACAAATTTTCTATTCATTCGTGGGATCTGGGCTCTCCCGGGTAGCCAAGTATTTTCGATGAAATGCTTCAGGGAGTGGAAATTGAGCATAGATCCGGAGATTCCCGAAAACCTTGTTCTAAATATGAACATAAATAGATCTAAATAGATATTCTCTATCTAAATTACTTTGCTTCTGAAGCCAACTTGATAAAGTTCACTTGGTGTGGTGTAGTCCAAAGGTTGTGATGTTATCTAAGGTAATTATATAGGTTAATCTAACCTAGGAGGATATGTTTTATGTTTGGTTCAGTCCACATTGGAGTTTGAGGCCAACCTGTGCTATTCTACACTCTACACTCAAGCAGGTTGACCTTTTTGGTGTTATAAGTAAAGTGATCCTAAAGGGAAGGTAAAAATGATGTGTTGAGTTAAGTAAGATCTATTTTAGGTGCAAGATGAAGAAATGAAAATAATTGAGGAATGCCTCAATGAAGTTGTGAAAAATAAATCTGGAGAATGTACAAAACTTGAACAAGAGGTTGTGGATCTGAAAATTGATCTAAAATAGGCATGGATTCGAGAAGACAAATTCTGGGTGAGTGCTGCCAAACTTGATAGAATGATTGCAATTCAAAAAAGTCCTAATGACAAAGAGGGTTTAGGATTTGAAAAGGGTGAAAGTTTAAAACTAGATCAAGATTCAAATATTGAAGACAAGAAGAACAATGGAAAGAAAATCTACAATTAGAATAGAAGAGCTAGGAGACCGCCGGTCAAACAACCCAATGCTAAAAGGTACCCATCTTTCAATGGCTATTTTTTCTCTTGCAATAAATTTGGACATAAGGCTACACAATGTAGGAACATAATGAATCAAAATGTTCCATCTTTTTCTAGTCAATGTTTCACATGCAATAAAGTTGGTCATAAGGCTAATGAGTACAGAAGTCAAAGGATGAATAGTTATAACAATACGAGAATGATTCAATCCTTCAATGGCCATTGTTTTACATGCAATATATTTGGGCATAAAGCTAACCAATGTAGATCTAGAGTAAATGGAAGATATAATGGTCAAAGGTATGTTGTTTGTTATACTTGTAATAAGTCTAGACACTTTGAAAGTTCTACAAAAGTAAAAGTATGAAGAAAGATATACCAACAAAGAAGAACAATCTAGTACAAAAGGTTGATCCGGCAGAAACCAAGAAGGAGATGAGCAAGATCTAGGTTAAGAAAGGCGCAACTGATGACAAGGACATGTCTATACCACCTTCTAGTGCAGATGTTTCCTCTAGAAACTAAACCGAGAGCTTTGGCTCAGGGGGAGCATTAATGAAAATCTTTCCTCCCTCTACCAAATGAGTAGTTCTGAGGCCAACACAAAGATATAAGTTGAAGACTGATATGTTTGATCAGTTGAAGAAAGTCCTAGAAGAAAACATTTGACTGCGGAAGATTGCAGAGCAATTTAGATCAACTGTGAGTTATAGTGGAAGTATTAGTAGCTTTTTGAAGCAAAGCATTTATGGAAAAATAGGTTTGATCGATAAGAGGTTATAAGCAAATTCATTTGATGTAAATTCATATTGCAATTAAACATTCAAGCAAAATAGGAGATCTTGAGCAGCGTAACAAAGAAGTGATCATTGCTTTCAACATTTTTCAAGAAGAAAACCTAACTAGAAGTGTTTATCAAGTTATTTACAGTCTCCTACTCTTGATCTAAGAAATTAAGCAGTGAAAATGTTTAAGCCTCAAGTGATTGATGTATTAGATAGGCTTAGACCTAAGTTCAAAAAGCATCCATTGAAATCCATGGAAACAAATCCAGATGGTGCATTTTCAAATGTGCCCTATGGCGTTATGCATAATGAAGATATTAGGGCTTACATTCAAGTGAATATCGAATAGTATAATCATGTCAAATTAGGACAAGTTTGGCTCAATGAAGTGACTGATGATGAATACAATCTAAAAACAAAATTTAGTGCCCTAACTGAGAAGAAATTATATGTATGGAATAATTTACCTAACTTTACCTTGGAATAATTATATGAAGGAGATTCAGAATCCATGACAAAAACTGTACCTTGGACTAGGGCGCTAGTCCCAGTGTCCCTGACTGTTCCGCTTTCCGAACTTTGAAAAACAATGAGTTAACAATCTCTACCCTTCGTCTTAGTCTGAAAGGACTTGTCATAATTCAGTAATTTTCTTACTGTTTTGCTTATATAGGATTTTAAGAGTAATTGAGCATTAAATTGAGATATTCTTTAATACATCTAAACTTTCACATCGTTCCAAGTGGCAACCCAACCTAATAGGCAATTACTCTCGCTTAGTGGAGATTCAACTTGGTTGATATGCCCTTGAATGTTTGGTGAGAAGGGAGGATTTGCCTTTGAAACCTAAACCAAAACCTATCCCCCCTTTTTAACCCTAAACAGTTGCAAGAATCTATGATGAAAGGCCTGCAGATGATAAATCCACTCTTGAAGAAGCAGTTGTCAGATACATGGGAGCACATAATCTGGCTTTAATTGAAATCATACATCAACTTCCCAAAAGTCTGGCCAACATCCTAACCAAAAGGAGAAATGATGCATTGAATGAAGAAGCTGAGATAAAGAAAAGTGCAGTTGAAAAGGCTTGTCCCACCATCTCTAAAGAAGACAGAGTCAGAGTTTCCAAAATTCTAACAAAATAATTTAGGACTAAAAGGAGACTAAACACTCTAATGTCAAGAAATGAGGAGGAGACAGAGAAGTTGAAAAAGGGAACATTAAATAAAACCATGGAAGTCCTAAAGGAAATAAAAATTAAGATGGAGATCATTGAAGAAATATAAGGTCAATCTGAGCGAAGTGAGGAAGGCAATGACATGCCAAAAAAGAATAAGGAAATGGCCCCTCCTGAGGACACTAGAGCTTCAGCTACGGAAGGCCAAGGTAAGATAGATCTACCCCCTCCAGATACTCCTATAGAGCAATGTTCTTTCCCTTTAGAGACTGTTGAAGTACAAAATAGTGAGGATCAGAATAAAGATAGTTGTGCACCTCCTCCAGAGAACACATGAAATGATGAAATGAGAGGAGAAATTACCCCTAAGGGGAGTCAATAGGAGAAGGAAAATAATGATGAGAAACAAAAGAATGAAAAGGATAAGAAAAGTCTAAAGAGCAAGAGAAGTTAGAGTTCTTGGGATGGATGAAATAGGCCAAAGTCAATCTGAGATAGATTCTCTTCAAGATTTATTGAATCTACAAATATAATTTCAACCAATCATCACTCCCCAACTACTACAGGTTCCAACTAATGAGGGACAGATAGATCTGACAAGTATCTCTCCTTTTCACAAATTATAGCTTGGAAATATATTGCATGCAACTGCTAGGAAAGAGTTCCTACAAGAAAATTTGAAGAAAATTAGTGTAGTAGAAGATGCAATAAAGATTATTCAAGAAGGGTTACTAGAGGTAACCATCGACCCCTCTCTGCCTGCTAAGCAAAAGCTCAAGTCATTAATGGACTCTTGCAAAGATCACTCTTCCTACTTAAAGCAAAAAGCAGAACAAGAGGTAGAAAGAAGAATAACTAACAAGAAAATGGTTGAAATGATAGAAAAATGTACCAATGTACATAATAAGCTTAAAGAGAACTTGAAGAAATTCAAAATCTGCATAGATGAAGCTACTGCCCTATATCTATTTTGCTTAAAATGGCCTACTTCAACAAAGAATATCAAGGCACAAATCGACTCTATTGAGTCACAACTATTCAAGTTGGTAGAAGCTTATGATTTGTCAAAGGATAAGAATGGTGCAACCAAGGCACAGGTAGAGAGTTTTCATGCACAATTATCCCAATTACATGACCAAAGAGAAAACATAAAGAAGCAATTTGGTCAATTAAGAGAGGCAGTGAACTTGAGACTTGCCTCAATGTTTGGCACGATGGGGGAGGAAGAAAAGATAGATTAAAAGATGAAGACCCGAGGTAATTTAGAGGAAGCTGAGGAAATGTGCATACAGTGTGAGTATCAGAATCAAATGCTTGCCTCAGAATTTGTCATCTAGACCACAACTGTTCAACAACTCAAGGTAATTTACAAACCTATTATCCCATCCAAGTGAGTTGTTAGAACAATTTTGATGTACATAGTATTGTGAAGATATTAAGTAGAGTGACAGTACCATTTTGGTTTTCAAAGGTACAATTTTGTAACTAAATAACAGAGTCAAGGGGAGCACTATTTAGATATCTTTTTTTACATATAGTTTTTGGATTGATACAAAGGTTATCAATTCCTTTGTCCTTGATGTCAAAAGGGGAGAGAGAAACATATGTCGAAGGGGGAGTATATGTTGCCATCAATGACAAAGGGGGAGATTGTTGGCAATATGTGCTATCATTGATGTCAACATAATAGATGGAAATGCATAGACAGATCTACACAAGAGGAAGTGTCAATGTGGTCAAGGCAAATCAATTTGGGAGAAGAGAAAATAGTCTAAGTATGGATCAGTTTTGGTTTTGAACATAATGTGAAGGTGAATACTTATATCCTTGCATGATTCCTGCATATATACATGCATACCCCATCATTTGGGAGTAATGCACTCAAGGGTAAGAAGTAGAAAATTGACTAAGGCATTCATATAACAAATCCTAAGGTAGAGTCAACTTGAATTGGTCCACAATTCTCCGCAAAGAAATATTTGGCCATGCAGCTCTAATGATAGCTTATGATATGGGTTGACATGATATATCTAAGATTTTATCTCCTCACATTGTTAGCATGAAAAGTTACAAGAGAGTATATTGGCCATCATCTAGATAGAGCAATGTAGTAATGAGGAGACAATGGAATGCTCCGCATTCCTCCAGAAGAGATTTGTTTGTCATGAGATTCTAAAGCATAACTAACATATACACATGAGACATGTTATAATGAAGCCTCAAGTGGTCTGGCGGTCCGCAGTGACATTACCTAAGCAACAATAGTAATATAGTCTATTCTAGAGCCTGAATAACAAGTTGAGTTTTGCAAAAGTTGAAACGAGTATAAATCTATCACCAGAGCCTATGCAGAGGTAGTATATGGTCCAAGGTACATCAGGTATTATCCGCGTGTAGATAATTTTTATTTTGTAGTACCGCATCAAAGTATCATGACTATAAGTAAAGTTGTAAGTATAATTGTCCTCCGGAACTCTAAGTACCTAAGTCATTCTTTAATTCCTCTGGAAGCTTCAGACAAAGGTGTGCAGATCTGATAAGTAGCATATTTTGATGTCTAAGACAATTTTCAAAAGGTTTCAGGTCTTGCACTTCACTGCAACATCATATCTTGGCATATGAAGCATTACATAAGGTCTAGAAGACTCTATTCTCTACAGATATATTTCTTGTCTTGTCGATGCATAGTTTGGTATGATACTTCTCTGGTAAGGTGTATGGATATTGTTTAGCTCTTTCATGATTGAATCCTTGGTCCGCATTGAGTTTCTAGATTCTCCCCGGTAGTTGAAAGATGAACAGTCAACAGTGCTAAGTAGTATGAGCTAACTGGTTAAGTACCTAATGCATGCAGAGGCTCTTGACTAGTTTCTCCAAGTCTGGAAGGTATGGAATGAAGTGTCCTGATGTTTTTCATAATTCCCTGAGGTCTACAACATGTTTTCTCATCACTTTGTATATGTTAAGGCCGACCAATGTTATGCTACACGTTACATCCAATATTGATCTTGATGTCGACCTAATCAATGTTTCAAGGTGTTACAGAGGGTATATATATGAGATATAATTCATTTGAAATGTAAGGAAGGCATGTGTGAATATAGTAGAGTAGAAGTGAAGATATGAAATGTGCAAAATCAGTTTGAAGACATGTATTGAGCAAGAATAGCAGACTGCACTCTCAGCATACAATAGATGTGTTCTTCATAGCAATCATGTATCTCTATATCATCATTGTAAATCCAATAGCAGTGAGTTGAGCAGTTAGGGAGTGGTAGTTTCCTTGGGTTGTAGCCCTAAATCAAATTGTAAATCAAGGAGTAGTTGCTTCCTTGGGTTGAAGCCCTAAAACAATGTTGTAATACTTTTTGTAGTGAGCATAATATATTGTGAGCTAATTCTCACCGTGGTTTTTCCTTGTTTTAGGGTTTTCCACATAAAAACACTAGTGTTATGTGTTGATTCATGAATTGCATGTTTTCTCTTATGTTCTCAAAGTTATTCAGTTTTATCATAAAATGTTTGGTTAAAGTTTTTAAGTATGTTGATTCACCCCCCTCTCAACACCCTATTATGTTCAACAGAATCAATGAATTTGCATTTTATTGTTTCAATCATTGTGTTTACTCCATTGTGTTGACTCTAAGGTTGCATAGTTGGACAATCATTTCTCTAGACCCTTCATTTGTGACTACATTACCGAGATCCCAAGAAGGCAAGGTGAGAGCATATGGTGGGTAATCGTATAAGGCCCTAAATAGATAATGCTACAATAGAACACAAACCTAGAAAGAGCTCTAATACCAAATGTTATGGTCCTTCCTACATTGTAAGAGACTAACTAAATAACATTAATACAAAAAACATTTTCTATATAGATGTAAACACAAGAATAATAATGCATTGAAATGATAGATTCACATTACATTATATTGTTGGACTCTTCAAGGGGGCAACCTCATGGAGTAATGCTCAATACAATATAATTCATAGATGATCCATGTACTATCAAACCCTTTATTTATACTAATTCTACCTAAAGTAACTACTACTTCACAAGCATGTGGGATAACCCAATTTAGCAAAAGGGACGACTTACAAAGCAATGTGTTCAATACTTTTATTAATAAAGCTTAATACAAAAGTTAATTAATTAGGAAGAAATAGTTAGGTCCACATGTCCTAATAATCTATTGCTTCAAGTAGGTTATTGGGCAAGCTACACATGTTTCAATAGAACTTCCTACATTAGGTGAGGAGGGCTCCATCTTTCTAAAACCAAAGGCATTCTTGGAAGCATGCTATTGAAGAGATTTTAGTCCCATAGAAAGGCCTACAACTTGAATATGCCACATGGTATCTAGCCAACATTCTATCCAAGTTTATTCATGTCAAACTTTTTGGACAAAATTTTTTGGAGGAAGCAATGTTAGGAACTGCCATTCTCATATCTATTAGGTATTATTAGTATAAGTTGGGTGCATATTCTTTTTAAGTTGTTCATATGATAAATTAGAATAAAAATATTTAATCAACATTCATGAGATAATAGTTGTTGTCTTTAGCTAAACTCTATATATTGTAATGACTTTATAAAACATCTTCAGTATAGTAATTATAGTTTATGCTCTATTGCGAGGATTGCCCCCTTGAAATGACACTATGAAAATATTATAAAATCTTTACATTGATCTCATTTTTGCATATATATCTATGTGTATTGTTTTTATTTTGATCGTGAGTTCATTACTAGTAGTGGTGGTTTTTGTCAATGCATTCAAGAGCACTAAACTAGAAAGACAAGCAAATCAAGCTTTGTGCCTTTCTATCAATCATTTTTTTGTAATCTACAAACATATCAAAAAGTTTCAAACTAGAAACTACAAGCCATAGATCTACATCAATAAGAAGGTCTTCCATCTTGAGCTTCCAAAGCTCAAAGTTAGTGTTGTTGAACTTCTTAATCTCCTTTTTTTATGAGTCAATGATGATGGTAGTTGTTTGTCATTGATGTCAAAAAGGTATTGAGGGTGTTGAGTTAGTGTGCATCTTCATAAGGTATCATCATGGTGGCCTGCACTATTGACATAGGTTGTTCAAGATCATGTCTCTCACAGTTGTTCAATCTATCAGGAACATCAATTAGGAGTTGTTCAGTTGGACAAAATTAGTGTTGTCAGTTGAGTTGGCTTGATTAGTGTATATCTCTCATGAGGTGTGTTGGTTATCAATGGTGTTGTTGTTGATACAGGTGATGGATTTTAATATCTTGCTAACATGTAGTTGATACAAAGTTAGTTGTCAGGATTGGTCTTCATATGACAGGATGTAATCATCATAAATAGTTCTGAACATGCTTTCAGTGGAAGTGGCATCCTCTGCAACAAGGTCATTTCATGTTAAGTCACAAGGAGGTCAGAGAAGATCCTAATGGAAATATGGCATACAATGTCATTAAATCAAAGATTGTGTAAGATGTAAATAGCAAAGGAACATACAGAGAAAGCTTGCAGATATCATATGGTCATAGTGTTGGTGCTTAAGTTTCTCATTTCATGTCAGGAATTACAAATCATCTATTCATGAAGTGATATTCAGAGTTGGTATAACATAAATTCATCTCATGTTTATTCAAGGTCAAAGGTTGATATCATGGTTCATGTTTTAAATGTTCACAGAATTTCCAAAGAGTGAAAAAAAAAAACATCACAGGAGATAGGTTGTATTTCAAGTGATATGGGAAGCAAGGTGTGCAAAAGAGTTTGATATATTGCATTCACAAGAATTCATGAGGTGGTTGATCAGATGTTATATAAGGTGGTTGGTATGTTTGGTGGTTTAATGTTTTGAGTTGTAATGATGCATTCCATATGTCTTTCTTCTATATAGAATTCCTTTTCCTTTTCATTTCCTTACTCTGTAATAGGGTGTCTATGTGATTGAGGGTTTTTTGGTTATATCTTCATTATCCGTGCTTTCAAACACCTTAAAACCCTTTTTAAAAGTTCCTAAGGCACATACATTAGACCCTTCTCTACCCATTCCTTTTAATATGCACTTTTATTATGTTTTGAAAGTGACTTCTTGTCAAAGGTCGCAGGCCACTTAAGTGGCAACATGAAGGGGTCTTCATCGTTGGGGCAACCGGCCCCTTCTCTTTGTCAAACCGTCTGCACCGGTCACTTTCATTATACCATGGGTGCTATTTTAAATCGACAATCCGCTTTAAAAGAGCAAAGGGCACGAAATATGTTTCAATGACTCTTTTTTAAAAGATAAATGGGTGCTAAAATATCTATCATAGTCTTTTACCATTGTCGGGGAATTCCTATAAGCTATAGTAATAGCTTAGAAACCTTGTTTATCGGGTTTTATTTATTTTTTGTGGGGCCATCGAATGTTTATATGGAAGCATGTTTTTATGAATTGAAAAAGGCTCAAAATTTATATACATTCAAATATGTCTTAATATGTGGAGCTTTATTTCGAGAAAAGTTTTTAATGGCCATTTTTAGCCCTCCATAAAGGCATTTTTTTAAGAGATATGGAAGCATGTTTTTAGGAGATTTTGTGGCAGATTTAGTTGAAGCTGTTAAAAGCAATTTTTTTGGAATTCTTTTTAGAAGATTTCTAAAAGAAATTTTTATTCTATCCTCATAAAAATTGTTAAGAGCAAAGTTTTTTTTTGTTATAATATTTTTGTGAAAAGGATGAGGACAAAGAATTTGAAGAAAACATTTCCAGAAAGATTTTTTGAGAAGAAGAAGTTCAATGGAATGAATATTAAAGATTTATATCTTATTTCTTTGAAGATGTTTTCGCAGATAGAAGGAGAAGAAATTGAAGAGAAGATGAAAGGTTTTGAAAAGAGGATAATGAAAATTTGTTTATGGAATGAAGAAGAATGTGAAAGGGCATTTGTATTTTTATATAATGTTTTTTTTTCAGGTGCATTAAAAAAAACCTTTTTGGAGACAGAGATGAAACATACAGATGATGAGTTCATAGAGGTTGAATATATATAGTGTGTGTTGTAAAGAAGACAGTGATGGAACCTTTTGCAGAGATTTATTTGCAAGCAATGATGAGAGGCTTTATGTGTATCAGGAGTATATACAGAGATGTGTTAATATTTGCAGAGACACATGTTTGTGCAAAGAAGCCAAATAAATTTGCAGAGATATTATTGAATTTGTGCAGAGATTTTGTGTAAGGATAAAAAGCAGAAATGATGACCTCCTTGTACAACAAATTTATGAACACAATATGCTGTTGATACTAGGTGATTTGGTAATGAGATTGATATTCAGATTGTAATTGAATAGAGATATGCAAAAGAGAAAACAAGTTATATAATGGTGCAAATCAGATTGAGTGGCAATCACTTCTTGCACACTTTGCAGTTTGTTATGTATTAGGGGTTGGTGCTCCTTGAAGTTGGTGCTTCTAAATATTGTAATCAGTGAGGTTTTTGATAAAGCCAGTAAGGCAGTTTTGGAGTGGTTTTTCTACCCCTGGAGGGTTTTCCACTCGTGCAAATCTTGTGTCATGATGTATATTGATCTTCTCTGTGTGTGTGTATGATTTACTCATGAGGTGTTGTTTATATCCTCTTTTATCAGTAATCTTATGTATATGTGTTTAACAATGTCTTCCCTTCTATTTATCTTGTAAGATAAAATTTGCAAATGAAAATAAACAAGACCAAATCCACTCTATGAGAGAAACAATGCAATAAGTAGGGACTCTATTTTGAAGAATAAGATTCCAATTTATCTTGTAGAATTTTTTTCTTCCCCTCATAAAACTTCTCTGGGTCAATTATAATTATAAATCATGAAACCACTTACATAAAACCACTTAGTAAAAAGTTAAACCACTTAATAAAAAGTTAAACCACTTACTAAAAAGTTAGTATATATGTATGTGTTTTAAATATACACATATAGGTGGATAAGTGAATTTTTATTATTTAAGATTAAACTATCAAAGTTCCAAATCGAATAAAGAAAACAAAAGAGAACCATCCCTAAAGGGCATATACCCATACAACTTCTGGACAACGCAATGACCATTAAAAGAAAATGTTTGAACAGTCACCAACATATTGGCACAAATGGAAGCATGGAAAACTTAAAGACAACTGCAGATTCCCCACTAAAAATAAACCATAATATATTTCCTAAGAAAAAAAGGTCATATAGAACCCATGGCCTTGAATAGCAGTAGAGAGATTAAAGTAATGATCAATCTGTAACCATTTTCTTAAACTCCTCAAAATCCACTTGTCCAATGATGTTCTTAAAATCTGGGTGTTCTTCAATTAAACCCAACCTGAGTAATAGCTTGTGAATATCTGAAGGGCAGATCAATCCATCCCTATTTTTATCAAATAAATCAAACGCCTCTCTTACATTCATGTCATTAAATCCATTTCCTTCGCATGACAATAAAAATCTGTACATGTTAACAAACTCTGTGAAATCCAAGCAGCCATCTCTATCTTCATCTGTGCAATCCATTAGACAATCAACTTCCTCTTTCGTCAATTTCACGCCCAATGTTTTCATCAGCAAATTCATCTCTTCTCGGCATAATTTTTCATCGCCATTTCGATCAAATTTTCTGAAGAGCGTTTCAAGAAAACCCACATCTTGAATTGCCTCCGCAGAGCTCATTTTGCTTCAGATCAGGAGATAGAACAGAAGATAGAAAAAAAAAGAGCGGGTTTTATTATCAGGGGAGGCGACAACGAACAGCTGCCAGCGGTGATAGTTATAACTAAACCAGGACTTTATTATATTACAGGTATTATTTTATTTTATTCTATTCTTGAGATATGTATATGTTTTCTTTTAAATATGCTTCTTTGCGTGTGGCGGTGTCGTTTCTTTATAATTTAATAATAATAATAAAGAGTTTATTTTCAATTACATAAATATGCCCAATTTGTCTCTGATTTAAAACATAAAATGAAGTATTAAATGAGGTCAGATTTTATTTTGATAAAGATGCATGAGAGTTGAGGTTTAGCTAGTATGATATGAACAAAAAAGAGGGGAGAAAGAGAAAGCGTATCTAGATTTTTGTTGTTGGTGAGTCTTTTGATGGAGAACAAGAGATGACTTCACTCTTAGATTGAAGTTGGAATTATGTGCTTTGTTGGAAATCTATTAGAGAGGGAAATACTAGCATTTATGTCTCCTCAATGTACTAGTGTCTTATATGGCACATTGGTGTCATTTAATAGGTAATAGTGTCATGTACTTGAACATCCTCTTTACTTGTTAACGTAAAATCCTATGATTATCAGCTTCTTAAGTGTTTGCTACAATGTATGTCAATGTTAAAAGGGGGAAATATAGTACTTTAGCAAGGCTTGCCTTTAAAAAAAAAAATTAGGCAGGTTTTAGGAAAAATAGTTGAAAAAGTTTTGGAATATGTGGCCCTAGGTGCAAGGGTGGGAAGCAATGACTATAGAGATAGGTGTGTGCAAAAATGGAGAATTTCTTAAGTATCTAAAAATGGTAAAGTGAATGTTAGAGGAAGTGTGTGAAGAGTGATATATACTTTCCATTTAGGAAAAACCACTTGAATAAGTGTGCTTATTACCAATTTGATCATTAAAGATGAATTAGGGTTAGGGTTGTGTGAAAAGGTGAGCATTTGGGCAGGAAAGATGAGTTTGAATGAGTGGTATACTAAAATATTGTCAAAGTGGAGATAAGCATGGCACATTTATGTCCTAGGCGAGAGAAAGGTGAAAAACAAGGGTGAAATAAGGGTTATGTTGTGTGATGAGTCATATTCATGTGGAATGGGAGTTTTTGGGATAATTCATGCTCAAATGGGGTCAAATTGGTCAAAATCATCCTTATTGTAAGTGGGCATTAAAATGAGTGCAAAATGAGTGGCAAAA
The DNA here is from genome assembly GCA_027924645.1 of Cunninghamia lanceolata. Classification (NCBI taxonomy): domain Eukaryota; kingdom Viridiplantae; phylum Streptophyta; class Pinopsida; order Cupressales; family Cupressaceae; genus Cunninghamia; species Cunninghamia lanceolata. Next base: position 1,218,246 of record BSBN01001034.1, read on the forward strand.
GTAGCAAGTACATACTTTTCATCTCTCTATTTTTCCCCCACTTTAATATACATGTGAGCTACAATGAATCAAGTATGCTAAAGTAAATAAAACCATTTTTATAGTACCTAATAAAGAAGATAGGGAGAAGATCTAGAAGATCTTCACTTGGCACCATTTGTCTGCCTTTTTACTCAAGCATTCTCTTCAAATTTGCAACACACACAAGAGAATTCAATGTTAGCCATAAAAATTATTTAGAAGAGTAAATGCCACACATTCTAAAAACCATTTTCATTTTAATTTTGTTGAATCTGGTAGGCAGAGCATGCTATGGTTTTGGGATTGAGTTGGCCTCCATGTCACTAAGGAGTAGGGGGTGAACAAGAATGTGTGAGGGGGTTATGTTGTATGTGAATGCCATGAAATGTGAACCAATGTGGTCCTCAGGAAAGATACAATCTATGATTAGTTGATAGTGTAGATCCATGGAGGACCACTTAAACTAGGAGTGGTGTAGGACTCACGTAAAGTCACTTTAATTAGAAAGAGTTGGTGTGAGGATGGGAAGAAACTGACATAGTTAAAGTAGGGTGATATGATGTTGTAAAGGAGCCATCACAAGTTGTTTCAAATCTAGGGGTTAACTTGTGTAAAGGGGGTAAAAAGAGGGATTTCCAATTTCAAGGTTTATGTGAGATCCTCCTTTCACACCTTACATTCAAGGACATTCAATCGAGTAGAGGACTCTACTATAGATCTCCTGTCACTTGGAACAAAGGGGAAGTTTGGAATTTGTAGATTTGTTGTTCAATTAAGTCTAATTATGCTTAAAACCCTAATTTCATGAAATCATAAACAAACGGATGAAACTTGACAAATGCTCGCACACAGAGATATCAAATGACAATCAAGTACATACCAGATTTCAAGATTCAATGTATGTTGGCAAGAGACACTACTCTAATGAATAATTGAGTGTTGTCATTGATGGCAAGGCAAAGAGACTTTACTCTGGTAGACCAAATTGATTTGGCATCAAGGCATACAAGGCTTTTGGTCTAGAAGGCTACAATGACTAAGTATGGGCAGTATATAGAGCAAATGACAGAGATTGGGTCAATATGTCTCCGCAGTAGAAGGTCATGAGATGTGGTTCAAGTATGTTGTTTGTAGTTGCTTGAAGGTGTGATATCCAAGTTTGCAAGTTCTGAAGATCTTCGGAAGACATACCATGATTTGGCTAAGTCTGATAAGTAAACCTAAGTCAGGGACAGTGTATAGTACCAAAGAGTCAAGGTCCGCATTCCTCCATAGGTGCATACCTTATCTTGCGGTTCTGGATTAAGAAAGATACATATCATGGCTGCCTAAATACAGAGTTCTAGCGTCTAAAGTTCTTTTGATCTCATCCTACAAGATGTTTTTTACTGGCTTGCAGTTTGACAGTGTTTCCCAATGACAGGACAACAGTTTTGAGTTCCACGTTTCTCAGCAGTTGATTATTATGTTTTGCGGCTTTGAAGGTATGCTAAGAGATCAATGATGAATTTTGAATATGGTTTTTAGAATCTCATTTGATCCACAATGGAAGTTATGTTGTGACAGTTGAACCGATCTAGTATGTTCATGAGGAACAAGCTGACATGCATGGCACATCTATATGTGGATAAGCTATATTGTTTGAACAATCAATCTAAGTGATTGAATGATTAATGTCGACCTATATGAAGACTACTATATGATCGTTTGAGTCCGCATTATTATTTGTGCTTAAGTTTGAGCCAACAAGGTGAAATTCTTGACTACATGTTCATGTCTAGGAGGCCAACCTACTTGTGCAATGAATCTAGTTGCAGATATTTATACTTGATGGATTTTAGGCATTGTGTATGGATAGAATATATTGTGTTGTGATAAGAGTGGAAATTCAATCTAAGGAAGCATTGTGATCCGAAGAAGACAATGGGCAAAAAAATATAGCATATGTGAAGCAAAGCAAGAGATAGCAGAACTAACATGATGAAAACTTTTGAGTTTGTTTACTGCACTTAAGGAAACTGCACTTCAACATTCTTAGATGCATTTGTAGCAGTCATATCTTGGTAGTGAGACAAACCTTCTCTTCTATCTTCTTTTCTCTTGGCAGTGAGCCTTTGTGCAGTGAACACTTCTTCTTAGAGCAGTGAGCCTTCTTGTAATCTGATATTGTGCTATCATAATATATTGTGAGCTAACACTCATCGTGGTTTTTCCCTTTTAGGGCTTTCCATGTAAAAATCTTGGTGTCCATGTGTTATGTCTTTATGGTTGCTATTCCTATGCTTATTCTACTTTCATATTATTAATTTTGGAAATTGGATTAATAAACTTGCTAAGAAGTGGTTTTGCAGAATACTAATTCACCCCCCCTCTCAGTATTCCTTACTATCAACAATTGGTATCAGAGCAAGGTTCCTTGGAAGAGGCCTAATAGCTTAAGGAAGATCTAGGGTAGGGTAATCATGGAAGCAAGAAGATTTGGAAATTATGAAAGAAACAAAGAACTAGAAGAAACTCTTATTGATCTCAAAAAATCTGAGGCAGAAATCAGGGATCTAAAGGCTAATGTTCAAGAAGCTGATGAATGCATACTAAAACTAAGAGAGCAAGTCAGGAAGTTTAAAGAGAAAAGCAAGGAGCTAAATGATCAATTAGATGAAGCACATGAAATCTTGAATAGTTTGACATTGGAAGTTGAAAAGAAAGAAGAGATTGAAAGGCATCTGAATCAAGTTGTTAAGAATGAGACAGAGGAATGTGATAAATTGGCCAAAGACATACTACTTCTAAAATTTGATTTGGAAGCAGCTAATAGCTATAAAGAAAAATTCAAAATAAGCTCTGCAAAGATTGAGGAGTTGCTTAGTAGTCAAAAATATCTAGATGATAAGAAAGGTTTGGGATTTGAGAAAGGAGAAAGTTCAAATTCAGATCAAGCAAACACTATGTTGAAACAAAACAAAGGGAATTAGTTCATAAATCAAAGAAGAAGATCTAGAAGACCTCTGGTCAGGTAGCCAAATGGTCAAAGGTATCCATCTTTCAATGGCCACTATTTTAATTGCAATAAGTTTGGTCATAAAGCTACTCAATATAGGAGTAGAATAAATCATAATGTTCCATCATTCTCTGGTCAATGTTTCAATTGCAAGAAATTTGGTCATAGATCAACTGAATGCAAAAGTCTGGTAAGCAATGGTTCTTACAATGCAAGGAATGTTCAATCATTCAATGGAAAGTGTTTGGCATTCAATAGATTTGGACATGTGGCTAATCAATGCATATCAAATCTAATCAATAGAAGGAATCAAAGGAATATGGTATGCTACAATTGCAACAAGTTTGGACATGTTGCAAGATTTTGCAGATGCAAGAATGTGAAAAAAAACTACTATGTTGAAGAAAGGAAAATAGAGTAGAGGAATGATAAAGGAAAAGAAAAAGTTGATCCGGTTGAAACTAAGAAAGAAATGGGAAAGATTTGGATCAAGAAAGATGTGATTAAAGTCAAGGATGAATCCACACTAGCATTTGGTGTAGATGCTTCCTCCGGGAAGTAAATTGGGGGCTCTGGCTCAGGGGGAGTTGTGTTGAAAATCCAAAACCCCTAGCCAAAAAGTTAGTGCTGGAATCTGGTACTAAGGAATGTTGTGAAGAATTTTATGGGAAAACTTCTGAAAGAAATTTCAGTAGAAGAAGATCCAATGCTAAGCATTGTGGAGCAATTTGGATTGACTGTGAGTGTTAGAAAAGAGCTTGACAACTTTTTGAAAAATGACATTAATGACACTTAGGTTTCAGCATGTGAAGGTTAAAAAGAGTTGTATCTGAAGGAAAAATCATTTTGCATTCTAAGCTCTAAAGTGTCCAAAGCAAACTAAAGCAAGATTCAAAAATGACTACAGTGTTCTCCAAAGCATTTCAAGGCAAGATCAAGTTCAACCCTAATCTGATCAAAGAGGTATTCTATTTGAAACCCTTTCTCAAATTTTCTCAATTATTCGTAGAAATGGTAACACCACAAGTAGTGGATATCACTGAACGAGCCTGGCCAAAATTCAAGAAGCATCCATTTAAATCAACTGAAGTCGATCAAATGGATGCATTTTCAGATATTCCACATGAAGTTATGCATGTAGAGGATGTTAGAGCATATATTCATGTTGCCCTAGAGGAGTTTGGTGATAGCAGGTTTTCTGATCTATACTTGAAACAATTGAGTAATGAAATCTTGATCTGAAGGGAGAATATAAAGCATTACAAGTGAAGAAATTCAATCAGTAAGTGGACTTCCCAACTTTTGCAGAGGATGAATGGGTCCAGTATGTATTGAGCAGGGTTCGTGATGAATTCATGTGGCTTGAGAGACCTTTTAAGATTACAAAAGATGCTATAAGGGCAGTAACTAGATTAAGCTCCATCAGATATGTACCATTGTTGAAAGTTGTGAAGAATTATATAATAATGGCAGTCACCGGAGCAAAATTTGATAAGAGGGCTTTAACAATTAATGATATTGAAGACCATGCTGTAAGATTTGCATCCATGGTACTGGGATACAAAGTCTATTTCACCAACCAGGAGAATTCTGTTTCAGGCACAACCATATACACTACCTTTCAGATGATCAAGGAGAACACAAATTATGATATCTGTGAATTGCTCTGACAACAAGTGATGGAGAACCTGAAGAAGACAAAAGAAAATAAATATCCCTTCAAAATTGGTACGTTGATCATATGTTTATTCTTCTATTTTATGCAAGATTTACCTGGCATAAAGAACTATTTTCGGACTAGAGACAAACTAGTTGCATTTCAGATTAGAAATCAATTGAGTAACATAAGCAATATTGATGCACAAAATTCAGCCCTATGGGGCTATTTCAAAAACTTCTAGAAGTCAATGCAATCCAGGGAAAGAATCCCTAGAGAAGTTGTTGAAAAATACAAGGATACTATTTGTTTTATTGTGACAAAAGATCAATGCTTGATGGAGGTCATTGAGCCTAGAACGGTATGGGTTATGCCTATGGGATATGAGGTAGATGGAGGGATATTGGAAAATTATTCCCAACATATGCTAAGTAAACCCAGAGATCCCAGTGAAGAAAGATTTGGGACTTATGAGGAACTGTCTGCTAAAATTTATGTTGAAGTAAGAAAACCTGATATCTCCAAGAAAATGCAGAGTGGCAGAAGATTTCACCTTGAGACAAGGTTTCACAAAAGAACAAGTGACAAAGGCAAGGGAAAAAGCACAAGCTGAAAAGGAAGCAAAAGAAAAGAGAAAAAGTGAACCAGTTAGAGCTCCAAAAGAACCCAAGGGTAAACCAGAAAAACTAGAGGCATCAAGTAGGAGAACTAGAGGATCTACCTCTGCAGAAACTGCATCTATTCAGTCTAGTCCCACACCATCTACAAGTGTGGAAACTCCTATCACTAGTCACAAAAGAAAGAAAACCAAGGCTAAAAGAATGCATGCAAGCATTGCAGTTGATGAAGAAGAAACAAAGTCAGATGAAGAAGCAAAGAAAATGAAATCTAAAACTATCAAAGCCTCTAGAACCAGCAAGAAGAAATCCTCTAGTAAGGGTAAACCCGAGAAAAGGCAAAAGAAAGATGTGCCTTAGACTTGAGAAGCTACTATATCTCTAGAGGATGTATTGAAATCCATGACAGTTGATGGTAATCTAAGACCTATTGCCCAACTATATGATGATTATGAAGATGTTGACAAGAACATCATTGAGACTGTTGTTGTCCAATGTTTGGATATATACAATAAAGCTCTCATTGAAATAATTACTGACCTTCCAAATAGCCTGGCAAGTATAGTGTCTGCAAGAAAGGAAGCGACCATGGAAAAGGATATTGAGCCTAGAGAACCCTCATTAATAAAACTATGTCCGAAAATTACTCCAGAGGAAAAGGTGAAAATCTCGAAAGCACTTCATAACAAATTTTGGACAAAAAGAAGAATGAACGCTCTTATGGGAGTAGATATTGAAAAGGTGGTAAAGGAAATTGAAGAAATCACTCTGAGAATGTTGAAGGAATTTAATCTCCCTACCATTTATGACAATGTAGGAGCAAATGATGGAGATACATCTATATTGGAGATAAGCCAAGACCAAGGACCAGATAAGAATGATCAAGCCCCTAACATTGATACATTAGATATGACAAATCAAGGCAAATCTGAAACTAATCTTCCTCCTGAGCAATAGGTTGATGTTGAAAAGAATAAAGAATAGATAAGGAGCCCTACATTGGAGAAAAATATTGATCAACAAGAGAACATAGACATGGATCCTCTGAAACAAAGTCCAGAAGAAGTATCTGGTAGAGCAAGAGACACTACAGCTGTCTCAGTTGATTCTGAGAGACAACAAGATCTAGATGAGTCTAAACTTCTTCAAGGACCAATTAATTTGGCCTCAATGTCACCTATGCAAAAATTCAAACTAGTATCAATTGTTCAAGCTAAGGTATAGGAAGAAATGCTAAAATAACATATCCAAGATAGTAAATTGATCAGTGATGCATCCAACATTTTGGAGAAGATAATGCTGACATTCCAAAAGGATACCTCATTATCCTCAGTTGATCAACTCAATGGTCTATTAAACTTAGTAAGTACTCATTTTGAATCTTTTGAAAAGTCTACATAGGCAAAAGTTAGAAAAGAGTTTGATGAGAAGAGATTGGTTAAGTTAAAAACCATGTTAGTAAATGATGAAACTCTGTTAGAAAACAAAATAAAAGGCATACAGAATGCCATTGAAGAAGCTTTTAAAATATACAAATTTTGCTTATCTTGGCCAGAAGTTACAAAGGAACTAGAAGATAAAATCAAGGACTTGGAACTCAAACTGCTTAATATCTCCAAGACATACAATCTGGCATTTGAGTCAATAAGTACCAAAGAAACACAAGTTGTAAATATTCACAATGATTTGAGTAGTCTGATGAAGAAAAAGGAAGAAGTCAAAGATAGGTTGTGCCAGCTAAGGGGGTTGGTAAGTCCAAAAATTGATTCCATGACTAATATGGCAGAAGAAGCCTTGAAATCACAAGCATTAATTAATACACCCTCAGATGTGCAGAAGGCAGAAAAGTTAGTTTTTCAGATAAATGGCCACATCCATATTTTGGAGAGTGCAAGGAATAGATGGAAATGAGAGATAGCTCTAATAAATACTATCTATAATGATATTCTACCTTCAACCAAAAATTGAGATGGAAATGTGTACTTGTATATATGCAGCAAAATATGACAATTTTGAAGAATTTTTGACACAATTTTGCTTGTACACACACCTTTTCCATTGAAGTCAAAGGGGGAGACGAAAACTAGTGAAAAATAAGCATACATCTAAAGGAGAATAGAAAAATAGAGTGTATAGAGTAAGGGGGAGCAACACAAGCATTTTTCACTGAGTGTTGCCATCAATGCCAAAGGGGGAGATTGTTGGCAAGAGACACTGTCTGATGAATAATTGAGTGTTGTTATTGATGGCAACAAGGCAAAGAGACTTTACTCTAGCAGACTAAATTGATTTGGCATCAAGGCATACAAGGCTTCTGTTTCAGAAGGCTATAATGACTAATTATGGGAAGTATACAGAGCACATGATAGAGATTGGGTCAGTATGTCTCCATAGTAGAAGATCATCATATGCGGTTCAAGTATGTTGTTTGTAGTTGCTTGAAGGTGTGATATCCAAGTTTGCAAGTTCTGAAGATCTCCGAAAGACATACCATGATTTAGCTAAGTCCGGTAAGTAAACCTAAGTCAGGGACAGTGTATAGTACCAAAGAGTCAGGGTCTACATTCCTCTGTAGGTGCATACCTTGTCTTGTAGTTCTGAATTAAGAAAGATACATATCATGGCTACCTAAATCTAGAGTTGTAGCATCTGAAGTTCTTTTGATCTCATCCTACAAGATGTTCTTTATCGGCTTGTAGTTTGACATTGTTTCCTAGTGACAAGACAACAATTTTGAGTTCCGCATTTCTCAGCAGTTGATTATTATGTTCTATAGCTTTGAATGTATGCTAAGAGATCAATGATGAATGTTGAATATGATTTTTAGAATCTCATTTAATCCGCAATGGAAGTTATGTTGTGACAGTTGAACTAATCTAGTCTGTTCATGAGGAACAAGCTGACAGGCATGGCAGATCTATATGTGGAGAAGCTATATTGTTTGAACAATCAATCTAAGTGATTGAATGATTAATACCGAACTATATGAAGACTATTGTATGATCATTTGAGTCCACATTATTGTTTGAGCTGACAAGGTGAAATTCTTGACTACATGTTTCATGTCTAGGTGGTTGACCTACTTGTGTAATGAATCTAGATGCAGATATTTATACTCGATAGATTTTAGGCATTGTGTATAGATAGAATGTATTGTGTTACGATAAGAGTGGAAATTCAATCTAAGGAAGCATTGTGATCCAAAGAAGACAATGGGCAGAAAAATAGAGCATATGTGAAGCAGAGCAAGAGATATTAGAACTAACATGATGAAGACTTTTGAGTCTGTTTATTGAGCTTAAGGAAACTACACTTCAGCATGCTTAGATGTATTTAGAGTAGTCATATCTTGGCAGTGAGTCAAACCTTCTCTTCTATCTTCTTTTCTCTTGGCAGTGAGCCTTTGTGCAGTGAACACTTCTTCTTAGGGCAGTGAGCCTTCTTGTAATATGGTATTGTGTTATCATAATATATTATGAGCTAACACTCACCGTGGTTTTTCCCTTTTAGGGTTTTCCATGTAAAAATCTTGGTGTCCATGTGTTATGTATTTATGGTTGTTGTTCCTATGCTTATTCTGCTTTCATATTATTAATTTTAGAAATTGGATTAATAAACTTTCTAAGAAGTGGTTTTGTGGAATACTGATTCATCCCCCCCTCTCGATATTCCTTACTATCAATAGTGTATGGAAAAGTCAGGGACTAACGAGAGAGTGAATTAGTCCAAGATACCAGTTTTTGTCAATATCTTTGAAGGAAGGACCCAGGAGCTAAACATAGGAGGGAAAATGCCCTAGGGAGACATTTTCTGATGTAACAACTTGTTTAGTTATAGGCAATATATTATTTTAAATTTGATCTTATGGATTGATATAATTCTAAGATATACTTAAATCAAACTAAAAATGCAATAGAAATCAACAAGAAGATAAGAAGAAGAAAGGTGATACAATATATACCTAGGGAAACCCTTTTGGGAAAAACCCAACATCAAAAGGAGATCTAGCATCGAATTAATCTTAGAAAAAGATTTAAAAAAATATAATCCATTGATCCAAACATTTTATATAGAAGCAAGCTCCAAGAATACAAGTAGTCCAACCGCATGCCTCCAACCTATGATGTTGAAACTACTTATCCAAGCCTTCAATTTATAGAATTTGGGTTTGAGTAAAAAAACCAAGTGGTATTCAAAACCATGGAAGAGGGCAACAAATACATGTCCTAATTCTCAACATATGGAAGGGAGTTTACATGCAAGAGGATCTCACCTCACTAATGGAACCATGCAAGAGAAAGAGTCCTTGTGAGACATTATGACTCTTTAGCTTCTCAAAGTGGATCATCATTTTCAAGGAGATTAGTCAACTTTGTAACTCTCGTTTTAATGCTCCTACAAACTCATGCCCAAGTGTAGGGAAGAATCTCATGGGTCCCTTAAAGGGTCATTACACTTACAACATTAGAATATTATGATTTCTAACTAGTATCTTGACATTACAATAATATTTCAATGTTGTTGTGACTTGCAGGGTCTACAACACACCTAGTTGTAACACAAGCAAGATATGATCAATTAGAGTCATGAAGGAGCCACCATAATAAAAGTGGAGCAATGTAGGGTTGTAAAGGAGCCATCACAAGTATAGTGGGGCAATATAGGGATGTGAAGGTAATAAGATGCAATCAATTTCAAGAGAAGGGAGAAAAATAGGTGAAGGTGGTACAAGAGCTATTGTTGGGGATTAAGGAGTAAGCGTGTAATAATATGATGGGAAAAGGGGAGGCATATATTGTGGTTTGGTTGATTGTTTGGGAGGAAGGATTAAAGATGTAATGGATTATAGAAAGAGGGTAATGCCTCAAAGGATGCCCCCATCATAAGGGCATTTGGGAGAAGGGAGTGATATGGGTAATGAACAACATGAGAGGTGTGATATGCAATGTTGGAGAGAGATCATGTAAGTAAATAAAAATAATGTGAAGCAAGATAAAGGCATGGGAGGAAAGCATGAGGAATATGCATTAGAAAATGTGTGATGGAAATAAGAAGTGTTTCCCCAAGAATGCTCCCACAATGTTTCCCCCATGGTAAGGGCAATTAGAGGAGGATAGTGTAGAGAGGTAATGGGATATATGGTAGATATAGCCTAGAGAATAAAAGTGGAATACAATTAAATTTGTAGAGACGGGCTGAGGATAATAGAGGGGTAGTACAAGAGCATGAGGAACACATGAGAGAAAATGTGTAATGGGAAGCATATGGGTGTAAAGAAGGAAAGTTAATTAACATGATAATATAATAGGAGTAAGAAAAAGAGTAATGGTTTTCAATGTAATGCAAGAGGTTGTGCATGATAAGGTGTCTCCTAGGGGAGAAAAGAAACATGTACATAGAAGAGTATATAAGACTTCATATTTTTGGAATGCATATAAGAATGAGAAAATAGGTATAGGAAAATGAATACAGGAAGGTGAGGTACAAAGGATCAAAAGTAAAAATAGGAACACATAAATGGGAAAATATATTTGGGTCAACATGAAAAAGTGTGTTTGAAGCACACCAATACCTTGCATCATTCCCAAATTATAAAGTTACACAAGAACATAAGATGAGTGTGTAGGAAACACATAAAGAAGAAAATAGGGCAGAAAGGGAACAACACTAGAAGTATGATTTTAGGTCAACATGATGAAGGTTAAGCACATTAATAATTTGTATCATCCCCAATGTCATAGGACAAAATAATAAAAGTGGGAAAATATAGATGGTGTCTCTATATTTACGTATTAATATGCACCCACAAGTGTGACTTTATATCATTCATGAAAAGCAAGGAAAAAATGTAAGACATCAATAGTATATACAAAGGAATTAAGCTCATGTAGATTTAACTAATAAAGCTAGAATATGTCATGACATTGAGGCAATCATTGTCCTCAAGATCCTCCAAAGAAAGTTTAATAAGATGAGGCATGATGGAAGCAAAAATAAAAGAACCATGAATATTGAAGTAAAGGTAGTTGATATGGGAGGAATGACAAATACTAGTTTAGGAACCAAAATTTGTGTAGGTTGAGTTTCCTCATTAGTTTTAAGGGTGGAAGAGGTAGAAGGGATAGTAGGAGATGTAGAAATAGGTGTGGTGGATGAGGCAATGGTTGGAGGTATGGGAAGGTTGGAAGGGAATTTCAAAGGAGGAAGTTTGGATTTAGTTTGATTTTAGAGATATAGGTTTTGGAAGGGAGTGGTGGAGGAAGCTTAGGTCTTATATGTAGTGGTAGGAGTGTAGGAGGGATATTAGGGGCAGGTAACAATGGTAGGAGAGAAGAAGGATGAGGGATGAGGAGTGGTTTTGGAGGTGAAGGAAGAGGATGCGAGAGCAAATATGGAGGAAGAAGGAGGAGGTAGGTCATATTTCAAATTTGGCAAGGAATGGTTTAGATCATGGTAGTTTGGAGTGTAGACCACATGATAACAGATAGTGAAAGGCTCTATGGGATAGATAATGAGAGAAGAGTTTCTCTTATGATAGTGTAATTGTTGTTCCTTGAAGCATTGGTAATGATTGAAAATTGTTTCAGAATACTCATTGGGGGTCCATCTTTTTGGTAATGAAGGTATCAATAGTGAATTGTCCTAATTTAGATAATGGTTCTTACTCATGATGGGGAATGGTCATTGTTGCATTATTATGAATAAACTTGACATGTTGGTGGAGGACTGAAGGGATGACTTATGGTTGTTCAACCCAAGGGCATCCAAGAAGAATTCCAAATTGGTTAGAGGTAGGAATAATATGAAATAATGTGAATTATTATTGAATTCCAATTTGGATTGGGAGAATAATACAACTTAAAGTGCCAATAAAGGTGCTATTAGATATTTTAGTGGAATAATCGAGATAACATAAGGATCTTGATGTAATTTTTGGTTAAAGAGGAATTATTTAGTGCAAATATTAAATAATTAATTAGGTTCAATAAGAATCCCTCACATAATTTTAATAGGCACTTGCCCCTCAATGTAAAGAGTCCCATGATAGTCATTGTTTGGGATTTCATCAAAGAAGAAAGTGGTGTGAGGAGCAAAAGGAGGAGAATAAGGATATGCCTCAATAGAACCAAAAAAGTTATTTAAGGAAGATAAAGGAATGTCATAAGAGGAAGGGATATCAATGGAAGAGTCATCAGGAATGATAGAAAATCAAAATTAGAAATCTTAAGAACAAGATCCACATGATTAGATTGATGATGTTTAGGGAAGAGATTTGTATAAACCTACAAATTTTGGCTGGGTGGTGGACCAAATTTATTACCATGATCACTCTTACCCTTAACATGAATAATGTTGTTATTAATAATATCCTTAGTCTTGTGATGAAGACCCATAAACTTTTTGATGTCACGGACATTCACGTATTGTTATCAACAAAAGGAATTGATATTGAATAGCCACATGAGAGAGCAATAGATGCATCAAGAATATAGATAGGAGGGAGGGTGGGAAGGTTAGTTGAAATAAGTTAGTTAAGGATGACTAGAAGGGGATCAGTTAGGCATGTGAATTTGTATACATTTTGGCATTTGAATGAAATAACATTTTGGAAAGATTGAGAATAGTGAACATGATTAACATTGGGCTTAGAGAAGGTGGTAGGTGGGTTTCTTTCTTGGAAGACATCTTAGAAATTTTGGAAGGATAAGAGGATGAAGGGGAAGGGGAAAAGGAAAAAATGAAGAGTAGGGACAATAAGTGATAAGGATCACTAGTAGAATTTTGGCAAATAAATGACTAAGTGACTAAAACTTTTAGTCACAACAACTAAAAATGACTAAATTCTACTAATTTTTTACAACTCATCTATAAATGAGTAAATAAATGACTAATTTGGTCATTGACTAAAAAATTATTTAGTCAGAAATAAAATGACTACATGGTTAGTCACCCAAATACAAATTAGTCAAACTTTTAAAAAGAACTTTTCAGGAAATTATTGGCAGGATGTATTGTCGTGATTCACAATTCGCGTTCATTCCAACATTTTTCGCTATCAGCATCACCATCATACCCTGTTCTGTATCTTCCTTTTGTTTTCACTCAAATCTCCAACTCCTTGCTGAATATCACCATCACCATCACACTCTTCACTTGCAGGCACTCTAACATGCTCTTCACATACTCAGCTTGGAATATCTCTGACCATTCAGAGCTGCTTGTGGTGAAATCACCAAAAAACTAAAGGTCAAGAATGTAGAGATCAAAGTACTTTCCCAGAGCTACTTCACACTGAGGCGTTTTGAGTTATAGTAGCTACTTGCATGGGTGATAAAGAGGAGAGGACCTAGAGACTTCTAAAAAGGCAGGCAAGGAATTCAGAGTTTGTTGCAACAAATTTGAAGTTGGCGAGGCCCTCTATAGCGAAGTCAGATTTGGGGACACCATCTGTAGTGAATTCAAAGGTAATTCGAAAGCCTCATTACATATATAAACACAATATCTATAGCTTTGTGATTGGAAACTTATAGTAGTTACAATATACTGCTCTTAATAATGTTATTTTACAATCTTGCCATTGTTCTGCTTCATAGTGTGTTCTAGCTAAATATAATAAAATTTGGGTGTCAGTGCCAAAATAGAATTTCCTCAAATAGTTTTGATACATTTTCACTGCAAGCGCAAATTGTCCTTGTGCAAAGTAAACATGTGCTACATTTACCCACACATTAGGCATCTAAACAAAGATGTTTCCTACTACAGCTTCTTGTACTTGTGTAAAAATTTCCTTTGCAATATCAAATTGACCCCTTTCAACTAGCACAATGGCTGCCCCATTCGCATCATAAACATTTCCTGGTCTCTGTGCCAACACTTTACAATATAGTTCTCTATCCTTCTCAAGATGTTATACCTCCACCTTTGGATCCCTCCTCTCATTATGAAAAATTGTAAAATAATTCCAATTTCCAAGTGAAATGTCAAGATAAGAATTCTTTGCATCTAATTCACTTTGTGCAGCTTTAATCGTTTCTTTTGCTTTAAGCAAGTCATATGTTTTTAGTTCCATTTTGCCAAGCATATATAAATCATTTGATGAGTTTTTATCCACCTTAAGTTCATCCCCAATCAATTCTAGGCTTGGTTGGATCTCATTCTGAGCCTGAGCCATGGCTGCAAGACGTAGATATGCATCCACATAATCAGGAAACTTGAGCAATGTTATCCTATATAAAAGATTTTATTTTTCAGTATCATGTAGATGTTCAAACAACCTAGCAAGATTAAATGGTTTTGTAACTTTATCCCATGGTATCTCAAGTGAAATACCACCTTCTTCTATTTGATGGAAGAATTCCATATCCTTAAAGAGCACAGGAAAAACTGTAGAATTATCACTGGGGCTTTTATTTATGAATTCAACCCAAGTGCCATTTCCTAATGCCTCCATAAAAGTTTGTTGAGCCACTCTAGTTCATCATGCTCAAAATGAAGAACCCCAATGTTGTTTAACAATTGAATGGGTACTTCTCTACTCTTCTTTAGAAGAGACTTTGTTGTCTTAAGAGAATCTAAGGTTGCACTAGGGCCTGATGATATTAATAACTCACCCATCTTCATAAATACATGGGCATCACGTGGATCTATGTGAGTTGTCTTTCTTAAAATTTCCAAATCCTTCTCTACCTACCCTTGCTGAGCATATATATGGCCTACAACTGTTAAGCTCTCATAGTTCTCAGGGTGGACCTCTAGAACCTTTTCAAAATTTGAAAGAGAACTCTTAAGATCTCCCAACTTCAATTGAACCTGTCTACAAAATCTTGTGGCGTTTGGCTTTCATTGACTGATGCCATGTAGTAGTGGCCAGTGGTGTCATAATCACCTTTACTATGATAAGATCGTGCAAGATTATAATATGAATGAGATTTCATGAGAGGGTGGTCAGTTGAAACAAGAGCTATCTTAGTGAACTATTCCACAAGAAAATGTTGCCCTGTGAAGAAAAAATGGTTTGCTAAATGATTCGATGCCATTGCACAGTACGGGTATAATTCAAAGGCCCTACGCATCTTTTCCATTCCTTCATGAACACTACCTTTTTTACTAACTGTGAGAATCCCTCAAGTAAAAAATGCACAAAACTGACCACAGAGATTTATGTAGAGGCAGAACATGATGCAGAGGAAGGACTCACACAATAACCTTGACACATCCCAAACAAAGTTTCAATACACTTGATGCAAATATGCATCCTTGTTCATTCTTGATAATTTGCTCCTAAGCCTAAAGCATGGAAACAACACCCTAGTGATAATCATTGAAGATATAATGTCGAAAAATGTCCCCTTGGGGGCTTTTCCCTCTTTAGGTTTAGTTCCCAGGTCTTTAGTATGCATTTAGGACACCTTGCATCATAATTTGGCATCCCGGTGGAATGAACCCTATGTATCATGACAAATGGGGCCTAGGGGGACTCCTTGAGCTTAACCCTACCCAAAATTGGGGGGGGGGGGGGGAGGGGACTTGGGTGCCTGTGCCCTAGTCCTGCCCTATTTTGGGTCAGGCCCAAATTTTAAGTGTCAGTTTATGACCGTTATTTGGTCCCTAGGCTGACATGGTAAGTTTGAATTTATGAAATCTTGGCGGAAGTGTTTGTAGTTGCATATCAAAACATGTTTAGGCATTCATTTATAAACTAGATTGTTATTGTGAACTTTATACGCTCTCAAGGTGATTCAAGACTTTCATTGTGGTGCAAGAGCAAATTTGTGTTGTCTATGTGTTTGTGTTTGCAGATTTGAGCATCCATTTCCTCATGGAATGAAAAGCATCTTCCTCTCATGAGATCTTCACTACAAGGTGACATTTATTGTGTTTGTGATCATTATTTCATTTAGATTTTGCCTCTGCGTCACAAGGGCATGCACTCTCTATCTAACAAAGGTGTTTGGAAGACTTAAGTGTCCTTCTTGGGCTTGACTGAGGTAAGCTCCTAAACACCACAACCCCCTCCCAGAGTTTTCATGGTTACAGGTTACATGTTGATGATGCAAACAAAGTGAAGTTACAAGAGGGCATCTTGGAGTGTTGGAATTGCAAAACAGAAGGAAAAAGAGCACCCTAGACTAGGGCACCTGCTCATTAGTCCTCAAAGTTCTGCAACAGGAAAATTTCTAGTACAACAGATTCATGTTGTAGACCTTGTTTCTAGATCTCGACAAAAAGTAGGGCCTTGGACTTGGGCACCTGCTCTTTAGTCCCTGACTTTTCTACCTCGAAACCCTGAAAATAGGTGCACAGTTATTTGTTGTTTTACATCTTTTTGCATAAGCATTTTCCGTAATTCATCTGTTTACTATCGTACTTGCATAATTAGGGTTTTGATGTGTAATTAGACATAAAAGAAGGAGAATTGGTAATCAAACACCCTAATCCAAGCTTCCCTACATTTGTAAGTGACCAAGGACCTGATAGTGCTCTGCCACTCGATCCTAAGGTCCTTGAATGTAATTGGTGAAAGGAGGATTCAAACAAAACATAAAATAATCCAAATTTTAACCATTACAGAAGACAACATGGAATATGGACAACTTGGTTTATTCATACCTATTACAACATCTTCTAGGGGTTTCCAAACGTACATGACCTAACCAAGTGATTAACACAATGACTTATGCAATTTAGGTCTTGCTGCCACTAGGTGCATTCAAGGTGATGACTCCAAATGAATGTAAGAACACTTGTCATATGAATTCCCAGGCTTGTGCAGGCCCTAACAACATGCCACTATGATTCTTCACCCCTCCATTGACATACAGTGCATAGATTATTCAAAGTAACAAAGAACATAGGGTTTTAGGACTGTCTCATAGCAAATCTAGGCACACAGTCAATCATATCTTCTTCACACATGACAGTCATGAGTTGTCCTCTTGTAGGGATGTCAATAGGCATGGTACAGAGCTTTCCACCAATTTTTAGGATTTTTGGATGGTGGAAACTCTGCCCATGATCAAATTTTGCTCCCTAGAAACCCTAGGTAGGGTTTAGACCTGCACTCACCAAAAATGCAATATCTTGCACAAAACTTGATGAAATTCTACCAAACCAAATGCATTTGAAAGCTAGATTTTTGTTTCTATGTGTAGAACATTACAGATGGATCAATGTCGAAGGTTGACTACAGATCAATACCATGCATTTGATGAGAGAGTAGCCAATGAGAGGGACATGGACAAATATCCATGTCCATGTAAAGACTGTCATGGTGGAAAGGTGAGAAAAAGAAACATGATTCTTTGACATATGATAAAGATATGGGCATAGTGGTATAAGCCCTTGGGATTACAATTATTACGAAGATATGATAGAATTGCAGAGTGTGAGAGATGAAGAGGCAATAATGTTAGACAAAGGATTTGAAGTTGATAGAATGTTGAATGAGGGTCTAGACAATGATTGGGTTGAGTCGATGGAGGATGCTTTAAAGCTTGTGTATGCTAATTGCAAGTTACGTCGTTTGACAACAATCCTTCAAATTCTTAACTTGCAAGTGGTGCACAATTGGACAAATGAGAGTGTAGATCAGTTATTGGCATTATTAAGTTTGTTGTTACCACCTGACTCCACATTGCCAACAAAACGAAGTCAATGCAAAAAGCAAATCACCAAGCTAGGCTTACGGTATGAAAACATCCACACATGTGTCAATGGTTGTGTATTATTTCACAATAATCTTGCAAGTGAGAGTGAATGTCTGAAATGTCATGAAGTGAGGTATAGACAAGAGTTGCAATCAGTTGTGGTTCCTAAAAATGGTTCTTCACCACTTTCCAATAATCCCATGATTACTTCGAATGTATAGGTGCAGAGACATTGTTGAACTTATGCAATGGCATGCCCAAAATAAGAGCACCGATGGAAAACAATGACATGTGTGTGATTCTAAGATGTGGATGGAATTTGATAATAGATGGCCTAATTTTTTGCAAGATCCTCATAATATAAGGTTGGGTTTGGCTCTAGATGGGGTGAATCCATTCTCAGATCAAAGTACTAAATGGTCAACTTGGCCAGTGTTTTTAATAAATTATAACTTGCCTTCATGGTTAGCAACTAAACTATTTTTCTTAATGCTATCATTGATTATACCAAGAAAGAAATGTGTGACTTCAAATACAATTGATGCTTAGCTAGAGCCATTATATGATGAGCTAATGGAATTATGGAAAGGAATTGAAGCAATTCAATCTTTAAGGGATTGTCATTCAATCAAATTCACTTTAAGAGCTTCCTTATTGTTTACGATTCATTATCTTCCTGCATATGGCACATTGTCTGGTCTCAATGTTCATGGATACCATGGATGTCCTGCTTGCAACTTTAAGGATTTTGTGAGGCACTCAAGAAATTTGCGTAAGTGTATTTATTGTGGACATCATGCTTACCTTAAAATGGATCATCCATATCATCGAGAAAAAACACGTTTCAATGGTCAAGAAGAGAATCGTGAAGCACCATTGCTAATAACAAGTGATTACATTATTGAGAATGGACAAAAAATAATGTCATTTATTGAAAATGATGGGATTGCTAGTAATAGATATGATCCATGCAGTGTAAAATGGTTGTTCATATTCTATAAGTTGCCATACTTTAATGATATAGCTATTAAGCATACTGTTGACTTTATGCATACTGAGAAAAATATAGCCTATGCTATTATAAAAACTCTTTTTGGTGCTTTTGATACTATTTCATCACGTGAAGACTTTCGACAACTAAATATTCGTTGAAATCTTTGGGTTGAAAAATGTGCTGATGAAAAATATAGAAAACCTAGTGCTCCTTATGTCTGGACAAAGGAAGAATGTGTACAATTCTTACAGTTGTTGTCTCAGACTCACTTTCCCACTAGATATGTAAGTAGTATTATTAGAAGCCAAACTGACATTAATGGCTTAAGAGGCCTCAAGACCCATGACTATCATGTCATAATCGAGAATATTGTACTTATTGTGGTAATTATATCAAGTTTGGCAAAGGGGCCAAGATTGGCAGTTATAAGGTTGGGCCTAATAGTAAAGAGAATGAGTTTACATGTATTAGATCCTTCGAACTTTGATAATTTGAGGGAGGAGGTTGTTGAAGTCCTTTGTCTATTGGAACAGGAATTTCCACCAACAATCTTTAACATTTCTATGCATCTTTTGATACATTTGGAATGTGAACTAGAGCATTGTGGCCCAGTAAGAATGAGATGGATGTATCCTATAGAATGATATATGAAGGTTTTAAAAAAAATTGTTCGTACTAGGGAAAAACTGGAAGGCAACATGTCTGAGGGGTATTCAATGCAAGAGGCCATGGGATTTTGCATAGAATATATGAAGGATTTAAAAAATGTCAATCGATGTGTATGGGATGATGATGAAGATGAAAGAGTTGTAGGTGAAGTATTAGAAGGCAATGGATGTCACTTCAAGCTATCACATCAAGAAAGAAGTGCGATACATGCCTATATTCTTCAAACAAAACTTCGTTCAAAAAGAGGCATAGGTAAAAAAAAAATTACACAATAATTTATTTACTCAATTGCATTTACACATTTATATTATTATTCTTACTATTTGTACGTTAATATTCTATGTAGAAAATATGAAGAAGAGAATCAAAGTTGGATGCAACATCGACCTCAAAAGTGTAGACGTCATGATTTGATTGGAGGTGATTCTTTTCCAAAATTTGAAGAATGGATTGCTAATGCAGTCAGTCATGCAAAAGAAGGTCAAGATGTAACAATAGAGGAAAGTGAGCTTTCACAATCTCCACATGTATGGGCTATGTGTTTTAGTAGAATGTGGGCCTATGGTAGTCATTTAAGAGTGGAAGAAAAAGACAAAGGAAAGACAAATTGTGATTATGTTGTTAGTGTTGAATTTATTCATGAAACTAAGAAGAAATTTTATGTTGGATTCATTCAATAAATTATTCAGGTGGATTTTGGTGAAAATAGTCCTATATTATTAAAATGTAAGTGGATCCGATAGTCCGTAGTATAATTTGATGAGTATGGATTTGTACACGTAAATACATGGCAATTTTTATCAGAGATGGATGAGCCATATGTTTCCCCTCTTCAAATTAACCAATCATTTATAATTGATGATGTAAGAAGCCTAGGATGGTCGTATGTAATTCAAACAGAGTCTTGTTCCAGACAAAAATTCATGGAAGTTGTCGATATAATGCTTGATGGGCAATATGTTAATTTACAAGAAACATTCAAAGAAGTGGATGAAGACAATGATGGAGTGTTTGAAGAAGAGATTTTGATTACGAATGAAGAGATTGGGAGAGAGAATGAGTAGCATGTCACAGATGAGAATGAGGAAGAAAATCAAGCAGATGCAAACACAAGTGATCAGGATTCTGATCTTGCTGGCAATGCAGATGATTATGATGATGTTTTGTCACCTTAAGAGGTTAGCTTGTCACCTAAACTTTGGTTATATGTATGGTGTAATTTATTATTGAATGTAATAAATATCTAAGTATAGGTATGCTTATTCACTATTATTTTACTGATACATTTATGAATGTAATCATAATTATTCTGTGGTACATTGTATACAAAACCTGAGATGTTCACTGCTGATTTGAAGTGCATTTAAAGTTAGGTTCAATCATTCTTCTTAGTTTTCTTACTTTGGTTGAAATTAATTTTGTTTAGTTAGAATATAATTTCTTGTATGTCCTATATGTTTTCTACATGGTAGACTTTTCTTGTATGTCCTAGATGATAGCTTTAGTTTGTAATACAGATTCTAGCCTCCACATGCATTGAATATGCTTGTGTGAAGGAAACAATGATGAACATCTGTGATTTAATAATACATATAGATATCTTAACATTAGGTGAACTAAGCCTCCTCATTACAAACAAATAAATGATCTCTTAGATATCTTAACCAAAATTTGAGCACCAGATTAAATCTTCTTCTCCATTGATTGCTTTAAATAGATATTACAATATAATAGAAGTCTCCTCATATATGTTTCTATAAATGCCTATGATGATGATATCAAAATTTGGTCTTGGTTTCTCTTTTATAAGAGAAGCAACAAGCTTTAGACCATTACAAAATATTTAATCTTTTTAAAATTCATGCCTCTTTGTATAAACTAAATATTAATTTTGCTTAAAACATAACAAAGAGAAAACAAAGAAAGTAGACAATATTGATTGGAAGCCTACAACACTTGTAGTCCATTAATCAACATAGGAGACCAGTGATCATCCCGATCTGGCAAAGTCCCCCTCTCCATGATAGAGTGTTTGAAGGTTTGATTCTTCCATTGCAACATTTTCAAGGCCCTATTCTTCTGGAGGAGCTAAATACTCTTGCTCCCATTGGTATACTGTGTAGTCATGAGGCCATGATGCTCGTTACTCCCCTGCATGTATAGCATGTCTATTCATTAGCTTGAAGATACTTCTCCTGCCATTCAAACATAGTAAAATCACTAGGCCACTTATAATCTTGAATTTGGAGCAAGTTGGCATGATGATCCTTCCACCTTTTGTCCAGCAATGCTTTGACATCAATTAGAAACTTTGTATATCCAGCATCCAAAGAAATTACTCTGTCCAAAATGATGTTGAAGCTGAGAATATTGATATCTTCATCCTTTTTCAAAAATTCCATGACCTTAGAAACTATATGACCAAACTCATCCTTCCACGCATCAAAACCCTTGATCTTTTCATTCTCTGTTAGGATTGATGGAATGAACTGGTGTTTGAAAGTGGCAAAAGAATCAATATTTGTCTACATTCTTTGATTCTCACCATTCACATACTAATACTCATCCAATACCATCTTGACCATTTTCTATGTTGGATTTATAGATGCAAGAGCATCTTGATTCCATTGTAGGACTTTTCACAGAGTGATTAGTGTGTGATGTGTTGACTGCCATCTTTGATACAAGGGATCTAAAACAAAAAAATTACTTTCAACCATTCCATGGCCTGAGCCAAGGAAGAATAGCATTCATGCACATCTCTCAACTTGTCAATAACCATTTTCACTCTATATTCCAAAATTTTATCAAAAACTTCAAGAATTTTCAATTTTGTCTCACTTTGTTTTATCATTTTGGCTTTTCAATTCCTCAATTTCTTTACCCAACTTTAATTTCAAAATATTGAATTGTTCAACAGTCACTATGGTATCACCGGTCTCTTGTGGCACATTTGTTTGAAATGACACAATGTCTTGAATCTAAGAAAAACTCTCACCCTTCAATTATTTTTTTAGGTTTACATTTTCAAGATACAATCTATTTACCTCATCATTCATCTCCATCTGATTTCTCTCATAATCAAACAATCTTTTCTCTAGATTTACAATAGCAACTCATGTAAACATTGTAGTATGCATAGTGAGGGTAGCTGCTTCAGTTGTTGATGTGTCCTAGAATGTCTTGACCACAACTGTTCTCCTTATTTCTTGGACCACATCAAGTAATCTTGGTTTTCCGGTGTACTTTTGTGTTGCCAATATTGCCAAAGTCTCTATTTTGGATTGAAACCACAACCAGTGAAACCTTCCTCATAGTCAAATTGAGAAACTAGCATGGGGTCATCTTGATTCTTGACTTGGTCTAACAAAAATATTTTCTTCAACTCAAGCCCAGGAATGATCACCATGTTGCTCCTTAATACCATTTGTCTAGCCTCATCAAGGCTGACACTCATTTAATCTATTTTCATATTCTTGAAAGTTTTTGAAACAATTTACTCATGCTGAGATTCATCAGCACCCATTTTATTTATTTCCACTTGTTCTTGAAATTCTTTCATCTTCATCTTAATCCAAAAATCTTTGAATTTAGAAGAATTAATGAAATCATCATCCTCCATAAATCTCATAGAAGCCACAATTCTTTCATCTTCTTCTAATTCAGGATCCCCTTGTGCTTGTCTGACCATTCTGGCCTCTAGTTTGTGTGCTTTTATTTCTTGGCCAACAAGTCGCTGATCTATTTCTCCTTCATCTCCCATATTTCTTAGGATACTAGCGACTTCATTAGTGTCACCCCCTCCTTTGCTCAATTCATATGGAACTAGTAGAGAAACATCCTCAATCCTTTTCCTTTTGGTAGGTGGTGAATTAGGGACATGACCTGGATCCTGTAGTGACATTGCATCTAGTGTAGGCTCTTGAATCACAACTCCTGGTGGTCTTTTGACACTAAGCTTGGTAGCCTTTGAAGGTTTCTTCTCAGATTTGCTCTATATTCTTTCAAAATTGTCAATTATTAGATCTATTCTTCTCAAAGGGTCCCTCTCTTCAACAAAGAATCCAGGAAAATTAGGATTTTGTTTCCTCCTATCATCCTCAATCCTTTTCAAAATGTCCCATTTTCTTACCCTATTATACACTTCTTGAAAGGTGACAAGATTTCTGATCACATCCTCATCAAAATTGATTTGATGGGATATTCCCATTCTTGTGAGGATGGTTTGTCTAACAAAGTTCATGTGACCCTCTAGATCACAAACCCTCTCTACACCTAGTTTCAAAGAATATTTAGCCTTCAAATAGGCTTACAAATCCTCTAAAGTATTAGAACCAATGGACCAATCACCAAACACTGTGGAATCAGGAAGAAATGTGCCTTTCTTCTATTTCCTCATTACATTGTTCTCCTTCCACATCATTTGCCACATGAATTCAAGGAATGCAATTCTGTTTGGCACAAATTTGGGCAACACATTGGGTTGCTAAGTACACCCATATACCCTAATTATAGTATGAACTAGAAAGAAAAACCAATCAATATAGTTATGCCTATGACCCTATTCTGGCCTATGGGCAAGAGGCCTCAACATTTCATTGATCTCTTTTGTCAATCTGGGAGAAAATATACCAAGAGAATTTATTATTCTAATTAAGAAATCGTTATGAAACACAACATAGTCACAATTGTTGCAATGGCTATCCCATTTGTAAGACTAGTATTGTGTTGGCAATCTTTGTCCATTTTCATCAATCATGCTCAGATCCATTCTGCTGGACCACTTCCTTCTATTTTGATACAAAATCAAATGATGTAACAAAGAGTAGAATTTGAAATCTATGGGGTTTTTGTTTTCTCTTATTTGCAAAAATCCATCATGCAGTTTCTTTTCAATGAATGTTGCAAAATCATATTCAACATTAGCTTCTGGATTTTAAATTCTCATGGCCATCATCATTAGGCCGAGAGGCATTCTACCTTGGGCATCAATACCCAACACCTGACATAAAGAAAAATATGTTCTTTTGAAATAGACAACAAAATCTTCAACAGAGAAAGGTTCAATTGCAGTGGATGGGATTTCAATTCTTTTGTTATTTGCCCCTTTCCTCATGTGCATGGGCACCTCATCCCTTTTGTGTGTTTTTCTCAAACTATTGTACTCCTACTCACTCTTATGCACATCTACTTGTGTGAGGGCTTGTTTTCTCAACATGAAGTAGTCTATGATTGCATTCCTATCCACAGCCACTAATGGTGACCCATGTGGTAGTCTGACTGTTTTGGTGGCCGAGTGATAGTGTTGTGCCAATGTTCTAATCAAATCCACATCAACAAATACATTTGGCACCACAACCTTTGCCAAATCCAAATTCCATGGGTTTCCAACTGGTCCCTATGCATCTTTCTTTCCACAAAAAGACCAAAAAAGGTTCCATCCAGAGATAGGGATTGCAGCATCTCGACATCCTTCCACAACATCCTTGAACAATTTCTTAGACCCCTTGTCAACTAAATTTGGTAGGATGTCCAACAATGATTGTTGAAGTGATCATTTCTTGGGAGCAGGGAGTCAGTGCTCTTACTCACAGACTCAGATTTTTTAGGTGCAATATTTTAGTGCCTCTACGAACTAGGGTTTTGATATTTTACTTGCTTTACCAAACTAGTTGAAACAGAGCACAAACCAAACCCAACTTTATGCAAAGAGTGATAGGGTAGACTTACCCAGTCGAAAAATGCTTGAGGAGAGCACACAAAGCTTGAATTCGCCTTCTGCAATCAACACTAAATTTGCTAGAATGAAGAAATAGAAAGAAATCCCAAGTTTTATCATGCCATGAAGCTAGTCATTTTGCCATTAACCTGGTTCATGCCATGAAATCAACAAATCTCAGCATTCAATTCTTTTCAAATATAGACCGTTGATTTGATCCAATCCAATAGCTAGGTGATTATTTCAAGACTTGCAGTCCTTTCCTCAAAAACTAGAATCCCGCAGGCATCAATGATAACCATTATGAGGCAGCACTGAAGTCATTTCGACATTTAATTCCTTACCGCATCACTGCAAGACCAACTTAGGGCAATCGTGGGACCGTAGGACCTCTTGGACAGTTAACGTTCATCTTCACCACTTACTGCCACCCCACAAGCCTTGTTGCACACCATCGCGGGATGGCGGGATACATGTTATCCCTTATGTCTTTTACCACACCACCGCCAAGCTTTGGCCTAACCATCACGAAGCTACAGGAGCCTTTGGTCTCCCATTTGTTGTTTACTGCATTACCACCAGTTGAATTTATCAGCATTGCGGGGCCGCAGTATGTAGCATTACTGGTTACTTGAACTCTTTATACCACAACACCGCAGTCTCGTGAACA
Source organism: Cunninghamia lanceolata (assembly GCA_027924645.1). Classification (NCBI taxonomy): domain Eukaryota; kingdom Viridiplantae; phylum Streptophyta; class Pinopsida; order Cupressales; family Cupressaceae; genus Cunninghamia; species Cunninghamia lanceolata. The sequence goes on from BSBN01001034.1 coordinate 1,244,238, forward strand.
CTTAATCCTGACTCCTTCCTACCGCATTGCCACCAGTCATCTCCTTACCTGCTGCGGGGGCTTGGTAACATATCATGTGCCGCTTGAATTTATACTGTAACACCACAACTAAATTTTTTGCATGTTGCGGGGAAGCAGTAACTGTGTATTTACATCCTCTAGTTCCCGTACACCTGCCAAGTCTATTTGCATGTACTGCGGGGCTGTGGTAAGAGACAAAAACACATCAATGGTCAAAAATATAAATTTCTTTCACATAGACCTGATATGAGATGCTCATAAATGACTCCTGGAACAATTCTAAAAGGAATATGAATCCCTAATTATGGATTTATGGAAGGAAAATGTATGAAACAAAGTGGGACTATGTGAAATTTTGAATGGTTCTAATACACCTCATGATGAACTAGACTATGTTTTTCCTTCATCCTGCTTGTGTTATGTTTTTATGAGTTCTTTTCTTGTGAATATATCTCTAAGGAAAATTTGTCTGATACCTGTAATTGTAAACATCTTGGTTTTTTACTGCAAATTCTTTTTAATCTATAAACTAAATTCTATTTTAAGTTTTCATTTGCAGTTACCAGTAGATTGGAAAGTCAACAGTTATCAACTTATGAACTCAATAAAGTTTTACTGATTCAAGTTGTTGATTTATACATTATTGTTTATTTGGACTTCAAGAAATGAAGAGAAGGGTTGTAAGGCGCAAATTAGATGATAGTGATCATAATGTTGAAACTTCATTGATAGATTATGAGCCCCTTCGTAAAGAAAAAGTGGCCAAGAATAATGAATATTTATTGAGACTTGGTTTGACAAACAGGCAAGTTGTAAATCCACTAAGTAGAATATTATTTGTTTAATAGTGTTTAATGAAAATTTATAGGAAAGAGCTTTATGTATATAAGACATAATATGATATTATTTTTTGTTTTATAGGCAACAAAAAGAGTGCAAAGAAAATGCGGAGAAAAACAAAAGGAAAGAAAAGATACAGTGTCGCCATCTCTTAGAAGCCACTGCTTTTGTGATTCAACAAATGTAGTTGGTGAAAATAATAGTTGCAATGATGATCATGTGCAGCCTAATATAGCATATGTTGATGTGCAGCCTGATATAGTACATGGTGATGTGGAGCCTAATATAGCACATGGTGATCATGTGCAGCCTGATATAGCACATGATGATGTGCAACATTGTGATGATCTCTTAGAACAAAATCTAAGAGAGATTATTGAAAAACATCAGAGAATTAAAGGAACAGTAGGTCTCTAGATGATTTATTCAAGATTAAAGGATGTGTTTGAAGTGAAATCTGTGGAGACCAATACTCATGATCTACTTACTGATGCCACACCTGATGTGGCCAAGGAGCATGAAGTTTTGGTTAATGAAAGTCATGGAGAGAGGCTGCTTGCATTTGTTGTGCTTCAATGTGCCCCTGTTGCATCTAGAACTTTTGATGGAACTAGTGGATCAGCTAGAAATATTGGTAGTGGTTTAATAGAAGATGTGGATGCTTTTGTCAAAAGATAAAGATTGAGTCAAGATTTGTACAGATCTACATAGAGGAATGCAAAACTAAGAAAATTAGAAGGAAAGAGGCCATTCTTGCTTGAGGTATCAAGAGATGGTGAGCTCATTGGGCCAAATGCTGCAAAGTGGGCCTCCAAGTTGGGTGTGAGATGTACCTGGCCCATTTGGATATTTGCAAATCAAGTTTTGTAGAGCAAGATCCATGATCTGTTGAAAATGTTATACAAAAAATGGAAAATGCTTTTGAGACTACTAGTCAACAAATCTCTAGAAAATATTACAAGCAAAAGATGAGAATTTTGATGAACAATTTTAGATACAATTGCAGGAAAGCAATCATGGAGGGAAAAGAGAGGTTAGACTCCACTCTATGTCCCAAATAGTAGGAGGCATTGAAAGAAAGTATGCATTCCGAAGAATATTTGGCAAAGAGTAACAAAGGAAGGAGAGCAAGAGATAATGTGAGGGCTGGATATACATTTGGCTGAGGCGGGTTGCAAGCCAAAATGGACAAATCTGGAGTAAGTGTATGGCTTTTTGGTTCAATTTACATTATGTTATTTATTTTGATTTTTTATTGAACTTACTATATGTTGAAATTGACAATGTATTTTAGGTGGAAAATAGTAATAGAGAAGCAGGTGCAGAAGATATTATCAATTATATGGCAGCACTAGATCCTAGTAAATCTAAGAGTAGGATGAAATGGAAATCTAGTTCATCAATAGAGATTTCACAACCATCTGTTACATGCCCAGTACGATCAGCCTCTCTAGATCATGTCAACTCAAATGAAGGGTACCAACATGTATTGAATTGCATATACAGTCTTAGTCAACAAGTTTTGCAGTTGGTTGCCTCTGTTAACCCTATAGTTTCTACATGGAATGAGCATAAATCCATATATTCAAATGAGGTAAGAGGATCTATTGATCTCATTTCTTCTTATTTGGCAATTATGTATACAAATGCCTCTTAATATGTAGATTATTGAAATCTGAGCATAGGAGAATCCAACCCAGTTTCTTTATTGTTGGAGTGATCCAGAAAATGTTCTTTTGGACAAAGCCTAACTTGCATTCATTACTTGACTATTGAATGCTTTGTATATTTTTTGTATGATGGTTAAACCACATGCAAAGCAATTTTTTCAAAGCAACGGGAAAGCAAAAATGCTTTCATGATGTCAACAGAGCTATCGATATTGATAGTGATGATTATGATGAACTGGATAAGAATGTGTAGCACAGTCATCATAGTTATGTTGAAGTTGAGGTAATATAATAGTTGTCAGTTATCTGTCCCAATGTTTTGTCATTCTTCATGCTTAAAATGTTCTTTTGGACAAAAAATTATAGCTTTTGCATTCTTTAAGTTGTAAGTTAATCTATCCCAATGTTTTGTCATTAATTCTCCATGCTTAGAATGTTCTTTTCAACAAAAATTTATAGCTTTTGCATTCTTTACTTGACTTATATTGATTTGTGCATGATGATTAAACCACATGTAGAGCAATTATATGAAAGAAGAACGAAAACAAAAATGCCCTATCAATAGAGCTCTCTACAAAACTGTACAACTTCATGTCAATGTTAATAGTGATAATTATGATGATGAACTCGACGAGCATGCACATAATATTCATAGTAGTAGTTGTGTTGAACTCGAGGTGATTGCTATGAAACCACATGCAAGTAAGTACTATTCAAGTAAGTAATGGTTCTTTTATTATGTAAATAAGGGTAATCATTACCTATTTGATAGAAGTTGGTTAGAATAGTAGTGAAGTGTAATCAACTAGTATACCTAGATTATGGAAATAAGGGAGAACATAAAACTTACATATGGAAGCTTAGAGCTTAGTTGTAATAGAGTGCATACATATATTTTGACTATGCATTAGTGCATTGTGTTTGGGGATGCCATGGTCCTCAGTTGGGGGGACTTCATTGCCAATCCATGTCTCTTTTTGGAGTACTCGTATAGTCTAGCACTATTGTAGTCTTGTCCTCCATTTGTTTGTACCTCGCAATGGGTTAGTTTTTTTTTTTTTTCAAAGCAAAAAGTTGCTTCTTTGTTATTCAACAAAATCAAAAAAAGCACATACAAAAATTGATTTGTTCCAAGACATAAGACATTACATACAACTATCAAAAACAATATAATGTGTGTTTTATATCTCAATATAATGTGTATTTTTTTTGTTTTTGTAGACATTTAATATTGATAAACTCCAAGAAGGGGATAAAGTTCAGGTGTTGGATCCTAGTGATGGTGCTACGTCTGTGGGCATTGGGCAGATTCACTCACTATTTATTGTACATGGAGTCAAATTGAAAGGAACAAGAGATGCAAATGTAAATATTTTAAAGGCCACAAGTAACATACCCCTTGCTTATGAAGACAAAATAGATGGAGATGTCCATCTGAAAGAGAAAGAAGGGACCTTCACATGGTGGCCACTAAAATATTTGAAAAAAATGACATAGTTGATATTTATCATGTACTAGCTATTAGACAGCTTGGCCCATTGCTTTATGCAATAGTTTGAATGTGTTGTTTAGGGATCTTAGAGTTTTTTGTCTATTTTAGAGTTGTATAAGCAAAAAAGCCATTATAACTCAATTTTCTCAGTCACAGCATTGAGAAACACACTTTGTAACACATTTTTCAAAGCAAAGATGCATATTTAAGTCTTATGGGTTTTTTGGACTTTATTTTATGTTACTTTTCCTCACTAAACATTCAGTATCACTGCCTTATATGCCTTTATGAAAAGATTATAGGGTTATTGTTGGTTGCATTGAAGGAGAGAGCTTCATATATGAGACATGATCAACACTCAGTCATGAAGACTCAAGGAGCATAAATGAGAGAGCTTCATAAAGGAGAGAACTTCATATATGAGATGTCATGATGATAGTCATGAAGACTCAAGGAGCATAAATGATAGTGAGCAAGAGATAAAGTACATAGTTCATGCCATAGACAAAGTGAGATGAGTCTTAAGCTGCTGTGATCAAGGGTGGTGTGTTAGTTTTTGAGAAAGGAAGGGAAGTTGGCAATGCACAAAGATCAATGAGGAAGATTACAGTCATAAGGTGATGATGTTAGCATTTCATCAAGACTTTGGAAGCAACCAGTAGACAAATTTATAGAAGTCTTAAATAGAAAAAAGGACAACCACTAATAATGCTATTATTACAAGGCATATATTCTACATGGTAGTATAGTTGTAGGAATATGACAGTTTCATAAACCTATGACAGTCTACAAATGAAAGTCTAAATTCTGTATACTTATGGGTGGCTGTTCTATAACAGAGAGATACTGAGTGCATAGAGGTAAGATGTTCACTGTGAGTGGCAATGGTCAATGGTTCCTAGGGATACAGGCACAATAAACATTGTTTCAGTGGCATGAGCAAAGGAACAGAGGACTGCAGTGTTAGTATTAATTAAAAGGCAAGTATATGAAAGTTACAGGGCAATCATCCAAAAAGCAAGTATGCACAGTTCAGTCACCACAATGAGTAGTGAAGACCAAGGACACTAAATATATATGACTGCCTACCAAGTGTCCAATTTAATAGAGGTATGGTAAGTGAACGGTTTAGACTCAAAAAGAGGCTTTTGAAGATGCATTAATGAAGGAAGAATCTGATTCCATGCCCTAAGAGGACCTGATATCTTCAAACTCAATAAAAACATGTCCCATAAGCAGTGATGATGATAGTACAAGACACAAGAATATAGTGATGTTTCATTAAGGAAGCCTAATCTAGTCCATGTTTCACATTATGAATATCCTATCATAGACCTAACTACATATGACAATGTATTTCCTTTGGTTGTAGTCAAGAAGGAGAAGTGCTAGACTAATGGGGTGGATTAGATGACTTATGGCAGCAGTTAGGCTAGTTGAGAATTAGTTACTGACAGTTCACTTTTTGGTAAAGCATTGTAAACTTGGAGAAGTTTTTTTCTTGTCATTTATGTGCATTGTAACTTAGATTTTTAGTCTTGTGACTGAAAATAAACATTGTAATACTCTATTTCTAAGCATTCCTCATGAAAGATAGATATTTCAGACTTGTGATGAGGGTCAAAGTAGTGTTTGTTAATGCATCATCATTTAATTTTATCAATCCAGAGGTGTCTGGAGCAATTTGTGATAAGACTCTTTGGTATGGGGAGATTTGGTTGAATGGTTTGTGGATGGAACTTGGTCCATTGATCTTATAGAAAAGAAAGGTCATACAGAAATGAAAATCTATCTATTTGCTTCAGAAATAAACACACATGCAATGAAAGAAACTATTTTAGCTTGCTAGAAAATAAACACACTTTGCTGGAAATAAACACACTTGCAGTGAAAGAAACTATCCTAGCTTGTTGGAAAAGTAAATAAAAATAAATTGCCTTTACTTGTTAAGCTATAGCAATGAAACACTCTGAATATGACAGTGCTGCTGAATAAAAAATCTATTTTAGATCTTATAAAATGATCCTACAGGAAACAACTTAACTAATAATCACACAGAAGCGAAACTCACATCACATGAACACAAGTACAAAGCTAACTAAACAAAAGATGCAATAGAACTGAATAAACATGACAATACCAAGAGATCTCCTCCAAAATGGGGAAGTGGGCCTTACTTTCCCAGCTGGAGACAATCCTCTTTGCTCAACTAACTCTTTCAGAAGAATTCCCCCTTCATTTGCATTCAATCATAGTCCAAAGAATGGATGAAAGTACATGTCTAAAAATAAGGAGTTTTCCTACTGCTGGAAACATAATCTGGCGAACAATTATCTAAGGAAAATTGGAACTAACTTAGAGAGATGATTTGCTCCTATTATACATTTGAGCTTTATTAAAAGGAAATACAACGATTCTAACTACAGCGAATTGGACTTGAAACTAGTTGCTAATTTATTACATTGATGATTTTTCTACGGTTTACAAGGATCAGGGATTTGCATCAACTTGGTTGTTGGTGAACTTGAGCAATTTCCTGAAATGGCATGGCATTTGGTGGTAGTGACTTCAGTTAGAACTAATGCCAATTAGCAGCTACTTCAGTTAGTCACTGAAATGGAGTGACGTGGAGATATAGATAATAACAGCTGCCTTAATTGGGTGTGGGTCATGTTTGCATTGTTGGGCCTTTTGGGTAGCCTGAGGATTAGCCAGTATCAGTCATCAACTTGAGGGGAGGATGACTCTATTGGAGGGTAACGACATCGGGAGCCATCTGGAGTTTGGGTTCTTTGCAGAAAAAGGAGGGGCTCTGAAGGGATCTGAAGACCACTAGAAGTCTTACTAGTGTAATCCTCATGCAAACACAAACCACTTGTACCACAATTCATAAGATATGCATTTTGAAAATGAAATTCAAGTAAATAAGTTAAGAGATTTCATCAAAGGAAATGAAAACCAAACATGTACATAATCCATCCAAAAGACAAACATAATTATAATAATATGTAAATATATATGCCATAGTGTTTTGTTAAAGTTTTTCAAAACAAGAAATAGAATGAAATAGATGAGTCATATATTTGACTCATCAACTCAAGTGCAAGTTGTAAGAACACCTTTCTTTTAATAAAGTTCAGCGATTTTACCTTCTCAATGGTTGTCTTTATATTGTATGCAATTAATTGATGATTATGATGTGTATTTTTGTGTTTTATGTTTAAATCCTCAAATATCAATCAATTAAAATGACTAAATAAACTACTAATTGACATTAATTAATGATTAAATTGACTAAATATAGTACCAATTGATAGAAATCATTAACAATGAATAAATATGACTAAATATACTACCAATTGATAGAAATTAGTGAACAGTGAATAAATATGACTAAATATACTACCAATTGACAAAAATCAGTGAACAGTAAATAAATATGACTAAACATATGACCAGTGTTAAATCATTGAATAAAAATGAATAAATATACTACCAAATTGATCAAAATGATGATTAAAATTAATGACTAAATACACTACCAATGGACAGAAATTAGTGAATAAAAATGACTAAATAAGTGACCAGTTAACAACAATCAATGACTAAATTAATGACTAAATATATCAGTGAAAAATAAATGACTAAATAAGTGACTAGATTACAACAATCAATGACTAAATCAACAACTAAATATACTACCAAATCGATCGATCAAAACAACCAATAAATGACTAAAAATGGTTGAGTCATCAATTTGGTCGTGTTATAAATGACAGGCAATAAACTACTAATGGTCACATGACCATGTTTGGTCATTTATAAGCAATTTTTAGTAGTTTTTTAGTAATATATTGCTCTTTTTGTACTAGTGGATGGAATCAACAAGTCAGTCTCATACATCCTTAAGCTAGCACACGAATAAAAAAAGCTAGTATAAGTGAGAAATTTACTTTATTATTGATTTGAGGAAAGAGATTATTGATGAAGAGACATTGAATCTTGTCATTTGAAAGATTATAGTACATCTTTCAAAGCAAGGTTTGGAATCATAATTTAAAAACATCAACTTGTTTATTTGATAATTCTTATACTTGACAAGGTCAAAAAGGTCACTTTGAAATTAATGTTGACTTGAAAATATTGTAAAAATGTATGGGCTAACTCAAAAAAGGAGAAAATAAAGCTATGTGGGAGAGAAGAAAACCATTTAAGGGCATAATCCTTGACATTTAATGGAAAGAGATTGACAATAAAGTGGTATGAACATAAGGTAGATAAATACATGTGGCATTATATGACATCTCCTTTATTATTATACATCTCAAATTTAGGATCCATGAATGCAAAAGGATAGGGATGTGTACTAATTCCATAAAAAAGAGGGTTATGATGCAAGTCAATAATAAAGTCCTTTCAAGAGGAGAAGGGCAAGAGATTAATTGTGGTGTACATTGCACCCAAGTGATGGATGATGTATTGTAGATAAACATTAGAGGTAGCAATAGAGTGAGATATACGATGGATAGAGGTAGTAGGGAGAGATATTAAAGGGGGTTTGTGCAAGAGCATAAAAGTACATAGGAAATGGTGCAAATGAGTTGGACTAGGAAGCATGAAAAGTTTGATGGGTTATATTAGGAAAGGGGAAGTTAGGAGAAAGGGTATGGGTGTACGTGAGAGGTTAATATGAGTAGAATAAGTAATGACATTAAGGATTTATAAATTAGTAGGGAAAAGTCAAGGGAGCATACAAGGATTTGCAATAAATAGTTGATGCCCTTAAGGATGTCCATACCATAAGAGGTAGAGAACAATGATGTGTGTAGGGATTCAAAAAGAGATGGGGGTTGGCATCATCATCTAACTTACCGACTTCATAATGAAGGATTTGAAGTTTAGAAGCAACCATTTTATGCTTGTGTCTTTCAATTTGCTCATAATGGGTGTCATGGTCAAAGTTTTCTTTGTTTGTAGTAAAGAAGAAGTGATGACTTCTTCCACAATGGGTAGCATGGGGAGAGACATGATAGAGGAGGGGTTGAGACAAGGGTTATTATATGGAGGAAGGAAGGAGAAAAAAATGGAATATACTCAAATGTGAGAATGGAGGAAAGGAAGAACGAGGTGGGGTGGGTTGTGTTGGGTCCCAAAACCGCTGCTCCACTTCCTAGAACAAATATTCACTTTCAAGGCCAAGGTTGTCATCATGAAAGTAAAACCTGCTCATCCACAGACCATGAAGGGTTGAAGGATAAAGAACAAGAGTGGGTTTTCTCTCATGCTCTTTGAGCTCAGCTTAAACTTGGGAGGATATTCCCAGAGGTATGATAAACTAGATGAATAACTGAAAAATGGTGGCTAAACCCAACCCATTGACTTAGATCCAAATACTGTCACTAAACTAAGAACAACAGCCACCCATATACCTCAATATAATTGATCACACATCTTGTACATGCACCCATACATGACAACATTTGCATCCCCATAAGATGGATTCATTTGACATTCTTTGCACAATGACAAGATGCAGACACGCATAACATGATTCACACAAGATTTAAACTATTTGATATCACTTCAGATTTATCCTTGGTTATTATATTGAATCATTAATAACATGTAAACTAAAATCTAACCCTATTCCTACTCCTACAACTAACCAAAATAGAGGATTGATTCAAAGAATATTGTTGGCCCTTCACTAAATTGGACCAATGCCTACTCCAATGGGCAACAGAGTCATGAATTAGAAAAGAGGAGGGAGATACATCCAATAAAACATCCAAAGAATCATGAAATGCACTCACATACAAATCTAAAATACGTTTCATATGATGGGCATACTTATTAACCCAAAACACAAATACAACAATCCATATGGAACAAAGGAATGACTCATATAAAAGGCTTGCATGATTTCAATGATGTCATACATTATCAAATCTATGTTACATTTGTGCCAACAAATGTGGCAAATGGGAAAATAAAACTATGATTCAACACTCCCCTGAACGATTACAAAATGTCATGGATACAAACCATTACATGAGATTGTTCATTAGAAACCTTTCTTGCAAACTACTAGGCATATTCTCTCATTTGTAGCTCAGACTGGCATGATTTGAAGCTTGAAATCCTTCCTAAGCATTTGCACCTCCAATTGGTTCAGTGATCACCACCTTTTACCTCATTTTCCATGCATATATAGTACTAACATTCACATGTTTTCCCTAACATGATTCTAAGAAGGAAAAATGAATAGGGCACACACTATTTCTTTAAATTCATCTGTCCACCCACCAACCTAGACGTGATGCATTCAAATCATCACCTACCCTCAATCAAATCAATCCTAAGAAATGTTTGCAACTAGGAAATAGATAAAAATCAAACTAGAAAGAACTTGTGAAAATGCATTTCAAAGACGTGTCATACTTATGATTTTTCTTTATTTTATCACTATTTTGCTCACCTTTTGCATTTTTGGTGAATTGAGGCTTCCACAAACTTGTCAACATTTTGACCACTTCTACAACCTTTGAATTATGCAACCTTTTTTTCTTTTGACATTTTTGAGCCATGTGAACCAATTTTGACAAATTAGCAGTTCCAAGAACTCTTGAACTATCGAAGCCCTTAGTATTTTAAAATACTTAGGATGAAAAGACATGCAGGGGCTAGGAAATTTTGGGACTTTTAAGGGGAATCACATACTAAATATTTCACAAATAAAGTACGCAAGGGAAAACAAAAGGGGAAACCATGAGGGGGCCAAACAAATGACTTTTGCAAACTTTAGGGCATGAAAATGGGGTCCCAATAGTGGCTCTGGTTGGGGATGTGTGCCTCTTGTAGGCACAACGAGAACCAACTATCTCTAGCTAGACCAAAAGTAAAAACACAATAGGGGGAAAACAAATAATGCATTTACAAGGCAACACACAACAACGAAGATATATACAATAGGATAATACAGCCATTGGCATGAAAGAACAAACATTGAAGGTATTGGCTGCGAATCAAAATTTTAACACCCTGTAGGCTAAGCCTACACAAGATGGATGAAATTACTTGCCTCTATCAAAGACAAGTCGAATGAAGGATTTTATCTCCCTCAAACCAAATCTATACTCACCACCTAGCTGTAACAAAAGATGGTTGTCACATGCCTGCACCAAATTGCAACCATCATTCATGAAGTGAAGATCTACTTCACCACAAACACCTCTATAGGGAAGCCACAAGTAATAGGCGCTTGACCTATTCCATTCCATATCACACATCTTCACAATAGTAGAGGGTGAAATACTAAAACTCAAGTCATCATTGAAACATATGGATGAAGACAAATCTCCATCATCAATTGTCATGTTGTCACACCTACTAACCTCTAAGTGTGAATCAAGGAAAAAATGAAATGCCTCTTGTTGGAAAGAAATGGAGAGGACTCATTCTAAATATCTAAGCCTCAATCAAGTCTCTAAAGTCAATTTATAACCCAAAAGATATAGTGAGAGAATCATAAATAACAACAAGGACATGCGGTGAGAACATATCAATTTACACATCATACACATTCATATGCACTTATATATTAGATTATATTCGTGTATCTCTTTTATGTATTCACTATAATCTTATACACAAAATGGTAGGTCTAAGTCTCTACTCTACATATATCTCTTCTTACATATTCACTCTTACCTCTTACCCACTTACATCTTACATCTTCTATTACCTATATGATACAATAGGGATGTGTCCCTTATAATACATCTCAATTACTATCCTATATGTCAGCCCCAACCTTTGCATCCCATCTGTAGTGACTTGTGGTAGGTTCTACTACTACTGTGTATACCCTCCCAACATTATCCCCCTTTTTGAGACTATGTCTTGTCCTTAAGACATATGGTGCTAGTTTGAGGGTAGGATATTCTTGTAATTTACCTTCAATTGGCTCAAGGTTGTGTCCCATTGTTTCTTTGTCTATTACAACACCTATTTTTGAGCTTCCATCTCAATATGTAGCTTCTCCACATCCCCTATAGTGGAAGGGATTTGTACCCTTTGTGCATTTTGTTTTGCCTTAGATAGTATTCCTGTTAGATGTGCTAGGCAGAGGCTAATCACTTCTCTCAACTGTTTTACTTGTCCATTGATCTATTCCATTTGATCCTATAGTTGTTGTAGTTGTGTGTGTATTGTTTCAATATGTGCCCTTATTGTTCCAAATTCATATCTTTTAAAGGATCATATGTCCATGCAGCTTGTGTTATTTGTACTTCTAGAGAATCTATCTGATCCTTTATAATTTTTGTGGTAGTGGGCCATTGTAGACAAAATTGGTATATTAAAATAGCCTCCCCTATGGCTTGTTGAATGTTATTTATTTTTATCTCTAACTATGTGCGTGTTGATGCACATCTCTTGGATGCATCTTCCATCCTTTTCTTATTCATTTCATCTATCACCTACTTTTTCACCTTTTCTTCTTGATATTTGATCTTGGTCTATAGGCTATTCACCAATTGTTTAAGTTATTGTGTAAGAGGTAATGATGTATCCCTCTAAGCATTTGGTAGTTGGCTTTGTATTGCATCTACCGCTTCTTGCAAATGCTCAATACTCTCTACATGTTATTGTAAGATCTCCTCTCTTGTGGTAGAGTGAAAAATATCCCCTAATTGTAGTTTCTAGAGGGGTGATATTCCAAATAGATTCAATTGTGATCCAATGAGGGGAATTTTTAGAAGCTGTGGTGTATCCATTGGTTGTATCTGCTTCTGTTGTGTCAAAAATTCCTTGACGGACTAGATAGGGGAGGCAGAGGAACAAGCATATATATTATCTATTTGTCATTAACTGTCCTATGTGTTACGTAGAGGAGAGTTTATTTGTTCTTCTTGTGTTTCTTATTGTCTGTCATGAGGGGAATTGATTTCCTTTTATTTTGTATCTTCCCTCAATGTGTCATAGGCCTTCTTTGTTACCTCCTCTGTTTCTTTTTGCACTTTATTCCTATCTTCCTCTGTCATATTTATTAGGGTGTCTACCCTTTGTTTTGTCCTAAGCTCTATTACTTGTACTTGAGCTTGTTTCTCATTTTGCTCTGTAGAGATGGATGGGTCTACTTCATTGATGGATTTTTGCCTTATTTGTTCTTCTATGAGCAATGCTTTTTCCCTCTTTTTCCTTAATGCATCTATTAGCTCCTTTGGGAAATCCTCTATAAAGTCCTCTAATGTTTTATCACTCTTCTTATGGGAATTAAGGTGTTTCAACCTTTCAAAATTCCTAGCATTAATTATTTAATTGTGTATTTATTTATTGCCTAATTTTGTATTTACTTGCACATTTTGTTTGGTCACGTAGTTGAGGTGGCATTGTGACATGTCATCCTACTTGGAATGTGACTTGCATGGTCAAGTCAAACTTAAATGGATTTGGGTGTCCCATTTGAGGTGGCACTAATATGCCATGTGTTGGCATCTTGTGGTATGTGGAAGAAGATATTCCATATGACAAAATCTATGACGCGTAAGAGCCAAGTATAGAGATTCCTATGACAAGTGAGGACAAGTGTCGATGAGTATCTTTGCATGAGAGAAAGGCATTTTTGGGCACCCAAGTTGGGCTATGACATGTTGTAAGAGGAATATGCTATTTTTAGTTGTTTATGATAGATTCTCGTACAACGTTTAAGGTTGTTATGTGGGCAGATTTTATAACAGTTGTAAGACGTGTAAGAGCATCTGTCATAGTCTATTTTTAGCCTTGGAGCGCTCCATCTTGGGAAGTCAAATCTACCATGTTATGATAGATGTAAGAAAGGTATTTTCATGTTGGACAAGTGTCCTTGGGTGTTGGAAAATGGCCATGTGGCCAATATGGACACCCATCTCAAGAAGCTTCCCATTTATGCCTTGTATCTTTATAAAATGTGAAGTTTGGAGTTGTAGTTTGCATAGTGTTTGTATAGGTACTGTTATGCTACCGGAATCACTCTAAAAATGACATTTGAAGACTCTTGGAAGAACTTGCATTGCAAGTGTATTGTAAACACACCATTGTTTTGATAATACATTTTATATGTTTTAGAGTGTGGGGTTTTTTACCTGAAAAGGTTTTCCCCATGATATATCTTGTGTCACATGTTCTCTTGTGTTTGTGTTTGTTGTTGTAATATCTCTGTTATATGTTTAATATTGATGCAATTGTAAGGATTAAAAAGAATTTGCATACTATTACCCTCATTAGGTTGGTGTAGGAAGTGTGTTCTGCGTACCTTGCTTCCTTTCAGTTGGTATCAGAGCTTGATCACCTTTGATCCTAGTTGTTGGTTAGGGGTTTTTTGAGCTGATCTTAGATTGAGTAGGAGTCTATGTAGAGTATTCTATAATCTTGTTGTAGGAAGGAGATGGCAGGCACATTCGGAAGAGTAGAGGTGGAGAAGTTTAATGGCAGCAATTTTGAGTTATGGAAGCTTAAAATGGAAGACATGCTCATTGATAGAGACCTATGGGAAACCATTTCCAGTGTAAAACCAGTAGCAATGTCGCAAGATGGTTGGGATCTCAAGGATCAGAAAGCTAAGGGTCTTGTGAGACTCTGTTTGGCTGACTCTGTCTTGTTAAATGTCCATGAGGAGAAGACCGTGAAAGACCTATGGAAGAAGCTAGGAGATGTTCATCAGGCCAAATCCCTGGTGAACAAGTTATTCCTAGGGAAGAAGCTATATTCTTTAAGGATGGAGAATGGAGGATCCGTTGCAGACCATCTAAATGCCTTTAACATGCTAGCTGTACAGTTGACATTCATTGGTGTGAAGATGGAGGAGGAGGATCGTTGCATGACCTTTCTTTGTTCTTTACCAGACTCATGGGACCACCTTGTTATGGCAATTGGGAGCACTACTACCACCTTCAAGATGGATGAAGTGGTATCTTTGTTGTTGTCTAAAGAGATGTGGAGAAAGTCTTCTGAATCAGCAAAGGAGGCTCTTGTGGTTCGTGGTAGGCCCAAGGAGAAAGGGAAAAAGAAAGACAAGAAAGCTAAAAAGGGCAAATCCAAATCCCATGGTAGATCCAAATCTCTTGGAAAGTCCAAGGTAGTGTGTTGGAACTATGGAAAAATTGGGCACTTTTGAAAGGAGTACAAGGAGGAGAAGAAGAAAAAGAGAAGAATACCTCCTATTCAAATTTTGATAAATCTCAATATGATGGTGATGCTTTCATTGCTTCCCTAGCCACCCATGTATCAAATGATGTGTGACTGATTGACTCCGATGCTTCTTTCCACATGACCTCACATCGAGGTTGGTTCACAAAGTACGAAGAGTTCAATGGTGGGAAGGTGTACATGGGCGATGACTCTCACCTAAAGATAGTTGGGTGTGGAAGAGTCTTGATTTGATTCCCTAATGGATGAGTGAAGGGGATCAATGGGGTGATGTACATCCCTAGTTTAGCATGAAACTTGCTCTCTATAAGTAAATTGAATGATGCAGGTGTGTAGGTTGTTTTCTCAGGTGGAGGATGCAAGATGACAAGAGGAGCTATGGTGCTTGCTAAGGGTACTCAAAGAGGTACTTTACATTTCAACTGGATGCATGAACTACTCAGTGCAATAGTTCTTTTGTGAAAAGAGATTTAGATTCTTCATCCTCACCATTGGAACCCGCAGTGAAAAAGTGTGTTGCTTCAACTTCTGATGGTAGTGCTTTCTGGGTACCTAAGGGTGCTCATGCATTGGAAATGAAACTTCCTACTGAGAAGACAATGTTGTGGCATAAGAGACTTGGTCACATTGGTGAGAAGGGTCTTAAAACCCTAAAAAATAAAAACCTTGTTGAGGGGTTAAATGATTGTAATCTTGAGTTTGACTTTTGTGAACATTGTATATATGGAAAACAAAATTATGTTCAGTTTTACTCTAGTTCTCACAAGTCTTCTAATGTTTTGGATCTCATTCATTTTGATGTGTTTGGTCATGTAAATGTTCCTTCAATTTCTAAATCATTATATTTTGTATCATTCATTGATGATTACAGTAGAAGGACATGGGTTTATTTTCTCAGAAGAAAATCTGAAGTCTTTAGTTGGTTCAAAGAGTTTAAAGATTTTGTAGAGAATCAGACTGGTAAAAAGATTAAATGTTTGAGAACTGATAACGGTGGTGAGATTTGTTCCATAGAGTTTGATAAGTCCTGTAAAGAACATGGGATTGAAAGACATAAGATAACTCCTTATACCTCGCAACAAAATGGAGTTGCAGAGAGGATGAACAGAACATTGATGGAGAGGGCTAGGAGTATGCTTAGTGGTGCTAGCTTTGAACAAAAGTTTTGGGCTGAAGCTGTAGCCACTACTTGCTATCTGGTTAACAGGACTTCTACCTCAATGCTCAGTGATAAGACACCCATGGAGGTGTGGTATGGTAAGAAGCCCTCGTTGACACATCTTCATGTTTTTAGTTGTGAGGCATATGCATGCGTACCTAAGGAGAAGAGGTCAAAATTGGAGAACAAGGCAGTTAAGTGTATCTTCATTGGCTATGGTGTCAGTGTGAAAGGCTACAAGCTTTAGGATCATGTGGCTGAAAAAGTGTTGTATAGTAGAAATGTTACCTTTCAAGAGTTAACACCTTCTCCTGTTGTTCTACAGCCAGAAGAAAAAGAAAAGAAAGAGGATGTGGTTCAGTTTCCTTCTACCCTGAGAAGACTGAACCAAAAGACCTTGTTAGACCTAATGATGAGGAGGGCTCTAGCAGCTCTGAAAGTTTAGAAGAAGAGGTAGAACCTCCACCTTAGCCTTTGAGGAGGTCCACACAAAATAGGAAGTAACCTGACATGTTTGGTTATACATTGCTAGATTCTAGTTGTGCTTATGCCTTGATTACTAACATTGACGAGCCTGGAACTGTGACAGAGGCTATGGACATGAAAGATGCAGGTCACTGGAAGGAGGCCATGGAGGATGATATGGCTTCTTTGGAAAAGAATAAAACTTGAGACTTGGTGCCTTTGTCTGATGGACAAAAACCTGTTGGATGTAAATGGGTATTCAAGAAGAAATTTGGAGCAGATGGCAGTGTTGAGAGGTACAAGGCCAGATTGGTTGCAAAGGGGTATTCACAAGTGGAGGGAATTGATTATGGTGAAATTTTATCTCATGTTGCAAAGCTGACATCTATTCGGTTCCTGTTATCTCTTGCAGTAGCTTATGATTTAGAAGTGGAACAAATGGATGTGAAGACAACTTTCCTTCATGGTGACTTGGAGGAATAAATCTATATGTCACAGCCTGAGCACTATGTGGTGAAAGGTAAAGAAAATTTGGTTTGTAAGTTAAAGAAGTCTTTGTATGGTTTGAAGCAATCTCCTAGGATATGGTACTTGAAATTTGATGCCTTTGTGTTGTCCATTGGATTTCTGAGATCGAAATCAGATTATTGTGTGTATTACAAGTTTGACAATGATCGTATTCTCATTATTGCACTGCATGTTGATGATATGTTGTTGATTGAGAATGGTAAGAATATGATTTCAGATTTGAAGTCTCAGTTGTCAACATAGTTTGAGATGAAAAACTTAGGGGCATCCAGGTACATTTTGGGGATGGAGATTAAAAGAGACAGAGCAAATAGAAAACTTTAGTTAAGCCAAAGTAAGTATAAGAATACTGTGTTGGATAGATTTAGCATGGCAGATTGCAAACCATTATGTGTTTCTATTTCAATGGGGATAAAGTTATCTGTGAATGATTGTCCAAAGTCTCCTTCTGAGATGGAGGATATGAGCAGAGTACCTTATGCTAGTGTAGTTAGCAACTTGGTGTATGCTATGGTCTGTACAAGACTAGACATTATCCAAGCAGTGGGAGTCTTTAGTTGATTTATGGCTAATCCCAGATGGATACATTGGGATGCGATAAAGAGAGTTTTTAGATATCTACAGGGTATTTCCAAGTATGCCTTGTGCTATCATGGTTATCCTACTGATTCTTAGCATTCTGTGAGTATTCATGGATTTGTCGATTCAGATTGGGCAGGTGAAAATTGACAATAGGAGATCCACCAGTGCTTATGTGTTTACCATGTTTGGTGGTGCTATTAGTTAGATGAGTAAGCAACAACCTATGGTTGCTTTGTCCATGATAGGAGCAGAGTACATGTCAGCAACTCATTCTTGTAAGGAAGCCATTTGGCTTAAGAGGTTGTGTTCAGATATTGGTGTTGATGCAGGACAGATTACTATCTATTGTGACAGTCAGAGTGTGATTTGCCTATCAAAGAATCCTACTTTCCATGCCATAATAAAGCATATTGATGTTCAATTTCATTTTATTTGTGATATGGTAGAAGATGGGAAGGTGATATTGGAGAAGGTAGACACTTTGAAGAAAGTTGCAGATGCATTAACAAAACTAGTGGGCACAGAAAAGTTCAGATGGTGTTTATAGTCTATGGGCCTTTTGGCCCCTAGAAGTTAAATCTTGTCATTCTTTTGGCTCTTACAATGTGTTTGACAAATGGGAGAATGTTGGGAATTAAGGTATCTCAACCTTTGAAAATTCCTAGCATTGTTTATTTAATTGTGTATTTATTTATTGCCTAATTTTGTATTTACTTGCACATTCATTTTGGTCACTTAGTTGAGGTGGCATTATGACATGTCATCCTACTTGGAATGTGACTTGGATGGTCAAGTCAAACTTACATGGATTTGGGCATCCCATTTGAGGTGGTACTAATATGCCATGTGTCGACATCTTGTGGTATGTGGAAGAGGATATTCCATATGACATAATCTATGACGTGTAAGAGCCAATTATAGAGATTCCTATGATAAGTGAGGACAAGTGTCAATGAGTATCTTTGCATGAGAGAAAGGCATATTTGGGTGCCCAAGTTAGGCTATGACATGTTGTAAGAGGAACATGCTATTTTTAGTTGTTTATGACAGATTCTCTTACAACATTTAAGGTTGTTATGTGGGTAGATTTTATGATAGCTATAAGATGAGTAAGAGCATCTGTCATAGTCTATTTTTAGCCTTGGAGCACTCCATCTTGGGAAGTCAAATCTACCATGTTATGACAGATGTATGAAAGGTATTTTCATGTTGGACAAGTGTCCTTGGGTGTTGGAAAATGGCCATGTGGCCAAGATAGACACCCATCTCAAGAAGCTTCCTATTTATGCCTTGTATCTCTATAAAATGTGAAGTTTGGAGTTGTAGATTGCATAGTGTTTGTACATGTATTGTTATGCTGCTGGAATCACTCTAGAAATGACATTTGAAGACTCTTGGAAGAAATTGCACTACAAGTGTATTGTAAACATGCCATTGTTTTGATAATACATTGTGCATGTTTTAGAGTGTGGGGTTTTTTACCTAAAAAGGTTTTCCCCATGATATATCTTGTGTCACATGTTCTCTTGTGTTTGTGTTTGTTGTTGTAATATCTCTGTTATATATTTAATATTGCTACAATTGTAAGGATTAAAAATAATTTGCATACTATTCCCCTCATTAGGTTGGTGTAGGAAGTGTGTTCCATGTACCTTGCTTTGTTTCATCTTCAACATTTGCTTTATAACTTCTTTTTGTATTATCTCCTTATTTTCTTGGGAGACTTCACTGTATAGGTCCATTATGTTTTAAGCATCCCAAAATTTTCAATTACATTAGCCAATGCATCCAGATTTAGCAGTTCCTCCTTTCTAGGTGATTGCTCTGTTTGTTCTAGTTCTTCAATTACTACTGTGGAGTTTTTTTCTTTCTTCTTCCTCTATAGTTTAGTTGTTTCCCCTTCTTCTTTTGTCTCCTCTTCCACAAATGCTTGTACTATGCTCCTTTTCACTCCTTATTTTTTCTTTGTTGCTTCTTCCTATTCTACACACTTAATTGTACCAACGCATTTGATACTACTTCTATTTCTGGATCTTTCTCTATCTATTTCAGTGTTGATATTGTCTATGATAAAGTAGTTGGTTCTACATATTGAGTTCTAGGGGTGGTGGAATGTAACCTCCCTAACCTCCTTGTGTGTAGTGTATTGTTAATACTAGCTTCTAGTAATGTTTCTCTAGTTTGTGATGCAAATGAGCTCAGCTATGGTGGGATGCTCCACTGTGAATGTTTCTTTATGTTTTTCTACATGTTCCTCTGCCTCCTTATTTAATTTGTCCATGAATTCTCTATAAGTCTGAAAGCACTTTGCATTGGGGTCTTTTTGTTTTCTCAAGAGAGTCTTTGCATACACATCTATTTCTTGTTTTGTTATCTCATAAGGTAGCCTAGGTATCCATGATGTCCTAGGTTCTGCTGCCTCCATATAAGTGTAGTCCTTATCCACCATAAATATTATATGATTTTTATATTGTTTTACTGAATCGTATGGTATCTGCTCTCTTTCTTGCATCTTATCCTTTAGGGCCTTGAAGAACCCCTAATATACGACGATGTACAAGGGTTTTTCTTTGAAGATTGTTCCATGTTTTATTTATGCCACTACTGTGCTATCTTGTTGTCATATTTTACCCCCATAGTTTGGCAGAGCATTCATAAGATAGAAGGCAAGACATATAATTAGGATTCCATACCTAAAATTA
Source organism: Cunninghamia lanceolata (assembly GCA_027924645.1). Lineage (NCBI taxonomy): Eukaryota > Viridiplantae > Streptophyta > Pinopsida > Cupressales > Cupressaceae > Cunninghamia > Cunninghamia lanceolata. Next base: position 1,264,884 of record BSBN01001034.1, read on the forward strand.
TGGTTCAAGATTGTTGCTTTCTATAGATTTTACAGCAACTACTCCCTCAGCACTTCACACAAGTTGAAGTCTTTTCCTTCCACAATCATCTAATAGGTTGTATGTATTGATGTTTTGGCATCTAACCCTTCATAGTTTACATAGTAGATTTTGTACACAATCCCCATGGTATCATATCTAACTATGGGGTTTGTAATCTCATTCACATTCAAGCTCCTTCCATCTAGTGTGGCCCTAGTTAGCTCTATTACCTTTTCTTTTTTTATTAATTTTTTCTTTGGGAGCTCTCCTACCACACACAACCCTTTTACCACTTGTATGGTTTGTTTTGTAATTTGGTGTGGTGTGTCCAAGTACATAAATTAATCATGTATACAACTTAGAATAATTCACACCCAATGATGCTCTCCACAAAAATTTGGGTAATCCTTCCAGATGTCCAATTTCTTTTCTGCAATGTTCTTGTATTGTGGTAGATACCTTGTTTTGTCTGATTGGAGGAGTGTGCTCTGTAGCTCCTTAAATTTTGTGTGATTTATTTTGAATATTGGTGCATGTATGTATTTCCTTACATATTATGTATATATCACATTTACTAGTACTTCTAAAAAGGTTCCATCCTTGTCCACCTCCATTTCTTTGTAGGGACACTTCTTATACTTCAGCCTTGGTTTTTCTGTGACATCAATTAGCATGGGGGTGGCCATTGTTTCTTTTTCACAGCTACAGTTAGGTTTTACTAGTTTTCTTCTCTTTCATGTTGGAGCTCAATTTTCACTAAGCATTAAATTCAAATGTGATGAGATGTATGAATGGTTAGGGTTTTTATATCCCTAACAGTACCTTTATGCATTTATTACATTTATTCATTTCCCTTTTTGCAAGATTTTCTAGCCGTTATGTATTACCTGCTTATAAACTGTTAATGGTTGCTTTATATTACATTATGTTACACTATAATACATCACTTATGATACATGTCTATGAATCTACCACATTATCGTATTTCATTCTAGAGATTGGTAGTAATGCTTCAACTTTGTTCCATTGACAAACCCTATTGGCAATTTTTCATTCATATCCCTTAATCTGACTGCTCCAGATTTTGCAATTTCATCTATATAATAGAGTCCAAACCATCTTACTTTCAATTTTCCTTGTTTCTTAATTTTTTTGTTGTACAACAATACTAGATCATCTTCTTTGAAAATTATCAACCACAAATTTTGTCATGTCAAGCCTTCTGCCACATCCTTTCCCAGTTCAAATTGTATGCCACAATCATCTATTCTCATCCAATTTTTCTAGTTCTTCAATTCTTTCAACTAAGGACTCATCCTCCATTAACCACAAAGTCAATGTATTACAAAAATTTAGAAGTATAAAGTACATCGGTGCCGTAACATCCATTCCATACACTAGTTCAAAGGGTGTGAACTTTGTAGTCCTTTTATACGCTATGCAGCAAACCCGAAGTACCGTAGGTACTTTTAGGTCCTAGTATTCTTTATTATCAGTACACATTTTAATCAATGCTATCCCTATTATCTTGTTTAAGGCTTCACTCACTTTGTTTGCTTGCAAATGATGGGTGAGTTCTTATTGTGTATGATCATAAAAGTCTGTAATAGTTTCACAATTGTGTTGTTGACAAAGTGCTTTCCTTGATAACTTTTTATGGTTAAAGGAAATCCAAGTCTCATTATTATATTTTCATATAAAAACTTTGTAGTGGTTTTTGTAGTGCAGTCCTTAGTTGGTTCAACTTCTGCCCATTTGGTTAAGTATTCAATCCCTATAATGATAAATATTTATTTAGAATGTTTAGCAAGGGGGTCTATAGGTCCAATAAAGTTAATCGCCCATTTCTCAAATGGGAGTTGAGCTAGTACTAGTTTGAGTAGTATCTCATCCCTTGTGGTTGGTTTTTCTATGCGTTGACAGATGTCACATTGTTTAGCATATCTCTTTGCATCTTTGTATAATCTGAGTCACCAAAGTCTAGCTAGTTTAATTTTCCTTGCAATAATCTCCCCTGAATTATGTCCTCCTACTACTCTTTCATGTGCTTACCTCAATATAGATTCTCTTTCATGCTCATATACTACCCTTCCTATGAAATCATTGTTTCCTATGATATGTAATTTTCCCTCTATTAATGTAAAAGGTAAAGCCTTTTGCATTAAGGTTTGTTTCTCCTATGGTTCATATTTTTAGGAAATTCACCTATGGAAATAAGCTTGCCATGTCATGTAGTTCTTTTGGTATCGCAGTTATTCTAAAGAAGTTTGTGTGAGGGAGGTCTTCCTCCTAATTATCAAGTTTATACCCTATTTCAATCCTAGATAAGTAGTTTGGTCCTTGACTATGCTTTCCTAGTTTTACCATTATCTTAAAGTGAAATTCTTGAAATAAGAGTAGCCAACGGTAGATTCTTCCATGAGTGACTGGTTTGTTTAGTAGATATATTAATGGCTCATGATCTGTATAGAAGATGGATGGTGTTGACAATTGATAATGTTTGAGTTTTTGTGATGCATAGACCATTGATAAGGCTTCTCTCTCTGTTGTAGTATAGTTATTTTCATCTTTTGATAATTCCCTGGTAGCAAATTCTATTGGATGGTCTTTTATTCCTTTTGGGTGAGCTAGTACTGCACCTATTGCTATGCTTGATGCATCTACATGTACGTGAAATGGTATACTCTAATCAAGAAATATCAATATCAGTACCTCTATAATCTTTTATTTTAGAGTGTCAAAATAAGTTTGGCATTGGTTTGTCCATTCAATATTTTACTATTTTTCTTCTTTAAGAGTTCTTCTAGAGGTGCTACTACTACTGCATATCCTCTAATAAACTTGTGGTGATATATAGTATACCCCAAGAAATTTTTCACTTATGTTTTAGTCTTAGGTGTTGGTAGTGTGAGAATTAATGCCACTTTAAGAGGATCTACCATTAAGCCTTCCTTACATACAATATGACCTAGTAGGGTCCCAAAGGGTACTGTAAACATACATTTCTTCAAGTTTAATGATATCTCTAGGCTTCTACACTTGTTTAGCACCATTATTAGGGTTTGTACATGATCTTTTACCAACACATACACTGTCCAATTATCTAAATACACTTCCAAGAAATCATGTATGGTTTCTTTAAATGCATTTACCATTATCCTGTTGAATACCGTTGGTGCATTTTTTAATCCAAAGAGCATCATTGTATACATAAATGATCCAAAATCCAATGTAAAGGTAGTTTTAGGTTGGTCCTCTTCTCGTATCTTTACCTAACGGTATCTGGAAAACCCATCATTGAATGAATAGATCTCTCTCCCTGCAATTGATTCTAGTATCCCCTTAGTGAATAATGTGGGAAATGGGCCATGTATGCAGGCTTTGTTCAGTTCTCTAAAATCAACACATATTCTCACTTCACCAATCTTTTTGTTCTACATGGATCAGACTAATCCAGTCTGCATCATCAACAAGTTTGATTATACTTGCATCTAGCATCTTATCTATTTCTACTTTCACTCTCTTCTTCATGTTTGGATTCAATCTATATGGTCTTTTCTTTATAGGATTATCTCCTTCCTTCATTTGAATCTTCATTACTCCTACTTCTTCTTTAATAACCTTCATGTATGTAAATATCCTAGGAAATAGGTCTTCAAATTTTTGTAGTATCTCAGCTATTTGTGCTACCCTTTGACATCCCAATAATCACTTATCTTTGCCATCTTAAGGTCACCTTATTTTGCTATGTTCTCCTCTCTAAGTTTTATATTTTTATTGTAATATTTCTCCTTTGGTTTTGTTGGTAATTCTAGTTCTCTTTCTCCTTCTTGGTCTTCTATTTCTAGGTGATTTATATCTTCATCATCTCCTTGTGCTATTGTAAAGCATCTATGATTTGTCTTTTTGTCCATCCACTCTATTAGCTTCCATATCCCATTTGTTCTAGGTGGAAGTAAACTCTATTCCAGTGTTTCTTGTTTCTTATCTGACATAAGTCTAAATATTACTTCTTTCTTTCTTAGTAGTGCACTGTGGATTTGTCTATCTAGACTGTGAAATAAAAATGTATGTAGAAAATCTTGTTGTATTTCATCCTAGTCTCTCATTTCTCTTCTTCTTTCCTAGTGTATATACTAGGTCTACACTACCGATGACAATGTCTAATAGAATAGATGAACATATAATCTAGTGTCATACTCATTTGTGCCCTTCCATACCATTGCACATATGTCTAAGTGGTCTTGCAGTGGAATCTGGGCTAGGTACTTAGGTATAATTTCATACTCCCCTTCTTCTAGTAAGTGTTTGGTCTTTATGAGGATTTTGAATACCAAATAATATTTTATTATGTCTTTACGTGTATTCCACCAATTTGTGGCATTACATGTTAGTGTATGTTGTATGGCCTCTAGCTTGCATGCTCATCTTTGAAATTTCTCTCCTTTTCTATCAAGTATACATACATGGCTTTTACTCCTAATTTTTTTGGCAATTTGATATGTGAAATTCCTTTTGTAATGTGGTTCAATCTTTGAGATTTCAAAGACATATCTTTATTTTGGTCATCTAAGTTACCGTATGTATTGTGCAATGTATTGTTATCTAATGCGGTGATTTGTAGTACATTTTCCTTCTGGGTGTGTACCATGAATATCTTGCGGAAGCCTGTCATCCTCCAAGTTTTTAGTTCTGGTTCATTATTTAACCATGCTTCCAATAATTCCTCACTATTAGTACTATATTTCTCATCTTGTATTCCTATTTCCCCTTCCAAATTTGGTTCTTTCGATTTGTCATCTCGGGGTAGTTTAGATATTGAATAAAGGTTTTTAGGATCCTCATTACTCCATTCTCCATAGTTGGTTTTTTTGGTGTAAGATTCTTCCATGTCGACACCTAATGGTATATGTATTATTTTTTTGTTGTCAGCAAAAGATAATTCATCCCTGTGAGAATCTACAATGTCATTTGCATTTACAAACCACTATAACCCTAATAGTGTGTTAAATAAATCAAAGGCCTCTTTCATTGCCACCACCTCAAAGTCTATTACTTGTTTAATGCCCATTATGTTTATTTCGACTTCTTTCTAGGTTCCTAGTGTTCCCATGTTTGACCCATCCTCTACACTAATTTTATAGGGGGTTTCACTCAACCTAGGTCTTCCTAGCTATTCTCACACTCTCTTAGGTAACATATTCACATCTACGCCTAAATCCACCATAACATTTTTAATTTTCTTGTGGTTTATATATGCATCAATCATCAAAGGCTTAGTCTTCCACTATCTATCTATTTTACCCATTTTCTAGATTTGCAATTTGTTTGCTTGTTGTTTGTTCTATTATTTATAGAATTGTTTCAATTTATCAATTAGGTTATGTTGTTGCATTAGATTTGTCAATTGTTTAGGTGTCGCAACTTCACCTTCAATAAAGAATGGGGTGTGTTGTTTTTGTTTGTTTTATTCCTTAGTTATAATTTGTTTATATTTCTCTACAATTGCATCATGTTGAGTTTTATTAAGGAAGATAGGTTCTTCTTCACTATCCTCTTTTTCACTTCTAGTGTTATGAGGGTGTGCAGTATTTGTGCCCTGTCTAGTAACTACCACTGCTTTAGTCTTTCCTTTGTTCTTCTTTTGTTTTGTTTGTTTATATTTTACTTTGTTATAATAATCATCTTCCTCTAAATTTTTAGTGTCAGAGGTGTCACTTTCATAGTTAGCTTCCTTCTGACAACTTCTAGCTACCTACAGTTGTTCTTTTGGAATCTTTCTAATTATGTGGGTAGCTTTTTGTGAGTAAAACCCCTATAATTCATCACTTTTTGACTATTGCAGTGCATTTTTGAAGTGCTTTTGAGCCTTATCACATGAAAATAGGTCATAATCTATACTATTACAAAATATGCATTGTTTCCTTCTTTCTCCCCAACATCCATTAGCGAAGTGGTTTAGTTTACTACATTTGAAGCATGTTGTATCCTCTCTCCTTCTTCATCTACCATGGCCTCTTCCTCCTCTATATCCATTATACTAGCATCTTTCTTCATTACTATAATTATTCATGTAAGGTGCAGGATTAGGATTTGCATTTTGTAAAGTATTAAGATTTCTTTGATTAGCCCAAGTAGGATGTTTATAGCCATGATCTTGAATGTACAAGGATCTCTCTGCGAGTCCTTTAACATATGTCATGTTTTTGTTATCCGCTCTATTCTTGTGGTGTGTATTACACCATGGTTCTTGCTCATCATCATCTTCTCTCAACCTGAATAGTTGAGATGGGCAATCTTCAGTTTCATGGTCATCCCAATCTCCACATATTCCAAAAAAAATTGTAATGTTTCTTTTTGGTAATGTTTTGAAGTCTACCTTCATTGTGGTAGCCTTTATTTCCCCTTTTATCATCGAGCACTCATTCCACAAATTTTCTTATTTTGTACAATATGAACACCATATGTTAGGCCTTTGCTTATGTAGGCTATCCTCTTTTCTTGCCAATTTTTTTTGTTTTAGTTTAAGTTGTTCCAATTCAAGATTAGTCTTCTCCATCTCCATGTTTTCCTTGGTCTTCTCTTGTCTATGCCAAGTTTGTGATTCTATGTGGTAGGCCATAGTCATCACTTCTAAATAGGAGTTAAAAACCTTTCCATCCAAAGATGTTCTGATGTCAAGACTTAAACCTAATACAAACCATTCAATCCTTTGTTTCTCGAATAAAGGCTCTTCCAATTTGTGGGATATTTCTTTAAATCTTTTATCAAAATATTTTATAGATTCTCCTTCCTTTTGAACTAAATCCCTCATTTTACTTACTCCCTCTATGGGGATCTCGAGAGACTCAAAGTTATCTAAAAAATATTTCTTAATCTCGTCCCATGTTTTGATATGTTCAGGGCATGTCTTCCTATCCCATCTCAATGCATCATTTTTTAGTGTTCCCACAAAATCAAACAGTTTAGTCTAGTCTCTTATGACATTTTTCCTATTCCAAATGCATCCTAGAACAAAGACATGTTATGTTGCCTCTGTAGTGTCTTTTCTGAATAACGCCAACTTAATTAGTGAGTCCATTGTTGATTTCTTTTGTTTCTCAAGTGTTTTTGGTATCTTGCAGTCTATTTTCTTATTGTCCTTCTACTTAGATTTCCTCCTCTATATTAGGGTTTTATTTTCTCTATCCTTATCTCTCTGTAACTTAATATCAAAATAATATTTTTGTAATATTTATTTGTAATCTCTTCTAATCCCTTCCTCTATCTCTTTTTGTTTATCTATTTGATTATTGTTTTCTTCCACCGAAATTCTCCTTGACTTATATAGCACATGGGGTGACTGTTGGTATAGGGGTTGCATGTCTTCAAAGTGCCTCTTTGTTTTAAGGGATGACTTTACATTTGTGAATGAAATATTATCATTTATTGGTGTCATTTCCTTTAATTGTCTTATACTCTTGGAACTAGTATTATTATATACTACATCTTCTCTCCTTTCTCTAACCTTCATCACACTTTGATTAACCAAATGATCTAGATAACCCACATCCAAATTTAAGGGCTAGAGGTTTCTTATAGGGTTTAATAATTCTTCCCATTGTTTATCAACTTGATCTAGACATTAGTAAAATTAGGCTGAAACTTTGAGGTTTTTCCTATTTGTAGTAGGTTTAGAGTTTGATTATACTCTTCCCTCCATATCCTTCTTGACTGGTCATAAGCATCAATACTCCCTCCTAAGCTCTTGAGAAGTTTTATGGCCCTATTAATGTGTACTATTAGTGATTTTGGATTGTTTATATCGTTTGTATCAAGTTTGTGGTAGCCCCTATGGCATGCTCATCCAATCTTTCTTCCTCTCCTACATTCTTTTCTTTAGAAGCACCCACATCGACACACTCATCCTTTTGTTCCTTTTCCTCCATAACCTTCCTAGTGCATTCCCTTCCTAATTTTTTTTGCATTTTCCACCCATATATGGTATCTTTCTTGTTATTCCTAAGTTTTCTTTTCTCTTTCTTCCATGCTCACTTCCATTCTGATTTTTATAATTTCACTAATTTCTCTTAACTTCTTGTTATCTCCGTTTCCCATGGGTGTTTTAGACATGGTATTTCATTAATCCTTATGTATCCCATGGTCAGCTTGGCATGAAGAGTTACATCTTTTTAAGAATCTTTTTAGATTCTCCCTCTTTCCATTTTTTATCCCCTTAGGTTCATGCCCCCCCTCTCACAAGGGTATGTCCTAAGAGGATTCACCGTGGATCATAAAAAAATTATGTTACTTTAATTCTTTCCTTCCCAATTCTTCTCTCTATTCTACACTTCTCCTTTTACTAATTTATCTCATTTGTTCTTAATTGTTCTTTCCTGGGTCCCGACAATGGAACCAAATGTTGTCAAGAAATGGGGAGGACTTAGTCCATAGATCTGAGCCTTAATCAAGTCTCTAAAGTAAATTTCTACCCTAGAAGATATAGTGAGAGAATCATAAATAATAGCAAGGAAATATAACATGCATGTTGAACACACTAGGATACTGAGAGGTGGGTGAATTAGTATCTAAACAAACTTCAACTTCTCCAGAGTAGATTAAAACTTAAGTATTATAGCATTAACATAAACATGAAAGATTAACACAATGCACATCAACACATAACACCAAATGTACATGGAAAAATCAAGAAGGGAAAAACCACGGTGAGGATTAACTCACAATATATGAATCTCAAAATAACACCTTTGTTTTAGGGCTATAACCTAAGGAACCTACTACTCCTTGAAAACTTTGATTTAGGGTCACTCCCAAGGAAGCTACAACTCCTTGAAGATTTTGTTTTAGGGTCACTCCCAAGGAAGAAACAACTCCCTGAAGACTTTGTTTTAGGGTCACTCTCAAGGAAGCAACTGCTCCCTGAATTGAGAACAAACTTATAATAGATTACAATATGACAATCTCTCTACTACCTGAAAAACTAACAATGAAGCTCACACCTTTGATGATTGCAACCCTACCTCTTCACACTTCCTTCTAATGATTGGATCAATTAGGCACACTCTACACTTGATCATTATCACAAATATGTCTTCAAGATGAATCAAGAAAGCATCTACAACCTCTGCTCTTTCTCCTTCAGTTGCACATCATAACGCATTCATTTTTCTCCTTATCTTACTTGCAAACCTTATCAATCACATTGTAATCACACTTCACCTAACTTAATTTGATCTACAATTTATACATGATATTACATTGATTTCATTTCTTGTAGGCCAGAGACAACATGAAAAGTACATTTACAAGTCATCCAGACAAAACACAACATGAAACGTGCAAAGGACAAGTCCTAAACAAGGCTACACACTACACCAGCAGAAGACCCATGCCTTGCAGACATCAACACTTGTTTAACCAGGTCCAATACATCCTTCACAACTTCAAACACCAAGAATTTACATTCGTACATGATGCAGAGGAAGGATCTTTTACAACAAATCTTGACTCAATACAAACATAGTTTCAGTCTAGGGTCATGCCTAGTTCTTCTTAGTGAACTTGCTCAATGAATTTGATGAGCATTCACCAAACATAAGCATGGATTATTGGACTATCCAAAACCCTTTTACAATTCATTTGATGATGTGCAAACAATCACCCATTCATTCATATCAATACAATGCATACTTTCTTAGAGCCTTACACAACTAAGTGGAAAACTACCCTCCCTAGTCCTATTAAGAACATTCTTGGTTTCTTGTCACAAGGCACACACAAACCCCTTCACTTAATAAACACAAGATATGACTTGTTCATTGTGTCCTTGGCCTGTACTAACTTTCAAAAACATGACACAACAACTATTAGATCAGACTTCATGAGATAATGCAAGGAACTTATCAAACAATCATCATGGAGGGTTTGGGAAAGTTTTTACCAAAACACTTGTAACTTTTGAAATTTTCAATGGATTTGAGTAAAACAAAAGGCATTAAAAAGTTAAGAGGCTCCTTCAACCTCTCCAATCAGCCTCTAGGCCGCACTAGCAAGTATAATGTCATACCATGTGATAGAATAGGAAATTTATGCAAGAAAACATAGTTTTGATGTGCAAGAATGAAAGGAACGGTCATTAATAACTTTCAAAAAACATATAATGAAGCCAATCAGTTCATTATGATTGAAGGTAACATAGTTTTAGACATTTCCTCCAATTTTTATCAAGATCTAATGGTGTAAAAGAAAGTTATGGCATTTTTCTCAAACTGCAAACCCTAGGCAGTGTTCCAGGTAGTTTTCACCAAAATGCTTCTAACTTATTCAAACATGGATGAAAATATACCAAACCAATTATGTTTGGAAGATGATTCAATCCTCTATCATTTCCAATTAGTTTTCCATCCATACAAGTATAGATCTATACAAATGAAAAGAACAGTCAGACTTGCAAGAAAAATACAATTTTTAGAGTGCAAACATTGAAATTTCTTCATTCCAATCTCATCCCAACCTTCCCAACCTTGGGATTCATGTTTACATGTATTTATTCTTTCCCAATCATTTTCCAATTACCTTTAACAACCTTTTGATTATTTTGTACATAAAGCATCATTTTGTCACTTTTTGCCAAAGTTGCTTGACAACTTTTGACAATGTTTTCATTTTTTCAACTAAATGACACCAAACCTTCATCAATGGCTCCAAATGACTTATATTGGCCTAAAATGACCTTATTAACATTGAAAAACACAAAATAAGACAAAAAATCAAACTTTTCCTCATGTAGGCATCAGGTCCTAAGGGTGCTCCTACACCAGTACACTCCACTCATTTGAAAATAGGATAGTCTTAAGCAAAAACATATGAAACTTGAAGCATAATGGCCACAACAACTTGAAAACCTTGTGTGGTACTAAAAACAAGAAATATATTCATAAAACTCTTCTAGATGAGTCTACAAGATTCATAAAACATCTCCAAATGCTCCTCTACCTCTACACATCAAAGATTTTGTGTCGCATTTCTTCAACCATGAACTCTAAGAACAACAAGTCATCTAGAACACATTGCAACATACTTTCATTGAAAAATTGAGCTTGTAAAACACCAAGAAACTTGAAAATACAATAAAACATGTAATGCACATCCATAAACATGTCCACAAAACCACAAAGGAAATCATTCACGTCTGGAGGAATGCAAAGCATTCCAACAAGCCTTCAACACCACCTTACTCTACCAGGACACATGTCAGTACTCTATCATGCATAACTTTCACAATAGAAGGATAGATAATCTAAAACTTTGGAATTATCACCTTCACAGCACCCTAAACATAGTTCCAAAACCACATAGCCATAACTGCAGATGTAGAGGAATGTGGAGCATTCCATTGCCTACTAAGAACACCTTCATAGAAACAACACTATCTTCATACTGTCAACTGCAAAACATTCTTCTGGTAATCTAAACACCATGAAACTTGAATCAGGCCACTAGTAATCATATTTCCAACATCATCAACACATATGATCATCTTAGTGCTTATAATTCCCATATTAATGTATTTTCTTGATGCTTCTAATTCCCATCTTAATATAACTTCATACTCAACTTTGCATTGATCAAGGCATGACATCCAACCATGAACTTTAGTAACCTCATTATATTCAACATGACATCCAACCATGAACTTTATCTTCTCTGCTAGATAGGACATGATATCTAACCATGAACACCATGACACATCCATGATAGTGTTGACATCAATGACAACCTTAGGAACCATATGTGTAACAATGCAGTGAGAAAATATTAGTTATACACATCATACACATTCATATGCACTTATATATTAGATCATATTTTTATATCTCATTTATGTATTCATTATAATCTTATACAAAAAATGGTAGGTCTAAGTCTCTGCTCTACATATATCTCTTCTTACATATTCACTCTTATAGCTTACCTCCTTACATATTACATCTTCTATTACCCATATTGTACAATAGGGGCATGTACCTTATAAGACATCTTAATTACTATCCTATATGTCATCCCCAACCTTCGCATTCCATCTGCGGTGGCTTGCTATAGGTTCTACTACTATTGTGTATACCTTGCCAACACCTCCCATTCACAAGGCAAAGAAAAGTATGCATGATTGCAATGTTGATCTACAAAAGAAGATGACTCCTCTTTCAAATCAAATTGAAAAAATTCAAGCTCTAGTATACCTTCCAACTAAGTTAAAAATTTATAATCTTCAATCTGGCACTTGTGCTTCTACTTAACAAAATTTTCATCTGCATGTTAGGCCCATACAAATGATCATCCATATCAATAGAAACTTGACCTTCATCACAAAGGAAAGTTTCATAATCACAAGTGTCAAACTGTTGGATAATGGGTGGCCAACATATACCACTTTCACTTGCACTATTGTAACTCTCAACATCTAAATCATAAGCATGATTCAGGCCATAATTAAAATCATAAGCACAAATATCAAAACCACAAGACACTTCACACAAAGAACCAAGTTCTTCAAATTATCTCTATGCTTCTTGGTCATTTAGGTAACTAGTTGTGTCACATTCACTGTTACAAACAAACTGGTGACACCCTTCTACCTCATTCATTCTTGTTATATTTTCTTGTGGTCTAGATGAAGCTCAATCTGCATGGGAAAGACAACATACCTTGCACCAAAGAAATAGGCTCTCATAGTCATCCGCATGATCACCATCTTCATACTATTTGAGGGAAAATCCATCAAACTAAAAATTCATGACTAGACCAACATCTATCTCAGATCGGTTATCATTAAGTGCAGCCACCTCCACATCAACCTCATGCAAACAAATACTAATTGCTTAATCATCATTAACTAGAACAAAAGAAGGAAGAAAATCAAACAAGAAACAAGTATCTTGTTCACCCTAAATTTCACTTACTTGTGCACACTTAACATAAGATTCACAAGATGATTCAACTAGCTACTCATTGGTGTACACATCTTCCTCATTGTTCAATTGGTCACATACCTCAACATCACGTTGAAAGTCATCATTGGTTTCATTATTTTAATTTTTACTTGATGACTCATCCAAATGAAGGTAAGTGCACACATTGTCCTCATCATTGTCATACAGTGCTACACTGTCATCAATTTCAATCCTCCTAACCACACTATCAAATTGAACTAAAGTTGTATCCATTCCATCAACACCATTGTCCACTACAAGGCACTCAAACTAGAAATCAAGGCATACACCATTAACTATCTTAGATTAGTTTTCATCAAATGCATGCACACCATTTCCATCTTTGACCTTAGGCTTGGAAACAATTGGCAAAGCAACATCACCAAATGACATTGCATCACATTGTTCTGCTTTTTCAACTGCAGACCCAATCTAACTTGTATTGTTGCTCACCACTAGTTTATTTTTAGCATTTACCTTTGGGTATAGTAGTTCAACAATATATTCATTTCTCATCCTAACCAAGGAATCAAGGCATAAGCAATCCTACTGTAAACTAATAGGTTTCAAGTCTCCAAGCACCAAATTCAACCCAACTTCATATGACTCAAAAAACATATTAATGCAGGTTGGGACAAAATATTTTAAAGAATTTAGAACCTTTCATAATGCAACAACAAACTTATGACTGAAATCCATGTTTGATTCACCCTTAAAACTTCTAATATTTGCCAATTCCTAGACACGAACAATAGGTCCAGACCACTTGTAAACTCCTCAAATGCAACCATTGGGTCACTCCAAGAAGAAAAGTGATGCTCAAGAAAGTTACTAAGACACATCCATGTCAATCCACATAATGACCAAACAAAGAACCTCAACCATATGTCTTCATCATCAAATTGAAATTGTCCATGAAATCTAAAAATGCAGTAACATGTGCCTCCCTATCATAAAAATCACACCCATGAAAGATAGGCATATGATAATATATCTTCTTGGGCATGGATTTATTTTCATAATCAACCCATGAGAGGTCTGACTGTCCGTATGTAGTTTCATTGGGGATGGGATGAAGCCAACAATAAGATCTATTAGTGATAGTAGGATGAGAACCAGATTGAGCCTTGGACTCTTGCAACCTAATTTGGTTTTCTATTTCCTTTTCTTGATGCAACAAGAATTCAAGTAGCTGATTTCCTTTTTCAATTTCATACTATAGCCTAGCTGATTCATTTTGATTGTGTAGGGGTGTTTGACATTGGGGCAAGTAAATGCAAGATGTAGGGCATTCTAAATAGTAAGGTGGAGAATCATCATAGGAATTATACGCATCTTCAACACCATAATATCCAAGGCATGAAACATAGGATGAAGCATTTGAAGGACCTGCCCTAGAGTTGGTATTGTGCCAAGAGGCCATGACTAAAAATTTCTACCATGCAGGACAGAAAACTAAGGTATTGAAAATACACATTCCTTTGTCATGAGAAGAACACAAACTTCAAATATAGGAAGAGAAAACCACGTGTACCTTTATTTCACTATTTGTTGCTCACTAAGATGGGGCATTCAAATCACCAACAGTGCAAGAAGGAATAGCTTGGCAAATAAACTTATTTTTATAACAACAGAGTCACTACCTCACTGAGTGAGGAAATCCTTAGAGAAAATAGAACCACCAAGGCTAAAAAAAATTTAGTTTGTCCCACCAAAGAGTCTTCAATTTATTTTCAACCCAACAACATGCATGAGTTGGCAGCTCACCAAATTATACCAATAAGATTGTTTCCCTAGTAACGACACCATTCTGTTGGTGTAAGTTGTTGGCTAAGAAAACTTACCCAAACACAATAAAATGCACTTGGCAATGGTTGCACACAAAATTTCAATCACCATTTCAGAGGTCTTCAAATTTGAACCAAAGTATTACCTCCTTGGAAATGGTGTCATTTTGTTGGTATAAGTTGATGGGAGGCCAAGCACAACACACAATAAAATGTAAACAATAAACTGATGCAAATTTTGATGATTGTTATAGAGGTTTTTAAAATAATTCAACCTTTAAATTCATCCCCAATAATGGTGCCATTATCTTGGGTCCCAAAACCACTGCTCCACTTCCTAGTTCATAGAGATTCACTTTAAAGGCCAAGATTGTCATCATGAAAGTAAAACCTTCTCATCCACAGACCATGAAGGGTTGAAGGCCAATGAATGAGAGTGGGTTTTCTCTCTTTCTCTTTGAGCTCATCTTAAACATGGGAGGGTATTCCCATAGGTATGATAAACAAGATGAGCAACTAAAAATTGGTGGCTAAACCCAACCCATTGACTTGGTTCCAAATACTGTCACTAAAGAAAGAACAATAGCCACCCATATACCTCAATATAGTTGATCACACATCTTGTACATGCACCCATAGATGATAACATTTACATCCGCATAAGATGGATTCAATTGACATTCTTTACACAATGACAAGATGCAGACACACATAACATGACTCACACAAGATTTAAACTATTTGATATCACTTTAGATTTATCCCTAGTTGTTATATTGAATCATGAATAGCATATGAACTAAAATCTAACCCTACTCCAACTCCTACAACTATCCCAAATAGAGGATTGATTCAAAGAAGATTGCTAGCCCTTCACCAAATTGGACCAGTGCCTACTGTAGACACCCAAATTTGTCCCAAAAATGTCCATGTCCTGCAATACCTAGTCAAAAACCCTATTAGAGGCATCATATAGCATTTTGTCCTATCCCACTCCTAATTCCACTTATCCATTAGCCAATTAATTAAATAAATCTTATTTATTTAATTAATTTCCCATTATAATCACATTTATCCCTCCATAGTCAATTAATTAAATAAATTATATTTATTTAATTAATTTCCACTTTTCCCTCATCTAAATTAATTAAATAAATTAAACATTTATTTAATTAATGTATTCCACATCATTCCTTTCCAAAAATGGAAAATTCCACATTTGTCTCCTTGTAAAGTGGAAGACCATTTGACACTTGTCACATGACTACAACTCCCTTGAGGAGTGGGAATAACTAATCAATCCTAGTCATCCACATCATTTAATTATCCTTTCAATCTCAACCATCCATCCAAATCAGTCCAAGCCTATAAATCAACCCTCTTCTAAGCCATTTGAATCCACATTTCATAGGCATCCTTATGCTATCAAAATCAATCTTCAATCTTCTCATCTATCATCTCTCATCTTCCATCTATCATCTTCATCTTACCATTATGTTGTCAAATTGAGAAACCAACATATCAAATCAATCAAACAATTCATCTTGCATGCATCCATCATCACATCTATCTATTTGAAGTATTGAAGATTTGGATTAGGTAATGCATTTCATTATTTTATCATTTTCATTTTATCCAAATTTTTCGATATACACCTACTCCAATGGGCAAAACAATCATGAATCAGCAAAGAGGAGGGAGATACATCTAGGAGAACATCAATAGAAGCATGAAATTCACTCACATAAATTTTAAATACGTTTTATATGATGGACATACTTATTAAGATCATGCAACAAAGGAATGACTCATACAAAAGGCTTGCATGATTTGAATGTTGTCATACATTATCAAATCTATATTACATTTGTGCCAGAAAATGTGGCAAAGGGGAAAATAAAACTACAATTCAACACTCCCCTGAATCATTACAAAATGCTATGGAGACATACCATTACATTCACATATTTAATATGATGTAGAAATTAGCAGCACCTTAATTTCTATATTACACACACATGCACCATAATAGTCACCTTATTTGAATAATAATATTCTATTTGAATGACATAGCTCGAGACCTCGTCTTCTTCTGCACTTATAAATCCTTCAACATGGATGAATCCATCTATTATTAATTACATAATATAAAGGATTACTTCAACACAAACAAGGTATCCTGTAGCTTACATATTAGGTTCTCCTTAACTTGTTGCACAAAGACCTAAAGCTACTCCATATAGATAACTTCTTCTAGAAAATCATTTAGAAGTGTTGTTTTATCATTCATCTTATGCACATGGAGCTTCAAAGTTGCTCCAGCCATGAACAACACTCTTTTTAAGGTCATATTATTATTAACAACTAAATAAGTGTCATGGTAATCTACAGCTCCCACTTGAGTATTCCCCTTAGAAACTAATCATACTTTGTATTGATTATGCTCATGGTTTACCTCAAATATCCATTTACACTCAACTATTCTTCATCCAAGAGAAAGATTAATTAAGTATCAAAGTTGGATTTTTACAAGTGAATCATATGCATCATCCATTGCTCCCAATGCACTAACATTTCACTCTCATCTCCTGCTTCTATTATTTTGTGCTCTAAAGTATTTGAAGCAAATACATTGACCCAAGTGCATTCTATGTAGGATATTGAATTCTTGGTAACCTCCTAACTGATGGTGGCTTTTCTATTTATCCATCTTCTTGCCCATCCTATTGTAGATTCTTTCTTGTATTGCTTTTGATGTACAACTTGAAGAAGATATTTTATCTACATCTTGTCCTTCATATTCAAAGTCTTTATTTTATAACCAATGTCTATAGCCTTAACATAGAATAATAGAATAATGAAATAATAGAATGATCTAGCTATAGACATTGATCATTATTAGTATTATTCTATTATTCTACATATTATATTATATGATGGTGATGTCCTTGTCTATGCATTTGCTTGTCATGACATTATATTATTCTATTATTCTAGCATGATATCAATACTTTCTATTATATCATTCTATCACTCTATTATTATATCATTCTATTATTCTATGATTCTATTATTCTACCATTCTATTATTCTATTATTCTATTATTCTATTATTCTATTATTCTATCATTCTATTATTCTATCATTCTTTCGTTCTATCATTTTATCATTCTATTATTCTATTATTCTATCAATATATCAATATATCATTCTATTATTAATAGGAGTCCAACAAAAGAGCTCTGGGGCTCAGAGAAATTGGCAGGCTCAGTGGATGTTGTCTACACAAGACAATTTAGATGATATGGCCTTAGATATTAAACAAACTGTGGACAAATCTAATATAGTAAGGGGAAGAATGATATTAGTAGAAGATCATATAGATAAGTTAGATACTTGTGTTAGGAAATTAGAAAAGCGGTCTACTTCTTTACTAAATGACACTTCTAGTATATCATACCGAGTATAGTATATACAAACTTAGGTGACCAATACTACTACCCTCTGCCAAAGGACAGATATTTGTGTCACCCAAATTGCCAATGATATAGCTATCTCAAATAATAAGAGAGAAATGAAAGCCATAGAAAACAAAGTTCTCCTAGAACATGTGGCTATGAATCTTGATCTGATTATGGGAATTGGATAATTAAAAGGAAGAATGATGTCACTCAGAGGCTTATAATTTATACAAAATCTTTTCTTATCTCTCTCCCTTTTTGCTCTTTTATTTACCAGGAAGGCCGGACAACTGAATAGACTCTTACTTTACCTGATAAAAGACCTTCGAGGAGTCCATTCAACACTGATTTGATTATGAGAATTGGATAATTAAAAGGAAGAATGATGTAATTTAGAGGCTTATGATTTATACAAAATCTTTTCATACCTCTCTCCTTTTCTGTTTATAATCTGCTTAAATAATTTGTTTCTTCTATTTGTGTTAAAATTTTTTGAAGATCCTCAAGTAGCATGCATAGTAGTTGTGGAATTCATAGCCATAAGACCCATGCGAAGGCCAGGGGAGCCATGAGGAGGGTAACAGTAAACTGACCAAACTAGCAATGAATATTGCCAAAGAAGAATCTGTAAGTCTATTTTCTCACAATGGCTAGTAATAGATCAATGAATGCTAGCTCTACTTTATCTGAGGTTTTGCATAATTACTTTGAAGATAAACCTGAACATCATATAGATGACAAAGGCAATTTTAAGTTACCAGATATTAAGATTTCTACACTTTACCCTGAAAAGGGACTTAAAGCAAAAATTTGTGATTTTGTGCATCGGTCTAAGGTTAATCAATTAGTTTTTGGTGAAGGCATTTGTCTTGTTTATCTTCCATTCTTGCTTCCTGAAGATGTGAACCAAAAGAGATAAAAGGGTTTCTTTCATGTCTATTTCCCTCATGTAGATTCAATTGTGCATCCACATTTCAATTATGATATTGGTGCTGAGTACTTTGCTACCCTCATTGATACTAGGTGTTGAATTTGGGAGCAAGCTATTATTTCCTCATTCCATGGCAAGTTGTCTAACAAATCAAGAGATGGAGTCCTCTTTGTTAGTCTAAATTTCACACTTTCTCTTTTTGATAGGTTTAGATCCACTGCCTTTTGTCTTCTTATCCAATAAAAGGAGTATCCCTCATGCCTGGATCTATTTATTCTACCATTGGTGGTCGTTACATTTACCATCTCATGAATATAGTATCCCCACTAGTTTCTTTACCCATGGGGGTGACTTATCTAGAAGGATCCTCTAATCTGATTGCCTATGGAAGACACATAGACCACACAGGGTTTGACATAGGATTCCTGATTATTGAGCAACTATTGACCAAACACATGCCCTAACTCATAAATCTGTCTCTGCCCCAAAATTGGTTTTCATGTAGACCCCTTTTTCAAAATAGAAGAGTCATGGACATAACCTTACAAACAGTCCCTGGGCAAACAATGATGGAGCAACCTATCATTGATGAGGAACAAGCCCGCTTGCAACCACTTAAGAGGAGTCATAATTCTTTAGCTCATGCTTTTCCTAGTTCAAACAATAAGTCGTATGTTGATTATAACCCCAAAGAATATTCTATCTCATACACCCATCCTTCCTCCAAACCACACATGTCTGTAAATCCTTATCCTTCCCAACGTTCTTTTGCATCCACTTCAGATTTAAGTAATGACCCTATATTGATGGATAAATTGGTCAAGCAAGTTAGCTCTAGACTGCACCTAACTCCAAAAGAAGAGGATAAGAAATAGAAAGGGATTAAGATCCAAAGGATGGACGAGCCAACATGCATGTATAGAGAAGCACTTCCTAGATATGGAATAGAAAAAAGAGTCAAATATAAGATTCAGCTCCATGATGAGGCTCCTAAAGAAATCATTGGTTATGAACCTAGTAGGTGGCCTACCCCTAAAACTTTTCATATAATAAATCAAGATAGAAATCTATGGGGTAAGTATGAGGCCAGACTCCATACAAAAATAGGATTCCAACATAAGAGCTCTGAGGCTCAGAGAAATTGGCAGGCTCAGTGGATGTTGTCTGCACATGACAAGTTAGATGATATGGCCTTAGATATTAAGCAAATTGTAGATAACTCTAATATAGTAAGGGGAAGAATGATATTAGTAGAATATCATATAGATAAGTTAGATACTTGTGTTAGGAAATTAGAAAAGTGGTCTACTTCTTTACTAAATGACATTTCTGGTATATCATACCAAGTATAGCATATACAAACTCAGGTGACCAATACTACTACCCTCAACCAAAGGATAGATAGTTGTATCACCCAAATTGCCAATGATCTAGCTATCTCAAATGATAAGAGAGAAACAGAAGCCATAGAGAACAAACTTCTCCTAGAACATGTGGCTAAGAATCTTGAAAAGATTCGTAAATATACTAAGAAAAATAGAATTTCTGAGAGGGGGAGAGACAATTCTAAAGAAGAAACAGAACAAACAGAAGAATTTAGATAACATCATTCAAAAGCCACACCCCAAAAGGTAAAAATCCAAAGGATAAAAAATGTATCATTTGGTGAAACAAGAGAAGAACAACAATCTACACCCTCTAGGTCTACTACTGCCCCAAGGTCCACAGAGCTAGTTTTTCTTAGAAACCTAAAGAACATGCTATGCAACAAGATGAAACAGTCAGGGATTGGTTAACAAAATTAGATAGTGAAGAAAGAGACAATCCTCCCATTTATATGCAAGAGCCAGTAGTGGCCCATGCTAAAAACTTTCATTCTAAGGAAGAAAGTGATATCACTGTTGAAATAGAATCTTCCCAAGAAGACTATGAATCAGAACCTAAAATTCTTGCAGCTGAAGACAACTTTGATCAAATAAATGAGAAAGAAGAATGGGAAGTATACATGGCCACTCATGAATCAGTAGGTAGTACCTATGATGTAGAAAAGAGATGCAATTTTAGAAAACACCAGACCAGAACAATTAAGGGCATATGCTACATCAGGATACATTTTGAATATTGACAAAATGGTTGACCCTTATGAGGCTATTTGCACTTGGTGTGATACATTAGAAAAATTCTTTGATACAAGGAGTGCTAACTAGTCTAATACAAACAATATTTTACATGTAAGATTAGTGGCTGGTAAACTTAGAAATTGGTTGAATATCTTACATGATAATGGTGTTATTACCCAAAATCCTCATACAGGAGAAATATATTTCAGACAATGGGATATGGGTAGAAATGATGTATCTGGTGAAGGCTTCTTTGAACTCAAATCCATGCTCATTGATGTTTTTTATGGAGAATGAAAAAATGATGTTCTTGAAGAAGAAAAAATTTTATATTCTTTGAAACTCAAGAACTTAGGAAAGTTGCATGAATGTAATCTAGTTTTTAAAAAATACATGATTGCAGATAAAAAGGTCCATGATCTTACCACAAATTTTTTTTTACCTCAATTCAATCCCTTGTGTATTGGGACAATGGGTAGAAGAATATATCACAGAGAAGAAGAGAGAAAAGATTGCCAATTGCACCTTTGTTGTAATAAGAACTTTGATAACATATAAGCTGGATAAATAATATCTCTTGAAGGATTTAAATGACAACAATAACCAATATAACTCTTCTTGTAATTTGAAAGAGTATTGTAGCCTTCCTCCCATTAACTAGTTAAGAGACTTCTAGCAAGTTAGAAAATTCCGCAAAAAATCTTGTAGAAGATATTACAAATGCAGAAAGTGCAAGCGCACTTATGATGATGATAACATGGAACAATTTTTTAGATCTAAGCATAAAGGCTTCAAGAAGCGCTACAAGCTAGCACCTATAAATAGAAATTCCTTTAGAAATAGGAAAATTCCCAAATACCTATTCAAAAGAAATAAGACACCTAGAAAAGGACCAGTAAAATGTTTTATTTGTAAGGGTCCTCATTATGTAACAAATTTTCCTAGAAAGACCAATCTAGGAGCAAAAGTCTAAGCTACTTTCCAAGAATAGGATTTACATAATCATTGGGATATTGTAAATACTTCTGATAGTTCTTTCCAATTTTCTTCTAATCAATATTTTGAATTGGTTGAGGTTCTTCTTGAGCAATTTTCCATGGGGAAAGAAAAATCCAAAAGAATTTGTGAACAGATCTATGATCCGCCTACTGAAAGTTCTGATGAAATTTTGATCTCTTCTATCTCTTTTGATGATGATCATGACCCTGTACTTAAGCATGTCTTGCAAAGGACTATTAAAGATTTGCATTTCAAGATTGACATGGCCAAGGCCAAAGATCCTTATCAGATGCCAGGAACAAAAGAGGAATAGAGATAGGTAGCTAAGCAGTAGTTGAAGGATATCAAAACTTGGGATGCTAAAAAAGATGCTACTAAAAAAGGTCTTAAAAATAATAAAGATTCAACATCTTCCCATGGATATAAATACTCTACCTAGAAAAATAAAATAAGTATGGATAGAAGACCCAAGGCTCTTTCACCTCTTCTGTCCTTTAAAAAATCATCCAAATCTGATTTCTTACCCAAGCACCTTGATGCCGTATGTTCCAAACTAGACTACCTTGTAGAGGAAATCCAAAATCTCACCTGCCAAGTCTACCTACACAAGAAAAAAAATCACTAAACTCAATTCTGCAGTGGGGGAAATCAGCTCATTAATCACCAAAGTATATGAAGATTCTACAAGAAGTAGTTCTAACCCGGACCTTAGGGAACCTACGAATGCCATGTATCTTACCACTAATTGTTCATACATTCGCATTAATTTCTATTTTCCAGGATATAAACTAATTCCCATGGATGCCTTTTTGGATTCTGGTTCTTCTAGAAGTTTTGCAAAAATAAATGCTATTCCTCCAGAGTTCTAGAAGCCAAGACTAGACTTACCCAAAGGTTATGCTATCAATAGAGAATAGATAAATATGGGAAGATATGCTCAAGATGTGACCATAGAAATACAAGGAAAAAAATTTGTCACTGATTTCATTGAGTACAATACCTTAGAAGGAGATGTTTTGCTTGGTTATTTGTTTCTTACCAAATATGAGCCTTTCATCCTAAAAACCCATGAAGTCAGTCTCAGGCATGAAGATGGTCAGATAAAGATTCATGTGCTAAAAGTAGTAAACTTTAAGTTTGATAAAAGAAAAGATAAGCCTTCAAGAAAAGAAAAGGCTAATCTATAATACAAAAGTTACCAGAATTGCTTGAGCCTGTGGAAACCAAATTTTAAAAAGACTATTGTAGCATGAATCCACTAGAGTTTTGGTCCAAAGAGCATGAAGAGTGTGAGATAAAGCTGAAACTAGAATGCCAATCAATAATTCCTTTCGAACCAGCCTATCTCATGAGTCCCACTGAGGTGAAAGAAATGGATGAGCATTTGAATGAACTCCTTGAAGGTCATTTTATCAAGGAAAGTAAGAGTCCATTCAATTGTCCAGCCTTGTAAATAAAAGAGAAGAAAGGGAGAGAGGTAAGAAAAGATTTTGTATAAATAAGCCTCTAGATGACATCATTCTTCCTTTTAATTATCCAATTCCATTCAGCACTGATCTGATTACGAGAGCATCTTCAAAAAGAATCTTCTCAAAATTTGACTGCAAATCTAGATTTTGGCAAGTCAAGGTAAGAGAAGATGGCAAGTATAAAACTACTTTTTTAGTTCCAAAAGGTTTGTATGAATGGAATGTGATGCCATTTGGTCTCAAAACTACCCCTACATATTTCCAGAGAAGAATGGATAAGGCCTTAAGAGCCTTATAGAATTTATGTGCTGTTTATATAGATGATATTATTATTTTCTCTAAGACTCCTCCGAGCACTTGAACCATCTTGAGCTATTATATAATGCTATTAAAGATCATGGGATTTGCTTATCTACTAAAAAGATAGTTATATGACAAGAAGAAATTGATTTCCTTGGCTTAGTGTTATTTGAAGGAAAAGTAAAACTGCAGAATCATATTTTGAAACATATCAATGAGTTTCTTGGTATTTTAGTAGGAAAGAAACAAATTCGAAGGTTTTTAGGATGCTTGAATTATGTTTCTCCTTTTTACAATGGTTTGGCAAAAGATAGGAAAAAGATTCAAAATTAGTTGAAAGGAGTGGCAGAATGGACAGATGAGTTGACATAAATTATTAAAAAGATTAAAGAAAAATGCCAGCATTTGCGTACATTGCATATGCCTAAAGAAAATTATCCTTTAATCTTGTATACTGATGCTTCTGACGAAGTCTGGGGTGTTGTGTTATTATAGGAAATCCTCTACAAGGAGATCAAATCTGTGGTTACAGTTCTAGAACATTCATAGACACAGAGTATAGATATACCATCTATGAAAAGGAGATTCTACCTACTTAAAAAATGATTCAGAAATTCAAAATCTTCTTGAATCTTGCACACTTCATTGTAAGAACAAATAGCTAGCCTATGAGATCTCTCTTAAAAAAGAAACCATATAAAGATTTGGCTCATGGTAGGATTGCATGATAGTACTTAGATTTCATGAGCTATGATTTTGATATTGAATGGATACAGGGAGACAATAATCCACTAGCTAACAGTCTAACCAGAGAAATGTCAAATTTGGCTGAAAATGCATCTATGATGATCGAACCTGCTAAAACTTTCTTAAGAGAAGATGAGGTTGAAGTTTATGAGATATCAAATGAAGAAGGTAACAAAATGATGGTTCCCCAATTACCCCAAGAAATACTTGAACCTATTCTTCAAGTTTATTTCCTTAATAAATGGCTTCAAGGATTAAGAAATCAGATTTCAAAACACTTTGAAAAATAAATTCCTAAACCAAATGAACAAGTTGCATTTTTAGAACTCTTTGGCTTAGAAGAAGCCAATATAGCCTATTCCATCAGTAATGGATTTTCTTTTAACATCTGTATTACTTCTTTATTGTCTATGAATTGGGATGTAAAGATAAAGAAAATTTTGCTAAAATGTGCTAAGTACGGCTTCATCAATAGCATCACTTTACTCCAAACTAAGTACGGCTTCATCAATAGCATCTATATTACTTATTTATTGTCTATGAATTGGGATGTAAAGATAAAGAAAATTTTGCTAAAATGTGCTAAGTACGGCTTCATCAATAGCATCACTTTACTCCAAACTAATTTTAAAGATTTTGCTGATATCTTTGCTGGTTATGGAGGCTCTGTCTTACCACTTGATATGAGAGAATTCTTTGAATATATTTAGGGAAACTTTGCATAGGCAATTGCAGAAGAAATGATTAGTTATTTAACTAATCCAAGCTATTATCACCTACCCAGAGTTGAATATTATCCCATGATCCATAATTGGTTTTCTAAGGTTGTGATTGGTGACATGGAACCTGCTCTTCACCCAGCCTTGGTAATAGTACACACCGAGTTGGATTTAGCATATCTTGAAGAAATCAACCGCATAGTTTATGCTTTCATAATGAGAAATGATGATTTGGAAAATTCTTTTAAACCACTTCCTAGTAATCTACTTCCACCACCCGTACTTGGATAAAATAGCACATGGGTTTGTCTATGTTGTGACGTCAACAATGTTATGATTTGACAGCAGGATGCTACCCTGTCAATAAAGCAAGATCCACATATCTGCTTTTGGAAGTAAAGCAGGTCATCCTTCCTTACATGTGATCAAAGCGATTGTCTTTTTGATACTGTTGTTAGTGCTTTTGGATAGACTACTTAACAACTGTCCCCTCCTACAGTAGCTGCTAGGTGTCAAGTTCATATGGACATACTTATAGAATGGTTTAACAAATTTTGAAGTCTGATACCTATATATACATGGTTTTTTCTCATTCTTAGGCATTAGGAGTTGAATTTAGAGTCTGATAGAAATGATAGAAAGAAATCATTATTCTATTATTATAATTAATAGAATCTATGAATCATAGAATAATATATTATATGAATATGAATCTTTTCTATATTATGAATTTATATCATAGATTCTATTATTTTATCATTCTATTATTCCATGGATAGTATTGATAGAATAATGATATAAGAATTAGATCAAATTATTGATATTCATAAGTTTATGGCTATAAACTTGCTACATATCTAGAAATCTTTCGACGGTAAGCCCACAAGCTATCTGCCCAAAAATAAGGTTATCACAGAACATGTGTATTCATTTTTCTATCTCTATGTTTCAACTAAGTTATGCATTAATCCACAAGTCAACCAACTTATACTTTAGCTAAGATAAGATAACTAATTATAATCCATGGTCATCTTATTATCATTCCCAGATCAAGGTTTAAATCTTGTGGCCAAATTACAACCAATATATGATTTGAACAAATTAATCCTTAGGCCATTCTCAGCCAAAAATAGAATCAAAACTTATTAAACTCTCAACCTTTAAAGGAACTCATAGAAACATAGGGTTATTGACCTTCTTATAGCATGTAAAGTCATATAGAACTTTCTATCATGAATAAAGAGTTCATATATATATATATATATATTGTTGCAAATATGTACCTATGATGTGTTGTCATTGATGTCAACATATCTCCTTGTCAGAGATAGTGAAGACAGTACAGTTCAGTAAAGTAGATTACTCTGCATTCCCAGTGAGATGAAGATCATAGTCTGTGGATTAAAGGGTTTTGTATAGGATTGTCTAAAGTTGCTCCAGTTAAGATTTGAGAGGTACGCATGGAGGATTGGTGAAGTTATGGCCATCTGAGTAGAACCAAGTTTTGCAATTGTTCAAAGGTAACAGAGTGACAAGAATTTGGTCCAGATTGCTCCGCATTAGAATATTATGGTCTGCAGATCTAGAGGTATGTTTGGGATGTTGGTGTGTATCCTCAACTCAAGTGGTTTGTGGTTTGAAGATCTGCAAGAAATCTTTATAGTGTGACAGTCATGACAGTTACTGTTCTTAAGTTCCCATATGAAGATGCAAGTGATTCTGGTGATTTGAAGTGGTGTGGTTGTTCTTGTTGATTTCATTGTGCTTGTGGAGGTATCTAGATCATGTACCTATTGTGTTGGTGGTCCGCATTGAGGATTGAGCTCGTAGTTGAAGATTTCTCCTTGGGTGTTGTTGTTCTTTCCAGTCTTGGTCGACCGGATGCTTCATGTGTGTTGCGAATGATCTAGATACCTCCACAAGCACAAACATAATAGTGTAGTGGTCTGCATGTAGCATTTTGTATTAAGTCAAGTCTTCTGATTATAAATACTTGGAATGCCTATCTTGGAGAATGTTCCAGATAGATGATCGTAAGGCCGACTTTGATGTTCATTCCAAAGTTGATGTCATGTATAAATAAGTGTAATGAAGTCATGTAAATGTGTCTAATGTGTGAAGATGCGAAGGTAGCGAATAAGTGTTTGGGGGCAGAGCCAAGGTGTTGTTACCTTCAATGGAACTAAATCTTGGCATGGAGAAGATGTTGTTTCTTAGTTCAACCTTTCAGTGTTAACCATGTGAATGTTTTTGTAGATAGTGAGTCTCTTGGAGCAGTGAGCTCTGGGCAGTGTGCTCAAAGGCAGGTGCCAATCTCTTCTTTTAATAGAGAATAAATCATATGGGTTAACCCCCACCGTGGTTTTTCCCTTAACTAGGTTTCCACATAAAGAATCCTGGTGTTATGTGTATTGATTGTGTTTTTGCTCATGTGTTGTTGATTCATGCTTTCATTGTTATATCATTAATCTATTAATAAGTGGTAAAGAAGATTAAATGTAGCAAAAGATAAAGTTTTGGGACAACTAATTCACCCCCCCTCTTAGTTGTCTGCCCTAATTTCAACAATTGGTATCAAAGCCGGTTCCTCTAAAAGAAGCTTGACCACTTGAGGAGATATAGGATGTCAACATATAAGAAGGATAGTCTGAGATTTGATGGAACAAATTACTCTCTTTGGAAGAATTGCATGGAGTGTAATTTGCAATGCATGGGTGATCCTTATTGGTTGATAACTAAGAATAAGTATACTCCTCCAAAGAAAGGTCCTTTAATTCCAGATGAAATCAAAGAAACTGAATACAACATTTAGGCTAAAGAAGCATTGTTGAGTGCCCTGACTGATACAGAAATGACAAATATCTGGGAATTGCAAACTGTTCATGAAATTTGGAAGTTGGAAACTATGTATGAAGGTGATACATATGTCAAATGTGCTAAGTTACAGAGCCTGAAGGGTAGATACAAATGTTTGAGGATGAGTGAAGATGAAAACATCACTTCCTACATGTAGAAGGTGAATGAACTTGTGTGCAGTATCAGGTGTGTTGGTGGAAAACTATAAGAATTAGAGATTGTTGCTGAGGTGCTTAGATCCTTACCTACTTCATACAAGCATAGAGTTTCTGCTATTGATGAGATCAAGAATGTGACAGATGTTACAAGGGATTAGTTGGTTGGCAAGATTTCAAAATTTGAAATGAGTGAATTTGTGATTCTCTTCCTAAATCAGAATTTGCATTTAAGACCAGTGTTTTCGGAAAGCAAAGATTTGATCCAGGTGAAAGCTCTTCAAGAAGACTAACTAGATATGAGAAGGCAAGGAAGGAACTTGAAGAAGATGAATCTAATCTTGAAGAACTTGAAGCCCTTGTTGCCAAAAGATTACCAAGAGGATCTGGTAAGTATGAAGGAAAGTTGCCCTTCAAATGTTTTTCTTGCAATAAGATTGTTCATTTTAATTCAAGATGTTCGGAGAGGGTTTCAAAGCCAAACCCTAACAGACCTAGGGTTCAAAATAAATGCTACTATGTCCAAGAAGCTGCTGATGAAGGAGTCACAAATGATGAATTTGATATGGGAAGTGCCTCTGGAAATGAATGGGTGTTTATTGCTATCAAAGAAGAAGATCTGGTGCCTTCTGAATTTGTTAGTTGTGTGATTGTGGAAAGTGCCTTGGCTACTCAGGTTGAAGAAAAGGATGAATGGGTGATTGACAGTGGATGTTCTCATCATATGACTGGTGATAAAAGTAAGTTTGTAAGTTTGGAAAGATTGAAGGTGGAATTGTGAAGTTTGGAGATAATTCAGCTGGTAGAATCCATCGTAGAGGATCCATCTCTCTTAATGGTAAGAATAACAATAATAATGTTTTGTTTGTAGAAGGGTTGAAGCATAATCCTCTCAATGTTGGATAGTTGGTTGACAAAGGGTATGATCTCCGATTGAAGGATGGAAAATGCAAAATTTTGGGAAGCTTCAGAATTGAGATTGCATCTGGTACACAGACTAGAGGTAATATCTTTCATTTAAGTGGTACTGGTAAAAGTTGTTTGATTGCTCTGATTGATCAGAGTTGGTTATGGCATAGAAGAATGTGTCATGTAAACTTTGATAGCATTGTTAAGATAAGTACTACTTAGGTCGTAAGAGATCTTTCAAAGCTTGTGAAACCTGCTAATAGCATGTGTAAGGAATGTTAGTTGGGAAAACATAACAGAGCTACATTCAAAAGTAAAGAACAATTTTCAAGTGGATTGTTGGAACTTATGCACACTAATTTGTGTGGTCCTCCCAGAGTTAGGAGTTTGCAAGGAGACAGATACTTTATATATATATAGAACTTTCTGTCATGAATAAAGAGTTCATATATATATATATATATATATATATATATTGTTGCAAATATGTGCCTATGATGTATTGTCATTGATGTCAACATACCTCCTTGTCAGAGACAGTGAAGATAGTACAGTTCAGTAAAGTAGATTAGTCTGCATTCCCAGTGAGACGAAGATCAGAGTTTGTCGATTAAAGGTTTTTGTATAGGATTGTCTGAATTTGCTCCAGTTAAGATTTGAGAGGTATGCATGGAGGATTGGTGAAGTTATGGCCATCTTAGTAGAACCAGATTTTGCAGTTGTTCAAAGGTAACAAAGTGACAATAATTTGGTTCAGATTGCTCCGCATTGGAATATTATGGTCTGCAGATCTAGAGGTATGTTTAGGATGTTGGTGTGTATCCTCAACTCAAGTGGTTTGTGGTTTGGAGGTCCACAAGCAATCTTTCTAGTGTGACAGTCATGACAGTTAGTGTTCTTAAGTTCCCGTATGAAGATGCAAGTGATTCTGGTGATTTGAGGTGGTGCGGTTGTTCTTGTTGATTTCATTGTGATTGTGGAGGTCTCTGGATTGTGTGCCTATTGTGTTGGTGTTCCTCATTAAGGATTGAGTTTGTAGTTGAAGATTTCTCCTTGGGTGTTGTTCTTTTCAGTCTTGGGCAACCGGATGCTTCGTGTGTGTTGCAGATGATCTAAGAGAATTTCTATGGAGCATGGCATGTTGTTTGAGGAAGATTTGAGTACCAACTATGTTTGGCTGATAGTGTAGTGGTCTGCATGTAGCATTTTGTATTAAGTCAGGTCTTGTGATTATAAATGCTTGTAATGCCTATCTTGGAGAATGTTCCAGATAGATGATTGTAACGCTGACTTTGATGTTCATTCCAAAGTTGATGTCATGTATAAATAAGTGTAATGAAGTCGTGTAAATGTGTCTAATGTGTGTGAAGATGCGGAGGTAGTGAATAAGTGTTTGGGGGCAGAGCCAAGGTGTTATGAGCTTCAATGGAACTGAATCTTGGCATGGAGAAGATGTTGTTTCTCAGTTCAACCTTTCAGTGTTAACCATGTGAATGTTTTTGTAGACAGTGAGTCTCTTGGAGAAATGAGCTCTGGGCAGTGTGCCCAAAGGTAGGTGCCTTCCCATTTTTCTATTCTTTTAATAGATAAAAAATCTTGTGGGTTAACGCCCACCGTGGTTTTTCCCTTAACCAGGTTTCCATGTAAAAAACCCTGGTGTTATGTGTGTTGATTGTGTTTCTACTCATTTGTTGTTGATTCATGCTTTCATGGTTATATCATTAATCTGTTAATGAGTGGTAAAGAAGATTAAATGTAGCAAAAGATAAAGTTTTGGGACAACTAATTCACCCTCCCTCTCAGTTGTCTGCCCTAATTTCAATAATTGGTATCAGAGCTGATTCCTCTAAAAGACGCTTGACCGCTTGAGGAGATCCGGGATGTCAACATACAAGAAGGACAGACTGAGATTTGATGGAACAAATTACTCTCTTTGGAAGAATTGCATGGAGTGTCATTTGCAATGCATGGGTGATCCTTATTGGTTGATAACTAAGAATAAGTATACTCCTCCACAGAAAGGTCCTTCAACTTTAGATGAAATCAAAGAAACTGAAGACAACATTCGAGCTAAAGAAGCATTGTTGAGTGCCCTGACTGATACAGAAATGACAAATATCTTGGAATTGTAAACTGCTCATGAAATTTGGAAGAAGTTGGAAACTCTGTATGAAGGTGATGCATATGTCAAATGTGCTAAGTTATAGAGCCTGAAGGGTAGATACGAATGTTTGAGGATGAGTGAAGATGAAAACATCACTTCCTATATGCAGACGGTGAATGAACTTGTGTGCAGTATGAGGTGTGCTAGTGGAAAACTAGAAGAATCAGAGATTGTTGCCAAGAGTGCTCAGATCCTTACGTACTTCATACGAGCATAGAGTTTCTACTATTGAGGAGATCAGGACTGTGACAAATGTTACAAGGGATCAATTGGTTGGCAAGCTTTCAACATTTGAAATGAGTGAGTTTGGTGATTCTCTTCCTAAATCAGAATCTGCATTTAAGACCAGTGTTTTCAGAAAGCAAAGATTTGATCTAGGTGAAAGCTCTTCAAGAAGACTAACTAGATATGAGAAGGCAAGGAAGGAACTCGAAGAAGATGAATCTGAGCTTGAAGAACTTGAAGCCCTTGTTGCCAAAAGATTACCAAGAGGATCCGATAAGTATGAAGGAAAGTTGCCCTTCAAATGTTTTGCTTGCAATAAGATTGGTCATTTTGCTTCAAGATGTCTGGAGAGGGTTTCAAAGACAAATCCTAATAGACCTAGGGTTCAAAAGAAATGCTACTATGTCTAAGAAGCTGCTGATGAAGGAGTCACAGATGATGAATCTGATATGGGAAGTACCTCTAGAAATGAATGGGTGTTTATTGCTATCAAAGAAGAAGATCTGGTGCCTTCTAAATCTGTTAGCTATGTGATTGTGGAAAGTGCCTTGGCTGCTCAAGTTGAAGAAAAGGATGAATGGGTCATATGACTGGTGATAAAAGTAAGTTTGTAAGTTTGGAAAGATATGAAGGTGGAATTGTGAAGTTTAGAGATAATTTAGCTGGTAGAATCCGTGGTAGAGGATCCATCTCTCTTAATGGTAAGAATAACACTAATAATGTTTTGTATGTAGAAGGGTTGCAGCATAATCTTCTCAGTGTTGGACAGTTGGTTGACAAAAGACATGATCTCCAATTGAAGGATGGAAAATGCAAAATTTTGGGAAGCTCCAGAACTGAGATTGCATCTGGTACACCGACTAGAGGTAATATTTTTCATTTAAGTGGTATTGGTAAAAGTTGTTTGATTGCTTAGATTGATTAGAGTTGGTTATGGCATAGAAGAATGTGTCATGTAAACTTTGATAGCATTGTTAAGATAAGTACTACTCAGGTTGTAAGAGATATTTCAAAGCTTTTGAAACCTGCTAATAGCATGTGTAAGGAATGTCAGTTGGGCAAACAAAATAGAGCTAGATTCAAAAGTAAAGAACAATTTTCAAGTGGATTGTTGGAACTTGTGCACACTAATTTGTGTGGTCCTGCCAGAGTTAGGAGTTTGCAAGGAGACATATACTTTATGCTTCTAATTGATGATTACTCCCGAATGATGTGGGTCACTTTCTTGAGAGAGAAATTAGAGGCACTTGACAGATTCAAGGTGTTCAAGACTAAGGTGGAGAATGAGATTGGATTGAAGATAAAGTGTCTGAGATCTGACAGAGGTGGAGAATTTACCTCTAGTGAGTTTAATGTATTTTGTGAAAAGCATGGAATAAGAAGACAATTATCTGCTCCTAGGACTCCTCAGGAGAATGGACTTGTGGAAAGGAAGAACCAGACTATTCAAGAGGCTGCTAGAACCATGATGATGGAGGAAAATGTTCCACATGTCTATTGGAGAGAGGTTGTGAGTACTGTTGTCTACACTCTTAACCGGGTACAGATCAAAGGTAATACTAGTAAAAAACCTTATGAACTGTAGTTTAGTAATGCTCCTACTATGAAATGCTTCAAAGTTTTTGATAGTAAATGCTATATCAAGAGAGATAAAGATCTAGCAAAGTTTGATGCAAGATGTGATGAGGGAATATTTCTGGGTTATTCTAACCAAAGCAAGGCATACCAGTGCTTTAACAAGAGATTAAAAAGGATTGTTGAAAGTGCTAATGTCAAGGTTGATGAAAGTAAGGAGAAACCTTCCAAGTCTTGTGGATATGAATCAAATGATCAAAATGAAAGTCCAAATAAAGGAAACAAAGTTCAAACTCGAGTTTAGATTCAGATTGCTCCGGAGAATCCAGTGACTCAAGAAGCTAGTACAAATGTTGAGGAACAAGTTCAAGAAAATCCCAAAACTCCCAGGTATGTAAGGCTAAATTGTTCTAAAGATCAAATCATAGGAGATAAAAATAAAGGTGTTCAAACTAGAAGAAAATTTACTGAAGAACAAGTGGAGTATTGTTTGATTTCAAAGATTGAACCAAAATCAATGAATGAAGCTTGTAATGATGAAAGTTGGGTAAAAGAAATGGAAGAAGAATTAATGCAAATTGAAAAGAATCATACTTGGGATCTTGTTCCTAGACCTAAAAATAAAAATGCAATTGGAACTAAATGGGTCTTCTAGAATAAATTGAATGAAGATGGTGAAGTTGTGAGAAACAAAGCAAGATTGGTGTGCAAAGGATATTCTCAAGTAGAGGGAATTGATTTTGAAGAAACTTTTGCTCCGGTGGAAAGAATTGAAGCAATCAGATTATTTCTTACCTTTGCTACTGACAAAGATTTCAAAGTTTACCAAATGGATGTCAAGTCAGCTTTCCTAAATGGAGAGTTGGAAGAAGTATACATTGAGCAACCGAAAGGATTCCAGTTGTCTGATCAAGGAGATATGGTCTGCAAATTAAGGATATGGACTTAAACAAGCCCCAAGAGCCTAGTATGCAAGATTAGATAAGTATCTACTAAAGTTAGGTTTTAGCAAAGGCATAGCTAACAGTAATCTTTAATTCAAAATTGATCATGAACACATCTTGATTGTTGAGGTATTTGTTGATGATATCATCTTTAGTGGAGATGAGAGCATGTGTAAAAAAATTGCTGATTAGATGCAAAGTGAATTTGAGATGTCCATGCTTGGTGAAATGAATTTCTTCTTAGGTCTACAAATCACTTAGTTAGATAAGGGCATCTTCATATCTCAGTCTAAGTATGTGAAAGAGTTGTTGAAAAAGTTTGGAATGGAGGATTCAAAAATAGTGAGTACTCCCATGATAATCGAATGCAAGTTGAGTAAAGATGATGATTCCCCTAAGGAAGATTAGAAAAGGTATAGATCAATAATTAGAGGACTGCTTTATCTGACCCAAACTAGACCTGATATTATGAATGCAGTTGGCCTTGTTGCTAGATTTCAAGCTGATCCTAGAGAATCTCATGTTGTAGCAGTCCAAAAGAATTTTTAGATATTTGAAGGGGACATTTGATTATGGCTTATGGTATCTTAAGGATGATGATTTCACCCTTCATGCATATACAGATGCTGATTGGGTAGGAGATGTGGATGATAGGAAGAGTACTAGTGGTGGTGCATTTTTCTTGGGAAAGAGATTGGTTTCTTGGTTGAGCAAAAAATAGGAGGCAATATCTCTGTCTACTGCAGAGGTAGAGTATATAGCAACAGCAAGTAATTGTACTCAAGTTTTGCAGATGAAGAAAATGTTGAAGGATATCAGAATTATGTTTGAAGAGCTTGTTACAATCTTCTGTGATAATTCAAGTGCAATAAACAACTCAAAGAATCCGATGTTGCATTCAAAGACAAAGCACATATCCATCAAGTTTCACTTTTTAAGAGAGAAGGTAAATGAGAATGAAGTCAGATTGGAGCTTATTTCTTCAAAGGATCAAATTGCGGATATCTTCACTAAGCCTCTACCTAAGGACACTTTAGAGTATCTTAGAGTGAAGCTAGGGGTTATTACCCCTCCTGTTCAGAACTAAGGTACACTAGTGTGCATCAGTCCGGTGGAACTCACAGTCATATCTTATGATCCAGATTGATGTTAAGGGAATACTACTCAGGGGGAGTAGTCAGTATGTTAATTCTGGAGTTTAGTTTGGTTTTATCTAAGAAACAAAAAGGGGGAGAGATGGTTGCAATTATGTGCCCTTTGGCATTGATGTCAAAGGGGGAGAGAAGTCATGTGAAAAACTTGGAAGTAAGTAGTTGTTGGTGAAAGAGGGAGTAGTGAAGAAAGTGGTTGTAGGTGTGATAAGAGAAAGGGGGCGAATTCCTTGTCTTGATGGTTGAATGAGTTTTTCACATCATATGTTGCCATCAATGACAAAGGGGGAGATTGTTGCAAATATGTGCCTATGATGTGTTCTCATTGATGTCAACATATCTCCTTGTCAAAGACAGTGAAGACAATACAGTTCAGTAAAGTAGATTGCTCCACATCCTAGTGAGAGGAAGATCAGAGTCTACAAATTAAAGGGTTTTGTAGAGGATTGTCTGAAGTTGCTCCAGTTAATATTTGAGAGGTCTGCATGGAGGATTAGTGAAGTTATGGCCATCTGAGTAGAATTAGGTTTTGCAGTTGTTCAGAGGTAATAGAGTGATAGGAATTTGGTCTGAATTGCTCCGCATTGGAGTATTATGGTCTGCGGATCTAGAGGTATGTTTGGGATATTGGTGTGTATCCTCAACTCAAGTGGTTCTTGGTTTAGAGGTCTGCAAGCAATCTTTTTAGTGTGACAGTCATGACAGTTAGTGTTCTTAAGTTCCCATATGAAGATCAAGTGATTCTAGTGATTTGAGGTGGTGGAGTTGTTCTTGTTGATTTCATTGTGCTTGTGGATTTCTCTAGATCATATGCCTATTGTGTTGGTGGTCCACATTGAGGATTGAGCTCATAGTTGAAGATTTCTCCTTGGGTGTTGTTGTTCTTTCCAGTCTTGGCCGACTGGATGCTTCATGTGTGTTGCGGATGATCTAAGAGAAGTTCTATGGAGCGTGGCATGTTGTTCGAGGAAGATTTGAGTCCCAGCTATGTTTGGCCGATAGTGTAGTGGTTTGCATGTAGCATTTTGTATTAAGTAAAGTCTTGTGATTATAAATGCTTGTAATGCCTATCTTGGAGAATGTTCCAGATAGATGATTGTAAGGCCAACTTTGATGTTCATTCCAAAGTCGATGCCATGTATAAATAAGTGTAATGAAGTCGTGTAAATATGTCTAATCTATGTGAAGATGTGGAGGTAGCAAAGAAGTGTTTGGGGGCAGAGTAGAGGTGTTGTGAGCTTCAATGGAACTAAATCTTGGCATGGAGAAGATGTTGTTTCTCAGTTTGACCTTTCAGTGTTAACCGTGTAAATGTTTTTGTAGACAATGAGTCTCTTGGAACGGTGAGCTCTGGGCAATGTGCCCGAAGGTAGGTGCCTTCCCATTTTTCTATTCTTTTAACAGAGAATAAATCTTGTGGGTTAACCCCCACCATGGTTTTTCCCTTAACCGGGTTTCCACGTAAAAATCCTGGTGTTATGTGTGTTGATTGTGTTTCTGCTCATGTGTTGTTGATTCATGCTTTCATGGTTATATCATTAATCTATTAATAAGTGGTAAAGAAGATTAAATGCAGCAAAATATAAAGTTTTGGGACAACTAATTCACCCCCCCTCTCAGTTGTCTACCCTAATTTCAACATATATATATGTTGCAAGTATGTTCCTAATTGGTGTTGTCATTGGTGTCAACTATATCCTTATCTTTTGATTGATTAGAAACCTTGTATGTTGGGGACATTGAGGAAATTAGCCCCTCCGGAAGAATCAGAAAGGAAACAATGAATCACAGTAAAGATAGTGAGTTGCATATTGAAGAATACTCTAGAAGATTGTTCCACATTTCTTGAAGATTGAAGATCTTGGTTTGCGGATTGAAATTTATTTAGAGGCATGTCTAAAGATGCTAAATCCTAAGTTTGAGCCTCCAGTATGAAAAATTGAGTGAGTTACATTCACTAGAGTAAAACCTGCTTTTTCTAATTATTCATTGGTGATAGGGAGAAAGTATTTTTCTCTACAGTTTTAGAGTGAAGTCTAGGATGATGATAAGTGCCTACAACTACAATAGTTCATGATTTGGCGGTCCACAAGCTATCTTTCTTTCATGGCAGTTGAAGATAATGAAGTTCATGTGATCTAGTGTGAAGAATCTCATGGATAAAGTGGTTAGATTTTGTGCGATTGCTCTTGGTAATTACAACATGCTTGTGGATGCCTTCCGATCATGTTCCTGCCTTTACATTGGTCCGCATTGAGGAATTGAGATCATGTTTGAAGATTATTCCTAGATAACGTAGCATGTAAACAATCTTAGCTGACTTGGATAATTCCAGTGATTGCAGAGATTTATTGAAGATTGTAGAAGCGTGTCATGGCATGGAAGATCGTGTTTGAGTCCCAGCTAAGTCATGGAGTGATCTGCATACATCTTCACTACATTTCCTTGGCATAATTTTGTATTAGGTCAAGACCTATTTTATAAATGTTTGAATGCTGACCTTGGAGATTGTTCCAACGGTTGATGAATGTAATGCCGACCTTGATGTACATTCCAAGGCTGATGAATGATATATATACTTGTAATTTGGTGATGGAAAAGATGTCCTTGTGTGAAGATGTGAAGTTAAGTGAAGAAGGTTAGAAGGTAGAGCAAAGTAGAGGAAGAGTATTGCACTTCAATGGAACTGAATTCAAGCATGGAGTAGATGTTATTATCTCAGTTCAAAACCTTTGGCAGTGAGCCACCTCTTGGAAGTGAGCCTTTTTTTTGGGCAATGAGCCTCTGATTTTTGGTATTGTTATAACTTATATATCTTGTGGACTAACATCCACTGTGCTTTTTCCCTTAACAGGGTTTTCCATGTAAAAATTTGGTGTCTCTTGTGTATGATCTTGCAATTGTGTTTCTATTTATGAGTTTATGCTTTCATCATAACAAACAGTGAACAAGTATTTAATGTTTTAAGGTGCATAATTAGTTAAAGATTTGAGACAACTAATTCACCCCCCCTCTCATTTGTCTGGTTCATTTCAACAATTGGTATCAAAGCTAGGTTCCTTAGAGGCAAGCTTAACCGCTTGAGGTAGATCCAGGATGTCTAGCAAGAAGGAAAGTCCATGGTTTGATGGAATAAATTATGCCATCTGGAAGATCCACATGCAAACCCATCTCATCTACTTAGGTTTTGATAAATGGAAAATAACCCAATCAAAGTATGAAGTACCAAAGGATGGTCCTAAAACTGAAGATGAGAAAAGAGTATGAGTTGAATATCAAAGCTAAAGATGCCCTGTTGAATGCCCCATCTGACACAAACATGACAAAGATCATTGAGATAGATACTGCTCATGAAATCTGGGAGAAGTTGAAGAACTTGTATGAAGGAGATGAATCTGTGAAAAGTGCCAAGTTGTAAATCTTGAAGGCGAAATATGAAAGTTTGAAGATGAGTGAAGATGAGAATATTTCATCCTATATGCAAAAGATTTATGAGCTTGTAAGTGGCATCAAAAGTGTGGGAGGTAAGATTGAAGAACCTAAAATTATGAATAAAATTTTGATATCATTGCCCAAATCCTATTGTCATAAGGTAGCTACAATTGAAGAAATAATGATAGTGACAACAATTACAAAAGATCAGTTACTTGGGAAGCTAACAACTTTTGAGATGAGGGAACTTAGTGATTCACTTCCTAAGACAGAGACTGCTTTCAAGGCGAGAACTTCACAAAGGCCTTCCAGACTTGATAAGTACAAGGTGGAACCGGATTATGAGCTTGAAGAAATGGAGGCAAATTTTGTCAGCATTCTGCCTAGAGGTACTAGTAAGTTCAAAGGCAAATTACCTTTCAAATGTTTTACTTATGGTAAAATTGGTCATTATGCCTCTAGATGTCCTGAGAGAGTTCCAAAAAGGTCTGATAATAGACCTAGGATTCCAAAGAAATGTTATTATGTTAAAGATTTTGATGATGAAGGAGTACTAGATGATGAATCAGATAATGGTAGTACTATTAGAAATGAATGCTTGTTCATTTCTATTAAAGAAGAACATGTGTCTACTAATCTTGCTAGCTGTGTGAAGGAAAAAAAACTTGTGGAGGAAAGTGCCTTGGTTGTTCAGGTTGTGCAAGACAAAGATGAATGGGTTATTGACAATGGATGCTCTCATCACATGACTGGTGACAAAAGTAAGTTCATAAGTTTGGAAAGATATGATGGATGACTGGTTAGGTTTGGTGATGATACAACTGGTAAGATTTGTGGAAAATGATCTATTTCTTTTGATGGCAAGCATAACACTGATGATGTCTTATATGTGAAGGGATTAAAGTAAAATCTCTTGAGTGTTGGTCAGATGTATGGCAAAGGTTATGATTTTAGATTCAAGGATAATGGATGCAAGATCTTGGAAATCTCTGGAATAGTGATTGCAACTGGTAAAAAGACAAGAGGTAACATTTATCATTTGAAAGGGACTAATGAATATTGTTTGTTGGCTTAGAATGATGAAAGTTGGTTATGGAATAGAAGGTTGTGTCATATCAATTTTGACAACATTGTGAAGATAAGTTCCACTTAGGTTGTAAGAGATTTTCCCAAGCTTGTGAAGCCTGCTAATACATTGTGCAAGGAGTGCCAATTTGGAAAACAAACAAGAACAAGTTTCAACAAGGACCAATATGTTGATGGACTACTAGAATTAGTGCATATAGATCTATGTGAACCTACCAGAGTAAGAAGTCTGCAAGGAGATAGGTATTTCATGTTGTTGATTAATGATTATTCTAGAATGTCTTGGATTACCTTCTTAAAAGAAAAAAGTAGAAGCCCTAGAAAAGTTCAAAGCATTCAAGGAAATGGTTGAGAATGAGCTAGATTTGAAGATCAAGTGCTTGAGGTGTGATAGAGGTGGAGAGTTTACATAAAATGAGTTTAACTTATTTTGTAAGGATAAAGAGATAGTTATTTGTACCTGGGACTCCACAACAAAATGGAGTAGTTGAAAGGAAGAATAGGATAGTTCAAGAGGTTGCTAGAACAATGATGAAGGAGGCTGACCTATCAGAAGTATATTGGAGAGAGGCAATTCACACTACTATATACATCCTAAATAGAGTCCAAGTCAAAGGTAACAGTTCTAAGACTCCTTATGAATTGTGGCATGGTAAAGTTCCTACTATAAAATATTTCAAAGTTTTGGGTAGTAAGTGTTATATCAGAAGAGATGAAGATCTATGTAAGTTTGATGCAAGATGTGATGAAGGTATCTTCCTTGGATACTCTACCAAGAGCAAGGCCTACCAGTGCTACAATAATAGGTTGAAGAAGATCATTAAGAGTGCAAATGTCAAAGTTGATGAAAGTAAGGAAAAGGTATCAAGTGGATATGAATATGATGAACTGGATGTCCCTGCAAGCAAAGTAGTAGTGCAACAAGAAGAAAACTTAGAGGAAGAAGAAGAAAAAGCTCCAGAAATCATTACTAAGACATCCAGGTATGTGAAGTTAAATCACTCTAAAGATCAAATCATAGGAGATAAGAGTAAAAGAGTTCAGACTAGAAGAAGAGCTACTGAAGAACGGGTTAATTATTGTTTGATTTCTCAAGTGGAACCTAAAACATTCTTGAATAGAGAATTGGATGAAGAGGTTTACATTGAACAACTGGAAGGATTTCAATCATCAAATCAAGGTGACATGGTGTGCAGATTGAAGAAAGCATTATATGGATTGAAACAAGCTCCCAGATCATGGTATGCAAGGTTAGATAAGCATTTGTTACAATTGGGGTTCAATAAAGGTACTGCAAATAGCAATCTCTATTTCAAAATCAATGATGAGGAAATCCTAATTGTTGAAGTCTTTGTTGATGACATTATCTTTGGAGGCAATGAAGGTATGTGCATGAAGTTTGTCGATGATATGCAAAGTGAATTTGAAATGTCTATGTTTGGTGAGATGAATTTCTTCTTAGGTCTACAAATCAATCAATCAGATAAAGGTGTCTTCATTTCTCAGTCTAAGTATTTGAAAGAGTTGTTGAAGAAGTTTGTGATGGAGGACTCCAAACTGGTAAGCACTCCCATGGTGACTTGTTGCAAACTAAGCAAAAATGATGATTCACCTATAGTAGATTAGAAAAGGTACAGATCCATGATTAGAGCATTGCTTTATCTAACTCAAACTGAACTTGACATAATGCATGCAATTTGTCTTGTGGCAAGATTTCAAGCAGAGCCTAAAGAGTCACATGTGATGGTAGTCAAGAGGATATTGAGACATTTAAAGGGCACACCAGAGCATGGTTTATGGTATCCAAAGGATAATGATTTCACCCTCAGAGCATACACAGATGCTGATTGGGCTAGAGATATGGATGACAGGAAAAGTACTAGTGGAGGTGCATTCTTCTTGGGAAGTAGATTGGTTTCATGGTTGAGCAAGAAGTGAGACTCAATCTCCTTGTCCACTGTAGAAGCTGAGTACATTGCAGCAGAATGTAGTTGCACTCAAGTGTAATGGATAAAACAAACATTAAAAGACATTAGATTTGTGTATGAAGATCTAATTACAATATTTTGTGACAATATAAGTGCCATAAGCATATCCAAGAATCTGGTAATACACTCAAGGACAAAACACATATCCATAAGATATCATTTCTTGAGGGAAAAGGTGGTAGAGAATGAAGTCAAGTTGGAGTATGTATCTACAAAAGATTATATTGCAGACATCTTTACTAAGCCTCTGCCTAAGGATACTTTTGAGTATCTCAGAGAAAAGTTACGGGTCATCACCCATCCTGCTCTGACTAAGGTGCACAAAAGTGCACCAGTCTGGTGGTGCTTGCAGTTTCATTCTTTAAACTAGATTGATGATTTGGTAGCTACATCTTAGGGGGAGTAGCTAATAAGATCAGTAAGTATTGTAGTATTTTTGATATGGGGAGTAATAAAGAAAAGTAAGGTCAGAGAAAAGTTTGGTTCTATCAAAGCAATAGAATGCAAATATGTGCCCTTTGCCATTGATGTCAAAAGGGGAGAGAATTCATATGAAAAACTCCAGTAGGAAAGAATGAAGATGTGTAAAGGGGGAGAATCTTGTCTTCATGATAGTTACAGTTTTTCACATCATATGTTTCCATCAATGACAAAGGGGGAGATTGTTGCAAGTATGTGCCTAATCGGTGTTGTCATTGATGTCAACATATCTGTGTTGTCATTGGTGTCAACTATATCCTTATCTTTTGATTGATTAGAAGCCTTGTATGTTGAGGACAATGAGAAAATTAGCTCCTCCCGAAGAATCAGAAAGGAAACAATGAATCATAGTAAAGACAGTGAGTTGCATACTGAAGAACAGTCCAAAAGATTGCTCTGCATTTATTAAAGATTGAAGATCTTGGTCTGTAG
This sequence comes from Cunninghamia lanceolata, assembly GCA_027924645.1. Classification (NCBI taxonomy): domain Eukaryota; kingdom Viridiplantae; phylum Streptophyta; class Pinopsida; order Cupressales; family Cupressaceae; genus Cunninghamia; species Cunninghamia lanceolata. The sequence goes on from BSBN01001034.1 coordinate 1,307,827, forward strand.
ATTGAAATTTATTTAGAGGCATGTCTGAAGATGCTAAATCCTGAGTTTGAGCCTCCGGTATGAAGAATTGAGTGAGTTACATTCACCAGAGTAAAACTTGCTTTTTCTAATTATTCATTGGTGACAGGGAGAAAGTATTTTGCTCCGCATTCCTCTGTGTTGAAGTATTTTGCTTTGCAGTTCTAGAGGGAAGTTTGGGATGATGATAAGTACCTACAACTACAATGGTTCATAATTTGGTGGTCTGCAAGCTATCTTTCTTTCATGATAGTTAAAGACAGTGAAGTTCATGTGCTCCGGTGTGAAGAATCTCATGGATAAAGTGGTTAGAGTTTGTGCAGTTGCTCCTGGTAATTACAACGTGCTTGTGGATGTCTCTTGATTGTTTTCCTACCTTTACATTGGTCTGCATTGACAAATTGAAATTGTGTTTGAAGATTATACCCAAATAATGTAGCATGTAACCAGTCTTAGCCGACTTGGTTAATTCCAGTGATTGTGGAGATCTATTGAAGATTGTAGAAGCCTGTCGTGGTGTGGAAGATCATGTTTGAGTCCCAACTAAGGCATGGAGTGATCTGCATACATATTTACTACATTTCCTTAGCATAATTTTGTATTAGGTCAAGACCTATTTTGTAAATGTTTGTAATGCCGACCTTGGCGATTGTTCCTATGGATGATGAATGTAATGCCAACCTTGATGTACATTCCAAGGTTGATGAATGATATATATACTTGTAATTTGGTCGTAGAAAAGATGCCCTTGTGTGAAGATGCGAAGTTAAGTGAAGAAGGTTAGAAGGCAAAGCAAAGCAGAGGAAGAGTATTGTGCTTCAATGGAACTGAATTCAGGCATGGAGTAGATGCTATTATCTCAGTTCAAAACCTTTGGTAGTGAGCCACCCTTTGGCAGTGAGCCACCTCTTGGAAGTGAGCCTTTTTTTGGGAAGTGAGCCTCTAATTTTTGGTATTGTTATAACTTATATATCTTGGGGACTAACATCCACTGTGGTTTTTTCTTTAACAGGGTTTTCCATGTAAAAATCTAGTGTCTCTTGTGTACGATCTTGCAATTGTGTTTCTGTTTCTAAGTTTATGCTTTCATCATATCAAACAGTGGACAAGTATTTAATGTTTTAAGGTGTAGAATTAATTAAAGATTTGAGACAACTGATTCACCCCCCTCTTAGTTGTCTGGTTCATTTCAACAATATATATATACATATATACATATATATATATATATATGTGTATATATGTACATACATATACATATATGTATATATATGTGTGTATATATATATGTATATATATATACACACACACATATATACATACATATATATACACACACACACATATATATATACATATATACATATATGTATATATAGATATGTATATATATACATATAAATGTATATATACATACATATATATATATACATACATATATATATCAGCCTTCGTCAGGCACTAATAAAAACATAGAGTAGTTTTAATTTATAACCAATGTCTATAGCCTTCATACAGAGCTTTTGGCCATTTAAAGGCGACATAGTGCATGATTCCACTATTATTTGCCTCATGAAATAGATATCATAATGGAAGTAATTTGACCTTTGCAATATATATTTACATATAAGAATATATTTCTTCGAGAGATTTAACAAGAAAGGTTGAATTCCTATCGACCTCTACTGTTGCAAGGTGTGTACCCTTAGTATCCTTGTGTTGTGTAGCATAGCACTTGGGTTCGTGATAAGGCTTAACCACCTCTCATGGATTCATTAACTGCCTCCTGTGGTTGCAAGTAGGCTTGTTCCTCACCAATGATAGGTTGCTCCATCATTATTTGCTTAGGGACTGTTTGTAAGGTTATGTCCATGACTCTTCTATTTTGAAAAAGGGGCCTGGATGAAAACTGATTTCAGTGCACAAACAGATTTCTGAATTAGGGCCTATGTCTGATCAATAGTTGCTCAATAATCAAGAATCCTATGTTAAACCCTGTGTGGTCTATGTGTCTACCATAGGCAATCAGATTAGAGGATCCTTCTGGATAAGTCACCCCTATGGGCAAAGAAACTGGTGGGGATACTATATTCATGAGATGATAAATGCAACAACCACCAATGGTAGAATAAATGGATCTAGGAATGAGGGATACTCCTTTTACTTGGATAAGGAGACAAAAGGCAGTGGATATAAACTTATTAGAAAGAGAAAGTGTGAAATTCAGACTAACGAAGAGGACTCCATCTCTGGCTTCAACGGATAACTTGCCATGGAATTGGGTAATAACAACTTGCTCCCAAATACGGCACCTAATATCAATGAGGGTAGCAAAGTACTTGACACCAATATCATAATTGAAATGTACATGCACAATTAAATCTACATGAGGGAAATGGACATGAAAGAAACCATTTTCTCTCCATCAGTTCACATCTTTAGAAGCAAGAATGGGAGATAAACAAGACAAATGCCTTCACCAGAAACTAATAGATTAACCTCAGACTGACGCACAGAATCACAAATTTTTACTTTAAGTCTCTTTTTAGGGTAAAGTGTAGAAATCTTAATATCTAGAAATATAAATTTAGTTTTTTCATCTATATGTTGTTTAGGTTTATCTTCAAAGTAGTTATGCAAAACCTCAAATAAAGTAGAGCTAGCATTCATTGATCTATTACTGGCCATTGTGAGAAAATAGACTTATAGATTCTTTTTTGGTAATATTTGTTACTACTTTGGTTAGCTTATTTTTTCCCTCCTCATGGCTCCCCTGGCCTTCACACGAGGCTTACATCTGCAACTTCCACAACTACTACGCACGCTACTTGAGGATCTTCAGAAAATTTTAACACAAATGGAAGAAACAAATTTGTAAATAACTTGGCTCTGATACCAATTTAAGTAAATTATTTTTATTGCATGAATATTGAAGATTACAATAAAGGCATTGATTAACAAATGTGATAACCGATATGGATTAACACATTATACAGACTTTCTACACAATTTCTGTTTGTTCAAATTGCACTAGGCACAGAATAAGAGCATACTCTTGCAATCCTAGACTTCACAGGTAGAACTCTATCAAACTCTAAATCCAACTCCTAATGCCTAAGAATGAGGCAAAACCATGTATATATAGGTCTCAGACCTTAAAATTTATTAAACCAATCTATAAGTTCATCCATACGAACTTACACCTAGCAGCTACTGTAGGAGGGGATAGTTGTTAAGTAGTCTATCTAAAAGCACTAACAACAGAAGCAAAAAGATAATCACATTGAACACACCATAAGAGAGGATGGCTTTCTTTACACTGAAAAGCAAATATGGGGATCTTCCTTTATTGACACTAGTAGCATCCTACTATCAGATCATAACATGGCTGACGTCGCAGCACAAACAAACCCATGTGCTAGTTTATCCAAGTACGGTTGGTGGAAGTAGATTACTAGCAAGTGGTTCAAAAGCATTTTCTAGATCATCATTTCTCATTCTGAAAGCATAAACTATGCGGGTGATTTCTTCAGGATATGCCAAATCTAACTCGATGTATACTGCTACCAAGGCTGGGTGAAGAGTAAGTTCCATGTCATCAATCATAGCCTTAGAAAACCAATTATGGATCATGGGATAATATTCAACTCTATAGGTGATAATAGTTTGGATTAGTTAAATAACTAATCATTTCTTTTGCAATAGCCCATGCAAAGTTTCCCTAAATATATTCAAAGAATTATCTCATATCAGGTGGTAAGATAGGGCCTCCATAACCAGAAAAGATATCAAAAAAATCTTCAAACTCAGTTTGGAGTAAAGTGATGCCATTGATGAAGCCGTACTTAGCACATTTTAGAAGATTTTTCTATATCTTTACATCCCAAATCATAGCCAATAAAGAAGTAATACATATGTCAAAATAAAATCCATTCCTGATGGAATAGGCTATATTGGCTTCTTCTAAGCCAAAGAGTTCTAAAAATGTAACTTGTTCATTTGGTTCAAGAATTTCTTTTTCAAAGTGTTCTAAAATCTGATTTCTTAATCCTTGAAGCCATTTATTAAGGAAATAAACTTGAAGAATAGGTTCAAGTATTTTTTGGGGTAATTGGGGAACCATCATTTTGTTACCTTCTTCATCTGATACCTTCTTCATCTAATATCTTATAAACTTCAAGCCCATCTTCTCTTAAGAAAGTTTCAGTAGATTTAATCATCATAGATGCATTTTCAGCCAATTTTGACATTTCTCTAGTTAGACTGTCAGCTAGTGGATTATTGTCTCCCTGTATCCATTCAATAGTAAAATCATAGCTCATGAAATCTAAGTACCATCGTGCAATCCTACCATGAGCCAAATCTTTATCTGGTTTCTTTATTAAGAGAGATCTCATAGGCTGGTTGTCTATTCTTACAATGAAGTGTGCAGGCTTCAAGAAGATTTTAAATTTCTGAATCCCTTTTTTAATAGCTAGAATCTCCTTTTCATAGATGGTATATCTGCACTCTATGTCTGTAAATGTTCCAGACCTGTAACCACATATTTGAGCTCCTTGTAGAGGAATTTCTTGTAATAACACAGCACCCCAGGCTTTGTCAGAAGCATCAGTATACAAGATTAAAGGATAATTTTCTTTAGGCATATGCAATGTAGGCAAATGTTAGCATTTTCCTTTAATCTTTTTAAAAATTTATGTCAACTCATCTATCCATTTTGTTGCTCCTTCTTTCAACTGATCTTGAATCTTCTTCCTCTCTTTTTCCAAACCATTGTAAAAAGGAGAAACATAATTCAATCATCCTAAAAACCTTTGAATTTGTTTCTTTCCTACTAAAATATCAGGAAACTCATTGATATGTTTCATAATATGACTATGCAGTTTTACTTTTCCTTCAGATACACTAAGCCATGGAAATCAATTTCTTCTTGTCCTATAACCATCTTTTTAGCAGATATGCAAGGCCATTTTTGAGACCAAATGGCATCACATTCCATTCATACAGACCTTGTGGAACTGAGAAAGCAATTTTATACTTGTCATCTTCTTTTACCTTGACTTGCCAAAATCTAGATTTGCAGTCAAATTTTGAGAAAATTATTTTTGAAGTTGCTCTCATAATCAGATCAATGCTGAATGGAATTGGATAATTAAAAGGAATAATGATGGCATTCAAAGGCTTATAATTTATACAAAATCTTTTCTTACCTCTCTCCCTTTCTGCTCTTTTATTTACTAGGAAGGCTGGACAAATGAATGGACTCTTACTTTCCCTGATAAAATGACCTTCGAGGAGTTCATTCAAATGCTCATCCATTTCTTTCACCTCAATGGGACTCATGAGATAGGCTAGTTTGAAAGGAATTATTGATTGGCATTCTAGTTTCAGCTTTATCTCACACTCTTCATTCTCTTTGGACCAAAACTGTACTGGATTCATGCTACAACAGTCTTTTTCAAATTTGGCTTTCATAGGCTTAAGCAATTCTAGTAACTTTTGTATTTGCAGATTAGTCTTTTCTTTTCTTGAAGGCTTATCTTTTCTTTTATCAAACTTAAAGTTTACTACTTTCATTACAGGAATCTTTATCTGACCATCTTCATGCTTGAGACTGACTGCATGAGTTTTTAGGATGAAAGGTTCATATTTGGTAAGAAACAAATAACCAAGCAAAACATCTCCTTCTAAGATATTGTACTCAATGAAATCAGTGACAAATGTTTTGCCTTGTATTTCTATGGTCACATCTTGGGCATATCTTCCCATATTTATCTATTCTCCATTGATAGCATAACCTTTGGGTAATTCTGGTCTTGGCTTCTAGAACTCTGGAGGAATAGCATTTGTTTTTGCAAAACTTCTAGAACTAGAATCCAAAAAGGTATCCATGGGAATATGTTTATATCATGGAAAACCAAAATTAATGCGAATGTATAAATAATTAGTGATAAGATACATGGCATTTGCAAGTTCCCTAAGGTCTGAGTTAGAACTACTGCTTGTAGAATCTTCATCTACTTTGGTGATTAATGAGCAGATTTTCCCCATTGCAAAATTGAGTTCAATGATTTCTTTCTTCTGTAGGTAGACTTGGCGGGTGAGATTTTGGATTTTGTTTGTAAGGTAGTCTAGTTTGGAATATACAACATTAAGGTGCTTGGGTAAGAAATTAGATTTGGATGATTTTTTGGAGGACAAAGGAGGTAAAAGAGGCTTGGGTCTTCTATCCATACTTCTTTTATTTTTCCAGGTAGGGTTTTTATATCCATGGGAAGATGTTAAAGCTTTATTATTTTTGAGACATTTTTCGATAGCATCTTTTCTAGCTTCCCAAGTCTTGATATCCTTCAGCAGTTGCTTACCTTCCTGTCTCCATTCCTCTTTTGTTCCTAGTATCTGATAAGGATCTTTGGCATTGGCCATTTCAATCTTGAAATTCAAATCTTTAATAGTCCTTTGCAAGACCTTCTTAAGTACAAGGTCATGATCATCATCAAAAGAGCTAGAAGACCTTGGAACTTCATCAAAACTTTCAGTAGGCAGATCATAGATATGTTCACAAATTCTTTTGGATTTTTCTTTCCCCATGGAAAATTGCTCAGGAAGAATCTCAACCAATTCAAAAAATTGATCAGAAGAAAACTGGAAAGAACTATTAGAAGTATTTACAATATCCCAATAATTATGTACATCTTGTTCTTGGAAAGTAGCATAGACTTTTGCTCCTGGATTGGTCTTTCTAGGATAATTTGTTACATGATGAGGACCCTTACAAATGAAATATTTTACTGGTCCTTTTCTAGGTGTCTTATTTCTTTTGAACAGGTATTTGGGAATTTTCCTATTTCTAAAGGAATTTCTATTTATAGGTGCTCGCTTGTAGCACTTCTTGAATCCTTTGTGCTTAGATCTGAAAGATCATTCCATGTTATCATTATCATAAGTGTGCTTGCACTTTCTACATTTGCAATATCTTCTACATGATTTTTTGCATAATTTTCTAACTTGCTGGAAGTCTCTTATCTAGTTAATGGGAGGAAAGCTACAATACTCTTTCAAATTACAAGAAGAGTATATTGGTTATTGGTGTCATTTAAAGCCTTCAAGAGACATTGTTTATCTAGCTTATATGTTATCAAATTTCTTAGCACAACAAAGGTGCAATTGGCAATCTTTTCTCTCTTCTTCTCTATGATATATTCTTCTGCCCATTCTCCCAATCCATAAGGGAGTGAATTGAGGTAAAACTTTTTTGTGGTAAGATCATGGACCTTGTTAGATGTAATCATGTATTGTTTAAAAACCAGATTATATTCATGCAACTTTCCTAATTTCTTGAGTTTCAAAGAATATAATGTTGATTTAAGATAGACAACTGAGAGGGGGGGTGAATCAGTTGTCTCAAAACTTTCTTTTCTTTAAACACTTAAATCCTTCTTGTATTCCAATAGTATAATAATAATTCAATCATGAAAGCACAATGCAATAATTCAAGAGCAGAAACACATTAACACATATGACACCAAGATTTTAATGTGGAAAATGTGATTAAGGGAAAAACCACGAGGTGACTAACCCAAGATTGTATTCTCTGTTAAAAGAATAAGAAGAAAAAAATGGCACATGCCAATTAGGGCTCACTGCCCAAGCACACTGCTCACAAGAGGCCCACTACCTACAAGAGACACACTGTCTACAGAATAATAAATATTACATACTTGAACTGAAGATTGGCATCTTTACCATGCTTGAGTCAGTTCCATTTAAGCTCAACACTTATGTTCTGCTTTTCACTCTTCTCCTCTCTACCACTTCCTCATCTCCACCTGGATACTTTGAAATGACTTCACAAATCTTATTTATACAAGATATCAACTTTGGGATCATCATCAAAGTCGGCACAATACATACTTTATTTCATTACAGAGAAATTACACAAGTACAACTTGACTTGTTACTTAAGACTTCATGCGAATCACCACACTGTCAGCCACACATATTTAGACTTCAATTTTCTTCGAGGAACATGCCATGCTTCATAGAACATCTCCAAGATCATCTGCAAGATGTGTAAAACATCCGGTCGGCCATGATTAGGAAGAACATCATCACCTGAAAGTAGATCTTCATTTATGAGCTCAATCTTCAATGCGGACTGCTAACATGAACTAGAAACAATCTAGAGACTCCCAGAACCTTTCTTGAATCATCAATAACATCCACACCACTTCTACTTACTGAAATCATTCGCATCTTCATCTGGAACCTCAAGAACACAATCTATCATCACTGTCACATTAGAATAAATGCTTGCGGACCTCCAGACCATGAACCAATTGAGTTGTTAATTCACATTAGCTTCCTAAACATTCCTCCAAATCTGCAGAACAAGATATTTCATTTCTGGATCTCACCGGACCTATTTGTGTCACTCTGTCAACTCAGAACCTATTTCACTCATATGGTGATAACATCTCCAAAACTTCATGTGGACCTCTTAAATCTTGACTGGATCATCTTTAGACACATATCTACAAACCCTTTGATGTGCATTCTCTGATCTTCATCTTAGCTGGGATCTTCACTTCATAGAGCTTCATTGTCTTTATTGTTCTTCTCTATTTCTAATAGGACTAATTTTCTCAATATCCTCAACACACAGCTCATCCAATCCTTGACATCAATGCAATAGGAGTATGTTGACATCAATGACAACACCGGTTATGCCCATACTTGCAACAATCTCCCCCTTTGTCATTGATGGCAACATATGATGTGAAAAATTGTTTTAACCATCAAGACAAGAACTCCTCACTAATTGACATAGCTCCCCCTATCAATAGCAATCATTCATATGTCTTCTCTTTCTTTATTGCTCCCCCTTTGATCAGCAACCACTTTCTTTTTTCACATGTCTTATCTCCCCCTTTGACATCAATGGCAAAGGGCACATACTTGCATTAATCAAAATCATACAGATTGCTCCCCCTGAGTAGCATCTTCCTATCATCAATCTGGATCACAAGATATGACTATGAGATCCACCGGACTGATGCACATCAGTGCACCTTAATTCAGAATCGGGGGTAATCACCCCTAACTTCTTCGTGAGATACTCAAAAGAGTCCTTAGGTAGAGGTTTAGTAAAAATATCTACAATCTGATCCTTAGAGGGCACAAACTCCAATTTGACTTCATTCTTGTTCACCTGCTCTCTCAAAAAGTGAAACTTGATGGATATATATTTTGTCTTTGAATGCAACACTAGATTTTTTGATATATTTATTGCACTTGAGTTATCACAGAAGATTGTGATAGGTTCCTTATACTCCACTCTGATGTCTCTTAGCATTTGCTTCATCCACAATACTTGAGTGCAACTACTTGCTGTTGCAATATATTCTGCTTCTACAGTAGATAGAGATATTGCCTCTTGTTTCTTGCTCAGCCAAGAAACCAATCTTTTCCCCAAAAGAATGCACCACCACTGGTACTCTTCCGATCATCCACATCTCCTACCCAATCCGCATCTATATATGCATGAAGAGAGAAATCATGATCCCTAGGATACCATAAACCATACTTAACTGTTCCCTTTAGATATCTGAGAATTCTCTTGATTTCCATGACATGAGATTCTCTGGGATCAACTTGAAATCTGGCAACAAGACCAATAACATTCATAATGTTAGGTCTAATTTGAGTAAGATACAGTAGTCCTCCAATTATTGACCTGTACTTTTTCTAATCAGCCTTAGGAGATTCATCATCTTTGCTTAGTTTACATCTGGTTGCCATGGGAGTATTCATTGGTTTTGAATCTTCCATTTCAAATTTTTTCAACAATTCTTCCACATATTTGGTCTGTGATATGAAGATTCCTCTCTTTATTTGAGTAATTTGTAGACCCAAGAAGAAATTCATTTCCCCAAACATAGACATCTCAAATTCAATTTTAATTTGACTTGTAAAAGTCTTGCACATACTATCTCTTCCTCCAAAAATGATATCATCAACAAATACTTCAACAATCAAGATATTTTCATGATCAATCTTGAAGTACAAGTTACTATTAGCAGTACCTTTGTTGAAACCAATCTTCAAAAGATGTTTATCCAGTCTTTCATACCAAGCTCTTGGGGCTTGTTTGAGTCCATATAGTGTTTTCTTCAACTTGCAGACCATATCACCATGATCAGACAATTGAAATCCATCTGGTTGCTCAATGTATACTTCTTCTTCGAAGTCACCATTCAGGAAGGTAGACTTGACATCCATCTAATATACTTTGAAATCCTTGAAGGTAGCAAAGGCGATAAATAATCTGACTACTTCAATTCTTGCCACCAGAGCAAAAGTTTCTTCAAAATCAACTCCTTCTACTTGAGAATAACTCTTGCAGACCAATCTGGCTTTGTTTCTGACTACTTCTCCATCTTCATTCAGTTTATTCTGGAAGACCCATTTGGTCCCAATCACATTTTTGTTTCTAGGTCTGGGAACAAGGTCCCAAGTGTGATTTTTCTCAATCTGCATCAATTCTTCCTTCATTGCTTTAGTCCAGCTTTCATCATTGCATGCTTCACTTACTCTTTTTAGTTCAATCTTTGAAATCAGACAATACTTTTCTGAGTCTTGAGCAATCTTTCTTCTTGTTTGAACACCTTTTCTTTTATCACCTATGATCTGGTCTTCAGAATGATTCAGTCTTACATATCTGGGAGTTTTGGGAATTTCTTGTACTTCTATTTATTGGACAGGTTCATTCAAACTTATCTCTTCTTCCTATATTTTAGGATTCTTCATATCAGTTTGAATCTGAATTTCAGAAGGGGCTTGAACTTCTTGGACCAAAACATCATTATGATCATTTTCTTCATATTCATAAAACTTTGAGGGTTTTGTATGCCTTCATCAACCTTCACATTTGTACTTTCTATAATCTTCCTCAATCTCTTATTATAACACCAGTATGCTTTGCTTTGAGTAGAATAACCCAAGAATATTCCTTCATCACTTCTAACATCAAATTTGCCAAGGTCTTCATCTCTTTTAATGTAACATTTACTACCAAAGACTTTGAAATACTTTACAGTGGGAGTGATGCCAAACTAGAGTTCATAAGGGGTCTTACCAATATTACTTCTGATTTGTACTCAATTAAGAGTATAGACAGTAGTACTTACAACTTCTCTCCAGTAGATCTAAGGAACATTTGCTTCCATCATCATGGTTCTAGATGCTTCTTGGATAGTCCGGTTCTTTCTCTCCACTACTCCATTCTGCTGTGGAGTCCTTGGAGTAGATAACTATCTTTTTATCCCATGTTTCTCACAGAATTCTATGAATTCTCCACCTCTATCAGACCTAAGACACTTTATGTTTAACCCAGTTTCATTTTCTACCATAGCCTTGAATATTTTGAATTTCTCAAGAGCTTCATATTTCTCTTTTCAGAAAGTCACCCACATCATCTGGGAATGATCATCAATTAGTAACATGAAATATCTATCACCTTGCAAACTCCTGATTCTTGCCGATCCACACAGATCAGTATGTACTAAGTCCAACAATTTGATAGAAGATTATTCCCTACTTTTGAATGTGACTCTGCTCAGCTTGCCTAACTAACATTCTTTGCACAAATTGTTAGTAGGTTTCACCAATCTTGGAAGATCTCTTATAGCCTGAGTGTTGCTTATGTTGATGATATTATCAAAATTCACATGACACATTCTCCTATGCCATAACCAACTCTGATCAATTTGAACAAATAAACAACTTTTTCCAGTACCAACCAAGTGGAAGATGTTACCTTTTGTTTGAGTACTGGATGCAACCTCTGTTCTAGAACTTTCAAAGATCTTACATTTTCCATTTTTGAATTAGAGATCATAGCCTTTGTCCACCAACTACCCAACACTGAGAAGAATTTACTTTAGACCTTCAACATACAGTACATTACTAGTTTTGTTCTTTCCATCAAAAGAAATAGTTCCTCTGCCTCTGATTTTGCCAATAGAATTATCACCAAATTTTACAACTCCATATCTTTCCAGATCTATGAATTTATTTTTGTCACCAGTCATATGGTGGGAGAAACCACTGTCAATGACCCAGTCATCCTTTTCTTTAACTTGGGCAGCTAGAGCTCTTTCTACCATTTTATGATTGACAGATTCAATGGGCATTGGATCTTCATCCTTGATGGCAATAAACACCCAGTCACTTCCGGATTTGTTTCCTGTCTCTGATTCATCATCTGTTACTCCTTCATCATCATCATCTTCATGAACATATTAACATTTCTTTTGAAATCTTGATCTATTAGGATTAGTCCTTGAAAATCTTTCCAGACACCTTGAGGCAAAATGACCAATCTTGTTGTAGTTGAAACATTTGAAGGGCAATTTTCCTTCATACTTACCAGATCCTCTTGGGATTCTTTTTGCAATAAGGGCTTCAAGTTGAGTAGCTTCTGCTTCATCTTCTTCCAGATCTTTTCTTGCTTTTTCATACCATGATAGTTTCTTTAAGGAGTTCTCTCCTAGATCATACATTTGATTGCCTTTTATAGAGGCACTAGCTTTGAATGCAGATTCAGTCTTGGGGGTACATCTCCAAACTCAGCTAATTCAAATGCAACTAGTTTTCCAACCAATTGATCTCTAGTGATATTTGATAAAGATCTGAATTCTTCAATAGCAGTAACCTTGTGTTTGTAAGCATGAGATAGGGATCTGAGAACTTTGGCAACAATCTCAACTTCATCCAAGATTCCATCAGCACACCTAATGCCATAAACAAGCTCATTTACTTTTGGCATAAATGGAGTGATATTCTCATCTTCAAGTTTTTGAATTTTCCTTTCAGACTCTATAGCTTGGCACATTTAACATATTTGTCTCCTTCATGCAGAAGCTCCATTTTTTCCCAAATCTCATATGCAATTTTTAAATCTATAACATTTGTCAACTCTGAATCAAATAAGGCACTTAGTAAGGCTTCTTTAGCTCAAATATTATCTCCAGCATCTCTAATTTCATCTACAGTTGTTGGACCATTCTTTGGAGGAACATACTTCTTTGAAGTTATGGTCCAATATTGCATTCCCATACATTGCAAGTGACATTCCATGCGGCTTTTCCAAAGAGTGTAATTAGTTCCATCAAACCTCGGACTATCCTGTTGGAAAGAGACACTGTGTGGCTCCATGAGTGTTGTCATTGATGGCAACAAAGTCTATCCCACACATCCGTAGCACATAGTATGCCTATACCGGAAGTCAGATTGAATATTGTTTTGGTTCGGTGAACAAGAATAGAGCATGTAACAAGGTCCGACAATCAGGTCCAGATCTCTTAGATGGTGTAACTCAGCAAGTTGCAGACTTGGACAAGTCAAGAGGAGTACCATGACTACTATATTACAGAGATTGAGCCTCCGGTGATAAAACATGGAAAAGATATGAGCATCTGAGTGTTGGGTTCCAAACAAGCAGAGCAAACTGAGAAAGAGCTGACCGGCAAAGTATCAGACTTCAATCTGGATGAGTAATTGATGTTGATCAAGCTATTTGAGGTATCATACATTGTTGACCGACATGATTGATGACTTCAATGCCTATGTTTTTGATACGCATCACAAATCAAGCATGGATTCAGCTGACAGATCAGTAATTTGTAAATATCTTGAGTATTCTGGTTGCTGACTAGAAAGTTGTTGAAATCCTTGGTGCAGATATATATATACCAGATGGATTCTAATATGAAGGTGTGTGTGTGTACATATGTGATGAAATAAAGTGTAAAGAAAAGTAGAGACAAGTGTGGAAGCAGCAATACAAGTCCAGTATGTAATAGAGCAACAACACTAGAGTAGAGGAAGAATGAAGTGCATCAGACCAGTATATTGTGCCTAACTGAAACTGGACTCTAGCATTTGTAGATGCCTCTCATCAGTTCAAACACCTGGTTACCTTCTGTAAGTTCTATAGACATTGAGTCTCTTGTAGGCAGTGTGCCTCTTGTGAGCAGTGTGCTCGGGCAGTGAGCACTAATTGGTAAGTGCCATTTTGTACTTCTTATTCTTTTAACAGAGAATACAATCTTGGGTTAGTCACCCTGTGGTTTTTCCCTTAACAGGGTTTTCCACATAAAAATCCTTGTGTTATGTGTGTTGACTTTATTTCTATTCTTATTATTATATATGCTTATATGTTTTGATGCTGCACAAATTATAAAAGAAGAAAAGAAAGTTAAGATAATAGAGATAACTGATTCACCCCCCCTCTTAGTTATCTGCCTTGTTTCCAACAATTGGTATCAAAGCTAAGTTCCTCTAAACAGAGCCTAACAACTTGAGGAAGATATGGGAATCTCAATGCATATGTATGGTATGAAGGAACAACTTCAGTCTGCCCTAGATGATCTTGAACAATCTCACTCTGAATTCAATAACCTGAGAGAAAGACTCAAACACGCTGATGATTTCATAAATGAACTAAAAGTAAAACTGGGTATCCCTGTGAAAAAGAGAAAGGAACTACTTCAAAAATTAGCAAGTTAGAGTGAAGCCAATGATACTAATGAAGATCTGAATGAGAAAAACAAGCTATGTGAAAAGCTATCAAAAGAGGTCACTATGGTAAAGCATGAGATGGAATCAAGGGTTATGAGATTCACCCAAGAAATTGAAGAGAAAAGGAAAATTGAAAATAATCCAAAACAATCCCTCAAGGAGAAGACAAAGGACTACCACAAAATGGACAGATTAATCAGGCATCTTGAATCTGATCTTGAAGAAGCTAGAGATAATGAAGAACAACTTGAGAATTAGATAGACACTCTTAAACAAGATCTTCAAATAGCAAATGAATACAAAGAGAAATTCAAGATAAGCTCAGCCCAACTTGAAGTTCTTCTTGAAAGCCAAAAGAGGGTAGATGATAAGCGTGGTTTGGGATATGAGAAAGGTGAAAGCTTCAGATCCAATCAGAAGAACTTTGGATTAGAAAATCAGAGAAACAGGCCTAGAAGACCTCCGATAAGGCAACCAAATGCTCAAAGATATCCATCCTTCAATGGATATTGCTTCAATTGCAACAAATTCAGTCATAAAGCAACTTAGTGTAGAAGGAGAATGAATCAGACTAATCCATCCTTCTCCAGACAATGTTTCAACTGCAAAAGGTATGGTCACAAATCTCATGAATGCAGAAATGTGCAAATAAACAATTCATTCAATGGTAGATGCTTTGCATGCAATAGAATGAGACATATGGCTAATCAATGCAGATCAAGAGGATATTAGTCAAATATGCAAAGAAATGTTGTTTGTTACAATTGTAATAGATCCGGTCATATTGCCAAATTTTGCAAAAGTAAAATAAAGGGTTTGGTGCATCATAATCAGAAACAAAATAAGGGAAAAGGCAAAGTGAATGCAGATGAAGTTCAAAGGGAGATGAGCAAGATTTGGGTGAAGAAGACTACAAAAAATGTTGGGGATGGATCCACACTAGAATCTGGTGTAGATATTCCTTTCAGAAACTAAACAGATGAGCTCTGGCTCAGGGGGAGTCACAAAGAAAAAAAATTCCCCCAACCATTCAATTGGTGCCTAAATTTGGCACATGGAATGTTGTGGATTAAAGGGTTCCCAGAAAAATATCTAAATAACCCTCGGTAAAAATATGAAAGATCCGCATGGAGTTTTGCAAGAGTTTAATCATCCAAGATTGATCCGATTTGACAGCCATCCGGTAAAGCAGGATTTTCATAGACATATCTGGTATGATTCAAAATTGATATACTTTGATCCGTGGATCCATGGCATGATTGGAGAAAAGAAGATACATTGTCAATCCTCACTAAAAATGATTCTATGTACAACACAGTGATTCGAAAAGATCTCTCTCAGAACAGGGCATCCAGATAACTTAAGTTGTGCATTTATTGCAAAAGGAAATTAGGGTTTGCAAAAGAATAAAAAGGGTTCTTTCACTCATCATTTGCACATTTGCATTCGAGAAGAAGAAAAGAAGAGCTCTACATCAAGTTTCTACAACTCTCTCAAAGATCAACTGCAAAATCCAATTCAACCAGCGATTTGTTTCAACTCTTATTTCAAACCCTAAAGTGTAAAAAGGTACTTCCATTCTGAATATCTCTCTCTAAATCTTTTGTAAAAATGGCTACTCCAATGGTTGTTAAGATCACTAATAGGCCGTGCCCAAAATTCAAGAAACACCCCTACAAATCCCTAGAAGTTGATCCTTTAGACACCTTTTCTAGCATTCCGCATGGGGTATTGCACATAGAAGATGTTAGGGTCTACATCCATGCCAACATTGAGGGATTTGATGAATCTAAGTTGATGGACATCTATCATAAATAGTTAATAGATGAAATTTTTGAACTCAAACCTCAATACAAGGCCCTCCGAGATAAGCACTTCGGACATTGCATCCACTTTCCCTGTTTTGCAGAAGATGATTAGGTCCAGTATGTCCTTAGCAGAATACATGATAATTTCATGTGGTTAATGAAGCCCTTCAAGATAACAAAAGATGCCATTAGGGCAGTAACTGGACTGCACTCATCTAGTGGGTTACCTGTACTCAAATCTATCAAGAACCAGACAGTTACTAAAGTTACCAGATCTAAATTTGACAAGAGAGCAATGACCATAAATGACATCTCAAATCCAGATGTCAAATTTGCCTCAATGATAATTGGGTATAAGATCTATCATTCTAGCAAGGAGAATTTTGTGTCTGGGACTGCAATATATACAGCATATCAGATGTTGAGGGAAAATACAGACTATGACCTATGTGATCCTCTTTTAAACCAACTGTTAGAAAACTTACAGAAGATCAAGAAGGATAAGAAGAACTCCTTCAAGTATGGTTGTTTAATACCGTGTCTAGTCTTCTACTACATGAATGAGTTGCCCGGATCAAGTGGTTGGGTTTGGAAAAATGACAAACTAGTTGCAATACAAATTAAAGACTATATGTATGGACTTGGTGATGCTAAAGCTCAAAGCACAACACTCTGGGGTTATTTTAAGAACTTCCAAAGTATGATGCAAGCCAGAGAGAGGATACCTCAATCCATAGTTGAGAAATACAAGGATACAGTGTATTTTATGGTAGATATTGATCAATGCCTAAGGGAGGCAGTTGAGCCTAGAATAGTTTTTATAATGCCAATGGGATATGAGGTCAATGAGAAAATCTTGGAGTTGCATATTCAACACTTGTTAAGCCAGCCTAAGGACCCTGAGGTAGAAAGGTTTGGAACCTTTCAAGAATTAAGTATAAAAATACATGTTGAGCTAAGACAACCGGAGATTAAGAGGAAAGTTAGAAGGGAAGTTGAGGAAATTGCCAAAAGATATGGCATATCAAAGGAGACAGTAGATGCAAACAGAGAGAAAGTTGAAAGAGCTGAGAAAGAGAGACAAGAGGCTAAGAAAGGATGTGTTCCGGTACAAGTCTCCTCCCAGACTAGATCCTCCAAGAGCTTTGCACCTGCCACTCCTAAGAGCTCAAGAGCCACCAAATTGGAAGTCAATACATCCAGAAAAGGAGAAAAGAGAATGAAAACAAAAGCCACAAGATCTTACACAAGTCACAAGGATGATGAAGAAACAGAGTCTGATGAGGAAGTTAAGAAAATAAAGAAGAAGAAGAAAACATCTGGGGAATCCTCTGCTGGTAAAAACAAAGAGGAAAAGGTAGAAGAATTTGTTGAAAAGCCCACTCTTTCCATTGATGATATCATCAAGGTAGTCACTGTGGATGGGAATTTGCAACCAGTAATAGAATTCTATGATGAATATAGTGATACTGACAAAAGGATCTTGGAAGAAGCTACAGTCAGGTACCTAAATATTTATAATAAAGCATTCACTGAAATCATTTCATTAATTCCCAAAAGTCTAGAGAAGGTACTTGAACTTAGAAAAGAGAATACAAAAGCAAAAGACTTAGAGATTCGAGAACAGATAGCAATCCAGCTCTATCCTTCTATTACTCCAAAGCAAATGAACATGATCTTTAAGGACTGCAAGGATGAATTCTGGAGCAAAGCAAGAATGAATAAACTTATGCTCAGAGAAACTAACCAAGTAGCAAGAGAAACAAAAGACATCCTCTGGAATGCCTTCAAAAGATTCAATCTTCCAATTGTAGAGGAAACAGATGAAGAACCTTCCACCATGGATGTTGAAGGATTAAATGTTGCCAATAAAGAATCTTCTGATAAAAATGTAGAAAGGTCAAAAGAGATAGGTGAAGAGAAGACTCAGTCTCTGGCAAGAGACACTATAGAGGCAGTGAAGAATTTCTTGAACAAAGAGATGATGGAGATAGATGAACTTGAGCTATTTCAAGGACCACTAAATTTTGATTCTCTCTCTCTAGTCTAGACAATGAAAATAACATCTTTTGCTCAAGCCAAGGCAAAAGAAAAACTTCTGAAGTCTCACATGGAAGATTGTGAGTTGTTAGAGATTGCATCTGGTATGCTGGAGAAGATCATGCCATCTTTTCAAAAGGATCCTTCGGCCTCTCCATCTAGTAATTTGAAATCTTTGGTAAACTCTGTTAGCACTCATTTTGATTCTTTAGAGAAATCGGCAGAAGAAAAGGTCTAGAAAGAGTTTTTAGGAAAAAGATCCACTGAAGTATAGGGACTCATTACTAATGATAGGAGGACGCTAGATATTGGGATAAAGAGCCTTGAAAATGCTCTTAAAGATGGTGGGGACATGTACAAATTTTGTCTATCTTGGCCCAAAGTGACAGAGGATATTGAAAAGAAGGTGAAAGAGAAAGAAGGTAAACTGTCAAGTTTATCTCAAAATTTTGATCCCCTCACTACATCCTTAATGAATCAAGAATACCATACCATTGTCATTATAAATGAAATAAAGAGGCTGGATAAAGAAAAGAAGAATATAATAAACAAGATGAGTGAACTCAGAGGGATAATTATCCCTAAGTTAGAGGCAATGCATGAGGCCTTAACAGATGCTCAAACAATAGCCTGGACCAGTGATCCGGTAGATCTAAGAAGGGCAAAAGCATATACATTTTTGTTGAGTGGTCACATCTCCATTTTGGATAGGATGAAGCAGAGCTAGGCCACAGAGTTTGTACAGTTGAAGACCACTTTTGCTGATATACTTAAGTATATGTAAGTATAACATGTATATATACTTATGCGGCCATGTATAGGTTAATTTTTGCAAATTTTGGTGTACAGATTCTGCCCTTTGCCATTGATGTCAAAGGGGGAGTGAGGAGTAGTGAAAAATGTGGAATCCAGCTAAGGGGGAGCTCCGGTAAAATAATGCATAAGACAGAGCATCAGCCAAGGGAGAGTTTGCTACGACACTTAGTCATTTTTCACTAAGTGTTGCCATCAATGCCAAAGGAGGAGATTGTTGGCAAGAGACACTATGTGGCTTCATGAGTGTTGCCATTGATGGAAACAAAGTCTATCCCACACATTCGCAGCACATAGTATGCCTATACCAGAAGTTAGATTGAAGATTGTTTTGGTCTGGTGAACAAGAACAAAGCATGTAACAAGGTCCAACAATCAGGTCCGGATCTCTCAGATGGTGTAACTCAACAAGTTGTGGACTTGGACAAGTCAAGAGGAGTACCATGACTACTATATTACAAAGATTGAGCCTCCAGTGATAAAAACATGGAAAAGATATGAGCATCTAAGTGTTGGGTTCCAGACAGGCAGAGTAGACTGAGGAAGAACTGACCGGTAGAGTATCAGACTTCAATCCGGATGAGTAATTGATGTTGATCAAGCTATTTAAGGGATTATACATTGTTGACCAACATGATTGATGACTTCAATGCCTATGTTTTTGATACGCATCACAAATCAAGCATGGATTCAGCCGACAAATCAGTAATTTGTAAATATCTTGAGTATTCTGGTTGCCAACTAGAAAGTTGTTAAAATCCTTGGTGCGGATATATATACCAAATGGATTCCAGTATGAAGGTGTGTGTGTGTACAGATGTGATGAAATAAAGTGTGAAGAAAAGTAGAGACAAGTGTGGAAGCAGCAATACAAGTCCAGTATGTGACAGAGCAGCAACACTAGAGCAGAGGAAGAATGAAGTGCATCAGATTAGTATATTGTGCCTAACCGGAATTGAACTCTAGCATTTGTAGATGCCTCTCATCAATTCAAACACCTGGTTACCTTCTGTAAGTTCTATAGACAGTGAGTCTCTTGTAGGAAGTGTGCCTCTTGTGAGCAGTGTGCTCAGGCAGTGAGCCCTAATTGGCAAGTGCCATTTTGTACTTCTTATTCTTTTAACAGAGAATACAATCTTGGGTTAGTCACCCCGTGGTTTTTCCCTTAATAGGGTTTTCCATGTAAAAATCCTTGTGTTATGTGTGTTGACTTTATTTATGTTCTCATGATTATATATGTTTATATGTTTTGATGCTGCACAAATTATAAAAGAAGAAAAGAAAGTTAAGATAATAGAGATAACTGATTCACCCCCCCTCTTAGTTATCTGCCTTGTTTCCAACATATCCTTCTTGTAGGAAGACATCCTGGATCTCCTCAAGTGATTAAGCTCTTTTTAGAGGAACTTAGCTCTGATACCAATTGTTGATTTAAGACAAACAACTGAGAGGGATGTGAATCAGTTGTCTCAAAACTTTCTTTTCTTTGACACTTAAATCCTTCTTGTATTCCAATAGTATAATAATAATTCAATCATGAAAGCACAATGCAATAATTTAAGAGCAGAAACACATTAACACATATGACACCAAGATTTTAACGTGGAAAACCCGGTTAAGGGAAAAACCACAGGGTGACTAACCCAAGATTGTATTCTCTGTTAAAAGAATAAGAAGAAAAAAATGGCACATGCCAATTAGGGCTCACTGCCTAAGCACACTGCTCACAAGAGGCCCACTGCCTATAGGAGACACACTGTCTATAGAATAATAAATATTACATAATTGAACTAAAGATTAGCATCTTCACCATGCTTGAGTCAGTTCCATTTAAGCTCAACACTTCTACTCTACTTTTCGCTCTTCTCCTCTCTACCACTTCCTCATCTCCACTCGAATACTTTGAAATGACTTCACAAATCTTATTTATACAAGACATCAACTTTGGGATCATCATCAAAGTCGGGACAATACATACTTTATTTCATTACAGAGCAATTACACAAGTACAACTTGACTTCTTACTTAATACTTCATGCAAATCACCACACTGTTGGCCACACATATCTGGGACTTCAATTTTCTTCAAGGAACAAGCCATGCTTCGTAGAACATCTCCAAGATCATCTGCAAGATGTGTAAAACATCCAGTTGGCCATGATTAGGAAGAACATCATCACCCGGAAGTAGATCTTCAATTACGAGCTCAATCTTCAATGCAGACTGCAAACATGAACTGGAAACAATCTAGAGACTCCCACAAGCTTTCCTGAATCATCAATAACATCCACACCACTTCTGCTTACTGAAATCATTTACATCTTCATCCAGAACCTCAAGAACACCGTCTGTCATCACTGTCACATTCGAATAAATGCTTGCAGACCTCTAGACCCCAAACTAATTGAGTTGTCAATTCACATTGGCTTCCTAAACATTCCTCCAAATCTGCAGAACAAGATATTTCATTTCTAGATCTCACCGGACCTATTTGTGTCACTCTATCAACTCAGAACCAGTTTCACTCATATGGTGATAACATCTCCAAAACTTCATGCGGGCCTCTTAAATCTTGACTGGATCATCTTTAGACACATATCTACAAACCCTTTGGTGCACATTCTCTGATCTTCATCTTAGCTAGGATCTTCACTTCATAGGACTAATTTTCTTAATATCCTCAACACATAGCTCATCCAATCCTTGACATCAATGCAACAGGAGTATGTTGACATCAATGGCAACACCAATTAGGCCCATACTTGCAATATATAATTTTTTTTTGCTTCAAGAACATCATTTGTTCATTCTCCACAAAAAACATCAATGAGCAGTGATTTGAGTTTAGAGAAGCCTTTAGTAGATACATCATTTCTACCCATATCCCATTGTCTGACATATACTTCTCCTGTATGAGGATTTTGGGTAATAACACCATTATCAGGTAAGCTATTCCACCAATTTCTAAGTTTACCATTCATTAATCTTACAGCATATAAAACCTTGTTTGTATCAAACCAGTCAGCACTCCTTGTATCAAAGAAATTTTCTAATGTATCACACCAAGTGCAAAGAGCTTCATAAGGGTCAACCATTTTGTCAATATTCAAAATGTATCATGATGTAGCATATGCCCTTAATTGTTCTGGTCTGGTATTTTCTAAAATTGCATCCCTCATTTCTACATCATAGGTACTACCTACTAATTCATGAGTGGCCATGTATACTTCTCATTCTTCTTGCTCATTTATTTGATCAAAGTTGTCTTCATCTACAAGAATTTTAGGTTCTAATTCCTAGTCTTCTTGGAGGATTCTATTTCAACAGTGATATCACTTTCTTCCTCAGAACTGATGTTTTCAACTTGGGTCATTGTTGGCTCTTGCATATAAATGGGAGGATTGTCTCTTTCTTCAATATCTAATTCTGCCAACCAATCCCTGACTGTTTCAACTTGTTGCATAGCATGTTCTTTATGTTTGGGAAAAACTAGCTTTGTGGGCCTTGGGGCAGTAGCAGACCTAGAGGGTGCAGATTGTTGTTCTTCTTCTGTTTTGCCAAACAACACATTTTTTATCCTTTGGATATTTACCTTCTTGGGTTTGGCTTCTGAACGATGTGATCTAACTTCTTTTGTTTGTTCTGTTTCTTCTTTAGAATTGTCTCTCCCCCTCTGATAAAATCTAATTTTCTTAGTATATTTACGAACCTTTTCAAGATTCCTAGCCACATGTTCTAGGAGAACTTTGTTTTCTATGGCTTATGTTTCTCTCTTATTATTTGAGATAGCTAGATCATTGGCAATTTGGGTGACACAATTGTCTATCCTTTGGCTGAGGGTAGTAGTAGTGGTCACCAGAGTTTGTATAGGTTGTACTTGGTATGATATACCAGAAGTGTCATTTAGTAAAGTAGACTTCTTTTCTAATTTCCTATCTAACTTATCTATATGATCTTCTACTAATATCATTCTTCCCCTTACTATATTAGAGTTATCCATAGTTTACTTAATATCTAAGGCTATATCATCTAAATTGTCTTGTGTAGACAACATCCACTGAGCCTACCAATTTCTCTGAGCCTTAGAGCTCTTCTGTTGGACTCCTATTTTTGTATGGAGTCTAGCCTCATACTTACCCCATATATTTCTATCTTGATTTATTATATGAAAAGTTTCATGGGTAGGCCACCTACCAGGTTCATAACCAGTGATTTCTTTAAGAGCCTCATCAGGGAGCTGAATCTTATATTTGATTCTTTTTTCTATTCCATATTTAGGGAGGGCTTTTCTATACATGTACGCTGGCTCATCCATCCTTTGGATCTTAATCCCTTTTTGTTTCTTATCCTCTTCTTTTGGAGTCAAGTGCAGTCTAGAGCTAACTTGCCTGATCAATTTATCCATCAATATAGGGTCATTACTTAAATCCAAAGTGGATGCAAAAGAACGTCAGGAAGGATAAGGATTTACACACGTGTGGTCTGGAGGAAGGATGGTTGTATGAGGTAGAACATTCTTCGGGGTTATAATCAACATACGGCTTATTGTTTGAACTAGGAAAAGTGTGACCTAAAGAATGACTCCTCTTAAGTGTTTGCAAACGGGCTTGTTCCTCATCAATGATAGTTTGCTACATTCATGTATACTTTTCTATGTGATCAGAGTAGCTTCTAATTGATACATTTATTGTGTATTTAAAGTTGATTTATTAAGGGTGCATAGTAGAAGGTTTCATGACAATACATGAGATAGTAAAGATGCAACAATCGGGGCCTGTATTGTTTTCAAGGAATACAATGTCAAAAGCATTTTAATTGTAACATAGAGTTGGCTACAAAACAATATAGGAGAGAACTATCTAGGAGTCTCAAGCAGAGGCTCAAGATTCACTCAATGATGTTGGTGAGATGACTAACAACTATTCGATATACAAAGGGTTAATTCTATTATACTACATATTATATTATAGCCAATGTCTATAGCCTTAACATTGAATATCATAGAATAATAGAATGATAGAATGATATAATAATAGCCTTTATATTTGATGAGAGGTAATGAATCCACTGTAGGCGGTTAAGCCTTATCACGAACCCAAGCACTACACTGCATAGCACAAGGAGACCAAGGGTGCACACCTTGCAATAGTAGAAGTTGATAGGAATTAAACCTTTCTTGTTAAATCTCTAGAAGAACTATATTCTTATATGCAAATATACATTGCAAAGGTCAAATTACTTCCATTATCATATCTATTTCATGAGGCAAATAATAGTGGAATCATGCACTATGTCACCTTTAAATGACCAAAAGCTTTGTATGAAGGCTATAGCCATTAGTTATAAATTAAAACTACTCTGTGTTTTTATTAGTGCCTAAAGAAGGCCGATATATATATATATATATATATATATATATATATATATATATATATATATCTGCCAGAGATCTAAGCTCTATAATAAAGTATTTTGAATTTCTTAAATCCTAATTCATTCCTAAAGACCTAATGTTATTAAGCTCTAAAGCCAACACTATACTGCCATTTGCCAACTTGCTATCATACAGAAGAAATATAACATGTCATCCTTTATGAGCACAATATATGTATATAATCTCTTAAGAATTTATGACCACCTTATATCCAAGACTTAGCATAACAAAATCCTAAAGAGAGCTCAAAGGATTTAACTTTTGAACTCCTGCTACATATTGAATATGTCATGAAGCATCAGTACCACTGATCTCTGCAATTATGATGAAGGCATAGTGAAAGCATCCTCTCAACATTATACCATTTCAACACCATACCAAGGAGTATCAACATTGTGGTCTACAACATGAAACACCTGAATGAAGATCATCAAAATATGAACAACTATCTTCTTGATGTGATGTGATCATTAATTGATTAACCAAGTCCTCACCTCATTCCTCCTGTCATCACACACTATAGACATCCAAAACACAATTGCATCTTACCCAAATCACTTTAACATCACACACCTTATGAAGACACTGAACCACATGACATGCATCTTTATGCATACAATATCCTAGTCCATGAACTACATCATGACTTGAAAGAAGAAGAAGATCCTGATTCTTCTTCTTCATCTCTTGAGGCACCAATGCTACATCAAAAAACCTTATACAACAACACCTTAATAATGAACAACAACATGTAGAGAATGAAGCAACGAGAGACCATCCCAAGACTATATAAACATCATGACATTACCAAAAAATCTTGAAGCATATGAGGACCGAACAATACACAAACTCCTTAATCATGACATGAAGCATTCTGATAACATCCTCTGCAAATATTTTATGTCTCTGCACACCTTTTTGACATCAATGACAATCAATCTCCATCAATACTATCATTATTTCATTATATCATTATATCATTATATTATTCTATCATTCTATTATTCTATTATTTGATTATTCTATTATTCTATCGTTATATTATTCATCATTCTACTATTCTATCATTCTATTATTTTATTATTCTATTGTTCTATCATTCTATCACTCTATTATTATACCATTCTATCATTCTATGATTCTATTATTCTATCACTCTATGATTCTATGATTCTATTATTCATTGGTTCTATTATTCTACCATTCTATAATTCTATAATATAACCAATATTGAATAATATCACAGAACATGTGCTTTCATTTTCCTGTCGCTATGTTTCAACTAAGTTATGCATTAATCTACAAGTCAACTAGCTTATACTTTAGATAAGATAAGATAACTAATTATAATCCATGGTCATCTTCTTGTAATTCCCAGATCAAGGTTTAAATCTTGTGGCCAAATTACAACTAATATAGGATTTGACTAAATTAATACTTAGGCCATTCTCAGCCAAAAATAGAATCAAAACTGATTAAACTCTCGGCCTTTAAAGGAACTCACAGAAACATAGGGTTATCTAAATAAATTATATATATATATATATATATAATTTATTTATTTATTTATGAACTCTTTATTCATGACAAAAAGTTCTATATGACTTTACATGCTGAAAGAAGGTTGAAGACAAAAAGATGAGAATTTCTAAGAAGAGAAAATCTCTTTTGTGAGATATTTTTTTAAGGAGAGATTTTTTATTGGCTTTCTTATGAGAAGACTAAGATGATTTTCTTGGGAGATTATTTTTGTCTTTTTGCAAATGGAGCTAGTCATGAGAGAGATTTTTATTGACAGGAGCAAATTGTTTTTATTCTTGAAGATTAATTTTTGCAGATTGAAGATTTGGAAAAAGGAATATGTTTGGTTATGAAGGTGAAAGTGAATGCACAAAGGCGATCTTAATAACATTGTGAATGAGATTTTGGATGAAGAAATATGTAGGGAAGATGAAACATTGAAGTCATGAAAGATATTTTTTATTTTTTCACACAGAGAGTTCAATACAAATATATTATTGAAGTTTCTTTTTGCAAGGAATATGGGGAATATGAAAAGTATTTTTGCAGGTGAATTATTTTTTTCTTATGAAAGATGAATGTGCAGAGAAGAATATCAAAGGAGTTGAAAATATGCAAATACGAGAAGAATGTGAAAAGACATTATATTTTTTTATTTAATGGTTTTGCAAGGGTATTGCAAATTGAATTTGTGTGTGGATCAAAATGTAGTAATGAAGACATTTTTTTGAAGATATAGATGAATCATAATTTCAGAGATGTATGAGATCATATTTTTGCAGTAATGAATCAAACAAGGATGAAGACATTATGTAGAGAACTTACAGATTGAACCATGAAGACAATATGCAATTAATTGTGTAGATAATCTAAATTAGGTGAATTTATTTTTGTAGAGATAATGAGAATGAAGTGCAGTATGGTTGCAAATAAATATGAAGATTGAATTGAGTATGATTGTAGATTCAGGGGCTTGTATTGAAACAGAGAAACCCTATGTATTACTTGTATTGTTTTGATGGTGGTTGTATTTGCCAGTGAGGCTTGTATGGTCAATGAGACCTTTATGTGTCAGTGAGGCTTGTATGGTCAGTGAGACCTCCTTGTAGCCAGTGAGGCTTGTATGGTCAGTGAGACCTTTTTATAACCAGTGAGGTTTTGAATAAGCTAGTGAGGCAATTTTGAGTGGTTTTTCTACCCCATGAGGGTTTTCCACTCTAGTAATCCTTGTGTTATGATTTGCCTCTATGTGTGTGTTTTCTAATGTCTTATTTATAAGTCCTGATTCATGCCTTTCATTATCATACTTGTGCATTTGTGTTTAACAGTTTATTGATGTCTTTCTCTCTCTTTGTCTTGTAAATTTAAAAGTTGAAAGAAGTTAAAAGTTTTCACAACACTGATTCACCCCTCCCTCTCAGTGTTGTCCTGGACTCCAACAAGTGGTATCAGAGTATATGTTCACTATATAAGTCTAATCAGCTTGGGTAGGTCCTGAGTGTGGAGTACCATGGGTAAGTGCAAAAGAAATAAAGAAAAGGAAAATATCAAGTCTTCTACTGATCAAAAGACACCATCTATATCAAGTTTAGATGTTGATATACAATCAGTTGATAGAAAGGTTTCTCAAGTTGAATCAGGTATTAAATTAGAAAAAGAGTTTTATGGAGTTCCTTTGTTTGATGGTTCAGACTTTTCTGTTTGGTGTATTAGAATGCAAATCTATCTATCCTCTTTAGGGTATGTTGTTTGGATGTCTGTTGAGAATGGGTATTTCGCTTCCTCTCAATCACCTATTATGCAAATAACAAAGAGGCTTATGAGTGTAATTATATAGAAAAGAAGGCTATTTTGTTTGGTTTATCTAATGAAATCTCTTGTCAAGTTATACATTGTGAAACAACTTAGGATATGTGGAAATAATTGATAAGAATCTATCAAGGTGATGATAAAGAAGAGGACAGCTTGGTGTGTGAAGAAAGTGGCAATGAAAGGAGACTTTAAAATGAAGCATATGAGAGTCAATCTGATTCAAAAGAAGAAGATCACATTATATGTGATGATGAAGAAGAGTTTGAAGTTGATGTTGAAGGAGAGCTCATATGTGCTCTGAGTGAAATCAAGAAATATAAAAAGGAGAACCAAAAATTACAATTGCAGCTTCAACGAGAAAAAGATTTTAAAGACAAGATATATTTAGATTTTGCTAAAGTTTCTTTAGAATTTGAAGAGGCAAGAAATCAGATTGCAAATATAAAGAGTTATGTTGATGAATCTAACAAAGTGATTATTAGTTTAAAGGATGAAATTGAGGAAGGAAAAAGAATAATAGATGTAACAAATTATGATCTTGAGGTGAAAAGAATTGAATGTTTGAAGTTAGAGACATAAATAGTCTCTTTGAGAAAGGATTTGGAAAAGGCATCTTCAAAGTTGCATAAGAATATTTAATTTGAAAAAAGTACTAAATGTTTGAATGATATATTGAACAAGCAAAAGTATCACAATGACACTACTAGTTTGGGTTATGAGAAAGGAGAATGTTCCAAGACAAGAAACACTCCTAGAAAGAAAATTGATCTGAGTTATCATGCTATTACTCCTAAAGGCAAAAAGAAGTTTGAAGCTGAAATGAATACCAAAGATGAGTTTGTCAAAATGCATAATCAAAGGAGGAGAAATTTCAGAGGAACTGCTTCAGTTAGACAAGCATATATGTACAAGTATAATTATTCATTTTTTAGTTATTGTTATACCTGTAATCATTTTGGACACAAAGCCGCTGATTGCAGAAGGAATACTAATCTTGTATGTTACAAGTGCAATAATGTTGGTCACATACAAAGAAATTGTAAAATGCATAGAAGATATGATCCTACATGGAAGCATAACATAAATGCTCAAGGGATGTCAAAAGGTATTATCAATCATTTGATTATGATTACAATATAGTTTGTTATATATGCAACTCTCTTGGTCATAAAGCACACAGTTACAGAAAAGCATCACCTGATTTGAAAAAGTGGAAAAGGAAAGAAGCTGAAAAGGTTTGGAGGAAGAAAGAACCTATGAAAGCTTGGAGAGTGAAACAAAGTCAAAAGAAGACAGATTCTTAACTTGTGCATCTTGCACAAGTTACATCATCAATTGCATAACAGATAGCATGAAGTTAGGGGGAGTTGTTCATGTTCTATGAATTATCCCCAATAAGTTTTAGGAGGTTGAAAATGGAAGAAGTCAATTATTTGCTCATGTCTCTGCATTTGGTTTTGCAAAGGTATTGATAGTGTTAATTTATATATTAGATTTGATATTGTGTTGCAAAAAGTGTAATGTGCAGGAACAACATGATGGTCTTCATCAAGATAGTCTTCATTCCTTTCTAGATGGTCTTCATTCTTTATCATGCCAAGAAGAAGTTGATTGGTTGCAGGTTGATCATGGTATTATTGGCAAGGTCATCCCTTGAGTGGTTATCATGTCATCATGAGTTGTGTATATTGTGATGAATTGTCTTCATGCTATTATTATCAGAATGTTGTTTGTTGAGTCTGCATTGTTGTTCATCATGGGTGTTGAAGTGTTTATGATGGAGTTCAAGCTTATATGTGTCATGTCAAAGGAGTCATTTTTATGTCATCATAATCATACTTCATTCATGCTTTGGGAGTTCTTGGAGATTTGTCATTTGGGTCAAAAAGTGTTGATTGTTTGTCATGAAAAGTTTGTTTTTCAATCACAAGTGATGTTATCATGAGTTGGTATTTGATAATAGTGATATGTCAGTCTTCATCTTAACAAAAGAAGTGAACAAAGGATCTCAATGATGTCAATTTTTCATCTTCATATTCATATTGGTGTTGTGATAAGAAGTGATATTGTGCTAAGATAGAGAGTGGTACAATCTATGGGCAGTTTATAACAGGCAGTTTGATGCTATGTTTGGTATGCCTCACATAATGTTGCTCTCAGGTTTTTGTGCTTCAGGATGTATGTCTTCAAATGTGTGGTTCATGGTGATTTTTTGCTTTCAAGTTGAAGAGTTGTTTCAGGTTTTGTCAACATGGTTTGTCATATGCTTGCTTTAGGATTGTTATTTTTGTCATCATAGATCATCACAAGTTCAAAGGGGAAGATAACAGGATAACAGGAGTTTATGTCTTCAAAATCATTCTCATAATGCAATGTGAGTGTACATGTTATGATCAAGATTTAACATTTTTTGTGGAGCTAAATGACAGGGGGATGGTGCAGGGCACCTAGCAAGGTTCTTGGGGTCTAGTCTATTAAGTCAATTTTACATATTTTCCTAGTTATGTTAGTATGTTCTAGAGTCAAATTTTGATATAATGGTCTCGTTAATAAGAGACATAGTGGATTTTGGTTTTAAAATATTGTAATAAATCCCACTAAGTGCATGAGCATGTAGTGGTGGCCTTAGAAAAGGCAAATTTCTAATTATAGGTCTGCAGATTTTTCCTAGATTTTAGGACAACCTTTTGTTTCCTTTAGGGAGGCTTTATTACCTTCTTTTTTTGGCTTTCCACGATGGTGAGAGCAGAAATTCATGGATTTTTGAGGTAACATGCTTATGATAGCTTGGTAGGTCGAATTAGCTTGTGTGGGAAAAGTTTTCATAAAGAAATAAGAGCAAAAGTTACAATTTTCTGCAATTTTTGGTGGTTTTCTTAGTTTTTCAGCATTAGTACGGACATGTACAACCTTTTCATGGAGGGAATGGAATTAAATATGTAAGAGGGCTGTATTAACTCTTATTTTCATTTGGTTTGGTAGATTAATATTATTGTTTAAGAATCTTATTGCATTTTTCGGATTTTTGGTCCAAAAAACCTAGTTTTTTGGATTTCTTAAGAAATCGATGGCTTGGGAGCCATTTCCATCCACACTCTAACCCAATAATGGATGGAACAAATCTATTTTGTTGTTTTTTCTCTGATTTTTGTGCTGCAGATGCAGGAAATTGGTGGAGGAGTCCTGTTAGAGCAAAAACAACCTAATATCTTCATGTATTAGGCATCTTGAGCATTGGTAGAATAGTGGATTGAAGAGTATTAGATGTGGGTTGACCCAAGAGCCCTAAAAAAAGTTTATATAGACCATTTTAAACATGTTTTCTGTCTTGGAATAGGTTTTAGAAAATTAGAATAAGTTTCATGGTCATTTGCTATGTGGAGGAGGCCTAATTGGACCTAGTGCAATTAGAACAGTCATTTTTTTGAAGCATATGTCACAAAACAACCATGTTTTCATGTTTGATATGTTATGGAAATCCATAATGGGTACCCAAAAATCTATTTTGTTATTGGTTTTACCTTGAATCCTTCAAGTTCTACTCTAAAAACCTTATTGACAGGGCTACTAGCTAGTGGGTCAGCATGTGAATAAACCATAGGAACAGTCAAGAATTGAGTATTTTGAATGGGTTGTAAGGTGTCTTCAGGGTAATTTAATGTTGTCCAAGGTGGGTAGGAAGTTTGACACTCTACATTTTCATTCTAACCTCAAAATTGGTACTTTTAGCCTATCCTAAAACCACGAATTTGTCAGTATTATCCTAGTTTGTATGGTCAATCAAGCCACATTTTGGAAGTTGTTGTGTACGTACCTCCTCTACATTAGGGGATCATCTTTTCTTTGTCATCCGATGTCAAAAAGGGGGAGAGAGAGAAAATACATCATGTAGTTTTGCCATCAATGACAAAGGGAGGGATTGATGGAGAATGATTGTCATTGATATCAAAAAGGTGTGCAAAGACATAAAAGATTTACAGAGGATGTTATCAGAATACTTCATGTCATGATTAAGGAGTTTTTGTATTGTTCATTCCTCATATGCTTCAAGATTTTTTGGTAATGTCATGATGTTTATATAGTCTCGGGATGGTCTCTTGTTGCTTCATTCTCTACATGTTGTTGTTCATTATTAAGGTGTTGTTGTATAAGGTTTTTTGATGCAACATTGGTGCCTCAAGAGATGAAGAAGAAGAATTAGGATCTTCTTCTCCTTTCAAGTCATGATGTAGTTCATGGACTAGGATATTGTATGCAGAAAGATGCATGTCATGTGGTTCAGTGTCTTCATAAGATGTGTGATGTTAAAGTGATTTGGGTAAGATGCAATTGTGTTTTGGATGTCTATAGTGTGTGATGACAGGAGGAATAAGGTGAGGACTTGGTTAATCAGTTGATGATCACATCACATCAAGAAGATAGTTGTTCATATTTTGATGATTTTCATTCAGGTGTTTCATGTTGTAGACCACAGTGTTGATACTTCTTGGTATGGTGTTTAAATGGTATAATGTTGAGAGGATGCTTTCAATATGCCTTCATCATAATTGTAGAGATCAGTGGTCTTGATGCTTCATGACATATTCATTATGTAGCAGGAGTTCAAAAGTCAAATCCCTTGAGCTCTCTTTAGGATTTTGTTATGCTAAGTCTTGGATATAAGGTGGTCATAAATTCTTAAGGGATTATATACATATATTGTGCTCATAAAGGATGACATGTTATATTTCTTCTGTATGATAGCAGGTTGGCAGATAGTAGTATAGTGTTGGCAGATGGCAGAGATCTAAGCTCTGTAATAAAGTATTTTAAATTTCTTAAATCCTAATTCATTCCTAAAGACCTAATGTTATTAAGATCTAAAGCCAACCTAATAGCACAAGGTCTAAACTATCACATAATATGATGCTTTATGTTCTATTTGATAAGTGACCTATTATAAGAGGTGAGTCACTTAAAGTTGACCCGTTGAAGGGTTTTCATGTCATTCATAGACTGGCTCCATCCAACCCTTTACCTCTTCAAGAGGTCTTCATATGAGTGAGATGAGCACGAAAAAGCAATCAATGGTTATTATTTAAAGATGGGTGAGCGTGCAATTTCAATTCTATGGCTTATATTTAAATTTAGAAACTTTTTATGATCTCCTACTTTGACGGCCTTTAAAACATCATGTTTATGTATAAGGCTATTTTTAGTCTTTTGAAAAGGAATTTTTTTATGAATTTAAGGCAAATATTTGTGGAAGATTTCGTTCTAATTTTTAAGTCTGCATCAATGAGAATTCCATGGAGATAGAAGACAAAAAGATGAGAATTTCTAATAAGAGAAAATCTCTTTTGTGAGATATTTTTTTAAGAAGTTATTTTTTAAAGGAGAGACTTTTTATTGGCTTTCTTATGAGAAGACTAAGATGATTTTCTTGGGAGATTATTTTTGTCTTTTTGCGGATGGAGCTAGTCATGAGAGAGATTTTTATTGACAGGAGCAAATTGTTTTTATTCTTGAAGATTAATTTTTGTAGATTGAAGATTTGGAAAAAGGAATATGTTTGGTTATGAAGGTGAAAGTGAATGCACAAAGGCGATCTTAATAACATTGTGAATGAGATTTTGGATGAAGAAATATGCAGGGAAGATGAAACATTAAAGTCACGAAAGATATTTTTTATTTGTTCATAGAGAGAGTTCAATACAAATATATTATTGAAGTTTCTTTTTGTAAGGAATATGGGGAATATGAAAAGTATTTTTGCATGTGAATTGTTTTTTTCTTATGAAAGATGAATGTGCAGAGAAGAATATCAAAGGAGTTGAAAATATGCAAATACGAGAAGAATGTGAAAAGACATTCTATTTTTTTATTTAATGGTTTTGCAAGGGTATTGCAAATTGAATTTGTGTGTGGATCAAAATGTAGTAATGAAGACATTTTTTTGAAGATATAGATGAATCATAATTTCAGAGATGTATGAGATCATATTTTTGCAGTAATGAATCAAACAAGGATGAAGACATTATGTAGAGAACTTACAGATTGAACCATGAAGACAATATGCAATTAATTGTGCAGATAATCTAAATCAGGTGAATTCATTTTTGCAGAGATAATGAGAATGAAGTGCAGTATGGTTCCAAAGAAATATGAAGATTGAATTGAGTATGATTGCAGATTCAGGGGCTTGTATTGAAATAGAGAAACCATATGTATTACTTGTATTGTTTTGATGGTGGTTGTATTTGCCAGTGAGGCTTTATGTGCCAGTTAGGCTTGTATGGTCAATGAGACCTTTATGTGCCAGTGAGGCTTGTATGGTCAGTGAGACCTCCTTGTAGCCAGTGAGGCTTGTATGGTCAGTGAGACCTTTTTATAACCAGTGAGGTTTTGAATAAGCCAATGAGGCAATTTTGAGTGGTTTTTCTACCCCATGAGGGTTTTCCACTCTAGTAATCCTTGTGTTATGATTTGCCTCTATGTGTGTGTTTTCTAATGTCTTATTTACAAGTCCTGATTCATGCCTTTCATTATCATACTTGTGCATTTGTGTTTAACAGTTTATTGATGTCTTTCTCTCTCTTTGTCTTGTAAATTTAAAAGTTGCAAAAAGTTAAAAGTTTTCACAACACTGATTCACCCCTCCCTCTCAGTGTTGTCCTGGACTCCAACAAGTCTACTAGAATGATATAATGATAGAATAATAGAATGATAGAATGATAGAAAAATACAATGATAGAATAATAAAATGATAGAATAATCAAATAATAGAATGATAAAATAATAGAATGATGGAAAGATATAATGAAATAATAATAGAATACTAGAATGGTATAATGATAGGATAATAGAATGATAGAATTTGATGAATTATAGAATGATAGAATAATATAATGGTAGAATAATAGAATGATAGAATAATATAATGGTAGAATAATAGAATTAATGAATAATAGAGTGATATAATAATAGAGTGATAGAATAATAGAATTATAAAATAATATATTATCTAGCATAATAAAATTATTATTATTATTATTATTATAGAAAAGATTCATAAATATACTAAGAAAATTAGAGTTTCTCAGAGGGGGAGAGATAGATTTCTGAATTGGGGCCTATGTTTGGTCAATAGTTGCTCAGTAATCAGGAATCCTATGTCAAATCATGTGTGGTCTATGTGTCTACCATAGACAATTAGATTAGAGGATCCTTATGGATAAGTCACCCCCGTGGCAAAGAAATTGTGTAGAAAGTCTTTATAATGTGTTAATCCATATCAATTATCACATTTGTTGATCAATGCCTTTATTGTAATCTTCAATATTTATCCAATAGAAATAATCCACTTAAATTGGTATCAGAGCCAAGTTATTTACAAATCTATTTCTTCAATTTGTGTTAAAATTTTTGAAGATCCTCATGTAGCGTGCATAGTAGTTGTGGAAGTCGCAGCTGTAAGACCCATGTGAAGGCCAGGGGAGCCATGAGGAGGGCAACAGTAAGCTAACCAAAGTAGCAATGAATATCACCAAAGAAGAATCTGTAAGTCTATTTTCTCACAATGGCCAGTAACAGATCAATGAATTCTAGCTCTACTTTATCTGAGGTTTTGCATAACTACTTTGAAGATAAACCTAAACAGCATATAGATGACAGAGGCAATTTTATGTTTCCAGATATTAAGATTTCTACACTTTACCCTAAAAAGGGAAGTTTAAAGCAAAAATTTATGATTATGTGCATCATTCTGAGGTTAATCTATTAGTTTCTGGTGAAGGCATTTGTCATGTTTATCTCCCATTCTTGCTTCCTAAAGATGTGAACTGATGGAGATAAAAGGGTTTCTTTCATGTCCATTTCCCTCATGTAGATTTAATTGTGCATCCACATTTCAATTATTATATTGGTGCTGAGTACTTTGCTACCCTCGTTGATACTAGGTGTCAGATTTGGGAGCAAGCTGTTATTGCCCAATTTCGTGGCAAGTTGTCTGCCGAAGCCGGAGATGAAGTCCTCTCTATTAGTCTGAATTTCACACTTTCTCTTTCTGATAAGTTTATATCCACTACCTTTTGTCTCCTTACCCAAGTAAAAGGAGTATCCCTCATGCCTGGATCCATTTATTCTACCATTGGTGGTCGTTGCATTTACCATCTCATGAATATAGTATCCCCACTAGTTTCTTTACCCATGGGGGTGACTTATCTAGAAGGATCCTCTAATTTGATTGCCTATGGAAAACACATAAACCACATAGAGTTTGACATAGTATTCCCGATTATCGAGCAACTATTAACCAGACATAGGCCCTAGTTCAAAAATCTATCTGTGCCCCGAAATTGGTTTTCATCTAGACCCCTTTTTCAAAATAGAAGAGACACATGCATAACCTTACAAATAGTCCCTAAGCAAACAATGATGGAGCAACCTATCATTGATGAGGAACAAGCCTGCTTGCAACCACTTAAGAGGAGTCATTCTTTAGCTCATGCTTTTCCTAGTTCAAACAATAAGTCGTATGTTAATTATAACCTCGAAGAATGTTCTACCTCATACAACCATCCTTCCTCCAGACCACACATGTCTGTAAATCCTTATCTTCTCGACGTTATTTTGCATCCACTTCAAATTTAAGTAATGGCCCTATATTGATGGATAAATTGGTTAGGCAAGTTAGCTCTAGACTACACCTGACTCCAAAAGAAGAGGATAAGAAATATAAATGGATTAAGATCCAACGGATTGGCGAGCTAGCATGCATGTATAGAGAAGCACTTCCTAGATATGGAATAGAATAATAAAATAATAATATAATAGAAAATTATAATAAAATGGATGAATCCATCTATTATTAATTACATCATATAAAGGATTACTTCAACATGGACAAGGTATCCTATAGCTTACATATTAGGTTCTCCTTAACTTGTTGCACAAAGACCTAAAGTTGCTCCATATAGATAACTTCTTCTAGAAAATCATTTAGAAGTGTTGTTTTATCATTCAGCTCATGCACATGGAGCTTCAAAGGTGCTCCAGCAATGAACAACACTCTTTTTAAGGTCATATTATTATTAACAACAACTAAATAAGTGTCATGGTAATCTACAGCTCCCAATTGAGTATTCCCCTTAGCAAATAAGCATACTTTATATCGATTATGCTCATAGTTTACCTCAAATATCTATTTACACTCAACTATTCTTCATTCAAGAGAAAGATTAATCAAGTATCAAAGTTAGATTTTTACAAGTGAATCATATGCATCATCCATTACTCCCAATGCACCAACATTTCACTCTCATCTCCTGCTTCTATTATTTTGTGCTCCAAAATATTTGAAGCAAATACATTGACCCAAGTGCATTCTATGTAGGATATTGAATTCTTGATAACCTCCTACTTGCGATGGTGGCTTTTCTATTTGGTGCAGGGGCACCAAATCAAGTCATATGAGTATGGTCTAGTTTGGTGATTGATAGGTTGGTCATAGGGTTTTGGAGTCTTTTGTATTACAAATAAGGTCATAATAGACCACTTCTAATGTAATTTGAGTCAAGTGGGGTTCATTATTGCAAAAGTGTCATATTTTGTAATGTTATGTAAAGTTGCTATGTAAGAAGTGCAAAAACACACTATGGGAATACCAACGGTCATTTAGTTTCAAATGGTTGTTTGAATCAATTTAGTTAGTTTGTCTTGGAGGGAAAAGCCTGTATATATGTTGGAGAACTCAATGTAAAAGGGATTCCATGGTTTTGAAGTGAACACCAATGAAATACCCCTATTTTTTGTGATTTCTGTGCAATTCTGACTGTTTCCAAGACCTATACGGCCCCGTATAAAAAAATTGTGCTCTAAAAGCTATTGAAATGTTTAAAGGCATGTGTTAATAATGTTTTGGTTTTGGAGTGACTAAAATTCATTAAGTTTCAAGCAATCTACAACCAATTTTCTGTAGCAGCCTGTGAAACCCTGATTTGAGGAATTTGGTTACATAGAATGCTTTAATGGACCATTCCACCATCTATGACTCCTATAACTTGGTGGAATGGGTCCATTTAGATGTGCTTAGATGTAGGATAGGGTTTTAGGAGTAGAGAAGGTGATTTGGTGGAGTTTTTAAAGTTGCCCAAGGGTTTTTGTGTGAATTTGGCTTGAAAATGGTGGTTTAGAGTGAGAGTTTGAAGAAATATTGTTGATAAAGGATAGGGAACAATTTGGGAAGCATGTGCAGGCTATTTGAAGCATGTTTGATGCATTGGTAAAGTATGAAATAGTATGGAAGTGGGATTTTCAATAAACCCCCCTTGTAACTTGCTAAAAATGAGGGTTTCATGGTTTGGAGTCTTGGAAGGCCTATCTCCTAATAAAGTTTGTTGATTTAGGGTGTGTGTGGCTTGGTTAAGCTCTGCAAATTAAGTTTTGGGGTTAGAGGAGTGATTTTTTTGGGGTTGCTTTGTAAAAGTGGGCTAACTAAGCCCCTGTTCAGCATACCAGTCCTTTTTAGGGGCATGAAATTCTGAAATAACCATATGTGGAAGTGAGATATGTTGAATAATTCCTTAGTGGGTATCTAAAATGCTATTTATTTTGTGGGTTTGGGTTTTCTTTTGAAAGTTATGCCTAAATTTCATCATTTGGAGGGCTACTAGGATTTAAGTGGTTTGTGAAGGAATAGACAACAATTGGAGTGTGAGGACTTGGGTGAGGGTTTACTCTAATTTGGTTTGGGACCTTGAGGTGAAAGAGAGTCATCGGAAGCTTAGTGTTTGGTTTTGAGAAGTTGGAAACCCATAGTTGTGCCCTTGAAATAAGAAATTGCCTTGAGAAGATTTCTTGTGAAGCTTGTAGAAGTTGCTTATTTGAGCCCATTGTTGTGAAATATGGTATCAATAGCCTAATACCATTCCCCCACTCTACATCACTATTTTTCCATCTTCTTGCTCATCCTGTTGTAGAATTCTATAATATATTATATTTTGTTGATCAATGCCTTTATTGTAATCTTCAATATTTATACAATAGAAATAATCCATTTTGTTAATAATCTAGTTGTAGACCTAGAGGGTGCAGATTGTTGTCCTTCTTCTATTTCTCCAAACAACACATTTTTTATCCTTTGGATTTTTACCTTCTAGGTCTAGCTTCTGAACGATGTGATCTAACTTCTTCTGTTTGTTCTGTTTCTTCTTCAGAACTATCTCTCCCCCTCTGAGAAACTCTAATTTTCTTAGTATATTTATGAATCTTTTCAAGATTCCTAGCCACATGTTCTAGGAGAACTTTGTTTTCTATGGCTTCCATTTCTCTTATATTATTTGAGATAGCTAGATCATTGGCAATTTGGGTGACACAACTATCTATCCTTTGGCTAAGGGTAGTAGTATTGGTCACCTGAGTTTGTATATGTTGTACTTGGTATGATATACTAGAAGTGTCATTTAGTAAACAAGTAGACTGCTTTTCTAATTTCCTAACACAAGTATCTAACTTTTCTATATGATCTTCTACTAATAATGATATAATAATATAATAATAGGATAAAAGAATAATAGAATAATAGAATAATAGAATGATACAGTGAAATAATGATAGAATACTAGAATGATAGAATGAGAAAAATATAATGACAGAATAATAGAATGATAGAATAATAATAATAGAATGATAGAATGATAGAATAATAGAATGGTAGAATAATAGAATAATAGAATGATAGAATAATATACTGATAGAAAGATAGAATGATATAATAACAAAATAATAGAATAATAGAATTATAGAATGATAAAATGATAGAATAATAGAATTATATTATAAGAGAATGATAGAATTATATTGTAAGAGAATGATAGAATTATATAATGATATAATAATAGAATAATAGAATGATAAAATGATAGAATAATAGAATGATAGAATGATATAATAATAGAATGATAGGATAAAAGAATAATAGAATGATAGAATAATAGAATAATAGAATAATAGAATGATAAAATAATAAAATAATAGAATGATAGAATAATAGAATGATAGAATATTAGAATGATAGAATAATAGAATAATAGAATGATAGAATGATATTATAATAGAATAATAGAATTATATAATAATAGAATAATAGAATAATATAAAAATAGAATAATATAATGATACAATGGTACAATGATAGAAAAATAGAATAACAGAATGATAAAACAATAGAATAATAGAATGATAGAATAATGGAATGATAGAATGATAGAATAATAGAATAATAGAATGATAAAATAGTAGAATAATAGAATGATAGAATAATAGAATAATAGAATCATAGGATCATAGAATGATATAATAATAGAGTGATAGAATGATAGAACATTTGATAGAATAATAAAATCATAGGATCATAGAATGATATAATAATAGAGTGATAGAATGATAGAATAATAAAATAATAGAATGATAGAGTGATAGAATGATATAATAATATAATGAGAGAGTGTCATTTTATCATTCTATTATTCAATTATTCTATCATTCTACTATTTTTTCATTCTATTATTATGTCATTCTATCATTCTATTATTCCATCATTCTATCACTATATCATTCTTTTATTCTATCATTCATTCATTATATCATTCTATTATTAAATCATTCTATCATTGTATTATTCTATTATTCTGTCATTATATTATTCTATCATTCTATCATTCTTTCATTCTATCATTCTTTCATTCTATTATTCTATAATTTTATTATCGTATCATTCTATTATTCTTTTATTCTATCATTCTATCATTCTATCATTCTATCATTCTATCATTCTACTATTCTATTATTATATTATATCATTCTATCATTCTTTCACTATATCATTATATCATTTATTATTCTATTATTCTAGCATGATATCAATACTTTCTATTATATCATTCTATCACTATTATTCTATTATTCTATTATTCTATTATTCTATTATTCTTTCATTCTATCATTCTATCATTCTATTATTCTATCATTTTATCATTCTATTATTCTATTATTCTAATTCTATTATTCAATTACTATATAATTCTATTATTCTATTATTCTATCATTCTATCATTCTATTATTATATTATAATATCATTCTATCATTCTATTATTATATTATTCTATTATTCTATTATTCTATCATTTTATTATTCTATCATTATATTATTCTATTATTATATTATAATAGAATATAAGAATAATTATAAATAATATGAATTCTATAGAATCTATTCGTAATGATTATGAGAATAATAGAATCTATTCATATCATTATATCATTCATATAGTTCTATTTTTTAAGATCAAAGTATTGATATTCATAAGTTTATGGCTATAAACTTGCTACCTATCTAGAAAATCTTCCGACGGTAAGCCCACAAGCTATCTACCCAAAAATAAGGTTATCACAGAACATGTGCATTCACTTTCCTATCACTATGTTTCAACTAAGTTATGCATTAATCTACAAGTCAACCAGCTTATATTTTAGCTAAGATAAGATAACTAATTATAATCCATGGTCATCTTATTGTCATTCCCAGATCAAGGTTTAAATCTTGTGGCCAAATTACAACCAATATATGATTTGAACAAATTAATCCTTAGGCCATTCTCAGCCAAAAATAGAATCAAGACTTATTAAACTCTTGGTCTTTAAAGGAACTTGCGGAAACATAGGGTTATCGACCTTCTTCTAGCATGTAAAGTCATACAAAACTTTCTGTCATGAATAAAGAGTTCATAAATAAATAAATAACTACATATATTTATACCAGCCTTCTTTAGGCACTAATAAAAACACAAAGTAGTTTTAATTTATAACCAATATCTATAACCTTCATACAGAGCTTTTGACCATTTAAAGGTGACATACTGCATGATTCCACTATTATTTGCCTCATGAAATAGATATCATAATGGAAGTAATTTGACCTTTGCAATATATATTTGCATATAAGAATATAGTTCTTCTAGAGATTTAACAACAAAGGTTGAATTCCTATCGACCTCTACTGTTGCAAGGTGTGCGCCCTTGGTCTCCTTGTGCTATGTAGTGCAACACTTGGGTTCATGAAAAGGCTTAACCACCTCCCATGGATTCACTAACTCTAGTGGTTGTATTAGGCATTAAAAGGTCAATCTTTTGGTGCAACAGAAACTGTCTTTCCAATAATTGGTTTCAGAGCCTGTGTCACAGGTTCGAACCCCTCACTTGTGCTAGCAGGGATTATTGCAAGTGTGTACCCTTGGTCTCCTTGTGTTGTGTAGTGCAACACTTGGGTTTGTGACAAGACTTAACTGCCTCCCATGGATTCATTAACTCTAGCAGTTGTATTAGACATTAAAAGGTTGATCTTTTGGTGCAACAACAACCGTCTTTCCAACATCTACAGGTAGGAATATATGTAAAGTTATCAACTTCATGCAATTTATAACAATGTATATCATCCATGAACAAAGACTAATTTCTTCAAGGCTCTTGACCTCTATAGGCTACAGAACAAGCTTCAATAAAGATTTAATATAAAAAGCTAAGAGTTTATCAGCCATTAAGAGGCTCAGGGTCATATGCCTAATAACACAATAGAGTGATAAACTAACGACCTTATATAGGTGCAAGATAGTTAATTTCAATGGCTTCAAAGAGGTGCAAAATAGACTCTCATAAACCATGATAACTTTACCATAGCCTGTGGTGGTCTTACAATGGTTAAGGTGTTCTCCTTTAACTTAAGGTATACGCAAAAACATAGGTGTATCTCTGTTGAATCTTGAGTAAAATGCAAAATTTCAAAGATACAAACCGCAACAAGAGAATGTTATCTACCATAGTGATCTTTTCAAGTAAAGATATAACATCTACGAGTTTATTCTCTATAGTAGTATACTATTTAAACATAGGTATAAAAATATCTCTCTTTCTCTCCAAAATTTGTTCTCTATAACCATATTCATCTGTGTGCAGTTTTATGGCAACTCTATATGATCATACAATATGAAAAATAATACAATTCGAATACTAGAAAAATATTAAAGATAGGTATCCTTACTTTCAAATGTCGACAGTGTTTTCAAGAAGCTTCCTGTGCACTCCAAGATTT
Source organism: Cunninghamia lanceolata (assembly GCA_027924645.1). Classification (NCBI taxonomy): domain Eukaryota; kingdom Viridiplantae; phylum Streptophyta; class Pinopsida; order Cupressales; family Cupressaceae; genus Cunninghamia; species Cunninghamia lanceolata. The sequence continues at coordinate 1,350,981 of BSBN01001034.1, forward strand.
CTTGCCTCTTTTCCCACTTTGAGTGGCGTACTCCCACATACCAATTCCTAATGCTTCCATCTACCTCTATACCACATCCTTTAAGAGGCTTACTCTCCACTACAGTCCCTCCTAAACTGCGGAGATCCTTCCTTATCTTAAGCCTAAAAATAGTCTACGGTGGCATGTAGGTTGAAGGTGGGGTGACTGGTCATTAAGACCACCTTGAAGCTAATCAATAAGCTCTTCCTTATTCTCCAAAACCATCATGGAGTAGAGGAATTTGAGCACCTTAATTCATATGAAGTTGTTTGTATTTAATTTGCAAGCATACCACATTCTCATGAGAGCTTATCAATTATATTACAATAGGTTAAACTTAATTATATATATATAAACAACTTAATATAGGTGTTTTACAATGTATACTTGTGTCATTTCTAACACTCAACAAGATATGACGATGGGGTCGAAGTATTCTCCCCCTCTCATAATCACTTAACGCAAAAATAGATAGGTTAACAAAAATGGAATTCCAATCAGAAAATATCGATAATGAAATAGTATAACCACTAAAAAAATATTTACTCTAGAATATAATCTATATTCATATCACACGAGAATTAACAACTATTGATCATTCCTTGTCGAAGGTCAAACTATAATAACTTAGTTTTTGATAGAACCTAAGCTTAATAGATCTAATTATCAATCAATGATTGTTGAGTTAGAACCAAACTTAGACCAATTGGTCAAACACAACTTACCAAACTCAACAAAAGTTCACTAAACTGTGAAAGCACAAGACTTAGATGGTGACCAATATGTTCTTATCCATATGTCTATTCTCTTCTCTTTGATGATGCTCTCCCTCTCTTTCTCAGAGGACGAAAACATGTTTCTTGGTTACAACTTGCATTCACCAAACTGGTATTAGTGCATCATTAGTCAATTCATAAACCTTATGAATAAATAATCATGACATCATATAATCACATGTCTAAATTCTAATCATATAAACATAAACTTATGATATCATTGATTTATCTTGACATTTTCACATAACATCTAATTATTAATTCATGCAAAATTGTCTACTAATTACGCACAAGTAAAAAGTAAAACATACTCAAAATTTGGGGTGTGATAGGAATTTTCTCCAATTTTACACACGTGCCTAGAAAGATGTCAACATTAATGTTCTAATACAATTTTGATGAAAACTTGGTTTGCAGGAACTAATCCAAGATCAATTCTAATTGGTTCTAAAGCATGCTATGAGAATTGGTGCAAAGGTGGGTGCAAAACATGACATGAAATTGTAGGGTGTGTAATTTTTTACATTACACAAAGTAGACTTGAAATAGCATATTGGACTATTTATTTTGGGTAGAGCATAAGAAAGAGAAGTTACTCTTCCAAGTTGGAGTATTCTAGTCAAATGGGGAGATACACTTGCATACATTTATGACATGTAAGAGCATCTTTGAAAGGGGCCAAAGTGGAGTGCCTAAATTGGAGGATTCGAAGGTGGACTCTTACACATTAGGAGTTACATTCTATTTCAATATGGTTGACTACTCATGAGGGGAATTGGATTTGGCCCATGGTTTTGTTGAAACCACAAGTGGTTTACATGATGAATAAACTTTATATGTATATGGGACTTGACATAGTGGTTTACATCAATTTTGTTTGTGTGGATGGAAAAATGGATTAAAGGCAATACAAAGATAATGACAACAAACACAATACCTTTACCTTCAAACCAAGTCCTCCAAACATGATAGAATGAAGTAAATGCACCCTAATCTACTAGATATGTTCTATATGATGAATGATTGATAATTAGATGTTGATTGCTCATGATTTCTGTAGCATAAAGATAGAAGATAATGGATATGGAGATCTAGAGTCATTTCAACATCATGATGTTGTATGAATATGGATGCATAAGAATGGATATCTAAAGTGATTTTGATAGCATAATGTTGTAGGAAGATGGATGCATAAGAATATCTTGGTTGAGGCTTCATTTATAGGAGATGAGGGATAAGGATTGATGGCTATGATTGAAAGGTCAATTGTGTGATGTGGACGGCTAAGATTAAGAGATGATTTAATTCAAGGCCACTTCATTTAATAAAAAGTAGTGGTGTTACAATTTATTTAATGAAGGTGGTAGTATGACACATAATTGAAATAAAAAATTACTTAAATTATGAGAGAGGGACATGTGTTGTGATGAGAATAAAGGTGAAGGCTAATTTAAATAAACATTTTATTTATTTAAATTAGATGATGGAGGAATTAATTAAATAAATAAAATTTATTTAATTGATTGGTTAATGGGATAAATGGGATTAGGATGGGAATTAGTTAAATAAATATGATTTATTTAAATAATTAGGTGATGAAAGGGGTATGTAAAGGTCCTAGGACAAAATGTCATAAGATGTCTCAAGTAATGTATCGACAAGGTGATGTTGTAAGACATGGTCAATTTTAGGTGTCTACATTTTCCCCTCTTTGAGATGATGTTACGACTAAGAGAAGTAACAACATTTCAAAGAAGATAAGGTGTGGGTAGAGAAAAAGGATGCCACAACCACTTGAAAGAGTGACAAAGAGGAATGGATGAAGAAATGGGATGATGATATAAGGATATTATGCTGATGTAAGGATATGATGATGCCCCCTCGAGAGGATAGGCAGGTTGGAAGAACATGGGTATGCTCTCAACATGAAATGAAACAATAAAGGATAGAAAAGAAAACAGAGGATGTAAGATAAGGGATGGATGAAAGAGATGAATGATATGTTATGATGCCATGAAGCGAGCAATCATATAGTTTGATATAGCACTAGAAATTATGCACCAAGGTAGAAGGACCAGGGTGCGATGTGTCTTGTGCACCCAACGTAATACAACCTTGTCTAGACGTATGAGGAAGAAAACTTAGAGCATTAAAGTCCTAATGCACAAAAGGTATGATATGACCTTAGATGCAAAGGATAGTGCAAAAAGATATTCCAACATACACAAGATATGCATATTAGCTAGAAAGATACATATTTGATACAAATGCAAAATAAAATGATAACACACACAAGAAAGCAAGCACAAATGATACAAAACAAACAAGGTATTGCCCCTATCAAGCTGTAAACCAATGATTGATTGATGATGATTAAAATAGTGTTGTCATTGCAGGGAATGATATATCCCTAGATCAAAACAAAGATGTGGGAAATACATATCCCATTGATGATGATGATGATTGGTTGATTAATTAATTGATTGGGTTGACAACAAGGCTAGGATTAAGACCAAAGGATGTGATTGAATAATTTGACAAGATTGATTAACTTGATTGGTATGGATTAAGGATTGACTTGCATTTGGATTATTGCTTGGATTGATTTGATTGATTTAGTTTTGATGATTTGATTTTATTGCTTGAATTTTTGTTAGATATTTTTTTTGTATTTTTGTAATGTTTTGATTTTTTTGTATTTTGTGTAATTTTTTATTTTTTTGGATTTTTGAAATGTTTTGGGATGGCATTGGATGATAATTGGATAATATTTATGCTAGGCACCAATGACAAGGGAAAACCAAGTCTAGATTCTAGGATGGATGTAGGATGGATGGATAAAAGGATGGGTGATAGTAAATGGGATGGAAGGCTCATGATAGATGGGTAAGTAAAAGGATAACCAATAGTGGATGAAAGACTCATGATATATGGATGGGTAAAAGGATAGGAAATAGAATGGAAAGCTCATAGTAAATGGGTGGATAAAAAGATAAGATATAGTGGAGTGGATGTATGCATCATAAGGGAGATAGGATGTGATCTCCAAAGACCATGTTCCATATGAATAACATGCCTCATTCTAGGTATAATGATTAGAACTTTACATGACAATGCTTTTGATAATAGGATGATGAGATGGATTGGAAAGAATGTGGTATATCAAGAGATATCCAAAACATTTGTCAACATTTTCCCCCATATCTTTATCAAGATCAAAGGAAGGAAGGGAGGATGAATGGATTCAATATGATAGATATGTGGGTAAAATGGTTAAGTATGATAGGTAGGATATGGTAAGATAGGATATGATAGGATGGAAAATGATAGGTTGGAAATGATAGGTTGGGAATGATAGGTTGGAAATGATAGATTGGATGAGACAACGTGCCCCCAAGTGTAAGTGACATAGGTAATCAGCCTACACATGATGCATGTTTGCCAAGTTTTCATCATGGTACTTATCCAAGGTGCCACCAAGGGTGTTTTCACCATTGGACGAAGGGATTTCTCTTTACTATTTTGATTTTTTTCTTTTCTTTTTCTTTATTTATGGGGGATATTTGGATGGTATAGGTGGATATGGATAAGAGGGACTCAAGCATCTAGTTCCATCAAAGGTGATAGTCCCATTAGAGATGGATGTCACACATAGACCATGTCAAATGTCATTATGCTCATAGATGTTGGTAGGGGATTGAATGAAAGGGAGATGGATTAGGTGAATAGTGGATTATGATGTGGATCATGGAAGGTTTATGCAAGGATGGATGGGGGATAATGGATTATAATGTGGATTATGTAGGATTTATGCAAAATATGGATGAAAGGATTATGGAAAAGCATGGACCATAGGAAAGTGATGGGGGAGATATGTAGGATAGTGGATGAAAGATGGGGAGATGGAGATATGTGGGAATGTTGTGGAATAGAAGGGAACCAAAACCAACAGTTGCACACACCGTGATAAACATTGAATCTTTTGATTTTGAGGAGGTGTAGGAAGCAATGGACATGTTTGCTTAGGGGATGGTTGATTTAGTGATTTAGGTACCCACATAGGCTTAAGATTTTTATGATTTTTGTTTTGCTTGTGGGATGAAGGAATTTGAGATTTTTGAATGGAATCGGATTTTTGGGATTTTTGAGATGTGGATGCATCATTTGACTTGACTTATTTTTTCTTAGAGACCCAAACCATTTTAGTTTTGGCCTTTTCTTTTGAAGAGATGGGCTTGGATAGCCTTTTAAATGTACTTTGTTTTGACTCTTTGCATTGATGCCTTAAGGCATGAGGATCTTTAGGAATTTTTGCATTATAGGTAGAGGCATCCAAATTTTTATTTTTGAATCCCATGGGTTTGGTGGAAGCTTCATGATTAGACGATGTGTGCATTGATTGATTATGATTAGGAATTTGAGGGGATTTATGGATGGATGGGTTGAAAGTGGATTTTTGGATAAATGGATAAGGGGATTGGATGATAGGGATATTAGGCATTTGGAGAAGTAGAGGTAAAGTGGGTGGAGGGATATTAGGAGTTGAAAGTAGTGGAGGTAAATTGGATGGTGGAAGGTGTGTGATCACATGCTTTTGGGATTTGTAGGATAATGGGGGAGGAATGACAACATATGTTTTGGGAGTAGGATAAGATGCATGGGATTTGGGATGGAAGGATGTGGATTTAGGAGGCATGGAGGTAGTACCAATATCTTGAAATTGTTTTCTTTGGGGTATATATCTAAGGCCATATGATCATGTAGGGACTTTGACATGGATGGGCTACAAAATACCTTGTTCATGAAGGCCTAAGCCTTTACCTTGATAGTTCATTTTTTGGAGTATGTGATGGCCAATGGGACTATGTATGTTTTGGACACTAGAATTGAGATCCTTATTGGATATAGAAGGTGAGGTATTGGATAGAGGTTGTTTTGGGACCCAAAATAGCTGCAACACTAAACCCTAAAACATTCCTAAATCACCTAGGCCAGGGATGGTTGTTCTAGGTGATAGGAAGAGATTCATCAACAAGTTTAAGGCAATTTTGGTCACTAACAAGAGTGGGTAGGCTCCTTTACACTTTGAGATCAACTTAGACTTAAGAGGGATATTCCAAGGGGTATACCTGAATAGGTATTGGCTTCAACACCATATGAATGACTAAAAATGAAAGGGCAACCAAACCCAAATCATCTTCTAGGCCCCAAAGACTGTCACTAGACCTAAAACAACTGGTTGTCACTAATAACCCCTATATAACTAATGAGAAGGCACTCCCATTAACAATGGAAAGTGCAATTGTGCTTGTTTGCAAGACATACAAACTAACTACTTGCTTCACACATGACGAGTTTGTTTTGATTTTTAAAGAGTGTGGGTAATCAAACACTTCAGACCAATGCCTGATATAATGGGTTACAGAGTCCATAGTTCAACAAAAGGAAGAAAACAACAAAAGAAATGAAACACACACTTTCTAGATACCCAAATGCAAGAAAGACAGCTATTAAAATAGAAAATACTTAGCAATCTTTTGTCTACATATAATCATTCATCTATAACCATATAAGAGATCATTACACAACATGTAATAGTTTAAGAATTTGTTTGATTCATCTTATAAATGGTTACAATCATACCATGAATTGTCGCAAGAGGAAACCTAGCTAAACTTAGGATTTCCTTGAAAAATTATAGAAGAAGGAGAAATTCATACAATGATAACTGAAATCCATCTAAAAAACCTTTCATATCCTGTGTCTTATCTATTGGATAACTATAACTTTTCTGCTCTTTGGAACCCTAGAGAGCTCTACACTTAGTCACCTAAAAAATGGTAAAGATGACCAACCCTTGATAAAAAATCTAATATTTCCTTTATAGCCATCCTAAGTTGGTCTAAGAAAGATCTGGGAAAGATTTGGGTGCCAAAATCTTCAACAACCATAAAAATTTTCAACAAACTCCTTAACTGCATATTAAAATCCTCAACAACTGCCCAAACTACATTTGTCTTGATGTTGGCCAATCGCTTCATATTGATGGCACTCTTGGAAGTGGTTGGAGTGCTCCCAGGTGGTTGGAGGAGATGGGAAACTAAGAAACCACTCTCGGTCCTTCCACCCTTTGTTTCTATGTTGGACTTAGTCTTCTTTTGCCCTTCTCATAAGCTTCTATATTTTTTTTCTTTTATTCACCCTATTAGCAAATCCCACCTTTTCCAAATTGAGCTTTCACCATTCCTTCTATTTTATCAACAATAACCCCATTTGGCAAACTTCTTCTCTTTTCATCTCCTTCACCCTTGGCTCCATCTTCATTTTCACCTTTATCGACTATTTTCATCTTTTTAGAACTTAGGCAACTTTTCTCTTTACATTGCCTCTGTTGACAAATCCAAAATTTTATGAACTATTTATTTTTCCTTCTTGGTTGGCAAAATTCAACCTCTTCAAACTTAGCTTGATTTTCCCTTTATCAGCAAATCTTGTGATTTTCAAACTTTACTTACTTGGCACCTTTTCCATACTTTCTCGATAAATATCAACATTTGTGAATTTTTCTATTTTGCCTTTTTATTAGCCTTGTCGGCAAATTTCCATTTTGCCGAACCTGAGCCATTTTGCCTTTATCAATAAAATATAAAGTTTGAGAACCAAAGTCCCTTGCCACCTTTTATCGATAAAAACATATTTTTTTGAACCATCTCCTTTATCGCTTTGTCAGTGATCTCATAATTTTGATAACCTGGTGAAAAGCATACCCTTATCCTCTTATTGGTGAATTATGAATATCCCAAACTAGTTCACTAGTTCCTCCTCCTTTTGATTTGCCAATATCTCTCTTGCCTTAGCCAATTTTCACTTTATTGGCAAACATGCCCTTTCTCAAACTTTGCATACTTTATCTTTTATGCCCCTTTTGCCTTATTGCCGAAAATGAAGAATCACAGACCTACCCATTTTTATTGGCAAATCCTGCATTTATAGAACCATGCCCCTGTTTATGCTTCTTCTTTGTCGAGAAATTACCATAGTTCAAAACTTTGACTTTATCGCCTTATCGACTAAATAAGAATACTTCGAACTTATGAAAAGTTTGGTCCTTAGCCGATTTGCTGATAAAACCATGCCTTAGTCTTTTTTCTCTTTATCGGCAAACTAGCCCCTTTTAGAACCAAGGGCTTTGAGCACCATTTCTCCTTTATCAGAACAAAAGTCTTTTGCCAAACCTAACACTTGATCTCCCTTTTGCCTTAGAAACTTCTTTCTTTGCTTTGTCAGCAAAAAGGACCCATGCCGAACTTAACTCTTCCTTGTATATTTGCCTTATCAACAAATCAAACCTTTTTAGAACTTGGCTTATGCTTCATTTGTTGGCAAAAGGAAACCTTTTCGAACCATGGCAACTATTGTCACTTGGATTTGCACCCTCTGTTGGAGAGGTTTAACGGTCTTCAACAATCCAGTGAAACATTGAGATGACCTCTAGGTGTATGACCCTACAAAGAGGCCAAATCTCTAGAGAGAGGTTGGTTCCTTTGCAAAATGAGAGATTCAGCTATTTCTAAGACTAAAACTAATCTATCTACCGTTTAGGAAAAGGGAAAGAGGGATAAAACTAGAAATTAATAAAGGTGGTGCACCAAGTTTGAATATAGAGCTCTCACTGAACTGAAAATGCACAAACTAATCAATTTACATAGATGTAGCTGATTCTAATAGAGGTAAGAAACATAACAGAATTGTAAGGAACAAAGCATTCACATACAAATCAATCCTAATTTACATAGTGCTAAAAAATAGCATAAAGAGGTAAAACACAACGTGTATTTCAACAAGAAGGCATGGTTACAATAGAGGGCTCTATTTGAAAATATAGAAGAATAAAAAAATTCCACTATTTTCCAATTGTTTTTCAACTATTTTCCAACAACATTACATCTTACAAATATGCATATATAGTAATTCATTACATTGACCTCAGCCACATCATAATTAATTCATCCCATGGGACTGTTAGAAAATATCCTTGCAAAAGGGATGTCTATCTACAAGAATTCAATGTAGAAAATATCTTGGATCATGAAGTAGTTGGGAGATATTTTGCCTTCAATGCAAATAGTTGATTCATCACCTACTGCAACAATCAATGCAAAAATATCTAGGAAGGGAGTAGTTGAGCAAATCAAATCTTTATTAATGATAGATGAGGAAAATCAAAAAGATTTTCCCTCTAAATCCCTCCTATACAAAGCTTTTACAACACTTTAAATGTCTACATTCAGATATATAAACTCTACAATATATTACAACTCTATTTTTACATATTATATCAATTTCAAGATTTTGGCCTATATTTTGCTATGTCAGCAAAATTAGTTTTTGACAAACCATTATGTCTTTGTTTTTTGAATATCTCATTTTCTGTTGGCAACTTTGTCTTTTCTAAATTTTGGCATGTTTATGTCTATTTTTGTCCTTATACGCAAAAATCCAATTTTTAGAACTATTTCTAACTGATCTTTTTCCCTTATCGGCAAAATATCCATTTTCTTCATCTTTGTTATCAGCAAAATGTCACCTTGTTGAACTTTTCTTTGCTTACTCTTTTTTGCCTTTGTTGGAAAAACTTGTCTTTGTTGAACCCTTGCTTGGCTTTCCCTTTTCTGCCTTATCGGAAAAAACAAATTTTACAAACCAAGCGCTTCACCTTCGCTTTTGCCCTTGTCAGGGATTTTGCAATTTCTTGAACCAAGCTTTAGGCTAACTTTTACCTTTATCAATAAAAGGTTGCTTTCATGATCTTTGCCTTTTGGCCTTACTTTCCTCTTCTATTGGCAAAAAGTCACTTCGCCAAACCATCTTTCTTTCCTTCCTTTTTGCCTTATTGGCAAAAGTTACTTTTTACGAACCTCGGCCTCCCTTTATCTTTTCTACCTTATTGACAAAATGCTCTGTCAGTGAACTTGAAGAACTTTGAACCATCAATGCCTTATCCAAAAATTCCTTTGTCAGCCCATTTACCTTTCCTTACTTTCTTTTGCCTTAGACGGATTTTACAAGAAGCCTGCCCTCCTGCCACTTTATCGACAAATCACTGAATCAATGAACTTACGAACAAACAAACTTTTGAAAAGTTTGTGAAATATGAACTTTGCCAACAAAGGGGAAAAACTTCCCTTTACTTAGCCAATTTTTGAAAACTCCCTCCCTTTGTCGGTGAATCGGCCAGTCGGAGAACTTGAGAAAAAGTGAACTTTTCACAAGTTCATAAAACCTGAATTTTGTCGATAAAGGCGAAGGAACTATTTCATGCCTTATTCATTTTTTGTTAGTTCATGAACATGAAATTTTGTTGATAAAGGCCAAAAGAAGGGCAAAAATTAAGGCAAAAGCTTCAATTTTTTTGGGTTTTTTCGAGGTTTTCTGCATGGATTCTCCCGATAAATTTTTAGGGATTTTTACAAGGAAAACACTGAGATTTGAAGGATTTTAGGCATGCAAAGTTAAGTTATCAAGGGATTTCAACAAGATTTTGAAGTTGGGCTATTTAATTCTAGGTAGAGGAAAATAGGTCAACAACAACCTTGCTCTATATTTCCCTTATCGGCAAAAAATAAGAATCATGAACTTGCCCATTTGTACTCCTCTTTATCAAAAAATGGGACTTTGTCAAACTTTCCTTTGATTCCTCTCTTTATTGGAAAAATGGGACTTTGTCAAACTTTGTCAGGGAATCTTTCAAAATGCTAACTTAAACCTTTTCCCTTTTTTGCTCAGTCGGCAAATCGACTAAAATCTGAACTCGCCAACCTTCAAAACACTTAGAGTTTTTCCTTAATCGTCGATATTGAAAATCCACAAACAAAAGACTAACTTTTCCTTACCCATCTTTGTCAGCAATCTTGCTCCATTTCAGACCTTTTCTCTTTCTTTTATTCCATTTGCCTTATCAAAAAAATTTCCTTTGGGAGAACTCTTTATCACCAAACTATTGGGTTCTTGAACCAAAATTATGCCTATAGACTTCTTCCTTTGCCTTTATTTTTCCTTTGTCGCATCACTGTCTCCCTTTTCTCTGCTGTCACCTTATTGGCAAATCGGCTAAAATCCAAACTCTTGAAAGGTTAGTAAGTTCAGGAAAAAGCTGATTTGCTGATAAAGGCAAAAATATGAAAAATATTCTAAGGGAGAAACCATTTTTTGACCAAGCGAAAAAGCATAAAAAACATACTTTGAACAAGCATAACTTATTCATTTTAAGGAATTTTAAGATGGTTCAAAATGAAAAGTTGCTCATAGTTCAATTTTCTATCCAATGGTGACATTTGTTAAGAAATTTGCACAATATTCTTGGAATTTTGGGGCAAAAAGGGCATTTTGAGGACTAGTTTTTCAAGTCCCAAAAGTGGCTCTAGTTGGGGATGTGTGCCAAGCAGTGACACAACAAGAATTTGGATCTCTAGGCAGACCAAAAAACACCAAAAAATGAAACACAAGAACCAAACAAAAAACCATCAAGACCAACAGTAGTCAAGACTACTTGAGGTAAAAAAATATTAGATATAGCAAGATTTCATCACAAAATTTGAAGGAAATCATTACTTATGAAAAGTAATGCTTTAAAAGCTGACCATGAATAGGCAACTCCAACAATTCTCCTTCCAAGGTCATCAAACAATATACATTGAGCTCTAGTTTCTCTGCAACTTCATTAGGCCCAAGCCATAAGGGATTGAATTTGTCATGTTTCCCTTTATCTTCAAATATTATATCCCAGAGAAGCACCAAGTCACCAACTTGGAAATCTCTTGACACAGTACTCTTATCAAATAAGAGCTTCATTTTCTACTTTTGGTTCAATATTTTGTCATGTGCATCTCTTCTCTATTCTTCTATCTCAGTTAACTATAAGACCCTTTAAGACATTGTATCATGTTGCTCCCCTTCAATCTCTTCTAGCAGCTAGTGGACTGGCAATTCTATCTTGATGGCCATCTTCACTTCTACTCCATATATCAGTTCAAATGGGCTTCTACCAATGGATCTCTTTAAAGTTATCCTATCATCCCAAAGAAAATATTTCAAACTGTCACCCCATCTCTTCTTGTTCTGATTTAGTGTCCCTACAATCTTCATCAGGCTTTTATTACTTGACTCAGCCTGTCCATTGCTTTGGGGGTGATAAGGAGATGAATGCACAAGGTTTATGCCAAATTTAGAACACATGTTCAGCATCTCTTGAGATCTGAAACACGTTGCATTGTCTACCAAAATCCTAGCCGACACTCCAAACCTAGTGATTATATTGTTTACTATAAAGTCAATAACCACTTTGGATGTTGCATTGCAAGTGGGAATCGCTTCTACCCACTTGGTGAAATAATTAGTGGCCACAAGGATCCACTTAAAACCATTGTTGGACCTTTCTTGTATCTCTCTGATGAAGTCAATTCCCCACTGTTAGAAAGGTACATCTACAGCAAGGGGTAACAGGGGTAATTCCCCAACAAATTTTAGCTTGCCAGAAAATCTTTGGCAAGCATCACACTTTCTTATCTCTTGTGCCACATCCTTGAACAAGTTTGACCACCAATATCCAACTCTTAATATCTTATGGGTAGTGGTTTTGGCTTTGAAATTCCCCCCACAGACACCATGATGACATTCATTCATCACTGTTTCAGTTTGCTCTTGATTCAAACATTTGAGCAATACTCCCTCATGGTTTCTCCACATAAGTTCATTTTGGATCAGGACATACCTTTGGGATTTTAGCTTGAGTGTTCTTTTCTAATTTTCATCCATACATGGTGGATAATTCATGTTTTCAAGATAGAATATAACATCCTTATACCATGGATTGTTAACCAAAGCACATATACCAGCAGATTGAGAGGCATTCACCTCATCTATCTCAACTGCCTCTAAGTTGGAATTTGCCATAATCTTAGCTAGGCCTTGGCCTCTAACCAACATTGTGACCTGTATGTCCATGTCATATTCTTGAATCTTATTGATCCATATGCACCTTCTCCCAGAAGCTTCTTGTTGTGTGAAGATATCCTTCACTGTTGTGTTTGGCACATATGCTATGATCTTGGCCCTTGTGAAATAAGATCTAAAATTCTTTATGGCCTTAACTAATGCATAGGCATGCTTCTCCATTATGGAATAATTCAATTCATCATCCTGTAAAGACTTGCTAAAGAATCCTATAGGCTGTTCAAATCCATCTTCATTCTTTTGGAGTAGAACAACAACAACAATACAAAAAGAAGCAAAGGAAAACAATTGAAGGGGTTTAGAATAATCTGGACTTATCAGTATAGGTGCCTCCTTGATAGCTTCTTGAATACCCTTGAATGCTTCAAATGGTTCTTTCTCCTTGGTAATAGATTGCCCCTTCTTGAGCATTTTAGAAATGGCCTTAGTCTTTTCAACAAAATTAGGAACAAATCTCCTAACAAAGTTGATTTTCCCAAAAAAAGATTTTATTCCTTTAACTGATTTGGCCTAGGGAATGAGATCAATAGCCTTGACTCTTTCTAGATCTATCATTACCCCATCTTTTGACACAATGTGCCTGAGAAACTTGCTCTCTTCAATTCTAAACTGACATTTTTAGGATTCAAAAAAATCCCATAGTCTAAGCAACTCTAGAAGATTACCTCAAGATGCTTGTAGTGCTCACCTCTTTCTTTTGAGAATGATGTCAGGTCATCTTGATAGACCACCATGATCTCATCAATGAGAATGGTAAAAGATACATCCATATCTCGTTAAAATGTTGACCCAACGTTCTTTAATCCAAATGGCATTCTTAGGTATACATAGGTCCCCCAAGAAGTGGTGAATGTTGTTTTGTATTTTTCAAACTCCTTGACCAGCACCTGGTTGTATCTTGAGAATTCATCCATCATTGACATCAATTCTGAACCAACAACCTTCTGTAATAAATGATCCATGCTTGGGAGAGGATAGTTATCCTTGAGGGATTTGATGTTCAGATTTTTGAAGTCAACACACAACCTTATTTCCCCATTCTTCTTTCTTATTAGGACAAGGTTGGATACCCATTTAGAATGTCTGATGGGTTTAATATTGCCTCCCTCTTTCATGTTCAACGATTCTTTTTGCATCTTGGGAGCAATGGTAGGATTTATAATCCTTTGTTTATGCCTAAATAGTTTTACATCAGGTTGGAGGGGAATGGTATGTTAGAACAGGTCCTCCCTATAAGCCTTAAGTTCATCATAAGACCATGCAAAACATTTCTTAAAATTTCTCACTAGAGAAATCAACATCTACTTCTCATGAGGCTTCAACTTCTTCCCAATGTAAACCATTCTAGGTGCCTCTCTAATTTCTAGGTTTACACCTTCAATGTTGTCCTCTTCAACAAGCTTACTTTTACTCTTCCATCAATTTGCATTGTCAAACACTCTTTCTAATGCCACCATCCCATTTGGAATAGTATTTGTTTTTAATTGCACAACCTCACTACCAAACAAAGTTTCCTTACCATCAACCACTTCTATCATTTGTTGCCAATCAATCAATTGATTATCAAATTCATCCATACAATTCAAAAAACTATAAATCTGATTGGTGTTATTGAAAACTTGCTAACTATAAATGTTATCAGGAATTGTTGGCCTTGTAAGTATTTCCACATCGTATTGGCCATGATGAAAATTCATTTGAGGATCAAATTTTGAAGCAACAACAGCCGGGTAATCTGCTTCTTCATTTTTAGTTCTCTTAATCCATTCAATGCCAATGGCATCAAATAGCTCCATTGTGTCCCAAACTACATTTCGGTACACTTTGAGTTTGTTATCTTTTCCAGCAAATGTCTTTCTAATTTTATGCACAATTAATTATGAATCACCAAGTATTTTCATACATGTGATTCCATGTTTATAAGCAACATTCAAGCCTAGCAAGAGGGCTTCATACTCAGCCACATTGTTGGTGCATTAAAAATCAAGTCTAAAAGACTTGCCAAAATGTTCACCATTAGGGGATATCAGAACAATACCAGCACCTGAGCCTTCCCTTGAGTATGCACCATCAAAATACAAAGTCCATAACTCTAATGTACCACAAATATGAGTAACAAGATTAGAAGGTAAAGCCTCCAAACCAGGATTATCATCACTGCAATATCCCATGAAATGGTCTATGTCATTGTTAAAGAAGTTGGTGTGATCATCCTCTGTCTTATATCTGTCCTTTAGGTGTTCATCTTCTACCTTCTTCTCCCTATGTAAATTCACTTCAACACCTTAAACTAGAATTGTGGCATATGATAGATCCATTTGCATACTTCCACCCATGGAGACTTCCCATTTCCTAGATAATAACATACCCCATTTGGTAGGGAAATCCACAATAATTATGTCCATGAAGAAAGACTTGTCTGTGTAGGAAGCAAGCTTAACCTCAACATCCTTTATCAGACCAATCACATTCATCTCCCTAGAATCCATAGAAAAATGCTTTCCAAAATATTTGGATACTTTCAAACCCAAATCATTCATGATAGACCTCTACTCCCATATTGATAATCAATATTATGTAAAAAGGGTCTACTCCCATCCTGCTATTAACAATAGTTGATCTCAGATATACCTCTATGGTCTCATCTTCTTTAACAAGGGAAATAATGGACTGTGTAGGTGCACTAGAGGCTATGAAAAATGAAACAACTCTATCCCTATGCTCAAGAATTCTAATAAGTTCCCCTATTGGAACTAAAATTTAGATTTGGCTAAAAACTTGAGCCATGTCAATAGGAAGATAACTTGGCAAAGGAGTATCGGATGAAATAGTTACATCATTCACAAAAGGAATATAAGGTATTACTTGATTGGATGAGATATCCTTACCCCTTTCCTTTGTCTTCTCCTCCTTTTCTGATTCCTTTTGAGCTTGAGACTAATCATGTTTGTAATCACCTTTTGGGTAATGAACCCCTAATTTAGGCATAGTAACTGGTTGCTCAATTGATGTTGGGTTCTTTTGTACATATTTTTTTTTTGCCACTACAAGCTACACTGGAAGCTTCTTCTTCCATTGCACATTCTTCTTTGGAACAATACTTCTTTTATGTTCTACATTCACCTTCTGCTTTTTCTTCTCATCATCCTTCGTATCATGTTTTGACTCAGCAGTAGGAGAGTTCTGCATAGGTACTTTCCTAATTCTCAACTGATAGCCCCCTTGAACCTACAAGATGGCAGAATCAGTGAGAGCTTTCACGTCCTTCTTAGAAAGTTTGGATTGTTTGTACTTCTTTTGCATGAAATCCCTCAAGTGCCTAAAAATCATGAGTAGGCAAGTGATGTATCTTTTGATCTTCATCATGATCATACTAAAAAATATGATCATTATCCTCACATGTCATAATCTAGATCATGACCATATATTCATACTCCTATGCATCAAACTAATTTATCTCCTCCTCATAATACTCAGCTCCAACTTCTTCATTGGGAAATTCCTCATCTCTGCTCATTGAATGAGCAATTGCACAGTTTGTTGGGTCATGGGGAAGGAAACACACTTGGCACCAAAGACTCTCATCTTGGAAATTTGCTTGATCCTTACTTAATGGATCAGGAGTATCCCTCTCAGGCTATTTGAAACTAACATGCCTAGGGGCAACTTGTCTATTATTATGCTATGGTCTCTTAGATCAATCTGTGTTGTAAGGTCAGTTATGTAGTCTTTGACCTTCATTGAAATGTGTTGCAACACCTTGTGGTGCAACCCTTTGTCATTTCAAGCAACTTTATAGGATAATTCTTTCATAACCCCCATAATCTTATCCAACTTATCTTCAATTGTGAGAGGCCTATTAAAAGTTGCTCTATCGGGCTGAGAGATCTTCACATCATATCTCTTAACATGTTTGTCAAAGGCTCTCATGTTACTTTCAATATTGATGGCCACAACATAAGCCTCCCCCAGTGTTTGAGGACTCTTGTCCCTCAAGCAATAACCAATTTTTGAATCAAAGGCACTATAGTACAAAACCAAACACATGGATTCATTAGGTCTCATTTGAGGAAGTATCTTTCTCATTGTCATAATGAATCTGCCATTGAAGTCAACAACAATTTCATTGATTCCCTTTTTTATTGTTGTGAGCTCATGGATGGCAAATTTGGGGTCAATCCTATCCCCATACTACAGTCTAAATGCTCTCTTCAATTCATCCCATGAGTCAATATTGTTGTCCAGGAGAGCCTTGTACCATTCTTTTGCACTTTCTTCTAATGAGTGCATGAACAACTTCATCATCACATCTTCATCTTCAATCTCATACTCATCCGTGACATTAATGAAGTGTCTCAACTATTCCTCACTAGTAACAACATTGTTACCTTGGAAATTTTACCCTAATCTCATTGGGAATAGGATTAGGAACGTCAGGGATGCCAGAGAAGTCAAGTTGCTTGTACCTTTCAGCTCCCAATGGTTGCCTCTATGCAATAAACCTATGTGTTTGCCTTCATTGTGCATGCCCAACATTATGAATGTTGCTGTAGGAGTTCAGGACAACACTGAGAGGGGGGGTGAATCAGTGTTGTATAAATTTTAACCTTTTACAAATTTAACTTTCAAGACATGAAGAAAGAAAGATATCATTTGTTACACACATGTGCACATAACTGAGAATGAATGATGAGATTAAAATCTCATGAATAAATCATACACACAAACAGAGAGAAAATCAAGACACAAGAATTGCACGAAAAACCACTCCAAAACTGCCTCACTGGCTTAACCTTAAAAAATATTTTTACAAGCCTCACTGGCTGATATGAGTGTCTCACTGACAAATGGTCTCACTGACCTATAAGCATCACTGGCATACTGTGCCTCACTGGCTTTTCTCAATCAATCAAAACAAAAATCTCATGTGCAAGAAGTGATTGCTATTCAATCTAATTTGCACCATTTAAATCAACTCATCTTTCTTTTCAAAAAGGTTTTTCTCTGCATATCATAACTTCATAACATACATAACATTATTTGCTCATCTCTGTTTTCTTCATCAACACACACTCGTCAATGTACCTGAAAACCATTATATACAATTTGAAAAACCTTTCACATTCTACACAATCATTTTTCATCTGTGAAGAAATTAATTTTCTCTTCATGCCCATGACTATTCATTTTCTTCTCTGCATAAACAATTACAACTTGCAATAAAATTATAAACAATAGAACTTCTTGGAATTTCACTTCTCTCTGCAAGAAAATCATCTGAAATATCTTCAATCTGTGTAGCAAATCACAATGAAAATAATTCATCTACCTTTGTAATAAAAACTCTTTCAAACTAAATATTCAGTCTCCTCATTTTCATCTTTCATAAAAAAATTCTTCAATCAATCTGCCTTCATGCATGATCCTTCATTTTTCTGTATAAAAAAAAACTCTTCAAATTTTTATTTGTATTGCATTCAATTCCCTGTAGGAAAAATGTCTTCAAAAATAAAATCTTTTTCAATATGCTCTTGCAAAATAACTTCTCCCAATCCATTCATCTTCTTCTGCAAAAAACAATCTCCAAAAGCACTTCATATTCTTTTTGCACTTCAAAGACTCTTCAAATTTGTGAAAATCATCTTCAATAAAAATTTTGCCTTTAAAAAAAATTATATAAACCTTCAAAAACTTTCTATCTTCATAAAAATATTTTCATGTTTTTAAAACACTCCACACACCAATAAAAACATTTTTCTATCTTCCAAATAACTTTCTATCTTCAAAAAGCTTTCTATCTCCCATGACCCTTAGTCTTCATTGTCACTTAGAAGAGGAAACAAAACTGATTTTTGCTTTTTAAAAAAAACAAAAATCCTTATAAAAGGCTTGCTTTGTCATCAACCATAAAAATAGGAGATAAGAATTTTATAAAGTTTCTAATATAAAAGCTAAGACCATGAAAAACGGGCTGCCTTCTTAGAAAAGCACGAACACATGAGGAGGGGTTGAGACATGTAAAAAAAATGATTTTTTTTAACACTTTTCAAAAGGCTTTTTTAATATTTTTATAAAACATGTTCATAGAATAGGCCTTTTTAAAGTTTTTGTAAAAGCATGCTCATAAAATATAATTATTCAAAAACCAAGGATATATTAATAGGCTCTTAAATGATGACTAATGTCATTGATTAAACACAAGGAGAGGACTGGTCAAGAAGGTAATTTTTAAGTTGTGAACTTGCAGTAGCAGGTCATTAATGAAGTATAACAAAATTGCAAGTATGAAGGCATGTGAGTTTAGACATATGAAAATGGACTTAGTCTTGGAATTTAAAAATTAGTATCTCAGAAGACAAAAATATTTAAACCTTAGATTTCTCCCAACATAGCATTTCTTCTGCAATAAGAGCACCTCTAAAGCCATGATGAAGATAGAAGCAAGAACACCAATAAGAGAATTTGCATCCTCATCAACCTTGAAGAAACTTGCAAGAAATCCAATACCAACACCCACATGGAGAACATCATACTTCTATGCATCAGTAAGACATCAACCTGTGTCTATCATCAACAACTAATCAATTTGTTCAACCATCAATTGTAAATAGCTCAACTGACAACAGTCTTATTGAAGGCATAATCAACACACTTATCATGTCCAAATGAACAACTCCTGATTGATGTTCCTGATAGAGTGAACAACTTTGAAAAAATGATCCTGAACAACCTATTTCAATAGTGCAAATCACTGATGATACCTTATGAAGATGCACACTAACTCAACACCCTCAATACCTTTTTGACATCAATGACAAACAACTACCATCAGTTGCCATGCTGCTAGTTTTCTTGATTTAGTGGTGCTTGAATGTTAATATTGTGAGCAAGGGCCTGATTCACGCCTTGTTGTCCCATTTGACATTATTGTTGTTGTCTCTAGTTATTTTGTTGATTGTATTGATGTTGATGTGCGCACTTATGCTATGCATTTTGATTCACCTGGGCCTGCGGAGAAAGTTGAGCTTGTTGTTGTTCCAATAAGTCTTGAATCTCTCTTTGCCTATTTCTAATGTAATCAAGCAAGTCCAATTCATCTTGGATTCTTCTTTCTCTTTCTTCATCATTACCAGGCTACTACTATCAATTTTCCTCATTAGGAATGGTATCATGCTGACTTCCAAGTAATCCAGTGGGTGAAACATATTGCTGATCATTCTAGAGAGCCTCTTCATTGTCATGAGGCATGCCAAATATTCTCATATCAGCATCATGAGGCCTGTCTCTTCTTCCTTTGTCAATGACATTCTGATTTCTTGTGATATCATACTCATCTCTATTTAATCAAGTCTATTTATTCTGAGTATATTGTCAATGGAATCCTTGAAAGTGTATTGATGTTAAATCCTTCAGTCATCAAATGCATCATCTCTTCCAAAAATACCCACTTGGTCCTGGGCATTCAATGGTGGTACCACATTAGGGTATCTTCTTCTACCCCTACCCCATAGACTTCTTGAGTGATTTGAAGATCTTTATGGTTCTGAATAATCCTCTGCCCTTCTTCTATAGTCCATTTCAATACTGTTGAAAACTAACTTTTTGAGTTTTTCGCTGACAGAGTCGCCACTTCCCTGCTGGGAAGAATTTCTTTAGTAACTATGTTGCAAAGGTCTTCAAATTTAAACCCTAAGTATGAGTTCCTCGGTAATGGTGTCAATTTGTTGGGACCCAAAATAGCTACAACCCTAAACCCTTAAACATTCCTAAATCACCTAGGCTAGGGATGGTCGTTCTGGGTGATAAGAAGAGGTTCATCAAAAAGTTTAAAGCAATTTTGGCCAACTAACAAGAGTGGGTAGGCTCCTCTTCACTTTGAGCTCAGCTTAGACTTAGGAGGGATATTCCAAGGGGTATACCTGAATAGGTGTTTGCTTCAACACCATATGAATGACTAAAAATGAAAGGACAACCAAATCTAAATTGTCTTCTAGGCCCCAAAGACTGTCACTAGACCTAAAACAATTGGTTGTCACTAATAACCCCTATATAGCTAATGAGAAGGCACTCCCATTGACAATGGAAAGTGCAAGTATACTTGTTTGTAAGACATACAAATTAACTACTTGCTTCATACATGATGAGTTTGTTTTAATTTTTAAAGAGTTTGGGTGATCAAACACTTTAGACCAGTACCTAATACAATGGGTTACAGAGTCCACAGTTCAGCAAAAGTAAGAAAACAACAAAAGAAATGAAACACACACTTTCTGGATACCCAAATACAAGAAAGACAACTATTAATAAAGAAAATACTTAGTAATCTATTGTCTACATATAATCATTCATCTAGAACCATATAAGAGATCATTACACATCATATAATGTTTTAAGAATTTGTTTGATTAATCTAATAAATAGTTACAGTCATACCACGAAGTGTGGCAAGAGGAAACCTAGCCAAACTTAGGATTTCCTTGAAAAATTATAGAAGAAGAAGGAGAAATTCATACAATGATAACTGAAATCCATCTAAAAAAACATTTCATAACCTGTGTCTTATCTGCTGAAGAACTGTAACTTTTTTGCTCTTTGGAACCCTAGAGAGCTCTACACTTAGTTGCTTAAAAAATGGTAAAGATGACCAACACTTGATAAGAAATTTAATCTTGCCTTTATAGCCATCCTAAGTCAGTCTAAGAAAGATTTGGGAATGATATGGGTGCCAAAATCTTCAATAACCATAAAAATCTTCAACAAACTCCTTAACTACATATTGAAATCCTCAACAACTACCCTAACTGCATTTGTCTTGATGTCGACCAATCGCTTCAAATTGATGGCGCTCTTGGAAGTGGTTGGAGTTCTCTTAGGTGATTGGAGGAGTTGGGAAAGCAAGTAACCACCCTTGTCCTTCCACCCTTTACTTCTGCATCGGACTTAGTCTTCTTTTTCCCTTCTCACGAGCTTCTATATTTTTTTGCTTTTATTCACCTTGTTAGCGAATCTCACCTTTTTCAAACTGAGCTTTCACCATTCCTTCTATTTTATCAACAATAACCCCATTTGGTGAACTTCTTCTCTTTTCATTTCCTTTGACCTTGGCTCCATCTTCATTTTTGCCTTTATCGATAATTTTCATCTTTTTAGAACTTAGGCAATTTTTCTCTTTATATCACCTATGTCAGCAAATTCTAAATTTGCTAAAGTATCTATTTTTCCTTCTTGGTCGGCAAAAGTTAGCCTCTTCAAACTTAGCCTAATTTTCCCTTTATCAATAAATCTTGTGATTTTCAAACTTTACTTGTTTGGCACCTTTTTCATGATTTATCGACAAATATCAACATTTGCGAACTTTTCTATTTTACCTTTTTATCAGCCTTGTCGGCAAATTTCCATTTTACTAAACCTGAGCCATTTTGCCTTTATCAGCAAAATCTAAAATTTGAGAACCAAAGGCCCTTGCTACCTTTTATCGGCAAAAACATGTTTTGCTAAACCATCTCCTTTATCGCTTTGCCGGTGATCTCACAATTTTTAGAACATGGTGAAAAGCATACCCTTATCACCTTATTGGTGAATTATGAAAATCTGGAACTAGTTTGCTAGTTTCTCGTTCTGATTTGCCGATATCTCTCTTGCCTTAGCCAATTTTCACTTAATCGGAAAACATGCCCTTTCTCAAACTTTGTAAACTTCATATCTTATGCCACTTTTGCCTTATCGACAAAAATGAGGAATCATGAACCTGCCCATTTTTATTAGCAAATCTTGCATATATAGAACCATGTTATCAGCGAAATAAGAAAACTTTGAACTTACGACAAAGTTTGGTCCTTTGCCAGCTTGCCAATAAAACCATGCCTTAGTCTTTTTTCTCTTTATTGGCAAACTAGCCCCTTTTAGAACCAAGGGCCTTGGGCACCATTTCTCCTTTATTGGCAAAAAAACCTTTTGTTGAACCTAACACTTGATCTTCCTTTTGCCTTAGAAACTTCTTGTTTTTTTTTCTCGGCAAAAAGGACCCATGTCGAACTTAACACTTCCTTGTGTGTTTGCCTTATCGACAAATCAAACCTTTTTAGAACTTGGCTTATGCTTGTTTTGTTGCTAAAAGGAAACCTTTTCAAACCATGGCAACCTTGCTCTGTATTTCCCTTATCGGTGAAAAATAAGAATCATGAACTTGCTCATTTTTACTCCTTTTTATTGGCAAAATGGGACTTTGTCAAACTTTCCCTTGATTCCTCTCTTTATTGGTAAAATGGGACTTTGTCAAACTTTGTTAGGGAATCTTTCAAAATGATAACTTAAACCTTTTCCCTTTTCCACTCAATCGGCGAATCAGCTAAAAGCCAAACTCCCCAACCTTCAAAACACTTAGAGGTTTTCCTTCATCATCAATATTGAAAATCCACAAACGAAAGACTAACTTTTCCTTACCCGTCTTTGTTATAAATCTTGCTCTATTTTGAACCTTTTCTCTTTATTTTATTCCACTTGCCTTATCAGAAAAATGTTCATTGGGCGAACTCCTTATCGCCGAACCATCAGGTTCTTGAACCAAAATTATGTTGATAGACTTCTTCCTTTGCCGCAACATTGTCTCCCTTTGCTCTATTGTCACCTATTGACGAATCGGGTAAAAGATGAACTCTTGAAAAGTTAGTAAGTTTGGGAAAAAGTCAGTTTGCCGATAAAGGCAAAAATATGAAAAATATTCTAAGAGAGAAACCATTTTTTGACCAAGGGAAAAAGCATAAAAAACATACTTTGAACAAGCATAACTTCTTCATTTTAAGGAATTTTAAGATGGTTCAAAAGGCAAAGTTGCTCAGAATTCAATTCTCTATCCAATGGTGACATTTGCTAAGAAATGTACACATGATTTTTGGATTTTAGGGGGCAAAAAGGGCATTTTGAGGATTGGTTTTTCAAGTCCCAATAGGTTGTTTCTTCTCTAGGGAAGAATATTCATGGATAAAGGTGGTAAGACCAAGGGGATATGAAGATAGATTTGCAACATGGTCGATAGTGGATGAGGAAGGATCATTAGGATCATTATGCTCACTAAGATCTAATATATTTGTTTAATCATATATGCTTACTTGGGAGCCAAGTGTCTCATTAAGAGAAGTGGATGTTGTTGGATCATGGATTGAAGGAGAAATTTCTTTGCTTTGAAGGAAGGCAATGAAGCGGGGTGAATGCTCAAGTTGATCAACAAGACTTTCATACTCACTCTAATTGCTAAGATAACCATGAAGAGGAGTAGATTGAGTATGTGGTTCTTGGGTAGCTTGCTCATGAATAGTTGTGGGATTATGGATAGGATCAATATACTCATGGATAGGCTCTTCATTATCTTGATCATGGAAAATATATAGGTTATGAATGGGTTGAATGGAAGGGATTTGATCTTGATTGGAATAAGGGCTTGATGTTTCCACATGCTTTAGATTATACTCTTGACATAGCTCTTGATTTTGGATGGAAGTGGAAGTGGGAGACTCTTGGATAGGCTTGAGAGGCTCTTGACAATCACCGACATGAGGATACAATGGATTTTGAATTGGACTCATGGGGGTAGACTCTTCAATAGACTTGATGAGTTGTGGGTCCTACAAGATGTATTTGAAGGATTAGACATGGTGTTGGAAGACTCTTTGATAGGCTCAAGGATAGGTGTTTAATGACATAGTTGATTCCTTGCTAATAGCCATTGGATCACATACTTCATAAGTGTATGGGTGGATGGACAATATAAATGGATGGATAATAATGGTGGATGGTGTTGTAGGCTTAGGATTAGGATTTAGTGGAGGGATAATATGATTGGATGGATTAGGATTAGGATTGCTTGTGCTAGACGGGGATGAAATTGGATGGGTGGATTTGGATGACTCCATAGGTTTATTTGTGCAATATAATTCAATGCTTCTATAGAGGTCATTTAAGAGAGGTGAGTTGAATTTAGGGCGTGGAGTTAATTGAGGATTAGATGATGGTGAGGGTAATGAAGAGATTGATGGATTAGAAGGTGGAGGGACCAATGGATTAGGATTGGGACTACATGGTGGTGTTGGTATAGGGCTAGTAGGCTTTAGGATAGGCATTCAATTGGATGGTGATGGAGGATACCCATAGGATGCATAAGCTAGAGTGGTTTCTCCCTTGTCAAAGGTAGCATGAGGACTTAAGGACACTTGATCTTGTTGTAAAGGGTAACTTAGGCTCGCATGTTCTTGTTGTGAAGGCACTTGATAGTCTTGTGAATGAATTTGGTGGTGTAGTGAAATGGTGGGATATGTAGGTGGAAGATCTTAGGGTATGGATTGATATGGATGTTCTTAGGATGTGAATTGATATGGACATTCTTGGGATGTGAATTGAAATGGATGTTCTTGGGATGTGAATTGATATGGATGTTGGTTGATATTGAAAGAAGTGAGATAGGTTGATGTAGAATTGACATGATATGTGGATGAATTGGGTTGATATGATGATGGAGGTGACACATAGGATTGAGGTGAAATTTGTTGATGTTGTGGTTGTGTTTGTTGGGTTTGGGATTGGTGGGTGGCTAGGAGTGGATGAATGAGGGCTTGTTGTTGTTGTTGGGCTATGATCTTTTTCTCTAGTGTTGGGATGGATTTACACATATTTTGAAGTCTTTGTATTTCGGCTTGTTGTTCAAAATATGCATCATAATATACAAGGTTCTCATCATCATTGGGAGAAAATTGGGTGCCTCCTAGGATTGTGACATTGGGTTTTGGATTTGACCTAGGCTTGTTAATGATCACAAGCATTTTTACAAGTGATGGATTAGATGGGTCTCAAGAATAGGGTGTAATGAAGATTATGTGGATGAAGCTGGATTATGATTAGGATGATGAGATGAATAAAATTGATTGGATTAGAACTAGAATGATGATGTGGAGTGATTAGAATATGGTTAGGATATGAGATGGATGAAATTGATTAAATTATGGATAGATTGGAGTTGGTTTAGATGATGATGGAGGCTTAGAATGATTAGGGATGAGACAGATAAGAGGGGTAATTAGGATGACTAGGATGGAGTGATTAGATGTTTAAGATGATGAGGATGGATAAGAAGGATGACTTGAATGGTTAGAAATGATGGGGTTGGATGATTAGGTGGGTGACTAGGATAATGAAGGATGATGAGATTGATATATGGATGAAAAGGATTGGATAAGTGACTAGGATGATGGTGATTGGATGTTGTGGAATGATGCCCCCTTAAGAGGATAGGCGAGGGTGAAAGACATGGGTAGACTCTCGAAATGGATGGAGGTAGATAATGATTATGATTATGTGGATATGACAAGTAGGATGATTAGGGATAATGAGATGGATAACAAGGATGACTAGGGTTTTGATTAGGATGACGGTGACTTGGCTTATAATGGATGTGATGACAAGGATACTTAGAATGATGTGGAATATGTTTATGTTGATAGCTTGGCTTAGGCAAATTTCAAACAAAAGATTACACATGTACATGCATGAATCACACACACAAGACACAATAGCAAGTTTGACTTTGAAAATTGATTGTGATTATGAAGACACTTGAAGACACATAAACAAGCCTAATATTAGTCAAATGGGTATGGCCAAATAGGTCTTAATCTAGGAGATACAAGTGATCTAAGGATGTCCCCAATATACATGAGGTATGGGGGGCCCAATTCCATGAAATGAAAGTGAAATAATGCCACACATCTAGGAGAAAGGGGTAACCGACCCTTCACCTTCACTTCCCCAAGGTATAAAGTTCTTGGGGTCTTAGCTCGAATGACAAGATTTCAACTTCCAAGAGGGGATGTCTTTCAATTCACTCCTTATTTTTTAGACTCCGTCAAAACGCTAGAGTTGAGGTCGTCCCATAGAATGGTGTGTCTCTAAGTAGGCTTCCTAAGAAGGGTGACAAAAGCAAATCGAGTGGGTGCTTTTGATCTCTAAGGTCACCTTGCAGTGTGAGGAGAGAGCATACACACACACTAGATTCACACTCACAATGTTTATTTCCCCTTAGAAATTGAAATGTGTGTTGTGAAAGTGAATGGATGAAAGGATGTTTTTGATTCTCAAGATTATGCGAAGTGCATGAGAAGAGCATACACACCCTCAATCACACTCAAACCAACCAAACAAGGCAAACACAAGTTCATTTGAAACCCAAATCCAAATGTGATGTTGAAGACACAATTTCATTTTAAGCCCAATTTCAAAGTGTGATTGCAAACAATAGTTTATTCTAGACCTAAATCAAAGTGTGATGGCAAATAAGGTTAAATTGATGAAATGAAAGACAAGAGTTGAATTGAGTGCACCTAGAAATGTTGTCTTCAAATGTGATAATGAGGTACACATCGCAAGCTACAAGCATGTCCACAAGATAAAACAAGCATAAGGTTTCAAGTGATATCTTTGACAAGCAAGAACCTGCAACCCACTTGTGAGTAGTTTGATGAAAATTATCTTCAAAAAAATGATATGGCTGCAAGAAAGTGTATTAGAAATGATAATGAAACCTCTACAAAATTAAAAAAAAATGTTATAATGCAACCATAAAAAGATATGCTCATCACAAGGTTACAATTTCAGATACATTTTTTTGACATAGTCAGCTTAGATTCGATTATTTTAAGATGTTGTTGACCCAAAAAGTAAAAACTTAAAGAAGAGACCCCTACTAATTTTCTAAGAGATTCCCATAAATATAAAAAAGTCATAAAAATTCCTTGATTTACGCCCATAAATGTGGATTTATTAAAAACCTATAGCAAACAAAGATCTAATTATTTTGTACCCTATTTGACCTCAAAATTAAATTGGTAAAGAACATACCCCCATTAAAATTTCAAGAGATTTTTAGAAATGTAAGAATTTCTAAAAAAATCACTGATTTGTGCCAAAAAAATGTGAATTTATGAAAAACATAAAATCAACATAACCCATGCAAAAATGATGATAAACACATGATTTTTCTAATGTAGCTTCCTTAGATGATGAACAAACTTATGTGAAAATATTGTAGAAAAATTCACATCCTTTTGGAAGCTATGATGAAATCTTTAAAACCTAGGGTTTTGTCCAAAAATGGCATAAACCTGCAACAAAAAGTTAATAAAACTTGCAAAAAGCAAAATAGATCAAAGGAAGTGAATCAATAAATAACCAAGCGTGCCAGAAATGTGGATGAAAAAATGGATTAAAGGCAATACAAAGATAATGACAACAAACTCAATACTTTTACCTTCAAACCAAGTCCTCCACACATGATAGAACATAGTAGATGCACCCTAATCTACTCGTTATGCTCTAAATGATGAATGATTGATAATGAGATGTTGATTGCTCATGATTTCTGTAGCACAACAAAAGATAGAAGATAATTGATATGGAGATCTAGAGTCATTTCGATAGCATGATGTTATATGAAGATGCATGCATAAGAATGGACATCTAAAGTGGTTTAGATAGCATAATGTTGTAGGAAGATGGATGCATAAGAATGGCTTGGTTGATGCTTCATTTATAGGAGATGAGGGATAAGGATTGATGGCTAGGATTGAAAATTCCATTGTGTGATGTGGACGGCTAAAATTAAGAGATGATTTAATTCAAGGCCACTTCATTTAATAAAAGGTAGTGGTGTTACAATTTATTTAATGAAGGGGGTAGTGTGACACATGATTTAAATAAAAAAACTACTTAAATTATGAGAGAGGGACATGTGTTGTGATGAGAATAAAGGTGAGGGCTAATTTAAATAAATATTTTATTTATTTAAATTGGATGATGGAAGAATTAATTAAGTAAACATAATGTATTTAATTAATAGGTTAATGGAATAAATGGGATAAAAATGGGATTAGGATGGGAATTAGTTAAATAAATATGATTTATTTAACTAATTAGGTGATGAAAGGGTATGTAAGGATCCTAGGACAAAATGTCATAAGATGTCTCAAGTAATGTATCAACAAGGTGATGCTATAAGACATGGTCAATTTTAGGCGTCTATAGTTTGTATTGCAGGGTCTTGCGCGTTTTCAATTTGGGGCTAAGTATTGGCATTTTGTCAAAGCATTGACACCCAATCTATATCATTACTGGAGGTACTCAATCTACTGTAAGCTTATTTTGATGTCTACTTTTGCTGGTGGGTTTTTTAATCCAAAATGGGTTTCCCACATATATCTCGTGTTATGTTTACTTCTATTCTATCTTTTATCTCCTTCTATCTTTCTTCTTCTAAATTTCATTGAAGCAATACTTGATTTAGATTAAAAAAACTTAAGTTCTTTTTGTGTCTTTTAATTGAAGTATGAATATTGTAAAACTAACACTCATAGGAGAATAAGTTTATGAATCTAGTAGATAACCTAGGTTCAAGGCCACACATAAGAGATTGAGGCTACATGCAAGACTGCGAACTAGACACTCACAATGGTTGGTTTCACATCTATCACAATCACATACCTAGGAAGATCTAACATTACATTCTATCACTGAGATTCCAACAAATACTTACAATCATATATAAATAATTGGAACATAAGTACACAAATCTCTTATCATCTCTTTGTCATTTTTGGATTAAATACTTCACTATTGAATTATTGATCTAGACTCAACCCTACATTCTAGGGTTAAATGTTATTTAACCTTATTTAATTATTTTATCCTGGATATTTATTGAAGGGTATTTTTATTCCTCTACAATTATTATATATAATTTATTATACATTAAATTAACATACTACCATAGATATCTTAAACACGTCTATCTAAAAGATATCAAGAGATATCAATCTCAAGGTGTTTATCTAATCTATGTGAGTAATCCAATATAGACGACTCAATATCTCTTGACATCAAATACTAGATAGATGTATTTACAATGTACATTCTTGTATTATATATTATTTAATATTATTAATGCAATACATATTTAAAAGGGTGAAAATGCATCCTTTACACTTTTCCCCTCTATTTTGGATTCAGTTTAACCGATTTGTCCCATATGCAATAAATAGTACATACAAGGGGCATGGTTTTGTGTAAAAGTTAACAATTAACTAGACCCCTAACTAAAACTAACTCCATAGATCTTAAGAGTCTAGACTTAATCTTCAATTTTTCCATCCCTTATCTTGGGTCAAATCCATAGGTGCAAATTTGACCCCCAAATTTAAAAATTCAAATTTAATCCGAGGCTCAACATGAACCCCTTTCAACTAGCCATTATTTGTTGACTTTACTATAAAGTGATTAAACTTGCATGCTAGGGTTTTGTATAAAAAGGATAAGCCTCAAAATAATTTTAGAGATCGTAAAATACCAAAGAATCATTAAGACATCATGATCTAGAATTGTATCATCATAATCATCATCATCATCTCAGCATCTACCTCAATAGTGATAAATTAGGCATCTCAGATGGTTGATTAACTTATCTTTGAACTTGTTCAAATCATTAAATCAATCTAAGGGGTTTGACTAAGTCAAATCCCTTGCATATCAAAATCTAATGGTATTTGTAGATAACACCAAGTTTAGATACTTGAGGTGAGCAAGAATAATGATATCAAGTACACATTTTGAATCTATAGTAGAGGTCAAATTTATAGATCAATGATCAAATCCACAATCACTAAGATCATTTGCACAATATGGAATCGAACCAAAGAAGAGCATGAGTCATCTAGCATTTGTCAAAGTGTCACAGTCAGAGATCTATCCATAAAGCATTGAATTGGATTATTGGGTATATACTAAACCAATTAGTCTAAAATTTGCACACAAAGCTAAGTTCTTATATACTCTTTGTTATTTACAAAAAGTGTGCTTGTGTTAATAATTATCTCAACTCCTTATTTTGAGGTCATTAGCTTTTCATTTCTAATTTATTGCTTTACACTAGAGTTTATTTGAAACAATCATTTTTTTAGTTTTTGTGAATCTCATTGATCTTATGACCATAAGGTTCGACCCTAGGGTTTATCTCTTCTATTTGTTTTTGTATCATATCTAATTAGTTAGGATTTCGATCCATCCTTGTGCACTCTCTATGTTAGATCCTTATCATGGATGTATTTCCCTCAAGTTCCTATCCAAGCTCACTTCTTATGTTGCTATGCTCTATGATGACGATACTTATATGCAAGAATAAAAAATATAGAAGGATAACTTTTTTCTTCTATTTGGATTCACTTTGACCCATTTATTTCAAGTGTAATAAATATTGTACAAGCCACTTGTTCTTGCATAAAACTTGGCAATTAACCAAAGCCTTGACTAAACTTGGTTATATATATATCCCAACAGTCTAGACTTGATCTTCAATTTTCCCATCCCTTACCCTAGGTTGAACCTATGAGTGCAAATTTGACCCCAAACTTGCAAATTCAAATTTAATCTTGGGCCTAAGTTGAGCCTCTTCTAACTAGTGATTATTTGTTGACTTGAGTACAAAATGTTTAAAATTGCATGCTATAGTGTTATATAAAAGGACAATCCCTAAATTTATTCTAGAGATAATGGATAATCAAGTAACCATCTAGTGACATCGTGATCTAACATTGCATCATCATTATACCAATGTCTACATCAATATCGATATATTAGGTATCTTGCATGGTTGATTGACTTGTCTTCAAACTTGTTCAAATTGTTAAATTGATCTAAGGGGCTTGACTAAGGAAAAACCCCTTGCATAGAAAACTATAATAATATTTGTAAATACCACCAAGTTTAGATACTTGAGGCAAGCATGTTTTAGGAGATCAAGAGCACACATATTGAAGCCACAAAGCAAAGTTTGAATCCATAAATGTGGAGATCATTTATGTAATTCATAATTGAACTAGACTAGAATGAGAGCCATCTAGCAATCTGTTAGAGCGTTAAATTCAAAAATATGATTGTAGAGCGTTGAATTGGATCACTGAGCACAATCCATATAAAAAAGTCTCCAAGTTGTGCATGAAGCTAAATTCCTATACCCTCTTTGTCATTTATGAAAAGCATACTTATGTTAATTATTGTCTTAACTCCTTATTCTAGAGCTACTTGTGTTTATTTGAAAAGATCATTTTATTTCTTTTCAATATTAAACTATTTTTGACTATTACCCTATGATTTAGGATAATTTATTAATTGGCTCTCTGTCACACTATACTCATTGACACACAACTATGTAGTGACAACATAATTAGTAAAGTGGCCCACAACAATTATATTGTGATTGTATCAACTCTATAATATGTCATTTCTACTACACAAAAAACTTTTTATTATTATTATTTTTTTAATTTCTAAAAACTACTAAATAAATATTAACTTTTCACATATCCTTTTCAAATGTAAGTGTGTAGTTTCAAATGTAAGTGTGTAGACTTCTAGTTGTTTTGCTTAACATGGGTGCTTCTCCACTCCCACTAGTATAGATTATGCCTCTAGGCATAATTATATCTATATAAAATTTTTAATTTCATATTTAACAGCCTTAAATTCGCATAGCCTTACATTTTTAATTTCATATTTCATTTTTAATTATGATATCTATATAAAATAATTAACATTGCAAAAATAAAATGTCTAATCAACTATCCATCCCATAGGCTGCCTTTCGTCTGATAAACATTAAAATCCTTCTATTCTATTTAAATTATCTCCTACTACTTTGAGCCTCAATTTTTGTCATTCCCCGATTTGGCTAAAAGGAAATCAACACAGCATCATCACGTACATGTTTCCGAGGAATTTTTTTTTCTAGTTACTATGGTTTTTTCAGTGCGACTGCCAATGACACTGTTTGTGGCAAGCTAGGTTTGATTTGAAGGAAATGAGTTCCACCATTTTCGCATGTAAAACCCATTTATGCAAGTGTCCAAATAACAGTTATGCATTGATGAAGCAGTCAAATAAGATTCCTAAATATAAACAAAAAATGTTGGCATTTGGAGAGGAAATTGAATTCAAAATCAAAGTTCATCATCCCAAGATTATTAGCACTAGTAAAAATTGGTTGATACAGTTGGACAAATTTTGGAAACAAAACATGCTTCTGAAATTAGCTACTGTAGTCTCTTCACTTCCAGGAGTGGACTGCACTTTGACAGAGCCTTTCAGGTGAATGTTTTTTTTTTTTCATTATACTATGTATCCTATTAGATAGTAGAAACCAATTTTGACAATATGGAGCCTTCACTATTTACTTAATGGCTGATGAAGTTTTAGCATTTTTCTCAACTAATTTGTTTCTCAGACCTTTTAGCTACACTTTACTAGAGATTCTATGCTTCCACTGTCCATAATATTAGAACACAAGGATTTTTTGGAATATCATTATGAATTTTGAACGGTTTTTTCAGATAAATATTGTGCGCCAAAGTAACTTACACTTTATATTCCATTATTAGGTTTAGAATTTATGAAGTTAAAGGGTCATTGCAATTTATTCTGTAGTAATTTTCTTTTTAACCTAGGGTGAGATTATGGGCTGCTTTTGAAGTGTATGGGATAAGCTTGGATCACATGTTTCTTGTTTGTAAGCATGGTTCAGGCTCTAACGGTGTAATCAGTAACTACTGGTGTGTACTGTATTACATCTGTTGTTTTTTTGCCATTTTCTAGGGACAATTATTTGATATCAATACCCTGTCGGAGAATTTCTCCTTAGCTGAACATTGAACTTGGACTTTAGGGATTGAGCCCGAAGCCTTATCAGTTCAAAATTATAAAGAAAGGAATCAACAATCGTGGCTGCCAACAAGAAGTTAGCCAAAATACAATGAAGGTAATGTTGAGACATGGACTAGTTAGGACTCGAACCTAGGACCTTCCATTCGCTGCTGGAGTGCTCTACCACTGAGCTACTGGCCCCTCTTGGACCAGTCCATCGTCGGTCCAGGTGTGGCTTATTTCCAACACCAACACCCCCCCTTAAGCCACACCTCTCGTGTGCTTGGGGCTCCTAGCGTGGGCCTGGCTCTGACACCATGTGGAGACATGGACCAGCTAGGACTCGAACCTAGGACCTTCCATTCGCTGCTGGAGTGCTCTACCACTGAGCTACTGGCCCTCTTGGACCAGTCCATCGTTGGTCCGGGTGTGGCTTATTTCCAACACCAACAGGTAATACAATGAAGGTAAGGGTATATATGAATGTCTCATAGTATTTCATAGCAGAAGTTTCATGGAATACCAGATCTCCTTGAGATGCTGGTTTTGAAGCGTGAGATATGTTGTGTCTCTAAAAACCACTGAATCAAAGTAAAGGCGATCTTATATGTTTCAGCCTAGCCAGCATGCCTCTTTGATGTGTGACACCCTTCTTGTAGGATCAAGAGAACTTTAAAAATTTACCTTGTATATATCATTCACATTTTGTGCTTCCTAGGTTTCAATTATGACCAAGTTGTTAGATTTTTTAGTGGTCGCTCAGCAATTAGGATAAATCAGACCCTAATTTTGGTGATTAATTCTGTTTGCTGGGCACTGGAAAATTTGACTATTTTTAGTTTTTGTTACTGCTGTTTTAGGTGCAGATCTTGTTCTAAGTTCAGGCGCTTTTATTAGTTTATTTGGGTACTCTTTAGGCTATTCTTAGGTGCTGCATTTTTTTTTTCTGTTTTATTCTGGACAGTCAGCAGTCATATATTTTCAGAGTTTTCTTTGGGTTAAAGACAAAAATAAGACATCTTTTTTGTCTTTTTCGATCACCCCAGTCGTGTCTATTTATGACCCTGGGTGCCCGGTTGTTTGTATCAGAACTGTATAATCAAAATTTAGAATAATGAAATATTCAAACAACAAGTGTTACTTTGATTTTATTTTTTTGATTTGTTATTTTCTTGTACTTTCAGACGTGTGTGTATGTAGGTTATAGCAGTCGGAATCGCAGGTTTAGCAAAGTTCAAGTTTGATAATTTTTGTCAAACCCAAGAGTGTAGAATAGGCATACCATGTGTTGAATTTTAACATGGTATCAGACCACTGTTTGCTGAGATTTTCCAGATTCTTGGTAGCGAGAAAATTTCAGCACTTTACTTAAGTGATAGAAGTATCTAGGACCTCTGAAAGGTTGTAGGGTGTGATGCCCTAGTTGATCCAGTGATTGGAGTGTTGATCTGCACATAGTTAGGTTGCTGATCTGGTTTCTGTTTCAGCTGATTTGTTTAGTTTCAGCATGTTCCAGCAACTGCAATCATGACTAGTCTCAGTCTCAGAGAATGTGACCCCCTAAAGGGTGCTTCAAATTTTACTCCTCGGAAGTGTAGGTTGTAGATGCTATCGGAAGATGGTTGATCTTTGGGTCTTTGTGGAAACCGTATTGACAACTCCAAGTGATCTTGCTCAGTTGGCTGAACATAACAAGAAGATGGCCAAGGCAAAGCATATCATCTTGGATTCTGTGAAGGATCATTTGATTTTTCATATTGTTGAAAAGAAATCAACAAAGGAGATGTACAATGCCTTGATCACTCTTTATCAATGTGATGCCCTAGTTGATCTAGTGATTGGAGTGTTGATCTGCACCTAGTTAGGTTGCTGATCTGATTTCTATTCAGCTGATTTGTTTAGTTTCAGCATGTTCCAGCAATTGCAATCATGAATAGTCTGTGTCAGAGAATGTGACCGCCTAAAGGGTGCTTCAAATTTTACTCCTTGGAAGTGTAGATTGTAGATGCTGTTGGAAGAAGGTTGATCTTTGGGTCTTTGTGGAAACTTTGTTGACAGCTCCAACTGATCTTGCTCAATTGGTTGAACATAACAAGAAGATGGCCGAAGCAAAGCGTATCATCTTGGATTTTGTGAAGGATCATTTGATTTTTCATATTGTTGAAAAGAAATCAACAAAGGAGATGTATGATGCCTTGACCACTCTTTATCAATGTGATGCCCTAGTTGATCCAATGATTGGAGCGTTGATCTGCACCTAGTTAGGTTGCTGATCTGGTTTCTATTTTAGCTGATTTGTTTAGTTTCAACGTGTTCCAGCAACTGCAATTATGACTAGTCTCAATTTTAGAGAATGTGACCGCCTAAAGGATGCTTCAAATTTTACTCCTTGGAAGTGTAGGTTGTAGATGTTGTTGGAATAAGGTTGATCTTTGGGTCTTTGTGGAAACCGTGTTGGCAACTCCAACTGATCTTTTTTGGTTGGCTAAACATAACAAGAAGATGGCCAAGGCAAAGCATATCATCTTGGATTTTGTGAAGGATCATTTGATTTTTCATATTGTTGAAAAGAAATCAACAAAGGAGATGTACAATGCCTTGACCACTCTTTATCAGTGTGATGCCCTAGTTGATCCAGTGATTTGAGTGTTGATTTGCACCTAGTCAGGTTGCTGATCTGATTTCTATTTCAGCTGATTTGTTTAGTTTCAGCATGTTCCAGTAACTACAATCATGACTAGTCTCAATTTCAGAGAATGTGACCGCCTAAAGGATGCTTCAAATTTTACTCCTTGAAGTGTAGGTTGTAGATGTTGTTGGAAGAAGGTTGATCTTTGGGTCTTTGTGGAAACCATGTTGACAACTTCAACTGATCTTTCTCAGTTGGCTAAACAAAACAAGAAGATGGCCAAGGCAAAGCATATCATCTTGGATTTTGTGAAGGATCATTTGATATTTCATATTGTTGAAAAGAAATCAACAAAGGAAATGTATAATGCCTTGACCACTCTTTATTAGTGTGTGAACATCTCCCATAAGATGCTATTGAAGAATGAACTTAGTGCCACATGCACGAGTGACACAAACATAGTAGCCACCTACTTGATGGAGATCACAAAATTTCGTGATCAACTTTCAGCTATTGGGGTTAAGGTGGAGGATAAAGAGTCGATACCCATGACCTTACATGGGTTCTCTCTATCTTGAGGACCATTTGTTCATGGTGTCTGCACTCATGAGGAGCTTTCAGATGATTTTGTTCAAGAGGAGACCAGACTAGAGATTGTTTTAGCCATAGTGGAGCAAAATCAAAACTTGGCCTTCATTGGGAAGATGAGGAAAGGTGGTAAGAAAGGAGGCCTTGTGAAGGGTTAAAATGGCAAGAAGGAAGTACCAGATTCTTTAGACTAGCGGAAGAAAAATTTGAGTCACGCGTGTTTCAAGTGCCACAAGATGGGCCAATGTCTTGAGAGGCAAAAAGCCAAGTAGTTAGCCAAAGCAGATGAGTTAGCATCCAAACTTGAGACAACTTTCTTCATGGTGTTGTGCCTATCCACTAACATTGCTTCTGGTGTGGGGTGATATGTGGACAGTGGAGCATCTAAACACATGGCCTTCAATAAGAAGGTGTTCAATAGACTTAAAGAATGAGAGGATGGCATACAAGTGGAGTTGGGCAACGATGCCACTTGTCCAATTATTGGTTTGGGTCCTATCTCCTTCCGCATGCCTTTGGGTGATGTTATTGAGCTAGAGGATGTCTTGTATGTACGGAGAGTTTTCTTTCAATTTCGTACATTTTTTTTAGGCTGCAAGAATTGACTTAGCCCCCCTATAACCTGTAGTGCACTAGGTAAACTTTTTAACGTGATTGGTGACGCTGGCACGACATGCCCTTTGGTACCACATGGGCCGGGGGATTGGACCTCATGACCACTTGCCTACAATAGGATGCTTTCATCCAATCGAGCTAGGGCCTCCGCCCTTTCAATTTCTTACATGGCATGTAAAGACCCACACCAATTTTTTTAATTTTTGCAATATAGAAAATGCAAATGCAATTTGAGGCACTTTCTGATCACCAAGTTCCCAATGTGGGCAAGGTTAGAGCATATAGTGTTTTGGACAACTATCTACTAAATGAATGCACTGCTGAAATGAAAGGCGACAATCCGACTAGAAGCATACAAGTGGTAGAGCCGACCCAAATCTACACCTCTTTGGTAGACAAGTATGCTTTATAATGCAAGCCATTGGCTGAATACAAGCAAAATTCGATCAAGCCAAAATGGTTGATTGCATGTGGATCCGATTGTGCTAAAATGAGCTAAAAAAATGCAAGTGGGTCTAGTGGTGAACTAAGCAAGACCTTCAATGTTGAAATGCACATAATTGGTGGTAAACCATCCAGTTTTACAATATGCTAATCATGAAATGCAACACTTCTGGTGGCACGACCATCTAGAATTACAATGAAATGAGACATGAACTATTGAAGATTATGTTGATAAGGAAACTAACAACAGCACACTAATATGATATTCAAATCAAGAAACCATACTGCTGCACACACAGGGATTATAAATTCAAATAAACAGATGATAATCAACCTCATGTGGGCTAGACCAAATTGAACCATGCAGAAACACTCTAAATAGGACCACTGAATCATTATATTACTGCTGATGAAAGTCTGAAACACTTTGAAAAACACTCTGATTGCTGATGTAGGCAACTTTGAATGCTGTAAAATTGGACTAGAACTGAAACTAATATTAGAATTGAGCACTAAGACCCCAAATCTGCATGGTACAACCCAAATGAAGTCATATATGGTCTGATTTTTGATATCACAATTTGTTGCAGTCAAGGTACAGCCTGTACAACCTCACCAAACAGTAGTACAACCACTCCAAAGTATCAAAAACTCAACAAATCCAAATCAGAAATAGTGCAGCAACATTAAGAGGAGGTACAGCTCCCTTGAATCAACGCAAATATCTTCCAAAAGCAGCAACTGAAACTTAGACAATAAATATGAAACTTAGATTTCATTAGCAACTTAGAAAACATAAAAATATCCATGATTAAATCAACATTGGAAGCTGAAACTTCACACAATCAACTCAAACTGCAAAATTTCACTTTTACCACATAGGTGATTCTTAGATGAAATCACTCAACCAGCTAGGAGGGTTTTCATCCCCGAAATTGGATTCACCAAAGGATTTTTGTCCTTAAGCAAATAGAGAGAACTAATATTCTTTCGGTAGAGCAAATAAAATGAATAACAAATAACCCTTCTTCTGAAGACAGAAAGTCCTTATATAGCTTTTTCATTGCTATATTCAGAAAAAAAATGTCTTTCTTTTTCATTGTTTTTTTGAAAGTGTTTTTTACTTTTTGTTGTTTTTTCGAAAAAAATTCTTTTTACTTTTTCGTTACTTTTTCGAAAAAGCAGTTTTTCCTGAATAAAATAACATAAAGTGTCCTTATGACCACTTTTCAACATTTTGAGCCTAGTGACACTTTATCTACACACTTAAAACACCCTTTTAAATAATTAAACGTAAGCTGTCAATTAAAATATTAATCAAAGATACCTTTTTGACAACTTAATTTAATTATTCAAGTTATTTTCCTTTTATCAACACCCAATAGCCTATGGTAAAACTTAGGAAAATAGGCTAATGGTTACCAACAACTTACGCTCGGGAAGGGGACATTATAGTCCTCCCTCCCCAAAATTGCTTGTCCTCAAACAATTGCAACTCAGGATGCTCCAAAATTTGCTCTCCTTCCCAAGTAGCATCCTCCACTGGAAGATTCTTCTATTTGACCAAGAACTCTTTGATGCTCCTATTTCTCAATTTGCACTCTTTGAAATCAATAACCACTTCAGGAATTAAAATTAGCTTCCCTTTTTCATCCAAGGGAGGCAACTCAATAGAAGCAACCACATTATGGCCAAGTGCCTTCTTAAGATGAGAAACATGAAAAACATTGTGCACGTTGCTACTTTCCGGCAGCTCCAACTCATATGCCACTTCTCCAACTCTTTTTTTGACCTAAATGGACCATAGAACCGTGGCTTAAGCTTCTTAGCTCCACTTTTTTTGAGAGAGGACTGTTTGTAGGGCTCCAATCTCAAGTAAACCATATCATCAACCTCAAATGAGCACTCAACTCTATGCTGATCTGCATACAACTTCTGCTGGTTTTGAGCATGATGGAGGTTGTCTTTTAGAGATTTCAAAATATCTTGGCTCTGCTGAAGTAAATCTTTTGCTCCTGGTACCCTGCTATCATAGAAAACAAGATCAATGAAATTTGAAGCCTCATAACCATACAAAGCCAAAAAGGGTGACATTTTGATGGACATATGATAGTAGTATTTTAGCAATACTCCTCCAAATGGAGCTGTGAACCTATGGAAATGAATGACAAAATGAGTAAACTAAACATACTAATCTACTCCATTCATTAGCATAAAACCACTTCTAGATTAGACTAAGAAGACCAAACATAATGAAAACCATATACCTTAGTTCTCACCAAAGCCTCCTTGATGCACCGAGTGACTTGATGAATGTGCCCAAGGATGAAGTTGGGGAGAGTTGAAATGTTTGAGTGCTCAAAATGGTAGCATAACCTTGTATTCAAGAATTGTATGTAAATGACCTCCAAGAGGTTCTATTTAAGGATTTGGGAATGGAGGATGGAGGGCTAGGATCATTTTGGAAGATCAAGGTCTCTCATTGCTTGAGAGTATTGAAGGCATGAGAAGCCTCCAAGTGGCAAGCAATGAGAGGTAGTCAAAGGGGTGCCCTTGATTCAAGGAGAATCAAGGGTGGAGATCATGTTTTGGAAATGTTGGATGGTGGAGATGGAAAAGTAACTTTTTGGAAGGTAGTGCAAATCTTCTCCATGCTTCCAAGTACCCCTTGAGTACTTGTTGATTGACATGTTTACTCACATGAAGACTTGACAAAATAAAGACTTGATTTATCATGCTTATGTATGTGCAAGTAATTAGTGATGGTATTAGATATGATTTAGTCTTTTAATCAAAAGTGCACAAAATGCCAAATTAAATAAATAAGGAAATTTATTTAATTTCTTTTGAGATGAGAGATGAACTTAGGTGTATAATAATTTTTGTTTATTCACCTAAGGTTGGACTATAGGAGGAATGTTAATTAATTGAATAAATAGTCCAATTATTCAATTAATTATGATGGAAGATGAATTTATTAATTAAATATTATTTAATTAATAAATAGAAAGAAGTGGTTAATGAGCGGACAATTTTGGATGTCTGCATTTTGCCCCTCTTTGAGATGGTGCTGTGAAGCAACATCATTTCAAAGAATGATAAAACATAGCATTTGATTGGATTGGAAGTAGACGATAAGATTGAAGATGATAATGCCCCAGTTGGAGCAAAAGGAAGAAATGTAGTGACAGGATGATGCCTCCTCGAGAGGGTAGACGGGTGAAAAAGAGCATGACTGAGCTCTCGAAAGATGGATTGGAAGAAGAATTAGGAGGAAATGAAGGAAAATGGAGGAAAGATTAGGGTAGAAGGTGAAAATTAGAGCATGGAGTTATAAATAGAGGGGGGAGGGTGAATAGTTCATTATCACCATTGAACATAGAAGCAACAGAGTAGAGCAGATGAGAGTAGAGCAGAATGGAGCATGTGCCTGTACACACTCATCGGGCAAAATGCATGAGAGTACTAGCAACCACTGGGACAAGGCCTACTGGTATGTATGATGAAACCCTATTTATGTCGCACATTTAGTGCATGTTTTTGGGTAGGAAAAGGGGGCTAAAATATAAACGAGCGTGCACGTAGCATACTCGTGTGTGGGCATAGGGAAATAGAGTGCGGGCGTTTGGTGAATAGGCGCTTCTGTATTTGAGTGTGGCTGTATGTACACGGGGGCATGCATAGGAAAATGGAGTGCGCTTGTGAACGAGTGTGGTCGTAAATTGGGAGCGCATCTGTGGAAAAACAGAGTACATACATAGAAAAGCACCAACACTTAAAAATAAGCACATGTGTGGGAAGAATAAGCACATGTGTGGGAAGAAGGGGCGCATGCGTGTTTGAGCGTGGTCGTAAATTTGGAGTGCATATGTGGAAAAATAGAGTGCATACATAGACAAGTGTCAACACTTAAAAGTAAGCATGGGTGTGGGAGGAAGGGGCGCATGTGTGTTTGAGCGTGGGTGTCGGGACAAGTGCATGGGCTAAAAAATGAGGCGCCTACACAGGAGAAGAGTGACATGTGGATTTTGACATAAGGTTTGGATGTGTGCAGGAGAGGTTGGGGTTGATAGTGACTCGAGAGTGTAGATCAGTAGTGTTGGATTTGATAGATGATTGTCAGGAGGGGTTGTGGGGGTATTTGAAGATGGCATGGATTTGTCACATGGCTACGATGTCGTGACTGAGGGCCAACAGAGCGATGTTGATAGCATTGATTGAGTAGTGGCACTTGGAGATGAGTACATTCCATCTCCTGACAGGGGAGATGATAGTGACCTTGGAGGACATGTGGTGGATTTTGCGGTCTTCGATCCATGGACGAAGGGTGTACTACTCAGAGCGACATGACGATTATGCCTTGTAGAGGGTGTTTGGGAGATCAGATCTACGACAAGAGGGCATGAGGATGGATTTGGATGCATTCATGGGGATGGTAGATGACATCCCATTGGTGATGATGGTAGTTGTCAGGGGCTTTGTAACAACTCACTTAAAGAAACGAGCAATAACTGAAACACATATAATTAAATAAAATCTTAAGAACAGCTAGGAAACAGCATAAATGAGTCAATTTGCATGTCATTATGAACATTCTACAAGATAATGAAAAACTTGCATCCAGATTCTAGGGTTCTATTCTAGTCTTTGCAATAACAAGAAAGAAAATAAACAATTGAACAAGATAAGAAATAAGAGTACCGTATATAGTCGTGGGGGGTGACTAGTTCATTACTCAAGCTTGTTTGTCCCTGTTTTCTTCTATTTCCCATATAGGGACTCAGAGAGAAAGATACCATCAGGGCGTTTATCCACCCTACCACGGACCTT
Organism: Cunninghamia lanceolata; assembly: GCA_027924645.1. Taxonomy (NCBI): domain Eukaryota; kingdom Viridiplantae; phylum Streptophyta; class Pinopsida; order Cupressales; family Cupressaceae; genus Cunninghamia; species Cunninghamia lanceolata. The sequence goes on from BSBN01001034.1 coordinate 1,393,623, forward strand.
TCAGTCCCCCGCGTCATTTCGACTGAAATGACCCGGCCCTCTGCCAAGAAGTTTCATTAAGAGAATCCAATGCCATCTGAGACTGGTGGTTACCCTACTACTGCCTAGTCAAATCATACACTATAGATAATCTTCTAACTAGTATGATCATCCGACTGGAAAAAGTATTTGGGCAAGAAACTGACTGACACCAATTTAATTGCAAGCGTCACCTCGGCCAAGGTTTTACAATTGTGCGCAACACGACTCAACTGGTCATGTAGTTCAGTTGTCACCCTACTCGGCTTGGTCTTGGCTATTCAACATATTTCAGTTTAAATCAATGGTGCTACTGCACATGGTTAATACGACATACGTGCTGGTTTCTGCATGCGGAATCACTAGCTCAAGAATAGGCAGAAATAGAATCAACAGAAAAGGTTTCCAATTTCTGTTACCAATTTTGTAGGAGGTTGCTCTCATAACTGAGACATATTCGGTTCCACCAAAGCTGAAAGATTTTTGCTGTCTTATTGAAGGTTAACATTTAAGGCATTGTGATACAAGACAAAAATGTAAATCTGAATGGAATCAGGTTGTACCAGCATTGATGTCCTTAAAGACGTATTTAAACTAAGATAATCCTACTGCAGAAAAGAACGGTTAGGCTCGGTTCCAAGAAAGTTCTTTTCCATTAAGGGAAAACTATTCCATTTGTTTGAGGCGTTCTGGAACCCAATGTTTTCTATTAGACATTATTTCAGATTTCTTGATGGAAAAAGGTTGTATAAAGGCCAGACAGAGGCCAAGTTCTTCTTTATCAATAAGAAAGATAAGTTTCCTTCATACATTCGCTCCTACTAACCTCGTTTAGAAGAAAAGAAAGATATTTCATTAATATTCCATAAAATAGACAGATTAAGAGGCTTTCTTTTTTGACAGGGTTCAAGGAAAGATTTAATGAAGACTTCATCCAATAATCTATTCTCTATCTCACGTAGGAAGAAGATTAAGAGTTTAGAAGAAAGAAGGACACTTGAGACTTCATTCAATAGTCTATTCTCTATCTCACGTAGGAAGAAGATTAAAAGTTTAGAAGAAAGAAGGACACTTGCCTTTAGTTTTTGGAGTTTTCTTGATATTGTCCTTCCAGCTGGTTCACTTCTCTACTCAGGCAAATTTTCGGACTCCTCCACTATCCCGCAGCTCCCTTCTATTTTATTGTCTTGTCCTTATTCCCTCTCCGTTTTCTTTCCCGTCATAGGAGATTGACGACCTCTAACATGGTTATCCCTCTCAGAATTCGCACATCCTCCGTTTCCTTTCTTCCTTCGCATTTGTGTCCTCAAGCGTATACAGAAGAACGGTTTTCCGCTCCTTAAAAGAGCTTACCTCCCATTCCCATCAGTTGTGCCTCCACTCCCATTCCCGTTTTCTATTTTTAACCCCCTTTATTTTTGTTTTTCCTCAAACTTAGGTCGACGGACAGGCAAAGAAGTGGACGGTTGTTTGGTTTTAAAGTTTCCGTTCGAAAGATGGTCGATTTAAGTCTCCATGCGAAGCACTAAGTCACAACGTTGATGGAAGAGGTCGCAAGAAAAAGACCGACCAAAATATTACTAAATTCCTCCATATTAAAAGAAAAGAATGTGGTTTCGAATTCAAATAGGAGTTAATAAGGTTTTTAAACCTAGGTTTCTAATAGGAGGAACTAATGAAGAAAGTGGTCTCATCTAGGATATAAATATATATATTAAATATAACTTAGGAAAAACCCTCCCCTTAATCGTCTATCTCAGAAGAATTGGACTCCGATAAAATTGAAGATCAAGATGACTATAATTGAAGGAATTTAATTTATTTAAGTTTAATTTTTGATGCGGAGAGGTGTGATCAATTTGGATTTGACGAGTCTGAGGTAAAGTTACACTCGAAGGAGAAGGAAGGAGATAATAAGGTGATTGGGATGACTTACCTTTTTTTCGAGGAAGAAGGTTTACCTAGCACTAGGTTTTCTTGCTCATATCCAACGAAATTATTGGATCTAGTCCGATTCACCGACGTCGGATGGCATGAAATTCTCTTAATTAAACTTCTCATTCCTGATGATATCTTCCCCTCCTTTTCTTGGGGTTGACCGATCCTGCGACCACTCAAACAAAATAGTAGTTAGCCAATAACACCTCCTGTATTTTATTATTCCAAATTCGTCTATCTATATTTGAATTGAACCAAACATACATAATTAATTCCCCATTATCATTTGATTAATAAATGCTATCTAATCATACGTTAAAGAAATCGAAATCATCTCATAATCCAAACAAAGCATCATAGTTAATCACATTTGAACATAATTACATCTAATGGCATAAACACATATCAAAATAATTACGTCACAAGCGGGATGTAACAGGCTTATTGCTTCCTGACAAGACTGGTAGGTTTTTTCCTATTAGACTAGCACATGTTATGTGGGAAGTTTTGTGGAGAGGTGCTTGCTTGGGGCCCATGCATCTTGGCCATGCTATATAGAGATTTGCATTTGATTGTGTATAGGGATGGGCGGAGTTTGGGACATGTGACACTCCTACAATATTGGCGTGGGAGCACATTGCAGTACTGAGGCCAATGGGAGGGGGTGTTGGATGAGAGGCTGAGGAGTGTTATGTGTGTAGGTATGGAGGGGGTGATTGTGGTATACATTTGTATAGGATGTGAGCTATTGGCGATGAGTTATGTGTGACATAGATTTTGTGACTTGGAGGTCGTATCAGGAGTGCAAGATGTGGCCAGAGGATGGGAAGACATTACTATGGTTTTTGATGCCACATTATATTATTGGGTAGAGGATATACATTATTGATAGGTATCGATCGGATTGGGTACAATGATAGTTTGGAAGGAGGCAAGGGATTTCGAGGGAGGGTCCACATATGTTTGCGTGTGTGGCGCGGGAGGAGCTAGTAGGATGGGGATCACGGATAGATACTCAGGTGGCATGGTTAGATTGGGCACATGCGATACTGCGAGTATGGGTGGTGCTAGGGGTAGACGTGGAGGATGCAGGTGTGGCCCGAGACTATCAGATATGGTGGGCACAAAGACGACCAATGAGGCTGACATGGCCATTGGTGGTGCAGGCATAGGGAGTGATTCATAGGGCCCTCAAATTAGCGCAGTAGCAATGAGTAATAGTTGGAGGACAGAGGGGAGGGAGGGTACAACCAAGAAGGGTAGGCAGGACAATGCTAGGAGTAGAGAGAGGAGTATAGGGGCAAGCACAACCACAGGCACAAGGCTATTGTTGTGATGTAATCACACATTGCCCCATTGCAAATGGGGACCCCCTCTTTTTTTTGCTTTCTCGCTTCGTTTTGCTTTAAAGTTTAGTTTTGTTTTGAGCTTGTAGGGTTTTGGTAGTGTTGTTTTGCCCATGTCTCGACAGTTTCTTGCCAAGAGGTCTATATGCCTTCATCCTGATGCATGTCACTAAGACCCTGAAAATGACTAAGTCTGATATCCTGAAAATCCTGAAAAAATGACTAAGTCTGAAATCTGGTGGATCCTCAGAAATCTAGAATCTGCATGCTAAATCCTATGGATCCAGGACCTATCTCAAACATCCTGGAAGTATATTGATAAATATTTAAAGTATAAGTCAGATCAATAACTTACTTATACTTAAACATATTTTCAATATACTTCCATTCAGGAAATCCAAAATTTGACTAAGGCAAGAAATTCCATGCCTCACCTCCAAACCCGCCCAGATTGGGTGGCCTTGGCACAAGGTCATGGATTCAACGTCATGCATATGCACTTGTCCAGATGACACCCACAAATCTGCCCAAGTAAAAAATGGTTAAGTTTTCAAGGTTTTCTTGCACAAGACACTAGGATATGATAAAATTCCAATGAAAGTTTGCAAGTTAGATAGAATCAAGGGCATTTTAAGCAAAAATCCATGCATCACCTCTCAACCCGCCCATCCTGGGCGGCCTCATGAGGGAGTGATGGACAATGTCTCCTGCCACATCAATCCCTCCACACACTTCTCTCAAACCCGCCTTAGGAGGAAAATGGTTAAGTGTTGAAGTTTTTGCATGCATAGAGCACTGAGATGTGATGGTTTGTAGGCAAGGATTGAGTTCAAGTAAGTTTCAAGTTCAAATCCAAAGGTCACTCCTCAACCAGCCCTATCTGGGCGGCTTTAGCATATAGACATGGATGATGTCTTCACTACCTCATGACACTCTCCAGACACAACTTCCAAACCCGCCCTAGGAGAGTTTGTGCAAATTTTGAAGTGTTACAACACAAAACATAAAAGGTGATGAAGTTTGAATGGAAAAGTTGAAGGTTTGAAGGCACCAAATGACTTCTAAAGATGAAATCCAAGGGTTACCCCTAAACCCGCCCTTCCTGTGCGGCCTCAAGAGGCCCTTCTGGACTATGCCACCTGACACATGAAACACTCCAGACAATACCTTCCAAACCGCCTAGGGTGAAAAACAATGCAATTTGCAAGGTTTGTGTGCTAAGTATAGTCAAGATGACATCACAAGGAAAGGTTATAGTCAAGTTCAAGCAATGAGAAGTGTCTAAGTGCCAAAATCCAAGACCTACTCTCAAACCCGCCCTACCTAGGCGGCTTAGAGAGGTCAGCTTGGAGTTTTGATGTTAGAGCAATGCAAATACTCTATCTTGACTCCCTAACTCATCATGATGCTTCACATGCTTGAGAGGATCATCCTAGAGAGGTAAGCTTGGAATTATGGTGTCTAAACATTGCAACTATTTAGTCTAAACTCACCATGATGCCTCATATCCTAGAGAGAGTCATTCAAGAAGAAGGAAGCTTGAAAGATCGATAAGTCATGAAGATGGAGGAATAAACAATCAAGTGAGGTTGAAAATCCAGACACCTCTCCCAAACCTGCCCTTTTTGGGTGGCCTTGAGCTCCATGCTTGGACAACTTCACCTCCTGCACATCACACTCTCCAGACATCAACCTTAAACCCGCTCAAGGAGAAAACCTATCAAATTTGCAATGTTTTGAGTTGAAGTACAATGAGATCATGAAGATTTGATGGAAGTTCATAAGTTTGAATGTTTTTTGAGGCATTTTGAGGAAAAATCCAAGGGTCACCTCTAAAGCCGCCCTACCTGGGCGGCCTCAAGAGGTCCTTGTGGACTGTATCACCTGACACAATGCACTCTCCAGACAACACCTCCAAAATTGCCCAGGTATGTAGACAATACAATTTACAAGTAAAATCAATGGAAATGATGAAGATGAACACTTGGGAGATGAGATGACTAGGTTGAGATGAGTGAAAAGTTTCTAAGTACTAAAATCCAAGGCTCACTCTCAAACCTGCCCTACCTGGGCGGCCTAGAGAGGTGAGTCTAGAATTTGATGTCTAAACACTGCAGTCACTCCATTCAGAGCCTCCAAACTCACTATCATGCTTCATACTCATGCAAGATCACTCAAGAAGAGGGAAGTTGGTGAAAATTTCAAGTCATAAGGTAAAATCCAAACTCTACCACCAAGGCCACCCTTCCTAGGTGCCTTGGATACCTGAACATGGAGAGTGTGTTGTACTACTCAAGATCATTCCTAAACTCCTCCTAACAATGATGAATCAATTGAAAAACAAGGAAAATTACTAAGTCATGCAAATGGAGGAGGGGAGAGTGTCAAGGTTAAGATAGAGAGTGTTCACATTGAATAATCCTCACAACCCCTCCAAAGCCGCCCTTCCTAGGTGGGTTTCACTAAAACATGTGGATAGGATCATCAAACATCTTAAGTTTACCTTTCAACTTCACACAAACACCTTAGAAATGGCTAAGTCTTGATGTAGTTGGAGAGGAAGGCCATCAAAAGGAAGAAATGAACATTGAATGAAATTTAAGTATAAAATCCCTACACTACCTCCCAAGCCACCCATGCTAGGCGGCCTTGAGCTCTATGTCTAGATAACTTCATCTCCTTCCACATGACATCCTCCAGACAACACTCCTAAAGCTGCTTAGGGGTGAAAACCATAAATTTGCAAGCATAAATCAATGTAATAATGAAGAGGAACATGTCAAAGGTGAAATGAGCAAGTGCAAAGTTGTTTAAGTTGAAAAATCCAAAGGTCATCCTCCAGCCCGCCCTTCCTAGGCGGCTTTGACCCCTTTGCTTGGACTACATGTCCACAATGCATATTCCACACACCCCTTCCAAAGCCGCTCAACTTAGGCGGTCTAGAGCCTAGAACATAGATATCCACATCATTCACTCCATACACCTCCTTCAAAGCTGCCCTTCCTCTCTAGGCTGTCCATCCCATTCAAAGAGGTCAAGTCATCATTTGAACAAGTGAAGAGGTCTTAAATTATCAAAGTAAAGCCAAAAAATGCCTAAGTCATGAAAATCCACACACAACCTCCAATCTCGCCCATGCTAGGCGGTCTTGAGCACTTTGCCTGGACAATGTCATGTCATTCACAAGACACTCTCCGCCTATCACCTCTAAACCCGCCCAAGAAGGTCGGCCTAGACACTCAAGCATGGAATTTCACATTTGACAGTCTAGACATGCCTTTCAAACCCGCTCAGGCAGGTCGGCCAAGAAGAGAGGTGAATTGTCAAGTGAATTCAAAGTGTAGCTTTCCAAATTTGATTTTGACAAGTGATGGATGCTTTGGAATGTCAGTGTTTTGATCCCACATAAATAAGATGAATGTAATTTGTTATTGAAAATCCTTTATATCAAGTCTTAATTTGATGTGTTTCTTCTTGTAGGTGATGGAGGATCCAAGGAGGTGAATAGCGAGAGCTCATACATGAGAAGTTTGGAAGGCGGAGGAAAGTTATTCAAGTTTGTCATCATCACCACATGGAGGAGAGCTCCTGCATCAAGTTCATCTTACTTTGAAGACTTCGTAGACATCAACGCCACGCATGAGGAGTCATCATCTAGAGTTGTCTACTTCATGTACATCCATCATATGCAAGTCTACTACAAGAACTCTCATCAGGCACTAGTCTACTCCATGAGTCCATGCAACTGTCTAGAGGCATGATCCTACACAAGCACAACATCACAAGATGAGAGATGAGCATGATCATCAAAGCCGATCCATGAGTTACATCAAAGACAACAAGAATAAAATATTCTAAGTGAACATGAGGTGAACCAGACTAGTTCGTGTGAAGATGCTGAGGTGGCACATACACATCATCAAGCCAATCGCATTCTGCCATGTCATTCATTCAAGAGGGCCCACCATAAAGATGCTCCAAAGATTCTTATCACATTGGGAAACGTGCCTTCATTGCCTCTCTCATGTTCTAAAAATAGCAAAATTTGTAACAAACTGCCTTGTTGTCTCAATCTCAGCTGTTGATTGCTAAATCAATCTGAGCCATTCATTGTAATTCCTGAGCTCTATATAAGGCTCACTTCTCGCATTTGTAAAGAAATATATAGGAGATGAGAGATTAGAAGTAGAGATCAAGTAGGAGTAGAGTAGAGAGGGAACTCTTCGAAGTCATGAAGAGAGACATGAGATTGTTGTAATCACACATTTCAAAAGTAATACAATCTCATTGTTGTTGTTTTGCATGGTGATCTTGTGGCTTTGAAATGTTAGCATGGTTTCAAGTTCTTGAATATGACGGAGATGTGTTTCCAAGAAGCTTAGATAGTAGAGTAGATAAGGTTCATTGATGTGATGTATATGCTAAAGATATTTGATGAACTCCTCCTTGGTTCATACTTTTGATGGTTTGTCGCTGGCAAGTCATCGTGCAAAGCTAGCCTGAACTACATTTGCTTAAGTTCGATTGTGAATGCTCGTTCAAACTACGCCAGTTGTGGGTGTTTGGATGGAGTTTTACAGTATGAAAATCATTGAGTTACCTTTGGAGATTGCATCTGCTTCGTGTAATTGTTGGTTCTCATGGTGAAGTGGAGTAAGGTTACACGAGGAATTTGTCTATCGTAGCATGTTCATTATATTATTGTTTTTAGATTAGAATCCTCTCAACCCTTTCTCTTTTTCATTTTCTTATAATCATTTTAAGAAGTTCCATTTCATAAGGAGGAAGTAACTTGTTTGAATGGAGTGAGGTGACAATTCTACGTAAGTCCCTTTGTGACACAACAAATATCATCACACCACCGAGGCTATCCGTTGGAAATCACGTACAAGGAACCTTGGAGCGTTCTTGTTTGATCACGTAGTTTAGCATTCGAGACGCTTTGTTCAAGAGAGGATAGAGCACTTGGTGTTTTATTCTAATGTTGTCAAGAAAACATCATCAACAGGTAGCCATAGGTACAGGTACCAATACCGCCATTGGTACAACCATAGGCACAAGTATTTGGGGGGATGGCGGAGATGGGATGGATGTGGATGGGGGAGGAGATGGAGATGGAGGGGGGTCTTTAGGAGGGGGGAGATGGATGGGGGTTGCCAGTAGGAGGTGGAGATGGTTAAGGGCAGGATTTGCCAGGGAGGCAAGATTTGGAGGAGCGACTGGTGGCGAGGGAGATGGAGTTGGAGAGAGTGCAAACGAAGAGGGATACTCTCCAAGATAGACTAGACAACCTGCAGACAACGTATGATGGGGTACAAGCTCAACTATGGTGCATGCAGGGAGATGTGCAGAGGGCCCAGGCTGAGATACAGAGGCTTCGACAGGAGCGTGATCATGCTAGAGGGGCAGTGGGTGCAACAGGGATGGGGCAGATGTATGCATATACATGGAGGGCTATGGATCAGGCCTTGGTGGCGATGAGAGAGGTCACATATTATTGCAACCTATATGAGGTAGTGGTGCCAATGGATCATAGGGCATCTTCATATGTGGAGTATACATAGAGTAGGGCCACTCGGTCGAGGAGATCAGGCAGATTAGAGTTAGTGAGGATGCAACCACCACCTCCACAGGGATCTCAATCACAAGGTGGGGAGCCGTCTGGCTCCCATGGAGACAACGCGAGCCATACATAGTGTGTACAGATATAGCACTGATGATTATGCTTTGCAGATCATTTTGTATTTTTGACACATTTTGTATATGTTTTTTTTTTAAAAGGTGGCGAGCACTAGATTGCATTAAAACAAAGAAAGTACATAGTTTAAGGTCAGGAATTGGTCATCTGGCCCAGAAACCAACGTATTAATAGAAACTACGGCCAGGAAATGGACATCCGGCACCAAAACTCTCGTAATTACAAAGTAAGAGACAGAAAGGAAAACCGGGGAAAGAACCCCTGGGCAAAATACAACCAAAAACCGACGCAACCATAGAGACCCCAGGACCTCAAGGAAAGCAGGCCTGTTGTGATGTAATCACACATCGCCCCATTGCAAATGGGGACCCCCTCTTTTTTTTGCTTTCTCGCTTCGTTTTGCTTTAAAGTTTAGTTTTGATCTGAGCTTGTAGGGTTTTGGTAGTGTTGTTTTGCCCATGTCTCGACAATTTCTTGTCAAGAGGTCTATATGCCTTCATCCTGATGCATGTCACTGAGACCCTAAAAATGACTAAGTCTGATATCCTGAAAATCCTGAAAAAATGTCTAAGTCTGAAGTTTGGTGGATCCTCAGAAATCTAGAAATATCTGACTTAAACATATTTTCAATATACTTCCATTCAGGAAAATCTAAAATTTTACTAAGGCAAGAAATTCCTCACTCCATGTCTAAACCCGCCCTACTTGGGCGGCCTTGGCATGAGCTCATGGATTTGATGTCTTGCACATGCATTTATCCAGACACCACCCTCAAATCCGCCCAAGGGAAAAGTTGTCAAATTTACAAGGTTTTGAGGACAGAGATGATAAAATTCAAAGAAATTTTTTAAGTCTGAGTGATTCTAAGGCTTCACATGACACTATCCAAGCACTCCTTCCTAGCCCGCTCAGCATGGGTGGCCTCACAAGGTCCTCTTGGACATTGTCTTCACCTCCAGGAGAGTCAGTCCAGATGACACCCACAAATCCGCCCAAGCAAAAATGGTTAAGTTTTTAAGGTTTTCTTGCACAAGAGACTAGGATATGATGAAATTCCAACGAAAGTTTGCAAGTTACATAGAATCAAGGTCATTTCAAGCAAAGTTCCATGGGTCACCTCCAAACCCACCCTACCAGGGCGGCCTCAAGATGCATTCATGGGCTTTGTCTTGTTCCAGGTGACATTGTCCAGACAGTACTCTCAAATCCGCCCTAGAAAAAATGGTTAAGTTTAGAAGGTTTTCAAGTACAAGGCACTGAGAAATGATGAATTTCATGCAAGATCACTCAAGAAGAGGGAAGTTGGTGAAAATTTCAAGTCATAAGGTAAAATCCAAACTCTATCACCAAGGCCGCCCTTCCTAGGCGCCCTAGACACCTGAGCATGGAGAGTGTGCAAATGGAGATTTAGAGAGTGTTCACATTGAATAATCCTCACAACCCTTCCAAACCCGCCCTTCCTAGGCGGGTTTCACCAAGACATTTGGATAGAATCATCAAACATCTTAAGTTTACCTTTCAACTTCACACAAACACCTTAAAAATGGCTAAGTCTTGATGAAGTTGGAGAGGAAGGCCATCAAAAGGAGGAAATGAACATTGAATGAAGTTTAAGTTTAAAATCCACATGCTACCCCCAATCCCGCCCATGCTAGGCGGTCTTGAGCCCTTCATCCGGACATCATGTCATTCACATGACATCCTCCACCTGTCGCCTTCAAACCCACCCAAGGAGAAAGCTTACCAAGTTTACAATATTTTAAGTTCAAGTGCAAGAAGATCATGAAGTTTTGATGAAAGTTCATAGGTTTGAAGGTATTTGAATGCATTTTGAGGAAAAGTCCAAGGGTCACCTACAAACCCGCCCTACTTGGGCGGCCTCAAGAGGGGCCCATGGACTCTGTCTCATCCACAACACACCCTCCAGACAACACTCCTAAAGCCGCTCAGGGGTGAAAACCACAAAATTTGCAAGCATAAAATAATGAAGATGAACATGTCAAAGGTGAAATGAGCAAGTTTAAAGGAGTGCAAAGTTGTTTAAGTTGAAAATTCCATGTGTCATCCTCCAGCCCGCCCTTTCTAGGTGGCTTTGACCCCTATGCTTGGACTACATGTCCTCCACAACACATTCCGCCTAGACCCTCCAAACCCGCCCAACATGGGCAGCCTAGCGAGGAGGTCTTGGATTTAATCCATATCCACATACACTCCCTCCACACTCAACCTTCTAACCCGCCCAAGGAAAGATTGGAGAAAATTAGCCACTAGAAGATCAGGTAAAGATGATTAAGACAACTTTCAAGTGAATTTGAAGAATTGCAAATGTAAGACTTCATGGTGGGCATGTTTAATGGAAGGCCAAGAGAGGTGGTTATGGAATCAGTGGTTCAAGCTCTTATGCCACTCAATAAAAGCCTTCTAAACTTCGCCCCATTGCTTTAACATACCCCTAAGTTCAAACAAAGGTGAAGATCATTGAAAATTACAAGTTTTGAAAGCAAAATTCCACACATCATCTACAATCCCGCCCAACATGAGCGGCCTTCACCTCTGCACATGGAGAAGTTGTTAAAAGCTATGCAAGTCACTCCAGGACATTACTCAAATGAAGGTGATCAACAAAACTTTGAAGAGAAAGGTCTACGGCATGCTAACAAGGGTCAAGTGATTATGAAATGAAGTTCACATCATACATTCCATACACACCCTTCAGGACCGCCTTTCCAAAGTGCCTTCCACCATCATGCATGTTCTTCACATTACACACTCCATACCCTGTCTTCAAATCCGCCCATCCTTCTAAGGTTTTCCATCTCATTCAAGGAGGTCAAGTCATCATTGAAACAAGTGAAGAGGGTTTAGATTATCAAAGTAAAGCCCAAAAAATGCTTAAGTAATGAAAATCCACATGCAACCTCCAATCCCGCCCATGCTAGGCGGTCTTGAGCACTTTGTGTGGACAATGTCATGTCATTCACAAGACACTCTCCAGATGACACCCCTAAACCCGCCCAGCTTGGGTGGCTTTCACACCTTGACATGGAATTCACATCAAATAATCCATACTGCCCCTCTAAACCCGCCTGAGCACTTAGGCATGGATTTCATGCGAAAGGATATGTTTTGAAATGTCATTTTTTTATGCCACATGCATAAGATGAATGTAATTTGTTATTGAAAATCCTTTATATCAAGTCTTAATTTGATGTGTTTCTTTTTGTAGGTGATGGAGGATCCAAGAAGGTGAATGGCGAAGAGCTCCTACATGAGAAATTTGGAAGGTGGAGGAAAGTTGCCCAAGTTTGTCATCATCACCACATGGAGGAGAGCTCCTACATCAAGTTCATCTTACTTTGAAGACTTCGTAGACATCAACGCCACGCATGAGAAGGAGTCATCATCCAGAGTTGTCTACTTCATGTACATCCATCATATGCAAGTCTACTACAAGAAGTCACGCACAAGACATCTTCCACCTCAACACTCCATGAGTCAATGCAACTGTCCAGAGGCATGGTCCTGCAAGAACAACATCACAAGATGAGAGATGAGCATGATCATCAAAGCGATCCATGAGTTACATCAAAGACAACAAGAATAAAATATTCTAATTAAAGTGAACATGAGGTGAACCAGACTAGTTCGTGTGAAGATGCTGAGGTGGCACGTACACATCATCAAGTCAATCGCATTCTACCATGTCATTCATTCAAGAGGGCCCACCATAAAGATGCTCCAAAGACGCTTATCACATTGGGAAATGTGCCTTCATTGCCTCTTTCATGTTCTAAAAATAGCAAATTTTGTAACAAACTGCCTTGTTGTCTCAATCTCGACCGTTGATTGCTAAATCATTCTGAGCCATTCATTGTAATTCTTGAGCTCTATATAAGGCTCACTTCTCTCATTTGTGAGAGATGATTAGAAGTAGGGATCAAGTAGGAGTAGAGTAGAGAGGGAACTCTTCGAAGTCATGAAGAGAGATATGAGATTGTTGTAATCACACATTTCAAAAGTAATACAAGCTCATTGTTGTTGTTTTGCATGGTGATCTTGTGGCCTTGAAATGTTAGCATGGTTTCAAGTTCTTGAATATGATGGAGATGTGTTTCCAAGAAGCTTAAATAGTAGGGTAGCTAAAGTTCATTGATGTGATGTATATGCTAAAGATATTTGATGAACTCCTCCTTGGTTCATACTTTGATGGTTTGTCACTGGCAAGTCATCGTGCAAAGTTAGCCTGAACTACATTTGCTTAAGTTCGATTGTGAATGCTCGTTCAAACTGTGCCAATTGTGGGTGTTTGGATGGAGGTTCACAGTATGAAAATCATTGAGTTACCTTTGGAGATTGCACCTACTTCGTGTAATTGTTGGTTCTCATAGTGAAGCGGAGTAAGGTTACACGAGGAATTTGTCTATCGTAGCATGTGCATTATATTATTGTTCTTAGATTAGAATCCTCTCAACCCTTTCTCTTTTTCCATTTTCTTATAATCAATTTAAGAAGTTCCATTTCATAAAGAGGAAGTAACTTGTTTGAATGGAGTGAGGTGACAATTCTACGTAAGTCCCTTTGTGACACAACAAATCACATCACACCACTGAGGCTATCCGTTGCAAATCACGTACAAGGAACCTTGGAGCGTTCTTGTTTGATCATGTAGCTTAGCATTCGAGACGCTTTGTTCAAGAGAGGACAAAGCACTTGGTGTTTTATTCTAATGTTGTTGTCAAGAAAACATCATCAACAAGGTCCACAACAAAACACCCCAAAAAACAAGAGACAAAAAAACCCCGAAGGGACCCCTAGAACAAGAGAGACCTCACCGCCTACCCAGCACTCATCCACAGGTCCAACACTCGACACTACAGGTTCTACCACCCCACTAGCCTCCGCGCCATCATCACCATCTTTAGCCGGCTCCGTCTCGTCGTCCACTTCCAAGACTGTGGCCATAGCATCCGGATCCTTTGGCAAGTGAGGAGCCATATCCGCCGCATGAAACCTCAGAATCCGGATAGCCTTAAACAACTCCCTGCACCTTAGACGGGTTCTCTTAGGCACCGCATACGCATGCCCTTTGGTAGCCAATTCCAGCTCATTGATGCACCCACAGCTCAACCCTCTCTGCATCGCCCTGTATAAACATTCCAAGTCCGGAGAAGAACGAAGTCTGTGAATAGGGAAGAGACCGCCAATCCATGCATCTCCCACCAAAATATCATAATCATGGAGGGCATTGTTCCACCTTTGAGCAGAGAAGAGCTGTTTATTCACCATTCCCATTGCAATTGGGAGGACAAATTTTGCATCCAAGGTGATGTCCAGTAAATTGGAAATGAACACGGAAACTACATCCGACCATCTAACCTCCCTCTCCGGCCGACCATCCAGCCAACGCTGGTTGCAGACATGCCTAACCATGAATTGGGTGATCATGCAATCCAATTCAAAAATTTGATGTAGGTCCAGGATGGTCACCGAGCCCCTGATAACTGGCTCCCAATCCAGCGGTTGGAAGTGAAAACGGAAACTCGCTACGTCCCCTTCCATGACACAGAGAAACCACACCGACACCACTCTTCTTAAACAACTGGAGCAAGAAGACACCGAGCAAAGAAAATAAAAAACCCACAGGTACCCAAGGGCCATAATATAACCACGAAGAAAGGGAGAGGCATTAATCCCACATGTAGCGGCATTGGAGGCCATACAAAAGGCCAAAACTGAAAGTATTCGTCCCAGCTGGCGGAAATAAACATGACAAGACACTTACCCCCGCTTCGGAGGAGGGAGGAACTTAATTGTACCATGCCTGTAGGTTTGCCTTGCCCGCGAGAGCCGAGATCCAGTTTAACGGCTCTTTGAACAATAAATGCCAAGTCCGTGGAAGGCCAAAACACCCAAGACACGTGTGTGATGATCTATCTCCGGCACGCGTAAACGTTTACTGGAGGTGAAGTAAATGCATATCCACCTGTGTTGGCGATCTTCGCCTAGGAAGGCGATCCCATGTAGGCCTTTGGAGGCCAATCTGGCAGGCACTACCAGCAGAGCCAATGGCTTCGTAGAAGACACGTGGCTGGACCGTGCAAAAAGCCTTGGTGTTGAAGCCATGTCTCCCCCTCCTCCCGGGGACCCCACCACCCCCCCCACTTAAAGATAAAAAGAAACTCGAAGGAGGAGATTAAGACTGTATTGCCTGAAAAGCGTCTGGTAAATCCGCCATCAAGATGGAATGAAGAGGTGTAAGCTCCCTAGCTTGAAGGCCATTAAAAACCCATTCACTCTCCCGAAGATCAAAAGATTTGTTCGCTAGGAAGTCTGCAACTCGATTCCCCTCCCTGTAGCAATGGGGAATTTGATAGGAATCTAGGAATTCCAGCAAAGACCATGCCTGCTCCAGGAAATACCTAATGAGCTAATTGTCAACTCTTCTGCGCTGAAAGGTAGAGACCACTACCTTTGAGTCCCCTTCAATCCAAACATCCCTAAAATCGGACTGAACAGCTAGACGGAGCCCCTAGACTAAGGCTGAGGCCTCTGCAACATTATTTGTCCCTTCAGGAATCTTGGCGACTTTGGCCACTAGAAGATCACCTTGTGAATCCCTGATCACACATCCTACACCAAAAGGGCCTGGATTGCCTTTGCACGCGCCATCAAAGTTCAATTTAACAAAGGGGACTGAGGGAGCTTCCCATCTGACTTTAGAGCGGTCGAATTTCTGCGTGGGAGGAAGAGAAGAAACGATTTTACGGGAGTCCTCTAAGGAAGGCCAATTCTTCAACATCAAGTCATCCCAACTAGTCCATCTGACATTTTGAGAAGGAGATCTCCTCAACTTAGCTACGACTGATTCTGAAATAGACAAATCCAGAGCCGAGCAAAATGCCTCCCAAGTCTTAGAACTGTTCCTGAAGATCCTACCATTCCTCTCCTTCCATAGCGACCAAATTAGGACAGCCGGATTGACCGTCCATAAGTGTCGAAGATTTGCCTCCTAGTGTCCTTGATTCCATCCCTCAAACATTTGGACTAATGAGTTGGGAAGGGGAATATTCCAATTTAGACGCTGCAACAACCATCTCCAGCAATCTTGAGCAAAACTACAAGGGAGAAGGTGTTCTAGGGATTCGTCTGCATCTTGACACAAAACACACCTAAAAGAGGAACCCAAGCCCAGCTTTTCTAGTCTATCGCCTATAAGAATCTTTTTATGAAGTGCCAACCATGCAAATGTACCTGCCTTAGGGAGTATGGGATCAGCCCAGCATAGATCCACAGGCCAATCTACTGCCGGACCTATCGTAAGGGATTTGTACCCTTGAGCCACCTTATAACTCCTTGAACCGTCCCCCAACCAAATAAGCTCATCATCTTTAGAGCTGTAGAAGATCACCCTATCGGAAAGCAACTCCTTCAGCAGCAATTTCTGAGAGGCTGGGAAGTTGCAGTTCTCAAAGCTTTTCCAAACAATCCTTGGAGGACAGCAGCTTCTATCTACTGAAAAGTAATTCCTCACCTTCTCTCCCCAAAAACATTTGAGGTATATTTCAGCTTCTAAAAGATCCCCCTTCTCGGAAAGCTTGGGCTTCTCGTTCCAAGAGTCATCCTAGAAGGAAGCCTTCTTGTGATTATGAATGGTCCATGAGAGCTTGGGAATCAAAACGTCCCTACATTTGACGATAAAATTCCAAGCTGCCGATCCTTTGGGGGGATCCTTAACAGTGAAGATTCTACTAGATTCGGAGGAATCCAAATACTTCCTTTGCATGATCTGGACCCATTTGAGGTGAGGACATTTATACATCTTCCAAGCTAGTTTCGCCCCCAAAGCCAAATTCTGAAACTCCTGATCTAGTATCCCTGCCCCCCCTTGGGACTCGGCTTGCAGACCTTATCCCAAGTAACAGGTGAATTTTCGTCCCATCCGCTGCCCCTTGCCAAAGAAACTTCCTGCACAACTTCCCAATCTAAAGCAAAATACCTTTGGGAACTTGAAGGGTAGAAAACATGTAAACAGGGATCGCCGACAAAACAACCTTAACGAGAGTAAGCCTGCCCGCCAATGAAAGCCACTTCCCCTTCCAAGAGCAAATCACGTGCCTCATATTGTCAAGGACTCCTGTCCACAGCGATTTAGTGTGCCTAGTGTTGTGACCTAATCACACATTGCCCCATTGCAAATGGGGACCCCCTTTTTTTTGAGCTCCAGTGCTTTGCCTGAGTTTTGGATGATGTCTTAAGTTTTGTTTCATGATGAAGTCAGTGGTTGTTCTTTGATCTAAGGGGAGTTCTCTGTCGAGTTTCTATTCAAGAGTCATTTGCTTTCGTTCTGGGATGTTTCTAAGAGCCTGAAAATGACTAAGTCTGATATCCTGAAATCTGACTGAGTTTGAAATTTGGTGGATCCTCCAAATTCTAGATTTTACATGTTAAATCCTATGGATTTGGGACCTATCTCAAACATTCTGGAAGTATATTTCAAAAATATTTAAAGTATAGGAAATATATACTTAAATATATTTTTTAAATATACTTCCACCCAGGAATACTGAAAAATGGTTAAGTACTCAAGAGAAGATCAAAATCATGATCTAGTGTGCCAATTTTGAACAAAGATTAAAATTGTGATCTAATGCGCCAACTTGATGGGAGTTTTAAGTAAAGTTTTAAGACAAATTTCAACCGAAGATCAAAATCTCCAATCAATGCGCCATTCTGGAGTGAAGTTGAATTTAAGATTTGGGGACTTTTTTCAAGCAAAGATTAAAATTGTGATCTAATGCGCCAACTTGATTTGAGGTTTAAGTAAAGTTTTAGGTGTAATTTTAAGAGAAGGTTGAAATCCTCATCCAATGCGCCGCCTTGGTATAAGGTTAAATTTAAATTTTGTGAAGGCATTCTATCGGAGGATGAAATCTTGATCCAATGTGCCACTTTGATGTGAAGTATAATTCAAATTTTATAAGACTTTTAAGTGAGGATCCAATTTGCTATCTAGTGCGCCACTCCCATGTGAGGTTGAATTGAAGTTTTATGAAGGTTTTTTAAGTGAAGAACAAAATCCTGATCCAATGCGCCCAAGTTGGAGAAGTCTATTTTGATTGTTAAACCGGAGAATGAAATTGTCATCCAATGCGCCCAAGATGGAGAAGTTTGTTTTGATTGTTAAAGTGCAAATTTTATGAAATTTTAGGAGAAGGATAGAATTGCCATCTATTGCACCACTATTGGAGTGTTGTTTAGTTCAAATTTTAGGACATCTTTTAAGCAAGGGATGGAATCATGAACCAGTGCGCCAAGATAAGGAGTTGGTTGCAATTTGCTAAAGTGAAGTTCCAATCGGAGGATGAAATTGGCATCTAATGCGCCACTAGTAGTGTGATGCTTAGTTTGAGTTTTATGATTGCTTTCAGGAAATCGACCAATTTGGCATCCAATGCGCTTAGGTTTGGAAGTGTTAGAAAATGTTTAATAATGATTATTTTGTGTTATAAAGCCAAGTGATTGATATTGTTTCTTTCTTTGTGTTGCAAGATGGGGCTGAATGATCATCTAAGGAGTAAGCGCCTGGAACCACCTTCATGCAAGGAGTAAAGTGAAGATAGAAGATAGTCACTTCGAAGGAACACTTCAAGATCATCATACCAGTGCACTTCATCATCTGCATTAAGTAAAGACATCTATCCATCAAGATTCAAGTTCTATCAATCTTCAAGTATCAGAGAGGTCTACTCTATGAAGCATCATCATCTACATTACTCTCCATGAAGAAGCATCAAAGTTGATCATGTACCTTGCCATAGAACAAGTATCACAAAGTTAGACAGATGAGCAACATGCATCATACATATCCTACTTACAAAGAACAAGGCAAGATCAACAAAGATACATCCCAAACATTCAAGTTCATTCAAGCAATCATGTTCGAAGACATCACATAGATGATGCAATTTGGGAATATGCTGAGGTGGCATATACATATCATCATTCAATCACAGTTCGCTACATCATTCGACAAGCAAGAAGCCAAAGAGGACGTCCATGTGGAAGATGCTCTAAAGATTCTATTTTATCCTTATCTTCTTGGAAAGCGTGCCTTCATTGCCTCTCTTGTGTACTAAAAATAGCAAATTGTTGTAACTACTTGCTGAGATGGCATGATCTGAGCCCTTGGCTACTTGAATTGATCTAAGCCATTCATCGTAATTCTGGAACTCTATATAAAGGCCTTGTTGCCTCATTTGTAAAGAGGAATAGTAGTGAATAGGCAAGTAGAGTAGAAGAGACTCTCGAAATTCTCTGAGAGTACTTGGAGATTGTTGTAAATATTTCTCAAGACTAATGCAAAGACATTGGAGTTCGTTTGGTGTTAAGTGTTGTCTTGTTGAATAACATGGTTTCTTGTATCTTGATGAAATGAAGAGATGTTTCTAAGTAGAGTAGAAATAGATTAGCATCTCTTTGATGTAATGCATGTTGTATTGAATATTTGATCAACTCCTAGCTCATGCTTTTAACATTCATCGTTGGTGAAGTGTTGTGTAAAGCTAGTCTGAGCTTCATTTGCTTGAAGTTCGATTGTGGATGCTTGTTTGAGCTGCGCCGTCTAATGGGTGTTTATATGAGCTTTCATGATTTGAAAACCTTTCGCTATCCTTAGGAGATTGCACCAACTTCATGTAGTTGTAGGCATCCTTGGCGAAGTTGAGTTAGGTTGATTAAGGAGTTTGTCTATTCATGCATCATCATTGCCTCATTGACCTTAGATTAGTTTCTCAAAACCCTCATCTTTTTTCCTTTTCTTTATTGTTGAAGCATTGTACATATATCATCCACACTGAAAGGAGAAATAAGCTAAATGAAGTAAGAAGAAGTCTGCGTAAGTCCCTTTATGATTATTAGCAAGATCACATCAAATCACTGAGTCTATCCAATGCAAATCACAAATAAGGAACCTTGAAGTTGTCTCACTGGATCACATAGCTTAGCCTTTGAGAAACTTTACTCAAGAGAGAGTGGGATACTTAGTGTTTTACTCTATTGTTGTGTTGTCTAAAAACAATCATCAACACCTAGCATTAAAGAAGGGGATACCAAGGTACTTAGTTGGGAGCAAGTCCACAAATTGGAAAAATCAATGATCTTCTGCTGTTTGGTTGTCTCAAGATTGAAGAGGAACAGTTTGGATTTAGACTCATTCACTCTTTGACCCAAAACAACACAATAAGAATTGAGGACCTCCTTGATAACCGTAGCATTCTGGAGACTGGCCTTCTCGAAGAGAATTGTGTCATCCGAAAACAAAGCGTGAGTGATTGGATCCAGGGTTGAGAGCACTTTTATCCCCCTCCACCTTCTATTCTCTCTCGCAGACCTTATCAGTCCAGTAAAAGCTTTTGTCAACAAAACAAAGAGATAAGGTGACAGGGGGTCCCCTTGTCTCAAACCCCTGGTCACCTCAAAAGAGGGCGTTGCCCTCCCATTTACCAGAATAGAACAACTGAACCCTGACACACAGGAACGAACCCACTTAATCCAATGTCGGGAAAAACCTAACTCTTCAAGAACATAAAAAAGAAAGGCCCAGTTAACCCTATCATACGCCTTAGCCATATCTAGTTTCAGAATCATGCTAGGCATCTTTCCCAATTTTATGGAATGTAAGATTTCATGGGACAGAATGGCCCCCTCCGCCGTCTCCCTACCAGGAACAAAACCTCCCTGTTCCTCCGATATAATGTCAGGGATTATAGACGCTAGCCTATTTGCTAAGGCTTTAGTGATGATTTTATAAACGAAGTTGCATAGGGAGATGGGCTTGAATTCTGACAGATTGAGTGGCATCTGCACCTTTGGAATGAGGCCCAGGGATGTCCTTTTGAAGCTCTTAAGCACAGCAGCGAACTTCCTCGACTCTTCTACCGCCAGAAGAATGTCTACCAACAATATCCCAGCACTTCTAAAAGAAAGTTCCTGTCCAACCATTCGGGCCTGGAGCCTTTCTCCCCGTCCATTGCAAAAACCACAGCCCTGACTTCCTCCAAAGAGAAATCCTTTAGGAGATCCTTATTATGAGACTCTGAAACTTTTCTTAAAAGACCAAAGCCTGCAAACGGAGGAAGGCCCATCGACCTATCGGCAAAAAGGAGATGTTGGAAATGATTCTTGGCTTCCAAGCTTATATCCTTTTCATCACAAATAACAGAGCCATCCTCTCTATATAAGCAACCAATTCTATTAGAGTGCCTTCTGATCTTTGTGGACAGGTGAAAAAAGGAAGTATTCCTATCCCCATCATTAAGCCATGAGTCTCTCGACTTTTGCCTCCAATAAGCCTCTTCTCTTAACAAAAGCTCATCTAACTCCAATCTGAGACTTCTCTCTTTCTCAAATCTGACCTGGTCCATGCCCCACCTGATAACCTCTTGACCAATACAAGACAGTTCCCTTAAAACTCTGTCCTTTTCCGCAAAAATATTCTTAAAATGGGATTTATTCCAAAGAGAAATCATCCTCTTAACATGCTCAAGCTTATGAGCTAGCTAGAACATATGAGAGCCTTTGACCCAGGGAGCTGAGTTCCACCATTTTTCCACCAGTGTGAGAAAGCTAGGATCTCTTAGCCACATATCCTGGAATTTAAAATAGCCACTAGGAGCCCGTGATTCCACCCCTAAGAGGAGTGACACCGGGTAATGATTAGAGCTTGGGCAAGGAAAAATTTCAGAACTCAAAGCAGCCCTTCCTTCCAAACACTGAGAAGAGACAAAAAACCTATCCAGCTGCTCTGCAATACTGAAGAAATTCCGACGACGGTTGGTCCAAGTGAAAATGCCATTAACTGTCTTATAGTCCAAGAGATTGTTTCGATCCATAAAATCCTCAAAGTCTTCTTGAACTTGAGAGGACACTGAAATCCCCCTTGACTTTTCAGAATCATCCAAAATAGCGTTGAAATCACCCCCCACTATGACCTGTTCATTTCTAAGGAGCTTGAGGATTTTGGAAAGATGCCTCCACAACTGCAATTTCTGAGACGTACCTGACGGGCCATAGACGCACAGGACCCAAACGTCCTTGCCCAAGAAAAGTGTGGGAAATTTCCCCAGGATCCAGTTCCTACTGCTCCCAAAAACTTTAAGCGGGGGGAGATGGTTTTTCCACCAAACCTCCCGAGAGACCCTCAGCCAGATGAAAGAAGGCCTGCCAAGAGTTCCATCTCCTAATAAAACATTCCCCTGTTTGGGAATCCAGCTTAGTCTCTTGCAAAAACACAATATCTGCCTTCGCCTTATCAATGTTAAACTTGATAAGGCATCTCTTGTTAGGGGCGTTTCGGCCCCTAACATTCCAAGTTAGGAACTTCATGGCGCCCGAGGGGAGCCATCTGCCCCCTTCTTTCCGAGTTTTAGACCTTCCCTGGTCACGGACTTCTCCTTAGAGGCTCTAACCGACCTGTCCTTACTTTGCCTAACCCTTCTTCTGGTTGGGGTAATCTTTGAACCCTTACGCTGCAAAGTCGTTTGTTTAATGCCCAAGGTCCCTGGAGCCGAGTTCGAGTTGTCTTCTTGTAGAACCTCCTCGGCCAGCTCGTCGAAAATGTTATTAGCCACCTTAACCAAAGCTTCCTCAAATAGGACTTGAAGCCTGATATCAAAGCTCTGAGGGCTAGAAGGCTAGTTCAGATCATCCTTACCCCCGGCCTTCATGCGAACAACTGCCATCTTCTCCTGAGCCATGTCGTCCCAACCCTTGTGAGAAAAGCCTTCCAGATCATTTCCCCCTTTCCAGAGCTTCCCCCTGGAGTACCTTCGGAGGTTCTTCATCATCCAAACGGGCTATCTGAGGAATGTCCTGGAGGAGTTTCTCTCTCACTGAGCCCTCCACCTCTAAGGCTCTGTTCCCTACATCCTCCGAGACTTCTTGGCATGCGACCACAACCTCCTCTGATCTGGCTAGGCACTTAATCTTGTCCTCTGAGAAAGAATCCACTAGGTCCACATCGGTACCTTGGGAACGTTGTACTCCATCTTCAAGGAAAGGGGAAAGCTGAGCTAAATCTTTCTCTCTGCAGCCCTTTAGGGGACTCGAAGTTTTCTGAGCGAGGGGCTGCTATCTCATCCTTCAAGGATTTTCCTTCCTCATCGAAGGGGAATTCTATTACAATATCTGCCTCCCATATCTCGGTTTCTGTCTCCAATCTAATCTTCTCCGGTAACTCCCTATCTATCTTCATGACTATATGGAACCTAATTGTTAGGTTCCAACCAGTGTCCTTGCTCGTTTCAATATCCAAACATTCACCCAAAGATTCACCTAGTATCCTCAGAATGTCCATGGATCTATATTCCATAGGCAGTTTGGAGATTTGAACCCAGAGAGGAAAAAGGGGGACCACCTCTTTGTCAATAGAAAATTAGCCTTCCATGGTTGACAGAAGACAAAAGTCTTTTCAAACTTCCACAAAGGGGTATTGACAATTTGATCTCTTACACCTTGACAAGGGCACTTTATCGCAAAGAATCCTTTACCTAAGTATTCCAACTCCTCCACATGGCCCCAAACCTCCTGGATCCAATCTCTAACATCAGCATCAAAGAAGTGGGGAGATAAGATTTTTGCAATAACAACCCTCTTTTTCAAGTCTTCTGCTCTAAGAACCATGAGGTCTTTGGTTAACTGAACTCGAACCATGGGCGGCCCCTTTTTAGTGACCCGAGGAGTCGACTGCTTTACCCTCTCTGGCACGGACGTCCTTCTTTGTCGAGCCCTTCTCCTCCTTTCACCAGGGTACCTTCGACTTCTTGGCAGCAACGTAGGATTTTGAAAGCAGTCCTTTACAAGAGGCTCAACCCTTCTTCCGTCCCTCCCATGTCTGCACCACTGTCTAAATTCCACCTCCTGAGGGGGAAGGGAAGGTCTCTTGTGTCCCCGATGCTCCTCAAGGAAGTGAATCCTTCTATATGTAGGGCCCCTCTTTGGAAAGCCTTCTGTACGTGGAGCCCTTTGTTCCTGCAGATACTTAAAGCGTCGCAGATCATGATCTTTCCTGCATGTGTTGGAAGCATATGGGTTCCTTAATCATCTTCCTGTGGAGGATCGCCATGGATTTGACCATTGGAACGCCATTAATTTTGATGATGATGATGATATATATATCGGATGTTATACAATGCTTTTTGTGTATGCATTATTATGCATGTGATATGATGGCTATGATGTGATGACTATGGCATGATGATTATGGTACAAGATTTGCTATGCAGATGTACTTATGTAGAATGGTTGGCTTTTGTTATGATGTGAGGGTTGGGTTGTGTTAGAAAATGTTGCACCGGTTCTATAAAAATAACATGATTTGTGTGTGTAGGTGCAAGTGGAGTGTGTGTTGGGTAATGGGGTGATTTATTGTGGGATGTATTTTATGATGATGGATATGGTTTATGTATTGCATGGATGGGATGATGTGTTAGGGTGACATGTATTCTAGGTGTGGATGCATGTGAATAAATGCATAATTTGCTTTGTTCATGATATAATAGAAGAAGAAAGTGATGATGTAGAGAAATGTGATGATAATAATAATAACAGAGTAAATGAAGAACCATAATTAATAACCTATATATACATAATCATGATTAATCAAGGCTTTAATAAAAAAGACTTTGCACATGGGATAATGGGTAGGGGTGATCTTGAATGCAACTATTACACTGGCATGTAGAGAGCCCTCATTTTGATATTACAAAAGATATGATGCACTAGGGTATAAAGACCAAGGTGACGATGTATCTCTTATGTAGGACTGATGCGAAAACAAGCATACAAAAGGTTGTCTCACCACAACACAAGGCATGTGACGGCCTTGGTGGGTAATGTGATGAGACAACCAACAGACAGAAGAATGTCCTAGCACCACACAAGGCGTGTGACAACCTTGGTGGACCTGGTACTAGGACAACCATGTAGACACAACACCTAGAAATTGAAAAGACCATGCCCCATTATGTACTGCCAAAAACACATAGTGATATGAATGATCATGGTGGCCTTGGAGATAGTATAGAACGATCCAACGGAAAAAGATAACCAAAACAACAAAAAACAACAGTTGATGAACATACAGAAACATACCTTTTGCCAAAGTGGGAAGGACGAGGTAGATGTTGCCTGATATGGGGAGTGATGTATCCTGCAAAGGTTGATGGGTAAATGGAAGGTCAAAAGGATATGATAGGTGTATGTGGTCAAGGTTGCTTAGTGTGTCTTGGTGTTTAGTGATTGTACGGATGTAATGTTCCGTACTATGCAAGGAACTCAAACAAATCTGTGCCGACCTATATGCTGGCTGACCTTCTCTTTTAAGTGTCATCTTTCCAATGATCCGACTACAATATAAAGGTAGAAAATATATTTAGAAGTGTAGTGATCATATTTAGAAGGGAAGCGATTATCCTTCATTCACTAAGTGCAGCGATTAAAGAAGGCAAGGAGCAGCGATCAAATAAACTAATAAAGAGCAGCGATCAAATAAGCATTGATTAATAAAGATCAACGATCAAACATAAACTAAAAGACAACGATTAAGCATTAACATAAAGACAAGTATTTAGGAGGACGCCTCCTTTGGAAAGTATGTAATCTTTCACGAAGTCGCCTCCCTTGGAGAGGGTATATAAAGAGATTGTGAAATACAATTGTGGTGGAAAGTGAATAGCAATCAGAGATATATATTTATGAGAGAGAGACAGACATAAATACAGGGAATTAAGGAGTATATCTGTAGAAGGTATATATAGATATATATATCTGCAGTAATATATCAAACAATCATTGGATCATTGAATATAATGGCAGACATTCGATCTGCAGAAATGTATCTATTTATTCAGTCATATAGACTAATAAAGACAACAAGGATTACATTGCAAACTCTGAACTGAACTAGAAGTTAAATAAGAATCATTATTGGATATACATGCAAAAATAGAATAAGGAACAACATGTCAGATCATTATTGACTGTCAATTATCTTACTTATTGCATATCACTGTCATATATATAAAAATTAAGGTTCGCCAGTCAAAGAAGAATGGTGAGGGGACTGTTTGGAGGGAGAATGGTTGACCCCCTGCCATGCCTCCTTGAGGGACTGTTTGGAGGGAGAACTATTGGCACCCTGCCATGCTTCCCTGAGGGGACTCCTTGGAGGGAGAACTGTTGACACCTTGCCATGCCTCCCTGAGGGACTGTTTGGAGGGAGAACTGTTGACACCCTGCCATGCCTCCCTGCACCATCCTCTTCATCAAAGGAGAATGGTAAAGGGACTGTTTGGAGGGAGAACTGTTGACTGTCAACCCCCCTGCCATGCATCCCCGCACCATCCATTTCTATGACGGAATTTTGTAAACAAACTGAGTTAGCTGCATAGTAATGTATATGCAATCTCTCTATATTGATATTGTTTATAAATTTGAATGCAAGGAAATCTTATCTAACCCTAATGGTTAAAGATGTATATTTGTATATCTATATTTTGTATATGTTTTTCCTATGTTATGATTATAGAATTCAAGTACAAGAAATTATGCAGTTTTGAAGATAATCTAAATGGTAATTATAAAACCCTAAACCTAACTTGTGGCATTTGAATTTTCTACGGCAAATTAGGTAAGGGACATTACAACAGAATTTGTGAAGGTCACAGGGTGTGAGTGCATGAAGCTCAATGTTTGGGAGGGGACCGATCTTTGGAGTATGAGCAACAAGTCATCTATTAGAAGCTCTAGGATTGATATGGTGGCTATAGGAGGCATGAGCGCAGGTAGGGGGGTAATTAGGTGCCCTAAAGACGACACAACCTACAATCATTTCTATTTAATACACATGGTAGTGGAGGTTGGAGGTGGGGTACATGTTATGGTCTGGCTGGGGCGAAGTGATGTGGGTCAGAATTGGACTGTGACAATGGGTCAAGCTGGGATGGTTGAAGCGGGGAGATTTGCTTTCAGATTTAATCTCCTATAAAATAAGTAGGGGAAGGTTGTGCAATGATGGCAAGGGCCTTATGTGATAGTGATGGGCATGTTAGAATTGGGTGGATGAGCTGGTAGAGACAACCTTAAGGATAATGGGTCTGGCTTATACACAATGTTAAGTATGGAAGCAAGAAACCTTCAAATTGAAAAAAGAAAACAAAAACAAGACAACTTTTTCTGTGCTTTGCTCGTAAGATTAAATTGGCCATTGTTTTGGAGAGAGTGGGTCACTGTTGGCCATCTCCCTCTAACCTTATCAACTTCAATTATTGACTATTACTACCATAAATTGAGAAATCCGTATGAACTTAGTTATTTGTAGACTACAAAATTTGGGATATCTACTTGACAAAATACATTGCATTTTTTTCTTATTTTTTTGTTATGTTTTTCACTCGAGCATGTTTATCTTTTTTTGAACATCTTTTTTTTTAATTTATTTGTGAGCATGGTTACTATGGATCCAACTTTCAACACAATGGGCACAGCATAAACTCTTAATGCAATTGGGCCTTTATGATATTCATACTAAATATGGGAGCATATGCAATACAAAGATTTTAGAGCATGGTGGAATTAAGTGCCCTTCTCTAGATTATAATGGTTGCATATGACAATCAGAAATTATGCACTCTCACAGAATGCAATTGGTAAACACAGAGGTGACATAGTTTACCTTTGGTAGTTCTTGAGAATGCACTTGTCTAATAGCTATGAAGCATGGTAATCATGTCTATGAATGCATTATCAAAACTGAATTTAAGGCTGATGTGTTCATAGGGTGGATGCTTGTCACAAATTAAATATGCTCAAAGAACATCTCCAGTGCAGGTAGCTGATTTGAAGCACATGTTCATGACATAATTCTATTTTCAACCTAGTAATGAAAATGTTATTCTTAACAAGAAAATTGCTCTTAGTGATGAAACACACTACAAGGAGATCTAGCAAGTGAGGTGAAGGATCCTCTATTTCATTTCCCACATTGAGCTTTAATCCTCATAACTAAGGGAGAGACCCAAGTCTACAAAACAGAAGAAGATCAAGCATTCCTTCCTCACCCCCTCTACTATCCTTTGTAGGAATGAAGATGGTTGTTGCAAATTTTGAAGAATCACTGTTATCAAGTGTTAAATAACATGAGATAACTTCAAGCAAGCAATATTAATTACTCATTTATTTCTTTGGAAATCAAATATCCCATTTGCATTATTAAATATCATAGGTATTAAATCAAGAATCACTCCATTCTTCTGATGGGTTGGTGGTTGCTTCAAAGTTTGCACGATATGCTTCAGAAATGAAGCGCGTATACATGCTCACTATACTTTACATAGTTGTTTGAGGGCATTGAATCATAACTGTTGCCAATGTTAGGATAGAAAAGCTAATCCTACATGGTCAAATATGTCAACCCAACATTGGTTACATTTTATTTCTAACCAGATGTATTAGATAGTATTTTACCAGGGTCAACCTAGTTGTCACCAAAAGCATATCCTTGATTAAATCTCTCATCAACATTTATGGCCTTTTGGAATTGGATTTGACTAGATATGACGTTCCAAACTGGTCTGTATAGTTTCTGCGTAGCTTGTTTCTTGGAGAGATATGTATGTAGAATCTGGATGCCTTTTATATATCAAGTTACATTGAGTATGCCATTTCAACAGGTGATAAACAAAGGAATGAGTTTATTTTAGCCTATTATGATCAGATTAATATAACTCAGATCTGAACTGACAACCACTGTGGTGCTAATCACTTAAGTCGTTTTAGTATTTTCTACCTTTTCTGTGTAGAAATAATGGTTATTTTGATTTGCATCTTAAACATCAATTCTGTCTCAGTCGGTTATTGTTATTTCTCTTATGTAGGAGATGCATTACTGGAGGTGTTACTTTAGTACTACTATTCCTGAATTTTGCTCCAGAAGCAAGTGGTAACAATATGACTAGTCCACCACATGCATCTTATGATTGCCAGGATGTTTCTCATTATTATTCTTCATTAGAAGGTTTGAAAGGGACACAACTTATGGAAAAGATGCACAGTATTATATCTCCACATCATTCGATACCTTACAATCAGGTGCCTATCAGCATATTCAAACAAACAGCTTGTTTTTGATTAATGATTGTGCTAGTCCCTGTGTATTTGGCAAAAAGGACAAGTAGTAGAGAAGAAGTTATGAGGAGAAACATATACTTGCATGCATTGGAAAATGTTTACAAATATGTGCATGGGATTTGGCAAAGCATGGAAATTAGTTTAGTATCAAGTTGGATTTATTATTTGTTGTTCATGCTTTTTTCATTCTAAATGTTTTGTTTGCAGGTTTGGGATGCACTCAGGGAGCTTGATGCAGTTGATATTGAGCATCTGAATGATTCACCGAATGTGTAGGCTCCATCTTTATTCACTTCAGAAAGAAAATTGGAATAGAAAATGAACTGTATTTGCAATCTAGCAGTTCATTTGTATTCATTGGATGGAAAAAATTTCCCTTTTTGCTAACTTATCTTATTTTTAATAATGGAACAGGATTGAAATATATAGCCAAAAAGCTGTCCCTAAAACTTTGGCAGGCAAGCTGGAAGGATGGAATAGTAAGTTTCCATATTATTAGCAGAAAAACAATGTAATTGCCATGATTCTGTAGTAATTATTTCTTAGGAGTAGTGGAGGATTACCTTTTTCCTGGCATCATCTGCATATGCATGAGTGTGTTTGCATGCATGTGCACACCCACCCACTCATACACTTCTTTAGTTTTTCCTCCTCTGCCTAGCAGTGGGGATTTTTAAAACTAAGGATGGGATAATCTTGGGTGCTTACTTTGGAAACAAGAAAATATTCAAGTAAAATGAGAGCCATAAATGCCAAATCTGCTAACAACCTGCAAGATGTTTAAGATTTCAATTTTTCATTTCATCACTACTAAGCATATCATGAAGCTATGTATTATGCAACTGCAGTGCTGTAACAAAGTTGTAGTGATCATTGATCGTGGCTAAAATGAAGCTTTGTGAAATCTAATTAGGATACAATGGCAATGATTTAGAATATTAGATTTTTGAAAGCGGTCTAATCAGCAATATATTAAAGAAAACTTTGGTTAGGCAACGATCTGTAAGTGGTTTACTTGCCAGTTGCTGTACCTGTCAATGATCTTTCACTGTTAGTGTGGCTTTATTTTGTGGCTTATGTTATTTTTAAAAAAAGTGCAGGTTGAAGCCATTACAAAAAAATTGCAAATTTGTAAATACTTTCTAGTGCCTTCTATATTCTAAAACATATATCATTATAATAATTAGACTGATAACAGTTTTGGTGATACTTTAGAAAAATGCTGGCTAAAGACAATTAGAATTCCAAGTAATGAATTCGGATTCCAAGAACCAGAAATTATATCAAATTTTGGTTCCTTTATGGCCAGGAGTTGTAATGTCCCATTTTCAAAATAAGTTGCTGAAAGGGTTTAAGTTTGCATGAGAATAAAATCACCACCGCTTCTCAAATACATAATGAAGCCACAAAGATGAGGATTTGCGCTTTTGCATGCCTGCAAATGATTACCATGGAGTAGAATGGTTGTGGGGCTCATTCTCATTTGGAGCACAGTCCTCTACAATAATAATACCAAACAAAGTTGCTGTGCCAATATGAGCTAAAATCCGTTCTGAAGTTCCTAGAGAGTTTTGAAAATTATAGGCTGGAGTACTGTTTGAGATTGTGCCAAGACTAGGGAGTTACAGATGCAGCTGCATTCTTACTGGAATGTGTAGGAGATGTTGCCAATGCTTTATCACTCACAATCTCTGAATTAACTGAGAGAATACGGAGGTTGATGCAGTCCATGCAATTCTGGTTGCTGCAGTCGGTCTTTGTCAATACAACACTTTGAGGCTAGATCCTCCAGAGTCGGAGTCTCTTTGGTTCCGTCTTCTTGATACGTTTGGTGAACCTTCACAGAATTTGTACTACCATTAAAAGTATTTTAAGGATTACAGTGGTATCAGAGTTGGTCTTCCTGCCAACCTGATTGGTCACTTCTTCTTGTGTGAGCTTCCAATGATAAAATCAGATTTTTCTGCCTGAGCCTTTGATGAATCCAGAAGAGACTGATTTCATTACATACAGAAGAAGACGGTTGCAGATTGATTCAGAGTCGGAAGAGGAGAACAACATGGCTGACAGGGCTCCACAAGACCTCAGTACCAGGGATGTTTTGAATGATCTTGCAAGAGGACAACAAGAATTGGTGAGAAGCAATCAACAGATGACAAGGTTGTCGGCTCAATTGGTTACTTAGGGTATGGGTGGTGGCACTCCTCTGAATCGAGGAAATAATGAAAACGTGGAGATGCCAGTAACTCCAACAATGCAAGCAATCCTGCCAATAACTCTAGAACCACTTGGGCCTTGACAGCTAGGCCTATGATGCCTGTTTTCTTGGGACAACAGAACCAAGGAGGTGGACAGCAATTTGTGGCTGAAAGTTTTGCTGATTACCAGCAAGAATGGCTCTCTTTGGATGAGGAATTCCAAAATGCAATGTCCTTACATGATTTTTGCCAAATCAAGTACATGAATAGATCAAGGATTCAAAATTAGGACCTTCAATGGAAGCTTGGGAAGGTGCCAATACCAACATTTGATTGGTCATAAAAGTGCACTGCTAGATCATGGGTGCAAAAGCTAGACAACCACCTTTGTTTGAACCTAATGTTGGAAGGAGATTCAATCAAGTTTGCCACTGCACATTTTGATGGAGATGCTCATGATTGGTGGACTCATGGCATGATCACCTAGGGTCATAGCCTCATCACATCATATGAAGAATTCACTCAAAGAATCATTTATTGTTTTGATAAACATGATCCTGAGAGTCATTTCAGAGAGCTGGCTCAAGTTAGGCAAAGAGACACAGTGGATGCCTACGTTTCAGATTTACAAAGAATAGCTGTTATGGTGATTGATGTCTCTAAAGGGAGGCTTACTTACCTCTTTGTTGAAGGATTGATGGAACCATTGAGAGGTTGGGTGAAGGCTTTGGAGCCTGAATCTTTGCAAGAAGACATCAAAAAGGCTAGGAATATGGAATTTACAGCCCCTAAGAGTAAATTTCAGTCCAAGTCCTTTCCTCCTAGGAAGGACAAGAAAATTTTTCAGAAAGAAGTAAATCAGCCCAAACCATCTCCCCAAAGAATGGATGACGAGCTCTGAAACGAGCTAATGAAGAAGAAATTATGTTTCACGTGCAAGGAACCTTGGGCCCCAGGGCACAAGTGTTATGAGAAAGGAAAATCTCACCAATTGGAGGCCTATGTGACTGCTGAATTTGAATCAGAAAATTTAGAACAACAAGATGATTCAGGTGATAGTGAAGTAGATGAAGTGCATGAAGAGGCTGAAGTGAGTAAGGAGCATTAATTGTCTTTTGCTCTAAGTTACCGGTTCTGGTACTGGTTCGGGTTCGTGGGTTCGGTCAAAATGTTTTTGGGTGTGGGTTCGTTTTGGGTTCATCCATACAAAAAGATATAAAAATCAGAAATATATTCATATTTGCAGCAGTAATTAAGTTTAGAATACCATAGCATCATAAATATGATCTTATAATAAACAAAACCACACTAGTATTAGAAATTAAAAACACTACAATGTCAATTAGTCAAACACGAATGTCGAATGTCGAATGCCATGATATATATAGTTATTACAATTCAAAAATCAAAATTATAATGCCAAATGTCAACAATCAGCCATCACTAATTAGGCATCACTGTCATATGGGTCTTCAAAAACATCATCACCACAATCCATATTAGATGATGCAGGTACTGGTATATTAGTAGAACCACAAAAAGTGGCACTCGCACTAGTAGTGACACTGGCACTGGCACTCTCATGCCCACTACCAAGCTCAACATTAGCATCAACGTCAAGTGCGGCAAGGTGCGAAATGGTAGCATCCAGGTGAGTATGCTCTGGCTCGATATCCCACTTCCTTGAGTCCCCTTCCTTGTAGTCCTTGTCTTTGTGTGTAAGGAGGTGCAAGTTGGAATGCACATACACTAAGTCCTCCACCTTTTTTGAGTGCAGCTTGTTATGCTTTACTGAGTGGATGAAGGAGTACGTGCTTCAATTCCTCTCAGAAGCTGATGAACTAGCAATCTATTAATACAAGACAACATTAGAGAGTTAGAGTTATAAATTAGAAATTTAGAATTTAGAAATGAAACTTAAAAATCTAAAAGATAATAGAACTTGCGCTAAAATTTTTATTGCAAGAGGTTGTAGGTGTGTGAATGATTGGCCATGGAAGTACCACCACATATGAGCATCAACCTTATATTTGTCACGAAGAGCATCAACACCCATGTCCGTGGAGCTCACAAAATGTATGAACTCGGCTCTAATTGCATCTCGTATGTCAGGATCAACAAAGAGTCTGCGAAATGCTGCCTTGTACCCCCATTTGACTTCAACATCTCTATATGCGGCAACCCTTGTCGCCATAGAAAGGAGCTTAGTACTATAATATTTGGGACTCAGTGCAAAGGCAAGAAGATGCAATGGGGTGGTCATTTTGTCCCATCTCTCTTCAATAATTTGGTGTATTTGATTGAAGAAAGTTTCTCTAGGATCTCGCTCATGTTCATTTATGATGGCTTTCATCTTCTCAATCATTGAGTTGATGCCATCATATACCTCTCCCAAACAAGGCCTATCCATGTCGGTCTAACGGATCATACTCAATATGGGCTTGGTAAACCTGAAGAGATACTCAACACGATCCCACCAATGGTCATTTAGAATCAATTGCTTAATTTTTGTTGCCCTTTCAGTGCTAGATCGCCTCCATATGGACCAATTTTGGCTGGTGACCATGCTAGAGAGTGCCTCTTTAACCTTCACAAGCCGTCTTAAGATAATTGTGTTGGAGGCAAAATGGGTCTCAGCAACCTATAAATATCAAAATAAAAAAAATAAAAAATAAGGCTTCTTAAAAAATAAATTTACAAAACTCAAAACATAAACTTAAGAAAAAATAAAAATTGCTTCACTTACCTTTAGCAGCTCCAATCTTGAGAATGATCTGAAAATTCCTTGTGACATATGGTGGTTGGTGACGAACAGCTGGATGTCTTCTGCCTCACTATACACCTGTTTGATCCAATCAAGTTTTTTGCCAATTTGTTGTAGCATAAGGTTGAGGGAGTGGACCGCACAAGGTGTCCAAAAAATGTGTGAGTAACGCTCCTCAACCAATAAACTCGCTGCTCTACAATTTTTTGCATTGTCTGTTACCACTTGAACAACGTTTCGAGGCCCCACTTCCTCAATGGCTTGACAAAGAATATTAGCAATAAATGGACCATTCTTCACCTCCCCTTCACAATCGATTGCCTTCAAAAACATAGCCCCTTTAGGGCACACTGCAATAACATTGATCAATGGCTGATTTTTTGAATCTTTCCATCCGTCAGAAACGATGGATAAACCTGTCTCAGCCCAAGAATCCCTTATGGGCTTCAATGAATCCTCTACGAACTTCAATTCCTTTTCCAATAAGGTGGTGCGCACCTTCTCAAAACCTGGGCCCTTGTACCCTTTTGGAGCATCATTAATTGCTTTCACCATTTGTTTCCAATACGGTGAGCGAACAACATTGAAAGCTAAGCCATTCGCATAGAGACATCTTGCAATATGTTGATCAGCAATCTCACGAGACTCATTGTGAAATGCCGTTTCCAATGGTCCCTTTGATCTCTTACGTGCTACAGGTTCTTCAACTATGGGCAAAAATGGGTGGATCTCTATAGGTTCCGATTCAAGAATAGATGGTGATGTTGATTGAGGGGGCTTCATTCCTCGAGAACCTTTCTTTAGCAAAGGGTGATTTAGTTTACGACCTGATGCTTCCTCTGCTTTTTCTTGCTCTTGGATATATGCAAGGATTTGAGCTTGTGGGATGGGTGCACCATTTTTTCCAGGGCAAGCTTTGATGCCCAACCCAGGTATGTTACACAAATGGGCTTTCACCCGAATGTAAGAGCTTCTATACTGAACCCCACACCCATTTCACATCCATATATAATCTCCACCGCTTGGAAGTGGTTCTAACATTTTAACATATTTCCAAAGGGGTGAATTTGGATCTGTTTTGAATTTGGATTTCTCCGACGAGGTTGAACTGCTTGCCATTGTAATCCCTATGCCAAAAAAATCAATAAACAACACGTTCCAAGAATCCAAAGTTCCAAACAAATGAAAACAAAAAAAAAATTATAGAACCTAGTTGAGTTTAAAAGCTTTACACATGTGCCATTGATTCATAGTAGATAGAAGAATTTAGAAAAAGACCAAAAAAGATTCAAAACAAAACAAAAATGTAGGAA
Organism: Cunninghamia lanceolata; assembly: GCA_027924645.1. Classification (NCBI taxonomy): domain Eukaryota; kingdom Viridiplantae; phylum Streptophyta; class Pinopsida; order Cupressales; family Cupressaceae; genus Cunninghamia; species Cunninghamia lanceolata. The sequence goes on from BSBN01001034.1 coordinate 1,429,082, forward strand.
AAAAAAACAAAAAAAACCAACCTTTTTTGCAAAATCTGCCTCTACAATCTCCTTTGTAACAAACTAGCTATTGCACACCCGTAGGAATAGAAAAACAATCGCTTTAGATTCTTCACCAATCGATCTTCAACTCTATTTCTTTGATGGCAAGAAAAAAAGAGAGTTCAGCTCAAAATGGAAAAGTTTTCTATTTTGCATTTGGAATGAGGTAAATAGAATGTTTTTGGTCTTTAAAATAACTACAAATGATGCTTTTAGGGCTGGAGGGAGGGTCAAATAAAAAAAACAATTAAAAAGTGTCAATTTTTATTAAAAATAATGAGAAAAAGTCTTATTTTCGCTGTTCGGACGTGGGTTCTGTCCAAGTTCGGCCTGGACGGACCCACAAAGCAAATGACGTGCCCTGGGCGTATCCCCGGCCGGACCGGACCCTGACCAGGACCCGGGCCGGACCGAACCGGGACCCAGGGCATTTTTCAGTAGAACCGGTAACATAGCTTTTGCTCAACTCACGGGGAACCAAAGGAATGATCCATTCAAAGTCCATGGTGTTTTATGTGGGCAGTGAATTGTTGCTCTCATTGATACAAGAGCATCACACAACTTCATTGATGGAGTTGTGGCAAGAAGTGGGCTAAAACCTGAAGAATTTGAGGGATTCAAAGTTATTGTGGTTGATGGTTTCACACTTCATGCACAAGGAGGATACCACAACTTAGTATGCAATTCGATAATTATGAAGTCAAAGACAACTTCTATGTGATAAGCATTAGTGATACTGATGCTGTCCTGGGTATACAATGGCTGAAATCATTGGGTGAAATCTGTTTGAATTTGCAAACTATGGAGCTGAAATTTGATGTTGATGGGAAGAAGGTTGTTTTGAGGGGCATTTCTACTAGAGGTCCAAGAGTAGTCACCGCAAAAAGGATGGAAGGTTTGTTTCGCCATGATCAAGTTGAGTGGGTAGCCCAATGTGTCATTATGCCTATGCCTCCAAAAGAAGAAAAGAGGTCTTATCATCCTGATGTTCAAAAATTGTTGACCAAGCACAACAAAGTTTTTAGTGGATTGCCACCTGGAAGATCTCTTGAAAGAGGTATTGAGCACATCATAGAGTTAGGAGGAGCTAAACCGGTGATAACAACTCCATATCGGCATCCTAAGCGATTTAAGGATGAGATTGAGAGGACTCTCAAAGACCTTTTGGATATGGGGTTCATCCGTCCAAGCAAGAGCCCATTTGCTTCTTCAGTTGTGTTGGTTAAGAAAAATGATGGGACTCTACGCTTATGCATTGATTACAGAGAGCTTAATAAAAGAACAATTAAAAATCGGTATCCTATACCGAGAATTGATGAGCTTCTTGATGAACTTCATGGTGCAGTCTATTTTTCAAAGATAGACTTAAGATCGGGGTACCATCAAATCAGAATGAGGGAGAAGGATGTTGAGAAGACGGCATTTAAATGCCATTATGGGCATTTCGAGTTCCTTGTTATGCCTTTTGGCTTAACAAATGCCCTTGCCACTTTTCAATCTTGCATGAATCAGATTTTTAGTGGGCAGCTCCGTAAGTATTTGCTGGTTCTTTTGATGATATCCTCATATACAACAAGTCTTGGACGGAGCACTTGCAACACTTGGATGAAGTGCTTGGGATTCTAGAAGCTAACTCATTATTTGCTAAAGAATCCAAGTGTGAATTTGGGACTGAAATTGTTTATCTTGGTCATGTTTTCAGTACTAAGGGGGTGAGTGTTGATAGAGAAAAGATTTAAGGCAATCTTGGATTGGTCCCCACCAACAAACCTTACTCAATTGAAGGGGTTTTTTGTTCTATGTGGCTTCTATAGGAGATTTGTGAAAGGATTTTCACAAATGGCAGCTCCTCTCATCGATCTTACCAAAAAGGGAGCGTTTAAGTGGTCTAAGGCAGCGCAAGACTCTTTTGATCAGTTCAAGAAACTCATGAGCAGCTGTCCTATACTTGCACTTCTTGATTTCTCGAAGCCATTTGAGTTAGAATGCGATGCATCTGGTGAAGGTATTGGGGCTGTTCTCATGTAGGGCAAGCATACAATTTGTTTTGAGAGTAGAAAATTAAGAGGGGCTAAAACAAGTTACTCCATTTATGACAAAGAGATGCTTGCGATTATGCATGCCTTAGTCAAGTTTCGACAATACTTGGTTGGGGGAAGGTTCATTGTAAAAATTGATAACAACAGTTTGAGATATTTTCTCAATTAGGACTTGAATGAAAGGCAACAAAAGTGGATTAGTAAACTCCAAGCCTATGACTTTGACATTGTTTATGTCAAAGGGAGGAAGAATGTGGTGTGGATGCCTTGTCTAGGAGGTCTCATTTGCATACTATTGTGGAGGTTATTACTAATTGGAAAGATCAAATCATAATAGAATATGCAAAGGATCCATTTGCAGCTAGTATTCTCAATGGCACCACACATGATGAGAAGTACAAGGTAAGCAATGGTATCATTTTTTATAAGGAGAGGATCTTTCTTGTTCCAAATTCCAAGTTAAAACCATTGATTATAAGGTCATTCCATGATACCCCCTTGGCTGGTCACCAAGGTATTTTCAAGACCTACAAGCAAATTCGTGAGAGGTTTACTTGGAAAGGGCTAAAAATGATGTTTGCAGCCATTTTAGAGAGTGTTATGTTTGTCAGTAGAACAAGAATGAGAATACTTATCCTGCTGGTTTGTTTCAACCATTACCAATTCCCAACCAAAAATGGGAAAGTATTACCATGGACTTTATCACAGGACTTCCCAAAGTGCAAGGGAAGGATAGCATCTTTGTTGTGGTTGATAGATTAACCAAATTTGCTCACTTTGTTGTTTCTACAGTGTTTATAGCAGTACAGGTGGTAGAATTGATTTTTAGAGAAGTGTTCAAATTACATGGGCTGCCCAAGAACATTGTGAGTGATAGGGACAACAAGTTCCTAAGTCTTTTTTGGCAAGAATTATTCAGATTGAGTGGGACAAAACTCACTTCCAGTACAAGTTACCATCCACAGACTGATGGGCAGTCTGAAATAGGCAACAAGTGGTTGGAGGGTTATCTTAGAAACTATGTTTCGGGACAGCAGAAAGCTTGGGTAAGATGGTTGCATTTAGGTGAATATTGTTATAATTCATCTTATCATATGTCTATAAAAATGTCTCAATTCATGGCTTTGTATGGTTATGAAACTCCTAGCTTCGCTGATTTGTTATTTGGTGACAGTAGAGTACCAAGGGTCAAAGATTTTTTGCAAGACAACCAAGATTGATGAAATCTTTGAAGGATAACCTCAAACATGCTCAAAACCAGCAAAAGCTTTATGCTGATCAGTAGCGAATAGAGCGTGTTTTTGATGTTGGAGACATGGTATATGTTAGGTTGCAGCCCTATAAACAATCCTCTATCAAAAGAAGTGGAGTTGGAAAGTTAAAGCCATGATTTTTTGGTCCATTCAAGATATTCAAGAAGATCAGTGAAGTGGCATATGAGTTGAAGCTACCTGAAGGTAGGAAAGTGCATAATGTCTTCCATGTCTCTAGCCTTAAAAAGGTACTTGGTCATAATGTTGTTCCCTCTTTGGTGTTGCCTCCAATAGATGAAGGAGGAAGACGTGAGCTGATCCCTGAAACAATCATTGATCATAGAGAGCATTCTTTGAGGACAAAGACCATCAAAGAATATTTGGTCAAGTGGAAGAACTTCCTTGTAGAGGATGCAACTCGGGAAAGTGAGCACATTCTTCAGCATCCTGTTTTGCAATTGCTTGGCAAGCAATTCTTGGGACAGAGGACTGTAATGTCCCCTTCACAAGCCTAGTCAGTTGTAGGCCTGATAACCTATTTCCTAGAGTTCCAATAGGTTATGTGGTATGATAAGGGGCTCCTTTTGTGAAGATCACTGGTTCAATTGTTTTTGTGGGATTCTGATGTTGGCATTGAACTCGATTGTGATTCAAGATTACAGTGCAGCTTTCGGAAGTTTATTCGGCTTCCCGGATTGCTCTCCAAACTTTTTGGAGAAGCCGTCTATTTTTAGAAAGTCCCTCGGAAGGCGTCATTTTTCATCCCAAACTTCAAGGAGGGCGATGGTATAGTTTATTTTACAATTTGTTAATGTTTGGGATTTTCTGTAAAAGTGGGTGATTTAATGAGCTATCTATTAATTATTTCGCACTTATTTCAATAAGATTGGAAATAATTACTAAGTGCATGTGTTATAGCTCATTGGAATGAGGAAGACATTCTTTTTTAGAGGCACTTTAAAGTGAGCACTTAAGTTGGAGGAAAAGTAAAATATTTGAGTTGGAGTAAAAAAAGATTATTTTTCCCAAGAAATAATTCTTTTTTTGTGTGACACTCCAAAAGTGTCTATATAAGAGAGTTGAGAGCTCATTTTGCTTTTTATGTTTGAGTTTATATTGTTATGCTGTAGAAATGAACCTGTGAGTTCTTCCCTTCTTGAGGACAAAAACCCTCTCGAAGAAGTTCAGTTTCGGTGGTGAAAGATCCACCCTAGCTGAAATAGTGACTTCATTTTAGGAGTTGCACAGAGTTGATAATAGAGTATGATGTTTTCTAGAAGTTTTTGGGTTGCAATAGTGTTTCAATGTCAGTTGATATGGATTTTTGGTGTGATCTGAGTTGGTTTTGTGGAGTTTTTCTGAAGATTGTAGTTTCCTTGGCTGGCCATACTATCCTGGCCATGCAAATGCATAAGGGTAATTTGATTTTCTGAACTAATCATTGTTTGCATTGATTGAATGAAGATTGGACAACATTCATCAAGTTGGAGCGCTCATTTCTGATTTTGTTTCAAGGAGTCTAATGCAGATTTAACCTTGTGTATGCCTGTCGTACAGTTTTGACAGGTCCGCACACCTTTCATCTAGGCGTGGACATTTTCCTTACTGTTCGCTTAGGATACTGATCCTAAAACTTGTTCATTGTTGGCGCCTTGGTTCTAGAGTGCAATGTTGATATCTTTAGAGGAGATTTTAATGTTTATTCATGCATTTTTCTGATTTTTGGCAGTTCTTGAGCCGTCCATACAACTACAAACCAAACTGGTTTGGGTGCAGCCTTCAACAACAGTATTGATTCTTGGTATTGAATAGTTTGGAGTAGATTTCCATTATATTATGTTGTTGCCTCTGACATATGCAGGTTGATATCTTGCGAAACATATCATTCAAGAGTGTGGGGTGTTTATCAAAGCTAAATCTGTGTTGCAGCATATTGTTTTTACTTTGTAATTGTTTATTTATGATGCAAACACTCTATAACCCCTGGATGGTATGATCGCCAGTGAGGATAAAGTATTTTGTTTCTTTCTTGGCATTCCTGTTGAATAAGTGGATGTGCTTGTTCTTTCCTTTGTTATTCTTCCACTGAATAAGTGGTGTTTCCCACTGAATAAGCGGATGATTGTAATTGGTTTTATTTGTAAGGCATTTGATTGATCAACTGAAACACTATATGCTCTCACCTCGCCCATCTTGGGAACTTGGTGACCAGAAAGAGTGGAGATGCATATTTTGTTGCATGCATTGTTCTAACATTGCTGTTATAAGTGTAAATTCTGAAAAAATATTTGAGGCAACATATTACATGCCATTCCAAGTACCTTCTGGGCAAATGTTGCATTTCCATTTTCGAATTCCACCTGACTTAGGTGCTCTATTTGTGTATTGCTTTAAAGGATCTTTCTTGCTAAATGGCCCTTTGGCATATTGTGATAACAACTGTGAAGGGCAAATGGTTTTTAACACATTTGCGGTTGCACTTGAACTGTCCGTGGTTTTGCTTGGGGTTTCTGTTTGGTTGTCTGATTCCTCATCCTCATCAATTGCTATTTCGTTCTCCAAATCTAAATCAGCATCCACACTTGAAGAATCCATCTTCAGTTTCAAAGTTCAAGTTTCAATCAGCAAATCAGAAATCTAGATCCTGATGCAGCAGTAATATAAAAGGTAAAATCAATAATCACACCACTGTCCACAACACTACTGTCTACATTATATTCAGTTCTAATATTTTTACATCTAATATCTATGCTTCTATACTCATAATATGCATATAATACAATTCTCAATAAATATTAAACTTAGAACATTGATCAGTATTTTTTTTAAATTCAAAACCTATGAAATGAATCATTAAATTTTTTCTTCCATCGCAGATTCACAAGTATACAGTATACTATATTATTAAGGTTTAGTTTTGGTTTCTATTTTAATTAAAAATTTTTAAAATCTATTAATAGTTAGGTTTTTAGCTTTTGTTTCTTTTGGCATATCTCACCAAACTTTCAACAATCAAAATTTAAGTACTGTGTTTTTAAACATCGTGGTCTTTTCAATTTCATGCCTCTGCTTATGTTTTGCAAATGCTTGAGTTTAGAGGAATCAAGATCCATACTAAGCAAGGCTTTGTGTGTCAGTTTAATAATTTATTAATAAAAAGTTAAAACTTTAATATTCATTGTTCAGCATATGCAATACGCTCCTGTGGTTTTAAGAAGACCCGCAATTTTGAAGAAGACCCACAATATTCATATATTGTTGTTCTCTGTTATGTGTTACATAGGCATTTGCAACAATAGCATCCAATAATAGCTTACATAGGCATTTGTAGCGGCAATAGCGTCAGCTTCAGGATGATGGAGAGCGAGACGCTGAGACGCGGCAACTTTATGAAATTATTAGGGTTTTTGTTATACTTTATAGTTTATACTCTATACATTTTAAAAAAACGCGTTTTAATTTTCGTTTTTTTTTTCCGTTAAATTTTTGGTCGTGGGCAGGATGCCATGAGGTCCTCGGGATGCCAGGCCGTCCCCAAAACATAGGGTGTTCCCAAGGGCTGTTGCCCAAGTTGAGGGGGCGACCCTGGGACTTCCTCAAAAACACAGAGAAAATGAGGTCTATGGTGGGCGTCCTGTCCCCGTCCCCGCATCCCCAAGGTGTTTGGCTGATGGGAGCGGGGGAAAAACAGGGGGACACCTTCCCCTGTAATTGGCAAGAACTGCCTATCAATGTCAATTGTCAACAAGGTATGTCATCGACAAGCAATTGATGAACTGCCTCAGTCCTATGGGTTGGTTACAGGATCAGAATTGACTGATTTGCACAATTTGCATCCGGCAGATGTGGAAAATGAGGTACACTATAATTATATATCACCACTCTCACCACCTTCAAATCTCTGAGAAAAGGGCTAATTATATAGATGCAAAGAAACCATATGGCTTTACAATTGACTTGGTAATTACTTATGACTATAATGAGAAGAGATTTCAGTTGAATGTTGGCAAGAGCACCCTGTCAATGTCAATTGTCAACAAGGTAACTGTTGAATGCCAAATTTCAAAGGGCTAGTTTGGCCTCCAATAATCCTTGATATGAATTGCTAATAAATTAAAAGGCTATTGGACTGTTGCATTTTTAAAGTATACAAATGTTGTCAGCTACTGTATTCTCTGGAAGCTTCTAAAATTGCTTAACATACATTACACATGCCAAATTATTGAGATCAGTATGTGTTGATTATGATTAGCTTGATTTTCAGGGGAGCATTTGTGGCCTCGGTCCTATGGATTGGTTACAGGACCAGAATTGACTGATCTGCACAATTTGCATCCAGCAGATGTGAATGGTATATAAAGTGCACATCATTGTATGTTTAGTTTGTCAAGAACATAGAAAATTATGATCATGGTGTGTCAAATAAATGTAACAAGCCAACAAACATTGTAGCTTGTTGTTTTAATTACATTTCACACTCAAATTCAAGATTATTGTTTGTTTTCAGTGAATTCATCAAGGGGCAATAAATATTATGGCGAGTGTGTACCAAGTAGTACAGATTGCTTGAGCCCGGCAAATCCTGAAGCTGCTCCTGATACTGCAACTGATAAGGAGAGTTGGATGCCTCCAGCTAAGGTATCAACTATCGTCTTTTTATTTCTTTGAATACCTGAATACTAGTTGCTACCAACTTGGATTTGCATGTGTTTACATTCAATTCTTATTAGTTCTTATTCACTGCCACACCAGTAAAAGATCATTTGCCACGTGTGCATTTATGTAGCGGTGGCTCCACAATTTCTGTGCGCCACAGTTGTTTGAAACTCACTAATAGCCATTCTTTAGCACAAGAACTGACTGTTCCAGTATATTGGAGCTAATCTTTCTTTGGGTGTAAATTAAATTTCAACAGTAGTTAACATCTTTATTTATCAGTAATAACCTCAAGTTGAAAGGTTGAGAATAATCTCTCTATATTGTCATTTATTTCAATAGTTGCAACTTGGGCACAACTTCTAAACCTAGTCCTTCATCATTCTTTATATCTAGGTTGCCCTTATATATAATTCTTGGTTCCACAGCCCATTTGATAAGCAGGTGATAGTATCATAGTAACTGTGAGATCCATATGGCACATGCTTGCCCATCTAATGACTAACCAAATTACCTCAGTTAGTAAATTTATCTTGTAGGCATCATATAATAATTAAGGAAATATTGATCGTGTATCTTGTTGGTATCCGAGGCAAGGGATTTGTAGGAATTTCAAAATGAACTCACTGAAGAATTTATTAGTGCACACGATAATGAATGGAGGTTAATAGGATTGTGTGAAACCTAAATCAAGTAGGGAGAATGATTCTTAGGAGATTCAGCTGTTTGAAGGAATCATCCATTTTCTTTTCATGCTGGGAAGTTGGACGGTATTGTACTTGTTGCATGGTATTGGAGAAACCCCTTAAGCCACTTGGTTGTGTCTTTGTCGATTCTGCTGCATTTTTATAGGACTGTTGTTTGACCTGATCCTGATCCTGGTCCATGGAGGTGGCCATGGCCTCCTCTGTTGGTAGAGGGTGGATAGATCAGCAGATTAGTGAGCTTAGGTGAGTAGAAAATAAGTGAAATCGTGGAGCAGAAGGCTGGTTCTGTGATTGTTAGAGGGTCTGTTAGGTCCTACCAATCTTTGGTGACAGACAATAAATAATAAATTCTTCTCAAAATTTTGTACCAATTAAACTTCTTTGTTTATTAAAATTTCAAAGCGAAAGTAGTTTGTTATTTAACTTATTTTGGCTCTGTAGAAATTAGAAGATATTGTTAGATTTGGCTATTAAAATAGCCACCCAAAATCAAAAGAGCTAAAAGCAAGTACAAAGAGAAGATCAATATGAATCAATAATTTATTCTATTCAAGGATGCGATATATGCAAAAGAGATCAACTAATTGATTCGTTGAGATGATAGGGTGTATACAATATATAGCCTCATAGTTCCCAAATCCGATGAGTATGAGAAGGCAAAAACCAGAAAACAAGGGATGACATCTGAATTTCTAAACCCGAGAGGATAACAAAAAACATAATCCCATGAAAGAAGGAAATGACATGTATGCTTATCCTATCCAACCTAAGTAAACTTGATATGATAAGGTGCAATTAAATAATTACACCAACAGATATTGTGTAATGGGGTTCCTCAATCTTAATTGCAGAGACAGAAGAAGCAGTTATGACTTAATCTAGAATTGCAGAATCTTCAATTATGAACCATCTTATCTTTATTCTGTGTTTATATAACATTAAAAGCATTACCAAACAGATAGGTGGAACCCAGATTTACATTAGGGCACCAGAGGTATCCTGTCAATCACCAGTTTCATTTGCAAACAGTACAACTGTATAGGATATACAACTGTCAAAATAAAAAGCAGTAGAAAAAAAGAAGCGGAAAGGATTGATGGAATGGAATGTCAAAATATCTGAACATTAGAGGACTTGAGATAAACTTAAGTAGTCCCATAGTATTTACCCAACACAAAGCTGTACAATGGAACAGTACAGCTATTTATAGATGGGAAATTCCAATATCTTAATAAGCATCCTTTTTAGCTTTCATGGTCCTCACAACTCTACAGTGTTAAACCTAGAGGTCTAAAAAAACGTTGAAGGATAACCTGTTCCTGAAGTTACTTCCTTGCATGAAGTGTGGTGACCAATATGGCAATATGTAATTCAAAACTCCTGTTTGGTATTTTAGTCTTCCATAATTTCAACAATGGCCTTTAAATTAGCTTTTAGTTTATCAATTCATCTTTATCATGCGACAAAGTTCTGTTAATATTATTAATTTATTTCTCATGCTAGTTCACAAAATGATTACAATAATATATTACTTCTAGCATTTTAGTAAAATCTTTTCTGTATATTACATGATTAGTGTTTATAGTTGCTTTTACCCAAGGCGTATGTTGAGAGAATCTATACAAATGGTATATTTGTAAGAGTATGTGGTATTGCAAGCTTAGTTGGTTTCTTATTGCCAATACATTTTGATTTGATTGCATACAGTTTATTGTGGAATAACATTCTTGTTTAATGGCCTTAATGGTTTAAGATTTCATGTACTTGAGATTTAATTGTAGGTCAGGGGTGATATAGCAAGGTCAGTGATGTACATGGCAATTTGTTATGGGTTTAACCATCCTCCAGGAAGTCACAATCTCCAACTCTCAGATGCACCAAGTATAGGTACATTTCTGTGCATGTATAGCTTTTTGATTGGCAAATATGCTAAGTCTTATATTGATAATTAAAATTTCATGCATGAGTAGGTTAAGGATTATAGGAAATATGCTCAAGTTGTTTGTATAGTTGATACTTGATAGTACATACCATATAAAGAACTCAAAAAACTCAAATCTTCACTAACAAAAAAATAATATATTTATATATTTAGTTATTTTTAATAAAAAAATATATATCTAGGTATATTAAAAAGTTATCATCAGGAATCTGAGAGCCAGGCTAGGCAAGAAGCAGGTGAAATTCTGTTAAACAAGTGCATACAAAGACAATACATAAACTAATTCGTCTGATGAAAGATGTTGGCAGACTTGCAATTTAACTACTAAAACTGCAGATAACATTAACAGTGAGCAGAAATTTCAAATAAAATTACTTAGCTAAAAACTGCTGTACTCTCCAATGTCCATTAACTCATGACCATTTCCCAAGTAGAGAAAGGGCCCCAGCAGCTTGTGTGATTGGTCCTTCCCAGCAGATTTTCTTGCCTTATTTAACTGACCTGGGGCCTCTCCTATGGTGACTGTATTGATGGGAGACTCCTCATGCTTATTGCTGAATGGAAATTAAGCTATTGTGGGCAAGCTGGGGCATTTTGTTGCAGTAATGAGAGGGGAAGCTTCCAAGTCCACCACTGGGCTCAGTGGAGGTGCTTATGGAGGAGGCATGGATGAGTTTTGGAAGTTCCCATTTAATGAACACACATGGCATTTTGTAGGAAGAAAAACCACTTTCCATGCTTTACCAAGATCACTTTCATGCTGGATATCTGGTTGTTGATAATCATTGATTATCTGGAGGGCTTATCCGTGCTATTCAGTATTTGGAGGTGCAGGTCCTAAGTGAGGGTATGATCTAAAGTGTGAGCCTTGCTGCTGATCCCAAGAGCTCTGAGAGAGTCTTGCTGTGAATATCTGGCATAAGTCCTCAGTGACCAGGTTGAGATCTCTCTTAATGCCAATTGCATGAGTAAGATTGGAGATGAGAGGAAGACAAGTTCTCTATATGGGGTGGAAACTGTTTTTATTGAGACTGGATAACTGGAATGGAGGCAGGTTAGGAAGAGCTAGAGGATGAAGTTGGGATTCACTCTACGAGGCACCATGGGATCTCAAAATAGCTGCCAAAGGGTTTTGCATTGCTATCAAATCACACATACCTGGCAGTAGCATCAGCAAAGGTTTTGGGTTCTACCTTTGATAATAAACACAAGTTTACTTGCTCATATGCCTTTGCAAACCTTCTCCTGGTCTGCACACCTTCATTCTTATCTCCAATGATCTGATCTACTGAATGGTTCTGTTGTGACGTTTTCACACATCACTCCATTGCAAATGGGGACCCCCTCTTTTTTCCGCTTTCTGTCTTAGTTTTGTTTTAGTGTTTTAGTTTTCTTTGAGTTTGTAGGTTTGGCAGTATTGATTTGCTGAAGTCTCACCAAGTTCTTGCTCAAATCCATGAAGTGATTGAAGAAATTACCTAAGGGATGGATATTCAACTGAGGAATCCATACGCTTTCATCCCAATGCATGTCCCTGAAATCCTGAAATTGACTAAGTCTGATGTCCTGAACTCTTGAAAACTGACTAAGTCTGAAATCTGGTGGATCCTCAAAAATTTAGAATCTGCATGTTAAATCCCATGGATCCGAGACCTATCTCAAACATCCTGAAAGTATATTTCAAAATTTTTAAAACATATACTTAAATATATTTTGAAATATACATGATTTCAGGTACTGAAAAATGGCTGTAAGAAAAAATCGCAAATTCCAAGCTCACAAGGAAAATGCAAAATTCCAAGCCATCATGAAAAGTGTGAAAATTCCATAAAATAATGAAAAATGGATTTCCTCCAAGGAAAATTCCATGACTTAATGAGAATTGTGATTGACTTTATGGAAAGTGCGATTTGGATTTTTCCAAGACAATAAGAAATTGCGACTTGCAAAATTCCTTGACAACCTTCAAAATGCGAAATTCCAAGCCATCATGAAAAGTATGAAATTCCTTGACTATTCAAAAGTGCGATAGAGATTTATTCCAAAGGAGGCAAAAAGTGTGAAGTGAACTTATCCAAGGGGCACTCAAAAGTGCGAAATCCATAAGGTCCCAAAATTTGCGCAAATCTGGATAACAAATGGAAAAATTGCCAATTCCACACACAAGGAAATTGCGACACTCTTAAAGGAAACATCAAAAGTCATCAAAATTCTTATGGACAAGGAAGAAAGTCACAAATTTTGACAAGTGGAAATTTCACAATTTCCATGCTAGAGAGGAAATTGCGCCACTCTTTTGGATCTCATAAAAAATGAATAAAATTAAAAAATCCTCAAGTGTTCTTCGAAAACGTTAAGGAAAACCTTGAAATGTTGCAAAGAAATCATAGAAATCAATGAAGAAGAACAAGCATCATGGATAAGGAAAATCGCAACTTCCATGCTCATGTGGAAAATGCGACAAAATCAAATGCTCAAGATTCTAGTCCAAAGTGAAAAGATACAGTGAAATCCTCCTTGAAATACATTGAAAAATCCTTTAATATACTTGAAATTTGTGAAAAGCTCCATTTGAAAATCATTTAAAAACACCGAGGAGATAGAAAAGTTTCAAAGGAAAATCCACTCTAGGAAATTTTGCAAAATCCATACTAGGCTGGAAATTGCGCTCAAATGGCACAAATTCTAGAGGTAAGTGGAAATCCCGACATTCATTTTGCATTAAGAAATTGCGTCACCTTCATACTTGCCTGCTTCGCCACCCTTATGAGGAAGAATTTTTTGTGAAATTCAATCAATAGCTTTCAATTTCTCATATGCATTTATGAACTTGACTTAAACGTTTTCAAATACTATGACTTGTGAATTTTCATCTTGCAGATATAGGAGAATCTGGAGGCGAGCTATGCAGACGAGCATCCAGAGGATCAAGACATAATCAAGATCATCCACCTTGCATCCAAAGAAGGCGCTGTCACTAGAACATTGCACTTCATCGAGATATCATCAAGTCCACCATCATCCTCCCTCCAGAGAGAAGAACTTCATCATCACCTTGCAAGCTCCATCATCTAAGTATCCAGAAGATCACTTCCACATTCAAGAGCTTCCCATTTCATGCATCAGAAGAAGATCAAGAGGAAACATCATGAGGTCTACTCCAGGAATTCACTCCCAAGTCATCTCCTCTACTTCATCAATCTAGAGCAAGAATCCTACACAAACATCACAAGAAAAGTTAGTCGAATGCGCAAGATTATCAAGAAAATCCACAAATTACATCCAAGGAATGCAAAGACACCAACGAGGAGTGAAGAACAAAGATAAGATTCCCAAGTTCCACGTTGAAAGCTCCAGAAGTGAAAATTCAGTTTCAAGACTTTGCCAAGAAAGAAGATAAAATTTGGGAATAGCATCAAGAAATTGGAAAAATATTGAAAATCAAGTGAATTTGCTCAAGAAATGCTGAGTTGGCGTCTATACATCATTGATCAATCAAAGCTCACCACGTCACTCGTCCATGTTCAATGTATATGCAACAAAGTCCAAGAGAAAGATGGTGCCCTATCTAGAAGATCCCTGGAGATTCCAACATGTCATGCTTATCATCTTGGAAAATGTGCCTTCATTGCCTTTGGGGGTTTTATGTACACGGGTTGTGTCAACTTTTTCTTTTTAACTAAAAATAGTTGGTTGTTGTAACTAATTGCCTTGTTGGCAAAATCTCGGCCATCGGTTGCTCAATCGATCTTGGCCCTTCATTGTATTTTGAGGACTATAAAAGGCTCATTCGCCTCATTTGTAATCAATAGAGTTGTTGTAGAATAGCAAGTAGAGTAGTAGAGTAGAGGAAGCTCTTCAAAAGTTGTTGGAGAGAACTTGAAATTGTTGTAATCACTTCCAAGATTAATACATTTCTCATTGAAGCTTGGTGACAATTGTGTTGTGTTGGAACGTGGCATGGTTTTTTATTTCTCGAAGATAATCTAGATGTGTTTCCAAGTAGAATAGAATAATATTAGAAAGTTCATTGATAGAGTGAATGCATTGTGAAGATATTTGATGAATTCCTAGGTTCATACTTTTGATGGTTTGTCGCTGGGAAGTCATTGTGCAAGGTTAGCTTGAACCTCAACTTATTACAATAGTTTGATTGTTGATGCTTGTTTGAGTTGCGCCAGTTGTGGGTACTCAAATGTGTGTCTACATTATGAAAATCCTTAGTCATCCTTGGGAGATTGCACTTGTTCTACGTAGTTGTTGAATTCATCATGGCGAAGTGGAGCTTGTTATAAGGAATTTGTCTATCTTGGCATCATTCATTGTCTCATTGTCCTTAGAAGTAAAGTAGATTCTCTCTAAACCCTTGACCTTTCTACATTTTCTTTGTAATTGAGGTTTCTTTCCATGAAAAGGAGTAATAAGTCGAGTGAGTGAAGAAGTAAATTCAACGTAAGTCCCTTTGTGTTAACAACATATCACATCATATATATACTGAGTCTATATCCAATGTATTGTCAAGACCTAACATCTGGTAGCTTGGAGTTGTCTCACTAGATCACATAGTTTAGCCTTTGAGAGACTTTGTTCAAGAGAGGGCAAAATACCTTGGTATTTTATTTTGAGTTTGCACGTGCATAAAAAACACATCAACAAAATTGGCGCTAGGAGGGCAGAACAAAGATATTGCTCCATTCAAAGACATTGCTCCATTCATTTCACGCCCTTCTCCTAACTCCCATCAACAGAATTGGCGCTAGGAGGGCATGGTCAGGAAATACTTCGAGAATCACATTGCTTCATCTATTCCACGCGAAGAAAGATTTTACACCTTCTCCTATCACACAAGATTCAGCACATAAATTTAGGATAAAGTGGGATAGAACATCGTCACTTCTTTATTCCAAGCAAAAAAGAAGATATTCCGAATTGTGGTTAGGAACTGGAAAGCAAGCTTTCAAGGAAGAATCCGAGAATTCAAGATCTCTCTTATGTCGAAAATCCAAAAAAAAGTAGAAAAATAAAAAATCCAAAAAAAGTGAAAAAATCAAAAAATACAAAAAAAAGGATGGATTTCTCAATCAATGATACGAAGCAGCTTAGTGGGTATGTATTCAAACTGATACTTCAATTATTCTTCAGCTTTGGTGGACTTTGAATGCACAACTTCATCCTAAGAGCTTGGACGACTTTGCATCAAGGAAAGGATGTAGAATTCACGATACCAATGGACACGAGGAGATCAATTGTCTAACATTTTTGTCAAGAATGGAATTAGCATTGCAAGGGAAAATTTCTGTTTCATAGGTACATGAACCGATGGTTTCTACAAAGATAGTGCCCGATGCCTTATTTGATGAAAGGGAATTCTTTATAAGTTTCAAGCAAATGATCAAGAAGAAATTGAGCATTGAGAAGGATCTGTATGTAGAAGACTTCTTGATTCCAGGTGGCTGGTGTAGGATTCATAACATAGCTCATTCGGAACTCACATGTTCATCTTGCAAGGAAGCTATTCATCAAGTGAAGAATCAATTAAGGTTGGAAGAAGAATCCAAGATACAATTGAGATTAGATAACTTGTGGACCAAATGCCTTCAAGAAATCAATTCGACATCCAAAGGAGAAGATGTTCCCATGTTATCCAATAGTGAAGATAGCACAAGGGAGCTTGATAATCAAGTGGAGAGCATATTTGCATATCTCCTTCCAAGTAAGAATGAACCTACTGAAGAAGAAATCGAAAAGGTGATAGAGGATGTTCAGACAAATGCAAGTGATGAACAATATGTTGATTCCATGACCAAAGATGAAAGAAGTGATTTGAGTCCATTACAAGAAGAGGAAATCCTTGATGAACATTTGTTCATGCTACAAGAGGAGGTTATTGAGAATGAAGTACAAGAAATTTCAAGCATCCTTCGAAAGGAAGACAATCTTATGGATATGCCAAATGAAGAGCAATTCGGAGGGGCACTAGACGTTTTCATACAAGAAATACAAGAGGAATTAATGTCAAAATTATCACAAGATGAACAAGTTGCTGTCATGGAAGCTGAAATCAAATCGACGTTGAGCCCATTGCTGGAGATTCAAAAGGAGCTTATAGATGAAATGTTGCATGCCTCAAACGCAAGTGGAATGATCCATCACCAATGGTGACCTCCTGATGCGTGCGTGGAAGATGAGCGATATCCATTCGAAGATGAAGAACACCAGGTTGTCTCTTTCCCTACTATTAATTGGAAAGATTTTGAATTTGATGATTACGAATTTCCAAATGATGAATATGAAGAATATGAGTTTGACTATGGAAATTTAGGAAGAACAACTTGTATTTGGATTAATCATGGTCCCAATGAACTGCCCTAGTTGATAATATTGAATAAATTTTTTTTTGAATTTGAAGATTGTGTAGTAAAAGAATGTTTTTCAAAATTTAAGGATGAATTTGCAAAACTGAGAACTGTCACTTGTGAGTTGCTGTTTTTGTTCATTCTGAGAAGTCATTTGAGGTCATGTATATATTTGGGTATTTTGAGTCTTGTTCGCTCTTTGTACATAGAGTAGGTTTTCTTTTTCGTTCTGTCATAGTTTAGAATTGCCGTCCTTGATCTCATTTGATTCAAGTTTTGTTTTCCGTAGATTAGTTTGCTTTCGTAGTTTAGGTGTTTGCTTTAGTTTTCCTTTTGTGGGATCCCGATTTGTGAGAAGGGTGATGTACTTCATAATCACACTTTGGCATCATTTTGCTATATTATGTTAGTTCATTTTTTAGACAATTAGTCATGAAATTCTTACAGTCGGAAGATCTTTTTCTTTCAATTTATCATCAAGTTAGATCTTGTATTTGACTCGGAAATTAATCATCTATTGTGTCTCGACACTGCTATCTTTTGATTATAATGTTTTAAAATGATAAATCTAAATTTTATGAATTCTTATGTCTTCCTTTGGGAAACATGGGTCATGATTGATGGATTTCTCGTGGACTCCATCACTAGTGTCGAATAGCATGACTACTTGCTCCTGGGAGATGAGTCAGTTGTTTAGTATTACTGGAAGTATTTCAAGATCTTATACCTTTATACATCTTAAAGATCCCGAAGTTTCTAAGTCTTTGTGAGCTTGGATTAAGTAAAAATCTTAAGGTAGTTCATGGTTTCACTCCGCTTCATTATAAGCATTTCCGCATGCCTCCATCCCTCTATTCCACCCATTACCTCATGTATACAATAAAAGCCTCCACCCATTTTACCTACTCCATCAAATAATGAACTCAAGTCTAGTGTTCAAATCATCCATAGTCCTGTTGTTCGCCGTATACTCCGAAAGATGAACTATCAAGGTAAAGGTTTAAGTCCTTTATGAACAAAGTATTTTGGAGTCCATCCATGTTAGTATTTCTCTATATCATGTAGCCTTGGATATACATCCCAAGGTAAGCAAGCTCAAGATGTTGGTGTTTCATCCATCTTTTCCACCATTTTCCACCATTTTCCATCATCCACCCATTATATATGTATCCATTTTGCCTCCATTATCCTGCAAATTCCAAAAGCATATGACTATACATACTTTCCGTCATCCATTTTACCTCCATTTTCCCAACTCCCATTGTCCTATTCCTTATCCATCTGTCCTAATCATGATCAGCAAATGCAGGTATTGTCTAAACGAGAAGCTTCCACCTATTTCACCCATCCACCCCATCCCATGAAGTAGAAAGAAAATCCTAAGGATCTTCATGCCTTAGAGCACAAATGCAAAAGTCAAAGCAAAGTACATTCAAAAGGCTATCTGAGCCCATAACTTCAATAGAGAAAGCCAAAAAGCAAAATTCTAGGTACCTAAGCAAAAGAAGCTAAATCAAAAAAATAACATCTGCATCAAAAGAATCCTATGCAATCCCCTCTCATTCCACTCCATTCAAAATATCCATTCCATCCCATTTCGTTCAAAATTTTAAGTTACTTCATCCCATGAATAAAATAAAAAAATTCTAAGTCTGTGTGGGTCATAAAGTCACCACTTCATATATTCACTAGCCATCCATCCCATTATTCCCTATACCTCCTTCGAATCCCAAGCTTTGAAGATTATTTTGGTATGTGTAGGCGTTGATCATGGTTCCATTCCACTCCATTTCATTCCATATACCCTCCGCTTTCCCCATCTCCCATTATCCTACATATTCCATTCACTCCATCTTTTGTATAATCCACATCATAACCCACTGTTTCCGTTTACCCTTTCATATTCATTATCATAATCCGTCATTCTTTACCAACATTAGTAAGTATAACGACTTGACATGGTTTATGTGCGATTACACTTGTCATGGACCATCACTTTTTTTTATGGAGCTAGATGCCTGAGTCCTATCCATTCATATTCCCTTCTCCCGGTGAAATAAAATAAAAATTAAAAATTAAAAAAAAATAGTAAAGAGAAATCCCTTCATCCATAGGTGAAAACCACCCTTGGTGGCGCCTTGGATAAGTACCATGATGAAAACCTGGCAAGTAGGCGTCATGTGTAGAGACACACTGTCTCATTCCAACTATTCATCCCATCATATCATATCCTTACCATTTCATACCATCTTATCCATTTCGCCCGTATATACACATTCCCTGCATTCACCCTTTTCCACGAACTTACCTAGCTTAAGACAAGTAAACTTCAGGAACATTTATTCGGATTGGCGCTAGATGTTGTGACATTTTCACACATCGCCCCATTGCAAATGGGGACCCCCTCTTTTTTCCATTTTTTGTCTTAGTTTTGTTTTAGTGTTTTGGTTTTCTTTGAGTTTGTAGGTTTGGCAGTATTGATTTGTCCAAGTCTCGCCAAGTTCTTGCTCAAATCCATGAAGTGATTGAAGAAATTGCCCAAGGGATGGATATTCAACTGAGGAATCCATATGCCTTCATCCTAATGCATGTCCCTGAAATCCTGAAATTGACTAAGTCTGATGTCCTGAACTCCTGAATACTGACTAAGTCTGAAATCTGGTGGATCCTCAAAAATCTAGAATCTGCATGTTAAATCCCATGGATCTGAGACCTATCTCAAGCATCCTGAAAGTATATTTCAAAATATTTAAAACATATACTTAAATATATTTTGAAATATACATGATTTCAGGTACTAAAAAATGGCTAAGAAAAAATCACAAATTCCAGGCTCATGGGGAAAATGCGAAATTCCAAGCCATCATGAAAAGTGCGAAAATTCCATAACATGATGAAAAATGTGATTTCCTCCATCGAAAATTCCATGACTCAATGAGAATTGCGATTGACTTTATGGAAAGTGCGATTTGGATTTTTCCAAGACAATAAGAAATTGCGACTTGGAAAATTCCTTGACAACCTTCAAAATGCAAAATTCCAAGCCATCATGAAAAGTGCAAAATTCCTTGACTATTCAAAAGTGTGACAGAGATTTATTCCAGAGGAGGCAAAAAGTGTGAAGTGAACTTATCCAAGGGGCACTCAAAAGTGCGAAATCCATAAGGTTCCAAAATTTGCACTAAGGATTTGTTGAGGATGTTACCAAAATTGCAAAATTCCAAGGCATGCCCAATTGTGTGATGAAGAGATTTATCCAAGACTCAACAAAGGAACATGGAACTTATCCTAACAATGCCAAAAAGGCAAAATTCTATGCCTTAATGAATGAGTGATGAAGAACCAATCCAAGAGATGTTAAAATAAGCGAAATTCCATGGGTGAATGAAACATGAGACTTGGATTCTATCCTTCATCCAGTGAAAAGGGCACAAATTTGGATAGCAAGTGGAAAAATCGCCAATTCCACACCATAGAAGCAAATATCTTTCTCAGGAATATCTCAGCAAACCAAAAGAGAAAGATATTTTCAACTTCTCGGGAATTCGAAAAATGCAAAAAAATTACAAAAAAAAGAGAAATAATTGATTTTTTTAATATTTAAAGGCATCCTAGTTGCATGGAGAGAGATAAATAAAGTAAAAGAAACGTACACCATTAATTTTTGAAATATGGACTTTCCCATTAAGTTGGAAATCATTATTTAAAGTGCACACAATATAGTGTGTTATTACATGGTTCAACTTCAAAGTTTGAACCCTCAAAATCAATTACAAACTACAAAATACAAATGTGAAGCTACAAACTGACAAGCTACGAAGAAACACAAGGTAGACAAAGCTAAGAAAGATAGCTATTGTGAAATACAATCCACTAGGGAGCTATAGTTCTTGATGATGAAGCTCCAATATTATGCTCCCTCCCAAGTTAATTCAACTCCCCTTCAAAAAATGCATTAGCCTCCCTCATGATATCTAGGTCATCCTCATCAATTAACTCTTCTTCATCAACAAGCCATTCTGAGTCAGGATCAATCTCGTCAAGGTCAATTGGTTGATCATCCTCAACACTCCCTATATAATCAATTCAAAAGCATTAGTTTGAAACCTTGTACAAAATAAGAATAAAATTTGCTAAACAATAACAATTTATATGTAGAAATCCAAAATTTCCTTACCTTGAAGTTTTTTCATCTTAAGACGAAGGTTATGGTGGACAAAAACCAAATCATTCATTCGCTTTTGAGTCAACGATTGCATTTTTTGGAGTGTATGTGTTGAAACACACTCCAAGAACGCTCACAAGCAGATGAACTACATGGCTGGCTCAAAATACGCATTGCCATCCATCTTAATTTCTTAGCATCTTTGCCAAAAAAATTCCACCATTCGGCTACAGAAAACATAAATTTTAATGAACACTGTATTATGTTAAAAAATTTCAATCTTAAAAACAAAACAATCTTACAAATTCCCAATTACCTGGTTTCAAAGTGTTCCTGCCTTCTACAACACAAAGAGTGGCAAAAAATCCCTTTCCTTGTTGGTATGTGGGCAACTCTGCCATGGCTGCCCGTCGATCCTATGATTCTGGGAAAAATCTCTCAATGCATTGGAATAGGCCCTCATTCACCTCTTTAGCTTGACTAAAGGAGTCACTATAAAACAATGCTGGATTGAGGAAGTATCCAGCGACATGGAGGGCACTGCATTTGTCGATCCCATCTTGCATCAATGACCTCCCATATCGGCATGTATCTACTCATCTCATGGTTCATCCTTGCCCTAATAGCCTCTTTGGTCCTATCCATGGCCTCGTACAAGTAGCCCATTGGGGATTGTTCCCCATCAACTAGTCGCAATACCCTAACTAAAGGCTTTGAAAATCTTACAATCTCCTCCGCCTCTGTCCAAAAACTTGCAGCATAAACATATTCCACCACATTTTGACCATCTGTATGATCAACAAAGCCATACTGTGCCCACTCATTTGAAACAAACATTCGCTTCAAATTCATCTTTTGGTTACAAAGAGTCTGCAATGGTAGGAAGTGCATGGCAAATCGTGTGACCCTTGGCCGAAGAAGTTCCTTCCCATCTGTAAAGGTGGACATCATATGTAACACCCTCGTATGATTGTAGATGAATTTTGTGATGTTCCTGGCCCTTTGCAATACTGATTTAATCCATTCAATTTTCCCAATGTTTTCTAAGATTAAATCGAGACAATGTGCTGCGCATGGACTCCAAAACAAAGTAGGATGCTTATTCATCAACAATTTTCCAGCAGCAACACAAGCAGCAGCATTGTTTGTAATAAATTGGACCACATGTTGTGGCCCCACCTCAACTACCACCTCATCAAATAGAGTGAATAGTGCTTGTGCTGATTTCACTCTATCCGATGCATCCACTGATCTCAAAAACACAATGCCAAGCTCAGATGCAACAAGAAAATTGATGAGTGTACGGTTCCTCCCATTTGTCCACCCATTTGACATTATCGTGCAACCTATCCTAGCCCACTCCTTGCGATGATATGTAAGAACACTCTTCAAATCCTTAATTGCATCTATCAACATACTTGTCCTTAAGGTCTCATATGAGGGTGCTTTGAACCCAAGCCCTGCAACTACAACGGCATCCACCATGGACTGCCAGTATGGAGACCTTGCAATATGGAATGGCATGCTAGAATAGCACCAAAAATTAGAAATGGCCTTTTTGGCTTGCTCATGCACATTTTTCTTCGAACCTGTACTCTCCAAAGTTGTTTGTGCTCCAGGTGTAGTACGTGGTGCAAAGAAGTTAATGTTTCCCCCACCTGTGTTATGTCTTTGTGATCTAGAAGAAGGCATACAAATTTGTTCATCTGATAAAGTTTGTTCTGGTCGTGCTACCTCATCCACGTGATTGACTTTAGCCTTCTTTGCCTTATTTTCTAAATGGACTTTTGTAGCTTGCTTTGCTTGATGGGTGACATCTAAAGGACATTTCTTACAACCCTTCACACCATGCCCTGGTTGCTTTGCTAAATGATATTTGAAACGAGAAATCCCTCCGTTATACACTTTGAGGCAAAAATTGCATTTAACTTTGTTCGTACCCTCAACTGTCGTGCAATATGCCCATGCAAAGTCTTTATCACGTGGCATGATGAACAAATCTGTAGGAAAAAAAGAAAAACTTACATCTGGCATTTTAAATGTTTTAAAAATTTGACCAAATCTAAAGCAAAGATACAAACAAGCTCACATTTAACCTTTTAAAATTTTAAATGTTTAAAAAAAATTAAATATTTCGTCATAAAAAGTTTATAGGTTTATAAAGTAACATTTTAATATAAAAATTTGAATATAAAATTATTAAAAAACAAAAAATATTTAAAAAATTAATTTAAATAAATATGTTACAATTAAAAGAAAAATTAAATAATATATTACAATTTTTTTGAAAAAAAATTGATTAACATATACTGTTTAAATTTTAGAATACAGACTCTGTATTGCTTCTAAATATAAAAATTAAATTGTATACATTATAGTTTTAAACTAAATTCTATACGGTTTAAAATAAAAATACATACAAAATTTAGAGTTTAATAGACTCTAATTTTTTTAAAATTACATACAACATTTTATATATTAAAGTAAATACATACAGAAATTTTATTTTTAAAATTTTATAGGGTTTAAACTTTAAAGTATGTATCATACAGAATTTAAAAAAAGAAACTTTACAAGGAATCGAAATTTTGTTTATTAAATAAATTCAAAGAAAGAATGAAAACCATCGTTTGCAGGAGACGCACAGACAACAAATAATGAAATTGCACACAGGAGACGTACACACGGCAAATAATGAAATCGCGCACAGGCAAAAATACTATTTGAAGCTCGCGCAAGGAGGAGGTCGTGCACAAGCAAATCTTCATTCATTTAGAAACAAGCGCTATTTAATAAAGAAAAAACCACAAAAATAAGCATTATTTTTTTGCAAATGGCGGGAGTTAATACTGCTGATTTTTCGTATAGTTAAAACCACAAAACAAGCGTTTTTTTTTTTTTGCAAATGGCGGGAGTTAATACTGCAGATTTTTCGCATAGTTATCATCTCAACTTTTTAGAAAAAGTCAGAATGTGCCCTGAGATTTGAATCGCGAGATCTCGCCGCGATTTGCTTCTATGTTCCACACACATAAGGAAATTGCGACACTCTCAAAGGAAACATCAAAAGTCATCAAAATTCTTATGAACAAGGAAGAAAGTCACAAATTTTGACCAGTGGAAATTTAGCAATTTCCATGCTAGAGAGGGAATTGCGCCACTCTAAAACCTTGAAATGTTGCAAAGAAATCATAGAAATCAATGAAGAAGAACAAGCATCGTGGAGAAGGAAAATCGCAAATTCCATGCTCATGTGGAAAATGCGACAAAATCAAAAGCTCAAGATTCTAGTCCAAAGTGAAAATATACATCGAAATCCTCCTTGAAATACATTGAAAAATCCTTTAAAATACTTGAAATTTGTGAAAAGCTCCATTTGAAAATCACTTAAAAACATTGAGGAGATAGAAAAGTTTCAAAGGAAAATCCACTCTAGGAAAATTCGCAAAATCCATACTAGGTTGGAAATTGCGCTCAAATGGCGCAAATTCCAGAGGTAAGTGGAAATCCCGACATTCATTTTGCATTGAGAAATTGCGCCACCTTCATACTTGCTTGCTTCGCCACCCTCATGAGGAAGACATTTTTGTGAAATTCAATCAATAGCTTTCAATTTCTCATATGCATTTATGAACTTGACTTAACATTTTCAAATACTATGACTTGTGAATTTTCATCTTGCAGATATTGGAGAATTTAGAGGCGGGCTATGCAGATGAGCATCCAGAGGATCAAGACATCATCAAGATCATCCACCTTGCATCCAAAGAAGGCGCCGTCACTAGAACACTACACTTCATTGAGATATCATCAAGTCCACCATCATCCTACCTCCAGAGAGAAGAACTTCATCATCACCTTGCAAGCTCCATCATCTGAGTATCTAGAAGATCACTTCCACATTCAAGAGCTTCCCATTTCATGCATCAGAAGAAGATCAAGAGGAAACATCATGAGGTCTACTCCAAGAATTCACTCCCAAGTCATCTCCTCTACTTCATCAATCGAGAACAAGAATTCTACACAAACATCACAAGAAAAGTTAGTCGAATGCGCAAGATTATCAAGAAAATCCACAAATTACATCCAAGGAATGCAAGGACAACAACAAGGAGTGAAGAACAAAGACAAGATTCCCAAGTTCCACGTTGAAAGCTCTAGAAGTGAAAATTCAGTTTCAAGACTTTGCCAAGAAAGAAGATAAAATTTGGGAATAGCATCAAGAAATTGGAAAAATATTGAAAATCAAGCGAATTTGCTCAAGAAATGCTGAGTTGGCGTCTATACATCATCGATCAATTAGAGCTCACCCCGTCACTCGTCCATGTTCAACGTATATGCAACAAAGTTCAAGAGAAAGATGGTGCCCTATCTAGAAGATTCCCAGAGATTCCAACATGTCATGCTTATCATCTTGGAAAACGTGCATTGCCTTTGGGTTTTTATGTACACGGGTTGTGTCAACTTTTTCTTTTTTACTAAAAATAGTTGGTTGTTGTAGCTAATTGCCTTGTTGGCAAAATCTCGGCCATCGGTTGCTCAATGATCTTGGCCCTTCATTGTATCTTGAGGACTATAAAAGGCTCATTCGCCTTATTTGTAATCGATAGAGTTGTAGAATAGCAAGTACAGTAGTAGAGTAGAGGAAGCTCTTTGAAAGTTGTTGGAGAGAACTTGAAATTGTTGTAATCACTTCCAAGATTAATACAGTTCTCATTGAAGCTTGGTGACAATTGTGTTGTGTTGGAACATGGCATGGTTTCTTATTTCTCGAAGATAATCTAGATGTGTTTCCAAGTAGAATAGAATAATATTAGAAAGTTCATTGATATAGTGAATGCATTGTGAAGATATTTGATGAATTCCTAGGTTCATACTTTTGATGGCTTGTCGCTGGCAAGTCATTGTGCAAAGTTAGCCTGAACCTCAACTTATTGCAATAGTTCGATTATTGATGCTTGTTTGAGTTGCGCCAGCTGTGGGTACTCAAATGTGTGTCTACAATATGAAAATCCTTAGTCATCCTTGGGAGATTGCACTTGTTCTACGTAGTTGTTGAATTCATCATGGCGAAGTGGAGCTTGTTATAAGGAATTTGTTTATCTTGGCATCATTCATTGTCTCATTTTCCTTAGAAGTAAAGTAGATTCTCTCTAAACCCTTGACCTTTCTGCATTTTCTTTGTAATTGTGGAATTAGGAGGTTTCTTTCCATGAAAAGGAGTAATAAGTCGAGTGAGTGAAGAAGTAAATTCAGCGTAAGTCCCTTTGTGTTAACAACATATCACATCATATATATACTGAGTCTATATCCAATGTATTGTCAAGACCTGACATCTGGAACCTTGGAGTTGTCTCACTGGATCAAATAGTTTAGCCTTTGAGAAACTTTGTTCAAGAGAGGGTAGAATACCTTGGTATTTTATTCTGAGTTTGCATGTGCATAAAAAACACATCAACAGGTTCTTCTCAACATACTTAGCTAGAGTGTTAGGTATCTGCTTTGGTTCTTGTTCCTTTTCTTCTTTCTCTTCCTTCATCTTCAATGCATGGAAGGATATCAGATCCGGAATCCTTTGATTTTTGTGAGATCTGATACAAATCTTCATCTACTTTGACATTTGTGCTTTCAATCATCTTTCCCAATTTGTTGTTGTAGCATCTATAGGCCTTGCTTCTGGTTTAGTAACCAAAAAAGATCCCTTCATCACTTCTTGAATCAAACTTTCCCTAGTCTTCTTCATCTCTTCTAATATAGCATTTTCTGCCAAAGATCCTAAAGTATCTGACAGTGGGTGGTCTTCCATACCATAGCTCATAAGGGGTCGTAGTGCTATTGACCCTCAGTTGCACTGTGTTAATTAGATAGACAGTAGTGTGAATTACTTCCTTCCAGTACATGTCAAGCAGATCTACATCTTTCAACATTGCCCTAGCCATCTCTTGCACAATCCTATTCTTCCTTTCCACTACCCCACTTTGTTGAGGGGTCCTAGGAGCTGACAGATGTCTCCTAATACCACGATCTTCACAAAACTTATCAAATTCATTTGAAGCAAACTCACCTCCTCTATCAGAGCTTAAACATTTGATCTTAGTATCCATTTCATTCTCAACCATAGCTTTGAAAACCTTAAACTTATCAAAGGCATCTAATTTTTCTCTTAAGAAAGTAACCCAAGTCATTCTAGAATAATCATCAATAAGCAACATGAAATACCTTTCACCTTGTTGACTCTGTACTCTTGTAGGGCCACATAGGTCAGTGTGAATCAGCGTCAATGGCATTGAAGAAGAGTACTCCTTGCTCCCTAAATTTGTCTTTGTCTGCTTTCCCATTTGGCATTCCTTGCATAACATGTTTGTAGGCTTGGTTATCTTAGGTACATCTCTCACCGCATGAATAGAGCTGATCTTTACCATGTTGTCAAAGTTGGTGTGTCCCATCCACTTGTGCCATAGCCAACACTCATTGGATTGAGCCAATAAACATGTTCTTTCATTTACCTCCTTCAAATGATAGATATCACCATATGACTTGATACCTTTTGCAACTAGTTTTCTTGACCCTACCTTCCTGATTTCACAACCTTTATCATGAAAGGTAAGATTGTATCCTTTACTGCACATTTGACTGACACTAAGAAGATTGTGCTTTAGCCCTTTGACATTGAGGACATTCTCAGTTCTATTCTTCCCATCAATAGTTATAGCACCTTTTCCACAGATTTGTGCTGACTCATCACCACCAAACTTATAGCTCCACCATTCCACTTTTTAAGGCTGATAAACTTCTTGTCACTAGTCATATGATTAGAGCAACCACTATCAATTACCTAAGCCTTGGCTTCTTCTTTTGCATGAAAGGCAGTCCATACAACCATCGATCTATCATTGTTTTGGTCAGTTTGCAAGGCATCAGTCTTTTCACATTTTCCAATATCATCCTTTTTGTCACCAACATTTAAGGCCATGAAAAGTGTTTCATCATTTGAATCATCATGGTCCTCATCTTCTGAAGAACAACTACTCTCTATGGAATACAGGCTTCTTTTAAACTTGTCTCTCTTGTTACTACCCCTTGATTCTTTAAAAGGACATTTAGAAGCAAAATGACCAATCTTTCCACAATTGAAACATTTGAAAGGTAACTTATGTCTGTATTTGCATGTGCCTTTCTTCAAAGTTCTTACAAAGTTTGCTTCTACCTCATCAAAGTCATCATCTTGATCAGTTGCTTCATCTTCTGTCTTCTTGCTTGCTTTGAATGTTGCTTCCTTCTTTGGAGCACCTTTGTCAAATTCCCTCATTTCAAAGGCTGTGAGAGAGCCAAACAATTGATCTATTGTGTATTTATTTAAATCCTGAGATTCCTCAATGGTAGACACGTTATGACTGTAAGATTTAGGAAGAGATCTCAAAACCTTCTTCACAATCTCATCTTCTTTCACTTCCCACCAAGACCTCTGATGCCATTGACTATTTCATCCACCCGGAGCATGTAACCAGCAATGTCTTCATCTTCTGTCATCCTCAGAGTCTCAAATTTGCTCTTGAAAATTTGCATCTTGGCTTGCTTCACTTTACTATCTCCTTCATAAATACTTTCAAATTTATTCCAGACATCCTGAGTAAGATGTACAACCCATTACCTTCACAAGTTTTGAATCAACTAGTCCACTCATGATAGCATCCTTTGCCTTGGCATTGTTATTGTACAACTTAATCTCATTTGCATCTGTAGGATCACTAGCAAGAGCAGTGTAACCCTTCTTGACTGATTGCCAAATGCCATACCCTAGAGAAGATAGATAGTTTTCCATCCTTAGCTTCCAAAAGGAATAATTTGTTCCATCAAACATGGGTACCTTGAGAGATCCATTATTAGCCATCCCGGACCTTCCTCAAGCGGTTAAGCATCTTTTGAATAGCTTGGCTCTGATACCAATTGTTGAACACACTAGGATACTGAGAGGGGGGCGGGGGTGAATCACTATCTAAACAAACTTCAAAACCTCCAGAGCAGATTAAAACTTAAGCATTACAGCATCAACATAAACATGAAAGATCAACACAATGCATATCAACACATAACACCAAATATACGTGGAAAACCCAAGAAGGGAAAAACCACAATGAGGATTAACTCACAATATATAAAGCTCAAAATTACAACTTTGTTTTAGGGCTACAACCCAAGGAAGCTACTACTCCTTGAAGACTTTGGTTTAGGGTCACTCCCAAGGAAGCTACAACTCCCTGCAAACTTTGTTTTAGGGTCACTCCCAAGGAAGCAACTACTCCCTGAACTGAGAAAAACTCAGAAATGATTACAGTATGATAGTCCTTCTATTGCCCGAAAACTGACATTGAAGCTCACACCTCTGATGATTGCAATTTTACTTCTTCTGATGATTGGATCAATTAGGCACACTCTTCACTTCACTCCTGTCACAAAAATGTCTTCAAGATGATTCAGGACAGCCTCTAACATTTCTGCTCTTTCTCCTTCAGTCGCACATCACAATGCATATGATATTCATACTCTGCTCTTCACACTTTCATGTTTTCATTTTTTCAATCACACCTCACCTAGACCAACTAGGTTTACAATATATACATGACATTACATTGATTTCATTACAAGTCAGCCAATACAACAAGAATATTACATTTTACAAGTCGGCCAGAGATCACAACATGAAACATGAACAACACTCTACTCCAAAAGGAAACACACGCCTTGCGGATCCCAATACATGTTTAGTCCGGTCCTAAACATCCTTCACAACATCATTCTTCAAGGAATAACATCCGCATGCTTCACAAATTTGAATTAGGTCACCCTTAAGCAAGAACACATGAAGCTTGAAGCACAACAGTCATTTCAACTTGGCGGTACTCATGAGAGATTGAACATTGCTTGCGCTTCTTCTAGATGAGTCGGCAAGACCTACACAACATCTCCAAACATTCCTTGAACTCCGCACAACAACTTTGTGGCGCATACCTTCAACATTCTTCAGTCGACCAAACAGAGGCATAACCTGGCAATATCATCATTTTGGACCTCAACCAGTTCTGGAGAGAGCAAAAAAACACCTTGTTAAGCAACTGGAGACAACACAAGATCATTAGGACCATCTTCCATCAGTCAATGTACCATTTCATGTCACGACAAGTTGGCGCACATCATCAGCATATGTCTTGAGAACAACTAGGCATCCAAAACTATCTGTATCACAACTGTCATTTGAAAACTGAGCTTGTGGGCCTCCAAAACACCTGAAACTCATATGGATGCACTCATACATTGCTGTGAACATATCCTCAAAACCGCACAGCCATATCTGTCACTGTGGAGGAATGCGGAGCATTCCAAATAGTCTTTATCATAACTTGATTCTGCCAGAGCACAGACCGGAACTTTGTCTCTCATAACTTTCACTACGGAGGGACGAATGACCTAAAACTTTGGATTTAGCACCTTTACACCATACTGAACTTAACTTTTGAACCGCATGGCCATATCTTCAAATGCGGAGGAATGCAGAGCATTTTATCAGGCAGTCTTTCAGGCAATTCTCTGTAGCAGAAACCTTCACCAACTTCTGGAGGCCAAAACCTTCATATAACAACACATACATCCTTAGGAACAACAGGAAGGATCATACAACATGCCACATGTCATCAACAACCTCTTCTCATCCTCACCATAGCTTCTAGTTCCCATCTTAATGTATCATCATTCGTCTTAGTGCTTCTAATTCCCATCTTAATGTTTCATCATTCATCTTAGTGCTTCTAATTCCCATCTTAATATTTCATCATTCATCTTAGTGTTTCTAATTCCCATCTTAACATTTCATCATGAAATCATCTTTGTTGACCACAAGCATGCTCAAAACAACTTGACTTGACACTGATCAGGGCATGACATCCAACCATGAACATCAGGAACATCACTGTATCTCACTACATCTTTGTTACTACACTGGTATACCATCATCACAAACTGAGTGTTGACCTCACTCTAAGTGTTGACATCAATGACAACATATATTGCCAACATCATCCCCTAGGCTTTTGCAGCCGTTCCCAATCATAGGGCATTTTGGGGATGTGGGGACAGCTAGGAAATGTCCTTGGGGCTGTCCCCGATCAGAAAAAATAGATGGAAATAGACAAAAATTTGTAGGGTAAGGCCAAGGGATGTCTAGATGTCTCTTAACCATCGTAGGGATGGGTAGTTGTCCCCTACAACCCAGCATGAAAAAAAAAGGGTTTCTCTACCTACACACACAACTAGTGTTTTCTACCATGAATTTAAGATCTTATGCCATGAATTTTGATGTTTTCTGCAACCTGTTCTATGTGCCCTAGGTGCACTTTAAACTCTTTTCCACAGTTTTGCCCCTAGGGTTTCTAACAATGATTCTTCTTGTGTGATTTTTTGTCCCACCTATACTTGTTTGCTGCAACAATCAATTCAATCAACCTTTTGCTGGCCCTTCATGCATAGTGACTTTTTGACAATGCTTCAAATTTATGACAGTTGGCCCTTAAACTGTTTGACAGTGATCCAAATTTCTTCTCCATCAATGATTGTTTATATATCTTTTGAGGGCTTCATCTTCTGTCTTCTTGCTTGCTTTGAATGTTGCTTCCTTCTTTGGAGCACCTTTGTCAAATTCCCTCATTTCAAAGGCTGTGAGAGAGCCAAACAATTGATCTATTGTGTATTTATTTAAATCCTGAGATTCCTCAATGGTAGACACGTTATGACTGTAAGATTTAGGAAGAGATCTCAAAACCTTCTTCACAATCTCATCTTCTTTCACTTCCCACCAAGACCTCTGATGCCATTGACTATTTCATCCACCCGGAGCATGTAACCAGCAATGTCTTCATCTTCTGTCATCCTCAGAGTCTCAAATTTGCTCTTGAAAATTTGCATCTTGGCTTGCTTCACTTTACTATCTCCTTCATAAATACTTTCAAATTTATTCCAGACATCCTGAGTAAGATGTACAACCCATTACCTTCACAAGTTTTGAATCAACTAGTCCACTCATGATAGCATCCTTTGCCTTGGCATTGTTATTGTACAACTTAATCTCATTTGCATCTGTAGGATCACTAGCAAGAGCAGTGTAACCCTTCTTGACTGATTGCCAAATGCCATACCCTAGAGAAGATAGATAGTTTTCCATCCTTAGCTTCCAAAAGGAATAATTTGTTCCATCAAACATGGGTACTTTGAGAGATCCATTATTAGCCATCCCGGACCTTCCTCAAGCGGTTAAGCATCTTTTGAATAGCTTGGCTCTGATACCAATTATTGAACACACTAGGATACTGAGAGGGGGGCGGGGGTGAATCACTATCTAAACAAACTTCAAAACCTCCAGAGCAGATTAAAACTTAAGCATTACAGCATCAACATAAACATGAAAGATCAACACAATGCATATCAACACATAACACCAAATATACGTGGAAAACCCAAGAAGGGAAAAACCACAATGAGGATTAACTCACAATATATAAAGCTCAAAATTACAACTTTGTTTTAGGGCTACAACCCAAGGAAGCTACTACTCCTTGAAGACTTTGGTTTAGGGTCACTCCCAAGGAAGCTACAACTCCTTGCAAACTTTGTTTTAGGGTCACTCCCAAGGAAGCAACTACTCCCTGAACTGAGAAAAACTCAGAAATGATTACAGTATGATAGTCCTTCTATTGCCCAAAAATTGACATTGAAGCTCACACCTCTGATGATTGCAATTTTACTTCTTCTGATGATTGGATCAATTAGGCACACTCTTCACTTCACTCCTGTCACAAAAATGTCTTCAAGATGAATCAGGACAGCCTCTAACATTTCTGCTCTTTCTCCTTCAGTCGCACATCACAATGCATATGATATTCATACTCTGCTCTTCACACTTTCATGTTTTCATTTTCGCAATCACACCTCACCTAGACCAACTAGGTTTACAATATATACATGACATTACATTGATTTCATTACAAGTCAGCCAATACAACAAGAATATTACATTTTACAAGTCGGCCAGAGATCACAACATGAAACATGAACAACACGCTACTCCAAAAGGAAACACACGCCTTGCGGATCCCAATACATGTTTAGTCCGGTCCTAAACATCCTTCACAACATCATTCTTCAAGGAATAACATCCGCATGCTTCACAAATTTGAATTAGGTCACCCTTAAGCAAGAACACATGAAGCTTGAAGCACAACAGTCATTTCAACTTGGCGGTACTCATGAGAGATTGAACATTGCTTGCGCTTCTTCTAGATGAGTCGGCAAGACCTACACAACATCTCCAAACATTCCTTGAACTCCGCACAACAACTTTGTGGCGCATACCTTCAACATTCTTCAGTCGACCAAACAGAGGCATAACCTGGCAATATCATCATTTTGGACCTCAACCAGTTCTGGAGAGAGCAAAAAAACACCTTGTTAAGCAACTGGAGACAACACAAGATCATTAGGACCATCTTCCATCAGTCAATGTACCATTTCATGTCACGACAAGTTGGCGCACATCATCAGCATATGTCTTGAGAACAACTAGGCATCCAAAACTATCTGTATCACAACTGTCATTTGAAAACTAAGCTTGTGGGCCTCCAAAACACCTGAAACTCATATGGATGCACTCATACATTGCTGTGAACATATCCTCAAAACCGCACAGCCATATCTGTCACTGTGGAGGAATGCGTAGCATTCCAAATAGTCTTTATCATAACTTGATTCTGCCAGAGCACAGACCGGAACTTTGTCTCTCATAACTTTCACTACGGAGGGACGAATGACCTAAAACTTTGGATTTAGCACCTTTACACCATACTGAACTTAACTTTTGAACCGCATGGCCATATCTTCAAATGCGGAGGAATGCAGAGCATTTTATCAGGCAGTCTTTCAGGCAATTCTCTGTAGCAGAAACCTTCACCAACTTCTGGAGGCCAAAACCTTCATATAACAACACATACATCCTTAGGAACAACAGGAAGGATCATACAACATGCCACATGTCATCAACAACCTCTTCTCATCCTCACCATAGCTTCTAGTTCCCATCTTAATGTATCATCATTCGTCTTAGTGCTTCTAATTCCCATCTTAATGTTTCATCATTCATCTTAGTGCTTCTAATTCCCATCTTAATATTTCATCATTCATCTTAGTGTTTCTAATTCCCATCTTAACATTTCATCATGAAATCATTTTTGTTGACCACAAGCATGCTCAAAACAACTTGACTTGACACTGATCAGGGCATGACATCCAACCATGAACATCAGGAACATCACTGTATCTCACTACATCTTTGTTACTACACTGGTATACCATCATCACAAACTGAGTGTTGACCTCACTCTAAGTGTTGACATCAATGACAACATATATTGCAAACATCATCCCCTAGGCTTTTGCAGCCGTTGCCAATCATAGGGCATTTTGGGGATGTGGGGACAGCTAGGAAATGTCCTTGGGGCTGTCCCTGATCAGAAAAAATAGATGGAAATAGACAAAAATTTGTAGGGTAAGGCCAAGGGATGTCTAGACGTCTCTTAACCATCCTAGGGATGGGTAGTTGTCCCCTACAACCCAGCATGAAAAAAAAAGGGTTTCTCTACCTACACACACAACTAGTGTTTTCTACCATGAATTGAAGATCTTATGCCATGAATTTTGATGTTTTCTGCAACCTGTTCTATGTGCCCTAGGTGCACTTTAAACTCTTTTCCACAGTTTTGCCCCTAGGGTTTCTAACAATGATTCTTCTTGTGTGATTTTTTGTCCCACCTATACTTGTTTGCTGCAACAATCAATTCAATCAACCTTTTGCTGGCCCTTCATGCATAGTGACTTTTTGACAATGCTTCAAATTTATGACAGTTGGCCCTTAAACTGTTTGACAGTGATCCAAATTTCTTCTCCATCAATGATTGTTTATATATCTTTTGAGGGCTTCCTAACTCTAATATCGAACGTTAGAAGAACGAATGCATGGATTTTGAGGGAATTGTGGCACACACTCTAATGTGTGTATTGTAATGTCCCTTTTTGGGTCCATTCCAATATTCTTGGAAAGTTCTAAGATTCTTGGAGAAGTCCATCATCCTTGGAGAGCGCCAACTTTCTATGGGTGGAAAAAAAATAATTAAGTTGTTTTAAGGTAACTTTATATTATTTTCTTAAAGACTAACTTATCTTAGTTATTTATTTTAAAAGAAGGGTGGCTAATTTCATGAAGTGTTTTTAAAAGAGAGTCAAAAGTGTTAATGTTAGCCCTGGGGTACAACGTGGTGACTTAAAAAGTTGTTTTAAAAGTGACGCTGAAAAATGAGGATTAAAAGTATTATCAAATTAAAAGATTTCGAAAAGTCACTTTATTTTTATTATTGAAGGGAAAAGTGAAATAAAGGAGATAATATTTGGTTGCCATAAAAGTGCCTATAAAAGGAGATTTTGTCTCCAGAAAATGGTTACCTACTCATTTTTATCAATTTTATTTGCTCTAGAGAATGAACTGAGTTCATCTATTTGCCTGAGAATGAAAACCCTTTGGTGAATCTAGTTTCAAGGACAAAAACACTCGTAGGTGATTTGAGTG
The DNA here is from genome assembly GCA_027924645.1 of Cunninghamia lanceolata. NCBI lineage: Eukaryota > Viridiplantae > Streptophyta > Pinopsida > Cupressales > Cupressaceae > Cunninghamia > Cunninghamia lanceolata. The sequence continues at coordinate 1,464,904 of BSBN01001034.1, forward strand.
GTTTCATTTAGGAATCATGTGTGCTGAAAGATTGTAGTTTTCCCAAATTCAGTTTGTGTTGAAAATTTTGGAGTGTTTTTAGCTGATGTCTGAGATTAATACATGCATTTTACGAATATCTATTTAGTTGCAACTGTTTTGGTGACCCTATTAGGCCGTACTATTCTTACTGCTGCTAGCCATACCTTTCCAAGGCCGTATTGCTTGCTTTGCTGATGTGGAGCATGTTGTTGGTCATACAACACCAAATAGAGGTTGTATTGCTGTTTTGAGGGGCATGTGAGGACTGGAATAGAACCGCTGTCTTTCTTTATCATTTGTCCTTTGAAAAATGTCATCCGTACCATCTTCATTGCTGGCTGTCCTGTTTAGAATGGAATTTTATAGAAATTTGTGAGTTTTGGAGGTCCGTACTAGTGCCAAGGAGGTTGTACCACAGTGCTTGCTGCTGTTTCTATAGTATCTTGCTGGATCGTACAAGTTTGTTGATGTTTAGTATTGTTTGGGGTGAGTGGGCAGTCCATACCAGTGCTTAGGGTGCCATATAGTTCAATTTGAAACCTTTGAGTGGCTGTTCAGTTCTGAATTTTCGGAGTTTTAACAGTACAATGTGTTTACAGACTTCAACCAGCATTCTTCATCAATCAGTGTTGTTCTTCAATGGTTTCAGTTTGTTCAGTCTATGTGAGCTGATTATTACCTAATTTTTTATTTTTATGGACTAATCTTGTGTTGCAACAGTGGTACTTTGTTATTTTGAGTTGATTTCAGTAGTGTGTTGTAGATGCTTTCTGGATTAATATATCAGTAGCTCATATTTCATGATTATTGTAATTCTGGATGGTAGTACCGTCAGAACGTGTTTGCATATCATATTGTAAAACTGGATGGTATACTACCAGTTACATGCATTTCAACGTTGTAAAGTCTTGGTCGGTTCACTGCTAGAGCGAATTGCATTTACATTCTGTAAAGCCCATTTTGGCATTGATCAAGTTTGCTTGCTATCAGCCAATTTGGCTCGATCAAACTTGTTGTAATCCGCCAATGACTTCTGCATTTCAAAGCATACTTGTCTGTTTAAGAGATGTAGATTTGGGTCAGCTCTGTTGCCTTTACTTTCAACAGTGCATTCATACAGATAGATAGTTGTCCAAACATTGTATGCTCTTACCTTGCCCACACTGGGATCTTGGTGATCAAAAAGTGTGAGGATTTACATCTGCATTTCAATACTTACAAAAAAAAAAACTGTGTGGGACATTCCATGTGTGCTTCTATTCATTATTGTATGGGGAAGTTACATTGGTGGTTGTAACTTATTATACATGACTAGTTTTTTTATTACATTATTATCATATGCAGTAAATGCCTAAACTAGAGGAGATGGCCAAATTTGCCCCCAAGTTTGACAAGAATAGAACCAAGAGGTTTAGTCATTGAAAGCAATGGAATTTTGTTAATTTGTGTGTTGACTCTCGTGAATTCTCAATTCAGCACTAATTTAATGTAATATGGTTCTATAATGTATATGATGAATGCCTTATATATGAATAATTGAAATTTCTTATATTTCTTAATTTTCCCCATTCCCTATCATCCCCTTTAAAAAGCCCTACCGTCCCAAAAACACATCTGGCCATCCCCTGCCGTCCCTGCCTTGGAAACACCATGGAACATAGCATTTTTCTCTTAATTTATACCCTTATAAAGGTTTAGGTAAAAAAACATTGGGCTGCCCGAAAAATTAGGCCATGCTCCATGATAGTGGCATCTAGTATTTTAGGACCAGCCATTTGTGTTTTTCGATGAGCTCTCTTAGGCAAAAGTAAAATAGTTTGTATTAAAAAACCCTACTCTTTTTTCATTACAATTTAAATTTTTTTTTAACGTACCAAGTTTATTTCTAATCTCCACACACTATAGTTGACATGAAATAACCAAATCAAAATTGTCTCAATTTTTACGAATATTTTATCATATTTTAGTTTCTCAATATCTGATCGAGTTTTTCCTGTTCTAAATCCAGGTAATTGAATTCCATTTACAGTTTTTCCACATCATGTCGATGTCATGGAAATGAAATTCTACTATGCTTCAGACAGTTATGCACAATCATTTCTTATATGATTGCACATTGTTTTGAAAGTGTGTACCATCTGAGAAAACCAGAACGTTTACAGTCATTGCTGTTTACTGGTCAATTGAGTTGTATATCTTTTCCTCCTTGTAGAAAATGCCCGAATGGGACTCCTGTCTGTTTTACTCCAGTGGCATCAACTGGATCCCCCATCAAGGTCAGAGCAATTGCGGAACAACACTATATGCAAAACTTATCAGTACAATCGAAATCCATTTGTGGATCATCCAGAATATGCGACTCTAATATGGGCTCACTCTGGGCTCGAAGTAACTGTACCAAACACTTCTAAAATCAATAGCAATGCATTCTTGCATGGAAGAAACAGGAATGCCTGGATAAATGAGCTGCACTATGAGAACAAGGGAAAGGACAAGAATGAGGTTATTACTTCTGTATTTTTAATCCTGAGTGTTATCTTAAGTTTATAATTATTAATATTTCTGTAATTTTAACCTAGTTTGTACATACTTCAATCCATTCTACATACATGTCTATCTGCTTTTTGGTTTAAATTCTAGCTTCTTTCTAAACTCGAGTAATGTGTTGGCTATTGTCAGAGAGACACATGCATTGATGTAACAAAGTTTTTGCATAACTGGGCATCAAATCCTTTGTTCTGATTTGATTCCTTAAATTTCACTTTCTTTATACATTACCTCTGAAAATATAATCAACCCTAAAGGAGAAGAAACATCCTTTATTCGCAATGAAAATGGTCTACTGTAAGAATGTTATAATACAAATAATAGTTATTTATATTATTCAGTCAATATGGGTTATTATTGATGTTGCTTGCATCAATAATTTCACGAGTAATGGACAAAAGAAATTTGCAAAATAAGCTTGGAATAAAGAATTCTTTTTGTGTGAGAACTGTTATTATCATTGCGTCAATGTTTTTAAAGATGGAACCAGATAATATTAAGGTCTGCTTATTTTGTGATGTTTTCCCTTATTGATCTCTGCAGTTTATCGAAGTTGTTGTGGGATCTTCTGTGGATCCATCCAAGCTGAAACTTCTACTATACAATGGAGCAAGGGGAAAAGTTTATAGCTCTTTGTCATTATCAAATACGGCAACTTCCTCAGTTGCAGACACTAACCTTGGGTTTTCAATCTATACAAATTTCCTTCCTGCTGATTCACTCCAGAATGGACCAGCCGATGGAATTGCTTTGGTTGAAGAAGGAAATGAGGGTGTCCATGTAATCCAGTTTATCTCTTATGAAGGTGTTGTTGAAGCAGTTGAAGGGCCTGTGCAAGGGTTGAAGTCGGAGGACATTGGAGTGAGTGAAAGTAAAGCCTCATCTCCACAAGATTCACTTGGATTGGCTGGTCCAAGTTTGGAAAACTTCCACTGGACTAAGTTTGTCAATGGAGCTTCTCCTGGTAAATTGAATAAGGGACAAAATATCCTTTCTCAGAGACATTACCATGTATTATATCATAAGGATTGAAAAGTTAAGTGAAAGGAAATCACTGCCTTTGTACTGCAATCATTTTATTTTAATTATCGGTCATTGTCTGAAAAAAAATTGATAACTTCCTTCCAGAGAGTCTTTAATTGACAGTATTTGCATTTGTCGGATCTGATCTTGAATTATGGATTTTTTTCCTAGCGTTCAAAAGATGAATATGAAACATGTTTCGGGGTTTACTTTGGTTCTACTGTAAATAGGTTCACTCTGTTCCATTGCTATATGTCTTTAAAATTGATCTATAAGGACAATTATTATTATATAGTCTTTAAGGGGGCTGTGTGCTGTTCTTGGTCACATAGGCTCATGTGGCCTAGTGGATGTTATTAAAATCTTTCATTTCATTTCAAAATGCTTCTGATTTTAATTTTACCTAACTTGTTTGTTGTGTAAATCATTAACCTTTTAGGTTGTAGGATAATCCCCCTCCAGTGCCATTTTATATTTGATACGTAATGAAATCATGGTTCATTATTTCATATACTTTGATACCCACGACCTCTCAAAATTTATAAACTTGTAAGCCAACTAGCACACTCCCATCTTTGGGAATGCAAAAAAAACCCCTTTAATCATCTCCCAAGGAAATCATCACTTTCTAATTACACAAACTTTTGACTTACTGAGATTTTATATATCAAGAAGGGTCATTTCTCATTAAATGATTAATCGAGATTGAAGTGAACGTAAGAGGAGAGTTTTGCTCTCGAGCTTGGTGAGGAAGATGCAAGGTCATCCTCCATACACTTTTGGAGCTTCACTTTTTCTTGTGATTGAATTTGATTAGTACACTTTTACCATCTTGGTGTCACATTTGTTTCTTATTCTCCTTTGTGCCATTGGATTATTTTTTATGTACTTTTATCGGCAAACTGCTGACTTGGTGTTAGCTCCCATTATATTAAACTTTAACCAAAAAATTAACAAAGCATATAAGTTCAGCATGAAACCAGCATAAAAACCAAAACAGGGATCTTCCAAAATCCCTGTAACCCTAGCTCCTATTACATTCTAATTTCCACAATATTGTTTATCAGAAATATATAACTATGTTTATATATTTACAGTCATATATCAGAACATAGACGACTCCACCTCAAGCATTTTCATCAGCAGCGTAGTATTGCTCCAGGATCTCTTGCATCCAGTCGAATTCCACCTCCAGACCAGCAAGCTTCTTCAGGAACGCTATCCCCCGAGCAGCGCGGTGTCTTCGACTAGCTATCTTTGCTTCCCTTGCTTCCGTGACAAATGGCCACCAATTAACGACGTCACTCGCATGGTTCACCTTATGAAAATCCCCTAGCAACGGCACCCTCAAACCATAACGAGCGACACCCACCACCTCGGTATTATGTTTCCACATATTCCTCCATCAGCGTTTGAATTGAAGGCTTATCTTTGTTTAAATCCAACAACACTGCCAAAAACATCGATGCCAAATCGGTGTTCATCCTACACCGGTTGCAATTAACCATGAAATCTTCTTTGAGGACCCATTCGATTGCAAAGATCACGGTGCCGCTTTTCAGCTTGAACACCATTTTCATCCTTTAATCTGTGATGTTTCCTAAGAAAAACATGTCTTTTGCTGCAGACCAGACGGATGGGAGTATCCATCGCTACCAACACAATGAAACATGTAAAATGCCACCGCAACAAAATCAATACCTCCCCTCTCGATTATCTATAAACTTTAACTCTTCCCACACACTTCGCCAACCCCAACTCGCTGAACGGATTGGATGACCTATCAGTTAGGTGCATTGGCACCATCATTAATCTTTACTTCCCATAGTAATTCATTTGAAGATATGATGGCTAGGTTGGCCAACTCGTCTGCATCATTATTCCCTTCCCGCAACACATGGTTAAACACCACTCTTTCAAAACCATCAACTAAACATAAGGCTTCGTCCAGAAAGATGTTTAATTTCTAATTGGCCATGGTCCTAGTTCTGAGCGCGTTAATTACTATCATGGAATCCCCTTCAACCTCTACCTTCATTACTCCAATTTGATGACACAAATTGAGGCCAAGAATAAGCGCTTGAAACTCCGCTTCATTATTGGATCCCTAAACTAACTTCTTAACCGTTTTACCGAGAATGTCCCCCTTCCAATCTTGGACCATACAGCTAGCACTCGATTCAGCAGGGTTTCCTTTCGATGCTCCATCGAAGTTAAGCTTTACCCACCCCTTTGTTGGCTACAACCACCTTGTCTCCCTTCTTTTCTGGATATCAACATCACCAACCCCATTAACGAGGGGAGGATTTTTAATAAAACTAAAACTAATTAAAATTTTATCAAATATCTTTTTTTTTTGCCTAATTGTGTTTGATGTTTGCACCTTCATGTATGGTAGGATAAATGGTTTGTCATTGTTTAATTTGGATTAATTGTTGTGCCTAAGTTGGTGGGTTGCATTTAATTTTGAAGTATCTTTTTGTAATTATTTGGTAATACTTGGCATGTGAGCTTGTCTTGTCGTCCATCCCAAGTGTGCATGTATCAAGTTGTAGCTAATTCCCTTTAGATGTCATGATATGCATAAGGTAGGGTGATTGCGAGATATCTATCAAAGTGGGTAGTAAAGAAAGGAATGATAATTATTGTAATACATTTGGTCAGGATGTTGGGGAAGATAAGCAGAGAAACATAAATATCTAGTAGATTGATAAGAAATCCTACAAAGTGATGCTTAGAGCAGATGAAGCAACATCTATTCTTGAGACTTTGAATTTCTTTACTAACTATTTCCATGGTGTAGGAATCGACTGCAATCTCGAAGGAAAAGAGCTTTATAAGGTACCCCCTAACCCTAAAATGCATGTTGTCAAGTGATCCATAAATTCGAGGTAGTTATGCTACACTTCAATACATCACATATTGATTTAAAAAGTGACACTTCAAACTACCTTTACATGCATTTAACCACCTATAATGGTTGTCTATGACATGCATTAAATGATTAAATAGGAAACATCTCGAATGTGGAAATAATTTGCATCACATAAAATAACATGTAAAATATGTAAACTTTGGAGAAATCCTCAATTGAGTAAAAACCACCAAGAAGAGTGAGCTAAGCTCCTCATGTCATTAATCCATTGTCATATTGGTTACATTGCCACAATGGGCTACCTCGATGGGTTGAAAATCATACACATTTACATTCCTGAAATGAACATGCATGTAACTCCTCTTTCAATTGTGTAGAATGGAGGAAAATACCTTTGACATATGATTTGTTGTCCACACCTGTAATAATTTGGAAATGCATTTCATTGGCCCCATTGGCTTAGCATGCACCCTCTATTGAATTAGGATGCTTGTAGTCATTACTCTACACTTGTAGCACCAATTTCCTCTACTATCAACACCTTCTACTTCCACCAATTGGTATTTGCTCTCTAGTCAACTAGGTCAGCTATGGCTATCTCAGCTAACCTACATCTACTTGGCTGAAACAAACTCTACTAGCTAGCATGCATCCTCTAAGCACTATCAACCTGCATGGCTTGGCACTCACACAACTAATGTACACAACCAACATACACTTACTTTGCTAAGCTATGGCTCTAGAACATACAACTTTGTCCTTTAGTCATGGATGGCTCTGACAAATACAAACAACTTTGTGTGACTCTTAACATGTTTCTAGTCACACAACTTGGCTTTGTCAATCCACTAACCTTCAATTAGGCTAAAACATGAACTAACTTTGCATAGCTTTGACAATCCTTCTATTAGCCAATACCACGGTTTTGTCCACCAGCCCATTGTGGAACCTTTGTTCATATGGCTTCCTAAACTATATAATAGATTGACTCTCCTTCCCCATTGATTCCATTTCTTGTCCTGTCTCTTCCTCTCCTACCTCTTTGCCTTCAAATTCCCATATTGAATTTTCCAACCGTTGCTACTAGTTTTGTGATAGTCATGGCCAATAGTGGGGAACGAGTTGCCTATTAAGGAATACACGTGAGTTCAGGTAGAGAAATGACCTCCCAACATGCAAGTGGCCACCAAAGAAGGGAAAGAAATGCATGTTTGGGCAACAAGGCAACTTCCACATTCCTAGGAAGAATAACGACCAGTCAAACAACCAATGGTTGAAGATCCATTTGCTTGCCAAAATAGGCATGCACAAAGAAGTTATGCAAACAATCATCCAACAACAAACCCGCCCACTTGGGAAAAATTAACAACCATTGCCTAGTTGGAAAATCAACCACTATTAGTGCAAATGACAACCACATGCTTGAAGGAAACACTTGTTGTCATAAGGAAAAGATCTACCACCTATTGACCTCTCTTCTTTTGTCACCTCAGACCTTGTTGCCACCAACTACACTCTCACAAGTGACATTGTATCCTCTTGCCACTATTGGACAGTGTTGTGCTTGTTTGATCACGTGCCCTTGCTATTCTATCATGCCTATAGCAAGTGCTACAGGCTACAAACTTCAATAAATCCTTAGGCCTCAATGTAACACTTGCAATAGGCATTAACAAAGCCTTGGCCACCCTTTTAGCACATGCAATAGCAATACAATCAAGTGGCTATGGGTGTTCTTGTTGGTAACCAACAACATAGATGACTCCTGGAGTGAAGCTTATCACTTATACCGGTACTATGGGTGACATACAACCATCTCTTGTGGCCTTTGCTATAGGTGCATGTGTAGCCCCACAAAGTTTAGCAAGCTACCACATGTGACTTGTAACTTTGTTGCAGGTGTCAAATACACTTACTATAGGCATCTTGTAGCTTGACCTCACATGTTCATCCATGATCCATTTAGGGATCATACCTCCCAAACTAGGGAGCTTTTGCTCCCCAAAAGCTTCAAAGACCCAAAACAAAAACTAAAGGCTCACATTCCTCCAATTTGGTTGAGAATAACATATTTCCAAGGTTGATTGTTGATGTAGTGTTCTCTCATAGCGCATCAATGAACTCCAATCAATTGTCTGATGATTTTTGTGACACCTTTGGAACCTCTCTTTGTGAAGAAATCAACTATAGCTCCACATGTAGGAACCCTCTCATGGACTAATAAACACTATGGGGATGAGATCCTTGTTCTTGGCCCTCCTCTTGATGGACTGAAACCACCATAGGAATGAGACCATGACCAATTGGTAGTATTATGATCTTCTCAGCTGATAAAGACCTCCACTTCCTTTGGAATGAAGTAGAAAAGGGGTTCTATTGTATTAGTACCATTGACTTAGTATGTAACTTTGTCTATATTGGAGTTCTATCCCTCTTGCATGGATGACTAAAATATGTAGGTCCAACAAACTCTTGTTGCTTTGACACCTCTTCAATGGGTTTGTTTTTGGCACTCACTCTGTCTCTAGCTCTGGCTCAAATGGCATTAGTTATGACTCTTGGCTCATGCTCTGGCATTGGATCTTGGCTCTTCCACTTTAAACCTTAGTTTAATTCTTGTTCTTTGTCCTGCACCTTGTAGTTGATCAGAAAACGTCTACACACTATTGGATGTTAGCAAATATGGAACAATAGAAGAGCTTGCATGGTACCGCTTCCCAACAAGAATGCTAGGCTTTGATACCACTTAATTCATAAACTTAGTCTAGCTATGTCAATTTTTGATACATCACATGTGGATTCTAAAATTGAGATGCTTCAAACTACCTTTATTTGCACATAACCACCTATAATGCTTACCTAATGTATATGCATTAAAGGATTAAATAGAAAACATCTCAAATGTGGAAACAACTTGCATCACACAAAATAACATGCAAAATAAGTAAACTCTAGATAAACCTCACATGGATAGAAAACTCTAGGAAGAGTGAGCTAAGCTCCTCATGTCACTAACCCACTATCGTATAGGTTACATTGTCACAATGGGCTGCCTCGATGGGCTTACAATCATATTTGCATATATTCCTAAAATGAGCATGCCTGCAACTCCTCTTTTAGCTGTGTAGAATGGAGGACAATACCTTTGACACAAGGTATGTCCACATCTATAACAATTTGGAAATATGTTGCATCAACCCGACTAGCTTAACATGCAACCTCTATTAAAATGGGGTGCCTATAGTCATTGTTTTGCATCTATAACAACATTATCTTCTACTATCAACACCCTCTACCTCCACCAATTGGTATCAACTCTCCAATCAACTAGGTTGGCCATGGCTACCTCACCCAACACGCATCTGCTTGTCTACAACAAACTCTACCACCCAACATGCACCCTCTCAACATTGTCAGCCTACATGGCTTGGCTCTCTCACACTAATTTACTCACTAACTTTGCTAAGCTCAGAGCTCTGAAAGATACAACTCTATGTCCTATAGCCATGGATGGCTCTGATAAATACATCCAACTCCACATGAGCCCAACACTCTATTGGTCATGTAGCATGGCTTTATCAATCCACCAAGCTCCGACTAAGCTAATACATGAACCAACTCTACATGGCTACGACAATCCTTCTACTAGCCAACAATAGGGTTTTATCCACTAGCCCACCATAGAACCTTCACTCATATGGATTCGCAAACTATATAATAGATCGATTCTCCTTCCACATTGGTTCCACTTCCTATCTCATCTCTTTCTCTCTTGCCTCTTTGCCTTAAGATTCTCACGTTGCCCTCTCCAACCATCACTATCGATTTTGTGATAGTCACAACTAGCAATGGGGATGTCTACCACCCAACAAGAAAGACATGTGGGTTTAGGTAGAAAAATAACCTACCAACATGCAAGTTAAGATCATGTCACAACAACTAACTCAAGATAAAATTTTAAAAGGTTGTCAGGTTGGTACTTCTTTAGATGAGAGGATTATCTTATGTAACCTATTCCCATCCACCCATATATCAAGATATAGTGTGATTATTGAATAGGGGTGAAATAACCATGTAGGTGTGAAGTCATTCATTTATAGTAGCTTTTAATGGTAGTGTATGCACTGCATAATCTAAGGAAATGATTACATCGCTCGAAGTCATAGTCAAGTATGCTTCTAAGGTGCAAAATTATTTTATAAATGGAGTGGATATTTTACACATATGGAGCATTGTATAATAATTTCTATATGGTAAAGAAATACATTCAAAATATATTATGGTGAACCATATATAAAGGTTGGACAAATATTTCTTTTATATTTTTATGTTTTGATCACTTGTGAAGGGTGTTTAGAATCATAACTTTGATAATTCACATATGTATGTATAGTAGTTGGATTATTCATGAAGTTTCAGAAAGATTGATTTATAAATCATGAGATCTCAATTAAGATATGGCAACTTTAGTGGTATTAAGTTTAAGTCTTATTAAATATATTTCTATTTGGCTAGTACTCTCTTAGACAAGGAAGTTGTCTTAGAAATATAGAGTTAATAAGCCAGTCTTTCTAATAGTCAAATTTGTAAATCTATTCCAAATTTTTATTTAATTTTATTTTAGAAGTGGTGTTTCTATACTTGTTGATAGCTAAAAAAACTCGACACCTAGAATTGTTTTGTGGGCCCATAACTAATAGGTCTTAGGATCATCTCCACATCTTAAAATTTGGAAAACATGATGTTGTTTAAGTGGAATGAAACAATGTTTTATAAGATATGAAACCAAATAGATTATCTTAGCATCTGCCATGGGGACATGTCATTTTTACGGGGGGAGACAACCTCTATTTTTTCTTTTGATATGGAAGTTCAATGAGAATTATTTTAGTATAAACCTATTATATACATTTTTTTGTGTTTGTTGTAGCTATTAATCGTTTGTTTGTTGTTCTATTTTTTCTTAAGATGTTTTATTTGAATTCTTTGTACCATATTTATTTTATTGTACTTTGTTATTGGACTTGATCACCTAAATAACCTTGTACATGTTTTGTATAGGACTAAGATCCTAGATAGGTATTATAAACACCCTGTTGAAAGTAACAAACCAATTTACATTTGAATCCTTGTAAGATCTAGACTTGTCCCAAAACATTATTTGAGTGACTAGGAAATTATATAAAAATTGATTTATTTGTTGCCATTCAATTGTATTTGGTATATGAAAAGAGGATATCCATGTAGTTTGGAATGCATGACTATCATCTTTGAATGCATTTTGAGTATATGGTACTCAATGATGAGTGACTACATAGTATGGGATATGCATGTCATTCACTAGGTAAGTGTTGTGTGATCACATGATAGTAGTTTTGTATATTTTATGTTGAAGTGACACCTAAAAGATTAAAATATTTGTATTAAAGATAATGTTACACAAGAATGACCAAATTTAAAAGATTATTTGATAGGAGATTTAGTGTATACACCTGTATTAGCTTCTCACGTATAAATTCATGATCTATTTCATGTGAAAATGTATTGATTAACAAAGTATTTTTATGGGATCTAATTGTGGTTTCAATTAAAGTAGAAGAGTTATTAAAAATATCTAAAATTTGAGAAATATAATTATAGATGAAGTTAAAATGAAATAGATTCATTGTGATATTGATAGTGTTACATCCACACTTGACTTATTATTATTTTGGTGAATTATGTTGTAGATTTAAGTTGAGCTATTGAGGATAGTAGCTAATTTACATAGGGAGAAATGTTATGGGACTTTTGCCCCAAAATGCAAAAAAAATCTATTTTAGAATATTCCTTTAAAATAATAAGACGATAAGGTTTATTTAACCCTTTATAATTAAAAGGGAGATAGATAAATAAAGGATATTATGATCCTTTGGTGATCAAAATGGAGGTTAATACAGAGTATTTATATAATCTCTTTTAAATGGGGGGAATAAATGTATTTATTTAAATAATTATTAAAAGGCAACCTTTATGAAAGGGTGTGTTGGTTTGGAAACCACCCCTTAGAAGGTTATATAAGGCATTTATGTGAGATTTGGAAGGGCATGGAGAACACTCAAGGAAGAAGGTGGTTTTTGGTGGGCTATAGGCATTGGAGAAAGGGCACACAGTGTGTGTCCAACTCGGGGTACAGTGCACGCTCAAGATTGTCCTGGCAAGGGCTTGTGTGCACTTGTGTTGAGCATTTGTTCTATTGAACATGGCTCTGGAGCACTTGTGTTGAGCATTTGCTCTATTAAGCATTTGTGTTGAGCATGGCTTTGGAGCACTTGTGTTGAGCATGATACATTGTGTTTTGAATAAGAAATGTTCCTCCTAGAGTGTGCCATAGACATAATGAAGGTCAAGACCACTGAAATCTTCCTAGGGTGGGAGTGGTTGATCCAAGTGCTTAGTGATTCAAATAAGTACTAAAATTATTGTTAATAAAAGATATTAGAATTATTATATCTGTGGGTTTTGATGTTAATTTGATTATGTTATCCAATTTGCTTTGTTAATAATTTACTTTAGAGTTCTTATTAAGTTATCATATATTGTAATTTACCTTTGTTATTTACACATCATTTAGTATCCTAAATTATCTTAACACTAGTGTTAACTATAATAAATATGTTGGTAATAGTTAAATAACTATGGGAGAAAGTAGCATTACAAAGGGACTCAAGAAATTCAGACATCTGGTGTTAAGAAGCAAAGTAACAGTCTATGTGTCTCACCCAAGCATCTGAGAATACATAATGTAAGGAGAGATCATAGAGAAAAGGGCCAATTGTATTACTAAAATCCTAGAGTATGATGTTGAATTAAGGACAACCAAGCTAATTAGGGGAAGGACACTGTGTGAACACCTAACTCGAAGCTAAGAATATATAAGAGGAGCAGAACAAGAATCCAAAACGATCTTGGTGAATAAGCAATAAGAATCTGGCTTGTGGATCCAAGATAGGATATGTATCATGGAAACCAGGAAGTATGCCAGTCAATTTCCTCCACCCAAAAGAAGATTTTACAGCATCCAAGGATCTAACTTTGCTATAACCAATGGTTTTCTCTTTAGGAGAAACTTCAATGGCATATATTTATGGTGCATAAAGGGAGAAGAGGCTAAAAAATCTTGTTTGAATTCCACTATGGTCAAGACCATTGAAATCTTCCTAGGGTGGGAGTGGCTGATCCAAGTGCTTAGTGATTCAAATAAGTACTAAACTTATTGTTGATAAAATCTATTAGAATTATTATATATGTGGGTTTTGAGGTTAATTTGATTATGTGATTATGTTATCCAATTTGCTTTGTTAATAATTTACTTTAGAGTTCTTATTAAGTTATCACATGTTGTAATTTACCTTTGTTATGTACACATCATTTAGTATCCTAACCCTAGTACTAACTATAATAAATCTATTGGTAATACTTAAATAACTATGGGAGAAAGTAGCATTACAAAAGGACTTGAGAAATTCAGACATCTGGTGTTAGGAAGTAAAGTAACGGTCTATGTGTCTCACCCAAGCATCTGAGAATACATAATGTAAGGAGATATCACAGAGAAAAGGGTTGATTGTATTATTAAAATCCTAGAGTATGATGTTGAAGTTGTTATGTATGAAAATAGGGATGATCAAATTGTGTGTTAATTAGATTCAATTAAACCCTACTTTCACACATACATTCAAGGACATAGATCGAGCTAAATCACAACTGTGATAGAAGACTCAACTACAGGTCTAATGTCACTATGAGATTATTGGAAAGATAGAATAGATTGATATTTGTTAAAACCCTAGTCTCATTAGGCCTAAAACCCTAATTATGCAACATCATAAACAAACAGATGAAACCCGACAAATGTTCGCATAGGAAGGCACTAAATGTAGATTAGAAACATACTAGGATTTGAATTTTAGGAAGCAGAAACTTCGGGGACAAGAGGGATTGCATGTGCCCAATCAGGGATATTTTTTGTTGTTTTATTCAGATCTAGAATCTTTGTGCTCTGCTCTGATCTCTGCAACTCCTCTTTGTAAGATATGACACCTGTCACCTGCAATCACAATAGAGGGGTTGGGGGTTGTGGTGTTTAGGAGCTTGCCTCGGTCAAGCCTTGGAATGGCATTCAAGCCTTCCAACACCATTGTTAGATATAGTGTGTGTCCTTGGTGGATAGAGGTAAAAGCATATGATATGATAAATTGATTGAAACACAAAATAGATGTTGCCTGGGAGATGAATCTCTCACAAGGAGATGAAGATATTTCACACCATGAGGAGATGGATTGTTGAAGACAAATATGCAACAAACAAGTACAAACACAACACAATACTACTCTGCAACACAATAAAAGCCTTGAATATCCTTAGCATAAGATCACAAGTTCGCATTATCTATCTAGGTGTAAAATGAAGTCATTAATCTACTTAAATATGCATTCCCACTAAACTTTCATAAATTAAACTTGAGATGCCAACAAGGGAAACCTTTTTTAATGGTCACAAGTTGACATTCAAATTTGGGACCCCAACAAAATACAGTTGGACTAGGGCGTGGGCGCCCAAGTCTAGGGTCCTATTTTGGGACTTGATAAAGTTTTGAAGTGACCCCTTAAGTCCCATTTATCATAGGTTTCAAGGGATTTTGCTCCGGGATTCATTTTTAACATGCATGATCAAATCTAAGAGACCTAGGAGCTAAACTTAGGAGGTAAAAGTCATAGGCGGAGATTTTATGACATAACATTTATCCCCCACTTTAATGTATGTATGATCTTATGACCCATACATGCATTAAAATACGGTTGAAAACACATCAAACATGCCAGGAACTTGAAGCTAAGGCATACACAAAGATTGAGGAACTATTTCTAGCCCCCAGTGTCAGGTAAGCACTAGAAAACACATCGTAGACACGCAAAACACAATGAAGACAGTAGGAAGCACACAAAACATGGAGAAGACAGTATTGAAGACACACAAAACACGATGAATACATGAGAGAAGTCACGCAAAACATGACGAATACATTGATATAACATTTTCATATATATATGCATAGAAATAAAATTGCAACACAAAACCCCAAAATGTAGGAGGAGCTCATCGCTACACCCTTGAAACTACACCAGGGGGAAAACACGCCATAAGAAACTTGAGTGGGGGTTAACCACACAAGGGGGAAAACACATGGAATACATGAGCACCGTATAGCATGCCAGAGATATACTATACATCTTATACATGGAAAACACAATAATAGAAGGATCTTACTGCTAAGTCCCGCCATCTAAAACACACCAAACATACCTAGCAGTTGGGATTATGCCACAACAACTGCCAAAAACACGCTTAAGGGAGGATAGTCTCAAGATCCAAGCCCACCTCTAGGGAGGACTTTGTATAAAAGGATGTGCACTAGCTCAAGAGATACACCATCCTGCCTTGCGATGAGGGATATGTATAAAAGGATATGCACTAGCTCAAGAGATATGTTATCCTACCTCGCAGAGAGTGTTTTTTTTTGCAATTTAGATAAGGATGTGCACTTGCGTCGGAGATACAACATCCCGCCTCGTGGAGAGGGCTTACAAACATGCTTTGTTAGTACCAAAATCATCAGATAGATATCATTATATATGCCCTCAACTTAAGGTGGTTGATGTTGCTTATCGATATCAAGCATGTTAAGGTAGAGAGAAGACATGTAAGGAAACAAGAGATTTTGCAAAGTCCATACCCCCAAGGTGACATGTACTTACAATCACTAAATGTTCCCACAAACACATTGATAAGATATGCTAAGATAAACAACAAGATGAAAGCTATGCATGAAAACAATCACATCAAGGACCAAGGCTATACTACGGGTTTGGAACCGAGTATAACTATTGGGCTATACTGTAGGTACCTCAAAATCTAGTGTAGCAACAAGGTGAGATACCAATCAAAGTGTGCAAGAGCAGATTGAGTGGATTCTAAAATGTTAGTCACAAGAAATGCCATAAGATGATAAATCACACGAAGTGATTCTATTAGTCAAGCGTCAGATATATATAGCTCAACCCCATCTTCATATATGGACTAGGTCCATTTTTGCTTACTCCTTGAAGGGACACATGGTCCGTATCAGTATTCATTTATTTTTGTAATCTGTCGACTAGGTAGAATCATTGAAGAATGTAAAAAATAAAATGTGAGAGGAGAACAAGTGCCTTAGGAGCACCATGTAGGAGGATGCCCCCAAGGCATCAACCACAATGCTATGCCCTTAAGGCACGACACACAACAATAAAATAGAGGAGAGACAAGATAGAAGAATGATGAAACAAATAGAAGAATGGTCACAACAGAGGCAATCTCCTAGTATACTTGACCTTACAAGAGTATCAAGGGTCATCCCACGATACCTAAACAACACATAACACAACACAGGGGGACATAATACAATTCTAACAACATATATATCTAGGAGGCCACCCTTGAGAGAACTAGAATAGGTGCTATAGCGAGTGTCGCTTAAGGAGGGAGAAATACTTACTTGATTCAACGGGTTATTTCCTAGTGGACAATCCATGTCTAAGAGCTTAGGATATCTCTCATGTAGTTTTGGTCTTGTTGATATTGTATTAACATTAAGTTTAGGGCAATGAGAGGCTTTGGTGGGCTTCAAAGAATGGTATCCAATACCAATCGTGTAATTAATTCTAGCAACTTGCAAAGGTACTATGATTCCTTGTTGATTTATACCACAACCATTACCTATATAGTCACAATTGTTATAAAGGATTTTAAATCCTCAACCATAGAGGGATGTCATTTCTTTAGAAGATGGTGAAGCCTCATATGTCTCATAATCTATAGTATAAGTAAGGGTATTGTGTTTGTTTTCTACCAAGGAAACTTTAGTTTTCTTAGGTGTTGCCAAAGTTTGCTTGGATGAGATCGATGCAACTTTTAATGTCTCTAAGTTATTAAGTGTATATTCCCCCGGCCCAGAAGGAGTAAAATCTAATGAACCCCAATCATCACCAAAAAGTGCATTTGATGGTTTAGGGTCTTGCACCACATTATCTTTGGCAAGAGGTATTGATGAATCAACTTGTAAGTTGTTTAAACTCATATGATTGTTAACTTGCTTTCATGTTTCTATATGTAAATAATTATTTGGGTCAGGATCGACTTCCACAGTGTAGAGCTTGTTTTGATAAATAAACTTTATTGATCGATGAAGGGTAGACAGAACTGCCCCCATGGCATGGATCCATGGTCTGCCGAGAATCATATTAAATGAAAGTGAACCAAGCATGACATGAAAAAGGGTAGATAATGTCATAGGTCCCACCTTTACAAAAAAAGTTATGGTACCCACGAATTGTCTACCAAAATTATCAAAGCCACGAATGCTAATCTTATCCAGTTTGATTAAAGAAGTGTCAATCTTGCTTTTGTGTAGAAAGTCAATGCCACAAACATTACGAGTCGATCCATTGTCAATCATAACTCGGTTTATCAACTTTTTATCTATTGTGAAAAAGATTATAAGAGGGTCACATTATTTTCCAACTTCAATTAATGGTAATTCAAGTGGTTGAAACATAATATCCATTTTTGTCGCATGCATACAATCCAATAGTGCCACTACATCATTCGGCTTAACAACAGGTGGTACAATCACCTTTTGTAAAGCTTCTTGGAGCATTTTGTGATATGTAAGCGATGTTTGTATGAGTTCCCAAAGAGAGATCTTAGCAGGAGTAGCACAAAATTGCTCAACAAGATCATAATCTTGACCGCTTTTATGAGCAAGACGAGGTGATGGAGGAAGCATAGGTTGAGACGCTGGAAGAGAGACATGCACATGTGGTGCTTACTTACTTTGCTTATTATTTCGAGTATTGTATGTATGAGCAACCTTGTGATGTTGTGGCACATTTTGAACACCTTGATTTCTTTGAGTGATTTGTCTTGCAACACTTAGAATATAACCCAGGGGTCGAGGTGGTTTTGGATCACCTTGAACCGTAATCACTGATTTTGAGCAAGATATTGTACTAGGTGCCCCATTCACAATGAGTTTAGGAACATTAGTATATCTATTCACTATCCACTTAGTAGGTTGAATAAGTCTATTAGTGATGATTGAATTAACATTGTTTTTACTATGATTAAGCTCGACATCCATCCCTAAAGGATTTAATATGAGGGACTTTTCTTCATCCACCAATGCTTCATTTCTCAAAGGAGGAGAATTGGTACAAAGGGAAGGTATAGTGTTGTGAAGAGAATTGTCGATGATTGTATCTTTCGAAGTGTCCATAGGTTTTGAATATGTAACCAAAAGATAACTATTCACATCCTTGGTGATGTCCAAAGTACTTGAAGATTCATCTAGAGAAGGGATAGGAGGACTTATAGAATCATCATCATCATCATATATTTTAGATATTAGATTCAATGCATTATCATGATTTATAGAACTTTCACAATCCTCTTTCTCATGAGTGTTCATGGATATGAATTTAGTTAGATTTTCTAAAATTGAAGGATGCTCACCCATGAGAGTTATGAATCTATGAAAATCAAGATCTTTGACATATGCATGCAAGATACCAAAGATAAATGAAATGAAGATGCCATATTAAAATGTCCTGAAACAACAATGTCCAATAAGATTTATTCATTTATCAAATACAAACAATATTGAAAGTGAGACTATTTCGCACCAAAGCACTTGTTTGAGGAAAACGAGTACTAAAAGACACACAGAGTCCACAACAAACATAATGGCTAGGAGGAAAGAGTACTACACAACAAGTCAAAGTAAGTGTTTTTTAAAGGTTTTGATCAAGGAAGTGTGAATAAGGTGTGTAAACACTTAATTTTGAAATACATAGTGTAATTTAGCAAATATGTCAGTTTTCAATCTAGAGCCTTTAATGAGGCCAAATTTTCAAATGATACATGAATATATGTTTGAAAATGAATGTAAGGTCTGAAATGAATGATATTATGACAATGCAATGAAACAAAGAAAAACTATGCTTGTTTATGCACCAAAAAAGCTCAATATTTTCACTTTTTTCAATATAAATGCACAAAAATATTAGAAAATTTATGCACAATGTTGGATGAATGAAATGTAATCTGATTTAATGTGTGAAATAACTTAGATCAGATCTAAAAATGATGCCAAAATGCTACTATGCTCAATACAAAGTCAAAATTAAGGCAAGATGAATGAATATGCTTTGTTTTTGTTGAAATACACAATGTGTAAATACAAAATTTGAAATCTAAATGCAATAAAACATAATGATGAAACACTACAGTCAAAAATTAGATTTGAAATAGTGTTCAAATGAGTAATCAAATCTTAAACAAGATTTTAATTACAAACCCTAGCTTTTGGAATAACTAGGTTATACCAAAAATGCAAAATTTCAAGCAAAACCTTAGCAAATGAGAGATACAAATGCAAGGTAAATGATGATAAAAAGATGAAATGTTGTAATTTATCTCAGATATGATATAAATATTAGAAAATTAATTGTTTTTCAATGATATGCAATGAAAATGGTGCAAACTATGTCTAAATGCAAGCTAAGAATGCTTATTTTTCTAAATTTTTCAATTTTTATGCAAGATTTTCAAATGTATGATGATGAAAATGATATGAATGAATGCAAATCTGATTACAACACTCAACAAGATGCAAGTTCAGCAAAAACATAGGTTCACCAAAATGTTATGTATGAAAATAGGGATGATCAAATTGTGTGTTAATTAGATTCAATCAAACCTTTCTTTCACACATACATTCAAGGACATAGATCGAGATAACTCACAATTGTGATAGAGGACTCAAATACAGGTCTAATGTCACTACGAGATGATTGGAAAGATAAAATAGATTGATATTTGCTAAAACTATGGTCTGATTAGGCCTAAAACCCTAATTATGCAATATCCTAAACAAACTGATGAAACCCGACAAATGCTCGCACATGAAGGCACTAAATACAGATTAGAAACATACCAAGATTTGAATTTTGAAAAGAAAAAATTTTGGGGACAAAAGAGGGATCGCCTGTGTCCAATCAGGGATATGTTCTACTATTTTTTTTCAGATTTGGAATCTTTGTGCTCTGCTCTAATCTCCTACAACTCCTCTTTACAAGATCTGACACCTATCACCTACAATCACAATAGAGGGGTTGAGGGTTGTGGTGTTTATGAGATTCCCTCGATCAAGCCCTGGAATGGCATTCAAGCCTTCCAACACCATTGTTAGATAGAGTATGTGTCCTTAGTGGACAAAGGCAAAAGTAAATGATATGATAAATTGATTAAAACACAAAATAGATGTCACCTTAGAGGTGAAGCTCTCATGGGGAGATGAAGATGTTTCATGCCATGAGAAGACGGATTGATGAAGACAAATCTGCAACAAACAAGTACAAACACAACACAATACTGCTCTGCAACACAATGAAAGCCTTGAATATCCTTAGCATAAGATCACAAGTTCACATTATCCATCTAGGTGTAAAATGAATTCATTAATCTACTTAAATATGCATTCCTGCTAAACTTTCATAAATTAAACTTGCAATGCCGACAAGGGAAACCTTTCTAACAGTCACAAGTCGACATTCAAATTTGGGACCCTGACAAAATAGGGCTGGACTAGGGCGTGGGCGCCCAAGTCTAGGGTCCTATTTTGGGACTTGATTAAGTTTTGAAGTGACCCCTTAAGTCCCATTTATCATAGGTTTCAAGGGATTTTTCTTTGAGATTCATTTTAACATGCATGATTAAATCTAAGGGACCTAAGAGCTAAACTTAGGAGGTAAAAGTCCTAGGGTGACATTTTATGACATAACAGAAGTAAGGCCAACCAAGCTGATTAGGGGAAGGACACTATGTGAACACCTAGCTCAAAGCCAAGACTCTATAAGAGGAGCAAAACAAGAATCCAAAACAATCTTGGTGAATAAATAAGAAGAATCCAGCTCTTGGATCCAAGATAGGATATGCATCATGGAAACTAGGAAGTATGCCAATCAATTTCCTCCCTCCAAAAGAAGATTTTACAGCCCCCAAGGAGCTAACTTTTCCATAACCAATGGTTTTATCTTTAGGAGAAACTTCAATGGCATATATTTAAGGTGCATAAAGGGAGAAGAGGCTGAAAAAATCTTGTCTAAATTCCACTATGGGACATCTGGTTGCCACTTCTTAGTGAAGGTCATGACAATGAAGATAATCTGCACAGGATACTATTAGCTATCAATGTTCTCCAATTGACACCAATTGGCCAAGAAGTGTCAACAATGCCAGTTCTACATAGGTAAAAGAAGGAACATTGCTCTCCTCTAAGACCAGTCCTAGTAGAGGAACCATTTGCTTAGTGGGGGTTATATTTCATTGGAATGATAAATTCCATCTCAAGTGTAGGCCACAGATGGATCCTAGTAGCAACATACTATTTCACAAGGTGGACCATGGTAGTGCCACTAAAGGAGGCAATAGAGAAAGTAATGCTTAATTTCTTGGAAGACATTGTCACCCACTTTGGTTCCCCTGGCACGATGATATCAAATAATACAAAAGCATTTCTTAGGTCTATGATTTCCAAGTTCTCACTAAGAAATGACATCTTCCCGAAGACTTACTCCAATTACTACTTGCAAGGGAATGGTCTGGCCAAAACAACAAACAAGAACCTGATCCAATTGAACAAGTGGACTAGCTTAGAGCACAAAAAAGAGTGGCATAAGATCCTCAAGATAGCCTTATGGGCTAATAGAATCACCCCAAAGCAAGTTATAGGTGTTGATAACTGAGAGGGGGGGGTGAATCAGTTATCCTAATTATTTCTGCTTTCTGAACTTTCTTAATAATCAATGCAGCATTAATTCAATTAAGCAAACATAACCATGAAATGGAAATACACATGACACAATATTTTTGACGTGGAAACCCTGGAAAGGGAAAAACCACGGGGTGATTAACCCAAGATTGTATTCTCTGCTAGAAAAATGGAAATACAAAATGGCACTTGCCAATTAGGGCTCACTGCCCTAGCACACTTCTCACAAGAGGCTCACTGCCTATAGGAGACACACTATCTACAAGAAAGGAAGATAACACAATGTTTGAATGATGAGAAGCATCCACACATGCTAAGGTTCAGTTCCGGTTAAGCTCAGTAAACTGATCTGCTGCACTTCATTCTTACTCTCTCTTAATGCAGTTGTACTGTCACATTCTGGACCTCTTCTACTATCTTCACTCTGCTCTTCTGCTTTTCTTCGCACTCCACAATACACCACGCATATTCTCACATCTAAATCAATCCTATATATATATCCGTACAAGTGATTTCATCACCTTTCTAGTCAGCATCCGGAATAGTTAATAATTTCCTCAAACTCTGATTTGTCGGCTGAATCCTTGCACACCAAGTAATGCGGATCAAGCATATACTTGTAGAAGTCATCAATCACGTCGGCCAAACATAACTTATGCCTTAAGAACCTTTTCCATCATCAGTAGCACATCTGAAATAATGTCTGATGTTCTGCCAGTCAGTTCTTCCTCTGTTCACACTGTCACTTGGGAACTCGACACTCAAGCATTCATATTTCTTTATCCTTTCCACACCGGAGGCTCAAACCCTGGAATCTATCAGTCAAGATACTCCTCTTGACTTCCCCAAATCTGTACTTCACTGAGATACTTCTACTGAGAGATCCGGACCTGTCTGTCGGACCTTACTGACTGCTCTATTCTTGCTTACCGGACCTCAACACTTCTTCAATCTAACTTCTAGTGAGGACCTATCATGTCTTGCGGATGTGTGGGATAACCTTTGTTGCCATCAATGACAACATTCATGAGTCCATATAGTGTCTCTTGCCAACAATCTCCCCCTTTGGCATTCATGGCAACACTTAGTGAAAAAATGACTAAGTGTCACACTATACTCCCCCTTGGCTGATGCTCTGTCTCTATGTACATTTACTGAAGCTCCCCCTTAGTTGGATTCCTCATTTTTTCACTGCTCCTCACTCCCCCTTTGACATCAATGGCAAAGGGTAGGGTCCGCACACCAAAATTTTCAAAATCTTGTCCACATAAGTATATACATATGGCATACTTACATATACTGAAGTATGTCTGCAAAAGTTGTTTTCAATTGAATGAATTTTGTAGCCCAACTTTGCTTCATTTTGTCCAAAATTGATATATGACCGCTCAACAGGAATGCAAACGCATCTGCCCTTTTTAGATCTGTTGGATCATTGGTCCGGGCTGTGATTTGAGCTTCTTTTATGGCCTCATGCATGACCTCTAACTTAGGGACAATTATCCCTCTGAGCTCACTCAACCTACCGATTCTATTTTTCTTCTCTTTTTCAAGCTTCTTAATTTCATTCAAAATTGCAACCGTTTGACATTCTTGATTTATTATGGATGTAGTAAGTGGATCAAAATTTTGAGAAAGTTTTATCAGTTTATCCTCCTGTTCTTTCATTTTCTTCTCAATCTCCACTGTTGTTTTAGACCAGAATATACAAAATTTTATACATCACCTCCATCCTTAAGGGCATTTTCCAAACTTTTTATCCCAATACCCATAACTCTTCTGTCATTTGATATTATCCCTTGCAGCTCTGAGAATCTCTTATCCAAAAATTCTTTCCTGACCTTCTCCTCAGTTGATTTCTCTAGAGAATCAAAATGTTTGCTAACACTATTGACTAGAGTTTTGAGATTACCGGTGGAAGTGGCTATGGGATCCTTTTGAAAAGATGGCATGATCTTTACCAACACTCCGGATGCTACCTCTATAAGCTCACAGTCTTCCATGTGAGATTTCAGTAGTTTCTCTTTGGCCTTCGCATTTGCAAATGAAGCTATCTTCATTGTTTGTACCGGAGATAGAGAGTCAAAATCTAATGGCCCTTTTAGTAATTCCGGTTCATCCATCTCATTAGTTTCTTTTGTCAAGAAGTCCTTGGCAGATTCTGTAGTGTCTCTTGCCGGAGACAGATTCTTCTTCTCTTCTGCAGTGTCACTTATGTTCTTTTTAGCTTGACTTCCTTCTTTACTTTTCACCTCTTTTTCTTTCTCCTTTATTATTTCTTCTTCTTTAGATCCGGCGTCAACAGGGGAATCCGGAGGAGAAATGTTAGTTTGTTCATGGGCCACCTCTTTTGGAGCAGAGGATTCCAAGTCCTTAGCTATTTCTGCACTGGTATTCATTACCTCTTCCGTCATTTTCTCAATAGACTCTTCTGCAACACTTGTGGTCGAGGGGTCAGTACCCAAGTCCTCTATAATTGGAATGTTGAATCTTTTGAATGCATTCTAGAGGATCTCTTCTGTCTCTTTTGCAACTTTGTCAGTCTCTTCAAGCATAAGTTGATTCATCCTTGCTTTGCTCTTGAACTCATCCTTACAATCTTTGAATACCATATTCATTTTCTTGGGATCGATTGAAGGATATAGCTGAATTGCTATCTGTTCCTGAATTTCTAGGTCTTTGGCTTGGGCATTGTTCTTTCTTATTTCTAGTTCCTTCTCCAAGCTTTTGGCGATCAGAGATATAATTTCAATAAATGCTTTGTTGTAGATATTTAGGTACCTGACTGTGGCATCTTGCAATATCTTCTGATCTGCTTCACCATAATCATCATAGAACTCAATCATTGGCTGAAGATTTCTGTCCACTGTGACTGATTTGATTATGTCATCAATGTGAAGAGTGGGTTTTTCAACATATTCCTCTGTCTTTTCTTCTTCCTCTTGTCCGATAGAGGGTTCACCGGATGTTTTCTTCTTTTTCTTCATTTTCCTGATTTCTTCATCAGATTCAGTCTCCTCTTCATCCCTTTGACTGGCATAAACCCTTGTGGCTTTTGTCTTTGTTCTTTTCTCTCCTTTGCCAGATAATTTTGCTTTCAGTTTTGATGGCCTTGAACTTTTGGTAGTGGTAGGCGCAGATCTCTTTGATGATCTGGTCCGGGTGGAAGATTTTACCGGAACACTTTCCTCACTTTTCTTTTCTACCTTTTTCTTCTCTTCCTTAGCCCTTTCCATCTTTTCCTTGTTGGCATCAAGTGCCTCCTTTGAGATGCCAAAGCCTTTTGCAACATCTTCAACTTCTTTTCTCACCTTCCTCTTGATCTCTGGTTGTCTGAGTTCCACATGAATCTTTACAATTAGCTCCTCAAAGGTTCCAAACCTTTCTGCCTTGGGATCTTTTAGCTGACTTAACATGTGTTCAATATGCAGCTCAACAATTTTCTCATCAACTTCATACCCCATCGACATGATCCATACTATTCTTGGTTCCACTACCTCCATAAGGCACTGATCAGTTTCTACCATGAAGCAAACAGTATCCTTATACTTTTCAACTAGAGCTTAGGGGATTCTCTCTCTTGCTTGCATCATACTCTGAAAGTTCTTGAAATAGCCCCAGAGTGTTGTATTCTGTGCCTTAACATCACCAAGTCCATGCAAATAATCCCTTATTTGTAGGGCAATCGGTCTGTCATTTTGCCATATCCAGCCACTAGATCTAGGTAGCTCATTCGTATAATAGAAGAACAGACATAGTATCAAGCCACCGTATTTGAAGGAGTTCTTCTTGTCTTTCTTTATCTTCTGCAGATTTTCCAGAAGTTGGTTCAGAAGGAGCTCACAGAGATCATAGTCAGCATTCTTTCTTAACATTTCATAGGTAGTATATATTGTAGTTCCAGGTACTGAGTTTTCCTTGCTAGAGTGATATATTTTGTATCTGATGATCATGGATGCAAACTTGATATCCGGATCAATAATATCCTCAATTGTCATTACCCTCTTATCAAACTTTGATCCGGTAGCCTCAGTCACCGTTTGATTTTTGACAGATTTTAGAACAGGTATCCCACCGGATGAGTGCAATCTGGTAACTGCCCTAATGGCATCTTTTGTGAGCTTGAATGGTCTATTCAACCATATGAAGTTATCATGTATTCTGCTTAATACGTACCAGACCCATTCATCTTCTGCAAAACAGGGGAAGTGAATGCATTGTGCAAAATGCTTGTCCCGGATAGCTTTATACTGAGGTTTGAGCTCAAAAGAGTCATTTATCAAGTGTTTGTGATAGATATCAACTAGTTTGGATTCCCCAAATTCTTCAATGTTTGCATGAACATATGCCCTAACATCTTCTACGTGTAAAACCCCATGCAGAATGCTTGAAAATGTGCCTAGGGGATCAACTTCTAGGGATTTATAGGGATGCTTTCTAAATTTAGGGTGCGGCCTATCAGAGATCTTTACAACGTTTGGTGTGTCCATCTTAAAAGGATTCAGAAATGGATTTCAAAAGTGGAAAATACCTCTTAAGCTTTTAGGGTTCCCGGAATGAGCTGAAAAGATCGCCAATTGACTTGAATTCCGTGATTGATCCTTGTGAGAGATGAAGGAGACTTGTTTGCAAAGCTCTTTTCCTCTTCTACTTGAATGTGAATGTGCAAATGACGAGCGAATGAGCCCTTATACTTCTATGCAAACCCTAATTCTTCATTGCAATAAATGTGCAACTTAAGTTGTTTTGGTTGCTCTGTTTTCTTTACTCTGAAATATGTATCTTTCTGGATCACAGTGATATACTTAGAGTTGTCCTCGGTGATTTCCTACAGGCTTTCTTACCTTCCTCAATCATTTGATTTATCTATAGATCAAGATGTCTCAATTTTAGAATCATACTGGACCAAACTTGTGAAGAACCTATTTTTACTGGAAGACTGTTTTACCAGATCAATTCTGGAAAGATTAGACTCTTCAAATCTTTTGCAGATGTCTCAAATATTCACCATACCTTATTTAGATGTTTCTCTAGGAACCCTTTGATTCATAGATTCCTATGTGCCAATTTCAGGCACAAATTGACTGGCTGGGGGAATTGGCTTATCTTTTGTTGCTCCCCCTAAGCCAGAGCTCACCTTTTAGTTTCCAGAAGGAATATCAGCACTAGAGTCTGGTGCGGATCCATTTCCAACATTCTCTGTACTTTTCTTCACCCAAATCTTGTTCATCTCACTCTGAACTTCATCCGCATTCATTTTTCTTTTGCCTTTGTCTTGATTCTGATTATGATGCACTGGACCCCTTTTGTCCTGATTCTTGCTTCTACAGAATTTGGCAATATGACCGGATCTATTGCAATTATAACAAATAACATTTCTTTGCATATTTGATTGATATCCTCTTGATCTACATTGACTAGACATATGTCCCATTCTATTGCATCCAAAGCATCTACCATTGAATGAATTGTTTATTTGCATATCTCTACATTCATGAGATTTGTGACCATACCTTTTACAGTTGAAACATTGTCCGAAGAAGGATGTAATAGTTTGATTCATTCTTCTTCTACACTGATTTGCTTTATGACCAAAGTTATTGCAGTTGTGGCAGTATCCATTGAAGGATAGATATCTTTGAGCATTTGGTTGCCTTACCAGAGGTCTTCTAGGTCTGTTTATTGGAGTGGAGTTCCTCTGACTAGATCCGGAGCTTTCCCCTTTTTCATATCCCAAACCACACTTGTCATCTACCCTCTTTTGACTTTCAAGAAGAACTTCAAGTTGAGCAGAACTTATCTTGAATTTCTCTTTATATTCATTTGCTGTTTGAAGATCCCTTTTAAGAGAGATAATTTGATCCTCAAGTTTTTCTTCATTATCTTTAGCATCTTCAAGATCAGATCAAGATGTCTAATAATTCTATCCATCTTGTGGCAATCTTTTGATTTCTCCTTGAGGGATTGTCTTAGATCATCTTCAATTTTTCTTTTCTCTTCAACCTCTTGGGTAAACTTCATAACTCCTGATTCCATTTCATGTCTTACCATAATGATTTCTTTTGATAACTTTTCACATAACTTGGTTTTCTCCTTTAGATCTTCATTTGTATCATTGGCTTCACCTTGGCTTGCCAATTGCTGAAGTAGCTCCTTTCTCTTTTTCATAGAGAGACTTAATTTGTCTTTTAGTTCTTTTATGAAATCATTAGCCTATTTGAGTCTTTCCTTTAATTAATTGACTTCAAAGTTTGACTGCTCAAGATCATCAAGGGCAGTCTTGAGTTGCTCCCTTAACCCATATACATCCATTTGAATTCCCAGATCTTCCTCAAGCTGTTAGACTCTGTTAGGAGGAACTTGGCTCTGATACCAATTGTTGATAACTGAGAGGGGGAGTGAATCAGTTATCCTAATTATTTCTACTTTATGAACTTTCTTAATAATCAATGCAGCATTAATTCAATTAAGCAAACATAACCATGAAATGGAAATACACATGACACAATATTTTTAACGTGGAAACCCTGTTAAGGGAAAAACCACGGGGTGATTAACCCAAGATTGTATTCTCTGTTAGAAGAATGGAAATACAAAATGGCACTTGCCAATTAGGGCTCATTGCCTGAGCACACTGCTCACAAGAGGCTCACTGCCTACAGGAGACACACTGTCTACAAGAAAGGAAGATAACACAATGTTTGAACTGATGAGAAGCATCCACACATGCTGAGGTTTAGTTCTGGCTAAGCTCAGTAAACTGATCTGCTGCACTTCATTCTTACTCTCTCTTGATGCAGCTGTACTGTCACATTCTGGACCTCTTCTATTATCTTCACTCTGCTCTTCTGCTTTTCTTTGCACTACACAATACACCATGCATATTCTCACATCTAAATCAATCCTATATATATATCTGCACAAGTGATTTCATCACCTTTCTAGTCGGCATCCAGAACAGTTAATAATTTCCTCAAACTCTGATCTGTCGGCTGAATCCTTGCACACCAAGTAATGCGGATCAAGCATATACTTGTAGAAGTCATCCATCACGTCGGCCAAACATAACTTATGCCTTAAGAACCTTTTCCATCATCAGTAACACATCTGAAATAATGTCTGATGTTCTACCAGTCAGTTCTTCCTCTATTCACACTGTCACTTGGGAACCCAACACTTAAGCATTCATATTTCTTTATCCTTTCCACACCGGAGGCTCAAACTCTGGAATCTATCAGTCAAGATACTCCTCTTGACTTCCCCAAATCTGCACTTCACTGAGATACTTCTACTGAGAGATCCGGACCTGTCTGTCGAACCTTACTGACTACTCTGTTCTTGCTTACCGGACCTCAACACTTCTTCAATCTGACTTCCGGTGAGGACCTATCATGTCTTGCAGATGTGTGGGATAACCTTTGTTGCCATCAATGACAACATTCATGAGTCCATATAGTGTCTCTTGCCAACAATAGGAGCCTCTCCTGCTTGGTATATGTGAAGGATGTTGTAATGTCGATGTCAATGGAAATCCCCGCACTTCAACTAATCAAACAATACGAGATTCAAGAAACCAACTCTATGGAAGTCAATATGGTAAAGTTGGTTGAACTTCAAGAAATGAGAGAATTGACACTAAATTCTATGGTGAATAACCATAAGATAATCAAGCGCTAGTTTGGTAAGAGGGCATTTGATCCAAGTTTCAAAGTCAGCAATTTGCTATTGAAATGGAATAAGCAGGCCTCAAAACTAGGACAACACACCAAATTTGATTCCCTATGGAGTGGTCTATATAAAATTATTGCCTATAAGAAACATAATGCTTTTGAGCTGGAAAATGATGCAGGTGAGTTGCTAGAGATTCTGTTTAATGGAATATATTTAAATCATCATAATTGAGGTGATCCAACCTCTGTATATAGTTAGAGTAGATTGTTTCTTTCTATTTTGGAAATGTAGTATATATTTCCCACCTTTTCTCTTTTTAAATAAGCATAATCAAGAACATGCTTGATTTAACTCAATTTTATTGTTTTGAATAAAGAGGTTTCTCAAGGTACGAGGTATCAAGTGACATGCCTTCTTAATGGCAAGAATCCAAATAGAGCTCAAGAAAATCTCAAAAGTGACCATTAAACTACCCATAGTTTGGGAATTAACGCTACAAGATCATCAAAAATACAACCATCATTCGAAAAATATGCTGATGGAGGAGACAAGATGTTTTAGACATACGAAATGATGTTTTTAAGCATGTAGATCTATGCTTAGGTGTGGTGACATTAATATGTCTGACAAGGCAATCAATTTTCTCCTCGTGAGCCTCTTTCTCTATAAATTCAAAACAAAGCTCATTGAAGAAGTTTATTTGAGAATCCATTAGAGCTAAACCGTCATTGTGTCTTCGATCCTAAATTGCTTCTATATAATGGATTATCCATTCATTTTAAAGGGGCACTCTCTATGAAGAGATGAAAGTATTGAAGAGATGCATGGATTTGTCTAAAGAGGTCGTCAGTAGTGAGACTCCATGGAAAAAAAAGAACTTCTTCTAGAAGGCTAGACCTTCCATAGAGCCTGTTGGCAAGAAAAGCATATGCAGCTGCACTAGTGTAGCCAAAAGGGAAACTCCCCTAGCTAAGGAAAGTGAATGGAGGAACCCACATAGATTCATCCCTCATCTTTGACCCAACAAATAATGTTTTTAACATAGTGCTCTCCAAGCCTGCTAAGACTATAAGGGAGGGTGCCCATGCTAGAATGTGCCAAAAGGTAAGAGCGAGACAAGTAGAAACCTTCAAATTTGAGTCTAGAATCCTTGGCCCAATACATGGTTCTGACCATTCACTCTTGCTATGAAATCGTGGAAGCTTGTGCCAGATGCTATTACTCTAAGACAGGGGTAATTCAAGGGAAGAGGATACAAATAAAGGTCTTTGATGACACCATGAGAAAAATTCTAATAATTGAATATGATCCCATGGCTCTCTTCTACAACTATGCTAAGTTGTGAAACATCTGGGAGATTTGGTAGAATCAACTCAACTTATTGAACATAGAGCTCCATCATGCATAGAGCTCCATCATGCTACGGACAACATGGAACTATTGCACCTTCCCATAACATTGCCACAATTCACACAGGATGTGCAAGGTGCTTACTCTATGATGGAATTCCCTTTTAGTTTGGATAATGACCACAACATCTATGAGTACCAGGTGGGAGCCCTTTTTAGACTCAAGAAAGTTACCAAAACCCAAGCCTTTAGGCTTAATTGTTCAGAAGTAATAGACAACCTACTCAACTTCCAATTGGCTAACTTCCACCATTAGAAGACTTTTAGGTTTTCCTCCTTTCTATTGCATTTGATTTTGTTTCAAAATTCTTACTTCCAGTTGTATATGCGCCTCAATACATGCGATGACTTGGTAGATACTCAGAGGGCCATCCTTGTGTCTGTATGGACTCACATCCTTTTGAAAAGCTCTGACTTCTATGAGTTCATTAAGTATTTCCTCATGCCAGTCCTCACTGACCTCAACCAAGAGGATATCACCATCCAGTTGAGTGAGACACAAAAGGGTCTTATGGACAATAGTCAAATTCCCTGTGATTGGTTCTTCCACACCCATTATACAATGTTTTGGGTGCATAGTTTCAAAGAGGAAGTTTTCAGATTGCCCAAGATCCTCATGGACTGAATCCTAGTGCTTGAGTTTGTTTCCTAGCTAGACATAATTGATTCATTATATGGATTTGGAAAGAAGAAGAAGGAAGTCTACAATATCCTCTTCTCAAAAGGAGAGATAATAGCGAATAAAAGGGGTGCAAAACATCTGGTAACAATGAAACTCGTGGATCTTGGACTTGATATCATAGAAGATCACTGGTCATATGATCTTGTAGTATTCATGGCATCTTGGGTTGCAAAGATCAAGATTAAAGAAAATTTTGTTCACTAGAGCTACCCAACCATTGAGTCCAAGAAATCACCCAAGGGTGACTCCTTGGACATGTATGTCAAACTACATGAGCTCCCTGCCAAGCCACACCCTTCCTATGAGAAGTTTTACACTCCAATGCATGCCTATGACCCCTCCAAGGTAATGACTCATGGTCTCAAGTAGAGCCTCAAAAAGAGGGATTAGAGTGACGAGAAGATCCAAGCTTATTAGAAATATAGACAATAAATTTCCAAACCTGAGAGGACATTTAGGGCCTTAGAGATTGATGAAACCTAGGAGGATCTATGAGATGGAGTGCATAACTCGCTTGCATCCTCATATGACACAAGAAATATACCACATGGAGAGATGAACATTACATATACATAAGATGTGGAGCTTGATTACGAGTTAGAGGAAGGTAGCTACTCTTTGGAAATATTATCTAAGCCTATGACTGAAACAAGCCATAGAAAATGGCCCCCTCCACTACATCAGGTGGAGGGACAAAGATCTCAAATTCCTGCACATTCAGTTTAGACAACTACAACACTTGGGGACCTTAGTGAGGAGCTCACACATGTTATCTAAGTTGTGCAAAAAACATATCAATAGGTGACTCAAAAAGGCAAAGACCCACTAGAGCAGATGCCACTCAAATATGCAACACAAGCAACCCCTCCTATCACCGCATAATCACTCCTGGTGAGTGTCACAGCTACACAAATCACAATAGAGGAGGTTAGCCCATCCTCTGAAGAACAATCAGAAATGAAGAGAAGAAAATTGATGCTTCAAAGAGACTTAAAAGAGGAAGAGGAGGTAGTTGTTATGCAAATAGAGCCAATGACCCTTGTAGTCACGTAGGTAAGTATCTCTCTTCCCCCTCCTGCAACTCTCTCCATTCCTACTACAACTTTGGCCACACCTTTGGCATCCATCTTCCCAACCTTAGCATCCACCCCTTCGACTCCCCCCAGAAAACTTTCGAGATGCCTTAGGTCCCTTTTCCTTCTATATTTACCACTTCTCCATCCACTCGCCATGAATAGAGAATCCCTCTATTTTCCCCATCCACACTCATAGTTTCATCTCCACTACCTCCATGGGTGGTCATGGTGCCTTGTCAATAGAAATAAATATCTTGTATGGACTTCCACAAGGAGTCCCTTTTGCTAGAGGAATTGTATAGTCCCCAACCTCTTACCACCAGTAAATGCAAATTGCATGCCAAGTGTGGAAGGTGAAGCTTGAGGCAAGGAGATAGAAGGATGGGAAGACCCCAACCTAGCCCCATATAATATCTTTGTATGACCTAGAGCAACAATCATCGATGATTGTAGATATGAATCCCATCGTGAATAAGCCACAAGAGAAGATGTGCCCTAAGGACTATTTGATCCAAGCAGTTGGGATGCACTCTCTTAGACCCACCCATGGGATCAGGTAGAACTCATGCAGGAGACTCAGAAATATGTCACAACTTTCATCAAAGTAAGCCAACAACTAGAAAAGTAGGAGTCAGAGTTTTCCCAAATGAAAAACATGGTGAATCAACTATGAGTGGAGATAAAGGCTCAAGAGCTAGAAATTGAGAAGTTGACTTAGGAGAGACAAGTAATGATCACTTGAGAGTCCCATGCAACCTTGCAGTATCAACATGTACCTTTGTAGGCTGAGCTAGACAAAAATATGATGACCCTGGAAGGCTATACGTAGAGGATTGAGGTAGTGCAAGAACATGGAAAGAAAAGGGTAGAAGAGCTCACATAGCTCCACAACACTTTGGATGAGTTAAGGAACACAAATGAGTCCCTAGAAGCTCAATTTTTCACCAAGGAGTCTCAAATTGAGCAACAGAAGGTAGAGATGCATATAGTTGATGCCACACTGCAAGTGATTTAATTGATAAAGGATATATATGCATCTCACTGGGCTAGGATCATTGCTAATGCCGAGGAGCTAAAGTGGACACTACAATTTATCTCAACTGCCCAAAATCTCATTACTCAAGTAAAGGGTGAGGTTGATAAAGATCTACACATTCTCGCTCCCAAAGTAAACCAAGCTCAGGATGTAATGGAGAAGCTATACAGCCTGCTCAATGAGTCTCTACTATTAACTGGGGTGGATAACATGCAGGCTTTTGCAACAAAGGTAAATGAGGTCAAGAGTAGAAATAAGGTTGCTCTAAAGTGCAAGTCTTGGAAATGAGAGTCCATATTGACTCACTAGTCCAACTAAGATTGCCCTCTCCTTTCCAAAATGATGTAGATATATTAAATAAAGTAGAATATAAGGTGGCACTTGCAAACAAGATAGTGGACTAGACATATTTTCATGGCTGGATACAGACACCATGCATCATGAAAGTTGAGGCAGTCCTTTAGCCATTGGCTCAACTAGAACACCAAGCAAAGGTTGTGGTTGAGAGATTA
Source organism: Cunninghamia lanceolata (assembly GCA_027924645.1). Taxonomy (NCBI): domain Eukaryota; kingdom Viridiplantae; phylum Streptophyta; class Pinopsida; order Cupressales; family Cupressaceae; genus Cunninghamia; species Cunninghamia lanceolata. The sequence continues at coordinate 1,499,666 of BSBN01001034.1, forward strand.
CATAGTATATGCCACAAGGAGATAATTGAGCTTAGTAGAGCTTTCAAGGCCTTGAATAAGAAGGTCCAACCTTCAAAGGGTGAGTGGGTGTCTTTGTAGACTGCCCTGACAAATCTCTAAGCCCGATAACTTTTTCTAATACTGAAGTTTTGTTTTTGTCGTTTCTTTTGAAATATGGTGTTCAATGTGCATGGGCACACTTCCCCAAGATTCACCAAGAACTATATAGACTTTTTCTCTACATTTTGTTTTATTTTTTTCTGAAGCCTCGGCACCAACTAGTGAACATCTTTGTGACATTGGGTTTTGAATCACAATCAAGCAACATCATTTTAAGCCTTTATCAGGTTTGAATTGAGTTGTGATAGGCCATTAAAGTTAAAAAAATTGCTTACCACATGGAGGCTTCTTGAAGCTTCAAAGAGGTGCTAGTTCTAACACCTCAAGGAAGAGCACCAACCTGCTAAATGTCCTGGGTTACTTTTGGCAGGCCTGAGTCTTAAAGGATACAACAAAGGTAAAGTGGTTGCAGATGATTCCAAGTATCAACATGGAACAAGCCGAAGGGAAAGAAAGTCTAATAACCCCTTTTGTAGCACCAAGGCACCATATATCACCAATCTAGGCTATGGTGAGCCGATCTACTCCTCCAATTGTTTTGAGTGTTGAAGCTTCTGCGATTGCTAAGTGGCAAATCATCAGAGCTCCAAGCCAAAGAAAGTCTAACATCTTCTAGTTTTTCCAAGGTGCCAAGTGTCCTAATTCGACCCAATGGTGGGCCTAGGGATAGTAAGGAAGAGTTAGAAAGGAAAATCAAAAGAAACATAAAGTGGGCATTCGCTACTACCACCTGGCACGTCTGCACTCCTCCCTGATGAAAAAGAGTTTAACACCTCAAGGACTTGTGTAAAAGTGCCAAATATCATTTTACTCTCAGTTGTGGACTCATGTATCTTCATAGGAAAGAAACAAGCAAAGGTGATACACTTGGCACATCCACACATGATTTCAGCAAGGCAAGCCTAACAACATCAAGAGAAAGGACCATGTCACCATGTAGCTATGAGACCCACCAGATGGGAGGAGGTGAAAGAGGCTTGTAGAGTTTTTGATTGATCATGAGATTTAATAGCCTAGGATTTATGAAGTACCTTTCAAACCTGATAAAGGGAAACAAAACACTAGTAGCTGATACAAATGGGTCAGCAAGAGTCTAAGGATTGCAAGGACACAAATGCAACTCAAAACTCCCCTAGGTGGTGCAACAGTCTAGAAGTGCATCAAAATGGTGCTTGGGTCTTCTGCAAATTCTTGGTGAATCTTCAATTCTCTAGACGGATGCCATCAAATGAAGTGATAGATGAAGCAGTAGGGTTAGGAAGATTCAATGCTAGAGTACCATAAGTAGATGCAGTATATATTTCCCACTTGGGGTCTCATCTAAAAAATCAGATTGCTATATATAGGGTCTCAACCAATGTAATAAGGGTTGGGCAGTGTTTAGACGTTGAGCCAATTTTGGGGTTTGGAAAAGGATTGATAGACATCCAAGCCTTTATGGGTACTCTTCAAGAGTTGATTGAATACTTTGTAACTATACCTTGCACCTTTTGTAACCTGTTCTTATCTTATCAATGAAGAAGAGTGACATCATGTGCTTATTCTATGTTTATTGATTTTTTTCAAGTTCCATGCATTGATGTTATGCCTTTGTTTTAGTTTCAATGAGTGATATTGATAAATGGTCTAAAATCATGCCCCTTTGAGCTCTTTGAAGTTGTGGATCAATATTGTGAGTTAAAATGAAAACATTGTGTCATTGTTGCATCAACTTAAGCCTTATCTTCTGGTGCATCACTTTAGAATAGGTTTTCAATTTAAGTTTCTCTCTTCTCTTTCCTTCCCCCCCACTTTTGGAAAGAATTAATGAGAATCTTAAGAAGAGCTGGCTTCTAAAATCTTAGAGGTTATCATGTGATTCATAAAAGTCCCACAGTCATATGATTTCCCATAACTTTGGTGTCTTGTTAGTATCTAGGAGAGATCCTAAGCAATCAACTCAAAAAGCCATCAACAAGACCTTCCCAAGATATTTACATATTACACCGCTTTACAAAGAGATTCATGAAAGATAAAATAACAGAACAACAAGTTGTCTCCATGAAATGTGACTCCCAAGTAAGTGTGAATCTACATCACAGGAAATAAAATACCTCTCATGCCAATGGCTTGCTTTCCTCCCAACCATAGGATTTGCAAGCAAGTCCACCCCTGAGCTAGGAGGCTCCCAAGAAAACTAGTTGCACAACAGATACACACAAAAAAAACAAAAACAATAAGCTACCCCATAGGCCAACTCACATACACAAATGAATTTTCATAAAATCCATGATAGAGGGGGAGTTAAGGGGATTCACTAACCTTTTATAGAAAATAAAATATAAAACCAAATTTATAGCACCACCCACTTCAAAACTCCCCATTCTCAAAATAACCAAAACATTCCACACCTAATATACATACTCCCCACCATAATAGCTATCATAAAAAAATTACTCCATTATTTTAATCCCATCCACCAAAATATCCATGGCACTCATGCCACTACATAGTCAAAATAATTTCCCCAAGAGAGGTTCCACACCTCTCTCAACCCCATACTTGAGTGGATCTTAACTGAAAAGGAAATACCAACACCCAAAGAACCCATACCTCAAAAGCCTATTGAAAATTAAAAAATAACAAACAAGAAGGGTTTTCAATCACATTTGCAATAAATACTTCAAAAAATATAGCCAACAAATTTATTTATTTTTATTATAAAATGACACATTTACTTTCTAGAATGGCATGGAAACCTACCTCTTACTTCCACCAAGTTAGGGGAAGCCTTTCTATCTAAATTTTTTGCTAACTTTCTCATTTTCCCAGCTACTAGATCCTTCAAAACTCTTCCTCCAAAAATGAAAATCTCCTCTATGACAATGAAAGAACAACCCCCAAACTAGTTTCAAAAAGAAATAAATAGAGAGAAATAAAACTAGGGTGAGGTTTCCCTTAGCCAATTTTCGTCACTTTGTTTCTAGTATTTTTTTCCACTTCTAAAAATTTTAAAAACATCTTTTAAACACTCCAAGAAGGGTCCCACCTATAGGTTATCACTATAAGGGTTTTATTTTACATAAAACATAAGAAAAAATGCTTTTTGACTCCTTAAACAAACCCCAAAGTTTAAATCTAAAAATTATCACTCAAGGACAAATAATCACATCCTACACAAATAATAGAAATATAAATAGAAAATTAATTAAACACATTCATACCACAACACTAAACACATGAAGACCTTAATCCTCTCATAGGATAAGGCCTAGGTGCACTGGGAAAAAACACAACAATGGTTTTCTTAGAAACCTTTGAAATTTGTCATTGGCCACAAAATCTAACCTGTGTACTTGCACACAAACATTAATACATCCAATATGATAGCGGAAGCAACAATCATAATAAAATTAACATACATCATATTTATTCCTTACTTCACAATGTTGTCATAATTGAACAAAAATTAAACAACACATATAATTGAATATCCAAATCCTTCCAACATAAAATTATTTAATCACATCTCATTTAATCACCTATGAAATATATTTACATAAATAATTATATTTGTTAAGAATCTATTATAAACATGTAACAAAATTTATAAATTCTAATTCCATAAAACATAATTAATAATTAACCATGATATCATAAAAATCCACAAAACACCAATCTAAAATGATATCAGTAACAACATGGTCTATAATTGTAATAAAATAAAATGCCATATCCAAAAGTATCATAAGTAAATAAATCTATCACACTAAGGTATGATCATGAATAGGAAATGTGGGCCTCATAGAGGTATCTTTGTCTTCAAGGGAGACATCTTCATCTTTGGATCATGTTTTATTTCAGTTTCTGCTTGGTTCTGGATTGTCACTTTCATCAATTAGGCTTGAGACTCTTAATTTGATTGTGGCATCTTTCGACATTGACATGGAGACACATGAGAAGTTTTCAAAGACATCATACATCTTGAGATTTTGTTCCCTCATATTCCTTTAGGAATGGGAAGATATTTTGCATACACCTTTGGTTTTGTTTCTACCCAAGCGGAGGACTGATATTTGACGATCATGGAGCATCTTCTACATCTATTTTCAAACATCAAACATTGGCATAGTTGACTACTTGGGGGAGGCTACTTAGTCTTTCTTGTCATCTCTATCCTAGAGGGGAATTTTTCCTTGTATGATATTTTTTCTTGTGTGGAGGAACTTATTTCCTTTTCTTCCTTTTGGGGAGGATTTTTGTCCCAATAGGTTTTCTCCTTTACTCAATTTTTGAGAGAGTTTGTTTGTCCATGGGTACCTAACATGGCCTTGTAGTTGAGACCCACCTAAGCTATGCTTAAGGGGGGTCTTAGTGTAGGTTTTTTATTTTCCTTATGTTAGGGGATATTTATTTTTCCTACACATATTATTATGCTTTCTTAGGTTTTATTAGACATGGTTAATATGAGGACACATGGCATAATCCATTAGTTATATGTGTCTCTCTTATCCACCTTTGGGTCATTGAGTTCCATAACCTCTTTTGGATTTATTTTCCATCTCTCATAACCATTTTTTTGTCTTATCTAAGTAGGTGCAACCATGTTTAATTTGTCATTTATCAAGTAGGTATAACTCCCACCTATTTTGGGTAGTTGGGAGTTATTACTCCTCTTGGAAGTATTTGCCCTAATTTTGATATATATACATCACTCACCTCTCCCTTTAATAGTTTAGTGCAATACAAGGGAGTGTTGATTTATTTCATCTTTGGATTTTTGTTCTTGCTTTCCTTCAATCATTTTGATTCTGGGTGGCTTCACATCCAAATCTAAAAAATAATGTCTTAACATGTTTAGGTGTGCTTCATTATTGTTGTTGCCACTTGAATGATTTTATCTCCCTTTTTATGTTCCTTTTTAAACCACTTGTGTCACTTAACGCTCAACAAAGTCATACACATATGCTTTTATGTTAGTTAAGCCACTTAAATTTGACTCGACTAGCTGAGGTGTTCCCTCACTCATATATGTCACTTGCGTTTATCAAAATTATTGTCCTACAAGTGCATTTTGTTTATCCTTGCCACTTAAACAACCACATGGCCTCTAGGCATGGGTTTTAGTCATCCTTGTTACTTGAAAGACTTATAGAAACACTTTTATGTCATTATTGTCACTTGAACTATCATCATTTCCCCTCATACATGTTTAACACTTACCTTGGCCATTTAAAACACATCTATAACTACCCTAGGCATGTGTTTCATCTACCTTTATCATTTAAGGACTACTATTTCTATTTAGAACATTTTGGTTACTCAAGTCACTTGAAGGATGATCAAACTCTCATAGAAACTTCTTCTACTTGCATTTACCACTTAACATTGTCAATCAATCCATCAAGGACACTTTTGGAGGGCTCTTGTCACTAAAGTGTTTGTATCTCACTTATATGTGCTCATTTAGTGCATACTTGTCATTAGATCCCTATCTAGATGCATTGGCATGATCTCCCACTTCCACAAACACTTTGCCTAGCTTCCTTCCTTTTGAACTATCTTTCTTTGTTTTTTGTTCTTAGAAATGGCTTCAACAATAGACAAGACAACCTTATGATGGCCATGTTGGATTGTTTTCATTGATGTCAAAGGAAATACATAAGCAGTGTTATTGAAGAATTTTTGTGAAGTTTAATTAAATGAACGATTATGGTATGGTATGTTTAAATTTAAGAGTTAAAACATAAGAAACATGCTCAGATTATTGGTTGACTCTCCTTAGATGATGCAAATATAATATGTTTAAATTAAAGATTTAAATATAACAGAGGTCGACCTCTATATGAGTGACTTGATTTAAAATATATTGATCTCATAAGATGTGCCATACATATTAAGGAAAATGTCTCATGTTTATGAAAAATGAAGAGGTCTGATTAAGAGGAAATGTGGTGCAATTCAAGATATTATTAAATGGTGTGATCAACATATGTAATGAAAAGTTGAGATTGGGAATAAGTCAAAATAGTTTGTTAAAGAGTGTATAAAGAGAGGCGATCAGAAAAAGGAGTGTCTTTTCATTGTGAAAGTTGGTGTCTATTGTTTGGATTACCTCCCTTGAAGATATATAAAAGTGAGAAAAGTGTGTGAGTTGGAAGCAAGAAGAGAATATGATATAATCTGATCTTGAGCAGACCTAGGGTAGATATTAATGAAGAGTATCTCATATATATTTTGAAATAGTATATGCAACCCATGTATGAAGGATAAATGCAAAGATATATGGAGAATATATGTGAAGATTAAGAGTAGATTGTTAAGGAAACCAGAGTAGATCTAAAGGTAGAAATTTATGAAAAGACATTGCCATACTTATGATTAGTTTTGTGAAAAGAGATTGTGCATGATTTGGATTATTTTTGTGAAGAAAGTATATTGTGTGGGTTGTCATCAGATTTGTGAAGGAAGAATATTGTGTGGGTTGTGATCAAATTTGTGAAGGAAGGATATTATGTGGGTTGTGATCAGATTTGTGAAAGAAAGGGTATTAATATTCAGTTCTTGTGAAGACATATCATCCATTGAAGAATTTGTAGGTTGGTGCCTATCAAAGAAGAGATTGGTGTCTCTTGCTGAGTTGGAGATTAGTTGTGGGGATTGGTGTCTCATGTGGGTTGATGCCTATAAAAGAAGATTGTAAAAGAAGTAGGTTGGTGCCTACAATAAGATCTATATATATATATATATATATATATATATATATATATATATATATATATATATATATATATATATATATATATATATATATATATATATATATAAGAAACATTTTGCCATGGTTTTCTCCCACAAGGGTTTCTACATAAATCTTGTGTTTCTTCTATCTTCTTAATTGTTAGATCTTGTGTGTGTGTTAAGTTTTGAAAAGTTTGTGTTATACTAATTCACCCCCCTCTCAAAATGATCATGTGCTCATCAATTGGTATTAGACCGGGTTCCTTCACAAATAGCCTAACTACTAGAAGGAAGATCTTGAAAGCACACATGGTTGGTCAAGAACGATATGGGTTTTCCTCAAACAAGGCACCACTATTTGATGGGACAAACTATGCCTTTTGGAGCATAAGGATGGAAACTTATTTAAATGCTCTAGGGTTTTATATTTGACAATCCATTGAGAATGGTTATACTACTCTAGCAACCCCACCTACGGATCAAGCCAAATAGAGGGAAAGTGAAAATAATGCCAAAGCTAAGAATGCTATTTTAAGCGGTTTGTATGAATAAGAGTTTGTAAAATTAATGTGTTGCAAATCTGCCAAGGAGATGTGGGATAAGCTAAATAATATTTATGAGGGAGATGAAAAAGTGAAGAAGAAAAAGCTTCAAACCCATAGGGACAATTTGAAAGCCTCAAAATGAAAGAAGAAAACATAGGTTCTTATTTGCTTCGAGTTGATGAGATAGTGAACACTATAAGAGGTCTTGGAGAAACAATTGAAGAGGCCATGATCATGCAAAAAGTATTAAGATCTTTACCACTAGTATTTGATCCCATGGTTTTGACGATTGAAGAAGTGAAAGATTTGGATAAACTAACAAATGACGAGTTGCATGGGATTCTTACTACCTATGAAATGAGAACCATGGATAAACCTTCCAAAAGAGAGGTAGCCTTCAAAGCATCAAGGAAAGGAAAGAATAAAGAGTATGAACTTTTGATGATGATTGTTAGTCATAACAACACAAATAAAATTTTACACAACAAACCTTTATCATCTTGAAAGATACGATAAATTCAGGATGAATATATGATCCCAAGTCTCTATGGATCACGTCATGATCGTCTGAAGTTACTCAAAGGTTGATATGTGTTGTTGTTAATCAGTTTGGGGCCTTATGTACTTTAGTAATTCCTACAAAGCTCTTTAATATTTGTCTAATATCCTATCATTTATGCATTCTCTGCACAAATCTTCAATAATTCTATCAAATCTTACTCTCTTAAGTCAGGATTTAAACAAATAATCATAAATTTGGTCCTAACTTGGAGTAATGCACTAAAATTTGTCCCTACTTGGACTAATTTTCCCTAAGATTATGTTACTTTTCTCAAATATGCTAAGATATACCATTATGTACATCAATTCTACATATTTTCTCTATTTCTACTTATCATTTATCATTATTTGTAGTTTATGGTGATTATTTATGAAATTTAAAAGACAACAAACTAAAATTATAAAATTATTTGAAATGAGTGAGTTTCGACCACTGATCCACATGCACAATTCAACACTTCATGAAAAGGAGATGAAATCAAACCATGCTTCACCAGGATATTCCACAACTACACAAAATAGTTGCTATTCTTCAAGGAAATTAGATGACAACAACATGCACCAATTGAAATGCACCTCAATAGAGTGCAGCAAATCATAGTGACATATCCAAATATCATCCACAAAGATTACATAAGATTTACGATAAGTAGTAATCTAGATCTCCATTCTCATTCAGTATTCAAAAGTATGCACATATATAGATGGTCTTGAGAGAGAACCATGGGGAACCACAAAGTCACAAGTATACTTTGTGTTCACAATTTCAACAATCCAGTCTCAATTCAAATCCAGATAATTTTCAAATGGTAGTCCATCTCCTTTTATAGAGGAAGGATAGGATTCGGTTACATTGATCCAATGGTTAGGATCCTCCTATAATAATCAATGGTCCAAATTGGGAGCACGTGATTGCCAATTGGAAATCAGACAACTGGAAAAGAATATTCTAGAATATTTGACTTGGTCCACGCCCTAGCTGGTAGACAACATACTTGATGATTGCTTCTGGTTCTGGTTCAAGTTGTTCTTTGTCTGCGACTTCATCCAACTTAACCTTCCTCTGCCCTGCATATGTCCTGTAATTATAAACATATAGACTTTAATCATAATCATTTGATAATCCTACAGGAAATTAAACATATCATTCACTATGAGAGGAGGCTTGAGATATGGATACCAGGCTCTAGATGTGACTATCAGGGTATGGATATCAGGGTATGTGTAGTAGGCATGAGTTTTCCACAGTCCATGACAGTATACGTGAAGAGCTTCTGGATTCAACTATGTGTGTTTTTGCATTGACGTTTCAGATCATACACAATGATCCATCATTAGGAAGAGGAATTATAGTTTGGTTTACAAATAGGACCTATTTAAAGGGGGTGAGAGGGGAAGGGAAGAAAGGAACGCAGTACGAGGGGCATGAAGAGAGGAGAGAAAAAAAGAGCCAAAAACAAAAAAACAAGAAAAAATACCAAAAAAGAAAAAGGAAAAAAAGAAAAACGTTAATTGATATGTTTTTTTTTTAAAGTTTCTTAATTGATAGGTTTGACTTTTCTCTCTTTTCTTTTTGTTAGCTTTTTTTTTTTTTCTTTTTTCCTTTTTCTTTTTTGGTATTTTTTCTTGTTTTTGTTTTTGGCTCTTTTTTCCCCTCCTCTCTTCATGCCCCTTGTATTGCATTCCTTTCTTCCCTTCCCCTCTTATGAAGAGAGGAGAGAAAAAAAGAGCCAAAAACAAAAAACAAGAAAAAGGAAAAAAAGAAAAAAGCTAACAAAAAGAAAGGAGAGAAAAGTCAAACCTATCAATTAAGAAACTTTGATAGGTTTGACTTTTCTCTCCTTTCTTTTTGTTAACTTTTTTCTTTTTTTCTTTTTTCTTTTTTGGTAATTTTTCTTGTTTTTTGTTTTTGGCTCTTTTTTTCTCTCCTCTCTTCATGCCCCTCGTATTGCGTTCCTTTCTTCCCTTCCCCTCTCACCCCCTTTAAATAGGTACTAGCTGCAAATCAAACTATAATTCCTCTTCTTGATGATGGATCATTGTGTATGATCTGAAACATTGATGCAAAAACACACATAGTTGAATCTAGAAGCTCTTCATGTATAGGTATGCGTATCCAGATATGTATATGTCCAAACACGTGAAATGTCTGCATAGATATGTGAACCAGTCAGGATATCGAGGAATTTCCAGATTTGTATATGGATCTTCAGACAATAACACCCATATGGATATATCCATGTGGATATGTCCATATGATGTCAGCATGGCGATCTATTCAACCATCACTGACCGAGAGTTCTATCAGGTTCTAAATCTGCTTAAACTATGTCAGGATATCCACTAGACACATGGCATAAGATCATTGGTTAGACAAGGGCATGGATATTTGAAAGATTGGCATATTAACAATGTGAAATATTCATATGCACAAATATCCATGTGATGTCATCTGGATATGTCCGTAGTGCTAAGTCAAGTCGAAGTAACGTCATATGGATGTGGATATTAGAAATAAGACATTGATCCTTGAAAAGTTAATATCCATGTAGGTGAATATCCATATGACACAAGGAGACTAAGGATTCCTTATGAGGTCAAGATGACATGACGTCATCCGAACATGGAAGCTCTAAACATTAAGTTAATGTCCAAACATTAGGATTTACAAAATATATCGTGCTCTCAATGTGCAGATGATGTCATCAATGTTTGATAATTCTTTAAGATAAACTTGGATGATGTCATCTAGATGTTCATATTTAAAGGTTAGGACATTAAGATTTATATGTGAATGTCCATAGTCGAGATCTAGTTGAAAAGTCAACTGGGACACATCATCAGGATATTAAAACAAGTATGGATATTTAAGATGTCTGGACATTAGAAAATGCTTGAATATTGAGATCAAATATCCATACCCATGAATATCTATGCATTATGACAGTTTACTGCACAATGAGTTAAATTTGACATGTGTACATTTACGAATGCCATGATACTAACTTTTACTTAGCAATTTCTTGGTTGGGACATTAGTGAATGTCTAAATATTAATGAATATGAGGACATATATGAATATCCACATGACCATTGACCAAACTTTGATTGGGCATAACTTCATTGTTTTGGGGAATTTCAACATGCTTCAAAAGGTAAACCTGCTTAGATTTTCATCCTCTATCCATTTGGCAGGCTTCATGAGGGGAAATTCACACTTTGAAAATTTGACTTCATATTTCAAGATTCAGATATGCTAAGAATAAGATCTTGACATACATTTGATAGTGTTTTTACCATACCACCCAAAGCAAAACAAGCCAAGCAAAGCATAAAAAGTTGGGTCCCTATTTTGCTAGGGCAAAATGGGGCGTGTTGTGTAACCACATGACATGAACCAAATGATAGTTCAAATAATGAAATGGATGAAGAAGAAGCCCACTTCATGAGGAAGCTAAAGAAAATATTAGGTAAGTACCAAGGTAAGTTACCATTTAAATGTTTTAATTGTGGTAGAATATGTCAGTTTGCTTCTAAGTGTCCATAGAGAAAAATGAGAGCAACAACAATGAAGAGGACTATAACATGAAGAAAGGAAGAGGATTTAAACAATATAAGAAGGGTCAACAAGTGAATAAGAAGAACTTCCAGAGGTACAAGAAGAGCCTTTACTCCAAGGAATATAATAGCTCATTGGAGGAAAGTGATGATGAATTTTTTAATGGTGATAGATATGAAATACTCTTCATGGAAATGGAAGCAAAGAATGATGAAGATAATTGAAAAGAAGAAGGGAAAGATTCAAGAGATAACAAGAACAAAGATAATGAAGAAGTGGATCTTGAGGAGGAACTCCATTTTGCCTATGATAAGATCAAAAGGCTTTAAATAAGAAACTCGAGACTAACATCGAAGATTCAAGAAGATGAAGAATCCAAGGCCAAAGCATCTCAAGCCCTTGAAAAAGAAAAAAGGAAGATCATATATATAAAGGTTCAAATTAAAGAAGCTAAAAGGATAGAGGAGGAAGTGAGAATCCATTTGAAGAAAAAAGAAGAAAACTATGAGAAATTAGAATCTAAGATTGTCTCTCTAAGAAAGTAATAAGAGAAAACAAACAGTGAATTAAAGAATGAAAAGAGTTCAAAAATGTTAGATAAAATCATCATCTTTCAAAAGTCTACATTTGATAAGAGTGGTATTGGATACGAAGAAGGCCAAAGTTCTAAAATAGTTCAATCTCCTAGGGAATCAAATGAAGAAAAGATGAAGACCTATTCAAATTCTCTTCAAAGCTCTATCAAAAATGAAATCAGTAAAAGGAAGGAGAACCTGAAGCAAAGCATGCATCCAAAATATAAGAATGACACATTTAGAAAACCTCTTGCACAAAGGTAGGCTCACATGACTAAGTTTTATCACTCCTTTGGTTATTGCTTTCTATGCAATCAATTTGGTCATAAAGTAGTAGATTATAGAATACATGTAAGAAATAACTTTTGGCATAAAGCAATGAATCACGGAACATACACCAGTAACAATCTTGCATGGAACAAGAATAAAAATCATGGGTTCATAAATAGGAACTTTAACTCATTTTATCCCCTTATGGATCACAACATCATATGCTATAAGTGCAATAATTTTGGACATATCACAAAGTTTTGTAGAAGCGGCTTTGTAGAGCCTCCCAAACAAAATAAGAAGGAAGAGCAATTTAAGGCTAAGGAGAAAGAAGAAAATTCAAAGATGTGGAGAAAGAAGAAGGAAGAAGAAGAGAAAGAAAAGTCTATGCTAGTTCAAACATCCCTACAGGCACAAAATGAAGGAGATCAATGGTACATAGACAACGGTTGTTCACGACATATGACAGGTGACAAAAGCAAATTTGTCATTTTGAAAAGAGTAAATGGTGGAATGGGAGGTTTGGAGATAATGCATCCACAAAAATATCAAGAAAAGGCACTCTTAGTCTAGACAATGGTAGAACAAGAACTTGTATAAATGCTAAAAAGTGTTACACTTGTTAATCAGGACCTATTTTAAAACCCTTTTGACTATTAAATGATTAAATCTTGATCCCAATGAATAAACCTAACAAAATAAAGTTAGGACTGGTCTAAGCCCACTTAAATATAGATGTTATCCCCAGTCCTATTTTTGTGGTGTTGGCTTAGGACACCTCCTTGGCTTATGCATGTTGGCCCCACTTGGTTTTATTCATTGTTGGTGAGAGGGAATGCATATAAAAGCAAGTTAGTTTATTTATTTGAGCATCTCTAAGTTCTCTATGCAATCTAGGCACACTTGCACTTTCTCTTCTCTCTCATGCTCTCTATTCTTCTCTAAATCTCTCTATGGTGGATTATTGTTGTTGCACTAACTTCTTGTAGTTCTTGTGAAGATCTCTCTACTTCCTTAGGCTACACCAACTTCTTGGGTCAAGTTGTGACACCGCATCAAGCAAGATAAGGTTTCCATGCTCATGGTGACTCATTTCCTTTTTGCTTTGTTATAGCATTCCATTCTACTTTAGATTTGCCTCTGCCCTCCTAGGGCACATTGTCTTTATCTCTCATCATTGCTAATGTGGAGGTGGAAACACTATTCATGGAGCTTGACTTAGGCAAGCTCCTAAATAGCACCAACCCTCTTTCCTTCTATTGTGTGTGCATGTTGAAGTAACAGGTTTTGAGAGACAAGATCCAAGAAGAAGTTTCTGTAAAACCTTAAATTGGATCAAGGGCGCCTAGTGCCTTGGTCTTTCTAGCTCCCAAACTTAGATATAGGTCCTTCTCTATCCTCTGGTCTCTGTTGTGCTTTTAGATTTTTCATATTTGTTTCTGACAATCTGTTACGCTCTGATCTTGCTCAATTAGGGTTTCATGTTTTGTCCTAGTTTGATTGGTTAGATTTGGTTGATTATCCTCTATACAAAAAGGGACAAAGCCCCTGTAGTTTGTCTCTCCTTCAAGGTTAGAAGCCAAGATCGATTCGTGTCTCAATGTTTGATGGAAGAGGATTTAACCTAGTTTAATCTTTTAGGCTAGGTCTCTCTTTTCTAGCCAACATTTTGGTGAACCCATCATTTCTTGCACTTTGGCATCCTTCTTGCTCTATATATGAGTCTTTTTTCTACCCTAGATCCAATTAGATTACATTCATTCATCATTTGGCATACTTTCCTAGCTTAATTTTACATTGTTTTATTGTTAGGGTTTACAAAAGCCTTGCATTTTTAGAAAATCTAGCTAGTCTTGAACCTAGGGTTTGTAGATTAGTGTGTTATTTCAGATCTTGGTGACATTATAAGGTTGATCAAATTGATATAATTTATGAACTACATGTGGTGTAATCTCCCAACATGCCCCATTTTGCCCTGGCAAAATGAGGACCCAACTTCTTTCGTTGTGTTGGTTAGTATGTTGTCCTCTCTGGTGGTAATGGTAAAATGTCATGTTACTTAGAGCCAAATTTGAGCCAAATTTTAAGTTTTAAAGTATCCCCTACAAAGGTCATGAATAGATAGAGGACAAAATTCTAGTCGAGATTGCCTCTTCGATCAGGTGAAAAAATGAGAAAGTTATGCCCATTTGAAGTTTTGGCCAACCAGACATTTTCAGTCAACTAGACATGAACATTGGCGAGGCATCTATGTCATGTCAGGTATCCATATCCGGTTCCAAATCCTTCAAGAAAACACCCAGTCCTAAAAGTAAAATTAAATATAGCTCAGTTAATCATCCAACCCGACTAGACATTAGCGTTTTAGATATCCATGTCTAAGTCCTATTAAAACCATCAAAATTATCTTCACAAGCAAGGGACATTTCCCATTGCACATGATATTTCAACCCGATAGGACAAGACAAGTAAATATCTTATCCTATCCAAAGATCCTGTGCAAGCTATCAAATTTACCCCAATCTAAAGAAGTTCCATTGGACCAGATATTTTGTACTGGACATTTCATAATGTCCATATCCATATCCATGTCCATATCCTATCCAAAGCCTTATAATTCATGCACTCACTCATAGCCTATTGACTTTTCAACTAGACATTTTGCCCTATACGTTTTGCATTAGACATTCCTAAATGTCCCGACCTTACTAATCAAATATGAAGATATTACTCTAGTCAACGAAGGTTGATTATGACAGTAATGACGTTGCATGATCAAATTATCATCATGCCTTTCCAACTGACTTTGGTCAAATTCAAAAGGACATTTCCAATGGACATTTGCACTGGACATTTGAGCAAGATTAGGGATCTAGATGTCCATACGTTCCTTAGCATTAAACTCCCATACCATGAGTTGCTTTTTGTCGTTGGAATTTAAATTTAAAATACAAACTCTTGCTTAGTTGTCGCTTTCCCCACCCTCGAATAGTAATTGCTCACCAACTCTAATGAACATTCAATGCATTTCTAACACTTAAAAAATTTCATGAAGGTAAAAAGCAATGTTCAACACATTTTCTAAATTTGTAGAGAATCATCTTTGAAGGTGAATTTGTACAAATTAAGATGAATCAAATAGATGAGTGAACGAAAAGCACAAGGGTAAACAGACATCCTCTACATAGTGTAACAAAGGTGATATCATAATATAATGACTAGAGAAATTTGAAATGGAAGCAGCGATGGACAGGTAGGAAAAACCTGGTGCAGGTTTTGGGCAGAGCAAGACAGATTCCCTAGGCAAGGTGATGTCTGAGGTAAGTATGCCTTCTTCTTCCACTGTTCTCCTATCTAATCCCTACAATAATGTATTAGTTTCTCATGGGGCCTCTGCCTCGTGTTCCAAAATTGCTAAAGAGAAACTGACTGACCCAAGTGGCTCGAAAGCGCTTTTCTTGAGCCCAGGTAATCTTCCTAGAGATGGGGTGGATATCATTCAGTCTGAGGAAGGGATCTGCCTCAAGATCAAAAATCCCTCTTTGGACAGGGCGGCCAAAATGGAGATTGTTTTCATGGGTAAGGTGTTTGGGAGGAGGCCTAATATTGAGATGTTGAGGAAATGGGTTGCTAGTAAATGGCTCATCAAGGGTAGTCTGGCCATCTCCGCCCTTCCAAAAGGCATTTTCTACTTCTCTTTTAACAACTCTAAGGATTGTTTGAGGATCTTCACTGGTGGACCCTGGTTTGTGGGCCAGCAGAGCTTGTTGCTCTGTAAATGGCATCCGGGTCTTAACCTAGAGGCTACTCTAGCAGAGTCAGCTCTGATTTGGATTAGGCTCCCAGGTCTTCCTCTGGAGTTCTGGGATGATGAAATCTTTGCTTCCATTGATAACTCTTTTGGCTTCTTCCGATCTCTTGACAATGTCACTAAGAATAGGAGTAGATATGTTTTTGCCAGAATCTATGTCAATGTTCAGACCCATAAGGTGCTCCCCACCTCTATTGTATTGGACTCTAAGTTTAGGGTTTGGACTCAAGAGATTCAATATAAAAACTCTGGTATGTTCTATCAAAAGTGTGGGAACATTAGGCATCTCATTAATGCCTGCAAGAAACCTATCTCAGCTCCAGTGCCAACTTCCAAAGGGAAGGGGATCAGCTTGGAGGGTTTAGACTCACAGGCTAAGAGGGAGAAACTCAAGTTGGCTCCCATTGCTCAACAAGCTCCTCTTAACCAAGGTTCTAAGGATGGTAGGACCAAGGAACCCTTATTGGATCCTAAAGTTCCCAACTTTATGGTCCTTAGCCCCACAGACATGGTCTTTATTGAGTCCAAAGTTGTGGGCTTGGTTCTGGAGACTATGGATTCTGACTAGTTGCCTTACCTTAGGAGGAGGAGAGTGGGTCAATGGAGAAAGCTACTAAAGTTTTGCAGCCAGAAGAGTAAGTTGTGGCCATGATTGATGTAGTAAACATTAAACAAGAAGGTTTTCCAGCAAGTTCCCTTCTCCTTAGTTTCCTTTTAAGCCCATTGGCACTGACCCCTCTTTCTTTGGAGAAGATCAAGAAAATGACTGATGTGGGCAACTCCAAGAGGGGAAGAAAACCTTTGAAGGAGACCAGAAGGAAAGAGATAGTTAAGGAGTTGGCTGAAGGTAGACAAAAAATGCTAGAGCTAATGGGCTCCAGGAGAGTGAAGAAATGATAGTCATATCATGGAACATCAGAGGGCTAAACAACCCTTACAAATAACTTTTGCTGAAGAACTTCATAAAAGAAATGAGACCTGATATTCTACTTATTCAAGAAACTAAAATGAAAGAGGTAGACTTCAAGAGAATTAGCAACTATATTTGGCCCTTTTCTAGTGTGGAGGCTGTCAGTGCTGAAGGGGCTTCAGGTGGTTTATCTATCATGTGGAAGCCTCATTCCCTAGAAGGTACCATAATAGGTACTAGAAAAAACTACATAACCCTAAATCTCAATCTCCACAATAGCTCGCTGAGCTGGAACATAACCAATGTTTATGCCCCTAACAATACGACCCAAAGAAGGCAACTATGGAAGGATATGGAAACAACCAAAGATGCTTGGGGGAGTAGTAACTGGATGGTGGCCAGGGACTTCAAATCTCCCTTATACCTGTCTAAAAAACTAGATGGTATTATGGACTTCACTGAAAGTATGATGGACCTGGACAATTTCCCTCACTTGGCTGGGCTGCCGGATCTTGACTTGGAAGGCTTCAATTTCACTTGGTCCAATAGGAGGAAAGGTAGTAGTCTGATCCAGGTCAGATTGGATAGGGTCCTAGTTTATGTGGGTTGGGACATAACTGAAAGATGCAAGATTGAGAACCTTCTAAGATTTGGTTTAGACCACACCCCCCTAATCCTCTCTTGGAACCTAGAATCTTGGAGAGCCAACCCCCCATTTAGGTTTGAAGCCATGTGGACTAAGCACCTAGACCTCTTTGATTTGGTCTCTGGATGGTGGAGCAAAAAGGTTGATGGATCGAGCATGTTCGTTGTGGTCCAGAAACTCAAGGAAATCAAGCTTCAACTAAAGGGGTGGAATAGGAACTCTTTTGGAAACATATTCAAGAAGGGTGAAATAAGGAATAGTCTGCTTAATCTCTAGGGAGACATGGATAAAGGCTTAATTACTAAGGGGGACAAGGAGAAAGAGAAAATTTTGATGGCTGAACTTCACAATTTAGTGGAGAGTGAAGAAATTTATTGGAAACAGAGATCCAGAGTTCAGTGGCTCAAAGAAGGAGACAGGAACACCAAATTCTTCCACCAATTGGCTATGAAACATAGGAAAAGGAATAGAATCACTAAAATCATCCTAGATAATGGAGAAGTGGTCCACAATGAAAACCAGATAAGAATGGAGTGGGTTAGGTATTTTGAAAGCATCTTGAATAGGACAAGAACTTAGCCGGAGGAGGACAATCAAGAGTTCAATGATCTGTTAGAAGTTATACCAAGTATCTTGAATGAGGAGGACAATGGTTTGATTAAGGAGGTCACAACTGAGGAGGTTAAAGCAATTGTTTTCTCTCTTAATCCATTTAAAGCCCTAGGTCCTGACGGGTTCCCACTGGTTTTTACCAGACTTGTTGGGAAATAATAGGGAAGGACATCATGGTTTCTGCTAAAGAATTCATCAAAAGAGGAAGAATATTGAAAGAAATCAACAACACCTTCATAGTTCTTATTCCTAAAAGGGAAGGAGCCAACAAAATGACTGAATTCAGACCTATAAGCCTGTGTAATACTCTCTACAAGATCTTTACCAAACTCCTAGTGATGCGTATCCAACCCTTGCTTGAAAAAATTATTCACCTAAATCAAAATGGATTTGTCCCAGGTAGACAAATCACTGATGCCATAATCATTGTCCATGAGAATCTACACTCTATGCTTAAAATCAAGAAGGAAAGGATGATTTTAAAACTTGATATATCTAAAGCTTATGACATGGTTCCTTGGCAGTTCCTGGAGAAAGTCTTGCAGAGATTTGGTTTCAATGAAAAAGTTAGGAACATGATGATGCACTGCTACTCCAACCCCACTTACTCCATTCTCATTAACGGATCCCCCAAAGGCCACTTCAGAGCTAATAGAGGGCTAAGGCAAGGTGACCTCCTCTCTCCCTACTTGTTTATAATAATGGTGGATGTTCTTGGAAGAGTGATTAATAGGAGCATCAGCACTGGAAGGATCAATGGTTTCATCCCTGCTTCTGGTTTATCTCCCTCTTCTCATCAACAATTTGTGGATGATACTATCCTTATTGGGGAAGCCTCTATCAAGGAAGTTGTGGAAAGGAAACGTATTCTTAACTCCTTTGCTGCTAGATCTAGCTAGAGGATAAATTTTGAAAAGAGTGGTATTTACTTCTTCAATACCAACTTAAGACTTCAAAGCAAGTTAGCAGCTATTCTAGGGTGCCAAATTAAGGAGATGTTGGACATCTACCTCGGGATGCCTCTCACGTCAGGTAATCTCCCTAAATCCTATTGGAATCTAATGATTGAAAAAATGTAGAGAAAACTTGCTGCTTGGAAGGGCTCTCTCCTAAGCAATGCTAGTAAATTGCTCCTTCTGTATGCCTCACTCCAAAGCACCCCGGTCTACATCCTCTCCCTCTTTAAACTTCCCAAAGTTATTGCTAATAGGATAGAGCAGATTCATAGGAGATTTCTATGGAGTGGCTCTGAGGAAAAGGATATGATCTCTTTAGTGTCCTGGGAAGTTGTTTGCTCTCCTAAACACAGATGGGGCCTTGGGGTCACCTGAGAATCTTGGGTATCAACAAAGCTTTCATTGGTAAAGTTGGTTGGAGACTCATGACTGATAGCACTGACTAGATTAGCATAATGAAAGCTAAATATCTAAACAATGGCTTGTGAACCAGCCTAATCACTAGAGATAGTCTTCCCCAAGGCTCCTCCATTTGGAATAACATTGTGAAATCTAAAAACCTTCTTAACACTGGGCTTCAGTGGAATGTGGGAAGAGGCACCACTGTCAGATTCTGGGAAGACCCATGGATAACCACTCCTCCCTTTATGTACCATCCCAAATGCACTGCTATTATGAATTACCTCAAGGCTAAGCTAGGCCATAAAGTCTGTAACTACTGGGAAACCCTAGAGGGTAAAGAAAAGTGGAACCTCAGCACTAAAGGGCTATTGCAACCCATGATCACTCCCATGTTAACTCTTTTGGATATCTTAAAGAACCATAATTGTCACAAGAAGTTCCTTTTGGATCAGTTGGTTTGGAAGGAAGACAAAATGGGTAAGTACTCAGTGAAGTCTGGGTATACTAATATAAATAAAATAAATTGGGAAGGATTCAACTAGAATCTCATTTGGAGAAATGATACTATTGCCAAAGTCAAATTTTTCAATTGGACAACTAGCCACTAGAGGATTCTCACGATTGACAACCTCAAAAAGTGGGGGTTTCAAATGCCTAATAGATGCATTCTCTGTGACAAACCTAAAGAGACTACAGACCACCTGCTCTTTCACTGTGACTTCACCTGGAATATAAGACAGACTTTTTTGAGCCTATTTTAAATTCAGTGGTCTTGGAACAAGGATCTGAATAAAAACCTTGAAGGCTGGAGCACTCCTTTTAAGCATCCTTCAATCAGTCAACTCTGGTGGCAATCCCTGCTCTACATCAGCTGGGGTGTTTGGGGAGAAAGGAACAACAGGATCTTTAGGGAGGAAAGAAGAGATTGGAGAATCACTTCTAAAATAATCAAGCAGAGGATTATGGAAAACATTAGGGCTTCTGGCATTAAAGGCTGCAACCAGAATCTCTTTGAATTAGAAATTAAGATTGCCCACAATTGGGGTCTTATAGGTAAACTATCTCTCCCAGATTTGAGTAAGGAGATCCAAAGGAAGAAACCCAAATGGGTCCCCCTGATCTGGGCTGGTTGAAATTGAATTTTGATGGAGCTTCTAAGGGTAACCCAGGTCAGGTGGGAGGGGGAGCTGTGATCCATGATGACAAGGGAAATGTCAAAGGAATCTATGCTAGGAGCCTTGGTTTCCAATCTAACAATTTTGCTGAAGCCTATGCAACTTACCAAGGTATTTGTCTGGCTAAGGAACTAGGTATCAAAAAGCTTGTCATTGAAGGGGACTCCAAAAATATTTTGGACATGATTAAGGCTAAAGTGATCCCTAGCTAGAACATTAAAGATATTATAAATCTAAGCATTGCCGAACTAAGGTATATGGACAAGGTGAAGGTGTAACACATCTTTAGGGAAGGGAACACTAGAGCTAATGACTTAGCGAACAAAGGTTGCACCATCAATGACTACTTAAAGTGGAAGAGGGGAGAGGACATCCCTAATGATATCACCAACTTCATTAATAATGATTAAAAGTTGCAATTTTAATGCTCAGTATGCTCGGATAGAGCGGCAGACTAATCACACATTCTGGAGTAATCATGGCAAGGACCCTAATCATTACTAGGATTGCAATGAAATTGCTATCGCGTTGGGAATTGTCATTGTCCTGACTATTCATAACATCTTTCTCAGTCTGCATTACAGAGCCAAAGCTGAAGCTTACATTGGTCTCAAAATGGGAGGCGATTTAAATCATACAGAACTAACTTAGTTTGATAGGCTGAAGGAGAATAGGGAACTCTGGGAGATTCTGCAGAGAGGGGACTTCACCCCTTATATTGAAGCTATGAATGGCTATGATACTATTTTTTCGAGTGAGTTTGCTCATTCTTGGAAATCTGGGATGGTTTATGTTAGAGGGTTAACTTTCAGGGTCTCTGAAGATTTAATTACTAAAGCCACGGGCTTGAAGCTAGATGGTACTCGTATTCCTAGGAAAGTTAAAGGTAACTACAAGAATGATATGTTGAAGTTCTTCCAAGAGGGAGAGGAGGTTACCAAATTATAGAATGGTTTCAACCGGGAAGATTTACCAGGCATCTGGAGTGATGTGGTAGAGGTCATCATGAGGTACATCACACTGGAAGGTAGGTTCAAAAGATTCCATGGTTATCTTTTTCCCTTTCTGAATCATTTTTGTCATAACATTAGAATCAATCTTCCCTACTGGTTGTATTCCTCTCTTAAGGACTCTGTTCAAAAAATTTTGCTTCGCGAAAAACTCCTCCTGTTACATTAGAGTCTTATTTACACCCTTTTTAAGTTTGAATTGGCTCAAACCCCTACTCTAGGGTTTTGCCCTAGGATCTATAACTGTCAACTCATCAAGAACTTCCTACAGAGTGAGAACAAAGAGGAGGGTCCCACTAACATGGGTGAGGGTTCCTAGAGGGCTGATAATTCTCGGGGGGAGAGTTCAAAAGGCAAGGTTACTTTTGACAAGGGCTTGCAAGCCAAGAATAAGGTTGGGCAGGGGAAGAGTAAAGTGAAAGAGATAGCTACTACCCCTCCTTTTGATTATGATCAAACCACTACTAATAGAGATTACAAGAAGGCTCCCTCTCAAATAGTGACTGTGAAAATGGGATAGATGGTTCTTTGTAGTATGACCATTCCTCAAAATGCCCATGTCCCTCAGAAGAAAGAGAAAACTAGGAACCCTAATCCTAAGGGTTATGTTAGGACTTTTGGGAAGAAGGGAGTGAACAAAGCTCAGAGGTCCAGGTCTAGAAGGAAGATGAGCTCTGACGAGGATGACAGTTCTGATGAGGAAGTGTTAATTCTTGATTCTGATAGTGAAAATGACACCAAAGAAGACACTGAAAATGATATGGATATGGAGGAGGAAGAGGACTCCAGCAAAGATAGTGGGAAAAACCTAGATCATAAGGATAAGGGAAAAATTCTCAAGGGCACCAAAAGGCCCAACTAGACCACTTTGGAGGATTCCCCCACAAAGAAGACTAAGACTAATGAAGATCACATTGAGGAGATGCAGGATTCTGAGTGTAAACTATGCACCAAACTTACTGATAGAGTTACCATTCTTTATCAAGCTATGGATCTTCATAACCAGGTTCTAAAATGGCAACTTGCCCAACTTCACCATGCTAGAAAGAAAATTCAACAGCTTGAGTCTATCACCCAGCTGGAAGTGGAGGATTAGCCGATTGAGGCTAATGATGATCTTTGGGGCCAAGTGGAAAAGATGGCCACCGTATTTGAAAAATGGGAGTGCATGGGGGAAGAGATAGGTCAAATCAAGATTACTCAAGAAAACTTGGATAGGAAAGTGTCTGACCTTGTGGACTATAGTAGGGAAATGGTGAAGAATTCGGCCACCACTCTGTATGTGTTGAAGGAGAAGTTAGAAAGAAGAAAACTTGCGACTGAGCATGCAGAGGGGAAAGAGAAAAAAATGATCAAGAAATAGGGGACTGTGGTGCAGCTGAAGGAAAGCAACAACAAGGAGAAGTTGGAGGCCACTTAGAAATAGGGGAATAAGTTGGATGGGAAAGGAAAGCAAAAGATTCAAGAGCGGCTAGAGCAGGAAGCTAAAGAGACCTCCTTCTTAGAGAAACTGGAGTTCCTGAACAAAGAGTGGCATGCTATAAGCTGCCTTAAGACTATGGCCAGAAAGTAGTTGGCCCTCTGCTGGTCCTATCTATTTTGGCTGGCCTTTTGGCCACCCGTCCCTTTTTTTGGTTGTTTCTACTCTTCTCTAGTTTTAGTCTCGTGAAACTCTTATGTTGCCTGTTGTGCCTCTGTATATGGGTTGGGGCCCTTTCCTGATTACTTTTATCAAAACAAAGGTGATATCATGTTTGTTAGGTACGTATATGACAAAATCCTCCTTTGTTGGTGGTTACAGTAATTTCTCTTTAGAATGATAAATCTTTTAGTTTATCAAAGGTAAATTCATGGATTCATATTACCATAATCAATTTCACATTACTTTGCAAGGTTAAAAATAACTTGCATGCCCTAAGCTCCAATGCAAGAACTAATTACAAGGGTTTGCATCATGCAAGAAAAAATGATGAAATGAAAAAAGCAATGTGATGATGAATTTAAAACACCAATGGGTCCTGCTCCTGGTGGGGTATGGAGCAAGTTTGG
The DNA here is from genome assembly GCA_027924645.1 of Cunninghamia lanceolata. Classification (NCBI taxonomy): domain Eukaryota; kingdom Viridiplantae; phylum Streptophyta; class Pinopsida; order Cupressales; family Cupressaceae; genus Cunninghamia; species Cunninghamia lanceolata. The sequence goes on from BSBN01001034.1 coordinate 1,523,587, forward strand.
ACAAGCATTGGATACCCATTGTGGGAAGGTAGACTTAGAATCTTTCAGGGTAAGGATCCAAACCTGCAAAGATGAGGCAACACTAAAGAACATTGTTACCAGTGGAATGTATAATGTAGTGGGGTTCCCTTATGCCATGGATGCCTTGGAATTGGTAATAGAGTGTGCCTAGAAATATAATCTTGTGAGCCAAAGGGTGGAGCATTAAGGTAGGGTCTATGTAGATTTCTCACCCAAGGGAATTGCAAAGACTTTCAAACTACTACAGAGTAAAAATGTGTTTGAAATCGATCTGAACATGTTCTCAACAAAATATAACTCTAATGTTGCATCATCCTGCAAGGTTCTGCACACCTCATGGATGATCCAACAACCAGGCCAAAGGCAGTCTCAAAGATGCCACAAAACCTATACAAATTTGATTTCAATCCAGAAGTCTAATACACGATCACTCTGTTGAACCAAATGGTTCGGAAGGAGGACTATGGGTCCTTAGATTTATGGTTGTTCAACCTCATCCAGTTTGTAAAGGATGTCAATGAAGTAATACATTGGGCACAATTAATTAGAAACTCCCTACATGTTGGGATGGTTGCCTAGAAGAAGAAGCAGAGATTCTTCATGACCTCCTACGTGGTCTACTCCTATGCCTACAAATCATAATTTTATGGATTGCACACAGTCAAAAATCTTGGGAGCAAGCAAGAAGAACAACTAGTGTGGAAATATTACCCACAACTAGAGAGGAAACAATCAGTAATTCACTACCAAAGAGTCAATGACTGCTTCTTCATGTGGTTGGTTCAGATGATGGAAGGGGACCGAGCCAAAAGAATATCAAGGGATGCCCAGTCCTAGTTCATCCAGTTTCCAACGTTTACATAAATCAGAATAGAAGGGTTTGAAGCTCACCCCTTCATGTTGCCATGATATCCAATAGATAGAGTTTGACTACTGGAAATAACAAGGTAGATCATCCCCTGATATGAGGCATATACTCAGAATCATTGTCAAGGAACAATTAAGTTTCCATTGGACATAGGGTGGTACAGGTGCGTGGAGTTCAAAAACTCTAAATTATAAGAGGTCGAGCTGTAAATACTCAACTTGCAACCTTTTCCCCTCTTACACACATTTGATCCTTATAAAAAGATGGAGAAGTATGCCAACAAGAAACTGCAGCATGTTCCTCATCTAGAGGATTACTGGGCTGACTGTAATGATGAGGATGTCCAGAAGAGGGGATAACAAAGGTTAACGCTGAACCAGTTAAGGACCTTGGGATGTCTAGAGGTGCCTCCACAAATGAAGTTACCAATTGATGTAATCATAAAGAATGTCATGACCACCACCTAAAGGTGGTTTGAGCAAAAGATAAATGAGCTTAAAGTTAAAGCTGTAAGCCTAACATATGACAAGAAAAGGAAGAGGAAAGACTAAGCAGATGTGGACTATGATGACTTCCTAGTTGTGAAGAGGAGGGTCATGGAAGCCAAATTGGCACAGGAGGGAACATCAACATCTGGTGAGCCCCTAACTACATAAGGCATCAATGTTGCCACTAGACCATCGCCTCTAAGGGAGCTAGTATGTTTCATCCCCATTATTGTTGTAGCACTAAAAGAGAGACATGCCACAAACATACTGAAAAGGGTTGAAACCCCCAAACAAAAGAGAAGGATTCTACCAATACCCGTGAGGGGTGCCATCACCAAACCTGCTAATACATGGGTAGGGCATTAGGATAAACATAGATAGAACTCATGTTCGCATCCGGTTTGCGTCAAGCGGAAGTGCCATCTCCATAAGATGCAATCCAAGCACACTTAGCACAATAGGTGGCGGCTTATCACGTTCATACCGATGGTCAAGTAATGGAGCTTTAGAGAGGCCAAGAAACCTAGCAAATTATCTAGGTAAAACAAGAACTGGTCAAAGAAGTGAAACCACAAGAGCAAGCAAGGGCTGAGGAATTGCGGTTGCCCTTGAGTTAGGTCATGGACCTAACTTATGATGAGGTCACCCATGTCATGACCAACAATCCAATCTCTTTGTTACTCACATCACAAATTGCAACCACATGAACCTAAACAAATAAGTACTAAAGTGGAAGAGATAGAAGCTCCTAAAGTAGTAGGAACCCAAAGTCTGGAGGTAGAAGAGATCTTTGATACTAAAATGTTAGGATATCCAAATTTTCCAATAAACCAATAGGATGTTCCAGGTATAGGTACCATGGTACAGGAAGAAGTAGGTCCCTCCCAGCAAGTAGAAATGGAAAAGTCAGCTAAGGACACCACCCTTCCAAAAGATCAAATAGAAGCTGTTCAAAATACACCTAAAGAAGGAGATATCCAAAAGAGTGAAGAGCAATTGGAAAAGGGTCAAGATGAAGAAGTGCAGCATACGTTGTCACTTCTAGAAGGTCAACGGGACCAAGGAATAGCAGAGGAGCTGAAACCTGAAGTAGAAAACATTAAACATCAGCCTATGGAGGTGAATATAGAAGCTCTACAATAGGAGGTTCCACATTAGGAAGCTCCTCAACAAGAAACTCTGTAACAAGTGATCCCACAACAAGAAGTTCCCTACCCGGAGACTTCACAAAAAGGAGCAGGACCGGATAAAGATATAGAACTAGTGATTAAGGATGTTCACATTGAACAATCGAGTCAAGAAGGACCCGCACTCAGCGTTCCAGAATGATTTACTGCAGAGGAAAATGAGCCTCCTATTAATTTGATTCCTTTCGATTTAAAATCAGTATTTTCAGTAGAAGGAATAAAGCCCAGGCAAAAGGCAAGGGCAATACCCGATATCAAAAGGGATGCGACAAGTCATAGGATAGCCCAATTGGTTATGCCTACATCGAACAAGGCGAAGGGTGAGATCATTGTAAATGAATACTAGATCATGTAATGTCCCCAATTCATGTCCTGCTTAAGGGATAATTATTATTCTAATTATTTAATGTTACCTAGCAAAAATGCTATGGTTAAAAGGTAATATTAAATAATTATATTAAAAGGTTATAAAGTGACACGATAGCTTTCTTCAATAAAGTCACTTTATAACATTAAGCTAAGGCGGGAAAATAATAAAAGGTCTTTTTGAGAGAAGTAATGTGAAGAGACAAAAGGAAAATAATATTATATTCCTCTCAAAAGGTTATAAAAGGACAATGAGAGCTCATTTGGGAGTATGCTTGGAATTTGTATTGTTACTCTATTGGATTGAACCTGCGTGTTCTTTCATTTTTCTTCCTTCTTGTGGACAAAAACCCACTCAAAGAAGATTAGTTTCGGTAGTGTGATTCTACCCTAGCTGGTAATGGTGGTTTCTACTTCAGGAAATCAATGGAGCTAAATGGAGTTGTTATATTTCTATGAGATTTTGTTATCTTTCAGTTTGATGTCTTTTTGTGTTGGGATCTCTATCATTTTGGTATGATGAAAGAAGTTTTGTGTTGTTTTTTTATGACCCTGAGTTGAGTCATACCTGGCAGGCCATACTATGGAAGCATGAAATGGTTTGTGCTTAAGATTCAAATGTTTGGAGTTGATATTGATTGAGAAATTATTGGTAATGTATGGCGACCTTATGCAGACCCCTTGCTTAATATTTCAAACAGATTTGATAAAGTTTTTTTTGGAGTGTCCATACAGTGTGGGTCGTATTGCTTGGGAGGGTCGCTCCTTGCTAGATAATTATATTGCTTGCTTATTGTTATTGTTATGTATTGCAATCTTATTCTCATTCTTGGACGACAATATTCATGTCATTTTGAATGAAGTTTGTGAAGTTTTTGGGCTGCTATAAGTATTTCTATATATTCTGGTCTGTATGGATTTGCTCAGGATTGGATAAATTTCTATTGTTATCTGCATAGAAGATAATTCCCTTGAATCTCAATTAAATGATATGAAGTTTCACTAGATTGTTAAGGTGTTTGCAGTTTTGGGATTTTTTTTAGAAGGTTGATTTTCTGATAAGTGTCGTACATTGGGTGTATAGAATTTAGTATTGCTGATGGTATTTATCATTTTGATTTTGAATGAAGATATGTTTGTGATAATATAATCAGATTATATGGGTAGAGTTGGAAGGAGTTTGGTTGTTAATGCATGAAGTTTATGACTTACTCTTGCTGGAACATCCGTACAGTCAGGGCAATTAGAGTCTTTTCTGAGCTGCAACTTCATATTGATGTGAAGTCTATCTCTCATTTCCAGCTAGGTTAGTTGTTAAGCATTCAATGTTGATGTAGGTGATCAAATATATTCATCCATCTTGCATACATATTAGAGAGTTGGTTTAATTTTCTGACTGTATTGCGACTTTCCTTTCATTGTACTTTCACATCTTTATGATGCAAATTACACATTAAGGACCCCTGGATGGTTTATCACCAGTGTGGAGAAAGAACCTTTTTATTTATTCTCACCCACTGGATAAGTGGAGTATTCCCACTGAAAAAGTGGATGGCCTTGTAATCTTCATTTTGGTTCTTTACCCACTTAAAGTGGTGAATCCCCACTAGATTGTGGATGCCAACCACAGCGGATGAATTGCATTTCATTGATGCATAATTGCTTATTGTAAGCTAATCACTATATGCTCTCACCTTGCCCATCTTGGGATCTGGGTGATCAAAAGGTGTGAGGTATTTTAGTTATGTTGCATTATGCTAACATTGTTTATAGTCTTGTTAAATTTGAAAAAAAAAATTGGCGTAGCATCTTACAGATCACCACCTTGGACCTAGGACATGCCACTACCAGGAAGGAAATTGATGAGCTCATGGGAAGTGCATATGCTACAACAACTAGAATCCACAAGGATAAGCTAAAGAAGCAAGAGCTAAAATGATGTACTGCCCAACTCGATGGGTTTATTAAGGGTTTATTCACCCTAGGAGTACAAATAACGGAGGTCCCAACCAATTTAGTGTTGGTGACATAGGAAGAAATAAGTGACCTAGATGCAAAGAAGCATCAAGCACATATCATGGAGGGGTGGTTCCACAAGTTCTTAAAGGATGGGGAGGAGGTAATCCAAACTGCACTATTGAACTGGGACACCTTGACATTCATTAAGAGTAAGGCCAATGCTTTGAAGACTAAGTGTGCTACAAGATTGGGTCAAAATGATTAGGATCTTAGCAAAGTAAAGGTCATCCACAAGCTTCAGGATAAGGTCTTGTTAAGTTAGAACATCATGGCAGTCCAAACAATGCCAAAGATATCCATATGGATAAAGAACCTAAAGTTCAAGGTTGGGATATTAAAAGGGTGCAGGTACAAAGCTATGGATATAAACACCAAGGCACATGACCTAACCAATGAGATGGAAATTTTGGAGGAACTCTTTGGGATGATAGTGGATGAAAAGGAAACATTTGAAGAATAGGCTTTTGTTTGAGTGTTTAAGGCTAAATATTAGCTAGTTTTGAAGGATCCCATCAAACATTTTCAAAGAAAACCATTGATGAATTCATGGACTTATCCTTGAAGATAAAGGAATATAAGGAGAAGTTAGATAGCTAGACAAATAAATAAATATCACTGGGTGAGCAGCTTCAAATGTAGGAGTATGCCAAGGTCAAGGCCCAGAGTTTTGAGAAGGATGATATAGAGAAAACTGTCATAACATATGATCAATATAAGACTTTGGAGTCTAGAGGCATGTTGGTCAAAGAGGACATAGGGTCAAATACAGAGTAGTCTGATGTCTAAGGGATGAATTTTTTAGCAGTAGGATATCAATATTGAGGATGCATATCAAGAAGGATATCTAGATGGTTAGTGACACGTGCAGTGGTAGATATAGTGGGAATATTTCAGAGGATGCACTTTGAAGATGCTAAGAAATATATCGGGTGCTAGTTTTCATCCATTCTTGATTGCTAACTGGCAATTACGTGCTTTGTTTTGTGATCGTAGATCTTTTTGATGGAATTCTAATCGTGTATCTTTGTAATTGATTCTGGATCCTTGTTCTATAAAATGATCCAAATCATTTGTAAATAGGGAGATTGAATTGCTGAATTTTGCTAAGCATTAAGTTTGTATTTCTTACAACTTTCTGACTTACTTCATGGTTCTTTCTCAATTAGTGAAGACATTTGTATATCTTTTGTGCACATAATGAAATTGAAGAAGCAATTACAGTTAGTCGTAAATTCTAAGTAATCTTTGGTTGATTTCTGGGATGGAATTGTCAAATTGTTGCGTCCCTTTGGAGTGCATTTGAATAATTGCTTACTATATTTGATTGTCCTTTAAATATTTGCTTTTGTTATGCGTAGCTATGTAATTCCTAGTGCAGTATAACTAGATTAGCTTCATTTCATGAAAGTGTCTAGATATTCATGTGGAATCACTGAAAACATTAAATTCTTGGGATTTCTTCTTCTCAACCCTATCTTTTCCCCTTTTACTTCACAAATATTCATAAATAGTTGCAAAAAATGATAAATCTAAAGCAAATAGCCATGAATAGTGATGAATTTTGTGCTTTAAGGAAGATCTTTACTTAAATTAAAAGTATGTGTGTAAAGATCAGTTAATTAAAGATGTTTTAGAAGAGCTAATCAATGTTATGTCTAATTCATGATAGCTAGCTCGGTTTAATCATCCATTGGTGAGTTTTATGTAAGCTATTAAGATATGTGCAAAATCGTGGAAAACATACAAGATATTTTGTGAAGTTTAACCAGATCAAGAGAAATATGACTTACAGTACGTAACGCCCTAAAATGAAAAAAATAAAACACAAGAAACCTTGAGTGAAGGCTGGATAGTCAAGACTTGACAACCGGAGACTTGGGACTTTAAATCTTTAGGGATTTTGAAGCCTTTCAAGATAGATAGGGGTCTATTGTGTAAACTTTTATCTACATGAGCATGACTAAAAACTACATCAGCAGTTTGGCACTAGGAGGGCCATCCTAACCTCAAGTCCAATGTTCTTTGAAGATCATGTTGATACTTCACATCTTTACTAAGTTCACTACAAATATTTTTAGTATTTTACCATCTGGATGTGACTTTGCAAAGATCTGGTCTTAAAATTCAAAGTTCATCCTAATCTCTCGAGTTGGCTCATCAGCCTATCACAAGGTCCCGATCTAGTGGTCGTTTAGGTGAATTACCTAACATGAGGCAAAAAGCTCACTCAATTAGCGTACAACTGAGACATCATGTTCCTGTTGTCCCAGTATTTCCAATACAAGTCCCCATGGTGTTCTTTAACATAGAGTCATCTATCATCTTTATTGCATACCATGACATGCCTAAGAATCCGGACAAGTTGTGTGCTAAATATCATTTTCATCAGGACGCTAAGGATCACCTCAGGACCTTTAAGAAAGCTTTCTTTAGAGCAAGAATTCAACATGAGGATGTTGTTTGTCAATTGTTCCTGTTGGAGAAGAAGCATATAGCTGATATGTTAATTTTCCATAGAATTCCATTACTACTTGGTCATTGATGGAACAAGTCTTTAAAGCTAGATTCAGAGTTCCATTTGATGAAGCAACAATGTACCATCGGTTTTCTGAGATTAAAAGAGAAGAAGGTAAATTTATAACAACCTTCAATTATAGGTTCCAGAGAGCATATTTTAGATTGACTGATCCTTACAATATTCCCGAAGCTGCAACTTTATTAGTAGACTACTCTACACTAGGTCCACTAACTGCGATGTTCATGAGGAGAGTACATCTTGGCATTACAACTTTATCTGGTGCATATGCAGAGGTAGTAAAAGTGAATGCTAAAATGAAACACCTATAGGATATTGTCCTTTGCAAAGTATATGACATCCTATTGTACCTAATCAAATGCAGAAGATAAATGGAACTCTGATAAACCATGCTCCTTTGCTGAACCCCCTATCAGTTCCACCGATCAATACTTCTCAACCACAAGGGAACAACCAAATGGTAGTGCATCCTGGACTAGCCTTTACTAAGGTCTAACTGAATGAAAATGGCAATTCTTTCTTTCTCCTTGCACAAGATAATGTAGTAGAAAAAGTTCAAGAAGAGAAGGAAGACATGAGAGAGATCACAACTCAATTGAAAAGGTTGATGACTGAAGTGACTCGGTTGAGAAATCAAAGCTTCTACGCTCAAAATAATAAGAAAAATAGAGGATATAATGTACCTTGACCTCCTAGAGTCTACAACACCAAGCTAAACAATGGAAGTTTTCCTTCACCTCTAGATAATCAGGTTCCTATGGAGCTAAAACAGACAACTAGAGTTAATCTAGATGAAGCTACACTGAACAATTAGTGTTGGATACATAACACCAGTGCAAATGCTAAATTGGATTGCCCACAATTTAGGATTGTTGTAAGTATTTACCAAGTAGAAGTACAAAACATATAAAGACAAGTAAACTTTCTAGAAGGAAATGAGATTATTCCTCTTGTATATGAGTCAGTGATGATGTTGGAAAGCTTCATGTCCCTAGAGGAAAGGATGAATACAGTTCATGAAAATTACACTCTCATATGTGAAGAGTCAACCCTAGCACTAGAAGCTTATACCTTCCCCTTTGAAGGTCACAATGAGCCCAAGAAAGAAGTAGATGAAATCCATGCCTTCCAACAGTTTCAGAGAGGTCATAACTACAACCTAAGAAACAACAATATTAACTGACTGTTAAGATCTCTAACAAGTTCTATTCAACCAAATAACTTCAATACACTTCCAGACGTGTCATCCAACAATCATCCTTCACTTCTGAAGTTGAATCAACAAAATTGTACTTCACTCTCAACCACGGCTAGGGGTATGTCCAAACTTTCTAAGTCAAATAAGTTCTTTAATTACTTAGCTGAAGAAATCAAGAAAATGAAAATAAGTTTGTCCTTATTTGAGTTGCTGAAGACTCTGATTATTAAAAGAGTTTTCCTCAAGTCCCTAGAAGAATTGTCACCAAAGGAAAATGTTTTTAGTAATGTCCAGACCAGAGAATCTCTAAACAAAGATGTCCCCCCAAGCCTAGAGACAAAGGTCAAGTCCATGCTGTTGATGCAAAGATTGCAGTCTACAAAGAGAAAATTGAATCTCCCCCATTCCTCTTAACATTAAGAATTTTTGGTAAGAATCTACATAACTATATAGTAGACTCAGGAGCATCCACTAATGTCATTCCTTTATCAATCTATCAAATCCTAGGCTTGTCTCCCTCTAAATCTTTGAAAAAATTCACTCAATTGAACAAGTTTGAGGTAAGTGTCATAGGAGAATTAACTCATATCCATATGTAGTTGGCCTCTGATCCTAGAGTTCAACACTTCATTGATATCTAGGTAGTAGACATTCCAGACACATATGGTATGTTGTTGAGTAGGGATTGGTCAAAAACGTTAAATGGATATATGGCAACGGATTTCTCTCATATGTGGTTGCTATGGAGAGGAATTCCAAACCAAATTTGCATAGAGGTGGAACCTAGAATGAAGCACATGATTACAGAGCATTGACAGAACAATGAGGTGTTGTATGCAGAAGTAGAGCAAGGAGTATATCGTGTCAAGACTCCAAACGTTTGAGTGGAGGAAGTATTGATGTGCACTCAGGCACATGAAATCAATGAAATAAGTCAAATTACACTGGAAACTGACATCCTGATAGAGTTAGATCATGATTATTCAAAAGTTGATGAAGAAAGTCACTTGTGTGATTTTCAAAGACATTTGTCTAAAGAAATGCAGAGATATATACAATAGAAAATTTCATTAAGAGAAGTTTTACTGGAAGAATGGTGTAGGTTACACCAAGCTTCACATTTTGAGACTACTTGTGCATTATGCTTGGACATAGTCAACAAGGAAGAACATGCATACTCACAAAAGAAATTAGACTTACATATGAGAGCCCTAGATAAGGTAAGACCAGAGGTCAGTCATAAAAGTTGTATTGAAATGGATAAAGGTCCAGATGTTTGTATTACCTCAGACTAAGCGATGAAAGAACAACCTAAACCTCATAAGTCAAAGGTCACCATAGAGAAAGATTCCCCAAAGAATGTTAACAAGAAGAAAGGTATTGAGAAAGACATTAAGAATGATCATCCATGGACACTGAAGTTCAATGGATCAAAATCCAAATAAGGTGTCGGAGTTGGAGTTGACTTGGTGAGTCCGCAAGGAAAGTCCTTCCTAGTCGCATATAGGTTGTAGTTCCACTACACTAACAATGTTGCCAAATATGAAGCATTGATCCATGGATTTCTCTTAGCACTAAAGAAGAAAGTCAGGATACTCCACATATTTGGAGATTCTAAACTAGTGGTCAAGCAAGTAGGAAAATAATACACTTGCAATTACAAGCGATTGTCCAACTACAGACATCAGGTGTGGGACTTGATCGAAGGTTTTGATGCTTTCAATATTACTCACGTACTAAGAAAATTCAATCATACGACTGACACATTGGTTAAATCCACTATCACTTTATAATCACTGACATTATCAGGATTGAAAAGGTATTCTATAGAGTTGGTGTCCATTCTGTTGATACCAAAAAACATTACCAATTTTTAAGCTTTCGAAGATGATCAACATATCCTAGATTTCATTGCTAATCAAGATGTCTTTAAAGCTCACGTGATTGATGAGCAATATTGTGAATATCTGGAGTGGGATGAGGAATCCATCATTGATTTACAAGACAACAAGATTCCCAAAGGGATGATTAAATTAGAAAGGTTGATCAATCTGGATAACATGGTGAAACAAAAAGATATCCCTAAGGCAGACGGAGGTGATTATGGACCTGTGAATTTAAGTGAAGGTTCAGAACTTAGAAAAGTCTTGATTGAAAAGGTCTTCACTCAAGAAGAACAAGAACAAATAACTCAAGCCTTGAAGGATTACATACATGTGATCCCTTGGTCATATGATGAACTCAAAATGTATGATACGTCGATCATCACACACACTATTCCTTTGAAGCCAAATGTGAAGCCATTCAGGCAGAAGCAAAGGCTAGTAAACATCGTATGGTAACCTTTGATTTTTGAGGAAGTTAAGAAACTATTAACAATGCGTATCATTTTCCCTATTAGGCTTTCGACATGGGTCACCAATTTGGTGCCAATCAAGAAGAAAAATGGAGACATTTGGTTATGCATAGACTTCCAGAATATGAACAAAGCATCCAAAAGGATAATTATCCTCTACCCTCATTAGATGAGGTACTTCAGATGGTTAATGGATCCTAGATGATGTCCTTTCTAGATGGATTCTCAAGGTATAACCGGTTCATGGTTGATAAGATAGATATATTGAAAACCACTTGCACTACTAATTGGGGAATTTTTGCATATAGAAGAATGCCATTTGGCTTGATTAACACTGGTGCAACATTTCAACATGCCATGGACATCACCTTTAGAGGTCCAGTTGGCCAATGCATTATCATTTATATGGATGACCTAATTGTGTTTTCCAATAATAGAGGAGATTAGATCACAAATTTGAGAAAAGTACCGCAAAGATGTGAGCAATATGGTATCTCTCTCAATCCAAAGAAGTGCATCTTTTGAGTCACTACAGGAAAATTGCTAAGACATGTCATATCAGAGAATGGGATATCCATTGATCCTAATCAGGTCAATTCTATCATGAAACTCCAATTTCCAGAGAGTAAAAAGGAATTAAAGTCATACTTTGGCAAGATAAACTTTGTCAGAAAGTTTATAACAAGTTTTTCTGAGATAGTAAGGCCACTCAACGTGATTTTGAAAAAAGATGCTAAGACAGAATGGACACCTAAAGCTAAAGCCACATTCAAGGACATCAAGAAGGCCATCACCAATGCTCCTATCCTGAATGGCCCTAATTACACCAGATCCTTTTACATATATTCATTTGCATCTAATCACACATGTGTTGCAGTCTTGACATAAAATAATGATGCAAAAGAAGAGAAGCCTATTGCTTTTATGAGAAACCCATTCAAGGATGCTGAGTTAGCATACCTAGACGTTGAAAGGCAAGCTCTAGCCTTAGTCAAAGCAGTGAAGAAATCCTAACATTACATCTTGAGAAATCAAGTGATTACTATTGTACTAGATTTTGTAGTCAAGATGCTCTTGATGCAGAATGAGCTAGGGGAATGATGAGCCAAATGGATCACCATCCTGCAAGTGTATGATCTAGACATTACACCAATGAAGTTAGTCAGAGGACAAGATCTAATGCATATGATCACTGAAATAGATCTTGGATTGGTAAGCCAACAATACATAGCTAGCTTGGGTGAACAAGATTACTGGTACTCAAACATCACACATTTCCTAATCACAAGTAGATGTCCATCACACTTGAGAGCATACCAAAGAAGAGCCATGAGGATTAAATCCCAAGGATACATGATTGAAGGAGGAATCCTCTTCAAGAAGAACCATGAAGGCATATATCTAAGATGCCTTAATCGACAAGAAGTGAACAAGGTTTTGCATGAGTTGCATAACAAGTTTGGAATAGCCCACGGGTCGCATTTAGGCACTACACATTGAATTCTCATAGTCGGGTACTACTAGACAACTATATTAAAAGACATTGTTGAGCACATCAAACATTGTCATACATGTCAGGTCACCACAAATAGAGAAAGGTATGTAGTCTAACCATTACAACAAGTAATGGAGATATGCATGTTTGCACAATGGGGAATGGGCTTCACCGGAATGATTAATCCTCCATCATCAGTCGAACACAGGTATGTATTGACTGTTAATGATTATTGTACTAGGTGGACCAAAGCTATGTGCAGTAAATTGTGCACAACAAACGTCGTGATCAAGTTCTTAGAAGATATCATCACCAGATTTAGTGTTCCATATGCACTAGTATGTGACAACGACCCTACTTTCACTTCATTAAAATTCTCTAACTGGGCATTTGAATATGGCATTACTTTCAAATTTTCATCTAATTTTTATCCCCAAGGTAATGGCCTTGCCAATCCACTAATACAAATTTGTTAGACATCATCAAGAAACTGGTGGAAAAGAATCCTAGAGAATGGAATACTCTACTGAAATATGCTTTGTGGGTTGACAACAATAGAATGAAATCAGTTCTAAGTAATTTTCCATACCAATTCGTCTATGGAGTGGATCTCATCCTCCCTATAAACCTAAAAATCTCCACCTTGTAGTTTGCTCAAGAATACCTAGGTCTACAGGACAAACTAGAAGTTAGATTATTACAACTCTTACACCTAGAAGAAAAGAGAAATCGAGCCATAGATCATTTCTCCAAACACTAGGCTATAGTCAAACATTGGTTTGACAAAAGAGCCAAGATCAAGACCTTTTGAATATCAGACCTTGTCCTATCTTGGGATAAAGTCCATGAAAAGAAGGGAGACCATGGAAAATTTGATAAACTTTGGATTGGTCCCTTTCAAATTGCATAGATATTAGGTGATAACACCTATAGGCTAAAGACCTTAACCAGTGGAGATGTCCCATTGCCTATCAATGGACAATTCCTAAGACATTACTTTCAGGCCTAACTATTCAGGGAGAGAAACACGAAAGTCTATGTATATGTAAATATTTATATACAGTTGCATTGCATGTTTGTTTGTTTCCTTATGTTTGTTGTTGAGTCTTTATTTTGGTTGGGGGCAATAACGAGCAAACTGCAACCTTAGAAAATAATGGAATTTCTAGAATTTAGGAAAGAAGTTCAAATTCCTACATAAGTTGTAACTTCTACAGGTATGACTGGTCTGGTCTATTTTTAGGAAATCATATTCACCAATGGCAACACAAATTATCCAAAGAATCACACAAATGAATACACTTAAAATTCCTTGAATCAGTTGGAAATAGTGGTGTTTGCATTAAGTGAAAAATATAAAGGTTTGCCTTTGCTACCACTGTAAATCTCAACCTAACAGTAGGTGTCATAACCTTGCAAGTGAGATGACAAGATATATCGAAAGAAATACAAGAAAATAAAATAGTAAAAATCAAAGAAAGAGATTTATTCTCTAGGTCACCCAAAATATAAAGGTTTGCCTTTGCTACCATTGTAAATCTCAACCTAATAGTAGGTGTCATAACCTTGCAAGTAAGCTAACAAGATATATTAAAAGAAATACAAGAAAATAAAATACTAAAAATCAAAGAAAGAGATTTACTCTCTAGGTCACCCAAATAATTCTATCGGGGTTATGGACGCTTGATTGGCAGTAAAGAAATATTTGAGAGAATTACATAGATAATCTTATCAGGGCTATGGACGCCTCTAGCAGTAAGGCTCTATCTAGGTTTGTCTAAAAAGGTTAAACCAAACTATGTAGCTTAATGAAAAATAATTCTACTCTTTGGCTTTTCCATGGAAAGGGAAATGAATCAATTATACACACTTGCATTCCTTCTACAAGCCTAGTTGTACTAGTGAATATAATTTCATTTAACTAAACTAGAATGATCATGTCTAGTGGAAGTTGTAAATTTTATGTTTGAATTGGTTCTTTTCATCTAAATTGTTTGAAATTTAGTAGTTTTATTTGGTTGCAATTTGTTGTGTAGTCTCCCAACATGCCCCATTTTGCCCTAGTAAAATGAGGACCCAACTTATTTTGTTGTGCTAATTTGTTTATTGTCTGCATGGGCAGTAATGGTAAAATGCCATGTTACTTAGAGCCAAATTTGAGCCAAATTTCAAGTTTCAAAATATCCCCTATAAAGATCATGAATAGATAGAGGACAAAATTCTAGTCGAGATTGCCTCTTGGATCATATAAAAATTTGTTAAAATGAGCAAGTTATGTCCATTTGAAGTTCTAGTCAATTAGACATTTTCAGTCAACTAGACATGGACATTGGCGAGGCATCCGTGTCATGTCTAGTATCCATATCATGTTCCAAATCCTTCAATAAAATACCCAGGCCCGAAAGTAAAATTAAATATAGCTCACTTAATCATCCAACCTAACTAGACATTAGTGTTTCATATCCATGTCCAGGTCTTGTTAAAACTATCAAAATCATCTTTACAAGCAAGGGACATTTCCCATTGCACAGGATTTTTCAACCTGATAAGACCAAACGAGTAAGTATCTGATCCTGTTCAAAGATCCTATGTAAGTTGTCAAATTTACCCTGATCTAAAGAAGTTCCACTAGACCAGATATTTTGCATCAGTCATTTCATAACATCCATATCCATATCCATGTCCATATCATATCCAAAGCCTTATAAGTTGTGCACTCAATCATGGCTTGTTGACTTTTTAATTAGACATTTTCCCCCCGGATATTTTGCACCAAACATTCCTAAATGTCCTGACCTTACTGATCAAATATGAAGATCCATTCATCCATTACTCTAGTCAACAAAGGTTGACTACAATGATAATGACGTCGCATGATTGAATTATCACCATGCCTTTTCACCCAACTTTGGTCAAAGTCAAAAGGACATTTCCAATGGATATTCGTACCAAACACTTGAGCAGGATATTAGAGATTTGTATGTCCATCTGGTCCTTAGCATTAAACTCCCATACTGTGAGTTACTTTTTACCGTTGGAATTTAAATTTAATATACACTCTTGCCTAGCTATCGCTTTTCTACACCCTCGAATAGTAATTTCTCACCAGCTCCAATGAGCACTCAATGCATTTCTAACACTTAACAGATTTCATGAAGGTTAAAAGCAATTTTCAACACATTTGCTAAATCACAAAGCATTTTAAGAGATATGAAGAGCGAATTTGCAGAGAATCATCTTTTAAGGCAAATTTGCAGAAATTAAGATGAATCAAAAAATTGAGTGAACATAAAGCACAAGGGTAAACGAACATCCTCTACATCGTGTAACAAAGGTGATATCCCCTTTTTCAAGTATGCATACTAGAAAATCCTCCTTTGTTGGTGGTTACAATAATTTCTCTTTGCAAACAGTTAATATTTTAGTTTACCAAAGGTAAATTCATGGATTCATATTACCATAATCAATTTCACATTGCTTTGCATGGTTAAGAATAGTTTGTGTGCCCTAATCCCCAATGCAAGAACTTATTAGAGGGGTTTGTAGCATGCATGACAAAATGATGAAATGACAAAAGTATCATGATGATGAATTTAAAACACCAATGGGGTATGGAGCAAGTTCGAATAAGCTTTGGATACCCACTACAAGAAAGTAGACTTAGAAGATTTCAAGGCAATGATCCAAGCCCATGAAGATGAGGCAACACTAAAGAACATTGTTACCAATGGAATGTATAATGCAGCAGGGTTTCCTTATGCTATGGATGCCTTGGAATTGGTAATAGAGTATGCCTAGAAATATAATCCTGTGAGTCAAAGGGTGGAGCACTAGGGTAGGGTCTATGCAAATTTCTCACCCAAGGGAATTGTAGAGACTTTTAGACTACCACGGAGTCAAAACATGTTTAAAATTGATCCAAACACATTGTCAATGGAATATAACTCTAATGTTGTGGGATGCCACAAGGTTATGCACACCTCATGGATGGATCTAGCAACCAGGCTGAAGGCAGTCTCCAAGATGTCACAAAACGTATAAAAATTTAACTTCAATCCAGAAGTCTAGTGCATGATCACTCTATTGAACCGAATGATTGTGAAGGAGGAATTTGTGTCCTTAGATTTATGGATGTTCAGCCTCATCTAGTTTGTAAAGGATGTCAGCGATGTAGTGCATTAGGCACAATTAATTAGCAACTCCTTGCATGATGGGATGGTTGCCTGGAAGAAGAAGAGGTTGTTCATGACCTCCTACGTGGTCTACTCTTGTGCCTACAAATCATAGTTTGATGGATTGCACATAGTCGACAAGCTTAGGAGAAAGTAGGGAGAACAACTAGTGTGCGGTATTACCCATAGCTGGAGAGGAAACAATCAGTAATTCACTATAGAAGTGTCAATGTCTATTTCTTGATGTGGTTGATCTGACTGATAGAAGGGGACCAAGCCAAAAGAATATCAAGGAATGCCCAAGGGGTAATCACTGCACATGGGTCTTGGTTTATATAGTTCCAAACATTTACATACATTGGAATGGAAGGGTTTGAAGGTCATCTCTTCATGCTGCCACGATATCCAACTGATAGGGTTTTACTCCTGAAAATAACTAGGCAAATCATCCCCTCCTATGAGGCGTATACTCAAAAGCATGGTCAAGGAAGACATAGGGTGGTACAGGTGCGCGGAGTTCAAAGACTCTAAATTATCAAAGGTCCAGCTGCAAATGTCCAACCTGCAACCTTTTCCCCTCTTACACACATTTGATCCTTATGATAGGATGGAGAAGTATGTCAGCAAGAAACTGCGACATGTTCCTCATCTAGAGGATAACTGGACTGACTATAATGACAAGAAGGACTTTAAGAGGAGGGGATACCAAAGGTTAACCCTAAACCAGGTAAGGAGCTTGGGATTTCTAGAGGTGCCTCCACAAGTGAAGTCTGATGATATTCAAACTCTGGACCTAGACTATAATGAAAAATATATATACAAGGAGACTGTGCCTCTCCCAAACTGGACCCATCAAGAAGAGACATCAATTGATGTCATCACAAAGAATGTCATGATTGCCACCTAAAGGTGGGTTGAACAAAAGATAAATGAGCTTAAAGCTAAAGGTGTAAAACTAACATACAACAAGAAAAGGAATAGGAAAGACTGAGAAGATGTGGACTATGATGACTTCCTAGTTGTGAAGAGGAGAGTCATGGAAGCTGAATTGGCACATGAGGGAACATCAACATTTGGTGAGGCCCTAACTACAAAAGGCATCAACATTGCCACAAAAACATCACCTCCAAGGGGCCCAGTACGTGTCATCCCCATTACTATTGCAGCACCAGAAGAGCGACATGCCACATACATAGTGGAAGTGGTTGAAATTCCCACACAAAAGAGAAGGATGCTTCCAATACCCATGAGGGGCACCATCACCAAACTAGTTGATACACAGATAGAGGCATCAAGACAAACACAGATGGAACTCATGTTTGCATTTGATCAGCCTTAGGTAGAAGTGCCATCACCACAAGCTGCAATCCAAGCACATTTAGCACAATAGGTGGTGATGTATCAATTTCATACCGGTGGTCAAGTAATAGAGCTTCAAAGAGGCCAAGCATCCTAGCAAATTATCCAGGTAAAACAAGAACTAGCGAAGAAGCAAAAGCACAAGAGAAAGCAAGGGCTAAGGAATTGTAGCTACCCTTGAGTTAGGTTGTGGACCTGACTAATGATGAGGTCGCCCATACCATGACCAATGATCCAGTCTCTTCCTTACTCGCACATCAAGCATCACAACCACATGAACCTCAACAAATAGATGCTAAAGTGGAAGAGATAAACACCCCTAAAGTAGCAGGAACCCAAAGTCCAAAGGTAGAAGAAATATTTGATAGTAAAATGTTAGGATCTCCAAATGTTCCAATAAACCAATAGGATGTTCCAAGTACAAGTACCATGGCATAGAAAGAAGTAGGTCTCTCCCAGCAAGTAGAAATGGAAAAGTTAGCTAAGGACACCACCCTTCCAAAAGATCAAATAGAATCTCTTCAAAATACACTTGAAGGAGATATCCAAAAGAGTGAAGAGCAATTGGAAAAGGGTCAAGATGAAGAAATGGAGCATATGCTATCACTCGGAGAAGGTCAATAGGACCAAGGAGTAGTAGAGGAGCTGAAACCTAAAGTAGAAAACATTAAACATCAGCCTATGGAGGTGAATATAGAAGCTCCATAGTACGAGGTTCCACATTAGGAAGCTCCACTGCAAGAAGCTCTACAACAAGAGTTCCCACAACAAGAAGTTCCCTAGCATGAGACTTCACAAAAAGGAGAAGGATCAGATACTAGTGTTTAAGGATGTTAAAATTGAACATTTTAGTCAAGAAGGACCCACACTCAACGTTCCAGAATGGCTAGCTACGGAGGTAAATGAGTCTTCTATTAATTTGATTCCTTTCGATTTCAAATCATTATTTTCAGTAGAAGGAATAAAGTCTAGGTGAAAGGCAAGGGCAGTATCCATTATCAAAAGGGATGCGAAGGGTCATAGGATAGCCCAATTGGTTGTGCCTACAATAGATAAGGTGAAGGGTGAGATCATTGTTAATGAATACCAGATCACCACCTTTGACCTAGGACATGCCACTATCGAGTAGGAAATTGATGAGCTCATGGGCATTGCAGAGGCTATAGCAGATAGAATCCACAAGGATAAGCTAAAGAAGTAGGAGTTAAAAGGGTGCATTACCCAACTCAAGAGGTTTATTAAGGGTTATTCACCCCAGGAGTACAAATAACAAAGGTCCCAACCAATTTAGCATTGGTGACACAAGAAGAAATAAGTGACTTGGATGTAAAGAAGGATCAGACACATATCATGGAAGGGTGGTTCCACAAGTTCTTAAAGGATGGGGAGGAGGTAATCCAAACTACACTATTGAACTGGGACAGCTTGACATTCATTAAGAGTAAGGCCAATGCTTTGAAGACTGAGTGTGCTACAAGATTGAATCAAAATGATCAAAATCTTAGCAAACTAAAGGTTATCCATAAGCTTTAGGATAAGGTCTTGTTAAGCCAGAACATCATGACAGTCCAAACAATATCAAAGATATCCATATCGATAAAGGACCTGAAGTTTGAGGCTGAGATATTAAAAGGGTGCAGGCACAAAACTGTGGATATTAGCACCAAGGCACATGAACTCTTGACTGACGAGATGGAAATTTTAGAGGAACTCTTCCGGATGATGGTGGATGAAAAGGAAATGTATGAAGAACAAGCTTCTGTTGGACTATTTAAGGCTAACTATGAGCTAGCTTTGAAGGATCCCATCGAACATTTTCATAGAAAACCATTGATGAAGTCATGGACTTATCCTCGAAGATAAAGGTGTATAAGGAGAAGTTAGATATCCAGACAAATAAATGGATATCAATGGGTGAGCAGCTCCAGATGCAAGAGTATGCCAAGGTCAAGGCCTAGAGTTTTGACAAGGCTAATATAGAGAAAATTGTTGCAGCATATGATCGATATAAGACTTTGGAGCTTGGAGGCATGTTGGTTGAAGAGGACACAAGGTCAAATACAAAGTAATCTCATGTCTAGGGGATGAGTTTTGTAGCAATAGGATATCAATATTGAGGATGCATATCAAGAAGAATATCTAGATGATTGGTGACATGCACAGTAAAAAATCCAGTGGGAATATTCTAGAGGATGCACTTTGAAGATGCTAAGAAATATACCAGGTGCTAGCTGTCATCCATTCTTGATTGCCAACTGAAAATCATGTGCTCTATTTTGTGACTATGGATATTTTTATGGAATTCTGATCATTGATCTTTGTAACTAATTCTAGATCCTTGTTCTATAAAAGTATCCTGATCATTTGTAAATAAGGAGATTCAATTGGTGAATTTTTCTAAGCATTAAGTTTGTATTTCTTACAACTTTGTGACTTACCTTCATGGTTCTTTCTCAATTAGTGAAGACATTTGTATATCTTTTGTGTAGATAATGAGATTAAAGAAGTAGATTATAGTTAATCATAAATTCTGAGTAATCTTTAGTTGATTTCTGGTATGGAATTGTCAAATTGTTGCGTCCCTTTGGAGTGTGTTTGAATAATTGCTTACTATTGTCGACTTTCCTTTGAAGATTTGCATATGTTATGTGTAGCTGTGGAATTCCTAGTGAAGTATAACTAGATTAGCTTCATTTCATGAAAGTGTCTAGATATTCATGTGGAATCACTGGAAACTTTGAATTCTTAGTACTTTTCCTTCTCAACCCTATCTTTTCCCCTTTTATTTTACAAATCTTCATGAAAAATTGCAAAGAATGATAAATCGAAAGCAAATAGCCATGAATAGTGATGAACTTCATGCTTTTTAAGGAAGATATTTATGTAAATTCAAATTATGTGTATAAAGATCGATTAATTAAAGATATTTCAGAAGAGATGATCAAATTTATGTCTAATTCATGATAATTGACTCAAAGTTTAATCATCCATTGGTGAATTTGATGTAAGTTGTTAAGATATGTGCAGAATCATGCAATACATACAGGATACTTTGTGAAGTTTAACCAGATCAAGAGGAAGATGACTTAAGGTCTGTAAGGCCCCAAAATGGAAACAACAAACACAACAAACCCTGAGTGAAGACTAGATAGTCAAGACTTGACAACCAGAGACTTGGGACTTCAAATCTTTAGGGATCTTGAAGCCTTTCAAGATAGATAGGGGTCTATTGTGTAAATTTTTATCTATGTGAGCATG
This sequence comes from Cunninghamia lanceolata, assembly GCA_027924645.1. Taxonomy (NCBI): domain Eukaryota; kingdom Viridiplantae; phylum Streptophyta; class Pinopsida; order Cupressales; family Cupressaceae; genus Cunninghamia; species Cunninghamia lanceolata. The sequence goes on from BSBN01001034.1 coordinate 1,544,910, forward strand.
ACTAAAAACCACTTCAATAGTACCTTATCATTCTTGGTGTTTAGAACATTCTTGCATCTTTGCATTTGAAATTAGAAAATCAAGTATTGGATTTAAGTGTAGAAAAAACATATTTGTCACATTATCTATATTTCATAATTTTAGATCATTATAGCATGATATAATTTTCTGATTTGTGCATTAGATCTGATAGGTATTGCATTATTCAATCATTTCCTAGATGCATATGTTGCATTGACACTTTTTCTTAGTAGAGTTTTCAAAAATCTTGCATTTATGGAATAACTAGCTAGTCTTGCACTTAGGGTTTCATGAGTAGAATCTTATTTCAAATTTTTCTAATGATAATTAGTGGTCAAATCTGATGTGGCATTGATGTAGCATTTCATAAATATCATTTGTGTTCAAATCACAAAGAAATATCATTCTTGGGTCAAAGAATTTTGGTTTAGGGAATAAGCATTTGAGATTTAAGGTTTGATAGTGAAACCCTAGCTTGTCTTTCATCTAGTTGCCATATTGGAATCTTATTTTCAGATCTTCGCTATGTTGAATGATTGATAAATCTGATTGTACATTGTTGTTCCATATCATATTTGCATATAGTAGATAGATATTTCATCATAGAGCCTTCTTGTTCTTCCTCTTTGGAATCCTTTCATGCATATGTTATAAATGTTGAAATTTTTTCTAAATTCATTAATATGCATCCATATGTTTTAGATCACATAGAATTCATGTATAATATTGATATTTCTAGATGTTCCATATATGATATCCTTTGTTATATATCTGATTTTTCTAGCAAGTCATGACTCTCATGTGTGTATATCCTTCGATATAAGAAGACTTTACTAAATTCATCTCTATGAATTGTCATGAGAAAGATGATGGTAGTTATTCTTCTACTTCTACTACAAGCTATGATAATTACATGTTTATTCCCATGGATCTCCACTCTAATGCATATGGTGGTGACCTAGCTTTGCCTACGCCACCCTATGTTTTGGATCCCTATCCCAAAATGATTCCCACTCATGAGGATATTTTGGCACAAGAGGATGAAATCATTGACGTATTTCTTAACATCACTCTACCCTTTCTTCATTCCAATGCTCTCCCTTCAAAAGATGAAGCATTAGTGGATGAAGAGCCTTCTCTCACAAAGGATCCACCATGGGTTGATACCGGGCATTCATCTCATCATCCTAAATCTTGTATTTGTCGATAAGATAACAATGTTCAAAATATCCCTAAAATCATGGTACATGAGACACATAATTTGCTTCCTTTATCTAAACCTAGGATTACAGTTCGAGGTGTTCCAAAACCATCTCGACCTCCTAGTTACACTCTCAACTATGTAAAACAAATTGCTCAAAGGAATCAAGGTGTTCAAAATGTGTTGCAACAACCTCATTATCATGTGGTTTCTCACACACACAACACTCATAATAACAAGCAAAGTAAGCAAGCAGTGAGTGTGCCCACTTCTCTTCCACTATCTCAGCCTAGTCTTCCTCAAGCACCTCATCTTCCTCAACGTATTGGTAGAGAATACGATCTTGTCGAGCAAGTCTATGCTACTCTGACTAATATCTCTTTATGGGATTTAATACAAACATCACCTACATACCATGGAATGCTCCAAGAGGCTCTACAAAAGGTAGTTTTTCCAGCTTATGTTAGACCAATTTATGTAGCATATTTGTTTAGTTGTATGCATGCGACAACATCATATATCTTATTTCAACAACATGAATTACCTCCCATAGAAGTGCAAAACCAATATGAGCCTCTTATGATATTTGTCATCATTAAAAAAATGAAGGTGATATGTACTATGATTGATGGCGGATCAGGTCTTAATGTTTGTGGCATAGACTTGTTACATAAACTTAATGTTGATAAGCCTCTCCTTAACCCAGATAAACTCTATATATGTGGCTTTGATAATGTTGGTAGAAAATCACTAGGTACAATCACCTTAAATATTAAGGCTAGACCTGTGACATTGCCTACCCTTATCCATGTCATGCCTGATACTCTAACATACAATCTTCTTCTTGGTAGATCATGGATTCATGTCATGGGGGCAGTCTTTTCTACCCTTCATCATTCAATAAAGTTTATTTTTGAAAACAGTTTCCATACAGTTGAAGCTGATTCAGTTTTGGAAAGTCACCTAAAAATGGAAGTGAGACATCAAATTCCTCTAAGTAATATGATCCCTTCTTTAACAAAAACCAAACCACTACCCTCCACTGCTAACAATAATAATGGTCAAGATAGTGTCAAGCCTTCAAATGCATTTTTTGGTGATGATTGGGATTGGTTAGATTTTACACCCTCCTTTATGGGTGAATATAAAATCTCACCCTCACACCCAAAAACCTCGAAGGTAAATGAAATTTATTCAACACAATCTCCTACTCCTAAAAGACTTAAACTCAAGAGTAATGACAATGGAACTTTTGATATTGATGATGGTCTTCCCTCTTCTATAGAATTGGTGACCATTTGTGATAAAGTATCATCTCAACCTAATGAATCATCTTCTACTAATGCATGTCTCGGTAATGATGAGGTCCCTTTATATTTCAACCCCCATGGGCTTGTTGAAACAAAGATGGACCCTCCTCGCCATGATAAAAAGAATGATCCTTTTCCATCTTCTTCAACACATGATGACAGTTCTCATTTCAACAAAAATAGTCATATGACCTTTCCTCTTTCTTGGGACTTGGAGATACGTTCTGGACATGGATTCAAAACCCTTTCTAAACAAGGATACAACTGACATGGGTTAGGACACAAAGAACAAGGAATTAAGGAACCCATGGAACCAACATCACACTTGTCTAAAGTAGGTTTAGGATTTCAACCTTCTCCTACGTTCTCTCCACCATGTTCACAACAAAAAGGGTTGCTTCCTACTCCACCTATGACCTCTCCTCTTCCTTAGGAATAGGAGATGTGTTATGAGCATGGATTCAAAATCCTTTCTAAACAAGGATACAATGGACATGGGTTAGGACACAAAGAACAATGAATTCAAGAATCTATGGAACCAACACTACAATTGTCTAAAGTAGGTTTAGGTTTCTGAGCTTCTCCTATGTTCTCTCCACCAGGTTCACAACAAAAAGGGTTGCTTCCTACACCTACATCTTCTCTTCTATCTCAACAAGAGTATATGTTGTTGAGTCTACTCAAAGACCGCTTAATCACTCTTCCTCCTCCAATACACAAAAAGATTCTACAAAATAATCATTCAACACCTCATTACTATGCATATCATCAAGCATTTGGCCATTCCAATAAGGAATGTCAAGTCTTGGGTAACAAAATTCAACAACTTCGAACATCGTATGACTTTAGCACCATTCAAAATTATTGATGTAGTCCCTATAACACCTTGTCCTCCATCCATTTTACAATAAGTTGGGGGAGGATGATTTGTTATAGGTTGACTCGCAAGTATGGTCCCTCCTCCTCATTTGTGTTATGCTTGTGCATACTTTTATCCCCATATTGTGATGTTTTGATGATTGTTAGTTCTCCCTTGGCACCCTTGTTAGCACAAGGGTACAAGGAGAAAGAATGTGTTGTCATTCCTCTATATGTATCTTCATTCTTCTATATGTCGTGACATACAATTTTTTGGATGATTTAGCATCGTTTCATTATTCAATTATTTCTTTCATGTGATCTTTCTTCTATCATCCTCATATTCATGTGGTACCTTGTTGTAATTCTCAACGTCATTATGTATCATGCCTGTAAGCATCACCTTGGTTGGCTCATCCTGGGGGAAACTCCTTATGGCAATGTAGTTTATGAGAACACATATCATTTGGGCACGTGTTTTTAGAAAGCTCTTGTGCCTATTTTACACTTCTTACTTATTCTACCTTAAAGGCAATTGCTTCCTAGTGGAGTTAAAAATCACTTTAAGGTGGGGACATATATCGTGCTATGAGACTTACTCTCATCTTTCTATCAAAACTCTTTTTGATTATCTTTGTTACTCCACACTCTTGGAAAGGATTATGGCAAGCTTGGAAGAAAGATCTTGAGTCTATCTTGTTCTCCCAAGTTGAAGCTCCTTGCATGTTTGGGAGAAGGGTTGGAACCACCAACTTGAGTTTGGCTAGAGTACCTTTTGGTATGGTTGCAATGCCTTCTTATTCTTCAAGGCTTCATGTAAATCCTCTTGCAGGAGGTAGTTTTTGTATTCCCTTGAGTTGAAACACTTTTCTTAATATGGATGTAAATGATGTGTTCATACCCCTCTTGTTCTCCTTATTTCTAACTAACCCCTTAACATTATTCTTATTGCATCTTGGGGAATGATGCATGATGATTGAGACAACCTTTAGATTGAGGTCTCTTTTGTCATGCTGACTCAAGTTCTTTTGTTATGTACATCTTGTAGTTGTTGTATGACATGCGTGTATTCTCCTCATATTCTTATCCTCTATGTATTATTCATGCCTCATGTGTACTTTGTGTGTTTTTTGTATGTATTCCTTATGTATTCTCCTTAAGTTCTTTGCATGTATTCCATGTGTGTTTCATGTGTAATCTATATATACTTTATGCCCTATATGTATGCTTCATGTCAAGCATGTATACTTTGTGTATTGCATATATACATTGTGATTTCTCAAGTGTATACCTTGTGTATGTCTTGTCTTGTCTCATGTTTTCTAAGTGCTTTAGGTATGTAGAAATTATGCCTTGTGTCTTATGTGTATGCCATTCATCATAGACTTCTAGAATCCTAAACTTGGGGGTTTGATCACCTCTTAATTTTGGTGACATTCTATGGCTTCTATGTTTGTTGTGAGTGAAATTTGTCTCCTCCTTACTTTAGTGTGAGTTTGATCGTAACTTCATACCCACACTAAAGTGAGGACTAAATGTTATGCAAAAAGTCTTACATCTATTAATCGAGACCTATTTTAACACTATTTTGAACATTAAACAATTAAATCTTGATCCTGATGAATAAACCCAACAAAATATAGGATTGGTCTAATCCCACTTAAATGGACACTCCTCAAAGTTTATGGGGCTAAAGGACTAGGGCACCTAGTTCCCTAGTCCCAAATGTTAGCCCCAATCTTATTTTTGTGGTGTCGACTTAGAACACCTCCTTGGCTTATGCATGTCGGTCCCATTTAGTTTTATTCATTGTTGGTGAGCGAGAATGCATATAAAAGCAAGTTAGTTTATTCATTTGAACATCTCTATGTTCTCTAAGCAATCTAGGCACACGTGCACTCTCTTCTTCTCTCTCATGTTCTCTATTCTTCTCTAAAGCTCTCTATGGTGGATCATTGTTGTTGCACTGACTTCTTGTAGGTCTTGTAAAGATCTATCTACTTCCTTGGGCTACACCAACATCTTGAGTCAATTTGTGATGCCGCATCAAGCAAGCTAGGGTTTCCATGCTCATAGTGACTCATTTCCTTTATGCTTTGTTATAGCATTCCATTCTACTTCATATTTGTATCTACCCTCCTAAGGAACACTCTCTTTATCTATCATCATTGCAATTGTGGAGGTGGAAACACCATTCACAAAGCTTGACTTAGACAATCTCCTAAATAGTACCAACCCTCTTTCCTTCTTTTGTGTGCAGGTTGAAGTAACAAGTTTTGGGAGACAAGATTTGGGAAGAAGGAAGGTTTTGCAAGTATAGGTGTGGCGAAGCTCTGAGTTTTTATAAAACCCTAAATTAGGTCTAGGGTGCCCAGCGCCCTAGTCTTTCTATCTCCCGAACTTAGATCTAGGATCTTCTCTATCCATCGGTCTTTGTTGCGCTTTCAGACTTTTAGTATCTATTTTCGACAATATGTTATGCTCTAATCTTGCTCAATTAGGGTTTTATGTTTTGCCGTGGTTTGATTGGTTGGATTTGGTTGATCTTACTCAATTAATGTTTTATGTTTTGCCCTAGTTTGATTGGTTGGATTTGGTTGATTCTCCTCTATAAAACAAAGGGACAAAACCCCTATAGTTTGGCTCTCCTTCAAGGGTAGAAGTCAAGCTCGACTTGTGTCTCAATGTTGAATGGAAGAGGGTTTAATCTAATTTAACCTTTTAGGCTAAGTCTCTCTTTTCTATCCAAGAGAACTGAAAATGTGTTATATGTTAAAGGTTTGAAACACAATCTTCTAAGTGTGAGTCAAATGTGTGACCAAAGGCACACCCTCACTTCAAGTAGAAGGATGTGAAATAAGCAAAGCAGGGAAACAAGTTGCAGAAGCAAGTAGAGAAGGCAACAATCTTTACATTCTTAGTGAAATTAGAGGTGAAAATTGTTGTATGGGCCAAGAAGATGAAAGTTGGTTATGGCATAAGAGATTGGGGCACTTAAATTTTGCCAACCTTATCAAGATCAACCATAAGGAAGCAGTGAGAGACCTGTCAAAGATCTCAAAGCCTTCAAACATTATTTCTAAGAAATGTCAACATGGGAAGCAAACTAGAGTGGGCTTCAAATCGAAGGAATATTCTATACTAAATCCTTTGGAGCTCATACATACGGATCTTTGTCGACCAACCAGAACAAAAAGTATGCAAGGAGAAAGGTACTTCATGTTGTTAATTGATGATTATTCTAGAATGAACTGGGTTACTTTCTTAAAGAAAAATCTAAAGCCATAGACAAGTTTAAGGCATTCAAAGCCTTAGTTGAGAATGAGACAGGACTGAAGATCAAATGTCTTAGATCATATAGAGGAGGAGAATTCACATCAAATGAATTTGAAGATTTTTGTGAAAAGAATGGGATAAGAAGACATTATTTGACTGCAAGAACTCCACAACAAAATGGAGTGGTGAAAAGAAAGAATAAAACAGTCCAAGGGATGACCAAGACCATGCTAAATGAGTCTTGGGTTCTTGACACATTTTGGAGGGATGCAGTTCATACGACATTTTATATTCTAAACCGTGGACAAATCATAGTAAATGACAACAAGATACTGTATGAGTTATGGATAGGAAGGCCTGTAATCATGAAGCATTTCAAAGTGTTTGGGAGTCCATGCTATATAAGGAGAGACGAAGAAGATTTGGGAAAATTTGATTCTAGAGTGGATGAAGGAATATTTCTTGGTTACTCTTCAATGAGTAAATCCTACAGGTGCTACAATAATAGGTTGCACAAGATTGTTGAGAGTGCAAATATGAAAGTTGATGAGGAAAGAAATTACCATGATAAGACACAAGAAGTTGATCCTCAAAATGAAGACGATTGTAAAGAAGACGAAGTAGAGGAAGAAAATGAGGATGAGGAAGATCATTTAGAGTTTTTCAAGCCAAAAACAAATTAAAATGAACAACATTGTATATTCTTGAAACATCATAGAGCAACTTCTACTTTTTCTTTTATTCGTATGCACATAATCATGGGCATTTAAATGTAAAACAACCCTTAAAAACCACTGAAAAACAAGATTACCTTGCAGTCATTTTTGAGATTTTTACAAAGATTATGCAAAAGGAAGGCATTAAAATTCATTAGAAAACAAACATATCTATTTCCTTCATACAAATTAATCACCAATTTTTAGAAGTTCTAATAATATAAGCCAAAAACTTCGTTTAAGAAAAACCCACAAACCTTGAGCCTACATTTCACAAGTTTTTCAAACTAAATATTTGTCTCAATACATCAAACATATGCCTCAAGAAAACTAGAGACACACAATCAATACATCCTTTTAAGATAAAAATGGGCAATACAATTTCAATTGAATAAGAAGAATTATAATATATATTTTGATAGATATATGACCCAATAAAACTCCCTTATTTTGCTTCAAAATGATGTCAACACCTCAAGAATCTAAGTGGTGAAATTTGGCTTCCAACCAAAGCTTTGTAAATAAGGATGAGTGAAAATGAACAAGGTGAGGAACAAAACCCAAAGGAGGAAGACAAGGATGGCATTCAATGTTTCCCACCTTGGCATTGAATGCAAAGGTGTGTACCACTTCACCCCACATTACTCCACCACTCTCTACATTTATTGTCGATAACCTCCTTTAAACTTGCAAAACTTATAACACAATTCAATTGTGCTATAATTTAATTACTTTTATATTCTATAACCTAGTTAAAGTTAGGAACCGACCTGTCCTGCCACTCCCTCTTATATTCTATAACCTAGTTAAAGTTAGGAACCAACTAAAGCAAATAGATGATAACCAATTAAGGGAGAATGTGGGTATATAAAAAGAGAAGTCAAAGAATGGGAAATGCTGTAAAATATGATGCTGAGGAAATAAAGAGAAGAAAAACATCTATTATTCAAATAATACACTAGAACAAAAGGTGTAAAGAAATAAAGGAAGCATAAACCAACAAGAGCGATATTAAAAGATCTAAGGATTTGTCATAAGGATTTCTCATTTTAGTTTATTATATATGCATAATAGATGATTTCTTCTCTTCATTTCCTTTTCATATCATTTTATATTCTCACACTCCATTCATTGGTTATCATCCATTTGCTTTGGTTTCCATGCATCCACCCCTCATTTGGCATCTCATGTTTATATGTGGCTTATCTTCAACCCTCTTTATCATTTTGTCTTTCCATCCTAATGATGGATCACAAAGTGTGATATAAACATTGATGGTAAAATTGCAAACACTTTTTTTTTTTCCATCCATCGCTATTATTTTGCTTTCTTTAATAGAGGGTTTTATGTCAACCCTAAATCATTTTTGCAGCCTAATTTGGGAGCACAAGTCTAGCTGATACCTCTTCAGCTAAGAGTCAAGGATTGAAGAGTATCTATTTTGCCAAAGAATAACAACATTCAAATGCATTTAGATAACATAACATATGCAAAACAAATAGGTTGACATCCCATAAAAATTTAGAATCAGCTTTACAATAGGTTAGCCAAGATTACTGGCTTCTCAACACAAAACTCAAACCACAAATGTTCTGCAACTCAGCATCCTTATGTTGAAATAAGAGCAGACAACTGAGAGGGGGGATGAATCAGTTGTCTCAAACTTTAACAATTGCAGCAATTTACTTTCCTTTTCACTTATTAACAAATTAATGATATAACCATGGAAGCATAAATCAACAACACATGAGCATAAACACAATCAGCACACATAACACCAGGATTTTTATGTGGAAACCCGGTTAAGGGAAAAACCACAGTGGGGCTTAACCCACAAGAAATTATACTCTGTTAAAAGTATTACAAAAGGGGAAGACACATGCCTTCAGGGCGCACTGCCTAGAGCTCACTGCTCCAAGAGGCTCACTGCCTATAGAAATGATTACAAGAAGATTACAGAATGTTTGAACTGATGAATAGCATCTACCAATGCAGAAATTTAGTTCTGGTTAAGCATAGGATACTGATCTTACACACTTCATCCTTATTCTGCCATGTTTCACTCTTTCGCCATAATCCAAGCTTAGATCTTCACTTTCGCACTTATTTCTGCCTTTAACACACTTACTCCATCACCACACCACACACACACACCAAAACACTTGAATCCATCAGCTATATATATCTGCATCAAGAGATTCAATCAAGTGTAGTCGGCTTCAAAAAAACTTAGGACATTTATTAAGAACTTTGCTTTGTCATCTGAATCCATGCATAAACAACAACATGGACCAAAAACTTGTGTTCTCAAATCATCAATCATGTTAGCCAGTACCATTGGTTATCAAAAATTACTTAACCAACAACTTTTCTTTATCTGGACCAAGATCAAATACTAGGTCGGCCCGTTCTTCTTCTGACTGTACTGACTAGTTGGAACCTGATACTCAGATGCTTATAACTTTTGAATCCTTCATCACCAGAGGCTAAATTCTTGGATTTAGATAGTCCTGATGATCCTTATTACTCCCTCGGATCTGCAACACACTGTGATTTACCACTGGATAGATCCGGACCAAGATACTGGACCCTCTCACATGCTCTATTTCTGACTAACTGGACTTAGACAAATCTTCACTCTGACTTTCGGTATGAACAAATTATGTAATGCGGATGTGTAAGATAGACTTAGTTACCATCAATGACAACACCTGTCATGCATAGCAATGTCTCTTTCCAACAATCTCCCCCTTTGGCATTGATAGCAACACTTAGTGAAAAATGATTGTCAGAACAACTCCCCTTTACTATGTACACTTATGTTTTTCACTGTTCTCCAGTGCTCCCTCTTTGCTGGATTCCTTATTTTTCACAGCTCTTCACTCCCCCTTTGACATCAATGGGAAAGGTTGGACTTCTTGGATGTAATAATTCCATAATCTCACATTCCTCCACAATGGAGAGTATATGCAATACAACTTTATAGCCAGGAGTGAGTATTGCCTTGTGGTTTAGTAGTTCCAATATCTGTAATTGAGCATCAAACTCGACAAAATCTGTATACCAAAATTCACCAAAAATTTTATGTACATGGGCATATATATAAACAACCCTATGACTTATTTACATAAGTTTGAACACATCACCAAAGACATTCTTCAACAACACCAACTCCTTGTCCCAACCCTTCTTCATGTTGTTCAAAACTGAGATGTGACCACTGAATAAGAATGCTTGAGACTCTGCCTTCCACAAGTCAGTAGGATCACTTGACTTAGTAGCAGCTTGGGCTTTTGTCATGGTATTGAACATTGCTTCTAACTTGGGGGAAATTAGTCCCCAGAGCTCACACATCCTTGCCTCAATGTTGTCATTTTCCTTCATCAAATTCTTTATTTCTTCAATCAAGTTGATTGTTTGACATTCTTGGCTCATCACTAATACTGTCAAAGGATCAAAAGATTGAGCTACACTTGACAATTTTTCTTTAGACTTCTTTATTTTTATTTCAATGTCCTCTATAGCTTTGGGACAAGATAAACAAAATTTATATACATTCCCTCCTTCTGTAAGAGCATTTTGAATACTCTTTACACTGGTATCCAACACAATTCTATTTAATGCAATCATCCCTTTTAGAGCATCAAATTTTTTATCATTGAATTCATTTTTAACCTTGACCTCTGCAGATTTTTCAAGGGACTCAAAATGAGTACTTACAAAATTTATCAAACTCTTCAACTGACCGGAGGGGGATGCAGATGAGTCCTTCTAGAATGTTGGCATGATTTTCTCTAGAATCCCAGATGCAAGACCAAGTAGCTTACTGTCTTCTACGCGAGACTTCAAAATATCTTTTCTGGCCTTGGCTTGTGCGAGAGAGGCCCACTTTATCTTCTGAATTAGTGAAAGACTATCCAAATTGATTGGACCTTTCAACTCTTCTGTAATTAGTTTAGCATTTTCCAAAATTTCTTTCACTGCTTCTGCAATGTCTCTTGCGCAATAAGCTATTTCAGATTTCTGCTCTTTAGGGCTTGCATCTTCTCCCTTTCTGGAGTCAAACACATTGTCTCTCTTATCCATTTCTTTCTCTTTCTCTATTTCAGCCTTCTCTGCATCATTATCAGGGACATCCTTCTTATTATTTACACCAATAGGGTCTTTTGCAGTCTTTTCCGGAGGATTTTGAGTATCCTTAGCAATAGCCTTTTCATCATTAGATTGATTCAAAGGAGCAGTATCAACATTATCTTCCTTTTCCACCCCTTTATCTCCTTTGTTTGACATTTCCACTTTCGGAACAAAGGAGTCATCCTTTTCAGTTTGCTGCTCATTGTTATTTAATTCTTCAACACCCAGAATAGAAGAATCAATCCTATCATCAGTCTCTTCTTCAACAATGGGAAAATTATGCCTTTTCAATGCACTCAAAAGAATCTCTTGAGCATCTTTGACTCTCATCAGTTTCACCAAGCATGAGTTTATTCATTCTTTTCTTACTCCTGAAGTCATCTTTTGCTTCCTTGAATATCATGTTCATTTGTTCTGGAGTAATCTGAGGGCACAATTTTATCAGTATATGCTCCCTAAGCTCAATGTCTTTACTTTTTGCATTTTCTTTTCTAAACTCTAGAATATCTACAAGGCCTTTTGGAATTTCAGAAGTAATTTCAATTAAAGCCTTATTGTAGATATTTAGACATCTAACTATTGCTTCCTCTAGAATCCTCTTATCAGCATCACTATAATCATCATAAAATTCAATTATTGGCTTAATTTCTTATCTACAGTGACTGATTTGATGATGTCATCCACATAAAGAGTAGGCTTTTCAACATATGTTTTAGTCTTTTGCCTCTTGCTTGCCCTTTTGCTTCCAAAGGGCTTCTCCTTAGATACCTTGGTTGCTTTTGTACCTATGGCCTTCAACTCTTTGATCTCAACATCAGAATCAATTTCTTCTTCATCATTTTTCATGCTTTTATATGTTCTGGATGCTTTAGTCTTCATTCTTTTACCATCTTTATTGGATGGTTTGTCTTCTAGTTTCTCTGTTCTGACAGGTTTTGTGTGAACAGAGGCAGCAATAGAGCTTCTTATTTTTATAGGCTGGCCGGTGTTGACTTTTGGAGCACTTCCTTGTTTCTTATCCTGCATCTCCTTCTCAGCTTTTTCTATCATTTCTCTATTCTGCTTCACAACTTCCTTATTATGCCAATGCTTTCAACATACATTTCTACTTGCTTTTGAACTTTCCTCTTGATTTCAGGTTTTTTGAGCTCAACATGCAGTCTCAAACTGAGCTCCTTATATGTCCCAAACCTTTCAACTATTGTATCCTTTGGCTTGCTCAAAAGGTGTTGAGCATACATATCCAAAATTTTCTCATTTACCTCATACCCCATGGGCATGATCCAAACAGTTCTCAGTTCAACAGCTTCCATTAGACATTGATCTATATCCACCATAAAACATATTGTATCCTTGTATTTTTCAACCACAGATGTAGGAATTCTCTCCCTTGAATGCATCATGCTCTAGAAATTCTTGAAAAATCTCCAAAGAGCAGTCCTTTGGGCATTGGAGTCTCCAATATTGTTCAAGTGCTCCGTTATCTGTATTGCAACAGGTTTATCATTGGTCCAACACATGCTTTCCTTGCCGGTTAACTCATTCATGCAATAGAAGAACAAACACAAGACCACTGTACCATATTTGAAGGTGTTCTTTTTATCCTTCTTAACCTTATTCAAGTTCACACGATGCTGCATAGATAGTTGTGTTAGATACAAAATTTTCCGTGCTGGAATGATAAATCTTATATCCAATCACCATTGAAGCAAATTTGACATCCAGATCAATGATGTCATTATAGTCATTGCCCTTTTGTTGAACCTTGAACCGGTAGCATCAGTTACTATTTGATTCTTTATTGCTTTCAACATTGGCAGTCCGCTAGATGAGTTCAACCCTGTCACAGCCTTGATGGTGTCCTTGGTGATCTTGAAAGGCTTCATTAGCCACATAAACTCATCATGCATTTGTCTTAGCACATATCGGACCCACTCATCTTCATCGAAAGATGTAAACCCTATAATCTGATTGAAATGTTTATCGTGCAGTGCCTTATACTCAGGTTTAAGACCGTGAATTTCATCCCTTAGATGATTCTTGAACAAATCTACAAACCTTTGAGTCCCCAAATTCATCTATGCTTGCATGAATATAGGCCCTAATATCTTCAACATGTAATACACCATACTGAACACTTGAAAATGCACCTACTCAACTTCTCCTGATTTATGTGGATGCTTCTTGAATTTGGGTTGGGGCCTTTTAGTAATATCAACAACTAATGGTGTAGCCATTGCAAAAGATCACAAGTTCAAATCTTCGTAGAAAAATACCATTTTCTTCCACGGTATTAGGGTTAGCTGATGAATTTGACGGTTGCACTTCAAATCCTTGAAATCTTAGCTCAGGTGCTCTTCTACTTGCTCTATTCAAATGCAAAGTGATCTAAATTATGAAAGAATGACCTTTTATGCTCCACTAAACCTAATTCTCCATTGTAATAAATGTGTTTCCCTAACTTCATCCGGTTACTTTGTTTCTTGATGCAGTTTCTCATGAATTGCTTTGCAAATCACCATATCCACTTCTTTTCTTCCAGAAATCCTTTCAAATGATTTGCAATAACTAAAATTATCTTCTCTCATCATGCTAGATTCAGGCACCCACTTACTAACTCGGGAAGTAGGTTTTCAATGCAGCTCCCCCTAAGCCAGAGCTCCTGATTCAATTCCTGGAGGAGTTATCAACACCGAATTCTGGTGCAGACCCATCACCATCATTTCTTACACTTTTCTTTACCCATGTCTTGTTCATTTCATTCTGGATCTCATTTACATCAACTTTACCCTTACCTTTGTCTTGTCTCTACTCATCCAGTTTTCGTTTACCGGACCTCTTCTTTCATTATTCTTGCTTCTACAGAATCTTGCAATATGACCGGATAGGTTACAATTGAAGCACACAACATTTATTTGCCCATTTGATTGATTTCCTCTTGATTTGCACTGATTAGCCATATGTCCAAATCTATTGCATGCAAAGCATTTGCCATTGAAAGAATTGACATTTCCTCTATTGTTAGAGTTATTCATTATCACACTTCTGCATTCATTAGAATTCATGACCATACCTCTTACACTTGAAGCATTGACTGGAGAAGGATGGACCACTTTGATTTACTCTACTTCTACACTGAGTAGCTCTGTGACCAAATTTATTGCAATTGAAACAATTTCCATTGAAAGATGGATACCTTTGAGCATTAGGTTGTCTTACTAGAGGTCTTCTAGGTCTGTTTCTCCCATTCCTTGATTGAGAATTTCTTTGTTCGGATCTAGAGCTTTTCCCTTTCTCATACCCAAGACCATGCTTATCATCAGCCTTCTTCTGACTCTCAAGAAGCACCTCAAATTTAGCTGAACTTATCTTGAATTTCTCTTTATATTCATTTGCAACTTCTAGGTCATGTTTGAGAATGACAATTTGCCTTTCAAGTTCTTCCTCATTGTCCCTGCTTTCATGTAGATTAGACTCTAGATGGTCAGCTATTCTGTCTGTTCTTTCTTTTAGAGATTGATTCAGTTTTTCTTCAGTCTTCTTCCTTTCTTCAATTTCTTTAGTTAGCCTCATCACCTCGGATTCCATCTCATGTTTTAGGACAACTTCTTGAGCTAACTTCTCACATTCCTTTGTCTTCTCTTTCAAGGCTTCATCCATGTCATTGTCTTCATTCTGATTTCCTAGTTGAAGAAGTAGCTCCTTCCTCTTTTTGTTAGCTTTGCTCAAGTTTTCTTTTAAGGTCTCAATGAAGTCTTCAGCATCTTTAATGTTCTCTTACAGTTCCTTGACTTCTGCTCTAGACTGATCAAGATCTTCTAAAGCAAGTTTAAGTTGTTCCTGGAGGTTGTATGAATCCATTTTAATACCTTCCTAGATCTTCCTCAAGTTGTTAAACTTCTTCCAAGGAACCTTGTTCTGATACCAATTATTGAAATAAGAGCAGACAACTGAGAGGGGGGGTGAATCAGTTGTCTCAAACTTTAACAATTGCAGCAATTTACTTTCCTTTTCACTTATTGACAAATTAATGATGTAACTATGGAAGCATAAATCAACAACACATGAGCATAAACATAATCAACACACATAACACTAGGATTTTTACGTGGAAACCCAGTTAAGGGAAAAACCACGGTGGGGGTTAACCCACAAGAAATTATACTCTGTTAAAAGTATTACAAATGGGGAAGGCACATGCCTTTAGGGCGTACTGCCCAGAGCTCACTGCCTACAAAAATGATTATAAGAAGATTACAGAATGTTTGAACTGATGAATAACATCTACCAATGCAGAAATTCAGTTCTGGTTAAGCACAAAATACTGATCTTACACACTTCATCCTTATTCTGCCCTGTTTCACTCTTCAGCCATAATCTGAGCTTAGATCTTCACTTTCGCACTTCTTTCTGCTTTTAACGCACTTATTCCATCACCACACCACACACACACACCAAAACACTCGAATCCATCGGCTATATATATCTGCATCAAGAGATTCAATCAACTATAGTCAACTTCAAGAAAACTTAGGACATTTATTAAGAACTCTACTATGTCGATTGAATCCATACACAAACAACAATGCGGACCAAAAACTTGTGTTCTCAAATCATCAATTATGTCGGCCAATACCACTGGTTATCACAAATTGCTTAACCAACAACTTTTCTTCATTCGGATCAAGATCAAATACTAGGTTGGCCTATTCTTCTTCTGACTATACTGATTAGCTGGAACCCGATACTCAGATGCTTATAACTTTTGAATCCTTCATCACCGGAGGCTAAATTCCTGGATTTAGATAGTCCTGACAATCCTTATTACTCCCTCAAATTTGTAGCACATTGTGATTTATCACCGGAGAGATCCGGACCAAGATACTAGATCCTGTCACATGCTCTGTTTCTAACTACCCAAACTTAGACAAATCTTCACTTTGACTTCCAGTATGAACAAATTATGTAATGTGGATGTGTAAGATAGACTTAGTTGCCATCAATAACAAAACCTGTCATGCATGACAGTGTCTCTTGCCAACACCTTAAGCTCTTCTACAACCAACAAATTCCCTTAGACCTACACTGGCTAAAAGCCCAGAAAAAGGAAAATGCATTCGAATAACAATACCACTAACACCAAAGGATGCAGCCAACCTACTGCTCTGAATCCCCTCCTTTCTCCAGGGAGACCGATGCCTAAGTTTCAAATAGGCATATAAAATCCTCTTAACACTCTCCCTTCCCCCTAATCCTTGAAATGACCATCGACCCCCAATATAAAGGCTGGAGTTCTCGTGCACTATATCCCCACTTCCTCCCGAATTCAAATCAGAAATAAAATAAAATAAAGTAAAATGCCAGCTGCACTTGCCATCTGAAATACATGCGGGGGCCAATTCAAATAATAGGTCAGCCAAATTAAATGCTCCGCTATCATGCATGAACCCACAACGCACTAAGGAGGAGTGGAGGAATAAAACTCAAACTGCACTGCTGCAGCAAAGGTTCAGGACGGCTCCACATTCAGATGATGCACCAAAAATAGAACAAGCATAAATGAGAAATAAACACGCCAAAATGGGGTTCCATCGTGGATGCATCAACCTTTGACATCTATCATGATTCATAACAAACTTCATTGCAAAATTCACCTATGCACTTACCATTTATGCCAAGTTCAAATCTCAACTTCATAGACTATGCTGGGCAAATAATGAGTGCAAAAATACTGAATGGCTTTCTAAACCAAACTATCAAAGATTTTATCAGAAAACCAATGAAATTGAACCCGAATATCAAATGATGAACCGGGGACAAATTTGAAGAACCATATTCAACTAAGACCAGAAGCAAATTTACCTGAAGATGTAAAGATGCAAAAACTTCTATCAAGTTGTTTATGTAATCCAGCATGTGCATTTTTCACTAAAGATATATATAAGTGAAACCAAAACCAACAAGCACTCCAAGCAACAATCAATTCAATTTTTTACAGAGGCCCTCAATCAACCAAAGAACAAGAAAGAGAAAAAACAAACAAACTTCTGATGCTTAAAATGTTGTAACTGCTGAAAGATGGATGGAGTAGGCCTGCTGCAGTGTACTAAATTTTTTTCAAGGGGTGCAGAATTCTGCACCAACACCTCTTTGGAAAACAACATTCTTTTCAGTCTTTGAGGCCAAAAAGGCCATGAAATACTCTTCAGGCATGATGGACATGTCAGCAGAGCCAAACAGCTTCCTGTATTTTTACACTCAGGCTTTTCAAATCTTAGACCATCAAAACACTTGGGCATGTGCATCTTTAGATAAATGTTAACCCAGTTGTCATTCTGGGATAAGCAAATTTTCACTCCAGAATCTACTTTGGAAGTGGGATCCTGACCCTGACAGACTTATTGGGGGATTTATAGGCCTGATTTATTCAAATGTGAAAGTTGATGAGGAAAGAAATTACCATGATAAGACATAAGAAGTTGATCATCAAAATGAAGACGATTGCAAAGAAGAGGAAGTGGAGGAAGAAAATGAGAATGAGGAAGATCATTAGAGTTTTTCAAGCCAAAAACAAATTAAAATGAACAACATTGTATTTTCTCTAAACGTCATAGAGCAACTTCTACTTTTTCTTCTATTTGTATGCACATAATCATGGGCATTTAAATGTAAAACAACCCTTAAAAAACTTTGAAAAAACAAGATTACCTTGGAATCATTTTTGAGATTTTTACGAAGCTTATGCAAAAGGAAGGCATTAAAACAAACATATCTATTTCCTTCATACAAATTAATCACCAATTTTTAGAAGTTCTAATAATAAAAGCCAAAAACTTTGTTTGAGAAAAACCCACAAACCTTGAGCCTACATTTCACAAGTTTTTCAAACTAAATATATGCCTCAATACACCAAACATATGCCTCAAGAAAACTAGACACACAATCAATTATTATATATATTTTGCTAGATACATGACCCAATAAAACCCCCTTATTTTGCTTCAAAATGATGTCAACACCTCAAGAATCTAAGTGGTGAAATTTGGCTTCCAACCAAAGCTTTGTATATAAGGATGAGTGAGTGAACAAGGTGAGGAACAAAACCCAAAGGAGGAAGACAAGGATGGCATTCAATGTTGGGCCATCTTGGCATTGAATGCAAAGGTGTGTACCACTTCACCCCACATTACTCTACCACTCTCTCTACATTTATTGTCGATACTCCCCTTTGCCCTTTCAAAGCTTATAACACAATTCAACTATGCTCTAATTTAATTACTTTTATATTCTATAACCTAGTTAAAGTTAGGAACCGACATGTCCCACCACTCCCTCTTATATTCTATAATCTAGTTACAGTTAGGAACCAACCAAAGCAAATAGATGATAACCAATTAAGGGACAATGTGGGAATATAAAAAGAGAAGTCAAAGAATGGGAAATGCTGTAAAATATGATGACGAGGAAATAAAGAGAAGAAAAACATCTATTATGCAAATAATACACTAGAACAAAAGGTTAAAGAAATAAAGGAAGCATAAACCAACAAGAGCGATATTAGAAGATCTAAGGATTTGTCATGAGGATTTCTCCTTTTAGTTTATTATATATGCATAATTGATGATTTCTTCTCTTCATTTCCTCTTCATATCATTTTATATTCTCACATTCCATTCATTGGTTATCATTTGTTTGCTTTGGTTTCCATGAATCCACCCTTCATTTGGCATCTCATGTTTATATGTGGCTTAACTTCAACCCTCTTTATCATTTTGTCTTTCTATTCTAATGATGGATCACAAAGTGTGATATAAACATTGATGGTAAAATTGCAAACACTTTTTCCATCTCTCACCATTATTTTGTTTTCTTTAATAGAGGGTTTTATGTCAACCCCAAATCATTTTTGCAACCTAATTTGGGAGCACAAGTCTAGTTGATACTTCTTCAGCTAAGAGTCAAGGATTGAAGAGTATCTATTCTGCCAAAGTCACCCAAGGCACAATCCTGGCCTCATCCCTTTTGGTGTTGGGGGCCTTACATTTAGCAAGACTTGATCGCTAGTGGCCTCATTCAGAACCATTCAACTTCATCAACAGACCAAGGACCCTTTGACATCTATCACCATTAATAACAAACTTCATTGGAAAATTCACCTATGCACTTACCATTTATGCCAAGTTCAAATCTCAACTTCATAGACTATGCTGGGCAAATAATGAGTGCAAAAATACTGAATGGCTTTCTAAACCAAACTATCAAAGATTTTATCAGAAAACCAATGAAATCGAACCCGAATATCAAATGATGAACCAGGGACAAATTTGAAGAACCATATTCAACTAAGACCAGAAGCAAATTTACCTGAAGATGTAAAGATGCAAAAACTTCTATCAGGATGTTTATGTAATCCAGCATGTGCATTTTTCACTAAAGAGATATATAAGTGAAAACAAAACCAACAAGTACTCCAAGCAGCAATCAACTCAATTTTTTACAGAGGCCCTCAATCAACCAAAGAACAAGAAAGAGAAAAAACAAGCAAACTTCTGATGCTTAAAATGTTGTAACTGCTGAAAGATGGATGGAGTGGGCCTGCTGCAGTGTACTAAATTTTTTTCAAGGGGTGCAAGATTCTGCACCAACACCTCTTTGGAAAACAGCATTCTTTTCAGTCTTTAAGGCAAAAAAGACCATGAAATACTCTTCAGGCATGATGGACATGTCAGCAGAGCCAAACAGCTTCCTGTATTTTTACACTCAGGCTTTTCAAATCTTAGACCATCAAAACACTTGGGCATGTGCAACTTTAGATAAATGTTAACCCAGTTGTCATTCTGGGATAAGCAAATTTTCACTCCAGAATCTACTTTGGAAGTGGGATCCTGACCCTGACAGACTTACTGGGGGGTTTATAGGCCTGATTTATTCAAAAAATTCTCCTCGGAAAAGAAAATTATTTTCAGCCTGTGAGGAAAAGATGACCATAAACTACACTTTAGGCATTATTAGTACCTAAACAGAGCCAGGTGGCCTCCTATTTTCATTTGAGCAGGCTTTAAAATATTGGACCCTCAATATGCTCCCACAAGCCTAGAGATAAATGCTATTTCCTGAGAACCTAGAGCCTTTTCTCAACATCTTCCAAAAGGAAATGAATTTTGTTGGAGCTCAGCATCTTTAGATACAACACAATTGCCTATCTGGCCACGAAGTTTGGCTTGGCCACAGTTTTCTCAGCATGGTGTGGAAAAAACCTCCAACATCATCTCTGGAAACCTGAGTACTATCTTGTGTACGAGATTCCATCAATGATGGCATAGGCTTTCAGGATGAGGGCATTGCCTCTCTTCATCAGAGACCAGCTTTTGGGAAGCTCAATATCAGTAGATATGAGAAGGTGTCAATCTACACAAGGAAAATGCAGAAGAAATTGAATAGTAATTAAAACATACAAAACACTCATTGATCAAGGATAAGTCTATATATATATATATATCAGTTATAAAGCTTGAAAAGCAGATCTTTGGTAGAGTATCACTACCCTCTACCAGGCTCTGCTAAAAATAGCTATTTTTGAAGACACTAAAATACCTAAAGGTATGACGTAAATAATTTAGACTCATTTCTGAAATACCATCTTTGAGAGCATCATAATGATGCAAACAGTGAAAGACATCCTAGTTTTAAAGGGTAGTCTTATTGGCACTGGCTTGCACCTGAAGCAAATATTTTATAATTCCTTAGCAGAAGACAATCCAAATGCTCCCTGGAATATATAAGGAAAAACAAAATCATAAAATATGAAATTGACAAATTGTGAAAGACGCAGAAGACAATCCAAATGCTCCCTGGAATATATAAGGAAAAACAAAATCATAAAATATGTGTGAAAGACACAGCTATCATAGTCATCATTTGTGTCTATGTGAAGATGCAAGGATCCTCTAACCTCCTTGATTATGGTCGTTTGATTGATCACATTGGTTTCAAGATTGGTTTCCCAATCATTGAACAATTGCTAACTAGACAGAAACCCCAATTTGCCGATCTTCTGATCCACATGAATAGATTCTCTGAGAGACCTTATTTCCAATCATGCAGAGTAGGCAATGTTACACTACAAGTACTCCCAGACCAGACATTATTAGAACAGCCACTTGAGGAACAGCCATCCAGACAACCCCTGAAAAGAAGCTATTCTATGGCCCATGCATATCCAAACACCTACAAAAAACCATATGTAGACTACAACCCAGAAGAATGTTCTACTTCTTCAAGTTCTCACAGATTCCAAGCATCACAGTCAGTTAATCCATATCCCTCTAGATCGTCTTTTGCTTCTACATCAGATCTCAGTAATGACCCTGTGTTAGTTGAAAAATTAGCTAGACAGGTCAGTTCTAGACTGCATCTTGCCCCAAAGCAAGAAGAAGAACAAGCAGATAGGAAGCAAAAAGGGATACGGTTATCAAAAATCCCTAAAATACCTGATCATGCTTGCATGTTAAGAGAACATTTACCTAGATATGGTTCTGAAAAGAAAGAAAAGAAAATAATCCAGGTAGATCCAGTAATTGCTTTGGAATTAGAACATTATGTCCCTGGTAGATGGCCAACACAAGAAAGCTTCACAGTTCTTGATCCAGAAAAGCAGTTATGGAGTAAACATGAATCTAGACTGCATACGAAGGTAGGCTCTAAACAAAAACCTTCTAAATCACAGAGAAATTGGCAGTCTCAGTGGATGCTCTCTGCTCAAGAAAATCTTGATGACATGGCTGTAGACACTAAGATAGGTGTGAATAGAATAGTGTCTGCTCAAAAAACTCTGTCTCAAGTTCAAAGTGTAGTTTTTAAGACAAAGTCTGTTGTTAGCAAAGTAGAAAAACAATCTACTTCTTTGTTAAATGATTCTGGTTCAATCTTATACACTGTCAAGAATGTACAGTCTCAGCAAAATTAAATGTATAGTCTTTCCCAGAGAATAGATTCTATGGCGACCAGAATAAATGAAAATGTAGTCATTTCTGATAACAAAAGAGAAACTGCGGCCAATGAACAGAAAGCTTTGTTAGAACATGTGGCCCATAAGTTAGAAAAGATTAGAAAATACACTAAGAAAATAAGAGTTTCTCAGAAAGGGAAAGACAGTTCTGAAGATGAATCTGAAGAGACAAAATCTCAGAAAGTTGAACCTTCTTCTAGGCCAAAAATCAGAAAGGAAAAAGTATTTCCTTTATAGAAGAAGTAGAAGAACCAAAACCAAAAACTTCTTAGAGAAGTAAGTCTGCCCCAATGCCAACAAAATTAGTACTTCCCAAACAAAAGGAGCATATGATGCAAAATACTAAACCTTTGAAAGATTGGTTAGAAGAACTGCATCTAAAACAACCAGCCGAACCTATTTACATGGAAGAACCAGCCGCTGCAAATCATTCAGAAGATGAAGTATATCTTGAAGAAGATATCTCTTCAGATGCTTCTCATCATTCAGATGCTGAAGTAGAGATAAGTCTACCATCTGCTGCTTTGGTTGAAATCAATAATTCAGAAGATTGGGAAGAATACTATTTTGCCAGTCAAGAGTCTGTCCACAATGACTATGATGTAGAGATGGTAGAGATGAAAGAAGTTCTCTCTGAAAATTCCAGACCAGAAAACTTAAGAGCTTATGCAACTTTAGGATATATCTTGAATATAGATAAGCTTGTAGATCCTTATGATGCCATTTGTACATGGTGTGATACTCTGGAAAATTTCTTTGATACTAGAGGATCTGTTTGGAATGATGCAAGTAAAGTTTTATATGCTGTCAGACTCATGTCAGGTAAACTTAGAAACTGGTGGAATTCTTTACCAGATGATGGCATTATCACTACTAATTCTGATACTGGTGAAGATTATGTGAAAGAAAAAGATTTGGGCATAAATGACATTTCCGCAAAAGGATTTTCCTTGCTTAAAATAACTTTAATTGGTTTGTTTGCTGGTAACAGAAAAAATGAAGTTCTAGAAGCAGAAAAGATTTTATTTTCTCTACAGTTAAAAGATTTAGGCAAGTTAAGGAAGTATAATTTGGTCTTTGAGAATTTCATGATAGCAGCCCATAAATTGCATGATCCAACAACAAAAAAATACTATCTCAGTTCATTACCTTGTGGTTTGGGTGAATATGCTGAAGACTATGTTATGAATAAGTATAAAACCATAGTGGACAAATATGGCTTTGTGGATCTAAAGAATTTAGTACTTCATAAGTTGGATAAGGGTTGTTTGACTAAAGCTTTGAATGATAACAAAGATCAATACAATTCTTCTTGTAACATGAAAGATTATTGTGATCTGCCTCCACTCAGCTAGCTAAAGGATTTCAAGCATGTCAGAAAGTTTAGAAAAACTTCTTGTGGAAAGCATTGTGGTTGTAAAAAATGCAAAAGATCTTATGATAATGATAATATGGAGAGATCTTTTAAGCATAGAAAACATAAAAAATGATATAGGTTTGCTCCTGTAAATAAAAACTCTTTTAAAAGAAGAACTCCTCCCAAATATTTATTTAAGAAAAATAAGTATCATAGTGGCCATAAGCAAGTTAGATGTTTTATTTGCAAAGGTCCTCATTATGCCACTGACTGTCCAAAAAGAGATAAGCCTGGTAACAAAGTTTATGCTTTATTTTCTGAACAAGATGAAAATATGGATTGGGAGATTGTACATAGTAAAGATCTGTTGAATCAACTTGTAGATAATCAGTTTTTTGAATTAGTTGAGGTTTTGCCAAAACAACTAAATATGGCCCGTGATAAGCACAGAAAGATCAGTTCTTCTTCTAGCGGCTCTGAAGAATCAGAATCTAGCAGTTCAAAAGGTGTTGGTTCTATTCCAACATTGGTAAAAAAGGCTATAAAGGATTTAGATTTATAAATCAGTATGGCTAAATCTAAAGATCCTTATAGAATGCCTGGCACTACAGAGGAGAAAAAAGTCGCTGCAAAGAAGCAGCAAAAAGATATCAAAAATTGGGAAGCAGAGCGTAATGCTCTTCAACACAAGCTTCATAAAGGTAAGCAATCCTCTAGGCCTCTTCTTGATGAAGATTCTTAGTCTCCTCCTCCAAGGACTCATAAACACTCTAAATCTCATGGCTATATTGCTTCGACATGGCATTCGTCCAAATCTCATAAGCCTAAGCATTCCTCCAAGCATCATTCTCCATCACCACCTCCTTCACTTGGCCGCTCAATTGATGCTCTTGCTGCCAAAATTGATCAATGCCATGAAGAATTGATTATTCTCACCCGCCAAGTCACCTTGCAACACAAAGCTCTTGAAAAACTCACTTTACACGTGGGGGAATTACGTGACATCATGTTAAAAGCTGACAATTTTGTATCCTCTGCTCCTTCATCTCCAAGGGCTGAAAAATCTGAACCAGCTAATGCCTTATTTATTGCTGAAAATTGCACTTATTTCAGAGTCAATCTCCAGTTCCAGGATATAAGCCTATACCAATGGATGCCTTTGTTGACTCTGGATCTTCCAGAAACTTTGCTAATACTAATGCCATTCCAAAAGAATTCTGGAAGCCACGCCCTGATATCCCTGCAGGCATAGCAATAAATGGCCAAGATGTGGAATATGGCAGGTATGCTCAAGATGTGCAGATAGAAATACAAGGTAAAAGATTTATAACAAATTTTATAGAATTACAAGGACTCAGAGGAGATGTGCTCTTAGGTTTTACTTTTCTCACAAAATACCAACCTTTTGTCTTGCGAATCCATGAAATATCTTTAAGACATGAAGATGGACAAATAAAGATTCCTTCGTTAAAGGTTGTAAATCATAAGTTCATAAAGAATAAACCTGTAGAAAAGAAACCTTAAGGTGAGTAAAAAGGAGAACATCAATTTGCATTCTCAGTCATTGCCTCCTTTGTTAGAACCAGTAAAAGTCAGATTTGAGACTGATTGTTGCAGCATGAATCCACTCCAGTTCTGGTCTAAAGATCATGAAGAATGTGAAATAAAGATAAAGCCAAAATATTCTTCTATCATTCCATATGAGCCAGCCTACTTGATGAGCCCTTCAGAAACTACAGAAATAGATGAGCACTTGAAGGAATTGCTTGATGGAAAATTTATCAGAAATAGCAAAAGCCCATTTAGCTGTCCAACATTTCTGGTGAATAAGCGAGCAGAACAGATCAGAGGTAAGAAAAGGTTTTGTATTAACTACAAGCCTCTGAATGATATCATCCTTCCATTTAACTATCCTATTCCCTTCAGTACTGATTTGATTCTTAGAGCCACTTCAAAGAAGGTATTTTCAAAGTTTGATGCAAATCAGGATTCTGGCAGATAAAGGTAAAAAATGAGGATAGATATAAAACTGCATTCTCAGTTCCTCAAGGTTTATATGAATGGAATGTGATGCCTTTTGGTCTAAAAACTACTCCTGCTTATTTCCAGAGAAAAATGGATCAAGCTTTAAGAAGCTTAAAAGAATTCTGTGCAGTATATATTGATGATATAATTGTTTTCTTTGATGACTTATCTCAGCATTTAAAGCACCTAGAATCTCTGTATAATACTATTAAACATCATGGAATTTGTTTGTCTGCAAAGAAAATGGTTATTGGGCAAGAAGAAATTGATTTTCTTGGGTTAATACTTTCACATGGGAAAATCAAATTGCAGCCTCATATTCTCAGACATATCAATGAATTCCCAGATGTTCTGATTGGTATCAAACAGATCCAGAGATTTCTTGGTTGTTTGAATTATGTTTCTTCATTTTATAATGGACTGGCTAAAGACAGAAAAAAGTTGCTGAATCAACTTAAAGAAGGTGCAGGACCATGGACTGATGAGTTGACTGAAATTGTCCAGAAAATCAAGCTTAAATGCTAATATCTTCCAACTCTGCATTTGCCTGAAGATGGTTTCCCATTAATTCTCTATACTGATGCTTCTAATGAAGTTTGGGGTGTTGTCTTGTTACAGGAAATTCCTCTCAAAGGATCTCAGATTTGTGGCTATCGATCTAGAACTTTCACTGACACTGAATGCAGGTATACCATATATGAGAAAGAAATTCTTGCTGTTAAGAAAGGAATTCAAAAGTTCAAGATATTCTTAAAACCAACACATTTCATAGTCCGTACAGATAGCCAGCCAATGAGATCTATGTTAAAAAAGAAACCAGACAAAGATATAGCTCATGGACGCATTGCCAGATGGTATCTGGATTTTACTAGCTATGACTTTGATATTGAATGGATCCAAGGAGACAACAACCCACTTGCAGATATCCTAACTAGGGAAATGGCAAAATTAGCAGAGCCTACTGCTATGCTAATAGAAATTGGGGACACTGTCAGAAGAAAAGATGGTATTGAAGTCTTCCAGACGACTGACGAAAATGGAAGAGATTTTTGGGTTCCTCAGCTACCAGCAGAAATCATTCATCCAATTATTGAAGTTTTCTTTTTGAATAAATGGCTTGATGAATTGAGACAATTGATCAAAGAATCTTATGAGCAAGGAATTGTTACCCCTGATCAATCTTATGCATTTTTAGAAGCATTTGGGTTAGAAGAATCTTAGATAGATTTCATGCTCAGAAATAGTCTACAAATGGATATTTGTATCACTTCTCTTCTGCCTATGCATTGGACTCACAAGGACAAACACAATTTGCTTAAGGTTGCAAAATTTGGTTTCATTAATAGCATTACCATCTGCCAAACAGAATTTGAAGATTATGCTAACATCTTCCTTGGTGTCAATGAAAGAATTCTGCAACCTAATATGAATGAATTCTTTGATCATATCCAGAAAATTTTTGGATGGTCTATTGAAGAAGGCTTGTGCGGACCATCAGGATATCTATTGCAACCACATGGATATATGTTCCCAAGGGTAGAATATTATCCTTTAACTCACAATTGATTCTCCAAAGCTGTATTAAATGACTTAACTCCTTCCTTGCATCCTGCTCTAGTGGTTGCACGAACTGAAATGGATATTGCCTATCCAGATCAAGTTGATAAAGTCATCTATGCATTCCATCCTAGAGATGACAATTTGGATACCATTTTCCGACCAATTCCATCTCATTTCTTACCACCAATAGATCTTTCTGGTTCTCCGGGTACTCCTGGATCTCCAGGCTAGCACATGGGCTTCTCTGTGCCGTGATGTCGGCCACATTAAGTTTCCGACAGCAGGACGCAACCCTGTTCAAAAAGCAAGATCCCCATATCTGCTTTTAGGTATAAAGCAGGCCGTGTTCACATGCGGTGTCCCTAATGCGAATATTTTTTTGTACCTTTTACTGTAGTTAGTGCTTTCAGACATGACTGCCTAAACAGCTATCTTCTCCTATAGTGATAGACGCGTGTCATAAGCGTATGGTCGGACTTCTAACATGTTATAATGTTTTGAGTTCCGCTCCATCCTATAAATAATCCCTCCTCCTTTTGTTTCGGCATTCGGGGTGGAAGAAAAAAATTTGGATTATAGATCTTAAGTCTAGAGTCCTGGTCTTAGCAAGATTATGCTCTTATTCTGCGCTTAGTACCATCTGAACAATCAGAAATTGCTTAGTGTAATCTCATATGAAAATAATATGAATGGGTTGCTGCTTAAAATTGGTATCAGAGCCTTGTTATTTACTTGCATTTTGAATGTGCTATCTTGATTTGGGATGTTCTAAAAGTTCTACCAGTAGCGTGCTGTAGTACCTATGGAGGGGTGGAGTAAGTCCCATATTGAAGGCCGAAGGAAAGAGCCGTGTAAAGGGCAGTAATTCGCCAAAAGTAGCAGGGAATATCGCGAACAAGTACTAGTAAGTCCTAATCTTCTCAGCATGGCACTGCAAAAATCTTTAGATGCAAGCTCGTCCTTATCTCATGTTTTGCACAATTATTTTCATGACACCGATACTAGTTCTGTTGATGAAAAAGGCAATTTCAAGTTTCCTGATCTTAAGATTTCTACCTTTTATCCTGAGAAAGGCATAAAAGCTAAGATGTGTGATTCTGTTAGACAATCTAAAGTTAATTTATTAGTCTCTAGCACTGGCATATGTCCAATCTATCTTCCTTTTCTCCTACCTGAAGATGTGTCCCGTTGGTCTGATAAAGGATTTTTTCATGTTCATTTCCCTCACATAGATCTCATTGTTCATCTGCACTTTAACTATGATATAGGTGCTGAGTTTTTTGCTACCCTAATAGATACTCGATGTCGCATCTGGGAACAAGCTATGATTGCATAGTTTCGAGGAGTTTTAAGTAAAGAAAAAGGTGACAGTAAAATTTTAGTCCAGCCTAATTTCACCCTCTCTCTATCTGATAAATTTATTACCTCTGCATTTTGTCTCCTCTTGCAAGTCAAAGGTGTATCTCTCATGCCTGGTTCTGTCTATACTACCATTGGTGGTCGATGTGTTTATCGTCTCATGAATACGGTGTCCCCACCAATTTCTTTTCCCACGGGGGTAGGTTTTATACAAGGATCCTCTAACCTCCTCGATTATGGTCGTTTCATTGATCACACTGGTTTCGAGATTGGTTTCCATTTTAAGCAGCAACCCATTCATATTATTTTCATATGAGATTACAATAAGCAATTTCTGATTGTTCAGATCACACTAAGCGCAGAACAAGAGCATAATCTTGCTAAGACCAGGACTCTAGACTTAAGATCTATAATCCAAATTTTTTTCTTCCACCCTGAATGCCGAAACAAAAGGAGGAGGGATTATTTATAGGATGGAGTGGAACTCAAAACATTATAACGTGTTAAAAGTCCGACCATACGCTTATGACACGCGTCTATCATTGTAGGAGAAGACAGCTGTTTAGGCAGTCATGTCCGAAAGCACTAACTATAGTAAAAGGTACAAAAAAAATATTCACATTAGGGACACCACATGCAAACACAGTCTGCTTTATACCCAAAAGTAGATATGGGGATCTTGCTTTTTGAACAGGGTTATGTCCTGCTGTCGGAAACTTAACGTGGCCGACATCACGGCATAGACAAGCCCAAGTGCTAGCCTGGAGATCCTGGAGTACCCAGAGAACCAGAAAGATCTGTTGGTGGTAAGAAATGAGATGGAATTGGTCAGAAAATGGTATCCAAATCATCATCTCTGGGATGGAACGCATAGATGACTTTATCAACTTGATCTGGATAGGCAATATCCATTTCAGTTCATGCAGCCACTAGAGCAGGATGCAAGGAAGGAGTTAAGTCATTTAATACAGCTTTGGAGAACCAATTGTGAGTTAAAGGATAATATTCTACCCTTGGGAACATATATCCATGTGGTTGCAATAGATATCCTGATGGTCCGCACAAGCCTTCTTCAATAGACCATCCAAAATTTTTCTGGATATGATCAAAGAATTCATTCATATCAGGTTGCAGAATTCTTTCATTAACACCAAGGAAGATGTCAGCATAATCTTCAAATTCTGTTTGGCAAATGGTAATGCTATTAATGAAACCAAATTTTGCAACCTTGAGCAAATTGTGTTTGTCCCTGTGAGTCCAATGCATAGGTAGAAGAGAAGTGATACAAATATCCATTTGCAGACTATTTCTGAGCATGAAATCTATCTAAGATTCTTCTAACCCAAATGCTTCTAAAAATGCATAAGATTGATCAGGGGTAACAATTCCTTGCTCATAAGATTCTTTGATCAATTGTCTCAATTCATCAAGCCATTTATTCAAAAAGAAAACTTCAAGAATTGGATGAATGATTTCTGCTGGTAGCTGAGGAACCCAAAATCTCTTCCATTTTCGTCAGTCGTCTGGAAGACTTCAATACCATCTTTTCTTCTGACAGTGTCCCCAATTTCTATTAGCATAGTAGCAGGCTCTGCTAATTTTGCCATTTCCCTAGTTAGGCTATCTGCAAGTGGGTTGTTGTCTCCTTGGATCCATTCAATATCAAAGTCATAGCTAGTAAAATCCAGATACCATCTGGCAATGCGTCCATGAGCTATATCTTTGTCTGGTTTCTTTTTTAACAGAGATCTCATTGGCTGGCTATCTGTACGGACTATGAAATGTGCTGGTTTCAAGAATATCTTGAACTTTTGAATTCCTTTCTTAACAACAAGAATTTCTTTCTCATATATGGTATACCTGCATTCAGTGTTAGTGAAAGTTCCAGATCGATAGCCACAAATCTGAGATCCTTTGAGAGGAATTTCCTGTAACAATACAGCACCCCAAACTTCATCAGAAGCATCAGTATAGAGAATTAATGGGAAACAATCTTCAGGCAAATGCAGAGTTGGAAGATATTGGCATTTAAGCTTGATTTTCTGGACAATTTCAGTCAACTCATCAGTCCATGGTCCTGCACCTTCTTGAAGTTGATTCAGCAACTTTTTTCTGTCTTTAGCCAGTCCATTATAAAATGAAGAAACATAATTCAAACAACCAAGAAATCTCTGGATCTGTTTGATACCAATCAGAACATCTGGGAATTCATTGATATGTCTGAGAATATGAGGCTACAATTTGATTTTTCCCATGTGAAAGTATTAACCCAAGAAAATCAATTTCTTCTTGCCCTATAACCATTTTCTTTGCAGACAAACAAATTCCATGATGTTTAACAGTATTATACAGAGATTCTAGGTGCTTTAAATGCTGAGATAAGTCATCAGAGAAAACAATTATATCATCAATATATACTGCACAGAATTCTTTTAAGTTTCTTAAAGCTTGATCCATTTTTCTCTGGAAATAAGCAGGAGCAGTTTTTAGACCAAAAGGCATCACATTCCATTCATATAAACCTTGAGGAACTGAGAATGCAGTTTTATATCTATCCTCATTTTTTACCTTTATCTGCCAGAATCCTAATTTGCAATGAAACTTTGAAAATACCTTCTCTGAAGCGGCTTTAAGAATCAAATCAGTACTGAAGGGAATAGGATAGTTAAATGGAAGGATGATATCATTCAGAGGCTTGTAGTTAATACAAAACCTTTTCTTACCTCTGATCTATTCTTCTCGCTTATTCACCAGAAATGCTGGACAACTAAATGGGCTTTTGCTATCTCTAATAAATTTTCCATCAAGCAATTCCTTCAAGTGCTAATCTATTTCTGTAGTTTTTGAAGGGCTCATCAAGTAGGCTGGCTCATATGGAATGTGTTAGCACTCATTTTGACCTGGGGTTGATTTTTCATGATCAGGGGGTTTCTTCATTTGAACCCTTTATCTTCTTGCCCATTTTTTCTAAGTGTTGGACCTCCTCAGCATTTTTCAGCTACAGCATCATATTTTCCTGAGGAGGAGGTCATCATCATCATCTTGTCTTCGATGATGGTCTGCATCATCATGTTCTTCGTCGACTGGTTTCTCATCGTCATCATCATATTACAATATCGGGTGATGTTTGGATATCATCCTGATCCTGCTGATGAGCTACAGTGCGCCCTAAGTTGCTTGCGGGGGTGATTTTTCAAGTATCCGGTGATCTTCCAATTATCACCTTGCCCAAACATGATGATGATGTTGCCCCGATCTTCTGAAGGGGTTATTCGCCAAGTTGTTCGACCTGACTTGTTTTTTCCTAAGGGTCGTCGTCATCATCATCATATTTCCAGTTATCACCGTGTTGCTTGCGAGGGTCATCATATTTTCTGCCTTCATGATATTTCGCCGGGATGATATTTTTATCATCGGGTGATCTTGGTTATGATCATCCTGATGATGTTGTTGAAGAGTTCTAAGTGCGACCCAATATTCACTGGGGTCATCATATTTTGAACGTCAGGATGATCTTAGTCAATATCATCCTGATGATGTTGTATCACTTCTTGTTCGTTGTTTTGTCATCCTGATGATGCTGACGTCATTCTTATCTCAGGGTGATATCTTTTTCTCTGACTATCTGCATCATGATATTTCCGAAGGAGGGGGTGATATTTTCATATCACCCAGGTGTATGTTTGTTCCAGCGTCATGATGATGCTGATATCAAGGAGATATCCGCCTGCCGGCTTCGTGCATTATCTAGTGGGGGTGATCTTTTCAAGCATCATCATATTCGTCTATCGCCCCGATCTTATAGTGGAGCTACAGTGCAACCTGATATTTGTGCATCAGGATGATATTTCCAAATATCCGGTTGTCTTCCGAATATCATCCTGATGTGGATATGATGATGACGTCATCAAGGTCCGGGGGGGTCATATTTCTAACACTGATCATCTTGTGGAGATCTCCCGATATTTTTAAACATGATGATGACGTCATCCGGATATGAGGAGGTGCGCAGTGGGCCGATATGATGATGACGTCAGCAGGATATGATGATGACGTCATCGGGATGTTCATCGGCCAGACTTTTGGTATAGGCTCAGCAAGAGGATGTTCCTCCGATGGATCAGGTTGTGCCGATGAAGGCGATTATCATGCAGGCTATATTGCGATATGATGATGACGTCAGGGTGATATTTCGGGCAACAGGATATCATGCTGCTGGAGGATGATGATGATGAGGTCTAATACTAGTGTCGTCAGGAGCAAAAGCACCGACATGATATATGCTCGTGACCTATTATATAAAGTGTTAATGAGGTTGCTGCGGGGTGCATGTGGGATAATTGATATCCTGCATTTTCAAATATCATGATGATGAATCTCGGCGGGAAATGGTTGCGATCGACTGTTAGATGTTCTTCCCAAGGCCGCGGGTTGGTGCGCCATTAATGGCGATTGTTGCAGAGGTATGGGCGATGGCGTGGGCGGATCTGGTACCCGATTGAAGATGTACATCAGCGGACAGTGGCGCAGGGCTCGAGAAATCTTCCTGTCTCCTCCCCTACCTGCTGCATTCAAGTTTGGGCGCCAATCTGGTAATGTTTGAGCGCCATCTTTCTGTTACTGTGTATCTGGCAGGATTTTTGGTCAACCATGTAATTAATTGCTGAGCACCTACCTGGCTGTTATAAGCAGGTTGTGTTGCTCATTTGTTGGTTGTTGAAAGTTGAAGATTTTTGGCTCTGTAATTCATAACAAGCTGATCTGGTTGCTCTGTACAGCTTAACCTGTGAGTTTATGTATCTCTTGTTGTATGTTTTTGGCATGAACCCACTGATTTCATGATTGATCTTATATGAGAAATGCTATTTTAGCATGTGTTGTGTTAATTCTGTCTCCAGTATTGCATGTATTCTTCTTCTGAATCTGGATGTTTGGTAATGTTTAGATTCTAGAGCATAGAATTCCTATGTTGAATGTCTGATCTTTTAACTTCTGCTCAAGGGGTAGATTAAACTGTTTTCAGGTTGAACATTGGGAAGGGTATACTGCAGTAGGGATGCCATAAGTAGAGATAACTTAACACTCTGTACTGGGAGATATCTGTAAGGCAGGTATCACATATACCCCCTTGAAATCCAGTTTTAGCTGTTCATGCTGATCATTCACAGGTGTATGTCTACTGACTCCAGGCCCTGGATAGGCACCAATCATGCTTTGTTTTTGTGTTATAACCATGTCCAGCTTTGCATCCAAACTTAAAATCTAAATCAAAATCTAAAACAAACATTAGGACATTAGAATTAGTTTAGGATCCTCAGTCCTCTGTCTACAACTGCTAATAGGCCCAAAGCTAGCCCCTTTGCTCTTATCTTTCAGTTTTGGTCTACTTACAAGAGGACTATCTGCTTTCTGTCAGCATCTCAGCCTTGTATGCATATCCTCATGGATGTTGAGTAGGGAATACCCCCCTAGGTCTTGCAGAGCCTGAAGAAGAAGAGGAGATAAAATATAGAGTCTATCTCCTACACTGTTGGCCCCCTGGCCCAGAGATCCTGTTGATCACTGATGGCTACCTTGTAGGGAAATTTGGTAATAAGCATCCAGTCTGGGAAAAAGTCAACAGAAATTGGTGACTCTGCTGGGGAACCTTGTGAAAGAACCCTGGTTTTCAGAAGAAAACAGTTCCTAGTAATAGGTGGCGACTCCGAAGTAATCTCCCAACCGGTCAAAGTAAAATTTATATGCAGGGGAGAAGATCCCAACAAAATCCTTTATTTGAAGAGTTACCATTAACAAAAAGAATGATGTACAGAAGAAAGGGAACTGTCTCAGTTAGTCATGAGAGCTCCCCCAGAAAAGGTGATGATATACAAGATAACCCTAGGCCATCAGGACAGCATGCGCCTTATTTTTCAAATGCAGAAGCTGATATTCAAGGTGCATATGAGAGGCAACAGGGTGGTAGCATGAGAATGAGGTCAGAGGTGTTCCAAGAACGCCCTTTTCTAGACCCAAGTGAAAGGTTTGAAGAGGCAGAATCTCTGAGGGATGATGAAGATGATGACTAGAATGGCATGAGACCATCCACCTCCAGACCTAAGGATGAACAGTTAGCTGAAGAAATCAGAAGTCTAAGAGCAGAACTAGAATACCTACAAGCCATGAAAATCAGAGATGATATGAAGCAGAAAGTGCAAGCCTTAAGAACTGCCCAAAATGATTCAGTTCCTACCCTAGAGAATGCAAATGTGCAAAGACATCAGCAAAGATATGAAGTGCAACATCAGCATCATGATGAGAGACAAAATGTGAATGATGCTAGGATACCACTGAACCATACAGGAAACCAGAATGCAAACAGAAATGTTAATGTTAATCAGCCAAACAGACAGCCCATGCAGCTAGATAGATTCAGGCAGCTGGTGTTTGATGGTATTCCTGGGTATCCTAACCCCATTGATAAGCATCTGAGGCTGCAAGTGCCTAAATTTTCAGGAAACAACACAGTGTCAGGAGAAGATCATCTAAAGGCCTTTCAAAATGTCATGGATAATTTTGAGGTTGAGCATGAGGATGTTTTCATGAAGTCATTCATGCAATCCTTAATAGATGAGGCAAGAGAATGGTACAGGAATCTGCCTAACCGGAGTATTTCATCATGGGATGATTTTAAGAGGATGTTCAAGGAGCAATATGGTGATAAAACTGACCCTAGCTTTTTTGTAAATGAGTTCACCAGTGTCACTAAAGGGTCAAATGAGCAGGTTGCAGACTTTAATGCAAGATTTACTAAAGTGTTGAACAAATTGCCACATCACATGAGGCCAAATGAACCAATGTGCATAATTTTGTATATCAATGCCTTTGATGCAAAGACTGCATATGGACTAAGAGATAAAGGTCCTGCCACTCTCAGGGATGCTTTCAGAATTGCAGTAAATATTGAAAACAATAGGAAAGCATCGGGCAAAACAAATAGAAGGGATGATATAAAAATTCTGCAGAATCCAAACAAGCCTCAGAACACTCAAGGTAGTACGTCTGCTCCTGAAGATAAGATAGACAAACTGGCAAATGTTGTTAAGGACCTAAGCTATAGATTAGCTAGAAGTGAGAAAGGGATGGGTCCTGATAGGCAAGTCTATCAAAGGCAGGAAAAGAGGCCATCATTACATGATATGCCTTATAACACCAATTGGCATGATGGTAAGCCTGTATTTCCACGTAACAACACAAATCAGAGGGCTCAACATGTCAAGGAAACTCCTGATCCCCTAAAGAAAACTATAAATATTGCTGATGATGCTCCGTGGTGTATAATTTGTCAGATGCCACATTCACAGTCACAGTGTATGATTGCTCAATCCTTGTATGATAATGCTACATCTTGTAATGAATGCAATGAGCCACATCATGTGCAGGATGATGATGTTAATATGATGTCCATAGGCAATGGATATACTCTTTATGATGCTGATGAGAAGACATATCATCAAATTCAGGCCTGCCAACAGTTCTCATATGATGAAGATAATGAAGATAACTATGTGTATGCTCAGAACTCACACAATTTTCTGAGTAACTTACAACGACCTTCTGATGAGGAAATTAGAGCCTTCACAGCTGCAGCAGTTGCTCAGGTCAAAAGCAACTACAATCTCAGAGGTAAAAATCAAGTAGGCAGCCCACATCAGCCAGAAGATATTTCTGCAGGTCAGCTGGTGCATGGTCATAAAGGAACTGAACCACAAAAAAGGCAGTGGGTAAATAATAAACAGAACTTTAAACATAGAACAGGTCATGAATTTCAAGGACCAGAAAACAAAACCCCTCAGGCTGAAGATCAAAGTAGAGGTTCCCAAGACAAGAATGATGATCAGGGAACTATGAAAATAAAAACTAAATCAGCTCAGGATAAAAGCAAGATTGTGGAGCAAGCTACAACTGTTGTACAAAACTGTGCTCCATTTGATATAGCCCAGATCCTCTCTCAGGTAAAGGTCTCTGTTCCACTTATGGAACTCATGAAAGTGGAAGAGATCAAGAATAGGACAATATCCCTAATCTCAGGGGTACCTTTTCAAGATAAACAAAATGATCAGACCCAGGGTGAGAAACATGTCATGTGTAATGAAGAAGATGAGACTCCTGAAGTCTATTTAGGAATAACCATGACAAAGTGTCCTTCACAAGTGGAACCATTTTATGTTTCCCTGGTTATAAATGGAAAAATAATTAGAAATTGTATGCTTGACTCTGGAGCATCTACAAATGTCATGCCTTTGGCCATCATGCAACAAACTGGATTAAAAATTGACAAGGCATGTGGAAAATGTTATGCTATGGATGCCAGAGAGGTACCAGTTATTGGAATCATGAAGGATGTAGATTTCAAACTGGCAGCATTTCCTGAAAAAAGATATAAAATGAATATAACAGTGGTTGATATCAAGCCACAATATGGTATGTTGCTGTCAAGAAGATGGGCAGCACTAATTGGTGGAAGTATGCAGCTGGACCTGTCATATGCCATGATTCCAATGAATGGCAGGGATGTCAAGCTAATCAGAGAGCAAAGATCATCGGAGACAGTGGAAGACCAAGAAGCAAATGAACAGGTATGCTTTGTAGACACTGACTGTGATAACTTCAAGGTTGTCTCAGATGATACAGAAGACAAAAAGAAAAATGTCTACATTGAAGAGCTGGATCAGCAAGGCTTATGGACCATGTTTTTTGATGGAGCCTGTGCAAAAGAAGGCTCTGGAGCTGGAGTTGTTTTCCTGTCTCCAACTGGTAAGCTCCTCAAATTCTCTTTCTTGCTGAGGTTTGATTGCACAAACAATATTGCAGAATATGAGGCTTTACTCTTAGGCCTAAATATTGCTCTCAAACATGGAATTAAGATGTTAGGAGTATTTGGGGATTCTGAGCTGATTGTATCCCAAATTAGAAATAAGTATGCTGCAAAAAATAAAAGACTGAAACAATACAAGCATGCTGTTTGGGATACCATTGAACTTTTTGATGCATTTTCAATTGGCTGGGTAGAAAGGTCAAAAAATGTTATGGCTGATTTCTTAGCTAATGTTGCAATAAGGCCAGATGACATCACTCTGTCAGGTGTTACAAATGTAGAAGTTAAAATTAGGCTTGCCATACCAGAAAATATATGTAGTTGGCAAGTGTTTAATGATGATAGGGATTTGCTGAAATTTTTGCACTGCATAGATGAATATGAGAATCAACAGATTGATTTCCAAGCTTTTGTAGAGACTGTAGATGGAAAAGAGACTCTTGTGGGAAAAGAGATAATTCAGTTGAAGACTAACAAGATCCCTAGAGGGTTAGTAGCTTTGGAAAGAGCCTTTGACAGTAGAGACAAATTGGTCACAAGGACATCCCCCACAAATAAGGAGGATTTAGAAGAAATAAATTTGGGGACATCTCAGGTCCCTCAGAAGGTATACATTGGTAAACAGCTCAAACCACACATTAGAAGTATGCTGATTGCATTACTGAAAAGGTATAAACATGTTTTTGCTTGGTCATATGAGGACCTGAAAGCCTATAGGGAAGACTTATTCCAGCATGAGATCCCATTGAAGCCTGAAGCTAAGCCATTTAGACAAAGGCAAAGACCTATTAATCCTACCTTAGCTCCCAAGATGCAAGAAGAACTCAAAAGGCTCAGGGAAGCTGGAATAATTATGCCAATCAGACATTCAACTTGGGTGTCTAACCTTGTCCCAATCAGAAAAAAGAATGGTGATATTAG
This sequence comes from Cunninghamia lanceolata, assembly GCA_027924645.1. Taxonomy (NCBI): domain Eukaryota; kingdom Viridiplantae; phylum Streptophyta; class Pinopsida; order Cupressales; family Cupressaceae; genus Cunninghamia; species Cunninghamia lanceolata. Next base: position 1,583,513 of record BSBN01001034.1, read on the forward strand.
GCTTTGTGTTGATTTCAGGAACTTGAATGTATCCTCTTTGAAGGATAACTATCCACTGCCTAATATGGAAGCTATGTTGCAGAGAGTGACTGGTTGTGAACTCCTATCCATGATGGATGGATTTTCAGGATATAATCAGGTGAAGGTAAAGGAATCAGAACAGTATAAGACTGCCTTTACCACTCCATGGGGAACGTATGTGTATGTTAGAATGCCATTTGGACTAACAAATGCAGGTGCTACATTTCAAAGAGCAATGGATGTTGCTTTTGCAGGGCTGATTGATTCAATCCTGGCTGTATATCAGGATGACCTGACTGCTTACTCGAAGAAAGAAGAGCAGCATTGTTTGCATCTGGATCAGATTTTCATAAGAGCACTAGAATATGGTACTTCTTTAAACCCAAAAAAGTGTGCCTTTGGAGTAGTTGAAGGAAAACTTCTGGGACATATTGTTTCCAAGGATGGAGTCAGGATAGATCCAGAGAGAGTGGCTGCTATTGACAAGATTCAAATGCCAAAAACTGTGAAAGGAGTTTAGTCCTTCTTTGGACAGATAAATTTTGTTAGAAGATTTGTTCCCAACTTTGCAGAAACCACAAGGAACATTTCCAAGATGATGAAGAAGGATGCAACTGTCAACTGGGAAAGGGAAGCAACAGAATCATTTCAGAATATCAAAGAGGCAATTAAGATGGCCCCTGTTCTTAAATCTCCTGATTTTTCTAGGCCATTCCAAGTATTTTCATTTGCTTCCTTTCATACTATTGCTGCATGTTTGTTACAGAAAAATGAAGATGGTTTTGAACAGCCCATCGCTTTCTTCAGTATGTCCCTGCAGGCCTCTGAGTTGAAGTATGATATTATGGAAAAACAGGCATATGCACTAGTTAGAGCCATCAAAAGTTTCAGACCATACTTGGTAGGGTCATATATAATTGCATATGTACCTCATGCAGCAGTCAAAGACATATTCACTCAGCAGGAGGTGACTGGAAGAAGGTGCAGATGGATAAACAAACTGTAGGAGTTCAACATAGACATACAAGTTACTAAGTTGATAAGAGGACAAGGATTAGCCAAGATGATGGCACAGTCAAACTTGGAAGCATGCCAAGTTAATGCAGTCCAAGATGAGAGTGTAAATGTATCAGGATCTGAATGGTACAAGGATATTATCTATTACTTGCAAAATCTGAATTGTCCTTCCCATTTCAGTGACTGTCAAAAGAGGACTCTAAAGTTACATGCAATCAGGTATGTTATTGTTCAAGGTGAGCTGTACTGGAAAAACCCTGATGGTGTGCTGCTGAGATGTGTGGATGAGGATATGGCTAACAATGTTTTGATTGATATGCATAAAGGATTGTGTGGTGGACATTATACTGCCCAAACAACAGCTCATAAAATTCTCAGGGCAGGATATTGGTGGCCTACTCTCTTTTCAGATGCACAAAGGTTAGTGAGAAAGTGTGACCCTTGCCAAAGATTCTCAGGAAAGCTGAAATATGATGGTGCTTTACCCCTCAGAACTGTACCTGTGGATGCTCCATTCTAGCAATGGGGAATTGACTTCATAGGGGAAATTGCAGACAAATCAAGTGGGGGACACAGTTGGATTTTGGTGGCAACTGATTACTTTACCAAATGGATTGAGGCCATTCCAACTAAGAGAGCTACAAGTAAGGTGGTGACAGATTTCATACTAGAAAACATCATCATCAGGTTTGGAGTACCATTTAAGATAATCACTGATAATGCTATGTGCTTCAGATCAGGTGAATTTGTTGATTTTTGCAACAGGTATGGGATAAATCTGTCATATACATCACCATATCACCCACAAGGAAATGGTCAAGCAAAATCAAGCAATAAAAGCATCATGAAAATTATCAAGAGGATACTGGACAAGAACAAGAGAGCTTGGGACTCAAAGTTGAACTTAGCAGTATGGGCTGACAGAGTGACAGTGAAAAGGGCTATTGGGAAGTCACCTTTTGAGCTAGTATATGGTGCATCAGCTAGATTGCCCATAAACAATCTCCTACCAGTTTACAGATTCATTCAGGAAAATGATGAGGAGATTGAAGATTCCATGACAGAAAGAGTGAATCAGCTGGTTGCATTGGATGAAGATAGAAGGAAAGCCCACCAGATCAATCTCAAAAGACAACAAGATGTGAAATATCAGTTTGACAGGAGAACTACAAAAAGGAAGTTTCAAGTCAATGATCTGGTGCTCATTTGGAATGCTAAAGGTCAGGAAAAGGGTAAACATGGTAAATTTCAACCCTTATGGATGGGCCCATATCAGGTTTGCAATACTCATGGGGAGGATTCTTATTTCCTCCAGGCCCTAGATGGTGAAATTCTGGAATTGCCTGTGCATGGCCAATTCCTTAAGTTCTATTTTGCATAAATGACTGGTTGCTGTGCACATTTGTAAAAATATGTATGTAGTGTAAATGCCTTGTACAGCTCGCATTTTTTTTGGCTTTTTGTCTGGTCTGCCCGGAGATCTGGTTCTCGCTGCAGGTTTTCACCTGCACGTCCCCATTCGGAGCCACTGTTAGCACTCATTTTGACCTGGGGTTGATTTTTCATGATCAGGGGGTTTCTTCATTTGAACCCTTTATCTTCTTGCCCATTTTTTCTAAGTGTTGGACCTCCTCAGCATTTTTCAACTGCAGCATCATATTTTCCTGAGGAGGAGGTCATCATCATCATCTTGTCTTCGATGATGGTCTGCATCATCATGTTCTTCGTCGACTGGTTTCTCATCGTCATCATCATATTACAATATCGGGTGATGTTTGGATATCATCCTGATCCTGCTGATGAGCTACAGTGCGCCCTAAGTTGTTTGCGGGGGTGATTTTTCAAGTATCCGGTGATCTTCCAATTATCACCTTGCCCAAACATGATGATGATGTTGCCCCGATCTTCTGAAGGGGTTATTCGCCAAGTTGTTCGACCTGACTTGTTTTTTCCTAAGGGTCGTCGTCATCATCATCATATTTCCAGTTATCACCGTGTTGCTTGCGAGGGTCATCATATTTTCTGCCTTCATGATATTTCGCCGGGGTGATATTTTTATCATCGGGTGATCTTGGTTATGATCATCCTGATGATGTTGTTGAAGAGTTCTAAGTGCGACCCGATATTCACTGGGGTCATCATATTTTGAACGTCAGGATGATCTTAGTCAATATCATCCTAATGATGTTGTATCACTTCTTGTTCGTTGTTTTGTCATCCTGATGATGCTGACGTCATTCTTATCTCAGGGTGATATCTTTTTCTCTGACTATCTGCATCATGATATTTCCGAAGGAGGGGGTGATATTTTCATATCACCCAGGTGTATGTTTGTTCCAGCGTCATGATGATGCTGATATCAAGGAGATATCCGCCTGCCGGCTTCGTGCATTATCTAGTGGGGGTGATCTTTTCAAGCATCATCATATTCGTCTATCGCCCCGATCTTATAGTGGAGCTACAGTGCAACCTGATATTTGTGCATCAGGATGATATTTCCAAATATCCAGTTGTCTTCCGAATATCATCCTGATGTGGATCTGATGATGACGTCATCAAGGTCCGGGGGGGTCATATTTCTAACACTGATCATCTTGTGGAGATCTCCCGATATTTTTAAACATGATGATGACGTCATCCGGATATGAGGAGGTGCGCAGTGGGCCGATATGATGATGACGTCAGCAGGATATGATGATGACGTCATCGGGATGTTCATCGGCCAGACTTTTGGTATAGGCTCAGCAGGAGGATGTTCCTCCGATGGATCAGGTTGTGCCGATGAAGGCGATTATCATGCAGGCTATATTGCGATATGATGATGACGTAAGGGTGATATTTCGAGCAACAGGATATCATGCTGCTGGAGGATGATGATGATGAGGTCTTATACTAGTGTCGTCAGGAGCAAAAGCACCGACATGATATATGCTCGTGACCTATTATATAAAGTGTTAATGAGGTTGCTGCGGGGTGCATGTGGGATAATTGATATCCTGCATTTTCAAATATCATGATGATGAATCTCGGCGGGAAATGGTTGCGATCGACTGTTAGATGTTCTTCCCAAGGCCGCGGGTTGGTGCGCCATTAATGGCGATTGTTGCAGAGGTATGGGCGATGGCGTGGGCGGATCTGGTACCCGATTGAAGATGTACATCAGCGGACAGTGGCGCAGGGCTCGAGAAATCTTCCTGTCTCCTCCCCTACCTGCTGCATTCAAGTTTGGGTGCCAATCTGGTAATGTTTGAGTGCCATCTTTCTGTTACTGTGTAGCTGGCGGGATTTTTGGTCAACCATGTAATTAATTGCTGAGCACCTACCTGGCTGTTATAAGCAGGTTGTGTTGCTCATTTGTTGGTTGTTGAAAGTTGAAGATTTTTGGCTCTGTAATTCATAACAAGCTGATCTGGTTGCTCTGTACAGCTTAACCTGTGAGTTTATGTATCTCTTGTTGTATGTTTTTGGCATGAACCCACTGATTTCATGATTGATCTTATATGAGAAATGCTATTTTAGCATGTGTTGTGTTAATTCTGTCTCCAGTATTGCATGTATTCTTCTTCTGAATCTGGATGTTTGGTAATGTTTAGATTCTAGAGCATAGAATTCCTATGTTGAATGTCTGATCTTTTAACTTCTGCTCAAGGGGTAGATTAAACTGTTTTCAGGTTGAACATTGGGAAGGGTATACTGCAGTAGGGATGCCATAAGTAGAGATAACTTAACACTCTGTACTGGGAGATATCTGTAAGGCAGGTATCACATATACCCCCTTGAAATCCAGTTTTAGCTGTTCATGCTGATCATTCACAGGTGTATGTCTACTGACTCCAGGCCCTGGATAGGCACCAATCATGCTTTGTTTTTGTGTTATAACCATGTCCAGCTTTGCATCCAAACTTAAAATCCAAATCAAAATCTAAAACAAACATTAGGACATTAGAATTAGTTTAGGATCCTCAGTCCTCTATCTACAACTGCTAATAGGCCCAAAGCTAGCCCCTTTCCTCTTATCTTTCAGTTTTAGTCTACTTACAAGAGGACTATCTGCTTTCTGTCAGCATCCCAGCCTTGTATGCATATCCTCATGGATGTTGAGTAGGGAATACCCCCCTAGGTCTTGCAGAGCCTGAAGAAGAAGAGGAGATAAAATATAGAGTCTATCTCCTACACTGTTGGCCCCCTGGCCCAGAGATCCTGTTGATCACTGATGGCTACCTTGTAGGGAAATCTGGGAATAAGCATCCAGTCTGGGAAAAAGTCAACAGAATGACAAAAGAATATTCTGGCTTTATCTTTATTTCACATTCTTCATGATCTTTAGACCAGAACTGGAGTGGATTCATGCTGCAACAATCAGTCTCAAATCTGACTTTTACTGGTTCTAACAAAGGAGGCAATGACTGAGAATGCAAATTGATGTTCTCCTTTTTACTCATCCTCAAAGGTTTCTTTTCTGTAGGTTTATTCTTTATGAACTTATGATTTACAACCTTTAATGAAGGAATCTTTATTTGTCCATCTTCATGTCTTAAAGATATTTCATGGATTCGCAAGACAAAAGGTTGGTATTTTGTGAGAAAAGTAAAACCTAAGAGCACATCTCCTCTGAGTCCTTGTAATTCTATAAAATTTGTTATAAATCTTTTGCCTTGTATTTCTATCTGTACATCTTGAGCATACCTGCCATATTCCACATCTTGGCCATTTATTGCTATGCCTGCAAGGATATCAGGGCGTGCCTTCCAAAATTCTTTTGGAATGGCATTAGTATTAGCAAAGTTTCTGGAAGATCCAGAGTCAATAAAGGCATCCATTGGTATAGGCTTATATCCTGGGAACTGGAGATCGACTCTGATATAAGTGCAATTTTTAGCAATAAATAAGGCATTAGTTGGTTCAGATTTTTCAGCCCTTGGAGATGAAGGAGCAGAGGATACAAAATTGTCAGCTTTTAACATGATGTCACGTAATTCCCCCACGTGTAAAGTGAGTTTTTCAAGAGCTTTGTGTTGCAAGGTGACTTGGCGGGTGAGAATAATCAATTCTTCATGGCATTGATCAATTTTGGCAGCAAGAGCATCAATTGAGTGGCCAAGTGAAGGAGGCGGTGATGGAGAATGATGCTTGGAGGAATGCTTAGGCTTATGAGATTTGGACGAATGCCATGTCGGAGAAATATAGCCATGAGATTTAGAGTGTTTATGAGTCCTTGGAGGAGGAGACTGAGAATCTTCATCAAGAAGAGGCCTAGAGGATTGCTTACCTTTATGAAGCTTGTGTTGAAGAGCATTACGCTCTGCTTCCCAATTTTTGATATCTTTTTGCTGCTTCTTTGCAGCGGCTTTTTTCTCCTCTGTAGTGCCAGGAATTCTATAAGGATCTTTAGATTTAGCCATACTAATTTATAAATCTAAATCCTTTATAGCCTTTTTTACCAATGTTGGAATAGAACCAACACCTTCTGAACTGCTAGATTCTGATTCTTCAGAGCTGCTAGAAGAATTGATCTTTCTGTGCTTATCATGGGCCATATTCAGTTGTTCTGGAAAAACCTTAACTAATTCAAAAAACTGATTATCTACAAGCTGATTCAACACATCTTTACTATGTACAATCTCCCAATCCATATTTTCATCTTGTTCAGAAAATAAAGCATAAACTTTGTTACCAGGCTTATCTCTTTTTGGACAGTCAGTGGCATAATGAGGACCTTTGCAAATAAAACATCTAACTTGCTTATGGCCACTATGATACTTATTTTTCTTAAATAAATATTTGGGAGGAGTTCTTCTTTTAAAAGAGTTTTTATTTACAGGAGCAAACCTATATCGTTTTTTATGTTTTCTATGTTTAAAAGATCTCTCCATATTATCATTATCATAAGATCTTTTGCATTTTTTACAACCACAATGCTTTCCACAAGAAGTTTTTCTAAACTTTCTGACATGCTTGAAATCCTTTAGCTGGCTGAGTGGAGGCAGATCACAATAATCTTTCATGTTACAAGAAGAATTGTATTGATCTTTGTTATCATTCAAAGCTTTAGTCAAACAACCCTTATCCAACTTATGAAGTACTAAATTCTTTAGATCCACAAAGCCATATTTGTCCACTATGGTTTTATACTTATTCATAACATAGCCTTCAGCATATTCACCCAAACCACAAGGTAATGAACTGAGATAGTATTTTTTTGTTGTTGGATCATGTAATTTATGGGCTGCTATCATGAAATTCCCAAAGACCAAATTATACTTCCTTAACTTGCCTAAATCTTTTAACTGTAGAGAAAATAAAATCTTTTCTGCTTCTAGAACTTCATTTCTTCTGTTACCAGCAAACAAACCAATTAAAGTTATTTTAAGCAAGGAAAATCCTTTTGCGGAAATGTCATTTTTGCCCAAATCTTTTTCTTTCACATAATCTTCACCAGTATCAGAATTAGTAGTGATAATGCCATTATCTGGTAAAGAATTCCACCAGTTTCTAAGTTTACCTGACATGAGTCTGACAGCATATAAAACTTTACTTGCATCATTCCAGATAGATCCTCTATTATCAAAGAAATTTTCCAGAGTATCACACCATGTACAAATGGCATCGTAAGGATCTACAAGCTTATCTATATTCAAGATATATCCTGAAGTTGCATAAGCTCTTAAGTTTTCTGGTCTGGAATTTTTAGAGAGAACTTCTTTCATCTCTACCATCTCTACATCATGGTCATTGTGGACAGACTCTTGATTGGCAAAATAGTATTCTTCCCAATCTTCTGAATTATTGATTTCAACCAAAGCAGCAGATGGTAGACTTATCTCTACTTCAGCATCTGAATGATGAGAAGCATCTGAAGAGATATCTTCTTCAAGATATACTTCATCTTCTGAATGATTTGCAGCAGCTAGTTCTTCCACGTAAATAGGTTCGGCTGGTTGTTCTAGATGCAGTTCTTCTAACCAATCTTTCAAAGGTTTAGTATTTTGCATCATATGCTCCTTTTGTTTGGAAGTACTAATTTTGTTGGCATTGGGGCAGACTTACTTCTCTAAGAAGTTTTTGGTTCTGGTTCTTCTACTTCTTCTATAAAGGAAATACTTTTTCCTTTCTGGATTTTTGGCCTAGAATAAGGTTCAACTTTCTGAGATTTTGTCTCTTCAGATTCATCTTCACAACTATCTTTCCCTTTCTGAGAAACTCTTATTTTCTTAGTGTATTTTCTGATCTTTTCTAACTTATGGGCCACATGTTCTAACAAAGCTTTCTGTTCATTGGCCGCAGTTTCTCTTTTGTTATCAGAAATGACTACATGTTCATTTATTCTGGTAGCCATAGAATCTATTCTCTGGGAAAGACGATACATTTGATTTTGCTGAGACTGTACATTCTTGACAGTGTATAAGATTGAACCAGAATCATTTAACAAAGAAGTAGATTGTTTTTCTACTTTGCTAACAGCAGACTCTGTCTTAAAAACTACACTTTGAACTTGAGACAAAGTTTCTTGAGCAGACACTATTCTATTCACACCTATCTTAGTGTCTACAGCCATGTCATCAAGATTTTCTTGAGCAGAGAGCATCCACTGAGACTGCCAATTTCTCTGTGATTCAGAAGGTTTTTGTTTAGAGCCTACCTTCGTATGCAGTCTAGATTCATGTTTACTCCATAACTGCTTTTCTGGATCAAGAACTGTGAAGCTTTCTTGTGTTGGCCATCTACCAGGGACATAATGTTCTAATTCCAAAGCAGTTACTGGATCTACCTGGATTATTTTCTTTTCTTTCTTTTCAGAACCATATCTAGGTAAATGTTCTCTTAACATGCAAGCATGATCAGGTATTTTAGGGATTTTTGATAACCGTATCCCTTTTTGCTTCCTATCTGCTTGTTCTTCTTCTTGCTTTGGGGCAAGATGCAGTCTAGAACTGACCTGTCTAGCTAATTTTTCAACTAACACAGGGTCATTACTGAGATCTGATGTAGAAGCAAAAGACGATCTAGAGGGATATGGATTAACTGACTATGATGCTTGGAATCTGTGAGAACTTGAAGAAGAAGTAGAACATTCTTCTGGGTTGTAGTCTACATATGGTTTTCTGTAGGTGTTTGGATATGCATGGGCCATAGAATAGCTTCTTTTTAGGGGTTGTCTAGATGGCTATTCCTCAAGTGGTTGTTCTAATAATGTCTAGTCTGGGAGTGCTTGTAGTGTAACATTGCCTACTCTGCGTGTTTGGAAATAAGGTCTCTCAGAGAATCTATTCCTGTGGATCGGAAGATCGGCAAATTGGGGTTTCTGTCTAGTTAGCAATTGTTCAATGATTGGGAAACCAATCTCGAAACCAGTGTGATCAATGAAACGACCATAATCGAGGAGGTTAGAGGATCCTTGTATAAAACCTACCCCCATGGGAAAAGAAATTGGTGGGGACACCGTATTCATGAGACGATAAACACATCGACCACCAATGGTAGTATAGACAGAACCAGGCATGAGAGATACACCTTTGACTTGCAAGAGGAGACAAAATGCAGAGGTAATAAATTTATCAGATAGAGAGAGGGTGAAATTAGGTTGGACTGAAATTTTACCGTCACCTTTTTCTTTACTCAAAACTCCTCGAAACTGTGCAATCACAGCTTGTTCCCAGATGCGACATCGAGTATCCTTGTTTAAAACCTACCCCCGTGGGAATGCGAAATTGACACTGGCTTTATAAGACATCCTAGTTTTAAAGGGTAGTCTTATTGGCACTGGCTTGCACCTGAAGCAAATATTTTATAATTCCTTAGTAGAAGACAATCCAAATGCTCCCTGGAATATATAAGGAAAAACAAAATCATAAAATATGAAATTGACAAACTGTGAAAGACACAGCTATCATAGTCATCATTTGTGTGTGTGTGAAGATGCTAAATCATAGAGGGAAAAAAGAGAGCTTATTTTTCACTTGTGCTTTCTATTTAAAGGGCTTATTAATACTGATGTAGCCCCTTAGCTCAAAAATAAAGAGATTCAAAATTAATCATTAAACACAGCTAAGAGTAAACAGAACACAGTAAAACAACCTCATAGTCCAATAGTATGCATTGGAATATCTGCAATAGTTTTGTATTTACAGATAGAAGATTTTTGTACATCAATCTTTTTAGAGACACGACCAAAACTGACTTCCAGCGTATCCTGCCCACTCCTCAGTCTTCATTCCTTCTTATCTTCAACTGTTTCTTTACTTTGTTTCCTATTTGGTCTCAAAGACCTCTCCGTCCACAAGGTCACTTCCCTTTCCTAAATTAACTCTCCATGTCTAGCATGCACGTAGCAGCTGTTCCACAAAAGACTGAGCCATTTCAATCCTTCTAAAATTAGCAATTTTAGTCAGACCTGCCTCCTGATTGTGAGGAATTAGTTTCGGGAATATTGGTTTACAATTTAGATCAAATCCCCACCCTGTAAAGAACTCAAATGGCTATAACAACCATCACTGTACATACCCAACAAATATGTTTGCCACACTTATAACTGATATGATTGCAATTATTAAACCACAGGAAGGACACCGTTCGACATCTGCTTTGCCTTTGCACCATTCTTTGAGAGAAGCATCAATGTCTTGTTTAAATTCTCTATACTTCTCACAAGACAAATATGGATGATATTCTAAATGACAGGTGGTACACAACTCTACTGAACAACTACCACAAACAAAGAGTTTTCCAGAACTGGATACCTCATATACAGATGGGCAATCTGGAGTGGTGCAGAACCTGTAGGTACCTTTACTGGAAGCTACAAATGCCCCAAGTGAAGCTCGAAATAACTCATCCAATTGTTCAAATGAAAGCAAAGATATTAGATCAAAAATTAAAAACAAAGAGTCACAGTTTTCACGAGCGCAAGCAATTGGAAAGCCCTCATGATGGCGCAGGGCTGAGTTACATTGGTCAATCAAGCATGACCTGCAAAAGGCATGCCCACATCCTTCAAGTCTATAACAGTCTTCAATTTCACAGAAGCAAATAGGGCAATCATTTTCCCTATCCTCAACTTCTTTTTGTTGGACACGTGGCTGTATGAAGCCCACATGTAACGGCAATACTCAGTTTTATTCCATGTAACTCCTACGATCTACAGATAGCCATTCTTGGCTGGGAATCTCTGCTTTGTCAGAATCTTATTTCCAGGTGCACGTTGGATGGGAGGCGTTGGATATAGAGAGTCTTTTGGACTTCTGAAAAACTGCTTCTAGCTCGCTGCTGTTCTAGAGAATATACAGTGATATATGATATACTGAGAGAGATGTAAGATACACGGTGTGATGTATTGACATTAATAAAACTATTGCCCTTCGTTGTGGATGTAGCCAATATTGGCGAACCACATTAAAATCCTCTTGTCCATTCTGTGTATGCTGTTTCTTATTTTTCTTTCTGAGCATTGTATTGAGTTTGCTGTTATTCCTTTTTCGGGTTCTATTTTACTGTTTCAGGATTTACAATTGGTATCAGAGCTTGTCTGTAGCTTGGTCCAGGAGATGGTGAAAATTTTTGAGAACCTGCACAGCAATCAGAATGGATGACTCGGAGAAATGGAAAATAGAAAAGTTTACAGGCCAGAACTTTGGTCTTTGGAAAGTGCACATGGAGTCTCTTCTCATCAAACAGGACTTGTCTCTCGCCTTACAGGGGAAAGCCAAAGGACAAGGTACTATGACGGATGAAGACTGGAAAAAACTAGATTCGAAAGCGAAGGCAACAATATTTCTCTCATTGTCAAGCAATGTTTTATTTAATGTCTCAAATGAGATCAATACGAAAGCGCTTTGGGAACAGATCTCTAGTATGTATGCGATTGCTTCAGCGTCAAATAAGGTTTTTATTATGAAGAAATTATATAACCTGAAAATGAGAGAAGGTGGGGTTATGTCTAATCATCTAAATGAGTTTAACACCTTAGTCTCTCAATTAGCTTCGGTGGGCATCAAATTAGATCTTGAGATTAAAGCGATTCTGCTGTTGTGTTCCTTACCACATAGCTGGGAAGGTGTTGTCATGGCTGTGAGCACTTCTGTAGCAGCCAAGAGTACATTGGTTTTTGATGAAGTTGCAGCTACTCTTCTCAGCGAAGACATGCGAAGGAAACATCAGGAACCCTCATCCGGTGATGCTCTCACGGCTGTAAGTATAAACAATAGGGGAAGAACCCATGAAAGAGGTAGATTCAACAACCAGAGAAGGTCACAATCTGGTCCACGATCGAAGTCTAGGGGCAGAACCGGTTCATGTTGGTTTTGTGAAAAACCTGGACACAATAAGAAAAATTGCTGGAACTATAAGAAAGCTCAAGGCAACGTGAGCACAAATAATCAAGCAAACACTGCAAGTGATGGTGTTTTGGTCCTATCAGCAAGTGATACAAATGCAGATTCATGGGTCCTTGATTCCGGCGCCTCTTTTCATGCAACTTCATGCCATCAAGCTTTCACAAATTTTCAAGAAGGCACATTCGGTAAGGTATTTCTGGGTGACAATAAAGAATGTGAGATTTTAGGAAAAGGAGATGTAATATTGAATCAGAAAAATGGTGACAAACTAACTTTGACGGATGTTAGATATGTGCCTCTATTAAAAAGAAATTTAATTTCTGTCAGTCAGCTTATAGGCAATGGATGCAATGTTAAATTTTCTCTTGACTCATGGAAAATTACAAAAGGGCTTTTAGTAATGGCAAGAGGAAAGAAGCAAGGTAATCTATACATTCTGGACTGTTTCGGTGAAGTGGGAGTTGCCTTGCCGGCTATGGACAGTGGGTCTAAAATATGGCACAAGAGGCTTGGTCATATGAGCCAAAAAGGTCTTCAAGTTATGCTTCAGCGCAATTAGCTTCCAGGCCTCAACTCCATTGATTTAGAATTCTGTGAACATTGCCTTTATGGCAAACAGTGCAGGACCAGTTTCGTGAGAACGGGGCATGACAAGAAAACCACTCCGTTGGAACTTGTTCATTCTGATGTATTCGGTCCAACTCAGGTAACTTCTTTCGGTGGAGCAAATTATTTTGTCACATTTTTAGATGACTGCACTCGCAAAATCTGGATTTATATGTTGAACAGAAAATCTAAAGTTTTTTCAAAATTTAAGATTTTTAAAGCTTCAGTTGAAAACCAGATTGGGCATAAAATTAAATGCCTACCAACAGACAATGGTGGAGAATATTGCTCTTCGGAGTTTGATTCTTTTTGTGCAGACCATGGTATTCGACGGATCAAAACCATCCCTTATACACCTCAGGAAAATGGTGTAGCTGAAAGGCTCAATTGCACAATACTTGAGCGAGCTCGATGTATGCTCTCCAATGCCAGATTGGGCAAAGAGTTTTGGGCAGAGGCATGTAATACTGCTGTGTATTTAATCAATCGAGCTCCATCGTCCAGGCTAGATTTTGACATACCTGAGGAGAAATGGCTTGGAAAATGAATTTCCTATCAGCGTTTGCGAGTATTTGGCTGTGCCGCTTTTGTTCACATTCCAAAAGAGCAGAGAACTAAGTTAGACTTCAAGTCAAAACGGTGTGTTTTTCTTGGCTATGGTGAAGATCAGTTTGGTTTTTGTCTTTGGGATCCTGTTGCAAAGACTATCATTCGTAGCCGCGATGTTGTGTTTAACGAGAGGGAGTTTCCAGGTTTGCACTCTTGCAATTCACCTCTGCCGGAATATATTGATGTGGATTTGTTCGATAATGGAAAGGTGAGGCAATCCACTATTACATTTTCCTAGCCACTTGTTACAACTATACATTCTTATTTGTTCGGAGCTCCTATTACTTCAAGTGCTCTGCCTTCGGTTGGGTGCACACTTCCCACCCAGTCTCCTAGTGGTATACCTTGCATTGTTGCTACGTAGCCTCCAAGTAGTCTTTCGCTGCCCTCCACTAGTGTTCAACTATCCTCATCAACTGCTATGCAGCCCTTGATACAAACTTTGCTGCCTTCCTTACCTGAAGCGCAGCCTTCACATACTCAAACACTGACTTCAAATACAATGTTGACTTCCAAAATGCCCACGCAGCCTCCCTTTGTTTCATCGCTGCCCTCCTCTGTCAAACGCAGCCAATTCCTTCATTAAAAGGTCCAACACAGCCTCCCTTTGTTTCATCGCTGCCTTCAAATAGTCACTCGTTGACTTCTAAACATTCACTGCACCCTTTGCCTTTGTTTGACTTATGTCAAACGTAGTCTCCTTGTAACCAGTTGCTACCATCTCACATTCAAACGTAGCATTTGTTTGGTTCTCTGCCATTTAAAACTCCAACAAGTGCTACGATGCCTTGTGCCTCAGCACATGGTACGCTGCCCTCCTCCAGTGCTACGCTGCCTTCACAGTATACTATGCAGCCTTTAACTAGTGCACAATCTTCATTTAGTCAAGCACAGATAGGAGACATGGTGCAGGATCGTGTGATTCAGACAAGCACGACAGGTGCACAGAGCAATATAAACAGACAGGGCAGTTTTCCTCAGGGGCCTTTACAAACAAAGGTTGATGACGTTCAGAACTTACTCCAGAGACTAAATCTAGACTCAAACATACAGCCAGAGCAAGGTCAGACATTAAGGAGGTCTACTCGTGAGAAACGGAGACTGGCCAAATTTGATGACTACGAGTTATTGCTCTCTGATTATGCAAAGCCGACAACTTATAAACAAGCCTGCAAGCATGAAAATGCACAGAACTGGATGGCTGCCATGAACGAAGAGATGGAGTCGTTGAGCGTTAATCAAACCTGGGATTTAGTTCCTCTTCCGCCAAATCGAAAGCCTCTTAAGAACAAATGGATTTATTGCTTGAAAGACGAAGACGGAGGACGTAAACGATACAGGGCCAGATTGGTCGTCAAGGGGTTTGATCAGCAAAAAGGTATTATTTTTTTGAAATTTTTTCTCCAGTTGTCAGAATGGACACTATTCGTGCTGTGTTGGGATTGGTAGCCATTTGGGATTTAGAACTTGAGCAACTCGATGTGAAAATAACGTTTTTACACGGAGATATTGATGAAGATTTATACATGGAGCAGCCTGAAGGCTTTGCTCAACCAGGTAAGGAGCATTTATTTTGCAAGCTGAAGCAGAGTTTGTATGGGCTGAAGCAAGCTCCAAGACAATGGTATTTAAAATTTGACCGCTTCATGAATGATAACCACTTTATTTGGTGCGAATCAGATCCTTGTGTTTACTACAAGAAGCTCAATACTGGTGAGTTCGTCATTCTTTTGCTCTATGTTGACAATATGTTAGTAGCTGGTACTAGTGTTCAGATTATTGCTCAGCTGAAGCAACAGTTGGCTCTTCGTTTTGCCATGAAAGATCTCGGACCAGCCAAAAGAATACTTGGGATGCACATATTCAGAGACAGAAATAAACGAGAACTCAGGTTGTCCCAAGCAAGCTACATTGCCAAAGTGTTGGACAGATTTAATATGTCTCATGCTAAACCGGTATCTACTCCTTTGGTTGATCATTTCCACTTATCTTCAGCTATGTGTCCGAAAAATCAGGAAGAAGAAGAACATATGAGGTCTGTTCCCTATACCTCTACAGTCGGCAGTCTCATGTATGCAATGGTGTGTACTCGTCCGGACATAGCACAAGCTGTTGCTGTTGTGAGCAGATTCATGAGTAATCTGGGCAAACTTCACTGGCAGGCAGTTCAGTGGATTCTTCGGTACTTGAAAGGTACTTCACATTTCTGTTTATGTTTTGGAGGTACTGACTTTCAGCTTCGTGGTTATGTAGATTCTGATATGGCCGGAGATTTAGACAAACGCCGGTCTACCACTGGTTATGTCTTTACATTTGCCGGGGCAGCCATTACTTGGGTCTCTCGGTTGCAACAAACTGTAGCTCTGTCATCAACAGAGGCTGAATACATAGCGCTCTCGGAAGGAGCCAAAGAAATGATATGGCTTGAGCATTTGTTGACGGAACTGGGCTGTCCGAAATCAGTATTTCCATTATTTTGTGATAGCCAAAGTGCTATTCACTTGTCAAGAAATGCAGCGTTTCACAGTCAAACAAAACATATTGACCTTCGTTACCATTTTATCCGCCATCTTATTGACGAAGGCAAGTTGCAGGTCACAAAGATTGACACAAAGGTTAATCCGGCGGATGCATTAACAAAGATTGTTCCTCGAGAGAAGTTCGAACTCTGTAGATCTTCTCTCGGTCTTGTTCCTCTATGACACTGAATTTCCCGAAGGGGATCTCTCTCTTAGCAGCTTCATTGCCATTCCCATTGGTCTTCAAGTGGGAGATTGTTGGACACGTGGCTGTATGAAGCCCACATGTAACGGCAATACTCAGTTTTATTCCATGTAACTCCTACGATCTGCAGATAGCCATTCTTGGCTGGGAATCTCTGCTTTGTCAGAATCTTATTTCCAGGTGCACGTTGGATGGGAGGCGTTGGATATAGAGAGTCTTTTGGACTTCTGAAAAACTGCTTCTAGCTCGCTGCTGTTCTAGAGAATATACAGTGATATATGATATACTGAGAGAGATGTAAGATACACGGTGTGATGTATTGACATTAATAAAACTATTGCCCTTCGTTGTGGATGTAGCCGATATTGGCGAACCACGTTAAAATCCTCTTGTCCATTCTGTGTATGCTGTTTCTTATTTTTCTTTCTGAGCATTGTATTGAGTTTGCTGTTATTCCTTTTTCGGCTTCTATTTTACTGTTTCAGGATTTACACTTTTAGCATCTTAATCGCAGTTCCCTTTAAACTATTTGCAGTTTCAGTGATTTAACACCCAGCTTTAGTTTTTGCCTCTCTGCTACCTTGAACAGACAAAATATGGTGCCTCGTGTCAAGGGCAAATTCTGCTTCAGGAATCAGTCTATTAAGTCCAGATAAATCTATACCAAATCTTTTGATGTCTCCTTCATCAATCCATGTGGCGCCCCTTTCCCCCTAAGGGATATCTCATGGTGTTTGTTTTCAAGAAGTAGCTTCAAACCATCTATTAGATATGTGGCAGCTTTCTCATTCTTGTCAGATGGACCAAAAATTTTGATGCTAAGACTGCGCTTTTCAAATAAAATGTAAGTCTTAGTCTTCTGTTCCAAAGATCTTAGAAGCTGGAACCCTTCTTGAGTAAAAAGCAGCTGTATAGCTGCAGGATCAAGCCTATCATCCGCTAGAACAGTTCCTTTTAGTAGTTCTTCCAACGAAGATCTACATTTTACGACAGCTTTCATTGTGTTTGATGATATTTTCAATTTGTAGCATCCATTCTCAGACTTGTTCAAGATTAGCTTCAAAACTACAAAGCAATTGGTTAGAAGTCAGACTATAGTCAGAATTGGAATAACAATGCATATTTTCAAAAGATATTAAAATGATCCATGCACCAATCGGTTAATACAAAGACATCATTCACATTTCCAATACGGTACTTATATACAGTGCAAGCTAACAGGCAAAACACCAATATTATTCATTAAAATTTGAAATGTTTCAGATGTTCGCTTAAAAACAAATGATAGTATGTTTTTTCTGAGAATAATGTATGAAATTAAGAGAAGAAACAGTTAGTACAAATTTACCAGCTGCTCTAGTGAATCACTATGCTCCCAAGCACTTGATTTATGAGCCACGTTTTGATAACTTCTTTGTATGTTTACATTCATGTTTAGATCTTGGTTTAGAATACTCGTGAAAAAGCATTTTTGGCCAAACTGCTTGTAGTTGTTACTAATATAAATCAACTGTACCCTTGTTTCACAATTAGACAGAAGAAATCTGTCCTAAGTATTAAATGTTGATAAACATGGTCCTTGCAGAGGCCAATTTACAAGGAAGGATTAAATTCTGTTTTGCTAACTTATGCATAAAGTCATTTTTTGGGCTGGAAAAAGGTTAAAACTTACATTCATAAAAGGCAAATGACAAAGGTTAAAATCATCAGATTTTATCTTCCCAGAACAGAAACCCATGCACAGGAGGCCTTTTTTCTTATAGATAATACTAACAGAAAGATGGAAACTAGAAGGGTCCATAGAGAAAATGCAGAACTAAAGGGGTAGTTTCCACTGAGATTCTAAACAGACAGCATGAACCTAAAATTTCCGATATAGAACAGAAACATTGGGTAGCTGCATCAGAGATGGAGAACTTTTAATTATCTATAGTGAAATACAAGTAATCTGGTGCAAAGCTAAGTAGTGGGGACTGGCAGGAAGAAGTATGGGACAAGAAGGGAACATAATTCCCATGAAAACCTTCCAAACACTCGAATAGTAAAACCTCCCCACATCCACCACATCACCCTCTCCCTCCTCAAAAATAAATTTAATTCCTTAATAGTAACTACATTTCTGCAAGGCCCTAACTTGCCATCTTATTCATATGCATGTCAAACTGGTCATAACTCCCTGTAGCAGCAGCCATATCTGTGCAAGTCATTTGCATGCATACCACAATAATAGCCACTGGTTCTAAGCATTTGTAGTTATTCCTAACTACTAACTGCAATGCATAATTGTTCTCCGGACTAACAAACAACTCAAATAATCTTTTATGAAGTTGTTGGCATGAAGAAAGCTGATTATCCAAACTTCCAAGCTGACAATCTGCGATAATATGGTGGTCCATCCTTGACAGGTAATTCTTGATTTCTTGAAAGAGAATTTCCTCTGTAGAGATAGGGAAGGGATCCTCAGACTTGACCACTCAAGGGTGGAAGCGAAATCCATCCCCAACTAATTTTTCCATGTTCAGCCTGCCATTCATAGTTTGTGTTTCCCAAAACAATCGGTAAGGCAAAACATTCATCTCTTCTTCATGGTTAATAGAATAATGGAAACCCAGCAGTCTATCTACTAGAAGCAAAAATCCTTCATAACTGGCAACTGAATGGTAATTACTAAGAGTTAGATAAGGCTTTATTATGCCCCATTCAGGTAGCCTGGAAAATAATAATAAAGTTGTCTGAAATATCCCCAGGAGTTACTTGTATCTTATAGCTAATTTTCTTCTCACAGTGGTCTATCATGCATCATCAATTTATAACAGCAGTATAAGATCCATACAGAATAAAATAATATTTGCCAATCTCAGGAACATTGGTAGCAGCAGCATAAGAACACACAGAATTAAATATTGTTTGCAGACCACTGGTAATACACACAGCTCACAGTGGAAAACTCGGTTGCAAATTCACCTAACCTCCAATATAGTGGTCTTCGGCCTCAATTGAGCTAATAATTCAATGTGCGTACACAAATGTTCTCACAGTGACTAGTGGATGTATGCGCTCCTTTTCTCCATGGACTACCTGGTGTCCCTGATTAGTAACAAAGTTTCGATTCAGCTCTATGCAAACTCCTTATATTAGAATTTGCTCAACAATCAGGTAGGGGACGTCCTGAGGTTTTTTTGTCCCAAGTGGCATAGAAAGATTGTGGACAACAATTCATAAAATACAAATTGATACTTTTGAAATGAAATCAAACCATTCTTTATACCTTTTTGAAATTGGTTCAAGGTCTCACAAGTCCACCAAAAATTCAAATTATTATTATTATTTTAGTGTTAAAAAACGTAATTTTTAAAATAAAAGTATATACTTAGTTGGTGAGGGGTCAAGGGGACATGACATTGTCTTTTACAATGCTTGTAAAAAATAATATTAAGACTGCTTAATTATTATTTATTAAAAATATTTCCTTAACCCAACCCATTAACATAGGGAATCAAATAATAGGCTAAGAGGCTAACCCCATGTCCCCATGCCGTTGTTTAAGTTGATTTTCACTTAAATATAAGCGGTTGGAGTGGCTCCATGAAAATTTATAATTGTGGGAAAAGGATAATATAGATTTTTTCCCTATTTTTGTGGAGCAGCTACTGTTTAGGATTTGCAAATAAGCTGTGGAAAAAAAGGGGGGCTGGAAAGAGAAGTATGTCATGTGGCTGCATATATTTCCTTCCCTCTTTTTTTTTTAATTTTCTTCTAAATTAAATAATTTATTTTTTATTTTATTTATATAATAAAAAACTATATTTTAAAATAACTACTTATTTTAAGCAGAAAAATAAAATATCATGGGGTCACTAGCTCCACAACCACAAATATCTCCTTAAAAATTTGAATAGTGACTTCTAGCCAAAATAAGCTAAGTAGCAGCATAGGGACATGCCCTAAGTCAAATGCTTCAGGTCAAAAAAAGGACATACCTCGAATCCAACCAAATACATTTAATCAAGACACTCCTCTCAAGGAGAAGCTCATTAATAATGTCTAAACATAAATATTAATAAATTTATCGTAAGTTAATATATATTAGTGATAGTAACAATTTCATCAGACAATCGGATAAAGTGGACAATGTATTCACATTCATTTTGGACAATTCTATTAATTTAAAATATTAATTTTACAGCAACAACTCTTCATGAGAGTTTCATGGTCGACAAAAATATGTATTATAGAATGTCTTGATTAAATGTATTTGGACACCAACTCTACCCCTAACCTCTTATTATTCCACTCTTTTCTCCCTCATCATAATCACTGCAATATGACATGGAAGCGAAAAACTCAATCGATGACTTCATCAAATCCTCCTACACATCAGCAAGAAACTTCCACACAAAAAATAGGGATTCGGGGCCCCACGAGAGTATCTTCAGATTGGAAGTTGGAACTGCAGAGGATATCCTTGGAGAAGAGGACTGCGGTTGGGGCCCATAGCAGAGGGAAAAAACTTGATTATTCTTACAGAAACTCACAAACATGATGGTTGTAAAGTACCAAATTTTGAAGGGTACCAAAAATTTTCTATTTGGAATGAAGGGGCTGAAACAGGTAAAGGGCATGGGGGCATCACTGTGCTAATTAGTGAATTGTGGGGTGGGATCGTGGAATTTGAGAAAGAAGATCCGAACAAGCAGTACATTTGGATATAAATAACTGATAAGGAGGTTGCAATCAGGTTGGCTGCGTGTTACTTTGCCCCAAAAGGTCAAAGTTCTACAAAAAGAGGAATCTGGACAATGAAGACCCTTATGCTGCACTTATGAAGGACATTTCTACTTTTAGCCCTTTGGGGGAAATTATATTACTTGTGGATTTTAACGCTAGGACAACAAACAATCAGTCTCTTCATTTGGGCAGGGAGGAAAAAGGGGACAGCAACCCGCTATGGTTAGAGGAATGCGAAGATCAGCTTTGGGAAAGAACCTCACAGGATGGTAATGGTAACGTGGATCATTTTGGGGCAGAGCTGTTAGGTTTTTGTAGTCTTCACGGTATGGTTATTTGCAATGGTATGAGTAATTGGCCTAGGTCCGGGGGCATCACCTGTAAAACTTACAATGGTCAAAGTGTAGTGGATTATGCTATATGTTCTCAAAATAGTACTTCCAGGTTGCTAGATTTTGTCATTGGGGACTGCACTGCAAATTTAAAATTTGATCATAGGCCTCTTCTGGTTAAGTTTGGCCTTCAGAATGTCGTGCAAAAAAAGGGGCAGGTCCAAAACAAACTTAAGAAAGTTCACACACAGGGTAGAATCTTGGAAAATCAAAAAAATCAAGAGATTTTTCGCTGCTGCTCTCAATCAGCACTTCCAAACAATAAAAACATCTTAGGGAGCAAAGAAACAAACAAGGAAATAGAGTACAACACTAGCAGCAATATGTTGATCCCTCTTATTCACAAGGCTCTAAAGGCATGCAAGCGATCTCAACCTAAAAAGAGGGCCTCAAATACTTTCCCAGCCAATCCATGGTACGACGAAGATTGCAAGGCGGCAAAAAGGGCCTTCAAAGAGACAGAGAAAAATAATGAAAGCAGAAAAAAAAAATATGAACATTTGCTAAAATTCAAGAAGGAAAGCTATGTTGTCTCTAGAAGGAAAGAGTTAATGTATTTGGGTAAAAATAACCCCAAAGGATTTTGGAGGGAGTTGCAGCAAGAAAAAGAGCATATTGAAAACAATATCATAGATGGCCAATGGTTAGAGTATGCGAAGCTCCTATATGAGAGGTCTCAAGAGAAAGTTGATCCTCCCATAGTCAACACGTCTATTGAGCTTTTCTCGGTAGAAGATATTGAGCAGGGTATAAAGAAGTTAGCAAGTGGCAAGGCACGAGACATAGATGGACTGCAGGCTAAATTTCTAAAGTGGGGGGTTAAGTACCTGGCACCGCACATCAAAAGGATATTTAATGGCATCACAACAGAAGGTTTCTCGATTGAGTGGGCTACTAGCATCGTTATCCCTCTTCAAGAGTGGGGATATCAATAATCCCTCTAACTATCGTACTATCATGGTGAATCCTCTTCTTGGAAAGTTGTTTGGGAGCCTAATAGAGCGTAGGATCAATAGTTGGGCAAAAAATGAGGGAAAAAGAGCCAAAGGGAAGGTTAGTTTTAGGCCAAGGCATTCTACCATTGACCATTGCATCACTCTTAGACATTTGATCGAAAAAGTGTGGGATACTCAAGGGCGTGAGGCCTTTTGTTGGTTTGTTGAATTTAAAAAGGCTTTTGACACAGTTCCCAGGGCCAAACTGTGGAAAAGGATGGAGGAGCTTGAGATTTCGAACGAGTATAGGGCGGTTGTGTACAAGCTCTATGAGCTGATTAGAGCTAAAATCAGAACTAAAGAGGGTATGTCGGAATGCTTTGGTAGTGACATCAGGGTCAAACAGGGTTGTCCCCTCTCGCCCACTTTATTTGGCATATACATTGATAAGCTTGAAGATTGGTTAAATAATGCCGTTGGTGAGCATATTTAGTAGGTGGGTTTTGTGGTGAAGTTACTTTTATATGCAGATGATCTTGTGTTGCTTGCCAAAACCACACAGGGTTTGAGAGAGCATTTGAAGGAGTTAGAACTCTTACGTCAGGAAGTGGGGATGTAAGTGAAAATTGGCAAGACCATTGAAGTCGTGATTTTCTCATTGAAAAAGAAGTAGCAGCAAGTTAACTTTATTTTGAAGGAAGCTCTTTGGAATTGTTGATGAGTACAAGTACCTAGGTATTGTTTTCAACAACAGGCTCAACTAGGACACTTGTAGAACAAAAAGGATTCAGGAGGGTTGGAGAGCTTCTTACCTGCTTCAAAATAGATGTAGAAAAGCCGAGCTATAAGATTAGAAAACCTAGAGGACTCTCTTTGGTTTGTTAGTCACCCCGGTTGTCTTATATGGCTGCGAGGTTTGGGGGAGTAGCGTGTCTAATCACAAGTGGAGGCAATTAGAGAGAATTCAAAAGCATCTTATCACTTGTAGTCTTAAAGTCAAAGCCACAGTTTCGTATCAGATTCTTTTGGTAGAAGAGGGCTCCTTCCCGTTGGAGGCATTTGCTATTATTAGGCTTCTTTGTTACCTAAAGAAAGCGGAAAACATGGAAAATCAGCGCTAGCCTAAATTGGTGTTGGAGGTGTTGGTTATTTATTTTTGAATCAGCAGTGGGTTTGCCAGTTCCAATGCACAGGCAGATTCGGCCAACGAATACAAGAGGTTGTGTGAGCTGCCTCCCCTTCACTTCTAGTTCTGCCGCACCAAGGGGGTGTCCCTATTTGCTAAAGATATAACATTGACTTACCCTATGACAGAAAGATTTAGCTTTGTGATAATAGGCAAAATACTCTCATGTGTGGACCAAGATTTGTGTGACAAATCACAAGGTTAGCAACATTCTTGGACATATGTGTCTGGTTATGGATGAGAGTATGCAGGGGCTCCTAATCCTACTCCTACAACTAACAAGTTTTGGATGGTTTAAATTTGATGGTTTGGATACAAGACAGGGGCTTTGGATCATAACTACTTCACAAGGGCAGACTGGTGCATATCTCAGGGCAAGGAGTCACATAGACATATACATAAGAATCGCTTGCAACTATCATTCGAGTTTCAAGGGGTTAGATTGATGCTTGCCTTACAAACATCACCCAAGAATGGGTATTTAACTGTCTCTACTTACAAATATCCCAGTTGACATACAATCTTCTCCATACTTAACCTAGAATGATTTAATCCACTTCTTGAATGGAAGTTAGAGACTAAGCATGCAATACATAAATCTGTATTCTAGAATTTGAGAAACCCTTAGCAACCAAATTCAGAAGAAGAAATGCATACAACAAGTGGAGACAGACAGCAAAACACATGCAAGAAGCATTATTCATATAACATTAACAAGAAACTGAATATATGTGCAAGATACAACTCAGATGCAACACATAAACTCCACAGAGATAAAACAGACAGGAAATGCTCTGTATTTCGCTATTCACACAAAAAATTTCCCAAGTCTTTTCCCCACACAATGAGTAACACAGTCTACTTAATACAGCAAGAAGTGTACTTCACATTAATTACATGGCACATCAAAAATCTGCCAGATACAATGCATGAGAAATGGTGCTCAAAATTGAATGCGGCAGAGGGACAAAGAGGAAGGAGCAGGTATGTTCAAGATTTGAGCCGCCGCTCCCAGATTTTCTTCATCAATTCAGGTGGTTGACTTGTCAACTCGACCCATACTTCCCTACACAATCTGCCATTAAAGCTTCAGCTACTCGTGGGATGCAACAGCAGATGCATTTGGAGATTTTCCTGCTCAAAAATGGCCGCACACGCTCAGAAAAAACCATCGCTGCAGGTTTAAAACAAGGCCGTCGATCCACTCCTATCGCTGAAATCTAACGGCTCCAAAATACCTTGAAAAGTCACCAACCAGTGAAAACATGCCACATTGGCACTTCATGCTCCTATCGCTGACTTTTCTTTTCTTCATTTTGCCATTTTCACCCTTGTATATGCACAAACAAATGCATATACAACTGCCTACCATTTGCCTCTCAAATCCTTGTATATGCAAATCATATACATACAACTGTTCATCATACAAGGCGGACCCCAAACTGTTATAGAGCAAATTGGAGTTCAAATCGGGTCCGGCTTGCATCTTCTTTCCTTGCATATCTCAATGTATATCTGCATATACATACACTTATACATGCAAGCTGCGGACGCCAAGGGCTTATAGAACAAAATGAAAACAACTTCAGGTCTGCCTTGCATCCCTTTCAATGCACATCGGCTTGTATATGTGCATGTACATTGGCACATACAAGCGCCCAACATACATGCTGCGGATCTGAAATATTATTAACTACATTTGATTTCTCCTTTGGGTTTGGAATGTATATCTTGTTTTGTATATTTCGAATGTATACTTCACATGCATTTGCCTTTGTATGTCCTGTCCGCGGGCCCCACTAATTGCACCTCCGTTTCTTTGTATGTTGCCGATCATACAAAGCCCCTTGTATGTTTTTCAATGTACATTTCTCTTTGCATGCCGAACATACAAACCAAATATACATGCAACCCAATATGCAAGCAGCGAATATTCCCGAGAATCTGTGAAAGATTCCCCCTTGTATATGCAACCCAATATGCATTTAAAAATGCATACAACTCATTTTTCACCATTTTTGAAGGCCGATGGAGATTTCACGAGCCCGCCAATGTACATTTTGACCTGTATGTATATACAAACACCTTTGTATATACAAAGACACTTGCACCTTAATTGATTTTTTGCATTCTTTCAACTGCAGAGGCTGAAAGTGTTAGAGTTATTTGGATTTTTGGGAAGGTGCCTGCATATCTAAATGCTTGAAACCTGAATACTTATGCAGGCACCACCAGTAGCCTGAGCCTAAAACCCTAAACATAAATAATTACTAACATAGGCTCTGTCTAGGGATGCATGCCTCTTGTAGGCATGGCAAGAACCTCAGATCTCTGGGATGCAGACCAGTCCCTTATGCATTGGGCAACAGAGTCGAACATTGCACCAACCTGCATCATCAATCACACTTGATGGCCTAAGGCCACCAAGAAAAGAAAAACCTGTATCTCCCCTTATCAAACACCTTGTTTTCATCTGCATACACTGGATCAAGCCTGGAGACACTGCCATGACCTACCCACAAACTAATCTCATCATTTGCATATACAATTATCTGATTGAGTTTGTCACCATCACCCCTATGCAAACAACCTTTAGCATCATGTGACATGTGGGTGTCATATTTATCAAACAATGCATCTTCAAATGAAATATAACACATGTTATCATCTGTATCAGCATTATGCATTGCAAAATAATCTCCTAGCTGGACTGAAAAATGAGAGCACTCAAAGTCCATCATGCAGCTAGGAACATCAGGGCTCATCTTATCACAAGCTGGCATATCAAAGAAGAAGCTCTAAAATTCATAATTGTGCACATCATGCACACAACCAACAGCTGCACCAAACAGAAAAAACTCAGACTCTGGCATCTCTTTGTAGTAACCTTCATGATGTATGTTGGTTTCTCTTTCATCAAGATGAGAAATAGAATCCAAATCAACATCAGTGCCCCTATCTTCACCATACTCAAATAGATCCTCATCATCATATTTGTCAAAAATGGGTGATCCAGGTGTTTCAGATTCATCATGGTATGCCACTGGTTCATGGGCAATAGAACATGCATCTTTATTACCAATGGATTCACTCTGTGGAGGAGTATCAGCTTGTATGTTACAAACAAAACCATAATCAAATGAAGAATGATCATGCTCAGTACTAGCACTTGTTTCAATTTCTGACTGCTCTTCATCATCTCCATGTGTTCAAAAAGAAGGTATTGATTCACACATGGAACTGCTGCTCTGTTTGCTTATTTCTTCTCTATCCCAAGCACAATACTCACAATCATCTCCACAAATCCATTCAAACAGATGTTCATTTCTGTCCCTAACCTCATCATTATTTTCAGAACCAGACACCTCAACCTTGCAATGGGAGTCATCATTGATCCTTCTACTGGCTTCCTCAACTGATGTATTTTCCAGTTGAGCATTGTTATCAGCATTATGTTCAAATACAACAGTCTCAACTTTTATGCTTTCATTTTCATATTTATCTTCAACTGATGCCATGATCACTTGGTCATTTGCAGCTACACGATTATTATTCACACCAAAGCCTGTGGACAAAGAATTCTGCATACGCTCATTTCTCATTTTTTCTATATTTTCTAAAAACTTGTATGCCATCTGCATACTCGTTATCTTGAATTCCCTTAATAATGCACTAGAGCCCTTCTCGAAAGCTTCAAAATATATGCCAACATAGGCTGAAATACCAGGTCTGAAGACTTTAGGGATTTGTGAAAGGGCTACTGCAAATCTATGACTGAAATCAATACAGGGCTCTTTATCTTGTTTTCTGATTTCCATTAATCTTGCAACAAGATCAGCAAGTTCTCTTGCAAATTCTTCTTTGAAACAGTCAACAAGTTCATCCCAACAGGTAAAGGATCTCTTTGGAAAGCTCAAATACCAATCTCTAGCTTTTGCATCAAAGGATCTAACAAAAAACCTCATCCACATATCCTCATCTCTAAATGAATGTCTTTCCATAAAACTATAAAATTTTTGGATATGTGCATCCCCATCACATACACTGTGACCACTAAATCTAGGCATCTGATTATAGATCTCAGTAGGCATACTTTCAATTTGATAATCAACCCATGACAAATCTAATTGGTCATACAAAGGATCAAAAGGGCTGACAAGAGGTTTAGCTTTTTGACTGGCAAACACAACAGGGTCACTAATATTTAACTGAGCATGTCTAGCCTCTAAGGATATCAACTTATTTTTTATCTCTTCAATTCTTTTACTCAATACATCATCCCTCTCTTGATTGAGTACGAGTTAATACATACTTGGATTCATAAAATTTTCAATCTTAGACATCCTTTGTCTGCCTAAGACCTAAGGCTTCCCCCTGGCATCTAACTTATGCAATAAAACAACAGATAAAGGTGGGAAGAACTAGGTACCTTTTCTCATCCAGATGCTACAAGCTTGAACAAAACATTCTTTTATCACAATAACATACATCAGCCTTTCATGTGCACTAAAACTTTTTTGCAGATTCGCCACCTCTCCAAAGAGGATAAAAATTTCAAACACCTGAAAGCTCATCAAATATTTTTTTGAGTTCATTCCACCAGCAGAGCACCATATTCACATGAAAGAAACATATATGCAGCAATGATTTCATACTATTTGACTCTTGTTCCCCAGCAGAGTTGCCATCTGTTGGTTATTTATTTCCGAATCAGTAGTGGGTTTGCCAGTTCCAATGCATAGGCAGATTCGGCCAACGAATACAGGAGGTTGCGTGAGTTGCCTCCCCTTCACTTCTGGTTCTGCCGCACCAAGGGGGGTGTCCCTATTTGCTAAAGATGTAACATTGACTTACCCTATGACAGAAAGATTTAACTTTGTGATAATAGGCAGAATACTCTCATGTGTGGACCAAGATTTGTGTGACAAATCACAAGGTTAGCAACATTCTTAGACATATGTGTCTAGTTATGGATGAGAGTATGCAGGGGCTCCTAATCCTACTCCTACAACTAACGGGTTTTCGATGGTTTAAATTTGATGGTTTGGATGCAAGACAGGGGCTTTGGATCATAACTACTTCACAAGGGCAGACCAGTGCCTATCTCAAGGTAAGGAGTCACATAGACGTACACATAAGAATGGCTTGCAACTGTCATTCGAGTTTCAAGGGGTTAGATTGATGCTTGCCTTACAAACATCACCCAAGAATGGGTATTTAACTGTCTCTACTTACAAATATCCCAGTTGACATACAATCTTCTCCATACTTAACCTAGAATGATTGATGCAGAGGTAAAACGCAACGGGAGCTTACAAATGGGAAGGAGGAGTCACTAACACAAACAACATGTTAAAATCCTATCGGCTTATCATCATCATCATATTTCTAAGAGACCTGAAATATCCTCCTGCTGACTACTGTTCACTTATCGCTTTTCACCTTTCGCCTTTCAACAACATCATGATATTCGGCAAGCGCAAACATCCTCCTGATGTTCACTATTCACTTAGCGCCAAACTCTATCTTCAACCTCCTGATGTTCAGCATCATCTTCATCAGCAGGATATGAAATATCCGGTTCCCCCCAAATATCCTGATGACGACAACTTCAAGCACCTCTTCTTCGAT
Source organism: Cunninghamia lanceolata (assembly GCA_027924645.1). Taxonomy (NCBI): domain Eukaryota; kingdom Viridiplantae; phylum Streptophyta; class Pinopsida; order Cupressales; family Cupressaceae; genus Cunninghamia; species Cunninghamia lanceolata. The sequence goes on from BSBN01001034.1 coordinate 1,612,692, forward strand.
GCTTCGTCAACCCGATATCCGACTACTCAACCAACAGCATCAGGATATGACTTATCCGGTCATATTGAAACATCCTGATGATGTTCACCAACTTTTATGCCGATAACTTATGCCGATACCAAAACACTTATGGTCAGCAGGAATAACCTTTATCGGGTGATATTTCGAAATGTCCTGATGACGATTATCCTGATGACGATGACGTCATATGCAGCTCCGTCAATATCCCGCTGCCCCGATATCCTGATGACGATTATCCTGATGACGATGACGTCACATGCAGTTCCTTCAATATCCTGCTGTCGGCCAAACTTAACCTTATCGGCCCGTGATGACTTTATCAACCCAATCTTCTACCTTATGCCGATACGCTCCTCCTCGGCAACACCTGATGATGATCACCCCGATACACATTCACTTTATGCAATCGACTGCATCATGCTCTTCTCCATCTACTCGGATGACGATGCCCGAAGTGACTGCAGGATATACACAGAAATATCCTGATGATGCCGTTGCGATGGGTTTTCCCAACCTTAGCGAATTTCGATCCGCCGAACCTCCTGGGATGACCCGATCTACTTTCAGGGTGATCTTCCAAACTCTAACTATCAGCTCGACCTAGCACATACCCATGCTAGGGTTCTCAACATCTCTCGACCACGATCCTGCACACCTGCATGCAAACAAACAAACTAAATCCTAACCTACTGTACATAACCATTCCACCAATTCAACGAATCAACCGGTGGAATGGATCAGCAAATCCATGAAACCACCAAAACTGCAAATCGATCACACGATGGAATTCAAAACTGAGAATGGACACAAACAGGATCTTTATTGATTTCAAAAGATGCAATACAATATACTGTCTCACTCTCTCTGCAATCTAATTCCTCTGCTCAATCTGATCGATGATATGCAATACCAACCGATCCGCCTGTATAAATAGGCTCTCCTGCGAGTACTACCACTCGATTCCTAGCGGCTGGGAAATCTCTCCAGGCGGCTGGGAGATCCAACCGGACATACAGCATAACAGCAATCCTAACAACCTAGCTAAAAATAGCAAAGCCTGGTCAACATGACCTTATTACATGCATTGGTCTTATCAGACCTTCTTGAAAACATTAACAAGACTCAAAACAAACTAACTACCTCATGGAGGCCAGCTGTCAGGTAGGTGCTCCTGCACCATACTCCCCAACAGAAAATAACTCATGTCCCATGAGTTAGGATGTGGAAGTCCTCCACCTTTACACTTTGCCTTTGCAGTGTTCTGCCCTGTTCCAGCTTTATCCTCTGCTATCTCTTGGCTGCTCCAAGGCTTCGAAACTGTAATTTGCCTTCTTGCAAGTGAACCCTCATGCCTGTCAATGTAGGCCCTTCTCTCACATACCTTGTGTTTGTCAGGTTGTCTGACCAGAACCTTTGTCTGAACTGCCTCTTGAACTTCTGTAATGTTCAACTCTGTCTTTCTTTCAACCTTTATAGGACAAACAATAGTCCCAACTATGACAACATCCTTGTCATTCCTCTCAACTGGTTGCTGTTTGCAAACCTGTTTCTGAACCTACTGCTGACCTCTGTCAGTCAAAACTGAAACTTTCTTCAAACTATTGTCCTTAACAACTTCTTTCCCTGCAGTGTCCTCAACTGCCTTTATGCCTGCTCCTATAGGCTTCTGCACAAATTCCTTCTTTCCCACTAAAATGATTTTTGCTGCCTTCTGTACTGCAGCATCTTCCTGCAATGGCATCAACATAATAGTTTTCCCATCCTTCTTGATGGTGTAGGTATTAGCATACCCATCATACAGTACCCTCCTATCAAATTGCCATGGTCTACCCAACAGTAGGTGACAACATTCCATGGGCAAAATGTCACACAAAACTCTATCCTGATATGCTCCAATCTGAAAATCAACATATGCCTGTTCATAGACAAAAAGTGATTGACTATCACTCACCCAAGATACCTTGTAAGGGTGTTGGTGTGGAATCCTTTCCAAATGCAGTTTATCCACCATTTCCTGAGATACCATGTTGTCTGTTGAACCAGTATCAATGACAACCTTACATACTTTACCTTTGCTCTTGCATGTGGTCTTGAAAAGAGCTCTTCTTTGCATCATATCCTTTGATGCCTGCAAACTAATTCTCCTTAGCATCAATGCTTCTCCCTCCTCAGGATATCCATAACTTTCAGAAGCTCCATCTGTTTGCTCTACTTTCTCTTCTTGCACAAGTTGCACTCTCTTGTCATTCGTTCTATCATTTCTGGATGATGAACCTTTGCTTTCTGGACATTTGAAAAATGGATGACCAAACTCACCACAGGTGTAACACTTTCCTGAAAATGTAGTAGAACCTCTACCACTTCCAAATCTACCTCTATTACCTTTCCATCCACCACTGAAATCAGACTGTCCCTGTCCTTTACCAGTGTCTTCTTGACCCTCATTGGTTTGCTTTGTTGTATGGGCTGATCCTCTTCCTCTATTGTGTTGTTCTTGTTTTCTCTTTAACTTCTCTTCCACTTTCAATGCCAACTGGAAGCATTTCTGAACTATATCTGGATTATGCAGACTTAAATCATCCTGAATGTTGAACCTCAATCCATTAAGGTATCTGGCTACCTTCTCTTCTTCACTTTCCTTTACCTTTGTCTTCATACAAAGTTTCATGAATTCTTCTGTATATGAGCTGACATCTAGCTCCTTCTGCTTCAGGTTTTGCTTCCTCTTGTGTAATTGGATACTGTAATCCAATGGGACATAAGCTTCCTTCACTAATGCCATCATCTTCTTCCATGTAGCGACTCTACGCTTTCCTTCCTGTACTCTGTCATCTTGGACGAAATTCCACCATGTCAAGGCAGCTTCTCTCATTTTTGACTGGGCTATCTTCACCCTCTGTTGTTCTGGTATCTCCTCTGTTACAAAGATATTGTTCAAGGAGTCTATCCACTCCATCACTGAATCAGGTTCCATTTTTCCTGTAAACACTGGCAAATCCAGTTTCACATCCATGGTTCTCCTCTCCATGGCCTTGAGGGCGTTCAACAGTGGTCTCTGGTCTGCAGGAACGACCTACTTGCTCCAACTAGGGATCTCTTCTTCTTCCCTATCTTCTTCTCTACCAGAACCTACTCTGCTCCTCAACTTCGCTAACTCATCCTTCAATTCCTGATTCTGAGCCTTCACGGCCTTGCTCTCTGCAATCTGTTTCTTTACCAAAACTGCCAACTCAGCGTTGGTCATCCTTGCCGGCATCTCAGATGTTCCTTCTTCATCCGACATCCTGCTATATCCTTATCTCTTCCAGAAGATCCTTCCTGAAGATCCTTCGGTGACAGAATCAACACAAACAGCCCAGACCTTTTGCTGAGCTCTGATACCACTATGATGCAGAGGTAAAACGCAACGGGAGCTTACAAATGGGAAGGAGGAGTCACTAACACAAACAACATGTTAAAATCCTATCGGCTTATCATCATCATCATCATATTTCTAAGAGGCCTGAAATATCCTCCTGCTGACTACTGTTCACTTATCGCTTTTCACCTTTCGTCTTTCAACAGCATCATGATATTCGGCAAGCGCAAACATCCTCCTGATGTTCACTATTCACTTAGCGCCAAACTCTATCTTCAACCTCCTGATATTCAGCATCATCTTCATCAGCAGGATATGAAATATCCGGTTCCCCCCAAATATCCTGATGACGACAACTTCAAGCACCTCTTCTTCGATGCTTCGTCAACCCGATATCCGACTACTCAACCAACAGCATCAGGATATGACTTATCCGGGCATATTGAAACATCCTGATGATGTTCACCAACCTTTATGCCGATAACTTATGCCGATACCAAAACACTTATGGTCAGCAGGAATAACCTTTATCGGGTGATATTTCGAAATGTCCTGATGACGATTATCCTGATGACGATGACGTCATATGCAGCTCCGTCAATATCCCGCTGCCCCGATATCCTGATGACGATTATCCTGATGACGATGACGTCACATGCAGTTCCTTCAATATCCTGCTGTCGGCCAAACTTAACCTTATCGGCCCGCGATGACTTTATCAACCCGATCTTCTACCTTATGCTGATACGCTCCTCCTCAGCAACACCTGATGATGATCACCCTGATACACATTCACTTTATGCAATCGACTGCATCATGCTCTTCTCCATCTACTCGGATGACGATGCCCGAAGTGACTGCAGGATATACACAGAAATATCCTGATGATGCCGTTGCGATGGGTTTTCCCAACCTTAGCGAATTTCAATCCGCCGAACCTCCTGGGATGACCCGATCTACTTTCAGGGTGATCTTCCAAACTCTAACTATCAGCTCGACCTAGCACATACCCATGCTAGGGTTCTCAACATCTCTCGACCGCGATCCTGCACACCTGCATGCAAACAAACAAACTAAATCCTAACCTACTGTACATAACCATTCCACCGATTCAACGAATCAACCGGTGGAATGGATTAGCAAATCCATGAAACCACCAAAACTGCAAATCGATCACACGATGGAATTCAAAACTGAGAATGGACACAAACAGGATCTTTATTGATTTCAAAAGATGCAATACAATATACTGTCTCACTCTCTCTGCAATCTAATTCCTCTACTCAATCTGATCGATGATATGCAATACCAACCGATCCGCCTGTATAAATAGGCTCTCCTGCGAGTACTACCACTCGATTCCCAGCGGCTGGGAAATCTCTCCAGGCGGCTGGGAGATCCAACCGGACATACAGCATAACAGCAGTCCTAACAACCTAGCTAAAAATAGCAAAGCCTGGTCAACATGACCTTATTACATGCATTGGTCTTATCAGACCTTCTTGAAAACATTAACAAGACTCAAAACAAACTAACTGCCTCATGGAGGCCAGCTGTCAGGTAGGTGCTCCTGCACCAATGATTTAATCCACTCCTTGAATGGAAGTCAGAGACTAAGCATGCAATACATAAATTTGTATTCTAGAATTTGAGAAACCCTTAGCAACCAAATTCAGAAGAAGAAATGCATACAACAAGTGGAGACAGACAGCAAAACACATGCAAGAAGCATTTTTCATATAACATTAACAAGAAACTAAATATATGTGCAAGATACAACTCAGATGCAACACATAAACTCCACAGAGATAAAACAGACAGGAAATGCTCTGTATTTCGTTATTCACACAAAAATTTGCCCAAGTCTTTTCCCCACACAATGAGTAACACAGTCTACTTAATACAGCAAGAAGTGTACTTCGCATTAATTACATGGCACATCAAAAATCCGCCAGATACAATGCATGAGAAATGGCGCTCAAAATTGAATGCAGCAGAGGGACAAAGAGGAAGGAGGGACAAAGAGGAAGGAGTAGGTATGTTCGGGATTTGAGCCGCCGCTCCCAGATTTTCTTCATCAATTCAGGTGGTTGACCTGTCAACACGACCCATACTTCCCTGCACAATCTGCCATTAAAGCTTCAGCTACTCGCGGGATGCAACAGCAGATGCATTTGAAGATTTTCCCGCTCAAAAATGGCCGCACACACTCAAAAAAACCATCGCCATAGGTCTAAAACAAGGCCGTCAATCCACTCCTATCGCTAAAATCTAACGGCTCCAAAATACCTTGAAAAATCGCCAACCAGTGAAAACATGCCACGTTGGCACTTCATGCTCCTATCGCTTACTTTTCTTTTCTTCATTTTGTCATTTTCGCCCTTGTATATGCACAAACAAATGCATATACAACTGCCTGCCTTTTGCCTCTCAAATCCTTGTATATGCAAAGCATATACATACAACTGTTCATCATACAAGGCGGACCCCAAACTGTTATAGAGCAAATTGGAGTTTAAATCAGGTCCGGCTTGCATCTTCTTTCCTTGCATATCTCAATGTGTATCTGCATATACATACACTTATACATGCAAGCCGCGGACGCCAGGGGCTTATAGAACAAAATGAAAACAACTTCGGGTCCGCCTTGCATCCCTTTCAATGCACATCGGCTTGTATATGTGCATGTACATTGGCACATACAAGCGCCCAACATACATGCTGCGGATCCGAAATATTATTAACTGCATTTGATTTCTCCTTTGGGTCCAGAATGTATATCTTGTTTTGTATATTTCGAATGTATACTTCACATACATTTGCCTTTGTATGTCCTGTCCGCGGGCCACACCAATTGCACCTCCGTTTCTTTGTATGTTGCCGAACATACAAAGCCCCTTGTATGTTTTTCAATGTACATTTCTCTTTGCATGCCGAACATATAAACCAAATATACATGCAACCCAATATGCAAGCAGCGAATATTGCCAGGAATCTGTGAAAGATTCCCCCTTGTATATGCAACCCGATATGCATTTAAAAATGCATACAACTCATTTTTCACCATTTTTGAAAGCCGATGGAGATTTCACGAGCCCGCCAATGTACATTTTGACCTGTATGTATATACAAACACCTTTGTATATACAAAGACACTTGCACCTTAACTGATTTTTTGCATTCTTTCAACTGCAGAGGCCGAAAGTGTTAGAGTTATTTGGATTTTTGGGAAGGTGCCTACATATCTAAATGCTTGAAACCTGAATACTTATGCAGGGACCACTAGTAGCCCGAGCCTAAAACCCTAAATTACTAATAGGAGGAAGAGCTAGTTCGCAGGAAAAAGACGTGGATGAAAAAGAACAACAAGTGGTTGAACAAATGGGATATTAATATACAAATTTGTCCTAATACCAAAGATGATATTAAACAGTTCGTGTTAGAGAAATTCAGATCTACTATGTGGACTAAGTGGATTGGCCGAAAAAAGCTGCAGTATGTCAGCGAGTTTAACCCCATGTGAGAGCATGGGGAAAAGGCATACTTGCATGCGAATATTAAAGGTAAGGCTAGACTTTTAATTACGCAGTTGAGGTCCGGTTCCCATCATCTAAGGTGTGAAACTGGTAGATGGACGATCCCAAGGAAGCCTGGGATGACAAGTTATGCACTTTCTGCAGTCAAAGAGTGGTTGAAACTAAGTGGTACTTCATATTTGAGTGTGCTGCATATGAGGATATCCGCATCCAGTATGGGGACAACCTGAAAGGAGGAAGATTAAGCGGAATATTTGAGGAAGCGGATCTCCACAAAATGGCCAGCTTCTTGGTCAAGTTGCATAGTAGAAGAGCCAACATCGAGAAGATTACAAAAGTGTCTTAGGGCTGCGGCTCTTGGTCCCTTAGGCTCTTGGCCTCGTGGACATCATTAAAATTCATTCATTCATTCATCACCCACTACCCCAACATCTATGTAGTGGCTCTCTACAAGCTAAGCAAAGACATAGCGAGCTTTGAAGGCCATCGTCAAAGTGAGACTCCAAAATGCTTAAAACATGTCTGTCTAGGTTGTCACGCTCTACAAAAGAGCCAGCGGCTTCAATAAAAGAGAATGCACAACACTCCAAGATTGCATGGAAAATTCAATGACACGTTGGAGCAGATCAAGGATTCTTTGGCCGAGCTGAAGCATTTGAGGCACGGATTTCCAACACACAAATGCAAATTCGCCCAAGTTATGTCCAAGTTCGCCCAAGTTTGCCCAAGTTTGTTCGGAACAAATCCAAACCTGTTTGATGGGACCTTGGGCGACCCCACACTTGAACCGACCCAGAATCCAAACCATGTTTGAACCAGACCCAAATCTAGCCCTGCAAGTCAATGAACCAATAACATAGGGGATAAGAATAAGGGCAAGAATAAGGTAAAAACGAGAAAAACACCATTACCACAATCAATACCAAAGATAAGGGAAAGGATAAGGGGAAATTGAAACATGTTGGAAGTTGCATCTCGAGTTGGCACCTTTGTGGAAGATGAAAAGTGAAAGGAATGCCACCAACATGAACAAAGGCAAGGAGATTGATCGCAACTCCAAGGTGGGTGAGTTTGTCATGTGCCATGATGTGTAAGGGTGTGTGTGTTGTGTGATGGCTCTCAAGATGAAAAGGAACTTACTAAGTTATTCCACATCAAGACTCAAGTCAAGGGCAAGACAATAGATGCATTGTTTGACTCATGCTCACAAGTGACGAAACAGAGAACAAAACAAAACATAGAAGTAATAGAGGAAAACAACTTAAGCTGAAACTAAAGAAGTAAACAACAACTTCACTCTTTTTTAAGCTCCAAAAAGATCAACAACAAATTACAATTCAAAAACTATCCAGATCAGGATCTGTATAACTGGTTTCACAAACCAACAGACTTCCCTACACAGAGAGAAGTTTCTCCTTTTCACTCATTACAGTCCACTAGCTGTAATAGAACAGCAGTACCACTCCTCCGTCATATCATCCATCACCCCCTTTCCAAGGATGCAGCCTCAGCTATCTTAAGGCCCCCACCGAAACTTCCAGACCTGCATGTCTCCCTTTTTAGATTGAAAAAGGATCCGCTCCCCAAAAACCATCCTCCCCACTAACTATTAATTCCAGTGAAAGCCAAAATAGATATTGAGGAGGTCCGCCACTACTGAAGCCACCAAACTCCAAAATAGGAAGGAGTTAAAACCCCTCGTTGCCACCACTCAGCCAAAAATTTAAACCACCAGCAATAAAATCAATAAATAATAACAGCAGATTCAATTGACTATTTTTGTAACAGGATCAATGCCACCAAGCGGAGTGGGAAAAAAGATGTCTGAGGAAGTCAGCAGCAACGCACACCAAATTTAGAGCAGAAGTTAAAGCCAAAGAAAAAAACTGACGCCAAAATTAGTCTCCACAACATGGATGTTGATGCTTCTGCATCAACAAGCAAACCTGATTTCTCAGAAGCTGATTGGCACGCTTGGGCAGAAAACCATGGACCATCCTCATTCGTATTCCTCAAGATGGCTAAAACAAGGCATGGACATCTCAATCACGAATTAATAATGTAAGTTGAAATTTGGGCTTAATCCAGAGTTTAAGGATGAGGCGCTTGTTGATGTGATGCCTCTAGATGTTTGCAAAGACACTTTTTGGGGCCCTTAACCGCTATATGAGAGATGCAATCTATTTTATAACCAAATTAGACTACATTTGAATGATAAAGACTTCATCTTATATTCATATGTTGGAAGGTCTAAGATTTCCATGCTTAGTGCTTCTCAAGCCAAGAGGCTTATTAACACAAGTGGGAAATTTGCCCTTTTGCTGCTGTGAAGGAAAGAAGAGCACATGGGAGCTGAGTTGAAAAGTTTACATGGGCTGTAAACTAATCATGAACAACGTGAAATAGGACAATTGGTGGAGCAGTTTTCAGAGTTGGTCTTTGAACCCAAAGGGCTACCTCCAAAGAGAGTTATTAAGCATGAGATAAAATTGTTGCCTGATTGTCCTCTTCCAAACATTGGGCTATACTGTCAAAGTGTTGTAGAGGCTAATGAGGTTGAGTTGCACCTGAAGGCACTCATTGGGCAAGATGTTATCAGATCTAGCATGTAACCTTGCGGTTCTTCAATTGTCATCGTACCAAAGAAAGATGGGACTCGGCGAATGTAAATTGAATACCGGGCATTGAACAAAATTACAGTCAAAAAATAGGTATTTGCTGCCCCTTATAGATGATTTGTTGGATCAACTACAATATTTCAAGTATTTTTTACAAAGCTAGACCTGAAATCAGGGTACCACCAAGTTCAAATCAAAGAAGAGGATGTGGAAAACGACATTTAAAACTAAGGAAGGCTTGTATGAGTGGCTTGTCCTACCATTTGGATTGTGCAATGCTCCGGATACCTTCATGAGGTTGATGAATGAGGTACCAATATTTCAAGTATTTTTTACAAAGCTAGACCTAAAATCAGGGTGCCACCAAGTTCAAATCAAAGAAGAGGATGTCTGGAAAACAGCATTTAAGACTAAGCAAGTCGCTTGTATGAGTGGTTTGGCCTAGCATTTGGATTGTGCAATGCTCCATCTACCTTTAGGAGGCTGATGAATAAGGTACTTAGGCCACTTATTAATTTTTGTGCGATTGTCTATTTAGATGATATATTGGTTTTTAGTAGAACATATGATGAACATATTTCTCATCTCAAGCAAGTACTACAAGTGTTGAAGAAGAACAAGTTGCTTCTGAATAGAAAGAAGAGTGAGTTTGCAAGAACATCACTTGTTTATCTTGGACATGTGGTGCAGAATGGTGAAACCAAGATTGAGGCCATTGTGGATTAGCCAAAGCCCCCATTTATTTCGGAGACTAGGAGTTTTGTTGGGGCCATCCAATACATGTGTAAATTTGTGAAATCTTTATCCTATGTTGCTGCTCCTTTAGATGTCATCACAGATGCTAGGAAATGTTTGCATTGAGGTACAAAATGGCAGTGAGTTTGAAGAGCTCAAGTGCAAAATCAATAATGCAACCGTACTTGCTTTACCCAATCTTCATGAACTTTTTGAGGACAAAACTGATGCCAGTGATAATTCTATAGGAGTTGTTTTGTTGCAAGGAAGAAGACAGGTTTGCAATCATTCAGAGTTGTACAAATGGGCTGTCCTAAACTATAGTACATATGACAAGAAGTTGTATGCTTTGGTCTCTACCGTGAAGAAGTGAAAACACTATCTCATGGGCAAGGAAACAGTACTGCAAACGGATCATCAACCACTCAAATACTTACAAGCACAAACAAAACTCAACAATCTCGTCACTACTAGTGGATGGGATTCCTACAATAGTTTCATTTAGTGATCAAATACAAGTGGGATTTGACTAATAAGGTGGCTGATCAGTTGTCAAGACCAAGACCACCACTTCTTTCAGTAGTTAGTACCCTTACTTTGTTGGAGCCGTTTGCTAAGGAAGTTTCTATTGATGACCATGCACATGATAAAGATTCAGTGAGATATATCAGCAGACTGATAGGGAAAGTGGCTGATTTTGAGCCGAATCTCAAATATTTCTTCAAAGATGGGCTCCTTTACAAAGTAGGAAAGTTGTGCATACCTAAGGAGAAGGTTGTTATTTATGCATGAGGCTCATACCTTGAGAGTTGCAGGACATTTTGGAGTATCTAAAACAGTTTCAAATCTTCAGCCTTATGTTTATTGGCCCTACATGCAAGAAGATTTGTCAAACTTCATTTGGGGCTGCAAGTTATGTAGCATAAGTAAGACAAGCAACCAAAAACCTGGGTTGTACCAGCCACTACCTGTGCCAACTAGACCATGGGAGAGCATCTCCAAATATGGGCTCCTTTACAAAGGGGTTAAGTTGTACATACCTAAGGAGAAGGTTGTTATTTATGCATGAGGTTCATATCTCGAGAGTTGCAGGACGTTTTGGAGTATCTAAAACAGTTTCAAACCTTCAACCTTCATTAGGGGCTGCAAGTTATGTAGCATAAGTAAGACAAGCAACCGGAAACTTGAGCTGTACCAGCCACTGCCCATGCCTAATAGACTGTGCAAGAACATCTCCATGGATTTTATGGGTGGTCTTCCAATGTCCAAGCATGGGCATGACTACCTACTTGTAGTGGTGTACCAATTCAGTAAGATGTGTCTGTTAATTGCATACAAGAAGAACTTGAAGGGAAGATATGCAGCTAAGTTGTTCTTCAACCATGTGCCAGTTCATTTTGGAATTCTAAATAGTTTTTTGGAAAAGATAGCAAGGTTTCCAATATGTTGTCAAGACCAAGACCACCTCTTCTTTCAACGGTTAGTACCCTTACTTTGTTGAAGCCCTTTGCTAAGGAAGTTTATGTTGACGACTATGAGCATGATAAGAATTTCAGCTAGATATATCAGCAGACCAAGAGAGGGAAAGTGGTTGATTTTGAGCCAAACCTTGATTATTTCCTCAATGATGGGCTCCTCTATAAAGCAGGTAAGTTGTGCATACCTAAGGAGAAGGTTGTTATTTATACATGACGTTCATACCTCGAGAATTGCAGAAAATTTTGGAATATCTAAAACAGTTTCAAACCTTTAACATTATATTTATTGGCCCTACATGCTAGTGGATGTGTCAAAGTTCATTGCGGGTTGCAAGTTACGTAGCATAAAAGATGAGAAGGAGGAGAAGAGGCAAGCATGAAACATGGTTGGTGGGGTTGAAGGACAATTGCCATCTAAAGCAAAATGGTGTCCCAACAATGATGTAGGGAATAATTTCCCACATCCGTAGTCCCTAAGCTTTTCGAGACCAAAAGCCTCCTTAGTGGAGAGGTATGATCCAAAAATCAGGTCAAAGTTGTTGGACCATGGGGTCAAAGTTGCCTCTTTCAATCAAGAAGATGCCTAGAAGCCTTGGAAATGTGAGTTCAGTTGGCTTGATTGTCCAAAAAGTTTTTACTTTTGCAAGAAGCATGTTTGTGATGACTCAAAGCATTGCAAGGATGACTTGGAACAAAGGTGTAGGTGCTCAAACTTAACGGAAAACCTAAAGCAACAAAATCAACGACATCTGCAAGCGGTGAAATTGTTTTGACTGTGGCTAATGCAAATTTGCCTCTTGACAAAAGAAGCAAATTGCCCCAAATACAATGGTTTCAAAATCGCCTTCTAACAAAAGCAACGAAATCATCATTGTGCAATGTTGTACCCATACGAAACTTTCGTATATTGATAACTTCAAGCAAAAAGCTTGTTTGTCACCCTTGACTTGTTCCGAATGTTACCGATTTTGCTAACCCTGCAAGATCATCAAAACACTCAATTCAAGGAAGGCATCATTTCACATTGATAACAAACTAGTATATAGTGTGTGAAGAAGGTTGCAAGCATGCCTCCACAAAGGAGCCAAGATTTCAAAAAAATTCACAGTGTATTAGGGCATGCCAATACAAAGGGTTCGTTTCATCAGGTAGTGTATTGGCACACACCAATCAGATGAGATGTGTCAATACAAAGAGGTGGCCACATGATTCAAAAAGGAGAGCAATGGTTTGGTGCATGCCTGTTTCACTAGGCGCACCGTAACAAACATCAAGACTTTTCAATGCCAATACAATGGCGTGCGCCTTTGGACGTTGACAAGTCGAGACAAAGGATGAAGGGGGGCAAATGAATTTCAATTTCACAAGGCACATTGACAAAGAATATTTTAAGTCAAATAGACCAAAAGTGCTTATGTAAGCCTAAAGACATGTTTTAACAAAGGCATTTGAAGGATAAAGGAAAGACATTTTAGTTCACTAGCACGCCTAAACAATTACAAAGGCTCAACATGCAAAACAAAGAACAATGGCATGCATGCCTAAGAAGGCACACACCATATCAAAGAGGGAAAAAATGCAAAGTTTTGGCACACACTCCAAGAGATAAACGTGCCATATCAAACAAGTTTTGAAAAAATGTTTGTTGTTTTGGCGCACACACCTGGTTCCCAATGTGCCACACCAAAAGGACTTTGCTATATATATTGGTGTGCACGCCTAAAAATGGACGCACCATATCGAAGACCTTGCCTTGTATATCACTAGATGTGCCAATGTATGATCTCGTCTAACGAATGCAGAGTAAAGGCACACAGCTATCCCATCAGGCACACTTTAACAAGGAGTTTTAACAAGCATTCATCAAGAGCAAAAGCACGTGCAGCAAACACCTCACACACCTCACCAAAGAGCTGAAAATGTTTTGTTTTGAGTAGACCATTGACATGCCTAATGGTCATCCCACGCACCTCACCAAACGATTTGGGTTTTTTTTGCAAAAGCACACTTCAAAAGCTCCTCATGCGCCAACAACTGGAGGTTTTGAATTTTTTTTAAAATGTGTTCCTTTGTAAGAGCACATGCTCTTCTCACCTGGCATGCCATATCAAAAGGACTTTGCCATGTAATGGTGCTCTTGCCTACAATAGCATGTGCCTATCTATTGGCGTTTCAATTTTTCCTTTAAATCTCCAATGTGTAACAACATGCCTTGCAATCATCTCACGTGCCAATACAAAGGATGTGCTTGCAGGGAGAAAATGAGTTTCAATGTAATGGTGCTCCTAGCGATCATCTCGTGAGCCAATAGAAAGGAAGATAGTTTTTGAAGATTTGAACAAGCTAGTGTATTGGCGCGTGCCAAGGAGCTCAGGGAGCCAATACAAAGCAGATGTGTGCTTGCTAGCATGTGCACGCTAATACAAGGGAGGGATGAATGAAAAGATTTTCAAGGTTTTTCAAAGGGTTAACCAAGATTAGAGGAGAAATTGCAAAATCGTCAAAGTCATCTATAGCCCCCATCCAAAAGTCTATTTTTAGCCCTATCTTTTGCCAATCACCATTTTCAAAGAGAAGAGCATATTCAAGGATTTGCTATTTTTATCCGGAGCTATTTATAGCCCATGCTATTTTTAGCAATCTCTATTTTAGCTTCCTACTATTTTTAGCATTAACTTGGAGTTAACTTTTGTTCGATTATCATGCAAAAAACGTGAGCTTTTGATGCATGATTGTAATATTTTAATCATCAATTGAACTAAAGGTTGCATGGTTTTAGTTTTAGAATTAGGGGAACAGATAATTTGTAATAAAACTTGTAGGTCATACAAGCAGTCAATTAGGATAGAAGTGCAATTAATTTGTTTTATTTATTTTCATGCAATTGTTTTGTAAACAATATAAATAAGTGTTTTTTTGCACTTAGGAGTTAGTTGTATCAATTATTTATCAATCGATGAATAGAGATGAATGGAATTCTCATGCCTGCATTATGTTGAAATTACTATTCATCGAATATTCAATGTGATTGTGATTTTGTCATTTGCTTAATAGAATTTATTATGCCTATCTTGCTTATAAATATCTATTGAGATGTGTTGTTATGTGTGTTGAAAGTTAAGTTGTTTCAATGAATTTGCAAGCTCTGTATTGCAGACGAACTTGAAGATATAGCTCATGGCTTTGTACCGAGTCTTACATTCGATTTAACCATATCATTTGTGTTTGTGCTTATCCACTCTATGTGTACTTGCCCTTTTCAGTCTCTATTTTTAACTGAACGGTGTAAACGTCTAGATGTAGAATTCGAGTTTAGTCAAAAAGTATAAAACTCTTTGCCTCATGTTGAAAGCACGTTTCAGCCTTTTGCGCATCGTAAATTCAAAAAGATCACATATTTATGTTTTATTCAAAATGAACATGAATCACCCCAAAAATCATTGTAAAAATTGTAAATTGCAAGTACATATTTTGTAGTTTTAGGTTAGATTTTAGTTTACAGGGAGCCTCCCCTTCTAATTTGAAGAGTGATCTTACCACACATCTGTTTTGTTTTGTTTCAAACCAAAAAGTGAGAATTAAAATGCAAACATGCAAACAAAGCATGGAATATGAAGAGTTTTTGACATTTCAATTTGCTTTTTCGATATTTGATCTTCCATATGGCACCTTGGGAGTACATTGGAAAGGCATGTATGCTTTGTAAAACATGTGAGAGGTTGGCTCTCTCTACAACTTTCATTCTATGTTCATTTTTGTTAATGTAAGTGTAAAAATAGGGGTTTATGAGTTGAAAAGGCATGTTGCAAGTGTGTGGAGTTGTCTTTATACATTGTGAAGGCTCTAAATCACCTTAGAGGCTTTGTACCATCTATATTGGACTATGGATAGTGGTATACATAGCAAAATGAGTAATTTTGTTGTCTCGGTTTGTGTGTGTGCTTCATTTGCATGATTTTCTCTTGTTCTATGTTCCCACATGTATATTGCATCTATTATGAACATGTATGGCTGTATTGATATCCATTGGATGTGGAAAATACGTTTTTTTGTTAAATTTTTGTAGAGTTGACAAGCAAGTAATATGTAAGTTGATGATGATTAGGAGGGCATCTCCATCACTTTATAGATCATGTAGTCAATGTCATAATGATTATAAGAGCTTGTTCAGTCAAAAGAAAGCTCACTATGTGCATTGGCCAACCAAGGAATCAGAATTTTCCATGGCCAAACAAACATGGGTTGCCAAAGGAGCAAATTCTCTCTTCTATCAAAGAGCAAGAAAAAACAAACAATCTAACCAAGAGAGAAAAATCAAAATACCATCCTTTTAGCCAAGAAAAGATCATGCAAGCCACTTGCAAAACCACCTTATACTTCTCCAATAGTGGCTACCACACATCCTTTCATTGTGACACTGTCTTCGCAAGAAGACAATAGCCCCTTTGTTTCTTGCAAAAAAAGCCCATTAGAAAGGGTATTTGAGAATGAGGTGAGGGACGTTGCAGATGAGTAAATTGTGCGATTCATTTACGCCATGAGCTTTCTTTCAACCTCATGAGATCACCATATTGGTGAGAGAATGGTGATGGCAATTACTCAAACACCTGCAAGTTATACAAGTCCTAGGTATGAAAAGGTATGCACCACCTTAATTACAAAGGGGGGGAAAAATGTAAAGACATCACAACTATCAATCAGGAATTCATGAGCTCTAATGGGCTTGTCCATCATTTATGATAGATGGAAAGATTGCCAAAATAGACCCTTAATCAATGTCATTGCAGTGTTCCGCAAAGGGGCAATGCTTTTTAAAACAATTGATTGTGAGGAGCAAGCTGAAGAAGGCAAACTTCATTGCCAACATCCTTGCACAGGGAATTTAGATGGTGGCGGCTGCTCAAAAATGATGTCCACATCATAGCGGACAACGTTAAAAATTGCAAGGCAGCAAGTGCATTGGTAGGCATAGCGGCAAAAATCTTTTGGGGAAAAAATAGACAAACCAAAAGTACAATATTTTTTCAAAAAATTGGATTTTAAAAAAACATAGGAAAATGCAAAAAAAGAGAAAAAAATACTATGTTTTAAATTTAAAGGCATTTTAATAGCATAGAAATATAGAGAACAAATAAAAATGAGAGTTTGGTCCATGAATTGCGGAATATAATTTTTTTTCATTTATGTTCAAGGGCAACGTCCCTCATCGGGGTTTGGGGGCAATGCCCCCAATGGGGTCAAGGGGTAATGCACCTTGTGGGGGTCGTGGTAGCACCCCTCGTAGGGTCTGGGAGCAATGCCCCAAAGGTGCTTCTTGTCGTGATACAGGGTGGAGTCAAGGGGCGGAGCCCTCGCCACAAGATCCAAATTAAAGCCTTTGAAATCACAAACCTTCATGGTGCATGCCATTTTTGATAATTTTATCGCTCCTCCAAAACTTTCAAAAAACGTTTGACTTTCACACTTTTAAATTTGACTTTTTTCAAAATTCTATTCCATTTTATAATTAATAATTATAGAATATTAATATAATAGGATCATTATGGCTTTTAATTAAATATTAGAAACACAAAGATCCTAAAACCCTAACACTCAACCTACAAATGGAACAATCAAAGCTGATGAAACCCTAAATAAATATAAATCCCACAATTATGCTTTAAATAAATATAAATTAAATAAATATAAATCCCACAATTATGCTTCACTGGGAATTTATTAAATAGCGGAGAGCCTAAACTTCATGTAGCTAACAATTAACCTGAAAAATGAATAAGGAATGCCCATACACGTTTCCAAACAAGGTAAAATGACTTTAAATAAATGAAAAAAATAATTTGTCCCCCTTGAGGGTACAGGTTTATGTGTATATATATAAGCAAATTATGAATATTTTAATATAATAAAAATATTTTTTTAATATACTTTACAAATTATAAATATTTATGTATTTGCAAATTATAAATATTTATATATTTGCAAATTTCAAATATTTTTAATATATAATAAGAATTTTTATTAATATATTTTGTAAATTATAAATATTTATATATTTTAATATATATTTTTGCAAAAATATATATTAAAATATATAAATATTTATAATTTACAAAATATATTAATAAAAATTCTTATTACATATTAAAAATATTAAATCGTAATTTGCAAATATCTATTAAAAATATATAAATATTTATAATTTGCAAAATATATTAAAAAAAATATTCCTAATTTGCCCCAAACTACACCAAGACAACAGGGCCGCAGAAATTTCAGGCATGCTAAAGTTGAAAGTTCGCCTACAGGAAAAGGAAAAAAAAAAAAAAAACTTGAGTCCAAACACAAACGGAAATAATATTAGCGGTTGTTGTTATTGGTACTCTTTGTTACATGAAATCTTATGCAAGACGAGATATATAAAGGGGAAGTTAATGAATTGACTCAGCGATTTGTCTGCATCTTCTTCTTGTTGATACTGCTTACATCACAGATCAAGTCTCGAGTTAAGGATTTTTCAATCCTCGGCCGCCATCATTCAGAAGAGCACAAAAATTGCAGGGAAATTCAACTAGAAACCCTAGCCGGATGCGGCTGCACGCGATTTTTGCATAAAACCGCGATTTTTCAACTATTTTGTAAGAAAATATCTGATAAAACATTGTGACATAAATCACGAAAAAATCATATGGGCACATTTTTTGGACAGTGTTGCCCATTCACTCAACTTGGTGTTGCAAAAGATTGGCATGCAAATTAAGTGAATCAAATAAATCTACATTGAGGTTGTGAGAAGATTTGAATGTTTGTGACATATCACATGTGGCAAGCAATCTTGGGGGTCTCAAGTTGGAATTGTTGAAACTTGAAAGTAAGTATACTAAATTTCAATATTTAACTTTTTCATATACTTGAAAGTTTGCTATGATAGTTTAATTATATAATCTACTTTTTTAATTTGTTTTCATTTTTTTACACAGCATTAGGTTGTTGAGACTCAATTTGTATCACATAGTTGTCTCGAGATGAGTTGTGATGATGCAAGAGGCATTGAGAGCATGGAGATTAACAACCTCTGGAGTATATGGAGAAAGTCAAATTTAGAGAAGGCCCAAAATGTCAAAGCATCGGCCTTGAATGATGATTGGTGGTATCATGTGGATTATCTTCTGAGTTTCACCAATCATGAGTATAATCAGGTTTGTGGATATGGATCGGTCATGTGTTGTGACATATATGACAAGCATGGACTCCATGATAAACTCAAATATAATTACAATTGAGGAGAATGACCCCACAAAAACATTTTTCAAACAGGTGCAAAGAATCATTGTCAATTGTTAGAACAAGATGAGCACACCCTTTATCTCCTAGCATTTGTTGTCACCCAAATATTACAACTCAAAGATACTTTCTTTGCCTAGAAGGGCGGTACCATGTAGAGACATTCAAGTTAGTGATGGGTAGAAGGCAACATTCACTAGACTCTTCCTATATCTAGATGTAGAGAAAAAAAATTGTGCTTGAGTTTAGCAATTTTATAACTTTTGGGAATCACAATTATAACACTCTTCAAAGACAAGTACAAGGACACTCACGCATGGTCGTACATCCATAGCTAAATCGTTGTTTACTTGCAATTTCTTGCAATCAAAGTTCTATCACAAGTGTGCATTTTTTTTTTCTTACTTTTCTCTAGCAACTATATATTACATTTATAATTACAAATGTTGTATTGACTCTATCTCCAATCTTAACAAGTTACAAGTTCTTCTTCAATTGAATAGAACTAGAGTTAGAGTACATACTCCTTTGTTCACTCATATAAGTGTAACCGGTTGGCTGCAAAAAACACAGAGGAGTTAGTCTATGCACATTCCACTGTGTGCCTTCTGTCACATAAGCAAAGACAAGTAGAAGGGATGATGACGAATCAAGATGTAACCTTGAGTGTGTCAACTTGGATGCTTTTGTTGCACAACTTGCCACAATCTCTTTAAAGGGCGAGGAGGTTCCTACATAGGATGCAACTAGTGGGAGTAGTATTGCCATTGCTTGTGATCCAAAGGAACCAAGTGATGACATTAATACTCTCAATGAAAAGCAATATGAAGATTATTGATTGTAAATTTGTATCGATTTGACATTTGATGTTGAATTATCAATTATCTTTATCACTATTAGTTGTGTTTTCAATTTTTTTTTTTGGGGGGGGGGAAACTATGAGTATTTTATATATATTTTTAATATTATATTATATATAGTGTGCCTCTTGACACATAAGCAAGACGAGTACAAGGGATGATGAAGAATTGAGATGTAACCCTAAGTGTGCCAACTTGGGTGCTTTTGTTGCAAAACTTGCCACAATATCTTTAAATGATGAGGAGGCTTCTACACAGGATGCAACTAGTGGGAGTGGCATTGCCACTACTTGTGATCCAAAGGAACCAAGTGACAACACTAATGCTCTTGATGAAGAGCAATATGAAGATTATTGATTGTAAATTTGTATTGATTTGACATTTGACGTTGAATTATCAATTATCTTTATCACTATCAGTTGCGTTTTCAATTCTGTATTTTGTTTTGGCAAATTATGGGTATTTTTATATATTTTAGTTATTATATAATATTATTTTAATATTATATTATATACTTTTATTCTATAATTTAAAAATATATAAAAATAACCATAATTTGCAAGAAAAAATATACAAAATTGAAAACACGGCTCTATATATATATTGTATTGCTAAACCCAACAATACCTCCGTTCCATAGAGTTTTGGAACGGTAGCAAGATAGGGGGATGTAGGGCTAGATTTCGAGGATAGGGGGAGTATGGACAAAAATTTGGGGACAATGGGGGAACTATGGACCAAAATTTAGGGATAATGGGAGAAGTATGGAGGGATGGTGGTACAAATATAATAATAGTACTTGAAAATTTAGTCATAAAAATGTATAAGAAATTGTAATCAAAATATAATATAATATAGTAGTTGAAATATAATACAATATTTAACATCATCCATTAACATCATGTGTAGGAAACTTAGAGATACTTAGGTGCTACTCTTAGCTTATAGTTGTGCACCAAGCAAACTAAGGTCCATTTAGATGTTGAACATATGTTTGTTGTTAATTTTTATTTTTTGGGGGCAAAAAGAGAACATTATATTAAAAAATCAAATTACATGTTACAATTTAAAATTCTCCAGATAACCAAAGCCATAAGTAAAGCAAAGAGACAAAGAACCTAGATGGGTTTGTCACAAAATCATCCCCAACAATAACTCAAAGAGTCCAACTAACAACCAAGAAAATGGAAGAACCAGGACTTCTGAAGAGTAAAGCTAGAGCCAAAAGGGAACCACACAAACCAGAATAGTCATTGAGTACAACAGAAAAACCGAGAAGAGAAGACTCAAGAATAGCTACAATCATCAAACTTACTAGGCCACAAAGGCAAGAAGAGATCAGATAGAGTAATCATTATGAATACAGTGGAGAAGTTGAGAGGCCTTGTTAGGAGAAAGAGACTCCAAACTAGAAACTTTCCAATTTCAATTCTCCTCAATAGCCCATTTGGCAAGATTGTTAGTAACTGAATTCCATTCTCTGGAGATATGAACAAAAGAAATAGCTTCAAATTGAGGAGTTAGACAAAGAATCTACTTAGCTAAAGTAGCAAGCCTCCAAGAGAAACACTGAGTTCATTCTTTATTCAGAAGAGAAACCATGATTAAGGAATCAGATTCACAAATAAATTTCTTCTAGCCCATCTCACAAGCTTTTTCAAGAACCAAAAGAATAGAACAGTCATCCATCTGGTCATTGGTATTAATCTCCATAGCCACAAAGAAGAAAAACTAAGAACACCCATCTTCAACACGACCAATCCCACCAATCCCAGTTGCACTAGGATTGCCACATGAGGAGCCATCAATATTTATTTTGAAGAAGCCTAATGGGGGAGGCAACCATTTACCATTTCTATTCACCTTTCTAGAAGCCCGAGGGGGAGGATGTGGGCACAAAGAGAGAACATCCCCATAGAGAAGCTCTAAGTTCTTCGAACACAAATCGAAGGGAGACAAGACTTCATCCAAAGAAGATTTAGAAAAAATGATCTCTTTGACGACATTAAAAGCTTTCTGCCAAACTTGAGAAATCAAGCTTTATACACATTGAAAATCCATCGAATCCTTCCCAACCAAACTTGCCAAAGGATAAAGGTAGGACCAAGCTCCCAAGAAATACTTAGAAAACTAGCCACAACAAGTGGCTGACCCAAGCTTGCCCAAAAATTTGGCAATGAGGTGGCATGAATGAAAAGGAAGTTCTAAAGTCACCACCATTGTCCCCAAATGCTAACAGCAAAGGGACAAAAGCAAAAGAGTTGAGCAATAGATTCCTCATGAGAGCCACAAAGAACACATTTAGAAGGCCCCTAAAATCCTCTCTTTTGAATATTGTCCCAAGTGAGACATTTGTTTTGACTAAGCAACTAAATGAAGAAGTTGCACTGGGGCCGACTAAATTTGTTCTAGATTTTATTCCGTCAAGGGAACTTTTTGTCCACATCATTGTACCTGAAAAGGGACTTCTATCCAAGGTTCATAAAGTAAGTCCCTTTAGTATCAAGTGTTGATGGGCGCTAGAAGGAGAAGCTTGGCCTACACCCCACGACGACCAAAAGCGAAAAAAAGGGGTGGGTCCCCATTTGCAATGGGGTGATGTGTGAAAACGCCACAATATCAGGGCCCCACGCGAGATCATCATCCTCTAGAGAGCAGCAAGGCTGATCAGCAAGAATAGAAGACAAGAGAGCTTGAGCTTCAAGAGAAGCCCTAGCAAGCCATAAGCTAGAGTCCTTCCATAGATAGGTTTTGGAATTTCTCAACACCTAAGATCTCTTGAAGTCAGCAACTAAGGTCCATCCTACAATGGAAAAGGCTTGACTCATTGGCTGGAAGGAAGGAAAAGAGGAGATAATAGGGAGGTAGAGGTCCCAAGTATCATTCTAGACAAGAGCACAATTCCCACTTTTAACAATCCCAAATAGTCCTTCTTTGATAAGAGAAGCCCCAAACTTAATTGTGTTCCATATCATCGATCCTTTGCCAATCAAGCTCACTCTGGGAATCTCAGAGGCCTCAACCCCACCCAAGTATTTGAAGTTAAGAATTCTAACTCATGACTATTGTGGATATTTACACCATCTCCAATATAGCTTGGCTATTGAGAGCAGCACATCAAACGCCTAGGCCACCATTTCGTTGGGGCCTACACACTTGATCCCAACTAATAAGGCTCCATTTGTGAGAATCTAAGTTGCATGCCCATAAGAATTTCGTGGAAAGAGCATCGAACTCATCAAGGATGCTATTGGGAGCAGATAAGACATAATCTATAGATGGGCAAAGCTTGCAGAATAGATTTTAACAAAGTCAAGCAGCCTACAAAAAACAACCTAGGGAAAGTCCAATGACTAATCTTCGATCTAAATCTATCAATAATCTTCCTCCACTGCTCTTTCTTGGGATTAGTAATAGAAAGAGGAATGCCCAAGATAATCAAAAGGGAGCTACCCTATGCTAAAAGGAAGAATCTGAGCTATTCTCTATTGGATAATGCAAGGAGTATTAAAAAAAGAAGATGTTGGACTTGTCCTCATTAATCTGTTGGACTGAAACAACTAAATAGGTGTCTAGGGCCTTCCTAAAATTAATTGCTTCCTAAATCTTAGCAACTCCCAATAAAGCCATGTCATCAACAAATTGAAGGTGGGAAAGAAACCCTGTACGCTAAGCAATATACCAACCATAAATAAAGCCTAAAGATTTATGTTTCTCAAAAAGTCTACCCAAGTCTTTAGCCAACAAAATAAAGATGTAAGGAGAGATGGGATCTCCTTGACGAAGTGCCTTGGAAGCTGAGAAAAGAGAAGGAATGCCATTAATCGGCATTGAAAGGGAAGGAGAACTCACACAACTCAGCAATATTTTAGTTAAGTTAATTATTATTAATTATTTTGAAAAGATATCATCAAATGTCAATAGCCATTTCAAGTATTGAATCATCATTCTATTGTTACATATCATTGCTATTTGTGTTTATAGTTGTTTGATTTGTGTTGTTATAATAGTTGTAAATTTGTCATACTGCTCTGCATAGTTGTTGAAGAGTACATAGTGCTACATGTATGTCATTATTGATGAACCCAAATTAATAGTATAAGGGAAATTGAAGTCCTTGTGTAATGTGCCGTACCTATTTGTATTTTTTTAATGATCTTTTGTGTTATTTTTATTTTTTATTTTGTTTTCTTTCAGACTAGAGAGAAGAATGTAGAAGGGGTTTTAAGTTTTCCTGTAAATGTGTTGCCGAAGCATATAATATAGAGCATAGAGAGAAAACCCAGAAAAAGTACACCAAATATAAAGAAAGTAACAAAGACCTAGATAGCAGAATAGCCAAATATGAATTACTGTGACATACCCATATCCAGAAATGCAACTTGGTACATGTGCTAAGAGTGCACCAGCAACTAAGTATAGCCAGAATCACTCCAAACTCCAGAAAATATGAGATTGAGCTTACAAATGATATTAGCAATATAAATGGGCTCTAAACACCTCTCACAATGTAAAATATGCGATACCCACAAGAGGAAATGATACTCTAAGACTCCCACGTTACTCCTTGAGCAGTACGACCATGGCTGAAAATGCAAACAATAGCTATGAACAATGCCATGCAATAAACTACCTTCAAACCCTCTGAAAATCTACACTCAACAATAATAGAGAAATGCTATAGATCAAATCAGCTCAAAACTCCTCCAAATGACTCCATTGCAAGCACAATGTGAATGTTGAATACATCCACCGTCAATGGCACTGTTGGGTGGTCTCTCACACCTGTAGAATGTCGTTACCTATGGAGGTTTTCATCTCCACAAGCCTCTGGTTCGAATCCTCAAACCCTCACAATAGCAAACTCTAATAGAGCTCCCAAGAAAAAATATCATAAAGCAAGCATAATACAAATGAGCCCCTCAGCGCCTTTTTATAAACTCTCCAAACCCAACGCCTCTTTTTGGAGGCAATTTGTATTTGTTTTATTATTTAATTTTCATCCCCTTATGACTCCCATGGGCTCCCACCTCCTAGAGGGTCACTTTTAAGTTATAACTTATTTTTATAAAGTGACCATATAATATTTATTTGTAAAGTCCCAATAAATAATTATATTAAACTTCGGACTTTAAAATAAATATGAAAATGGTGTCGAATTGCCACATTCTTTAGCTTGTCGGAAAGGTCTCGACGAAACACTTTTGACCCCACTCTGAAAACCTCGAACCGACACTGAACCTGAACTTACTCAAAATAGTAACGCTCAAGATCAAACTAGGCCAACTCTAAAGGTGCCAACTGGATCCTCTGAACTCAAACCATCTTTCCTCCACCGACACAACCTCCAATGCCAACTAACCCCAGTACCCTAACCAAGCTGCTAGTCCACGGGAACTCTATGATGGACTAACCATGAGCCTAGAATAGGACATTACACCTTGTTCGTCACAGAGGGTTTGAATGTCAAAGAAGTGATAATACATCACAAGAGGCAAAGAAACAAGTAACATATAAGAGATAAGGAGACTGCTCAACTGCGGAAGAATAATCACCCAAAAATGATTTAGTTTTTCTTTAAAGTGTTTAAAACAAATGATTTAGTGACTTATTGGTGTGAGAGGACTCCCAGCCATTCTCGGAATGGTCAAGGGATGCCCAAGCATCCCCATCCCCTAGCCATCCTAGGAAGGCTAGGGGTCCCCACATTGTTCCTTGTAGGGGGGAAACATCCCCAAGACGTATTGATCTGCAAGGAATTCTCGAGGATGTCCCACCCTACAAGAGGCAATGGGGGGATGGTAGGGGGCGTTTCAGCCCCATCACCAAATCTCATGGACGTCCCCATCTTAGAAACACCAAGAATTGGGGGGGGAACAGGTCCCAATGGAACATTAAGTAATACTGCCCAAGGAAAAATAATTCTGTAATGGCAACCAAACCCCAAACCCATACCCAAATCAGCAACTTATATAAATAGAAAACAAATTCCCTTGTAAGCTTCCACAAGGGGGTCTCATAAACCTAACTGGTTTCTTGCTTGGTAGTGACCTAAAATGTTATCTTTATATATTCCATATTTATAGTCCTACGGCTGAAAGTGCTTTGTTTCAACAGGTTGAAAACGGTTAGTGTTGTAACAGGGGCATACGGAGCTTATGAGCCAATCATGTAATTTGAATAAGACACTGTAATAAAAGTAGAAAGATTTTTATCTCACCTAGTATTAAAGCTTTAAGTTAAGATGTATTGTTAAAATCCAAAAGCAACGAGTAACACAAATTAATTAGAACGCATTGCCAAATACCTGCATTTTGCTTCTGATAAAACTCAATCAGGGTCTGTAATTCCATTTTTAGTACAGAATAAATTGGACCAGGGCAAAGAATAGTGCTGTAAAAATTTTGTTCGCAAATTATCTTTTGCCAAGGCATACAAACAGAAAGAACTTTTCCTTGAAGATGAGACAATGCCATTGCTGCCCTGAGATGTATGCTGCCATCAAATGTAACTAGAGCACGAGTGGTGAAATCTTTTGGAGCTGAATTGTATACAATCACCTGGCACTTGTCTTGAGGCACAAACTTTATGAGCTCCTGTAACAAAGCTGTCTCACAACTAGCATTTGAAGGCTGTGGACCAGCAGGCTGTCAAATAAGATCAACATCCACAATTTTGCAATAGGTGGCATGTACTAAGGTCTGCAATACTTGGGTTTCAGTAACCTCTGTGTCTAGACCAGTCATAAAAACAGATCCATCTGTTTTCCCACGTCTACAATGCACATGAGATCTTCCTATAACCTTGCCAGAGCAGGCAAATGCAATTTGATCAACATCTTCACGTTCACACCAAATGACAGCCATTCCCTTACTCTGCCGCCGAGGCCATGTAAGTATTGCTTTGACAGCTGGAAATCCAGGTCTCTTATAATCCATTACAGGAGTCTTGTAGAAAGGCGAGACAGTTAAAAAAGAACCTACTAGCTCCAAATTATTACCATAGAAGACTGCTTTCTGAGCTGCTTCAGGGCTGAAAAATGTTATTATACCCCACTTTTCAGTACCTAATCCTTCTTTCCCTGCCCCCGAGTGCTTTTGGAAACCAGCTATGCCACCAATACAATTTTCAAACAGTAAGAATACTTCTCTATCATCAAGAACTTGTACATTTGGATGACAAACCTCAACACTTAAATATGTATCCTCCATTTCAAGATGCTTTATTTCTGCACCAGCACCAAAAAGTGCCACAGGAGAGTACTTTCCACGGGGTGCGAAAAACAAAGAATTTCCCATGCAGTCATTATACATCCACCTCCGTTCGCATTTCAGCACATCTTCCAGCAAGCCATATGCCTGGGCCATTTTCTCCATCACAGCAAAAAGTTGTATTTCTTGTTTATCATGATCAACTTCTATACCAATCCTATGGCTGTTGCATCTTTACTGAATGTGATCAACAAGCAAATGTAGATTGTAATTAGCCTTGCCACTGAATCTTTTTAAAAGATATCTTCCGAGTCCAGTAATTACTTTCTTCTGCATCGTAAATTTTTTCAATAGAAAAATATCATATGAAGGAAGAGGTTGTTTTGCAGAGATCCAGTCCTCCTCTACAACCGTCGCACAAACCAGAAACTGCCTTGTCGTACATAAAATTTCACCAAAGACAACCCAGGTAGGTTTGCTACCAAAAACTAACAGTGAACACGAAGGATGAAGATATGCTTGCTGTCCTGTAGCAGCTATGTCATAGCCTAGACGATCATACCCAGAAAACATGGCTATGTTTTCCACCATTGAGGACAGAATAATTCTCCTCAATACTATTCCATGTTGGTTAGAAACAACTGGTGACCAAGACCAGTGCCTTGGAACAATTATATCCATCTCATGCTTAAGACAAAATTCCATTTCTGTTATAGCATCTTTACATCGCATCATATACTTAGCATTGATACTGTTTTCCAAGCACCATCTGTTTCTCCTTCCTGGAGGTTCATTCTCCCATGCCTTGTAAACGGCAAGAAATGTAAAAAGATCTCCATCTGGATGACAGAAACGGAGTTTCAGTCGATCAGACTTCGATTTTTCTGCTTCTGTACCAACCCTGCAAAAGATACTACTTGCATTTGCCATCACAGCAGCCAGAACCAGGCCTTCCCTACCCAAACCCTGAGATAAACTCTCTAGGATAATCTTCCCCAATCGAGGTTCTACTCCCAGTTTTACAATCTTCAAACCAGATTCAGTCAATCTTAAATGTCCCTGGCAAAAATCTACTGCACCTAGGTGGAATAAATTCTTTACAGCCATCTCAATAGCATCCTGGCATGGGGCTTGAACAAAATCAAAAGATTCCAGGTCCTGAATACCCAAAGCTAGAAGCTTAAGAATAGCAATGCCAACATGAACTCGCAAGATTTCTGGATCTCTATAGGATGTCATAGTACTAAACTCCTCTTGTGTAGAGGGGGTAGCACTCTCCAGGCTGAGTGCGCCCAGCACGACCAGACCGTTGAGTAACTGCACTTTCACTAATTTGACACACCCTCAGCACATTCATGCCTGTTTTAGGGTCAAACCTGCTCTCTTTCACCATGCCAGAGTCCACAACAAATCTAACACCAGGTATTATAAGAGATGTCTCTGCTATGTTTGTTGCAAAATTAACTTTCCTTTTCCCTAAAGGTGCATCTTCAAATACACTATTTTGCTCTTCAATTGAGAGTTTTCCATGCAACACAAATGTCATTGCTGATGGTCTCTGAAATTGATCTCGAGCCCACTCTACTTCAAACAGAGAAGTTAAAAAAGCCAGAATTGTTCCCTCTTCTTCTTTTGCATGAATATCAGCAACTATCCTTATTGCCTGAGTGACATATGAAGGAATATTTAGTCGGCCATAATTTATAGTAGAGCTTTCCGAGGCTTTGGCCTCATTTTCAACATACTTAATGTCTACAGGAAAATTCCTTCCTGGAACGTGAAAAATGATGCAACCACAAAAAAAATCTGATAATGTCTTTGCATCTGTCATTGCAGACATTATGATAATTCTCAACTCTGATCTTCTTAACAAGCATCTTTTGACAAGTGCCAAAAGCAGATCTGTACTTATGCTGCGCTCATGAGCTTCATCTACTATAATACAGCTGATATGTGCATAAAAATGAAAGTAATATTTTTTTTTAAATTGTGCATCTCCTATTACATTGAAAAGCAATAAACAGGATTGTGGATCCAATTTAAGCCACAAAGCATACCACCTGATATTCATGACAACCCTCTAAAAGTCAACTTAGAACAGCTTTGATAAAGAGTGGACAAACGGTTAATGGGAAAAATATGTTTTTGACAAAATAGAAAGAGAGAATTAAGGGACACCAACACATCTTGAAGAAAAAAAATTATATTGGTGTCCCTCCATAACTGAAAGCAATGGAACTCATACACAATGGGCAAGCAACCCATTAAAATGTCCAAGAGAATCTCCAATGAGAAATGTATCAATAACTGAAGCTAATATAGGATTCAAATTATCAGTAAAACAGCAGAAAAGCAACTGGAATTCCCAACTTGAATTAAGAGATGCACAGAAACCCTGTATTCATATCAAATTTTGGAATGTAATGCAAGAAAAACAAAGCAGGACAGAAAATCCACAAGAAATTGATTCCAGCATAGAGAGCAGAAAGGACAAAAGAGACTCAATGCAAGCTAAAAAAACACAAACAATGCAACACTGTTGAATTATTCCAGTAGACACTTTTGCACTGTCTAGAATTGCTCATGCAAAGCAACCCAGACGTGTTGGCCGTGCACAAAATAAGGAAGGAGAAGCTTTCTTTGTGAAACAACATTTTAATGGTTAAGTTTTTAACTGCTTTTAATAAATAATATTAATATAGCATGTTTACAAGTAAATTGGTTTTCACACCCTTAGCTAAAGCAAATTTTTTAATAGAGAAGAGTCCAGCTATTTGTTGTTGCAGAATTTATTTAAATGAAGTTAAAACCTATCAGAAATAAGTTAAAACCTATCAGAAATAGCCTTATTTGCAAGCATTTATTTCAAAGAAAAAAAGAAAAAAAGTGATTTCACCCTGCTCCTAACAAGCTTTCCTTCTTACAAAGGTTTGCAGGAAATTCCATGAAGCTCCCACATATCCAACAGGAAGGCTCTAAGATAAAATCCAAAATTTTCCTTACACTTTAAATTTTCATTTTTTGAAATCATATTTTTATATATGACATTCCAGTACCTCATTCAAATTGGCACACACAATGGAAAGAAGCAGGGGTTCAGGCGCAGCAGGTGCAAAGGAAAAGTAAGGGTATAGACAGAGGACTTTTGATGGTAAGTGGACAGCAAGGAAGGAGAATAGGTCCAATTCAGTGCCCTTTGAAAATCCTGCCCAACCAAGAAGGTGTTAATGAGTTTTTACCTTCAGTTGCTCTCGGCGAGTATTCTCACAGTGATGGCGCAGCAGCGACAGCAACAGATCCAGACGTGTGCAGCAGAGAGATCAGAATGGAGAGGATGCAGTACTAGTCTTCTTTGAGATTAGCATCCATTTATGTAGGGAGAGGGTGCATGCATGCCTCCAGCACACATGTGGCTTTAAGATTCCCCTTGGCCATTCAAGGGTGTGATCTTGCCAGTTAAGAGGTGGAAGTGGCCACCAAATTCTGTTGGGTTAAAGGATTTTCCATCTCTAATTCCTCCATAAGGTAAATATTGAAGAGCATTTTATTTTCAAGTGCCATATCTAATATAAGATCTAAGGGTGATATAACTATCTCATTCTCTACAAAGACTCAAGTGGTTCTCTATCAACTTTCCTTCAATAATAGGATCAAAGATGTTGGATCATTTTTCTTCTTGGCACTATCGTTATCAAATTTAAATCCTTCAAAGGGACCCTTAGAGTTGTCAAGTTGATCATTCCTTCTCTCAAACCATTACAAGCATTGGAAAAGAAAAGCTCCTATCACATGTCCCATTCACTCTCCAATTAGGATTGTACAGCAATGCAACTTTCATTTTTGCATATTACTGCTAAAGCATCCCAAACCCCCAAACTGAATCTAAGTGGAATGGATCCAATTCATTATGACATCAAGAACATTCTCCTTATCAACAGACCAAGATATGGAAGCAAGTATGCATTAAATTGTTTATCTCTACCACCAAAAATTCATCAATTGTGGATGTTAAGAGAGGTTCTAGAGGGATTACTAGATTTTCACCTACTTTTATCCTACCTATTCCCCTCAATTGTGGGCATCCCCCTTTAAGCATCGTCAAATGTTTGCATTGTCCATTTCATGATAATAAATGATGATGTTGTTGGTCCATCTAGCCAAATCCTTGCTACTCATACATGACTTCAAGTTGTCCCTTTTTTTGCATTCCCACAGAAGAAGACTCGGAAAAATATAGTTTATATACTTCTTGCCACAGATAATCCTTTGTTTCAGGTGGGCAGTTTCCAGCTATAGTCCTCCCCATTCTTTTCTTCTCCTCTCAAATGAAGCTTTGCTCAAATTTTCTTTCTTCCTACAAGCATCCATAGTAATTTCTTGCTCTCAACTTCATCGTGTACCTACATACATTGCTATAAGCCACACATGAAGGTCTAAATTCCATTGCTTTATCTATCACCCTCTATTCTAGTGTTTTGTTCTTCTTTATTAAGTTTCCATGTAAGATTTGCTTATATTAGAATGCCATGATGTAGACTAACTTGTTATTGAAAAAATCACTTTATGCTTATATGGGCCACTACATGAACAATAAAAGGCATTCCCTTGTCACATTCCCTAAAGACTATATGTCTTATTTAGATTGACTGATTCCTGTTGTAATTTGGAGTCATATAGACATTATTGTTATTGATATTCACTAGACATTGCTATTATGGCATTCCTATTAGGTTAGATGATGTTATTGTTTCATACTGCTTATTGATTTTACATGTTTAAACTATGTTAATGATGATTGGTTAGCTATTTTCTTATTGGTTAGCTATTTTCTTATTGAAGAACATGTTTTATAGTTTATACAAATAACTACTATCATTTTGATTATTTTGTGAGGCATTGTACCTTTTGTTCATTGGGCAAAGATGAGCGAGCAGTTGGCATCAATGTCAATTAAGTGAAAAAAACTTGAACAATATTGATACTACCCAAACCAAGTTGCATTTCATTGTGGTTTAACATGACTAGATTGTTTTGGCACATTTTGTATAACCATATTTCCATAAAGGACATAATACTTGGCATGTTTGTGCATTTGAATCCTTGATCCCTCATAGCAAGGTTTAAACTTTAAACATGACTCTATTTAGCATTATTGCTAGGTGCCAATTTTGTTGCAGTGTAATGTCCCCTCCTTATTAAAGCAAGATTAACCTAATGCCACTCCTACATCTCCCATGGGTCTTAGGGATAGACAAGTGCATCATGATTTGTGATAAGGAAAAATCACCCAATTTTTTCGCATAGGTTTAAAGACATATCATCAAGCAAAATTATATGTTAAAACCACTATCAAGAAGCCGCAACACCTCATTTGCTAGTCACAACATTAAAGTTGATCATAGTACCAAAAAGCCACATCTATCAGTGTTGTCCTATTAAGGGTATATTTTATACCAAATGAGCCACACCTAATAATGTTTGAAGCAAATAATCTCTAAGGGCATTGGGATATAAGGAAGTGTACCTGGTCCTATTAAGGGTATATTTTATACCAAATGAGCCACACCTAATAATGTTTGAAGCAAATAATCTCTAAGGGCATTGGGATATAAGGAAGTGTAGCCTGGTCCTATTAAGGGTATATTTTATACCAAATGAGCCACACCTAATAATGTTTGAAGCAAATAATCTCTAAGGGCATTGGGATATAAGGAAGTGTACCTGGTCCTATTAAGGGTATATTTTATACCAAATGAGCCACACCTAATAATGTTTGAAGCAAATAATCTCTAAGGGCATTGGGATATAAGGAAGTGTAGCCTGGTCCTATTAAGGGTATATTTTATACCAAATGAGCCACACCTAATAATGTTTGAAGCAAATAATCTCTAAGGGCATTGGGATATAAGGAAGTGTAGCCTGGTCCTATTAAGGGTATATTTTTATTTTATACCAAATGAACCACACCTAATAATGTTTGAAGCAAATAATCTCTAAGGGCATTAGGGCATTGGGATATAAGGAAGTGTAACCTGGTTTGAAGTTTATCTACTGCTTCAAGCCGCAACAATTATGAAGGTGGTCACAACTCTTAAAGAGGGCCGAGTCTTGTGTTAGTTGCTGCCACCTAGCTCTAAAGAATAGTGTTTGTTCCATCTCATACGAAATTTCTTTCAACCTAGTAGCCACACCTATCTAAGGTTTCAGATTGTAAAGACCATCAAAAGTTCGAATATACAAGCAAAGAGAGGCGCGTGAATGTATTAAGAATAGCGTGGACTGTAGAACAGATTGCCGCAGCCATTCAACTACTATCTGCATCAAACAAGCATGTGACAATGACAACAATAATGATGCGCTGGATGCAAAATATCTAAAAGAGAAATCTTCTACACATAAAGACATATGAAGAAAATTAAAAAAAAAAAAAAAAAAGAATTTGGTCATATGATTGCGATTTCTAATTATTAATTAATATTAAGAACCTGTCTTATGGAGAGTTGAGAGAATAGATCGCCCAAGGAAGAATTAAACATATTTAAGGAAATCATAATTAAGTGATTTAATCAAAAGACGTTTGAGGAGTGGTGACTCTCGGAAAAAAACAACCTATTGAGGACCCAGTAAAGAGAAGAAGACATTATTGAGAAAACATTTTATTATCTAATTTTTACTTCATGTTGGAGCATAGAACTTAGGTTCAATATAACTTGGCAATGAGAACCTTCTAGGTTTGGAATTGGAGGATGAAAACCCACAACTCCTTGGAGTGATTTCACACAAAAATCACCATTGTGCAAACTTGATAAGTTTTCAGTTGTAATTAAATAAATATTCCTTTGAAGTTTATATTTGTCAATAAATAAGGATTTCGTATTTATGTTTTATTGTGCAAAATTATTAAAATCATGAACTAGGAGGTTTGGAATTGGAGGATGAAAACCCACAACTCCTTGGAGTGATTTCACACAAAAATCACCATTGTGCAAACTTGATAAGTTTTCAGTTGTAATTAAATAAATATTCCTTTGAAGTTTATATTTGTCAATAAATAAGGATTTCGTATTTATGTTTTATTGTGCAAAATTATTAAAATTGTGAACTAGGGTTTGATATATACGAAATTTTCCAAACAGAACAAGTCAAATTAGTATATTTATATTTATAATTATAGAAATATGTATATTTATATATACACTATAGTTCAAAAATTCAACGTTGGCTAATACTCGACAGCCCAAAATTTGACTTGGACTCAAACTCAACAAAAAACTTAGCAAATAAAGTATATTATATAAATACACAAAATAACTTAAATAACGCATGAGAAGCATAAAGAATCAATTTAGAGAACACGAGTCTCTTTTGATCATTGTAGCATTACTCAGAATCGGTATTGACTTGGCAAACAAAAAATATAAATGGAATACAAGTAATTGGAATTTAATCAGAATAGAATTCGCAAAATCAAAAATCCTAAAATATTTGTAAAAAAACAAGGGGGAAAATGTTGTTTTTGTTATTTCAAGCCAAATAAAGGGAAAAAATGTTGCTCTTCCATTTGTTGCAACCCAAAAAAAATCTATTCTTTTCTTTTTAAAACTAGACTGAAGGTCTGTGAGTGGTAGACTCCAATGGGTAGCACCCCTCATGGAAATTAAGGCCTTTGAGGCCACAAGAACCTTCATGGTGCATGCCACTTTTAACCAACCCTCAATAAATTCTTCCAATTAGTTGGCAATCAATTTACATTGTTGAGATCCAAATTAATGAAGACAAAAATGACAAACCATAAGGGTTTTATGGAATGTTTTTGGTTATATCTGTAGCAATCGAGTTCTCTTGTCAAACTCACTAAGTCCAAGCAAGTGTTGACAAAGTCTCGCCAAGGAACTTGAAAACAGACTCACAATTTTCTTCAGCAAACTTGTCTCATAATTCATGGGTGAGTTACACATTTGCTACAAAAACTCGTGAGATTCTACAGCAAACTCATCGTGCAAGTCATGGGCAAGTTACGTGTCTGCTACAAAAACTCATTAGTACTAGAGAGTCTAATGAGTACTCGTCAAGTTTTAAACCATTGATATATACACGAATATATATATATATATATATATAATGGAAGTATTTTGAAATAAGCATTACTGAATTCATAAACATAAAAACTAGGCCTAATCTAGCCCTATAATGCACTATGCGGCTATTGTTTTAACCTTACGTTACTTTTGAACAGCAATCACTCTTTATTATCTGTCTAGGTCGACTGAAGTTTTGGTGACAACATACTAAATTTGGAAATTTCATTGTTGATTTGTGGCTGGAAATAAGGGGTGAACTGGAGAGTTAATTGGAAAAATTATGCTTAAAACCCATGCATGAAAACTACCAATTCAAGGGACATGACAATAGAGGAATGGACTATTCATTTATGAATCTTTCTACATTTTGGTAGCAGAAAGAAGAGAGTTTCAGAGGCAATCATGGAATATTAAGCAGAGCCAAAGGATTATGTACCTATTACCAAGTAGGGTTGTTTTCATTTCTCTAGTTCATTTTTTTTTCCTTGTGAAATAAGGAGTTAGGGTTTTAGATTAGAATGGAAGTTCTATTTTTAGAGCCTTGCAACTCACCCCATTTGGACTCAAATAAAACCTAGGATGGTTAGCATGTCGGCAATATGTTACATCTTAATAGTATTGGTTAGTAAATAATAAATTAGTGTTAGTGAATAAATAAAAGTTTGTTAATAGCAGAAATAGTTTCCAATAAGGAGGTTATTCTGGTGGTTGGAATAATAGGCTTCATAAAGCCCATTATAATCAAATGTAAAATCAATCATTGGTATCCCAAATAATATACAATTGTTTTTTGAGTTGCATATTTTTATATGCTTTTGCCATTTCAATTTGGTATCAAAGTAGGCTAACCGTGATGGAAGGCTGACGAAACATTATGATGTTAGAGTTCTTTGTTGGATTTGTAAAGATGGATTGAAAAAGTGTCATATTCCCCTACAATTACACTATACAATTATAACTCACATATATTTCAATTATATCATAATATGTATCCTTTTATAAGTTGCATATATTCACATAATAAGTATTCATATTAAAAATATTATGTGTAAATACAAATTTATTAAGATAGTTATGAATTATAAATGAGTAATTATTGATAACCAGAAATACACATATTATTATTATAATATACAAAATTGTATTAAAGTATATATATATATATATATATATATATATATATATATATATATATATATATATATATATATATATATATATATATATATATATATATATATATATATATATATATATATCATTAGCAATATAATAAATATTTAAGATACAATAATATGATTTCATATACTTATTAAAATAATGATAAATGGTGATTGGGCTCCTAAATAAGTCCCGATCCCATATTTAAAGACTCTAACATAGCAATGAGTAAAGAGATTTGGTTGTGACGTTTCATACTTGAGGCCTCTCGGGGTCTTTAAAAGACCCATTCTTGCCCCTTGTTTACCTAGCAGCGACGGGGAAGAAGATACGACAGAATGCAAAAGGAATTTAGCAGCGATTCAAGGCATCAAGTGCTGGAATAACACAACAATCAGGTAAGTAAGTCTGTGGTATAACTTATATGAAATAAATAACCTTGGTTTATGGTAGGCACCAATAGGTATTTATAAATATGTAAAATAGATTTAAGTTATAAACAGAAATCTGTATGCATTAGATTCAAATATTTGGTTAACAAAGGTAAATGAAATTATATGTTAAAATAGTGGAAATCCACTATGTATTCATATACTGACATAGAACTATGCTATGTGTGAAATATGAGCATTAATAGAAATGGAAAATACATTCTATATAAATGTTGTTATACAAAGAGACACCTGATTGGATTATAAATGGACATGCATTCTAATCAACAAATATACTGACCATAATCTCAGCTTATGAAATCTATTTATCTCCTTAGTTCGAATTCTTATGGAATAATGGATATGACGGGGAATGGTGGAGTAATTCCTACATGGAATTGGTAACTTGGCGCCTTACGTATCATGGATTGGATATGGTAAAGAGGGGCGGGTGTAATTCTTTCCATGTATTGGTATCTTAGCGCCACGTCATGTTAGTTCTACTTTCCGAAAGGGTAACTAAGGAGGTTATAGATCTCATCCTCTACTCAATTCCTATACTTGATTTTCTATCACTCCAACTAAACAGAGTTAGCATAAGGGTGGTGTAATTCCGGCACGTGAATTGGTATCTAAGCGCCCTATGAAGTGTCATAGGGAGGGGCAGTATAATTCCTTCCGTGCAAGGGTATCCAAGCGCCTTATAGCTAATTTTGGGGTGGAGGTTAAGGAAAAAAGAATATGAACACTAGAATATGAATCATGATCACCCTACATCACCTATAGGATAGGAGGTCAAAATGTTAATTTATGATAAGAATAATAAGCATTTAAGAAGTGGATGATATTTTTTTTATCTATCATCAACTCTATCTAACCTTATCACTAGCATCTTAATGATCTTTAATCTTGCTTTAAGATCTCAATTTGATTGCAGGTTCAAGTTGGAGTGTTCTCTCCATAAGGGGACATCACAAAAAGTCACTTGTTTATTTGCCATTGAAAAACATATGAAAGGCAGTTCTAGGTAGTACTTGTGGACGATGTGTTTATTCCTAATCACAAGCAGAGTGGTGTGGTTAGTGTGTGATCCCTATCTACCTTTGTTGGATTTGTTCCTACCTTACACTTGAAGAGGGATTTGTACCCATTGGACATTGGAGGAGGGATTTGTACTCTCAAAGAAGAGATGTTCTCCCATTTTGAATTAGAGGAGGGGTTTGTTATCTCTCTCAAAGGAGGGATTTGTCCTCTCGAGTTAGGAGTTGTTCTCCCATGTTGTACATAGGATTTGCCATCCATGAATATGTTCTATTAAGTGTGTCCTAGTTAGTGTGATACCTTGGTGAATTGTGTGCCTGTCTTGGATCATCAAGTGCTTATTTGGGTTGTGTCCAATCTAGTACCAATGTTCCTACCTTTGTCCAAAGTGATGTAACAAGGGGAGAATGTTGGAAATATATTACATCTTAGTATATTAATATAGGTTAGTAACTAATCAATGTTAGTGAATAAATAAAACTTTGTTAGTATTTAATTATCAGGGAGTAGGTTCCCATAAGGTGGTTATTTGGGCAGTTGGAATAAGTGGCTTTATACAGCCCATTGTAATCAAATGTAAAATCAACTATTAGTATCCCACATAGTATACAATTGTTTATTTTTTAGTTGCATATCTTTTGTAGCTTTTGCCATTTCAATTTGGCATTGATGCAAGGACCCTATGTAATGTCCCATTTTTTGGTGCATAGATGTTCGTGCACATTGTACTTGTTCCTTGTCTCTGGGAGGCTATCCGACATGTTTGGGAAGAACTCCAATGTTCTTGGAGTGATCATAATTTAATCTGCAGAACAGTTATTTGGGTTCCTGGTGTAAATAGATTATTTTTCATGGTTTTGAGCTCAGTTGATATTCTGGGTTACAGTGATGGTTTCTGAAGTTTGATCGGGCTTCTAGTTTGCTCTCCAAGATTCTTGGAGGAGTTTTCTATTTTTGGAAAGTCACCCGGAAGGCATCATTGCACATCCCAAACCTTACAGAGCATATTGATTTAGTTTAATTTGCATTCGGAGGCCATTTGGGATTTTCCGCAAAATTTAATATTTAATGAGCTATTTTAATCATTATTTTCACTTAAGTTCCTAAGGGTGAAAATAATTAAAAAATTATTAAGTGTTATAGCTCATTAGAAAGGGGAAAATATATTCTTTTATTTAGGCACATAAAATTGAGCACTTAAGTGGAGAAAAAAAGAAATAATTTAAGTTAGAAGGAAAATGTTATTATTTTCAAGAATTAATTCATTTCCTTTGTAACTCCTCCAGTGCCTTATAAAAGAGAATGAGCTCTCATTTGGAAGGGTTATGCTATGCTTTGGATTTGTTTGTTGCAGATGGATTGAACCAGAGAGTTCTTCCATATTTTCTTGAGGACGAAAACTCTCTTGTAGAATGCTCTTGAGGACGAAAACCCTCTTGAGATTAATGGTGGTTTCTACTTCAGGAAACCAATGGAGCTGATCAGAGATTGATAGATTTGGTTGTGATATGCTTTGTATTCCATTTTTGTATGGTTGGAATTCAATTTGATGTCATTGAGAGTAGTTTTGGATTTATATTTTGTATTCACTGTGAGTTTCCTTTGTGGCCGTACTTCTGCTGGCCGTACATTGCACTCTAGATGGTTTGATGAAATAAAATCATTGAAGATGTTATATGTCTCAGTTTCTTTTGCAATGCCATCATATGGCATAGGAATCACTTTCCCATAGTTTCCTTGTGTTAATAATGCAGATTTAATTTTATATGAGTAAGTCCGTACTTTCCAGCTGTCTGTACCTGTATGGTATGACTTATCATAGGAATTAATGTTGGATTGCTTATTGATTAAGATTAGTTGGGATGTATTTGTGGACCATAGACGCCTCCATTAAACTTGGTTTCATTGATTTTTATTAAGGTTTAAGACTCTTGTGAGTGTGCCATACTAGCAAGGTCGTACGACCCTGTGCTGAGCTGGACACTCATAAATTTAGAGATATCACTTATCCACTTTGTTTTGTGCTCAGAATTGTTGAATATAGTTGTGAGATCAGATTGAAGGAAGTTTGGATTGGTTTAAAATAACTATGTTTTTCTATACACTGATGTCTTCCCATGGCAGTCGTATAGTTGTAGCAGGCATTGGGTTCTTACCATAGATGATCATTGTGCTATTGGACCCTATAATCAGAGCATTTGTGATATCATGATTATATAATGTTTAGTTGTCCTTCATTGGAGATGATATTTGTGTGTTGATCATACATTTTGCAAAGTGTATGTAGGCTGATGCAAACCGTACACCTACAGACCAGTCCATCAACAACATTAATGTAGAAGAAACTTCAATATTGTGTATTATTGTCACCATTTTATGCTAATTGATTCTGCATCAAGGATAGATTTATTAGTCATTGAGTGTTGCATGTGGTTGAGCATGAAAAAAGTAGTGAGCTTAGCACTGATATGAAGTAGCTTCAATGTTGAAATGAAGGCTGCAGTCTTGAGAACAACTACAACAGTGTCTTGAAGCTTTAAATCCGGGAGTCATGCTTCCTTATTCTTCACATTGGCATATCTAAGGGAATTTCCTAAGATTCTTATGCTTACTTTATCCATGTTTCTGTTGGCTTTGCACTTTAACTGGTTACAACTGTAACATTTTATGCAAGCTAAGGGTAGGAAGTTAGTTTGCATCTGATTCATTGTATTATAATCTTTATTTTGCAAACACATATTAAGACCCCTGGATGGTTTACCGCCAGTGAGGATAAATGAACTTTTCTTTATTGTTCCTACCCACTGCATAAGTGGAGTATTCCCACTAAACAAGTGGAGGACTTGTAATCTTCTTTCTTGCTCTTTACCCACTAAAAGTGGTGAATCCCCACATCTTGTGGATGCCCACTGCAGCGGATGAATTGTAATTCCCTGTTGCATTGTTGCTCATTGTAAGTCAATCACTATATGTTCTCACCTTGCCCATACTGGGATCTGGGTGATCAAAAAGTGTGAGGCATTTAGTTGGTTTATGCAATTGATGCTAACACTATCATATCCATGTTCATTATTTTGAAAAAAAATTAGGGGTAGCATCTTACAGTGGTATCAGAGCTGGTATGTTCTTGCCAGCCTGTTGGGTAGCTAATTTGTTGCAGATCTTTCAGTTGAGCAAGTCAGTTTTCAGCCTTGCATGTGAGTGATCAACACTTGCATGTTGTTCAGTGTGTGGCAGTGAAAGAGGTTGTTCAGTGATTGTTAGATTATGGCATCTCTTAAGAGAAGTGAAATAGATGTTCTATTTGATTCTCTTAGGCAAAGTCAAGATTAATTAGAAAGAACAGTTCAAGAGAAGTTGGATTGAAAGAAGTATCATCATGAGGCTACTAAGATTATTGATGAGTACGAAAGACTATTAGATGATTGTAAGCATCAACTTCCTTGGGATGCTTTCTTGAAAATCATCAAAGAGGGGAATCCTGACAAAGAGGGCTTAATAGAATACATTTAGAAAATAAGGAAGTGGAGATGAAAACAATGTCTTTATGCAAGCCCGAATTACCTTTTTTTTTGGCAAAGACCAAGATCCATTCCAAGTCATCACTTTCCAGCCCACCGAACAAGAAGCCTCCTACTTCGAGGAAGAAAGAGTTCATCAAGAATGAACTTAGAAGAAGAAATCTTTGTTTCCTATGCAAAGACTCTTGGGAGCCTAACCACCAATGCAAGAAAAATGAAGATGAATCAGCAACCTTAACTACATGTTCTTTCATTCCAAATGATGTGAAATCTGAAAATGGTGAAGATGAAGACTTGTTAGATGAAATAAATGAGTCTAAGCCTCTATATGATGAAGACAAAGTCACAAATCATGAGACATGCATAGAGGAGTTTACTGATTTGGAAAAGTCTGCAGCAGAAATTAGTGAAGTTGAGCTTTGCTTTGACGAAGAGCCAGAAGTGTTGGACTTTGCAAGTCCTTCATTTGATGAAGATCCTGAAGATGCCACTACAATTGAGGAGATGAAGATGATCAATAGACTACTAGAAGGTGACTGTGCAAGTGAGCCTGAGAGCATTGAAGTGAAGCGTTTACTTGAGGACATGGGAAACAATGAAATTGAAGAAGTTAATGCTACTAAAACTCTCAAGACAACCCCTAACAAGGAGTATCTTCACCATGCTTGTGAAGGTAATTCAGATTATGAGTGGGAAATTTCCATGCCAAGTGAAGAACTATTTGATTTCTCAAAAATCCAGGATGAAGAGTATGCTGATGAATATTTTAAACCAGCCATTGATAAATTTGATGTTGCCATAACATTTGATCAAAGTGAAGAAAAAGAAGACTCATCTCCCATGCAAGTTGAAGAACCAAGTGTCCTTACAGAAGTGTTAGTTGATGAGCCTGTTGATGGAAAGTTTGTTGGAAGATTTGAATCAACTTCTATTTTTGATCCAACATTTGAATTTCAGAATTAGTTATTGGTCACTGAAGATAAGATTGTTCAATCTTTAACACACTTTGATCACATACATAAGTTTGTTGAGGATCACATTTGGAGAGCACAAATTGAAAGAAGACAAATGGGCACGGAAAGAGGATCTTCACTTGAAAATTGGTGTGTAGTCAGAGGGGCACTAGAAACACTGAAATCAGATTATTTGAACCTTCTTTTTGATAGAGATCATGTCCTTGAGTTTAATGATCGATTATGTGAAGCATTGAAAGGAAGAGATGCTAAAATTGATAAGCTTACATCTAAGCTTAAATCAACAATAAATTCTTTAGAGAGTACTCAAATGGCTCTCTTAGAAGTTAAAAATCAGCTTGTTGATGTACACCAATTCAAGGAGCAAGTTGGAGCTGCTAGAACAGATGGAGACAAGCTAATAATTGGAGAGCTTGATTTGCTCCAAGGAAGTTTTGACTTAGGACAGCCTCCTAAGTATGCAGATACAGAGTTGGAGCAAATTGATGAATTGTGTGAACAAAAAGGTGAAAACAACTTCCAATCATTTGATGATTCTTTTGCTATGACGGAAGTTAAGTTAACACATGATAATCCTCTCCTCGTGTTCAATGGGGAGGACCAATCTAATGTGAATAACAAGGAGGATAGTAACAGGATATGGGATCCTGGTGAGGAGCATTCATGGAATGTTACTTTGCATAAAAACTTCTTCAACTAGAAGTATTCATCAGTTGTTGAAGGTGGGCATAAGGTTCAGGCATGCAATGACTTGAGTTCAATGATGGCTTATTTTCATAATGGAATGTATTTGCAGGAGGATAGTGGTGTTGATAAGATGGTTTTATGGTTAATGTTGGAGTCAAATTTCAGCTATGAAGCTATTGTGTTTGCTCCCATCTGCCATCATAAGTGTTTAATTGCATACATATTGATTGATTGGAGAGAAATTTTGGTCATAACTTTGACATATTCTGATTTTAGATGGCCTAAATTTCTTATTGTTCTCAAAAGATTTCAGTTTTGTTATTGCTATCTCATTTTGAGATCACTGAAATCTAATTTTCATGACATTATTTTAGACTTATGCAGCCATGAGATTGATCTTTTTGTTGCTTTTAGCTCTTTATGGGAAGATGACAGAAGTTTTCAGCTGAAAGGAACAAGTGTTACAGTTACTAATGCTCTTTTGGAGAGTGAGAATCAGTTGATTCATGGTTGTTCAGAGTTGTTTCCAGCTTGTGATCAAGCTGATTTATGTTCTTCCTCGGAGGAGCATTACAGATTTTGGTTCCCAGCGGTAGTTTCATGTTGGACAATAGTATTGATGATTGCTAACTCTTTCATCTTTGGCTTTATTGATGTCTGGGATCTAAAAAGATTTATGATTAGAAGAATGTTTCATAGTTATAATTAGAATTCCACCTGTGCAGTTCACAATTATATCAAAGTAGCGCAGTAGAAGTGATGTGGAGCATTCTTCAGATTGATTTGCGATCCAGGTATATTATTGACAGTCA
The DNA here is from genome assembly GCA_027924645.1 of Cunninghamia lanceolata. Lineage (NCBI taxonomy): Eukaryota > Viridiplantae > Streptophyta > Pinopsida > Cupressales > Cupressaceae > Cunninghamia > Cunninghamia lanceolata. The sequence continues at coordinate 1,656,498 of BSBN01001034.1, forward strand.
TGTAGGTATCACTGTTGGATAGCAAGTATTTCTTGAGAACAAGCAATCTTGAGTAGGGAGGAGTGTAATGTCCCATTTTTTGGTGCATAGATGTTCGTGCACATTGTACTTGTTCCTAGTCTTTGGGAGGCTATCAGGCATGTTTGGGAAGAACTCCAATGTTCTCGGAGTGGTCATAATTCAATCTGCAGAACACTTATTTGGGTTCCTGGTGTAAATAGATTATTTTTCATGGCTTTGAGCTCAGTTGATATTCCGGGTTACAGTGATGGTTTCTGAAGTTTGATCTGGCTTTTGGTTTGCTCTCCAAGATTCTTGGAGGAGTTTTCTATTTTTGGAAAGTCACCTGGAAGGCATCATTGCACATCCCAAACCTTACAGAGCATATTGGTTCAGTTTAATTTGCATTCGGAGGTTGTTTGAGATTTTTTGCAAAATTTAATATTTAATGAGCTATTTTAATCATTATTTTCATTTAAGTTCCTAAGGGTGAAAATAATTAAAAAATTATTAAGTGTTATAGCTCATTAGAAAGGGGAAAATATATTCTTTTATTTAGGCACATAAAAGTAAGCACTTAAGTGGATGAAAAAAGAAATAATTTAAGTTAGAAGGAAAATGTTATTATTTTCAAGAAATAATTCATTTCCTTTGTAACTCCTCCAGTGCCTTATAAAAGAGAATGAGTTCTCATTTGGAAGGGTTTTGCTATGCTTTGGATTTGTTTGTTGCAGATGGATTGAACTAGAGAGTTCTTCCATATTCTCTTGAGGACGAAAACCCTCTTGTAGAATGCTCTTGAGGACGAAAACCCTCTTGAGATTAATGGTGGTTTCTACTTCAGGAAACCAATGGAGCTAATAAGAGATTGACAGATTTGGTTGTGATATGCTTTGTATTCCATTTTTGTATGGTTGAAATTTAGTTTTGATGTCATTGAGAGTAGTTCTAGATTTATATTTTGTATTCACTGTGAGTTTCCTTTGTGGCCATACTTTTGCTGGTCATACATTGCACTCTGGATGGTTTGATGAAATAAAATAATTGAAGATGTTATATGTCTCAGTTTCTTTTGCAATGCCATCATATGGCATAGGAATCACTTTCCCATAGTTTCCTTGTGTTAATAATGCAGATTTAATTTTATATGAGCAAGTCCGTACTTTCCAGCAGTTTGTACCTGTATGGTACGACTTATCATAGGAATTAATGTTGGATTGCTTATTAATTAAGATCAGTTGGGATGTATTTGTGGACCATAGACGGCTCCATTAAACTTGGTTTCATTGATTTTTATTGAGGTTTAAGACTCTTGTGAGTGTGCCGTACTAGCAAGGTCGTACGGCCCTGTGCTGAAGCTGGACACTCATAAATTCAGAGATATCACTTATCCACTTTGTTTTTTTCTCAAAATTGTTGAATATAGTTGTGAGATCAGATTGAAGGAAGTTTGGATTGGTTTAAAATAACTATGTTTTTCTATACACTGATGTCTTCCCATGGCAGTCGTACAGTTGTAGCAGGCGTTGGGTTCTTACCATAGATGATTGTTGTGCCATTGGACCCTATAATCAGAGCATTTGTGATATCATGATTATATAATGTTTAGTTGTCCTTCATTGGAGATGTTATTTGTGTGTTGATCATACATTTTGCAAAGTGTATGTTGGCTGATGCAGACCGTACACCTACAGACCAGTCCATCAACAACATTAATGTAGAAGAGACTTCAATATTATGTATTATTGTCACCATCTTATGCCAATTGATTCTGCATCAAGGATAGATTTATTAGTCATTGAGTGTTGCATGTGGTTGAGAATGAAAAAGGTAGTGAGCTTGGAACTGCTATGAAGTAGCTTCAATGTTGAAATGAAGGCTGCAGTCTTGAGAACAGCTACAGCAATGTCTTGAAGCTTTAAATCTGCGAGTCATTCTTCCTTATTCTTCACATTGGCATATCTAAGGGAATTTCCTAAGATTCTTATGCTTACTTTATTCATGTTTCTGTTGGCTTTGCACTCTAATTGGTTACAGCTGTAACATTTTATGCAAGCCAAGGGTAGGAAGTTAGTTTGTATTTGATTCATTGCATTATAATCTTTATTTTGCAAACACATATTAAGACCCCTGGATGGTTTACCGCCAGTGAGGATAAATGGACTTTTCTTTATTGTTCCTACCCACTGCATAAGTGGAGTATTCCCACTGAACAAGTGGAGGACTTGTAATCTTCTTTCTTGCTCTTTACCCCTGAAAGTGGTGAATCCCCACATCTTGTGGATGCCTGCCGCAATGGATGAATTTTAATTCCCTATTGCATTGCTGCTCATTGTAAACCAATCACTGTATGCTCTCACCTTGCCCATACTGGGATCTGGGTGATCAGAAAGTGTCAGGCATTTAGTTGGTTTATGCAATTGATGCTAACACTGTCATATCCATGTTCATTATTTTGAAAAAAAATTAGGGGTAGCATCTTACACCCTAAGTTTTATTGTATGCATATATAATGAAATGGTTGTGGAAACCTTATCCAATAGCAATGCTTGTTCAAGTGATGTAACAAGGGGAGAATGTTGGAAATATGTTAGATCTTAGTATATTCATATAGGTTAGTAAATAATCAATGTTAGTGAATAAATAAAAGTTTGTTAGTAGTTAGTTGTGCGGGAATAGGTTCCCATTAGGTGGTTATTTGGGCGGTTGGAATAAGAGGCTTTTATATAGCCCATTGTAATCAAATGTAAAATCAACTATTAGTATCCCAAATAATATACAATTGTTTAGTTTTTAATTGCATATCTTTTGTAGCTTTTGCCATTTCAATTTAGCATTGATACAAGGACCCTAAGTTTTATTGTATGCATATATAATGACATGGTTGTGGAAACCTTAACCAATAGCAATGCTTGCTCAATCTTGACATTTTTTTTTTGTTTTAATTATTTATTTGTAAGATTTGGGAAATGAGGAAGTGGAAGATAGTTTGAAATGTAGGTGGGGATTAGTAAAAGACAATGGTTGGTTGAGGTTACCCAATTATAAGCTTATGATGGTTTCATGCAACTGCTTTTGCTAATAACTACCATAGATTGTGCTGAAAAAATGAATGAATAATTGTATGCAATATGTGTGTGTGTGTTTTATATAAGTCTTAACCTACTGGTCAGTTTGATGATGGATACATTGTGTGAAGGCTATGTTTTTTATTAACATAAGCAACAAACCAGGGTCCTGAACCCTTTACACAAAGGTCCCCAGGGTAGAGCAAAACAAGCCACAAACAGGCCTGAAACAACATAGAAACAATAGAAAAATAGCAGCCTAGTTGCAAACCAAAACAAGGGATCTAAACAACACCAGATCCCGAGAGCATAAATCTAACTCCCTTAACCCTTGGTCGCGAAGCAATGACAGATTTGGGGAGTCCTTACTTCTTTCTTTGTACAACTGTCCAAGAAAACTTTGAGTCTAAATCCGCAAAGCGAGGCAAGAGAAGGTGACCCTCAATAGACAATGCAACCAAAGAGAAACCTCGCACTGATTTAGAAGCTGGTAGCACAGAAGATGAAACAGGGATAGTAGTAATCCGACCCATGATGGATGAGGCCAATAAGGAAGTCGAAGGCCCAACAGGGGTGGCCAAGGATGACGAGGGTCAGGCAGACCCGACATGATCTACAACAGCAGTCCTAGACACCATAGGCTCCACAAGAGGAGAGGGCACCAAGGAATCTTGGGAAAGATCGTTCTCTGGGAAGAATCACCCTCTTGGGAAGGCTCGCCCTCCTAGGAGGAATGTGTGAAGGCTATGTTGTGTTAACAACTTGAACATAAAAAAAATTACTTATGAAAGCTATGCTTTATGTCAATTATGCTATAGTTGTAATGCAATTGGTGGCTAGAAATTGATTCCATGTTCGTTGGGCTAAGTCAGCCTTAACCAAGTAATTGTTTATTTTGTACTAGTTATTTGTAAACAAAGTTAATAGTTTATCAAGCTTCTAATTGGATTTTGAGTTTCTTTTAGTTGTTTGTTGATAAAGGTTAATGATAGTAAACCTCTTGTGTGTTAAACATGTAACTTGACTAGTCATTATTCTTAATTTGATGAATTCATCAGATCTATGCTTATGTTGAATCTGTATCATATCTTTACGATGAGTCACAAAGGAATAAAAAAACTTGAAATTTGAAAGAAAGATTTAACTAAATTTGTCATGTTAGAAAGGAAGAAATTAGAAAATGAACTTGAAAACATATTGATATTTTTCAAATCAATTTTTATGATAGGAACTTCCAGTACTTGTTTCTATGATGATAATTATTCGCTAGCAACTATTATGAATTTATGATGATTGCCTTTGAAAATCATTGAATCATAATTCATAAATTGCATATTACAAGATTTTACATCTTCCTCTTCCCAATCTAGTGAAAACTTAGGGAGAGGTTCTTATCCTTGCACTCCACTATGGCTACTCACTCAACATAGAAGGTTGTGTTTGTGGCTCTTCCTCAACCTCCATTATGTTGCTAGATGGCAATGACTCCTCTACCTCATCAATGTCATCCAATGACAAACTAGTAGCTCCTTCTACTGCAACCACATCCTCCATTGCCTACCTCTCAAAATCAAGAATCTCGTCTACAGTAAACAATGGGGTCTCCTCATCTCGCCCTGTCCAATCACTATAAGGATCAATGTCATCCAAATCAATGACCTCCTTTGATTTATCCTCTACCTTTCTTGTGTGAAGCCAAAGGTTGTATCGTACAAAGACAAGGTCATTGAGACGTTTTTGAGTTAATTTGTTCCACTTCTTTGTGTGAATGGCCTCAACCAAACTCCAATTACGTTCACAACAAGAAGCACTACAAGGCTGACACAAAATGTGGAGGGCTAATCTTTGAAGATTTGGGGTATTTGCACCCCAATCTCCCCACCAATAACCAACAAAATAAGATATTCAAGAGTTAGTAAGAAAACTATATTTTATCAATAGTTGTAAATTTGAAATTTGTAACTTATAAGATGCATGTAAAGACTCCAAGTTTTGTTACCTAGTGATTGAGCAGTTCTTCCTCAGATAGCTAGTGATAAAGAAAAGAGTTTCCCCCTAGCAATCCTCTAATTCTGTAATTCTTGAACAATGAGGTCTCTCACCTCAACCTTGGGTGTCATCTTCTCAATGCATGTCATGAGGCCCTCCATAACCTCTCCATTAGGATCTGCGAAACTATCCGAATAGGAAAAACCAAAGTTGAGGAAGTACCCCGCTGCATGGATGGGTTGGTGGAGTTGATTGTTCCACCTTCGATCAATGATCTCCCAAATGGGATCAAATTTGAGTATGTCCCCCTTGTAATAGTTTCAGATGGACTCTTTGGCCCTATCCATGGCCTCATAAATGTACCCCATTGGGTTTTGATCCCCATCTACCAAGCACAAAGCTCTGATCAAGGGCTCCAACACCTACAAATACAAACAAATTAAAGTTACAAATTTATAATGAAAGTAAATACTTTTAAAGTTTAAAAATTAAAAAAATCAATTTGAATTTCAAATCAAAGTTTTGATGTTAGCTTGATGATCTCTATAGCTATTTGTGAAAGAGATTATCAAAGACTAAGCTTGCAATCCTCTCTCCTTCTGACTTCTTTGAATATGATGAGTCTAGCCATGCTTGACTCACAAACATTTGTTTCAAAGAAGTCAACAAACCAATAATGCTTTGCAAAGTTACGAAGATCGTTGCAAACCTTGTGACACCTGATCACACCAGCTCTTTCCCTTTAGTGTGATCTCTCATCAAACTAAGAACCCAAGGGTGATTATAAATAAATTTTGTTATGTATCTTGCATCTTCTACAACTTGTCTCACCCAATCAAGTTTGTCAATGTCCTCCAAAAGAAGGTCAAGGCAATGTGTTGCGCAAGGGGTCCAAAACAGTGATAGATGCCTCTCTTGGAGAAATCTCCCAACCGCCACATATGCTGCTACATTATCAATTATAATTTGTACTACATTCTCTATGCCCACCTCTAAGACAACTTCCTCAAACATTAGACTCAAAGTTTTTACATTTTTTACTTTGTTAGAGGCATTAATTGACTTCAAAAAAATTATCTCACCATTTGAAGCTACAAAAAAGTTGATAAGGGTGCGATTCTTTCCATCTGTCCACCCAGCTGAAAGAATAGTGTGGCCATACTTTTGTCATTACTTCTTTTCTTCTTCCACAACTAACTTTGCATCTTCAACTGCATCCATGAGCAACTTCCCACATAAGTCTTTTCGAGAGGGTGATTTGTAGCCTTTTCCTACAACTGTCAATGTAGTTACCAAATTCTTCCAGTATGGGCTTTGCGCCACATTGAAGGGAAGGTTGTTGAAATACCAAAAACTAGCACATGCCTTATTTGCTTCTTGATGCACCTTCTTGTTCCACCTTGTGCCTTCCAATGACAGTTGTGCTCCAAGTATGTTTATGGGTAGAAAAAAGCTATGCAATGTCCATGTAGGCACTCTACTCGAAGTAGGTGAGATGGATGCCAATGTGCTTCATATGCATGGACCACAAATAGAGCCTACTATGCCTTTGAATGACATATCTTCATCCATTTCTGCTTGCAATTGAGGACCATGCACACTAGCTATGGTTGCTCTTGTCTTCACCCTCTGTAGGTTTTTCTCTTTCATCAATGCAAGGTGTGCATTCATCTCTTGTTTTATCTCTTCTATGGTCTTCTCACAAGGCTTGGCATCACGATGAGTAATGCCTACAAGATGCTATTTGAGGTGATTGATGCCTCCATGATATAGGTTCTAACATCTTGTACAAATGATTGTCCTAGTGTCGGTCCCTATACGACATATTTCCAAGCGGGATCTCTGGCTCCAAGGGGACAAGTTCCAATTTTTGGTATTGACTGGGCTGAGCTTGAGCTTGATGGGGAGTGGGAGCCTGATCCAAAGGCCAATGGTTCTCTATTTGCCATTGTATCTAACCTACAAAGTACAATATGTTAAACTTTTAAATACAAAATAATTAGTATAAATTCAACATGAATTACTATAAATCAGCATAAATTAGTATAAATCAACATAAATTAGTATAAATTAGCATAGATTAGTATAAATCAGCATAAATTCAGTATAAACAATAGTTGCCAAGAGACTAGTACCGGTATCAGTACATTATTTTTTGAAAAAAAGGAGACGGGTACATGGAGACGCCAACTGTATGTATGTATGTATGTATGTAAAAAAAAATATTACTTGCATATAGATTACTAATATAAAAGAGGAGTACATCAGGTGGCCTAGGAGGCCACATCAAAATACATTTATGTCATATAGCTATCTAATTAAACTGCAAGTTAAAGTTTTTGTCTTATACAACAATATATATCTCAAAATACACATTTCATACTAATTGATTATCCTTTTTTCTTTTTTCTGCCTTGGATTGAAACTTTAAATTTCCCTATCAATCTAATCTTCCTGAGCATTTTTCATAGGGTCCGTAATGTCCATCTGATTCTGAAATTCCTCATGGTTTCTGATGGCACTGAAGTCACCTGAGTCCCAGTCTTTGTAGGTACCCAGCTTTGGAGAGGTTTTGGGCAGAGCACTGTCTATGTCGAAGTTCTGGCAGCAAAATTCCATCGGGTCCATTTCATGTTCCTCCTTCTCTGTCACTGGTTCCAGGTTGATGTGACTGTCTTGTTCTTTCATGTACGCCTTGTGGCAGCTAGAATCCACTCTTTTGTAGTCATGGGGCCAGAATTCAACTAACTTTATATCTAACTTGTATGTTGTAGCTGATCCCTCGTCCAAAATCTTCATGAACCTCTCCATAGGAATTCTCATAGTGGCAGTGGCCTGCTCACAAATTGATTGAGTAGTGAGTCCCAAGATGGACCCAATAAGCAATCTTTCCCTACCCTGGTAAACATTATCATTTCTTGCCTTCCACAAAGCCCACAAAATCTCAGTACAAAATAACAACCAAAACAAATTATCCATTTTATCAACATTACAAAGAGAGCCACAAAGGATATTAGCTTTGGTAATACATACACTTGACAACTAAGTCACAAGGTTCAACGAATTTTTGGCTTGGTGTTCGAAATTCGCCGAACCTATGAGCAGCGCCAAAAATTCGGAAGTGTATAAGCGTTCTTTTTTTTTAATAAAATATTAAATTGTCTAAGGGCTTTTTAGTGGTTTCTGCAGCGTCTGAAATAACCCTATGTGGTTTCTGCGGTGCGGCGTTGGCTTCTGCGAGTCGCGGAAATGGGATTTTGTTTTTTTAAGCTTTTTTAATGTTTTTTAAATTTAATCATTTATCATTTATATGTGAGCATTATAGTGCTCGGGATTGTCTCACGCCGTAAATAAAAATCATGCCGGGAATTTTTTTAAACTCATCGGTTGTACCTATGGGCGTATTCCTTGAACCTCCTATGGGTGCAAGTGCTAGTATATAATATAGATTATAATATTAAATGATTATCATATATTTTGTTTTTTACATTATATAATATATATTATATGATACAAATATATTATAATAATTATATGATATATGGTATGTCATAATATATATTATATATCAATGGATTTTAAATAAAAAAATTATTAATAATAATTTTATAAATAAAAAATAAAAATATAATATATAATTTTTATCTATTTTAGAATAAACTTTATTAATTTTTTTATTTTATTGTTTATTTATTTAAAGTTAAAATATAAATTTAATAATATTTAGTAATATTAAAGTTTAAACTACTTATATTTTTTTAAAAATTAAATTTATATAGGCGAATTTAATGGGAAATTTTTTTCCCCCTTGCTGAACATCATCCGAATTTTATGATTGTCGAACTCGAACTCGAACCTTGTGACTTAGAACAAAACCATAGCAAACTCGCTAGTGGTGGAGCAAGAAGTACATCTTGGGACAAATGGGACAATGGAACAACAGTTTGAGGGGCTAAATTAGAAGGACATAAAGCATCTAAACAACACTAACAAGGGAGAAGAAGAGAGACGGGATAGCCTGTACAGTCCCATGTCGACTCCCTTAATGTGGTCATCAGAGCTCTATGTTATGGAGTTAATGGCCTTGAAAGGAAGACTGGTTAAACTTGAAGCAAAAGATCAAGTGAAAGAAGCAAAATTTTAGGAGGTCTTAGATTCCAACCAAAGGCTATCACAGGAAAATCAGACCCTCAAGGACCAAGTAAACAAGTTACAACACACGCTGGAGTTTGGACAACATCAGATTTTGACATTAAAACATGATATAAACCAAGTCAACAACAACAATGCAAGTCAAACAATGACAGAAAATGATATCCCTCATTTCAAAAAAATGCAATCAGTCCTCGCAAGCATGGAAATCAAAGAAACCAAACTAATGGAGAAACTTGAGGAGGCCAAGTCCTGGACTCAAGTGGTGAAAGGGGAGAAAGGGACACAAACGAATGTCATAAAGAAGAAAGTCAAACTGCAAATGTGGGAAGAAAAGGACAGGCAAGACATGACAGCAAACATAATAATAAAAGGGTTGAAAGAATGCGGTGAAGGGGAAGCAACCAACAAGGTTGTAAGAGACTTCCTAATAGACAAACTACAATGGGCAGGTCATATACAACAAGCAAACATAATTGGTCAAATGGCAAAGGGAGAAAAAGGTAGAAATATAAGGGTGAGATTGAAAAACCGAGAAGATAAGAACAGGATTTTAAGAAACCAAAGGTTTCTCAAAGGCACACATTTTTTTAATAGATAATTATAATCCGCACCACCTTCCATATTCTCAACTTCATTAGCATCTGCGATGTCTCGAGTCCTAGACAAAGTATGAACCATTAAATCCAATAACAAATATAATAAAATAAAATACAAATATTCATATATAATCAAAATAAACAATCTATTTTCATTAACATTCCCAGTTGTCGCTGCTCTTAAAAAACAATAAGTAAACCATGCCTTTATAGTCAATTAAAGAAGAATGCCCGCTGTGGTTGTTTAAATTTCCACACTGCCCTAGTTTACTGTAAATTAATCAATGGTATGTTTTGGTGTATCAAGACATGATTGGACCCACATTTTTAGTCTCTTATGAGTTTTGTTAGCTTCTTGAGGCATGTTTACTTATGAATTCAAACAAGCACAATGCTATCATTGTCCGAATGAATGTTCCAGACCTTCCTTTCTTACTTCATTTGTGCTTGTCTACATTTAAACTATAGTCTTCAACCCAACACTTCTCTAGAGTAAAATTTTGAAGGAAAGAGGAAAGAAAGAATTCAATGGTAGGTTATAAGACTGGCTGGTAGAATAAATGCTTTTGTGTGGAGCTCAAGTAGAACATATTAAATGGGATAATGTGCAGAAGATATGATCTCAAAAGCAATCTAAACGGATCATTTTAGAGTGTTCACTAATGTTGTGCAAATTTCGAAATGTGTGATGTGCAGATTCAATCGAGAGGGCTTGCACTACATTCCATAGAGCTAGGAGCGCATGTACACCATCCCATACAATATCTTTGACATGTAATTCGAGCAACTTTAGAGCAATTGTCTTTTTTAGTGTGATTAGCTAAGTGAGAATGCTATGGTTACTTTGCATTCAATAAAGTCTTATGTTTTTTTAGAAACTTATGACTATGCTTGGGAGGGGAGCCCCTTGACTATGCTAGTATCAACTGAGATATTATAAGTATATATTTAAAAAAGTGATGTGTTCTTTTTCCAATTTGATTGTTTTACGAGGGTACAATATATCTTCATACTTGCAACTGGTGCAAAATTATTTACGACAAGCTTGAAACAAGCCCTCAAAAATCTAAATTGAAGCATATATTATAAGATGCTCTATTAAAGACTAATTTGTGGCATTGGATTTCTCTACTTAAACTATGATGTCGAGAGAATCTAGGGATACAAGGCGATTCATTGTTTTTTTTATGAATATAAACTCAACAGGTAAATAAAATAGATATTGCTAAAACTGAGATATTATAAGTACATATTTAAAAAAATGATGTGTTTTTTCCCAATTATTATTTTTTAAAAATTTTATATAGTAAAAAACTATAAAATAACCAAAAAATAAAATATTCATGCTATCACTAGCTCTCTAAAATATCTTTAAAAAATTGGTCAGTGGCTCCTAACCAACATAAATTAAGCAGTCCATAGAATCCTGCCCTAAAAATGCATTAAAACAACTATGCATAAAATAAAAAAATCTCCACACTATACAAAGTTACAAACTATATTGTTTAGAGTTCGTTGCATTGTTTGTGTCGAAAGATGATTATTCAAAACCAACTAAACTCAAGGCCATCTCCAATTTTGAATCAATCTACTTAAACAACGGTGTACATTCGTTCCATGGTTTAGAAACAATCCAAACTGTCTATATAGCAGATATTATTTGAGATAATAGAAGGGAGTCTTCATTGCACAAGTCTACACCATTTGGTTTGCATGAAATTTGTGCCGCATATCGCCTAAATTTTAAAAATTGCTTGGTTCACTCAAATTTTAGGTAGATGTGATATTTAATCTTTGATGTTTCTTTCTTTTCGTCATTGAACATTCTGATTCATTAAAAATTTAGCAGATCGTCAAATTTTACCCTAATTAAATATGGGTCATTTGTTTATCTCAAAAATTATGCAGTTAACCTTGATATAAAATATCATTATTTGGACCAGTTAAGTGTTCACTAGCCCTATAAAAATCATTTTATCATTTTATAAGGAACAAGAAAGAAGACTTCGTTTTGCCAATGAAAAGGTTCAAAGCCTAAGCGAGGACATAAAGCATATCGTCACCTTCATTTCTCTACACATTTGTTTCTCTCAATGTCACAATAGAGGTGCAGACAATGTTTTTTTCTCTTCTTGTGTTCAACGGTATGGGATCCTAGAATCAAACGATTGAAAAGAAACCTAAATCAATTCTTATTTTAAAAAATAGAAGAAAAAACTAGGAAAAAAACTATAATGCGAGAAAAGTGAACCTAACAGAAACCTTACCAAGACCAATGGTGAAAAACATGCTTGAAATTTAGTTGTGAAGGGTAATAGTCACAGCATACTTCTCAAACAAGTAGCGAGGAAATATTCCTTTTAGGTAGATAAGATGAGAATTTAAGCTTAGATAAGACTGGGAAAGATTAGCAAGCGATAGATTGATTGATTGATTGTTTTTAATGACGTCCACGAGACCGAAGTCTATGGGACCCAGAGGGAAAACAAACCGCATCAAACAAGGAAACATGGGACCCACAGCTAGTCCCTCAGTTACTTCTAGTTGCTCTCCATTTCACTACTGATCCCCTTTCTTCTGTTATGAATCTTGCACAAGAATTCGGCCACTTTAACTACCCTCTCTTCTTCAAACAAGGTCGTTAAAGACCCCACCTTTAGCACATTAGTGTAGTTGATCTGGATGTCCACATACACCTTACATTCCATGATGTAATGCCATTCTGTTTACACTAAATCCACCGCACATAGACGACAAATCCTATTAGCCCACTCTTCTTTCGGTGTCACCCACCTTCCTGTTTCACATCTAAGATGGTGTGAGCTAGTTTTAAGTTGGGCCATCAACATTTTAGCTTTCCACTTGATATCCGCACCCATGTAGTATTTTGGCTCGTGGTCACAAGTGGGGTTGAAATATTTGACACAATGCTCTCTTATTCACCCAAGTTGTCTAGCCCACATGACAACCTTGGCTTTCTCTCTAACAAACTTTTTGAGTTCCATGTTTGTGTTTGGACATTCGTGCATGTTGATGCCCCACTTATTCACCCACTTTACATTTTGCTTCATCCATGTGTTTTTCCTTCTATTTAACTTTTCCTCTGCCGCAATCTTGGGCCAGCGGTGTTCCTCCAAGTTCTCAATTCTCTTCAAATAGCCTAAGAGATGGATTATTGCCATCACCTCAATTGGAAAAGCTCCTGCTTCAACTAAGATAATCTCATAAGGAACTATGCTTTTGATTTTAAAGTTGCATGTGATTAGGTGCCTCTATAATCTTTCTATTTGTCTCCATTTTGTTGCCAATGTACTGTTGCCCCACACTTCACACCTGTATAACACCACCGGGATAACCAGCAGCCCAAAAAGGCTCTTCTTTGTTTTCTAGTCCCATAACTCCGCAGATCTACATCTGTTTTGCAGCATGTATAATGCTTTCCAACCTCCTTGTATTCTTTTAGTTCTGCAATTCTCCCAGCTGAGATTATTGCAGAAATCAAGGCCCAAGTACTTGTATTCATCTACCACCTCGAGGGAACTACCTTCGAACTCAAAATTTATTTGCTTCTTTGTTCTTCTCAAAGTGAAGATCATGACATTGGTTTTACTTATATTCACTTGCATTCCCACCTCCTGGCAAAATAACTCAAGAGCTCTTAGGTGTTCTTTCAAACCATGTCTTGTTTTTGCCATCAATGTAAGGTCATCAGCATATAGTAGTAACTTCACCACATAATTGGCTAAATGGACACTCCCACCACCCATCTTGTCTAACCACTCCTTTAACTTGTCAATGTATAGCCTGAAAAGAGTTGGGGACAACGGACACCCCTGCTTGACCCCGATGTCACTTCCAAAACATTATGAAAAACCATCTTTCATTCTAAACTTGGCTCGAACATGATCGTAAAGTCTGTGGACCGTTGCTCTATACTCTTCTGGTATCTCCAACTCTTCCATTCTACTCCAAAGCTTGCTTCAAGGCATCGTGTCAAAAGCCTTTTTGAAGTAGAGAAAACAACAAAAGACTTCACCGCCTTGCTTGTCCCAGATTTTTTCAATCATATGTCTAAGGGTGACACCGTGATCAATCGTGGAGTGCTTAGATTTGAAACATGCTTGCCCTTTCGCCCTGTTGCCCTCCTTTTCTGCCCACGTGCTAATTCTTTGCTCCACCATGCTTCCAAAGAGAGGATTGATCATAATAGTGCGGTAGTTTGACAGGTTGTTGACATCCCCGCTCTTGTGAAGAGGAATGACCACACTTGTTGTCCAGTTTGTTGGGAAACCATGCTGAATCACCCTGTTAAAAATCCTTTTGATGTGTGGTGCTAAGGCTTCCGAACCCCATTTCAGATGTTCCGCTTGTAAACCATCTATGTCCTTATCTTTGCCTGTTGCTAACCTCTTTATCCCTTTTGTCATGTCCTTAGGAGAGAAGAGCTTGGTCCCATTGTCGATTATCGACGGGGTGGTTTTATCCTGGGCTCTTTCATACATTGTCCTAGCATATTGCAGCGATTGAATGTCGTTGATGTTACTCTCGACCTTGCTACTAACCTGCCGCAATTCTCTTCAAAAACCTCTTGGATTTGACTTTCCAAGATAAATCAACTCCTTTCTCCTAACTTCCATGTAATCTTCTTTTTTTGACCTCACCAATTTCTCATACATTTTCTTATTTGCCTTCTCCCTACCAGATATTTTCAATGTTCTTTTTATTGTTTTACAATCCTCATCGTACTAGGGATTCGATGGAAAACTATTTTTGGTGGATTTTCTAGCCGTGGATCTCTTGTATGCTGAGAGAGCTTTGTGAATTAAAGCCATCAACTGTTCACTGTCCATTATGCCCTCTTTTTTGTTGGGACAACCAATATTCTTTCTTTCCTGCAGCTGTTTATCAATCATTCACTTAAAGATGTCTTGGTTCTTGCTAGTCAAACAGATATTGCCTTGCCCATCAACTTTTATACCTATTTGGGGACTGTTACTCTGTTGTTCATCCTTTTGCATACAAAATTTTACATAAATAGTGTTGTGATCAGACTTCATTTCTGCAGGACAGCGTCTAATTTCCATCTCCTTTATCTTTGAAATGGCATTCTATGAGAAAATGACGTAGTCTACCATGCTCTGTCCATTGTAGGCACTCTTATGCCATTACAAATAATCAAATCATGGAGGCTGCACATCCCTAACAATTCTGCTCCAAAAAGGGAAACACCACCTTTTATATCTTGGGAAACCCTTTCCCACTTTTGGTTCTCTTCTTCAAGCCATAGCGGGTTGCTATTTTCACCCTCCCCCATTTCAAGGTAGAGAGCTTGATTATTTGTCATTCTTGCATTAAAGTCCCCAATTAACATGATCTTACCCATAGCACCATATGTTGTTATGTCCTTTTTAAGTGCTCCAAAAGGATCTTCCCTATCTAAGTTCCTTTTCTTGTACATTTTAGAGCTGTATGGAGCAATGTAGCATGATGTAAGCCAAATTATGGACTTTTGATTTGCAATCCTTATCCATATATACTGATTATTTGTGTCATTTTCCAATCTTATGGTTCTTTCTCATTCCTTCTTTATCAAGATTGTCACTCCCCCATGTCCCTTGCCGTTTTCGGTTATCTCATTCCAAATTGAAAACTTGGTGTAACCTTCAAATTCTGGGACTTTACAGCCCTCATGCTCATGGGTTTCAAGGAGGACTATGACATCATTTCCCTCTGCTATGGGCCCTAAACTAGGACCCCTCCTCTAGGGGTAGCCTCTACAATTCCAGCCTACCACTGCGAGGTGGTTATGGGGGGCCCCACCTTCCTATTTATCATGGATGATATTGTCATTAATTTGGGCTTTGCCCCTATACAGCCACGCCTCCTTTCCTGCATTTCTTGCTGTCACAACCTTCTCGCACTCCTTCCTCCTTTCCTCTAGCTGTGTCGGGGTTAAGTCTTCATCTATAAAAAAATGTGTGCCTTTGAGAAACCTTTTGTTTCTTAAAATCTTGTTCTTATCTTCTCGGTTTTTCAATGTCACCCTTATATTTTTGCCTTTTTCTCCCTTTGTCATTTGACCAATTATGTTTGCTTGTTGTATATGACCTGCCCATTGTAGTTTGTCTATTAGGAAGTCTCTTACAAGCTTGTTGGTTGCTTCCCCTTCATTGCATTCTTTCAACCCTTTTATTATTATGTTTGTTGCCCTATCTTGCCTATCCTTTTCTTCCCACATTTGCAATTTGACTTGCTTTTTTATGAGATCCGTTTGTGTCCCTTTCTCCCCTTTCACCACTTGAGTCCAGGACTTGGCCTCCTCAAGTTTCTCCATTAGTTTGGTTTCTTTGACTTCCATGCTTGCGAGGACTGATTGCATTTTTTTCAAATGAGGACATTTTTTGCCATCGTTTGACTTGCATTGTTGTTGTTGACTTAGCTTATATCATGTTTTAATGTCAAAATCTACTGCTGTCCGAACTCCAGCGCGTGTTGTAACTTGTTTACTTGGTCCTTGAGGGTCTGATTTTCCTGTGACAGCCTTAGGTTGGAATCTAAGACCTCCTGAAATTTTGCTTCTTTCACCTGATCTTTTGCTTCAAGTTTAACCATTCTTCCTTTCAGGGCCATTAACTCCATAACATAGAGCTCTGATGACCACATTAAGGGAGTCAACATGGGACTATACAGGTTGTCCCGTCTCTCTTCTTCTCCCTTGTTAGTGATGTCTAGATGCTTAATGTCCTTCTAATTTAGCCCCTCAAACTATTGTTCCACTGTCCCATTTGTCCCAAGATGCACTTCTTGCTCCATCACTAGCGAGTTTGCTATGGTTTTGTTCTAAGTCACAAGGTTCAAGTTCAAGTTCGAGTTCGGCAATAATAAAATTCGGATGATGTTTGGCAAGGGGAAAAAAATTCCCCATTAAATTCGCCTATATAAATTTGATTTTTTTAAAAATATAAGTAGTTTAAACTTTAACATTACTAAATATTATTAAACTTATATTTTAACTTTAAATAAATAAACAATAAAATAAAAAAATTAATTAAGTTTATTATAAAATAGATAAAAATTATATATTATATTTTTATTTTTTATTTATAAAAATATTATTAATAATTTTTTTTATTTAAAATCCATTGATATATAATATATATTATGACATACCATATATCATATAGTTATTATAGTATATTTGTATCATATAATATATATTATATAATGTAAAAAACAAAATATATGATAATCATTTAATATTATAATCTATATTATATACTAGCACTTGCACCCATAGGAGGTTCAAGGAACACGACCATAGGTACAACCGACGAGTTTAAAAAAATCCTCGGTGTGATTTTTATTTACGGCGTGAGACAATCCTGAGCACTATAATGCTCACATATAAATGATAAATGATTAAATTAAAAAAAAACATTAAAAAAGCCTAAAAAAACAAAATCCCATTTCTGCGACTCGTAGAAGCCAACACCGCGCCATAGAAACCACGCAAGGTTATTTCAGACGCTGCAAAAACCACTAAAAAGTCCTTAGACAATTTAATATTTTATTAAAAAAAAGAACGCTTATACACTTCCAAATTTTTGGTGAATTTTTAGCGAATTTTTTACGTTGTTCATAGGTTTGGCAAATTTCGAACACCAAGCCTAAAATTTGCCAAACCTTGTGACTTAGCTTGAAAATTTACCTTTCAATGAATTTAAGAAAAAAGACCAGATTTTTTTTGCAAACTAACAGTTAAAAAAAATATGTTCACTATTCTCAAGACTTTTACAAACTAAACAAATGTTATCCAGACCTAATGCCAGCCTGTCTAATAACAATAACCACCTGAAGCAACATTTCTTTGGCTCTATGACTCTGGACCAGATATTAGACATTGTTTTAGACCACACTTTAGGTTCTAAGATGACTTTCCATGCCAGGTTAAAATGAGCAAATATATCATATTTTTCAGTCACTAGTTTATACTTTGGACTCAATTTTGCAAACTCTGAGTCATCCTTCCATCTAGTATGTAAAAATTTAAAATTTAAAATGTGAAATATGTAATATTAATTATAAATAATAATTATTAATTATTATATATATGTGTGTGTTAAATTTTTTTTAAAAATGTGAAATATGTAATATTAATTATAAATAATTAAATACCCTACCCTACCTACGTATTAAATACCCTAAACGCATCTATGAATAAAAATGTTCTCGCTTTCTTTGAATTGTTTATCCATTCGCACCGTTGTTTCTCCATTTGCATCATATTAATGGTAATTTTTTCCATTGCTCCCATTTTTGCTGCAAAATGAACAAATCTCGCCATGATTTTAAGGGGTTTCTTTTCATTTTTTTAGATTTTGTGGTTATTTTTGTGGGGAGACGACATGAGTTAGGGCAAAATAATGTGGGAGATGGCAAAAGACGTGAGCAGGACATTCCCTGCACAGGGGACATCTCTATACTCGTTTCTAGTACAAGATACGTGTCCTCATCTCTAAGACGCATCCTAGGGGGTCAGAGATGCATTTCCCTACAACCCTGGTATAACCTAGTATTTTATTTAAAAAAAATGTATAAATCAGCAAAATAATGCATTTAAAGAAGAAAAAAATAGTGAGTTCATCAAAAATTCAGTATAAATGAACAAAAAATTGCTCATAAATCCAATATTTTGCAAATAAAATTGTAAATACTTCTAAATAGTATGAAATTATGAATTGTTTACAATCTACATGCTAGATTTTTGTAGCTAAAATGAATTTAAATGCTTGGAAAAAAATTACTAACATACCCTTGAATTTCTTCAAATCTACCCTTCAAATTCACCTAAAAATCCTTGTAATTAGCTCAAATGTATGCAAGAATGTTATGTGAATAAGTGTGAGGGGCGTGTTTTCTTTTAGGCATAAAAAGTGCGGATTTGGAGTGTTTTTTCCACATCTCGGATGTGTCCCAATAGCGCCTGCCGAGTTTTCCTCACAGACTCGGCAAATTTTTAGAGAAAACTCATCAAAAACTTGACCAATAAACTGCAAAAACTTGCCAAAAAAATCAGCAAGTTTTCTAGCAAGTAACTCGCCAAGCCGAAAAAGTGGCAGAGTACTCACTGAGTTTGCCATCTATGGTCAAAACAACATACTCTTCACACAATGTGTCCATCATCAATACACACACACATTGCATACAATCATTCATTCATCTTTTTAAAACAACCTCCTTTAGTTATCAGCAAAAGTAGTTTTTTCCAAGCAATCAAAGCTCATAATAGAGTACCATCAACTAAATATTGTCTTTTACTAACCTACACCTACACTTCAAAGTTCAAACTATCTTGAGCTCTCCTAGAGCCCATACCATGTAAATAAATCATTAGAGTAAAATAAATGTCAAAACTAAGCAAGGATGGTTGATGGTTAAGATTTTCTATAACCATACCAAATATATAAACATAAATATCTATATGAACACACACATATATTACATACAATAAAATCTAGGGTCCTTGCATCAATGCTACCAATCCCAAGCTCCATGTGAGTCTGAATGGGGTGAGCAAAAGAGTTTTAAAAAAAAGAACTTTCAATATAATCTAAAGCATTGAGTCCTTATTTCGCAGGTAAAGCAAAACAAATGAAAGAGAGAAATGACAAGAATCCTACCTCATAACAGGTGTGGAATCCTCTGGCTCTTTTAAAAAAACTCATTATTTTCCCCTATCACACCTATCATTCTTTCTTCCTTAAAATTGTTGTTCAAGCATTCAACCTTCCAAATACCATGACTATCTCTAAAACCCCTTTCTTTCCCGGTGAAATATTCGCCTATTCCAGCCAGTTTAAGTTTATATACTATCAGGTATTCCTCAGTACATGTTTTATTAATTCATGAGTAAATCGTTTAGCTCATCTAAAAATGGTATATTGTAGTATTGTAGGCGATTGAATGAGCTCGCTGGTAGGAAATTATCTTCTGAATTATGATGTGATAGTCGATATCTATTATGTATCAATTTAGAAATGCCAGTTAACATTTTAAGTAAGCCATTTAGAGTTACTTTCTGGTAGTCGTTAAAGACAGAGAATGCTACTTACATGGTTTATGATCGGTCATGCCAGTAAACTTACTGTTATAATAGACTGAGTCGACCTATTTCTTAGTTTTTAAAAACTATTGCTCATACCCGATTAAGGAATGAAAGATTAATGAATATCTTAGCAGGAGAAAGACATAAGTTGTTATTAGCTTAAATTTATAGTCTCCTTATTGAATTAAGTCTGAAGCAAGTTAATACAGAGTATGAGAATAACCATGTGATAGACTCACAAATGGATGAACTATGTTTTATTACTCTCAGTTTTGAGCTATATAGTAATGAGGTTATAAGGAGTTAACTTTATTGTATTGTATAGGTTATATACATATGCATCACGAATAGTGTTATCTACCAAGAGAACTAGAATCATTTGAATTGTTAGTAAACTTTAGGGTCATATCTAAAGATAGTAACTTAGAGCTATTAGGGAAGATGGGAATGAGGTTATTATGAGAATCCCATTCAAAGCTATTAGTCATTGTTGTTCATAAAGAGATCCAAAACAATGGATTAGGCTAAGTATCCTAGAGAACGACCTTGTAAGGATATTTAAACATAAGGTATGTTTTGTTTATAAACATTATCAAAATTATCTCATGATTCCTTTGTATAGGAGACAATATCTTTTGAGAATTATAATATTATTAACTTGGGTTAAGTTAATCAAGGGTTATTTTCTGAACCCAGAACTCCAAGATATAAGATATGGATATATTGTTATGTCGTAGTAGCAAGGAACATTAGGGTAACCCTAGAGTCGACTACAAACCAATGGAGTGGTTATGTCACATAGACTTACTCAAGTCTTTAAGTATTATTATCATGACTGTCAATTTAAACTATTACATGAATAGGGTTGATAAGAGATATAAACTGCATGAATAAGACAGTATCCAAGTCGCGTATGGGTGGGTGAACACAACGACCATGTTCTTTACGAACATTATTGAAATTAAAAACTTTGGCCAAAGTAATGCATTTGTTTTATACATGCATTGTCGGTTCACTGTATTCGAAATTTCTCATCCTATCGAAAATCATACTTCGCTAGAGGGTATCTAGGGTTGTATGGTTGATAGAGTTGAGTAGAATACAACACTATGTACTCGGGAATGGAAAATTACCACTGGTCACCTAAGGTCTATATTCCTCGTGAAGGGAAGGGCCACTTCCTATGTGGAAGATGTGTGGGAGACCGCCGGTCTGTGGTTGGAGGTAAATCACTGGAAAGATACTCTCTCTCTCTCTCCAAGTAGGAAACATGTCAGGACTTGTGATAAAGATGTCAAATATTTAGATGTAGTATTGATTCCAAATTTGTATATGTAATGGTTTTACATTTGTAAACATTGTAAACGAAAAGACAATATGGGTATATTGTATTTTGTAAAAGAAATCTTGTAATTGTAGTTACTTGATTATTTGTTAAATAAAAGAAAAAAATTCTCTATCTCATTTTTACCTTGTCGAGTTACTCTATAGTGAATTTTGGATTTTTACTATGTTTATAGAATGTGGATGTTACCATTGGTGACTTGGAGACTTAGTTCATTGAACCTAGGTCATAGTGAGAGTTTGTGAAGCCAATCTAGAATACAAGTTTGTGGTATGTTGTACAAATCAAATTGTTGCCACCTTGCAGTGCATCAGAAATATTCACCTACATACCAAACCATCCAACTGATCCAACCACATTTTTGGAGGATATGACCGTTGGATTTGTTTTAAAATGGACAAAACATGTAATTTGCATAAGCAATATTATGACACTTGACAAAACTTAACTACTTGACCCCCCTAAAGGACTCTAAGACATACAAATGGTCTTTTATAGACCTTATTACATCAAAATAGGATTCCACACATGAAAAGAAACATTTGAACTCATTTACATTGCATTTTTCATAATTGGCCTTAAGGGACTAGGTGCTCCTACACCATTTATGACTTTCTATGTTCAAGTGTATACTACATGACTTATATGTGTGTTCAAATGCATACTCCATGACTTATGTACGTTTAAGTTATCTTGATATGAGGTGTCTTATTCAAAAGTTTGTAAAACCTTGTTATTCATTCTGACTGTGCTATTCATTGTCATTATAAAATTTCTAATTATCATTGTCTTATTCTTCATGCTTGTAGAAATCATCAACATGTTGAGGAAACGAGCAAAGACTCTAACACCAGAAGAACGAGAAGTTGAGAATGAGAGGAAAAGAGAAAGAATGAGGCGAATTCAGGAAAGTAGGAAATTGTCAACCATACAAGAAGACATTCCACCATTGCCAATTGAAGAGGAATGTGACACGTCTAACGAAGCTAAGAGAGATGGAATTGGTGGCACAAAGGGAATGAATGCAAAACCTTCATGCAATGAGGAAAGTGAATCTCCAAGTTGGAGGCACTCCATCGTCCATAGGTCAAGTTGAAGGAACACCATCATTAGCTTCTCGAATTAGAGACACTCCATCTTTCACAGGTGAAGTAGAAGGCACATCTATATTTTCTTCTCAAGTTGGTGACACGCCATGATTCACACCTCAAGTTGAAGGTACGTCATTTTCAACCTTTTCACCTCCAATCGAAGGTACGTCATCTATCCCATCTCAAGTAAATATCGAAGAAATTCCTAATGTTCAATCTACTTTACCAAATAAAATGCCTCCTAGAATTTTGCATAGGAGGCCTAAGTTTCTAATTGATATTGATGAGAATGTATTGGAGCCCATGCAAGATAAGATTCCCATGCGCACTTGCCAAAGATATGCAAATAAGATATGGAAATTATTCTTTGAGAATTTAAATGAAACTGGAAGATGTCAACTCTTTGTTGAAATGATGAGAAATCTAAAATTTAGGCCCACTATGAAGATTCTTGGCCTAAGAACATCGAATGCGTCAAGTGAAAAATCAATTGTCAAGAATCTAATGAGTGCGTATGAGAGTGTGGGTTCCACCTCATGTACCAAGGATAGTAATGTCACACAAGGTGTCATTACATCAACAATTGTAAGCCAACAAACAAAAAAAGCTCGCCTCATTAGAAAGACAAGTCAAGCATTGAAAATAAATAGAAAAACTCTAATGAGAGCTATTGGAAGACATCAAAGAGTTGAGGATCCAAACACTAATGAATTGTGGGCATTCTCTGGGAGACTCCCATGAAAAGACAAAGTTGTTGTTGAAGCTTTGAGATCACTAATTGAATACTTTTGGAAGAATTACACAAGGGTATCTCCGAATCAAAGGGATGTGGTAAGAAGGAGAATCGGTAGTCGAAATCGTGAGCCACATCCAAAGCATTTTTTGGATATGACTCAAACACAGTTTTTGGGTAAATTTCTAGAGAAGTATCCTCAAATTAAAATTTCTCAAAGATATTTTGAAATGCTAAAACCTTTCTTTGTCAAAATAAATATCACACACACTACTTGTTGTTGTAGATTACATATTGAATTTTCTAACCATTTTGATGTTTATCGGTCTATATGTTTAGATTTGCATACTAACAATGTTTTGCAGGATTGTGGCATATGTGCCCCACCAACTACCTTTAGAGACTTCATATCAATCATTTTATGTGATAGAGAGGAAGGTCAATTATTCTACAAGAAATTATGTTTGGATGGCACATGTCAGCATTGCGGTGGCTTGCAACGTATGCCAATATGTGAACATATGGAAAGAACACATGTGGTTGGAAATGAACTAGTAGAGTTTGGCAAGTATAAAATAGTGGCATACAATACAAGAGATGGTAAAGAAGCAAAAAGGTGTGAATATGTTATTTAGAAGATTCTAGTGTATAGGTTTATGCCTATATTTCATGACAACATAGTGTATGAGTATGTAAGACATGCCCATAGAGCTCGATGGTTGGACTTGCAATTCAAGCTATGCAAGGACACATTTCCAGTTGGTAGCATTGTTTCAATCGTTGACTTTGCAGAGAACTATAGTCTACAGCCACAGTGTGAGGTGCAATCCCAATATTATAACTCGACACAGGTTTCTATATTTGTGCACATCGCATTCATTCATGCAAATGATAGTATAGAGGATGACAGAAAGATCATAAGGGAGTATCATTTTTATATAAGCGATGATCGCACGCATTCCACGGAGTTCATGCAAGGTTGTCTTCAGGTGTTCTACAATGATCTGGCTAGAAGGGACATATCATTCAGTCAACATATCATATGGTCGAATAACTAAGCATCACAATTCAAGAACTCACAGAATTTCTATTGGCTGAGCAGGAGGCATAATATTATAGGTGTTCAGCATATGTGGAACTTTTGTGAGACCAGGCATGGAAAGGGGGAGCATGATGGTGCAGGAGCGTGTATCAAAAGAGCCATAGCACGAGAACAGTTAAAGTATAAAGACATTGCAAAGTTGACAGATGCAAAATCAATCATCGAGTGGTGTAATGCTTCGATGGGTCGAGGTAATGAAGGTAAGTCTTCAGTTCATAGATTTTTTTGGTTGATAGATGATACTAACATTGCACCATATGATGACTGTTGTACACTGACAGGATCAAGTGAGCTACACTCTATCAGAAACTCAATTGCAGGTTCATGGAGTATACATACGTGAAGATGGTGTGCTTTTGTTCTCCATGTACAATTCAAGCCTAGAATGAGTGCAAGTCACATGAGTGGGTTGACGAATGGCAATTTAGTTATCTTAGCCCACTTGACACATATCGACCCCCGACGGCACTGGAATTGACAGAGATGGAATTGTCAGTTGACTTTGACCACATATCAGATCTAGTTCAACTAGGTAATATATCTACTTGCATAGTTAAATTTGAAATTCCTAATGTTATCTTATACTTTGTAGTATTTTTGTAATGTTGACTAATTTCATCTAATTTGCTGCACATATCATTGTAGGGCATGTTTATGCAGTTATTGCAGATGAAGATAATGAAGAGGGAACAGATTGTTACTTGTGTCATTGTGTTGAGGCCAAAAATAAATTGGAGGCCCAGTTACAGATGGAGAAAACATCGAATACCCTACAGGCTCAATGGTTGTTACTGGAACATGGCTTAAAAGGTACCCACATAAGAGTGTTAATGTTTGGCTATTTGAGGACTTTGACACGCATCAAAAGATTCTTCATTGCTCTAACCTTGTCGTGGCAACCAATGTTCATTTGATACAATATCGAGGTAGACCTTTGAACAAGACCTTGTGGAAGGTGTGTGACTCTGACCATGAGGCAATACTTGATGCAATAAAGAGTAGAGAAGACCCAGATGGTTCGTTGGATCAATTTGTAAGTATGCATAAAACTTTCCTAGATAGCTACTTGTACTTTGTTTTGTATATAAATAGTAGTATGAATTGCTTCCCTCCAGTATATTTATGCTTAGTCAATTTTTCTTTTTGATGCTTCTCATAGGAGGTCACAACTCCAGTCCGTCCAACTACGGACAAAGAAGCTCAAGAAAAGATGATGGAGAGTGATCATCAGATAGTGGTAAGTGATTGATTACATAAGTGATGTTATATATTTCATGTACATTATGTTATAGTAATGTGCATATTGTTTGATTGTATTAACAGGTGGAGTTGCATGAGCTTGAACTGTCGAAGAGGTCTACTTGACGACAGAGAGAGGATGAGTCATGGATATCCTTGAGCAGTGGTATGAACTGTGGGTAGTGAAGGCCTCATGTTTCATTTGATTTGTTTTCTATGGTATACATTTGATGTTTGCATCATCCTCATGTTATGCTTCATGGGGTTAGATCTAAGTAATGGATGAAGTTGATCCTAATTGGTCTTAATCTTGTTCACTCGTGTTTCACTCATGTCATATCAAGATTCATGTCACAGGGTTTGGATGTTAGTTCATAACATTCATGTTTATCATGTTACAATAGTAGGACATAGTTGCTTATGTCATTGGTTCATGCCTTTGGATCATTGGATTTGGTTGTGGTTCTTCATCATAACATGTCATGCTTTCAGGAGTTAGATTGGGTTGTGGTCTGTTTGGATGTACAAGTTTATGAGGGGTCTTTCCACAATAACCTCTCTTAGTTTTGATCAACTCCAGTCTGTTTGATCGTGCTGAAATCAAACGCATTCTTGCAAAATGCTTCAATTTCATGTAGTGGAAAGGTGCTAGGAGTGACATTTTGCATTTCATAGCTTGTGGAGCTGAACGAACTTCGTGAACGCATCAGGGTGGGTAGTTAAATGCCAGGGAAGGTCTCGTTTTGTGTGCCAAGCATCGCAGTTGTTTGGGATAGCAGGCTACCGGTAAAGTCCCTTAAGCTCCCTAAGATGAAAAAATTGGCAAACTTTGACGGGACAGTTCTTGAAATTCATGGCAGCTGGGAATGTTTCGTTTTGACCTACAAGTGCATGTGGAGTCCATCCACAATAACCTCTCTCAGTTTTGTTCAACTCCTGTCCGTTTGACTATGCCATAATCAAACGCATTCTTGCAAAATACTTCAGTTTCATGCAGTGGAAAGGTGCTAGGAGTGACATTTTGCATTCCATAGCTCGCGGGGCCGAACAGACTTCATCAACGTGTCGAGGTGGGCAGGTAAATGCCAGGGGAGGTCTTGTTTCATGTGCCAAGCGCCGCAATCGTTTGGGGCAACAAGCTACCGACAAAGTCCCTTAAGCTCCTTAAGACGAAAAAACTGCCAAACTTTGATGGGATAGTTCTCAGAATTCATGGTAGCTGGGAACATTCTATTTGGACATACAGGTGCAGGTGGGGTCCATCCACAATAACCTCTCTCAGTTTCGTTCAACTCCTGTCCGTTTGACCATGCTAGAATCAAACGCATTGTTGCAAAATACTTCAGTTTCATGCAGTGGAAAGGTGCTAGGAGTGACATTTTGCATTCCATAGTTCATGGGGCCGAACAGACTTCGCCAACGTGTCAGGGTGGGTAGCTAAATTCTAGGGGAGGTCTCATTTCATGTGCCAACTGCCGTAGTTGTTCGGGGCAGTAGGCTACCGACAAAGTCTCTTAAGCTCCCTAAGATGAAAAAACTGCCAAACTTTGACGTGACAGTTCTCAAAATTTGTGGTAGCTGGGAAAGTTTTGTTTGGACCTACAAGTGTATGTAGAGTCCGTCCACAATAATCTCTCTCAATTTTGTTTAACTCCTGTCCGTTTGACCATACCAGAATCAAACGCATTCTTGCAAAATGCTTTAGTTTCATGCAATGGAAAGGTTGCCAGGTGCCATATTTTTTTGTTCTGCTCATCGTGGGGCCGAACGGACTATGCCAACACGTTAGGGTGGGTGGGTAAATGTTAGGGGAGGTCTCATTTCATGCGCCAAGTGTCTCAGTCGTTCCGGGCTGCAAGCTACCAGTAAACTTGAAAAGTGCTAGGTCTCGGTAGCTTGCAGGCCAGAACGACTGGAATGCTTGGCACATGAAACGAGACCTTCCCTACCATTTACCAACCCACCCAGATGTGTTGGTGCAGTCCATTCAGCCCCACAATGAGCAGAACAAAAAATATGGCATTTGGCAACCTTTCCATTGCATGAAACTAAAGCATTTTGTAAGAATGTGTTTGATTCTGGCATGGTCAAACGGAGAGGAGTTGAATGAAACCGAGAGAGGTTATTGTAGATGGACTCCACATGCACTTGTAGGTCCAAACAGAATGTTCCTAGCTACCACAAATTCTAAGAGCTGTCCCATCAAAGTTTGGCAATTTTTTTTGTCTTAGGGAGCTTAAGGGACTTTGCTGGTAGCCTGCCGCTCCGAATGACTACGGCGCTTGGCACATGGAACGAGACCTCCCCTGGCATTTACCCACCCACCCTGATGCATTGGCGAAGTCTGTTCAGCCCCACGAGCTATGGAATGCAAAATGTCACTCCTAGCACCTTTCCACTGCATGAAACTAAAGCATTTTGCACGAATGCATTTGATTCTGACACGGTCAAATGGACAAGAGTTGAATGAAACTGAGAGAGGTTATTGTGGATGGATCCCACCTGCACCTGTAGGTCCAAACGGAATGTTCCCAGCTGCCACGAATTTTGAGAACTATCCCGTCAAAGTTTGGCAGTTTTTTCATCTTAGGGATTGCTGACCTGTTTTCCCCTG
The DNA here is from genome assembly GCA_027924645.1 of Cunninghamia lanceolata. NCBI lineage: Eukaryota > Viridiplantae > Streptophyta > Pinopsida > Cupressales > Cupressaceae > Cunninghamia > Cunninghamia lanceolata. The sequence continues at coordinate 1,684,535 of BSBN01001034.1, forward strand.
TCTAGAGTTAAATAGTTCACCTTGTATATTCCTTGTATATCCTTTAGAAAATGACCCTACAAGGCTTAAATCCTTCAATTACTCATGTTGTGCCTTCCAAAATTTCCCAAAATCTCACCTTGGGAATCTTTGCCAAAGACCTAGAAAAATCCAGAATTTTTTTGTCTTCAAGTGCTTTCCATCGCAGAGATTTCTCAGTTTTATACTTATCCATTTTCATGTATATGATGATGACGTCATCCTTGTTTTGGGGTTTTCTATCATTTGGTCGAATTGTATCTCAGATACATTTTTTCCTTGTATCTTGGTCATGTACAAAAGTGAATGTACATCGGGTTTGTTGAAGGCTATGTTGTATGCATCTTCGTTTGTGTATCGCATATACAGTGCAATATACAAGTGCTTATGCAAAATATTGAGTTCCGCTTTTGTATATCGGGCGATTGTATCTCATATACAATCGCATATACAGAATATACAAAGATACAAGGGGCGGGATACAAGGCAATATACAAAGGGGTCATATGCAATGTTAAGATACATCGGCGGGATACAAAGGTGAATGTACATTTGCGATATGCAAGGGCAGATGCAAAGGGGAAAGATGCAAGGGCAATATACAAAAGAATATACAAAGATACATCGGCGGGATGCAAAGGGAGATACAAAGGTTGGGGTCCACCTATTGTATGTATATGCGATTGTATCTTTGTACATACAATCTTATATACAATGGCAATATACAATCATGAGATACAATCCCGGACCCGAAGGAATATGTATCTTTGTATGTATGTTTGCATTGTATGTTTGCAGATACGAAGGGCAGATACAAGGCAACATGCAAAGGTCAAAACACAACGTTTGTATGTACAAGTGCGGTTGTATGCAGTTTTGTTTGTATGTTCGCATTGTATATGCGATATACAAAGGCAATATACAAGGGAATACATACAATCCAGGTGCGACTGGAGAATCAAATATGGTAGATAATCATTTGGGGTCCGCGGGTTGTATGTAGAAGTGCATGTATGTGCCAAGATGCAAAAGCAAAGATACAAGACCGGACTTGTTTCAATGTTCCATTCTGGTTGATATCTTTTTGAGTTCCACCAATTGTATGTACATGCAATTGTATCTCATATACAATCGTAGATACAAAGTCACATACAAGGACTTTTGGCGAGACAAACCTTATCGGTGGCTCAGTTTGAGGTCTTTTCGATGGCCGATAAGGCATGTAAATGTTCAGCGATGGGTCCCAGGTTCAGCTCAATGGCAAATCAGATGATGACACATGTCATGGCTGATCCAAAGGCCAATTCAAAGGCAAGTGCAAAGGGTGCTACAAAGGTTAAGGCCCGCATTTGTATGTAGGCAATTGTATTGTATATACATTTCCATATACAAAAGCATATACAAAAGGTGATTCAAAAGCCAATTAAAATGCCAAAGCAAAAGCACATACAATGGACATTTCGGCAAGACCTTTGTATATCAGTATAACTCAGATGAGGCCACCCCGACAACCCGATATATACAAAAATTTGCATATGCAAAAAAGCGAATGAAGAAATCGCATAGCTGCAAAGTTGAGCAGTTTGAGGGACTTGATATGCAGTGTATCCATTTTTCTGTATGTCTGTATGCATACAAACGACGGCCCTTTTACAACAAAGATAAATTTGACGGCATGCATTCAAATTTGTAGCTTCAAACAAGGAATTTTGGGGCTGATTGTATCAGATGTAGGGCCCAATCATTCATCAAATTCAAGTGATCAGATGCCGGGTTTAGAGGACTCAGAAATCTACAGTGCCGTAAAACTTTGTTCGAAGGTTTGCATCCTGCTTGTGTGCAATGCAAATCTGATTCCTCACCTACCCTTTCCAAATATTTGTAGCATTCATTGCTACAAATCAGACAACTCAGCTATTTCGCATTGATGACCAAAAATATCTCTCATCTGCTCTATTCCTGTTTTCCACGCCATAACTTCTAGCAGGTCGGCACTCCCTTCAAATGCAGATATTTTCCGACAGAGCCATGGGGCGAATTCATTGTAACCGACTTAGGTCAGATGCAAAATGCTATATATGTAAAAACATGAGATGTAAATAGGTCGTTGGAGGGTGGGAGATTTAGTAATTTATGCTTCTGATTCCAAACAGAGCTTTCCTCAACTATAACCTTGCCTTTTGATTAAATACATGCTGGTTATTTTACCTCTTCATGTTATTTTGACTTTGTGTGATCTAAGGATGATGTGCTTGTGAATGTTTAATTCCTTCTAGTCATCTCTTGCTCCTTGCCTCTGTTAAAATTAGTTTGATCCGTGTATGTTTATTGGTTGTATCTAGTCATTTTGTGCATTTTCTCAGTTCTGTGAGGGTTCTTTTATTCAGTCTGGTGCATCACCCTTGTTTTCAAGTTTTCCAGTTTTATTTTTCATTTTAAAAGCATTCCTTCTCCCTTTTCCTTTGCAAATCCAATAGTTTTTAGGTGATAACCAGCTAGGAAGCCGGCCTTTTCTGGAGGTTCTTTCCAAGTCAGGTGACCCACAGACCTTGGAAAGATCCCATGTTTCTCCAGATTGCCAAGTTTTTACAAACTCAGCAAGGGTGCAAATCTGGGTGATAACAGTTCTGGCACGCCTGGTGGGACAAATCTGTTCGAGTCTGAACAGCGCTATGTTACAATCATATTGCTGATTTTGATATGCTATCAGCATTATCAGGCCTTTAAGAGGTAGTTTTGTTTGCATATCTGGTGACTCATACTGAAAAAGGACAAGTAGATCAGCGTTGTCACACATTTTATGAGAAGGATACAGACTCGGAGTTCAAGTTCATTTGATTATTTGCAGCTGTCTCCACCTAGAAGACATAGTAGAACTATGGTAAGAACGCCAATTTCGAAAAGAATACGATCAACCCCACCAAGTTTCAGGCCAGTAGTACCTGTAGTTCCTGTACCGGTTCAAGCAAACCCACCTCCAGTTGTTCCAATGGCAAGAAATCAGTCATTTGTGGCTTTTGATGGAGGTGGCCCATTTAATTTGATAGTGCATGATAATATACCCATGGCAGCTTTGAAGAGCTTGCCCTATTTCACTGGGGAAGATCAAACTACCCCAATTGAGCACATTAGAGACGTAGCTTCTCTATGTGGTGTTCATCATGTAACTCAAGAAAATGTAGCCATCAGGCTGCTGGCTGCCTCTTTCAAAGGAAAAGCATTATAGTGGTTCAAGAGTTTACCAATGCAAACCATTGCAACTTGGGATGATATAGGTGATAAGTTGAATAAACAATTTCAAGATAAGTCAGATAACTTATCGCTGGTTGAACAACTGACTACAATGAAGAGAGCAGCCCAGAAGCAAATGATGGATTTCAATTTCCAGTTTTAGAAGACATGGAACATAATTCCTGCCACGGTAAGGCCTTCATCAAAATATGCATTTTTGTATTTTTTGAAAGCTCTTAATAGTGACATTTCAGTAATGATATAATCGTTGGGAGGTACAAGTTTACCTGATGCATATGAAATAGCTATTAGAGCAGAAAACAACCTGATTCAAGCTGGGAAAATAGCACCTAGACCACCAATGCCCTTTTTTCCTAAAATTCAAGCTTCTATGCCTTTGCCGATCCCATCTTTTGCCACTTTACCTGCTGCAGCAGCATTGCCAAGTATTGCCAATCCTAAGACTGTTGTTTCTAGCTCATCACAGGAGTTAAGAGAGATTAAAAATAGCCAACAAAAAATAGAGAATATCTTGCAAACTTTTGGGAATGATCTGGTGAATATAAAAAAATAGCAGTCCCAGAACATACAGCCTTATCAGCCACACAGTCAAGGGCAAAATCAGCCTTATCAAGGGCAAAACCAGCAATGTCAAGCCAATAGGTCTCCATATCAAAGTAATTACCAGGGGGCTAGACAGAATGTGAACCAGAGGCCTTTCTAGCCTTACAATCCCGTACCCATTAATGCAGTTAGAGACCTTGTTCCTACTCAGAATAACCTTACAACCAAGTATGAATGGTGTTTTCCATGCAATCAGCCACACAGTCAGGCAACCTATTTAAATGGAGTGATAAATCAAGCTCTAATGGTGCAAAATGTTGCAGTTTCATTGCCAAACACACCTAATGATGGGACTGTACAGCAACAAGAACAACCTCAGAATGATACTGCCTTCCTAAACTGACAGAAAGATGAGTTCTGTGGCGTAAACAAAGATGATACCTCAGTTGCAGCAAATACAAGAGCTAAAAAGAGGGGTTATGAGATAGATCAAACAACAAATAAAGGAAAAGGACATGCTGATCCTTCTACATCCCAGACTCCCCATATTTTGCAAAGGAATACTCAGGCAACTACCAGGGAACAACCTCATTTACAGGCTGATATTGCTGCTGCAAAGTCACATCAGAAGGTAAACGTCACTTCACCTTTTAATATTATTGAAAATATGAAGAAAATGAATGTGACAATATCTATGTGGGATTCCTTAGCCATCCCAGGTCAAAAGGACATGTTACAATCTACCTTGTCTGATTTAAAAGTATCAAATGATGCAACTGTTGACCTAGCTAGGTCTGTTCTTACTAATTCATCCCAGGCCAATAGCAAATAACCAAACAAGAGTGCTAAACCATTTCCATTTTGTGTCATTAATAATAGGAGACAAGTTAGTACATAACTGCATGGTGGATAGTGGTGCAAGTAGTTTTGTAATGCCAAAATAGATTGCAGACCAATTAGGATTGAAATACCAGCCCCTTGAGAAGGGTGTGCTCTAGCTAGATGGCACAGTTGTTAACACTGTAGGTGTGATAAAAGATCTAGGTCTCACTTTGCATACCTGTCCAAACGTTTCCATTTCTCAAGAGGTGTTCGTCATAGATTTACCTCCTTATTTTGCAATGTGTTTGTCAAGAGAGTTCATAGCCAAGATAGGAGGATATTTATCCTCGAACTGGTCCCACATATTTTTTAGGACTTGATATGGCACAAAAGTGACCCTAAAATCTGAATTGCTTGCCAAATATCACATAGAGCCTTATTTCCCAAGTGATGTTAATGTAAATTGTGTTATTTCTGATGATCATGAGCTTGTTGCTGCTCAAGAACTGCAAGCTGAAAGTATACCAGAAGTGATGTTAAAGGATTGGGCCTTAGAAAATATTGTAGATGATCCTGAAGGACACATTCAAGAAACTTTTATGGGGGCTTACATAATGCACGAACTTGAAACAACAATTCCAAACCTTGTAAAGAGTGCAGAAAAGTAGATTGAACAGCAAGATGAGGTATGGAAAATGTACTTTGATGGCTCTAGGAATAGGAATGAATCTGATGGTGGTGCAATGCTTGTGTCTCCACAGGGTGACAGATATTTTTCTGCTTTCCGTTTTGCTTTTTCATGTACAAATAATACTGTTGAGTATGAAGGGTTTGTTAGTAATAATTTATGTATGGGGTTTTGAGTCAGGTCTCTTCCCAAAAATCCAAAAATCCTGACACATTTTGGCCTCTGCAATTGTTAAAAAATGCCAGAAATCAGTTAAGGTGCAAGTCAAAAAATGTTGTGGCAGGTTAGAAATCTCCATCGGCCCTTGAAAAATGTTAAAAATGGGTCATATGCATTCCAGATGCTTATCGGCTCGCAACTTCTGTGTCTAAATGTTTCTAGGTGTGGCTACGAGGGTTTCTTTCTGCCAATGCCACGGGCCCTGCCAAGTGTCGAGCCTCAGTTTATTGCCGCGCTTTTATTTTTGAATGTAGCTTTATCGCAGAGCATGCCACATAGCTGAAACTATTTCTCTTATGTTTTAAGTTGCTTCCCGCGGAGTGTGCCACGTGTCAGCAGCAGAGTGCAGCCCTTTAATGTTTCAAGAGTGCCGTGGAAGACACCACGTGGAGGCACCCGAGGGACACAGAAAAAGTTACTCAAAGCCCCGCGGATAGTGCCAAGTGTTGGGCTCCGCCCATATTTCAAAAAGTTTCTTGAGTTTCTAAGTTGGGGTGGAAGATGCCACGTGCCCCTTGAGGTTGCTGCGGAAGTCGACAAGTGTTTGCCTCCGTAGTAGCTTCTACATGTTTCAATATGTGGCAAAGGCATGGTGGGTCCCAAAAAGTTTCTAAGCTGCAGCGGATGATGCCAAGTGGCTGCCTCAGCAGGAGTTTCAAAAGTGTTTCAGTTTCTTTGGTGGCCGCGGATCCTGCCAAGTGTCAGTCTCCGCGGGAGTCCCAAGTGTTTCCTTTAGTTAGCAGTTGCTGCAGCGGATGGCGCCACATGTCGCTCTCCATTAGATTTTCTAAAAAGTTTCAAAGAGGGGCCTTAAAGTTTCTATCGTGTTTCAAAGCTTGGCAGGTGGAGCGAAGTGGGTCCCAGTAAATGCAATTGCTACTGCAGATGCTGCCAAGTGGCAGCCTCCCCTTGAAGTTTCAAGAGCCCCTTTATAGAGTTTCAATGATCGCGTGGAAGGCGCCAAGTGTCATACAGTGGGGGCATTCTCTATATGTTGCAATAGGCGCATGGAATGCGCCATCTGTCCCTTGAGGTTGCCACGGAAGCTGACAAGTGTCAGTTTCCGCGTTTGTTTCTTTTTGTTGCAATGTTAAGCGAGGCTGGAGGTGGGACCCGTTTTGAACATCAAGTGGAGCGCGAAAAGCACCAAGTGTCACAGTCCACGAAGTTTCAAAGAGGAGTCTTTTGTGTTTCAAGAAGAGCGTGGAGCTCGACACATGTCAACTTCCACTGGGGTTTCTCAAAGGGTCTCTACAGTTTCTAAGATGTTGCGGAGCTTGCTAAGTGTCCGCTTCCGCGTGCCTCTCCCTGTTTCCCAACAAAGTTTCAAATGTTTCTCAAGAGTGGCGCGGGAGGCGACATGTGTCGGCACCTGCATGAGCTTCACGGAGGGTCTTTATGAATCTAAGACACTGCAGAGGCTGCCACATGTCTCTTTCTCAAAAGTAAAATGGAGGGTCTCTAGCGTTCCAGGGGTGCCGCGGAGCTTGCCATGTGGTGGCTTTCGCGTGAGGTTCCGGCAGTTGGCTCTCGGCGGGAAAAATTAAAGGAAAAAGTAAGCGATGACCCAACATTGGAAACTTGAAGTGCCTACATGGCATGATCTCGTTGGTTGGCAATTTTTCAACAGATTTTGACACCGTTGATTGCAGTGACGGGAGGATGATCAACGGCCAGGTTTTAAAGTTACAGCGTGAGTTTTCCTTGCATCCGCGAGCATTGTTTTGAGCGGGAAACTTTCATGGATGCGCTGTTATGGTTTCAAAGAAGGCTGCGGGTAGGTGAAGTAGTAATGGTGATCTTGTAGGGGCACGATGGGTCGAGTTGACAGGTTCAACCACTAGTTTTATGAAGAAAGTCCCTTAGCGACGGCCCTGATCCCGATCTCACCTGCTCCTTCCTCTTTGTCCCTCTGTTGCATTTATGATTTTGAGCGCCATTTTTCTGATACTTTGTATCTGGCGAATTTTTGGCCTCCCTTGTAATTAATTTTTTCAGTACATAGTTTTGCTATAAAAAGTAGACTGTGTGACCCATTTTGGGTTGTTGAAGACCTAGGCAATTTTTTGTGTAAATAATGAAGAACAGGGCATGATCCTGGCTGTTGTATCCCATTTTAGAGTTTATGTGTTGCAGCATGCATGTATTTTGCACATATTTTCAGTTTCAGTGTTAATGCTATATGAAAAATGCTTATTGCATGTGTTTATCCGCTTGTCTCCATTTGCTGCATGTTATTCTCCTTCTGAATCTGGTTGTTAAGGGTTTCTCAGGTTCTAGGATATGGTTTTCTGTATCACATGTTTGATCTCTAACTTCCATTCAAGGAGTGGATTAAATTGTTTTAGGTTGAGCATGGGGAAGGTTGCATGTCAGCAGGGATATCTGTAAGTAGAGGCAGCTAGATACCCATTCTTGGGTGATGTTTGTAAGGCAAGCATCAAGTCCAACCCCCTGAAACTTGAGTGAAAGTTGCAAACCATCTGCTGTATACATCTAGTTGACTCCTTGCCCAATGAATAGGCACCAGTCTATTTCTGGGTCAGTAGTTATGAGCCAAAACCCCTTGTCTTGCATCCAGGACATTATGTCCACCCATCTCATCACTTCCACCTGTTAGTTGCAGGAGTAGGATTAGGATCCTTGCATACTCTCATACCCAACCAGACATATATGTCCAAGAATGTTGCCCACCTTGTGATCTGTCATGAAGATCTTGGTCCACACATGAGAGTATTCTGCCTGTTATTGTAAAGCTAAATCATTGTGTTATTGGTCTAGTCAAGGTTATATCTTTGGTTATAGGGATACCCCCCTTGGTGTGGCAGAACCAGAAGTGAAGGGGAGGTAGCTCACGCAACCTCCCGTAATCTGTTGGCCAAATCTGCCTGTGCATTGGAGCTGGCAAACCCTCTGCAAATTTGGAAACCAACAGGGTTGATTCAAGGTTTGCAGTGGGCAAGGAAGAGGAAAATTGGTTGTTTGAAGGTGTATGGGGACAACGAACTTATTGTGAATTAGGTGAGGGGACTGCATGTTACAAAGAATGATGTTTTGAAATGCTATAAACATAGGGTATGGGATATGATTGAGGAGTTTGATGCTTTCAATCTAATCTCTATTCCAAGAAATCAGAACAATCATGCAGATAGGTTAGCTACAATTGGGGCTCAGTTCGATATCCCCAGTGATATTCAAAGAGAAAAGGTACAGCCTCATGTGAAGATAGTTGATAGGCCCTCTATTCCTGACAATAACATTCATTGGCAGGTTTTTGAGAGTGATGTGCAAGTTCTATGTTTCCTGTTAGAAGAGGATGAGTTTTCTGTGATGAATCAGAACAAACTCAAACAGCAATATGATGATGATCAAGTTGTTCAGTTAAGGACTAATAAGCTGCCCAGAGGATTAGTAACCTTGGAATCCATTTTTGGTACTGATGATCAGCTGAAAAGGAGTAAAACCAGCATGCAGGTTAAAGAGGAACATTATGAGGAGCTAGAAATTTTCAAAGGTAAGCTTCTCAAAATTGGTAAAATCTATTCACCTGAGGATAGGAAAGCTTTTATTGCTCTTTGTCAAGAATTTGAAGCTGTGTTTGCTTGGGAATACTCAGACTTAAAAGGGTTTGACCCTCATATTACCCAGCATACTATAGAGTTAGAGCCAGGTGCGAAACCTGTGAGGCAGAAACAAAGACCTTTAAATCCAAAACTTGAGCCTCTAATGATTAAGGAATTAACCAAGTTGATCGAGGGAAACATCATTTTTCTGATCAAGCATACTTCTTGGGTCTCCAATCTTGTTCCTGTGAGGAAAAAGAACGAAGAGATTAGGCTGTGCGTTGATTTTAGAAACCTTAATAGAGCCTCCCTGAAGGACCACTACTTGCTGCCCTCAATGGAGCAAATTCTACAAGTAGTAGCTGGTTCAGAAAGATTCTCCTTACTTGATGGATATTCAGGTTATAATCAGGTATTAGTCAAGCAAGAAGATCAATTTAAAACTACTTTTACCACCAAATGGGGCACCATGGCCCACAAAAGGATGCCTTTTGGTCTGTCAAATGTTGGCTCTACTTTTCAGAGAGCTATGGATATGGCTTTTAAAGGTTTGCTTTATAAATTGGTACTTTTGTACCTTGACGACATCACAGTATTCTCTAAGGATGCAGTTGAACATTTATCCCAGCTAAAACAAGTATTTGAGAGATGTAAAGAGTTTGGGATATCTCCCAATCCCAAGAAATGCATTTTGTGTTGTACATGAAAGCAATATTTTAGGACACATTGTGTCAAAGAAGGGAGTTACCATTGATACAAAAAGGGTAAGAGCTATTTTGGAGCTGCCTTTACCCAGTCACAATAAGGGACTGCAAAGTTTTATTGGCAGAATTAATTTTTTGCGAAGATTTATACCTAACATTGCAAAATTATTGAAGCCATTGACCTCTATGTTAAAGAAAAATGCAGTTTTCAATTGGACAAAAAAGGCCAAACTCAGCTTTGAGTCCATAAAAGAAGTGTTATTGGCTACACCAACTCTGGTAAATCCTAATTTCTCAAAAGAGTTTATTTTGTATGCTTATGGCAGTTTAGATACAATTTCTGCGATTCTGGTACAGCAGCAAAGTGAAGGCTTTGAACAGCCAATTGCTTTCTTTAGTCAAGGACTAGAGGAGTATGAACAGAGGTATAGTTTCATTGAAAAATATGTCGTTGCAGTGGTAAAGAGTCTCAAGAAGTTTAGGCATCTTATTTCTAACAATAAGGTACATTTGATGGTTGCTCACCCTGGTGTGAAAGAGTTTTTGTTAGGTAAGGATGTTAATGAGAAAAGGGCTGGTTGGATTACCAAAGTCATGGAATATGATGTAGATATCAAGATAACCAAGCTCATCAGAGGTAGAGGACTCAGTGAACAACTTGCTACTAGGTCTGAAAATGAAACAGAGGAGGAGGAAGAGGTGCTTCTGACCATTGAAGATGAACATTAGGATGATACAAAAGCAGTTGGAACAGGTTGGGTTAATGACATGACTCATTTTTTGCAAACTGGTGAATGTCCAGCAGGTTTAGGTAGAACCAAGAGAAGATATTTTAGACTACAATCTATTCCATATGTTTTAATTAATGATATCCTTTTCAGAAAAGATTTTAATGGTGTGTTGTTAAGATGCATTGATAATGATCAAACTGACAAGGTGCTGCATGAGTTTCATGATGGAACAACAGGGGGTCATTTTGCCCCAAAGACTACTGCTTGGAAAATAATGAGAGCTGGATATTATTGGCCCAACTTATTCAAGGATGCCCATGCATGGGCCAGAAAGTGTGTAAAATGTGCCATTTTTGCAGGTAAAGAAAGGCTGCCAGCTTTACCTCTACAGCCGATTCAAGTAGAACAGCCCTTCATGAGATGGGGCATTGATTTTATAGGTCCCATTAACCCACCATCAAGTGCAGGCCACAGGTGGGTACTTACAGCAACAGACTATTTCACAAAGTGGATTAAAGCAGTGGCTCTGAAAGAATCCAATGAGAATGTTATTTTGAACTTTTATTATGATTTGGTATCTAGATTTGGAGTACCTGAGTCAATTATTTCAGACAATGCTTTAGCCTTTGTTGGATTGAAGATAACTAACTGGGCTGTGAAAAATAGAATCTATTTGAACACTTCATCAAATTATTACCCACAGGGTAATGGTTTGGCTGAATCCACAAATAAGAATCTCATAAGGATTATCAAAAGATCAATGGAGGACAACCAGAGAACCTGGCACACCAATTTGAAATCTGCTCTATGGGCAGATAGAATAACTCCCAAGAGGTCTATTGGAAACTCCCCATATATGTTAGTTTATGGAAAAGAGGCAAGATTGCCTATCTGTGGAGCTGCCAGCACTTGATATCGTGAATCAACTAGAGATGTTTGAAGAAGAAGATCACATGGCTGTCAGATATGCTCAACTTATGGAGCTTGAAGAGATCAGAGATAAAGCTATGAAAGCTATGGAGTGTCATCAGCTTCAGACAAAAAGAGTTTTTGATAAGAAGGCCACTCCCAAAATTTTTAGGGAGGGTGATATGGTACTCAAATGGGATGAGTTGAAAAGCAGGCTAGGGAAGCACTCCAAGTTTGACAACATGTGGAGTGGGTCGTTTATCATTATTGAATGCAAGGAGCACAATGTATTTTAGTTATCAAACATGGATGGAGAAAATTTGCCTATCCCAGTCAATGGGATACACTTGAAGAGGTGTTTTGAGGTATGAGTTGCCTTGTAAAACAATAGATTAGGTTTCTTGCTTTCAATAAGTGCTGTTGCACAATAGTTTAGATCCCTTTTTGTTTTCCCTAAGTGTTGTCTAGCACAATTAGATGAGTGGCTTTCAGCATTTTGTTTTGGTTTTGGCCTTCCAAGTGTTCTTCATTGCTGATATGCTGAGTTACTAAGGTCACGATTGATTGTCAAAGATATTTTTAAGTCCCTGCGTGAATCCATGCCCAATGGATGTTTAAGGTCACTAGTCTATTTGTTTAGCAGGCAAACATCCCTGAGAAGTCACCAAAATGTTGACCTATTTTCCCCTGTCCAGAGTTAAATAGTTCACCTTGAATATCCTTTAGAAAATGACCCTACAAGGCTTAAATCCTTCAATTACTCATGTTGTGCCTTCCAAAATTTCTCAAAATCTCACCTTAAGAATCTTTGCCAAAGACCCAGAAAAACCCAGAAATCTTTTGTCTTCAAGTGCTTTCCATCACGGAGATTTCTCAGTTTTATACTTAGCCATTTTCATGTATATGATGATGACGTCATCCTTATTTTGGGGTTTTCTGTCATTTGGTCGAATTGTATCTCAGATACATTTTTTCCTTGTATCTTGGTCATGTACAAAAGTGAATGTACATCAGGTTCTTTGAAGGTTATGTTGTATGCATCTCTGTTTGTATATCGCATATACAATGCAATAAACAAGTGCTTATGCAAAATATTGAGTTCCACTTTTGTATATCGGGTGTTTGTATCTCATATACAATCGCATATACAAAATATACAAAGATACAAAGGGTGGAATACATGGCAATATACAAAGGGGTCATATGCAATGTTAAGATACATCGACGGGATACAAAGGTGAATGTACATTTGCGATATGCAAGGGCAAATGCAAAGGGGAAAGATGCAAGGGCAATATACAAAGATACATCAGCGAGATGCAAAGGGAGATACAAAGGTTGGGGTCCACCTATTGTATGTATATGCAATTGTATCTTTGTACATACAATCTTATATACAATGGCAATATACAATCATGAGATACAATCCTGGACCCAAAGGAATATGCATCTTTGTATGTATGTTCACATTGTATGTTTGCAGATACGAAGGGCAGATACAAGGCAACATGCAAAGGTCAAAACGCAACGTTTGTATGTACAAGTGTGGTTGTATGCAGTTGTGTTTGTATGTTCGCATTGTATATGTGATATACAAAGGCAATATATAAGGGAATACATACAATCCGGGCGCGACTAGAGAATCAAATATGGTAAATAATCATTTGGGGTCCGCGGGTTGTAGGTAGAAGTGCATGTATGTGCCAAGATGTAAAAGCAAAGATACAAGGCTGGACCTGTTTCAATGTTCCATTCTGGTTGATATCTTTTTGAGTTCCGCTAATTGTATGTACATGCGATTGTATCTCATATACAATCGCAAATACAAAGTCACATACAAGGACTTTCGGTGAGACAAACCTTATCAGTGGCTCAGTTTGAGGTCTTTCCGATGGCCGATAAGGCATGCAAATGTTCAGCGATGGGTCCCAGGTTCAGCTCAGCAGCAAATCATATGATGACACGTGTCATGGTCGATCCAAAGGCCGATTCAAAGGCAGGTGCAAAGGGTGCTACAAAGGTTAAGGCCCGCATTTGTATGTAGGCAATTGTATTGTATATACATTTGCATATACAAAAGGTGATTCAAAAGCCGATTAAAATGCCGAAGCAAAAGCACATACAATGGACATTTTAGCAAGACCTTTGTATATCGGTATAACTCAGACGAGGTCACCCCGACAACCTGATATATACAAAAATTTGCATATGCAAAAAAGTGAATGAAGAAATCGCATAGCTGCAAAGTTGAGCAGTTTGAGGGACCTGATATGCAGTGTATCCATTTTTTTGTATGTCTGTATGCATACAAACGATGGCCCTTTTGCAGCAAAGATAAATTTGATGGCATGCATTCAAATTTGTAGCTTCAAACAAGGAATTTAGAGGCCGATTGTATCAGATGCAGGGCCCAATCATTCAACAAATTCAAGTGATCAGATGCCAGGTTTAGAAGACTCAGAAATCTATAGTGTCGTAAAAATTTGTTCGAAGGTTTGCATCCTGCTTGTGTGCAATGCAAATCTGATTCCTCACCTACCCTTTCCAGATATTTGTAGCATTCATTGCTACAAATCAGACAACTCAGCTATTTCACATTGATGACCAGAAATATCTCTCATTTTTTCTATTCCTGTTTTCCACGCCATAACTTTTGGCAGGTCAACACTCCCTTCAGATGTAGATATTTTTCGATAGAGCCCATGGGGTGAATTCATTGTAACCGACTTAGGTCAGATGCAAAATGCTATATATGTAAAAAACATGAGATGTAAATAGGTCATTGGAGGGTGGGAGATTTAGTAATTTATGCTTCTGATTCCAAACAGAGCTTTCCTCAACTATAACCTTACCTTTTGATTAAATACATGCTGGTTATTTTACCTCTTCATGCTATTTTGACTCTGTGTGATCTAAGGATGATGTGCTTGTGAATGTTTAATTCCTTCTAGTCATCTCTTGCTCCTTGCCTCTGTTAAAATCATTTTGATATATGTATGTTGATTGGTTGTATCTAGTCATTTTGTGCATTTTCTCCGTTCTGTGAGGGTTCTTTTATTCAGTCTAGTGCATCACCCCTATTTTCAAGTTTTCCAGTTTTATCTTTCATTTTAAAAGCATTCCTTCTCCCTTTTCCTTTGCAAATCTAGTAGTTTTTAGGTGATAACCAGCTAGGAAGCCGGCCTTTTCCGGAGGTTCTTTCCAATTCGGGTGACCCACAGACCTTGGAAAGATCCCATGTTTCTCCAGATTGCCAAGTTTTTACAAACTCAGCAAGGGTGCAAATCTGGGTGATAATGGGGATCTTAAGGGACTTTGCCGATAGCCTGCTACCCTGAACGACTGCGGCGCTTGGCACATGAAACGAGACCTCCCCTGGCATTTACCCACCCACCCCAACATGTTGGTGAATTCTGTTCAGTCCCACGAGCTATGGAATGAAAAATGTCACTCCTAGCACCTTTCCACTGCATGAAACTGAAGCATTTTGCAAGAATGCGTTTGATTCTGGCACGGTCAAACGGACATGCATTGCACGAAACTGAGAGAGGTTATTGTGGATAGACCCCACCCACACCTATAGGTCCAAACAGAGAGTTCCCAACTTCCACGAATTCTGAGAACTATCCCGTCAAAGTTTGGTAGTTTTTTCATCTTAGGGATCTTAAGGGACTTTGCCGGTAGCCTGCTGCCCTGAACGACTGTGGCACTTGGCACATGAAATGAGACCTCCCCTAGCATTTACCCGCCCACCCCGATGCATTGGCAAAGTTCGTTCGGCCCCACGAGCTATAGAATGCAAAATGTCACTCCTAGCACCTTTCCACTGTATACATGTTGACAACTTTTGTAAATGGAACTCAAAATGACTCTATTGACCTTGAATGTGGTCTATTATGACCTTATTAGACCAAAACAAACTCAATTACATGTGAATCAAACAACCTTCAAAGTGCCTAGTCTCAACCTTCATACTTTTCATGTTTCAATCAGGCCTAATCTAGTAGTACAACAGACCCTGTCTTTGGGGTTTTTCTCTCAAACTTTCCAAAAGACCTCCCAAACTAAATATAGATTTAGATACTTATTTCCAAGTTACATAATATATCTCAAAACCAATAGTGACTCCTTTGGACCATGTACCTCAAAAATGATATTTTTCATCGTCTAAAATAGGCTAATTAGGCCTAGTTTGTGAAGAAACATACCTCTAAACATCCAAAAACCTCCTAGACTTGATGGAATAGCATCTCCTATGTGTCCAAACTCTCAAAACCATAATTATTTTCAGGAGAAACCCTCACTAGCATACCAAACCCCAAAAATCCTCAATCTAGGCCAATTTGAGGAGGGTTTATTGAAACTCTACCTTCCACACACTCTCAAACTTTGCCAACACTTGGAACACTTCAAAAATGGTCTGCATATGCTTTAGGAACCATCTCCTAGTACTTTCCAACCTTCTTTTAACAAACCCTAGCCTAAAACCACCCTTTCTTGCTTGGAAACAAGGAAAAACTTGCCTAGGACAACACCATAGTTTGGTCAAATTCCATCTCTTGCTTCCCTAACTTCATGGGCATCTAAAACACATCCAAACCAAACCATTCCACTGAGTTACAAGGTCATACAGTAAGTGGAATGGTCTAAAACATCCTTTTACACACTCAAACCCTTGTTTTGAGGGTTACACAAGCAGTTTCAGAAAAACAAAGATATCTCACTCAAAACTCAATGGTTTCTCCTCAAACCAAGTGCATTTGAAATTTAAGACATACCACTACCACTTCCAATAGATTTTAGTACATGGCTAGGCTGTACAGGGTCGTGGTACATCCTGGAACAATGTTTTTGCAAAAAAAATTAAAAAAAAAACTAAATTTTTATTCAAATTTTGTAATACAAAACTCATCTCCCTTCTCTCCTCGGGGTATTGGAGGGATTTAATACATGTTTTAAGAAGTTTAAAATGACCTACAACTGCCACAACCAACCAAATGGTTGTTTTCCAACTCTCTAATACATGTATACATTGCATTTTCAAAACAACCCTTAGAAATCTTTGCATTACATGACTTTTATTTGACTAAACATGACTCAACATGACTCTAAAACATAGAAAAATGGCCATCTTGACCTTATGACATGTATCATGGTCTACAATGACCTTATTTGATGCAAAAAGACTCAAATTACTTCAAAACATCCTAGACTCAACCTGTCAAGACCTTCAAATGACCCAATTTTGTAAAAGATGGTGTTGGTGCTCCTGCACCAAAAGCCAAATTCCAAAACCTTCGAAATGGTATCTTTGGAACATAGTATAGACATCCATCAAATTTTAGGAAAAGTAGCAGAAAACTCAGTTTTATTCAACTTTGCCCTTCAAAACCTTCTTCACCAACCCCTCCTCGGTGTGTGTGAAGGTTTTTATAATGTTTACAACAGTTCCAATCGATCATAACTAACTTTCAACATGTTTGATCATTGGGTAACCTCCTTATTACATGATTTGTTAAGTTGACAAAGTAACTTCTTACCGCTACTTGCATTATTAAACTTTTTGTTTGACAACATAAAACATGACTCCAAACACAAATGACATTGGTCATTTGACCTTATTACATGCAAAATGATGACACAAGACCATCAACTTGTCCTATGATGTCCTAGGACCTTGTTATGACATGCTCCTAGCCAAGATTGGCTATGGCTAAGGTGCTCCTGCACCATGAAATATGTTTCCATGGTGTTGAGTCATCCTCCTTACCTACTGGATCACCCTTGTAGACATGTATGCAAAGTGTGGAAGCATAGACAAGGCACATGAACTGTTTGGCATGATGCCCCAAAGAAATGTCACCTCATTGAATGCAATGATTGCAAGATATGAACAAAATGGATTTTTTGATAAGGCATTAGAAACTTTCAAGCAAATACGATTGGCGGGTGTAAAGCAAAATTCAACAACCTTAGCCAGTATCCTCCTTGGACATCCATCAAAAGGATAAAACATATGGGAATTTTGTTAGATGTTGTAGTTGCAACTGCCCTCAGAGACATGTATGCAAAGTGTGGAAGCATAGACAAGGCACGTGAATTGTTTGCCATGATGTCTCAAAGAAATGTCACCTCATGGAATACAATGATTGCAAGATATGAACAAAATGGATTTACTGATAAGCCTTTAGAAAGTTCCAAGAAAATGCAATTGGCAAGTGTAAAGCCAAATTCCAAAACCTTAGAAATGGTATGTTTGGAGCACGGTATAGACATCCATCAAAGCATAAAGGATATAGGAATTTTGTCAAATGTCATAGTTGTAAGTACCCTGCAAGACATGTATGCAACTTGTGTGGAAGCATATATAACGAACATGAACTATTTGACACGATGCCTCAAAGAAATGTTGTCTCATGGAATGCAATGATTGCAAGATATGCACGAAATGGATTTTTCATAAGGCTTAAAAAACTCTCAAGCAAATACACAAAAATAAATTTCAACCATTTATGCAAATTTTGGCACATCTAAAACTAAATTGCACAACCTGAACCAACTTCCTCCTTGCCTATGCTATAATAGTATCTAGAGAACATGGTGTGGACAACCATCAAAGCATAAATGATATAGGAATTTTGTCACATGTATTGTATTTGCACAGTTGCCCTTGTAGACATGTATGGAAAGTCTGGAAGCATAGACAAGGCACGTGAACTATTGGAAATGATGCCTCAAATAAATGCACAGTCCCACAGCATTCAATGATTGAAAGATATGCACAAAATGGATTATTTGAAAATGATTTATAAACTTTCAAGCAAATGCAATTGGCACTTGTAAAACTAAATTCCTGTAACAATAATTGATTATCATATTAAATATTTAATATAAACTATCATATACATAATGTCATGAACATAACATCTAGTTTATATAAAAAGCCATATAGGTGTGTCCAAACAAAGTCATACAGGCAAATATACAAAAATATACATCGGATTAACATACAAAAGTATGTATACAAAGCCATCTAGGCATACAAAAAAGTTCCCAAAAACTAGTTTCCTATAGACTTTTAGGAAATAATCGGCGGCCCTTCTTTGACTGTGAAGATGGAGAGCCAGTCAGTGACACATCCTCTCTCTGTCGTCGAGTAGACCTCTTGGAATAAAGTTCATCCAACTACAACTACTAATACAAACAAATAATATGTGCATTAGTATAGAAAATGTATGAAATATATAACATCGCATTTGTAATTGATCACTTACTGCCAACTGATGATCACTCTCCATCATCTTGTCTCTCTCTTCGTCCGTAGTTGGACGGACTAGAGTTGTGACCTCCTGTGAGAAGCATCAAGAAGAAAAATTGACTAAACATAAATATCATTTATGTACATCAAATGACATAAGATAAAAAAAGAAATACAAAATTATGGTATTTTCATGTTATTGGCTCATACCTCAGTCAAAGGATTTGTAGACATCATGGCTGCATCAATGCCTATCTGCGCTGACTCATGAAGATGAGGAGTCTCCACTGTATTCAGCATCTGAAAATCAAGTTCAAGATTATTCAAACAAAATAAACACATAACATTATTTTAAAAATGCATAATGATTAGAAATGGTTAAATTTACCTTCGTAAGAGTGGTGGTTTGGCATCCAGGGGACCAAGGAAACCATGGAGGTGCTGGTGATTGTTGAAATCATCAAATTGTCACAAAATAATATTACCATTGACATATCTACAATAATTACGAATATGTGATAAATTACATACCTGCTGACTTGACCTCCTCTCATAACCTGCCAATGGATGGCTAACGGAGGCAGTATGAAGACTCTGACCCTAGAATTTCATTGCGCAAACAATTACATACATTATTTTTGACTTATAATATAGATAAACATATAAAATTAATTACAAATTTCAAATAACAATATACTAAATCAAGATGAAACTTGTAACAAATTACCTAAGAGTCAATACCAAATGTATGTTGTAAGAGATCGTCACTGAGAACAAAATCATCCAATATGTCCTACCCTTGTGTCGCGTCATGCTGCCCCTGTGTCGCAACATGCTTCCCCTGTGTCGCAGAGTCCTATTGTGCCTCCTGCGTCCCATAATCACATAGGTTCCCACATGTACTACACAAATGTGGGGACACATGATGCCTACTACTCTCACCCTCATTGCCCTGGGTAAAATCATCTGCATGATGTGATAGAGTTTGGGTGAGAGTAGTCAATGAATGTAAAGTCTCTAGCTCAACACTCTCCTTCAAAGCCAAAGGGAGTGACCTACATTCTGGCCTCGCTCAGGGTATAGGCACATGCTATTCATCTTGCTGAGTCCCGGGTCTATCTTGGGCAGAGCCACCACCTCTACCCTGGAACTCACGAATGTCAAAATAATTCAGAATCTTGTTGAGGATGAACTCGCAATAGAGTTTCCTCAAAATATTGTGGTACCTCATCATTGTTGCATGGCTGCTCATCGAAGACCATGTACCATCTATCCCAAAATTTTTGAGATATGTCATCATTCCTACACCAATGTATAGTAAACCGTTTACACCTTTCCTCTAATGTTTGGTTGGTTTTTGGATTAATAAATTGTGCACATAATTGAGATTTTGTAATTTTTTCCTTCTTGACTTGTTCATATGACAACTTGTCGGCATAATATTGCTGACTCTTCTCCCTATAGTCTTGGAATTCGGTGATTTGTTTCATCACCAAATCCATGTGGGAAACAATCTCCTGTAGTAATTTTGCAAGTGCCACCTATGCTCAGTGGTTCCACTTGGATTGTTTAGGGTTTGAATAATAGTTTCAAGATGTTTCTTATTTTCTTCTATTATCCGTAGGTAATGTTCTTGATCATCCCTTACATGAAAAGGAGGTGAAGGTGGGTTTTGAGGGTTTGGAGGGTTTTGGGGGTTGTTTTCACCCTCCTCAATTGGATTTAGGTTTTCTGTTTTTCCAATAACTATAAATGTAATATAAAAACAAATCAAACATTGCAAAATTAAAAAATTGTTCTAAAACTAACAAAATCAGACAAACCCTACCTTCTTCCTATGTTGGAACCTCCAAATTTACACAATGATGTCTTTGGCGGCAAGGTGGCATTGTGAATTTCTTGTTTTCTTAGGTGCAATTGATTCAATGTCCTCTTTTCAACACGGTCGCAATTTTGTTTTGTTTCTTTGCTACTATGAGGAGAAAACCCGCTTGGTGAATGAGCAAAAAGTGTTTTTTTTTGCTTTTATTAAAAGAAAAACCCAAGCGTGTTATAACGTGCTCATGTTTTGTTTTAATTTTGGAGATGGTGGTGACTTTTTGGTCCCCCATCTCCTTGCATTTACCCACCTGAAAAGACGAATAACCCAGAAAACTAATGCAAATGAATGGATATTAAAATATGAATGCAAATGATATGAAATCAAAATAGCATCATAGAGTTAGTCTCCACAAGAGTAATGCAAATGCTCCAAAAGTAAAATAGCATTAAGAGGATGCAAAAGCAAAAGATGCAAAATACAAGCTAGGAGTTTGGGTATAAATAGACTAGAATAGAGGGGAGAGGTGACAAATACAACCAATGGGAAGAGTCCACCACAATAGTCTAAAATAGACAAGTGCAACCCCCATGGAAAATGTCAACACCTTGCACCCATTCACAATAATACTCATTTAATTAACCCTAAGCAAGCTAAATAACATGTGTAGGAAAAACCTAGGAATATAAGAAAATAAATAACCCAACTAGGAAAATAAAAACCTACACTAACAACCCCCTTAAGCACAACTTAGGTGGGTGAAAAGATGGGTCCCAGAAAATAAAGCCCGATGAGGTACCCATGTACATAAAATCCCACCTAAAGAGAAGAAGCCCCCCAGAAAAGAGAGAAAAAGCCCCCCCAAATAGAAAGAGAGTAGAGAGAGTCAGGACTCTGAGTGAGAGGACTAAGAAGCCCCCCAGAAGATGAAGCCTCCCACACCCCCAGCAAAGCTCGTAGATGAAGAGATTTTCTTTCTATGAAGGGTTTGATGAAGATATTGGTAACCTACTTAGAAATCAGACATTAGCGAAGATCGATGACATGGCCATGAATGAGCTCCCGTATGTAGTGCATGTGGACCTCAATGTGTTTGGTTTGCTGGTGATGGATTGGTTTCTGTGAGATTTGAATGGCACTCTGGTTGTCAAAAAATATGATTGATGGAAGTCTAATCTAGATCCCAAACTTAGTGAGAAGATTCTGAAGTTAGATGGCCTCAGTGGCGGTATTCACATCCCCCCGATACTCAGCCTCAGTAGAAGATAGAGCAATAGCAGACTGCTTCTTGCTCGACCAACAAACAAGACCTGAACTAAGTGAGAAGCTATAACCTAAAGTAGATTTACAATCCTAAGAATCGCTTGCCCAATCTAAATCTGTGTAGCCCACCAAGTCAAGATCAATGCTTGATGCATAGTGAATCCCAATACTATGAATACCCTAAATGTAGTGAAGTATCTATTTGGCTGCTATCCAGTGCAACTCTCCTATATGAAACGAAAAACCATGCCTACAGCATATGAAATGTCAGGTCTTGTATGAGTCAGATAAATGAGACTCCCAACAAGCTATCAGTACAAAGTGCCATCAACAAATAGTGAAGAACATTGAGCCTCAAGTTTGACTCTAGAAAGAAAGGGAATCAGAGCAAGCTTATAGTCAACCATATCAAATCGTGAGAGAAAATCTGGAGCATACTTGGACTGTGTGATGGTGATCCTATAAGTAGGCTGGTAGATCTCATTCCAAAGAAAGTAATGCAAAAAGCCCAAGTCAATTATCAAAAACCTATCATGAAGGGCAGTTTTGACTACCCGATGGCAGATGAAGAACTCCCTATGATCATCAAGTAATCAACATACAAAACCAAAAATAGGAGTGAACCATCCTGCTGCAAAATATAGACATTCGGATTAGAATGGCACCGAGTGAACCCAACTGTCAAAAGGAAGGAGTCCATCTTGGCATACCAGGCCCAAGGATCCTATTTGAGGCCATAGAGAGACTTGCGAAGGCAGCACACAAGTGAAGAATCATGAATAAACCCCTGTGGCTCCTCCATGTAGATCTCCTCCTGAAGGTCACCATGATGAAAATCACTCTTCACATCCATCTGGTGTACTTCCCAATGATTGGCTACAGTAATGGCAAGAACAAGTTAGATGGAGTTCATTCTGGCAATTAGGGAAAAAGTCTCAAGAGTAGTCAATCCCAGGAACCTGGGAGAATTCTTTGGTGACCAAGCGAGCCTTATGCTTATTAGTTGACCCATCTGCTACAAATTTTCTTTGATAGATCCACTTACATCGAACAAGTTCTCTTCCCCTTAGGAAGAGGGACAAGATCCCAAGTGTGGTTCCTCATCAAGGAACTATACTCCTCCTGCATAGTTGTATCCCAATTAGGAATACTAAAATCCTCTCAAAAGGATTGTGGATCAAAGGCAATAGCAATGAAGACATGTGGAGCATCTTAGAATTGTGAACGAGTCCACCTAGTGTCTGATGGATCCCCAACCAAATCACCTATAGACTACAAAGTCTGTCTAGCCCAAAGTGGACCAAAAGTTAGAGAATCTAGAGGAGAATCATCACCCTCTAGATGATGACGAGGAGAGGAAGGAGGTGAATCCTCTGAATCGCTCTCAACATCAGAAGTTGAGGTAGAAGACTCCTCATCATCAAGAATCTGCTTGGGTGAATCTAACTCATTAGAAGATCTGTTATGTAGCCCAAGTGACTCCAATGTCAAAGTAGAAGGAGATGGAGAAGTGATAGGAGTTGAGCTTGAAAAGCCCTCCTGTGTAAGTGCAAGAAGATGGGGGGCCAAAAAGGGGTCTTAAGTGGCCACTTTTTTTCTGAAATTAGGAAATTCTAGCCTTGGATGAGAAATTAAGCATAGTTACACTCAAAATTTGGAGATGCAACCAAAACAATTTTCGTAGTGCTCCAAGTCTACTTTCTAAACTACTAATTTTTTTTAAAAATGGTATAGATTAAGGGGTTCAAAAGAGGGAGCCATAGAAATTGGTGTTGTTTCTGTCAAAAAAAATAACATAGCATGTTTTCTGGCTCCCTCAAAAGGTTAACTTTTTTTTGGTATTTTTAAAATCACTTCAGTGAGAAATTAGCTAACATGTAGTTTATGCCCTATTTTTCTGATAATTTTTTGATGAATATTTAATTTTTTACTAATTTTCAAAGTGGACACATCCTAAAAAATAGAATTTTAGTCGTGCCACCCCTATAAATTTTGAAAACTAATTGAAAATCATTTTTTTAATATGTGTAGAATGGAGTCTAATTTCTAAATATGTAATTTTTTTGAAATTTCAATGAATGGTTAATTTACAATGAAAAAAGACCAAACAATGGTTTTTGCCCAAAAACGGACACACAAACAAAAGAAATTAAAGATGAAAAGCTTAACATTGTCAAAATGTGAAAAAAATTACATCGTTAAATAGGTAAGAGAAAGCCTAACATTACCCAGGTGTTCAATTTGTTTGACTTTGAAACACGTGCAAATCTAAGGGTTAGCACGAACAAAATTATGTGAAATCTTGTAGAATTTACAAAAACACGTCTGTGGATGTTGAAAAGGAACTCCAAGCTTTTGGGTTGGAAATCCAAAGCAAATCCCAAGCCTAAGGCTTGGGATTCCCAAAGCACAATATAACGCAAGTGCGTTATAACGCGCTTGCGTTATGTCTTCCTTTGAATGAGTTATGTTCAAGTTTCATAAGTATGTTTCATGGATGTTTATATCTATGCACGTAGGTATGTATGCATGCTTGTATGTATGTACATGTATGTATGCATGTTTGTATGTATGTATGCATGTTTGTATGTATGCATGTATGCATGTATGTATGTAAGTATTTTGGGTTTAGTGTATATAAGGACCTAAGCCTGTATAGTTTTGAGGGTTGAGGGTTGAGGGATTAGGGCTGAAGTAATAGGTAGAGGGTAGAGGGTAGAGATTAGAGGGTTGAGGGTTACAGTTGAGGGTTAATATTCAGGATGTTGAGTGTATAAGATTAAGTGTGTAAGGTGCGGGGATTAGGGTTTAGGATATTGGGTTTAGGGTTTACGATATGGATTGAGGGTATATAAGGCATAGGGTGACTTGGGTTGAGAGAATGTATGGTTTAGGTTTAATTTAAGTATAGGGTTGAGGCACAATATTCAAGGTTTAGGATATAAGGGTGAGGTTATATGGTATAGGGATGAGGGTTTGTGGGTGTAGGCTTTAGGGTTTAAGGTATAGGGTTGATGATTGAGGGATTAGGGCTTAAGTATATGGTTGAGGGTATAGGGTTGAGGGTTTAGGGATAGGTTTTAGGGTTTAAGGTTTAAGGGTTAAGGGTTGAGGGATAGGGTTTGAGATTTAGGGGTAAGGGATTAGGGTTTAAGGTATAGTGTCTTGGGTTGAGGGTTTAGGAATAGGGATAGCATTTAGGGTTTATGGATGAGGGATTAGGGTTGAGGGTTGAGGGATTAAGGTTTAAGGTATAGTGCTAAGGGTTGAGTGTTTAGGGATAGGGTTTAGGGTTGAGGGATTAGGGTTTAGAGTTGAGGTATTAGAGTTTAAGGAATAGTGTTGAGGGTTTAGGATTAGGGTTTAGGGATGAGGGATTAGAGTTTAGGGTTGACGGATTAGGGTTTAATGTTGAGAGTTGAGGGTTGAGGGTTGAGGGTTTAGGGATAGGGTTGATGGTCAAGGGATTAGGGTTAAAGTAGAGTGTTGAGGGTAGAGGGATTAGGGATAGGGTTTAGGGTTGAAGGTTTAATGATTGAGGGTTGAGGCTTTAGGGCTGAAGGTTAAGGGATTGGGGTTTAAGCTATAGTGTTGAGCAGCGAGGGTTTAGGGATAGGTTTTAGGGCTTAAGTTTTAAGGGTTAAGGGTTGAGGGATAGGGTTTAGGGTTTAGGGATAAGGGATTAGGGCTTAAAGTATAGTGTCAAGGGTTGAGGGTTTAGGAATAGGGATAGTATTTAGGGTTTAGGGATGAGGGATTAGGGTTGAGGGTTGACGGATTAGGGTTTAAGGTATAGTATCGAGGGTTGAGGGTTGAGGGATTAGGTTTTAGGGTTGATGGATTAGGGTTTAAGGTATAGTGTTGAGGGTTGAGGGTTTAGGGATAGGGTTTAGGGTTAAGGGATTAGGGTTTAGGGTTGACGGATTAGGGTTTAATGTTGAGACTTGAGGGTTGAGGGTTTAGGGATAGGGTTGATGGTCAAGGGATTAGGGTTAGAGTGTCGAGGCTAGAGGGATTAGGGATAGAGTTTAGGGTTGAAGGTTTAAGGATTGAGGGTTGAGGCTTTAGGGATGAGCGTTTAAGGCTTAAGATATAGTGTCGAGTGTTGAGGGTGTAGGGATAGGGTTTAAGTTTTAAGGGTTAAGGGTTAAGGGATAGGGATTAGGGTTTAAGGTATAGTGTTGAGGGTTTAGGGATAGGGTTTAGGTTTGAGGGATTAGGGTTTAGGGTTGACGGATTAGGGTTTAATGTTGAGAGTTGAGGGTTGAGGGTTGAGGGTTAAGGGTTTAGGGATAGGGTTGATGGTCATGGGATTAGGGTTAAAGTAGAGTGTCGAGGGTAGAGGGATTAGGGATAGGGTTTAGGGTTGAAGGTTTAAGGATTTAGGGTTGAGGCTTTAGGGATGAGGGTTAAGAGATTAGGGTTTAAGATATAGTGTCGAGTGTCAAGGGTGTAGGGATAGGTTTTAGGGTTCAAATTTTAAGGGTTAAGGGTTGAGGGATAGGGATTAGGGTTTAGGGACAAGGGATTAGGGTTTAAGGTATAGTGTCGAGGATTGAGAGTTTAGGAATAGGGATATTGTTTAGGGTGGAGGCATTAGGGATAGGGTTTAGGATTTAAGGTTTAAGTGTTGAGGGTTGAGGATTTAGGGATAGGGTTTATGGTTTAGGGATAAGGGATTAGGGTTTAGGGTTTAGGGATTAGGGTACCATAAATTATAATTAGGGATTAGGGTTTATGGTTTAAGGATTAGGGATTAGGGTTTAGGGTTTAGGGATGTACAATTAAGGGGTACCATAAATAAACTGGAATTTAGGTAGGGTTGGGAAAATTTTGTGAATCATCATGGGCTGGAGATTGGAGATTTTGCTGTGTTCAAGTACATATCCAAGTCATATTTTAAGGTTAAGATATTTCAAAGAACAAGGTGTGTGAAAGATATCAATGCTCTTCAGCTTATGAATACCAACATTGATACAGATAAAAGATGCTCTTATTCTAACAGAGTATGTAGTTCAAGTCAACCAATGGGTAGCAAGTTGTTGAATGAATTGGTTTAATGGGAATGCCTCCTTCTTCAAAGTTATGCTTGGGTACTTTACACAAAAATTGATAACTCTACATTATTTTTCATTCTTTTATTTCATGTACACTGTTAAGAACTTGTAAAATCTAATTGTGTAATGTTTTTATGGCAGCACATTCCTCCTGCATTTGTTTCATAGTTTATAGACAACATAGACGAACATATGGTGTTGCAAGGCCCAGGTGGGTAGGAGTGGGACGTGCAATTAGGGGGTACCATAAATACACTAGAGATTAGGCAGGGTTGGGAAAATTTTGTGAATCATCATGGGCTGGAGATTGGAGATTTTGTTGTGTTCAAGTACATATCCAAGTCATATTTTAAGGTTAAGATATTTGAAAGAACAAGGTGTGTGAAAAATATCAATGCTCTTCGGCTTATGAATACCAACATTGACACAGATAAAAGATGCCCTTCTTCTAATAGAGTATGTAGTTCAAGTCAACCAATGGGCAGTAAGTTGCTAAATGAATTGGTTTTTGATGAAGAAGACAATGATGTTGTTGAAGAAATAGAAGAAAATGAAAATTATAAGTCTAATTTAATGTATTTCAACTTTCAAAGTAGGCATTTGAATTGTAGCTTTACCAGGAGGATTGGTATAACAAAAACTTAATTTTGTTATAGGCCTTTCTTTGAAGAACCCTGGACATTATGGACCCTATCATCTAGAAAAGCACATGACAGTGAACTCTGCTCCACCTTTCAAATCAGATAAACCTTTTTTTCAATGAAAATGAAGTCAGGGAATGTAAACCGACCATGCATACTAGTAAGGTCAAATTCTCTACCTTCTATTCTTATTACTCTTACTTTATTAAGAGAAGAGTGTCAAAAAGAATGGGTTTAATTATAAGCTAACATAAGGCAAAATAGTTTTGTTATTACATTTTTCTAAGGGATCTCTAGAATAGTCTAATATAATGCAGTCTTCTATAATATGAACATCTGCATTTGTGTGAATGCTAAGCTTTAACAGTAGAGTATTAAATCAATGCAATCAGCTATTTATTGGGTTAAAATAACTTAGTTTTTGTAATGGTTTGGGAATGCAGGAGTTGCCAAAAATAGGTGAATATCCTCTACAATTACCAATAGAAAAAAGTTTAGTAGTTCTTGTGGATAGAGTCAGTAAACAATGGGAGATTATTTTCCTATTTCATAACAATATACTTGCCCTAAGTGCGGGGTGGGCATATTTTCAAAAGATAAAATAAGGATCCTTCTGAAAGAACTTCTAGGAGGGAAAATACAGGCCAAAGATAAAAGGAGAAAATTATACAAGAAAAGATCTTCATGAGGATTGTAATATTTTGTCTAAAACAAACAAAAATTAGTTAATTAAAAATAGAAAATCAAGAAAGAAACGTACTAAAATGTATAGTTACTGATATCTAAAATGTATAGTTACTAATATCTTTTTTTAAAAGACTGATTGATTTTTATGGCCAAAGTTGTTTATTTTACCTAGTTGATGGTTTTAATTACACCCAGGTTATACATTGGGAGCAGATGTGTGCACATTTTTATGGCCCCGATTTAAATTCAAGCAAATAGGTGGAGAGAGTATGTTGATCTTTTAAAAAAATCTTAATAAAAAAATGTTCACTTACTGTTGACCAAGGGTTCTGATTTCAACCATTCATTGCCCACTGTGGATGTACCCCAATGCAAAGATTTTCTCATAATGATCATCCTTCTGATTTCAACTGTTAATTACTCACTGTGGATGTACCAGATGCAAAGCTTTTCTCATAGTGTGTACACCTATTGGCATAATGAACCCCAAATGGGCCAGAAAAACATGCCATATAATTTGAATATTCACTTCAGCTAGAAAGTTTTATTGATGGAGCTAAAAACTCAGAGAATTGACAGGGCACAATATGGCCCAAGATGTGAGATGCAAGCAAGTACAACTCATGAATCTAAAGAGTTAAGGTGCACTTCAAGGACTTTTCCTAATTTCAATGGATGACATTTGCTCTTGCTAGTTGATGGTAAATACTACAGTTTTGCAAATTTTATTTTCATTATCCAAGAGAGAAGCATTAGGGTTTAGGGTATAGTGTTGAGGGTTTAGGGATAGGGTTGAGGGATTAGGTTTAAGGGTTGATGGATTAGGGTTTGACGTTGAGGGTTGAAGTTTGAGGGTTGAGGGTTGAGGCTCGAGGGTTGAGGGTTTAGGGATAGGGTTGAGGGTTAAGGGATTAGGGTTAAAGTAAAGTGTCGAGGGTATAGGGATTAGGGATAGGGTTAGAGGGTTTAGGGATAAGGGATTAGGGTTTAAGGTATAGTATCGAGTCCGTTGAGGGTTTAGGAATAGGGATAGCGTTTAGGGTTTAGGGATGAGGTATTAGGGTTGAGGGATTAGGGTTTAGGGTTTAGGGTTAAGGGATTAGGGTTTAAGGTATAGTGTCAAGGGTTTAGGGATTAGGGTTTGACGTTGAGGGTTGAGGTTTTAGGGTTGAGGGTTTAGGGATAGGTTGAGGGTCGAGGGATTAGAGTTAGGGGTTCAGGGATTAGGGTTTGACGTTGAGGGTTAAGGGTTGAGGTTTTAGGTTGAGGGTTTAGGGATAGGGTTGAGGGTCGAGGGATTAGAGTTAAGGGTTGAGGGATTAGGGTTTGACGTTGAGGGTTGAGGTTTTAGGGTTGAGGGTTTAGGGATAGGGTTGAGGGTCGAAGGATTAGGGTTAAAGTAGAGTGTCGAGGGTATAGGGATTAGGGATAGGGTTGGAGGGTTTAGGGTTGAGGGATTAGGGTGCATATGAGAGTGTGGGTAACACCTCACGCACAAAAGATAGTAATACAACACAGCGTGTGATTACATTGACTATAGTAAGTAGTCAAATGAGGAAAGCTCATCTCATTAGAAAGACAAGTCAAGCATTGAGAATTAATAAGAAAACTTTATCAAGAGTCGTTGGAAGACACCAAAGAATTGAGGACACTAATGCCAATGAATTATGGGCATTCTTGAGGAGACTACCATGAAAAGATAAACCAATTGTTGAAGCATTGAGATCACTAATTGAAGACTTTTGGAAGAATTACACAAGGGTATCTCTAAATCAAAGGGATGTGGTAAGAAGGAGAATCGGTAGTCAAAACCGTGAGCCACATCCAAAGCATTTTTTGGATGAGACTCAAACACAGTTTTTTGGTAAATTTCTAGAGAAGTATCCTCAAATTAAAATTTGTCAAAGATATTTTGAAATGCTAAAACCTTTCTATGTCAAGATAAACCACACATGCACTACTTCTTGTTGTAGATTACATATTGAATTTTCTAACCATTTTGATGTTTATCGGTCTATATGTTTAGATTTGCATACTAACAATGTTTTGTAGGGTTGTGGCATATGTGTCCCACCAACATCTTCAAGAGACTTCATATCAAAAAATTTATGTGAAAGAGAGGAAGGTCAAATATTCTACAAGAAATTATGCTTGGATGGCACATGTCATCGTTGCGATGGCTTGCAATGTATGACAATATGTGAACATATGGAAAGAACACATGCGGTTGGAAACGAACTAGTAGAGTTCGGCAAGTATAAAATAGTGGCATACAATACAAAAGATGGTAAAGAAGTAAAGAAGTGTGAATTGGTTATTGAAAAGATTCCAGTGTATCAGTTTATGCCTATATTTCGTGACAACATAGTGTATGAGTATGCAAGACATGCCCATAGAGCTCGATGGTTGGAATTGCAATTCAAGTTATGCAAGGACACATTTTTGGTTGGTAGCATTGTTTCAGTCATCGACTTTACAGAGAACTACAGTCTACAGCCACAGCGTGAGGTGCAATCACAATATTACAACTCCACACAGGTTTCTATATTTGTGCACATCGCAGTCATTCATGCGAATGATAGTATAGACGATGACAAAAAGATCATAAGGGAGTATCATTTCTATATCAGTGATGATCGCACACATTCTACAGAGTTCATGCAAGGTTGCTTTCAGGTGTTCTATAATGATTTGTCTAGAAGGGGCATATCGTTCAGTCATCATATCATATGGTCGGATAACTATGCGTCACAATTCAAGAACTTGTGGAATTTCTATTGGTTGAGCAGGAGGCATAATTTTACAGGTATTCAGCATATGTGGAACTTTTGTGAGGCTGGGCATGGAAAGGGAGAGCATGATGGTGCAAAAGCATGTATCAAAAGAGCCATAGCACGAGAAGAGTTAAAGTATAAAGACAATGCAAAGTTGACAGATGCAAAATGGATCGTCGAGTGCTGTAATACTTCCATGGGTCCAGGTAATGAAGGTAAGTCTTCAGTTCATAGATTTTTTTGGTTGATAGATGATACTAACATTGCACCATATGAGGACTGTTCTACACTGATAAGATCAAGTGAGATGCACTCTTTCAGAAGCTCAATTGCAGGTTCGTGGAGTATCCATATGTGAAAGATGTCATGCTTTTGTTCTTCATGTACAATTCAAGCCTGGGATGAGTGCGAGTCAAATGAGTGGTTGACGAATGGCAGTTATCTTAGCCCACTTGACACGTATCGACCCCCGACGGTACTGGAACTAACACAGATGGAATCATCAGTTGACTTTGACCACATATCAGATCTAGTTCAACCAAGAAATATATCTATTTGCATAGTTTTTAAAATTCTTAATGTCATCTTACTTTGTAGTGTTTTTATAATGTTGACTAATTTCATCTAATTTGCTACACATATCAATGTCAGGCATGTATATGCAGTTAGTGCAGATGAAGATAATGAAGAGGGAATAGATTATTACTTGTGTCATTGTGTTAAGGCCAAAAAGAAATTGAAGGCCCCAGTTATAGATGGAGAAAACATTGAATACCTTACAGGCTCAGTGGTTGTTACTGGAACATGGCTTAGAAGGTACCCACATAAGAGTGTTAATATTTGGTTGTTTCAGGACTTTGACATGCATCGGAAGATTCTTCATTACTCAAACCTTGTTGTGGAATCCAATGTTCATTTGATACAATATCGGGGTAGACCTTTGAACAAGACCTTGTGGAAGGTGTGTGAGTTTGACCATAAAGCAATACTTGACACAATAAAGAGTAGAGCAGACCCGAATGGTTCATTGGATTAACTTTTAAGTATTCACATTGATTTTGTAAACTCATGTTACATTAAGTTGTAAGTATGCATATTAATTTGTAAGGTTTGTCTTTTTTTATTTGCTGTTGCATTTTTACACTTTTACATCATCATGTTATGCTTCATGGGGTTAGACCTAAGTGATGGATGAAGTTGATCTTGAGAATAATGTATAAAATCTAGGTAATGTATAAAATATAGGTGTCTCTAGGTGTTTTGGTTTCTAACAAGATAATAGGTGTTTCTAATTGTGTCTTAGGTATATATGATATGTCAACTAGGTAGATAGAGACTAGAAAAAAAGTATTTAATCTAATCTAGGTGTCTTAGGTAGATACTATATATCAACAACATGTCTAGAGACTAGAATAAGGTATAATCTAGAATGATCTAGGCGTCTTCTATAATTTAATCTAGGTGTCTTAGGTAGGTACTATATGTCAACTAAGTCTACCATAATAGGTGTCTTAGGTAGAACTATAATCTAGGTGTCTAGTTGACTTAGATCTAGACTACGATAAGGTATAAAGACTAGGTGTCTTAGGTCTACTATGTCTATAAAATATAGATACATGTTATACAATAGGTGTCTTAGGTGTCCTACGTCTACTAGAATACATGTGTCTTAGGTCTTAGGTGAGGCCACATGAGCTTCCACCTTCATGTGGTTGGCCTTGTCAGTATAGAATATTTAATTTCTTGAAGCTAAGGGAAGCTCTTTTTCTTAATAGGAAAACTTTATCGACTTCAGTTGCATTAATGGTGCAGGGGCACCCAAGTTGTCATGCCTCCAAGAGGGGTCAAAAAGTAAAATTTTGTTTTGATTGAGTCAATTGTATGTAATAAGGTCTTCTAAGACTATTTCATATGTTTTTGAGTTAGTTTGAGTCATTTGGGGCTAGTTGAGTCTTTGAGTCTTGTTGCAAAAAAGTGTCAATGTCGTCAAGTTGCACAAAGCAACTTTTGCATTTTTGGTGTCCTACTCCTGATGTGACCAAACTGATAGTTCCAACACGTCTGGGTGGGTACGTTTAGGCTAGGCATGGTCCTATTTTTCACCCAAATATGCCAAAACAGTCTGAGCTACATTGTACCGACGATATCCCTGAAAAGTCCAAAGTGCAAAAAGACAACAATTTTTGACGAGCTGTTACTCAGAAACTGTCACTTAGAAACATTTCGTTTGAGGAAACGTCATCACGAGGTGTTCCTCTACAATAACCTCTCAGTTTTTTATATCTCTGAGGCATTTTCCCGTGGTGAAAGGTTTTCTGCTGCCCCAAAAATTGTCAGAAGGAGGTAGGGTAAAGTTGCAAAGGGGTGTAACTTTCGTCCTGCTCCTGATGCGACCAAAATGACAGTTCCAACGCATCCAAATGGGTACGTTTAGGCTAGGCATGGTCCTATTTTTCACCCAAACATGCCGAAACAGTCTGAGCTACATTGTACCGATGATACCCCTGAAGAGTCCAAAGTGCAAAAAGGCATCAATCTTTGACAAGATGTTACTCAAAAACTGTGTCACTTAGAAACATTCTGTCTAATGCGATCACGTAAGGTTCCTCTACAATAACCTCTCTTGGTTTTTATATCTCTGAAGCATTTTTTTGTGGTGAAAGTTTTTCTTCTGCCCCAAAAATAATCAGAAGGAGGTAGTGTAAAGTTGCAAAGGGGTGTAACTTTTGTCCTGCTCCTAATGCAACCAAACTAACGATTCTAACGTGTTCGAATGGGTACATTTACACTAGGTATGGTCCTTATTTTAACCCAAACATGCCGAAACAGTTCGCGCTACATTGTACCGACGATATCCCTGAAGAGTCCAAAATGCAAAAAGGCAATAATCTTTGACGAGATGTTACTAAGAAACCATGTCACTTAGAGACATTCTGTCTGAGGCAATGCGATCATGTAGAGTCCCTCTACAATAACCTCTCAGTTTTTTATATCTTTGAGGCGTTTGCCCGTGGTGAAAGGTTTTCTGCTGCCCCAAAAATCATCAGAAGGAGGTAGTGTAAAGTTGTAAAGGGGTGTAACTTTCGTCCTGCTCCTGATGCGACCAAACTAATGACTTAAAGACCCTTTAGTAGGTTGATTTAAGTGATAGTAACTTGTGATTAGAAGTCAATATTAAATTAAAACAAAATTGCACTTTACACACGACAGGTAATTGAGGGTTTTAAAGTCTTAAGAAAAGTAGATTCTTTTTAGGGTTTAATGCCCAATATGCAAACCCTAACTATCAATAAGAAAGATTTAAACATTCTAACTTTCATCAAGAGATATATAGGACATTTCAGAGACCTTAGGGACATCAGAAGAAAGACATTAGAGTATGACACTTATCATAGGCTTAGGGTTCTAAGACATGAACAACTTCGCATTCAAATCAAACTCATGACTCCCCTTGATAAATATAACTCTTCTTGATGATGACATTGAATTATGATTATGAAAGCTTCTGTCTTCTCTGACTTCTTATTGCATGAACAAAACCACATCCACCATGAACATGAACCTTGCATCATATCAACCTTCTAAGATAAACCTTATCATGAAAACCATATTCACAACAAAACCTTGCATGAACAAAACCACATCCACCATGAACATGAACCTTGCATCATATGAACCATGTTTGTCTTGTGCATCATCAACATGAACTCAGAGACCTTATCATGAATACCATATTCACAACATCATGCACCTCATGACCATCACCTACCTTGAATCACTATATCACCTTATCAACATCATGGCATCAACCTTGACATCAATGACAAACAACCTTGACCCTTTGACTTCAATGACAACCTTGAACCTTGATTGTTGATGATTTATGGAAGCCTATAACCCCAATGTTATGTTGCATACTAAAATTAGGTAATACTCAATGTACTCTCATAAGCTCGCCTTATATGCAAGAGAAATTACATTTAATAACCACAATGGTCATCAAGTGCTCATAAGCATATGCTTTTGACTATCTTATTCAAAACAACATACTCTTTGCATCCCAATATGGTATAATAACAAGAAATTAAGAAATATTTTTAATTGAGCAACTCATAAAGAATATGGATCAACATACTCATTTGAATATTTTCAATTGAGCAACTCATAAAGAATATGAATATTTTCTATTCAACATGATGATTCATTTTTATTTTAAATACAACTTTTATTTTTTAGTTCCAGAATGAGGTTTAGGTGATACTTGAATAACAATAGCTGACTTATTAGATCAACAAACATCCTATGTAATACAATTGGACTTTAAATATTTGAAGTAACCATCTACAAATATCCATTCAAGCGTGGATTTATAATGCAAATATTGATGCCATCAATAAAAAAGATTTGTATTAACCAAATACCCATATAGGCGTACATTAATATCTATCAATACAACATATATACAAAATAGCCATATAGGCATACAATGTCTCATATATGCAATACAAAATATATATCCACAAATGCCATATAGACATACAACAAAGGACCACAACAAGCATTCATTCCCCTCTGTTCAGTGAAGGGAATAGATCACGAGCAACCTTTGATCTTCAGGAAGATGGACACGTGTATGAGGGCGGTCTACTACGAACCCGAGGGCTGCTCCTCCTATTTAGTTCTTCGTGGATCTGTAGCTGTTACAATAAAAAGTATAGACATTAATATATAGAAATTACATGTTATAAAAAATAAAACATTTAACAAAATAATCACTTAACGCTACCATATAATCTGCGTCCTCATTTGCCTTAGTAGCAGGATTAGGCTATGGTGATGTTATGTCCTATAGAAACCATCCAGATAGAAATTAAACTTCAAATCAATAATCATTTGATTTTTCAAAAATAAACAACTATAACAATTAATGTAAATTGAACTTTACTAATCTGCCTCATACCCTCGTCAATGGCATGGAGCTATGAATCGCAGTGGACACACCATGCTCCATTGCCCTATGAACTTCGGGAGGTGTCTCCGCAACCTGCATCATTTGAAAATAAAACAACATTATTCAATTATGAAACTAGAATAGTGATGCAAGTCATGGTTCCTAACATACACACACGTTCACCTAAACATGGAAGTACACACAATAAAGCGCACTATGATATTCTATGATATTCATTATCAACAATGCATCACTATAATACAACTAGACACATAATTACAGTGAAGATTTTGCTCTCTTGGTGATATACTATAGCTCTTTCTTATAGATGTAGGGATGGAAGAAATTGAGCCAATAGGATTGACATAAGTTTGTAGACGAAAGGGTTAGTGTAGATTTGAAGATTTTGGTTAGGGGTGACTTGTTGCCTCCATAATTAATACCTAAAACCTAGATGATGTTTGAGTCAATCATATGCTGTATAAGATGTCATAGGTTGATGCCCCTCTCTGGTGTCATGTCCTAGGGTCTAATTGGTGGTAATTTGATGAGATTATTAGAGAGAATTTGTCGAAGAATAGTGTGGAGGGGATCAACAAGCTTTGGTAGACATGTATGAAAAATGTGGTAGCATAGATAAGGTAGTGAGCTATTTGAAAAGATGACTCAAAGAAAAGTGGTCTCATGGTGATGTCCTTGTCTATGCATCTGCTTCTCATGGCATTCCATGAGAGCACATTTCTTTGAGCCATTTTTTCAAATTTAACTATATTATAATTAAAATTTTGTCATCTATCAACATTTAGCTATTAGTTATGCAATGTTTAATAATGCGTTGAGTTCGAAAGATGTGCAATGCAATGTAATCAACAATATGAATATAAAATGTAAAAATCTAATAAGTACAATTCATTAGTTAAACTGTTTATTTTATTACCTCAGTGAAGCTTTGAACTACACCACCACTAGCAAGTGTTGCCATGAAATCTCCAAGATTAACTTATTCAACATCCAAAATCAGATATTAGAACACCATTTATATAACAATGCTATTCACATGTAATATTTATAATTGTTTACTAGTTACATACCCCAGCATTAGATGTCGTAGTGTAAAATGCAGGTGGAGTACTACTGAGAACTGCATCAATGTTATGACCTTGAAATTTCATCAAAATCATCAAACTAAATTAGTTAATCTTGCATTTCAAAAATAAAATTTAATAAATTAAATTCAATGAACTTGCTAATATTTACCTGAGTATCAAGGCTGAAAGTCTCACTTAGAAGGGTATCTGTCATCACCATCTGCTCAGCTGTGGATGTAGCATGCACACCTGCATCCTGACTATCCATGGGGTCATAGCCACAGGCTGACCCACAAGTCTGACAAGTATGGGGTGGGACCCTACTCCTCGCACTATTTCCCAACCCACGTTGTGCTACAGGACTGTCATGCTCTATGATGCTATGGGTCAAGGCACTAATGGACTGAAGTATATCGACCTCAACACTCTCATTCACAATGGAAGGGATAGACACATGTTCATGGGCTGGTCTGCTGATTACTTATCTCACTGGCCACTGTGGGTCAACACGTGCCCCTAGTCTATCTTGTGCTGACCCCCCACATCTACCCTGGAAGTCCCGCATATCAAAATAGTTTGGCACTTTATTGAGGACAAACTCGCAGTAGAGTTTCCTCAAAAAGTATTGTGCCTAACATCATTATTGTTGCATGGAGGATGGTCAAAAACCACCCACCACCTTTGCCCAAAATTGTCCCTTATCGCTTGGTTGTTGCACCAATGGATAGGGAACCTCTTGCATATAATGGGTGGAGGTTGATTTGTTTGTGGGTTTGTGAAAATGGAACACAAATCAAATTTTGTAATTTTAACTTTTTCACATCTTCATATGATAGCTTGTCTGCATAATACTCTCTAAACTCTCTCCTCTTATCCGACCAACTAGATATTTGCTTGCTAATTGAATCTACATTTGATAACATAGATTCAAGATATTGAGCAAGCATGGACCTATGCAAGGTTGAAGTTGAAGGATCTTTCAACCTTGCAATTATGTCTTCAATTTCTTTTTTATTATTTTTAATTTTTCCCATTAGATTTTCTTGTGTTCCAGGGGCATGTCAAGGAATAGATGAAGGAGTTTGTTGTTCAGGCTGTTCTTCGGCAGGTATTTTCTCTTCAGGATTTTGTGGATTTTGAGGAGGAGGAGGTGCATTAACATTTCCTGGCAATTAAGGAAATTTACATCAAAAATCAACTCAAACCTACTTATTTAGAAACAAATTCAAAAAAAAAAAAACTCACTCCTTTGGCCTGCTCAACACCGTGGCGGCATTTTGGCGATGAATCAGCGAGATTTTGGTGTCAAATTGGGTCTTCAAAAATGCGAGTGCGCTCCTTAGGGTTTGCAGGGCACGGGTGTAGAGAAAAAAAAGAAATCAAATGAGCAGAAATGCTCTTTTATATATATATATATAATTAAACATAACGTGGGCGCGTTATAACGCGAGTGCGTTATGGTTTGGTTTTGTCGAGCCTTAGGTTCATCATTACCAAATCATAACATGAGCGCGTTATAATGCGCTCGCGTTATGTCTAAATTTTTTTGAAAAAATTTTGGCCACTTTTTGGCCCCCAACTTTTTGCACTTACCCTCCTCAAATTGAACACTCATTTCAATGAACAACTCATCTGTAGTAGGTTGGAGCAATCGATTTAACCCTTCACACCATTAGGATAGCCTATAAATATGCAAGGTTTGCTATGTGGATCCAAGGCCTTATGTTTCTCTGCAGGAATGTGGGCCCATGCAGGAGAACCAAAAACTTGAAAGTGCTTAACTGATAGTTTTCGACCGCTCCAAGCTTCAAAAGGAGTAACTCCCTTCAAGGCTCAGTGAGGAACACGGTTCTAGATATAACAAGCACAGTTAATGGCTTCTAACCAATACTGTGGTGTAAGAGATCTGGAGTGTATTATGCAGTTCACCATTTCCTTCAAAGACCTATTCTTCCGTTCGACAACATTGTTTTGCTGAGGAGTGTATGGAACAAAATGCTACAAATCAATCCCCTCTTAAGTGCAAAACCGCTCAAAATGATAGTTGACATATTCACCACCATTATCAGTGTGCAAAACTTTGATGGCTTTCTCAGATTGCTTCTCTACAAAAGTTTTGAAGTCTTGAAAGTGATCAAATACCTCAAACTTCTGTTTGAGAAAGTACACCCAAGTATATTGAGACAAGTCATCAATGAAAGTTAGAACAAATCTAGCCTTACTAAAGGATGAACAAGGAAATGGACTAGTCAAATTAGTGTGAACTAACTCCAGTATCTATGAAGCTCTCCATGCCTTACCATTGTCAAATTTTTCCTTAGAATGCTTACCAAGAATGCAACCTTGGAAAACACCACTTGAAAATTGAATTGAAGGCAACCCTGTGACCATACTCTGTTGGTTGAGCTGCTGCAAGTAGCAGAAGTTAAGATGGCCAAACCGCTCATGCCATAATCTACTCACATCATCTAAAAGAGTGAGAAAAACAGACAAAGGAGGATCGCGAACAAAGTGAGAACATAAATATAGCTGTGACTAATTATCTACTCTCCCAACTACAAATGTAGAACCTCTGTGCAACTCATGAATCTCCACTAAATCAATAGTGAATTCAACCCACTTGCGTGAGCTTGTGTGAGTGATCTGATATACTGGTAGGAAATTAGTTGATAATGAGGACACACAAAGAACATCATGGAATGTACCATCTCCCATATCAACAGACCCTCTCCCACACACCTCAACAGGAGTGTCATCACCCATCAAAATAGAAGGCATAATACACGACTCCAAAGATGCAAGTTCTTCCTTAGATAAAGCCATGTGGTGCAAACCACTCAAATCAAGAACCCAAGTGGATGGTTGTGAATCAAACGCTACAAGGGCCTTGCTCTTTCCTTTCCCCTTGTTGTTACCCTTTGCCTTGTTAGACCCCTCATTAGAACTATGTTTTATAGATTCAAGAACATTGATATTATTTTTCTCAAGAATCTGTGTCAAGTGATCAATTTGTTTGTTCAAACATTTATGTTCATCATGACCGGGTCTTTTACAATAGGCACATTTAACCTTCTCTTTCTTAAGCTTGTCGCCATTAGAAGATTAGGTCTCATTAGCTACTTTTGGGGCAGCTTGCTTCTGATCCTTCTTCTCCTTACTATTATTTTGTTTCTTATTCTTATTATTACTACTTTATCCTTTCTGTTCTTTTGTGCCTTGGTTTGCAGCCAGGGCATGTGACTTAGAGGATTTTAGAGTACCCATCTGGATTAGCTTATCTTGCTCCCATGTGAGAGAGACAGCAAAATATCTAAAGGTGACATGGTGAATTGAGTACCAAGTGCACCCTTAATAGCATAAAAGGTAGAAACAAATACATAATATTCTTAACTTAGCTTAAAGAGAATACTAAAAATCAGTTGTTCATATTTCTTTTTAATTCTACACTATTTTAACTATAGCCTTAGTGATTTTAATTTTGTGAAAAAATCCCGAATTGTGTTGAAGTTGTCTGGACTTAAATTAATTAGTTCATTTTCCAACATATAACCCCTCATTGAATCTTATGTGTCAAATAATGTTTCTAGCTTTGTCCAGATTTCATTTAGTGAATTCAAAGACTCAATGTGAAAGAGCAAATTAGGAGAAACAGAAAAACACAATGTTCCATAGGCCTCATCACATTTGTTAAACCACTTAGGCTTATCTTCATCTTTAGCAGGTTCAATTTCCAGTCCCATTGTTATCCTATGCAACCCAACTTTCCTTAAGTAGATTTTCATGTGTGATTTCCACTCAAAGTAGTTGTAAGGAGTTAATATAGATACTGTTGTTTGATTCGTAATGCAGAAATGAAGTGTTAAAAAGAAGAGAACACACACAGGTCAACCCACCTTTTTCACTCAATCAAAGAACCCCCCAAGAAAATACGATCTAACACTTTATAATTTAGTGTGTTTACAACTACCACTAACAAGAATTACTTAGTGGTCTTGATCTCAATGCTTACAAAATCCTCAACAATATGTGTATGTTAAAAATACAATACTGGAATGAAACCAAGTGAAACTAACAACACCACTGCAATCTACTTAAAAAATCATCCACTTAAAAAAAAATATATCTCAATTTGAGGTCGTATGTGAAATTTATGAGTCTCTGAAGTTCAAAAAATGGGAACTGTGTAGCGTCACCTATGAGAATTTGTAATTTCTGGAAACTCCAGACATCAAAACCAAAAACATCTGCACCACTGTGAAGCCTATGAAATTCTACCCCAAATAAAAAAAAATTCTCCAAAAAATGAGCCTAGATGACTGAAATAGAGGCTTGCAAAGATTGATTGTCAAAATCAAAGTGTCAACGGAGAGGGGGCCTACAAAAACTTTCTGATTAAGTTTGTGCACGATTTGTTTGTTGCATGCAAAAAAAAATAGATACCTAGATAGTTTTTCGATGCGGCGAACAAAACTCAGAAAGGTTTTTTATTTTTGACATGCCTAAGATGTGCATTTAATGCAAAAAAACGTCTCCAACAACAAAACAAATGATACGTAATATGTCAAAACTTATTTGTGAGACCTCATGGATGCAATGGCAAGGTCCTTTTGGCCGAAAATGCTCCGAACAAAAGTTGGCTTCCAAATCCGAGTTTAAAACCTTCGTTCCACAACTTTGTCAAACGATCTCCAAATCGGATGAAATGAAAGCCAATCTTGACTTTCTTGAGCCTCCTGGATGTGTTGGAACAATAAAAAATGCTACCAGTATAACTAAAAATGTTGCAATCACTCAGATCTCACAA
This sequence comes from Cunninghamia lanceolata, assembly GCA_027924645.1. Taxonomy (NCBI): domain Eukaryota; kingdom Viridiplantae; phylum Streptophyta; class Pinopsida; order Cupressales; family Cupressaceae; genus Cunninghamia; species Cunninghamia lanceolata. Next base: position 1,726,326 of record BSBN01001034.1, read on the forward strand.
AACACATGCAAAACCCCAGAGGTAGATCATTTGAAGATGCAAGAGAAGAGTATACTAGGTTGTTAAGAAACCTGCAAGTAAAGCTTATTAGCCTCCCCCCGAATCTCTCAAAAAAGAAACTAAAATCTATTTTACACTAGAATAGCTCTGATACTATGTTAGAATCTGAACAGATGAATAACCCAGAAAACTAGTGCAGATAAATGGATATTAAACTATGAATGTAAATGATACAAAATCAAAATAGTAACATAGAGTTAATCTCTAAGAGAGTAATGCAAATGCTCTAGAAGCAAAATAACATTAAGAAAATACAAAATACAAGTTAGGACGTAAGTATAAATAGACTAGAAAATAGGGGAAAGGTGGCAAATACGACCAATGGGAAGAGTCTACCATAATAGTCTAAATAAAGCAAGTGCAACTCCCATGGAAGACGCTGACAACTTGCACCCACGCAAGTTTAATAACATATGTAAGAAAAACCTAAGAATATAGGAAGATAAATAATCCAACTAAGAAAATAAAACCTTTGTCGATAGATATTTACTTGACTTACATTTCTCAACGAGAAGGGGCACAATTCTTTTGCGGTGGGCCCACAATTTAATAATGCTGCGAAAAGATGTTTCCCTACTTGATGAGGGACAGCTGGTAACCTTTTCGGTGTTGTTGATATACATTTACTTGACTTACATTTCTCAACTAGAAGGGGCACAATTTCTTTGAGATGGCCCCAAAGATGCTTGATGAGGACAGCTGGTAACGTTTTCGGTGTTGTTGACAGGCATTTACTTGACTTACATTTCTCAACGAACTCAATAAATTGTCTTACCCTTTACCCTGTTGGTCTAGGGACAGCTGTAATCCTTTTCCCTCTTGTTCTTATGTTGGAACAAACTCATGCCCTGTTTATTCCTGTGTTCTACGATGTAGAACCCTGGGAGCTTCGATACGTCGAGAGCCAGAAGTCAGTGTATGCTGCGGCATTTTCTGATTATCGAAGTAAAGGCAGGAATCTTGATAAGTTGGATGAATGGAAAAATGCCCTCATATCTGCATCAGGCTTCTCTGGCTATGAACTTAGCCAGTGTAAAGAGTAAGATTACTGCATGTGCTTTGTATTGTTTTCCCTTTTTCTATCTATTTTACCTTAGTAGAATAACTTTCTAAAGAGATTCTCGGTTTTGGCTTTCAGCAATTTGTGCGAAAAGATTGTGTCCCGTGTGCATCAAGAAATGAACAAGAGGATACCGTTACATGTTGCAAAATATCCGGTTGGACTTGCTGAACTCGTCCAAGATTTTGAAAGTTCTTGTTCAGAGACAGCTAGAGACAAGGTCACGATAGTAGGGATCTTTGGACTTGGAGGGTCTGGTAAGACCACCCTTGCAAAAGAATTGTTTAACAGGAAACGTTCAGGGTACAATGAATCATGTTTTCTCTCTGATGTGAGAGAGTCACATGCCAATCGTGATTTGCACTCCTTGCAAAGCAAACTTTTCAAAGATCTCTTCAATGAAACCCAAGTGTTTGGGAATGCGGAAGAAGGAATAGGACTACTGGAGCATCGTCTGCGAGGGGCAAGGGGTAGGCACTTCCTTATGGTCCTAGATGATATCGACCATCGGGACCAGTTAGATGCCCTGTTACCTGAAGGTATTCTCAGCTCTGGTAGCCTGGTGATTATTACAACCCGTGACCAAAGTGTGTTAACGGGTGCAGATGTCACTATCCGTTATAGAATGACGGGAATGAATAGGGATCATGCTAAAGAACTCTTCTGTAGCCATGCTTTCCGCGGACGGGATCCTCCCATTGCATATCAGAAATTGGTTGAAAGCTTCGTGGAATTCTGTGGAGGTTTACCCCTCTCACTCAAAGTTTTGGGCGCCCATGTTTATGGTAGGAATGAGTATTATTGGGAGTTAGAGTTGGAAAAAGTTCGGAAAATCCAACCCAAGGATATAATGCAAAGTCTTAAAATCAGTTTTGACGGTCTGGACAGCGAGGAGAAACACATATTTATGGATATTGCGTGTTTCTTTACCAATAAAGAAATACCTTCAATAGCAGTGTGGAAGAGTTCCGGATGGAGTGCTGAGCACGCAGTTCAAAGGCTGAGGGATAAATGTCTGGTTGAAGTGCACGGAGGTTTGTTTAAAATGCACGATCACCTCCGCGATCTGGGAAGACAAATGGCAGATGAATGGAGCCCTCCTCGGCTCTGGCAATCCCACCATCTTAGAGCTATGGTGTGCTGCTTTTACACTCATAAAATTAAAATCTTCAAAAGCTTGTTTGTCAAATTTTCCATTTAGTTTGTTTTTTCAGCAAAGCATGAATTTAACCTTGATCTTTATATGCAGGAAGCAAAGGGATTCAGAGAAGTCCTCGCAGAAACAAATGGCAGGTGTTTCCATTCGTTTCGGGACAAACGGATATTAAATATTTTATAGGAAATTCAAATGACTGTGCTGAGACATCAACTGCCCTCCTGTGGCTTAAGCTTGATGGCGCAAGCATTCCTTCATGGATTCCTCTGCAAAAATTGTGGAGTTTACATAATGTGGGACTTAACTTGGAAAGATTCTGGAGCGTTCCTCTGCAAGATTTGCAGAACGATTCGCAGGTATTTTGTTTTCTTCGACACAAATTATGTTTCCCTTACGGCAGACTATGCATTTCAGAACACTAGTATGGTGAAGATATTTTACTACTGAGAAGCTAATTCGTTTTTGGAAATTAATTGTGAATTCTAGGTTAATTTTCAGTTGAGAGAGCTTGAGCTTCTTTTTTGTCACTCGATGCAAAATCTTCCAGATTTGATAGCAATGTCAAATCATTTGGATTATATAAGAATAGCCTGTGCTTATATGGAGGGAAGCATTGAAGGGACAACCTTTTCACAGTCACTTAGAAAACTCAGCAATCTCAGAAGATTGTTGTTGCAGGAAGTCCCTATACGTGGGAATCTGAGTCTCAGCAATAGTAGAGATTCAACTCATTTTGAGTCATCTACAAGCAGCTGCATGAATAGCCTTCAAGTCATATATTTTCACAAGATGCCTTTGTCAAAGTTGTTAATTAGTGGGGACATTTGTCCCAACCTTGGAAAACTCTATCTTTCACGAATGTTCAAACTAATTGAAGTGGACTTAAAGCAGATAAAGAAGATAAAATGCCTTTCGTTTCAGGAATGTGGCAGTTTGGAAACAATATCAGGGTTATCTTCTCTAAAAGGACTCGAAAAGTTATTCATAGACAAGTGTAATAAGTTAAATCATGAGTTGCCAAGCCTTTCACTTCTACCTTGTCTGGAGCACATCCGGATTAAGAAATGTGAGAAGCTGCAAAATATAGCAGGTATTGAAGAGCTGGAAGGATTGAAAAGCCTGGTAATTGAAGCTGCTCACAAGGGAGATGCAGGCATATGGAATTGCGTTTATGGGCTGAAGGTACTTTTTTCTTAACCTCTAAGCAGACTATTCTTTTGGAAGGGTAAACAAGTATATTCACTGTGCAACGTGATTTGATTTTTTTTAATCATCTTTCCTTTTATGTAAGAGGGTAAGAGAGCTTTTTGTTTTTTTTTGGGCTTGGTAAGTTCTAACCCAAAGATAGAGGTCACAACCTCCCCATCAACATACTTAACATAGAAACTACCTATTCAATTTATTCCACTTAAAAATCGTTACTTGGGGTTGGGGGATCCCCATCTTAAAAACCTCATGACCTTGTCATTTAAACACAACCCCTTTCACGAGTAAGAGAGACTATTAGCATATTTGGGTTGTCTATTTTAAATCAATATTTCAATCAATTTGTATGCGCTAATATTTTGAAACATCCCAGAGACCACCTTCAGAGTATACCATTTTCAGAAGGGAGGCAGTGGAGGAAGCAGAGTCAAGATTAAATGAAAAGCTGTTTTTGGGCGTGATGGATGCCCAAGCAGTCGCTGAGATTCATAAAAATGATGCCTCGATGAAGACGCAAGGTTCGTTGACTGCAATGACTCTACGCGTTTTGCTTGTAAGTTCTCCTTATAATCTTTACTATACGCCAGGAATGGTTGTTGGAATTTGGTATGAAATTCCACGAGGAAAATTGATAGTTACAATTCTACACAGCGGCCAACTCGACACTGATGTTTATAATATTCATGGGTATATAACAAGTGAGGCTGAAATACACAAGGGATTTATGGCTACCGTCAACAAAGGTGAAGAATGGAAATTCCTACATGTTCTGAAAGCTATTATTAGCCAATTGTACGTGTAACCTACTGTTTTATATTGACGCCTGTTTACATGTTTTTAACTGTAATATACTCCAAAACTATTTTCCTCATATCGCATAACTTAACACTTATAAAATATATGCACTTTCTATTGTATACTAGTAATTGTACTCATAAGTTCAATGGGTAGGCTGAAATATTTGTAAAGAAATTATAGAATTTGGTAGATATTTGTTATTATTTATTAATTTACAAGTTATTTAATCCACTAAATTATTTTATCAATTCTTATTCAAATTTTTTCTTCTTTCACTTATATTAGTAAATTTCTTTTTACATTACATATTGAGATGAACAAACATCGTTGCCTAAAATTATTATCATGTCAATTCCATATTGATTTTTATATAATCCACCATAGAAACAAATGCATATTTAATTATATAATTATTTTAAAAATTATTATGTGAAGGTACAATAGATTTATGTTCTACAATTTAAATCTAATATTATGCACATAATACATAATTATATTTTTCTATTAAATACATATTAAATGACTCGTAATCATTTTTATTAAAGTGTATTCAATATATGAACTTTTATAATATCTATCATATTAAAAAAAAATAGAGAAATACTTCCAACATATTGTCAGTCAATATGGATTAATTGAATGGAACCCTACATTGATATATAATTAATTATATTATTTCATTAATAATTAAAATATCAAATTTATAAATAATATATATAAAATGAATCAAAATTAAATAATCACAAAAATTTAAAGAAATACTTCCTAACATATTGTCAGTCAATATGGATTAATTGAATGGAACCATACATTGATATATAATTAATTATATTATTTCATTAATATTTAAAATATCAAATTTATAAATAATATATATAAAATGAATCAAAATTAAATAATCACATTAATATGAATATTATATTAATATAAATGTTACAATTTTCTTATAATATTTGCATAGATTTAAAATATATATATATATATATATATATATATATATATATATATATATTATTTTTTTAACATTAAAATAAATATTATTTGTTTAATAACTAAATTCTTGCAGTATTTTTTTTACTAGATTTTAGTGTGTTTTTTTAACTCAAAATAATATTTCCACAAAATTTTAAAAATTAAAATTTGTTCATGAAAAATAATACTTTGTTTTTATTGGTAATCACTAGATAAAAGAAACTCATTGCATACAATTATTAATAAGAAGTGTTTTTAATACATTTGAATAATAATAAGAATTATACATTAATTATTATTATATATTACTTCTTAATACCATCCATAATTCCCCTTTTAACATAACTTACATATCTAATACTATTTGAATAATAACACCACTTATTATTGCACATTAAGTTTTGCTTCATTTTTCTTGTGTGTCCGTCGACCGCAACTTTTTTTTGTTTTTTTTATTTTTTTATTTTATAATTTATGGTATAGTTTGAAAAATAATCAATGGACAAGATTGATTTTATAGTTTTAGTTTTCTCTTATGTAAAATATATGTCCATTCTGTTTTAGTTTTTATTACACAGGTAGGAGTAGGATATGATGTTTCGTGTCTTGCATGATACTCGACATAATTAGATCAATTGCCAACATTTTTGTAGAGAATAAATTAAGAGAGTGGAATTTTTAAACATAATATTCCAGATTTTCTAAAACTTTTGTGAGAATAATGTTTGTTTTATATTAAATAGTTGGCATTCTATTGGAATTGCACCTTTGATAAAATCTCATGACAAAACATAAATAACATTAATTGAAAATATATAAACTATGAAGACTACCACTATACCTTAACATAATAATGATATTACATCAGCTATAACAACCCAACTAGTACCATTTTGAAGCAATTTAAACATAATATTCTAAATTTTCTAAAACATTTTTTTGTGAAAATAATGTTTGTTTTATATTAAATAGTTGGCATTCTATTGGAATTGCACCTTTGATAAAATCTCATAATAAAACATAACTAACATCAATTGAAAATATATAAACTATGAAGACTACCACCATACCCTAACATAATAACCATATTACATTCAGTTATAACAACCAAACTAGTGCCATTTTGAAGCAAAAATACTCCAAAAATACATAAGAGAAAACTAAAACTATCTTTTTTTTTTTTTTTTTTTATAATTTATGGTATAGTTTGAAAAATAATCAATGGACAAGATTGATTTTATAGTTTTAGTTTTCTCTTATCTAAAATATATGTCCATTCTGTTTTAGTTTTTATTACACAGGTAGGAGTAGGATATGATGTTTCGTGTCTTGCATGATACTCGACATAATTAGATCAATTGCCAATGTTTTTGTAGAGAATAAATTAAGAGAGTGGAATTTTTAAACATAATATTCTAGATTTTCTAAAACATTTTTTTGTGAAAATAATGTTTGTTTTATATTAAATAGTTGGCATTCTATTGGAATTGCACCTTTGATAAAATCTCATGACAAAACATAAATAACATCAATTGAAAATATATAAACTATGAAGACTACCACTATACCCTAACATAATAATGATATTACATCAGCTATAACAACCCAACTAGTACCATTTTGAAGTAATTTAAACATAATATTCTAAATTTTCTAAAACATTTTTTTGTGAAAATAATGTTTGTTTTATATTAAATAGTTGGCATTCTATTGGAATTGCACCTTTGATAAAATCTCATAATAAAACATAACTAACATCAATTGAAAATATATAAACTATGAAGACTACCACCATACCCTAACATAATAACAATATTACATTCAGTTATAACAACCAAACTAGTGCCATTTTGAAGTAGATTAAATTTGGCCCAACGGCAAGGAGCTGTAATGTTTTGCCATGAATAGTGTAATGATGAACTCTAATGTATATTTCAAGCTAAAGATGGTGCTTTTCTGAAACATGGATATGTTAGCTTGTTACCAATGTGAATGTGCACATATCTTATACACCTTGGGGTCAGCGATTCAGGGTATGGATCTGGTCACAAGAGCTGTTGCATATGATATGATTGTGGGTATGGTAGAAAAATGAGGGTTTTTGATAAGATCAGTTTCCTTGCAGCAGTTGCTATCATACATTTCAATAAAACTTAGAAATGAGGCTAGAACCAAGAGTTGTTTATCTAGAAATAGAGAGGATAGCAATGTGGCAGCCTATTATCTTGAAGGTTGGCATGCTTTGGTTGGCTTGTAATTTTCTCATTTACTACGGGATTGCAGTCATGGTAAGTTGCCCTATTTTTAACTTTACAGAAGAACGGTTGATTTGATTTCATAGTATTTTTTTCTTAAGAAATTTGCCATGTTTAAAATTAGTGCGAAACATAGCAGCTTTTTCGCTTTGGCTTTATCATTTTATATCATCAAATGATAGGATTGCCTTTAAAATCCAAGCAAACAATACTGATTATGACCTTTAGCTGTAGGCAAGCAGGGCGTTGATAAAATTTGTGGAGTTTGGCTTTGCATTTGTAAATTGCATTTGCCCCCCATCTTGAGCACAGAAGTAGTCCTCAAGCACCTCGATGAATATCTTCGTCACACAACTGTATTTCTAGTTATATTGCTTTGGTCCCTTGTTATCTTCTTTTAGGCCTATTTTAATGTGACTATTATTTTGTTAATCATTTACATTGTAAAATTATATTTTTTAATTTTGTTCTCTAGTTTGTTATAACTTGATGCAATTGGTTCTTGTGACAGGCATTTTACTACACAAGATAGTATTACACCCTTTGGTGTCAAATTCATAGTTGTAGGGCTCATATAAAATTGAGCAATGTTTGTGTTATTAGATGGAGCCTAATTAGACTCAGAGGTTAAATTTTCCCCACTTTTATCGGCGCAGTTTCCCCACAAATTCCTACAAGGTCAAGAGGCAATGCCCCTTGTGGGGGTTTGGGGGCAGTGCCCCCAAGACGGGGTCAAGGGGTAGCACCCCTTGCGGGGTCCAGGGGCAACGCTCCTGGGGCGCTCCCTATTGCGATACAGGGCGGGGTTGAGGGGCAGCGCCCCCGTGGGTGCTCGGAGGCAACGCCCCCGAAACCTCACACGATTTTTTATTGTTTTATAAAGGCGTCAGGTGTTATTTTTCTATTGACTGACATAAAAAAACCCTATTTTTGTAACCGACATAAGGCTTGATAAAAGCGGCTAAGGGTTAGGGTTTTTGTTGATATTATATTGTAGCATTTGCAACGGTGTTGAGTTGCAGGGATTGCTAGTTGTAATCGGTCTGATTTACTGGATAATAATATTGGACTCTCTGTTTGGTGGATGTAGCCCGAGTTTGGGTGCACCACGTTAAAACTTGTCTCTCGCTGTTATTATTTCTGTGTATTTCCATTCCTCTGTTTAATCTTTATTTGCATTTAATTGGTAGCTTCTGCCGGCTAACCCTAACAGTTTGGTGATATGCACATATGTCACAAATAGTGCCATGGTTATGTTTTTAAACCAAGGACCACAGTCTAGATTATCGAAGGGGCAAGGGAATTCCTGTGTGGCACGTGACAGGATTTTGCAAGAGCCCTACCATTACTCTTTTGTCAGATGCAAGGTAAGTTAATAAAAAACTAGCACTTTGTAACCCATAATGCATGTGTTTATGTTATTTAATTTTAATTCTTAAATCACTCTCAAATTTATAATTTTTGGTGATATACACATGCATTGCAAATAGCACTATGGTTGTGTTTTTACACCAACGGCCACAGTGAACTGCCCAACTATCTAACATATATAATGGCATAAACTTAATTTTGTAATTTCTATCTTTGCATATTCTGAATATATCGTCAAAAATTCTAGTTATTTATGCTATACTTTTTGTGTGATAGCAAAACAGTCTATCTTGTATTACAGGTTTGTAAAATTAGATGGCTTCCTTGTTTTGTAGTTTCGCACTTATGAGTGAAAGGATTCTGAAACTGTGCCCCTCCTCAAATAGCTTATGTTAAGACCAGTGTTTCTGCTATGCCATTTAAACATTGCCCTGAAAGGACCTTTTTCTTATTTCTTACGTTCTTCAAATCCCTGCAAATACATGGTTTCCCCTAATTTAATTCATACCATAATGATTTCATTTGTAGCAACATTGACATTGAAATAATAGTACAAGTATGTTGCTCAAAATACATACTAATGATTGACTATTTTCTCTAGACCATCCTCAAATTGAATTATGTATTCATCTATACCAACAACAGTGGCTTTTGAGTGTTGTTGCATCGAGACACCTTATGCATTCAAATGTTATGTAGTTTCAATGTTTATTTTTTATATTTGATCAAATAGTGTGTCTTTTTTGTGTGGACAGTTTGGATGAAGTGGTTCCAAAGTTGCTAATGTCCATGTGTTTGTTTTTGTTTGGGCACTTGTTGGGCTTCATTATTTTTCTCTACCTCACAATATACACTGCCACCAAGCTGCCCAATGTTGCAGATCTACTGGTTCCCAAAAAAGCTAATCTACATAGATTATAGAGTGATGTTTTCTGCTCACTTCCATCACTGCCAAATATGGCAGAACTTCAAGTGGAGTTAAGGACAACTTTACCTCATTGGGTTGACAATTGTCTCCCAGAAAATAGCTCTTCACATTCAAATGGAACTGTACATTGCATCCTTGTGAGTTATATTTACTAGGCCTTTGGAATGTGAAATTTGGTTTCATCTTTGCAAACTTCGCCATCAGGGCTTTTCTTGGAATAATTGGATTTGGCCATTGTCCTTGTTTGTTTGGTGTTCTTGTTTTTCTTTATTCCTTAATGCTATTGTTGCTTTTGTTTTAGTTAGTTTCTTTTGTATGGTTGTTTTTCTGGATTGTGTTTATCAATGTTAGGCAGAAACATGAAAGCCAGGACAAGGTATTTTTGCCTCCCTTAGTTTTCACAATAATACAATCCTACATTTTGGCTAACCCTGCCCAAAACTTAGGACTGGTTCCTAGAGGAATTTGACACTGATTTTTTTTTATTTAGTAGAATACTGTAATGCACCCCATAATCATTATACCACAACCTCATCTCGTGTCTATTAGGGTTATAGGCCTCATTTTTGGGGTTTGAACTTGGATCACACTGTTACGAGTTTCCCCTTAACCATTACAACAACTCCTTGGACATTTATCACCCATTATGCTACTAGCTAAGTGAGTGTACTGGCAGCATAAGAGTATCAGTTAGATAGGCAATATTGTAGTTTCTTTCAGTTAATGTTGCTTTTTTGAATAAGGTGGTTCAATCTTGTGTCTTTCAGTTAGGCAGCAGTTGAGTCTTTCAGTATTTGTTAGTTTTTTCAGCAGCTTTCAGTTAGTACCATTGACTTGGGGATGAACAATCCATTTAGCTATCACTTATTAAGATGTGATTCCCTATTATTTAGGATTGCAGGAAACATGGAATATAAGTAGTGCTAGAGGAAAGAGCAGAAACTTTTGAAAATTAACAGCGAAAAACTCAATTCCTTACCCAGGAAGTGATGCTACCTACAACAGTTTTGGTGCTTGGAGATGAAAACCTTAAGGTGTGCCAGCTTGATTTCTTAGGGAGAGAAAGCCTCAGGAAGCAATTGGTACAGAGTGACAACAAGATCATGTGGATTGTCCAAGATCATCAATGCAATTAGTTTGTATACTGCAGAGTGTCTAGGAGTATCAAAGAAATTCACATTTATATGCTAGGCGTGTTCAGTGATTTGTATTAGACTAGTTGATTTGCATTTAAATATATGCGTTTGCATATAGATAAATCATAATATAAAGGACAAAAAATATTTGTTGTTAGAGTCTTTCTGGTTTGTTTTTCTGTATTCATTATTTCGGGCTTTTACATGATGTCATGGCATTTGAAGACAAACTTGACAAGAATGAAGAGATTCATCATTCAATAGATTGATACAATAAATTTGTTAACACAATCATCAAAGATTTATGTGCATTTCTATGATGAAATGAAGCTCGAAGTTTTTTAACACAATAAGACTATTTCTAGCTACCTCCATAGATGATTTATCATAGCCAAATTACTTTTAATTATATGATTTGCTTGGTTTGTGCTTACATGTCTGATTATCTTAAGTGTGAGTACATTGACAAGGGGCATTTGAACTGTTTGCCTTTGCACGAAAAAGGTGATAGCACCTATAATTATTTTTGGGTGCACTACTTTATCTTGCCTATAAAGAAAACCATAATTTTGTGTTTTACTATATGCAAAAAATTAGCAATTAGTGTGATTGCAGAGTCAAACCTGATCTGCAAGAGCTAAATCAACATTAAAAAGTATTCAATAGTTTCTATGTCCTCCCATTAGACATTAAACAAACTTGGATTTATTTTGCCTAATTTTTATACCTAATTTTTTTCTTTTTACTCTGGACGCTTGCAGCTTTAGGCAGGGATTGATGCTGTAGCATAGCCCTTGTTAAAATTGTACCACTCACCAATTAAGTGAGCATACATACACTAATTATCAAGTGATTTAAACATTGAACAATTAAGTCTAACAGGTGTCATATTGAATCCTTAATCTACTACGATCACACCTTTATTCTAAAGTGACACACACTTAACCATTGACTATTTAATTATGAAGTGAGACTTATTCAAGGTAGTATTTTAGAATGTGTGTATAATGAATTGTGGATAGTTGAATTGTTAGTCCCTGTGATAAGTAGGAGGCTAATGTTTTCAACTCACTAAATTCACATTAACCCTGTTCTGAAAATTGTGCCTCATGGAAATTGTTTAGGGTTAAAAAGTAGGTTTCCTTAAACAAGATTAAGTCCTATTTCTCCACTAACTAAACATTGGGAAGACAATAACCGAGCTTGGGATCAAGCTACAGATTACTTGTTCATTCCCTAATGCTAATTAGGTCTGATCAAGTGTTAAACTAAGATTTTATCAAATGTCCTTATTGACTAATCAACCAAACCCTAATTACACCTTGTAACAACAAATGATTGAATTTAGAGATGAAGCAGATAAAATAGATCACAGAAATGCAGAGAATAAGGTTCATAAGTTATGCACCCAGAAACTGAGGGCTAACTGGACTAGGGCGCCCGCTCAATAGTCCTATAACTTTCTTTCTCTAAAAAATCTTCCACATCAGCTATTCAGTAACCTTCAGTAACTCCCATATATCAAAGAAACTCCCCAGTTGGACTAGGGCACCCGCTCATTAATCCCGAAAGTGTCAGGATCCAGAACTCTGAAATTTAGTGACAACTGTATTCGCAATATCTGTCTTTCTATAGGTCCTTTCCACTATATCTTGTCAAACACGATCTATACCTACAAAAGGAGGAGAAAGATATTGCAACTATATAGGAGCTTGCCTCAATCAAGCCCCATTTTCGGTATTCCTACCTCAACAATACCCAGAGATAAAGATTTGTAGAAGTGTGTGCAAACCTAACAAAGTGTATGCAGAAATATCAAACCCTAGATGTCTAAATCAAGGGAAGATCAATAACTTGCTTCAATTCAATGAACAAATGCCACTTCACCTCAAGGAGATGAAAATAATAAAGAATTGCATGGACAAGAAGGTGAATCAATAATGTCCACGGAGGATCTCCAATCTCGATGTTGGAGGCTTCAACCTTTCTCCTAATCATGCAAAAGGTGTACAAACCGTTTTATATTGATGCCCGTTTACATGTTTTTAACTGTAATATACTCCAAAACTATTTTGTCCATATCGCATAACTTGACAGTTATAAAATATATGCACTTTCTATTGTATATTATCTCGATGTATTACATTTGTCTTTTATTAGTGTAGTAGTGATTGAGATTAAACTTGGATGTGAAGATTGGCTTCTAAAATTTGTAGATAATTGTTATTTAAAAAAAAATGTTTGAAATATAGTTTTAAGTTATTTTATTCACTTAAGAGTTATTTTATTTTACTCTAAAAAATATTTTATTTTATTTTATTTTTGTTTACTTATGATTATTTTATTTATTTGAGAGTTACTTTATAGTTTTGTTTTTCTCTTATCTAAAATATATGTCCATTCTATTTTTATTTTTATGTACACAGTTAGGATATGATGTTTCGTGCATTGTTGTTATTGTTGATACTCGACATAATTAGATCATGTCTTTAGTGCTAAACTATACCTTATATTACTTATTCTAAGTAATATATTTAAGGACATGGCTTTAAGGCACCTTAGGTGATAACGATAGGTGTCAAACTTGGAGAGTTGTATTGGACTCTCCAAGCCATGTGTCGACACTCATTCGACACTTGGTGAGAGGAGTGTTGAAGTCGACTCAACCTCTTCACCTCTCTCACCTATATATGTCACCTTTGTTCATTGTTTAATCATTGCAATTTATAATTGCTTTCACTCCATTTTGTAATCAATTCATGCTTAGTCGATTTATGGTTTCTAATATGGTATCAGAGCCAAACTAGGTTGTTGGCTGGATCGATTGGAGGTTTACTTTGCTTATTTGGTTTCTATGTGTTCTCTCAACTACCAGGGGGAAGATTTTGTTCAATTTGAGTGAAGTTTTCACTATTGAGAAAAGGTACTACCTTCTTTTTTCTATTTGTGAAGAAGGGCATTTGACCCTGCAAAAAAGGCCAACGGGCTTGCACAGTGCACCCATGGGCCTACAAACAAAAGCCTGCATTGTGCTTTTTGTTTGCGTTGTTTCTCCATAGATGAAAGTAGCAAATGCTATCTAAAGTCGTCGTCATTTAATGGCTTCACAGAAGCTATTCACTACAGTCGAGTTGAAGGGCATCCATGTTTGCAAAGCCGATGTTGTTAGGGTTCAGGCAGATCAAAGCAATAAACACTAACAATTATATGCATATTAAATAATCCAACTATAACAATGAGGAATAACACAAAAGAGATCAACACATAAATTTAACGTGCTTCACCCAATATGGGCTACATCCACAGAAACTCAGCCATCCAATGATTTTATTATCCAGTGCAAAATAGATTACAATCTCATGAATACATAGCTGTAACATACATCCCAGCCACTTATAAGAAGATTTTTGGAAGCTTCTAGAATTAGGGTTTTGCAATGTCATTTTTTCTTTTGTTGGTTAACAAAAATTAACAACCGACTTTGATCGTGCAAAAAGAGGGAAAAAATATTTCCCTCTCGAGGATACATAACTTGTGTATAGTACTTGCATTATTAGTCACCACATACCAACAATCTCCCACTTGGAGACTGATCAGGCTCCACACCAAACAATCTCCCACTTGGAGACTGATCCTGGATGACACCGCTGCGCTTGTAGCTCCCACTGGATTATAGGCATGGCTAGTTTCTTATGTCCACCATTATCAGCCATTAAGGCCAACAGAAACTGACCGTATAACTGCCTTTGTGAACATATCTGCAGGATTCTGACTTGTGTGAATTTTCTCTAACTTTAACTACCCATCCTCCAAAACTAACCGGATGAAGTGGTATCTGAGCTATATGTGCTTAGTTTTTGAATGCAAAGCTGAATTCTTAGGAAGATGAATGGCACTCTAGCTATTAGTGTACAAAGGGCTATCTTATTGTTGTTTCCTCAAGTCCTCTAGAAAATGTTGTAACCAAATCATCTCCTTACTAGCTTCTGTAGCAGCAACATACTCAGCTTCAGTGGTTGAAAGAACAACAACCTTTTGCAGTCTTGAAATCCAGCTGACTGCAGTACCTCCTATAGTAAAAACATACCCTATAGTACTCCTTTTAGAGTAGAATTTGTTCCTCCAAAACATAGTTTCTTTGAAGTAGTACCTCTTAAATCTTCGAAAATCCATTTTACAGCATACCAATGTTCCATTCCCAGATTGCTCATATACCTGCTCACAACTCCCACTGCATGTGCAATATCTGGCCTTGTGCATACCATTGCATACATCAAGCTGCCAACTACTGATGCATTAGGTATCTTAGACATTTTGTCTTCCTCCTCTTGTGTCTTTGGACACATCTCCTTAGTCAACTTAAAATGACTAGGCAAAGGTGTATGAACTGCTTTTGCATTCTACATGTTAAACCTTTTCAACACCTTCTCTACATACTCACTTTGAGACAAAAATAATTTTTTGTTTGTCTTGTCCTGTGTGATCCTCATACCAAGGATTTGTTTTACTGCACCCAAATCCTTCATAGCAAATGATTTTTCTAATTTATGCTTAAGTTCATTAATATGCTCCATGTTAGACCCGGTAACAAGCATGTCATCAACATAAAGCAACAAGATAATATAGTTGTCATTACCCAATTTCTTAAACTAAACACAATAATTAGAATGACATCTTTTGTAACCTTGTTCAACAATTAAACTATCAAATTTCAAATACCATTGCTCGGGTGCTTGCTTTAGGCCATACAAACTCTTCTTTAACCTGCACACAAAATCCTCCTTACGCTTGACCTCATATCCATGTGGTTCCTGCATGTATATTTCCTCTTCCAAATCCCCATGGAGAAAAGTTGTTTTCATATCTAGCTGTTCAAGATGCAAGTCTTCTGCAGCCACAAGACTCGGAATAGTTCTAATAGAAGTCATCTTTACAACTAGAGAAAATATTTCATCAAAATCTATACCCTTTTTCTGCACAAAACCTTTTACCAAGAGTTTGGCCTTATATCTTATCTTGCCTCCATCTTCTTCCTTCAACCTATAAACCCATTTATTTGGCAATGCTTTTTTACCTACAGGCAATTGGACTAAGTCCCAAGTCTGATTCTGCAACAAGGAATCCATTTCCTCTTTCATGCCTAGCTCCCACTACTTTTTAGTATCTACCTGCTATAGAGTAAAACTCTACATTTTGTTTCAACTTTGTTTCTACCTTGGTATATTTCCAATTGTTGTTTCTTTATATGTGGCTATATGTTTCTCGTGCATGGATCACACCATGTGTCATGTCAATTTGGTGCAACAATGTTATGCAGAGTCTGCCGCGTGTTTCTTCCATACGCTTATTTTCTATGTCATTGCGGAGGGTGCCACGTATCCATGGCATTGTTTCTTTTATACAGCTTCATGCTTGCTACAGAGTGTGCCACGTGTTGATGCCAGAGGCCATGACAAAAACTTTCTTTTGATACCACGTGTTTGCAGGTTGTGCCAAGTGTCCTTTTCTAAATGTTGCAAAAACTGTCGTGTGTGTATCTTCTTTATAAAGCTTTGTTAGTACCGGCGTATGTGTTGGGCCCACAATATTGAGACACAATTTTATGCTTACTGCGGAATGTGCCACATGGCGAAAGTGTGGGGGATGAACTACTTTCCTTTCAATGCTTCCTGGTGAAGACACATACGTTTCTTTGTAATTTTCAGTTGCTGTCGGAGCGCGACAAGTGTCAATCTTTGTGGGATTCCAGGGGACCTTTTTCATAAGCTATTGATATTATCGAAAGGTGCCACATTTCTAATTTTGCTTTATACGGGAGGTGCCATGTGTCTCAGTATTGTTTCTTTTTGTAGGAATTAAAGAAGCATATCTGGCGGGTTCCATATAATAGTGTCTCAGTTTCTAAGTGTTGCGGATTATGCCAAATGTCATAGATACAAGTTGTTTGGGGCATAAAAGTAGAAAGCTATTAGTATTGCCGGATGCTGCCAGGTGTCTCAGTGTAACAACGGGTGCCGCCACGTGTCATATTTCAAAGTCTTGCGGATGGCAACAAGTGGCACTGTTTGGTTTGTTTTGTTTCAAAGGAAAAGATGTTAAGTGTTCAGCACCTGTTGCTGTGAACAATATTTTTGAAGCTTTTTAGAGCCTACAGGTGTTGCCATGTGTCTCAACCAAATTGCAATTGGTGTTTGTCTCTCAGCCAATGAGCGTGAAAAGAAAGACAGTTGTAGATTCAAAAGATCTCAGTGTTAGAGGAGTCCCAGTTAGCTTCAATTCTATTGATACCATTGGAGATTCGAAGCAGTTACAGACGATCTTGAGCCAAATTTTGTGGCTATAAATACATGAGATATTGTAATTCAGAGATAGAGAGAATTGATTAAAAAGTTTGGAGATCTTGCAGTGACCAAATTGTATCATTTTGCCTTAGTCTAGCTATTTATGATAAGAAAGCTGATATGCCTGTGCATAATGCTGTGCCTTTTGTATTTGCTAAACTATTAATGAAAGAAGCTCTGTTATGTGTCGTTGCTCATATTGTCTGTCTTTGCAAAATCTTATGAGTTTAGCCTTTGATCTTTTAGTTCATTTACAATCTGTCTATATTAATCATGTAGCATTTACTCTTTAATATAGCTAAATCTTAAGAATCTGTTCATTTTGCTAGTTAAGGAAATATATTTTATTCAGGCGCATCGCCACAGGTTTAGATTTTATTTATTGTATCTGTAATCTTGTTTCTTCCTCTACCCTTTACTCAAAACCCCATTAAAATAGGAAGAGCCAGCTTCTTTAAAATCTAGAGGTTGTTTCAAGCAGCAAGTCCTATATTCTTGAAACTTTCCATGTTGGTGTTAGAACCTGAGTAATTTTATGTAATTTCTTGAAACAGTTTTTGGCACGCTCAATGGGACCTTTTTTGAAGTCTTTATCAAGATCATATGAACCAGAGAGCGAAGAGGAGTCAGAGCTGTGGTCCGACAATGAGAGATTGGTTTGCTGCTAATCTGAGGATTTTATTGCCACCATTAGTTGCTACTTCAAGAAGAAGAGTGAATCAAGTTGCAATAGCATCAAGAGTAAGCATAGAAGCCCCTGTAGCCCCAAGGAACTATGCAAATTGGAACACTGGTAGTCCTCTCATTCTTCTGGTACCACTAGCTACTTGGGATCCAATTCTAGCTAATGCTTTGAAAACTTTACCCAAATTCAGTGGAGAAGATTCCGAGACACCAGGGGAACATCTTCAAGATGTATCAGATGTGTGTGCAGTACATGTCATTACTGTACAAAAATGTAGCAATCAAATTGTTGGAAGCTTATTTCAAAGGGAAGGCTCTACACTGGTATAGATCTTTGACCCCGAATACAATATCCTCCTAGAATCAGCTCAGTGATGCTTTCTTTGTGAGATTCAAAGAGAAGGGTAACAAATCCTCCCTACTGCAGCAATTGATCCGTATAAAGAGGGCACCACAAGAAGCTATAACAGACTTTAACACTAGGTTTCAAAAGACTTGGAACAGAATCCCTACTACAGCTAGACCAACATCAGGTATGGCCATTGTTTTCTATCTCAAAGCTTTCAATTCTAATATATCTGTAATGATTCTGTCCCTAGGAGGCCAGACCATACTAGAAGCATATGAGTTGGTTGTTAAGGCTGAGAATAATCTAGTAGATGTTGGAAAGTTGCCTCCAAGGCCTCCCATGCCTATGTTCCCAGAAATTTCAATTCCCTTGCCACAGGAAGTCCCTAATCCTACAACTACACCTGTGTCTATGTATACCTTCTCAGCACCCCAACAATCTACTGCGTCAACACCCTCTGCCCCTCCATCTAAAATGGATGATATGAAGAACATTCTTAAGACCTTTTCAAACTAGATTATTAATATTAAAAGGCAATAGACTTCTTAACTAAGGCCTCCTTATCAAGGTTTTCAAGGAAATAGACCCCCATATTAATCAAATTAGTATCAAGGTCCTCAAAGACCAAATAACCCTCAACCTTCAAACCAATTGGTCACGGTTCCCACACCTTTACAGGCTGTCCCTCATAACCAAAATAGAGAGCTAGTCCCTGGGCAAAATAACTTAGCAGAAGATACCAATGCTTGGTGCTTTCCTTGCAACAATGCCCATATGCCCAGAGATTGTCCTAGAGGCAATTTACAACAAAAGATAACAGAACAGAGAAGGGTAGAATTTCAAGTTATGGTGTCTAATGCTCCTCCATACTAGTCACCTAGTGTCCAAAATGTAGTAATGGTGGCTCATATGCAAGGGATGTCTATTCAACAAGAAGAGGAAATTGCCCCTGAACATGTTTTATTTTTATGCATTGAAGATGAAAATTCAGTGTTCTTGAATGAAGCATCTACTTCCAAGAAGCCCTTAGTGCAATATGATTATTATACTAGATCAAAGAGAAGAATGATGGAGCAGCTTGAAGCCACAAACATTGAGACTGTTGGAGCTCCTCCTTCCTAGAATTATTATAATCTAGTTTCTAGGCAAGAAGTGCCTCAGCCAACTCAGAATCAAGCAGCCTCTGTCCAAGCGCTTTAAAGAGCAAGGTATACTTACTACCCAAAGACATAGATACTAGGACCCATGAATGTGGTGGAACAATTGAAGAAGACCCCAGCGCATGTGTCATTCTGGGATATGTTGGCCATTCCTGAGCAGAAGACACTGTTACAAGAAGCACTGCAAATTCAAGTTGATACTAAACTTGCCAATACAAAAGGAGTTGCAAATAAAGGAAAGGCTCAAAGTAAAGACACTCTGCTCTTGCAAACAACTCTGTTGAATACTACACTAGAGGTAAGCAAATCTAAGCTAGATCCATATTACTTGACTTTAATAGTGGGAAAGAAATTGCTACACAACTCAATGATAGATTCTGGAGCTAGCACTACAGTTATGCCAAAGCAGATAGCAGATACTTTAAAAATAAAATATGAGCCACTTACTAGGGGAGTCATGCAATTAGATGGGAAATCTGTCTAAACTATAGGAAGGATTAAACAGCTTCCATTGCAGCTGTATACCTGCCCTAATATAACTGTCAAACAAGATGTAGTAGTCATAGATATACCCCTTGTCTTTGGTCTATGCCTATCTAGAGATTTTACAGCTAAGATAGGAGGATATATGTCACTGGATTGGTCACATCTGATTTTGAGAACCAAACATAGAACAAAAATGAAAGTTTTGTCTAAACCTTTGTCCAAAGATCATATCACAGATGAACCAACCCCAAGAATTGAAGCGTCCCACGCCATGATGAATAAGAAGGAGATAGTCTTTGTTGAAGAATTAGGTAACTGGACTAAACATGATCAACAAGAAGAAGAAAATAACCAACTAATGACCATGATGCAAAGTGCTCCTTATGGAAAATATGACTCTACTGGTTTGGGCACTTATGTTATTTTTTAAGAAGGCCAAGAAATACTAAATGTTATGAGAAAAGAAGTATCTAAAAAAGAGGAACCTGACAAATGCTCAGAAATCTGGACCTTAAATTTTGATGGGGCTAGGAGCAAAATGGTGCTAGAGCAGGTATATGTCTCACTTCACCAAATGGCAAGAAAATTCTTAGAGCCATACGCTTTCAGTTTGCTTGCACTAATAATGATGTTGAGTATGAATCTTTAGTTCATGGTCTTATATTGGCCAAGAAGAAAGGAATCAAGAATCTGGTAGTTAAGGGGGATTTAGAACTGGTAGTGAAACAAATCAAAGAAAAGGTTGTGGCAAAGAATGTAAGAATGAGATTTATCAACACAGAATTTGGGATCTAATAGATGGTTTTGATGCTTTCAATATTAAAGTTGTCCCCATAATCCAAAACACTGAAGCAGATAGGATGGCACAAATTGGTTCCCAATTTGATCCAGCAAGTGACCTACTCATTAATAGTGAGGCAATAAAAGTGATAGTGAGACCTGTAATTCCAAGCAATGACCAGAATTAGCAAGCCTTTGATAATGATCTTCACGTACTCTTGTTTTTGCAACAGTCAGGAGAGTTTGCTGATCAATTACAACCCAAGATTGAAGAAGCTTATGGTGATCAAATTATCCAACTAAAGTCTAATAAGCTCCCAAAAAGACTAATCACACTAGAGAATCTGTTTGACCCTGATGATGTAAGCCTGGACAAAAGGAAATTTAAGGTAAATAAGGAGGATTATTCTGAAATTTAGGTTAGTGAAGGAAGGAAGCTAAAGATAGGCAATGCTACTACCCAAGAGGAAAAGGACAAGCTGATTTCTTTGTGTAATAAGTATGATAGAGTGATTGCTTGGACCTATGAAGATCTTCATGGCTATAATAGAGACATCATTCAACATACCATAGAACTTGTTGAAGGATCAAAACTAGTCCGTTAAAAACAAAGACTAGTGAATCCTAGAATTGAGCCTTTAATGGTAGATGAACTGCAAAATCTTTTATAATCTAAGATCATTTTTCCAATTAAACATTCAACCTAGGTATCTAATTTAGTGCCTGTAAGGAAAAAGAATGGTGACATAAGACTCTGTGTAGATTTCAAAAACCTGAATAAGGAATCATTGAAGGATCATTATCCCTTGCCTTCTATGGAATAGATTTTGCAAACTATAGCTAGGTCAGAAAAGTTTTCTTTGCTTGATGGTTTCTCAGGATATAATCAGATTTGGTTAGCAGATGAAGACCAACACAAGACATCATTCACTACGAAGTGGGGAACATTTGCATATGCCAAGATGCCCTTTGGTCTTTCAAATGCTAGAGCTACTTTTCAACGTGCCATGGATGTAGCATTTGGAGATCTTATAAATAAGATTATCCTGATTTATTTAGATGATCTTACTATATTCACCAAAGATGCCAAAGATCACTTTGAGCACTTAGAAGCTATTTTCCAGAAATGTCAGGAGTATTGGATTTCCCTGAATCCTAAGAAGTGTATCTTTGTTGCGCCCCAAGGGAAACTTTTGGGACACATTGTTTCAAAGGATGGGATGTCCATAGACCCAGAGCGAGTCACAGCCATAATGAACCTATCTTTGCCAGTCAATAAGAAGGCAATTCAATCCTTTTTATGAAAGATTAATTTTGTTAGCCACTTTATATTTGATTTTGTAGGACTAGTTAGGCCCATTACTCTATTGCTGAAGAAGGATTTAATTTTTAAATGGACAACTAAAGGGAGGTAGGCTTTTGAAGAAATTAAGAAGGCCATTTCCACCGCACCTGTACTGAGGAACCCAGATTTCGCTAAACCTTTTATAATGTATGTATATGGAGGAGAACATAGTGTGGCAGTTGTTTTGACTCAGAAAGGTGACAAAGAAGGAGAACATCTAATAGCATTCTTTTCTAGAACACTAAGGGAGTATGAATCAAGGTATAATTTTGTTGAAAAACAAGCTTATGCTATGATAAAATCTCTTAAGAAGTTTAAACATCTAGTAACACAGAATAAAATATTGATATTAGTAGCCCACCCTAGTGTAAGGGAATATATTATGGAGGGTGATATTACTGAAAAGAGGGCCAATTGAATAACTAAGATTTTAGAATATGATGTAGAGGTAAGGCCTACTAAATTGATTAGAGGCAAGGGACTATGCCAATATATGACTCAAGATATAGAAAAATTAATGCTTGAAGAAGTAGAAAATGAAACAGTGTTAAGACTCCAAGGGATGGACCAAGATTCCTAGATAAGTAATAGAATATAGTTTATGAAAACTAGTGTGTTCCCAAATGAACTCTCCCCTGATAAGAAAAGGTACTATAGGCAACTGGGAGTTCATTTTGTATTAATTGATCATGTTTTATTTAGAAAGAATATTGATGGGATACTGTTAAGATGTGTAGAGAAAGATGAGGCTCAAAAGGTATTACATGAGTTTCATCATGGAACCTCATGGGGTCATTTTTTAGCAAGGACTGCTGCCATTAAAGTGACACAAGCTGGCTGTTTCTGGCCTACACTGTTTGCAGACTGCTATCAGATGGTCAAAGAGTGTCAAGCTTGCCAGTTCTATAGTGGGAAGAGAAGAAATGCACCATTACCTTTAAGTCCCATAGTAGTGGATGAACCATTTGCTCAGTGGGGTTTAGATTTTATTGGCATGATTAATCCAGTATCAACTATAGGATACAAGTGGATCCTTACTGCAACAAATTATTTTACAAGGTGGAGTGAAGCAGTGCCACTCAAAGAAGTTACTGAAAAGGTAATTTTAGAGTTTTTAGAAGAGATAACTACTCAGTTTGGTCCTCCCTGCACTATCATATTAGACAATGCTAAGGCATTCTTGGGGACTAGACTGTCTGAGTTTGCTTTAAGAAATGGAATATATCTGAAGACTTGTTCTAATTACTATCCACAAGGCAATGGTTTGGCAGAGTCTACCAATAAGACCCTAATCAGACTCATAAAAAGAATGGGAGCTAATTATCAGAGAGAGTGGCACAAGTCACTTAACACAACACTATGGGTTGATAGAATCACACCAAAGCAAGTGACTAAAATGTCTCCCTATGGTGGTCTATGGCAAACAGGTAATGATGCCACTAAGTATAGAGATTCCTACCTTACAGTTATTGAAACAGTTGGAAATTGAGGAAAATAGCTCGATGCAAGTCAGACTCGCCGAGTTGATAGAGGTTCAAGAAAAGAGAGAAAAAGCACATGAATCAGTAATGAAGCATCAACAAATTATTAAAAAATGGTTTGATAGGAAGGCTTCTAATCCAAATTTTGAAGTTGGGTCTCTGGTATTGAAATGGGATGAGAGAGCTGCTAAGACAGGCCGACACAACAAGGTTGAATCATTATGGACAGGTCCTTTTAAGATCTATTCTTGTAAACATCAAAATGTGTTTGAGCTTCAGACTATGGATGGAGAGCTTGAAGAAATTCTGATAAATGGGATCTTCTTGAAACATTTTACCTAAAGTCCTAAGACTCACTATGGATCATAGTTAGTTAGGTGCTTTTCTTCTTTTCCCATTTTGTCTTGCTTTCTCGCTTTTTCCTTTTGAATAAGTGTTCCATAGAACACGTGTCTTCAACACAGAGGTCCCTTTCATTAGCAGTTGCATTTATTCATTTATTCAGGCACCAACAGACTCCGAGGTCTGAAACATGAAAAAGGGCAATCCTTGTCTGTTGAAATGCAAGAAGTACTCAGGTCATCTAGATTCAAGTTTGACTAGATGCTTATATCAACTTGCTATAACAAAATCCATGTAAGGAATACTCAGGTCATCTCAGTCTACTTATACCTAGATGCTTGTATTCTCTTACAACATTTCAAAAAGAGAAAAATACCAAAAAGTGCCCAATGATGAAAGCAAAGTACTTGCGCTCTAATAATGACAAATATCCATATCCATAACGTATCCAATTGCATTTCATATCCATATCCGTATCCATATCCATATCCATATCCCATGCAATAAAATTTTGATGACAAAGAAAAGCTTGTGATTTCTTCTGTCGAGTCATTCTTCTATCAATCAAATTTCTATCTATCATCATATCTTTCATCCTTGTCTAGTCAATCTGAACAATGATCCAAATGCAATTCTATCCTTAATCCATACCAATCAAATCGAAGTCAATCTTGTCAAATTATCCAAGTGCCCTTAGTGGTCTTGATCCTTGTCTGGTCGTAAACCAACTCAATCAATTATAATCAAACATTTGTCTTATACAGGATGTAACATTGTTGAAATCAGACCAATACACACGTCTTACACGACATGTTTCATTTCCTGAAACCAGACATTATCCTTCGTGTTGCTCTAGGAAATATCGTTCCCCGCCATGACAACACTATCATATATCGTTATCAGTCAATCAAGTGGTTTACAGCTTGACAGGGGCAATATCTTGTTTGTTCTTGTATCATTTGTGCATACTTATTAAACTAGCTTGTGTGTGTTATCATTCTATCTTGCTTCACATATCATTCGGCTCTTTCTTCACCCATTTTCTTCAAACCTAACCTTCTTCGTGAGATTGTCCGTCTCACGCCCTTTTGCCTTCTTCCTTTCCAATCTCCCGAGGGGGCATCCTGTCGTCAAACTTGTACCAGGGGCAAACTGGGGCATGTATCATTGTTAGAAAAATTCTTGTTCTTTGAAACAACGTGATAGAACACATTGCTTCAAAGAGGGGCAAAATGTATACACCTAAAATTGGCTCATGCCGAATTAAGTAAATATTTTAATATTTATCTTAATTCTTATTTTCTTCTGTCAATTAAATAAATATTCTAAGTTTATTTGATTGGTTCATTATCCCATAATTAAATAAAATCATTTTATTTAATTAAATTCCCTAAATTTTTCTAATGTCTCACATAATTAAATAATCCTACATTATTTAATTAATCTTAAATCCATCTATCCTAAGTCATAATTTCATAATTCCACCTCATTAATCCACCTCATCTTTCCACCTCACCTTTTCCACCTCACCATGTTGCACATGTAATTAAATATTTTAAATATTTAATTAGCTAATATTCCCTCACCCACATGTCCTATTTATCCTCTAGTCAAAATTAGTTAACTCATCGATCAAGTCTGTTAACTAAGTAATCATTCGAGTTCACTGATCAATCAATTCAATCAAACTCCCCAATCAATTCACTTAACTAGTTTGTTTATTCTGTTAACTATTCAATCAATTTTGTTAACTCCCCTATTACATGATGGAGCTTGGACACTTGTCCTCTTTCTATTCGCACACATTCCTCAACCATTCTCAACCTTTGATCTTCGTATTTCTTCTCAACCATTGATCTGCTCTCACATATTTCTATAAATGCAACCCTCTTCTTCTTCATTTCATAGCCATTGTTTAAATAAAGTTATGCTACAGAAACACAAGCGCGCCTTTGGCACCCCCATCTCCCTATCATCTATCATCCATCAATAGTGTGTTGAAGCTCATCTTCAATCACACAAAGTATCATAGCCAACTTCATCTTGTCATCTTGAGGACTTCGAAGCAAGGAAGCAAGCTTCCTGAGGGCCATATCCATCTCCATCAAGATCAAGACAGAAAAGGCGAGCAATGGAAGATGAAAGGTGAAAGGTTGTGAGTATCATTTGTTTTGTTATTTAAATTTCTTTTTCTCCTTTATATTCTATTGATGTTTGGGTTTATTATTGTTATTGATTAATCCACATTTTACCCTCACACTCATAACTGGCAAGAGCACACCCTTGAATAGTGAAGGGGAATCTTAAAGCCGCATGTGTGCTGGAGGCATGCATGCACCCTCTCCCTACATAAATGGATGCTAATCTCAAAGAAGACTAGTACTTCATCCTCTCCATTCTGATCTCTCTGCTGCACATGTCTAGATCTGTTGCTGTCGCTGCTGCGCCATCACTGTGAGAATACTAGCCGAGAGAAACTGAAGGTAAAAACTCATTAACACCTTCTTGGTTGGGCAGGATTATCAAAGGACACTGAATTGGACCTATTCTCCTTCTTTGCTGTCCACTTACCATCAAAAGTCCTCTATCTATACCCTTACTTTTCCTTTGCACCTGTTGCGCCTAAACTCCTGCTTCTTTCCATTGTGTGTGGCAATTTGAAGAGGTAGTGGAATGTCATATATAAAAAAATGATTTCAAAAAAAGAAAATTTAAAGTGTAAGGAAAATTTTGGATTTTATCTTAGAGCCTTCCTGTTGGATATGTGGGAGCTTCATGGAATTTCCTGCAAACCTTTGTAAGAAGGAAAGCTTGTTAGGAGCAAGGAGAAATCAGTTTTTTTTCTTTTTTCTTTGAAATAAATGCTTGCAAAGAAGGCTATTTCTGATGGGTTTTGGAAATTAATTGTGAATTCTAGGTTAATTTTCAGTTGAGAGAGCTTGAGCTTCTTTTTTGTCACTCGATGCAAAATCTTCTAGATTTGATAGCAATGTCAAATCATTTGGAATATATAAGAATAGCCTAATGCTTATATGGAGGGAAGCATTGAAGGGACAACCTTTTCATAGTCACTTAGAAAACTCAGCAATCTCAGAAGATTGTTGTTGCAGGAAGTCCCTATATGTGGGAATCTGAGTCTCAGCAATAGTAGAGATTCAACTCATTTTGAGTCATCTACAAGCAGCTGCATGAATAGCCTTCAAGTCATATATTTTCACAAAATGCCTTTGTCAAAGTTGTTCATTAGTGGGGACATTTGTCCCAACCTTGGAAAACTCTATCTTTCACAAATGTTCAAACTAAGTGAAGTGGACTTAAAGCAGATAAAGAAGATAAAATGCCTTTCGTTTCAGGAATGTGGCAGTTTGGAAACAATATCAGGGTTATCTTCTCTAAAAGGACTTGAAAATTTATTCATAGACAAGTGTAATAAGTTAAATCATGAGTTGCCAAGCCTTTCACTTCTACCTTGTCTGGAGCACATCCGGATTAATGAATGTGAGAAGCTACAAAATATAGCAGGTATTAAAGAGCTGGAAGGATTGAAAAGCCTGGTAATTGAAGCTGCAAATTCGGCGAAAGTAGGAAATTGTCAACCATACAAGAAGACATTCCACCATTGCCAATGGAAGAGGAATGTGACACGTCTAACGAAGCTAAGAGAGAGATGGAATTGGCAGCACAAATGGAATGAATGCAAAACCTTTGTGCAATGAGGAAAGTGAATCTCCAAGTTGGAGGCACTCCATCGTCCATAGGTCAAGTTGAAGGAACACCATCATTAGCTTCTCGAATTAGAGACACTCCATCTTTCACAGGTGAAGTAGAAGGCACATCTGTATTTTCTTCTCAAGTTGGTGACACGCCATGATTCACACCTCAAGTTGAAGGTACGTCATTTTCAACCTTTTCACCTCCAATCGAAGGTACATCATCTATCCCATCTCAAGTAAATATTGAAGAAATTCCTAATGTTTAGTCTACTTTACCAAATAAAATGCCTCCTAGAATTTTGCATAGGAGGCCTAAGTTTCTAATTGATATTGATGAGAATGTATTGGAGCCCATGCAAGATAAGATTCCCATGCGCACTTGCCAAAGATATGCAAATAAGATATGGAAATTATTCTTTGAGAATTTAAATGAAACTGGAAGATGTCAACTCTTTGTTGAAATGATGAGAAATCTAAACTTTAGGCCAACTATGAAGATTCTTGGCCTAAGAACATCGAATGCGTCAAGTGAAAAATCAATTGTCAAGAATCTAATGAGTGCGTATGAGAGTGTGGGTTCCACCTCACGTACCAAGGATAGTAATGTCACACAAGGTGTCATTACATCAACAATTGTAAGCCAACAAACAAAAAAATCTTACCTCATTAGAAAGACAAGTCAAGCATTGAAAATAAATAGAAAAACTCTAATGAGAGCTATTGGAAGACGTCAAAGAGTTGAGGATCCAAACACTAATGAATTGTGGGCATTCTCTGGGAGACTCCCATGAAAAGACAAAGTTGTTGTTGAAGCTTTGAGATCACTAATTGAATACTTTTTGAAGAATTACAAAAGGGTATCTCCGAATCAAAGGGATGTGGTAAGAAGGAGAATCGGCAGTCGAAATCGTGAGCTACATCCAAAGCATTTTTTGGATATGACTCAAACACAGTTTTTGGGTAAATTTCTAGAGAAGTATCCTCAAATTAAAATTTCTCAAAGATATTTTGAAATGCTAAAACCTTTCTTTGTCAAAATAAATCACACACACACACTACTTGTTGTTGTAGATTACATATTGAATTTTCTAACCATTTTGATGCTTATCGGTCTATATGTTTAGATTTGCATACTAACAATGTTTTGCAGGATTGTGGCATACGTGCCCCACCAACTACCTCAAGAGACTTCATATCAATCATTTTATGTGATAGAGAGGAAGGTCAATTATTCTACAAGAAATTATGTTTGGATGGCACATGTCAGCATTGCGGTGGCTTGCAACGTATGCCAATATGTGAACATATGGAAAGAACACATGTGGTTGGAAATGAACTAGTAGAGTTCGGCAAGTATAAAATAGTGGCATACAATACAAGAGATGGTAAAGAAGCAAAAAGGTGTGAATATGTTATTTAGAAGATTCTAGTGTATAGGTTTATGCCTATATTTCGTGACAACATAGTGTATGAGTATGTAAGACATGCCCATAGAGCTCGATGGTTGGACTTGCAATTCAAGTTATGCAAGGATACATTTCCAGTTGGTAGCATTGTTTCAGTCGTCGACTTTGCAGAGAACTATAGTCTACAGCCACAGTGTGAGGTGCAATCCCAATATTATAACTCGACACAGGTTTCTATATTTGTGCACATCGCATTCATTCATGCAAATGATAGTATAGAGGATGACAGAAAGATCATAAGGGAGTATCATTTTTATATAAGCGATGATCACACGCATTCCAAGGAGTTCATGCAAGGTTGTCTTCAGGTGTTCTACAATGATCTGGCTAGAATGGACATATCATTCAGTCAACATATCATATGGTCGAATAACTGTGCATCACAATTCAAGAACTCACAGAATTTCTATTGGCTGAGCAGGAGGCATAATATTACAGGTGTTCAGCATATGTGGAACTTTTGTGAGACTAGGCATGGAAAGGGGGAGCATGATGGTGCAGGAGCGTGTATCAAAAGAGCCATAGCATGAGAACAGTTAAAGTATAAAGACATTGCAAAGTTGACAGATGCAAAATCAATCATCGAGTGGTGTAATGCTTCGATGGGTCGAGGTAATGAAGGTAAGTCTTCAGTTCATAGATTTTTTTGGTTGATAGATGATACTAACATTGCACCATATGAGGACTGTTGTACACTGATAGGATCAAGTGAGCTACACTCTATCAGAAACTCAATTGCAGGTTCATGGAGTATACATACGTGAAGATGGTGTGCTTTTGTTCTCCATGTACAATTCAAGCCTGAATGAGTGTGAGTCACATGAGTGGGTTGACGAATAGCAATTTAGTTATCTTAGCCCACTTGACACATATCGACCCCCGACGGCACTGGAATTGACAGAGATGGAATCGTCAGTTGACTTTGACCACATATCAGATCTAGTTCAACTAGGTAATATATCTACTTGCATAGTTAAATTTGAAATTCCTAATGTTATCTTATACTTTGTAGTATTTTTGTAATGTTGACTAATTTCATCTAATTTGCTACACATATCATTGTAGGGCATGTTTATGCAATTATTGCAGATGAAGATAATGAAGAGGGAACAGATTGTTACTTGTGTCATTGTGTTGAGGCCAAAAATAAATTGGAGGCCCCAGTTACAGATGGAGAAAACATCGAATACCCTACAGGCTCAATGGTTGTTACTGGAACATGGCTTAAAAGGTACCCACATAAGAGTGTTAATGTTTGGCTGTTTGAGGACTTTGACACCATCAGAAGATTCTTCATTGCTCTAACCTTGTTGTGGCAACCAATGTTTATTTGATACAATATCGAGGTAGACCTTTGAACAAGACCTTGTGGAAGGTGTGTGACTCTGACCATGAGGCAATACTTGACACAATAAAGAGTAGAGAAGACCCAGATGGTTCGTTGGATCAATTTGTAAGTATGCATAAAACTTTCCTATATAGCTACTTGTACTTTGTTTTGTATATAAATAGTAGTATGAATTGCTTCCCTCTAATATATTTATGCTTAGTCAATTTTGCTTTTTGATGCTTCTCACAGGAGGTCACAACTCCAGTCCATCCAACTACAGACAAAGAAGCTCAAGAAAAGATGATGGAGAGTGATCATCAGATAGTGGTAAGTGATTGATTACATAAGTGATGTTATATATTTCATGTACATTATGTTATAGTAATGTGCATATTGTTTGATTGTATCAACAGGTGGAGTTGCATGAGCTTTAACTGTCGAAGAGGTCTACTCGACGACAAAGAGAGGATGAGTCATGGATATCCTTGAGCAGTGGTATGAACTGTGGGCAGTGAAGGCCTCACGTTTTGTTTGATTTGTTTTCTATGGTATACATTTGATGTTTGCATCATCCTCATGTTATGTTTCATGGGGTTAGATCTAAGTAATGGATGAAGTTGATCCTAATTGGTCTTAATCCTGTTCACTCGTGTTTCACTCATGTCATATCAAGATTCATGTCACAGGGTTTGGATGTTAGTTCATAACATTCATGTTTATCATGTTACAATAGTAGGACATAGTTGCTTATGTCATTGGTTCATGCCATTGGATCATTGGATTTGGTTGTGGTTCTTCATCATAACATGTCATGCTTTTAGGAGTTAGATTGGGTTGTGGTCTTTTTGGATGTACAAGTTTATGAGGGGTCTGTCCACAATAACCTCTCTTAGTTTTGGTCAACTCTAGTCTGTTTGACCATGCTGAAATCAAACGCATTCTTGCAAAATGCTTCAATTTCATGCAGTGGAAAGGTGCTAGGAGTGACATTTTGCATTTCATAGCTTGTGGAGTTGAACGGACTTATCAAACGCATTAGGGTGGGTAGTTAAATGCCAGGGGAGGTCTCGTTTTGTGTGCCAAGCATCGCAGTCGTTCAAGATAGCAGGCTACCGGTAAAGTCCCTTAAGCTCCCTGAGATGAAAAAACTGCCAAACTTTGACGGGACAGTTCTTGAAATTCGTGGTAGCTGGGAACGTTTCGTTTTGACCTACAAGTGCATGTGGAGTCCATCCACAATAACCTCTCTCAATTTTGTTCAACTCCTGTCCGTTTGACTATGCCATAATCAAACGCATTCTTGCAAAATACTTCAGTTTCATGCAGTGGAAAGGTGCTAGGAGTGACATTTTGCATTCCATAGCTCGCGGAGCTGAACAGACTTCATCAACGTGTCGAGGTGGGCAGGTAAATGCCAGGGGAGGTCTTGTTTCGTGTGCCAAGCACCGCAATCATTTGGGGCAACAGGCTACTGACAAAGTCCCTTAAGCTCCTTAAGACGAAAAAATTGCCAAACTTTGATGGGATAGTTCTCAGAATTCATGGTAGCTGGGAACATTCTGTTTGAACATACAGGTGCAGGTGGGGTCCATCCACAATAACATCTCTCGATTTCGTTAACTCCTGTCCGTTTGACCATGCCAGAATCAAACGCATTATTGCAAAATGCTTCAGTTTCATGCAGTGGAAAGGTGCTAGGAGTGACATTTTGCATTCCATAGTTAATGGGGCCGAACATACTTTGCCAATGTGTCAGGGTGGGTGGCTAAATTCTAGGGGAGGTCTCATTTCGTGTGCCAACCACCGTAGTTGTTCGGGGCAGTAGGCTACCGACAAAGTCTCTTAAGCTCCCTAAGATGAAAAAATTGCCAAACTTTGACGTGACAGTTCTCAAAATTCATGGCAGCTGGGAACGTTTCGTTTAGACCTATAGGTGTATGTAGAGTCCATCTACAATAACCTCTCTCAATTTTGTTTAACTCCTGTTCGTTTGACCGTACCAGAATCAAACACATTCTTGCAAAATGCTTTAGTTTCATGCAATGGAAAGGTTGCCAGGTGCCATATTTTTTGTTCTGCTCATCGTGGGGTCGAACAGACTGTGCCAACACGTCGGGGTGGGTGGGTAAATGTTAGGGGAGGTCTCATTTCATGCGCCAAGTGTCTCAGTCGTTCCGGGCTGCAAACTACCAGTAAACTTGAAAAGTGCTAGGTCTCGGTAGCTTGCAGGCCAGAACGACTGGAATGCTTGGCACACGAAACGAGACCTTCCCTACCATTTACCAACCCACCCAGACGTGTTGGTGCAGTCTGTTCAGCCCCACAATGAGCAGAACAAAAAATATGGCATTTGGCAACCTTTCCATTGCATGAAACTAAAGCATTTTGAAAGAATGTGTTTGATTCTGGCATGGTCAAACGGAGAGGAGTTGAATGAAACCGAGAGATGTTATTGTAGATGGACTCCACATGCACCTGTAGGTCCAAACAGAATGTTCCCAGCTACCATGAATTTTGAGAACTGTCCCGTCAAAATTTGGCAATTTTTTTGTCTTAGGGAGCTTAAGGGACTTTGCTGGTAGCCTGCTGCCCCGAACGACTACGACGCTTGGCACATGAAACGAGACCTCCCCTGGCATTTACCCACCCACCCCGATGCATTGGCAAAGTTCGTTCAGCCCCACGAGCTATGGAATGCAAAATGTCACTCCTAGCACCTTTCCACTGCATGAAACTAAAGCATTTTGCACGAATGCATTTGATTCTGACACGGTCAAATGGATAGGAGTTGAATGAAATTGAGAGAGGTTATTGTGGATGGATCCCACCTGCACCTATAGGTCCAAATGGAACATTCCCAGCTACCACTAATTTTGAGAACTGTCCTGTCAAAGTTCGGCAGTTTTTTCATCTTAGGGATTGCTGACCTGTTTTCCCCTGTCTAGAGTTAAATAGTTCACCTTTTATATTCCTTGTATATCCTTTAGAAAATGACCCTACAAGGCTTAAATCCTTCAATTACTCATGTTGTGCCTTCCAAAATTTCCCAAAATCTCACCTTGGGAATCTTTGCCAAAGACCTAGAAAAACCCAAAATTTTTTTGTCTTCAAGTGCTTTCCATCGCGGAGATTTCTTAGTTTTATACTTATCCATTTTCATGTATATGATGATGACGTCATCCTTGTTTTGGGGTTTTCTATCATTTGGTCGAATTGTATCTCAGATACATTTTTTCCTTGTATCTTGGTCATGTACAAAAGTGAATGTACATCGGGTTCGTTGAAGGCTATGTTGTATGCATCTTCGTTTGTATATTGCATATACAATACAATATACAAGTGCTTTTGCAAAATATTGAGTTCCGCTTTTGTAGATCGGGCGATTGTATTTCATATACAATCGCATATATAGAATATACAAAGATACAAGGGGCGGGATACAAGGCAATATACAAAGGGGTCATATGCAATGTTAAGATACATCGGCGGGATACAAAGGTGAATGTACATTTGCGATATGCAACAGCAGATGCAAAGGGGAAAGATGCAAGGGCAATATACAAAAGAATATACAAAGATACATCGGTGGGATGCAAAGGGAGATACAAAGGTTGGGGTCCACCTATTGTATGTATATGCGATTGTATCTTTATACATACAATCTTATATACAATGGCAATATACAATCATGAGATACAATCCCGGACCCGAAGGAATATGTATCTTTGTACGTATGTTTGCAGATACGAAGGACAGATACAAGGCAACATGTAAAGGTCAAAACGCAACGTTTGTATGTACAAGTGCGGTTGTATGCAGTTTTGATTGTATGTTCGTATTGTATATGCGATATACAAAGGCAATATACAAGGGAATACATACAATCCGGGTGCGACTGGAGAATCAAATATGGTAGATAATCATTTGGGGTCCGCGGGTTGTATGTAGAAGTGCATGTATGTGCCAAGATACAAAAGCAAAGATACAAGACCGGACCTGTTTCAATGTTCCATTCTGGTTGATATCTTTTTGAGTTACGCCAATTGTATGTACATGCGATTGTATCTCATATACAATCGCAGATACAAAGTCACATACAAGGACTTTCAGCGAGACAAACCTTATCAGTGGCTCAGTTTGAGGTCTTTTCGATGGCCGATAAGGCATGTAAATGTTTAGCGATGGGTCCCAGGTTCAGCTCAATGGCAAATCAGATGATGACACGTGTCATGGCCGATCCAAAGGCCGATTCAAAGGCAAGTGCAAAGGGTGCTACAAAGGTTAAGGCCTGCATTTGTATGTAGGCAATTGTATTGTATATACATTTGCATATACAAAAGCATATACAAAAGGCGATTCAAAAACCGATTAAAATGCCAAAACAAAAGCACATACAATGGACATTTCGGCAAGACCTTTGTATATCGGTATAACTCAGATGAGGTCACCCCGACAACCTGATATATACAAAAATTTGCATATGCAAAAAAGTGAATGAAGAAATCGCATAGCTGCAAAGTTGAGCAGTTTGAGGGACCCGATATGCAGTGTATCCATTTTTCTATATGTCTGTATGCATACAAACGATGGCCCTTTTACAGCAAAGATAAATTTGACGGCATGCATTCAAATTTGTAGCTTCAAACAAGGAATTTTGGGGCTGATTGTATCAGATGCAGGGCCCAATCATTCAGCAAATTCAAGTGATCAGATGCTGGGTTTAGAGGACTCAGAAATCTACAATGCCGTAAAACTTTGTTCGAAGGTTTGCATCCTACTTGTGTGCAATGCAAATCTGATTCCTCACCTACCCTTTCCAAATATTTGTAGCATTCATTGCTACAAATTAGACAACTCAGCTATTTCGCATTGATGACCAAAAATATCTCTCATCTACTCTATTCCTGTTTTCCACGCCATAACTTCTGGCAGGTCGGCACTCCCTTCAAATGCAGATATTTTCTGACAGAGCCCATGGGGCGAATTCATTCTAACCGACTTAGGTCAGATGCAAAATGCTATATATGTAAAAACATGAGATGTAAATAGGTCGTTGGAGGGTGGGAGATTTAGTAATTTATGCTTCTGATTCCAAACAGAGCTTTCCTCAACTATAACCTTGCCTTTTGATTAAATACATGCTGGTTATTTTACCTCTTCATGTTATTTTGACTCTGTTTGATCTAAGGATGATGTGCTTGTGAATGTTTAATTCCTTCTAGTCATCTCTTGCTCCTTGCCTCTGTTAAAATTAGTTTGATCCGTGTATGTTTATTGGTTGTATCTAGTCATTTTGTGCATTTTCTCAGTTTTGTGAGGGTTCTTTTATTCAGTCTGGTGCATCACCCTTGTTTTCAAGTTTTCCAGTTTTATTTTTCATTTTAAAAGCATTCCTTCTCCCTTTTCCTTTGCAAATCTTGTAGTTTTTAGGTGATAACCAGCTAGGAAGCTGGCCTTTTCTGGAGGTTCTTTCCAACTCAGGTGACCCACAGACCTTGGAAAGATCCCATGTTTCTCCAGATTACCAAGTTTTTACAAACTCAGCAAGGGTGCAAATCTGGGTGATTTCTGGCACGCCCGGTGGGACAAATCTATTCGAGTCCGAACAACGCTACGTTATAATCATATTGCTAATTTTGATATGCTGTCAGCATTATAAGGCCTTTAAGAGGTAGTTTTGTTTGCATATCTGGTAACTCATACTGAAAAAGGACAAGTAGATCAGCGCTGTCACACATTTTATGAGAAGGATACAGACTCAGAGTTCAAGTTCATTTGATTATTTGTAGCTGTCTCCACCTAGAAGACATAGTAGAACTATGGTAAGAATGCCAGTTTTGAAAAGAATACGATCAACCCCACCAAGTTTCAGGCCAGTAGTACCTATAGTTCCTGCACCGGTTCAAGCAAACCCACCTCCAGTTGTTCCAATGACAAGAAATCAGTCATTTGTGGCTTTTGATGGAGGCAGCTCATTTAATTTGATAGTGCATGATAATATACCCATGGCAGCTTTGAAAAGCTTGCCCTATTTCACTGGGGAAGATCAAACTACCCCAATTGAGCACATTAGAGACGTAGCTTCTCTATGTGGTGTTCATCATGTAACTCAAGAAAATGTAGCCATTAGGCTACTGGTTGCCTCTTTCAAAGGAAAAGCATTACAGTGGTTCAGTGGTTTACCAGTGCAAACCATTGCAACTTGGGATGATATAGGTGATAAGTTGAATAAACAATTTCAAGATAAGTCAGATAACTTATCGCTGGTTGAACAACTGACTACAATGAAGAGAGCTGCCCAGGAGCAAATGATGGATTTCAATTTCCAGTTTTAGAAGACATGGAACATAATTCCTACCACGGTAAGGCCTTCATCAAAATATGCATTTTTGTATTTTTTGAAAGATCTTAATAGTGACATTTCAGTAATGATATAATCGTTGGGAGGTACAAGTTTACCTGATGCATATGAAATAGCTATTAGAGCAGAAAATAGCCTGATTCAAGCTGGGAAAATAGCACCTAGACCACCAATGCCCTTTTTTCCTAAAATTCAAGCTTTTATGCCTTTGTTGATCCCATCTTTTGCCACTTTACCTGCTGCAGCAGCATTGCCAAGTATTGCCAATCCTAAGACTGTTGTTTCTAGTTCATCACAGGAGTTAAGAGAGATTAAAAATAGCCAACAAAAAATAGAGAATATCTTGCAAACTTTTGGGAATGATCTGGTGAATATAAAAAAATAGCAGTCCCAGAACATACAGCCTTATCAGCCACACAGTCAAGGGCAAAATCAACCTTATCAAGGGCAAAACCAGCAATACCAAGCCAATAGGTCTCCATATCAAAGTAATTACCAGGGGGCTAGACAAAATGTGAACCAGAGGCCTTTCCAGCCTTACAATCCCGTACCCATTAATGCAGTTAGAGACCTTGTTCCTACTCAGAATAACCTTACAGCCGAGTATGAATGGTGTTTTCCATGCAATCAGCCACACAGTCAGGCAACCTATTTAAATGGAGTGATAAATCAAGCTCTAATGGTGCAAAATGTTGCAGTTTCACCACCAAACACACCTAATGATGGGACTGTACAGCAACAAGAACAGCCTCAGAATGATACTGCCTTCCTAAACTGGTAAGAAGATGAGTTCTGTGGCGTAAACAAAGATGATACCTCAGTTGCAGCAAATACAAGAGCTAAAAAGAGGGGTTATGAGATAGATCAAACAACAAATAAAGCAAATGGACCTGCTGATCCTTCTACATCCCAGACTCCCCATATTTTGCAAAGGAATACTCAGGCAACTACCAGGGAACAACCTCATTTACAGGCTGATATTGCTGTTGCAAAGTCACATCAAAAGGTAAACGTCACTTCACCTTTTAATATTATTGAAAATATGAAGAAAATGAATGTGACAATATCTATGTGGGATTCCTTAGCCATCCTAGGTCAAAAGGACATGTTACAATCTACCTTGTCTGATTTAAAACTATCAAATGATGCAACTATTGACCTAGTTAGGTCTGTTCTTACTAATTCATCCCAGGCCAATAGCAAACAGCCAAACAAGAGTACTAAACTATTTCCATTTTATGTGTCATTAATAATAGGAGACAAGTTAGTACATAACTACATGGTGGATAGTGGTGCAAGTAGTTTTGTAATGCCAAAATAGATTGTAGACCAATTAGGATTGAAATACATGCCCCTTGAGAAGGGTGTGCTCTAGCTAGATGGCACAGTTGTTAACACTGTAGGTGTGATAAAAGATCTAGGTCTCACTTTGCATACCTGTCCAAACGTTTCCATTTCTCAAGAGGTGTTCGTCATAGATTAACCTCCTTATTTTGCCATGTGTTTGTCAAGAGAGTTCACATCCAAGATAGGAGAATATTTATCCTCAAACTGGTCCCACATATTTTTCAGGACTCGATATGGCACAAAAGTGACCCTAAAATCTGAATTGCTTGCCAAATATCACATACAGCCTTATTTCCCAAGTGCTGTTAATGCAAATTGTGTTATTTCTGATGATCATGAGCTTGTTGCTGCTCAAGAACTGCAAGTTGAAAGTATACCAGAAGTGTTGTTAAAGGATTGGGCCTTAGAAAATATTGTAGATGATCCTGAAGGACACATTCAAGAAACTGGTATGGGGGCTTACATAATGCACGAACTTGAAACAACAATTCCAAACCTTGTAAAGAGTGCAGAAAAGTAGATTGAACAGCAAGATGAGGTATGGAAAATATACTTTGATGGCTCTAGGAATAGGAATGAATCTGGTGGTGGTGCAATGCTTTTGTCTCCACAGGGTGACAGATATTTTTCTGCTTTCCGTTTTGCTTTTTCATGTACAAATAATACTGTTGAGTATGAAGGGTTTGTTAGTAATAATTTATGTATGGGGTTTTGAGTTAGGTCTCTTCCCAAAAATCCAAAAATCCTGACATATTTTGGCCTCTGCAATTGTTAAAAAATGCTAGAAATCAGTTAAGGTGCAAGTCAAAAAATGTTGTGGCAGGTTAGAAATCTCCATCGGCCCCTGAAAAATGTTAAAAATGGGTCATATGCATTCCAGATGCTTATCAGGTCGCAGCTTCTGTGTCTAAATGTTTCTAGGTGTGGCTACGAGGGTTTCTTTCTGCCAATGCCACGGGCCCTGCCAAGTGTCGAGCCTTAGTTTATTGTCGCGCTTTTATTTTTGAATGTAGCTTTATCACGAAGCATGCCACGTAGCTAAAACTATTTCTCTTGTGTTTTAAGTTGCTTCCCGCGGAGTGTGCCACGTGTCAACAATGGAGTGCAGCCCCTTAATGTTTCAAGAGTGATGTGGAAGACACCACGTGGAGGCACCCGAGGGACACAAAAAAAGTTACTCAAAGCCTCGCGGACAGTGCCAAGTGTCGGGCTCTGCCCATGTTTCAAAAAGTTTGTTTTGAGTTTCTAAGTTGGGACAGAAGATGCCACGTGCCCCTTGAGGTTGCCGCGGAAGCCGACAAGTGTTTGCCTCCGTAGTAGCTTCTACATGTTTCAATATGTGGCGAAGGCATGGTGGGTCCCAAAAAGGTTCTATGCTGTAGCGGATGATGCCAAGTGGCTGCCTCAGCAGGAGTTTCAAAAGTGTTTCAGTTTCTTTGGTGGCAGCGGATCCTGCCAAGTGTCAGTCTCCGCGGGAGTCCCAAGTGTTTCCTTTAGTTAGCAGTTGCTGCAGCGGATGGTGCCACATGTCGCTCTCTGTTAGAGTTTCTAAAAAGTTTCAAAGAGGGGCCTTAAAGTTTCTATCGTGTTTCAAAGCTTGGCAGGTGGAGCGAAGTGGGTCCCAGTAAATGCAGTTGCTACTGCAGATGCTGCCAAGTGGCAGCCTCCGCTTGAAGTTTCAAGAGCCCCTTTATAGAGTTTCAATGATCGCGCGGAAGGCGCCAAGTGTCATACAATGGGGGCATTCTCTATATGTTGCAACGGGCGCGCGGAATGCGCCATCTATCCCTTGAGGTTGCCGCGGAAGCTGACAAGTGTCAGTTTCCGTGTTTGTTTCTTTTTGTTGCAATGTTAAGTGAGGCTGGAGGTGGGACCCGTTTTGAACATCAAGTGGAGCGCGAAAAGCGCCAAGTGTCGCAGTCCGCGAAGTTTCAAAGAGGAGTCTTTTGTGTTTCAAGAAGAGCGCGGAGCTCGACACATGTCAGCTTTCGCTGGGGTTTCTCAAAGGGTCTCTACAGTTTCTAAGATGTTGCGGAGCTTGCCAAGTGTTCGCTTCCGCGTGCCTCTCCCTGTTTCCCAACAAAGTTTTAAATGTTTCTCAAGAGTGGCGCAGGAGGCGACATGTGTCGGCACCCGCATGAGCTTCACGGAGGGTCTTTATGAATCTAAGACACTACGGAGGCCACCACATGTCCCTTTCTCAAAAGTAAAACAGAGGGTCTCTAGCGTTCCAGGGGTGCCGCGGAGCTTGCCACGTGGTGGCTTCCACGTGAGGTTCTGGCAGTTGGCTCTCGGCGGGAAAAATTAAGGGAAAAAGTAAGCGATGACCCAGCGTTAGAAACTTGAAGTGACTACGTGGCACGATCTCATTGGTTGTCAATTTTTCAACAGATTTTGACACCGTTGATTGCAGTGACGGGAGGATGATCAATGGCCAGGTTTTAAAGTTACAGCGTGAGTTTTCCTTGCATCCGCGGGCATTGTTTTGAGCAGGAAACTTTCATGGATGTGCTGTTATGGTTTCAAAGAAGGCTGCGGGTAGGTGAAGCAGTAATGGCGATCTTGCAAGGGCGTGATGGGTCGAGTTGACAGGTTCAACCACCAGTTTTATGAAGAAAGTCCCTTAGCGTCGGCCCTAATCCCAATCTCACCTGCTCCTTCCTCTTTGTCCCTCTGTTGCATTTATGATTTTGAGCGCCATTTTTCTGATACTTTGTATCTGGCAAATTTTTGGCCTCCCTTGTAATTAATTTGTTCAGTACATAATTTTGCTATAAAAAGCAGACTGTGTGACCCATTTTGGGTTGTTGAAGGCCTGGGCAATTTTTTGTGTAAATAATGAAGAACAGGGCATGATCCTGGCTGTTGTATCCCATTTTGGAGTTTATGTGTTGCAACATGCATGTATTTTGCACATATTTTTAGTTTCAGTGTTAATGCTATATGAAAAATGCTTATTGCATGTGTTTATCTACTTGTCTCCATTTGCTACATGTTATTCTCCTTCTGAATCTGGTTGCTAAGGGTTTCTCAGGTTCTAGGATATGGTTTTCTGTATCACATGTTTGATCTCTAACTTCCATTCAAAGAGTGGATTAAATTGTTTTAGGTTGAGCATGGGGAAGGTTGCATGTCAGCAGGGATATCTGTAAGTAGAGGCAGCTAGAGACCCATTCTTGGGTGATGTTTGTAAGGCAAGCATCAAGTCCAACCCCCTGAAACTTGAGTGAAAGTTGCAAACCATCTGCTGTATACGTCTAGTTGACTCCTTGCCCAATGGATAGGCACCAGTCTGTTTCTGGGTCAGTAGTTATGAGCCAAAACCCCTTATCTTGCATCCAGGACATTATGTCCA
Organism: Cunninghamia lanceolata; assembly: GCA_027924645.1. NCBI lineage: Eukaryota > Viridiplantae > Streptophyta > Pinopsida > Cupressales > Cupressaceae > Cunninghamia > Cunninghamia lanceolata. The sequence continues at coordinate 1,767,808 of BSBN01001034.1, forward strand.
CCCATCTCATCACTTCCAACTGTTAGTTGCAGAAGTAGGATTAGGATCCCTGCATACTCTCATACCCAACCAGACATATATGTCCAAGAATGTTGCCCACCTTGTGATCTGTCATGAAGATCTTGGTCCACACATGAGAGTATTCTGTCTGTTATTGTAAAGCTAAATCATTGTGTTATTGGTCTAGTCAAGGTTATATCTTTGGTTATAGGGATACCCCCCTTGGTGCGGCAGAACCAAAAGTGAAGGGGAGGCAGCTCAAGCAACCTCTCGTAATCTGTTGGCCAAATCCACCTGTGCATTGGAGCTGGCAAACCCTCTACAAATTTGGAAACCAACAGGGTTGATTCAAGGTTTGCAGTGGGCAAGGAAGAGGAAAATTGGTTGTTTGAAGGTGTATGGGGACAACGAACTTATTGTGAATCAGGTGAGGGGACTGCATGTTACAAAGAATGATGTTTTGAAATGCTATAAACATAGGGTATGGGATATGATTGAGGAGTTTGATGCTTTCAATCTAATCTCTATTCCAAGAAATCAGAACAATCATGCAGATAGGTTAGCTACAATTGGGGCTCAGTTTGATATCCCCAGTGATATTCAAAGAGAAAAGGTACAGCCTCATGTGAAGATAGTTGATAGGCCCTCTATTCCTGACAATAACATTCATTGGCAGGTTTTTGAGAGTGATGTGCAGGTTTTATGTTTCCTGTTAGAAGAGGATGAGTTTTCTGTGATGAATCAGAACAAACTGAAACAGCAATATGATGATGATCAAGTTGTTTAGTTAAGGACTAATAAGCTGCCCAGAGGATTAGTAACCTTGGAATCCATTTTTGGTACTGATGATCAGCTGAAAAGGAGCAAAACCAACATGCAGGTTAAAGAGGAACATTATGAGGAGCTAGAAATTTTCAAAGGTAAGCTTCTCAAAATTGGTAAAATCTATTCACCTGAGGATAGGAAAGCTTTTATTGCTCTTTGTTAAGAATTTGAGGCTGTGTTTGCTTGGGAATACTCAGACTTAAAAGGGTTTGACCCTCATATTGCCCAGCATACTATAGAGTTAGAGCCAGGTGTGAAACCTATGAGGCAGAAACAAAGACCTTTAAATCCAAAACTTGAGCCTCTAATGATTAAGGAATTAACCAAGCTGATCGAGGGAAACATCATTTTTCTGATCAAGCATACTTCTTGGGTCTCCAATCTTGTTCCTGTGAGGAAAAAGAATGAAGAGATTAGGCTGTGAGTTGATTTTAGAAACCTTAATAGAGCCTCCTTGAAGGACCACTACCTGCTGCCCTCAATGGAGCAAATTCTGCAGGTAGTAGCTGGTTCAGAAAGATTCTCCTTACTTGATGGATATTCAGGTTATAATCAGGTATTAGTCAAGCAAGAAGATCAGTTTAAAACTAATTTTACCACCAAATGGGGCACCATGGCCCACAAAAGGATGCCTTTTGGTCTGTCAAATGCTGGCTCTACTTTTCAGAGAGCTATGGATATGGCTTTTAAAGGTTTGCCTTATAAATTGGTACTTTTGTACCTTGACGACATCACAGTATTCTCTAAGGATGCAGTTGAACATTTATCCCAGCTGAAACAAGTATTTTAGAGATGTAAAGAGTTTGGGATATCTCCCAATCCCAAGAAATGCATTTTGTGTTGTACATGAAGGCAATATATTAGGACACATTGTGTCAAAGAAGGGAGTTACCATTGATACAGAAAGGGTAAGAGCTATTTTGGAGCTGCCTTTACCCAGTCACAATAAGGGACTACAAAGTTTTATTGGCAGAATTAATTTTTTGCGAAGATTTATACCTGACATTGCAAATTTATTGAAGCCATTGACCTCTATGTTAAAGAAAAATGCAGTTTTCAGTTGGACAAAAGATGCCAAACTCAACTTTGAGTCCATAAAAGAAGCGTTATCGGCTGCACCAACTCTGGTAAATCCTGATTTCTCAAAAGAGTTTATTTTGTATGCTTATGGCAGTTTAGATACAATTTCTGTGATTCTGGTACAGTAGCAAAGTGAAGGCTTTGAACAGCCAATTACTTTCTTTAGTCAAGGACTAGAGGAGTATAAAAAGAGGTATAGTTTCATTGAAAAATATGTCATTGCAATGGTAAAGAGTCTCAAGAAGTTTAGGCATCTTATTTCTAACAATAAGGTACATTTGATGGTTGCTCACCCTGGTGTGAAAGAGTTTCTATTAGGTAAGGATGTTAATGAGAAAAGGGCTGGTTGGATTACCAAAGTCATGGAATATGACGTAGATATCAAGATAACCAAGCTCATCAGAGGTAGAGGACTCAGTGAACAGCTTGCTACTAGGTTAGAAAATGAAACAGAGGAGGAGGAAGAGGTGCTTCTGACCATTGAAGATGAACATTAGGATGATACAAAAGCAGTTGGAACAGGTTGGGTTAATGACATGACTCATTTTTTGCAAACTGGTGAATGTCCAGCAGGTTTAGGTAGAACCAAGAGAAGATATTTTAGACTACAATCTATTCCATATGTTTTAATTAACAATATCCTTTTCAGAAAAGATTTTAATGGTGTGTTGTTAAGATGCATTGATAATGATCAAACTGACAAGGTGCTGCATGAGTTTCATGATGGAACAGCAGGGGGTCATTTTGCCCCAAAGACTACTTCTTAGAAAATAATGAGACCTAGATATTATTGGCCCAACTTATTCAAGGATGCCCATGCATGGGCCAGAAAGTGTGTAAAATGTGCCATTTTTGCAGGTAAAGAAAGGCTGCCAGCCTTACCTCTGCAGCCGATTCAAGTAGAACAGCCCTTCATGAGATGGGGCATTAATTTTATAGGTCCCATTAACCCACCATCAAGTGCAGGCCACAGGTGGGTACTTACAGCAACAGACTATTTCACAAAGTGGATTAAAGTAGTGGCTCTGAAAGAATCCAATGAGAATGTTGTTTTGAACTTTTATTATGATCTGGTATCTAGATTTGGAGTACCTGAGTCAATTATTTTAGACAATGCTTTAGCCTTTGTTGGATTGAAGATAACTGACTGGGCTGTGAAAAATAGAATCTATTTGAACACTTCATCAAATTATTACCCACAGGGTAATGGTTTGGTTGAATCCACAAATAAGAATCTCATAAGGATTACCAAAAGATCAATGGAGGACAACCAGAGAACCTGGCACACCAATTTGAAATCTGCTCTATGGGCAGATAGAATAACTCCCAAGAGGTCTATTGGAAACTCCCCATATATGTTAGTTTATGGAAAAGAGGCAAGATTGCCTGTCTGTGGAGCTGCCAGCACTTGATATCGTGAATCAGCTAGAGATGTTTGAAGAAGAAGATCACATGGCTGTCAGATATGCTCAACTTATGGAGCTTGAAGAGATCAGAGATAAAGCTATGAAAGCTATGGAGTGTCATCAGTTTCAGACAAAAAGAGTTTTTGATAAGAAGGCCACTCCCAGAATTTTTAGGGAGGGTGATATGGCACTCAAATGGGATGAGTTGAAAAGCAGGCTAGGGAAGCACTCCAAGTTTGACAACATGTGGAGTGGCTCATTTATCATTATTGAATGTAAGGAGCACAATGCATTTTAGTTACCAAACATGGATGGAGAAAATTTGCCTATCCCAGTCAATGGGATACACCTGAAGAGGTGTTTTGAGGTATGAGTTGCCTTGTAAAATAGTAGATTAGGTTTCTTGCTTTCAATAAGTGCTATTGCACAATAGTTTAGATCCCCTTTTGTTTTCCCTAAGTGCTGTCTAGTACAGTTAGATGAGTGGCTTTCAGCATTTTGTTTTGGTTTTGGCCTTCCAAGTGTTCTTCATTGCTGATATGCTGAGTTACTAAGGTCACGATTGATTGTCAAAGATATTTTTAAGTCCCTGCGTGAATCCATGCCCAATGGATGTTTAAGGTCACTAGTCTATTTGTTTAGTAGGCAAACATCCCTGAGAAGTCACCAAAATGTTGACCTATTTTCTCCTGTCCAGAGTTAAATAGTTCACCTTGTATATTCCTTGAATATCCTTTAGAAAATGACCCTACAAGGCTTAAATCCTTCAATTACTCATGTTGTGCCTTCTAAAATTTCCCAAAATCTCACCTTGAGAATCTTTGCCAAGGACCCAGAAAACCCAGAAATCTTTTGTCTTCAAGTGCTTTCCATCGTAGAGATTTCTCAGTTTTATACTTAGCCATTTTCATGTATATGATGATGACGTCATCCTTATTTTGGGGTTTTCTGTCATTTGGTCGAATTGTATCTCAGATACATTTTTTCCTTGTATCTTGGTCATGTACAAAAGTGAATGTACATCGGGTTCTTTGAAGGTTATGTTGTATGCATCTCTGTTTGTATATCGCATATACAATGCAATAAACAAGTGCTTATGCAAAATATTGAGTTCCACTTTTGTATATCGGGTGATTGTATCTCATATACAATCGCATATATAGAATATACAAAGATACAAAGGGTGGAATACATGGAAATATACAAAAGGGTCATATGCAATGTTAAGATACATTGACGGGATACAAAGGTGAATGTACATTTGCGATATGCAAGGGTAGATGCAAAGGGGAAAGATGCAAGGGCAATATACAAAGATACATCGGCGGGATGCAAAGGGAGATACAAAGGTTGGGGTCCACCTATTGTATGTATATGCGATTGTATCTTTGTACATACAATCTTATATACAATGGCAATATACAATCATGAGATACAATCCCGGACCCAAAGGAATATGCATCTTTGTATGTATGTTCGCATTGTATGTTTGCAGATACGAAGGGCAGATACAAGGCAACATGCAAAGGTCAAAACGCAACGTTTGTATGTACAAGTGTGGTTGTATGCAGTTGTGTTTGTATGTTCGCATTGTATATGTGATATACAAAGGCAATATACAAGGGAATACATACAATCCGTGCACGACTAGAGAATCAAATATGGCAAATAATCATTTGGGGTCTGCGGGTTGTATGTAGAAGTGCATGTATGTGCCAAGATGCAAAAGTAAAGATACAAGGCCAGACCTGGTTCAATGTTCCATTCTGGTTGATATCTTTTTGAGTTCCGTTAATTGTATGTACATGCGATTATATCTCACATACAATCGCAGATACAAAGTCACATACAAGGACTTTCAGTGAGACAAACCTTATCGGTGGCTCAGTTTGAGGTCTTTCTAATGGCCGATAAGGCATGCAAATGTTCAGCGATGGGTCCCAGGTTCAGCTCAGCGGCAAATCAGATGATGACACGTGTCATGGCCGATCCAAAGGCCGATTCAAAGGCAGGTGCAAAGGGTGCTACAAAGGTTAAGGCCCACATTTGTACGTAGGCAATTGTATTGTATATACATTTGCATATACAAAAGGTGATTCAAAAGCTGATTAAAATGCCGAAGCAAAAGCACATACAATGGACATTTTAGCAAGACCTTTGTATATCGGTATAACTCAGACGAGGTCACCCCGACAGCCCGATATATACAAAAATTTGCATATGCAAAAAAATGAATGAAGAAATCGCATAGCTGCAAAGTTGAGCAGTTTGAGGGACCTGATATGCAGTGTATCCATTTTTTTGTATGTCTGTATGCATACAAACGACGGCCCTTTTGCAGCAAGGATAAATTTGATGGCATGCATTCAAATTTTAGCTTCAAACAAGGAATTTAGGGGCCGATTGTATCAGATGCAGGGCCCGATCATTCAACAAATTCAAGTGATCAGATGCCGGGTTTAGAGGACTCAGAAATCTACAGTGTCGTAAAAATTTGTTCGAAGGTTTGCATCCTGCTTGTGTGCAATGCAAATCTGATTCCTCACCTACCCTTTCCAGATATTTGTAGCATTCATTGCTACAAATCAGACAACTCAGCTATTTCGCATTGATGACCAGAAGTATCTCTCATTTGCTCTATTCATGTTTTCCACACCATAACTTCTGGCAGGTCAACACTCCCTTCAGATGTAGATATTTTCTGATAGAGCCCATGGGGTGAATTCATTGTAACCGACTTAGGTCAGATGCAAAATGCTATATATGTAAAAAACATGAGATGTAAATAGGTCGTTGGAGGGTGGGAGATTTAGTAATTTATGCTTCTGATTCCAAACAGAGCTTTCCTCAACTATAACCTTGCCTTTTGATTAAATACATGCTGGTTATTTTACCTCTTCATGTTATTTTAACTCTGTGTGATCTAAGGATGATGTGCTTGTGAATGTTTAATTCCTTCTAGTCATCTCTTGCTCCTTGCCTCTGTTAAAATCATTTTGATCTGTGTATGTTGATTGGTTGTATCTAGTCATTTTGTGCATTTTCTCAGTTCTATGGGGGTTCTTTTATTCAGTCTGGTGCATCACCCTTGTTTTCAAGTTTTCCAATTTTATCTTTCATTTTAAAAGCATTCCTTCTCCCTTTTCCTTTGCAAATCTAGTAGTTTTTAAGTGATAACCAGCTAGGAAGCTGGCCTTTTCCGGAGGTTCTTTCCAACTCAGGTGACCCACAGACCTTGGAGAGATCTCATGTTTCTCCAGATTGCCAAGTTTTTACAAACTCAGCAAGGGTGCAAATCTGGGTGATAACAGGGATCTTAAGGGACTTTGCCGATAGCCTGCTACCCCGAACGACTGCGGTGCTTGGCACATGAAATGAGACCTCCCCTGGCATTTACCCACCCACCCTAACATGTTGGTGAATTCTGTTCAGTCCCACGAGCTATGGAATGAAAAATGTCACTCCTAGCACCTTTCCACTGCATGAAACTGAAGCATTTTGCAAGAATGTGTTTGATTCTGGCACGGTCAAACGGACATGCGTTGCACGAAACTGAGAGAGGTTATTGTGGACAGATCCCACCCACACCTGTAGGTCCAAACCGAGAGTTCCTAGCTTCCATGAATTCTGAGAACTATCTCGGCAAAGTTTGCTAGTTTTTTCATCTTAAGGATCTTAAGGGACTTTGCCGGTAGCCTACTGCCCTGAATGACTGTGGCACTTGGCACATGAAATGAGACCTCCCCTAGCATTTACCTACCCACCTCGATGCGTTAGCAAAGTTCGTTCGGCCCCACGAGCTATAGAATGCAAAATGTCACTCCTAGCGCCTTTCCACTGTATACATGTTGACAACTTTTGTAAATGGAACTCAAAATGACTCTATTGACCTTGAATGTGGTCTATTATGACCTTATTAGACCAAAACAAACTCAATTACATGTGAATCAAACAACCTTCAAAGTGCCTAGTCTCAACCTTCATACTTTTCATGTTTCAATCAGGCCTAATCTAGTAGTACGGCGGACCCTGTCTTTGGGGTATTTCTCTCAAACTTTCCAAAAGACCTCCCAAACTAAATATAGATTTAGATACTTATTTCCAAGTTACATAATATATCTCAAAACCAATAGTGACTCCTTTGGACCATGTAACTCAAAAATGACATTTTTCACTGTCTAAAATAGGCTAATTAGGCCTAGTTTGTGAAGAAACATACCTCTAAACATCCAAAAACCTCCTAGACTTGATGGAATAGCATCTCCTATGTGTCCAAACTCTCAAAACCATAATTAGTTTCAGGAGAAACCCTCACTAACATACCAAACCCCAAAAATCCTCAATCTAGGCCAATTTGAGGAGGGTTTATTGAAACTCTACCTTCCACACACTCTCAGACTTTGCCAACACTTGGAACACTTCAAAAATGGTCTGCATATGCTTTAGGAACCATCTCCTAGTACTTTCCAACCTTCTTTTAACAAACCCTAGCCTAAAACCACCCTTTCTTGCTTGGAAACAAGGCAAAACTTGCATAGGACAACACCATAGTTTGGTCAAATTCCATCTCTTGTTTCCCTAACTTCATGGGCATCTAAAACACATCCAAACCAAACCATTCCACTGAGTTACAAGGTCATACAGCAAGTGGAATGGTCTAAAACATCCTTTTACACACTCAAACCCTTGTTTTGAGGGTTACACAGGCAGTTTCAGAAAAACAAAGATATCTCACTCAAAACTCAATGGTTTCTCCTCAAACCAAGTGCATTTGAAATTTAAGACATACCACTACCACTTCCAATAGATTTTAGTACATGGCTAGGCTGTACAGGGTCGTGGTACATCCTGGAACAATGTTTTTGCAAAAAAAATTAAAAAAAAACTAAATTTTTATTCAAATTTTATAATACAAAACTCATCTCCCTTCTCTCCTTGGGGTATGTGAGGGATTTAATACATGTTTTAAGAAGTTTAAAATGACCTACAACTGCCACAACCAACCAAATGGTTGTTTTCCAACTCTCCAATACATGTATACATTGCATTTTCAAAACAACCCTTAGAAATCTTTGCATTACATGACTTTTATTTGACTAAACATGACTCAACATGACTCTAAAACATAGAAAAATGGCCATCTTGACCTTATTACATGTATCATGGTCTACAATGACCTTATTTGATGCAAAAAGACTCAAATTACTTCAAAACATCCTAGACTCAACCTGTCAAGACCTTCAAATGACCCAATTTTGTAAAAGATGGTGTTGGTGCTCCTACACCAAAAGCCAAATTCCAAAACCTTCGAAATGGTATCTTTGGAACATAGTATAGACATCCATCAAATTTTAGGAAAAGTAGCAGAAAACTCAGTTTTATTCAACTTTGCCCTTCAAAACCTTCTTCACCAACCCCTCCTCGGTGTGTGTGAAGGTTTTTATAATGTTTACAACAGTTCCAATCGATCATAACTAACTTTCAACATGTTTGATCATTGGGTAACCTCCTTATTACATGATTTGTTAAGTTGACAAAGCAACTTCTTACCGCTACTTGCATTATTAAACTTTCTGTTTGAAAACATAAAACATGACTCCAAACACAAATGACATTGGTCATTTGACCTTATTACATGCAAAATGATGACACAAGACCATCAACTTGTCCTATGATGTCCTAGGACCTTGTTATGACATGCTCCTAGCCAAGATTGGCTATGGCTAAGGTGCTCCTGCACCATGAAATATGTTTCCATGGTGTTGAGTCATCCTCCTTACCTACTGGATCACCCTTGTAGACATGTATGCAAAGTGTGGAAGCATAGACAAGGCACATGAACTGTTCGGCATGATGCCCCAAAGAAATGTCACCTCATTGAATGTAATGATTGCAAGATATGAACAAAATGGATTTTTTGATAAGGCATTAGAAACTTTCAAGCAAATACGATTGGCAGGTGTAAAGCAAAATTCAACAACCTTAGCCAGTATCCTCCTTGGACATCCATCAAAAGGATAAAACATATGGGAATTTTGTTAGATGTTGTAGTTGCAACTGCCCTCAGAGACATGTATGCAAAGTGTGGAAGCATAGACAAGGCACGTGAATTGTTTGGCATGATGCCTCAAAGAAATGTCGCCTCATGGAATACAATGATTGCAAGATATGAACAAAATGGATTTACTGATAAGCCTTTAGAAAGCTCCAAGAAAATACAATTGGCAAGTGTAAAGCCAAATTCCAAAACCTTAGAAATGGTATGTTTGGAGCACGGTATAGACATCCATCAAAGCATAAAGGATATAGGAATTTTGTCAAATGTCATAGTTGTAAGTACCCTGCAAGACATGTATGCAACTTGTGTGGAAGCATGTATAACGAACATGAACTGTTTGACACGATGCCTCAAAGAAATGTTGTCTCATGGAATGCAATGATTGCAAGATATGCACAAAATGGATTTTTCATAAGGCTTTAAAAACTCTCAAGCAAATACACAAAAATAAATTTCAACCATTTACGCAAATTTTGGCACATCTAAAACTACATTGCACAACCTGAACCAACTTCCTCCTTGCCTATGCTATAATAGTATCTAGAGAACATGGTGTGGACAACCATCAAAGCATAAATGATATAGGAATTTTGTCACATGTATTGTATTTGCAAAGTTGCCCTTGTAGACATGTATGGAAAGTATGGAAGCATAGACAAGGCACGTGAACTATTTGAAATGATGCCTCAAAGAAATGCACAGTCCCACAGCATTCAATGATTGAAAGATGTGCACAAAATGGATTATTTGAAAATGATTTATATACTTTCAAGCAAATGCAATTGGCACTTGTAAAACTAAATTCCTGTAACAATAATTGATTATCATATTAAATATTTAATATAAACTATCATATACATAATGTCATGAACATAACATCTAGTTTATATAAAAAGCCATATAGGTGTGTCCAAACAAAGCCATACAGGCAAATATACAAAAATATACATCGGATTAACATACAAAAGTATGTATACAAAGCCATCTAGGCATACAAAAAAGCTCCCAAAAACTAGTTTCCTATAGACTTTTAGGAAATAATCGGCTGCCCTTCTTTGACTGTGAAGATGGAGAGCCAATCAGTGACACATCCTCTCTCTGTCGTCGAGTAGACCTCTTCAAATAAAGTTCATCCAACTACAACTACTAATACAAATAAATAATATGTGCATTACTATAGAAAATGTATGAAATATATAACATCGCATTTGTAATTGATCACTTACCGCCAACCGATGATCACTCTCCATCATCTTGTCTCTCTCTTCGTCCGTAGTTAGACGGACTAGAGTTGTGACCTCCTATGAGAAGCATCAAGAAGAAAAATTGACTAAACATAAATATCATTTATGTACATCAAATGACATGAGATAAAAAAAGAAATACAAAATTATGGTATTTTCATGTTATTGGCTCATACCTCAGTCAAAGGATTTGTAGACATCATGGCTTCATCAATGCCTATCTGCGCTGACTCACGAAGATGAGGAGTCTCCACTGTATTCAGCATCTGAAAATCAAGTTCAAGATTATTCAAACAAAATAAACACATAACATTATTTTAAAAATGCATAATGATTAGAAATGGTTAAATTTACCTCCGTAAAAGTGGTGGTTTGGCGTCCAGGGGACCAAGGAAACCATGGAGGTGCTGGTGACTGTTGAAATCATCAAATTGTCACAAAATAATATTACCATTGACATATCTACAATAATTACGAATACATGATAAATTACATACCTGCTGACTTGACCTCCTCTCATAACCCACCAAAGGATGGCTAACGGAGGCAGTATGAAGACTCTGACCCTAGAATTTCATTGCGCAAACAATTACATACATTATTTTTGACTTATAATATAGATAAACATATAAAATTAATTACAAATTTCAAATAACAATATACTAAATCAAGATGAAACTTGTAACAAATTACCTAAGAGTCAATACCAAATGTATGCTGTAAGAGATCGTCACTGAGAGCAAAATCATCCAATATGTCCTACCCTTGTGTCGCATCATGCTGCCCCTGTGTCGCAACATGTTTCCCCTGTGTCGCAGAGTCCTATTGTGTCTCCTGCGTCCCATAATCACATAGGTTCCCACATGTACTACACAAATGTGGGGACACATGATGCCTACTACTCTCACCCTCATTGCCCTGGTTAAAATCATCTGCATGATGTGATAGAGTTTGGGTGAGAGTAGTCAATGAATGTAAAGTCTCCAGCTCAACACTCTCCTTCAAAGCCAAAGGGAGTGACCTACGTTCTAGCCTCACTCGAGGTATAGGCACATGCTATTCATCTTCCTGAGTCCCAGGTCTATCTTGGGCAGAGCCACCACCTCTACCCTGGAACTCACAAATGTCAAAATAATTCAGAATCTTGTTGAGGACGAACTTGCAATAGAGTTTCCTCAAAAAATATTTTGGTACCTCATCATTGTTGCATGGCCACTCATCGAAGACCATGTACCATCTATCCCAAAAGTTTCAAGATATGTCATCATTCCTACACCAATGTATAGTAAACCATTTGCACCTTTCCTCTAATGTTTGGTTGGTTTTTGGATTAATAAATTGTACACATAATTGAGATTTTGTAATTTTTTCCTTCTTGACTTGTTCATATGACAACTTGTTGGCATAATATTGCCGACTCCTCTCCCTATAGTCTTGGAATTCGGTGATTTGTTTCATCACCAAATCCATGTGGGAAACAATCTCCTGTAGTAATTTTGCAAGTGCCACCTATGCTCAGTGGTTCCACTTGGATTGTTTAGGGTTTGAATAATAGTTTCAAGATGTTTCTTATTTTCTTCTATTATCCCTAGGTAATGTTCTTGATCATTCCTTACATGAAAAGGAGGTGAAGGTGGGTTTTGAGGGTTTGGAGGGTTTTGGGGGTTGTTTTCACCCTCCTCAACTGGATTTAGGTTTTCTGCTTTTTCAATAACTATAAATGTAATATAAAAATAAATCAAACATTGCAAAACTAAAAAATTGTTCTAAAACTAACAAAATCAGGCAACCCCTACCTTCTTCCTATGTTGGAGCCTCCAAATTTACACGACGATGTCTTTGGCGGCAAGGTGGCATTGTGAATTTCTTGTTTTCTCAGGTGCAATTGATTCAATGTCCTCTTTTCAACGCGATGAGCAAAAAGTGTTTTTTTTTCTTTTATTAAAAGAAAAATGCAAGCATGTTATAACGTGCTCACGTTTTGTTTTAATTTTGGAGATGGTGGTGACTTTTTGGTCCCCCATCTCCTTGCATTTACCCACCTGAAAAGATGAATAACCCAGAAAACTAATGCAAATGAATGGATATTAAAATATGAATGCAAATGATATGAAATCGAAATAGCAGCATAGAGTTAGTCTCCACGAGAGTAATGCAAATGCTCCAGAAGCAAAATAGCATTAAGAGGATGCAAAAGCAAAAGATGCAAAATACAAGCAAGGAGTTGGGTATAAATAGACTAGAATAGAGGGGAGAGGTGACAAATACAACCATGGGAAGAGTCCACCACAATAGTCTAAAATAGACAAGTGCAACTCCCATGGAAAATGTTGACACCTTGCACCCATTCACAATAATACTCATTTAATTAACCCTAAGCAAGCTAAATAACATGTGTAGGAAAAACCTAGGAATATAAGAAAATAAATAACCCAACTAGGAAAATAAAAACCTACACTAACAACCCCCTTAAGCACAACTTAGGTGGGTGAAAAGATGGGTCCCAGAAAATAAAGCCGATGAGGTACCCATGTACATAAAATCCCACCTAAAGAGAAGAAGCACCTCAGAAAAGAGAAAAAAAACCCCCCCAAATAGAAAGAGAGTAGAGAGAGTTAGGACTCTAAGTGAGAGGACTAAGAAGCCCCCCAGAAGATGAAGCCTCCCACACCCCCAACAAAGCTCGTAGATGAAGAGATTTTCTTTCTATGAAGGGTTTGATGAAGATATTGGTAACCTACTTAGAAGTCAGACATTAGCGAAGATCGATGACATGGCCATGAATGAGCTCCCGGATGCAGTGCATGTAGACCTCAATGTGTTTGGTTTGCTGGTGATGGATTGGTTTCTGTGAGATTTGAATGGCACTCTGGTTGTCAAAAAATATGATTGATGGAAGTCTAATCTGGATCCCAAACTTAGTGAGAAGATTCTGAAGTCAGATGGCCTTAGTGGCGGTATTCACATCCCCCCGATACTCAGCCTCAGTAGAAGATAGAGCAATAGCAGACTGCTTCTTGCTCGACCAACAAACAAGACCTAAACCAAGTGAGAAGCTATAACCTAAAGTAGACTTACAATCGTAAGAATCGCTTGCCCAATCTAAATCTGTGTAGCCCACCAAAAGATCAATGCTTGATGCATAGTGAATCCCAAAACTATGAATACCCTAAATGTAGTGAAGTATCTGTTTGGCTGCTATCCAGTGCAACTCATTGGGCTCCTATATGAAACAAAAACCCATGCCTACAGCATATGAAATGTCGAGTCTTGTATGAGTCAGATAAATGAGACTCCCAACAAGCTATCAGTACAAAGTGCCATCAACAAATGGTGAAGAACATTGAGCCTCAAATTTGACTCTAGAAAGAAAGGGAGTCAGAGCAGGCTTATAGTCAACCATATGAAACCGTGAGAGAAAATCTGGAGCATACTTGGACTGTGTGATGGTGATCCTAGAAGTAGGCTGGTAGATCTCAATCCAAAGAAAGTAATGCAAAAAGCCCAAGTCAGTTATCAAAAACCTATCATGAAGGGTAGTTTTGACTACCCGATGGTAGATGAAGAACTCCCTGTGATCATCAAGTAATCAACATACAAAACCAAAAATAGGAGTGAACCATCCTGCTGCAAAATATAGACATTCGGATTAGAATGGCACCGAGTGAACCCAACTGTCAAAAGGAAGGAGTCCATCTTGGCATACCAGGGCCAAGGATCCTATTTGAGGCCATAGAGAGACTTGCGAAGGCAGCACACAAGTGAAGAATCACAAACCCCTGTGGCTCCTGCATGTAGATCTCCTCTTGAAGGTCACCATGATGAAAATCACTCTTCACATCCATCTGGTGTACTTCCCAATGATTGGCTACAGTAATGGCAAGAACAAGTTAGATGGAGTTCATTCTGGCAATTAGGGAAAAAGTCTCAAGAGTAGTCAATCCCAGGAACCTGGGAGAATTCTTTGGTGACCAGGTGAGCCTTATGCTTATTAGTTGACCCATCTGCTACAAATTTTCTCTGATAGATCCACTTACATCAAACAAGTTCTCTTCCCTTAGGAAGAGGGACAAGATCCCAAGTGTGGTTCCTCATCAAGGAACTATACTCCTCCTGCATAGTTGTATCCCAATTAGGAATACTAAAACCCTCTCAAAAGGATTGTGGATCAGAGGCAATAGCAATGAAGACATGTGGAGCATCTTAGAATTGTGAACGAGTCCACCTAGTGTCTAATGGATCCCCAACCAAATCACCTATAGACTGCAAAGTCTGTCTAGCCCAAAGTGGACCAAAAGTTAGAGAATCTGGAGGAGAATTATCACCCTCTAGATGATGACTAGGAGAGGAAGGAGGTGAATCCTCTGAATCGCTCTCAACATCAGAAGTTGAGGTAGAAGACTCCTCATCATCAAGAATCTGCTTGGGTGAATCTAACTCATTAGAAGATCTGTCATGTAGCCCAAGTGACTCCAATGTCAAAGTAGAAGGAGATGGAGAAGTGATATGAGTTGAGCTTGAAAAGCCCTCCTGTGTAAGTGCAAGAAGATGGGGGGCCAAAAAGGGGTCTTAAGTGGCCACTTTTTTTCTAAAATCAGGAAATTCTAGCCTTGGATGAGAAATTGAGCATAGTTAAACTCAAAATTTGGAGATGCAACCAAAACAATGTTCGTAGTGCTCCAAGTCTACTTTCTAAACTACTAATTTTTTTTTAAAATGGTATAGATTAAGGGGTTCAAAAGAGGGAACCATAGAAATTGGTGTTGTTTCTGTCAAAAAACATAACATAGCATGTTTTCTGGCTCCCTCAAAAAGTTAACTTTTTTTTGGTATTTTTAAAATCGCTTCAGTGAGAAATTAGCTAACAGCATGTAGTTTATGCCCGATTTTTCTGATAATTTTTTTATGAATATTTAATTTTTTACTAATTTTCAAAGTGGACACATCCTAAAAAATAGAATTTTAGCCGTGCCACCCCTATAAATTTTGAAAACTAATTGAAAATCATTTTTTTTAATATGTGTAGAATGGAGTCTAGTTTCTAAATATGTAATTTTTTTGAAATTTCAATGAATGGTTAATTTACAATGAAAAAAGACCAAACAGTGGTTTTTGCCCAAAAACGGACACACAAACAAAAGAAATTAAAGATGAAAAGCTTAACATTGTCAAAATGTGAAAAAAATTACATCGTTAAATAGGTAAGAGAAAGCCTAACATTACCCAGGTGTTCGATTTGTTTGACCTTGAAACACATGCAAATCTAAGGGTTAGCACGAACAAAATTATGTGAAATCTTGTAGAATTTGCAAAAACACGTCTGTGGATGTTGAAAAGGAACTCCAAGCTTTTGGGTTGGAAATCCAAAGCAAATCCCAAGCCTAAGGCTTGGGATTCCCAAAGCACAATATAACGCAAGTGCATTATAACGTGCTTGCGTTATGTCTTCCTTTGAATGAGTTATGTTCAAGTTTCATAAGTATGTTTCATGGATGTTTATATCTATGCTTGTAGGTATGTATGCATGCTCGTATGTATGTACATGTATGTATGCATGTTTGTATGTATGTATGCATGTTTGTATGTATGCATGTATGCATGTATGTATGTATGTAAGTATTTTGGGTTTAGTGTATATAAGGACCTGAGCCTGTATAGTTTTGAGGGTTGAGGGTTGAGGGATTAGGGCTGAAGTAATAGGTAGAGGGTAGAGGATAGAGATTAGAGGGTTGAGGGTTACAGTTGAGGGTTAATATTCAGGCTGTTGAGTGTATAAGATTAAGTGTGTAAGGCGCAGGGATTAGGGTTTAGAATATTGGGTTTAGGGTTTACGATATGGATTGAGGGTATATAAGGCATAGGGTGACTTGGGTTGAGAGAACGTATGGTTTAGGTTTAATTTAAGTATAGGGTTGAGGCACAATATTCAAGGTTTAGGATATAAGGGTGAGGTTATATGGTATAGGGATGAGGGTTTGTGGGTGTAGGCTTTAGGGTTTAAGGTATAGGGTTGATGATTGAGGGATTAGGGCTTAAGTATATGGTTGAGGGTATAGGGTTGAGGGTTTAGGTATAGGTTTTAGGGTTTAAGGTTTAAGGGTTAAGGGTTGAGGGATAGGGTTTGAGATTTAGGGGTAAGGGATTAGGGTTTAAGGTATAGTGTCTTGGGTTGAGGGTTTAGGAATAGAGATAGCATTTAGGGTTTATGGATGAGGGATTAGGGTTGAGGGTTGAGGGATTAAGGTTTAAGGTATAGTGCTAAGGGTTGAGTGTTTAGGGATAGGGTTTAGGGTTGAGGGATTAGGGTTTAGAGTTGAGGTATTAGGGTTTAAGGAATAGTGTTGAGGGTTTAGGATTAGGGTTTAGGGATGAGGGATTAGGGTTTAGGGTTGACGGATTAGGGTTTAATGTTGAGAGTTGAGGGTTGAGGGTTTAGGGATAGGGTTGATGGTCAAGGGATTAGGGTTAAAGTAGAGTGTTAAGGGTAGAGGGATTAGGGATAGGGTTTAGGGTTGAAGGTTTAACGATTGAGGGTTTAGGCTTTACGGCTGAAGGTTAAGGGATTGAGGTTTAAGCTATAGTGTTGAGCATTGAGGGTTTAGGGATAGGTTTTAGGGCTTAAGTTTTAAGGGTTAAGGGTTGAGGGATAGGGTTTAGGGTTTAGGGATAAGGGATTAGGGCTTAAAGTATAGTGTCTAGGGTTGAGGGTTTAGGAATAGGGATAGCGTTTAGGGTTTAGGGATGAGGGATTAGGGTTGAGTGTTGACGGATTAGGGTTTAAGGTATAGTATCGAGGGTTGAGGGTTTAGGGTTGAGGGTTGAGGGATTAGGTTTTAGGGTTGATGGATTAGGGTTTAAGGTATAGTGTTGAGGGTTAAGGGTCTAGGGATAGGGTTTAGGGTTAAGGGATTAGGGTTTAGGGTTGACGGATTAGGGTTTAATGTTGAGACTTGAGGGTTGAGGGTTTAGGGATAGGGTTGATGGTCAAGGGATTAGGGTTAGAGTGTCGAGGGTAGAGGGATTAGGGATAGAGTTTAGGGTTGAAGGTTTAAGGATTGAGGGTTGAGGCTTTAGGGATGAGCGTTTAAGGCTTAAGATATAGTGTCAAGTGTTGAGGGTGTAGGGATAGGGTTTAAATTTTAAGGGTTAAGGGTTAAGGGATAGGGATTAGGGTTTAAGGTATAGTGTTGAGGGTTTAGGGATAGGGTTTAGGTTTGAGGGATTAGGGTTTAGGGTTGACGGATTAGGGTTTAATGTTGAGAGTTGAGGGTTGAGGGTTAAGGGTTTAGGGATAGGGTTGATGGTCATGGGATTAGGGTTAAAGCAGAGTGTTGAGGGTAGAGGGATTAGGGATAGGGTTTAGGGTTGAAGGTTTAAGGATTTAGGGTTGAGGCTTTAGGGATGAGGGTTAAGGGATTAGGGTTTAAGATATAGTGTTGAGTGTCAAGGGTGTAGGGATAGGTTTTAGGGTTCAAGTTTTAAGGGTTAAGGGTTGAGGGATAGGGATTAGGGCTTAGGGACAAGGGATTAGGGTTTAAGGTATAGTGTCGAGGGTTGAGAGTTTAGGAATAGGGATATTGTTTAGGGTGGAGGCATTAGGGATAGGGTTTAGGATTTAGGGATAGGGTTTATGGTTTAGGGATAAGGGATTAGGGTTTAGGGTTTAGGGATTAGGGTACCATAAATTATAATTAGGGATTAGGGTTTATGGTTTAAGGATTAGGGATTAGGGTTTAGGGTTTAGGGTTTAGGGATGTACAATTAAGGGGTACCATAAATAAACTGGCATTTAGGTAGGGTTGGAAAAATTTTGTGAATCATCATGGGCTGGAGATTGGAGATTTTGTTGTGTTCAAGTACATATCCAAGTCATATTTTAAGGTTAAGATATTTCAAAGAACAAGGTGTGTGAAAGACATCAATGCTCTTCAGCTTATGAATACCAACATTGATACAGATAAAAGATGCTCTTATTCTAACAGAGTATGTAGTTCAAGTCAACCAATGGGTAGCAAGTTGTTGAATGAATTGGTTTAATGGGCGTGCCTCCTTCTTCAAAGTTATGCTTGGATACTTTACACAAAAATTGGTAACTCTATACATTATTTTTCATTCTTTTATTTCATGTACACTGTTAAGAATGTGTAAAATCTAATTATGTAATGTTTTTATGGCATCACATTCCTCCTGCATTTGTTTCATAGTTTATAGACAACATAGACGAACATATGGTGTTGCAAGGCCCAGGTGGGTAGGAGTGGGATGTGCAATTAGGGGGTACCATAAATACACTAGAGTTTAGGCAGGGTTGGGAAAATTTTGTGAATCATCATGGGCTGGAGATTGGAGATTTTGTTGTGTTCAAGTACATATCCAAGTCATATTTTAAGGTTAAGATATTTCAAAGAACAGGGTGTGTGAAAAATATCAATGCTCTTCGGCTTATGAATACCAACATTGACACAGATAAAAGATGCCCTTCTTCTAATAGAGTATGTAGTTCAAGTCAACCAATGGGTAGTAAGTTGCTGAATGAATTGGTTTCTGATGAAGAAGACAATGATGTTGTATAAGAAATGGAAGAAAATGAAAATTGTAAGTTTAATTTAATGTATTTCAACTTTCAAAGTAGGCATTTGAATTGTAGCTTTACCAGGAGGATTGGTATAACAAAAACTTAATTCTGTTATAGGCCTTTCTTTGAAGAACCCTGGACATTATGGACCCTATCATCTAGAAAAGCACATGACAGTGAACTCTACCCCACCTTTCAAATCAGATAAACCTTTTTATTCAATGAAAATGAAGTCAGGGAATGTAAACCGACCATGCATACTAGTAAGGTCAAATTCTCTACCTTCTATTCTTATTACTCTTACTTTATTAAGAGAAGAGTGTCAAAAAGAATGGATTTAATTATAAGCTAACATAAGGCAACATAGTTTTGTTATTACATTTTTCTAAGGGATCTCTAGAATAGTCTAATATAATGCAGTCTTCTATAATATGAACATCTGCATTTGTGTGAATGCTAAGCTTTAATAGTAGAGTATTAAATCAATGCAATCAGCTATTTATTGGGCTAAAATAACTTAGTTTTTGTAATGGTTTGGGAATGCAGGAGTTGCCAAAAATAGGTGAATATCCTCTACAATTACCAATAGAAAAAAGTTTAGTAGTTCTTGTGGATAGAGTCAGTAAACAATGGGAGATTATTTTCCTATTTCATAACAATATACCTGCCCTAAGTGCGGGGTGGGCATATTTTCGAAAGATAAAAGAAGGATCCTTCTGAAAGAACTTCTAGGAGGGAAAATACAGGCCAAAGATAAAAGGAGAAAATTATACAAGAAAAGATCTTCATGAGGATTGTAATATTTTGTCTAAAACAAACAAAAATTAGTTAATTAAAAATAGAAAATCAAGAAAGAAACGTACTAAAATGTATAGTTACTGATATCTAAAATGTATAGTTACTAATATCTTTTTTTAAAAGACTGATTGATTTTTATGTCCAAAGTTGTTTATTTTACCTAGTTGATGGTTTTAATTACACCCAGGTTATACATTGGGAGCAGATATGTGCACATTTTTATGGCCCCGATTTAAATTCAAGCAAATAGGTGGAGAGAGTATGCTAATCTTTTAAAAAAATCTTAATAAAAAAATGTTCACTTACTGTTGACCAGGGGTTCTGATTTCAACCATTCATTGCCCACCGTGGATGTACCCCAATGCAAAGATTTTCTCATAATGATCATCCTTCTGATTTCAACTGTTAATTACTCACTGTGGATGTACCAGACGCAAAGCTTTTCTCATAGTGTGTACACCTATTGGCATAATGAACCCCAGATGGGCCAGAAAAACATGCCATATAATTTGAATATTCACTTCAGCTAGAAAGTTTTACTGATGGAGCTAAAAACTCAGAGAATTGACAGGGCACAATATGGCCCAAGCTGTGAGATGCAAGCAAGTACAACTCATGAATCAAAAGAGTTAAGGTGCACTTCAAGGACTTTTCCTAATTTCAATGGATGACATTTGCTCTTGCTAGTTGATGGTAAATACTACAGTTTTGTAGACTTTATTTTCATTATCCAAGAGAGAAGCATTAGGGTTTAGGGTATAGTGTTGAGGGTTTAGGGATAGGGTTGAGGGATTAGGTTTAAGGGTTGATGGATTAGGGTTTGACGTTGAGGGTTGAAGTTTGAGGGTTGAGGGTTGAGGCTCGAGGGTTGAGGGTTTAGGGATAGGGTTGAGGGTCAAGGGATTAGGGTTAAAGTAAAGTGTCGAGGGTATAGGGATTAGGGATAGGGTTAGAGGGTTTAGGGATAAGGGATTAGGGTTTAAGGTATAGTATCGAGCCCGTTGAGGGTTTAGGAATAGGGATAGCATTTAGGGTTTAGGGATGAGGGATTAGGGTTGAGGGATTAGGGTTTAGGGTTTAGGTTGAGGGATTAGGGTTTAACGTATAGTGTCAAGGGTTTAGGGATTAGGGTTTGACGTTGAGGGTTGAGGTTTTAGGGTTGAGGGTTTAGGGATAGGTTGAGGGTTGAGGGATTAGAGTTAGGGGTTCAGGGATTAGGGTTTGACGTTGAGGGTTAAGGGTTGAGGTTTTAGGGTTGAGGGTTTAGGGATAGGGTTGAGGGTCGTGGGATTAGAGTTAAGGGTTGAGGGATTAGGGTTTGACGTTGAGGGTTGAGGGTTGAGGTTTTAGGGTTGAGGGTTTAGGGATAGGGTTGAGGGTCGAAGGATTAGGGTTAAAGTAGAGTGTTGAGGGTATAGGGATTAGGGATAGGGTTGGAGGGTTTAGCGACAGGGTTTAGGGTTGAGGGATTAGGGCGCATATGAGAGTGTGGGTAACACCTCACGCACAAAAGATAGCAATGCAACACAACGTTTGATTACATCGACTATAGTAAGTAGTCAAATGAGGAAAGCTCATCTCATTAGAAAGACGAGTCAAGCATTGAGAATTAATAGGAAAACTTTATTAAGAGTCATTGGAAGACACCAAAGAATTGAGGACACTAATGTCAATGAATTATGGGCATTCTTGAGGAGACTACCATGAAAAGATAAACCAATTGTTGAAGCATTGAGATCACTAATTGAAGACTTTTGGAAGAATTACACAAGGGTATCTCTAAATCAAAGGGATGTGGTAAGAAGGAGAATCAGCAGTCAAAACCGTAAGCCACATCCAAAGCATTTTTTGGATGAGACTCAAACATAGTTTTTTGGTAAATTTCTAGAGAAGTATCCTCAAATTAAAATTTGTCAAAGATATTTTGAAATGCTAAAACCTTTCTATGTCAAGATAAACCACACATGCACTACTTCTTGTTGTAGATTACATATTGAATTTTCTAACCATTTTGATGTTTATCGGTCTATATGTTTAGATTTGCATACTAACAATATTTTGTAGGGTTGTGGCATACGTGCCCCACCAACATCTTCAAGAGACTTCATATCAAAAAATTTATGTGAAAGAGAGGAAGGTCAAATATTCTACAAGAAATTATGCTTGGATGGCACATGTCATTGTTGCGGTGGCTTGCAACATATGACAATATGTGAACATATGGAAAGAACACATGCGGTTGGAAATGAACTAGTAGAGTTCGACAAGTATAAAATAGTGGCATACAATACAAAAGATGGTAAAGAAGCAAAGAGGTGTGAATTGGTTATTGAAAAGATTCCAGTGTATCAGTTTATGCCTATATTTCATGACAGCATAGTGTATGAGTATGCAAGACATGCCCATAGAGCTCGATGGTTGGAATTGCAATTCAAGTTATGCAAGGACACATTTTTGGTTGGTAGCATTATTTCAGTCATCGACTTTACAGAGAACTACAGCCTACAGCCACAGTGTGAGGTGCAATCACAATATTACAACTCCACACAGGTTTCTATATTTGTGCACATCGCAGTCATTCATGCAAATGATAGTATAGACGATGACAAAAAGATCATAAGAGAGTATCATTTCTATATCAGTGATGATCGCACGCATTCTACAGAGTTCGTGCAAGGTTTCTTTTAGGTGTTCTATAATGATTTGGCTAGAAGGGGCATATCATTCAGTCATCATATCATATGGTCGGATAACTATGCGTCACAATTTAAGAACTTGTGGAATTTCTATTGGCTGAGCAGGAGGCATAATTTTACAGGTATTCAACATATGTGAAACTTTTGTGAGGCCGGGCATGGAAAGGGGGAGCATGATGGTGCAGGAGCATGTATCAAAAGAGCCATAGCACGAGAAGAGTTAAAGTATAAAGACAATGCAAAGTTGACAGATGCAAAATGGATCGTCGAGTGGTGTAATGCTTCCATGGTTCCAGGTAATGAAGGTAAGTCTTCAGTTCATAGATTTTTTTGGTTGATAGATGATACTAACATTGCACCATATGAGGACTGTTCTACACTGATAAGATCAAGTGAGATGCACTCTTTTAGAAGCTCAATTGCAGGTTCGTTGAGTATCCATACGTGAAAGATGTCATGCTTTTGTTCTTCATGTACAATTCAAGCCTGGGATGAGTGCGAGTCAAATGAGTGGTTGACGAATGGCAGTTAAGTTATCTTAGCCCACTTGACACGTATCGATCCCCGACGGTACTGGAACTAACACAGATGGAATCATCAGTTGACTTTGACCACATATCAGATCTAGTTCAACCAAGAAATATATCTATTTGCATAGTTTTTAAAATTCTTAATGTCATCTTACTTTGTAGTGTTTTTATAATGTTGACTAATTTCATCTAATTTGCTACACATATCAATGTCAGGCATGTATATGCAGTTATTGCAGATGAAGATAATGAAGAGGGAATAGATTATTACTTGTGTCATTGTGTTAAGGCCAAAAAAAAATTGGAGGCCCTAGTTACAGATGGAGAAAACATTGAATACCTTATAGGCTCAGTGGTTGTTACTGGAACATGGCTTAGAAGGTACCCACATAAGAGTGTTAATATTTAGTTGTTTCAGGACTTTGACATGCATCGGAAGATTCTTCATTACTCAAACCTTGTCGTGGCATCCAATGTTCATTTGATACAATATCAGGGTAGACCTTTGAACAAGACCTTGTGGAAGGTGCGTGAGTCTGACCATAAAGCAATACTTGACACAATAAAGAGTAGAGCAGACCCGGATGGTTCATTGGATTAACTTTTAAGTATTCATATTGATTTTGTAAAGTCATGTTACATTAAGTTGTAAGTATGCATATTAATTTGTAAGGTTTGTCTTTTTTTATTTGCTGTTGCATTTTTACACATATACACATTTTTACATCATCATGCTATGCTTCATGGGGTTAGACCTGAGTGATGGATGAAGTTGATCTTGAGAATAATGTATAAAATATAGGTAATGTATAAAATATAGGTGTCTCTAGGTGTCTTGGTTTCTAACAAGATAATAGGATTTTCTAATTGTGTCTTAGGTATGTATGATATGTCAACTAGGTAGATAGAGACTAGAAAAAAAGTATTTAATCTAATCTAGGTGTCTTAGGTAGATACTATATATCAACGACATGTCTAGAGACTAGAATAAGGTATAATCTAGAATGATCTAGGCGTCTTCTATAATTTAATCTAGGTGTCTTAGGTAGGTACTATATGTCAACTAAGTCTACCATAATAGGTGTCTTAGGTAGAACTATAATCTAGGTGTCTAGTTGACTTAGGTCTAGACTACGATAATGTATAAAGACTAGGTGGCTTAAGTCTACTATGTCTATAAAATATAGATACATGCTATACAATAGGTGTCTTAGGTGTCCTACGTCTACTAGAATACGTGTCTTAGGTCTTAGGTGAGGCCACATGAGCTTCCACCTTCATGTGGTTGGCCTTGTCAGTATAGAATATTTAATTTCTTGAAGCTAAGGGAAGCTCTTTTTCTTAATAGGAAAATTTTATCGACTTCAGTTGCACTAATGGTGCAAGGGCACCCAAGTTGTCATGCCTCCAAGAGGGTTCAAAAAGTAAAATTTTATTTTGATTGAGTCAATTGTATGTAATAAGGTCTTCTAAGACTATTTCATATGTTTTTGAGTCAATTTGAGTCATTTGGGGTCAGTTGAGTGTTTGAGTCTTGTTGCAAAAAAGTGTCAATGTCGTCAAGTTGCACAAAGCAACTTTTGCATTTTTGGTGTCCTACTTCTGATGTGACCAAACTGATAGTTCCAACACGTCTGGGTGGGTACGTTTAGGCTAGGCATGGTCTTATTTTTCACTCAAATATGCCAAAACAGTCTGAGCTACATTGTACCAACGATATCCCTGAAGAGTCCAAAGTGCAAAAAGACAACAATTTTTGACGAGCTGTTACTCAGAAACTGTGTCACTTAGAAACATTCGTCTGAGGAAATGTCATCACGAGGTGTTCCTCTACAATAACCTCTCTCAATTTTTTATATCTCTGAGGCATTTTCCCGTGGTGAAAGGTTTTCTGTTGCCCCAAAAATTGTCAGAAGGAGGTAGTGTAAAGTTGCAAAGAGGTGTAACTTTTGTCCTACTCCTGATGCGACAAAAATGACAGTTCCAATGCATCCAAATGGGTACATTTAGGCTAGGCATGGTCCTATTTTTCACCCAAACATGCCGAAACAGTCTGAGCTACATTGTACCGACGATACCCCTGAAGAGTCCAAAGTGCAAAAAGGCATCAATCTTTGACGAGATGTTACTCAAAAACTGTTTCACTTAGAAACATTCTATCTAATGCGATCACGTAGGGTTCCTCTACAATAACCTCTCTTGGTTTTTTATATATCTGAAGCATTTTCCCGTGGTAAAAGTTTTTCTTCTGCCCCAAAAATAATCAGAAGGAGGTAGTGTAAAGTTGCAAAGGGGTGTAACTCTTGTCCTGCTCCTAATGCGACCAAACTAACTATTCTAACGCGTCCAAATGAGTACATTTATGCTAGGTATGGTCATATTTTTAACCCAAACATGCCGAAACAGTCCGCGCTACATTGTACCGACGATATCCCTGAAGAGTCCAAAGTGCAAAAAGGCAATAATCTTTGACGAGATGTTACTCAGAAACCATGTCACTTAGAGACATTCTGTCTGAGGCAATGCGATCATGTAGAGTCCCTCTATAATAACCTCTCTCAGTTTTTTATATCTTTGAGGCGTTTGCCCATGGTGAAAGGTTTTCTGCTGCCTCAAAAATCATCAGAAGGAGGTAGTGTAAAGTTGTAAAGGGGTGTAACTTTCGTCTTGCTCCTTATGCGACCAAACTAATGACTTAAAGACCCTTTAGTAGGTTGATTTAAGTGATAGTAACTTGTGATTAGAAGTCAATAGTAAATTAAAACAAAAGTGCACTTTACACACGACAGGCAATTGAGGGTTTTAAAGTCTTAAGAAAAGTAGATTCTTTTTAGGGTTTAATGCCCAATATGCAAACCCTAACTATCAATAAGAAAGATTTAAACATTCTAACTTTCATCAAGAGATATCTAGGACATTTCAGAGACCTCAGGGACATCAGAAGAAAGACATTAGAGTATGACACTTATCATAGGCTTAGGGTTTTAAGACATGAACAACTTCGCATTCAAATCAAACTCATGACTCCCCTTGATAAATATAACTCTTCTTGATGATGACATTGAATTATGATTATGAAAGATTCTGTCTTCTCTGACTTCTTATTGCATGAACAAAACCACATTTACCATGAACATGAACCTTGCATCATATCAACCTTCTAAGATAAACCTTATCATGAAAACCATATTCACAACATCATGCACCTCATGACCATCACCTACCTTGAGTCACTATATCACCTTATCAACATCATGGCATCAACCTTGACATCAATGACAAACAACCTTGACCCTTTGACTTCAATGACAACCTTGAACCTTGATTGTTGATGATTTATGGAAGCCTATAACCCCAATGTTATGTTGCATACTAAAATTAGGTAATACTCAATGTACTCTCATAAGCTCGCCTTATATGCAAGAGGAATTACATTTAATAACCACAATGGTCATCAAGTGCTCATAAGCATATGCTTTTGACTATCTTATTCAAAACAACAAACATACTCTTTGCATCCCAATATGGTATAATAACAAGAAATTAAGAAATATTTTTAATTGAGCAACTCATAAAGAATATGGATCAGCATACTCATTTGAATATTTTCAATTGAGCAACTCATAAAGAATATGAATATTTTCTATTCAACATGATGATTCATTTTTATTTTAAATACAACTTTTATTTTTTAGTTTTAGAATGAGGTTTAGGTGATACTTGAATAACAATAGCTGACTTATTGGATCAACAAACATCCTATGTAATACAATTGGACTTTAAATATTTGAAGTAACCATCTACAAATATCCATTCAAACGTGGATTTATAATGTAAATATTGATGCCATCAATAAAAAAGATTTGTATTAACCAAATATCTATATAGGCGTACATCAATATCTATCAATATAAGTATAACATATATACAAAATAGCCATATAGGCATACAATGTCTCATATATGCAATACAAAATATATATCCACAAATGCCATATAGACATACAACAAAGGACCCCAATAAGCATTCATTCCCCTCTGTTCAGTGAAGGGAATAGATCACGAGCAGCCTTTGATCTTCGGGAGGATGGACACATGTATGAGAGCGGTCTACTACGAACCTGAGGGCTGCTCCTCCTATTTAGTTTTTCGTGGATCTGTACCTGTTACAATAAAAAGTAGACATTAATATATAGAAATTACATGTTATAAAAAATGAAACATTTAACAAAATAATCACTTAGCGCTACCATATAATCTGCGTCCTCATTTGCCTTAGTAGCAGGATTAGGCTATGGTGATGTTATGTCCTATAGAAACCATCCAGATAGAAATTAAACTTCAAATCAATAATCATTTGATTTTTCAAAAATAAACATCTATAACAATTAATGTAAATTGAACTTTACTAATCTGCCTCATACCCCCGTCAATGGCATGGAGCTATGAATCGCAGTGGACACACCGTGCTCCATTGCCCTATGAACTTCGGGAGGTGTCTCCGCAACCTGCATCATCTGAAAATAAAACAACATTATTCAATTATGAAACTAGAATAGTGATGCAAGTCATGGTTCCTAACATACACACACGTTCACCTAAACATGGAAGTACACACAATAAAGCACACTATGATATTCTATGATATTCATTATCAACAATGCATCACTATGATACAACTAGACACATGATACACATAATTACAGTGAAGATTTTGCTCTCTTGGTGATATACTATAGCTCTTTCTTATAGATGTAGGGATGGAAGAAATTGAGCCAATAGGATTGACATAAGTTTGTAGATGAAAGGGTTAGTGTAGATTTGAAGATTTTGGTTAGGGGTGACTTGTTGCCCCCATAATTAATACCTAAAACCTAGATGATGTTTGAGTCAATCATATGCTATATAAGATGTCATAGGTTGATTTCCCTCTCTGGTGTCATGTCCTAGGGTCTAATTGGTGGTAATTGGATGAGATTATTAGAAAGAATTTGTCGAAGAATAGTGTGGAGGTGATCAACAAGCTTTGGTAGACATGTATGAAAAATGTGGTAGCATAGATAAGGTAGTGAGCTATTTGAAAAGGTGACTCAAAGAAAAGTGGTCTCATGGTGATGTCCTTGTCTATGCATCTGCTTCTCATGGCATTCCATGAGAGCACATTTCTTTGAGCCATTTTTTCAAATTTAACTATATTATAATTAAAATTTTGTCATCTATCAACATTTAGCTATTAGTTATGCAATGTTTAATAATGCTTTGAATTTGAAAGATGTGCAATGCAATGTAATCAACGATATGAATATAAAATGTAAAAATCTAATAAGTACAATTTATTAGTTAAACTGTTTATTTTATTACCTCAGTGAAGCTTTGAACTACACCACCACTAACAAGTGTTACCATGAAATCTCCAAGATTAACTTATTCAACATCCAAAATCAAATATTAGAACACCATTCATATAACAATGCTATTCACTTGTAATATTTATAATTGTTTACTAGTTACATAACCCAACATTAGATGTCGTAGTGTAAAATGCAGGTGGAGTACTGCTAAGAACTGCATCAATGTTATGACCTTGAAATTTCATCAAAATCATCAAACTAAATTAGTTAATCTTACATTTCAAAAATAAAATTTAATAAATTAAATTCAATGAACTTGCTAATATTTACCTGAGTATCAAAGCCGAAAGTCTCACTCAGGAGGGTAACTGTCATCACCATCTGCTCAGCTGTGGATGTAGCATGCACACCTGCATCCTGACTATCCATGGGGTCATACCCACAAGCTGACCCACAAGTCTGACAAGTATGGGGTGGGACCCTACTCCTCGCACTATTTTCCAACCCATGTTGTGCTACAGGACTGTCATGCTCTATGATGCTATGGGTCAAGGCACTAATGGACTGAAGTATATCAACCTCAACACTCTCTTTCACAATGGAAGGGATAGACACATGCTCATGGGCTGGTCTGCTGATTACTTATCTCACTGGCCACTGTGGGTCAACACGTGCCCCTAGTCTATCTTGTGCTGACCCCCCACATCTACCCTGGAAGTCCCGCATATCAAAATAGTTTGGCACTTTATTGAGAACAAACTTGCAGTAGAGTTTCCTCAAAAAGTATTGTGCCTGACCTCATTATTGTTGCATGGAGGATGGTCAAAAACCATCCACCACCTCTGCCCAAAATTGTCCCTTATCGCTTGGTTGTTGCACCAATCGATAGGGAACCTCTTGCATATAATGGGTGGAGGTTGATTTGTTTGTGGATTTGTGAAAATGGAACACAAATCAAATTTTGTAATTTGTAACTTTTTCACATCTTCATATGATAGCTTGTCTGCATAATACTCTCTAAACTCTCTCTTCTTATCCGACCAACTAGATATTTGCTTGCTAATTGAATCTACATTTGATAACATAGATTCAAGATATTGAGCAAGCATGGACCTATGCAAGGTTGAAGTTGAAGGATCTTTCAACCTTGCAATTATGTCTTCAATTTCTTTTTTATTATTTTTAATTTTCCCCATTAGATTTTCTTATGTTCCAGGGGCATGTCAAGGAATAGATGAAGGAGTTTGTTGTTCGGGCTGTTCTTCGGCAGGTATTTTTTCTTCAGGATTTTGTGGATTTTGAGGAAGAGGAGGTGCATTAACATTTCCTGGCAATTAAGGAAATTTACATAAAAAATCAACTCAAACCTACTTATTTAGAAACAAATTCAAAAAATCAAAATCAAAACTCACTCCTTTGGCCTGTTCAACGTCGTGGTGGCATTTTGGTGATGAATCAGCGAGATTTTGGTGTCGAATTAGGTCTTCAAAAATGCAAGTGCGCTCCTTAGGGTTTGCAGGCCATGGGTGTAGAGAAAAAAAGAAATCAAATGAGCAGAAATGCTCTTTTTTATATATATAATTAAACATAACGTGGGCACGTTATAACGCGAGTGCGTTATGGTTTGGTTTTGTCGAGCCTTAGGTTCGTCATTACCAAATCATAACATGAGCGCGTTATAATGCGCTCGCGTTATGTCTTAATTTTTTTTGAAAAAATTTTGGCCACTTTTTGGCCCCCAACTTTTTGCACTTACCCTCCTCAAATTGAACACTCCTTTCAATGAACAACTCATCTGTAGTAGGTTGGAGCAATCGATTTAACCCTTCACAACATTAGGATAGCCTATAAATATGCAAGGTTTGCTATGTGGATCCAAGGCATTATGTTTCTCTACAGGAATGTGGGCCCATGCAGGAGAACCAAAAACTTGAAAGTTCTTAATTGATAGTTTTCGACTGCTCCAAGCTTCAAAAGGAGTAACTCCCTTCAAGGCTCAGTGAGGAACACGGTTCTGGATATAACAAGCACAGTTAATGACTTCTGACCAATACTGTGGTGTAAGAGATCTGGAAGGTATCATGCAATTCACCATTTCCTTCAAAGACCTATTCTTCCATTCTGCAACACTGTTTTGTTGAGGAGTGTATGGAACAAAATGCTACAAATCAATCCCCTCTTAAGTGCAAAACCGCTCAAAATGATGGTTGACATATTCACCACCATTGTCAGTGTGCAAAACTTTGATGGCTTTCTCAGATTGCTTCTCTACAAAAGTTTTGAAGTCTTGAAAGTGATCAAATACCTCAAACTTCTGTTTGAGAAAGTACACCCAAGTATATTGAGACAAGTCATCAATGAAAGTTAGAACAAATCTAGCCTTACTAAAGGATGAACAAGGAAATGGACTAGTCAAATTAGTGTGAACTAACTCCATTATCTATGAAGCTCTCCATGCCTTACCATTGTCAAATTTTTCCTTAGGATGCTTACCAAGAATGCAACCTTGGAAAACACCACTTAAAAATTGAATTGAAG
This sequence comes from Cunninghamia lanceolata, assembly GCA_027924645.1. Lineage (NCBI taxonomy): Eukaryota > Viridiplantae > Streptophyta > Pinopsida > Cupressales > Cupressaceae > Cunninghamia > Cunninghamia lanceolata. The sequence continues at coordinate 1,798,908 of BSBN01001034.1, forward strand.
GCAACCCTGTGACCATACTCTGTTGGTTGAGCTGTTGCAAGTAGCAGAAGTTAAGATGGCCAAACCGCTCATGCCATAATCTACTCACATCATCTGAAAGAGTGAGAAAAATAGACAAAGGAGGATCACGAACAAAGTGAGAACATAAATATAGCCGTGACTAATGATCTACTCTCCCAACTGCAAATGTAGAACCTTTGTGCAACTCATGAATCTCCACTAAATCAATAGTGAACTCAACCCGCTTGCGTGAGCTTGTGTGAGTGATCTGATATACTGGTAGGAAATTAGTTGATAATGAGGACACACAAAGAACATCATGGAATGTACCATCTCCCACATCAACAGACCCTCTCCCACACACCTCAACAGGAGTGTCATCACCCATCAAAATAGAAGGCATAATACACGACTCCAAAGATGCAAGTTCTTCCTTAAATAAAGCCATGTGGTGCAAACCACTCGAATCAAGAACCCAAGTGAATGGTTGTGAATCAAACGCTACAAGGGCCTTGCCCTTTCCTTTCCCCTTGTTGTTACCCTTTGCCTTGTTAGACCCCTCATTAGAACTATGTTTTATAGATTCAAGAACATTGATATTATTTTTCTCAAGAATGTGTGTCAAGTGATCAATTTGTTTCTTCAAACATTTATGTTCATCATGACCGGGTCTTTTACAATAGGCACATTTAACCTTCTCTTTCTTAGGCTTGTCGCCATTAGAAGATTAGGTCTCATTAGCTACTTTTGGGGCAGCTTGCTTCTGATCCTTCTTCTCCTTGCTATTGTTTTGTTTCTTATTCTTATTATTACTACTTTATCATTTCTGTTCTTTTGTGCCTTGGTTTGCAGCCAGGGCATGTGACTTAGAGGATTTTAGAGTACCCATCTGGATTAGCTTATCTTGCTCCCATGTGAGAGACAACAAAATCATCTAAAGGTGACATGGTGAATTGAGTACCAAGTGCACCCTTAATAGCATAAAAGGTAGAAACAAATATAGAATATTCTGAACTTAGCTTAAAGAGAATACTAAGAATCAGTTGTTCATATTTCTTTTTAAGTCTACACTGTTTTAACTATAGCCTTAGTGATTTTAATTTTGTGAAAAAATCTGAATTGTGTTGAAGTTGTCTGGACTTAAATTAATTAGTTTATTTTCCAACATATAACCCCTCATTGAATCTTATGTGTTAAATAATGTTTCTAGCTTTGTCCAGATTTCATTTAGTGAATTCAAAGACTCAATGTGAAAGAGCAAATTAGGAGAAACAGAAAAATACAATGTTCCATAGGCCTCATCACATTTGTTAAACCACTTAGGCTTATCTTCATCTTTAGCAGGTTCAATTTCCAGTCCCATCGTTATTCTATGCAACCCAACTTTTCTTAAGTAGATTTTCATGTGTGATTTCCACTCAAAGTAGTTGTAAGGAGTTAATATGGATACTGTTGTTTGATTCGTAATGAAGAAATACAAAAATGAAGTGCTAAAAAGAAGAGAACACACACAGGTCAACCCACCTTTTTCACTCAATCAAAGAACCCCCTAAGAAAATACGATCTAGCACTTTATAATTTAGTGTGTTTACAACTACCACTAACAAGAATTACCTAGTGGTCTTGATCTCAATGCTTACAAAATCCTCAACAATATGTGTATGTTAAAAATACAATACTGGAATGAAACCAAGTGAAACTAACAACACCACTGCAATCTACTTAAAAAATCATCCACTTTAAAAATATATATATCTCAATCTAAGGTCATATGTGAAAGTTATGAGTCTCTGAAGTTCAAAAAATGGGAACTGTGTAGCGTCACCTATGAGAATTTGTAATTTCTAGAAACTCCAGACATCAAAACCAAAAACATCTACACCACTGTGAAGCCTATGAAATTCTACCCCAAATAAAAAAAAAATTCTCCAAAAAAAGAGCCTAGATGACTGAAATAGAGGCTTGCAAAGATTGATTGTCAAAATCAAAGTGTCAACGGAGAGGGGGCCTACAAAAACTTTCTGATTAAGTTTGCGCACGATTTGTTTGTTGCATGCAAAAAAAATAGATACCTAGATAGTTTTTCGATGCAGTGAACAAAACTCAGAAAGGTTTTTTATTTTTGACATGCCTAAGATGTGCATCTAATGCAAAAAAGTGTCTCCAACAACAAAACAAATGATACGTAATATGTTAAAACTTATTTGTGAGACCTCATGGATGCAATGGCAAGGTCCTTTTGGCCGAAAATGCTCCGAACAAAAGTTGGCTTCCAGATCCGAGTTTAAAACCTTCGTTCCACAACTTTGTCAAACGATCTCCAAATCGGATGAAATGAAAGCCAATCTTGACTTTCTTAAGCCTCCTGGATGTGTTGGAACAATAAAAAATGCTACCAGTATAACTAAAAATGTTGCAATCACCCAGATCTCACAAAACACATGCAAAACCCCAGAGGTAGATCATTTGAAGATGCAAGAGAAGAGTATACTGGGTTTTTAAGAAACCTGCAAGTAAAGCTTATTAGCCCCCCCCCCCCCCCCCCCCGAATCTCTCAAAAAGGAAACTAAAATCTATTTTACACTAGAATAGCTCTGATACTATGTTAGAATCTGAACATATGAATAACCCAGAAAACTAGTGCAGATGAATGGATATTAAATTATAAATGTAAATGATACGAAATCAAAATAATAACAGAGTTAATCTCCAAGAGAGTAATGTAAATGTTCTAGAAGCAAAATAACATTAAGAAAATGCAAAATACATAAATATAAATAGACTAGAAAAGAGGGGAAAGGTGGCAAATATGACCAATGGGAAGAGTCTACCATAATAGTCTAAAATAAACAAGTGCAACTCCCATGGAAGATGCTGACACCTTGCACCCACGCAAGTTTAATAACATATGTAAGAAAAACCTAAAGAATATAGGAAGATAAATAATCCAATTAAGAAAATAAAACCTACACTAACAAAAAAAGATGTTTCTTTGTGTGAACCTTTTTGGTATTGTTGATAGATATTTACTTGACTTACATTTCTCAATGAGAAGGGGCACAATTTTTTTGCGGTGGGCCCACAATTTAATAATGCTGCGAAAAGATGTTTCCCAGCTGGTAACCTTTTCGGTGTTGTTGATATACATTTACTTGACTTACATTTCTCAACTAGAAGGGGCGCAATTTCTTTGAGATGGCCCCAACAACTCAATAACGCATTGAAAAGATGCTTGATGAGGACAGCTGGTAACGTTTTCGGTGTTGTTGACAGGCATTTACTTGACTTACATTTCTCAATGAACTCAATAAATTGTCTTACCCTTTACCCGGTTGGTCTAGGGACAGCTGTAATTCTTTTCCCTCTTGTGGACAGGCTTTAGTTACATTCCGCTATAAATATTGGCTACCTATTGTCGTATCCTTTCTGAAAGTTTCATACGTTCTGCAATTCTAGTCTTGCATCATGGCTTCCTTATCTGCCCAAGAATTTCTCCAGCATCAACACCAACGGGAAAGATGGACTACATCTTCTAAATTATATGATGCATTCATCAGCCACATAGGCCCTGACGTGAAAGACACCCTTGCAAAACAACTGTATGAGCATCTTATGGCAAGAAAGTGCCGGGCATTTCTAGACCGTGAAGAGATAGAAGGAGGAGAGTCGATTCCTCTTGCCATTCGCAATGGTATATGCTCATCTGTTGTACAAATAGCCATTTTTTCCAAAGGATATGAAAATTCGTCTTGGTGTTTAAACGAGCTTGTTCTTATGTTAGAACAAACTGATGCCCTATTTATTCCTGTGTTCTACGATGTACACCCTAAGGAGCTTCGTTGCACGGAGAGGGGAGCGTATACTGCGGCATTTTCTTATTATCAAAGTAAAGAAAAGTACCTCGACAAGGTGGATGTTTGGAAGAAGGCCCTCGCATCTGCTGCAGACATATCTGGTTATGAACGTATCCAGCATCAAGAGTAAGATTAGTGCCATGTGCTTTGTATTGTTTTCCCTTTTTCTATCTATTTTACCTTAGTAGAATAACTTTCTAAAGAGATTCTCGGTTTTGGCTTTCAGCAATTTGTGCGAAAAGATTGTGTCCCGTGTGCATCAAGAAATGAACAAGAGGATACCGTTACATGTCGCAGTTAGATGATATCGACCATCGGGACCAGTTAGATGCCCTGTTACCTGAACCTGAAGGTATTCTCAGCTCTGGTAGCCTGGTGATTATTACAACCCGTGACCAAAGTGTGTTAACGGGTGCAGATGTCACTATCCGTTATAGAATGAAGGGAATGGATAGGGATCATGCTAAACAACTCTTCTGTAGCCATGCTTTCCGCGGACGGGATCCTCCCATTGCATATCAGAAATTGGTTGAAAGCTTCGTGGAATTCTGTGGAGGTTTACCCCTCTCACTCAAAGTTTTGGGCGCCCATGTTTATGGTAGGAATGAGTATTATTGGGAGTTAGAGTTGGAAAAAGTTCGGAAAATCCAACCCAAGGATATAATGCAAAGTCTTAAAATCAGTTTTGACGGTCTGGACAGCGAGGAGAAACACATATTTATGGATATTGCGTGTTTCTTTACCAATAAAGAAATACCTTCAATAGCAGTGTGGAAGAGTTCCGGATGGAGTGCTGAGCACGCAGTTCAAAGGCTGAGGGATAAATGTCTGGTTGAAGTGCACGGAGGTTTGTTTAAAATGCACGATCACCTCCGCGATCTGGGAAGACAAATGGCAGATGAATGGAGCCCTCCTCGGCTCTGGCAATCCCACCATCTTAGAGCTATGGTGTGCTGCTTTTACACTCATAAAATTAAAATCTTCAAAAGCTTGTTTGTCAAATTTTCCATTTATTTTGTTTTTTCAGCAAAGCATGAATTTAACCTTGATCTTTATATGCAGGAAGCAAAGGGATTCAGAAAAGTCCTCGCAGAAACAAATGGCAGGTGTTTCCATTCGTTTCGGGACTCGTCCCTACACGTGGGAATCTGAGTCTCAGCAATAGTAGAGATTCAACTCATTTTGAGTCATCTACAAGCAGCTGCATGAATAGCCTTCAAGTCATATATTTTCACAAGATGCCTTTGTCAAAGTTGTTAATTAGTGGGGACATTTGTCCCAACCTTGGAAAACTCTATCTTTCACGAATGTTCAAACTAATTGAAGTGGACTTAAAGCAGATAAAGAAGATAAAATGCCTTTCGTTTCAGGAATGTGGCAGTTTGGAAACAATATCAGGGTTATCTTCTCTAAAAGGACTTGAAAAGTTATTCATAGACAAGTGTAATAAGTTAAATCATGAGTTGCCAAGCCTTTCACTTCTACCTTGTCTGGAGCACATCCGGATTAAGAAATGTGAGAAGCTGCAAAATATAGCAGGTATTGAAGAGCTGGAAGGATTGAAAAGCCTGGTAATTGAAGCTGCTCACAAGGGAGATGCAGGCATATGGAATTGCGTTTATGGGCTGAAGGTACTTTTTTCTTAACCTCTAAGCAGACTATTCTTTTGGAAGTTGTAAACAAGTATATTCACTGTGCAACGTGATTTGATTTTTTTTAATCATCTTTCCTTTTATGTAAGAGGGTAAGAGAGATTTTTGTTTTTTTTTTGGGCTTGGTAAGTTCTAACCCAAAGATAGAGGTCACAACCTCCCCATCAACATACTTAACATAGAAACTACCTATTCAATTTATTCCACTTAAAAATTACATAGATGTTACTTGGGGTTGGGGGATTCAAACTTGGATCCCCATCTTGAAAACCTTATGACCTTGCCATTTAAACACAACACCTTTCACGAGTAAGAGAGACTATTAGCATATTTGGGTTGTCTATTTTAAATCAATATTTCAATCAATTTGTATGCGCTAATATTTTGAAACATTCCAGAGACCACCTTCAGAGTATACCATTTTCAGAAGGGAGGCAGTGGAGGAAGCAGAGTCAAGATTAAATGAAAAGCTGTTTTTGGGCGTGATGGATGCCCAAGCAGTCGCTGAGATTCATAAAAATGATGCCTCGATGAAGACGCAAGGTTCGTTGACTGCAATGACTCTACGCGTTTTCCTTGTAAGTTCTCCTTATAATCTTAACTATACGCCAGGAATGGGTGATGGAATTTGGTATGAAATTCCAGGAGGAAAATGGATAGTTACAATTCTACACAGCGGCCAACTCGACACTGATGTTTTTAATATTCATGGGTATATAACAAGTGAGGCTGAAATACACAAGGGATTTATGGCTACGGTCAACAAAGGTGAAGAATGGAAAGTCTTACATGTTCTGAAAGCTATTATTAGCCAGTTGTACGTGTAACCTGCTGTTTTATATTGACGCCCGTTTACATGTTTTTAACTGTAATATACTCCAAAATTATTTTGCCTATATCGCATTACGTTACAGTTATAAAATATATGCACTTTCTATTGTATATTAGTAATTGGACTCATAGGGTCACTGGGCTGAAATTTTTTTATAAAGTTTCTTAGATATTTTTTATTATTTATTAATTTATAAATTATTTAATCCATTAAATTATTTTATCAATTTTTATTCAAATTTCATCACATTAACTATTGTCTTTTTTCACTTATATTAGTAAATTTCTTTTTACATCACATATCCAAATGAACAAACATAGTTGGGTAAAATTATTATCATGTCAATTCTATATTGATTTTTATATAATCCGCCATAGAAACAAATGCATATTTAATCATATAATTATTTTAAAAATAAAATAATTATGCGAGGATACAATAGATTTATGTTCTACAGCTTATATTTAATCTTATGCACATAGGACATAATTATATTTTTCTATTAAATATATATTAAATGACTCATAATCATTTTTATAAGTATGTATTTGATATATGAATTTTTATAATATCTATCACATTAATAAAAAATTAGAGAAATGCTTCCAACATATTGTCAGTAAATATGGATTAATTGAATGGAACTCTACTTTAAGATAATTCTATTAATTTGTATAATCAATATAATCAATAATTTAATATGAATATTATATTAATATAAATGTTACAATTTTTTTATAATATTTGCATATATTTAAAGAAAAAAAAGAAAAAATATTATTTGTTTAATATTAAAATAAATATTATTTGTTTAATGACTAAATTTTTGCCGTATTTTTTTACGAGATTTTAGTGTGTTTGTTTTACTCAAAATAATCACTAGATAAAAAAAACTCATTGCATACAGTTATTAATAAGAAGTGTTTTTAATACATTTGAATAATAATAAGAATTATACATTAATTATTATCTTATATTACTTCTTAATACCATTCATAATTCCCCTTTTAACATAAACTACATATCTAATACCATTTGAATAATAACAACACTTATTATTGCACATTAAGTTTTGCTTCATTCTTTTGGTGTGTCCCTGACTATACAAACTATATTAGTTGGTTTAATAATGTCATGCCTCCTTTGATTTGTCCATGTGGGAACATTTGCTTTATACGTGTTTTTTAAACTTTTTAACCAACCCTGTGCTTTATTTACTTATTTGGAATTGACCGCAGATTTGTGGGAGTCACTTAGTAGAAAAAATAAAAAATTAACAATTTATCAATTGTCAAAGTGATTAAGGTAAAAGGAACCATTTTTTTGTTTTTTTTTTACATTTTGTAGAAAAAATCAATTTTTTTAATTTTTTTTATTTTTTTATTTTATAATTTATGGTATAGTTTGAAAAATAATCAATGGATAAGATTGATTTTATAGTTTTAGTTTTCTCTTATCTAAAATATATGTCCATTCTGTTTTAGTTTTTATTACACAGGTAGGAGTTAGATATGATGTTTCGTGTCTTGCATGATACTTGACATAATTAGATCAATTGCCAACGTTTTTGTAGAGAATAAATTAAGAGAGTGGAATTTTTAAACATAATATTCCAGATTTTCTAAAACATTTTTTTGTGAAAATAATGTTTGTTTTATATTAAATAGTTGGCATTCTATTGGAATTGCACCTTTGATAAAATCTCATGACAAAACATAAATAACATCAATTGAAAATATATAAACTATGAAGACTACCGCTATACCCTAACATAATAATGATATTACATCAGCTATAACAACCCAACTAGTACCATTTTGAAGCAATTTAAACATAATATTCTAAATTTTCTAAAACATTTTTGTGAAAATAATGTTTGTTTTATATTAAATAGTTGACATTCTATTGGAATTGCACCTTCAATAAAATCTCATAATAAAACATAACTAACATCAATTGAAAATATATAAACTATGAAGACTACCACCATACCCTAACATAATAACGATATTACATTCAGTTATAACAACCAAGCTAGTACCATTTTGAAGCAAAAATACATAAAAATGCATAAACACCATCTTCAACTAGTCCCTCGTTTCTCTTTGCCCTCAAACACAACATATTCGTTCACCACCACTTCATCAACCCACACCACCACACTGGGAGAACTATCCATGTTCTTGGAACCCTAAAAAATCACCAACCAAAGTAGCAAATTCCATGTGAACCCAAAAATGGGTTTGAAAGAAATATTTGAAAATCTAAGATTTAAGCAATTGCAAGGTTAAGATAATGACTCAAAGAAAAAGAACAAATCAACCTATTAAACATTCAATATTTATCTTATTAGTCCCCATTGTAGGCAGGGGTGCTATTGTTTTCGCCTCCAACTAATTAATCTCCCTAGGCACCAGTGCTCTGCTAAAAATTAAAGCTTTTCTCTAATGTTTGGTTTTTCCTAAAAAATTTTGTGCTGCAAAAATTCTGCTTTTTTTAATTTTCTGATTGGACAATTGTTTTTTAGCCCATTGGTATTAAATTTTATAATTCATAAAATTTTCCTTTTGGATTTTTTAGAGCACACCCTCCAAAGCATCGTGGGAGATCGGTTTTGTGTTATTACGCCGAAGGCGTTCCCTTTGTGAGAGACAGGGCTGACTTTGAAAATCAACCGTCTGGGTTGCTGCAGAAGCATGCAAGACGATTGCAGCTCCCTGAACCGTTTGATTTGCCAGAGTTTGTTCATCGTTTTCCCTCAAGCTTTCCGGCGTTGAAATCTCCTTTCGTCTGCATTTTTTCACCGGTTTCTGCGCTTACTTTCTGTGAAGACGTTTGCAATTCGTTGTTTCTTTAATATTGATGCGTGCAGACAGGATTGACAGTTATGTGCAAACATTTAATATGGCAGGAGCGTTTATGAAAATCTACACAAAAGTCATTTCAGAAGTCGGTTGTTCTCACGCCCGGAAAAATATCGTGTCAGAATAAGTCTCGTGTTTCCGTGTCTATCTGTCCTGACGCTTAAAAACCCTTTTTAAAATTTTAAACCGTTTTGAAATCCGGTTGAACGGCGCTACGACGGTTTCCACGTAATTTCCAGATTGCCTTTGAATATGAGGTATTGAGGTGTAATGCCCGAGGATTATGTGATATCTTAATCTTGTAATTCTGTCGATGTCTTCTTCGCGTATGTAATCAGCAACATCATTAACATTGGATCCTCTGTTTATATATAGAAATTTTCATTCACTCCTTTGTCGCACCAAAGCTTTTTCCATTTTCATCTTAGTTCTGCGCTGTCTTTTTCTATTCTGAGCTCTTTCGGTGGTTTTTTTTTTGTAAGGATTTGTTGTGCTTTTTGCTTATATAAAGCCTGGAAATAGTTGGGAGATTCAACCGTCTGGGTTGCTGCAATATAAATAGAATGATGAGGAGATTCCTGTTACCGCCACTAAATCTTTTTATCACATAATACATTACCTCTTATTTGGTGCTTTTATTGCTCACAGCGCCTTTTATTCTTTTTCTCTCTAATCAATATTTCGGCTCAAAGAAAATGAGTTTTATTTAATACGATTAAAAATATATTGTTTGTCCTTTCAATTTTTTTTTAAATTCTGAAATACTCACTGATTTCTAATATATTTATAATTAATCGTTTGTAAAAGTAAAGATATATTTTTATTTTTTATATTGTGTAAAGGTATATTTTTATTTTTTTATGAACAATATAATTTAGAAACAATTTATTTTTTATATTGTGCAAAGGTATATTTTTATTTTATATGAACAATATAATATAGAAATAAAATTTAAGTGTTGGGAATGGGATTCTCCCAAATTTTACATTTAAATATTATTTAAATAATATTTAGGGGATCCTCATTTTTAATATTAAGTTTTTAAAGCTTTTACATTCCAATGATAGCCATATTTCATAAATGATGGATTTAAAAATTCAAATGTAGATTAATACATTGTATGAAAATTTTTTATTCATAAATTTATATTTTAAGTATACATTCATATTTTAATTTTATACATGAATAGTTGGATTATATATAAAAGGTTTTATGTATATTTTTCAAATTATTGAGTGACGGGTTTATCCTACCTCTGTTGCCACCTATGGGCTCTTAAATGAGATTTCCGTTATCAATTATATAAACACAGAATGAATATCTCTTTGCAATATATATTACATTGTTTTGTGATGCAAGAGTAGCATAAAGATTTTGTTTTTCTTAACTTCATCCACCTAAAATATAGGAAAACGAAAAATAAAAAGATATGAGAATCCTAAAGAATTAATGACAAAGTGACATAAACAATTTATAACCAATAAATATAAGGTGTGGTTAATATCATGGTAATTTGTCTTATTTTAAATGATTTTTGGTAACCTCTAAGACATCATGTCTGGACAATTAAAATTAAGGATAAAACTTATATTTTTTAATAATTTGTATTTACTAAAAATAACATTTAAAATCATATCATTATAGCTTTGTCTTTCTTACAAGTTAAATTAAATAATATTATTAAATATAATATCTATAATATAATATAATACATGAAACATCACTTAAATTGTTATATTTCTTACAAATTAATTTAGATAATATTATAAAATATAATAAATCTAAATAGAATATAGATTTTATATATAAATTACATAAAAAATATATATAATATATCTAATATAAATATATGATTTTATAATATCATAATATTTAAAATACATATTTAATAATTTAAATTATATAAAATATAATAATAAATAATAAGTAAATATATTATATATTGTATATATAAAATAAATATATTAAATTTAAATATACAACATGTAAGGAAAAACCACCACTAATAAAATCCTTGAACCAAACGCCAGAGACCAGAATCCCTTGATTGCTGCGAAGACTTCGGTTAAAAGAAAGATTTTACATGGTTATTCTACACAGGGGACCCCACAGAAAAAGAAAAGGGGTAGTTTAGAGGAAGAAAGGGGTACGAACAACGAGAATTAGACCAAGAATGTTTCTGTGGTGGTGGAAGAGGTTAGCTCTGAGGAAGGTATTGGTGGTAGCGACAACACTGCTGACAAGGATTTCACCTTGATGGAAAGCAAGCCCTGGGTGCCGTCGACCAGGAGGTCATCGATGCTTGCTGCTAAGCTTAGTCCTTTTCTCAAAAAGGAGGACACTGAGGTGGAGGATGCTGCGGACCTGGAGGGTGATGGTATTTCTGATAACAAAATCAACAAAATGGACACTATTGTTCCGGAGGCTGAATAGATGGCTGGGGAATTTTCTGTCAAAAAGGAAACCAAAACTGATAATGTGGAGGCCGAAGCGGACGAGGGGTCTAGTAATTTTCCTGAGCTCAATGTTGAGCTCAAGATTAAGGGGTCTGAATCTATGAGTTCTGAGAAAGCGGTGAAGGTGTTGAGCAAGATGAAGAGGGAGGGCAAGGATGCTGCTAAAGATAAGGAAATTGAAACTCTTGCCGCTAGGATCACCGTGCTGGAAAGGAAGTTCAAGACTCTGGCCAAGTTCTCTGCCAAAGTGATGCACCGATCGGCCATGACCCTCGTGGTCCTCCAAGATGTTGAGCTTGTCTGCCAGGGAATGAAGGATAAAGAACGCAAGGAGTACCGTGATCTCTCCCAGTTCCTGGCAGAAGATTGGGACTAGATGTTTAATTAGCCGTTGATCCTTTTCTGTGTCTTGGGTTTTTTGTTTGCTGTCGGTCAGTTGTCGGTTCGTGGTGTCTCTTGGTTTTTTTGGCTATTTCGGTTGTTTAGCTCTATTTCTTCTGTTTGGTTTCATGAAACTTTAGTGCGCCTTTTTGGCTAAACTGTTATGGGATCGACATCCTTTTTCCTGCTTATAATATCAAAAACATGTAGGAGGACCCTTGAGTAGGTCCACTGCATCAATTTTAGCTAGAATAATGACCTCTTTCTTCTGGACAAATTACATTTTGGGTGGAGGCTTAATAGATTTGGGGTGTTTGGTCATGACTATTTTTTAACCGTGCCATCCATCTAGATTCTTGCATAGGATGAGTAGCAACACACTTCACCATCTTGACTTGCAACTTTGGCATAAGTGGGTAATCCTTGATTTTGTGGTGAAGGGCTTGACATCTAAAACATGTATTAAGGAGGTTGATGTAGGTGAATTTTGTAAAATGTGCATCACTCACTTGAATCTTGATAAATTATTTTAGGGTGCAGGTGAGGCCTAGCTCCACACCCTTTTATGGGGTTGAGTTATGAAAAATTTCTTTGGCTCATGACAAATAAAGTGTAAAAAGTGTTGGATAAATTTCTCTAGGAAGGGCTATATAGGAATAGGAAGTCAAAGGAGTTTCATTTTCAAATCTAATTTATCATGTTTATTTTATTGATATTTAAATATAAGAATGATTTTATATTACATTACCTTATCCCTCTCGTGATGGTATTGATTTTTTCATGCCACGAGCTACTCAAGACCCCAATCTTCCTTTGAGAAGGGGTGCTTGTCTTAACCCTATTATGGCTACTCAATCTAATGAAAATTAAATATTTATGATGCTCATAATGAGAACCACTTTGATCATCAACAAAATTATGACCATGATGCTCAAATTGCCAAACAAGATCTTATCTCTTAAACAATTTGTCACCCTTTTGCACTAAACTTTAATAAATGCACCTCTTGGTATATATGTTCTACTTGGCATTGGATCTTTGGTAGTCTCTTCTAATAATGTCCATCCCATCCTTCCTCTTTTTTTTCAAACCTCATCATACCACTACTACAAGTTCTATAGCTACTACTACTCCTATTTCCACTCCTAGCTTTGCCCCTATTGTTTCAATACCTACCTCAAGTGATTCCATCCCCCTAATGTGCCACCTACAGTATCATCCTTATATTCACATACCTACTAGCACCATAGCTTCTACCCATGTGTCTCACACCATCCATCATTGCCAACCTATGTCTCACATTAACCCTCCTTCCCAACCTATGTCTTATATTAGCCCTCCTCGTTATCCCATTTTTACCTCATCTCATAATGTGGTTCCTCCCTCCATGGCTATGTTCGTTACCTATTTCCACACATCCTCATTATACATCCTCAACTATTTCACACATGTCTAATTCTACCATTAGCCCTACCTCTAACTTGGATATAATGTTATAAGATATGGCTACTCTAAAGAAACAAGTAAATGACAATAAGGATACTATTACATATAATCACCTACATCACACACCACTTTCTTATGAGTTTGTTATAGAACCCTTTTGTATGGTATCTATGGTGGCAAGATTTGAATTATAAAATGGTGAGGAAGATCCTAACATGCATTTACAAGCTTTCACAATGGTATGATTAGATTTTGCTTATGAGGATAAGATTTTGGCCAAGTCATTTCCAACAACCTTAAAAGAATGTGTTATACAATGGTTTTATTCTTTGCCTGAACATGTTCTATACATTCTTTTCAAAAGCTTGTCACTACTTTTCTAAAGCACTTCCACATCAATATAGTGATAATAGAGAGAGAGAGAGAGAGAGAGAGAGAGAGAGAGAGAGATTTAACATGGTGTCATAAACAAAAGTTTAGATCTTTATTTTCTACAGACAAACCTTTGGAAGACAAACTTTTCATTTAATCCTTGCAAAAGGAAACTTGATTAGCATGACTAATCAAACTAATAGCCCTCAATTTGTAATTGGTAACATCATATAATCAAAATAATGTCCATAGTTTGCAATACTTATTTTTGCTAGCCTCTTCAATTTGCGGGAACATGACTATGAAAAATAAGAAATTACTAATCTATTTAAGTGTAGACAACTAAAAAATAAAGAATTCGTTACTCAAGTACTATACAAGTCTACAATTGGCAACATCCATACCTGCAATTAGTGTCATGCTGGTTGCACAAACAAATTTGTTACATAGAATCAAAATAATAATAATAATTAGATAGAGAGAGAAGAATAGAGAAAGGGGATGGGGGGATAGAGCGGGGAGAGAGGAAACAAAAAGATAAAGAGAGATAGACAAAGAGAAAAGTAATTAGATAGAGAAAACAAGAAATTACTAATCTATTTAAGTGTAGACAACTACAAAATAAAGAATTTGTTACTAGAATACCATACGAGTCTAAAATTGGCAACATCCATACTATAATTATGAATCAAAATAATAATAATTAGAGAGAGAAGAATAGAGAAAGGGATACATGTGGACAAAGTAAGGAGAGAGAGGAACAAAAAAGAGAAAGATAAAGAAATATATATGGAATTACATAACAATTATAAGCAATATATATTAGTTATTATATATATTTATTATTTTTAGTTGTGGACAATACAATATAAATTAATTATGTCAAGCCTTCGTATGATGCAAGAATCATCCACCATTGGTCCTCTGCATCCATTAGGTGTTGCATGTACAAAACTAGGTGAGAAACAGTGATATAAAAAAAATTGAGTTGACCATATGTGAATTTCTTAATTCATGAATTATTTCCTCAACTCCAGAGGAGTTCAAGCACAAAGTGTAGTGAATTGGAAAATGTGCAAAAGGATAGATTTCATAATCGCACTTTTGAACCAAGTTTAGAAAATCATGGATGTGATCAACCCGAGGAGATCACTGTGTCAAATCAAATTGATTGTTGGGTTGGCTTCAACCAAATTGTGATATCTCAATCAATCCAAGATAGAGACAGGGATAGAGCTAGGGAGATAGAGAGACAAAGAGAAATAGAGATATAAAGAGGGAGATGAAGAGATATACAGAGATAAAGAGGCACATATATAGAGAGAGGAAAAAGAAAGACTTGATGAAATTATTAATTCAATTGTACATTAATATGATCTGATAATAAGTGGAAGCCCCTATAATAATTTGATAGGAAATAATAGGAACACAAGGGATGGGCTAGAAGGGAAGCATTCCTCTATTTTCTATGAATTTCTATGGATTGTGAATTATCTAAGGCATGCAATGCATTCGAGTGTAATTTGATAGAATAATGAAACCTTCATTTTGTACTAATATGGACTTCAATAGATTATAAATTCCTTACTTCTCATAGCCAAGTCCCCACCCAAATTTAAGAGCCTACCAAAAACAATTATTGAAAAATAACTGTATTGATTGGATTTAGAGTTCCAAATCACCTTGTGGGTCGGTTGTGGAATCTTAAACAGTTTGAAAATATGCTTTTTTTCTTTGAAATAAAAAAATGTGATATCTGAATCAATCGAAGATAGAGCTAGGGGGGATAGAGAGACAAGGAGAAATAGAGAGCTATAGATTAGTAGTGGAATCTTAATGAGTTTGAAAATATGTTTTTTTCCTTTGGAATTTTATCCTGGAAACATAAATATTGTGATAATAGAATAGAGAGAAAGTTAGAGAGAGATAGTGATAGAGAGAGAGGGAGGGAGGGAGGGAGAGAGTTAGAAAGATGAACAGAGAAGTGGAGAGAGAAAGGGGAGAGAGAGAGGTGACAAAGAGAGATAGGGAAAATAGAGAATGAGAGAAAGATACATATCAAGAGATGCTCACTAATCTCATAGCCACCAAGGTAAACACAAATTCTACAAGGAAGCCATGTTGGCTACATTGCACGACATCAAGATAATTCTTCTTTCCACTTCTGTGTTGCATGCAAGGTGCCTCATGTCTAGAAATGTATAATATGTCTCTCATTCTAGAAAGAGCATTATCTACTGTATTAGATTCTTTCCTTTAACATAATCTATATCAAAATTATATGCTTGCAGCTTACCCACTTTTTTGTTGATCATTTAAATCCTGTTGGCCAAGAAAGAACTTAAAGCTATTATGATTTGTTTTGACAACAAATCTTCCACATACCAAATACTTGTAGGTTAATTTTTAAGTTTTTAAAATTTTTGTTAGGGTATCGATCTAGAAAAAAATCACCTTGTGGTCCAGTAGTGGAATCTTAAAGAGTTTGAGCAAGGCCCACCATACTTTTACTTTTATTGTGTATAGTATACCAAAGGGTGTATGGACAAACCATATCCTTATTTATGTATGATCTATTGAACTAAAATTTATTGATTCAACGTACCTTTCAATTTCAACTAGAGAACATGGTTACATGCATAACCTTCCTATGAATAATTATTTCCAAATTTTACCGTTACCACCCATGACAATTGAAGAGACATTTTCTAAAACACAGAATTATTAGCTATCATGGGATTACAAAACTAAGCTTAATTGCATAAACATAGTGGAAAATTGTTTTATTGTGTGATAGACTTGGGGCTATAGCCAAGCATTCTAATGGAAAACCCTACATTAAAGATCAAGGTGTGGTACTTTTACAATGTTAAAAATAGAGCTTGGTATAGCTCCACTACTTTTCATGCCAATGATCCAATGATGAAGAGAAGAGAGTGACTTTCAATTGGTCATTTCATGCCAACAATCCAAAGATGGCGTGTCCATTGGAAACTACACTTATGTTTCTTTAGGACCTAATAATTCACCTTTAAGACCTCTTTATTGTACCCATTGCACACTAAAGTGTAACTATATCTTACAATAGCAAGATCCCATTTCCAAGCTTCATTGATTCATACATGGCACGAGTATTACAATTGGAAACAATGCTACTTATTGAAGTGGCTCAAAAAAGGACATTTGCAACATCTCAAAAGTCCAAGCAATAGAAATAACACAAGACCAACGATTATTCAAGTCCCCCCTCATTTTACCACCATCCCAACAATAAATGATCAATGTTTTCAAGCATTTTGTTCGAGTGAACTGCTACTATACTAGCCATTTAGAAACATTCACAATAATATTGGTTCATTAAAACAAGATATACATCCCATTGCAAAAGAATTTCAAATAGCTACCATCCATGGAATTAGCACCATACATCTCCAAATCCATTGACAGACATTGATGATGAAACTCCTGATTGGTCCTGATGAATGACAAGTCTTGTCAAGTCTATACCTAGGCATACCATTTCAATTGGATGGGCTCGACATGCTTGGTAAACAAAAAGAGGCCAGTTAAGGGCACTATCACTTGCAAATAATTGACCAAAAAAAAACTTTACTTGCATACCTACTTTTACCCACTACTATTAAAAAATAACTTTACTTGCATGCATGTCAACATATTTAATTTACTCTATTTCTTTTCTAACGTAGATTCAAATGATGGATGGACAACAACCATTCACCAGAAACAAAACTATATGCCCTCTTCTCAAGAAATTTCAATGTTCAATATGCATTTATAAAGGAACCACTAATTACTTTTATCTACATGCTATTTCGTCGTAGCCATTGCACACTAAGGTGCAATTGCTAGTT
Organism: Cunninghamia lanceolata; assembly: GCA_027924645.1. NCBI lineage: Eukaryota > Viridiplantae > Streptophyta > Pinopsida > Cupressales > Cupressaceae > Cunninghamia > Cunninghamia lanceolata. The sequence continues at coordinate 1,816,637 of BSBN01001034.1, forward strand.
TAAGGACATACACTTCTATTGCAGGCTCTCACGTGGCATTTTCCAAAAGGAACACATGTCTTGTCTAAGTCTCCATTTACTTTTTGGATCTACTTTTTGTGGTTAGTAGTTATCATGTCTAGTTGACTTTTACCTTTCTACGTCCGGATCTCACAAAAAATAAGGCAGAGTAAAGAAGTCTATTTGATTCTGCTTTTCAATTTTTCTGGTCATTATGATTAAATGTCTTTGATGGTTGGTATGATAGTGAACTCCTACATTGGAGTTTGTTTTAAGGGTTCGGATTGAAGAGTTTTTTTGGCAGAAAGCTTGGGTGTTGTTATTGGTTCAATGAGTTTTTGTGGTTTTGGGATATCCAAGATGTGGTTTTTGGAAGTTCAGTTCAAGATGTAGCATTGGGTACCAGTATTTTGGCGACTGTCATTGAGGTTTTAGTTTTAAAGTTTAGAAACTACTATTTTTTTTTGCGTGTTTGGGCTTTTAAGATGTTCTTTTGCGCCCAATTCAAAATACAGCAATGGGTACAAGCAATTTGGTGACTTGAGATAGGGGTTGTTCTGTAGTTAGGGTTGGAATTCATTACTTAAGAAAAAAAAAGGCAGTGCAAAGTTTGCTTAAGCTGGGTTTTGATGTGCTTTTCTTGCACCAAATTCAAAATGCAACATTGGGTACAAGCAATTTGGTGACATAGATGGCATTAAGTTGTGTACAGGATTGAACTTTATTGTCGAGCAAAGAAATCAGTGCAGGTGCTGCTTAAGCTAGGTTTCATGAGATTTTCCTGCATCCAATTCACAATGCAACTATGGGTACAAGAAATTTGGTGACCTAAATGGGATTAGGTTGTTCTGTAATATGGATTGGAGTTCAATTTCTAGCGAAAATATCATTGTAAGTGTTTCTGAAGTTGGGGGTATTGATGGCCATTTCTCGTACCCCATTTGCACCCAATTCACAATGCAGCATTGGTTACAATTGAATTGGTGACTTGAGGTAGAATTAGGTTGTGGGTTTAAGCATATGTAGGATTGGGGCACTTTTGTAATTTGAGATCCCCACCTAATTGAGGCCTCATATGCGCACCTGGTACTGGGGCCTACAGAGAATTGAACTTGCGACCACAGTTTGGCAAACGCGAGTCACTTTAGCGGGGGATGCTTGGTACATGGCAGAAGAAATTTGGCCCAACGGCAAGGAGCTGTAATGTTCTGCCATGAATAGTGTAATGATGAACTCTAATGTATATTTCAAGCTAAAGATGGTGCTTTTCTGAAACATGGATATGTTAGCTTGTTACCAATGTGAATGTGCACATATCTTATACATCTTGGGGTCAGCTATTCAGGGTATGGATCTGGTCACAAGAGCTGTTGCATATGATATGATTGGAGTATGGTAGAAAAATGAGGGTTTTTGATAAGATCGGTTTCCTTGCAGCAGTTGCTATCATACATTTCAATAAAACTTAGAAATGAGGCTAGAACCAAGAGTTGTTTATCTAGAAATAGAGAGGATAGCAATGTGGCAGCCTATTATCTTTAAGGTTGGCATGCTTTGGTTGGCTTGTAATTTTCTCATTTACTACGGGGATTGCAGTCATGGTAAGTTGCCCTATTTTTAACTTTACAGAAGAACAGTTGATTTGATTTCATAGTATTTTTTTCTTAAGAAATTTGCCATGTTTAAAATTAGTGAGAAACATAGCAGCTTTTTCGCTTTGGCTTCATCATTTTATATCATCAAATGATAGGATTACCTTTCAAATCCAAGCAAACAATACTGATTATGACCTTTAGCTGTAGGCAAGCAGGGCGTTGATAAAATTTGTGGAGTTTGGCTTTGCATTTGTAAATTGCATTTGCCCCCCCCATCTTGAGCACATAAGTAGTCCTCACACACCTCGATGAATATCTTCGTCACACACCTGTATTTCTAGTTATATTGCTTAGGTCCCTTGTTATCTTCTTTTGGGCCTATTTCGATGTGACTATTATTTTGTTAATCATTTACATTGTAAAATTATATTTTTAAATTTTGTTCTCTAGTATGTTATAACTTGATGCAATTGGTTCTTGTGACAGGCATTAAACTACACAAGATAGTATTACACCCTTTGGTGTCAAATTCATAGTTGTAGGGCTCATACAAAATTGAGCAATGTTTGTGTTGTTATATGGAGCCTAATTAGACTCGGAGGTTAAATTTTCCCCACTTTTATCGGCGCAATTTCCCCACAAATCCCTCTGAGGTCAAGAGGTAGCGCCCCTTGTGGGGGTTTGGGGGCAGTGCCCCCAAGACGAGGTCAAGGGGTAGCACCCCTTGCAGGGACTAGGGGCAATGCCCTTGGGGTGCTCCCTACTGTGATACAGGGCGGGGTTGAGGGGCAGCGCCCCTGTGGGTGCTCGAGGGCAACGCCTCCGAAACCTCACACGATTTTTTATTGTTTTATAAAGGCGTAGGGTGTTATTTTTCTATTGATTGACATAAAAAAAACCCTATTTTTGTAACCGACATAAGGCTTGATAAAAGCGGCTAAGGGTTAGGGTTTCTGTTAATATTATATTGTAGCATTTGCAACGGTGTTGAATTGCAAAGATTGTTGGTTGTAATCGGTTTGATTTACTGGATAATAATATTGGACTCTCTGTTTGGTGGATGTAGCCTGAGTTTGGGTGCACCACGTTAAAACTTGTCTCTTGCTGTTATTATTTTTGTGTATTTCCATTCCTCTATTTAATCTTTATTTGCATTTAATTGATAGCTTCTGCCAGCTAACCCTAACAGTTTGGTGATATGCACATATGTCACAAATAGTGCCATGGTTATGTTTTTAAACCAAGGACCACAGTCAAGATTATCGAAGGGGTAAGGGAATTCCTGTGTGGCACGTGACAGGGTTTTGCAAGAGCCCTACCATTACTCTTTTGTCAGATGCAAGGTAAGTTAATAAAAAACTAGCACTTTGTAACCTATAATGCATGTGTTTATGTTATTTAATTTTAATTCTTAAATCACTGTCAAATTTATAATTTTTGGTGATATACACATGCATTGCAAATAGCACTATGGTTGTGTTTTTACACCAACGGCCACAGTGAACTGCCCCACTATCTAACATATATAATGGCATAAACTTAATTTTGTAATTTCTATCTTTGCATATTCTGAATATATCTTGTCTTAAAATTCTAGTTATTTATGCTATACTTTTTGTGTGATAGCAAAATAGTCTATCTTGTATTACAAGTTTGTAAAATTAGATGGCTTCCTTGTTTTGTAGTTTCGCACTTATGAGTGAAAGGATTCTGAAACTGTGCCCCTCCTCAAATAGCTTATGTTAAGACCAGTGTTTCTGCTATGCCATTTAAACATTGCCCTAAAAGGACCTTTTTCTTATTTCTTAGGTTCTTCAAATCCCTACAAATACATGGTTTCCCCTAATTTAATTCATACCATAATGATTTCATTTTTAGCAACATTGACATTGAAATAATAGTACAAGTATGTTGCTCAAAATACATACTAATGATTGACTATTTTCTCTAGACCATCCTCAAATTGAATTATGTATTCATCTATACCAATAGCAGTGGCTTTTGAGTGTTGTTGCATCGAGACACCTTATGTATTCAAATGTTATGTAGTTTCAATGTTTATTTTTTATATTTGATCAAATAGTGTGTCTTTTTTGTGTGGATAGTTTGGATGAAGTGGTTCCAAAGTTGCTAATGTCCATGTGTTTGTTTTTGTTTAGGCACTTGTTGGGCTTCATTATTTTTCTCTACCTCACAATATACACTGCCACCAAGCTGCCCAATGTTGCAGATCTACTGGTTCCCAGAAAAGCTAATCTGCATAGATTACAGAGTGATGTTTTCTGCTCACTTCCATCACTGCCAAATATGGCAGAACTTCAAGTGGAGTTAAGGACAACTTTACCTCATTGGGTTGACAATTGTCTCCCAGAAAATAGCTCTTCACATTCAAATGGAACTGTACATTGCATCCTTGTGAGTTATATTTTACTAGGCCTTTGGAATGTGAAATTTGGTTTCATCTTTGCAAACTTCGCCATTAGGGCTTTTCTTGGAATAATTGGATTTGGCCATTGTCCTTGTTTATTTGGTGTTCTTGTTTTTCTTTATTCCTTAATGCTATTGTTGCTTTTGTTTTTGTTAGTTTCTTTTGTATGGTTGTTTTTCTGGATTGTGTTTATCAATGTTAGGCAGAAACATGAAAGCCAGGACAAGGTATTTTTCCCTCCCTTAGTTTTCACAATAATACAATCCTACATTTTGGCTAACCCTGCCCAAAACTCAGGACTGGTTCCTATAGGAATTTGACACTGATTTTTTTTTATTTAGTAGAATACTGTAATGCACCCCATAATCATTATACCAGAACCTCATCTCGTGTCTATTAGGGTTATAGGCCTCATTTTTTGGGGTTTGAACCTGGGTCACACTGTTACGAGTTTCCCCTTAACCATTACAACAACTCCTTGGACATTTATCACCCATTATGCTGCTAGCTAAGTGAGTGTACTGGCAGCATAAGAGTAGCAGTTAGATAGGCAATATTGTAGTTTCTTTCAGTTAATGTTGCTTTTTTGAATAAGGTGGTTCAATCTTGTGTCTTTCAGTTAGGCAGCAGTTGAGTCTTTTAGTATTTGTTAGTTTTTTCAGCAGCTTTCAGTTAGTACCATTGACTTGGGGATGAACAATCCAGTTAGCTATCACCTATTAAGATGTGATTCCCTATTATTTAGGATTGCAGGAAACATGGAATATAAGCAGTGCTAGAGGAAAGAGCAGAAACTTTTGAAAATTAACATCGAAAAACTCAATTCCTTACCCAGGAAGTGATGCTACCTACAACAGTTTTGGTGCTTGGAGATGAAAACCTTAAGGCGTGCCAGCTTGATTTCTTGGGGAGAGAAAGCCTCAGGAAGCAGTTGGTACAGAGTGACAACAAGATCATGTGGATTGTCCAAGATCATCAATGCAATTAGTTTGTATACTGCAGAGTGTCTAGGAGTATCAAAGAAATTCAGATTTATATGCTGGGCGTGTTCAGTGATTTGTATTAGACTAGTTGATTTGCATTTAAATGTATGCGTTTGCATATAGATAAATCATAATATAAAGGACAAAAAAAATTTGTTGTTAGAGTCTTTCTGGTTTGTTTTTCTGTATTCATTATTTCGGGCTTTACATGATGTCATGGCATTTGAAGACAAACTTGACAAGAATGAAGAGATTCATCATTCAATAGATTGATACAATAAATTTGTTAACACAATCATCAAAGATTTATGTGCATTTCTATGATGAAATGAGGCTTGAAATTTTTTAACACAATAAGACTATTTCTAGCTACCTCCATAGATGATTTATCACAGCCAAATTACTTTTAATTGTATGATTTGCTTGGTTTGTGCTTAGATGTCTGATTATTTTAAGTGTGAGTACATTGACAAGGGGCATTTGAACTGATTGCCTTTGCATGAAAAAGGTTATAGCACCTATAATTATTTTTGGGTGCACTACTTTGTCTTGCCTATAAAGAAAACCATAATTTTGTGTTTTACTATATGCAAAAAATTAGCAATTAGTGTGATTGCAGAGTCAAACCTGATCTGCAAGAGCTAAATCAACATTAAAAAGTATTCAATAGTTTCTATGTCCTCCCATTAAACAAACTTGGATTTATTTTGCCTAATTTTTATACCTAATATTTTTTTCTTTTTACTCTGGGCGCTTGCAGCTTTAGGCAGGGATTGATGCTGTAGCATAGCCCTTGTTAAAATTGTACCACTCACCAATTAAGTGAGCATACATACACTAATTATGAAGTGATTTAAACATTGAACAATTAAGTCTAACAGGTGTCATATTGAATCCTTAATCTACTACGATCACACCTTTATTCTAAAGTGACACACACTTAACCATTGACTATTTAATTATGAAGTGAGACTTATTCAAGGTAGTATTTTAGAATGTGTGTATAATGAATTGTGGATAGTTGAATTGTTAGTCCCTGTGATAAGTAGGAGGCTAATGTTTTCAACTCACTAAATTCACATTAACCCTGTTCTGAAAATTGTGCCTCATGGAAATTGTTTAGGGTTAAAAAGTAGGTTTCCTTAAACAAGATTAAGTCCTATTTCTCCACTAACTAAACATTGGGAAGACAATAACCGAGCTTGGGATCAAGCTACAGATTACTTGTTCATTCCCTAATGCTAATTAGGTCTGATCAAGTGTTAAACTAAGATTTTATCAAATGTCCTTATTCACTAATCAACCAAACCCTAATTACACCTTGTAACAACAAATGATTGAATTTAGAGATGAAGCAGACAAAACAGATCACGGAAATGCATAGAATAAGGTCCAGAAGTTATGCACCCAGAAACTGAGGGCTAACTGGACTAGGGCGCCCTCTCATTAGTCCTGTAACTTTCTTTCTGTAAAAAATCTTCCACATCAGCTATTTAGTAACCTTCAGTAACTCCCATATCTCAGAGAAACTCCCCAGTTGGACTAGGGCACCCGCTCATTAATCCCGAAAGTGTCAAGATCCAGACCTCTGAAATTTAGTGACAACTGTATTCACAATATCCGTCTTTCTATCGGTCCTTTCCAATGTATCTTGTCAAACACGATCTATACCTACAAAAGGAGGAGAAAGATGTTGCAACTATATAGGAGCTTGCCTCAATCAAGCCCCATTTTCGGTATTCCTACCTCAACAATACCCAGAGATAAAGATTTGTAGAAGTGTGTGCAAACCTAACAAAGTGTATGCAGAAATATCAAACCCTAGATGTCTGAACCAAGGGAAGATCAATAACTTGCTTCAATTCAATGAACAAATGTCACTTCACCTCAAGGAGATGAAAACAATAAAGAATTGCATGGACAAGTAGGCGAATCAATAATGTCCACGGAGTATCTCCAATCTCGATGTTGGAGGCTTCAACCCTTCTCCTAATCATGCAAAAGGTGTACAAACTGTTTTATATTGACGCCCGTTTACATGTTTTTAACTGTAATATACTCCAAAACTATTTTGTCCATATCACATAACTTGACAGTTATAAAATATATGCACTTTCTATTGTATATTATCTCGATGTATTACATTTGTCTTTTATCAGTGTAGTAGTGATTGAGATTAAACTTGGATGTAAAGATTGGCTTCTAAAATTTGTAGATAATTGTTATTTAAAAAAAAAATGTTTGAAATATAGTTTTAAGTTATTTTATTCACTTAAGAGTTATTTTATTTTACTTTAAAAAATATTTTATTTTATTTTATTTTTGTTTACTTACGATTATTTTATTTATTTGAGAATTACTTTATAGTTTTGTTTTTCTCTTATCTAAAATATATGTCCATTCTATTTTTATTTTTATGTACATAGTTAGGATATGATGTTTTGTGCATTGTTGTTATTGTTGATACTCGACATAATTAGATCATGTCTTTAGTGCTAAACTATACCTTATATTACTTATTCTAAGTAATATATTTAAGGACATGGCTTTAAGGCACCTTAGGTGATAACGATAGGTGTCAAACTTGGAGAGTTGTATTGGACTCTCCAAGCCATGTGTCGACACTCATTCGACACTTGGTGAGAGGAGTGTTGAAGTCGACTCAACCTCTTCACCTCTCTCACCTATATATGTCACCTTTGTTCATTGTTTAATCATTGCAATTTATAATTGCTTTCACTCCATTTTGTAATCAATTCATGCTTAGTCGATTTATGGTTTCTAATATGGTATCAGAGCCAAACTAAGTTGTTGACTGGATCGATTGGAGGTTTACTTTGCTTATCTAGTTTCTATGTGTTCTCTCAACTACCAGGGGGAAGATTTTGTTCGACTTGAATGAAGTTTTCACTATTGAGAAAAGGTATTGCCTTCTTTTTTCTATTTGTGAAGAAGGGCATTTGACCTTGCAAAAAAGGCCAACGGGCTTGCATAGTGCACCCATGGGCCTACAAACAAAAGCCTGCATTGTGATTTTTGTTTGCGTTGTTTCTCCATAGATGAAAGTAGCAAATGCTATCTAAAGTCGTCGTCATTTAATGGCTTCACAGAAGCTATTCACTATAGTCGAGTTGAAGGGCATCCGTGTTTGCAAAGCCGACGTTGTTAGGGTTCAGGCAGATCAAAGCAATAAACACTAACAATTATATGCAGATTAAATAATCCAAATATAACAATGAGGAATAACACAAAAGAGATCAACACAGAAATTTAACGTGGTTCACCCAATATGGGCTACATCCATAGAAACTCAGCCATCCAATGATTTTATTATCCAATGCAAAATAGATTACAATCTCATGAATACATAGCTGTAACATACATCCCAACCACTTATAAAAAGATTTTTGGAAGCTTCTAGAATTAGGGTTTTGCAATATCATTTTTTCTTTTGTCGGTTAACAAAAATTAACAACCGACTTCGATCGTGCAAAAAGAGGGAAAAAAATATTTCCCTCTCGAGGATACATAACTTGTGTATAGTACTTGCATTATTAGTCGCCACATACCAACAATCTCCCACTTGGAGACTAGTTCTGGATGACATCGCTGCGCTTGTAGCTCCCATTGGATTACAGCCATGGCTAGTTTCTTATGTCCACCATTATCAGCCATAACGGCCAACAAAAACTGACCGTATAACTGCCTTTGTGAACATATCTGCAGGATTCTGACTTGTGTGAATTTTCTCTAGCTTTAACTGCCCATCCTCCAAAACTGATCGGATGAAGTGGTATCTGAGCTATATGTGCTTAGTTTTTGAATGCAAATCTAAATTCTTAGGAAGATGAATGGCACTCTAGCTATCAGTGTACAAAGGGCTATCTTATTGTTGTTTCCTCAATTCCTCTAGAAAATGTTGTAACCAAATCATCTCCTTACTAGCTTCTGTAGCAACAACATACTCAGCTTCAGTGGTTGAAAGAACAACCTTTTGCAGTCTTGAAATCAAGCTGACTGCAGTACATCCTATAGTAAAAACATACCCTATAGTACTCCTTTTAGAGCAGAATTTGTTCCTCCAAAACATAGTTTCTTTGAAGTAGTGCCTCTTAAATATTAGAGAATCCATTTTACAGCATACCAATGTTCCATTCCCGGATTGCTCATATACCTGCTCACAACTCCCACTGCATGTGCAATATCTGGCCTTGTGCATACCATTGCATACATCAAGCTGCCTGTTAGCACAGTAAAAATTTGAAATTTTTACTATCTCCTTACCCCATCATATTTGAATAAAACCTGAAGAATATCCCAAAAGGACCATAATAAAAAAAAATTTCTCACAAGGTGTATATGGATGAGCGGTGCCAAATTTCATCAAAATCAATCCATCGGCAAGAGGTTGTGTTGCTTACACTGATACATAAGGAATCGTTTGAAAACAACCATCGGCGTGAGAATAGAGATCGGAAGAATAATTATGGAAGTCACCGATGGAGTGAGTAATGCCGATGACATTACATTGGCAAGAAAGGCAAGTGGTCATGCCGATCGGTATGACAAATATCTATCGGATAACCTTTTAAAAGTTGCCCCGACAGTATATATCATACCGATGAAGCATTTCGGCAGGAGTCTCACCGAACATCCTGTGGGGGTAACGAAGCAAATAGTCATCGGCGAGAAATAAACTATCGGGATAGCAAACAGCTAAGCTTCCGATGGTTAGAGTCTTAGCGATAAGAAAGCTTTCGGCGAGACTCACAGCGATACACATCTATCGGGATAACTCAGCATATCGGGATAAGGGAATTAGGTCTCGCCGATTCACAAGTCACGGCGATCAAAAGGCATCGGTAACACTTCAACATACTCTGTCCGATGAAGGATATGAAAAGGGCCATCGGGGAGATGATTTGGATCGGGATATCTTGATTTAGCTATCCCGATACTGTATGTCATTCCGATAAAGATAAAGTCCATATATGAAAATGACTATCGGCGAGACAATAAAGATCGGGAGAACATAAATTTATTACCCCGATAGTATTAATCATCCCGATAAGCAAATCATATCGGTGGGACTTGCTATATCGCGGAGAGATCTAAAATACTTGGCGATGAGAGAAGTCATGCCGATGGCCGCGCCCACTTAAAACATGACATTACATAGCGTCGGGAATACAATCAAGGGGTCACGCCGATTGACTGTTTGCGCCATAAAAAACGTTGAGGTCGCTCAGACATTTCAAAAATCACGCCAATAAGCAGAGTTATGGCGATGTGACACTTCACAGCGATGAACATTGAATTGATCGGTTGATTAATGCAAATGATTACGAAATTCATACGATCACTATAATTGCAAAAAACCATCCGAGAGGAGAATACAGAGGAATTCTTAGGGCAAAAGCAGAGGCTTCCAATTCCAGCCACCGAACAACAGGTACACCTACACAAACCATTATATTGCCTATATTTGAATTTCCTGCCAAAGTTTTAAAATGGAAACTACGGGAAAGGGAAAAGGAAGAAAGTCACAAGGGGAAACCAGTAAGCCTAAAAAACAAAAAACTGATCAAACCCTTGAAGAGAAAGTGAAAGATAGAAAATTAAATCAGGACCTAATTGATCAATTGCCTGGGTCAACTCCCAAGGCCAAGAGGTCTGCCCAACTCAGAGCAGAAGTAGAAAAACTAGAAGATAAACATAAACGCCTGGGAGATATCTGGACCCCAATTCGGGGGTATGAGCTTTTCAAATTTCACTATAATAGACGGTTTAGAAATGCTCCTGTGTCAAACCCATGGCACATGAATTTAGGCAAACTAGTTGTACCTAATGTATTCTTGAATGTAGAACTCCTTCAACTGCTAGCCAGACATTACAATTCAGGCCTGAAAGCTATCTGCAACCCTCAAGGAGAACCAATTGTACACCTGTCAAAAAATGCTATTTGTGAGGTGTATGATTTAGATGATTTGTGCACTGTCCCTATTGTTTATGAAGATTTGGATAAAGAGTATTGGAGAATGGATACAACTTACAATGGATGGAGGTTACCCATTCATAGGCCCAGGATTGAAGGAGAAGTGATACCCTTGACTGAGAATGATGGCCCTCCCTTTCATGTAGCCATTTTTGAACCATACATACAATATACTTACTATTCTGTAGGCCAAGTCCTTGGCTCAGAGGTCCCTGAGTTCATGACTATTCCTCTGATGGTCATAGCCTCTGATATTCAATGTCACAAAGCCAGACAATTTGATTATGCCTCCTATGTTGCTACTAGAATAGACTCTGGTCTATCTGCAATAAAAAACAATGCTCCAGCATGCTCTTTTGAGCATTACTCAATGCTTATGCATATGGTGTTATACTATGGCCAGGAAGTAGGATTGTGGCCAAGTGAGTTTCAAGTTGTTGCTGCGGATAAGAAAGGGGAAAAGATACCTGTACAAATGTGGACCAGAATCTGGGATAGCAGGTATGCCAACTCCAGCTATGCTCAATTTGCAGAGCATGGTGTTAAAGTGCTATATAGGTATTTCAACCACCCCTGTGAATATTCAATTTCAAATGAAATAAAAAGGTTCCTCAGACCTAAAGATTTTGGTGGTCCCCCTACTGTCACTCATAATTGGGGAGACTGGTACTGCTTTGAGGATGCCACTATGATCAGAGTTTATGGATTTGAGGATACTCCATTCATATTGCCTAAAACTGTCCCTAACAGACTTGCATATTTAGAAATAATTAGGCAAATGCATTGTTCGAATGTGATGCATCTAAGTTCACATGATAAACAATCATTCATGCCCAGCACTTTGTGTTTTGGTGATTTTACTGTGGTTTCAAAAGAAGGATACAATCTCATTTTGGATAAACTAATGCATTATAACATGGTGATTGCTGAGGTGAGGAAAGGGTTTGACCCTGAAGGTTTCATTGACTCTGCAAGAAGAAAACAAAATCTCAGTGGATACATGCACATACATTATCCACATGATGATGTCATTAGAAATTTGGAAGAGGTTGAAGTCGACTTGGTGGTAGAAAAATATAACAGAGATTTAAATGAAAAGAAAAAGCAGTTGGCAGAAGTTGAAGTGGTATCCTCTGAAGATGAAGAATTGACTGAACAAGAGCAGCCACAAGATAAAACAATAGAAATGACTAAAAGAAAAATGCAACAATATTAGCCTCCAGTTGTGATACATGATGAGGAGGGGTCTGCTGATGAAGATCCACGCCAAAAGGCTTATGATTCTTTCGTTTCAGATGATACATTCATTCAGTCAAAAGAATTTAAATCATTCCTGTATAAATACAAGGGAAAAGAAATTAGAGAGTCAGTAGATGATGTTTCTGCTGATAATGAAAAACAGTTATTAGATATGTTGAAGGAAACAGTGGATAAAGAAATGAAAGACATGACACCTAGCAAGGGTAGACAGTTGCTCAAGGATGCAGGGGTTATGATTTTTCCTGGTTTAGATTTAAATTCTGCTTTGGTTTTTGATAGCTTTTTGAATAGTGCTAATGACAAGTATAAGCTTACTCCAGAAGGAGTTAATGAAGTATATATGGGGACTAGATACAATAATGATGAAAATTCTTTGATGATATGGGCGTTGTATCCTCCCCATAAGAAGACGGCCATCATAGACACTGAAAAAACTTTTGGCCATGTTATGACTTTCAGAGCAGGTGAAACTGACCCTATAATTACTGCAGACATTAGTATCAATGTTGCAAAGTTAAATAAAGCACAAGCTCAGATGCTGATCAAAGAAAGAGATTCTTATAAACTGAATTGTGAGAGATTAACAAAAGAAAATGATTACTTGAAGGATGCTGTTAAGAGCACTTTTGGCCAGTCCACAAAAAGAATAACTCAAGGCGAGAGCTCTCAGGGCATTCAGGCATTATCCCCTGATCAGGCCACACAAATTCAAATAGATGCATTTGTTACAATACTGCAGAGCAGGTATGCAAATATGGTACGATGGTTAAACCAGTTTTGGGATAACTACTCAGAAAATCATAAAGCAGTCAAAGAACATGAAAGGCTTGATAAGAGGATACAGGAAAAGATGATTGAGTTACAAAACAGAAGTGCCACTGATGGTACAGACATCTCTGATGCAAGAGCATTGTTCAAACAGCACCAGAATTATTATGACAAACTTAAAGCTGATGCTAAGGAAGGGACTGATGCCTCAGGCGCAGGAGTGCCCTGGATATTCAAAGATAACGGAGAGGTGAAGAGCAAAGAAGAATGGACTGTTGATTGTCAGGTTATATTGCACAAAGCCACAGGAGCTCTGAAAGATAAAGCCTCTGCATCTAAAGAAGCTTGCAAACAATTGGAGGAGATGGTTACTCTTGATGTAATTACCAGAAGCGCTATTGAGCTTACTAATTCTCACCGTGATCAAGAGTATCTAGATCATCTGGCTAAAGTTTATTTATGGCTGAATAGAGCCTAATTACGCTTATGTAATTGTTGTTAATACTTGTTAAGTTCCCAAGAGACTTATTGAAGACTTGTATCTCTTCATAGAAATATCTATATAAGTTCAAACAATCGATGCTGAAATGATCATCAGCAGTAGAAGATATTCATATATACATAATATACAATGTCTCAAAGTGACTATGTTGCATATTTTATTTGAAGAAGAAATTTGAAGTTCTCTGATTCAGTGTTTCTATTTTGGTATCAGTTGTTTGTTGAAAATATTCAATTGTGTGACTGTCTCCATTTCTGCATTTCCTTGTTATTCAGATTAAGATATCAAGTATATAGTTAATCTGTCATTACACACTTGCTGTATCTGTGTGATTAATTTGGTTGGTGTCCATCTGAGGAATTAAACCCTTCTAATTTAGTCGCAATAGCCTGGAAGTAGTAAGTTGGGATTACTAAGTAGAGCCATATAATTAGGATTACCATTCTGTCTCCAGAAAATATTATCTGTTAATCTTGCCCATTCATTTCATTTGGTTCCTTCAAGTAAGGATTAAAATACCTTCTGGTGAATTATAAGATAATTGATTATATTGGTTGGATTGCTAAGAAGAGTTTGTCAATCACTTTCTTGCACGTTTATACAAGCTATAAACCAAAGCTGTGCCAAGCAATTAGAATTATTACCATTAAGAAACTACTGGTCTAGGTACTTCAAATTGACTCTGTTACCCAACAAGGCACTGGTTTCATTCAACTCATTACTTAAAACCTTTTACCGTGATATTGCTTATACAATTTCTGCCAATCACTTATTAAACATTATACATAGAATTAAGTAGATAGCTTCTTTTTCATCTATCTTACATCCTATGCCATTGTAGATAGATCTAGTTAGTCCACTCATCCACACTCAGATTGCTTTAATATTTCAAGGTTCACCCACCTAGGTGTAGCAGGACCTAAAGTGTAGGAAATCATCAAACCTTGAAGGTTGATTTCGTCAAGTTAGTTCAAAAACGTTGCAAATTCAAACATAGAGCCTGGCATCCTCTTAGGATTAGCAACTTGCATTTTTGAGACATAACAAATTGGCGACTCTACTGGGGAACTAGTAACAGACCTTAGAAAGTAATCCTTTCCTTCATAGAGTCAATTCAGAAAATTTAAGTTGGTAACTCTGCTGGTGACAAGAACCCTACAGATAAAATATAAACTTTTCCTATTTAATAGGTGCCGACTCTAGTTACAAAAAAATTCAATATCAAATGGATGGTAGGAGATCCAAGATGGAAGGCAGAAATTTGCAGTCATCTCCACCACTTAGAAACATTTCCAAAAGAAATGTGAATCCAAAATATTCCCACCAAGATAATAATCTAGACATCCAGGAGAATGATTCAGAACAAAATATTGCAATTCACAACAAATTCGCACCTCTGCATGATTCAAACGAGAACCTCAGTGGAGCAACTGATGATATTTTGGCAAGGTACAGACCCACTCCTCAAGAACAACGAGATCATGATGCAAAGGTCATGAGGGATATTGATAGGAACCAAGCTGAACATGATTTCAAGATCTCATTTGACCAGGGAGAAGAGATAGGATATGAATTGTCAAATCAGGGAATGAATGACAATCCAGAACATCAGGAAATAAATAATCAAGACATGAGTGATGAGAAACAGGAAATACTCATGCTCAGGAAAGAACTTGAAAGGTACAAGATACAAGAGGAGAAGGAGTTATTGCAGCAAGAAATTCAACAGAGGAGAAATAAAGCCAAAACAGCTCCCCCTAAATATGTACCCCCGCATAGAGGGAATATTTCAAGAAATACACAACAAAATACAAGTAGTGCTCAAAACTCACATGCTTCTGGAAGTCATCAGAACACTATTCCCCAAAACCCTAGACCACCTCCCATACGTAATGCATCTCAACATATGGCAAATAATTACCCACCCCCTGGTCAACAATATTATAGGCCACAAAATCAACACATAAATCCCCATATGAACCAACATCAACAATATGCATATCATCAGCCACCAGGTGGATATAATTACTATCCCAATCCACCACCTCTCAATTTCCCTCCCCAAAACCTTGCTAATATATGCAGTCAATTTGATTTGACTGGATATCAGTTATATCCATATCCTATGGATAGTACTTGGAGAAACATGGTTCCCAAGTTTACTGGAAACAATGCAGTATCTGCAGAAGATCATATCAGAAGTTTTAATGCTTTTGTACAGGATATAGGTATGGATTGGGAAGACATTAGAATGAGGTTATTTATGATGTCCCTCACTGAAGATGCCAGAGATTGGTTTAATAGCTTGCCCGATGCATCAATCAATTCAATAACTGATTTCCATAACCAGTTTAAGGATCAGTATGGTAACCAATACGCTCCTGAGTTTGCACTACATGAACTAATAAGTATACAGAAGTATCAAAATGAATCAGTGTTTGATTTCAACCTGAAGTTTTCCAAGTTACATAATAAGGTACCATATGGAGCCAAGTTATCTGACCAGGCAGCACTGAGTATCTATATGAAAGCATTTGACCCCAAAACAGGATATGAACTCAGAAACCGGTGTCCTGCAACATTGGCCGAAGCACAGAAAGTAGCCATAACTATTGAAAATAATAGGAAGGCTGTAGGAATGGTCAGTAAAAGGGAAAATCATAGAAATCTTCAGAATCCAAATGCTCAACAGATTAAACCAGAGGGTCAGCATAGGCATGATAGACCTAGGTTACATGATATGCCTTACAATACAAATTGGAAGGATGGAAGACCTATTGACAACAACAGAAAGCAGCCATATGGAAAGGATACTCCTGATCCCTTGAAGAGAAACATGGCACATATGGCAGAAAATAAACCTTGGTGTTTTGTATGTAACCTACCAGATTCACCTGAATACTGTGAGGTAGCTAAATCAATACAGCAAGAGGAAATGCTATACAGCTATAATAGGGATAATCACACCATCAATATGATGCAAGATACACCGTGTGTAGTAACAGAAGATTATTCTTCTTCAGAAGAAGAAGGATATGAGTATGATGTAGGGAACCAAAAGTATCATATTAACATGGGAGAACAGCAGGTATTCTCAGACCAGGAAGATAGTTGTAACAACAAGTCATGTGGTCAATGGAGAAAACCTACTGAGGATGAAAGAGAAGCTCTCACAGTGGCTGCAGTGGCTCAAGCTCGAAACACTTATAACTTAAGGAATAGAACAACAAATGTTGGGCAAGGAACTCCTGGAAGTGTATTTATAAAAGACCAGAATAATAAAGAAAATAATACAAAATCATCACCTAAAGAACCAGAAAAGGGGGATAAAAATAAAATGAAAGGAAATCAAGAAAAAGAAAACACCAAAACAGAAAAGAATGACCAGATCATAACCCCTTCTTTCGACATTGCACAGGCAGTGTCTCAGGTGAAGATATCAGTCCCACTCCTAGAGATGATGAAAATAGATAAATATAGGAGTACAGTTGTCAAGATGATTTCTGATACACCTAATCCAAAACATAAAGGGTTTGAAAAAACAACAAATAATGTGCATCAGGAAAATTTTAAGATGCCTGAGGTATACCTTGGTGACACACTTACAAAAAATCCCTCACAGGTAGATCCATTCTATACTACACTAGTAATCAAGAACAGAATAGTCAGGAATTGTATGATTGATTCAGGTGCTGCTATGAATATCATGCCTATAGCAGTGATGAAAGAATTAGGGATGTGGGTTGATACTACTTATGGCCAGTGTTATGCAATGGATAACAGATCTATTCCAGTAGTCGGTATTATGAAAGATGTAGAGATAAAACTTGCTTCACATCCTGAAGCAACATATAACATTGACATCACTGTGGTTGATATCCCACCGTACTATGGAATGCTGCTATCAAGGCAGTGGGCTACAATGGCAGGAGGCAACGTTCAATTAGATCTATCATATGCCACCATACCAGTAGGTGACAAGGAAATCAAATTATGCAGAGAGCCAAGGTATGACAATATTATAGAAAGAATGGACCGGCATCAGGTGAATTTCTTTTGTGACACAGATTTAGGAGTTTTCAAAGTTGGAGAAACTACCCCAGAATTGCATAACACTGACCCAATACACACTGAGTCTATGAAAGGAGAGAATGATTTGTGGAAAATGTATTTTGATGGTGCATGCAGCAAGATAGGAAATGGGGCCGGAGTAGTTTTTATCTCACCAGGAGGTAAAACATTCAAATACTCGTTCCTATTGACATTTGAATGCACCAATAATGTAGCTGAATATGAAGCCCTGCTCATTGGCCTAAACATAGCCACCAAATACAATATAAAAAAGTTGGCTGTCTTCGGTGATTCTGAACTGGTCATCTCCCAAGTAAGAGAAAAATATTTATCTAAAAATAAAAGATTAAGACAGTACAGAAATGCAGTTTGGGACAGTGTTGAATTATTTGATGCCTTTTCAATCAGCTGGGTTGATAGGTCTAAAAACATTATGGCAGACTTTTTAGCAAACATTGCATTAAAGAGAGATGATGTTACATTAGGAGGGATCACAGAAGTAGAATTTAAAACTAGACCTACCATCCCTGATAATATACAGAATTGGCAAGTGTTTGATAGCGATGCTGATATAATCAATTTCTTACATTGTGCTAATTATTATGAAAATCAAGAAATTGATTTCAGTGCATTTGTGGAGGAACACGATGGGAAGGAAACCCTTTTTGGCCAAGAAGTGGTCCAACTAAAGACAAATAAGATACCCAAAGGACTTATTGCATTAGAAAAAACATTTGATGGCCATGATAGGTATAAAAAGAAAGACACACCAGTGGTACCTAGTAACCTTGAAGAAATCAATTTGGGGACACAAACAACTCCAAAAAATGTGTATATTGGAAAAAGTCTTGACCCAAAAATCAGAAGCAGACTTATCAACCTGCTCAGGAAGTACAGGCATGTGTTTGCTTGGTCATATGATGACTTAAAAGCATATAGAGAGGATCTATTTCAACATGAGATACCACTGAAGCAAGATGCTAAACCTTTCAGACAGAAGCAGAGACCGATTAATCCTACACTAGCCCCTAAAATGTTAGAGGAACTTACAAAGTTAAGGGATGGAGCCATAATCAAACCTATTAGACACTCTTCCTGGGTTTCAAACTTAGTGCCTGTCAGGAAAAAGAATGGTGACATTAGACTATGTCTGGATTTCAGAAACTTGAATAAATCTTCCCTCAAAGATAATTATCCTCTTCCCAATATGGAGGCAATATTGCAGAAAGTCACTGGGTGTGAATTGCTATCCATGATGGATGGTTTCTCTGGCTACAATCAAGTAAAAGTCAAGGAGTCTGAACAATTTAAGACGGCATTCACCACTCCGTGGGGAACATATGTGTATTTGAGAATGCCATTTGGATTAACTAATGCTGGAGCAACATTCCAGAGAGCGATGGATGTAGCTTTTGCTGAATTGATCAATAAGATTATGATAGTATATCAAGACGACTTGACAGCATATTCTAAAAGGGCCGAAGATCATTGCACACATTTAGAACAAGTATTTATCAAAGCCCTAGAATATGGGATATCATTGAACCCTAAAAAATGCCATTTTGCAGTAACAGAAGGAAAATTGCTTGGTCATATAGTCTCGAAGGAAGGAGTTAAAATAGATCCTGAAAGGGTAAAAGCAATTGATCAAGTCCCTATTCCAAAAAATGTAAAAGCTATACAATCATTCTTTGGTCAGATAAATTTTGTCAGAAGATTTATACCAAATTTCGCAGAGATTGTTTGTCCTATATCGAGAATGCTGAAGAAGAATTCAGAAATGAAATGGACAACAGAAACAGTGGAAGCATTTGGTAACATTAAGGAGGCTATCAAGCAAGCTCCAGTCTTAATATCCCCTGACTTCGGTAAACCTTTCCAACTTTTCTCATTTGCTTCCTATCATATAGTAGCAGCAGTGTTGTTACAGAAAAACAATGATGGACATGAACAGCCTATCTCTTTCTTTAGCAAGTCCCTTCAGAATGCAGAGTTGAAGTATGACATTATTGAAAAACAGGCATATGCATTGGTAAAAGCGGTAAAAAATTTTAGACCATATTTGGTAGGGGCTAAAATCATAGCATATGTTCCTAATACTGCAGTGAAGGATGTACTGATCCAAACTGAGGTCACCGGTAGGAGATGTAGGTGGATCAATAGGATTCAGGAATTCAACATTGAAATCCAAATCACTAAATTAGTCAGAGGACAGGGTCTTGCCAAATTGATGGCTGAAAGTAATCTAGAAGCTTCCCAGATATGTAATGTTGATGCAAGTACCAGCATTGAACACACTCCATGGTATACTGATATAGTATATTATCTAAAACATATGAAGTGTCCTGAAGGATATGATGATAACAGAAGAAGGACACTCAAACTACAAGCTTCAAAATATGTACTCATTGGTGGGGATCTCTATTGGAAAAACAGAGATGGGGTTCTACTATTATGCTTGGACGAATATCAATCAAAACATATTATGAAGGAGTTGCATGAAGGCATGTGCGGAGGTCATTTCTCAGCAAAGACCACAGCACACAAGATCCTGACGACAGGGTACTATTGGCCTAAAGTCTTTAATGATTCATACCAGTACACTAGAAAGTGTGAAGCATGCCAAAAGTTCTCAGGGAAGTTAAAGTATCAGGGAGCACTACCCTTAAAACCTATGCAGGTTGAGGCTCCATTTTATCAGTGAGGTATTGATTTTATAGGTGAAATTTTAGAGAAATCGAGTGGGGGGCACCGATGGATTTTAGTGGCTACTGATTACTTTACAAAATGGGTGGAAGCAATCCCAACTAAACAGGCTACAAGTAAAGTTGTGATTAATTTTCTAATGGATAACATTATATGCAGATTTGGTACTCCTGTAAGATTGATTACAGATAATGGGATGTGTTTTAGATCTGATGAATTCAAAGGTTTTTGCAATACACATGGTATCACTGTTTCTTATGCTGCTCCATACCATCCACAGGCCAATGGACAAGCTGAATCAAGTAATAAGAGCCTGTTGAAAATCATAAAGAGAATGTTGGATAAAAATAAGAAGGCTTGGGATTCAAAATTAAGAATGGCAGTATGGGCTGACAGGATTACTATAAAAAGGGCAATTGGGAGATCCCCTTATGAATTGGTATATGGAACACAAGCAAGATTACCATTGGAAAATCTTATACCAGTATACAAATTTATCCTCCAGGAAGACTTGAACATCCCTGAACCAATGGAGGAAAGGTTGGAACAATTGGCAGAGCTTGATGAAACAAGAAGAATAGCTCAGAGACAGAATATTAAATTACAATCACAGGTAAAATATCTCTTTGACAAGAAGGCCAAAGAAAGAAAGTTTGAAATAAATGATCTAGTACTAATGTGGAATGCAAGATGTCAGGATAAAGGAAAACATGGAAAATTTGAAGCCCTGTGGTTAGGTCCTTTTGTTATCACTGGCAAGGGAGGTGATGATTCTTACTATGTACAGAATATGTCAGGAGAGGAGCAGGAATTGCCTGTACATGGGTAATACTTGAAGCAGTTCTTTTCATAAACATGTACAAAGAGAATTGAGTGTTGCCAGTGCACGGACATCATTCAAATAATTCTCAAAATATCTTATTCCATGCACAGTAGTCTAGGAATCATTCCCGCTCCCCATCATTTGTTCTTTTCCTTTTCCCAGTTTCATAAAACCTCACCCCAAAATAATAAAATATGGGGTCTACTTCCCCAGGAGATCTGGATCCTTGTTATACTCACAGGGACTATACATCCCAGACAGAGCCACTGTTAGCACAGTAAAAATTTGAAATTTTTACTATCTCCTTACCCCATCATATTTGAATAAAACCTGAAGAATATCCCAAAAGGACCATAATAAAAAAAAAATTCTCACAAGGTGTATATGGATGAGCGGTGCCAAATTTCATCAAAATCAATCCATCAGCAAGAGGTTGTGTTGCTTACACCGATACATAAGGAATCGTTTGAAAACAACCATCGGCGTGAGAATAGAGATCAGAAGAATAATTATGGAAGTCACCGATGGAGTGAGTAATGCTGATGACATTACATCGGCAAGAAAGGCAAGTGGTCATGCCGATCGGTATGACAAATATCTATCGGATAACCTTTTAAAAGTTGCCCTGACGGTATATATCATACCGATGAAGCATTTCGGCAGGAGTCTCACCGAACACCTGTGGGGGTAACGAAGCAAATAGTCATCGGCGAGAAATAAACTATCGGGATAGCAAACAGCTAAGCTTCCGATGGTTAGAGTCTTAGCGATAAGAAAGCTTTCGGCGAGACTCACAGCGATACACATCTATCGGGATAACTCAGCATATCGGGATAAGGGAATTAGGTCTCGCCGATTCACAAGTCACGGCGATCAAAAGGCATCGGTAACACTTCAACATACTCTGTCCGATGAAGGATATGAAAAGGGCCATCGGGGAGATGATTTGGATCGGGATATCTTGATTTAGCTATCCCGATACTGTATGTCATTCCGATAAAGATAAAGTCCATATATGAAAATGACTATCGGCGAGACAATAAAGATCGGGAGAACATAAATTTATTACCCCGATAGTATTAATCATCCCGATAAGCAAATCATATCGGTGGGACTTGCTATATCGCGGAGAGATCTAAAATACTTGGCGATGAGAGAAGTCATGCCGATGGCCGCGCCCACTTAAAACATGACATTACATAGCATCGGGAATACAATCAAGGGGTCACGCCGATTGACTGTTCGCGCCATAAAAAACGTTGAGGTCGCCCAGACATTTCAAAAATCACGCCAATAAGCAGAGTTATGGCGATGTGACACTTCATAGCGATGAACATTGAATTGATCAGGTGATTAATGCAAACGATTACGAAATTCATACGATCACTATAATTGCAAAAAACCGTCCGAGAGGATAATACAGAGGAATTCTTGGGGCAAAAGCAGAGGCTTCCAATTCCAGCCACCGAACAACAGGTACACCTACACAAACCATTATATTGCCTGTATTTTGAATTTCCTGCCAAAGTTTTAAAATGGAAACTACAGGAAAGGGAAAAGGAAGAAAGTCACAAGGGGAAACTAGTAAGCCTAAAAAACAAAAAACTGATCAAACCCTTGAAGAGAAAGTGAAAGATAGAAAATTAAATCAGGACCTAATTGATCAATTGCCTGGGTCAACTCCCAAGGCTAGGAGGTCTGCCCAACTCAGAGCAGAAGTAGAAAAACTAGAAGATAAACATAAACGCCTGGGAGATATCTGGACCCCAATTCGGGGGTATGAGCTTTTCAAATTTCACTATAATAGACGGTTTAGAAATGCTCCTGTGTCAAACCCATGGCACATGAATTTAGGCAAACTAGTTGTACCTAATGTATTCTTGAATGTAGAACTCCTTCAACTGCTAGCCAGACATTACAATTCAGGCCTGAAAGCTATCTGCAACCCTCAAGGAGAACCAATTGTACACCTGTCAAAAAATGCTATTTGTGAGGTGTATGATTTAGATGATTTGTGCACTGTCCCTATTGTTTATGAAGATTTGGATAAAGAGTATTGGAGAATGGATACAACTTACAATGGATGGAGGTTACCCATTCATAGGCCCAGGATTGAAGGAGAAGTGATACCCTTGACTGAGAATGATGGCCCTCCCTTTCATGTAGCCATTTTTGAACCATACATACAATATACTTACTATTCTGTAGGCCAAGTCCTTGGCTCAGAGGTCCCTGAGTTCATGACTATTCCTCTGATGGTCATAGCCTCTGATATTCAATGTCACAATGCCAGACAATTTGATTATGCCTCCTATGTTGCTACTAGAATAGACTCTGGTCTATCTGCAATAAAAAACAATGCTCCAGCATGCTCTTTTGAGCGTTACTCGATGCTTATGCATATGGTGTTATACTATGGCCAGGAAGTAGGATTGTGGCCAAGTGAGTTTCAAGTTGTTGCTGCGGATAAGAAAGGGGAAAAGATACCTGTACAAATGTGGACCAGAATCTGGGATAGCAGGTATGCCAACTCCAGCTATGCTCAATTTGAAGAGCATTGTGTTAAAGTGCTATATAGGTATTTCAACCACCCCTGTGAATATTCAATTTCAAATGAAATAAAAAGGTTCCTCAGACCTAAAGATTTTGGTGGTCCCCCTACCGTCACTCATAATTGGGGAGACTGGTACTGCTTTGAGGATGCCACTATGATCAGAGTTTATGGATTTGAGGATACTCCATTCATATTGCCTAAAACTGTCCCTGACAGACTTGCATATTTAGAAATAATTAGGCAAATGCATTGTTCGAATGTGATGCATCTAAGTTCACATGATAAACAATCATTCATGCCCAGCACTTTGTGTTTTGGTGATTTTACTGTGGTTTCAAAAGAAGGATACAATCTCATTTTGGATAAACTAATGCATTATAACATGGTGACTGCTGAGGTGAGGAAAGGGTTTGACCCTGAAGGTTTCATTGACTCTGCAAGAAGAAAACAAAATCTCAGTGGATACATGCACATACATTATCCACATGATGATGTCATTAGAAATTTGGAAGAGGCTGAAGTCGACTTGGTGGTAGAAAAATATAACAGAGATTTAAATGAAAAGAAAAAGCAGTTGGCAGAAGTTGAAGTGGTATCCTCTGAAGATGAAGAATTGACTGAGCAAGAGCAGCCACAAGATAAAACAATAGAAATGTCTAAAAGAAAAATGCAACAATATCAGCCTCCAGTTGTGATACATGATGAGGAGGGGTCTGCTGATGAAGATCCACGCCAAAAGGCTTATGATTCTTTCGTTTAAGATGATACATTCATTCAGTCAAAAGAATTTAAATCATTCCTGTATAAATACAAGGGAAAAGAAATTAGAGAGTCAGTAGATGATGTTTCTGCTGATAATGAAAAACAATTATTAGATATGTTGAAGGAAACAGTGGATAAAGAAATGAAAGACATGACACCTAGCAAGGGTAGACAGTTGCTCAAGGATGCAGGGGTTATGATTTTTCCTGGTTTAGATTTAAATTCTGCTTTGGTTTTTGATAGCTTTTTGAATAGTGCTAATGACAAGTATAAGCTTACTCCAGAAGGAGTTAATGAAGTATATATGGGGACTAGATACAATAATGATGAAAATTCTTTGATGATATGGGCGTTGTATCCTCCCCATAAGAAGACGGCCATCATAGACACTGAAAAAACTTTTGGCCATGTTATGACTTTCAGAGCAGGTGAAACTAACCCTATAATTACTGCAGACATTGGTATCAATGTTGCAAAGTTAAATAAAGCACAAGCTCAGATGCTGATCAAAGAAAGAGATTCTTATAAACTGAATTGTGAGAGATTAACAAAAGAAAATGATTACTTGAAGGATGCTGTTAAGAGCACTTTTGGCCAGTCCACAAAAAGAATAACTCAAGGCGAGAGCTCTCAGGGCATTCAGGCATTATCCCCTGATCAGGCCACACAAATTCAAATAGATGCATTTGTTACAATACTGCAGAGCAGGTATGCAAATATGGTACGATGGTTAAACCAGTTTTGGGATAACTACTCAGAAAATCATAAAGCAGTCAAAGAACATGAAAGGCTTGATAAGAGGATACAGGAAAAGATGATTGAGTTACAAAACAGAAGTGCCACTGATGGTACAGACATCTCTGATGCAAGAGCATTGTTCAAACAGCACCAGAATTATTATGACAAACTTAAAGCTGATGCTAAGGAAGGGACTGATGCCTCAGGCGCAAGAGTGCCCTGGATATTCAAAGATAACGGAGAGGTGAAGAGCAAAGAAGAATGGACTGTTGATTGTCAGGTTATATTGCACAAAGCCACAGGAGCTCTGAAAGATAAAGCCTCTGCATCTAAAGAAGCTTGCAAACAATTGGAGGAGATGGTTACTCTTGATGTAATTACCAGAAGCGCTATTGAGCTTACTGATTCTCACCGTGATCAAGAGTATCTAGATCATCTGGCTAAAGTTTATTTATGGCTGAATAGAGCCTAATTACGCTTATGTAATTGTTGTTAATACTTGTTAAGTTCCCAAGAGACTTATTGAAGACTTGTATCTCTTCATAGAAATATCTATATAAGTTCAAACAATCGATGCTGAAATGATCATCAGCAATAGAAGATATTCATATATACATAATATACAATGTCTCAAAGTGACTATGTTGCATATTTTATTTGAAGAAGAAATTTGAAGTTCTCTGATTCAGTGTTTCTATTTTGGTATCAGTTGTTTGTTGAAAATATTCAATTGTGTGGCTGTCTCCATTTCTGCATTTCCTTGTTATTCAGATTAAGATATCAAGTATATAGTTAATCTGTCATTACACACTTGTTGTATCTGTGTGATTAATTTGGTTGGTGTCCATCTGAGGAATTAAACCCTTCTAATTTAGTCGCAATAGCCTGGAAGTAGTAAGTTGGGATTACTAAGTAGAGCCATATAATTAGGATTACCATTCTGTCTCCAGAAAATATTATCTGTTAATCTTGCCCATTCATTTCATTTGGTTCCTTCAAGTAAGGATTAAAATACCTTCTGGTGAATTATAAGATAATTGATTATATTGGTTGGATTGTTAAGAAGAGTTTGTCAATCACTTTCTTGCACGTTTATACAAGCTATAAACCAAAGCTGTGCCAAGCAATTAGAATTATTACCATTAAGAAACTACTGGTCTAGGTCCTTCAAATTGACTCTGTTACCCAACAAGGCACTGGTTTCATTCAACTCATTACTTAAAACCTTTTACCGTGATATTGCTTATACAATTTCTGCCAATCACTTATTAAACATTATAAATAGAATTAAGTAGATAGCTTCTTTTTCATCTATCTTACATCCTATGCCATTGTAGATAGATCTAGTTAGTCCACTCATCCACACTCAGATTGCTTTAATATTTCAAGGTTCACCCACCTAGGTGTAGCAGGACCTAAAGTGTAGGAAATCATCAAACCTTGAAGGTTGATTTCGTCAAGTTAGTTCAAAAACGTTGCAAATTCAAACATAGAGCCTGGCATCCTCTTAGGATTAGCAACTTGCATTTTTGAGACATAACACTGCCAACTACTGATGCATTAGGTATCTTAGACATTTTGTCTTCCTCCTCTTGTGTCTTTGGACACATCTCCTTAGTCAACTTAAAATGACTAGGCAAAGGTGTATGAACTGTTTTTGCATTCTGCATGTTAAACCTTTTCAACACCTTCTCTACATACTCACTTTGAGACAAAAATAATTTTTTGTTTGTCCTGTCCTATGTGATCCTCATACCAAGGATTTGTTTTACTGCACCCAAATCCTTCATAGCAAATGAATTTGCTAATTTATGCTTAGGTTCATTCATATGCTCCATGTTAGACCCGGCAACAAGCATGCCATCAACATAAAGCAACAAGATAATATAGCTGTCATTACCCAATTTCTTAAAATAAACACAATAATCATAATGACATTTTTGTAACCTTGTTTAGCCATAAAACTATTAAATTTCAAATACCATTGCTCGGGTGCTTGCTTTAGCGCATACAAACTCTTCTTTAACCTGCACACAAAATCCTCCTTACGCTTGACCTCATATCCCTGTGGTTACTGCATGTATATTTCCTCTTCCAAATCCCCATGGAGAAAAGTTATTTTCATATCTAGCTGTTCAAGATGCAAGTCTTCTGCAGCCACAAGACTTAGAATAGTTCTAATAGAAGTTATCTTTACAACCGGAGAAAATATTTCATCAAAAGCTATACCCTTTTTCTGCACAAAACCTTTTACCAAGAGTCTGGCCTTATATCTTATCTTGCCTCCATCTTCTTCCTTCAACCTATAAACCCATTTATTTGGCAATGCTTTTTTACCTACAAGCAATTGGACTAAGTCCCAAGTCTGATTCTACAGCAAGGAATCCATTTCCTCTTTCATGCCTAGCTCCCACTACTTTTTGGTATCTACCTGCTGTAGAGTAAAACTCTACATTATGTTTCAACTTTGTTTCTACCTTGGTATATTTCCAATTGTTGTTTCTTTATTTGTGGCTATATGTTTCTCGTGCATGGATCACGCCATGTGTCATGTCATTTTGGTGCAACAATGTTATGCAGAGTCTGTCATGTGTTTCTTCCATATGCTTATTTTCTATGTCGTTGCGGAGGGTGCCACATATCCATGGCATTCTTTCTTTTATATAGTTTCATGCTTGCTACAGAGTGTGCCACGTGTTGATGCCGGAGGCCATGACAAAAACTTTCTTTTGATACCACGAGTTTGCGGGTTGTGCCAAGTGTCCTTTTCTAAATGTTGCAAAAACTGTCGTGTGTGGATCTTCTTTATAAAGCTTTGTTAGTACCGGCGTATGTGTTGGGCCCACAATATTGAGACACAATTTTATGCTTACTGCAGAGTGTGCCACATGGCGAAAGTGTGGGGGATGAACTACTTTCCTTTCAATGCTTCCAGGTGAAGACACATACGTTTCTTTGTAATTTTCAGTTGCTGTTGGAGCGCGACAAGTGTCAATCTTCACGGGATTCCAGGGGACCTTTTTCATAAGCTATTGATATTACCGGAAGGTGCCACATTTCTAATTTTGCTTTATACGGGAGGTGCCATGTGTCTCAGTATTGTTTCTTTGTGTAGGAATTAAAGAAGCATATCTGGCGGGTCCCATATAATAGTCTCTCAGTTTGTAAGTGTTGCAGATTGTGCCAAATGTCATAGATACAAGTTGTTCAGAGCATAAAAGTAGAAAGCTATTAGTATTGCCGGATGCTACCAGGTGTCTCAGTGTAACAACGGGTGCCACCACGTATCATATTTCAAAGTCTTGCGGATGGCAACAAGTGGCACTGTTTGGTTTGTTTTGTTTCGAAGGAAAAGATGTTAAGTGTTCAGCACTTGTTGCTGTGAACAATATTTTTGAAGCTTTTTAGAGCCTGCAGGTGTTGCCATGTGTCTCAACCAAATTGCAATTGGTGTTTGTCTCTCAGCCAATGAGCGTGAAAAGAAAGACAGTTGCAGATTCAGAAGATCTCAGTGTTAGAGGAGTCCCAGTTAGCTTCAGTTCTATTGATACCATTGGAGATTCGAAGTAGTTACAGGCAATCTTGAGCCAAATTTTGTGGCTATAAATACATGAGATATTGTAATTCAGAGATAGAGAGAATTGATTAAAAAGTTTGGAGATCTTGCAGTGACCAAATTGTATTATTTTGCCTTAGTCTAGCTATTTATGATAAGAAAGATGATATGCCTGTGCATAACGCTGTGCCTTTTGTATTTGCTGAACTATTAATGAAAGAAGCTCTGTTATGTGTCGTTGCTCATATTCTCTGTCTTTGCAAAATCTTATGAGTTTAGCCTTTGATCTTTTAGTTCATTTACAATCTGTCTATATTAATCATGTAGCATTTACTCTTTAATATAGCTAAATCTGAAGAATCTGTTCATTTCGCTAGTTAAGGAAATATATTTTATTCAGGCACATCGCCACAGATTTAGATTTTACGTATTGTATCTGTAATCTTGTTTCTTCCTCTACCCTTTACTCAAAACCCATTAAAATAGGAAGAGCCAGCTTCTTTAAAATCTAGAGGTTGTTTCAAGTAGCAGGGCCCATATTCTTGAAACTTTCCATGTTGGTGTTGAACCTGGGTAATTTTATGCATCAACAGTTTTTGGCACGCTCAGTGGGACCTTTTTTGAAGTCTTTATCAAGATCGTATGAACCAGAGAGTGAAGAGGAGTCAGAGCTGTGGTCCGACAATGAGAGATTGGTCTACTGCTAATCTGAGGATTTTATTGCCACCATTAGTTGCTACTTCAAGAAGAAGAGTGAATCAAGTTGCAATAGCATCAAGAGTAAGCATGGAAGCACCTGTAGCCCCAAGGAACTATGCAAATTGAAACACTAGTAGTCCTCTCATTCTTCCGATACCACCGGCTACTTGGGATCCAATTCTAGGTAATGCTTTGAAAACTTTACCCAAATTCAGTGGAGAAGACTCCAAGACACCAGGGGAACATCTTCAAAATGTATCAGATGTGTGTGCAGTACATGTCATTACTATACAAAATGTAGCAATCAAATTGTTGGAAGCTTATTTCAAAGGGAAAGCTCTACACTGGTATAGATCTTTGACCCCGAATACAATATCCACCTAGAATCAGCGCAAGGATGCTTTCTTTGAGAGATTCAAAGAGAAGGGTAACAAATCCTCCCTACTGCAGCAATTGATCCGTATAAAGAGGGCACCACAAGAAGCTATAACAAACTTTAACACTAGGTTTCAAAATACTTGGAACAGAATCCCTACTACAGCTAGACCACCATCAGGTATGGCCATTGTTTTCTATCTCAAAGCTTTCAATTCTAATATATCTATAATGATTATGTCCCTAGGAGGCCAGACCATACCAGAAGCATATGAGTTGGTTGTTAAGGCTGAGAATAATCTAATAGATGCTGGAAAGTTGCCTCCAAGGCCTCCCATGCCTATGTTCCCAGAAATTTCAATTCCCTTGCCACAGGAAGTCCCTAATCCTACAACTACACCTGTGTCTATGTATACCTTCTCAACACCCCAACAATCTACTGCGTCAACACCCTCTGCCCCTCCATCTAAAATGGATGATATGAAGAACATTCTTAGGACCTTTTCAAACTAGATTATTAATATTAAAAGGCAACAAACTTCTTAACTAAGGCCTCCTTATCAAGGTTTTCAAGGAAATAGACCCCCATATTAATCAAATTAGTATCAAGGTCCTCAAAGACCAAATAACCCTCAACCTTCAAACCAATTGGTCACGGTTCCCACAACTTTATAGGCTGTCCCTCATAACCAAAATAGAGAGCTAGTCCCTGGGCAAAATAACTTAGCAGAAGATACCAATGCTTGGTGCTTTCCCTACAACAATGCCCATATGCCCAGATATTGTCCTAGAGACAATTTACAACAAAAGATAACAGAATAGAGAAGGGTAGAAGGTCAAGTTATGGTGTCTAATGCTCCTCCATACTAGTCACCTAGTGTCAAGAATGCAGTAATAGTGGCTCATATGCAAGGGATGTCTATTCAGCAAGAAGAGGAAATTGCCCCTGAACATGCTTTATTTTTATGGATTGAAGATGAAAATTCAGTGTTCTTGAATGAATCATCTACTTCCAAGAAGCCCTTAGTGCAATATGATTATTATACTAGATCAAAGAGAAGAATAATGGAGCAGCTTGAAGCCACAAACAATGAGACTGCTAGAGCTCCTCCTTCCTAAAATTATTATAATCTAGTTTCCAGGCAAGAAGTGCCTCAACCAGTTCAGAATCAAACAGCCTCTGTCCAAGCGCTTTAAAGAGCAAGGTATACTTACTACCCATAGACATAGATACTAGGACCCATGAATGTGGCGGAACAATTGAAAAAGACCCCAGCGCATGTGTCATTCTGGGATATGCTGGCCATTCCTAAGCAGAAGACATTGTTACAAGAAGCACTGCAGATTCAAGTTGATACTAAACCTGCCAATACAAAAGGAGTTGCAAATAAAGGAAAGGCTCAAAGTAAAAGACACTCTGCTCTTGCAGACAACAACTCTGTTGAATACTACACTAGAGGTAAGCAAATCTAAGCTAGATCCATATTACTTGACTTTAATAGTGGGAAAGAAATTGCTACACAACTCAATAATAGATTCTGGAGCTAGCACTACAGTTATGCCAAAGCAGATAGCAGATGCTTTAAAAATAAAATATGAGCCAATTACTAGGGGAGTCATGCAATTAGATGGGAAATTTGTCTAAACTATAGGAAGGATTAAACAGCTTTCATTGCAGTTGTATACCTGCCCTAATATAACTGTCAAACAAGATGTAGTCATAGATATACCCCTTGTCTTTGGTCTATGCCTATCTAGAGATTTTACAGCTAAGATAGGAGAATATATGTCACTGGATTGGTCACATCTGATTTTGAGAACCAAATATAGAACAAAAATGACAGTTTTGTCTAAACCTTTGTCCAAAGATCATATCACAGATGAACCAACCCCAAGAATTGAAGCGTCCCACGCCATGATGAATAAGGAGGAGAGAGTCTTTGTTGAAGAATTAGGTAACTGGACTAAACATGATCAACAACAAGAAGAAAATAACCAACTAATGACCATGATGCAAAGTGATCCTTATGGAAATTATGACTCTACTGGTTTGGGCACTTATGTTATTTTTTAAGAAGGCCAAGAAATACTAAATGTTATGAGAAAAGAAGTATCTAAAAAAGAGGAACCTGACAAATGCTCAGAAATCTGGACCTTCAATTTTGATGGGGCTAAGAGCAAAATGGTGTTGGAGCAGGTATATGTCTCACTTCACCAAATGGCAAGAAAATTCTTAGAGCCATACGCTTTCAATTTGCTTGCACTAATAATGATGTTGAGTATGAATCTTTAGTTCATGGTCTTATATTGGCCAAGAAGAAAGGAATCAAGAATCTGGTAGTTAAGGGGGATTCAAAATTGGTAGTGAAACAGATCAAAGAAAAGGTTGTGGCAAAGAATGTAAGAATGAGATTTATCGACACAGAATTTGGGATCTAATAGATGGTTTTGATGCTTTCAATATTGAAGTTGTCCCCATAATCCAAAACACTGAAGCAGATAGGATGACACAAATTGGTTCCCAATTTGATCCAGCAAGTGACCTACTCATTAATAGTGAGGCAGTAAAAGTGATAGTGAGACCTGTAATTCCAAGCAATGACCAAAATTAGCAGTCTTTGATAATGATCTTCAGGTACTCTTGTTTTTGCAACAGTCAGGAGAGTTTGTGATCAATTACAACCCAAGATTGAAGAAGCTTATGGTGATCAAATTATCCAACTAAAGTCTAATAAGCTCCCAAAAGGACTAATCACACTAGAGAATCTGTTTGACCCTGATGATGTAATCCTGGACAAAAGGAAATTTAAGGTAAATAAGGATGATTATTCTGAAATTCAAGTTAGTGAAGAAAGGAAGCTAAAGATAGGCAATGCTACTACCCAAGAGGAAAAGGACAAGCTGATTTCTTTGTGTAATAAGTATGATAGAGTGATTGCTTGGACCTATGAAGATCTTCATGGCTATAATAGAGACATCATTCAACATACCATAGAACTTGTTGAAGGATCAAAACTAGTCCATCAAAAGCAAAGACCAGTGAATCCTAGAATTGAGCCTTTAATGGTAGATGAACTGCAAAATCTTTTATAACCTAAGATCATTTTTCCAATTAAACATTCAACCTGGGTATCTAATTTAGTGCCTGTAAGGAAAAAGAATGGTGACATAAGACTCTGTGTAGCTTTTAGAAACCTGAATAAGGAATCATTGAAGGATCATTACCCCTTGCCTTCTATGGAATAGATTTTGCAAACTATAGCTAGGTCAAAAAAGTTTTCTTTGCTTGATGGTTTCTCAGGATATAATCAGATTTGGTTAGCAGATGAAGACCAACACAAGACATCATTCACTACGAAGTGGGGAACATTTGCATATGCCAAGATGCCCTTTGGTCTTTCAAATGCTGGAGCTACTTTTCAGCGTGCCATGGATGTAGCATTTGGAGATCTTATAAATAAGATTATCCTGATTTATTTAGATGATCTTACTATATTCACCAAAGATGCCAAAGATCACTTTGAACACTTAGAAGCTATTTTCCAGAAATGTCAAGAGTATTGGATTTCCCTAAATCCTAAGAAGTGTATCTTTGCTGTGCCCCAAGGGAAACTTTTGGGACACATTGTTCAAAGGATGGGATCTCCATAGACCCAGAGCAAGTCACAACCATAATGAACCTATCTTTGCTAGTCAATAAGAAGGCAATTCAATCCTTTTTAGGAAAGATTAATTTTGTTAGCCACTTTATATTTGATTTTGTAGGACTAGTTAGGCCCATTACTTTGTTGCTGAAGAAGGATTTAATTTTTAAATGGACAACTGAAGGGAGGTAGGCTTTTGAAGAAATTAAGAAGGCCATTTCCACCGCACCAGTACTGAGGAACCCAGATTTCGCGAAACCTTTTATAATGTATGTATATGGAGGCGAATATAGTGTGGCAGCTGTTTTGACCCAGAAAGGTGACAAAGGAGGAGAACATCTGATAGCATTCTTTTCTAGAACACTAAGGGAGTATGAATCAAGGTATAATTTTGTTGAAAAACAAGCTTATGCTATGATAAAATCTCTTAAGAAGTTTAGACATTTAGTAACACAGAATAAAATATTGATATTAGTAGCCCACCCTAGTGTAAGGGAATATATTATGGAGGGTGATATTACTGAAAAGAGGGCCAATTGAATAACTAAGATTTTAGAATATGATGTAGAGGTAAGGCCTACTAAATTGATTAGAGGCAAGGGACTATGCCAATATATGACTCAAGATATAGAAAAATTAATGCTTGAAGAAGTAGAAAATGAAACAGTGTTAAGACTCCAAGGGATGGACCAAGATTCCTGGATAAGTAATAGAATATAGTTTATGAAAACTAGTGTGTTCCCAAATGAACTCTCCCCTGATAAGAAAAGGTACTATAGGCAACTGGGAGTTCATTTTGTATTAATTGATCATGTTTTATTTAGAAAGAATATTGATGGGATACTGTTAAGATGTGTAGAGAAAGATGAGGCTCAAAAGGTATTACATGAGTTTCATCATGGAACCTCAGGGGATCATTTTTTAGCAAGGACTACTGCCATTAAAGTGACACAAGCTGGTTGTTTCTAGCCTACACTGTTTGCAAACTGCTATTAGATGGTCAAAGAGTGTCAAGCTTGCCAGTTCTATAGTGGGAAGTGAAGAAATGCACCATTACCTTTAAGTCCCATAGTAGTGGATGAACCATTTGCTCAGTGGGGTTTAGATTTTATTGGCATGATTAATCCAGTATCAACTATGGGATACAAGTGGATCCTTACTGCAACAAATTATTTTACAAGGTGGAGTGAAGCAGTGCCACTCAAAGAAGTTACTGAAAAGGTAATTTTAGAGTTTTTAGAAGAGATAACTACTCAGTTTGGTCCTCCTCGCACTATCATATTAGACAATGCTAAGGCATTCTTGGGGACTAGACTGTCTGAGTTTGCTTTAAGAAATGGAATATATTTGAAGACTTCTTCTAATTACTATCCACAAGGCAATGGTTTGGCAGAGTCTACCAATAAGAACCTAATCAGACTCATAAAAAGAATGGGAGCTAATTATCAGAGAGAGTGGCACAAGTCACTTAACACAACACTATGGGTTGATAGAATCACACCAAAGCAAGTGACTAAAATGTCTCCCTATGGTGGTCTATGGCAAACAGGCAATGATGCCACTAAGTATAGAGATTCCTGCTTTACAGTTATTGAAACAATTGGAAATTAAGGAAAATGGCTCGATGCAAGTCAGACTCGCCGAGTTGATAGAGGTTCAAGAAAAGAGAGAAAAAGCACATGAATCAGTAATGAAGCATCAACAAATTGTTAAAAAATGGTTTGACAAGAAGGCTTCTAATCCAAATTTTGAAGTTGGGTCTCTGGTATTGAAATGGGATGAGAGAGCTGCTAAGCCAAGCCGACACAACGAGTTTGAATCATTATGGACAGGTCCTTTTAAGATCTATTCTTGTAAACATCAAAATGTGTTTGAGCTTGAGACTATGGATGGAGAGCCTGAAGAAATTCTGATAAATGGGATCTTCTTGAAACATTTTACCTAAAGTCCTGAGACTCACTATGTATCATAGTTAGGTGCTTTTCTTTTTTTCCCATTTTGTCTTGCTTTCCCGCTTTTTCCTTTTGATAAAGTGTTCCATAGAACACGTGTCTTCAACACATAGGTCCCTTGCATTAGCAGTTGCATTTATTAAAGGTCGTTTGACAGTTCCTTAAATTTCAAGAAAGTACCCATCATTTCAGAAGATCGCCACTCCACATACGGATCTAACACTCCATCCAATAAGGATTTCAAAGGATACACTAACTGTCTTATGGAATTAATGCCATTAATAAGACATGATGTGCCATTAATTGTTTCATTATGCCTCATCGAGTTAAGTTTTCAGTCCCTTTAAGTGTCGCATTTGCTATTGTCATTCTGCATTTCTAGTTGATATTTGCATCAAAGCTCATTTCTCACCTAAATTTCCTATTAAGTACAGCTTCGGTTACAGTTTCTTACCTTCTGTGTCAAGAGTTTCCAAGGATTTTCTTTACAAGAGATACAAATATCCCAGAGTCACAATCACCACAAGAAGGGCTGGGGCTTTTTGACCAAATTGATAAATTAATGAATAGCAAATCTTATGCTTCTGCGCCCGCACAACCAATTAAAAGCTATCTGAGGACAAGGGTTCCAAAAACAAGGGTGTGCACAGATTCGACACAGGTGAAGGATTATGCTGATGGTATTTTTGACACACATATGCAGAAGA
This sequence comes from Cunninghamia lanceolata, assembly GCA_027924645.1. Classification (NCBI taxonomy): domain Eukaryota; kingdom Viridiplantae; phylum Streptophyta; class Pinopsida; order Cupressales; family Cupressaceae; genus Cunninghamia; species Cunninghamia lanceolata. The sequence continues at coordinate 1,852,755 of BSBN01001034.1, forward strand.
ATGGGCTCACCAAAGGTGCCTTGTCTATGTATCAAAGGGGTAGTGGGAAACTTTCGGTATGAGAGTATGGACATCCCAATTGGCACAGTTCTTAGTCCCTAATGTTCACCTGTGCCCTGAATTGATCAACCAATGTGCAGAACTGTTTCATCCTGCAACTCTTTCTATTCAACGTGGCCCCTTTATGGTTCAAATTACCCCTAAGGCAATTAGGGATATGTTGGATTTACAGCATGACAGAACAGCCACATTTCCTACTATTTCTAAGTTGCAGGGTACATGGGCAAACGTCCATAGTAAGGTGAAGTTTCTAAATGCTGAGATGTGTTTAGGTGAGGAGAATACCCAGTTGCCTACACTGCCCACGGGCTATGCTCAGTTCAATGCCAATGTTCAAGATGCCCTATCCATGCTAGCCTTTATTTTCGGCCAGAATGATGATTCTACAATACATTATTGGTAGCTTGCGGTGATTTTCAGATTGAAAATGGTGGACAAGTCACAAGAGTACCGACTTGACTTCACCGAACATATCTCTGCTGCCATGGTGGATCAGCTCGCAAATTTTTAACAGAATTGTGTTTTTAGGTATTCAGCATACCTGTTCCATTTGATGCTATATCAAAATTTTAGTCTCTTTCAGCAATTCATGCCGTTAAATATGTATGACCCTGAGTCTGGTAGCAATAGAACCATCCCGGTGTCCGCATGGACCCATGTTCTCTCAGAAACCTTAGACCCATATGAATTTGTAGAATGTTTTGTTGCACGCGCTTTCAGTCATTTGAGTCCTGAGCCTATACAGAATAGGATGATACAAAGCCTCAAAGGTTTCTTAACCAATTTGCAAATCCCTTGTGATTATTTCTTTGGGGCTCATACTACTATAATCAGGGTCCATGGCTTTGCTAAAGAACCTATTTTATTGCCAAAGGTCTTGACCCCTAGGGTTGTGTTTTTAGAAGTGGCCCGTCAGGTGTCTATCATTGACAATAATTTTGGACACAAGAAGAGGAAAAGGAAGACGTATTATGTCCCCTGGATTAGGGAGAAAATAAGAATTGAGGTTAAAGGAACTAAAAATCTTCTTTTGAGAAAGTTGGTTGCCTATGGTTTTTTGATTGTTGAAGATAAATGGAAATATGATCCGTATAGCTTCTTAGCTTCTTGGATTATCAATAACAAGGTTTCTATCAAATTCATTCATGAGGGATGCCCATTCTAGGAAGATAGAAGACCCAAAACAAGATGACCGTGCATTCTATGCTGAATTGAGTGACTTGCCATATGAGGGCCCTAGGTCCTGGGAAACATTTTATGTGAAAGAGCGAGAGTTTGACCCCAAGATTAAGATGACCACAGCACTGAGGAAAACTTTGAAAAATAAGGACTAGAGTATAGAGAAAATTGAAGCCTATTGGAAATACAGATAAGAAATCTCTGAGTTCACTCACACGTTTGGGGATGTAGAGACTGATGAGACATGGGAATCAATTTGGGATGAATGGCATCCATCTCCAATTTCCAACCCAGATACAAGCAATTTTCCAAAAGGGTCTCAAGAAGCTGAGGAAAGAATAAAGGAGGTCCAAGAAATTCAAGAAATAGGACAAGCGTCATATGCAGAACCTAGAGCTCCATGGCCTCTATCTCTAAGTGCCCTTGAGAAGCAAAAAGAAATTGTATCATCGCCGTCTCTCAGGACCCATATAGCTTCGGCATCTGGGGGTCTCAGAGCGGCACCCTTGCAGCAAACATTGATTAATGTTGAAGAAGAAGATCCAGAAGAGGCATCGGGTAGGCCTCAAAAAATAAGAAGGTTGATTCTACTAGAGGAGGAAGAGGAAGAAGTGTTAATGCCCCAGCAACAACAAGATTCAATCATCTCATATGTGGCCTAGGTAAGCACTTCTTCTCTCTTTTCTCCTACCCTTATTTCTTCTCATTTAGGAGTGGCAACCCAATTTATCTAAGTTTCCATGTCTCCTGCCACTTTTGTTGTGCCCTCACAAACCTTTGCCCCAATTGCTAGTTCACCGGCCATGTCTTCACAAGCCATGTCTTTGCCATTATTTTCCCCATCCATGCCCAAGAGGGCTTTGCCACATTTTGATCCTAGTCAATAGATGACTACCATCCCTTATGGTCTGCCTCAAGGTCATCCACTTGTTGGAGGCTATATTGCATCACCTCCTGCTTTCCAAGCCCAGGGTGATACAGCCAAAAAAGCGAGAGAAGCTCAGATGGAAAAGAAAAAGAAGAAAGAGAACAAGAGCCCTGCTATAGCCCACATTAAGTCCTTGTTTGATCCCATTCACCAGTCTTTGATTCTCACACATTTGACTCCCAATGTTGTCAAACCTAATGAGCAAATGCAACCCCAGGACTATTCAATGAATGTAGTGGCTATGGATATGTCTCTTTTCAGGCCACAAGACCAAGTTGAATTAATGACTAAAACTACTTCAATAGTTGCCACTGATTATTTGAAGGTGTTCAAAAAGCTATAGAAAGTTGAGGCTGACTTGGCACAAGAAAAGACTAATAGTAGTAACCTCACTTGGGAGATACATGCTGAGGTGAAAAAAATTGATGCATTGAAAAAAGAATTGCAAACTACAGTTTCTCTATAGATTCATTAAGTAGCACAGGCTCAAATTGCAACCTTGAAAGTTGAGTTAGCACAAGAGAAAGCTGCTATCACTACTTTAAGGCAGGAGAAGGCCACTGTAGAGAAAAGGTATCAAGACAAGTTGTCAGAGGCTCACAATTGCAGCAGTCACTTTTTAAGGAGCAGAATTTGAATAGTGCAGCCCAAGCACAGTTTATGGTTGAGCAACAAAAGACAAAACAACTAACAATTGAGTTGGCACAAAGGCCACAGACTGTAGGTGTTTTGAATTTGGTGAAAGATCTATATGCCTCTGTGTGGAAAAGAATCTCTGAGGAGATTGTACAGCTTAAGCCATCCCTTACCTTTTTGCTTAATGCCCAGCAACTGTGTGAGAAAGTAGAGTCTTCTGTACAAGCAACTTTGTCTATTGTTTTATTGAGGGTTTTAGATTCTCATCTTCTGTTGCAGAAACTATATGACACATCTGAGGAGACTCTGTCTACAGCTGGTATAAGTGATAGGATGGTGGCTGCCAAAAGAGTGAATGAAGTGCTGAGTTGTAACTCTACGACTATGAATTGTAAGGAGCTTTTGGATGTGGTCAAAGGAGGAGTCAGGAATATGAAGAAACCTATTGAGAATTTAGTGCAGTTGGGTCTGCCTTCACCTTTTCCTGATAATAATATAGTGCTAATTATTGATAAGATAAAGGCTTTGCTGTTAACAAAACAAAATGATCAGACTATTTTTCAGGGTCTGAGTGATTCCTCCAGTGTGGGAGAGGTGGAAGCCGTATTGGTTCCAATGGCTTGGCTTGAGTTTCAACTACATGCTATAGTTCACATTTTACAATTTTTTTCCCACAAGGATATTATCAATTTGGATTTTGCTTTCCAAAATTTGCAAAGCAGACAGGGGCTGTCCGATTCAGAGTGGTCTGTGTATCAGGCCACATTGCAAAATTTGTGATTAAGTTTTCATTTGACAGTGGCAGTACAATTTTGTTTCCATTTTTGGAGTTCTTTCTGAGCAGACCTAGAAGTCCTTATGGTCGCCATGAACTGTAGAGTAAAACTCTACATTCTATTTCAGCTTTGTTTCTACCTTGGTATATTTCCAGGTGCTGTTTCTTTATCTATGGCTATATGTTTCTCGTGTGCGGATCACGCCATGCGTCATGTCATTTTGGTGTAATAGTGTTATGCGGAGTCTGCCACGTGTTTCTTCCATATGCTTCTTTTCTATGATGTTGCGAAAGGCGCCACGTATCCATGGCATTGTTTCTTTTATACAGTTTCATGCTTGATGCGGAGTGTGCCACGTGTTGATGCCGAAGGCCATGACAGAAAGTTTCTTTTGATACCACGAGTTTGCGGGTTGTGCCGAGTGTCCTTTTCTAAATGTTGCAGAAACTGCCACGTGTGTATCTTCTTTATAAAGCTTTGTTAGTACCGGCGTATGTGTTGGGCCCACAATATTTAGACACCGTTTTATGCTTGTTGCGGAGTGTGCCACATGGAGAAAGCAGGGGGATGAACTACTTTTCTTTAAATGCTTCTAGGTGAAGACACGTATGTTTCTTTATAATTTTCAGTTGTTGTCGGAGCGCGACAAGTGTCAATCTTCGTAGGATTCCAGGGGACCTTTTTCATAAGCTATTGATATTACCGGAAGGCACCATGTTTCCAATTTTTCTTTATGTGGGAGGTGCCATGTGTTTTAGTATTGTTTCTCTGTACAAGAATTAAAGAAGCATATGTGGCAGGTCCCATATAATAATGTCTCAGTTTCCAAGTGTTGCAGATTGTGCCAAATGTCATAGATACAAGTTGCTCGGGGCATAAAAGTAGAAAGCTATTAGTATTGCCAGATGCTGCCAGGTGTCTCAGTGTAATAGCAGGTGCCGCCATGTATCATATTTCAAAGTCTTGCGGATGGCAACAAGTGTCGTTGTTTGGATTGTTTTGTTTCAAAGGAAAAGATGTTAAGTGTTCAGCGCATGTTGCCATGAACGATATTTTTGAATCTTTTTAGAGCCCTCGGGTGCTGCCATGTGTCTCAACCAAATTGCAGTTGGTGTTTGTCTCTCAGCCAATGAGCGTGAAAAGAAAGACGGTTGCAGATTCAGAAGATCTCAATGTCAGAGGAGTCCCAATTAGTTTTAGTTTTGTTGATATCGTTAGAGATTCGAAGCAGTTACAAGCGATCTTGAGCCAAATTTTGTGGCTATAAATACAAGAGATATCGTAATTCAGAGATAAAGAGAATTGATTAAAAAGTTTGGAGATCTTGCTATGACTAGATTGTATCATTTTGCCTTAGTCTAACTATTTATGATAAGAAAGTTGATATACCCGTGCATAACGATGTGCCTTTTGTATTTGCTAAACTCTTAATGAAAGAAGCTTTGTTCTGTGTCATTGCTCATATTGTCTGTCTTTACAAAATCTTATGAGTTTAGCCTTTGATCTTTTAGTTCATTTACAATCTGTCTATATTAATCATGCAACATTTGCTCTTTAATATAGGTAAATCTGAAGAATCTGTTCATTGTGCTAGTTAAGGAAATACATTTTATTCAGGCACATCGTCATAGGTTTAGATTTTACTTATTGTATCTGTAATCTTGTTTCTTCCTATACCCTTTACTCAAAACCCCATTAAGATAGGAAGATTCAGCTTCTTTAAAATCTGGAGGATGTTTCAAGTAGCAAGTCCCATATTCTTAAAACTTCCCATGTTGGTGTTAAAACCTGCATAATTTTATGCATCAACACCTGCATTGCTTCTTCATAACTTTCAGGTTCACCAGAAACAGTTAATAATATAAAATATAATGATGGAGAAAATCTTTCTGGAGGTCTAGATATCCTTGTAGAACGCCTAGCACTTGTATGAGTATGTGGGATAACTTCTTATTGCTGAGCATCAGGTACCATTGGTATTTTATTTTCTAGAATCTCATCCAGCACCACATATTCCTTTTTGACCTGTTCATGCTTCTTTTCCTGTAGCTGATCCTTATACATGACCTTCTCATTGAATATAACATCTCTGCTCCTAATAATTTTATGATTTTCATAATACCATAACCGATAACCAAACTCATCTACTCCATATCCAATGAAGGCACATTTTTAGACTTAGCCTCAAGCTTGGTTCTATTTTCAATATCAACACGGACAAAAGTTTCACAACCAAAGGTTTTTAGAAATGAATAGTTTACCTTTTTACCCGTCCATGCCTCCTCTGGAATGCCACCATCCAAAGGATTTGAAGGTCCCCTGTTTATTAAATAAACAACGATATGTACAACATCTGCCCAAAAGTGTAAGGGTAGTCCAGCATGCAATCGCATGCTCCTTGCACGCTCCATAATGGTCCTATTCATCCTCTTAGACACACCATTTTCTTGTGGGATTCCAGGAACTGTTTTCTACCTACAGATTCCATTATATGAACAATAATTCTCAAATTCTCTATTGCAATACTCGCCTCCATTATCAGATCTGAGACACTTCAACTTTTTTCCTGTCTCATTCTCAACCAAAGCTTTCCACTTTTTAAAAATTTCAAATACTTTTGATTTTTGTTTTAGAAAATACACCCATGTTTTCCTAGTTGCATCATCAATAAAAGTAACATAATAGCAAGAGCCACCAAGAGAAGATACCTGAGTTGGTCCCCATATATCTAAATGTGCAAGCTCTAATTTCTCACTCTTCTTTTCTTTCCCAACTTTGAGAAATCAGACTCTTTTCTGTTTTCCATAAACACAATTTTCGCAGAACTCCAAGTCAATCTTCTTCAGACCTGGTAGCAGCTATTTGGAGTGAAGGATCTTCATCCCTTTCTCACTCATGTGCCCAAGTCTATGGTGCCACAATTATGTTCCTGTCCCTATAGCAAATGCTATAACTGTCTCAATAACAACTGTTTCTATAGCAACTAAGGTAGAATAAGTATTACTAGTACACAAATACAATGTGCGTACCTTTTCACTTTTAGCTACTACTAATGCACCTTTAGTGACCTAGACTTTATCTAGAAAGGTAACTATACAGCGTTCACTACCCAGTTGTCCTGTAGAAATTAAATTCCTTCTCAAATTTGGAGCATGCCTTACCTCCTATAGCAATCATTCATTTCCATTCTGCAACTTGATTTTTATTTTTCCTTTTCCAACAATCTGACAGGGTTCATCATCACCCAAATATACCTGTCCAAAATCACCTTGAATATAATCAAAATATTTTCTATGGGGTGTGACATGAAATGAAGCCCCTGAATCTATTAACCAGGAATCATTAGCATTGTCTAAACACAAAATTAAACCATCCTATAATTTATTACTTGCAACATTAGCTTCCTTATTGTCATCATGTTGGTCATCTCCTTGTTTGCCCTTTCAAGACTAGCAATCCTTCTTCAAGTGTCCTGGCTTTCCACAGTGCCAGCAATCCATTCTTCCTCTGGATTTAGATATGCCTTTCTTTGACTTCCCTTGTGACTTCCCATGATTTGTAGGGTTTTTTCTTCTTTCCTTTGTTCTTCCCCTATTCTCTATAGTCAAAGCATTACCAGATGTTGAAGTCTCACATGTGCTTTTCCATCGCATTTCCTCACTAAGGATAACACCAGCAACATCATCAAATTTCAAAATATTTGAACTAGAGATAGAGTTACTTACAACCATTACCAAGCTATTCCAACTTTCTGGCAAAAAATATAAAACCAAGAGAGCCCTTACCTCTTCATCAAATTTCACTTTTACAGAAGTTAACTGACTGACAATCGTATTAAACTCATTTAAATGATTTGACACAGATCCACTTTCAATCATTTTCAGATTAAACAAACGCTTCATGAAAAATACCTTATTAGAGGCTGAGGGTTTTTCATACAATTCAGCCAAAGCTTTCATCAGACCATCTGTTGTCGTCACTTCTGTTATATTGAATGCCACAGATGGTGCCAAGCACAACCGAATGGTTCTCAATGCCTTTACGTCTAGAAGATCCCAATCCTCATCAGTCATTGCTGTCAGTTTCTTGGCTTTTCCTTCCAACGGCCTCCATAAATCCTTCTGATAGAGATAATCCTCCATCTGCATCTTCCATAATTGATAGTTCTGCCCATTGAATTTATCTACCTTCAATTTACCCTCGTCCGCCATTGCTCCCACTTAACCGTGAGACTCCCACTCAACTGCGAGACCTTCCTACAAACGATAATCAAACACAACCCGCTCTAATACTAGTTGTTAGGGTTCAGGTAAATCAAAGCAATAAACACTAAAAATTATATGCAGATTAAATAACTCAAATACAACAATGAGGAATAACACAAAAGAAATCAACACAGAAATTTAACATGGTTCACCCAATATGGACTACATCCACAGAAACTTAACCATCCAATGGTTTTATTATCTAGTGCAAAACAAATTACAATCTCACGAATACATAACTGTAACATACATCCCAGTCGCTTATAACAAGTTTTTTGGAAACTTCTAGAATTAGGGTTTTGCAATGTCATTTTTTCATTTGTCGGTTAACAAAAATTAACCGACTCCGATCATGCAAAAAGAGGGAAAAAAAATTTCCCTCTCGAGGATACATAACTTGTGTACAATACTTGCATGATCAGTCGCCACATACCAACAGACGTCTTCTTTGTAGATGGGTTAGGGCCTCAATCACACGCCTTTGAATAAGACCCTCAAGGTCTCATGGTGCATGCTCACACGCCTTGACAATGTGAGGGGAAGCCTTGAACACCCCTAAAATGATGTTACCTTGTTTGCAGAGCGCCATACCCAATTCGAAGGCTTTTCTGTGATTTAAATGCCAGGTACATCTTGGAAGGCTCCGGCTCTACACTATGTATTGGGTCGTTCGGCCATGAAGAGGCTGCATCGTGGCCGGTTGGTATCTCTACAAGGTATGATATCTCCTAGTCAACTTCAATATGGTTGTTTCCTCTCTCAGCGCCCATTTCTTTGTTCAAAGTTTAACGCCCTTACCTAGCTTTGAATGCCCATATCTCAGAACACACGTGTTTTGATTGTGAGACGTCTTTTGTTGGTTTGTTGGCTTTAAACTACTTGTGTTTGCTGGTTCATTGGCGTTTGAAGGCATTGGAGGGTGTTTTTAAGCGGCCAACAAAGGGAAAATGACTAGCCAGATTAGAGAAACAGGGGATCGATGCCCTGCAAAGAGCGGATCCCATCCAGTGCACAGGATTGCCAAGATCAACGCCCAGCAAGGGCGAAGGCAGGTAGCGTAGGAGGGCCAGTCAAGTGTCCAACAAAGGGCAAAGAAGGGGTAGAGGAAGGCCCTGATTAGCACGACCTGAAGAAGATGCCAGAGCATGCTATTTGGAAGGGAGAGATCCAAGCACACCCTATTTTTTTGAAGGCGGCGGAGCAGCTTGGAGGCATGTGATCTTGCCTTGCGGGCTGAACGCTTGGTTAAAAGGCCAAACGACCTGGGTGGAAGGCTTGAATGCCCCTTCTAAAAGTCTTTGATGACCCACGGTGAGATCCAGCATTGAGGGCAAAGGAACGACAGGGTCACCATCGACCCTTGATTGGCTTCTACTCGCAGCATTCACACCATGGGAGAAGTGCTATCGGTGGTTGAAGTTTGGAAGGCCGACGACCCTATGACAAGGCATGGCCCCTGTTCAAAGATAGTGTGTGCCCTGCCAAAGGCTCATGTAGGCATATCATAGCAGAGGCATCGCCTCTGCCCCCATGCCAGGGGCTTTCCCTATCATGCATGCATTCCACAGGCTTTGAGAAACCCGCAACAACCCTCTCTCACACGCAGGATCCATTCTGCTCCTATGCATCTCTTCCTATCCACCATTGCCTTCCTCTTGGTCGGCCCTGCACCTCTTGGCCACCATTGGCCACTCTTGCTCATTTTGAAGCTTTTGCCCTAAGTTTGCCCTAATTTGGGCCTCAAAATTTTGCCCTAGTTTTTATTTTTTCAAAGGCCTTTAAAATTATGTTTTTCAAATGTTACAAAATAGGCATTTTCTTTTTCTTTCCAAAATCATTAAAAATTATGCTTTATTAGTGTTAGAATAGGCATTTCACATAATGCTCCTAGCACTAAGGAAATAAAATATAATTTTGGGGGTGTCTAAACAATTTGGGGGCAATTTTAAACTTTGGATAGGTTCTTTTGAACTTTTGAAACTTTGTAAAGTGCAATTTTTGGTTCCAAAATTGGATAGTCCATGTATATGCACTAAATTATAAAGTGCTGCAAAGTCGGGGGAACAAAGTAAGGGGGGTATCATTGAGTTATTTTCTCTATTTTCTCTTTCTGTACTTCTAAGTTTGCAAACATTTCATCTAGATAGTTTATATGTGTGATCGACTTCAACAAAAATCTTTGTTCACATTGTGACCTTGAAAACACCCAAGGGAAGGTCATCAAACAAAAGAAGTCACCTCATAAGTATAACTCTAAATACTATAGAGGATTGTGTCACCTAAATTAACTTAATGAGGTTGCAACTAAAAGAAGGTGGATCGAATGATCCTTCAAACATTTTTTGAGAGCCTATGGTAAATGATCTATAGTCTTGCAATAGATTCTCATCGGTTCATATCTCACATCAAGAGCCTATGGTTAATGAACCTGAATCTTGCATCGGATCACATATCAAAATTGGTTGATGACCCTGAATACTCATGATACTAGCATCTATGGAGTCATCAACCGTAGTTCAGCATCGACATCGGTACACAAATAGCTTCCAGATTCATGCATCTTTTTTGAACTCAGTAACAAATAAAGTTTGTAAATGCACTCACATAAAGTCCATGAAACTGAATGTGTGTTCCACATGGAGGGAATTTAGAAAATTTGTACTTACAATGAATTATAAAGTGTAATGGGGGGTTGTAACAATCACAACAATGGATCCTCGTGATTCTCACCTCATTCGTATGTGCCTTGATGCACATCATTTTTTAGGTTCTTGCACATTTTTTGGACTGACATCTTAGTCTACTTTCCTTGCACATTTCAATTGATTTGCTTATTTCTCTTAGCATTAAGGGGGGAATTTGAAGTGTTACATGCTTATGCTTCGCACAATGAAGCAGTGGAGGAATCTTCTCTTTAATCTCTCGCATGAGGGGTTATTTCAGTGGATCACAGTTTGAGATTCTAGTGCTCCTAATCACAGTACTATTTGTATTTTCAACTTCACAGAGTTTGATTGACTTTGTGTACATTGTTGAGTAGTGTTTGAATGTTCACTCATGCAGCATCTTGTATCTCTTATCTCGATCTACGTTTCATGAAGGTTCGTTGATTCCAGTAGACACCAGTCCATCATCGACAGAGTTTACAGCTTTTACATGCTTCAAGTGTTCTTCATCATGATGTTCCGATCATCAAGGGACATCTTTTCAGAAAGTCTTAAATCCTTCTCTTTTCTCTCATTTGGAGGGTAGCTTTTTTCCACTGAGTTTTCTATCTTACTCTAATTTTTGAAAGATTTCTTTGTAAATGGATACCTCATCAAGACTTGTATCTGGGACCCATCTCTTCTTTAACTCACCTAAGTTGTACTTAAGGGGGGTGTTAGTGCTAAACTATACCTTATATTACTTATTCTAAGTAATATATTTAAGCACATGGCTTTAAGCCACCTTAGGTGCTAGGTGTCAAACTTGAAGAGTTATATTGGACTCTCCAAGCTGTGTCGACACTCATTCAACACTTGGTGAGAGGAGTGTTGAAGTCGACTCAACCTCTTCACCTCTCTCACGTCTATATGTCACCTTTGTTCATTGTTTAATCATTGCAATTTACAATTGCTTTCACTCCATTTCGTAATCAGTTCATGCTTAGTCTATTTATGGTTTATAATAGTTATTGTAAAATGATACTCGACGTAATTAGATCAATTGCCAATGTTTTTGTAGACAATAAATTAAAAGTGTAGATTTTTTAAACATAATATTCCAAATTTTCTAAAACATTTTTTTGTGAAAATAATGTTTGTTTTATATTAATTAGTTGGCATCCTATTGGAATTGCACCTTTGATAAAATCTCATAACAAAACATAACTGACATCAATTGAAAATATATAAACTATGAAGACTACCACTATACCCTAACATAATAACGATATTACATTCAACTATAACAACCAAACTAGTACCATTTTGCCGCAAAAATACTCCAAAAATACATAAAAATGCATAAACACCATCTTCAACTAGTCCCCCGTTTCTGTTTACCCTCAAACACAACATATTCGTTCACCACCACTTCATCAACCCACACCACCACACTATGAGCACTATCAATGTTCTTGGAACCCTAAAAACCACCAACCAAAGTAGGGATATGCAAATTCCACATGAACCCAAAAAATGGGTTTGAAATAAATCTTTGAAAATATAAGATTTAAGCAACTGCAAGGTTAAGATAATGACTCAAAGAAAAAGAACAAATCAACCTATTATACATTCAATATTTATCTTATTACAATTGTACCACTCACCAATTAAGTGAGCATCCATACCCTGATTGTTAAGTAATTTAAACATAGAACAATTAAGTCTAACATGTATCATATTGAATGCTTAATCTACTATAATTGCACCTTTATTTTAAAGCTACACACCCTTAACCATTGATTATTTAATTATGAAGTGAAACACCCTATGGACTACAAATTGGAGTTCGAGAACACCAATAATATAGTTAAGTATGAAGCTCTATTGCTTGGTCTAAAGGATACATGAGAAATGGGCATTAAATAACTATGTGCTCTTGGTGATACATATATCATTATAAAACAAGTAAGAAAAATATTTCAAGTAAAAAAATATCAACTCAAATGCTATAGGAATTAGGTACATTCGATTCCCCAGAGTTTTTTTGGTGCTTTTTCTATTGAAGCAATACTACTTGGAATTTGAATACAAAAGGTGATAGTTTGGCTATCTCTACATCATCAAACTTGTTGCTCATCTAAAATTTTAAAATTTCAATACAAATCAAACTAATATATAGGCCTAGTATGCTAGACAATGCTAATCACTAGCAACTATTTAATTGTTTAGCAAATTATATCTTTCATGGAAAAGACCAAAATATTATGAATCTATATTTTGAACGAAGTGATTTAGCATTCAACTAGTTTGTGTCTAATTCAAATGAAAATGTTGATAATGTAGAAGTGAAATCGTAAATGGAAGGAGTTGTATAGTTGAAGGGCAATAAAATTGTAAATGGATTGATTTCCTTGGAAGACCTTTTTCGATAGACATAACTAGTACATTAAAGGGAAAATTCAAGAAGAAGAAGATAACATGTTTATTGAGTATTAGTTCTATAGATAACCACAAATGTGTTTGCATGAAAAAACATTGCACCGCAACAAAAAGAGACAAGTTAGCAATGCTACTAAATAAATATAAAGATATTTTGCATGGTGTTATGATTACTTAAAAAATTATGTCTAGAAGAATGCAGCATCATATTTTTTTTTGGAAGCCTAGAACAACTACACATGGGAAAAAGGAGAAAATATAGTCCAAAGATTTTTGGTGGTATTTTTGAAGAGGTAAATAAAATACTCAAAGCCCAAATCATATACATAAGTCATCACTCAACTTGGGTGACAAAGTGACAAATATCATATCACTACAAAAGAAGAATGGGGAAGTTAGAATTTGTGTTGACTTTAGAAACTTGAACCAAGCCTCTCTAAAGGACAACTGACCACTCCTCATTAGAGACCATATCTTGCAAATTGTTTCAAGCTCTAAGATTATGTGTATGCTCACTACATTTTTGAGATACTACCAAATTAGTGTAACTCAAGGAGACTAGCATAAAACAACTTTCACTACTCTCTAGGGTACCATTTCTTATCATAGGATGCCATATAGCTTCATTAACCTTGGTGTATCCTTCCAAAGGGCTATAGATTTATCATTTGGAAATCTAAAAATTAAGATCTTAGTGGTCTACTTAGATGATCTAACAATATTTTCAAGGAAAAGAGATGATCATATAGATGACCTAGAAGCAATGCTACAAAGGTGTCAATGGGATCATACTATTCCCCTTATCCCCAAGAAATCTATTTTTGATTTTATAGAGGGAAATTTAATGGGACATATCATCTCAAGAGAAGGAATCCAAATTTATCTAGATAGGGTTAAATTGATTCAACAACATTCCTTGCCTACCAGTGAACTTGGGGTACCTTCCATCTTTGGCCAAGTTAATTTCTTGAGAAGATTCATCCTAATTTTTTTGAGCTCATTAGACATATACTAAAATGATGATTTATAGGTTAGTAATTTTTTTTTAAGTGCGCCTAGTAAACTTTTTAATGTGACTGGCGACGCTAGTACGACATGCGCTTCGGCTTCACGCGAATGCTTTTACCCGGAGCAATGAACCGGTGAGGCCACAACACGGGGGACCTCATCCCCTAGCAAGAACACTTCAAACCCGCAAGCTCATTGGCCCAGCGAAGGTGTAAAGCCTACAAGCTCATTGGTCTAGCGGGGGTTTGAACTCTGGTGGTCGACACTACAACCAAGCGACTTAACCACCGAACCACGCCCTTATCGGCGATTTATAGGTTAGTATTCAAATAGAATGATAAGGGTAAATAAATTTTCAAGGGATTAAAGATAGCCATAGGCATGCCCCTATCCTACCATGTCTAGATGTTTAAAAAGATATCATTAAATTTTGTTATGCATCTAATAGTACTATGTCTACTATCTTATTGCAAAAAAATAATGAAGATGCCAAATCACCTATCACTTTTATGAACATACCATGGAAGAAGCATGAGATAAATTACTCATCTATTGAAAAACATGTCTTCACAGTTGTTAGTGGAAATATTGTCAACAATATTAAACTACTAATAATCTCAATGAAATATGATGCAAATCAAATAAACAAAGCAATATTACCTTGAAGACTGATTTACCTCAAACCTTCCATTGTTCTCTTATCTTGTATTGATCTTGTTGATGAATAGAGCTCTCAGAAGCGTGCTTCCTCATTGTTTGAAGATGACAATACTTGAATGGATATATGTTGGATAAAATGCAATGGAGATTACCTACAATGCAACTATTGTGAGGATAAGGGATGGATGATTGAACCATGGTTGTATGGATATGAAGATAATGGATATAAAATGCAATGAGCAATATGGATGCTTTGCCAAAGGCACGTTGGAAGTTCTACAGAGTAACTTTGCTATAGCTTGTGTGTTGTTGAAATAAGGGAATGACCTTCCTTTTATAGGCCAAGGAGGGGCCAAATCCATGTGTCACAAGATCAATGGTGGAGACTTAGTCTTGAGAGGTGTATGGTGAGGATTGAGTTGGTTGAGATGAGGGAGAGAAAGGGGGGAGAGGTTCCTCTCATCTTGACATGGAGGAGAGAAATGTGTGACATGAGTCCACATGACACAAGGCTCACAATGACCAAAGAGGTGGTCAAACAAGGAGATCACGTTTGTAGGGAAGTTGGAAAGATTCTAGGGACTATGGAACAAGTGTCACAAAGTGTCCCTTTGACCATAATGACATGGAGAGACCATGCCCTTTGGAATAGGGATGGTTGGAGAGATAATAGGTCATGTGGGTGAGGGAAAATAAATTAATTAAATATTAATATATTTAATTACTTGTGCAACAAGGTGAGGTGGAAAGGTGAGGTGGAATTATGAATGAAGACTTTAGAATAGGATGATTTGGGACTAAATAATTGGTTATTATTTAATCAAGGGATGACATTAGAAGAATAGGTTTAATTGACTTAATTAAATAAATTGATATTTATTTAATATTTAGAGTATTAATGATGAACGTGAATCAAATAGATAAATTGATGAATTTATTAAATGATAGAAGAATGGGAATTAAATAAATAATAAATATTTATTTAATTTGTCTTTGCCATTTTTAGGTGTATACATTTTGCCCATTTGATGCAATGTGTTTTATCACGTTGTTTCAAAGAATAAAAATTTTATGTGCGATACATGCCCCAGTTTGCCCCTAGTACAAGTTTATGGTGATTGGATGCCCCCTCAGTAGATTGGATGAGAAGAAATGTTGACAATAGGATGACGGACAATCTCACGATGAGATAGGTTAAATGACAAGTTACACAGACAAAGAAATTGGTTGACGTTGAAGAAAAATGGGATGAAGAAAATTGGTTGACGTAAGATAAAGGATGGAATGAAAGAGCTGAATGACACATTATGCAAGATAAAATGATAACACACACAAGCAAGCAAGCATGCACAAACGATACAAGAACAAACAAGGTATTGCCCCTGTCTAGCTGTAAACCAATGATTGATTGATAATGATTGATGATAGTGTTTTTCATTGCGGGGAACGATATATCCCTAGATCAACACAAAAATGCGGGAAAGATATATCCCATTGATGATGACGATTGATTGATTTGGTTCTGAAAGGAAGCTAGGGGTGCGGAAAACGCTTCCTACACTAATATAATGAGGAGAGGGCTATGCAAATTCAATTTTATCCTAAATATTACAACAATGTTAAACCATTAACATGAGATATTGTAGCGAAACACAAGAACCAGAAAGTAGACAGAAGAAGAGAGAAAGATTTACGGTGGGGAAAACCCTTATCGGGTGAAAAACCCCACACTCAAAAACCTGCACAATGTATTAACAAATCTAAAAGAATGTTTACAATAAACTTGCAATGCAAGCTTCAATGGTATTCGACACTCATGTCTGGAGTCAATCTAGCAGCATAACAGTACCTGTAAACCTGTGATACAAACTCCATCTCCAAGCACCTGTATATAAAGAGAAGTAGTACGAATGGAGGTAGCTTCTAGAGCAAGTCACACAAGGAACTCGTCCAAATCCATGTGGCCCAATTTCCAAGCCCATAAAACATGCGTATGACACATGTAAGTGATTCTCTTTCATCCCTTACAACCCCCAAGTTGGGCACCCCAAATTTACCCAATTAAGGTATGACAGATGCTCTTACAATGTCATAAAATCTGTCATATATGACAACTCTTACAGTTGTAAGAGAATCAGTCATAACTGTCTATTAATAACAAATTCTCTTACAACCTTGTCATAGTCAAACTTGGGTGGCTACTTCCCCATACAAGATGCTTTCAGACACTTGTCTTCATCTGTCATATAATCTTCCATTTCTGGCCCTTACATGTCATAGATTGTCATAGGAATCTGTCATAACTCTTACGCGTCATAAACCTCTTACAACACCCGAAAGATGCTAACAGATGGCAAAACTCTTCTACCACAAGGTGGAACACCTATCTCCTCATATGAGGACAAAAATACATGTGGTCACCTTCCATGTAGGATGACACATCATCGTGCCAACTCCCACAAAGTGACGAAATAGGATTTGCATCCAAATTACAATAATAGAAAAAATAATAAATACAATTAAATAATAAATGCTAGAAACTTGCAAAGGTTGAGACACCTTAATTCCTAACATTCTCCCACTTGTCGAACACCTTGTAAGAGCCAATAGAAAAAACATGATTTAACTGCTATAGGCCGAGAGGCCTATAGACTCCAAACACCATCTGAACTTCTCTGTGCTCACTGGTTTCGTTAATGCATCTGCAACATTCTTCAAAGTATCTACCTTCTCCAAATTTACCTCTCCACCCTCAACCATGTCTCTCATGAAGTGAAACCGAACATCAATGTGCTTAGTTCTAGCATGGAAAGTTGGATTCTTTGCAAGGCAAATTGCACTCTGACTGTCACAACTGATCGTGATATCTGAACACAATCTCTTAATCCAAATAGCTTCCTTACAAGCATGAGTTGCTGCCATATACTCAGCTTCTGTCATGGACAAAGCAACAATAGGTTGTTGCTTACTCATCCAACTAATAGCACCACCAAATAGTGTAAACACATAAGCACTGGTGGATCTCCTGTTGTCAATGTCACCTGCCCAATCTGAATCCACAAATCCATGAATATCAATAGAATGTAGAGGTCCTGAAACATTACCATGATAGCAAATGGAATACTCAGAAGTACCCCTCAAATATCTAAACACTCGCTTAACTGCATCCCAATGAACCCGTCCAGGATTAGCCACAAATCGACTAAGGACTCCCACTGTTTAGGCAATGTCTAGTTTTGTGCAGAGCATAGCATACATCAAACTACCAACACTAGCATAAGGTACTCTGCTCATGTCCTCCACCTCACTAGGAGATTTTGGACAATCCTCAACAGACAACTTTGTCCCCAAAGAAATAGGGACACACAATGGTCTACAATCTGCCATGCTGAATCTATCCAACACGGTCTTCACATACTTACTCTGGTTTAACCAAAGTTTTATGTTAGTTATGTCTCTTTTGATTTCCATTCCTAAAATGTACCTGGCTGCCCCTAAATCTTTCATTTCAAACTGAACTGACAACTGAGATTTAAAATTAGAAATCATATTCTTACCCTTCCCAATGAGCAACATATCATCAACATATAGTGCAACAATGAGAATACGATCACCATCAAATTTATAATACACACAGTGATCCGATTTCAATCTCACAAATCCAATTGACAACACAAAGGCATCAAACTTCAAGTACCATCTCCTAGGGGATTGCTTCAAACCATACAGACTTCTTAAGTTTGCAAACCAAATTTTCTTTACCTTTTACCATGTAATGCTCTGGCTGTGACATGTAGATTTCTTTCTCCAAGTCACCATGAAGGAAAGCTGTCTTCACATCCATCTGTTCTATCTCTAAGTCATAAGCTACTGCCAGTGACAACAGGAATCGAATGGATGTCAGCTTTGCAACGGGAGAGAAGATCTCACCATAATCTATACCCTCCACTTGTGAATACCCCTTTGCAACCAATCTAGCCTTATACTTCTCAACACTTCTATCTACACCAATTTTCTTCTTGAACACCCATTTGCATCCAACGGGTTTCCATCCAGGAGGCACAGGGACCAAGTCCCAAGTTAGATTATTTTCCAAAGAAGCCATTTCTTCCTCCATGGCCTCCTTCCAGGAACCTGCATCCTTCATATCTAAAGCCTTTGATACAGTTCTAGGTTCATCACTGTTAGTAAGCAAAGCATAAGCACAACTAGAATCAAGCAATGTAAAACCAAACCTTTCAGGTTGCTTTCTTATCCATGTAGACCTCCTCAAGGGCTGAGGTTGAGGTTCAACTTCTTTATCTGAGATTTTAGAGCTGCTAGAGCTCTCCTCATCATCAGGTCCAACATTGTCTTTATGTTCAGTTTTCTCAAGGGTGAGAGGAAACTGAACAACATGCTCTTTCTTTTCTCTTTCTTTTGGCTGCAAAACAGTGGAAGAAGGTGTAAGCTCTGTGAAGATGACACTTCTGCTATACAACACTTTTTTAGCCACAGGGTCCCAAAGCTTGTATCCTTTCACACCAACACCATAGTCAATCAAAATACACTTAACAGCTTTGTTCTCTAACTTTGACCGCTTCTCCCTAAGTACATGTGCATATGCCTCACAACCAAAAATAGGAAGATGCCTTATTGAAGGCTTCCTACTAGACCACACCTCCATGGGTGTCTTTCCAACAAGAGCTGATGTAGGAGATTTGTTTACCAAATAGCAAGCAGTGGCAACAGCTTCAGCCCAAAAATTTTGGGCTAGACCAGCTCCACTAAGCATACTCCTAGCCTTCTCCATCAGTGCCCTGTTCATCCTCTTTGCAACTCCATTTTGCTACGGAGTGTATGTAGTTGTATTGTGCCTTTCAATCCCAAGTTCCTTGCAATACTTATCGAATTTTGTACAACAGCACTCACCACCGTTGTCAGTTCTCAAACATTTAATTTTTTTACCAGTCTTATTTTCAGCAAAGACTTTAAACTCCTTAAACTTGCTATAGACTTCATATTTGCTTATGAGAAAATAAATCCATGTCCTACTGTAATCATCTATAAAAGATACAAAGTATACAGATTTTGATAACAAAGGAACATTAACAGGACCAAACACATCAGAATGAATAAGGTCCAACACACCAGAAGACTTATGAGAACTCGAGTAAAATTGAACACGGTTTTGTTTTCCATAAATGCAATGTTCGCAAAAGTCAAACTCAAGATTACAATCATCTAACCCCTCAACGAGGTTCTTATTTTTTAGGGTACACAGACCCTTCTCACCAATGTAGCCAAATCTCTTATGCCATAACATTGTCTTTTATGCAGTAAGTTTAACTTCCAATGCACGATTACAACCATCAAGACTAGAAACAACAGATTTCTTCACTGCTCGTCAGATGGTGGGGATGAAGAAACTGCTGCTCTCTTCCTTGAGTCAGAAGAACTATTGCATTGTGAAATGCATGCCTCCAGCTGAAACATAGTACCTCTCCTAGTACCCTTAGCAAGCACCATAGCTCCTCTAGTCATCTTGCATCCTTCTTTCGAAAAGACAACCTGCACACCTGCATCATTCAACATACTTACAAAAAGCAGATTCTGTGCTAAACCTGGGATGTGCAGAACCGCAGAAATCCCCTTCACTCGACCATCAAGGAATCGGATAGAAACTCTTCCACGACCAACGATCTTCAGATGAGAGTCGTCACCAAGATACACCTTTCCACCATCGAACTCCTCATACTTAGTGAACCAGTCTCAATGCGAGGTCATGTGGAATAATGCACCAGAGTCGATTAGCCACACATCATCATATGCATGGGTTGCCAAGGCTGCGATGAAAGCATCATCGTCATCTTGTGATTTGTCAGAATCTGAATCAGCAGCTTTCTTCTTTTTTTTCTTCTCCTCTTTGCATTCCTTTCGAAAATGTCCGATCTTGCCACGGTTCCAACAAAGAGCCTTGGACTTTCCAGGAGATTTGGATCTCCCATGGGATTTGGATCTACCCTTCTCTGCTTTCTTGTCCTTCTTTTTCCCTTTCTCCTTGGGTCTTCCACGAATTGCAAGGGCCTCCTTGGCTGCCTCAGAAGACTTTCTCTGCATCTCTTCAGACAATAGTGAAGAAACCACTTCTTCCATTTTGAATGTGGATGTGGTGCTTCCGATTGCCATGACAAGATGATCCCATGAGTCTGGTAGAGAATAGCACAGGGTCATACATCGATCCTCCTCCATCTTTACACCAATAGAGGTCAATTGTGCAACCAACATGTTGAAAGAATTCATATGTTCAGCAACGGATCCTTCGTCCTCCATTCGAAGAGAATACAACTTCTTTCTCAGAAAAAAAATTATTAACTAGGGATTTGGCTTGATACACATCCCCCAACTTCTTCCAAAGGAGTTTTGCAGTAGTCTCCTCATGGACATTTAACAACACAGAATCGGAAAGACTAAGTCTTATGAGACCCTTAGCCTTCCGATCCTTTAAATCCCAGTCATCTTGTGACATTGCAGCTGGTTTAGTTCCGTTCACACTATCCCAAAGGTCTCGATCAACTAACATGTCTTTCATCTTGAGCTTCCACAGCTCGAAATTACTACCATTGAACTTCTCTACTTCAAACCTTCCTGATGTGCCTGTCATCTCCTTGCTGCAATAAGATACAGAATGCTCTGCACAGACTCCCACTCAACCTAAGATTAGCTCAAAAAAGCCCTACCCAACAACTAGGACCAAAGGTGATCAAGCTCTGATACCAACTGAAAGGAAGCTAGGTGTGCGAAAAATGCTTCCTACACTAATTTAATGAGAGGGCTATGCAAATTCAACTTTATCCTAACTATTACAGCAATGTTAAACCATTAACATGAGATATTGTAGCAAAACACAAGAACCAGAAAGTAGACAGAAGAAGAGAGAAAGATTTACGGTGGGGAAAACCCTTATCGGGTGAAAAACCCCACACTCAGAAACCTGCACAATGTATTAACAAATCTGAAAGAATGTTTACAATACACTTGCAATGCAAGCTTCAATGGTCTTTGACACTCATGTCTAGAGTCAATCCAGCAACATAACAGTACCTGTAAACCTGTGATACAAACTCCATCTCCAAGCACCTGTATATAAAGAGAAGTACGAATGGAGGTAGCTTCTAGAGCAAGTCACACAAGGAACTCGTCCAAATCCATGTGGCCCAATTTCCAAGCCCATAAAACATGCGTATGACACATGTAAGTGATTCTCTTTCATCCCTTACAACCCCCCAACTTGGGCACCCCAAATTTACCCAATTAAGGTATGACAGATGCTCTTACAATGTCATAAAATCCGTCATTTATGACAACTCTTACAGTTGTAAGAGAATCTGTCATAATTGTCTATTAATAGCAAATTCTCTTACAACCTTGTCATAGTCAAACTTGGGTGGCTACTTCCCCATGCAAGATGCTTTCAGACACTTGTCTTCACCTGTCATATAATCTTCCATTTTTGGCCCTTACATGTCATAAATTCTATCATAACTCTTACGCGTCATAAACCTCTTACAACACCCGATAGATGCCGAGACATAGCAAAACTCTTCTACCACAAGGTGGAACGCCTATGTCCTCATATGAGGACAAAAATACATGTGGTCACCTTCCATGTAGGATGACACATCACTGTGCCAACTCCCACAAAGTGACGAAATAGGATTTACATCCAAATTACAATAATAGGCAAAATAATAAATACAATTAAATAATAAATGCTAGAAACTTGCAAAGGTTGAGACACATTAATTCCTAACAGGTTCACGACGAGATTAGGACCAAGAACACTGATTGTGATTAGATAATTTGACAAGATTGATGTACTCGATTGGTATGGATTAAGGATGGACTTGCGTTTGGATATTTGCTTGGATTTGATTGAATTGATTTGATGATGGAAGAAGTGATTAAAGACTTGATTTGAAGGATTGATGAAATGATTTGGATAAATGAATAAATGGACAACTTAGATCCTGAGACACTTGGAATTTTGATAATGATGAAATGCTTATAATGGAATGATATGCAACTTGATATGTATGGATTTGAATTCTTGTCATCTTCGATTGTGCAAGTTTTTGAAGTACTTTGTTTCATCATTGAGCTTTTAAAATGTTGTACGAAAATACAAGCATCTAGGTATAATTAAACCATGATGATATGAGTATTACTTACATGGATTGTGATTTAGCAAGTTAATGCAAGCATCTAAGTATAAGTGAACCAAGATGACCTGAGTACTGCTTGCATATCAACAGACAAAGATTAAACCTATTTCATGTTTAGACTTTTGATGTCCTCGATGATCATTTTGTTAATCATGTTGTTAGACAAGGCTTTCACATTACTAAAGATAAATCCACAAACATTAGACAAATAAAATGATTATGCCCCCATAATAACTTCTCTAGTTTGATACATCCTTGAGTAGCGTAGAAAGACATAATAATGAAAATCATGATATAAGACTTTTAAAACAATGGATTGAAAAACTTTCTTGCCCAAAACATGTTTTCTTGCAATAACTTGATAGAATCATCTTGATGTCTTAGGCCAAAAGGGATTTGCCAGGTGTAGTTTCGTTGTCTTTTGTGTCAAGATGATGTTGAAGACTTGCTTGTCGTGCTGCTTGTTGTCTAGTGATATAATCATGATTCGATTGTTTACCCTCTAAAGTTATAGCATTCAAGAACCCTATTCTCTGACTAGGTCGAGGGTTTGTCCCCAGTCAAGGAGAGGATTGATTCATTATGGAAGAATTGACGATGAACAATGTGACAGGCCCTAAGGGACTGACCTAGTGCCTCGGGGGCTCATTGCTAAATTGCCTTGCCTACGTGACGACACAGAGGCAACATAGTTCGACCTTGAAGACTGACGCTAGTGATGGATGTATTAAGCATAGGTATATGGTGAGATTTGGGATATGGCCGAATGGGGAAGGAGCCTCGGGGGTACAACAATGATGGCCTTGCCCACGTGACAACGCAGAGGCAACGTAGTTCGAGATTTTGAAGGATGATACTGACAACGGACTTGTGATAGGATAAATGATAGGATAATGTGATGGGTCCATCCTACTAGATAAAGTGATAGGGGTGACAAGACACCAAGCTATGGTAAGTCATTGCTAGGTAGATGTGACTGCATGTAATGTCCCGTTTGGAAAATTTCTTATATATCAAACCCTAGTTTACAATAGTAATAATTTTGCACAATAAAACATAAATATGAAATCCTTATTTATTGACAAATATAAACTTCAAAGGAATATTTATTTAATTACAACTGAAAACTTATCAAGTTTGCACAATGGTGATTTTTGTGTGAAATGACTCCAAGAAATTGTGGGTTTTCATCCTCTAATTCCAAACCTAGAGGGTTCTCGTCCTCAAGTTATATTGAACCAAAGATCTATGCTCCAACATGGAGTAAAAATTAGATAATAAAATGTATTCTCAATGATATCTTCTTCTCTTTACTGGATCCCTCTTCAATAAGTTGTTTTTACCAAGAGTCACCACTCTTCAAACATCTTTTGATTAAATCACTTAATTATGATTTTCCTTTTGAAATATTATTTAATTCTTCCTTGGGTGATCTATTCTCTCAACTCTCCATAAGACAGGTTCTTAATATTAATTAATCATTGGAAATCGCAATCATATGACCAAATTCTTCTATTTTTTTGAATTTTCTTCATATGTCTTTATGTGTAGAAGATTTCTCTTTTATCTATTTGGCATCCATCATATCATTATTGTTGTCATTGTCACATGCTTATTTGATGCAGATAGTAGTTGAATGGTTGCGGCAACCTATTCTACAATCCACGATATTCTTAGTACATTCACGCTCTTTTCTTGTATATTCGAATGTTTGATGGTCTTTACAATCTGCAACCAATGTTAGATAGGTGTGGATGAGATGGAACAAACACTATTCTTTAGAGCTAGGTGGCAGCAACTAACACAAGACTCGGCCCTCTTTAAGAGTTGTGACCTTCTTCATAATTGCTGTGTCTTGAAGCAATAGATAAACTTCAAACCAGGTACACTTCCTTATATCCCAACGCCCTTAGAGATTATTTGCTTAGAACATTATTAGGTTTGGCTCATTTGGTATAACATATACCCTTAATAGGACAACACTGATAGATGTGGCTTTTTGGTACAGCGATCAACTTTAATGTTATGACTAGCAAATGAGGTGTTGCGGCTTCTTTTTTAAACATACAATTTGGCTCAAAGATATGTCTTTAAACCTATGCAGAAAACTTGGGCGATTTTTCCTTATCACAAATCATGATGCACTTGTCTATCCCTAAGACCCATGGGAGATGTAGGAGTGGCATTAGGTTAATCTTGCTTTAATAAGGAGGGGACATTCCACTGTAACAAAATTGGCACCTAGTAATAATGCTAAATAGAGTCATGTTTAAAGTTTAAACCTTGCTATGAGGGATCAAGGGTTCAAATGCACAAACATGCCAAGCATTATGTCCTTTATCGAAATATGGTTATGCGAAATGTGCCAAAACAATCTAGTCATGTTAAACCACAATAAAATGCAACTTGGTTTGGGTAGTATCAATATTGTTCAAGTTTTTCACTTAATTGACATTGATGCCAACTACTCACTCATCTTTTCCCAATGAACAAAAAGTACAATGCCTCACAAATAGTCAAAATGCTAATAGTTGTTTGTATAAACTATAAAACATGTTCTTGAATAAGAAAATAGATAACAATCATCATTAACATAGTATAAATATGTAAAATCAATAAGGAGTATGAAACAATAACATCATCTAACCTAATAGGAATGTCATAATAGCAATGTCTAGTGAATATCAATAACAATAATGTTTATATGACTCCAAATTACAAATGGAATCAGTCAATCAAAATAAGTCATATAGTCTTTAGGGAATGTGACAAGAGAATGCCTTTTATTGTTCATGTAGTGGCTCATATAAGCATAAAGTGATTTTTTCAATAACAAGTTAGTCTACATCATGACATTCTAATATAAGCAAATTTTGCATGGAAACTTAATAAAGAAGAACAAAACACTAGAATAGAAGGTGACGGATAAAGAATGGAATTTACACCTTCATGTGTGGCTTATAGCAATGTATGTAGGTATACAATGAAGTTGAGAGCAAGAAATTACTATGGATGCTTGTAGGAAGAAAGAAAATTTGAGCAAAGCTTCATTTGAGAGGAGAAGAAAAGAATGGGGAGGACTATAGTTGGAAATTGGCCACCTAAAACAAAGGATTATCTGTGGCAAGAAGTATATAAACTATATTTTTCCAAGTCTTCTTTTGTGGGAATGCAAAAAAGGGACAACTTGAAGTCATATATGAGTAGCAAGGATTTGGCTAGATGGACCAACACCATCATCATTTATTATCATGAAATGAACAATGCAAGCATTTGACGATGCTTAAAGGGGGATGCCCACAATTAAGGAGGACAGGTAGGCTAATAGTAGGTGGAAGTCTAGTAATCCCTCTAGAACCTCTCTTAACATCCACAATTGATGAACTTTTGGTGGTAGAGATAAAAAAATTTAATGCATACTTGCTTCCATATCTTGCTCTGTTGATAAGGAGAATGTTCTTGATGTCGTAATGAATTGGATCCATTCCACTTAGATTCAGTTTGGGGTTTGGGATGCTTTAGCAGTAATATGCAAAAATGAAAGTTGCATTGCTGTACAATCCTAATTGGAGAGTGAATGGGACATGTGATAGGAGCTTTTCTTTTCCAATGCTTGTAATGGTTTGAGATAATGAATGATCAACTTGGCAACTCTAAGGGTCCCTTTGAAGGATTCAAATTTGATAACGATAGTGCCAAGAAGAAAAATGATCTAGCATCTTTGATCCTATTATTGAAGGAAAGTTGATAGAGAACCACTTGAGTCTTTGTAGAGATAGTTATATCAACCTTAGATCTTATATTAGATATGGCACTTGAAAATAAAATGCTCCTCAATATTTACCTTATTGAGGAATTAGAGATGGAAAATCCTTTAACCCCACAAAATTTGGTGGCCACTTTCACCTCATTTTATACACCTAAAATTGGCTCATGCCGAATTAAGTAAATATTTTAATATTTATCTTAATTCTTATTTTCTTCTATCAATTAAATAAATATTCTAAGTTTATTTGATTGGTTCATTATCCCATAATTAAATAAAATTATTTTATTTAATTAAATTCCCTAAATTCTTCTAATGTCTCACATAATTAAATAATCCTACATTATTTAATTAATCCTAAATCTCTCTATCCTAAGTCCTAATTTCATAATTCCACCTCATCTTTCCACCTCACTATGTTGCACATGTAATTAAATATGTAATTAGCTAATATTCCCTCACCCACATGTCCTATTTATCCTCTAGTCAAAATTAGTTAACTCATCAATCAAGTCTATTAACTAATTAATCATTCGAGTTCACTGATCAATCAATTCAATCAAACTCCCCAATCGATTCACTTAACTGGTTGGTTTATTCTGTTAACTATTCAATCAATTTTGTTAACTCCCCTATTATATGATGGAGCTTGGACACTTGTCCTCTTTCTATTCGCGCACATTCCTCAACCATTCTCAACCTTTGATCTTCATATTTCTTCTCAACCGTTGATCTACTCACATATTTCTATAAATGCAACCCTCTTCTTCTTCATTTCATATCCATTGCTTGAGTAAACTAATGCTGCAGAAACACAAGCGCACCTTTGGCACCCCCATCTCCCTATCATCTATCATCCATCAATAGTGTGTTGAAACTCATCTTCAATCACACATAGTATCATAGCCAACTTCATCTTGTCACCTTGAGGACTTCGAAGCAAAGAAGCAAGCTTTCTGAGGGCCATATTCATCTCCATCAAGATCAAGACAGAAAAGGCGAGCAATAGAAGACGAAAGGTGAAAGGTTGTGAGTATCATTTGTTCTGTTATTTAAATTTCCTTTTCTCCTTCACATTCTATTGATGTTTGGGTTTATTATTGTTATTAATTAATCCACATTTTACCCTCATATTCTGGCGCCCACCATGATCTGACCCATCTTATTTGTGAGTATTTGTTTTAGAGGTTTTTTGTTGCAGATTCAAATGTGTTTCAGGTAAACTTCGGCAAGCAACTTTCACAAACAACCTCCTACGCACAAACTGAGCTCACCGTTGAGTCCGGAAGGCCTCGGAGGTAAGAAATAACATATAATTTGTCTAATTTTCATTACTTGAATTTTTTTTTACTTTTTGGCCTATTTTTGCAAAAAATAAAAAATATAAACAATCAAAAAATAAAAATAAAAATAAAAAACCCTGTAGATACCATTTAGAATTAATTTATTTTTCTGTTTTCTTAAAAAAAAAATTACAATATTTTTTAAATTTTTAATTTTAAGATTTTATTGTATTTTTCTATTTAAATAATTAAAAACCAAAAAAAAAAATTACACAGAAAACCAAAAAAAAAAATAGAGTTCAATTTCCAAATTACATTTTATTTTATTTAAAAAAAAGAAACAACAACAACAACAACAAACATAAACAAATAGAAAAATAACTTTAAAAAAAAAAAAATGTAAACCAAACAATTTTTTTTGCAGGGCCTGCACACAGGCCCCGCGCTCCCCCCTGCCCTACGCCCCTGCCTACCCCATGATCCCTCCCCCCTGTCCCACACTCCCCTTTCCTCTCCCCCGACCCCCCTACGCTACCCCCAATCCCCGCTCCCTCCCGAACACCCCTCACACCCCACCCACTTCCCCGTGCCCCTGCCATGCATAGTTCCCTCCCGCCGCCCCGCGCTCCCTGCTCCTGCCCCCTGCACCACCCTTCCTGCAGCCCTCCACCGCCCTTCCCTCCGCCCAAACACCTCTTCCCGCTCTGTTGCGTCCCCCACCACCCCCCAAACTGACCTCCACCCTGTCTCCACCGCCCAGCCACCACCTCCGTTGCTCCTCCATCTTGCACCTGCACACACAACACCACAAACAAAAATAATAATAAAAAAAAAAAATAAACCCTAATTTAATTTAGCTTTTTAGGTTAAAAAAATCATCACTCAGCCCCTGGTCACATGGAGGACCAGGTACTTGCTTAAAACCCCTAACATCAAACTTGACTGCAGCTTTCAAACAGTTCATGTGACCAGCTTGACAATTAACCACTCGTTGTTTGTTGACTGTCAGATTTGCTCCTACTTGTCAAAATAGGCGTTTTTTTTCTTTTGGGCATAACTTCTTGCAGGAATATTGGATTTTCACAAATTTACAATCGTTGGAACGCTAATTCACTATACTTTTCAGTGGTACAGGTATCTTCAACCTTTTTGGTCAACTTCACCAGGTATAATCAGTCAAAGTCAACTTTACCTTGAAAACTTCAAATGACCATAACTATGGTATTTTTTATCGAATTTTCATGATTTTTTTTAAAACAGCATAGAATTTCGTGTAGATTCTGATTTTAATATCTATTTTGCTGTCAAAAATCATATTTTCATGAAATTTTCCAGATTATGTGTTTTTCACCTAACCATTTGATTTACAAACTTCTTGATTCAATTTTTGTTTTTGTGGACTACAGGTGGATATCAAAAGACTACTAATCCAGTTTGGTGCAAAACGTCCACTGAAGACAATCATTTTTCACTAAGTGTTGAA
Organism: Cunninghamia lanceolata; assembly: GCA_027924645.1. NCBI lineage: Eukaryota > Viridiplantae > Streptophyta > Pinopsida > Cupressales > Cupressaceae > Cunninghamia > Cunninghamia lanceolata. The sequence goes on from BSBN01001034.1 coordinate 1,882,090, forward strand.
TAAGACTGATTTAGGCATTCTCATGCAACTTGCATACAATTCTCATCTAGTTTTAATTAGGAAGGAGTAACTCATTGTTCATGCAACTTGCATACAATTCTCATCTAGTTCTAATTAGGAAGAAGTTACCTATTGTTCATGCAACTTGCATACAATTCTCATCTAGTTCTAAGTAGGAAGGAGTAACCCATTGTTCATACTTGCATACAATTCTCATCTAGTTCTAATTAAGGAGGAGTAACCCATTGTTCATGCAACTTGCATACAATTTTAATCTAACTCTAATTAGGTAAGTAAAAATGCATACGTACAAATTTCACGTAGTCCATAACTAGGAAGAAAGTAATTGAACCATTGCTATATCTGCATATTGCTATCTTCTTTAGTTAGATCATTGCTATCTTACAAACGGGAATGAACATTGCTATCTTTTTAACCACTTCAAAGTTAACAACCGTGTGAGTGCACAAGTAGAATTGCCCATTTAGTTTTTCTATTTTTAGCTAGGTTTGGATTAATCAGTGTCTTCTGTGTTTATCGAATGACAATAGGCTTATGCTCTTCCCTTTACTGGGTGACCAGAACGCCAGACTTGTTATTCCAATTGTTTAATCTTTAGAGAGGCCTACCCTTGGATGCACGCCTATCCAAGTGGGAACGACCCTTAGTGGAAATAGGCTAAAGTCAAGCCCTACCAATCCACTTAAAATAAATGTGCTTGAGGTGAAAACCTCCTGCAACGAGTGCTGTTGTGTTACACCGACGGCCAACCTCCCCCAAAACCCTCTAAGGCGTAACCCTTTGAGGCTGGGAGACTCCATAACAGAGAGTAGTGCAACTGCACGTGTAACCACTCGAACGGTTGCCTTGACTACGAACCAATTGTGTAGCATACCAAAAACCCCTATTTGTTGATGCAAAAGGCAGAGCCCTTGAAGTGGCCATGATTCATGTGATTCTTAGTAGAGGTAGCAGGGACAATCCTATGGTTCGGTGTGGGTACGAGCCTAAGGAAACCCAGATCTGGTATGCGTGAGAAGTGAGTGCCGTGGAGGGGAGCCAGTGCTACCAGATCTTGGAACTACATGCTTTGAATTTGCACAGCTAGAGGATTCAACAGATATTGTCCTATCCAGCTTAGGGTGCACTTGTTTTTGAGTCAAAATAGTCCAAAAATACAAAAAAATAACAAAAGATAAAAATCATGAAAACTTCTGTGTTTGTTGTGTCTTTGCCATAATTGAAAATCAATTCTCAACACTGCGTTTTCAAACCAAAAAACAGGAAAATCTCGAAAAACATTCCAAAATTCTGCAAAAATTCTGAGAAACCAAACTGAAAGCCAGAGTTGCGCATTTGCCACGACCCGTGGCGCATTTGATCCGACTTACGACGCATTTAAACTCTGTTGTGGCGCTTTTGAAAAACCACAGAATTGCACATTTGTCCAACCTTTAGCGCATTTGAACTCTGTCGCGGCACACTTACTGTTGCGCATCCATTCCAGAGAGTAAATCAGTACCTTCCAAAGAGCAAATTTTTCAACTTTTCAAAAACCATTTCAAACTGTCTCAGTTTTCCCAAAACCTGGTTAAGATCTTGCAAATCCATACCTAAACTACTTTTTCCACATTGCATCCAAAGTCTCGCAAAATTCTTCCAAAATCCAACAAGGTTAAGACCAAGCTATTTTTTATCACATCAAAATCTCAAACAAACCTAATGAGTCTCCACCATCAAGGATCACTTATCCTTTCTCTAGGAACTCCACTAGTGGCTTGTGCAAGACTAGTCCCATCAAGTAAACGGGTTTCTATCATCCTTACTTTGACTATCATTTTGTACACCCTACTTTGTTTGACACCAACTAGATCTAAAGAGAACCTTGCTCATAATCTTGTCCCATTCTAACACCTTGCTCATAATCTTGTCCCATTCTAAACACCTTGCTCAAAGACTTTCTCTCTCCATACCATCTCTCGTCACCTTTTGCATGGTCTTAACACGATTACAAAAACAAAAACAGATCGAAATGGCTGAGAAAAGTGTTCCAAATGGTAACGACAATGAGGAAGAAATTTCTATGGAAGAGATCCTTCAAACGCAACATAACCCACAATTTCAACGTCTACTAGAAAAGGTACTTGCCCAAGACCCTACCAAATTCTTTTTATACCTAGCAAATCTAGGAGTCAAGCTACCCAAAGATTATGACGTAGAGGCTCTAAAAGAAACTGAGGAAGAAAGAAACCCTGAGGGAAGTAGACAGGAGGAAGTACCCACATACAAAAGCAAAGCAACCACTGATTCCATGGATGCCCTAAGTCTAGTGAACCAGAAGATTCAATCTTTAGAACAACTATTCACAGACATGAAAACAAGAGCATCGACCAAACATTACACCCCAGAGGATATTTCACCATATCCTTTTGATAGGACCTTGACCATGATACCTTTCCCCTCTAGATTTGAGGTGCCAAAATTTGATAAATATTGAGGAAAGGGTGATCCAAGGGACCACATCAGGGAATTCAATACTGCTTGCCTTGAGGTCGCACATAATGACACTTACCTTATGCGATTGTTTCCAAGAAGCTTGGGAGGACAAGCCATGGAGTGGTTTTCTAGACTACCACCTGGCATTAAAACATTCAACGAACTTGTAGACAAATTTGTCACCCACTTCTCTTACAATATTGAGCACGACACCTCAATATTGGATCTTTGTAACACCAAACAAAAAGGTGCGGAATCTTTTGCTGCCTTTCTACAAAGATGGAGACAATTAGCAAGTAAATGTCCACACCAAATGCCCGAAAAACAAATGCTTGAAATGTTTGTGCACAACTTACAAACTGACCTGAGCTATTAGATTCAAATCCAATGTCCTACTTCCTTTAGCAAGGTCATTGAGATGGGTCTCATCATTGAAAAAGCTCTAATTGCCAAAGGTCAAATCAAGCTATATAAAAACACTCCTAGTACCAACACCAGCAATGATAAACCAAGATTCTAGACGAAAAACAAAAACATTGTGAATGATGGGGTGGTGGATGTCAAAAATGCGGCACCCAAACAACTGATCTTCAATTTATCGGCTCCTCAAAATAACCCCCCACAAAACAAACCAAGGAACACTGAATCACAGTTTACCAACTTTCAACCTAGGAGAAAGTTCACACCTTTGGGAGAATCATTGGAAACTACCCCACGGAAGCTAATCACAAACAAGATCATAACACTTCCAACTGCACAGGAATATGAACCAAAGGTCAAACCTCATTGGTGGAATGACGACGACTTCTGAGTTTCATTAAAATAGGGGGCACAAAACCAATGATTGCATTGCCCTAAAACACACTATCCAAGATTTGATAGAGCAAAACAAGATATCCATTGATGGACATACCTCTAACAGTGATCATCAGGCATTCAAGGATCCTCTTCCCAACTACGAGCAGGGAGGACCTTCCAACCGACATAACGCCAATTACACAAACATCACCTTTGACTATGTTGTTAACCACATATCAGAGAGTGAGCCACATATCAATGTGATCACTATAAACAAGGATCCAGATTGTAACGTTACCACCTGCAGTAATAAAGTCACTTTTAGAGGAGCCTCCACCTCGTCGGCTAGTCAGTACAGTATCTTGGACCAATTACATAAGACATCTGCATATATCTTCATCCTAGAACTTCTGCGTCTATCCCCGTCTCATAGGGCCATTCTTGACAAAGCTTTAGCGGAAGCCTCCGTCCCTACAAACCTTACCGAAGAAAAGTTCCAAACCATGGTAGGTCACATTACCTCACCTCATTCCCTATCATTCACTGAAAATGATGATATGTCAATCACTCAACCCCATAACGCCTCCCTTCATATCGAAGATTTCATTCACAAACACAAGATAAAGAGTCATAATCGATGGAGGAGTTGGTTTGAATATTTGCACATTGAAGCTAATCATTACATTGGGGTTTTCGTAGAAAGCTATAGATCCGAAAAAGATCACTATCAAAGCCTATGATGAACTTCCAAGGGAATTGTTACTTTACCAATCAGAGTGGGACCTATAGTAAAAGATGTGGCTTGCCAAGTCCTTGATATGGAGCTAGCGTATAACATCCTTCTTGGGAGACCATGGATACATGCTCTGAAAGCAGTTCCATCAACATACCATCAGTGTATCAAATTCCCTCACGAAGGTCAAGAGATCACCATCCAAGGTGACCCCAATCCATATCAATACTGCAACTCCATTCAATTTAAACCTAAAGTGGTGATTCCTAATAATCGTGCCTCTGCTTCGTCTTCATCTCGTGTTGACCCAGCTTCACGTGCTTCCTCTTCAAGTGTCTCGACCTAAACTCCAACTCAAGGATAAGGGCTTGGGTGAGTACACAATTTCCCAATCCCTTTGTTTGGCACAACTCCCCCCATCTCCCAAATCTTACGAGAGACCTATCCTAAGCAAGCCCACAGCAGAGAAAGCTACCAAAGGACATTTTGTCAAATGGGGAAGCCTCGAAGAGGAGAGCGATGAAAAAGATATCCTGCAATGGCTATATAAGGATGAAGACAGTTCATCAACACGACACGACCATCCCACTATACCAACTGCAAAGTCTGGTCAAGGATTCCAAATGCTACAAAGAATGGGGTATGACAGACACGGCCCACTCGGTTCAAGAAAAGATGGTATCACTGAACCTATCCAACCTCATACCTTAATAGCCCAAGACACTATAGGGCTAGGTTACATTGGCACATCAAGAACCGATAGAACAAACAAGAACAAAGGCAAACAACAAGAAACATCTACTAGCAATCTAGTTGAGCAAATTCAGCGAATGCAACTGGGGAGTGAGACTGATTCTAATGAGTATGAATGGGATAGCCTCTCTGAGCTATCTTGTGATGAAAAAGACAAACGTTGTCCACAAGTATGACCCAACCCACGCAAATGAGGAACGAGGTCCAAGGGCTAGACCGCTAGAGTCTGACCCGCATAATAACAATAGTGATAGTCGTGAGGAAAGTATGATACCACCCTTGACGAATCCGCTAATAGAGAGTACCATCGCAGACCTTGTCCGTGCTTTTAACAACTCTATCCTAACCATCACTACCATTGAACCTGAGCAATCGAATGATCCCTTACCGTTGGTGCACCCTGAACTTATAGACTAGGACCTAGAAGGTACTACCCCTGAGCTTGATACCTTTGAAAACGATGAAGCCATCATAGATTACCTTGAGCTTAGAGATCATATACCCGCAGGGGGCCACAGAGCTGGCTATGTTATAGAACTCAACGAGAAGGCCTATTTTGGAGAGAGTTCCAAGTCTTTCAGTCTCAAAAATGTGAAAATGAAAGAACGATCTAATGGTGAAAACCGCTTTGCGGTAGTGTTAGATCATGAAAAAAGTAAAAATAAAGACGTATCCAACGGTGAAAACCTCTTTGAGGCGCCAAAGGATGGAAGGCTTGACCCTCTACCCAATCTTACACATCAGGAGAGATCATCAATCTTGATAGCACCAGCAAAGCCAATCAATGTTAGCACAGGTGATAATCCTAGAATGATCCACATGGCAAGAGCTCTAACTGAACAAGAGAAACCCGCATTCACCGACTTCTTCAAAAGAAAACAAATCAACTTTGCGTGGACATATGCAGACATGCCCGGGCTAGATCCGAATCTCATAATGCATCATCTATCTTTAGCTCCGGAAGCTAAACCAGTAAAGCATAAACTCAGAAAGATGCACCCACGTGTGGCCCTCATGGTCAAAGAAGAGATGAAGAAATTGTTAGATGTCGGATTCATCAGACCAATAGACTATCCTGAGTGGATTTCAAACATAGTACCAGTGGCTAAACCGGATGGTAGAGTCCGACTATGTAATGACTTTAGGGACCTGAACAAAGCTTGTCTGAAAGATGACTTCCCCCTGCCAAACATTGACATGATTGTAGATCTCACGGCAGGGCACACCATGTTGTCACTAATGGAGGGTTTTTTCAGATATAACCAGATAAAAATTGCCCCTGAAGACCAACACAAAACTACATTTTGATGTCCTTGGGGCACCTACTGTTGGTGTGTCATGCTATTTGGTTTGAAAAATGCCGGTGCAACATATCAGAGAGCTATGACCACAATCTTCCACGACATGATGCACAATATAATGGAAGATTATGTTGATGACATTCTGGCAAAATCACTTACAAGAGAAGGACACCTAGCAGTGCTGGATAAAATCTTCACAAGACTAGAACAGTTCAATGTGCGCCTCAATCCAAAGAAGTGCATATTTGGAGTTACCTCAGGTAAGCTACTGGGATACATAGTGTCTGCAAATGGAATTGAGGTCGATCCAACTAAAGTGAAGGCCATCATGGAAATGCCACCTCCCAAGAATCTCACTCAGCTAAGGTCCCTATAGGGAAAACTGCAATCTATCAGAAGGTTCATTTCTCAGTTGGCAGACAAGTGCCACCCATTTTCCCACCTTCCACATAAGAATGTCCCTTTCAGATGGAATGAGTCATGTGAGCAAGCATTTCAGCAATTAAAAGAATATCTGATGAAATCACTTGTGTTGATGCCACCAATTCAGGGTAAGCCTCTACTACTGTATATCTCAGCTACACCAATAGCTCTAAGAGCTCTTCTTGCACAACAAAACCATGAAGGGAAAGAACAAGCAATATACTATATCAGTCGAACACTTGTTGGGTATGAGCTGCAATACACGCCCATTAAAGAGCATGTCTCACTGTGGTCTTCGCCTCGCAAAAATGCAGACATTACATGTTGGCACATTCTGTCAAGCTCGTGGCAAAGATCGATCCACTCAAATACCTACTCAACAAGGCAGCATTAACAAGTAGATTGTCCAAATGGGTCGTGCTTCTCAGCGAGTTTGACATCGAATATGTAGACATGAAAACAATAAAAGGTCAAGTGCTTGCAGATCAACTGGCAGATGCACCTCTCACAGATGACAGCCCTTTAAGCTTTGAATTTCCAGATGAATCTATCTTTCATATCACTACAACAATCCTGAAAATGTACTTCGACGAATCTTACACTCAGCATGGATCGGGGGCAGGTATCTTGTTGGTTACCCCTAGTGGCGACACTATTCCAAAGTCATACAGACTACTCTTTCCTGCACTAACAACATGGTGGAGTACGAAGCCCTAGTCATCGGTGTCAAGCTAGCAATAGAATGGAATATCAAAGAACTACAAGTGTATGGTGATTCACAATTGATCATAAATCAAGTAAATGACGACTACCAAACAAAAGATGAGAAATTGATCCCTTACAAACAGATGGTAGATGACTTCAAAGAATACTTTGACCAGATCTCTTTTGAGCAGATACCACGGATAGAGAACAAAGATGCGAACGCAATGGCAACAATTGCATCTCTCCTCGATATTCCTGCTAATCAAGCACGCTATGAGTTCTTGGTAGAGCCAGTGATCTGCCCTGCATACGACACCCCTGAATCCCATATCATTTGCCACATTGTCGGAGTTGATTCCCCCCTATACGAAAAAATCTTTGCCTACCTTAAAGAGAATACCCTCCCACCTGACCTCTCTAGTAACCAAAAACGAACTTTCATCCGTCGGCATCCTGGTATGCCATTGTCACCAACACCCTATATCGTAGAGGTCTCGATGGTACTCTCCTTAGATGTCTCGATAGTGAGGAATATCAAACCGCCCTGAGCAAAGTGCACAACGGTCTATGCGGGAGCCACTCTAGTGGTCCTACCCTGGCTAAGAAACTCATACACATGGGATACTACTGGCCAACTATGGAACAAGATGCCTATCATTTTGTAAAGAAGTGCAAAAAGTGCCAAGTCCATGGGAACCTGATACAAGCACCAGCACAGGAGTTGTAGCCATTAACGACTCCTTGGCCTTTCTGTCAGTGGGGACTCGACTTAGTGGGCAAGATTCACCCTCTTTCATCTAGCGGACATAAATTCATAATCACTGCCACTGAGTACTTCACAAAGTGGATTGAAGTCGTGCCCTTAGCCAACATCACAGGCAAACAGATTGGCTCTTTTATCTTGAACTATATCATTTGTCGCTATGGTATCCCTTCGTCCATTATCCATAGTTCATTTGTCACTATGGTATCCTTTCATCCATTATCATGGATAATGGACGACCCTTCAAAAATCAAGATGTCAGGGAACTATGCGACAAATTATATATCCAGCACCGCTTTTCAACCCCGTACTACCCCCAAGGCAATGGTCAGGCGGAGGCATCAAATAAAACCATACTAAAAATCCTAAAGAAGACTGTCAATGATGCCAGTCGCGATTGGCATGTCCAGCTAAATCCCGTGCTTGGCATGTCCAGCTAAATCCCATGATATGGGCCTACCGCACAAGCATCCGCACACCCACAGGTGCAACACCATACTCCCTAGTCTACGGATCTGAAGCTATCTTGCCCATTGAAGTCGAGATCCCATCCTTGCGAGTTTCGTTAAAAGGCCTCATATCTAATGAAGAATACAGAGTGACCAGACTTCAAGAGTTGGAGTTGCTCGAAGAGAGAAGGCAACAGGCCTTTAACCATCTAAAAGCATATCAGCAACGAATGTCCAGAAGCTATAATCATAGGGTAAAGCCTCGAGTATTCCAAGTTGGTGATCTCGTCCTCAGAGAGAACCCCAAAAATCAGCAAGATAGAGAAAAGAAAGGAAAGTTCGAACCCAACTGGTTAGGTCCCTATGTCGTCATTGCAGCTTATGGCTCAGGAGCATATCAACTGGCTACATCTGGAACTGTTTGATGATCTCATCAACAGCATGCATCTTCGAAAGTTCTACACCTAAACCCCAATGCAAGGGAGTCCTGAAAAAATTCAAAAAAAATCAAAAAATGATCAAAAGAAAAAAAAAATCAAAAAAATTTAAAAAAACAAAAATATCAAAAAAGCAAAAAAAAAAATGGAAAAATAGCAAAAAAATCGTCCTATGGTGAAAACCTGGCAAACAGGCGCCTAGGATAGGTACCATGGTGAAAACCCGGCAAACAGGCGTCATGTGTACTTTTAACTTCCGTGCAAATAAAAGCAAGTGATGAAAACCTGGTAAAGAGGCGCTATTCTGCAACAAACCATTTCCTCCACCTGTTGTGACTTCATGTCTCTTGTGTCTTCCATATTGTTCATCTTGAACCAGTCCTTCGAATCGTCATCAAACTACGTCGCCTCTGAGTTATCATGTAGGCAAGGCCATTCTTAATGCGCCCCCGAGGCTCCCCTTCACTCCACTCCACTGTCCCATCCGTCCCATATCTGGTCCTTCTATCAATCTAAGTCCATTCTATTTCTCCGTCCTTTGCCATCGCCTAGGTCTTAGGTCCATCAAGTTCACCTCGAACTATGTTGCCTCTGCATCGTCATGTAGGCAAGCCCATTTAGCAATGAGCCCCTGAGGCACTAGGTCAGTCCCTTAGTGTCCATCTCTCCATATTTGTTCATCCTATCACCCATAATAAGTCGATCCTTGTCTAAAGTGGGGGCAACTCCTCGACCTGGTTACGGATTTGGATTCTTTAATGCCGCATGTTCTAAGAGGATGCCAATAAAGGATTGTGATACTTTCACTAGACAAACAAGCACAGCAAAAACAAGCTTCCCAAAGAAGAAGTTTTGACACAAAGACATCAACCTGTCCAAAACATAACACCATACCGAACCACTCAAACTAATTCTATATCAATTATGGCAAAAAGACATATAATGCAAGAATGTTTTGTGAACAGGTTAACTTACAAAGTCTTAGATTTTTGCCATTATATCTTCCTATGCTACTCAAGGATGCCAAAAGCTAGAGATGCTATGATGGGGGCATAATCTTTTCTTTGTCTGTTGCTTGTGGATTAAACTTTAGTAATGTAACGACTTTTGTCTAACGACATGATCAACAAAAAGATCATCGAGGACTCCGAGGTCTGAAACATGAAAAAGGGCAATCCTTGTCTGTTGAAACGCAAGAAGTACTCAGGTCATCTAGATTCAAGTTTGACTAAATGCTTGTATCAACTTGCTATAACAAAATCCATGTAAGGAATACTCAGGTCATCTCAGTCTACTAATACCTAGATGCTTGTATTCTCTTACAACATTTCAAAAAGAGAAAAATACTAAAAACTGCTCAATGATGAAAGTAAAGTACTTGCGCTCTAATAATGACAAATATCCATATCCACAATGTATCCAATTGCATTTCGTATCCATAGTCGTATCCATATCCATATCCATATCCCACGCAATAAAATTTTGATGACAAAGAAAAGCTTGTGATTTCTTCTGTCGAGTCATTCTTCTATCAATCAAACTTCTATCTATCATCATATCTTTCATCCTTGTCTAGTCAATCTGAACAATGATCCAAATGCAAGTCTATCCTTAAACCATACCAATCAAATTGAAGTCAATCTTGTCAAATTATCCAAGTGCCCTCAGTGGTCTTAATTCTTGTCTAGTCGTAAACCAACTCGATCAATTATAATCAAACATTTGTCTTATATAGGATGTAACATTGTCGAAATCAGACCAATATACGCGTCTTACACGACATGTTTCATTTCTTGAAACCAGACATTATCCTTCGTGTTGCTCTAAGAAATATTGTTCCCCGCCATGACAACACTGTCATATATCGTTATCAGTCAATCAAGTGGTTTACAGCTTGACAGGGGCAATACCTTGTTTGCTCTTGTATCATTTGTGCATACTTGTTAAACTTGCTTGTGTGTGTTATCATTCTATCTTGCTTCACATATCATTCGGCTCTTTATTCACCCATTTTCTTCAAACCTAACCTTCTTCTTCGTGAGATTGTCCGTCTCACGCCCTTTTGCCTTCTTCCTTTCCAATCTCCCGAGGGGGCATCCTGTCGTCAAACTTGTACCATGGGCAAACTGGGGCATGTATCATTGTTAAAAAAATTCTTGTTCTTTGAAACAACGTGATAAAACACATTGCTTCAAAGGAGCAAAATGTATACACCTAAAATTGGCTCATGCCGAATTAAGTAAATATTTTAATATTTATCTTAATTCTTATTTTCTTCTGTCAATTAAATAAATATTTTAAATTTATTTGATTGGTTCATTATCCCATAATTAAATAAAATCATTTTATTTAATTATATTCCCTAAATTCTTCTAATGTCTCACATAATTAAATAATCCTACATTATTTAATTAATCTTAAATCCCTCTATCCTAAGTCCTAATTTCATAATTCCACCTCATCAATCCACCTCATCTTTCCACCTCACCTTTTCCACCTCACCATGTTGCACATGTAATTAAATATTTTAAATATTTAATTAGCTAATATTCCCTCACCCACATGTCCTATTTATCCTCTAGTCAAAATTAGTTAACTCACCAATCAAGTCTGTTAACTAATTAATCATTCAAGTTCACTGATCAATCAATTCAGTCAAACTCCCCAATCAATTCACTTAACTAGTTGGTTTATTCTGTTAATTATTCAATCAATTTTGTTAACTCCCCTATTACGTGATGGAGCTTGGACACTTGTCCTCTTTCTATTCGCGCACATTCCTCAACCATTCTCAACCTTTGATCTTCGTATTTCTTCTCAACCGTTGATTTGCTCTCACATATTTCTATAAATGCAACCCTCTTCTTCTTCATTTCATAGCCATTGTTTGAGTAAACTTATGCTGCAGAAACACAAGCGCGCCTTTGGCACCCCCATCTCCCTATCATCTATCATCCATCAATAGTGTGTTGAAGCTCATCTTCAATCACACAAAGTATCATAGCCAACTTCATCTTGTCATCTTGAGGACTTCGAAGCAAGAAAGCAAGCTTCCTGAGGGCCATATCCATCTCCATCAAGATCAAGACAGAAAAGGCGAGCAATGGAAAACGAAAGGTGAAAGGTTGTGAGTATCATTTGTTTTGTTATTTAAATTTCTTTTTCTCCTTTATATTCTATTGATGTTTGGGTTTATTATTGTTATTGATTAATCCACATTTTACCCTCACACTCATAACTGGCAAGAGCACACCCTTGAATAGTGAAGGGGCATCTTAAAGCCGCATGTGTGCTGGAGGCATGCATGCACCCTCTCCCTACATAAATGGATGCTAATCTCAAAGAAGACTAGTACTGCATCCTCTCCATTCTGATCTCTCTGCTGCACACGTCTGGATCTGTTGCTGTCGCTGCTACGCCATCACTGTGAGAATACTAGCCGAGAGAAACTGAAGGTAAAAACTCATTAACACCTTCTCGGTTGGGCAGGATTTTCAAAGGACACTTAATTGGACCTATTCTCCTTCCTTCCTGTCCACTTACCATCAAAAGTCCTCTGTCTATACCCTTACTTTTCCTTTGCACCTGTTGCGCCTGAACCCCTACTTCTTTCCATTGTGTGTGGCAATTTGAAGAGGTACTGGAATGTCATATATAAAAAAATGATTTCAAAAAAATAAAATTTAAAGTGTAAGGAAAATTTTGGATTTTATCTTAGAGCCTTCCTGTTGGATATGTAGGAGCTTCGTGGAATTTCCTGCAAACCTTTGTAAGAAGGAAAGCTTGTTAGGAGCAGGGAGAAATCAGTTTTTTTCTTTTTTCTTTGAAATAAATGCTTGCAAAGAAGGCTATTTTGGATGGGTTTTAAGTAAATTATGCAACAACAAATAGCTAGACTCTTCTCTATTTAAAAATTTGCTTTAGCTAAGGGTGTGAAAACCAATTTACTTGTAAACATGCCATATTAATATTCTCTATTTAAAAATTTGCTTTAGCTAAGGGTGTGAAAACCAATTTACTTGTAAACATGCTATATTAATATTATTTATTAAAAGCAGTTAAAAACTTAACAATTAAAATGTTGTTTCACAAAGAAACCTTCTCCTTCCTTATTTTGTGCATGGCCAACACGTCTGGGTTGCTTTGCATGAGCAATTCTAGCCAGTGCAAAAGTGTCTACTGGAATAATTCAACAGTGTTGCATTGTTTGTGTTTTTTAGCTTGCATTGAGTCTCTTTATCCTTTCTGCTCTCTATGCTGGGATCAATTTCTTGTGGATTTTCTGTCCTGCTTTGTTTTTCTTGCATTACATTCCAAAATTTGATATGAGTACAGGGTTTATGTGCATCTCTTAATTCAAGTTAGGAATTCCAGTTGCTTTTCTGCTGTTTTACTGAGAATTTGAATCCTATATTAGCTTCAGTTATTGATACATTTCTCATTGGAGATTCTTTTGGACATTTTAATGGGTTGCTTGCCCATTGTGTATGAGTTTCATTGCTTTCAGTTATTGAGGGACACCTAATTATTTTTCCTTCAAGATGTGTTGGTGTTCCTTAATTCACTCTCTTTCTATTTTGTCAAAAACATAGTTTTCCCATTAATCGTTTCTCCACTCTTTATCAAAGCTGTTCTAAGTTGACTTTTAGAGGGTTGTCATGAATATCAGGGGGTATGCTTTGTGGCTTAAATTGGATCCACAATCCTGTTTATTGTTTTTCAATGTAATAGGAGATGCACAATTTTTTAAAAAAATATCACTTGCATTTTTATGTCTGATTAATTTGAGCAGGAGTGTTTGTTCTCTTACAGCCTCAATAATGGCCAATGACAGGTAACATTACCAATCGAAGAAACCGGTTCTGGGAAAAGTACCCAACTAGTGCAGTTTCTTGCAGACTCAGGGTTTGGCTTGAAAGGTTCCTTGGTGTGCACACAACCCAGGAAAGTTGTTGCAATGTCTCTTACACGACGTGTTGCAGGAGAATGCAGAGGATGCTATAAAGACACGTGCTCCGTTGCTTGTTGCACTGCATATGTACCACAACAGGGAACCTTAACCAAGATTACATATATGACTGATCACAGGCTACTTCAACTATGTATGTCGGACTCAGAGTTGGCACACATCAGTTGTATTATAGTAGATGAAGCTCATGAGCACAGCATCTACAGATCTGCTTTTGGCACTTGTCAAAAGATGCTTGTTAAAAAGATCAGAGTTGAGAATTATCATAATGTCTGCAATGGCAGACACAGACATTATCAGATTTTTTTTGTGGTTGCATACTTTTTGACCTTCCAGGAAGGAATTTTCCTGTAGACATTAAGTATGTTGAAAATGAGGCCAAAGCCTTGGAAAGCTCTGCTATAAAATATGGCCGACTAAATATTCCTTCATATGCCACTCAGGTAATAAGGAGAGTTGTTGATATTCATGCAAAAGAAGAAGAGGGAGCAATTCTGGCTTTTTTAACTTCTCAGTTTGAAGTAGAGTGGGCTCGAGATCAGTTTCAGAGACCATCAGCAATGACATTTGCATTGCATTGAAAACTCTCAATTGAAGAGCAAAATAGTGTATTTGAGGATGCACCTTTAGGAAAAAGGAAAGTTATTTTTGCAACAAACATAGCAGAGACATCTTTTACAATACCTGGTGTTACATTTGTTGTGGACTCTGGCATGGTGAAAGAGAACAGGTTTGACCCTAAAATAGGTATGAATGTGTTGAGGGTGTGTCAAATTAGTCAAAGTGCAGTTACTCAACGGTCTGGTTGTGCTGGGCGCACTCAGCCTGGAGTGTGCTACCGCCTCTACACAGAAGAGGAGTTTAGTGCTATGACATCCTATAGAAACCTAGAAATCTTGCGAGTTCATGTTGGCATTGCTATTCTTAAGCTTCTAGCTTTGTGAAATATACCAAGCCAATTTTTTTTTCACTTTTCCAATTACAACAAGCAGAGCAATACACAATCGTTGAAGTTAGCAATTAAACCAAACGATGCGGAATTCAACTCTAACCAAGAATGTACACCAGGATGGCGTGATCATATGGTCAGAGGATCTCTATGCAATGCTGATAAAGGAACTCTAACCAAGAATGTACACCAGGATGGCGTGATCATATGGTCAGAGGATCTCTATGCAATGCTGATAAAGGAACTCTAACCAAGAATGCGCCGGATGTCGACGAGCATATGGTCAGAGGGTCTTGATGCAATGCTGATATAAAGAACTCTAACCAAGAATGCGCCTGATGATGACGAGCATATGGTCAGAGGATCCCTACCAACTATTATGCTGAAATAACTCGACGTCAAGAATGTGCTTTCCAACCCGAAGTGGAATTGGAGCTACCATATGATGGAGATGCAAAGTATTATAAAGCAAATATGAGAAGAAGTATGAAGTGCTGACAGTACTACTATTCAGCTTACAATAATTAGAGACTTCCAACCCAACTCAAATGATAGAAGTTAGCAAACTGAAATGACGGATCAGCAACTTTGAAAAACCAAACCAGCAACATAAAACCCTACAAAAATGCTCACACCTCACTCATTTCTCAACTAAATGACCTCAAATCTGATGCAATGCACTCCTATGACAATGGCAACCAAGCTACACACTATAGACCACTCTTAAACCCAAGTATTTATTTAGCATGTTTTTTAATGCACTCCAAAGAGGGGCGGCCAGCAAGAAGGGCGATTTCCTTCTAGAAAATCAGATTCTTCATAATAAATTCTGTAAATTGGCACAATGGAGCACCCAACATAGACAAAGGGAAATATGAAATACCCAGAACAAATGCCTTTTTATTTTTAGATTTATGAATGAAACTACAGATTCAGCCCTGTTATCAGCAACTCCAAAAAATGACATAAAATGCAAATAACTGAACTACAAACAAAACTCAATCTACAATGCAAACCTCACTACAAAATCACTACTATCAACAAACCTCTCCCTAGGTGCTATCTTTCAAGCACAAAGTGAGCCCAGGCTAGGAGGCATTCATTCCTCGAAGCAATCCCAAAACCATTACGGCAGCATAACATTATCACGATTTCGGATCCCCAAATGAGAGCACTCTTCCTCTTTTTATACTTTTCCAACTGGGAGTCTCTAAAATCCTCTTGCATATGGGATAAAACATGAGAGGGAAAATAATATAATACTCTTCAATTCTTTTTCAACCTCAATCTTAAAGTCCCCTCTTTTAAAACAACATTAATATTAAATAATAATATTTAATTTACGGACTTTAAAACGGAGGCCAAGATGATGTCGGAAATCAATGATCTATAGCTCGTTGGAAAGGTCTTGACAAGACGAATCCAACCCCACTCTCAAAATCCCGTTCTAGTGCCAATCCTGAACTTACTAAAAATAGCCGTAACCAACAGGGACTAAGGAGAACAAACCCGGAAAGAAACTGCCAACCAAACCACAATCCACAAACAAAAGCAACCACCAAAACATGAAACCCCAATTTCAACCTCTGAGTAGCCTACGGGTCTCTGGAATAGGCCAACGGTCAACTGTAAAAGATCAATCTAGGAAACGGGACATTATAGTCCGCCCTTCCCAAGATTGCTTGTCCTCAAGCAATTGTAAGCCTGGATGCTGCAGAATCTCATCATTCTCCCAAGTAGCATCCTCCATAGGCAAGTTCTTCCACTTCACCAAATACTCTCTGATAGTTCTTTTCCTCAAGGAACGCTCCCTGGAATCAAGAATCTCTTCTGGAATCAAAACTAACTGTCCTTCTTCATCCAAGGGTGGCATCTGTGATGAAGCAACAACATTGTGTCCAAGTGCCTTCTTGAGGCAAGACACGTGGAATACATTGTGCACTCTGCTATCCGAAGGTAGCTCCAACTCATAAGCTACTGCCCCCACCTTCCTAGTGACCTTGAACAGCCCATAAAAACGTGGTTTGAGCTTCTCAGCTCCACTTTTCTTGAGAGTGGACTGTCTATAAGGTTGTAGTCGAAGATAAACCATATCTCCAACTTCAAAAGAGCGCTCAACACGCCGCTGATCAGCATACATCTTCTGCTGATTCTGTGCAATCTGTAAATTATTCTTCAATGAGTTCAAGATATCTTGACTCTGCTGCAACAAATCTTTGGCCTGAGGGGCTTTGCTATCACCAAACACCAAATCAGCAAAGCTAGAAGCCTCATAACCGTAAAGAGCCATGAAAGGTGACATCCTTATTGACATGTGAAAAGTAGAATTATAACAATACTCGCCCATGTGAAGCCACTTCACCCAAGCTCTTTGCTGCTCCGAAACAGAGTTTCTCAGGTAACCTTCCAACCACTTGTTCACTATCTCTGTCTGTCCATCGGTTTGAGGGTGATAACTAGTGCTTGGAGTAAGCACTGTACCACTCATTTTGAAAACCTCTTGCCAAAAAGTGCTTAGGAACTTGCTGTCCCTATCACTCACAATGTTTTTTGGCAACCCATGTAATCTAAACACCTCATGAAAAAACAAATCTGCAACTTGGGCTGCTGAAAAAGAGCTGGCAATGGCGAAGAAGTGAGCAAATTTTGTTAATCTGTCAACTACAACATAGATACAGTCTTTACCTTGAACCTTGGGCAACCCTGTGATGAAGTCCATTGATATGCTTCCCCATTTTTGATTAGGAATGGGAAGAGGTTGCAGAAGACCAGCTGGTAAAGTATGCTCATTCTTGTTCATCTAACAAGTGGGACACTCCTGAATGTAACGTTGAACCTCCCCTTTCAGCCCTTTCCAAGAAAATATTTCCCTGATCTGCCTATATGTCTTGAAGAACCCTTGATGACCCGCAAGTGGAATGTCATGACAGGTCAACAAAATCTTCTTTTTGAGCTTAGAATCAGCCACCACAAAGATTCTACCCTTGTAGTGTATCAGCCCTTCGACCACTTTGTACCTTTCGTCAAGAAAAGTACCCTCAATGATGCTGGTTGCAAACTGATTTTTGGCATAATCAGCAAGCAACATGTCCCTCCAATCAGCTGTAAGCTCACACAATGAGCTCAAATGAGGTCTCCTAGAAAAAACATCAGCCACAATATTGTTTTTTCCTTTGACATATTCGATGTCAAAATCGTAAGCTTGAAGCTTACTCACCCACTTTTGTTGCCTCTCGTTCAAATCTTTTTGATGCATGAAGTGCTTGAGGCTATTGTGATCAGTCTTGACCACAAACTTGCTCCCCACCAAGTACTGTCTGAACTTAGCTAATGCATGCATAATGGCAAGCATCTCCTTGTCGTAGATGGAGTAGGTCCTTTCAACACCTCTTAATTTTCTGCTTTCAAACACAATGGGATGTTTGTCTTGCATCAAAACAGCCCCAACTCCTTCACCAGATGCATCACACTGTAGCTCGAATGGCTTGGAGAAGTCTGGGATAGCTAAAACCGGACAAGAGCTCATGATCCCCTTAAATTTATCAAAAGTAGTTTGAGCCTTTTCTGACCAACAAAAAGCACCCTTTTTCGTGAGGTCAGTAAGAGGAGCAGCATTCTGAGAGTAGCCCTTCACAAATCTTCTGTAAAATCCACAAAGACCCAAAAATCCTTTCAGATGAGTCAAATTCTCAGAAGGTGGCCAATCAACAATTGCCTTGATCTTTTCAGGATCAACCTTCACTCCTTCAGCACTGATTATATGGCCAAGGTAAAGTAACTCCTTCATTCCAAATTCACATTTGGATTCTTTGGCAAACAAACTCTCTGATTCCAGGATGCTAAGCACTTCCTCCAAGTGCTTGAGATGTTCTTCCCATGTCTTGCTGTAGATCAGGATATCATCAAAAAATATCAGTACAAACTTCCTCAACTGCTTCTGAAAGATTTTGTTCATACATGACTGGAAGGTAGCAGGAGCATTAGTCAACCCAAATGGCATGACTAGAAACTCGAAGTGGCCATAGTGACATCTAAACGCTGTCTTCTCAACATCGGATCCTCTCATCCGAATCTGGTAATAACCCGATCTCAAATCGATCTTTGAAAAGAACTTGGCTCCATGTAGCTCATCAATGAGTTCATCTATCCTCGGGATGGGATATCGATTTTTGATAGTGCTTTGATTCAAAGCACGATAGTCCACACACATGCGGATGGTACCATCCTTCTTCACCAGGACAACTGCCGAAGCAAAGGGGCTCTTGCTTGGACGAATGAAGCCCATCTCCAAGAGTTCCCGAATGTTTTTCTCAATCTCGTCCTTTTGCTTCTTAGGATACCGATAAGGAGTTGTAATAACTGGTTTAGGTCCTTCCTTGAGCTCTATGACATGCTCCGAACCTCGATCAGGAGGTGGTCCAGGAGGTAAATCAGCAAACACCTTGCTCTTCTTTTTGAGTAAAGACTGAATATCAGGAGGGTAGTCTCTCTTTGTTTCAACCGGACTAGCAGGAAGAATCATACACTCTGTAGCCCACTCAACTTGATCATGACGAATCAGCCTCGCCATCCTCTTGAATGACACGATCCGAGGACCACCATTGGACATTCCTCTTATCACTACATTCTTCCCTTCGGATTGAAACTTGAGCTCCATGGTTTGCAGATTTAGAGTGATCTCCCCGAGTGAACGCAGCCATTGAATGCCTAGGACAGCATCCGTATCTCCAATTTTGACTACATAGAAGTCGTCCTTGACCTCATAGTTTCCCACTTGCATGGTCATGTTTGAGATCTTCTTGGTGCAGGTGATGTGAAAACCATCAGCAACCATAACCTTGAAGCCTACAAACTCTTCTGTTTGCAGCCCCTTCTTTGCCACCACAGCGTCGTCAATGAAGTTACGCGTTGCTCCAGTGTCAATCAAAGCAACTATGCGTTGCCCCTTAATCATCCATCAAACTTTGAAGGATTCATTCCTTTGAAAGCTCGAAAGTTGAGCCAAAGTGCCTCCACTTCCCTTTTCATCTTCGGATTCCTCTGGGACTTTTTCCACTTCACTGTCTTCAGAATCAGACTGCTGGTCTGACAAATCAGAATTACTTTCTTCAGCTGGATAGTATTCAATTTGATGAAATTTGCCTCCTTTTGGGCAAACATGATCTTGGGACCATTTTTCTCTACACCGGAAACATAACCCTTTTCTTCTGAGTTCATTAAGTGTCTCAGGATCCAACCTTGTGACATGAGGTTGATGCTGTTTGAACTCCTTATGCTAAGGTCTTTTTCCTTTATCTCTTTTGTGAAATGATGGCTTGGGTTGAAACTTTGCTTTAGGAGCAGCCCACTCCATGTTTCTTTCTTCTTCATTGCCTCTTGTAGAGAGGGTGGATCAAAAGCTTTAATCCAACCCTTGAGTGGCTCCGTCAATCCTTCACTGAATAGGATCACCAAGCGCCTCTCAGTGACTCCTGTGACCATGACTGAAAGCCTTTGAAACTCAGCTATGTAGGCATCAACTGTACCATATTGCTTAAGTTGTGCCAATTCTCGGAAATGCACTTCTGGATCTTTTTTCTCAAATCTCTCTATGAGCTTATTGGTAAACTCATCATAGGTAGTGATAGACCGATGACCCAAGGTGACTAGACCATGGTACCACCACTCGTGCGCCACCCCATCTAGGTGTAGCGTAGCGAACTTAATCGCCTCCTCCTCCTCCATGGGTCTGAGAGCTAGATAGTTGTCTAACTTCTATATCCAGGCTCTGGCTGAACTATTGTCACTCCCATCAAAATGTGGAAGCATAACCTTGTTGATAGCTTGATGCAAATCCCCATGAACTATTGTCCTCCTTTGTTCATAATGTCTTCCTTGTCCTTTATCCTTCCTTTTATGATCCATAAAATCATTATAAGACATATCTGCCTTAATTTCATCAGGTAGAGAATCATACTCAGCGCGGCCGAGTCTCAACTGTTCAACAAAGGACACATTTTCTTCTGGATCAAGATGAGGTTTTACTGGTGCCAAGAAAGTGGGTTTGAATGGCCTAGAAGAAATGTATGTGCTATTTGAAGCAGGCTGAGCAGCATGTCCATTATGCTGGTTGGTGGCACTGTGTTCTCCACTATGTCCTGAATTGTTTAGTGGAGGTTGGTTCTGACCCATTCTCCCCATCATGAGAGATATCATATCCATTAAGGTAACCATCTTCCTCTCGAACCTCTTTGCCGGACTTAATGATCTTTCTCTTCCTTTCCCACTATCATCTCTGTTACTTCCCGACGTCCTCTCATTATCCCCCATTTCTCCTTCAGGAGAAGACTCACAATTGGCTCTTAATACCTCTGAAGCTGGCTGACCTTCTGGGGCCTGATGCCAATGAAACTGACTGGTAGCCTTCTTGTATTCTCTTGCTAAGTACCTATGTTCTCTGTCACTCATAGAAGGTTTGTTTTCACAGGATGGCAGGATGCGTGGCTCTGATACCACTGAAATATACCAAGCCAATTTTTTTTTCACTTTTCCAATTACAACAAGCAGAGCAATACACAATCGTTGAAGTTAGCAATTAAACCAAACGATGCGGAATTCAACTCTAACCAAGAATGTACACCAGGATGGCGTGATCATATGGTCAGAGGATCTCTATGCAATGCTGATAAAGGAACTCTAACCAAGAATGCGCCGGATGTCGACGAGCATATGGTCAGAGGGTCTTCATGCAATGCTGATATAAAGAACTCTAACCAAGAATGCGCTTGATGATGACGAGCATATGGTCAGAGGATCCCTACCAACTATTATGCTGAAATAACTCGACGTCAAGAATGTGCTTTCCAACCCGAAGTGGAATTGGAGCTACCATATGACGGAGATGCAAAGTATTATAAAGCAAATATGAGAAGTATGAAGTGCTGACAGTACTACTGTTCAGCTTACAATAATTAGAGACTTCCAACCCAACTCAAATGATAGAAGTTAGCAAACTGAAATGACAGATCAGCAACTTTGAAAAACCAAACCAGCAACATAAAACCCTACAAAAATGCTCACACCTCACTCATTTCTCAACTAAATGACCTCAAATCTGATGCAATGCACTCCTATGACAATGGCAACCAAGCTACACACTATAGACCACTCTTAAACCCAAGTATTTATTTAGCATGCTTTTTAATGCACTCCAAAGAGGGGCGGCCAGCAAGAAGGGCGATTTCCTTCTAGAAAATCAGATTCTTCATAATAAATTCTGTAAATTGGCACAATGGAGCACCCAACATAGACAAAGGGAAATATAAAATACCCAGAACAAATGCCTTTTTATTTTTAGATTTATGAATGAAACTACAGATTCAGCCCTGTTATCAGCAACTCCAAAAAATGACATAAAATGCAAATAACTAAACTACAAACAAAACTCAAGCTACAATGCAAACCTCACTACAAAATCACTACTATCAGCAAACCTCTCCCTAGGTGCTATCTTTCAAGCACGAAGTGAGCCCAGGCTAGGAGGCATTTATTCCTCGAAGCAGTCCCAAAACCATTACGGCAGCATAACATTATCAAGATTTCGGATCCCCAAATGAGAGCACTCTTCCTCTTTTTATACTTTTCCAACTGGGAGTCTCTAAAATCCTCTTGCATATGGGATAAAACATGAGAGGGAAAATAATATAATACTCTTCAATTCTTTTTCAACCTCAACCTTAAAGTCCCCTCTTTTAAAACAACATTAATATTAAATAATAATATTTAATTTACGGACTTTAAAACGGAGGCCAAGATGATGTCGGAAATCAATGATCTATAGCTCGTTGGAAAGGTCTTGACAAGACGAATCCAACCCCACTCTCAAAATCACATTCTGGTGCCAATCCTGAACTTACTAAAAATAGCCGTAACCAACAGGGACTAAGGAGAACAAACCCTAAAAGAAACTGCCAACCAAACCACAATCCACGAACAAAAGCAACCACCAAAACATGAAACCCCAATTTCAACCTCTGAGTAGCCTACGGATCTCTGGAATAGGCCAACGGTCAACTGTAAAAGATCAATCTAGGAAACGAGACATTATACTTTGGGTATTCATGACCTGGAATCTTTTGATTTTGTTCAAGCCCCAAGCCAGGATGCTATTGAGATGGCTGTAAAGAATTTATTCCACCTAGGTGCAGTAGATTTTTGCCAGGGACATTTAAGATTGACTGAATATAGTATGAAGATTGTAAAACTGGGAGTGGAACCTCGATTGGGGAAGATTATCCTAGAGAGTTTAGCTCAGGGTTTGGGTAGGGAAGCCCTGGTTCTGGCTGCTGTGATGGCAAATGCAAGTAGTATCTTTTGCAGGGTTGGTACAGAAGCTGAAAAATCGAAGTCTAATCGACTGAAACTCTGTTTCTATCATCCAGATGGAGATCTTTTTACATTTCTTGTTGTTTACAAGGCATGGGAGAATGAACCTCCAGGAAGGAGAAACAGATGGTGCTTGGAAAACAGTATCAATGCTAAGTCTACGATGCGATGTAAAGATGCTATAACAGAAATGGAATTGTGTCTTAAGCATGAGATGAATATAATTGTTCCAAGGGACTGGTCTTGGTCACCAGCTATTTCTAACCAACATGGAATAGTATTGAGGAGAATTATTCTGTCCTCAATGGTGGAAAACCTAGCCATGTTTTCTGGGTATGATCGTCTAGGCTATGACATAGCTGCTACAGGACAGCAAGCATATCTTCATCCTTCGTGTTCATTGTTAGTTTTTGGTAGCAAACCTACCTGGGTTGTCTTTGGTGAAATTTTATGTACGACAAGGCAGTTTCTGGTTTGTGCGACGGTTGTAGAGGACTAGATCTCTGCAATACAACCTCTTCCTTCATATGATATTTTTCTATTGAAAAAACTTACGATGCAGAAGAAAGTAATTACTGGACTCGGAAGATGTCTTTTAAAAAGATTCAGTGGGAAGGCTAATTACAATCTACATTTGCTAGTTGATCACATTCAGCAAAGATGCAACAGCCATAGGTTTGGTATAGAAGTTGATCATGATAAACATGAAATATAACTTTTTGTTGTGATGGAGAAAATGGCCCAGGCATATGGCTTGCTGGAAGATGTGCTGAAATGCGAACAGAGGTGGATGTATAATGACTGCATGGAAAAACCTTTGTTCTTCGCACCCCGTGGAAAGTACTCTCCTGTGGCACTTTTTGGTGCTGATGCAGAAATAAAGCATCTTGAAATGGAGGATAAATATTGAAGTGTTGAGGTTTGTCGTCCAAATGTACAAGTTCTTGATGATAGAGAAGTATTATTACTGTTTGAAAATTGTACTGGTGGCATAGCTGGTTTCCAAAAGCACTCGGGGGCAGGGAAAGTAGGATTAGGTACTGAAAAGTGGGGTATAATAACATTTTTCAGCCCTGAAGCAGCTCAGAAAGCAGTCTTCTATCGTAATAATTTGGAGCTAGTAGGTTCTTTCTTAACTGTCTCTCCTTTCAACAAGACTCCTGTAATGGATCATAAGAGACCTGGATTTCTAGCTGTCAAAGCAATACTTACATGGCCTCGGCGGCAGAGTAAGGGAATGGCTGTCATTTGGTGTGAACATGAAGATGTTGATCAAATTGTATTTGCCTGCTCTGGCAGGGTTATAGGAAGACGATGCAGAGCTAACAACACAAAGGATCACAATCAAACTTCTCAGGAGGAAAAGATACAGGGGATGGCAGGGCAAACAAGTCTTGTAGACCCTAATGGACCAAGCTGCAATACTTGATTTCAAACAAGACATGACTGTCCCCTCACTGTCCATCGCTTCATCACTACACAATAACCTCATTTTTGGGTTCATATACATGGGAACCTTCCCAAACTTTCTAGGGACCCTAGATCAACTAAGGTTGACTGCCGCAAGCTCACAAAACCATTAAAATGCTTAGAAGGTACATCCTTGTACCACTTCCTTAATAGGCTGACCTATTTCCTTGTAGCCCTCCTAAAGGGACTGTCATACAATAACTTTTGATGCAGGCCTCCAAACAGGACTGTTATGGGCTTTTTGAGTACCCATTATCTTGTTCTTCAACATATCTTTCATGCAAGGTAGATTGTTTTTCAACATATGGATCAAACTAGGACTGTTACTACTGTCCTAAGCCCAATTAGGCCTCCTTCTACTCCACAAGTACATGAAAACTCTGACCCACAATGAAAATTCTTGTTCTAGGGTGATTGGAGGATTGAACTATGATGGACAAGGCTAGTCTCAAGGTTCTAGCCACCACACATATCATACTTTCTTCAAAAACCAATATGCCTATACTAGGACTGTCCAATGCATGATGAAATTTGATCTCATGAACACAAATCTGCCCTTTGCACTTATACCCCTGCTCCTGCACACAAACCCATTAGAGACACATATAAACTAAACCTATTACAGTCATTTTCATCCATAGTGCAGAGTTGGAATGCTAGAAATCCATCGATTTTACAAAACCCCTCTAAAACCCTAGTTTCAGACCTACTGACAGAAAAATGACTATAAGAAACTCCCTCAATGAAAATTTCTCCAACCAGGTCCAAATGGAAGGTATTTCAGTCCTTCAACCAGTGACATGCATTAGAGCCTTTGACTATAATGTATGGACAAGTACAAGATAAAAGAGGAGCAAGAAAACAGTAATAAGACAGAAAAAATAGAGTAGCATGTAGAAAACATTTGATAAAATGCCTTGAGATCAATGAAGCTTCTCCCAATTTCACTTAACTGAAAGCTAACAACATCTATTGCATGATTCCAAACATTTTTTCTCTTGATAGTACTGTACGGCTTAGTGTGAGGCGTTGGAACAGCAAGAGGACAACAAAACTCAGAAAAAATCAGAAAAGAGAGCAAAACAATGTATTTTCTTTACTCAAAACTCATCCTCCTTCACCATTCGAATGTTTTTTTTCTTCTCAATCAATCCTCTACCAGCAATAAACTCCAAAATCCTCCTTTCCATCGTGGGAAAAGGCCATTTAAATCAAAAAAAAACTGACTAGAAAAGCTGACTATTTAATAGTAGACTGTCCTATTTTATAGGAAACAACAATCCTAACTAAAGAAGTTGCCTATTTTAGGCCTCCACTACAACATCATGCCTCTCAAAGGCTTTATTACAATATTTCAAAATCATTTAGTCTTTAAACAAACAAAATTTTAAACAAATGACATAAAAATGTCCTAGGTGCACTGCACCGTACACCCTAACTTGTAACTTTTCCAAGTCCCTTGGAAAGAATCTTGCAAATTGTCTTCTATTGCTTGTCTTTGTCCTCCATGTTTGTCTTTATCAAGTTCCTCTTGCCTTGATCCTTCATTGTCCTTGTTATCTTTGCTCTTGTCCTTCCTTGAAGTTTGTTTCACTCTGTCACCAAACTCTGCTACCTTACTCTCCTTTGCCTTTGTTTTCAGCACTTCTTTCTCAGCGCCTTCCTCACACCACTGTCTCATACTCTTCTTGTCTCCATTCTTTCCACTGTCATTACCCTTCTCAACCTCTGTCAGGCCTGCAACTAGTTGGTTCACTGTCCTTGGAACCTTGTAGACTGCTGCATCAGCTTTACTTGACTACCTCTTCTCTCTACTCAACACTACAGGGCGCATGATTGTCCCTACTAAGATCCCTTTACTCACTTCTTGCCTTTCCACAGGCTCACTCTTGCATTTCACATTTTCACTCACCTGCTTCTTCCACATGAAGACATTCCTCTTCACAATTGGCTGCAAATCAGCTTCACACTTGCTCTTTGTTGTTTCAACAACTTTATGCTTTGAAAACGCTGCACACTCCTTATTTTCACTCTCTTCAAACATCACTGTCTCCTTGCCAAACATAATCATCTTTGTTGTCCTTGACTGCTCCTCTAATGGTAGTAGTACAAAAGTCTTCTCATCCTTCTTAATAGTGAAGGTATTGGCTCTTCCATCATAAACTGCAAACCTATCAAATTGCCAGTCTTCCAAGTATCACATGACAACAATCCATTGGTAGGATGTCACAAAGTACCCTATCCTCATATGCTCCAATCTTGAACTCTACTAATGCTTTCTCACTCACTAAAATGGACTGATGATCACTCACCCAAGAAACTTTGTAGGGTATTTCCCTAGGAACCCTCTTCAACCTCAGGTTGTCTACCATCTCACTAGACACCATATTATCAGTACATCCTGAATCCACTATCACTTTACATACCTTGTCTCTGCATTTGCAAGTTGTCCTAAACAATGCTCTCTTCTGAATCAGCTCCTTCTCCTTGGAGGTCTTCAATAGTGCTCTCTCTCAGCATCAATGTTTCTCCTACTTCACCAGCACAACTAGTGGGAGTAGAACCACCACATTCTTCTTCTTGGACTAACTGAGTCCTCCTCTCATTCTTCCTTTCACCATCACTTGAAAAATTTTGCTTCTCAGGACACTTATATGTTGGGTGCCCAAACTCTTGACAATTGTAACACTTACCTATAAAGGTGTTTGCACTTCTTCCACCACCAAATCTGCCTCTAGAACCTCTGCCTCTAAAATCTGCACTTTGTCCTTGTGCCTTGTTCATCTCCTCTTGACTCTCATTGACTTGTTTTGTGTTTTGAAAAAATCCTCTGCCTCTAGAGGTGTTGCCTCTACTTCTGGCTGTCTTGTCTTGTCTTCAGCTTCTCTTCCACTCTTACTGCCATCTGATAACATTCTTCAACATTCCTTGGATTTGCCAACACTAGTTCATCCTGCATGTTAAACCTCAAACCACCAATATACCTAGCAACTTTTTGCACTTCACTTTCATTTTGACCAGACCTTATACTTAGCTTATAAAACTCTTCAGTGTATGTCTTAACATCCATTTCCTTTTGTCTTAAACTTTGAAGCTTTTTAAACATTTGAACTTCATAATCATTAGGCAAGAACTTACCTTTGATCTTAGCTACCATCTTGTCCCATGAAACAATTTTTGCCTTTCCCTGCTTTCTCCTCTCTGTTTGCTGATAATCCCACCATAACAAAGCATGACCTGTCAGCTTGGTCTTTGCAATCTTCACTTTCTAATCCTCAGGGACTTCTTCACACTCAAAATGATTGTCCAATGCTGCAATCCAGTCTAACAACTCTTCATCATTCAGGCTTCCTCCAAACTTTGGCACATCTATCTTTATCTTGTGCTTGTCTTCTTTTACTGCCCTTAGCAACTTTACCATCCTCTGATCCTCAGGGTCCAACTCTTCTTCCACATCTTCATACTCAACGTCCTCTTCTTCCTCAGACTCATTGTCATCACCTAGAGCCACTCCTCCTCTCTGATTTTGTTCTAGGGTAGCCATTCTTTCCTTCAACTCCCTCAACTCTCTAGCATGTTTCTCCTTCAGCTCATTCATCTCTTGAGCCATGTTTCTCCCTCTTGGAGGCATCTTGACAAACTGTCTTTTCAACTTACCACCACAACAGACCTGCTAACTGTGCTCTGATACCAATTTGAAGCAGAGCTAACAACACAAAGGATCACAATCAAACTTCTCAAGAGGAAAAAATACAGGGGATGGCAGGGCAAACAAGTCTTCTAGGCCCTAGTGGGCCAAGCTGCAACACTTGACTTCAAACAGGACATGACTGTCCCCTCACTATCCATTGCTTCATCACTACACAATAACCTCATTTTTGGGTTCATATACATGGAAGCCTTCCCAAACTTTCTAGGGACCCTAGATCAACTAAGGTTGACTACCCCAAGCTCACAAAACCATTAAAATGCTCAGAAGGTATCTCCTTGTACCACTTCTTTCATAGGCTGACCTATTTCCTTGTAGCCCTCCTAAAAGGACTGTCATGCAATAACTTTTGATGCAGGCCTCCAAACAGGATTGCTATGGGCTTTTTGAGTACCCATTATCTTGTTCTTCAACATATCTTTCATGCAAGGTAGATTGTTTTTCAACATATGGGTCAAACTAGAACTGTTGCTGCTGTCCTAAGCCCAATTAGGCCTCCTACTCCACAAGTACATGAAAACTCTGACCCACAATGAAAATTCTTGTTCTAGGGTGAATGGAGGATTGAACTATGATGGACAAGGCTAGTCTCAGGGTTCTAGCCACCACACATACCATACTTTCTTCAAAAACCAATATGCCTATACTAGGACTGTCCAATGTATGATGAAATTTGATCTCATGAACACAAATCTGCTCTTTGCACTAATCCCCCTACTCCTAGACACAAACCCATTAGAGAGACATATAAACTAAACCTATTACAGTCATTTTCATCCATCGTGCAGAGTTGGAATGCTAGAAATCCATCGATTTTACAAAACCCCTCTAAAACCCTAGTTTCAGACCAAAAGAAAAATGACTATTAGAAACTCCCTCAATGAAAATTGCTCCAACCGGGTCCAAATGGAAGGTATTTCAGTCCTTCAACCAGTGACATGCATTAGAGCCTGTGACTATACTATACAGACAAGTACAGGATAAAAGAGCAGCAAGAAAACAGTAATAAGACAGAAAAAACAGAGTGGCATGTAGAAAACGTTTGATAAAATGCCTTGAGATCAATGAAATTTCTCCCAATCTGACTTAACTGAAAGCTAACAACATCTATTGCATGATTCCAAACATTTTTTCTCTTGACAGTATTGTACGGCTTAGTGTGAGGCGTTGGAACAACAAGAGGACAGCAAAACTCAGAAAAAATCAGAAAAGAGAGCAAAACAATGTATTTCCTTTACTCAAAACTCATCCTCCTCCATCATTCGAATGTTTTTTTTCCTCTCAATCAATCCTCTACCAACAATAAACTCCAAAATCCTCCTTTCCATCATGGGAAAAGACCATTTAAATCAAAAAAACTGACTAGAAAAGCTGACTGTTTAATAATAGACTGTCCTATTTTATAGGAAACAACAGTCCTAACTAAAGAAGTTGCCTATTTCAGGCCTCCACTACAGCATCATGCCTCTCAAAGGCTTTATTACAATATTTCAAAATCATTTAGTCTTTAAACAAACAAAATTTTAAACAAATGACATAAAAATGTCCTAGGTGCGCTGCACCAGAAGATCTCTTGTGCATTGTAGACGTGGGAAAACAGATGGATCTGTTTTTATGACTGGTCTAGACACAGAGGTTACTGAAACCCAAGTATTGCAGACCTTAGTACATGCCACCTAATGCAAAATTCTGAACGTTGATCTTATTCGACAGCCTGCTGGTCCACAGCCTTCAAATGCTAGTTGTCAGACAGCTTTGTTACAGGAGATCATAAAGTTTGTGCCTCAAGACAAGTGCCAGGTTATTGTATACAATTCAGCTCCAAAAGATCTCACCACTCGTGCTCTAGTTACATTTGATGGCAGCATACATCTGAGGGCAGCAATGGCATTGTCTCATCTTCAAGGAAAAGTTCTTTCTGTTTGTATGCCTTGTCAAAATTAGGCTCTGTGATGACTTTGATGCTCTTTCCAGGAAATTCTTATGGGCAGGCAACCTAGATTCTCACAAATGGAGCCTCATTAGTTGGGATCAAGTGTGTAGGCCCCAACGAAATGGTGGCCTGGGCCTTTGATGTGCTGCTCTCAATAGCCAAGCTATACTGGAGATGGTGTAAATATCCACAACAGTCATGAGTTAGAATTCTTAATTTCAAATACTTGGGTGGGGTTGAGGCCTCTGAGATTCCTAGAGTGAGTTTGGTTGGCAAAGGATCGATGGTATGGAACACAATTAAGTTTGGGGCTTCTCTTATCAAAGGAGGACTGTTTGGGATTGTTAAAAGTGGGGATTGTGCTCTTGTCTAGAATGATGCTTGGGACCTCTACCTTCCTATTATCTCCTCTTTTCCTTCCCTCCAGCTAATGAGTCAAGCCTTTTTTATTGTAGGATGGACCTTAGTTGCTGACTTCAAGAGATCTTAGGTATTGGGAAATTCCATAACCTATCTATGGAAGGACTCTAGCTTATGGCCTGCTGGGGGTTCTCTTGAAGCTCGAGCTCTCTTGTCTTCTATTCTTGTTGATTGGCCTTGCTGCTCTCTAAAGGATGATGATCTCGCGTGGGGCCCTGATACTAAAGGGACTTGCTTTATGAACCTTAGATAGAAGTCCCTTTTCAGGTACAATGATGTGGATGGAGAGTTCCCTTGATGGAATAAAATCTGGAACAAATTAAGTTGGCCCCAGTGCAACTTATGTTTTGATGGATGTCCATACCCTATTCCAAAGCTCCCATTTTGACACAGGCAGGAAGGATGCTGGAAAAAGGTTGTATTTCAGCCCAATATGTTTAAACTTTAAACTTTACTTATTAAGTTATTCCTTATGCTTCTACAGTTATACATCTTTTTATAACTAAGTTTTCAAGTACTATATGTATTTCAGCGCACAGCTCCCCCCCCCCCCCCCGTTGCCGTCCCCAAACTTAGACCCCCCCGCCCCCCCGTCCCCCCATCCCTGTCCCCGAAACCCCGTGGAACTATGTTTAATTCTGTATGGATCTTATACTGCTGTTATAAATTGATGATGCATGATAAACCACTATGAGAAGAA
This sequence comes from Cunninghamia lanceolata, assembly GCA_027924645.1. Taxonomy (NCBI): domain Eukaryota; kingdom Viridiplantae; phylum Streptophyta; class Pinopsida; order Cupressales; family Cupressaceae; genus Cunninghamia; species Cunninghamia lanceolata. The sequence goes on from BSBN01001034.1 coordinate 1,913,462, forward strand.
AATTAGCTATAAGATACAAATAACTCCTAGGAATATTTCAGACAACTTTATTATTATTTTCAAGGCTACCTGAATGGGGCATGATAAAGCCTTATGTAACTCTTAGTAATTACCATTCAGTTGCCAGTTATGAAGGACTTTTGCTTCTTGTAGAGAGACTGCTGGGTTTCCATTATTCTATTAACCATGAAGAAGAGATGAATGTTTTGCCTTACCGATTGTTTTGGTAAACACAAACTATGAATGGCAGGTTGAACATGGAAGAATTAGTTGGGGACGGATTTCGCTTCCACCCTTGAGTGGTCAAGTCTGAGGATCCCTTCCCTATCTCTATACAGGAAATTCTCTTTCAAGAAATCAAGAATTACCTGTCAAGGATGGACCACCATATTATCGCAGATTGTCCGCTTGGAAGTTTGGATTATCAGCTTTCTTCATGCCAACAACTTCATAAAAGATTACTTGAGTTGTTTGTTAGTTTGGAGAACAATTATGCATTACAGTTAGTAGATAGGAATAACTAAAATCCTTAGAACCAGTGGCTATTATTGTGGTATGCATGCAAATGACTTGCACAGATATGGCTGTTGCTACAGGGAGTTATGATCAGTTTGACATGCATATGAGTAAGATGGCAATTTAGGACCTTGCAGAAATGTAGTTACTATTAAGGAATTAGATTTATTTGTGAGGAGAGAGAGGGTGATGTGGTGGATGTGAGGAGATTTTACAAGAATAATATACGAGTGTTTGGAAGGTTTTCATGGGAATTATGTTCCTTTCTTGTGCCATACTTCTTCCTGCCAGTCCCCACTACTTAGCTTTGCACCAGATTACTTGTATTTCACCATAGAATCATAGATAATTAAAAGTTCTCAATCTCTGATGCAGCTACCCAATGTTTCTGTTCTATATTGGAAATTTTAGGTGCATGATCTCTGTTTAGAATCTCGGTGGAAACTACCCCTCTAGTTCTGCATTTTCTCTATGCACCCTTTTAGTTTCCATCTTTCTGTTAGTATTATCTATAAGAAAAAAGGCCTCCTGTGCATGGGTTCCTGTTCTGGAGAGAGAAAATCTGATGATTTTAACCTTTGTCATTTGCCTTTTATGAATGTAAGTTTTAACCTTTTTTCAGCCCAAAAAATGACTTTATGCATAAGTTTGCAAAACAGAATTTAATCCTTCCTTGTAAATTGGCCTCTGCAAGGACCATGTTTATCAACATTTAGTACTTAGGAGTCAGGACAGATTTCTTCTGTCTAATTGTGAAACAAGGGTACAATTGATTTATATCAGTAACAACTACAAGCAGTTTGGCCAAAAATGCTTTTTCATGAGTTATCCTAAACCAAGATCTAAACATGAATGTAAACATATAAAGAAGTTATCAAAACTTGGCTCATAAATCAAGTGCTTGGGAGCATAGTGATTCACTAGAGCAACTGGTAAAGTAGTTCTAACTGTTTCTTCTCTTAATTTCATACGTTATTCACAGCAAAAACAAGCTATCATTCTTTTTTAAGCGAACATCTGAAACATTTCAAATTTTAATGAATGATATTGGTGTTTTGCCTGTTAGCTTGCACTGTATGTAAGGTACCATATTGGAAATGTGAATGATGTCTTTGTATTAACCGACTGGTGCATGGATCATTTTTGATATCTTTTGAAAATACGCACTGTTATTCCAATTATAACCATAGTCTGACTTCTAACCAATTGCTTTGTAGGTTTGAAGCTAATCTTGAACAAGTCTGAGAATGGATGCTACAAATTGAAAATATCATCGAACACAACGAAAGCTGCCGTAAAATGTAGATCTTTGTTGGAAGAACTACTAAAAGGAACTGTTCTAGCGGATGATAGGCTTGATCCTGCAGCTATACAGCTGCTTTTTACTCAAGAAGGGTTCCAGCTTCTAAGATCTTTGGAACAGAGGACTAGGACTTAGATTTTATTTGAAAAGCGCAGTCTTAGCATCAAAATTTTTGGTCCATCTGACAAGAACGAGAAAGCTGCCACAGATCTCATAGATGATTTGAAGCTACTTCTTGAAAATAAACACCATGAGATATCCCTTAGAGGGAAAGGGGTGCCACATGGATTGATGAAGGAGACCATCGAAAGATTTGGTATAGATTTCTCCGGACTTAAAAAAATTGATTCATGAAGCAGAACTTACCCTTGACATGAGGTGTAAGGAAGTTAAAGTAGCGGAAACAACTTCCTACGCCAATCTTGAGGAGAGACAATATGCAAAACTTTTTAACAACTGATCTAACAGCTACAGAAATTCCAGCAACACATTCAAAACATGAAATAAACAATAAAACACAAAACACCAGATATACGTGGGGAAAATCCTTTTGGGTGAAAAACCCCACACTCAAAAGCCTGCTCAATGTATTCCAAATCCAATAACAAGATTACATACACTTGCAGAGCAAGTTTATTACAGGAGTATCACCAGTAAACAACTCTGGAAGAATTCCGGTAGCATTCTGACAGCATAACAATATCTGCAAACTCACACTATGCAAACAACTCCTCAAACCTCCAATTTATAGACTTCTAGCTATACAAGAAACCACCTGTGGTTTTACAAAACCATGTGCAAGGCTTCTCAGCCAAGATTCCAGTCCCAAAATAAGCTCTCACATCCAAAATGAAATCCCCTATTTTTAAACCCTTACAGATGTCATAGAATCTGTCATAATATGCCTAAAAATAGGCCTTCCATAATATACTATCATGTGGGCATCTTTTGACACCTAAAAAACCAATTTTCAAAGCACCGACAATGCGTAACAGCTGTAGGAAAATATTAAATAAAAATAACAATAACGGGAAATGTGCAACAAGGTTGAAACACCTCGTTTCCCAACATTCTCCCACTTGTCGAATACCTTGCAAGGGCCAAGGGAATAACATCATCATGGATCAATTGCTAGGGGCCAAAAGGCCCATAGACTCGAAACACCACCTAAATTTTGTTGTGCTCACGGGCTTAGTTAATGCATCCGCAACATTCACCACAGTCTCTACCTTTTCCAGCTTCACCTTGCCATCCTCGACCATATCTCTCACGAAGTGATACTGAACATCAATGTGTTTGGTCCTGGCATGAAAAATCAGGTTCTTCGCAAGGCAGATTGCACTCTGACTATCACAATAAACTGTAACTACACCCTGTTTCAATCTAATATATGAACACAAATGCTTCAGCCAAATGGCTTCTTTACAGGCATGAGTAGCTGCCATGTACTCTGCCTCAATAGTGGACAAAGCAACCACAGCCCGTCGCTTGCTCATCCAACTGATTGCACCACCATTAAGAGTAAACACATATGCACTGGTGGACCTTCTACTATTGACATCACCAGCCCAGTCTGAATCCACAAAACCGCGAATACTCAAGGAATGCTAATCTCCTATACCATGAAAATAAATAGAGTACTCTGTTGTACCTCGCAAATATCTGAAGACCCTCTTAACTGCATCCCAATGCACTCTTCCAGGATTAGACATATAACGAAAAAGAACTCCCACTACTTGGGCAATGTCTGGTCTTGTACAGACCATAGCATACATTAAGCTTCCAACTGCACTCTGGTAAGGCACTCTGCTCATGTCTTCCATCTCCGATGGGGATGTAGGACATTGTGAAATAGAGAACTTCGTTCCAATGTAACAGGAACACAAAGTAGTTTACAATCCTACATGTTAAACCTTTGCAAAACTGAACAAACATACTTACTCTAGCCAAGCCATAGCTTTCTATTCTCACGATCTCTTCTGATCTCCATCCCAAGTATGTGTTTTGCTGCACCAAGATCTTTCATTTCAAATTTCATAGAGAGTTGGGATTTCAATTCTGCAATCAAACCTTTGCCTTTCCCAATAAACATGTCATCAACATATAAAGCAATTACTAGGAAACAATCACCATCAAATTTAAAATATACACAGTGATCAGATTTAGACCGCACAAATCCCAAACTCAACACATAAATATCAATTTTCTGGTACCACATCCTAGGACTTTGTTTAAAGCCATACACAGATTTCTTTAACTTACAAACCAACTTGCTTTTACCTTTTACCATGTAGTGCCCTAGCTGTGTCATAGATTTCTTCCTCCAAATCACCATGAAGGAAAGCAGTTTTCACATCTATTTGTTCGACCTCTAGGTCATAAGCTGCTACAATAGATACTAAAAACTGAATGTATGTCCTTTTAGCAACAGGAGAAAAAATCTCACTGTAATCAATACCCTCAACCTAAGAGTATCCCTTCGCAACCAACCGTGCCTTATACTTTTCAACATTTCCATCTGAACCAATCTTTTTCTTAAAGACCCATTTACATCCAACAGGTTTATGTCCTTCAGGCAAAGGTACAAGGTCCCACGTATCATTTCTTTCAAGGGCTACCATCTCTTCATCCATGGCAACTTTCCAAGACTCTGCATCATCCATACCCAAAGCCTCTTGCACAGATCTCAATTCATCAATGTTAATATTCAAAGCAAATATACACTTCCAATCATCAGGTGAATACCCATACCTTTTAGGTGGTTGTCTATGCCTTGTAGACCTTCGAACAAGCTGAGGTGGAGGTTCTTCCACTTCTTCCTCCTCTTCACTCTCTTCTGAAGATTCAAAGCTCGATGAGCTCTCCTCAACTTCTTGTCTATCTTGGGGCCTCGATTCATCTTCCTCAGGCATAGCAGGAAGTTGAATCACATCTTTTTTCTGTTCAATTTCTTTATGTTGTTCTGGCTGAAAAATAACAGGAGAAGATTTAGTTTCTCTAAAAATAACACTTCTGGAATGAATTACCTTATGTGCAACAGGGTCCCAAAGCTTGTATCCTTTCACACCATAGCTGTAGCCGATGAAGATACATTTGACAGCCTTAGAATCCAACTTTGTTCTCTTCTCCTTAGGCACATGTGCATATGCCTCACAACCAAAAACTCTCAGATGTCTAAGTGAAGGCTTTTTCCTCGACCACGCCTCCATTGGCGTTTTATCAACAACTGCTGATTTAGGAGATCTATTTATCAAATAACAAGCAGTGGCAACAGCTTCAGCCCAAAACTTTTGTTCTAGACCAGCTCCACTCAACATGCTCCTAGCCTTCTCCATCAACGTTTTGTTCATTCTTTTAGCAACTCCATTCTGCTGAGGAGAATACGGAGTTGTCTTCTGTCTTGTAATCCCGCAATCTGTACAGAATCTGTCAAAATCTGCAGAACAGTACTCACTGCCATTGTCAGTCCTCAAACATTTAATTTTCTTTCCAGTCTAAGTTTCTACCATAGCCTTAAACTCCTTAAAATGACTGAAAACTTCAGATTTGCTCTTTAAAAAATATACCCATGTTCTCCTACTGAAATCATCAATGAAAGTAACATAATAAACTGATTTACCAATACAAGCAACATCAACAGGACCAAATACATCCGAATGGATTAGATCCAAAATACATGAAGACTTATGAGAAGACGAGTAAAATTGAACGTGGTTCTGTTTGCCATAAATACAGTGTTCACAGAAATCAAATTCTAGATTGCAATCATTCAAACCTTTAACAAGGTTCTTATTTTTTAGGGTTTTCAAACCCTTCTCTCCAATGTGGCTAAGTCTCTGGTGCCATAACATGGTCTTCTCTGCAGACAACTTTGATTTGGTAGACAGAGCACCCTTGGGTACCCAGAAGCCATGACCATCTGCAGAAGAGGAAACCATCTCTTTTTTCAGCGAAGTAGTTTCTGGTTTAATTATATCAGAAGTACTATCGCACTCAACCGTGCATGCATCAAGCTAGTACAATGTACCCAACCTGCTTCCTCTTTGTTGAGTACTTGTGACTCAAATTACAGGCATCGGCGAGAGCTGTGCTTTGTCTTAGCGATCACATTGTTCACAGTGGTTTGTTCTTTGCATCGGCGAGACGGTGTGTTGTGTTACTCCGACAGTTGGATATCGGCCTAACAGACTCTGTCGGCGCTGCTTCGATGTTTCCTACCAATGGTCTGAAGTCCCACCGATCGGTTCAAGGGTTCAAGGTTCTATCGGATCGGTGAGACTTATTATTATCGGAGCAACTTAGGAGACTACTTCCGATGTGTGGGGTCTTACCAATGAAGGGCAATTGGTATACTCTATCGGGCTGACTTTCACTATCAGCATGTGGTATACTCTATCAGGCTGACTTTCACTATCAGCATGGTCTTGGGTTTCTTCTCCGATGTGCATTGGTTACTCCGATAAACTGTTGAAGGTTGGCGTCGGCAAGACCTCTTCAATCGGTGCAGTGTTGAGACGTCACTCCGACTGTTATGTGTGTTACCGATGGAGGTTTGATATCGACGGGACTAGCGCTATCGGCCTTAGGTGGAATTCTTACTCCGATGAGCTTGGTATGTCCAATGGAGTTTGGCATAGGCAGAAGGAATGTCATCGGTGAAGAAGGATGAAGTCGCACCAAAGGCCTTGGTCTCTTCGATGGTTCGTTGATGTTTGACCGGCTGGGGTCGTCGGCGGTAAAAGCGCCGACGATAAACTTATTGTGTTCGTGGATATATACTACTGCTGTGTTTGTTAACTGCTGCATGTGGGACTATTTAGTCCTCATGAATACGAACGGTTGCAAATGGTTAAAAACGAACTGTCGACCTTTGGAGTTGTAATGGTCTGAGGTAGTCGAACCGATTGTTCTCTTTTGTAATGTGACATGTAAAAACACATTGTAACAAAAGAGTGTGTGAGAAGGGAGTGAGAACAAAGTTCGGGTGTAGGGTGATGTCCTGTACTGTATGCTATTTGTGGCATGATAACAGTATGAAGGACTAACCCGAGTGCTGGAGAACTTTGTGCAGTGTTATGTTGTCAGTTATTCTTCCAGAGGAGCAAGATATAAATCTCCATGAAAGGCTTAGTGCCAGATTTGTATTGTAACTGTATTTTCTGTTGCTAAATAATACAATGGCAATCTGGGCTTTTGGAGTGTGGGGTTTTTTACTCGTAAGGGTTTTCCCCACGTATATCTGTGTCTTCTGTTCTATCTTTTGTGTTAGCGTTTTTGTTGTTGAAATTAGAACTTGTTGCTTGTATTTCCTCTAAGGGTCAATGTTGGAAATGTTCTATGTTTATTTGCGCTTTGTGACATAGTTGTGCGTATTTTTTGAAGCGATTGAAAATAATTTAAATCTGTCGAAGACACCACTGTTCTTAGAAATACGTTCTGAGATGCTCTCATTTCCTTACAAGTGGTATCGGAGCCTTCTTCTGGGATCTGCTTTGTTGCTCACATATGTATGTCTGTGTGCTGCATGTGTTTGCATGAAAGAGTTCCTGGTGTATAAGGTCTAGGTATTCCTTCTGTGATGATTTCTTAGTGTGGCAGGCTTGAGGAAATCTGAAGGAATCGTCTGATGTTTGATCCTTGTTTTGAGTGAAGTCTGGTAGTTGATCTTGTTTTTCTGTTTCAGCAGTGCTTGAAGGATGGTGAAGATGGAGAAACTGGAGCTGGTCATATTGAAATGATGTGATTTGAGGCTCCTAGTTGGCAACAATATAATCCTGATGCATGGGGTGGAATATTTTACTCTATGGTTGAGATGCAGCAAATCTCTTTATTGGGTGTCTGTGTGAGAGGCTCCCTGATGATATGGAGATGCTTGGGTTGTTTTTCAGCGATGGAGAAATGTGCTTATGCTGGGTGTTTTGTCCTGGTATTGTAAGGCATAACTTTTTTGTTATCCTGATTGCATGTAGGCTATGGAGTTGATCATTGGATGGTCTGAGAGCTTCTATAATACCCTGTCTCTTTCGGATGCATGTGCAGGTTAGTGGTTGTGGAGTTGGCCTACAAGTGGGCCTGAAGTTCCTAAACTGTTGTTTCCTTTAGTGGATGCTTTGTACTTGCATGTCTCAGAATCATGTTCCTTGATTTTGAGGGGTTTCATAGTTTTTCCTAAAATCTATGGTTATGCATATTCATGATGATCCATTTTTCTGGTTTAACCCTTATGGTGTTTCTTGATTTATATTCTTGGTCTTCCAAATGTGAAGTGGGTATGGATGTGCATGGATGTGTTTCAAACACAGTGGTTTTGCAGGTTTTACACGGTCAAGAGAAAAACTTATGGTTTTGTGAAGCTGCAGTTAAGCTATTTCTAGACCTTGGCGTTTGGTGTGTTGCTGGATGATATAGTTGCAGTTTTGCATGCATGCTTCGTACATGGTGTGAGGAGGTGAAATGTTTTTTTTGCATAGGAATGTTGGTATGTGATGTCACTCAGTATTTCTGTGGAAATGCTTGTTGGTTTTCTATACTATGGCGCTCAGGTTGTGGACATGTTTGGCGAATCAGATTTGTAAGTAATCTGATACTTGAGTCATGTTGTCTACATTGTTATCTATTCCTTGAGATCTCAGTTTTGCAGTTTCCAGTGTGATAGTGAGTTTGCATGATACATTGGTTGGATCTACGAGTTATGTAGTTTTGTGGGCTGATCACCTATTAAGCTACAATGAGATGACTCGGATGTGGATTGTCTTTATCCACAGATTGTTTCAGTGTTAATGCAGATTTGTTAGCTGGCCTGGTTTGTGGTCACTTGTGCATTGGTGTGACTGCTTCAGGATGAGAGGATGGATATTGTAAAGTACCTAAATAGTCGTTTATGGAGACCTGTAGCATGTGTATCATGATGTCATGAATAGCTTGGATTCACAAGTTTGTGTAAGCTATTGACAGTGATAGTGTATTTCCTTGGTTTGGAGATCTTGGTGCCACTTGGTTTTATTGTCACATGGACATGTTAATGTGTGGACCTGGAGGATTTTTAGATTAGGAGATGTTTGGTCATGATGCTTGGAAAGCTCAGTTGTTACAATTCAGTGGGAGCTTTAGCATTGACTGTGTGTTCATCACTTAGTGGTGAATGATCTTCTTTAGTGTTGCACATGTTACTAGGAGGAGCTCTTAGATCCTGTTGCTGCAAAAGGGTTCTTTCGCATTTGAAGGGTTCTTGCTGCAGAAGGGTTCTTGGAGTCATGGAGGATTCATGAAATCCTTGGCTGAGGTGTTGGTGGTGCTTGACAGGTGATGTTGGTTTAGAGTTTGGTCTGTTTCATGTCATGATATTTTCTTGATTTCTGTTTGAGTTTTGTCATGATACATTGCTCTTGAGACCATGGTTATGTTCCCCTGGAGCATGGAATCTCCTAAGGGAGATGGTAAGATCATGATGTCATGATAAATTCCTGATTCAGATGGTTGGAGCTTTGACAGTGGTCTGGTGCTTCTCTGTGTGTTGGGTGCATTGATCTTTTGCTTGATTACTTCATGTTGGTGTAGTGATGCATTTGGAGTTTAGCATGATATGATTATTTTCAGATGCCCATGGGTACATGGAGAATAAGGTGAGGCTGTAATTCTCTTAAGATGAGAGAAGTGTTGTTGATGGTTATTCTTGATGAAGATTTCAGCAGAAAGTCTGAGAAGCCTACACCTTGGTTGAACGTGAGTTCAACAGAGACCTATGAGGAGATTGCTCTTGGAGGAGTCATGATAGATTGTATACCTTGGAGGAGCATTCTTATCCCCGCTCATGGTCTACTCGGCAGTTTATTACTTGAGAGGTATTGCCCATTGTTTCTCTTAGGTGTTTTATGCTTTCTTTCATAGACATGGATCTTGAACTGCTCATAGATGGTTCTGAAGGATTCATTGTGAGAGATGGATAGCATGATTTATCTCCTTGTGCATTTGAGTTTAACATATCGTTCATTGATTAGGATTGTTAGGAGATGGTTTATGGACTGATTTCCTGAAATGGGAAATGGATTAGTTTGATCTTCTTTAGTTAGAGAGGCTTACATCCATGTTAGTCGCATGATTACATATGTTGAATTTGATCTCTTGAGATTGAATGTCTGTTTGGATGTTGTTATGCTGTTCTCTTTGGGGTGTTTTGAAGGAGATCATACTTGACACAGTTGGCATTCAGAGGTGTATGTAGAAGGATTGTCTACAGGTATATGATGTGCAGTGTTTCTCTTGGTCTCAGTTATTTTTTCTAATGGTGTGTTTCACATTACATTGGTTTGAGGTTTTGTTCGGAGCTGAAGTGATCACTAGTTTGTGGTCATGTGCTTTCACTTATGTTCTTGGGTGATAGCATGAAGGCTCTGTTGTCTCTTTCATTGTTGGGTGTGAAGAACTTGAGAGATTTCTGGACTGGTGGTGAGATGTACAAGTTATTGATTTATAGATTTTGCATATCATGGTGGATGTTTCCTTGGTACTACATGTTTACACTTTCTATGTGATGCTATTGGTGGACTTTGTATGCCATGACCTTTTTCAGATCTGCATTACCCATGCAGTGGGAGTTCTTGGATGTGTTTGGTCTTTTTCGACTGGTTGACACATGGAGCTTGTATTTACAGTTGATGGGTGTATATATAGGTGGCATGAGTCTGCTAATATGAATACCTTCAAGGGATGGATGATTGGATTGATTAGCACCTGCTGTGTGTGCTATTTTCAGTCACGTGGGTTTTGTTCAGTTGGATGGGTGCAGTTAGTTTTCTGATTGTTGTTCTAGCTGATGTTCTATCTTGTTTCTAGAGGATGGTTTCATGGCTGTGTTCTGGAAGCTTTGAAGTTGGTAATATTGATGCTTTTGTATAGCTTGTGAGCACAGTGAAATGGTGGCAATGTCTAAGCTGGTACAGTGACTTGGAGCGTTGATGGGTTCCTGTAATTCCCTCGTCAAGTGGAAGAATGTTGAGTACTTGTGACTCAGATTACAGGCATTGGCGAGAGCTGTGCTTTGTCTCAACGATCACATTGTTCACAGTGGTTTGTTCTTTGCATCGACGAGACAGTGTGTTGTGTTACTCCGACAGTTGGATATCGGCCTAACAGGCTCTGTCGGCACTGCTTCGATGTTTCCTACCGATGGTCTAAAGTCCCACCGAATGGTTCAAGGGTTCAAGATTCTATCAGATAGGTGAGACTTATTATTATCGGAGCAGCTTAGGAGACTACTTCCGATGTGTGGGGTCTTACCAATGAAGGGCTATTGGTATACTCTATCGGGCTGACTTTCACTATCAGCATGGTCTTGGGTTTCTTCTCCGATGTGCATTGGTTACTTTGATGAACTATTGAAGGTTGGCGTCGGCAAGACCTCTTCGATCGGTGCAGTGTTGAGACGTCACTCCGACTGTTATGTGTGTTACCGATGGAGGTTTGATATCGGCAGGACTAGCGCTATCAGCCTTAGGTGGAATTCTTACTCCGATGAGCTTGGTCTGTCCGATGGAGTTTAGCATCGGCAGAAGGAATGTCGTCGGCGAAGAAGGATGAAGTCGCACCGAAGGCCTTGGTCTCTCCGATGGTTCGTTGATGTTTGACCGGCTGGGGTCGTCGGTGGCAAAAGCGCCGACGATAAACTTACTGTGTGTTCGTGGATATATACTACTGCTTTGTTTGTTAACTGATGCATGTGGGGCTATTTAGTCCTCATGAATACGAACGGTTGCGAATGGTTAAAAATGAACTGTCGACCTTTTGGAGTTGTAACGGTCTGAGGTAGTCGAACCGATTGTTCTCTTCTGTAATGTGACATGTAAAAACGCATTGTAACAGAGGAGTGTGTGAGAAGGGAGTGAGAACAGAGTTTGGGTGTAGGGTAATGTCCTGTACTGTATGCTATTTGTGGCATGATAACAGTATGAAGGACTAACCCGAGTGCTGGAGAACTTTGTGCAGGGTTATGCTATCAGTTATTCTTCCAGAGGAGCAAGATGTAAATCTCCATGAAAGGCTTAGTGCTAGATTTGTATTGTAACTGTATTTTCTGTTGCTGAATAATACAATGGCGATCTGGGCTTTTGGAGTGGGGGGTTTTTTACCCATAAGGGTTTTCCCCACGTATATCTGTGTCTTCTATTCTATCTTTTGTGTTAGCGTTTCTGTTGTTGAAATTAGATCTTGTTGCTTGTATTTCGTCTAAGGGTCAATGTTGGAAATGTTCCATGTTTGTTTCCGCTTTGTGACATAGTTGTGCGTGTTTTTTGAAGCGATTGAAAAGAATTTAAATCTGTTGAAGACACCACTGTTCTTAGAAATACGTTCTGAGATGCTCTCATTTCCTAACACTCTTGCTATCACCATAGCACCTCTCACCATTTTGACACCTGCTTCAGAAAATTGTACATGCACACCCGCATCTATTAGCTTGCTAACAGATAATAAATTTCTTGCTAGTCCTGGGATATGCAAGACACCATCAAATCTTCTAACTCTACGATTAGAAAATTTCACATGAATACTGCCACAGCCAACAATGTCAAGGAAAGAATTATCACCCAAATACACCTTACCACCATTATAGTTTTCATACTTACTAAACCAGTTTCTGTTAGGAGTCGTGGAAAGATGCACCTGAGTCTATCAACCATGTATTATCACCTACACGAGTGGCCAAGGCTGCAATAAAGGCATCTCCATCTTTCTTTTCAGACTCAGAGTCAAAATCTTGCTTCTTCTTTTTCTCCTCTTCTTTACATTCCTTTTGGAAGTGTCCGGATTTGCCACACTTCTAGCATATTGCCTTGGACTTACCAGGAGATTTTGATCTCCCCTTATTCTTGGACTTGGAACGGCCACACTGCTTCTCATCTTTGCCTCGTTCTTTTTGTCTTCGACGTACACTCAAAGCCTCTGTGGAATTCAGAGAGACCTTCCTTCTCATCTCTTCGAAAAGTAGAGAACCAACAACATCCTCCATCATCAAGATGACTACAGTGCTCCCAATAGCCATAACTAGGCTATCCCATGAGTCTGGCAGCAAACACAGCAAAATTTGGCACCTTTCTTCCTCCTCCATTTTAACCCCAATTGAGGTCAACTGAGTCACCAACATATTGAATGTTTCCAGATGCTCAGAAATTCATCCACCTTCTTCCATTCTCAAGGAATACAATTTCTTCCTCAAGAAAATCTTTTTCACTAGAGATTTAGCTTGATATATCTCACCCAACTTCTTCCAAAGCTTCTTCGAAGTGGGTTCTTCGTGGACATTTATCAGAATCGAATCTGCAAGGCACAATCTTATGAGACCTTTAGCTTTTCTATCCATTACATCATACTTTGCAACCAAATCTGGATCCACAGGCCTATGGACATTTTCATCCACTGCATCCCATAGATCTCGGTCAATCAACAGATCTTCCATCTTCAGCTTCCACATTTCAAATTTCGTGCTAGAAATCTTCTGTACCTCAATCCTCCCAGATGTGCTCGCCATCTAAAAAAACCCTGCAACAAGATCACAAAGTATCATTTGCACAAGCTCCCACTCAAACCTTGATTAACATAGAAAACCCAACAACCCACAACTGAAACCAAAGGTGATCAGGCTCTGAGACCACTTGTAAGGAAGTTAAAGTAGTGGAAACAACTTCCTACGCCAATCTTAAGGAGAGACAATATGCAAAACTTTTTAAAAACTGATCTAACAACTACAGAAATTCCAGCAACACATTCAAAACATGAAATAAACAATAAAACACAAAACACCATATATACGTGGGGAAAACTCTTTCAGGTGAAAAACCCCACACTCCAAAAGCCTGCTCAATGTATTACAAATCCAATAACAAGATTACATACACTTGCAGAGCAAGTTTATTACAGGAGTATCACCAGTAAACAACTCTGGAAGAAATCCGGTAGCATTCTGATAGCATAACAATACCTGCAAACTCACACTATGCAAACAACTCCTCAAGCCTCCAATTTATAGACTTCTGGCTATACAAGAAACCACCTGTGGTTTTACAAAACCATGTGCAAGGCTTCTCAGCCAAGATTCTAGTCCCAAAATAAGCTCACGTCCAAAAAATGAAATCCCCTATTTTTTACCCTTACAGATGTCATAGAATCTGTCATAATATGCCTAAAAATAGGCCTTCCATAATATATATCATGTGGGCATCTTTTGACACGTAAAAAATTAATTTTCAAAACACCGACAATGCGTAACAGTTGTAGGAAAATATTAAATAAAAATAACTATAACGGGAAATGTGCAGTAAGGTTGAGACACCTCATTTCCCAACATGAGGCACCATGTTTTGTCTGTTCAAAGTAGCAGAGAGGCAAAAACTAAAGCTGGGTGTTACAGTACTAAAACTGCAAATAGTTTAAAGGGAACTGCGATTAAGATGCTAAAAGAAGTTGAGGATAGGGAAAATGATTGCCCTATTTGCTTCTGTGAAATTGAAGATTGTTATAGACTTGAAGGATGTGGGCATGCCTTTTGCAGGTCATGCTTGGTTGACCAATGTAACTCAGCCCTGCGCCATCATGAGGGCTTTTCAATTGTTTGCACTCATGAAAATTGTGACTCTTTGTTTTTAATTTCTGATCTAATATCTTTGCTTTCATTTAAACAATTAGATGAGTTATTATGAGCTTCACTTTGGGCATTTGTAGCTTCCAGTAAAGGCACCTATAGGTTTTGCACCACTCCAAATTGCCCATCTGTATATGAGGTATCCACTTTTGGAAAACTCTTTGTTTGTGGCAGTTGTTCAGTAGAGTTGTGTACCACCTATCATTTAGAATATCATCCATATTTGTCTTGTGAGAAGTATAGAGAATTTAAACAAGACCCTGATGCTTCTCTCAAAGAATGGTGCAAAGGCAAAACAGATGTCGAACGGTGTCCTTCCTGTGGTTTCATAATTGCAATCATATCAGTTATATTTGTTGGGTATGTACAACGATGGTTGTTATAGCCATTTGCGTTCTTTACATGGTGCGTATTTGATGTAAACCAATATTCCCGAAACTAAATCCTCACAATCAGGATTCAGGAGGCGGGTCTGACTAAAATTGCTAATTTTAGAAGGATTGAAACGACTCGGTCTTTTGTGGAACAGCAGCTACGTGCATGGTAGACGTGGAGAGTTAATTTAGGAAAGGGAAGTGGCCTTGTGGACGGTGAGGTCTTTGAGACCGAACAGGAAACAATGTAAAGAAACAGTTGAAGCTATGAAGGAATGAAGACTGAGGAGTGGGGAGGATAAGCTGGAAGTCAGTTTTGGTTGAGTCTGTAAGCAGATTGATGTACAAAAATCTTTCTATCTGTAAATACAGAACTATTGCAGATATTCCCATGCATACTATTGGACTATGAGGTTGTTTTACTGTGTTCTGTTTACTTTTAGTTGTGTTTGATGATTAATTTTGAATCTCTCTATTTTTGAGCTAAGGGGCTGCATCAGTATTAATAAGCCCTTTAAATAGAAAGCACAAGTGAAAAATAAGCTCTCTTGTTTTCCTCTATGATATAACATCTTCACACACACACAAATAATGACTATGATAGATGTATCTCGTCTATAGTAAACAATGGGGTCTCCTCATCCCACCCTATCCAATCACTATAAGGATCAATGTCATTCAAATCAATGACCTCCTCTGATTTGTTCTCTACCTTTCTTGTGTGAAGACAAATGTTGTATTGTACAAAGACAAGGTCATTGAGACGTTTTTGAGTTAATTTGTTCCACTTCTTTGTGCGAATGGCCTCAAACAAACTCCAATTACGTTCACAACAAGAAGCACTACAAGGTTGACACAAAATCTGGAGGGCCAATCTTTGAAGATTTGGGGTATTTGCACCCCAATCTCCCCACAAAGAACCTACAAAATAAGATATTCAAGAGTTAGTAAGCAAGCCATATTTTATTAATAATTGTAAATTTGAAATTTGTAACTTATAAGATGCATGTAAAGACTCCAAGTTTTGTTACCTAGAGATTGAGTGATTTTTCCTCGAATAGCTAGTGATAAAGAAAAGAGCTTCCCCCTAGTAATCCTCTAATTATGTAATTCCTAAACAATGAGGTCTCTCACCTCAACCTCAGGTGTCATCTTCTCAATGCATGTCGTGAGGCCCTCCATCACCTATCCATTAGGATCTGTGAAACTATCCGAATAGAAAAACCAAGGTTGAGGAAGTACCCCGCTACATGGATGGGTTGGTGGAGTTGATTGTTCCACATTCAATCAATGATCTCCCAAATGGGATCAAATTTGAGTATGTCCCCCTTGTAATAGTTTCATATGGACTCTTTGGTCCTATCCATGACATCATGAATGTACCCTGTTGGGTTTTGATCCCCGTATACCAAGCACAAAGCTCTAACCAAGGGCTCCAACACCTACAAATACAAACAATTTAAAGTTACAAATTTATAATGAAAGTAAATATTTTTTAAGTTTAAAAATTAAGAAATTTAATTTGAATTTCAAATCAAAATTTTGATTGACGATCTTTGTAACTCTCTGTGAAAGAGATTATCAAAGACTGAGCTTGCAATCTTCTCTCCTTTTGGCTTCTTTGAATATGATGAATCTAGCCATGCTTGACTCACAAACATTTGTTTCAAATAACTCAACAAACCAATAATGCTTTGCAACGTTAGGAAGATCGTTGCAAACCTTGTGACACCTGATTGCATCAGCGCTTGCCCTTTGGTGTGATCTCTCATCAAACTAAGAACCCAAGGGTGATTATAAATAATTTTTTTTATGTATCTTGCATCTTCTCCACCCTGTCTCACCCAATCAAGTTTGTCAATGTCCTCCAAAAGAAGGTCAAGGCAATGTGTTGTGCAAGGGGTCCAAAACAATGATAGATGCCTCTCCTTGAGTAATCTCCCAAACGCCACATATGCTACTACATTGTCAATTATAATTTGTACTACATTCTCTATGCCCACCTCTAAGACAATTTCCTCAAACATTAGACTCGAAGTTTTTACATTTTTTACTTTGTTAGAGGCATTAACTGACTACAAAAAAATTATCTCACCATTTGAAGCTATAAAAAAATTAATAAGAGTGCAATTCTTTCCATCCGTCCACCCATCTGAAAGAATAGTGCAGCCATACTTTTGTCATTACTTCTTTTCTTCTTCCACAACTAACTTTGCATCTTCAATTGCATCCATGAGCAACTTCCCACTTAAGTCTTTTCGAGAGGGTGCCTTGTAACCTTTTCCTGCAACTATCAATGTAGTTACCAAATTCTCCCAGTACGGGCTTTGCGCCACATTGAAGGGAAGGTTGTTGAAATACCAAAAATTAGCACACACATTATCTACTTCTCAGTGCACCTCCTTGTTCCACCTTGTGTCTTCCAATGACAGTTGTGCTCCAAGTATGTTTATGGGTAGAAAAAAGTTATGTGGTGTCCATGTAGGCACTCTACTTGAAGTAAATGAGATGGATACAGAAGTGCTTCGTATGTGTGGTCCACGAATAGAGCCTACTATGCCTTTGAATGACATATCTTCATCCATTTCTGCTTGCAATTGAGGACCATGTGCACTAGCTATGGATGCTCTATGGTTGCTCTTGTCTTCTCCCTCTGTAGGTTTTTCTCTTTCATCAATGCAAGGTGCATTCATCTCTTGCTTTATCTCTTCTGTGGTCTTCTCACAAGGCTTGGCATCACGATGAGTAATGCCTGCAAGATGGTATTTGAGGTGATTAATGCCTCCATGATATAGGTCCTGACATTTTGTGCAAATGACTGTCCTAGGTGTCGGTCCCTATACGACATTTCCAAATAGGATCTTTGGCTCCAAGGGGACAAGTTCCAATGTTTGGTATCGACGAGGCTAAGCTTGAGCTTGATGTGGACTGGGAGCTTGATCCAGAGGCCAATGGTTCTCTATTTGCCATTGTATCTAACCTACAAAGTACAACATATTTAATTTTAAAAAACAAAATAATCAGTATAAATTCAACATAAATTACTATAAATCAGCGTAAATTAGTATAAATCAACATAAATTAGTATAAATCAGCATAAATTCAATATAACCCATAGTTGCCAAGAGACTAATACCAGTATCGGTATGTCATTTTTTGAAAAAAAGGAGATGGGTACTGGGAGACACCAATTGTATGTATGTATGTAAAAGTTTAAAATTTAAAATGTGAAATATATAATATGAATTATAAATAATAATTATTACCAACCAAAAAAATTATTAATTATTAAATAATAAATATATATATGCTAAAATAAAAAATAAAAAAATGTGAAATATGTAATATTAATTATAAATAATTAAATACCCTACCATACGTACATATTAAATACCCTAAACGTATCTATGAAAAAAAATGTCCTTGCTTTCTTTGAATTGTTTATCCATTCGCACTGTTGTTTCTCCATTTGCATCGTATTAATGGTAAAATTTTCCGTTGCTCCCATGTTTGTTGCGAAATGAACAAATCCTGCCATGATTTTAAGGGGTTTCTTTTCATTTTTTTTTCAATTCTATGGTTATTTTTGTGGGGAGACAACATGAGTTAGGGCAAAATGATGTGGGAGATGGCAAAAGACGCAAACAAGACATTCCCTACATAGGGGACGTCTCTATACTTATTTCCACTACAGGATACGTGTCCCCGTCTCTAGGACACATCCTAGGGGGCTAGAGACGCGTTTCCCTGCAACCTTGGTATAACCTAGTGATTTTATTTTTAAAAAAATGTATAAATCAGAAAAATAATGCATTTATAGAAGAAAAAAAATAGTGAGTTCATAAAAAAATCAATATAAATGAACAAAAAATTGCTCATAAATCCAATTTTTTGCAAATAAAATTGTAACTACTACTAAATAGTATGAAATTATTAATTGTTTAACAATCTACATGCTAGATTTTTGTAGCTAAAATGAATTTAAATGCTTGGGAAAAAAATTACTAACCTGCCCTTGAATTTCTTCGAATCTACCCTTCAAATTCGCTTAAAAATTCTTGCAATTAGCTCAAATGTATACAAGAATGTTATGTGAATAAGTGTGGGGCGTGTTTTATTTTATAAGCATAAAAAGTGCGGATTTGGAGTGTTTTTTTCCGTGTCCCAGGCGCGTCCCAACAACGCCTGCCGAGTTTTCCTCACAGACTTGGCAAATTTTCAAAGAAAACTCATCAAAAACTTGGCCAGTAAACTACAAAAACTGGTCAAAAAAATCAGCAAGTTTTCTAGCAACTCGCCAAGCTGAAAAAGTGGCAGAGTACTCACTAAGTCTGCCATCTATGGTCAAAACAATATACTTTTAACACAATGTGTCCATCATCAATACACACACATTGCATACAATCATTCATTCATTTTTTTAAAACAACCTCCTTTAGTTATCAGCAAAAATAGTTTTTTCCAAGCCATCAAAGCTCATAATAAAGGAACATCAACTAAATATTGTCTTTTACTAACCTACACCTACACTTCAAACTATCTTGAGCTCTCCTATAGCCCATACCATGTAAATAAATCAATAGAGTAAAATAAATGTCAAAACTAAGCAAGGATGGTTGATGGTTAAGATTTTCTATAACCATACCAAATATATAAACATAAATATCTATATGAACACACACTCATATATTGCATATGATAAAATCTAGGGTCATTGCATCAATGCTACCAATCCCAAGTTCCATGTAAGTCTGAATGGGGTGAGCAAAAGAGTTTAAAAAAAGAAGAACTTTCAATATTATCTAGAGTATTGACTCCTTATTTCACAGGTAAAGCAAAACAAATGAAAGAGAGAAATGAAGAGAATCCTACCTCATAACAAGTATGGAATCCTTTGGCTCTGTTAAAAAAACTCATCATTTTCCCTATCACACTCATCATTCTTTCTTCCTTAAAATTGTTGTTGAAGCATCCAACCTTCCAAATACTATGACTATCTCTTTAAAACCCCATTCTTTCTACCATCAAAATGCAAAAAAATCATAAATAAATAGCCCATTTCCTCTACTATCATGCCCTTTGATTTGGGCACCTTATATGCATGGGCTTTAACCATAATTTTTTTTAGTTAACTCTTTAGTTCTAACCTTATTTCCAGCCACACATTTTCTAAATTTAGCATGATGTCACCAAAAATATCAATAAACCCAAACAAAGTTTTCCCCCAAAATTTCTATCCATAAAAATTACCATATAGGATTGCATTCATAAAAAAAAAACCAAAAACATTAGAAAACACAAAAATAAAATCAAATGATCATTTCAAACCCTCGATTTCATCACAAGGTTAAAAAAATCAACGAATCAAATTCAACTCAGTCAAAACAAATCAATGCAAACAAACTTTCCCCCTATTGTATAGCATTCAATGTGCTCAAGCATTAGGAAAAATTGGGTACAATAAGTCTTAGACAAGATTAGGGAGTGTATACACCTAAAAATGGCTTGAGTCGAATTAAATAAATATTTTAATATTTATTTTATTCACATTCCTCTATCAATTGAATAAATATCCTAATTTATTTAATTGGTTCATTATTCCAAAAATTAAATAAAAATCAATTTATTTAATTAAATCATCCAAATTCCTCTAAATCGTTCTTAATTGAATAATCCCAAATTATTTAATTAATCATCTATCCGAAGTCCTAAGTCTATAAATCCACATCATTTCCACCTCATTTTACACCTCATCATGTTGCACACATAATTGAATATTTTTAATATTTAATTATATAAGTATCCTCACCCACATGTCCTAGTTATCCTCTAACCATCCCTATTTCTTCTCCACATGTCCTATTATTTCTCAATCATCTCCATGGTAAAAGGCACTTGTCTTTCAAAGCCTATTTTCTCTCTCACATTCCAACAACCAAGAGTCCTCCTTCCACAATCTTTTCAAAGTCTTCCATTTTTAACTCACTGGTCTTTGTGAGCATCATGACATGTGGCTTATGGTTCCACATATTCCTCTAACTTGTAAATGTAGTAGGAACATTCTCCACCTTTATCTCCCTCATCCCAACTAATCAAATCTCCACTGTACACATCACATGACTTGTTCTCCACCGTGGATCTTATGACCCTGGAATTGGTCCATCCTTAGCCTATAAAAGCAAGGTTCTCACACTCATTTTACATCACTCAAGCTTTAGCAAGCTTATGTTGCAGAAATTACACCATAACTATCAAGCGTGCCTTTGGCTCCCCTCATTTGGATTGTAACCTCATTATCCTCATTGCATAATCATCATCCATGGCTTCATATCATAATCTCCATCATTTATCTTATTGTTGCATTGTAGTTTATCCTCACATTGCATAATCCTCCACAAAGCCATTCTCTCTTTGTCATCTTAAAACAAGGAAGTCTACTTCTGAGAGCTCAATCATAATCTACAAAGATCATTGAAGAGATAGGCAACAATGGAAGACACGAGGTAAATCAGTTTCGCAAGGTATATCTTTGGTTTATTGCATTTATCCTATTTTCATTGGAGTATTGAATATTTAAGTAGGTTCCATTGTAGTTCATAAATTCAATCACAAGGAGAACATCCCTTAGCCAATTCTCATTCAACAAAACACAAAATAGAGAAGAGAAGCCGAAGAACATCAACAAAGAATCTTTAATCAACAAGGGCTCATACAACAATGCATTCAAAACGAATAAAGGAGACTAGATCACCTCCGCATCTTAAATGAGCAAGATAGTCTTCGAGCTAGACTCAGAACAAGTGACCCTTCGGGTCATATCATTATCACAACCACAACAACCATTGAACGCTTTCATCAACATTAGAACATTCATAACAATTTCCATCAAACATACACGAATACACATCACATGAACAACCCAACTATGATTCACGACATTCTGCTTCTTGGTGAACAAAACATCCCCTTGGTTATACCTCCACTCGACTAGTTTTTGCCACAAGAGCGAAAGTGACTAGGTGGTCACCCATAGCAAGGATATAGTTCATGTGTTACGTTGGAGTCTGACTTACTCACATTGTGTCTGAGTCACATTCTAAACAACATATTGGTAACCCCCCATTGGTAGAAAATCAACTTTTTGATGAAATCAAAGATATTCTAATCAAGTTGTGGGGAATAAAAGTAAAGGACTATTTGTCCATAAGGAGTTGATGGGATTTCTAAGTCGCCACCTAGAAGGAACTATCTTTCCTAGATATTGACTTGACAATCAAGGATAGCCTAACTCAAGAACTAGAGCAAAAGAAAATACATTTTGCGGATTTTTTTAGATTAGAT
This sequence comes from Cunninghamia lanceolata, assembly GCA_027924645.1. Classification (NCBI taxonomy): domain Eukaryota; kingdom Viridiplantae; phylum Streptophyta; class Pinopsida; order Cupressales; family Cupressaceae; genus Cunninghamia; species Cunninghamia lanceolata. Next base: position 1,935,627 of record BSBN01001034.1, read on the forward strand.
TAGGTGGACGGGTTCTAAATCTGGTCAATACAAGGCAAATTTGGTATACCTTATTCAAAATGACGTCCCCCAAACACATCATGGCTCATCAAGAAATTCTAGAACAGATCATGTCTACCAAAGGCAAGTGCATTTGCATGGTTGGTTGCACAAGGGAATATCATCACACAAGATAAACTCAAGAAATATGGGTATCAAGGATCGTTCAGATGCACTTTGTCAGAATCAAGAAGAAATCACTAACCAGCTACTTTATCACAACCCTTTCGCTTGCAAGTGTTGGTCATGGCTATGTGCCAAACTAAACTAGTCTTGGGCCCTTCTAAACACACTCTTCAAACTCTTTTGGTCATGGCCCCTACTACATCAAAACATGTTATTCTATAGCATTTGGATTTCAAGTTTGTCCTTAACAATCTAGCATAAATGGAAAGAAAGGGACTATTGAATCTTCCAAGATACAACCATGCCTTAGGAAACTTTCATAAACAAGGTGAACATCGCTATATCTAAAGGTGGTTAATATGACCACTACGCAAAAATTGGGCAAAAGTTACCCGCTTTCATATTGTAACATTGGCACAATGAAGACATAGCCTCTATTAAAGAATCCTTCCCCCATTCAAGGGGTCATCAGAGTTGAACCTCTCAAGGCTAACAAAAAAGATTCAATCTAGAACCCCCCATAGCAAGGCTTTTTGAAGATCAATTTTGATGGAGCCTCTCGAGGCAATCCAAGAAAAATTGAGGTTGGTTGCATCATCAACTATCCAATAGAAATTTCAAGACCACGACATCAAAAAACTACAAGAAGGCATCAACAATAAGGCCAAAGCCATGGTTGCCACCCTAGCCACTCATACGGCGATACTACAAGGAGCTCAAAAAATCATCTCGGAAGGGGATTCTCTCATCATAATAAATGTGCTCAAAAGTAAAAAGTGGCCAAATTGGAAGATAAGCAACCTCCTCCAACATGTGTGGACTAATTTTGTACCAACACTACTACAAAGAAATTAAATGTCCCATGGACTATCCTGCCAATTCAGATATCAATGATTATGAAGAGTATGTCATCTCAAGCAATATCAATGATTGGACAAACCTTCCACACACCTGGACAAAGGTACAAAGGCATAAGTACCGACCATTGGGAGATACACATATACTAGGGAACTAGGTGAATGATTCCCCATCACACATATCTTTAAATTGCATACCATCCCTTGATCAAATCAACTACATTGTCACTAGAGAACAATCCCATTGCCTGCAAGTTCATTCACAAGCATTAAAAACGTGACCATCAAAATCATTTCAGTTGGTAGCATCACATGTTTGAAGCAAGCTTATAATAGAAATAGGCCACCATTTTGATCACTTAATGATTCACAACTACTTCATCATCACAACAAGGCTTGGTTCAAAAATGGAATTGCCTTTCTTTCTCCACTCGCTATGAAGCGAAATGACATTCCGAGGGGAAATCCACAATAATAGAATTGTCATTATCTTTGATGCAAGATGTACACAAATAATCAAAGCTATCATGGAGTTCATTGGCATTGACTATCTTGAAATGGTTATGAGAAGCCAGGTTAATTCAGAAGTTGCCTCTTATTTCTTGTCAAATATTTTGAGGCTTATATAATCCACAAAGGTAATGATACAAGTCGAGGAATACTTTGTAAGAGAGCAGTGCAGGTTAGGCCTACATGCAATTGTTGCAGTTGACTAGAACTTTCAGGAGGAAGTTCTACTAATGGTGGGAGTGGAATTCAAAGGTGTCCTTTCCTTGGCTGCAGTAGCCGAGCTTGAACAGAGGATGCTAAGAGTCAACAAAACCTTCACGCTATATGGGAAGTGCTAGAATTGCGAGACTTGGAGGTCATGGCAAGTAGAGACAGTGATATTCTGGCAGAGTTGAGCAGGCCCATCGTGACCCTACACCCTATCACAGATCAAATTATATACAATAAAGCTTTGGCTGCAGCATAGTATCCGGTAGGTTTGGCTACTGACAATGGCAACCAACCCTAGCCTTCTCAATGGTCCAATTGATGCCCATTTTTTTGGTATGTCAAGATTGTTTTCTTTTGCATCGGTATAAGTCCTTTTCGGCTTGATGTGGATTTCCAAATATTTGTAAATCATGAACTTCAGCTCTAGTTGGCCATGGAGAACAGTCTCTGGTAGCCAGATATATTTTGTATCTCTTTCTATGTAATGAAACAGGTAGGGACCCTATCCCCTCTTACTTATGAAAAATAATAATAATAAATCGTACTTTTTCCTTACATATTAACCTATACCACATATGTTTCTGCATCTAACATCTATTGCTTGACCAAAGATAAAAGTTATTCCAATTCCCCTACTAGGTCGCTGATTTATTTTTTTGGGGTGGGAAGGTACAATAATTGAGAGCACGGGATGTTACAACAAGAACTATATACCTTACTTCATTTCCATGTTCCCAGAAACAAAAAATAGTAACCACAATGTAATGAAAAAGAGAGGTTGCAAATAAGAACCAAATTTTATACATATAACAACAGATGATATTATGGTGTTAACATGATATTTTTATTGTGTTTAGTAGTAAAAAGAGGTGGGTTGTTTCAATGGTTTATGTGGAATCCTCCTTTCATTACAAACATTCCAAGGGCATATCAATTGAGTTGAATCTCCACTAAGCGAGAGCAATCACCTATCAGATTGGGCTGCCACTTGAGAAGTTGTGGATTCTTAGATGTTGTCAAACAATGTCTCTATCTAATGCTCAAATGTTTTCAAAACCCTAATTAAGCAAAACAGTAAGCAAATTCATGAATTATGACAAATGCTCTTAAGACAAGGTGAAGGGCAAAGAACCTTAACTTACTATTTTTTTAAGTTTGGAAGGCAGAAAAGTCAGGGACACGGGGACAAGCGCCCAAGTCTAAGCTACTAGTTTCTTTGCGGAATCTGGATCTCCTTCCGATACTGATCTTCACTGTATCTTTCGTTTCCATCCCTAAAAAGGTGGAGGACAATGGTGGGAGCGCCCAAGTCCAGTGCTAGTCAATCTTCGACGTATAGGAAGCTCTTTGGATGTTAATTACCATTGTTCAATCTGTTTCTACATCTGCAACTTCTAAGGACACTGGTGCTAGTGCTCGTCTCCTGAAAAAGCTCCAATGTCCTGCTTTCTTTTAGATCTTGAATCCTTGTTGTCTGCCAACCTCCTCTGCAACTCCACTCTGTCCAAATGCAACACCTGTAACCTACAATCACAAGGAGTGTGGGAGGAGGTTGTAGTGGTTAGAGGCTTGCCTCAGTCAAGCCCCGAAGAGACATTCAAGTCTTCCAAACACCATTGTTAGAGAGTGCGTATCCCGACGGGATAGAGGTAAAATCCAAATGATAAATAATTCAAACATAAATAAATGTCACCTTGAAGTGTAGATCTCATATGAAGTCTCTTCAATCATATTAGAAAAAGAAATCAAATCTACAATCACAAATACAATAACAATGCTTTGCTCTGCAACAGTGAATATCTTCAATGCTTTCAAATCACAAGTATGCCTAAGGTTCATAATCATCTTCTAGTTTTCAAATGAAACACTAATCATGCTTATATATGCAACTACAAAGATTCTCGCCAAGAATTTAGTAATTCAAACTTGAGATGTCGACCTAGGACCCAAATAACGGTCACAAAACCAACATAAAAGTTTAGGGCAGACGCAAAATAGGGCTTGACTAGGGCGCTAGCGCCCAAGTCCACCCCCTTGTTTCTATTTTGTAATTATTAAATTAGCACCCTCTAGGTCCTATTTGTCACAAGACCCAAGGGTTTTTTCATCGCGAGTCCAAATTAACATGCAAGATACTTATAATGCATTCTAAAGACCCGGGAGTTAAACCTTAAGAGGGAAAAGCCCCCATAGGGACTGTTGAGTTGTTTGTAGCTTCGATCAGATAACGTATTTATTATGATCACAATAAATATGAATATATAAGTAATATTAAGTATTACTTATATATTCATACTTAATATATAAAGTATGTTAAAATAAACATGAATATAGCATGATCGAATGATATATTACCAAAGTATAAACTCCACTACAAACGATGATTAGCAATTGCTAAAGAAATGGAAAGGTGACAAAGTCACACCTGTGATAGGTGTGACTCCTACAGTCACTCATATATATAACAACGTCTTTGCCCTGCAATACCATGGATTGACACAAAAATTGGAAGTGTATGAGAAGTGGAAACTGCATCTGAAATACAAAAGAAAGTAATAAATTAAGTCTGCAATATAAATATCCAACTTTCAGAAAATATCCAAGTCAAAGATTATAAGTTCGATTTGAATTTACATGGTATCAAAGCCAAGTTAAGCAGAATCCGGGCAAAAAATCAAACTTGAGAAATTCAGATTTAATACATCTCATTTCTCAAACTGGGATGAGTTCAAGGCTGCACTGAAGGAACAGTTCCGTCCAAGGAACTCGGCTTGGGTCGCAAGGAACCAAGTCATGGAGCTAAGGCATTGGTGGGGCGTTAATTTCATCGGAGAGGGAGAGCTTGCCCTTCACAATTTTGGTGCATACCAGACGATGACGGTGATTCTCTCTCAGCTTTCATTTCTTCTGAGACCTATTATTTAGTAACCAGACCATTCTACTATTTGTCATTGCAGTAGTTTAATTGTGCTGGACAATGCTTAAATGGTCTAGTGGTGTTTCAGATGGGTGTGATGGCGAGGATCATAAGGGAGATGAATGTAAATGGTGAAATGTTGAGAACGATTCTGAGACTGAGCAGACTTCCTAGTGTGGTACGAGAGCGGCTGCATATACCGGAAAGATATTGGAGTCTGCCAGTTTTCCAAGAAGCTCCAGCGTTTAGTAACGACAAAGAATGCTATTGAGATTTATAACCAAATGCAAACTGTAGATATGGTGCTTGATAACATGACTTTTCAATTGTTCTCAAGGTGTGTGCCAGCCCATTGGCTCTACAAGAGGGAAAGAAAATTCATAGTCATATAGTAAAGAGAAAGGGATTGGAGTTTGGAATAGTTGTTGCAACTGGGCTTGTAGACATGTACGTTAAATGTGGAAGTATAGAGGATGCACAGCAAGTGTTTGTCGAGATGCCTGAAAGAAATGTAGTCTCATGGACTGCCATGCTCAGAGGGTATGTATAGAGCTGGCAAGGCATAAAAGCCTTGAAGATATTTAAGATGCAATTGGAAAAGAGATCCCCAATTCTTTTACCATAGTGAATGTGCTCGCTGCATGCACCCAGTTAGGATATCTGCATCAAGAATGGTTACGCACATAAAGCATTGCCAATCTTCAAAGACATGCAATTGGAAGACATTAATCCTAGTTCGGTTACTCTCTTGAATGTGATTGTGGCTCGTGCAAATCTAGGAAATCTGCCACATGGGAGGTGTGTCCATAGTTATGTACTTAGACGTGGATTTTAGGCAGATGAATCTATGGGGAATTCTCTCTTGTCGATATGTATGCCAAATGTGGAAGCATAACCGATGCACGCATGTGTTTCAGAAAATGTCAAAGAGAAATATAGTATCATGGAATGCAATGATTACAGGGTATGCCCAACATGGGTTTGGGAAAGATGCAGTCCAATTGTCTGAAGAAATGCTACTAATAGGAATGAGGCCAAATAGAGTCACTTTTCTCAGCATACTCTATGTATGCAGCCATGCTGGCCTTGTTGACGAAGGATGGCTATATCTTGAATCCATGTGTTGAGATTATTGCATTATACCAAGACCTGAACACTATGCCTGTATGGTTGATTTTTTAGTAGGGCAGCACATCTAGATGATGTACAAGACTTCATTAACAAAATGCCATTTGAGCCCGATGTGATAATCTGGGGTGCATTACTTGGTGCTTGCAGAATGCATGGAAATATAAAGCTCGGGGAATGAGCAGCCAAAAAGATACTGGAATTAGAACCGCATCATACTGAGGCTTTTGTTCTTCTTTCAAACATTTATGCTGCAATAGGCCGGTGAACTGATGTTGAAAGGGCGAGAACAATTATGAATGATAAAGGGATAACGAAGAAACCAGGTTGTAGTTGGATTGAGGTCAAAAACTTGCAACATGGATTTCTTGTGGGAGACAAATTACATCCCCAAACCGAAGAGATCTATGCAGCTTTGGCCAGGTTGGAAGTGCAAATGAAGGCTGTAGGATATGCACCAGACACCGATGTTGTGCTGCATGATCTATTTCTCACTAGAAAAGAGAACCTCATTGTCAGATGTAAGAAAGAGTTAACCTCCGAGTTTGAGATGAAGGACCTTGGCCTCATGCATTACTTCTTGGGACTGGAAGTATGGCAAAGACCTAATCAAATTAGGTTAAGGCAAGGATCTTGCAAAGGGTTGTGAAGTTTGGGACTCACAACTAAGAGGGAGTCTAACAAACCAACAGAGGCAACCTTGGACGAGGAGGTCAAGAGGTTGATGCTAGTACTTGGAGCTTCAAAGGGAGTCACATCATCATGAAGATTCCTTGTCAATGCATTTTTCTCTGAGACAGAGAAATTTGAGGTGAAAGCCCTTATTAATGCATTTTTCTCTGAGACGAAGAAATTTGAGGTGAAAGCCCTTGTCCATCTCTGAGATGGAGATGTGGTTCTTTTCACCCTCTAGGAGTAGCCATGGTGGACGTCATGTTGAGTGACTCCATGACGATGTATTTTTCCACTAATGGGAGTAGCCATTGTGGACATAATGTTGAGAGACTCCGTGATGATTCTCTTGTACTTGTGTTTATCCACCCTCTGGGAGTAGCCATGGTGGACGTCATGTTGAGAGACTCCATGATGATATCACATTGAGAGACTCCGTGATAAATTCTTCCCACCCTCTTGGAGTAGCCATGGTGGACGTCATGTTGAGAGAATCCATGATAAGACATGATACCCTTGAGTAGGACTCAAGGAAGACTTTGATCTGGACTTAAACAGGCCCCCAGAGCCTGGTATGAAAGAATTGACAGTTACCTCTTGAGATTAGGCTTCTCAAAGAATGATGTAGATCCAAATCTCTACTTCAAACAAAGCAAAGGTGATATGTTAATATTGATATTATATGTTGATGATCAATTGATTACAGAAGAAGATCACCTTATTGATCAGTGTAAGAAAGATCTAGCTTTAGAATTTGACATGAAGGACTTAGGTCTATTACACTACTTCCTTGGACTGGAAGTATGGCAGAAATCAGACTGTATTATTCTAAACCAAGGGAAGTACACAATTGATATATTAAAAAGGTTTGGTATGATGGAATGTAGACCTATGTCTTCCCCCATGGAAACAAATCTTCATAAATTGAAGGAAGCAGCAGCAGATTCTCAGTTGGTAGATCCCACTCTGTACAGACAAATAATTAGATCCTTGATGTATTTGGTCAATACCAGACCTAGTATTTGCTATGCTATAAATGCCTTAAGTCAGTTTATGTGTGAGCCCAAGGAGATACATCTTGTGGCTGTGAAGCATATAATGAGATACCTTCAAGGTATTCTAAATTATGGCTTAAAATATGAAAAGGTTGACTTAGATCTACATGGATTCACAGATTCAGATTGGGCTGGAAGTGTAACGGACCAGAAGAGCACCTCCGGATGTTGTTTCAGTTTAGGGTCAGTAATGATATCGTGGATCAGCAGAAAACAGTCTTTAGTTGCTCAGAGCTCTACAGAAGCCGAATATATTGCAGCTTCTATGGCTGCTAGAGAGGCAGTATGGCTTAGAAAACTGCTTGTGGGATTATTTGATAAACCTCTGAAACCAACTATCATCCACTGCGACAATCAAAGCTGTATTAAGCTATTCGTGAATCCAGTATTCCATGATAGATCTAAGCATATTGAGATTCCTCATCACTATGTGCGTGATATGGTGGAAAGGAATGTGATTTGGTTGGAGTATATCAGTACAAGAGATCAAACTGCAGATATTCTTACCAAACCACTCCTCAAGGTGAAAGTTGAAAACTTCAGGAAAAATCTTGGTATGATTGAAATGTAAAATTCTAATTGATTTGTACTAATATACTAAAGATGTTTAATGTGTAAACATCTTGTGTCATATGTGTGACTCTATGACATTATGGGCCTACCCATTCTGTGTTTATTTCTAAAAGGTGATGATCTTTTGGATAATCTACACTTGTACCTAACATTATAAGGTGACGATCTTATAATGTTTATTAGACTGATATCATGTGACTTGATATTTGTATGAATCATGGAGTTATCATGATTAAGTTATGGTAGACATTATGTGACTTAATGTCAGTGCACATACCATAACTAGGATATATAAGGAGAATGTAATGTTCTCGAGTATAGTATATCCTTTAGTGTCACGAGGTAGGTGATGCTACGTATCACGAGATAGGTGATACTATATATCATGAGTTATGTGATATTAATTACTTTGAGTAATTCATTACAGATCAGATAATTAATATTCACAGATATTATTGTGATATTGTTATCTTCCCAAGCTAAGAGGGAGTGTTGAGTTGTTTGTAGCTTCGATCAGATAACGTATTTATTATGATCACAATAAATATGAATATATAAGTAATATTAAGTATTACTTATATATTCATACTTAATATATAAAGTATGTTAAAATAAACATGAATATAGCATGATCAAATGATATATTACCAAAGTATAAACTCTACTACAAATGATGATTAGCAATTGCTAAAGAAATGGAAAGGTGACAAAGTCACACCTGTGATAGGTGTGACTCCTTGAGGAGTCACGTCTATCATAGATGTGACTCCTACAGTCACTCATATATATAACGTCTTTGCCCTGCAATACCATGGATTGACACAAAAATTGGAAGTGTATGAGAAGTGGAAATTGCATCTGAAATACAAAAGAAAGTAATAAGTTAAGTCTGCAATATAAATATCCAACTTTCAGAAAATATCCAAGTCAGAGATTATAAGTTCGATTTGAATTTACAGGGACATTTTTTGACATAATATTTAGCCCCCATTTTAATGTATGTATAAACACAAGGCCAATACATGCATTAAAGTACGGTCGACAATCACAGTAGACATGCCAGACATGGTGAAGACACGCCGCAGACATGCCAAACACGAAGAAGACAGTTACAGGCACGCAAAACACGGAGAAGATAGTTTTAAAGACACAAAACATAGTGAATACAGTGCATGCAGTGATTATTTCTTTTTTCATTTTCTCATATATATATGAATGCAAATACATGGAAAGTAACAATGCAACATACAACCCCAAAGGGAAAACATGCCATACAAAACCTCAAGTGTAAGTGGAGCACGTCACTACACATACAAGAGAGGGGAAAGCACACCATACAAAACCCAAGTGGGGGTTAGCCACACAAGGGGGAAAACACACAGAAGACACATGGAAAACACGGCAAACAAGGCGATGGAAGGAACTTATTGCTAAGACCCCACCATCTTAGGCACATTACAGGCACACACAGACGATTGGGCTTCGCCACAACAACCACCAAAGACACGCTTAAGGGCTAGGATAGTCTCAGATTCGCTCCCCGCCTGCTCGGAGGACTTTTAGAAAATGACAGGATTGTGCACTCTCCTTGAGAAATACACCATCCTCGTCTCGCACGGAGGGATTAAGATAGAAAAGGATATGCACAATATCCCGCCTTCGCAGAGGGCTTAAGTGATTATAATAGATTTCAAACAAATCTCAGAGTGCAGGAGGGACTCATCGCCACCAGTCTTTACACTACACCTGAGAACAAACACACTTTGCTAGCATCTAAATCAAACAACTTACCTTATATATGCACCCACCTCAAGGTGGTTGATGTCGTGTACCGATATCAAACATGTTAAGGTAGGAAGAAAACACACAAGGGAACACGATCTCTCGCAAAGCCCATGCCCCCCGTAGGTGACATGTAATTTACGATCACCAAATGTTCCCACAAACACAATTCCCTGCAAGAAAAGGTGTTAGCATCCATATAATCATGATAATCAACAATGCAAGGCTAGATTCAAGATAGACAAAGTGCACAGATCAACAGTATTGTTATGTTTTGTAAGTGCGATAAGACAACATCAAGATCACATGGAGTAATTCTACTAGCCAAGCGTCAGATAATATATAACAACCCCATCATCATGTATGGACTAGCTCCATTTTTTTATTTCTCGCCGAAGGGACGCTAGGTTCGCATCAATATAATATGTTTTTCGTCATCTTCGTGCTAGATAGAACCACTAGAGGAAGGGAAACAATAAATCAAGAGAGGAGAAACAAGTGCCTTAGGGACAGTCACGTAGGAGGGTGCCCCCAAGTCACCAACCGCAACGCTATGTCCATAAGACACAACACACAACAATGAAAATAGAGGAGAAGCAATGTAGAAGAATGATGATACAAATAGAAGAAGGGTCACAACAGAGGCAGTCTCCTAGTATCCTTGACCTTATGAGAGTATCAAGAGTCATCCCAGGAGGCCTAAGCATAACACATAGCACATCATGGGGGAAACACAACATGGAGGTAAAGGGTTAGAAATACTTATCTGATTCAACCCAATGTTAAGAGCATACATATCTAGGATATCTCTCATGTTGTTTTGGTCTTGTTGATATTGCATTAACATTAAGCTTAGGACGACGAGAGGCTTTCTTTTCTTTAAAAGGATTATATCCAATGCCACTTGAGTAATGTCTTGTAGCGGATTCGATAGGTACTCTAATCCCTTGTTGATTTACACCACATCCATTACCGACATAGCGGCAGTTGTTATAAAGGATTTTAAACCCTCGACCATAGAGAGATGTCAGTTCCTTAGAAGATGGTGAAGCCTCATAGGTCTCATAATTTGTTGTATAAGTGAGTATTGTCTTTATTTTCTACCAAGGAGACTTTAGGTTTTGCACGAGCTTCAAAAGGTTGCCTGAATGAGATCGATGCTACTTTTGATGTGTCAGGGTTATTAAGTTTATATTCCCCTATACCGCAAGGATTAAAATCTAATGAACCCCAATCATCACCAAAAAGTGCATTCGATGGTTGAGGGTTTTGCTGATTTCTAACTTGTTTTTGCATTCTGACATGTGAACAAGTATTCAGATCAGGGTTAGCTTTTTGAGTGTAGAGTTTATATTGATAAATGAACTTAATTGATCGTTGAAGGGTAGATGGAACTGCCCCCATGGCATGAATCCATGGTCTACCGAGAATCATATTAAATGAAAGTGAACCGGACAAAACATGAAAAAGGGTATCTAATGTCATAGGTGCAGTCATTACAGGTATGATTATAGTACCTACAGATTGGCTACCTTTATTATCAAAGCCACGAATGTTAGTCTTATCCGGTTTGATTAAAGATGTGTCAATATTGATTTTGTGTAGTAGGTCAATGCCACAAACATTAAGAGCCGAGCCATTGTCAATCAGAACTCACTTTATCAACTTTTTATTAACAGTGACAGATTATAAGAGGATCATATTCATCTTTTATCGTAGGTATTTCATGTGGTTGAAAGAGAATATCTATTTTTGTCACATTTATACTATCTAACACAACTGCTACATCAGTCAACTTAGCAATAGGTGGTACGGCCTTTTGTAAAGCTTCTTGGAGCATTCCATGGTATGTAGGTGATGTTTGTACCAAATCCCAAAGAGAGATCTTAGTCGGAGTAGCGCGAAGTTGTTCAACAAGATCATATTCTTGATCACTTTTATGAGTAAGACGAGGTGGCAGAAGGAGCATAGGTTGAGAACATTGAGGGGAGACAGGCACATGAGGTGTTTCCTTACTTTGCTTGTTATTAAGATTGTTGTATGCGTGAGCAATCACATTATGGTGTAGTTGTTGAGCACCTTGAACCATAATCACCGACTTTAAGCAAGAAGGTGCACTAGGTGCCCCCCCGTACAACCATCTTAGGAATATTACTACAAAGTCTATTAGTGAATATTGAATTAACATTGTTTTCCTGTTGATTACACTCGACATCTATCCCTAAAGGATTTAATGTGAGACATTTTCTCATCCACTAATTCTACATCTTGGCCAGGGAGAGCATTGGGATGAGAGGGATGTTCATCATCATCATCATCATCATCATATGTTTTAGCTATTAATTCCAAAGCATTAAAAGAACTTTTACACTCATCATTCTCAATGTGTTTTGTTAGATCGTCTACTACCGAAGGGTATGTATTCGTGAGAGATGTAAAGTTGTCAATATTAGATACATATTCAAGGATTTCAAATGAAGAGCATTTAAATATGTCCTTGTGATACATAGCTTGTATATAAGTGACAACATGAGGATTCGTATTAAGGAATTTGTAGAAACTCTCAAAGTTTTTTATGTATGCATGTAAAGATACCAAAGAGCGATAAGATGAAGATGCCATAATAAAATGTCTTGTAATATCAATGTACAATGCAAAGTTATCAAATTTATGTTTTCAAATCAATGCAAAATCAGATTCTAAAGGGTTTTCAAAACTTATGCAAGGATCAAGTGCAAAAGTATGTATGAATATGACCCAAAATGCTTGGTTTTTCACCCTTTTCCAATGCAAATAAATGAAAGGAAAGGTGTTGTGAAGAATTTCAAGAGGGACAACAAATAATATGCCTAGTAATAGTCCAACGATGTGAAAATATCTTTCACAACATGCCTTTGATGCAATTCTAGAGTGATGACAAGTCAAAACCTAGTGAAAATCCACCTAAAGTATGCAATTTTTCGCCAATTTTCAATGCAAGTGCCTAAGAGAAGAGGTGTTGTGAGGAAAATCATGATGGACAGCAGATTATAACAGTAATATGAGTCACCTAATGCAATAAAATCCATCACAACACACCTATAGCGTAAATCGAAGTCAAATCCTACTGGAAATATAGCTAAAATATGCGATTTTTCCCCAATTTCAATGCAAGGGCCTAATAGAAAGGGTGTTGTAAGGAATTTGAGGAGGGGTAGCAGATAATAAGTTTGATATCAGTCCAATAAAGTCACTGGATCCTTCACAACACACCTATAATGCAATCCTATATGCAAAATAAGCCAAAATTTAGTGAAAATTGCTAGTTTTCGTAGAAACTGAAAATGTGTAAAAACAAATCTTTGAAATGTAAATACAAAAACACACTAAGATGCAACAATACATGCAAAATCAGATTTGAATGAGTTCCTAAGATAAGTAGAAAAATCTGAAAATAAGATTTTATCTACAAACCCTAGCTTTTGGAATTACTAGGTTATATGAAAAATTCAAAATTCAAAATTTCAAGCAAACCCTAACAACTCTATGATGAAAGTGAAATGCAAGAGATTAAAATATGATGAATTTCTATAATTTAAATCAGATCTAATGAAAATAACAGCAATTAAATTGAATTAAATGCAAATTAATTCAAATTATTTGAAAATCATGCCAAAAAATGCCAATTTTTTTAATATTTTCCAAATTTTTCAATTTTTTTGTAATTTTTCTAATGTAATAGGATGAATAAATGTAAATCTATCAAACAACACTCAGCAAGGTGCAAAAATTCAGAAAACACGAGTTCACCAAAATATTCAGTAGTAAAAAGAGGTGGGTTGTTTCAATGGTTTATGTGGAATCCTCCTTTCACTACAAACATTCCAAGGGCATATCAATTGAGTTGAATCTCCACTAAGCGAGAACAATCACCTATCAAATTGAGTTGCCACTTGGGAAGCTAAGGATTCTTGGATGTTGTCAAATAATGTCTCCATCTAATGCTCAAATGTTTTCAAAACCCTAATTAAGCAAAATAGTAAGCAAATTCATGAATTACGACAAATGCTCTTAAGACAAGGTGAAGAGAAGAGAACCTTAACTTACTTTTTTTCAAAGTTTGGAAGGTGAAAAAGTTGAGGACATGGGGACTAGCGCCCAAGTCCAACCAGTTTCTTTGCAGAATCTGAATCTCCTTCCGACACTGATCTTCACTGTATCTTTCATTTTTGTCCCTGAAAAGGTGGAGGACAATGGTGGGAGCGCCCAAGTCCAATGCCAGTCAATCTTCGAGTATAGGAAGCTCTTTCAATGATGATTACCACTGTTCAATCTATTTTTGCATCTGTAACTTCAGAGGACACCGGTGCTAGCACCCGTGTCCCAAAAAAGCTCCAATGTCCTGCTTTCTTTCGGATCCCAAATCCTTGTTGTCTGCCAACCTCCTCTTCAACTCCACTCTATCCAAATGCAACACCTGTAAACTACAATCACAAGGAGTGTGGGAGGGGGTTGTGGTGTTTAGAGGCTTGCCTTAGTCAAGCCCCATAGAGACATTCAAGTCTTCCGAACATCGTTGTTAGAGAGTGCATATCCCGACGGCATAGATTCAAAATCTAAATGATAAATGATGCAAACATAAATAAATGTCACCTTGAAGTGTAGATCTCACATGAAGGCTCTTCAATCATATTAGAAGATGAAATCAAATATACAACACAAATACAATAACAATGCTCTGCTCTACAACAATGAATATCTTGAATGCTTTCAAATCACAAGTATGCCTAAGGTTCATAATCATCTTCTAGTTTTCAAATGAAACACTAATCATGCTTATATATGCAACTACAAAGATTCCTGTCAAGAATTATAGTAATTCAAACTTGAGATGTCGACCTAGGACCCAAATAACGGTCACAAAACCAACATAAAAGTTTAGGGCGGACCCAAAATAGGGCTAGACTAGGGCGCTAGCGCCCATGTCCACCCCCTTGTTTCTATTATGTAATTATTAAATTAGCACCCTCTAGGTCCTATTTGTCACAAGACCCAAGGGTTTTCTCATCGGGAGTCCAAATTAACATGCAAGATACTTATAATGCATTCTAAAGACCCAGGAGCTAAACCTTAAGAGGGAAAAGCTCCCAAGGGGACATTTTCTGACATAACATATTGTAAGTACAAATTTAAAGCAAAGCAAGTTTTCCTTCATATGAAAAATAAATGTGCAGGATATATACAAACAACGAGCAACATATAAAAGTAGGGTTAGAGAGATTGCACATAAGAAGAAGAATTGATACATATAACAATAGATGATATTAAGGTGTTAACATGATATTTTTATTGTATGTACAAATTTAATATCAAAAGCAAAGCCAGATTTCCTTCGTATAAAAATTAAATGTGCTGGACATATACAACAAAGAGTGACATAAACAACTAATTCTAATAGAATTGTTAAGGGAAGAAGCACATTCTTGCAAATATTGAATTCCATGACATAACACTTCTCTATGGTCTTTTGTCAAGCATTTGGTATGCATTCTCTAAAATTCAACAATTTGCATACATTGTACAACCAAAAGGGTGGTTCCAACCAAAAAGTCGAATTCAAAACCATTCCTAGTTATAAAACCATGAATCTCTTTAACATTTTGTACGTGTTATGTTTTAACTTTGAACACCTAGGAAAAATAAACCTATCCAAAGCCATCCCATAAAACAACCTAATGGCTACTACCTAAAGATTAGAACCCATCTACAGATTCCATACAATCACATCAATCCATCTAAAAATCGTGAAAGTGTCATAGCAATTGTTGTGTCTGCCCAAAAAAACTCTCGAAATAAAGGAAACATCATTCACTATTTGGTGCATTATAATATGCACAAGGGTAACTAAGCTTTACTACTAGAAATCCACTAGCTGGACCCATATATATTCCTTATACAATCAATATATGCCTAATTTGAAGATATAGATAGAAGTAATTTTGGATTAAATTGTGTGTATTTCTTTGTTTCAACTTTTCCCATCACACTCAATGATCCATCATCAAAAAAGGATGCTTGTGATTTGGATTGCAGACTTGCCTTTAAAAAAGATGAGGAGGAGGGCGATTAGAGTTGGTGAGGTAGTCCAAAAATTAAACAGTTAATTAAGAACAATGAATTAATACATAAAACAATAAACAAGTAAGAAATAAGGATATATTATATTATATGTAATAAGAAAATACAAATAATTAAATTTAATATAAATCTAATATAATATGTATCCAGTAATACAATATTTAATATGTATAATATATTTATTATTAAATATGTATAAAAACTATTAAATAAATTTGGATAATATAATATGTATCACTATAATGTATTGAGTATGCATATATGCAAAAAGAAAAGCAAAGATTAAATATAATAAGAATTAAATATAATATTATCTTTAATATGTATAATATTAAATATGATATTATATTTAATAAGTATTAAAACATATATGACAATAGTACATTAAGTATGTATAGATATAAAAATTAATATAAAATAGTGTATAGTGTATTTAATAATATACACATTAAATATAATCTTAATAATAAAGGAAATTAAGAAGACAACAAAGGCAAACCAAAGATTATAATAGTCTAAAGCAATGGGTGAAAAGGAAAGAAATAAAGAAATGATTAATCAATAATTCATAACAGGTAAAACAAATAAGGAATCATACATACAAACAACCAAACATCCGATAGTGCAAACATACATAAATTTAGTATAAAGATCACTAAACAAGTAAACCAAGGATAGATACGTACTAACAAACCTACCAGCCAAAAAGGATGAGAATATGAGGTAGTGAGAGGAGGAAGAGGTCGGAGGGGTGGTTAGAGGGGTGGTCAAAGGTGGGAGGAGGGTAAGGAGGAGAGGAATCAAGCAGGATGAGGGTGGGTATGGAGGGAGTTCAAGAAGGGTTGCCAAGCTGGCTTAAATGCCAGCCTTCATCACAATTATGATTCGAGGGGGTGATTTCTAATAACAATGGCTTCAAGGAGTTTTCTCCTAAAAAAAATATCTTCTTTGATGAGAACTTGGGAGTCCTCAAGGCAAATAAGGTGTTTGGTTAGGTGAGAATGCTCGTCGAGGGAAGATTTTGTTATTCGATCATGCCTAATGTCAACATTGTGTTCCTAGATCCTTATTCTGATGGAACGCCTATTTTCTCCTATGTATGGGGTTCCACAAGAGCAAACAATTTTATATACTCTTGAATTGAGCATATTATGTCTAGGATCTTTAACTGAAGGGATGAGATTCCTAATAGTGGAGAGGGGTTTAAAGGTACACACAAGACCTTTCTTACGTAAAACTTTGGAGATCTTATTGGATAAGCCTTCTATGTAGGGGAGAGTGGTGACAAAGGAAGAGTTGGAGGCATCAGACTTAAGCTTAGCGTTAGAGTTAATATGATTTTTGGCAAAGATGGAAGCTCTAGGGATGGATTTATTGCTAAACCCAGTAAATTTAAAAACTTGCGAAAAGTGGGAAAGCTCTTTGTCAATGTGCTCCTTATCACAGATGTTTCCACCTGATATTCCACTATTAAAACAAAAGAATATATTAATTGTTTCCACATGATATTTAACGAAGACATAACAAAGCACATAAGAAACCAAGAAATTGTAACTCAAGATTGTAGCTTTTATAATGAGAGAACGGGTACAAATCCTTAGGAGACGTAATAAAGTGAAAAAACAAACACAGTTGTATCTAGATACTTCTTAAGATGTTTAGTTTTAGCTGTGGAAATCTCAAATCATTAATAACATGATGAAGTGTTAAAATTGAATCAAATACCGTAATCACATGATAATGCATTAAAATTGAATCAAACACCACATCAAGCTCAGTTTCAATAGAAAAGAAACCCCACGGCTATGGAATCTAAGCAAATGGAGGGAAATTTAACAAATAAATAAAAACAAATTAATTCAACAAAATAAGGAGTCCTAAAAAACAACAGACATAGAAAAATCAACACTAAGATGGGAACCAAATATTAAAACCTGCTGCGAATGAACATGGTGAATAATCTCCCTTCTACTCAAATACATGGGCAAGGCCAACCCGAGCCGACTGCATTCCCTGACAACAATATTGTACAACTGCTCCCAAGTCCAGCCATTTCTCAGCACAAAAACAGGCCTCTCCTCAGCACAACAATCGAAACAATCAAAATCCACCAGAAAATTTCCCAAAATTAACTCCAGACATTGCAGAGCCCTCTCAAATTCCCCCAAGTTTTTCCTCAAATTTTCAATTTGCACAGCCAAATCCACCTTCAGCCCCTCTAGCCAATGCCAATCCACCAACCTATTTCACACCTTTAAATCTTTATTACACTTCTTAATCTCGCTCTTTGTTTCCTCATTTTTATATAATTCATAAAAATCGATCGCACGCTTCGTCTGCCTCCTTGCAAATATTTTCTTTTGCTAGCTCTGAGCAAATTTCTGGAGTCCATGAATGAAAGCCTAACAAGCGTTGTTCCCACAGAAAAGCAAAAGCTTCCACTGCATCTTCTGAAGCATGAAAAAATAGCCTTGCAGCTAAAGACCCTGAGGCTGTACATATCTGCCACTGTTTCGAACCTGGGCAAGCTTTGATTATGGTTGTCAGCTCACTCTTGTTCTTACTGTAGATCTCTTTTCCCCAAATTTTCACTTCACTTCGACTTTCCATTTGTATTTTCACAACAAAAATTTGAAAACAAGGAAACGGGAATGAAAAAACGCACGCTGCTATGCCGCCAAAGCATATATACACTGCATATATATCCGTTAGCAGTTATATATACATTGTGTGGATGCCCTCCAATGTTTATATACAGTGTATGTGTCCTCACGCGGAGAAATTCGACTTCTTACTCGATTTTGTTATTTTGGGTGGATGATTGTATCTGTTGCGACTCCCATAGCTTCCATGCTCCCTTGAAAAAAGCATAAAATCAAAACAATATGCTGCCCCGCAAGAAAGGATTGATATATAGTGGGTCCTATATGATTTCCCACATATAGCTTGAGACTTGTGGCGGTTTACTATCAGATCGTTGTCTCATGGCGTCATTTGATCTTTAAATGCATGAACTTGTCCGACATAGGGGTAATGCGACGAATTAATTATGATGGGACTCAATTAACAACGGGTAATGTGACAAATTAATTATGATGGGACTTAATTAATAACGGGTAATGTGACAAATTAATTATGATGGGACTCAATTAACAACGGGTAATGTGACAAATTAATTTAACTATTCTATTCCATCATCTAGGAGTCCAAGTGTTAGGTTAAAACTTTTTGATTGAGAATCAAGGATGTTTTGTTTGTTTTTTAAACTAGCAATCGCACTTTAGCGTGTAATGGGTATGCCGAAATTGAGAGAGTATTAGAATGGGTCACTGTAACCTCAAGTCCCGAAATTGAGAGAGTATTAGAATGGGTCACTATAACCTCAAGTCCCACATAATGGAACACTTTTTGTCACTATGTTTATGCAATTAAAATTATTTTTGTAATTCCATGATAGTAATGATTTTGTGTTTTAGGAAGTGTCTCTTCACTTGTGATGGGTGGTAAAAGTAAAATTTGGAAATAATTATTCATAGAAAGGTTATGCATGTAGCCATGCTCTCTACTTGAAATTGAAAGGTACTCTCTCTCTATGTCTCTCTATATATATGTCTTCCTCTCTAGATCTCTATTTCTTTTTATTTCTCTTTTTTTCTATTTCCCTGTCACACACCTCACCTCTCTAAGATTTCTCTCTCCCTATGTTTCTCTCTCTAAGCTGTCTCACTCTACCTCTCTTTTTCTCTCTTTCTCTCATCCTCTCCTTTCTCTCTCTTTGTCTCTCTTCCTCTCTCTTTTGCTCTATCTCTTTCTCTCTTCTGCTCCCTTCCTCCCTCCCTTTCTTTCTTTAACTTTGTACCTCTCTCTCTCCACATAACATCTTCAGGGTAAATTGATTAAGGTGGAAGATGTGCAGAATTTGACAAAAAAAAAACTTGATAAAATGATTAATTCAATTGGAGGTTTTGATCTAGTAATAGATGGAAGCCCCTATAATAATTTTATAGGAAACAATAGTATCTCTCTCGCTTCTCTATCTCTCTGTCTCTCTACCTCTCTCCTTTTCTATTTCTCTTTATCTCTCTTCATCTATGTCTCCCTCCCCCTTCTCTCTCACTCACTTCCTCTCTATCGGATCTCTCTCTCTCTATGTTTTTCTCATGTTTCCCTCTTCCTATGTTTTCAAAATGACACTCTAAGAAGACTATTGGTGCACAAGAGAGTTTCCCAAGGAATAAGTCAATACTCTTGCATGGAGTTATGATGTCCATATTATTTCATCACTTATAGGCAAATCAAAATACTGTTTTCAAACACAAGCAAGTAAATTAAACCATTAGTTATATTATTCTATTAATAATGTATATAATTAATAACAAATAACAACACCTAGTAACAAGAAATTTCATCCAATCAACCTATACAATGACAATATTCTACTCCTATTATTCTTCTAGGTGTATTGAAATGAGTGATGTGTTGGTCCTTTTCCCTTAACCCATTTATTTCTTTCTGGTGTGTCAAAAATCCTAGTTAATTCATTGATAGTCGCACTTCTTTGTATTCCTAGATATTAAGTATCGCCTTTTCCTTGTGGGTTGGGACATTTCCTATTTTTCCCTGAAGACTGTTGTTAGCTGCGAAGACTTTCTTTGATTTAGTTTTTTTTAGGAAGACATATAGTGGAATAGAAGATAATGTAATCTACAAATGATAACCTATGTATCTAGTTCCTCCATTTACATTTGGCTGGCCATATATTCGACTTTATTTTTAGTGGAAAGCTATATTTCTTCGAAGTTTTTTTTCCATGACAATAAGTAGTTAGGAATTGAGGGGATCTCGTTGCCTTAAGCCTCTACAACTATTTACTATTTTGGATATTTATTGTAGTGGAGAATGAGGAGATACAAATACAACATTGTATCGAATCAACCATTTGTTTGTTGAATCTAAACTTTCAATATTTAGGAGGAAGTTCGAATCACACTTGTAAAATGCTTTAGATATGTCAAGCATTGTAACAATCCCTAACCAATGATGTTTTGGTTGAGTGGAGTTGTTGGCTAAGATCATGTCCTTCATATTGCATGTACTAGTTGTTCATCCACTTACAATAACTTTATAAATTAAAGTGAATGTTCTAGCTTCCTATCTCCATTTTTTGTAGATACAACATAATTGAGTGGTATACCCAAATGATGCAAAGTAACTTTTGCACCTTGAGTTCTAGAAAAGAAAGAAAGGATATTGATTCCCTTTAGATAAATAGGCTTCAAAAGAAAAAATATGGTATCCTATAAATGAACAATTTTACATCTATGGAAGCCAATTTTTAAATGTTTGGTTATAAATTTCTCTTTCATGAATTAGATGTCTGTGGTCCTAGCCCTTGATCGCGTTAAATCAAGCTTGTTGTCCTCTGTTGTGTGGTTTCCTTGTTTATATATAAGAATAAGTATATTTGGAAAACAATATAGAATATATTAGATTTTAATACTTGTAATATAATATTTATTCTAAAATTGAGCATTTAAATTATATTTATATATCTATATATATTTTGGAATTATTCATGACACATAAATTAAGAGTAAACATATTTCTAATATAATATATAATATATTAACTTTACGAGCTCTCTCTCTATTCAATCCTTGCAAAATGAAACTAGGGTTAGAATGAATATATGTCCATATCTGTATCTCTCTATTTAATTCCTTATTTCTTCCCCTATGTCTTCTATTTCTCTCGCACTCTCTCTTGATTCTTGATTAATTTGTATCAATACCCCTCTATTGTTCTCTCTTCCTCTCTCTCAGATCATGAATCTAGATCTATGTGCTTCATATTGCATGTATTGGTTGTTCATCCACTTACAATAACTTTATAAATAAGTGAATGTTCTAGTTCTTCGTATCTCCATTTTTTAGATATGATATAATTGAGTGGTATACGCAAATGATGTAAAGTAACTATTACACCCCCAGTTCCAGAGAACAAAAGAAGGATATTGATCCCTTTAGATAAATAGGCTTCAAAATAAAAATATAGTATCCTCTCTCTCTTTATATATATATATATATATATATATATATATATATATATATATATATATATATATATATATATATCTTTGTGCCTCTCTCTTTCTATCTTTTTGTCCCTCTCTATCTCCCTACTTTGGTTGAGTGGAGTTGATGAATCTAGATCATGTCCTTCATATTGCATGTATTCCAGTTGTTCATCCACTTATAGGCGGGTGCAAAAAGTTGGGGGGCCAAAAAGTGGCCAACTTTTTTTTAAAAAAGTTTTAGACATAACGCGCTTGCATTATGGCTTGGTGTTTCTGAGCCCAACACCAAGCCATAACACGCTCGCGTTATAACGTGAGTGCGTTATAGTCTGCTATATAAAAAAATAACTTTTTATTTCATAATTTGACAGCATTTTACAAGAGACCCACGACTTGGAGAGAGGATAGAGCATGCTCGCATTATCCAACATCCAATCGTCGGCTATTTCTCGTCGATTCATCGTCAAAGTGCTGCCATGACATTGGGGAAATCGAAGAAGTAAGTTCTATTTGCTTTCTTGTGTGAATTTGTTGCTAAATAGGTAGGTTAAAATAGTTTTTGATGTAAATTCTTTTAATTTATAGGAGTTGATAATCCACCTCCTCCTCCTCCTCCTGAAAATGCACAAAATCCTCCATCACCTGAACAACAATATCTATTGAAGAAGAACCCCAACCACAAACACCTCCATTTATTCCTCAATATGCCCCTGGAACACAAGAAAATATAATGGGGCAAATTGAAAATAATAAAAAATAAATTGATGACATAATTACAAGGTTGAAAGAACCTGCAACTTCAACCTTGCATAGATCCACGCTTGCTCAATCCCTTGAATCTATGTTATCAAATGTAGATTCAATTAGCAAGCAAATCACTAGTTGGACAGAAAAGAGGAGAGAATTTAGAGAGTATTATGCAAACAAGTTGTCATATGAACAAGTTAAAAATGAACAAATTACAAAAATAGACTTGTGTTCTATTTTCACAAACCCACGAACAAATCAACCTCTACCCCTTACATGAAAGAGGTTCCCTATCCATTGGTGCAACAACCAAGTGATAAGGGACCATTTTGCGCAGACGTGGTGGATGGTTTTTGACCATCCTCCATACAACAATAAGAGGTCCCACAATATTTTTTGAGGAAACTCTACTACAAGTTTGTCTTGAAAATAAAGTGCCAAATTATTTTGATATGCGGGAGATCTAGGGTAGAGGTGGGGGGTCAGCACAAAATAGACCAGGGGCACGTGTTGACCCATAGCGGCCAGTGAGATGAGCACTCGCCAGACCAACCCATGAGCACGTTTCTATCTCTTCCACTGTGAAGGAGAGTGTTGAGGTCGAGACACTTCAGTCCATTAGTGCCTTGACCCAGAGCATCATACATCATGCTAGTCCTACAGTACAGCGTGGGCCGGGGGAGAGTTCGAGTAGGGTTCCACCCCATACTTGTTAGGCTTGTGGGTCAGCATGTGGTTATGACCCCATGAATAGTCGTGACGCAGGTGCATAGGTTACATCTGCAGCTGAGCAGATGGTGATGACAGATGCCCACCTGGGCGAGGCTTTCGACATTGATACTCAAGTAAATCTTAGCAAGTTAATTGAATTTAATTTATTAAATTTTATTTTTGAAATGCAAGATTAACTAATTTAGTTTGATTATTTTAATAAAATTTTAGGGTCATAGCGTTGATGCAATTTTCAGTGGTACTCCACCTGCATATTACAATACATCATCTACTGTCGGGGTATGTAACTAGTAAACAATTATAAATATTACATGTGAATAGCATTGTTATATGAATGGTATTCTAATATCTAATTTTGGACGTTGAATAGGTTAATATTGGAGATTTCATGGCAACACCTACTAGTGGTGGTGGACTTCAAAGCTTCACGGAGGTAATAAAATTAACAGTTTAGTGAATGAATTGTACTTACTAGATTTTTGTATTTTATATTCATATCGTTGGTTACATTTCATTGCACATTTTTCAAACTCAAAGCATTACTATACATTGCATAACTAATAACTAGATGTTGATAGATGAAAAAATTTCAATTACAATATAGTTATTTGAAAAAATGCCTCAAAGAAATGTGGTCTCATAGAATGTCATGACAAGCAGATGCATAGACAAGGACATCACCATGAGACCACATTTCTTTGAGGCATCTTTTCAAACAACTCACTGCCTTGTCTATGCTACCATATTTTCCATACATGTCTACCAAAGCTTGTTGATCCACTCCACACTATCCTTTGACAAATTATCTCTAATAAACTCATCCAATTACCACCAATTAGACCCCAGGACATGACACCAAAGAGGGGTATGAGCCTATGACATCTTATATAGCATATGATTGACTCCAACATCATCTCGGTCCCTCCTTTGTTGACTCCAAAATTCCCCATGATGGTATTGTCTTCACCATTTCTCATAGCCCATACCAACTAGTTGTTACCTTAAGACACTTCTCCTTATATTATTTTTTGTCAACCCCTTCTGGTCCACCTCAACCTCATACCAATTCCCTCTTTCACCTTTACCTATCTTATGCCTCTAAACGCATTGTTGCCCCAACCCCACAACCTCTTTCTATTACTTCACCTACTCCACTAGCTATGCCCCTATCTTTCCCACCATATATCCACCTATTACTACTTCAGCTTCCTCATTGACTTCTATCTCCCCTCTAACACCCCTCTAAGATAAAGTAAAAGAAAAAGTGTAGGACCTTTCCCCATCCACTTCTAATAGTAGGCCTAAGAAACTTCCCCAACACTACACCCAACCTACTAACCAACTCATATCTACCCTACCTATTTCCTAATATACCCCTACCAGACGTCCTAAACCTAGTTTGCTTCCAACCCACCCCCTGACAAACCTCAAGACAAAGAAAATGATAAGAAAAATTTAAAATAAGGCTTTTCTGCTCCTATATAGTATCTTTCCTCCCTCATATTATCCCACAAGCTCTTGATATTCCTCCTTCCCGTAAACCCATAAACTTACCTAATGTCTATGTGATTTCTAGTTTAGGCATTGTCCTGTAAATCCACAAACTCTATCTTAGGCATTGTCCTACCTCCACGACTACCAAACAAACAAACATTTGAGCACAACCCTACCCTACCCTACCACCAACTTAAACCTAAACTAACACCTTCACTCCCTCTCTGACTTCTTAAACCTAAAATTTGATGGTACTATGGTCTCTCCTTTGTTGACCCTTATACCACACAATAGTCACGAATCTTCATCTAATTTGTATATATGCATGTGACTTGTGTGCTTTATTGTGTGTACTTCCATGTTTAGGTGAAAATGTGTGTATGTTAGGAGCCATGACTTGCATCACTATTATAGTTTTCATAATTGAATAATGTTATTTTACTTTCAGATGATGCAGGTTGCGGAGACACCTCCCAATGTTCATAGGGCAATGGAGCATGGTGTGTCCTCTGCGATTCATAGCTCCATGCCTTTGACAAGGGTATGAGGCAGATTAGTAAATTTCAAATTACATTCATTGTTATAGTTGTTTATTTTTAAAAAATCAAATGATTATTGATTTGAAGTTTAATTTCTATCTGGATGATTTCTATAGGACATGACATCGCCACAACCTAATCCTGGTACTGAGGCAAATGAGGAGACAGATTTTCAAATAGTGGTAAGTGGTTATTTTGTTAAATGTTTCATTTTTTATAATGTAATGTCTATATATTAATGTCTATACTTTTTATTGTAACAACTACAGATCCATGAACAACTAAATAGGAGGAGCATCCCTCGAGTTCGTAGTAGACCACCCTCATACGTGTCTCCATCCCCTAGAAGATCTAAAGCTGCCTGTGATCTATTCTCTTCACCAGACAGAGGGGAATGACTTTTTATTATGTTCCTTTGTTGTATGCCTATATGGCATTTGTGGACATATATTTTGTATTGCATATAGTTGACATTGTATGCCTATATGGCATTCTTGTAAGCCTATATGGCTATTTTGTATATATGTTATACTTATATCGACAGATATTGATGTATGCCTATATCGATATTTGGTTATTACAAATCATTTTTGTTGATCATTATGTAATATGGATAGGTGTAGTGTAGATCATTTTTGTATGCCTTTAGGTTTCAAAGTTTAATTGTCAAAGAATCCATCCCAATTGATGATAAGAGAATTTGAGTTTTGGGTTGAAAGTTTTAGTCTCTCAAAACTAGACATGCTCGAGAAAATAGAGAAAGGAAGATTGGTCATGTGTTGTTTTTTTAATGTTTGAATTGTCTGTTGTTGTATGGTATTGCTTTTTTGTGTGTGTTCAAAAGCGTATTTGAATTGTTATTTTATGTATGTTTGGATACTTGTGTTGTACTAAGGCTAAGATTCTTGTAGTATGGGATGCATATAGTTCTACCTTGGGCATGTGTTATTAGTAAGACATATATCCTCACTCGAAGAGAGTTTTAATAATATGGGATGTGATTAGCAATTCATGTGGATTTGGATATGATCTTGGATGTATATTTCTAAGTTAAACTTGTAGGATTAAAATGACTTGTGGTTACTATCAATGGTCATATTTGGCTTGATCATGTACTTGTATTTATTTGTGTATTAGATGCTACAAAGGATGTGTTGATGTTAGTTGAGAAATCTATTTCCATGCATTTGAGATGTTTTGGATCCATGAATTTATGTGTATACTTATGTGTTAATAAGGAAATGAATTAAATTAGATAATCACCATTCTACCACACTTTTGAATTATGGATGGTGCTTGATCACCTTGATTTATGGATGGGGAGGAAAGGGAGATCCTCGCGATATCGGGTTCAACCCCTTCCTCAATCAGCACTAAGACCATAGGATCTTAGAGGATTCATTTGTAGAGTTGAGCTTAGAGTTATTCAAATATTGTTCATGATGTACATTGTAATATGAACACTTGTATTTATGGTGGGTGGTTCATGGCTTATTACATTCATTATCATTGATGATCTAGTTTTAGTATTTGACCCCTTGTATATCTTGGCTATGTAATGATGTTATCTTCAAGCCTAATAACATAGTGACCTAAAGGTAGAAGAAGATAAGGGTTGAACAACATGGATATGACAACATGAAGACGATATTAAGGTTTAAGAGAGTAGCCTAACAAAGGTCTATTTCAAGCCTAATAGGGGTCTAAGATTATAGTGATGGAACAATGCATTGAAGGACGAAAATAAACCCTACAGAGATAGTACTAGAGAACAAAGTCAAGGTGAACCAAGATAAAAGAACAAGTAGTTCATATATGACTGTGTTGACTGCTAGAACAAGTATGTTAACAACCATAAGATGCATGTTGATAGGTGAAGACTATAATAGTTATAGCAAAGGCAATGTGTGAGAATATTGTTGGTACAATGTAGCTCGGACTGTTTTGGCATGTTTGGGTGCGAAACAGGACCATGCCTAGCCTAAATGTACCCATCCGAAAGCGTTGGAACAGTCAATTTGGCCGCATCAGGAGAAGGATGAAAGTTACACCCCTTTGCAACTTTACATTGCATGCATCTGACCATTTATGGGGCAGCAGAAAAATTTTTACCACGGGCAAACGACTCAAAGATATAAAAAACTAAGAAAGGTTATTGTAGAGGGACCCTACATGATCCCGTAGCCTCAGACAAGATGTTTCTAAATGATATAGTTTTCAAGTAACAATTCATCAAAGATTGCTGCCTTTTTACACTTTAGACTCTTCAGGGATATCGTCGGTACAATGTAGCTCAGACTATTTTGGCATGTTTGGGTGCGAAACAGGACCATGCCTAGCCTAAACGTACCCATCCAGATGCATTGGAATAGTTGGTTTGGCCGCATCAAGAGTAGGACGAAAGTTACACCCCTTTGCAACTTTACACTACCTCCTAACGATTTTTGGGGCAACAGAAAACCTTTCACCACGGGCAAACGCCTCAGAGATATAAAAAATTGAGATAGGTTATTATAGAGGGACCCTACATGATCACATTGCAGCATACGAAATGTCTCTAAGTGACACGATTTCTGAGTAACAACTCATCAAATATTGCTACCTTTTTGCACTTTGGATCCACTCTTCAAGGATATCGCCGGTACAATGTAGCTCAGATTGTTCTGGCATGTTTGGGTACAAAATAGGACCATGCCTTACCTAAACATACTCATCTGGACACGTTGGAACTGTTAGTTTGACCGCATCAGGAGCAGGACGAAAGTTACACCCCTTTGCAATTTTACACTACCTCCTTCTAACAATTTTTGGGGCAGCAAAAAACCTTTCACCACAGGCAAACACCTTAGAGATATTAAAAATTGAGAGAGGTTATTGTAGAGGGACCCTACATGATCGAGTTGCCTCAGACATAATATCTCTAAGCGACACGGTTTCTGAGTAACAGCTCATCAAAGATTGCTGCCTTTTTGCACTTTGGACTCTTCAGGGATATCGTTGGTGCAATGTAGCTCAAACTGTTTCGGCATGTTTGGGTGTAAAATAGGACCATGCCTAACCTAAATGTACCCATTCAAACACGTTGGAACTATTGAGTTGGCCGCATCAGGAGCAGGATGAAAGTTACACCCCTTTGCAACTTTACACTACCTCCTGACGATTTTTGGGGCAACAAAAAACCTTTCACCACAGGCAAACGCCTTAGAGATATAAAAAAAATGAGAGAGCTTATTGTAGAGGGACCCTACATGATCATGTTACCTCAGATGGAATGTCTCTAAGTGACATGGTTTCTAAGTAACAATTCGTCAAAGATTGCTGCCTTTTTGCACTTTGGACTCTTTAGGAATATCGCCAGTACAATGTAGCTCAGATTGTTTCGACATCTTTGGGTGCAAAAAAGGACCATGCCTAGCCTAAATGTACCCATTCAGATGTGTTGGAACTATCGGTTTGGCCGCATCAGGAGCAAGACAAAAGTTACACCCCTTTTCAACTTTACACTACCTCCTTCTGATGATTTTTGGGGTAGGAGAAAACCTTTCACCACGGGCAGATACCTCAGAGATATAAAAACTAAGAGAGGTTATTGTAGAGGGACCCTACATGATCGCGTTGCCTCAGACAAAATGTCTCTATGTAACACGGTTTCTGAGTAACTGCTTGTCAAAGTTTGCTATCTTTTTGCACTTTAGACTCTTTAGCGATATCGCCGGTACAATGTAGCTCAGACTGTTTCGACATGTTTGGGTGCAAAATAGGACCATGCCTAGCCTAAACGTACCCATCTAGACGCATTGGAACTATCAATTTGGTTGTATTAGGAGTAGGACTCAAAGACTCAAACTGACCCCAAAGACTCAAACTGACTCAAAAACATATGAAATGGTCTTAGAAGACCTTATTACATACAATTAACTCAATTAAAACAAAATTTCACTTTTTGACCCCTCTTGGAGGCATGACAACCTGTGTGCCCCTGCACCATGAGGACACTGAGTCGATAAAGTTTTCCTATTAAGAAAAAGAGCTTCCCTTAGCTTCAAGAAATACAAATATTCTATATTGACAAGGCCAACCACGTGAAGGTGGAAGCTCATGTGGCATCACTTAAGACCTAAGACACATGTATTCTAGTAGACGTAGGACACCTATTGTATAGTATGTATCTAGACTTTATAGACATAGTAGACCTAAGACACCTAGTCTTCATACCTTATCGTAGTCTAGACCTAAGTCACCTAGACACCTAGATTATAGTTCTACCTAAAACACCTATTATGGTAGACCTAGTTGACATACAGTACCTACCTAAGACACCTAGATTAAATTATACCTTATTCTAGTCTCTAGAGAGGTAGTTGATATATAGTATCTACCTAGAAGACACCTAGATCATTCTAGATTATACCTTATTCTAGTCTCTAGGCAGGTCGTTGATATACAGTATCTACCTAAGACACCTAGATTAGATTAAATACCTTTTTTCTAGTCTCTATCTACCTAGTTGACATATAGTATATACCTAAGACACAAGTAGAGACACCTATTATCTAGTTAGAAACCAAGACACCTAGAGACACCTATATTTTATACATTACCTAGATTTTATACATTACGTGGTTTGGTGAAGGATCTTAAAAGGTACTTTGACACCAAAAACTTCGATTATAATGATCCTAGGAAGGTCAAGTTTATTGACAATAAAATGAAGTCACATGCGACTCTATGATTGATCCATAAATAGAGAGGATATCCCTCGTGTATTTTTCATCAACTATGAATATCACTTGAGTAAGCCTTGCAATAACCTTCAAACATTATTTCTACCAATAACAATGGCTAAACATGCGATATTTTTTGTTCAATAGACTTGTAACATAGAAATAAGAGCATAAGAAAGAAAATAGAATACAACAAGACTCAAAAACAATTGAAACACAAGACCTTATAGCTAGAAAAACCCTAAAATGAGGAGAAAACTCCAACAAGTATGAGCAAAGCTCCTCATGCCACTAGGTCTTAACCTTTTACAAGTGATACATTTCCTTTAAGGTGTATAGATGGATTAAAAATTATCAACACCATCTCTTAACAACTACATGATACAAGGAGTTGCATATGTGATTGTACACTATGGAACAAATATCTAGTGGTACACACAATTGTGCAATTATGCATATATCATTCACCCCTTCTTGAAAGACAATCATCCTAATTGTGATAAGGAAACTTGTGCAATTTGATGCAAATACTATGACACATTTTTGACTCATGGAATCACTTCAAGAATTTGATATCTCCTACAACTCACCAAAATGACTAATAGTTGGCATTGTTTGGCATAGTTGGCATTGTTCTTCATGCTACTACTAGATTTATGTTTGTCACACCATTTACCTATCGTGGATGAATTGTTCTTATCCAAGGAAGGCATTTTCATTGGCATGGGAGATTTGTCCCATTTTTCCTTTAGTATTGAATCCTCCTTAATGATAGTTGTGTAGTGATAGGCTTCTCCCATGATGTAAAAATGTGTATATGTGTAAAAATATAGCAGCAAATAAAAAAAGACAAACCTATGTAAACTTACAAATTAATGTGCATACTTACAAGTCAATGTAACATGACTTTACAAAATAAATGTGAATACCTACAAATTAATCCAACGAACCATCCGGCTCTGCTCTACTATTTATTGTGTCAAGTATTGCCTCATGGTCAAACTCATGCACCTTCCACAAGGTCTTGTTCAAAGGCCTACCCCAATATTGTATCAAATGAACATTGGATGCTACGACAAGGTTCGAGTAATGAAGAATCTTATGATGTGTGTCAAAGTCCTGAAACAAACAAACATTAACACTCTTATGTGGGTACCTTCTAAGCCATGTTCCAATAACAACCACTGAGCTGTAGGGTATTCGATGTTTTCTCCATATGTAACTGGGGCCTCCAATTTCTTTTTGGCCTCAACACAATGACACAAGTAATAATATGTTCCCTCTTCATTATCTTCATCTGCAATAACTGCATATACATGCCCTACATTGATATGTGTAGCAAATTAGATGAAATTAGTCAACATTAAAAAAACACTACAAAGTAAGATAACATTAGGAATTTCAAAAACTATGCAAATAGATATATTCCCTGGTTGAACTAGATCTGATATGTGGTCAAAGTCAACTGTTGATTCCATCTCTATAGTTCCAGTGGCATCGGGGGTCAATATGTGTTAAGTGGGCTAAGATAACTTAACT
The DNA here is from genome assembly GCA_027924645.1 of Cunninghamia lanceolata. Lineage (NCBI taxonomy): Eukaryota > Viridiplantae > Streptophyta > Pinopsida > Cupressales > Cupressaceae > Cunninghamia > Cunninghamia lanceolata. The sequence continues at coordinate 1,967,464 of BSBN01001034.1, forward strand.
GGCATTCGTCAACCCACTCCTTTGACTCACACTCATCCCGGGATTGAATTGTACATGAAGAACAAAAGCATGCCATCTTCTGCATATGGATACTCCATGAACCTGCAATTGAGCTTCTGAAAGAGTGCATCTCACTTGATCATGTCAGTGTACAACAGTCCTCATATGGTGCAATGTTAGTATCATCTATCAACCAAAAAAATCTACAAACTGAAGACTTACCTTCAGTACCTGGACCCATGGAAGCGTTACACCACTCGATGATTAATTTTGCATCTGTCAACTTTGCATTATCTTTATACTTTAACTCTTCTCGTGCTATGGCTCTTTTGATACATGCTCCTACACCATCATGCTCCCCCTTTCCATGCCCAGCCTCACAAAAGTTCCACATATGTAAAATTATAGCTCAACCCTAAAGCCTCAACCCTAAATCCTTAAACCTTTAACCCTAAACCCTATCCCTAATCCCTATACCCTCGACACTCTACTTTAACCCTAATCCCTCGACCCTCAACCCTCAACCCTTAACCCTTAATGTCAAACCCTAATCTGTCAACCCTAAACCCTGATCCCTTAGTCATAAACCCTATCCCTAAACCCTCAACACTATACGTTAAACCCTAATCCCTCAACCCTAAACCCTAAACCCTAATCCCTAAACCGTCAACCCTCAACCCTAATCCCTCATCCCTAAACCCTAAATGCTATCCCTATTCCTAAACCCTCAACCCTCAAAACTATACCTTAAACCCTAATCCCTTATCCCTAAACCCTAAACCCTATCCCTCAACCCTTAACCCTTAAACCTTAAACCTTAAAACCTTGACCCAAGACACTATATCTTAAACCCTAATCCCTTAACCCTCAACCATAATGCCTCAACCCTCAATCCTTAAACCTTCAACCCTAAACCATATCCATAATCCATATACCCTCAACACTCTACTTTAACCCTAATCCCTCAACCCTCAACCCTATCCCTAAACCCTCAACCCTCAAACCTCAACGTCAAACCCTAATCTGTCAACCCTAAACTCTAACCCCTCAACCTTTAACCCTATCCCTAAACCCTCAACACTATACCTTAAACCCTAATCCCTCAACCCTAAACTCTAAACCCTATCCCTAAACCTTAATCCCTCGACCCTCAACCCTAATCCCTCGACCCTCAACCCTAATCCCTCATCCCTAAACCCTAAACACTATCCCTATTCCTAAACTTTCAACCCTCAAAACTATACCTTAAACCCTAATCCCTTATCCCTAAACCCTAAACCCTATCCCTTAACCCTTAACCATTAAACCTTAAACCCTAAAACCTATCCCTAAAACCTCGACCCTCGATACTATATCTTAAACCCTAATCCCTTCACCCTCAGCCTTAAAGCCTCAACCCTCAATCCTTAAACCTTCAACCCTAAACCATATACCTAATCCCTATACCGTCGACACTCTACTTTAACCCTAATCGCTCGACCCTCAACCCTATCCCTAAACCCTCAACCCTCAATGTCAAACCCTAATCCATCAACCCTAAACCCTCAACACTATACCTTAAACTCTAATCCCTCAACCCTCAACCCTAATACCTCATCCCTAAACACTATCCCTATTCCTAAACCCTCAACCCTCGACACTATACCTTAAACCCTCATCCCTTATCCCTAAACTCTAATCCCTATCCCTCAACCCTTAACTCTTAAAACTTAAACCCTAAAACCTATCCCTACACCCTTGACACTCAACACTATATCTTAAACCATAATCCTTTAATCGTCATCCCTAAAGCCTCAACCCTCAATCCTTAAACCTTCAACCCTAAACCCTATCCCTAATCCCTCTACCCTCAACACTCTACTTTAACCATAATCCCTTGACCATCAACCCTATCCCTAAACACTCAACCCTCAACCCTCAACCCTCGACTCTCAACATTAAACCCTAATCCCTCAACCGTAAACCCTATCCCTAAACCCTCAACCCTTAATACTATACCTTAAACCCTAATCCCTCAAGCCTCAACCCTAAACCCTATCACTAAACCCTCAACCCTTGACACTATACCTTAAACTCTAATCCCTCAACCCTCAACCCTAATCCCTCATCCCTAAACCCTGAATGCTATCCCTATTCCTAAACCCTCAACCCTCGACACTATACCTGAAACCCTAATACCTTATCCCTAAACCCTAAACCCTTTTCCTCAACCCTTAACCCTTAAAAATTAAACCCTAAAACCAATCCCTAAACACTTGACGCTTGACACTATATCTTAAACCCTAATCCCTTAACCCTCAGCCCTTAATCCTTAAACCTTCAACCCTAAACACTATCCCTAATCCCTCTACCCTCGACACTCTACTTTAACCCTAATCCCTTGACCATCAACCCTATCCCTCAACCCTCAACCCTCAACCCTCAACCCTAATCCATCAACCCTAAACTGTAATCCCTCAACCCTCAACCCTCAACACTATACCCTAATCCCTCAACCCTAAACCCTAAATCCTCAACCCTAAACCCTATCCCTAAACCCTCAACCCTCAGCACTATACCTTAAACACTAATCCCTCATCCTGAAACCCTAAATGTTATCCCTATTCCTAAACCCTCAACCTAAGACATTATACCTTAAACCCTAATCCCTTACCCCTAAACCCTAAACCCTATCCCTTAACCCTTAAACCTTAAACTCTAAAACCTATCCCTAAACCCTCAATCCTATACCCTCAACCATATACTTAAGCCCTAATCCCTCAATCCTCAACCCTATACCTTAAACCCTAAAGCCTACACCCACAAACCGTCATCCCTATACCATATAACCTCGCCCTTATACTCTAAACCCCGAATATTATGCCTCAACCCTATACTTAAATTAAACCTAAACCATATGTCCTCTCAACCCAAGTCACCCTATGCCTTATATACCCTGAATCCATATCATAAACCCTAAACCCAATATCCTAAACCCTAATCCCCATGCCTTACACAATTAATCTTATACACTCAACAACCTGAATATTAACCCTCAAATGTAACCCTCAACCCTCTAACCTCTACCTTCTACCCTCTACCTATTACTTAAGCCCTAATCCCTCAACCCTCAACCCTAAAAACTATACAAGCTCAGGTCCTTATGTACCCTAAACCCAAAACCCTTACATACATACACACATGCATACATACATACATGTACATAAATACATACATACATGCATACATGCATACATACATACATACATGTACACACATACATACAAACATGCATACATACATACATACAAGCATGCATACATGTCCATACATACATACAACTATACCTACATACCTACAAGCATACATATATACATCCATCAAACATACTTATGAAACTTGAACATAAATCATTCAAAGGAAGACATAACGTGTGTGCGTTATAACACGCTCGCTTTATGTCGAACTGGGCAAACACCGGCAAACATGCAAAAAAAGGGAAAAAACACAATATAATGCGAGTGCGTTATAACTGAAAGGAAGCAAGGTATGCATAACACACTTCCTACACTAATCTAATAAGGGAAGTAGAGTGCAAATTCTTTCAAATCCTTACAATTACAGTGTTATCAACCCAATAACATAGATATTGCAACAAACAACATACACATAGAATGACACAGAAGAAGAGAGAGACAAGATTTAACGTGGGGAAAACCCTTTCAAGAGAAAAACCGCACTCCAAAACCTACACAATGTATTAACAAATCTAAATGTTGTTTACAATACACTTGCAATGCAAGCTCTCAGAAGTCTTCGACACTCATATCTGGAGGTATTCCGATAGCATAACAATACCTATTAATCACATAATGCAACTCTTCCTCAAAGCACCTGTTTATATAGAAAATACAAGGCGAAATTGCCTCTATCTTGGAATGGGTGTCCAACTTGGCCTCATGGCCCAAAACACACACCTATAGACACTTGTTCAAGATTGTAAGATTCTTCTGACACTTGTCCACACACTCCATCCCAAAGAGGTCACCTATTTCCAAAATGGGCTATGACAGATGCTCTTACGACTCTTACGACCGTCATAAAATCTGTCATAGCTATCATAACTTACAGTTGTAAGAGAATCTGTCATACACAGGTTATAAATAGCATATTCTCTTACAACATGTCATAGTCCACCTTGGGGCACCTAAAGATGCCCTTCGACACATGTCTTCACCTATCATAGAATCTCCTATTTCCAACTCTTACATGTCATAACTTCATCATAGGAATCTGTCATGACAATTTAAGTCAATATTCCCTTACACAACATCCAAGATGCTGACACATGGCAAAATATTCCTACCACAAAGTGGGATGCCTATCTCCTCATGTGAGGACAAAATTGCAAGTTGTCATCTTCCATATAGGATGACACATCACCGTGCCACATCCCACAAGATGGCAATATGAATTTACAATTTAATTTACAACATAGGCAATAAGTAAATAAACACAATGAAAACAATACAAGGAATTACCAAGGTTGAGACACCTTAATTCCCAACATTCTCCCACTTGTTGAACACCTTGTAAGAGCCAATAGAATTAACAGGATTTAACTGCTATAGGCCAAGAGGCCCATAGACTCCGAACACCATTTGAACTTCTCTGTGCCCACTGGCTTTGTCAATGCATCTGCAATATTCTTCAAAGTATCTACCTTCTCCAAATTTACCTTCCCATCCTCTACCATGTCTCTCACGAAGTGAAACTATACATCAATATGCTTTGTTCTAGCATAAAATGTTAGATTCTTCGCAAGGCAAATTGCACTCTGACTGTCGCAACAAATCATAATATGTCCTGCATCAACACCAATATCTGAACATAATCTCTTAAGCCAAATGGATTCCTTACAAGCATGAGTTTTTGCTATGTACTCAGCTTCTATCGTGGACAAAGAAACCACAGGTTGCCACTTACTCATCCAACTAATTGCACCACCAAACATTGCGAACACATATGCACTAGTGGATCTCCTACTGTCAATGTCACCCGCCCAATCAAAAACCACAAATCTACGAATACAAACTAAATGCGGAGGTCCTTTAACATTACCATGATAGCATATGGAATACTCGGAAGTACCCCTCAAATATTTGAACACTCGCTTAGCTGCATCCCAATGTACCCGTCCATGATTAGCCATAAATCGACTAAGGACTCCCATTGCTTGGACAATCTCTAGTCTTGTGCAGACCATAGCATACATCAAACTGCCAACATCACTAGCATAAGGTACTCTACTCATGTCCTCCACCTCACTAGGATATTTTGGACAATCATTAACATACAACTTTGTCCCCAAAGAAATAGGAACACACAATGGTCTACAATCTGCCATGATGAACCTATCCAACACGGTCTTCACATACTTGCTCTAGCTTAGCCAAAATTTTCTGTTAGTTCTGTCTCTTTTGATTTCCATTCTAGAATATACCTGGCTGCCCCTAAATCTTTCATTTCAAATTATGCTGCCAACTGAGACTTAAAATCAGAAATCATATTTTTACGCTTCCTAATCATCAACATATCGTCAACATATAATGCAACAATGAGAATACAATCATTGTCTAACTTCTAATACACACAATGATCCGATTTCGATCTCAGAAAGCTAATTGACAACACAAAGACATCAAACTTCAAGTACCACATCCTAGGAGACTGCTTCAAACCATACGAAGACTTTTTCAACTTGCAAACCAAATTTTCTTTACCTTTCACTATGTAATGCTCTGGCTGTGACATGTAAATCTCTTCCTCCAAATCACCATGAAGGAAAGTTGTCTTCACATCCATCTGTTCTACCTCTATGTCATAAGTAGCTACAAGAGATAACAAAAAATGAATGGATGCCAGCTTTGCAATGGGAGAGAAAATTTCACCATAACAAATTCCCTCCACTTGTGAGTACCCCTTCGCAACCAATCTGGCCTTGTACTTTTCAACACTACCATCTGCACCAAATTTCTTCTTGAACACCCATTTGCAACCAACAGGTTTCCGTCCTTCAGGCAAAGGCACCAAGTCCCATGTTTTATTCTTTTCCAAAGAAGCCATCTCATCTTCCATGGCCTCCTTCCAGGAACCTGCATCTTTCATACCCATAGCCTCTGACACAATTCTAGGTTCATTAGTGTTACTAAGTAAAGCAAAAACATAACTAGAATCAAGCAATGAATAACCAAACCTATCAGGTTGCCTTCTTGTTCGTGTAGACCTCCTCAATGGCTGAGGTTGAGGTTCTGCTTCTTCTTCTAAGCTTTTAGAGCTACTAGAGCTCTCCTCATCATCAGGTCTCATAGGGTCTGTCTATTTAGTCTTCTCAGGGATAGAAGGAAACTGAACTACATCTTCTTTCTTTTCTGCCTGTTCTAGTTGTAGAACAATAGAAAAGGTGTTAGCTCTCTAAAGATAACACTCCTACTATACAACACTTTTTTAGCCACAGGATCCCAAAGCTTGTATCCTTTCACACCGACACCATAGCCAATGAAGATACACTTAACAGCCTTGTTCTCCAATTTAGACCATTTCTCCCTAGGCACATGTGCATATGCCCCACAACCAAAAACACAAAGATGTCTAACTGAAGGCTTCTTACCAGAGCACACCTCCATAGGTGTTTTACCAACAAGAGCTGATGTAGGAGATCTGTTTACCAGATAGCAAGCAATGGCTACAGCTTCAACCCAAAAATTTTATTCGAGGCTTGCTCCACTAAGCATACTCCTAGCCTTCTCCATCAAGGTCATGTTCATCCTCTATGCTGCTCCACTTTGTTGTGGGGTATAAGGAGTTGTCTTATGTCTTTCAATCCCTTGCTCTTTATAGAACTTCTCAAACTCTGCCGAACAAAACTCACCACCATTATCAGTTCTCGAACACTTAATATTTTTACTAGTCTGATTCTCAACAAAAGCTTTAAATTCTTTGAACTGACTAAAGACTTCAGATTTGCTTCTGAGAAAATAAACCCATGTCCTTCTATTGTAGTCATCTATGAAAGATACAAAATATACAGATTTTAAAATCGAAGGAACATTAACAGGATCAAACACATCAGAATGAATAAGATCCAATAAACTAGAAGACTTGTGAGAACTAGAGTAAAACTAAACACGGTTTTGCTTTCCATAAATGCAATGTTCGCAAAAGTCAAACTCAAGATTACAATCATTTAACTCCTCAACGAGGTTTTTATTTTTCAGGGTATGCAGACCCTTCTCATCAATGTGGCCATATCTCAAATGCCATAACATAGTCTTTTCAGCAGGAAGCTTAACTTCCAAAGCATGTGCACTACCATCAGAACTAGTTACAACAAATTTCTTCACTACTCATTTGGATGGTGGGGATGAAGTGACTGCAACTCTTTTCTTTGAGCCAAAAGAACTATTGCACTATGAAGTGCATGCCTCCAGTTGAAACAGAGTACCTTTCCAAGTACCCTTAGCAAGCACCATAGATCCTCCAGTCATCTTGCATCCATCCTTCAAAAAGATAACTTGCACACCTACATCATTCAACATACTTATAGAAAGCAGGTTCTGTGCTAGGCCTGGGATGTGCATAACTCTAGTGATCCCTTTCACTCATCCATCAGGGAATCAAATTGAGACTCTTCCATGACCAACAATCTTCAGATGAGAATCGTCACCCAGATACACCCTTCCACCATCGAACTCTTCATACTTTGTAAACTAGCTTCGATGCGAGGTCATTTGGAATGATGCACCAGAATCTATCAACCAAACATCATCAGATGCATGGGTGGCCAGGGCTGCAATGAAGGCATCACCATCATCTTGTGACTTGTCAGAATCTGAATCAGGAGCATTCTTCTTTTTCTTTTTCGTCTCCTCTTTGCATTCCTTTCAAAAATGTCTGGTTTTTCCACAGTTCCAATAGAGAGCCTTGGACTTTCTAGGAGATTTGGATCTCCCACAAGATTTGGATCTAGCCTTGTCATCTAATGTAGAGGCACTTTGATAGGAGAAGGATAGCAAACTAGACAAGGTTCTTACTACACCCAAAAGCCCAAATTCGAAGGTCAGTTTACAAAAGTGGGAACAATAGTTAAGGGCTTTGATTTCTTCATGGAAAAGGTGTTTAGGCATGCATTGGAACCCATTCCATCTATTGGAAAAGGTAGGTCAAACTCCAAACTAGTACTTCCTTCACAAACCCAAGAAATGGCTTGTAGCCGTACAAAAAGAGAACAATCATAATAACTTTTGCTACAGGTCTTCAAATGTAGATCTTAGACAATTAGAAGATACCCATTAGGACCCCCTATCACATATCCCAAATTGGGTATGGCTTGTTTTGGACGGAATACCTCAACCAATAGCTCCTCTCAATAACCTAAAGCCCCAATTAGGCCAAAATTACAAAGAGACCCCCCTTAAATTCACACACAGAACTCAATCAATAGTTTGAACACTTAAAACACATTCCAAAACAAGGGATTTTGTGGGTTTTATCCTCCTACTCTTTGTTGTTCCAAAAAATATCTCTATGGTTCCTTTTCTAGTTCACTAAACACCACCTAACACATGGTTTTATTAGGTCTTTCACATAAACATAAACAAATCACCTTCTCTACCCAAACCCTTTGTAAAATACATTTAAACTACCTTGAAACAATCCATCCCACTGATCTATGTAGTTCTACATCAGTGGAATGGAAGGACATACATGAATTGTAATCAAAACCCTAGATGAGGGTTTTACAAACCAAGTTTAGAGAAAACCTTATAACTCCCTACTATGCAACCTTCAAGACACCAAATTCACTTCAAATGATAGACAACTCAATATTCTAACCAATCAAAACATGAAAAAATGAAGACTATTCTGTACCTTCACATAGTATGGCCTGTAGGAACGATTCCTTCAAGAAGACAAAATTCTGTAAATGAGCAGTTACAGAGATGTGCTTGTAGAAAACTCCTTAATGAATGTCAATATACCAAATAGGACTTATTTGAAATTTAATCCATCCCTCTAACCATCCCACACATTTGGGACTCTTGATAGTTCCGTACAGATGAATAGTACGGTCTGTTACTTCAGCAAATTCAGAAAAAACACAAAAACAACTGAGAATTGATTTGTATTGCCTTGAAACTTATTCACACACCATACAATGATCATGATCAAGGTGTCTTAAACTTGCACACCCCTTGATCGACTCTTTGGAGGCGTTTAGTTCGATGGGAAGGTTTACAACCACTTCTTCCCCATCGAACTTCCTTGACAATTTTGAAACTCAACTTACTTACAACTGTTTATTAGTTTTGTCCTTACATGTTTAGGACTGTTTAGGCCTTAACAAGTGCCTTCAAACATTTGGCAATTGTATTAAGACTTTGACATACCTTTCTAACACGTTGATATGCTTTTACAAGGCTTACAACATGAATGTATGATTGTCCTTTATGGCTTTATAAGACTGCCTCCTATACAATGTATGAGTGCATGATTGCTCATTACAAACATGGCATCATAGCCTTTATTACACCATAAGAATGGTCTCCAAGACCTTATGAAACCAATAAAACAAAATGAATAACAAAAATAGGACATGAGTCCTTTTGGTTCCCCTTGGTGCTCCTGCACCATCATCTTTCTTGTCCTTCTTTTTCTTACCTTTTTCCTTGCATCTTCCATGAACTGCAAGAGCCTCTTTGGCTGCCTTAGAAGACTTTCTCCGCATCTCTTCAGATAAAAGCAAAGATACCACTTCATCCATTTTGAATGTCGATGTGGTGCTCCCAATAGCCATAACAAGATGATCCCATGAGTTCGGCAAAGAACAAAGCAAGGTCATGCAATGATCCTCCTCCTCCATCTTCACACCAACGTATGTCAATTATGCAACTAGCATGTTGAAAGCATTCAGGTGATCTGCAACCAATCCTCCATCCTCAGAGAATACAACTTCTTTCTCAGGAAAAGTTTGTTCACCAGGGATTTAGCCTGATAAACATCACCCAACTTCTTCCAAAGGTCTTTTGTGCTCTTCTCCTCATGGACATTTAACATGACAAAATCAACTAAACTGAGTCTTATGAGACCCTTAGCCTTCCGATCCTTGAGATTCCAATTTGCTTGTGACATTGCGGTTGGTTTTACACCAGATACGATCACCAAGTAGGTCTTCCATCTTGAGTTTCCACAACTCAAAATTAGTGCCATTAAATTTCTCCACCTCGATTCTTCCAGATGTGCCTGTTATCTCTTTCTTGCAACAAGATTACATAATACTCTACACAGGACTCCCACTCAAACTAAGATCAGCTCAAAAAACCCCTACCCAACAACTAGGACCAAAGGCGATCAAGCTCTGATACCAACTGAAAGGAAGGAAGGTACGCAAAACACACTTCCTACGCTAATCTAATGAGAGAAGTAGAGTGCAAATTCTTTCAAATCCTTACAATTATAGTGTTATCAACCCAATAACAGAGATATTGTAGCAAACAACATACACATAGAATGACACAGAAGAAGAGAGACAAGATTTAACATGGGGAAAACCCTTTCGGGAGAAAAACCCCACACTCCAAAACTTGCACAATGTATTAACAAATCTAAATGTTGTTTACAATACACTTGCAATGCAAGCTCTCAGGAGTCTTCGACACTCGTATCTGGAGGTATTCCGGCAGCATAACAATACCTGTTAATCACATAATGCAACTCCTCCTCAAAGCACCTGTTTATATAGAAAATACAAGGCAAAATTGCCTCTATCTTGGAATGGGCGTCCAACTTGGCCTCATGGCCCAAAACCCACGCCTATGGACACTTGATCAAGATTGTAAGATGCTTCTAACACTTGTCCACACACTCCATCCGAAAGAGGTTGTCTATTTCTAAAATAGGTTATGACAGATGCTCTTACAACTCTTACGACTGTCATAGAATCTGTCATAGCTGTCATAACTTACAGTTGTAAGAGAATCTGTCATACACAGGCTATAAATAGCATATTCTCTTACAACATGTCATAGTTGACCTTGGGGTGCCCAAAGATGCCTTTTTCAAAGATGCCCTTTGACACATGTCTTCACTTGTCATAGAATCTCCTATTTCTGACTCTTACATATCATAACTTCATCATAGGAATCTGTCATGACCGTTTCAGTCAATATTCCCTTACACAACATCCAAGATGCTGACACATGGCAAAATATTCCTACCACAAAGTGGGACGCCTATCTCCTCATGTGAGGACAAAATTACAAGTTGTCATCTTCCATGTAGGATGACACATCACTGTGCCACATCCCACAAGATGACAATATGAATTTACAACATAGGCAATAAATAAATAAATATAATGAAAATAATACAAGGAATTACCAAGGTTGAGACACCTTAATTCCCAACAATAACATGCTCGTGTTATGTTGTGCTTTGGGAATCCCAAGCCTTAGGCTTAGGATTTGCTTTGAATTTCCAACCCAAAGGCTTGTAGTGCCTTCCCAACATCCACAAACGGTTTTTTGCAAATTCTACAAGATTTCACATAATTTTGTTCATGCTAACCCTCAGATTTGCACGTGTTTCAAGGTCAAACAAATCGAATACCTGGGTAATGTTAGGCTTTCTCTTAGCTATTTAACGATGTAAGTTTTTCAGATTTTGACAATGTTAAGCCTTTTATCTTTAATTTCTTTTCTTTGTGTGTCCGTTTTTGGGCAAAAACCACTGTTTAGTCTTTTTTTCATTATAAATTAACCATTCATTGAAATTTCAAATAAATTACATTTTTATAAACTAGACTCCATTCTGCACATAGTAAAAAAAATTCAATTAATTTTCAAAATTTACAAGGGTGGCACGACCAAGATTCTATTTTTTAAGATGTGCCCACTTTGAAAATTAGTAAAAAATTAAATATTCATTAAAAAATTATCAGAAAAATTAGACATAAACTACATGCTGTTAGCTAATTTTTCACCATAGGGATTTTAAAAATACCCAAAAAAAAGTTAACCTTTTGAGGGAGCCACAAAACACACTATGTTATGTTTTTTTGACAGAAACAACACCAATTTCTGCGGCTCCTTGTTTTGAACCTCTTAATATATACCACTTTAAAAAAAATAGTAGTTTAGAAAGTAGACTCAGAGCACTACGATCATTGTTTTGGTTGCATCTTCAAATTTTGAGTGTCACTATGCTCAATTTCTCATACAAGGTCAGTATTTCCTGATTTTAGAAAGAAAAAATGGCCACTTAAGACCCCTTTTTGGCCCCCTATCATTTTGCACTTACCCTTACAATAACTTTATAAATTAGTGAATGTTCTATCTCTTCCTATCTCCATTTTTGTAGATACAACATAATAATTGAGTGGTATACCCAAATGATGCAATGTAAATTCTACACCCCCAGTTGTAGAGAGAAAAAGAAAGGATATTGATCCCCTTTAGATAAATAGGCTTCAAAACAAAAAGATTGTATCCTATAAAGAACATTTTTACATCTATGGAAGCCAAGTTTTAAATTTTTGGTTACAAAGTCTCCTTCACGAATATTTAAAGAATACAATTTTCTTTTTAAAAATAACTTATTTACAAGACATTTAGTTTGATATAATGCAACTATTTTTTCTCATAAACTCATAGCAATGTTTTGAACTAAAACATTATTTAACATTGAATCAAAAAGACAACCTAATAGTACATCTATCTCTTCTATCCAAATTGTCCCATCTCTCTCTCTTTCCCATGTCTATTTTAAATTAGTCTCTAATTCTCTCTCTATCCACCCCTCTCTGTCTCTCCCACTTTTATCTCTTCCTCCCTCTCTCCCTTATCTGTCTCTCTCTTATTTTCCTAGATCTCTCCCATTTTGCCCCCTCTCTTCCTCTCCTCTCTCTCAGGTGAATTATCAAGACCTTAAGAAAATGAGTGTTTCCCTAATCATAGCTCCCCATGGACATGTAGCATCTTTGGATTGTTGGCATGAAATGACCATTGATTGAAAGTTAGCCTCTCCTTTCTCTATCTATCTTTCCCTCTATCTCTCTTTCCTTCTATCTCCCTCTCTCCCCCCTCTATCTCTCTTTCTTGATTTCTCTCTTTATCAATCTCTCTCTCCATCTTCCTCTTTCTCTCTTTCTCCTCCTCTATACCTCTCTCTATTTCACTCTCTCTCAACTTCTTAACATATACGTCATTTGCCACATATTTTTAGTTGATTGTTGTCACATTTGTTCACTGTTTAGTAACTTAGGTGATAGATTAAAGATTTTGTTAATGAAGCATGTTTGTTCTCAAAGTTAATTTTTTAACAAACAGGAAATTATGTTCAATTGATAAGAATGATTGTTGTGCACCAACTTTTTTGATTTTAATGGTCATTAAGCCAACATAACTATCACAAATGTACAATTCATTTTTTTGGGTCAAGATGATGATGATTGATGTTCAATTTTTGGGATGAAAAAAATTCCACAAACTATTATGATAGAACTATCTAATGACTAGATTTATTTCTACTATCTCTCTCTTTACCTCTTTCTCTATATCTCTTTGTTTCCCTCTCTATCTCTTTATGTCTCTCTATCTCTCTTCATCTATCTTTACCTTTCCCTATATCTCTCTAACTCTACCCCTATTTCTCTCTCTAACTCTATATTATATAATTTTGTTTATAATATTATATTAGAAATATATTTATTCTTATATTAAGTTTCATGCTTAAGGTCAGTTGGTTTCATCAGTGTGCTAAAAATCATCATATGTTTTCATTTAAAATTTTGCCCAATACATTATTTCAAACCGATGCATTCCATTGTCTTACATGCATTCACCTCAAAAAATAAATTATATATTTTATAAAATATATTATATTTATATATGTATAATAAATATATCAAATATTTAATATTTATATCTTTTTTATATAAAAAAATTATATTATAATTATATTTGTTATTATATATTATATTTTATATATAAAAACATCTATCATAATTATATTTATTATTATAAATTATATTTTATTATATATTTTATTTTATTAAATATAAATATCTAGTATATAATATATTATATAATTATTAATATATATAATATATGTTGTAATGTTAATAAATTGTATTTAGTGTTATATAATGCAATATTTTTTCTCATAAACTTGTAGCAATATTTTGAAGTAAAACATTATTTAAACCTGAAACAGAAAGACAACCCAATAGTAGATCTATCTCTTCTATCTAACTTGTCTCATTCATCTTGATCCATTGTTCATCTCTCTCTCTCTCTCTAGATGTCTTGAGTGTGTGCATGATATCTAATTTGTATGAGTTGTTATTTTTGTTTAATCAAGTTTTGCTCTATGTGGTTGCATTGTGTGACATTTGGTTTTAAATTTATTTTGTGTTAAAGAAAATTTTGAGCCATGGTTTTATCTATCGTATTTAACCCGTCTAAGTTTATTTGGTAGAATTACTTGTAAATTTAATTTTACCTCATTAGTGTTAAAACACTTTAAAGGTATGTGATGAAGTATATGGCCAAGTAATTAGTCCCATGCTAGTAGTTGATATTTAAACTCTCTCTCTCTAGCTCTCTATTTCTCTTTATCTTTATCTACTTGCCCCCTCTGTGTGTGTGAGTCTCTCTCTCTCTCTCTATATATATATATAGATATATATATATATATATATATTCATTTCTCCATCTCTATCTCTCTATTTCTTTGTCTCTATCTCTATACCTCTCTCTCTCTCTCTATTTGCCTCTCTCTTATATCTCTTATCTTTATCTTTCTCTACTACTCTATCTCTATATCTCTCCTATCTCTATCTCTCCTTCTCTATTTCTCTCTCTTGCCCTCCTTGTGTCTCTCAGTCTCTCTCTTCCTCTATCTCTTTCTCTCTTTTCTCTATCTCTCTTTCCCTTTATATAACTTATCTCTCTCACTCTCTCATGTCTATTTTAAATTAGTCTCTAATTCTCTCTATTCACCTGTCTCTATCTCTCACTTTTAGCTCTTCCTCCTTCTCTCCCTTATCTATCCCTCTCTCATTTCCCCCCTCTTCCTCTCTCCTCTCTCTCTCTCTCTCATATAAATTATCAAGACCTTAAGCAAATGAGTGTTGCCCTAATCATAGCTCCCCCTGGACATGTAGCATCTTTGGATTCTTGGCATGACATGGTTGATTGAAAGTTAGACTCTCTCTCTCTCTATCAATCTCCTCCTCTCTCTATCTAACTCCCTCTCTATTTAACTCTCTCACTCTCTCTCTTCCTCACACTCTCTATTTCTATATCTTTCTCTCTTTCTCTATCTTCCTCTTTCTCTCTTTCTCCTCCTCTCTACCTCTCTTTTTCAATCTCTCTCTTCTTTTTCTCTCTCTCAAATTTTTTAATAAATACGTTATTTGTCACATTTGTTTACTGTTTAGTAACTTTTTGTGGGCTATTATGTGCATCCCTATGGACTAGTCTCACCTTAGCTCGCCCGTAAGGTCGTGGGGACACCCTAGGTTAAAAAAAAACTTTGGTGATAGATTTAAGCTTTTATTAATGAAGCATTTTTGCTCTTGATTTTTTAACAAGCAATAACTTTTGTTCAATTGATGAGAATGCTTGTTGTGCACCAACATTATTGATTTTAATGGTCATTAAGCTAACTTAACTGTCACAAATGTACAATTATTTTTTTTTGCGTAAAGATGATGATAATTGATGTTCAATTCCTGGGATGAAAAATCTTTCACAAACTCTTATTATAGTACTATCCAACGACTAGATTTCTTTTTGCCATCTCTCTCTCTATCTTTCTTTCTCTCTCTCTACCTCTTTCTCTATATCTCTTTGTCTCCCTCTATCTCTTTATTTTTCTCTATCTCTCTTTGTCTATCTCTACCTTTCTATGTATATCTCTTTCTAGCTCTATATTATATAATTTTATTTTATAACATTATATTAGAAATATATTTATTATTATATTAAGTTTCATGCTTAAGATCAAAGGTTTGATCACTAAAAATCGTTATATGTTTTCATTTAAAATTCTGCCCAATATATTATTTCAAACCAATACATTCCATCTCTTACATGTATTCACCTCAAAAAATAAATTATATATTATAATATCTATATATTTATAATAAATATAGCAAATATTTAATATTTTAAAAAATTATATTAAAATAAATACAATATCTTTTTAATAAATATTATTTAATATATCTTTTTAATTTAAATCACTAATATAATATTATAATACATTAATATAAAATGCATTTTATGATTTTAATATTGCTAATATATTATATATCATTATAATTGTATTTATAAATATAATTTATAATAGTCTTTATAAATATATATTATATTAGATATAATATTATATTATATTTATACCAAGTTTACAAGTATACATATTTTTTTGTATAGTGCTCTAGAATTTTTTTCAAATGCTTCGCCCAAAATGGCATGTTTACGAGTAGATACTTTGTTTTATAACAAAGAGAATTAAGTTGGCAACAAGCAGAGAGTCAATTTTAACCGTAATTCCTAAGCTTGGTTACATGAAAATATAAGCGAGGGGACATGCACGAATACGTGTGCACACACATACGACTTAAAAATAAAACGCGATTTAAAAACCCTTTGTCTTTGCAGAATGTCTACGACGAGAAATCCGGCAGACGGAAAAACGACCCGACACCGGACGGAAAAATGACCCGACACCCGGCGAGAAACGAACAAAAAGCGGGAAATCGAATGGCCAGTAAGCTTTCCATCGTCTTGTACGCCTATGAGAAACGAACAATTTACAACATATATGTGTGTGTAGGGTTAATAAATTGTTTATTTCTAAGCCAAATATGATAGAAGAGATTTATTTATTTTTTTAATCTTTTGACTTTACAAATCAACCCATCCGAACTATAAAAAATGACTCCGCCGCTTTGGTTGCCCATGCAATGATAGATCGACGGTAACGGGTTTTCCTTTTCTGATTAAACCCTAAATTTCTCTGCATCGGATTGTTCAGTAAGAGAACAGCGAATGTTTTTGGCGAGATTTTAAGAGAAAAACAAACGTTTTCGGTGAGAGTTTGGACGGATGGGATGAACAGAGCCGCTAAGAAAAAGAAGCCTTCTCTGACGGCTTCTACTGTTCTTAAATATCATCCACTTCAACAGTTAAAGGTCAATTTTGGTCAATAAGAGTAGGACAAATATTTAACACTATTTATCGTGAATGAGGTGTAAAATTGCTATTGATTGTTTGATCATTGAAGTGGATAATATTTAAGTAGAGTGCACGCGGTGCATACCAACTGTATACATGGTTAACACAAGGACCAATAAAAAATTAAATACCCTTCACAGACTTGGATAGTCAAGATAGATTTCATCGTCTTGCATTGTTCTAGAATTGTTTCAACCATCGATTTAACATGTCAGGCAAGTTCACCTCATAGAGGGAATGCCTTCGGCGTAATAATTGTGTAAGTTTTTTTAAACAGAAGTTTTACATTCATGTCAAGATTGTGAAAATATCATTATTTTTTTATTTAGTTTTTGTTTTGTAAAATGTTTCATGGGAATTATAACAAATCTATAAACATTAGACTATCAATTTTGTTCCAATATAGAATTTATAACAGATTTCTTATTATTTTTACTGCCTTTTGAAAGTATACTATTGCATGGAACAGAAATATCCATCAAACTATTGCATTATGCTTTCTTATGTTTGCCATCAGTTCACTTGTGTGATACTCATTTACAGGATTTGGAAGCTCCACATTTCTCTGCTTGTCAAAACATATAGCAGTGGGAGGCAGGAAATGGGGAAGTCATTCTATGTTGGCGTTTTCTTTTAAGTCTGTCATTATATGCTGTTCTTGTTTCTGTTTTCCTAAATTCTGGAATTTTTGTTTGAAGGCAAGGTCTTTACTTATTGTTGTAATGTGTTTATTGGTTGTTCTGTTTCAGCGGCTTTAACTGTTTTTGGCCGCTGATTATGTGTTGACAATTATATGTTAATTTTTTATTTAAATCAAATATTTATAATCAATACCTTTTAATATTTCACATGTTATTCTCAAATTCCCTCTAATATGAACATGAATAAATACTGTGCAGTAATAATGACTCATTTTAATATTTCAAACCTATGATATCGATTCATTTGGCATATGCTTTTAATAATGAGTGCATCCTACATTTAAGAGAATGATGACTACTTTGACTAATATCTTTACATCTCATTTATCCGTAAGTATTTTAGTGTAATTAAAAATAAAATATTATTAGCTGTACTTATTAATAAATAAGAAGAAACAGACATGATATTTCCACAGTCCATGATTAGTAATATGTAGCTTTTGGAAGAGACTGTGTGTAGCTTTTTCAGATCGACGTTTCGGATCACACTCCATGATCCATCACCGGGATGAAGAGAAGAGAATTGGTAAGTAGTAATTGTAGATTGGGTTCCTTAAAAAGAGAGAGGGGAAGGGAGGGCACGGAGTTTAACTGAAGGGGGAGAGAAACAAGAGAGTAATAGGTTCACCCAAACCAATCACAAGGATTCCTAAAGATAGAGAGTAAGAAGCAATAAGGAAAGGAGGAAATGAGATCAAGTAGAGAGGAAATTAAAAAGTCAACACAAAGTAATAAACCAACTTACATGATTTAAAATTTTAAATTTTAAAATTTTTAGAGTGCAAATTTAATAAATATATAAGAGGTAATAATTTAATCTGTCAACACAATGTAAAAGTTCAATATTTAAACTTTACATATATAAGAGGTAAGAAGAAAATAAGCACGCAGGGGTAATAATTTAATAACTTACCTAATTTAATATGCCAACACAATGTAAGAACTCAAAATTAAAATCTTTCATATATGAGAGGTAATAAGAGAATATGCACGCAGAGGTATAAATGCAAGAGAATATATATTAAATTATAAGTGATTATATTAATGGTAGGTGAATAAATATAAAGATATATGAGAGAAGTATGGTAAGTAAATTACAAGAGGTTAAAAGGATATAAAAATGAGTAAAACATAATGCTAGAATAGATGTGTGAAAGGCGAGATTAAGGATGAAGAATAAAGATATAAAGGCACAAATCCTTGATACATTTAATAAGAAATCTATCCATATGGAAATATGAACATAACATATCTGAGCATAAGATATAATTACCAATCATATTTAAGAGGTAAAAATTGGATGTGCCTGGATATAATAGAATAAAAATGTAAATTGAAATATAGATGAATTATAAGACCAGTGTGTAAAAATATGAATAAATAGGACGAGGGTAAGGGAATAAAAAGGATACAAGTATCATTCCAACCCAAAGGAAGATGGAAAGGTGATGCAACATATAGATCCTAATATATTTATAAACATATAAATAACAATATATTAGAACGTAGTAAAAATTATATGGAAAAGAACAACATAATTAATATATTATAGAAATAAAAATAACTATCATTATGAGATGCAAGAATAAGTAAAGAGTCTAACTAGATAATTAAATCTATGATTATAGAAATATAAATAAATTTATCTATGAGAATATGTTCACCTATCATATTAATAGGAAAAAAAGGAATAGGAGGAAATGAAATAAAATGGTTAGGTAAGGCAAGAAGAGATGTAAACATGATATACATGTGGGCAAGGGACTTAAACAGTGGAGAGAAAGTGTAAGAGGTGAGAAACTTAAAGATAAGGGAAACATTCATATGGGTGAAGAAGTAGATAAAAATGTCAACAAGAAGAAATAAGCACTCAAGAATAGAGAAATGATCTAAAAATAAAAGTAACCTACGTACGAAATGTGCAATACTTAACCCAAAAGCAAAGAAAAACATCAAGCAAGGAAGAAAGAGAGGGGGGATCGAGAGAGAGATCAAAGATTTGAGAGAACGGGAACGATGACATACAATAGCGTAACGGAGAAGGACGAAAGGAAAAACCTAGAGGGAGAGGAAAGGGTGAGATGGAGTTCACCCAAACCAATCACAAGGATTCCTAAAGATAGAGAGTAAGAGACATTAAGGAAAGGAGGAATTGCGATCAAGTAGAGAGGAAATTAAAATGTCAACACAATGTAATATACCAATAAAAACCAAACAAAGAGTTCAAAAATTTTAAAATTTTTCTATGTAAGAGGTGATAATAAAATATGTGCGCAGAGATATAAATGTGAGAGGATATATATTAAATTATAAGTGATTATATTAATGGTAGGTGGATAAATATATAGAAACATAAGAAAAGTATGGTAAGTAAATAACAAGAGGTTAAAAGGATATAAAAATAAGTACAACATGATGAGAGAATAGATGTGTGAAAGGCGAGATTAAGGATGAAGAATAAAGATGTAAAGGCACACATACTTGATACATTTAATAAGAACAAATATATCTATCGATGTGGAAATATGAGCATAACATGCCTAGGCATAAAAATATAATTGCCAATCATATTTAATAGGTAAAAAATGGATGGGCCTGGATAAAAAGTAAATTAAAATATAGATAAAATATTAAGACCAGTGTGTAAAAATATGAATAAATAGGACGAGGGAAAGTGAATAAAAAGGATACAAATGTAAATACAACCCAAAGGAAGATGGGAAGGTGAAAAAACATATAGATCTTACTATATTTATAAACATGTAAATAACAATATATTAGTACGTAGTAAAAACTATATGGAAAAGAATAGTATAATTAATATATTATAGAAATAAAAATAACTATAATTATGAGATGCAAGAATAAATAAAGAGTCTAACTAGATAATTAAATCTATGATTATAGAAATATAAATTATTTTAACTATGAAAATATGTTCACATATCATATTAATAGGAAAAAAGGAATATGAAGAAATGAAATAAAAATTGGTTAGGTAAGGCAAGAAGAGATGTGACCATGATATGCATGTGGGTAGGAGACTTAACAAATAGAGAGAAAGTGTGAGAGGTGAGAAACATATAGATAAAGGAAAACGATCACAAGGGTAAAGAAGTAGATAAAATTGCCAACAAGAAGAAATAAGCACTCAAGAATAGAGAAATGGATCTAAAAATAAAAGTAACCCACTCACGAAATGTGCAATACTAACAAGAAAAGAAAAAGAAAAACAACAAGCAAGGAAGAAAGAAAGGGGGATCAAGAGAGAGATCAACGATTAGAGAGAATGGGAACAATGACATAGAATAGAGTAACGGATAAGGAAGAAGGGAAGAACCTGGAGGGAGAGGAGAGGGTGAGATGGGGGGTAGGGGGTGAAGGGGGGTGAAAGGGAGGGGAGGTGGCAAGAGTCCGGAGAGACGACTAGCGGGGAGTCAGAGGAAAGGTACTAGGGTCGAGGAGGGGGGAGTTATGGGAGAGGTGCAAGGTTGAGGAGGTGATTCAGAGGAGAGTATAACTAGTCATTCACAAAGCAGGTGGTACCAGGTAGGATAAGAAGAAGAAGGAAGGAGAAAGGGTAAGAAGATACAGAGGGGGGAGGAGCATCAGAGAAAGATTGGGGTAGATAAAAGGAGGAGGGAAAGGGGGGGTGGAGGAAGGGGAGGAAGGTGTTTAGTTTTGAAGGGAATTCAAAAGAGGGTTCCAAGTGTGGTTCAAGTTCCAACCATCGTCTCTGTTGAGATTGGTAGGGTTATTCCTAATGAAGATAGCCTCTTTGAGTTTCCTTTTGAAGAAGTTATCTTCTTTGGCAAGGACATGGGTATCCTCAAGGCGAATGTGGTGTTTGGTGCTAGAGCTGTGATCGGCAAGGGCCGATTTTGTTACCCTTTCGTGTCTGATATCTACACAGTGCTCTTTGATTCTCATGCGGATAGATCTGCCTGTTTCACCAATATAAGGGGTGCCACAAGAGCAATCAATTTTGTAGACTCCTGAGTTTAAGAGAATGTCATTAGAGTCTTTGGTGGACAGGATAAGGTTTCTAATGGTAGAGCAAGGTTTGAAGGTACACCGGAGTCCTTTTTTGCGAAGGATTTTAGCAATTTTGTTAGAGATGCCTTCAATAAAAGGTAGGGTGGCGCCAAAAACACCCTCGGTGTTGCTAGTGTCAGGTTTGGAGTTAAGGCGGGTTTGGGCGAGTTTAAAAGCTCTCTTGATGTGCTTAATGTAGTATCCATTAAGTTTGAAAACTTTGGTCAGGTGCGACAATTCAAGGTTTAAGTGTTCATTATCGCAGATGCGAAAAGCCCTTGTTGCTAAAGTTTTGAGGACACTAACCTTGTGGGAGTGGTGGTGGTGGGAGGAAGCATGAAGATAGAGGTTAGTGTGGGTAGATTTCCTGAAGACATGGCGGCCAAGGGTGCCATCATCTTTTCTGATGAGAAGGACGTCCAGGAAGGGGAGTTGATTATTAGTTTCAAGTTCTTTCGTGAACTGGATACAAGGGGCAATGTTGTTAAGGTGTTTGTGGAAAAGCTCAAGTTGTTCATGGCCATGTGGCCAACAAATGTTTGTGTCGTCCACATAGCGCTTCCACCAGGTTGGTTTGAGAGGGAAGGAATTCAGGGCCAGTTCTTCAAAGTGCTCCATGTAAAGGTTGGCAATGACTGGGGACAAAGGAGAGCCCATAGCGACCCCATCAGATTGTTCATAAACCACGCCTTGGAAAGTGAAGAATGTGGATTTCAAGCATAATTCAACCAAGGAGGCAATTTCATTATTGGTTTTGAGTCTGACAAGCTTAATGGAGTCTTGTAGAGGGACTTTGGTGAAGAGGGAGACCACATCAAAACTGACAAGAATGTTATCATCCTTGACCTTTTTGTCTTTGATGAAGTCAACAAAGTGGGATGAGTCTTTAATGAAGGAAGAGGACTTGCTAGTTAGGGGAGAAACTAACTTAGCCAAGAAGGCAGCCAGTTTGTAAGTAGGAGAATGGGTTGTGTCAACAATCGGCCTCAGAGGGATGTTGGGTTGTGGATTTTAGGTACCCCATAGATGCGAGGTGTAATCTCTTTATTGGGTAAGAGACGCTTTTTTGTGTTGTCATCAAAGGTAGAATTGGCGATTGCAATTCTCACTTGTTTCAAGATTTTGGAAATAGGATTATGCGGAAGGATTCTATAGCTACTACTGTTGTTGAGCTGGTCTAACATTTTTGTTGTGTAGTCTAGTTTGTTCATAATCACAGTGGCGTTCCCCTTGTCCACTTTGATGATCACCACATCTTGGTTGTGAGTGAGTCTCTTGAAAGCGAGAAACTCCCCTTTGGGAACATTTCGCTGGGGGGGTTTGGCGTGTCTGAGGGCGACGACACAATCTTGTCTAATTTCATCGGCAATTTCTGCCGGAAAGGAGTGGATGGCATTTTCAATCTCAATAAGGAAGTCAATCTTAGGAATGGAGGTTGGGGCTACGGCAAACCCAAAGCCTCTCTTAAGAAAATTGAGGGCAAGGGGTTCAATGATCACATTAGAAAGGTTTAAGACCAGTTTGTTTTCCCAATCACAAACGAAAGTTAACACTTTGGGAAGGTAAGTATGGGTGGCTGGGGCTACCTTGGAAGTCTTGGTTGTTGAGGAGTCAAGGGAGCTAAACAAGGGTGGTTTGCAAGTACGAATAGTAGAAGGATGTGGGTCGGTGGTAGGTTGTGAGTGAGATGTCAACAGAGGATAGGGGAGCGTGCATGGAACCACGTGTGGAGATGAGAGAGGGGGGTTGACAAGGCCGACGGGGACCGGGGGGGAGAATGTAAGCAGGTTGAGGGGTCCACGCGAACGAGGGAAGAACTAAGAAGAAGATCCAAAGGAGTGCGAAGGTTGGTCGGGGGGTCCAACTGAACCTATTACTCTCTTGTTTCTCTCCCCCTTCAGTTAAACTCCGTGCCCTCACTTCCCCTCTCTCTTTTTAAGGAACCCAATTTGCAATTACTACTTACCAATTCTCTTCTCTTCATCTTGATGATGGATCATGGAGTGTGATCTGAAACGTCGATCTGAAAAAACTACACACAGTCTCTTCCAAAAGCTACATATTACAAATTAGAAGAACTTTTTTTCCCTAATCATTTCTAAGTATAGATGTATTTTTTTTAAATATTTCAAAAATAAATTATTAATAATTTGATTGGCTAATATTTTTTGTCTTATTTTTGATTGATTAATTTTTTTACTGTTATTTTAGACTTCAAATAATTAGAAAAAAATAACAATTATACAATATAAATAATAATTATAATCGTCCTCCATATACAAAATAAATTTAAATTGATTATATAAATAAGTGATTAATGAAGCCGGTAAAAGAAAATGAATATGGATTTGTACGTTTATAAAATTGAAGTATTAATAAAAACTGTCCAAACTTAGGCTCTAGGGAATTTCAAAAATTAGTACTAAGACGGATCAAACTATTGCTAAAATGTCTTAACACGATTAGTACGGGTTTGAGTTAAAATGTCTTTTTAACTATGGTATCGCGTGAGGAGGACGTATAACAAGTCTCAACCTAGAGTTAATAACAGTCTAATTAACTGATGAATGATTAATAATAAGTACTCATCTCTTTTTCTGTGCTGGCTGCTTACAGCTGTCAGTTGGATGTATAGAGCTGAATGTTGGTGTCATGGTATAATGTTTATGTGGTCTAGTTGTTGGTTCTATTCTTTCCGGCAGTCTTTGACAACTGCTTTATTATTAGTCCCTGCCTCCCGCAGGGATACTATTGTTTTCGTTGGAAGCATTTTCTTAGTCTCGATCGATGTGCAGATAAATTTTTTTGTTCATATGGTAAGATTTTAATTTGTATCATAATTTTTGTGCTAAGAAAATCGTTGATCTTGAATTTTTGATTGGTTGTTTATTTTTTTCCCTTTGGAGAGCTGTTTACAATTAGTAAAAATATGGGGAAAATCTTTGTCCAATAAAAAATGGGCAAACTCAATATTACACTGCTTGTTAATGTTTTCAAGTTTTTAGGTAAGCGGAACACATGGTAGGCATTTAAGAACTGGTTGTGCACATCTGGCAACTTCTAAGCAGGTTCATCCTGCATGGCTACATTAGTTACACCATCGTTCATTCTTCTTTCCTCCTTTATATTGTAGACTTTCCCTGGCACAGATTCTTTTCCCTGCAGCTCTTTTACCAGGCTTCCGGATCCTTCCAACACACTGGTGTCTCTAGACCAGTGTCTTGAAGCTTCCGATGACATTTCAGTCCTCAAATATTCTAACTTTTCATAATAACATGAACAAATTAGAAATGGGTGGTTATCCAAACCCTGACCCTGTTACTCCTAGTGTTCAACAACAAAAGCCTCATGGCAGTCCTTCCAATTCTTCTCCTCCTACTTCTTCAAGCAATAAAAATATCCGGTAAGCTCCCGAAAGTATCTTCTTTCTTTTCCAAAATCCCTTAGGGTTTTGGCATTTCTTTCATCACAGTTTTTGCAGTTTCGTAACATATTGTGTAGCTTAACATTTTTATTTGCACTTAAATACATTGCAATTCGTAGGGTTTTTAGGTAAGGGATATCTCTTTCTTAGATATATAACTATCTTTTCATTTAATATTTACAGGATGCAATTCAAATCAGCTTAAGGTTGTATTTTGTCCATATGGTGAGCTTTGCTAGAAAAGGAAGTCTAGATGAACCTGTCAATTACATTTCACCATATTATAGCATGCTATACCGCCCTTCTTGCACGAAAAATATAATTTGGCACAAGAAGTGAAATAGAAAGAGGAGAATTGGTTGTTTAATTATACAATGGGTCAATGGAATGATTTTTTTCTGACAGACGAGGCTCTGGGCACATTCATTCCTATTATTGCGCATTGAGTATATTCTAACTTTTATGTTCTTCTGCAGCATCTTGATGGCTACAAATGCATACTGTTGCTGAGTGGAAAAAGAAAAATTTGGTGTCTAGGAGTACTGTTGTCAAAGGGGTTTTACTTTAGCAATCAATTCAGGCTTTGGATTCCCTGTTATTATGAAGTGTATGTCTTTTGCATCTAATAATTGTACAATTTATTATAGTAGTTGTTGTTGCATTACTTTATAGTGGTTGTATGCATAATGTTTATTTCTCTTTTGGGTTTTATAGATATACATGATTTTATCATGTTATGACAAAGCAATGCTAAAATTTATCTCCAGTTCTTGAAGTTTGGTTTCTGGTTAGTATTTGAGTTTTTCTTGAGCATAATATTTAGGTTGATTGTTGGAATCATTTTGGGTCTGTATGCCTCAGCTTTTGATGAGTTTTTGCACAATTGTTGGTTTGTAATTTTCCTACTTTAAAAAGCTCTAAACAACATTCAAAGGGATTTCAGTTACTTTAGAGGCTATTTGTGTTTCTTTATGTTTGATTTTTTAAAAATTAGTTTATTGGTTTTGTTACTTGAATTATAAACTTATAGGAGCTTATGGTTGTTGGTGGAGCACAGGTGGCTGGTGAGGGAGGAGAATCTGGTATAACTTTACAACCTTCACTTATGGTACAGGCCAGACAATGGTACAAGCTAGACAATTCTTGATATCCATGTTTGTGTTGGATACATGGTAGTACTTTCTCCACTGCTTTATGCTCCTGACAAGTTATTGTATCAGACTATTCATTCAAGACATCATAAGCTTATAGGGCCTTGGCCTTTTAGAGCAATATACAAGCATCCATTGGAGGGATTGCTTCTAGATACAATTGGTAGTGCTCTCTCATAACTTTTCTCAAGGATGACACCTAGAAGATCCATATTTTTCTTCTCCTTCACAACAATTAAGGTACTAGATGATCCTTGTGGAATCTTGCTACTTAGAAATCCCTAGAAACATCTTTTTCCAGAACAACACAACATATCATGACATTCATCACTAGCCATATGGAGTGAAATACAACTTTTCATAGCCCTTCTTCATACTTTAGGACAAACTTCTTGGGACTCATGCCTTACACTCTTGCAAAATGACCAATTGGTGGATTTAAAGCTGTGCCAGCAAAAAAGTAGTAGTTTTTAGAACTAAATTTCTTTCAAGTAGAAACATATTGGTCAATACATTTCAACAGCTCAGAGTTCTCTATTGCTTTAATATCTATCTATGTCATTGCTTTTACTGGCATAAACTCCTAGAAGGTCTGTCCTATTTACATCCATGTTGAATCTGACATAGTAGAACTAGACACAATTGAATCATACAAAAGGCTTTCAATGTCAAATTTTTTTATCTGAGCTAACATCACCCATCTTTAGAGGATATTCCCCTATTCCTTTACTATTCATCCCAGGTGATTCATCAACAGACATATAACATAACTTTTGTTGATTACCCACAACATAATATTCTCTTAGAGATAAAAGGAAGTCCACAACAATCACCATATTACCCTTCTTCAAATAATACAGTTTAAAAGTGGGTAGTTGTAAATCATCTATTGCCATAAGGAAATTCCTAACATTATCAAATCTTTCATGGTCTGAAAATATAGAAACTTCTAATAGTCATAATAATATGATGTTTGCTATGGCTTTTAGATTAATTTTGTTTATAACATGGCAAAGAATGCTACCATCTCTCAAACAACTTCTTAGTTCTTCTTCAAAAGGCACATTGGGGAGACAGAGTGTCAAACAAGCTGTTAAGCCAAGCTACTACAACAGATCTCCTGATGACTCCTTCTACATTTCTAGGTAAAGCAATGTGTATATCTTCCAATTTGAATGGAAATATGCTAATACAACAGATCCCCTGATGACTCCTTCTACATTTCTAGGTGAAGCAGTGTGTATATCTTCCAATTGGAATGGAAATATGCTAATACATGGCAATGAAAAGTTCATGTTTATAATCTACTTAGCATACAAAGCATTTTAGAAGAGCTAGCTACAGAACACATCTACTCTTGGAGCATTTTGACCTTTGAGGAGATCAAGCCTTCTCCTACAGTTGAGAAATGAAAGGATAATGTGAAGTGAGTAGGAGACCAATTTTATAGTGTCTGAAAAGATCAACCCATGTCAATGAGGCTAGGATTTGGCAAAACATAATGAGAGTTTTTTGCATCTTTGCTCCCATGTGCCTCAAGGCTATGTGTATTCATCTGTTTATGTTTTGAAAACTGAAAGATCAATAATGTAATTATCCATTTGTTTATATTTTTCACTGCAGGGGGTTGCCTTTTCTCAAGAATATCAAAGAGTGTGTGACCTTTCAGAGGAGTGCTACGAATTCTTCAAAGTAATCAACTCTCAAAATGTATCATTTGGACATCTAATATTTGATCCCCTGCATATAACTACAATTTAAATTTACAGTTGTTTGCACACACCTTAGGTCACCGTCTTATTTCAAAAATGTTTTGAACACACTAATTTTAGTTTACTAGTCTAGCCTTGTCTCCAAAAAAATGGAATGTGACGAGGGTGTGCAGTATAAACAATATTGCATTTAAATCTCAATATTCTGTATGGCTTAAAATCATTAGTTTGTTTATTTTTTCTTTCACTTGTTATATGAGATAACTTCTACTTATTATGAAACAAACAAATTTAGAAATATAGGTTTTATAGAATAGAAATAGAAACTGACTGCCATTTTTTTTTGCAATCACAACATATGTTGTACTGTAGAAGCCAACTGAAAAAATATGTTCAACCTATAGGCTCATGAATGAAAATATACTAGAAACTGGAATTGACTCCTTTTTCGACCATATATTCACATGTTATTTTCTATTTTTGGCCATAATTGTTTCATGAGTTCATTGATAGAGATGTGCTATGGTTTTTTTTTATGGAATGGGAATGGGATAGAAGCGTAGGGGCCTACGGTTATGGGCATTGGACTACACCACGTAAAGGCCTCTACATGTTGTATCAATAGTGTGAGGTCACTCTTGCACTAACCTTCAGGTAGCTAAATTTTTTCTAGATAAGAACTTTGTAGGCATTTTCATTACTTGAGGTTATTTTCTTCTATCCAAGGATGATAATTTTCATGTTCACTAAAGGGCTCAAACTCTTTGTCAGATCTAGTTGTAGATTTTATTGAGAAAATTCTGCCACTGTTAGGTTAGCAAAATAAATTAATTCAGATACAAAGGTATATGAGAGGTGCATGTATTTAGTTGTCCTCTCTTGAAAAAGACGAGCCAAAAACAGTTATAACAATTTGTAACCTGTCAACAAACTACCACAACTAACTTGTGCAAAACCAACAATGTTTAACTATTGACTATTCTAAGAATAAATGACAATTCTAACACAACAATAAAAGACCCAAGTTTAATTTAAACAATAATACAGGGTGTCCATAAGAAAAAAGCAACAACCCCACTTGTGATCCAAAAGCAACATCTATCAAAAAAAACTTTGAAAGATTCCCTTAACCAAAGGGATAGCTCTTTGGGCAAACACAAAACTTCTTGTGGGACTTCTCAAACTTAAGCTGATCAAGAGGCTTGGTAAGATGCCAACAATGTGATTTGTTAGGACTTTAAGTCTTATTCGAAACCAATGTTTGAAAATAGCGATATTTCACTTCCATGTGCTTAGTATTATGTGGTGTCTTCACATCTTGTTTATCAATGACAAGGTTTGAACATTACTAAGAAAGTTGGAATGATTTTTTTGTGTCTATAGTAGGCCTCTAAAGGTGCTTTTTAACACCATCATGTTTCAAACATAGGTGAAAGCATGGATGCACAAGTATCAAGGAGTAAAAGGGTAGAGGATAAATGAGCCACGGGACTACACTACATTAGGATAATCAGACCATGGGCATAACCTTGTCTAAGAGCAGAGTAGATCTTCTAGGTAGACTTGAAATGGTTTAGATTGTTGATTCATTTTGGAATTCAGATTTCTATTGTGGATCATTGTCTACCTTGGAAAATTAACTAGCAACTATCCAAGAGTGAAAAACAAAGCTAAGCTACTATTAAGAATTTTATATCAATTAATTAGACTTTGTTGCACCTAAATTAATTTTATACCAATTAATTTCATAACCATTATCGCATGACATATGGCGTATATCTTTTTCCAAGGAGCTTGTGGACTTTATTCCACAATTTGAACTTTATGATGGTAAAGGAGATCCAATGAATTGTTTAAAAGCATTCAATCCAACTTGTTTACTTTTTGCCCTACTCAATGGCTAGACATTGAAGCTGCAATAATTATGTTTGGAAAAGTGGACTACGCCATGATGGATGGCCCAATTTTTTATTCAAATTGCTTACCTTACCTCCCTATGAAAAAATGGTACTTCAATAGATTCCTTTGAAATCTACATAATTTATTATTTGGAGGCTACAATATACAAGAATCAATAGTATTTCTTTGGTTTTTAGCTACCTAATTTTTTGATACAACCGGTACTGTGCCTTAACAAACAATATCAATCCTCAGAATTGACTAGCAGGAAAATAAAACTTTATAAAAGCCACCACTGCAAAGTAGTTTTGGCATAGTGCTACTGCAAACTAGTTTTGCAGTCTTAGGCAGGGACTGTAGCTATGAACCACAACCCTTGTTTCTTGTATATATTCGCTTTGATCAATATAAAAAAAGTTCTCGTCTCTAATTAAGAGCTGAGACTAAAGGGGACGTATTTCAAATGGCTTTAGAGTGATTTGCAAGTTTTATTATTAAAGATATTTATTATATTTAGATTGGTTTTAGAGTGAGAAGTCTTAATAATTATTAGTTTCCATGTGTCACTAGGATATAATTTGGTTTTTCTATGTAATTAATTATTTTATAGAATTTAAAGTTTCAAATAATAATTTTTTGTTTGTATTGGAAGAATGCAATTTTACAAATAAAAAACAGTCCACAGGGACTGTAAACAGCTAATATCAACACAATACAGCTGCAAATACATAGCAGCAGTTAAAGGACTAGCAAAACAAAACACATACAAGTTACACATCGTACAACAAGCTGCAAGGACAACAGATATATATAGCTATCATTTACAATACATAAAACTATCTAGAAAAGAGTTCGCCAACCGAAATGGAACCCAGTTGCTGATGGAGTCTGAGACAAAAAACAACCTCCACGAATAACAATACAAGTGCCTCTCTAGATAAGTAGAAAAAACCACAATACCAACCAGATGAGTGGAATGAAACAGAATAATGGCTACAAGGAATAAGTTGCCCATCAAACTACAGATCCCACTAAACCTGAAGAGCACGCCCTCAGCGTTAAGTCTTGTCTTTGCAAAGATAACATTTGAAGCTTGATATGCTGAAGTTGACTATCTATTTGCACATCTTTCTTTGCCACCTTCTGTAATTGTACAAACAAGTAATCGATTCTCAGAAAAACATCGGACTAAAACCTTACAGTGCTTCCTTCCTGAGGATATATGGAGTTAGAAAAAATTGCCTTACACCTACTTTTCCAAATATGCATGAGGACAACCTTTCTAATAGAGTTAGCAATAACATTACGAACACCAAGGCCCAACATAGCCTCTTTCTAGTTCAAATGATAAAAAAATAGTAGGCAAACCATTAAAAATAGCTTTCCATTGATTCTGAGCAAAAGAACATTCCCAAAAAATATGTTTCATACTTTCCTGAGACTGACAAAATGAGCATTTAGGAGCTTGGATCATGAAATACTTTAATTTGTTATCAATAGGCAATTTACAATGCAAAATTTTCCAAGAAACAACCTAAACATCTGCATCCAACTTAGATTTCCAGATTTGAGTGCTCAATAAATACCAAAATTTTTCACCGAATCTGCATTTCCATTTAATGTTCAGATGAGGATTAAGGGGCAGACAAGGAAGAAGTTGTCTGTAAACTTTCTTCAAGGGAAAAGTATTGAAATGATAAGATGATAACCATCGCCAGTCTTTAAAAAAATTACAAACAACAGGAGTAAAAATTTTCATAGATAGCTCAACAAGAACCAAGGACTGAACAAAGATGAGGAACTACTTATATTTATTAGCTAGACCAAAACAAGATTTAACATCAGACCATGGCAACCGATCCAACTCCTTGAAATCCCCAATGTCACTAAATTGACAGATCCCTTTCTTAAACAAAAATAAAGCATGCCTAGGAAAGCTAACAGCCAGGGGTTGGCTATGGTATTGAATAAGTTTATTCCACCAAATAGCAGATGTTGCAAAGTTGAACCCATGTTGAAGAGATTCTTCCCTCCACTCAATAAGATGACAAACATGTTGCCAGGCTTTCCAAATAGTTTGTAACGGGGATGAGGCTCTGAGCTAAAAAAAGGGCGCCAGGATAATCTTATCTCGCCAATTAATAGACTGCCATTTACCTTTAGCAGAAGTAGAATTGGTTCTATGCTGAATTAGAACTTTCCAAGGTTCCTCTCCTTGAATTGCTCTGATAATCCACTTAGCGAACAAGCAAATACCTTGTGTTTTTGGATCAATGAGACCAAGACCTCTTCTGCACTTAGGTTGAATACAATGTATCTAAGAGGTAGCTTTAAACCCAGCACTACCATCCCATTTAGACCACAAAAATTGGTGAATAATTTTATTCAGATCTTCATAGCCTTTGTTAGAAGGCATCCAACATGAAGAATAGTAAACATGAGTGGCAATAAAAATTTTGTTTGCAACTTGAATTTTACTAGCCAATGATAAGAACTTGTTTCCCTAATTAAAGAGTTTGTTCTTAAGCCTATCAATGTACCATTGCCACATATCAAATAAAGAAACCTCTATACCAAAGGGAATTCCAAGGTATCTAGAAATCTCACCATGTTTGATTTATCGCCACTCTCTGGGGATCCATTGAGGAATGGGCTTGGACTGAACCATCCAGTACTCAGTTTTGTTATGAGCAAGCTGAGAATCTAAAATAGAACAGTATAAATCCAAAATTTCCATGGTATTATTGATTTCTTCTTTAGAGTTCTGTAGAAATAGCAGGCTATCATCAGCAAAATGTGAATTAATAACCACACCATCTTGAGGAATGGAAATGCCCAAGATAAGCTTTAGCTGATTAGCTTTCTGAAGCATATATCCCAACGCATCAATAGTAAGAACCTACAAGAATGGTGATAACAGGCATCCCTGCCTAATGGAGCGATGTAACGAAAATACTTTAGTCATAGAATTATTAATCACCAACTTAGCATTGACATCCTTGAATAACATCTGAACATGAGCTCAAATTTTGGGCCCAAACCCAAGCCATTGCATCATTTTTAGAATAAAACTCCACCGAATTCTATCATAGGCTTTATCGAAATCTAGTTTCATTAAAAGAGCATTTTGTCCTAATTGTTGGGCCATTCAGTAGTTTCCCAGGCCAATATAAGGTTATCAAGAATAAATCTGCCACTAAGGAAACCGGTTTGTTCAAGTCTTGCAATACTTTGTACCATGGGTTTAATGCGGATGGCCAATGCTTTAGCAATGATTTTGTAGGAAGTGTTTAAAAGAGTTTTTTAATTGGTCTCCAACCAAAGATAGTATCCTCTTTTCTCCCCTTAGGTAATAATTTAATTATCCCTCTATTTATAAAGGGACCCAACGAACCTTTCTTTAAGGCTTCCAAATATAAAAGATAAAAATCATCTTTGATGTGCACGTCCACATGGCTTGGTAGAATTCCATTGGAAGCCCATCAATACCCAGACTCTTATTAGAGGCCATAAAAAAAAGAGCATGTTTAAGCTCCTCTATGGATAGGGTCCTGTCTAGGTACTTGATATAACCAGAGTCAATTCTATTGGGAATATAATCTACAACAATCTCCTCCAATATAGAATGAATATCATTCTAGGACTCATTTTATTTGAAGAGATTCTTATAGAAGTTCTGAAAAATCAAATTAATATCAGTTGGATTCGTATGAAGAGCACCATTCTTGTCCATTATGGCACAAATTCTTTCCTTTTTTATGCTTGTACTTCAAATAGTTAAAGAAGTATTTAGAGTCTCTATTTCCTTCTTTTATCTAGTGAAGTCTAGCCCGAATCTTAGCCCCCTGTCCTCTATAATGATCAAGATGACGTAGTTAAGTCGTAGTGGCAGTGATAGAAGCTTGTAGTTGAGAATTATTCGGGTCAGTGTTTAATTTCCTTCTATCCTGCTTTAGTTTTCCTTGGAGAGTTTTTTCCTTTCGTCTACATTGTCAAGCCATTCTTCTCCCCAAATCACGAAGAAAGGTGGTGCATTGTGAGATTGTAGAACACCACCAATCAATCCAAGACTCACCGTCTTGTGGTTTTGGAATAGAATTCCAAATCCCCACTAGGGCATTCATGCAACCGTAATTTTTTTAGATGGGAAATATTAAGTTTATAGGGCAGTGGAGAATTAGTAACATTATGTTGAGCAATAGAAACATGGCAGAAAATAGGAAAATGATTTGATAGAGTGGTGGAATAATCAATTTGAATACAATCACCAGAGGTAGTGTGAACTAATTGAAGATTAGGTGATAAATAGAATCTATCAAGTCTGCTAAGCTTTCTATCATCGCCCAATCTACAATTAGACAATGTAAACCAGTTATTAGTATGACTAGTAAATTAGTCATGAATAGGATCAACCACCCCAAGAGAATTGCTGAGTTTAAAGGGACTAAACCAACTCCGATATGAGTTATGTTGAACCATATTGAAATCACTACCAATGATCCAATCTGCATTGGGGAGAGCATTAGACATCCACTCCCAAAGATTAGCATGTTCTTTAATAGTGTGAGGACCATAAATAGAGCAGAAACCTATAGATTGTCCATTGATAACCGAAAGGGCCCAAACACAATTATGTGAAGGGTCCTCACCCTTATCAATGACAAACTTAGCAATCCAAGGAGCAATACCAAGAATAGCTCCACCTTTTCCATCTTTATGAGACGTATGCAAAAAAATTGCCTCTTTCCATACATTTAAAAGAGTTGCTTCTAGTTTGCTGTAGCCAATTTTGACTTCTTGCAAAAGTAAAATGTCGGGTTTCCATTTAACAATTGTTTCCTTAACCTTATATTTGCAGTGAGGAAGTGTGATCCCCCTCACGTTCCATGATAGAATACAGTAATTCATGAAGAAGGAGTATCAGAACCTTCTTCCTGTGGCAACACACTAAAACTATTGACAAGATTAATTGGCTAATTATTGTTCAACTAGTCAGATGGAGATCTAGATCTCTGTCGAGAGTTGGGTGGAGGAGAAGCAGAGCCACATTTAAGCGAAGAAGAGGTGCTAAGAGGAGGGGGGAAGAATGAATTCTGCCATGAGGATGATTGTAGGAACGTGAAGAGGATCCTGATGATTCCTTCCTTTTCTTGACCATTCTCCAACTATCAGTCATAATAGAATCCTTATATGATGGAGACTAAATAGGTGACACATTAATTTCATTATCAGAGGTAAGAGTTGGTTGAGAGTGAGTTTGTGGTGGAGAAGGGGTGGGAGATGTGGGTACGATACGAGGAAGGACAGAGCTCGAGGAAGGATGAGTAGCCAGAGTAGACGGGATAGAAGATGTGGGCATTGAGTCAAATCTTGATTTTCTAATAGGACAGTGCCGGATCAGATGGCCTTCTTTTTGGCAGAAAAAGCATGCATTCGATTTGTTTAAATAAACCAACTATTGTTCCATTTCAAATCATGGGCCAATCAATTTGATATTCTCTGGTAGTGGTTTCTTTAGGTCCATTTCTACACAAACCCTAGGGTGTACCCTAAGGCTGGCAAATTTGTTAGTATTCTGTTTGCACCAAATAACCTTGCCCAACTGTGCTACAATATCTTTCAAGTAGGGCCTAAATGCCAGATTTAAGTAGGGAAACTCTATCCACATTGGATATTGAGAGCGGGAGGGTGCTTCGGGATGGAAGTCAAACCTCCAGGGTTGAAGATAACATATTTGGCCACAAATCACCCATGTACCATATTACAGCACAACTTGGGCGTGATCAGGGTTTTTAACATGCATGAAACATAACCCTTCCCAAGACCTCTGAAGGTTTCAATCTCCCAACCACAGTTTTCCCAATTAAGGCAAGCCCATTTATAAAAACCAGCTTAAGATGGAACTCCTATAAGAAAAAATAGATTAACAGTTCTTGCTTGGCATTCAGATATTACCTCCATCACATCATCGGGAAGGAAGAACTTTAAGGATTTACATGGGTCACTGGTTATTTCTGCATTCATTGTCTTAGTGTCCTCATTTGATGTAGTCTCTCCTACAGGCTGTGCATTCTCTACATTTGTAGCCTCTGCACCTTCCAAGTCAGACTCCAAAATATTCACCATCTCCTTTCTACCATCGTCTGCTTCTGTTGTTACTTCACCACTATTCATTTCACCAGATTGCCTGACAATTGTTTATAATCTCATCTGGAATTCAAGCGGTGTGCAAATAACAATGTAAGGATTAGGGCATAGAAAGCCGCGTGCGCCATGGGTTAGGGTTTCCTCCAAAAGTTCACTCCAATTATTAAAATGTTAGTCAATCTCTCTTCTCAGACAATAATATTAAAGTTAGCGGTTTAAATTTTAGTGGATTTTAAAATTAATAGAAATATTGTATTATGCAACCATTCATTTTATATAATTTAAAATTTCAAACAACAATGCTAATGTTTAAAATCTTTTTTATGTTATAATTTAGAAAATATCAATTTTATGTGATATTGTGAATAATAATAGAAAAATGAAATAAGTGATTTAAATTTTAGTGGATTTTAAAATTAATGAGACATTATATTAGCAATTCATGATGTGCCACCAAGATCAAACAAATTTATTAAATTATTTCATTTCAACAAGCAAATGAATTTAATGCATTGTGGATTTAATTTCATTTTTCTATATAACCAAACATTTTATAGAATTTAAAGTTTCAAACAACAAAGCTAAAGTTTAAAATCATTTCTTTCATCCTATAATTTAGAAAATATCAATTTTCTATTAGGTTGATATTGTGAAAAGTAAGTAAAAAAGAAATAAATGGTTTAAATTTTAATGGATTTTAAAATTAATGGAGACATTGTATTAGCAATTGATGATGTGCAATGACCCCTTACCAAGAATTTATTAAATTTTTATCATTTCAACCAGCGAACCATATGTTGATTTCGCATTGATTTGTTAAAATACATTTTATGCATTGAGTGTGTATAGTTTTCATTATGTGTGTTCTATGTTTTATTTCTAGTATCTACGTTAAGTAAAAATAAGGTATGCAATGGAAATTTTTTTGCATAGTTCTAATTTTTCATATTTAAAAAAATTATTTTGCATAACATTGTTTTAAATTATTTATGGGTTAGGCTAAAAACTTTGGCTGTGGATAAATTATTGTCATTTCAACAAGCAAACGAATTTAATGCATTGATTTCGTATTGATTTGTTCATAATGCATTTCAAGCAAACGAATTTAATAATGCATTGATTTGTTCAGAATGCATTTCAAGCAAACGAATTTAATGCATTGATTTCACATTGATTTGTTCAAATGCATTTTATGCATCCACTATGTATGTGTTCGCAAAAATAAGGTATGTAATGGAAAAATTTCTGCATAATTTTAGTTTTTCATATTTAAAAGAATTGTTTTACAATATAACAATATATTAGATTATTTAAAAAAAAATTGTTTTACAATATAACACTATTTTAGATTATTTATGGGTTAGGTTAAAAATTTCTAGTTGCAACAAAAATTAAGTTACTGAAATGTGATTCAATGAAATGAAATTGTATTGTATTGTTGTTTTCACTCTGAGAATAGCTCCATAAAATTCAAAAGAATGCAGTTATAGGATTTAAAATAATCTTTCCCCCCAAAATAGCAACCTCACATATATTGTGGGACTAAAAGTTTCTCAACCAACTTAAGATTTTCCATGGACTAGAGGAACGAGCCACGGCTGTTGTACCAAACAATTCTAAACGTTTGCACAATTCTAAATGTTTACATCGCTGCCGAGAAAAAATTTAAAAGACAAATAATTTTTTATAGTCCAAATAGTTATTAAAAGCCCAAGATTAAAAAATAATTTGATAGAAGTACAAAGATGAAAACTTTAAAAACAAACAATTTGCCACGTAAATGGGTTCTTCAAGAAAATGAAAAGAGTATAGGATAAATTTGCTTAAACACTAAAAATGATGATAAAAATGATGATACAATAAGCATGGATTCAAATACATCCTTATTTTCATAGTTAAAAAACTGTTTTACAGTATAACATTGTTTTAGATTATTTATGGGTTAGGCTAAAAAGTCTGGCTACGGACAAAAATGAAGTTGTTGAAATGTGGTTCCATAGCATGAAATTGTATTTATGTTTTCGCTCTTAGGACAACCCCATGAAATTTAAAAATAATGTATCTATAGGATTTAAAAGAATCTTTCCCCCAAAAATACCATCTTAGGGTTTTTCATGGACTAGAGAGGATGAGCCATAGCTGTTGTACCAGACAATTTTGAATGTATGCATTATTGATGAGAAGAAATTTAAAAGACAAACAATTTTTTTACAATCCAAATATTTATTGGAAGCCTAAGATCAAAAAATAATATGATAGAAGCACATAGATGAGTTGTAGCTTCAATGGTCTCTAGTGTTATTAGTTCCTTCTGCAAGCAGGTATACTAATGCATCCATTGGATGCAATTTCATTTTTCTATGTAACAAATCATTTTAAAGAATTTAAAGTTTCAAGCAACAATGCTAAAGTTTAAAATCATTTCATTTATGTTATAATTTAGAAAATATCAATTTTATGTTCACCTATTGATTGATATCATGAACTAGGAAAATGGAGTAATGGTTTAGATTTTATTGGATTTTAAAATTAATGGAGACTTGTATTAGTAATTGATGATATGCAGTGAACTGCGAGAACATACCAAGATGCTATAAATCAATGCCCTAAATACATTAAATTATTTTCATTTCAACAAGCAAATGAATTTAATACATTGATTTCACATTGATTTGTTAATAATGCATTTTATGCATCAACTATGTATAGATTTCATTCTGTGTGTTCGCTGTTTTGTTTCTAGTATCTATGTTGAAACAAAAAAATGTATGAAATATGAAATTTTCTGCATAGTTTTAATTTTTCGTATTTTAAAAAATTATTTTATAGTATATGAGACGGTTGTACATTGTTTTAGATTATTTATGTGGTATATGTAAGAGGATCTGAAATAGTGTTATATATTACCATAGATGCTAAAGCTCTATGCCTTTATCTGTGAATAAGCTTGGAAATTTTAATTGGTATCTTATTGTTATAATATGGACATTTTAAAAATTTATGAGTTTGATTACAACATTTCTTTTGCTCCAATCATCAACCTTCTTTACCCATTCTCATTAAAAAACTTAATGGTAAAATAAAATGAAATGTCTATAATGTTTCCTCCATTGCTAGCCTTCTTTTCTTTTACTGCCTCCTATTTGATCCTCTGGTCCATGGCTGCATCCCTATGCCTTGCTACAAACAACTCAAATTTGACTCAAAATATAGAAATCATAAATCCCAAACAATTTTTGAATACACAATATTAGGTTTAGGTATACTACTACATATGTATAAAACAACCACAATGTAGGTTTTGGAACACACAGATGTTATATGTTCTATCTACATTTGTATGCACGCCTTGGGACTATTTGCACATTCTTCAATAAAAAAATCCATTCAACTACTTGGTAAAATATCAAATGCAAAAGGTCATTCAACTACTTAGTTGGTAAATTATCAAGCATTTTTTAGTTATTTAGCGGACTCAATACAACCCCAACAGACCTGATGACATATCAATTAGGTTTAGGTATACTAATGCATCTGTATAAAATAACCACAATTTAGGTTTTGGAATACACATATGTTATATGTTATGTTTTCATTTGTATGCACGCCTTGGAAGTTTTTTGCATGTTCTTCAACAAAAAATGTTTGGTTTTTGAGTTCATGCCTAATGGAAACCTAGAAAAGCAGTTGCATTTTGATGTTGGCAAGTGCAATATTGGGGGTGTTTATAAAATGCATTTATAGACATGATTACAGACCATGGAAGTTACCCATGGCTTGGCTTATCTCCATCATGATTTTTAGCTCTTCAATATCCTTATATGATGTTACAACAATGTATTTCAGTTTGAAATCAGAATATATAATCATATTGCAGCTTTCTAATATTTTGCAATAACAATTACTAGTTGCAATATTCATTGTTTGTGTAGACACCTAAATTGTCCACTCATCGTATTGTCA
This sequence comes from Cunninghamia lanceolata, assembly GCA_027924645.1. NCBI lineage: Eukaryota > Viridiplantae > Streptophyta > Pinopsida > Cupressales > Cupressaceae > Cunninghamia > Cunninghamia lanceolata. Next base: position 2,007,775 of record BSBN01001034.1, read on the forward strand.
CTATTCATCTATAATCAAACCATCCCTAAATCGCATTTCTTCTATAATTAATTGAATAAACATATGTTTAGATGATTAATTGATCAATTCCCCTTCAAACTATGATTTTACAATATTTTTTTTGTCAAAATCACTATTCATGTACTTTCTACTATTCATCTATACTTGCATCCATACCTATCCCTAGCCTAAATGATTTCCTATAGTCTAGCATTAGATAAATATTTCTATTTTTCTAATTTCCTATCCCCTTTTCCTTTCCCTAAATTAAATAAATATTTTCTATATTTATTTAATTCTCCTATTTTGTCCATTTTTCCTTAAGTGGACTAAATCTAATTACCCATCTAATCACAAGGTTGCACATTCCTAACCTTGGTCAACTCATCCTAATCCCCTCACATTCTTTAAAATGTACAAAGGTATAGCCCTTTGTACATGCTTGCACGGCCTTCTTACAAAAGTATGGTCAAGGTTTGTAGTCGGTCATTATTGTTAGTGGTAGTCGGCCTAATTATCCAAGTAAATAATAATATGTTAGACAATGTTTGGGCACAATTAGTTTTGGAATGTTGTCGGTATTAATCTTGACAACAAGTCGATGACAAGTTGAGTCGTCAGAGATATTGAGTCCATGACAAGTTGTGTCGTCAGGGACAAGTGAATCGTCAGGCATACTTGGTGACAAAGGAAAGACAATGATGATGGCTGCATAATGGATCAACCGATCCAATCAGAGGAGGAAACATGAACTAGGCGCCAATTAGAAAGAGTAGAGGAAGAATTACAAAGAATATGAGATGAAAGTGACAGCAAACGAGAAGTAAATGATCGGGAAGACGATCTGACACAACAATTAGTCTTCCTGTGGGACTTGTCAGTCAGACAACATGTCATGAACGAATCCATCTGAAGAGACAACCCCATGGAAATCATCAAAGAAAACCTAGAAGTCAATAGGGAAGTGGACAATCTTCTCGATCATATGCCGAGGTTGTTGGTGAGGAATTTGTTGACCCTGCAAGACCTCTGAGAAGAAAGGAATAGAGAATAATGTAGACAACAAATTCTTCGAAGATATGAAGAATGAATGAAACAAGAAGAGGAAGAGTGCGACACCAACCGTCGTCGAGCGCCGCACAATCAATGATCATACCAATATTGATTCATGCCCATACAACTCAACAAAGATAAGAACAAAGTACCAAGTGGGCAAGAAACACCTGAAGAGACACTAAGAAGATCACTAAGACTAAAAGAACAAGGTCATAGGAAAAGACTAAAACAAATTGTTGAAAAAGGGAAAGAACACCATGAAAAAATAAATCAAGATATTGCTAATTTTCACCAAAGCCTCGTTGAGGGAGTCGATGAATAGGATTTCAGAACACCAGTAATAAATAGAGAAAATCAAAAGAAATTGATAGAAGAACTTGAAGGCAGCATACGCTGCATCGTAGCATTATCCATTTTAGACCAAGGGCCAAGGATTAGAGGACTTGAGCTAAAGGCCCCTGTGTAGAGGGAGCACCGGAAGGAACCAGAGGAGACTCAAAGTGTAGAGGACACTGAGAACATATGTGGGAGGGAACCGTAGGTGGCCAAGAGTGTAAGGAAGATACCGGAACGTCACAGAAGAACCAATCCAATAAAGTTGAAGACACAAAGAGGGCATTCAGGGAGAAACATGGTGACTCCACCAGCAAGAGAGAGGCAAAAACTTCCAAAGTTCATGGGGAACGGGTCAGAGAATCCTGTACAACACTATAAAACATGTGAAACCATATGAGTAGCAAATGGGCAAGATGATGAAGATTACTGGCTAAGAGCATTTCCAGTGACGCTAAGAGGCATAGCCATCTACTGGTACACGGATCTACAGGCAGCACAGAAGGCCTCATGGCAAGAACTAAAGAAAGCATTCCAGAATGAATTCAAACTTTTAAGGGATGACAATAAAATTGTAGCAAAAATCTACAACACGAAGCAAGGAAAGAACGAGAATGTAAGAGCATACAATTAGAGACTTAAGGATTTATTGGGGAAATTGGAAACTCAGCCAGCCAATGGATTAAAGAAGAGATGGTTCATTGAAGGACTACTCCTGTTGTTAAGGAAAAAGATGAAAGTAGTACATCCATCATTGTACGTTGAAGTGTACAATCAGGTAATGGACATAGAGAGTGAAAACAAGACATCCGCTCGAGGTAAGAAGAGGACCGATGATGAGGAGAGTACCAACCACGAGAGTAGTGATGGAGAATCAAATACCATCTAAGCATTAAGAAAAGACATGTTACACATGATGAAGGAACTAAAGGCAGACAAAGAAACAACAAAAGAGGGCCGAGAGTTATGGTACACTGACTAAAACAAAGGACATATAAAAGTAAACTGTCCAAAAAAATTATTTTGTGATATCTACCAAGTAATGGGACATTCAGTCAAGGAATGCCAATTTAATTTAAAAGGAAGAAGTACATAGGTGCTCTTCACAGAAGGAGAGCCATCAACTCTGCCAACCACACCACTGAAACCCCAGAACAATTCCAGTGCATCCCTTGGAGGTTATCGAAACAATAGGAGTAACAATAATAGCCTAAGAAAAAAAATACAGTACGAAAGCAAGGGGAGGCCCATGATACAGTGTAGAAAGTGTAATGAATTGGGCCACTTCACCCGAGAATGTCAGAATGGTCAAAAACCCAAGGGGGACTATGCAAGTGGTGCGGACCAGGCGACCACAAAGATACGACTGCCTGAAGCAGAAAGGAATCAACATGCTGAATGTGGAAGAGCAAAATCAAGAAGTACTAGTGGTCACTACCAGAGCACAAGAAAAGAAAGCCATCTACATAGATCCACTTACAGAAAACAAAGAATGAAAGAAGCAAAAGCAAAAGTGGAGTGGGTGATGATGAAGGAAAACAAGATCACTCTGGATATTCCAAGCAACTCTCGATGAGCACAGGCGAGAGTAATATCATATGGTAGATACTCCAAACCATCGTACGGATCAAGGTAACTGACCTTCTCCGTATTATGCCACAACTTGGGATGGCAATCACAAATATAGTCAGTGACAACCAACAATAGCAAGAGGATGGTCGAAGGAAGGATATCATAACAGAACAACCACTACAAGGTGAACAAACTGTCGATCCTATGTTGTTGACAGTGAACATCGGGAAGAAACTGACGATCGTACAGATGGAGATTGGAGAGAAGACATTGGCAAATACGATCATTGACGAAGGCTTGGCGGTCAACGTACTAACCAAAGACACATGGAGGAGTCTTAGAAAACCCACACTCTGGCCACCAACATTCTAGTTAGTAGGTGTCGACCAACATGGCATCAAGCCATTGGGGACATTAATGGCATAGAAAGTGACTATCGACACACAACCATTTCTGTTGAACTTCATAGTCATCTAGTACAAAAAAGGGCATATGACACATTATTAGGAAGAGGATGGCTCGTGGCAGCAAAAGCTGATCACAATAGGAAGAGAAATACATTGTCCATAGAGAACAACAGAAAGAAGTATGTGATTGACTTAATAAATCAAACAGTGAGTGAAGAGTTAGCATCGTCAGAATCAGAAGGTGAAGAAGGAAACAGAATGGAAGGATAAAGAGAAACTATAGATCTAAATGAAGAGCGTATTTTGGACCTCCATGAATGCTCGGAGGACTAGATGAACTCACTGAGTGGGCTATTCCACGGGAAAATGGAGGACTACAGGGTGTTTCAACAAGATTTCAATATGTTACAAATCAAAGAAAAGGAGGGAGAAGAAGAAAAGACAGTGTCGACAAGTCAGACTTTTCTGCCAGAATACGAGGAATACAAGGAGGGAGTGGCCAGGATAGACGACACGCCAACACACCACTTTGAAAAAATAAAATGATCAAGTACAAAGAGCCTAATATGAAGAAAGTCAATTTGGGGGAGGAGGATAATCCTCGTACGATCCTGGTAGGAGATGGCTGAAATCCCATGCTGAAGGCAGCAATGTTTAAAATATTCATAGAATACAAGGACATCTTTGCATGGACTTACAAAGACTTGAAAGGCATACCTTTAGAGTTATGTGTACACCGGATTCCACTAGTACCAGGAACATAGCCAGTACGGAAGAGACCATACCGGATGAACAAAAACTACGAAGCAAAAGTCCAAGAAGAAATTGAGAAGATGTTGGAGGCAGGGATCATATTCAAGGTGGAAGTAAGCAACTGGGTGTCACCAATTGTAATATCAATTAAGAAGGAATCTGGATAGATTCGTATATGCGTAGACTTCTGATGGCTGAACGTAGTAACAATAAAAATCCCATTCCTAATCCCATTCATTGATTCAATACTGGAAGAAGTCGCAGGGCATGAGATGTACTCATTCATGGACGGGTTCTCAGGGTACAATCAAATCATTATAGCTAAAAAAGATAAACTAAAGACAACATTTGTAGTCAAGGATGGAGTATACACGTACAACAAGATGCCATTCGGGTTCTGCAAAGCACTAGCGACCTTCCAGAGAATAATCCTACATATCTTCGATAAGATGTCGACGGGGAACTTCAAAGCCTTTCTAGACAATTGGTCCATATTTAGTGATGAACAAATACACCTGAGAGCACTGCAAGAGTGCATGGAATGATGCAGGGCAGCATGACTGGAACTCAACTCGAAGAAGTGTCGGTTCATGGTACCCCAAGGGAAATTATTGGGTCACATAGTTTGTAAGACCAGATTAAAGACCGACCTCGACAAGGTTCGGGAATCTCCTCAAAATGTTACAGGAGTAAAATCATTTTTTGGACACGTCAGGTATTATAGAAGGTTCATTAAGAACTTTGCCCAAATTTTATACCCACTAGACATACTCACATGGAAGGGGCAAGTGTTCGAATGGATGGAAGTGCAAGAAGCAACCTTCAAAGAACTCAAGGAACGATTGATCAGTTCACCAATCCTAGCATACCCGGATTGGAATAAAGAATTTCATGTCGATGTAGACACATCCAACTATGCAATTGGAGCAACACTGGCACAAGTAGGCGTGCAAGGATTAGATCACCCTGTATTTTTTTCTAATCTACTACTATCTAAAGCATAAAGGAATTATAGTACCACAGAAAGGGAGACACTAGGAATGGTGTACTACATGCAAAAGTTTAGGCACTACTTACTGGCGACACCATTCACATTCTGTGTAGACCATCAACACTAATGTATCTAGTGAACAAACCTATCATCCAGGGGAGGGTAAGCAGACAGCTCTTACTACTACAAGAATTCACATTCACTATCATAGTATGCCCAGGAAAAAGCCATGTTATTGCTGATTAGTTATCGAGAATTCAATTTGGTGAGCCACTGGAGGGTGTGAATGAAGATTTTCCAAATGTGTACTTGTTTCAAATTGCAACACTATCTACATGGTACGAAAAGATCGGGGAGTACCTTTCCACATCATCATTTCCAAAAGACATGCCACCGGGGGAATGGCAGAAGTTAGCACTAAAAAGTAAAACATTCCAACTATATAAGATGGGGCCAAACCAAGTACTCTGACGGTGTGTTATGGTGGAAGAAATCCCTAGGGTACTACAAGAAGCTCATGAAGGACTTGCAGGAGGACACATGGGGCTCGATGCCACAACATGAAAAATCTTATTGGCAGGATTGTGGTGGCCCATAGTGCACATTGATGCACGATAATGGGTGGTAGGATGCAATACGTGTCAGAGAGTCGGCAAACCCCTGAAAAGAGATTTCATGCCATTGTTTCCATTGCAGCCACAAGAATTATTCAAAGGATGGGGACTAGACTTTATTGGACCACTAAAGATGAGCCAACTACATAGATGCAAATACATCGTCGTCACCATAGAGTATTTGACAAACTGTGCTGAAGCAAGGGCATTACCAGACAACACTACAGTTAACATAGTAAGGTTCATGTATGAACAAATCATCACAAGTCATCAAGCTATACCTCCATATCTTTTACCTTCTGGTCCAACTCTCATGTCTTCTTAGCTGTATCCTTTTCCATTGCTGCTATCTTAGCCTCTAAGGCTGATGTTCGTGCCCTCTCGGATGCAGTAACCTGGGTTTGCTCGGCCAACTGCTTCTGGAACTTATGTATGTGCTCAGTCAACTCATCTTTCCTCTTTTGTGCTAATTGGAGAGCCTCATCCTTCTCCTTCCCTCTTGCCTCCACTAGTGAATCCTAGCATTTCATCTCATAGAAAACTTGTCGGAAGGATTTCTCAATTATGAACAAAGATTCTATGATTTGTCCATCTCTTCCTCTAATCATTGGTCATGGACCTCGCCATGCGTCATGCATACAACGTGTCTCCACTTCCGGCCACCATCTCATAGTGAAGTATCATGCAAACTCTTGTTCGCACCCTAACTGGATGAATCCCCAGATCCTCTTGACGTCCTGTGCTACTACATGTGATCATCCAATCCTAAGTTGTTTGGAGATCTCCCCCACCTCCTCCATCTATACTGCCATGTTGTGGAGATCCTCCACGTACCTCTGAATGGTCCCAAGTGGATCCAAAGCATCAGGTGTGGCCAGTGTGAATGTCATTTCGTTATAAAAGTCCTCTTCCTCTATTAGGGTGGGTGCTGGTGAACTTGTCAGCATCATGGGAGACTCCTATGAAGGCCCCCTAATCTCCTGGATGGCTGCAACTAGCTGTGGCAAAATATGATGTTGCGTGTCCTAGCCAGTAGTGAAACTCTGCTGCAATTCGGCACTCTCGGCCACTCTAGGTGTGCTGCCCTCATCTTGTCCCTCAGTCAAATTGTGCAAAGGACTGAGTGATGGCACCTTTGGCACATCCAGTGTCAAGCCTATTGTGCACAACCAACTGTCAATCTGTGATTCCTCTGGAGGCCCCCTGATGGTGCTGCTGGTGGTGGTAGTGGTGTGGTGGATAACTTTGTTGGGGACTGTATGATTGCCCCCCATGGCATTTGAGGCTCAACTGGGGCTGGCGGTGATGTGCTGACTGGTGGTGTTGGTGTACTATCCGCCATTGGTAGTGGTGAAGGTGTAGCACATGGTAGTGATGGTGTTGCCGGTACCGATGGTGTGGCTGGTGATGACGCTGTGACTAATAGTGATGATGTGGTTGGTAGTGTTGTAGTATTATATGTCTCTATACTACTTGTTGGTGTCGGTAGAGTGAATGACGCTGGCTGAAGAGGTGGTACTACAATAGATTCCTCCACGGCCATTTCTCATCCTACCTCTGCATCTCCTGCAAATGACACCTCCTCTATCCCCTCAACATCCCATGCCGCTGCTACTACCACTATCCTTGTTCTTGTTACTCTTACTTCTTCTACTGACAAATCACTTTTAGATGAGGAGGATTGGCCACTTTGTTCTTCCTCCTCTTCCTCTTCCTCTTCTTCTTCGCTGTCAACTGATCCTTCTCTCTGTTTTATCTTCCTTGGCCGATGTGAGGATTCTTCTCCATGGGTAGTATCTAAGCCTTTCCAATAGAAGGTTGTGGGCCATCCTGGGTTTACCTATGGTGCGGACTCCAATCTACCCCATTTGTCTGCTACTATCTAATTATGGACAACATCTAGAGAAAGTGTGATTGCATGCTATGTCATGTAGAATACCTTGTGTGACTATGTCAAAAATTATTTGATCCTCTCTGAGAGAAATCTGGCCCAATTGTATACTTTTCCCATGCTCAGCCCTATCATGTAGTCCACCATCCAGATGGCAATGTCTGATGCTCAACTTGCACCAGTTAGTCTGCACTTCATCAAATCTAGAATGCACTTCCATTCGGGGGTTGCCAAAAGATTTTTCCATAACCCTCAGTTCCCTGAACTCCAAATTTTGTCCTTCTCCTTTTGGATGAGGTCACTCTTGCATACTCTTTGTATGATGGCCTCCTTGTGTTGTTGAGTCATTTTGCTAGGTTTTGTGATACCAGAACTAGTTGCTGAAACACCCATGACCCTGGTGAAATCTGGTGGCCAAAATGATATTGTCACTACACAGCCTCTATAGTCCATTATCGATTTGTTGGAGTGCCTGCAATAATTCTGTACCATCGTCTTTAGGTAGGGTTAGAACTCTTGAGCATTGAAGTAGGGCAAAAAGATGACCTTGTCAACCTAAGCGTGTCTCAATGCCACCTTTAGCACATGATCATCCTCTATATTTTTCCACCATTGTTTGCATTCATTATCGGTTAAACTCTCCCAGGCGATGACATCTACTCCCATTTCCGTGCTCATTGTCTTCTTCTTTTCTGATGCAATATTTAGCCTGTAATGGACCACTTTCTTCCCTTTGTCCATGTTGCACTTCTTGACAATTTCTCGCACTGGTATTTGTATGCTGTACAATTGGTTACTCTAAATGTTTAGATTTTATACGACCTTCTATCAATTTCAACCCTACTGCAAACTTTGTCAGTGAACCTTCGTGCAGGGAAGACGACTAACGACTAAGGAATTACCAAAATCATACGGTTGTATGAATCACACGACCAAGGCAATGAGATCCCACAATAGGAAGTACAAGAATACCAGACAAGTCATACGGATGGCGAATACCTTCTGCAGTCGTTGTATGACCTTATGCCATTTTTCTTCCACCTATCGTATGATCGTTCCTTTGCTCAAATGTACGGCCTGTGTCGTACGGCCATTGTTTTGTCTCCTATTGATGGCCCTAGTTGAATGTGCGGTTTGTGTATTGACTAGGTCATCAATTTCTTCATGCTCTGCTATTGTCCCTTGTCTCCATCGTACCTTCTCCCTTTCCCTTGTACGACCAACACCTATCTTCATTGTATGGCATATGGTTTTTTGTCTGTGCTCCTCATACGACTTGCTACAATCTCTTCCCTTCCATACAGTCTGCACACTCTATTAGTGAGAATGAAAGATACTCTTGGTTGTTTCATTTTTGAAGTGGTGGTTGTTTGGAACATACAACTTAAGTCATACAGCTGAGGTCATACGTCCTTAGTCATACAGCTAAGGCCATATGGTCTTAGTCGTACGTTCTATTTTTTAATCTAATTTTTCTTTACCTATTTTACTTGACCTTGCAGGTTTTGGGGTGATCTCTTTTTCCTCCAAAATTTCAATTTCTGTCATGTGCCAGAAGATGCAGTTTATGTATCCTTTCCATCACAAACAGTCATTGGAACAACATTGGTCAATTTCTTCCAATTCCTAGATCTAGTCAAATATTGCAAATTCATCTTTGATGCTCTTCAGATTCCACCCCATAAGTTCCTAAACCCATTGAAATGTTTTACCATCGGCATTCATTTTGATATTCTTGCTTTTGTATTTGGCTTTCTAGATTCGATTCCTAGGGAGTTGTGTATATGGTACTCCATCTGACCAGTTTTTCATTCTTAGTTCCCAAATTTCATCACAATATGGCGATCATTCAATGATAAACATGCTCTCCACCAAGTATTCTTGTTTTGGAGGGGCCTTTACTTCTTTTGGTAACAAAAATTGAAATTTATCCAGTACCTTATTACATTCCTTTATCCATTGCATACATGCCTTCTTCTCTTCATCTTGATTGTCTTCATATGCCCATAAACCACTATCATCGTCAACTACGCCTTCACGTGTTCCAATTTGTAGTGTTTTAGGTCCAAAGAATCTAGTCATAGGTTCAAATTACGTGCTTGCGAAAAACATTCTATCAATCTTATTTGTTGCCTCTGCTTCCATAGATTGGTTCTTCACTGCGTATCCCAACACATTTACTTGTAATGGTTCTTCGATTCTCTCCTTGTAGATCTTCAACTTAGACCCATTGATAGGATCCTTTAGCACTGTTCCATCCAATATTTCCAATTTTATTGTCCCATTTTCTCTCACTTCATGGATCCTAAATGGTCCCAACCACCTCGTTTTAAACTTGCCTGACTTTAGTTCGTTGCAACTGTTATACTTTAGGACTAATTGTCCCAGTCATAAATTTGTTCGTTGGAGATATCTGTCATGCCAATACTTCCTCCATTTTTGCATTATTTATATTGCCCATTGTCCTAGTACTCATCGTTTATCCAACTTATTCAACTAAAGCAATCTCTCCTTTAAGCTTTCCGTATCTCCTAGTCTATTCTCCACTGCGATTCATAGGCCCGGAACCAAGTATTCCGCTGGTACTACAACCTCTTGACCATACATGAGTTGAAAAGGTGTATGCTCAGTAGTCACCTTGTATGTCATGCGATATGCCCATAGTACGGCAGGTAGTCTCTCTTCCCAGTCGGCCTCCTCAATGCCACATGACTTGTGAATGACTGAGATAAGCACTTTGTTCATCGACTCTGCTTGGCCATTGGCTCTCATATAGTACAGACTCGATAGGTTGTGTAGGATCTTGAACTCTATTGTCATCAATCGGATGACATGGTTCACAAATGTCCCCCTCTGTCGCTTGTTATCTAGATTAGGATTCTATATATTGTGATGACTTGTTCATACACGAACCTTGTTGTGCTGACTGCAGTGTTGTCTAGTAATGCCCTTGCTTCTGCCCACTTTGTCAAATACTCTGCGGCGATGATGATGTATTTGCATCTATATAGTTGGCTCATCTTTAGTGGTCCAATAAAGTCTAGTCCCCATCATTTGAATAATTCTTGTGGCTACGATGGAAACAGTGGCATGAAATCTCTTTTTAGGGGGTTATCAACTCTCTGACACGTATCTGATCCTACCACCCATTGTTGTGCGTCAGTGTGCACTGTGGGCTACCACAATCCTGTCAATAAGATTTTCATGTTCTGGCGTCGGGCCCCATGTGTCCTCCCACAAGTCCTTAATGAGCTTCTTGTAGTACTCCAGGGATTTCTTCCTCCATAACACATCATCAGAGTACTTGGTCTGGCCCCATCTTATATAGCAATCCATTGATGAGTTGGAATGTTTTACTCTTTAGTACTAACTCCTGTCGTTCCCCTAGTGGCATGTCTTTTGGAAATGATGATGTGGAAAGGTACTCCCTGATCTTTTCTTACCATGGAGGTAGCACTGCAATTTGAAACAAGTGTGCATCTAGAAAATCTTCATTCACACCCTTCGGTGGCTCGCCAGACTGAATTCTCAATAACTAATTAGCAATAACATGGCTTTTTCCTCTATGTACTATGATAGTGAATGTGAATTGTTGTAGTAGTAAGACCCATCTGCTTACCCTCCCCTGGATGATAGGTTTGTTCACTAGATACATTAGTGCCTGATGGTCTACATAGAATGTGAATGGTATCACCAATAAGTAGTGCCTAAACTTTTGCACGGAGTACACCATTATTAGTGCCTCCCTTTCCATGGTACTATAATTCCTTTCTGCCTTAGATAGTAGGCGACTGGCAAAAAATACAGGGTGATCTAATCCTTGCACGCCTACTTGTGCTAGTGTTGCTCCAATTGCATAGTTGGAGGTGTCTACATGGACATGAAATTCTTTATTCCAGTCTGGGTATGCTAGGATTGGTGAACTGATCAGTCATTCCTTGAGTTTTTTCAAGGTTGCTTCTTGCACTTCTGTCCATTCAAACACTTGCTCCTTCCGTGTGAGTATGTCTAGTGGGTATGAAAAATTTGGGCAAAGTTCTTAATGAACCTTGTATAATACCTGACGTGTAAAAGAAATGATTTTACTCTTGTAACATTTTGAGGAAACTCCATTTACTCAATCACTTGAATCTTGTCAGGGTCGGTCTTTAATCTAGCCTTACAGACTATGTGACCCAGTAATTTCCCTTGGGGTACCATGAACCGACATTTTTTCAGGTTGAGTGCCAATTGTGCTGCTCTACATCATTCCATGCACTCTTGCAGTGCCCTCAAGTGTGTTTGTTCATCACTGAATATGGACCAATCGTCCAGAAAGGCATTGAAGTTCCCCGTCGACATCTTGTCAAAGATATGCAGGATTATTCTATGGAAGGTCGCTGGTGCGTTGCATAACCTAAATGGCATCCTGTTGTATACGTATACTCCATCCTTGACTACAAATGTTGTCTTTAGTTTATCTTCTTCGACTATACTAATTTGATTATACCCCGAGAACTCATCCATGAATGAGTACATCTCATGCCCTGCGACTTCTTCCAGTATTGAATCAGTGAATAAGATTGGGAATGGTTCTTTTATTGTTACTGCATTCAAGAATTAGAAGTCTATGCATATACAGATCTGTCTAGATTCTTTCTTAATTGATATTACAATTGGCGACACCCAGTCACTTACTTCCATCTTGAATATGATCCCTACCTCTAGCATCTTCTCAATTTCTTCTTGGACTTTTGCTGCATAGTTTTTGTTCATCTGGTACGGTCTTTTCCGTACCGGCTGTGCTCCTAGTACTAGTGGAATCCAATGTACACATAACTTTGGAGGTACACCTTTCAAGTCTTTGTACGTCCATGCAAAGATGTCCTTGTATTTTGTAAATATTTTAAACACTGCTGCTTTCAACACGGGATTCCAGTCATCTCCTACCAGGATCGTACGAGGATTATCCTCCTCCCCAAAATTAACTTTCTTCATATTGGGCTCTTTGTACTTGATCATTTTATCTTTTTTAAAGTGGTGTGTTGGGGTGTCATCTATCCTGGCCACTCCCTCCTTGTATTCCCCGTATTTTGGTGGAAAAGTCTGACTCGTCAACACTGTCTCTTCTTCTTCTTCCTCCTTTTCTTTGATTTGTAACATATTACAATCTTGCTGAAACACCTCGTATCCTCCATTTTCTAGTGGAATAGCTGATGAGGTCAGAGTAGGCTTTGTTAATACATCATCATTTACTCTTTATCAATCCGGAGGTGTCTGTCGACTGTTTGTTGGGGGGTTTTCTTTACGGGATGGTTGAGGACTAGAGATTGGTTTGGTGATCCTCACACGGTTGTAGTTCTGATCTTCTTGCTCATAGAATAACTACCTTACTTTGCTTGAAAAGAAACACTCTTGCTTGCAAAAAAAGAAATATTCTAACATTTGCTGAAATAAACATTAATCTAATTGCTTTGAAACAAACACACGTGTTGAAATGAGAGTTTAATCTAATCGCTGGAAATGAACACACTTGCAAAAAATAAGAGATGAACAGAAAGGAAACCTATTGTTTCTTCTCAGACATGCAATACTCTGAACATCACAATGCTTAAGGAGATAACAAATCTGATTTTTTTATAATTTTCTATTTTTGGAAGAATAAACCTGCAGGTGAGAACACATGATAGAAAAACAACACATATAACACTTTGCTGTAAAGAAATTAACAGAAGTAAAATGATATAGACAAAATACTGAGAGATTTCCTCAAAGATGGGGAAGCAGGCCCTACTTTCCCAGTTGGAGACGATCCTCTTTGATCAACAACTTATTTCAAAAGAAATCTCCCTTCATTTGTATTTTATTTAGATTTAAAGAACATACATGCCTAAACTCAAAAGTTTTCTTCTGCTGAAAACAAACTACGATGAACAACTAAATTGATGGAAAAACATGAACTAACTTAATAAGGTGCAATGGCTCCTCTACTTATACAATTAATCTTTATTGAAAAAGGAATGCTAATTGCGAGTCTAATTGTAGCGAACTAGAATAGCCAGTTGCATGCTTATTGAAAAGTAAATCTAACTACTAACTAATTCCCTATGAACTAGATCTGGAACAACCAACTGTATTATTTGCTTAACTACACAATCAGTTGCAAGAAACTTCAGATTTGCGATCTAGAAGTAAAGCAATTAGTCGGGTGAACTCCATGAGTTCCCCAAAAATAGTGGTGTGCCCAAGCGACAATGATAGCTAGAGTTGATGTTTGCCATTGGATATATGGGTCACTAAGTTCAGTGATATGGTGGTGTAATTAAAGCTATGGCAAGGATTTGAGGTGCTGATTGGGTGTGTTGTAGGGCTTAGAGGGTCTTCAGGAGCATTTGCTAGAAATCATTGACTCAAGGGAGGATGACGCTTAGGAAGTATTATCCTCCGAAGCTATCTGGAGTTCAGCTGAAGTTCAACTGCTGCAACCTTTATTGAACATCCACAACTTATACCACAAATTATGAGATATGCACATAAGAAAACGTCCTTCAAGCATCAATATTAAAGAGATTTCATCAAGTGTAATGGAAACAAAACATAAGCATAATCAATTCTCAAGACAAATATAATTATAATAATATGTATTTATATGCCAATATGTTTTTAAAAAGTTTATCATAGCATGAAAATATTGATAATTAAATGAGTCAATCATTTGGCTCATCAATAGCCTACTCAGTGAGTTTGTCTTGTCCTCCGAGCATTCATGGAGGTCCAAAATACCCTCTTCATTTGGCTCTATAGTTTCTCTTCCTCCTTCCATTTTGTTTCCTTCTTCACCTTCTGAGTCTGATGATGCTAACTCTTCACTCATTGTTTGATTTATTAAGTCGATCACATACTTATTTCTATCGTTCTCTATAGAAAATGTATTTCTCTTCCAGTTGTGATTACTTTTGGTGCCATGAACCATCCTCTTCCTAGTAATGCGTCATATGCCCTTTTCTATACTGGAATAACTACGAAGTTCAACAGAAATGGTTGTGTGCCGATAGTCACTTTTTGTGCCATTAATGTCCCCAATGGCTTGATGCCATGTTGGTTGGCACCTACTAACTGGAATGTCGGTGGCCAGAGTGTGGGTTTTCCAAGACTTCTCCATGTGTCTTCAGTTAGTATGTTGATTGCCAAGCCTCTGTCGATGATTGTATTTTCCAATGTCTTCCCTCTAATCTCCATCATCATCAGTTTCTTCCCAATGTTCACCGTCAACAACATAGGGTCGACGGTTTGTTCTGTAGTGGTTGTTCTGTTATGATCTCCTTCCTTCGACCATCCTCTTGCTGTTGTTGGTTGTCATTGACTATATTTGTGATTGCCATCCCAAGTTGTGGCATAGTATGGAGAAGGTCGATTACCTTGATCGGTACAGTGGTTTGGAGTATCTGTCGTACGATATTACTCTTAGCCTGTGCTTGCTGAGAGGTGCTTGAAATATCCAGAGCAATCTTGTTTTCCTTCATCATCGCCCCCTCCACTTCTGCTTTTGCTTCTTTCATTCTCTATTTTTCTATAAGTGGATTTGGGTTGATGGCCTTCTTTTCTTGTGCTCTGGTAGCACGACCGCCAGTACTTCCTGATTTTGCTCTTCCACATTCATCATGTTGATGCCTTTCTCCTTTGGGAAGTTATTACCTTCATGGTCGCCTGGTCTACACCACTTACATAGTCTCCCCCCCAGTTTTTGACCATTCTGATATTCTCAGGTGAAGTGGCCCCATTCATTACACTTTCTACACTATATCATGGGCCTCCCCTTCTTGTTGTACTATATTTTGTTTCTCAGGCTATTGTTCTTACTCCTGTTGTTCTGATAGCCTCTAGGAGATGCACTGGAATTGTTCTAGGGTTTCGGTGGTGTGGTTGGCAAAGTTGACGGCTCTTCTTGTGTGAAGAGCACCTATGTACTTCTTGCTTTCAGATTAAATGGGCATTCCTTGACTGAATGTACCATTACTTGGCAGTTATCAAAAAACAATTTTTTTGGATAGTTTGCTTTTATATGTCGTTCTCTGTTGCAGTCAGTGCACCATAACTCTCGGCCCTCTTTCATTTTTCTTTGTCCGCCTTTAGTTCCTTCATCATGCGTAACATGTATTTTACTCTCCTCATCATTGGTCCTCTTCTTACCTCAAGTAGATGTCTTGTTTTCGCTCTCTCTATGTCCATTTCCTGATTGTACGCTTTGGCGTATGATGATGGAGGTACTACTTTCACCTTCTTCCTTAACAGCGGGAGTAGTCCTTCAACGAACCATCTCTTCTTTAATCCATCGGCTGGCTGGGTCTCTAGTTTCCCCAACAATTCCTTAAGTCTCTGATTGTGTGCTCTTACATTCTCATTCTTTCCTTGCTTCATGTTGTAGATTTCTACTACAATTTCGTTGTCGTCCCTTAAAAGTTTGAATTCCTTCTGGAATGATTTCTTTAGTTCTTGCCATGAGGCCTTCTGTGCTGCCTCTAGGTCTATGTACCATTCGATGGTTATGCCTCTCAGCATTGCTGAAAATGCTCTTAGCTAGAAATATTCATCCTTTTGCCCATTTGCTACCCATATGGTTTCACATGTTTTACAATGTCGTACGGGATCCTCTGACCCGTTCCCCATGAACTTTGGTAGTTTCTGCCTCTCGCTTACTAGTGGAGTCACTATGTTTCTCCCTAGATGCCCTCTCTATGTCTTCGACTTGATTGGAATGGTTCTTCCATGAGGTTCCAGTATCTTCCTTACACTCTCGACCACGTATGGTTCCCTCCCACCTTCGTTCTCAATGTCCTCTACACTTTGAGTCTCCTTTGGATCCTTCCAGTGCTCCCTCTGTGTGGGGTCTTTCGCTCAAGTCCTCTAATCCTCAGCCCTTGATCTGAAATGGATAATGCTACGATGAGGCGTATGCTGTCTTCAAGTTCTTCTGTCAATTTCTTTTCATTTTCTCTTTCTTTTTTGCTATTTATTAATGGTGTTCTGAAATCTTGTTCATCGACTCCGTTGACGAGGCTTTGGTGAAACTCAATAATATCTTGATTTATTTTTTCATGATGTTCTTTCCCTTTTTCAACAATTTGTTTTTGTCTTCTCCTACGGTCTTCTTGTTCTTTTAGTCTTAGCGATCTTCTCAGTGTCTCTTTAGGTGTTTCTTGCCCGGTTGGTACTTTGTTCTTATCTTTGTTGAGTTGTATGGGCATGTATCGATACTGGTATGATCATTAATTGTGTGGCGCTTAACGGCGGTTGGTGTCACACTCTTCCTCTTCTTGTTTCATTCGTTCTTCATATCTTCAAGGAATTTGTTGTCTGCGTTGTTCTCTATTCCTTTCTTCTCGAAGGTCCTGCAAGGTCAACAAATTCCTCGCCAACAACCTCGGTATATGATCAAGAAGATGGTCCACTTCCCTCTTGACTTCTAGGTTTTCTTTGATGATTTCCATGGGGATGTCTCTTTGGATGGATTCATTCATTATGTGTTGTCTGACTAACAAGTTCCACAGGAAGACTAATTCTTGTGTTAGATTATCTTCCCGATCATTTTCTTCTCGTTCATTGTCACTTTCCTCTCATATTCTTTGTAATTCTTCCTCTACTCTTTCTACTTGGCATTTGGTTTGTGTTTCCTCCTCTGATTGGATCAATTGACCCATTATGCAACCATCATCATTGTCTTTCCTTCATCACCAAGTATGTCTGACGATTCACTTGTCCCTGACGACACAACTTGTTATGGACTCAATTTCTCTAATGACTCAACTTGTCATCGACTTGTTGTCACCCTCTGACCCAATTTTGAATAGGCAATGATGCCAAATGTTTACTCGCTAAGTGGTTTTTAGAAAGACATGGAGTAAACAGAATCATAAAGCAGTATTATAATGCATAACATAGGACATGAATTTATAACAACATTGCACATAATAAGGCATTGTATCCATTCATTGATCATATTAGCAATACAACACACTATGGCGATTACAACATATCTGACTACATGTATCGACCCCATATATAACTCTTGCCAAGGTTGGTTGAGATATCAACCATTGGCACTGACTACATAACTATCCAACCATTGGGATTAATACCGACAACATTCCAAAACTAATTGTGCCCAAACATTATCTAACATATTATTATTTACTTGGCTAATTACAGCTGACCACCACTAACAATAATGACTGACTACAAGGTCCTTTTGTCCCTTCTTGTCCTCCTTCAATCCTATCCATCCCCTTTCCAAGACCACCTTTTCACCATTGGTTTTCCCTTGATCTAAGGACATCTCCCATCCACTAACCACATCATGCAACTTGGCAAGTTCTCCTTGCTTTAGAGCTCTCAACAATCATCTACCCTTGATCTTTCAAATCAATCTTAACCATTCAATCCCCATAAAAAAAATCTATAAATTGAGCCTCATCCCAAGCATTTTTAAGACTTCATGAGAAGTAAAGTTATATTGCTACATCAAGGAGTCATCCACATATTAAACCACATCAAGAGCATATCTACTTGACAAAGGTTTCCATTTGAGGTTTATTGTTTACTTTCCTTTCTTTATGCATTCCTTTATGCTCAATCTGAGGTGTGTTTGAAGGTGAATGAAGTAGGATAATCTTGTTTTAGTCTATGTATTAAGTTCATTTTCACATGCATACCTGGTTTGTAATCCTTGGATGGTAGTACTATCAGCTGACATTATATTAAATGCATTTCGTGATGGTAATAACTAGATGGTTTATCACCAGTTTTCTATAGCATTTCTTTTATCTCATCTTGGCATTGAATGATTTTTTTAGACATCAACCATTTTGGTTTGAGTAAGATTAGACATTATGCCAGTGGCTTGCATGCACATGTCCACTAAACAAGTGTTGATAAGGTTGGCTCAGCCGCCTCATGTGCTCATTATGTATATGCATAACACACTCTGCTGAAAAAACAAAGAGAAAGGTCAACTCAACTACCTAGTGTGATTATATTGTGTTACATCGACACACTTTGTTAAATAAGCGTAGATTGTGGATGGTCTGGATGCCTAGTGTGTCACAATGAGCATTTGCATTGCATACTTTCTAGTTGTTGGATTTGATAGAGTTGTGTTGGATCTAACACATTGTATGCTCTCACCTTGCCCATCTCAAGATCTGGGTGATCAGAAGGTGTTGAGGGTTTGCATTGTAACAATTATATTGTAGTTGAAAAAATAAAAAAAATTAGGGGTGTATATTACAGTGGTATCATAACTAGTGATCATACCAGCCTATTGGGAAATTAGCACTCATTGCAGATCTTTAGTTGCATTTCTAAATTTGAACAATTGTATGTCAGTAATTCAGTTGTTGCGTATTAGTTTGAGTGGTTCATGTTTTGAGCTTCAATAGTGATTTATCTTTTAAAAGATTATCAGAGCAGAGAACATGGATTGGTGACCTAAATTATTGCTCAAGGAAGATGTCACATCTCGACTTTTTTCTTTCACTATAATTCTGTATATTTTTGTAAGACTAGTGGACATTTAATTATGATTGTTTGATTATTGGGAAATGACATGTACGTAAAGGTAAATTGTTGTTATTTTATAAATGCATATATTTGAAAGTCGATATAATGATCAATTGATTATGGATGAATATCTTACTCGTGCTTCGGCTATGATTATAAGGACTAACCTATTGACGAGAATATAAGTGTGACTGCGTACAAGAAATATGTCGAAGATAGGAACATAGTTGAGGTAGAACCATCATGTTGTGTGGTCTTACAACATGCCCCATGTTGCCTTAGCAAAAAATGGACCCAGCCTTTTGCTTTGCTTTGCTTGTGTGTTTTCTCTTTTGGGCGGTATGGTAAAAATTCATGACATGATCCACGGTTAGAAATCAAATCAAGATTTTCTCCCTGCAAAGGTAATCAATGGATACAAAATCAAATTCTAAGCAACTTTGTCTTTTGCATCATGTTGAAATTCCTTAAAATGAGCAAGTTTTACTTGTTTAAAGTTCTGATCAACTGGATATCCTGGTCAAAGGGATATGGATATTATGAACCAAATGTTGTCTATTCTTAGTATCCATGTCCATGTCTATCGTCATGTCCAGTCTTTATACCAACACTTAAAGGCACGAACCATAGATCCGAAACTGAAATAATCATTAAATATGGTTAAATCGATAATCGCCCCGACTAGATAGATGTAACCTCTTATCGAAATACCCATATCCATGTCCCTTCGAACCCTCAAATTTACCATGGCGATTTGTGAAAATGTCAATCAGACAGGATATTTAGGCATGGATATATTAAATGTCAAATATCCATATCCATGTGGGTGTCCATATCCCCATCAGTGACAGTCATCAAATTTATTCTCGTTCATGGATTTCTGATGTAAGGGATATTTTAAACATGGATATTAAGTTTCAAATTTCCATGTCCAAATATCCATATCCATATCTTGCATTACTAAAGAATCATGTCCCACATACCCAAATCTTTGACTTTTCAAATGGATATTTGCAACTGGATATTTTACACTTGCCCAAATATCCATATCCATGCAAATATCCAAATTTGTATCCCGAGTAAGGATTTCACTCCACATGTCCCACTGTTGACTTTTCAACGTGATCTTTTACATAAAGAACATTTCGTAGTGGATATTTCATATATTCTAGTTTTTGAAGGTGAATAAGACCCCGATACTTACTTCTTTAGTCAACTATGTTTGATCAAGGCTTTTGCCAACGTCACCCAAACCATGTCCGACAGGATATTCATACTCTTTTTCTAGTCAAAGTCAAATGGACATTTTCATATGGACATTCTAAACCAAATGTTAAATTTCAAATGTCCATATCCCAATCCCTTCCCACATTTAATGTCATACATAAGTGTCGTTGGCCTTTTAAATTTAAATGCATGCCTTTTGCCAATTGTTGAGTTCTCCCGCGTCCAAATGGTAAAAATTCACCTAACCACAGGATAGGTAATTAATATGCCCTAATCAATGAATTTTGAAGGATAAAAGGTAAATTCTTCAATATTATTGATTATCAAAGGATTTGAGCTAAAATTGCAGAGAGCTAAAAGCGATTAAAAGGTGAATTACAAGTGATCAAGGTGATTTTACAACAACTGGAGAACGATGTTACATAGAATAGAAATTGTGTGCACAACCAAACCGTATCCATATCCACATCTACATTAAGGTTGAGATTTTAACTGCCAAGTATGAATACGACAAATCCCTTTTCTTCATTTTTTTACTGTTGCGGTATGTTGTTACATGGTCAGAAGGTAAATTTCCTGTTATGAAGGTGAATCTTTAGGTGAATTCATATTTGTATATGGATTAAAATGAGTTTCAATTTACATAGTGAGATTTAAGGTAATCAACACATTTAAACGCCTAAACCCTAGGCTTAACTATGGATGTTTGTATCTTGCAGGACAAGATGCAAAACCACAAGGATTGCAGGGATGCCGAGTTCAAGACACCCATGTTCCCCATGCCAGGGCCTATATGCCATAAGTTTGGTTGTGCAAATGACACCAATTGCAGGCAAACTGACTTAGATGCTTTCAAGGCACAGATTCAGGCAGGTAAGGATAACCCCATTCTAAAGAATATTGTGCAAACAAGGATGTTTCATGCTGCAAGGTTCCCATATGCAGCCGAAGCCCTAGAATTGGTCATAGAATGCGCACAGAATTACAACGTAGTGACCAGAAGGGTAGAGCATCAGGGCCAGGTGTACATCAAATTCTCTGTGAATGACATTATTGAAGCCTTCAAATTACCCACTAATAGGGATATGTACCAGATAAATCTGGAGGCCCTAACTACAGAGTACAACAAAAATTACGTAGATTGTAGGAAAATCATCTTCTCTTCATGGAGGTCTTCAGACAATAAGGTCAAGGCCATAGCTAAAATGCCTCAGTATTTGTTCAAATATGATTTTAGCCCTGATGTCATAGCCCATTTTGTTCATGATACAGTATTATTGGGTACAAATAATTTTCTTTTTGTTATATGACACAATATTATGGATACAGACTTGTATATATAGTTACATATGATGCATAACAGTACTGTTAGCCTGAAATCTGTATAGACATGTATGTTCATTTAGATAAGAGATATATGATGATCTAGCCATCACAGTGATTATGTTTTATTCATTATGATTATTAGTAGAGTTGATTTTATACCATGTTATAAGCATATTTGAATATTATTTTTATATATGGAAATTGTTTATTAACCACCACATGGTGTTTGAGTGTGACAAGATCCAACTTTTACTTCTAATGAACGTGAGAGTATCATAGAAGAGAGGAATCTAGATTCCTCTCAAGGTTGCCTGCATGACCTCTACACACACATTAATCATCTTCACAATTTTATATAGGGTGGGATAGTAGTTAGTTGTGTCTCAAATTATTTTCTGTTTTAGTGCTCTGTTAATAACTCCATAACAAATATATATTCGGAATATGAACACAAATAAGACATGTATACGTATACATGCATATATGCACTTAAGTAAACTAATTATGAGTATATGGTGCATATGTTTATACATAATACATACAGATATATATATATATACATATATACGAGTATGCACACATACCATAATTATTATTACTTAAGTACACATATAGCATATACACATATGTGCATTATACATGGAATAATGAATAATGTTTAAATAAGATAAAAACCACTATCAAATTTAATTGAAGTAGTTAAATAAACTTTCAAGTAAAATAAAGGATGGATAAATCACTTTCCGTAAATAAATTTTAAATAATATTTTTTTTCTTGACCGGAAGGAATATATAAAATTGTTATCATGCTACCTGATGGAAATAATTTGGCAAAATATTTTTATTGCCACAAGTATTGTTTTATTTTTAAATAGTGAAATGAAGAGAGTTTTCAAATGATAATATTTCCTTGGCACCAAACAAATAAATAATATTTATTATATTGTCATGCCAACATCTACTGAAAAAGAGACAGATGGCAACCAAACTTCATGAAGTGTTAAGCGGCGGACTTAGGAATTTTTAATAGGGTTAACTTGGCAAATTCTTATCATGAAATAAGACATTTGGAAGGAGTGGGAATAGGTCTATAAAAGGGAGAAATTAGAATGTGTTGAGAGATGAAAAAGTAGGAAGAAAAGAGGAAGCAGAAAGGAGGTCATGGCACAGACAAAACAATTTTGTTTTTGGTGGTAATAAGGTATGAAATTTTGGATTATCTAAGCAATGTTTGGTTATGAATATAACATAAAATCATTCCTATACTTTTTTTTGATGTGTTGTGCAAATAAGACGTTGCCTCAAATTTGTTTTCTTTCCAAAATCTGAAACAAAACCAAAATATAACACTACTATATTTTTTCTCAATTTAAGGCAGGCTAAGACAATATGATTTTATTTACCAGCTAGGAAACCTGTGTAAAATCAAATAAACATGAAATTAGCCAAATTTCCATCTTAGCTATAACTGTAAAATTATACATATAGTGGCTAGGGTTTATCAATGCATAAATCAATAAATCTCTTACCATATTGAGTAGCTGGAAACAAACAAAGAATGCTACAACAGGGATATGCTGGAAGTTAAAAAAAATCCTTGAACTAGGGCATATTTCCTTTAAAAGAGAGAAATTTTGTGAAGGTTCCCAATGAGCGTATCTCAATGGAGAAGCCTCCATCAGAGAGGCGCCTAAGTCTACAAACATAATTTAATTCAAGAAAACTTGTTCCTTGATATAAAATATGATGATAGAAAGAATATCCAGCTGCTATAGTTTTATTTAGAAATTTTTGTTTTGCGTATGAAACAAAAAAAGATTGTTGTTAATAAAACAAAACATATACTTTTAAATTATCCTATAGCCATTAATAAATACTTATTTTATTGGATGTTCAAATTCAATGTTTAGATAAGAGATTGATAAAGAATATTAAGCTAGGCAAAATACTTTATTATTTAAATTCATTATTTAGAGGGAAACAAATATAATTACTTAATTGCATTTTATAGGGTAAATATTATTTACTTAAATGCAATAGGAAGAGGGTAAAAGTATTTACTTAAATGTATTATGAAAGGGTAAACATTATTTACTTAAACGCATTAAACAAAGTAAATGAGAAAGGAGTAACTCTACCTGCTAAGGGATAATTTTATATAATATTATTTTATTAAATCAAGTAAATTTTAACAGAAGAATATACTTGGACTAAATTAACTTAAATTTTAAAGGTTAAATATCCTAAGCCAACATACATGACTGTTATGGTAGATTCCAAGTAAACAGTTTCCATCTAAATTTATAGTTGCTTTCTATATGTTTGATGGGGCAATGGGTAGATTTACATGGTTAAATTCATGGTCATGTATGGCGAACTTGAGGAATCTAGTCTCCTTGAGACAGGTCGGGCTACCTGTGTGGGTAGCATGGGGAAGCATGGCTTTGTGGTAGGGTGGATGTCACTTCTATGATGCCCTCTCGTCTTCAGGTGTACAAAGAAGGAGCTAGAGCGAGGAATCCATCAAGATGCCACGGACACCTATAAACTTTCATGGAACTAAAGATATGTATTTTATCTTCAATATGTTTTGTTATGTAAATTTTAGGGAAAGAATTAAATTGAATCATGATGAATTCATGTTAGTGATTATGTACTTAATTCATGATGTATTATATTTCAAGATGGTTGATAATAATGTTGTAGGAACATTATGATATCGCTTGACTAGTTATGGAATTAGTAAGTCACTTTCTTTACTTTTGTTAAATGATGTGGAAACTAAAAGCTTGTAGTAATCTTCCTTGTGATTGTTATAGTTTCTATTCTAATAGAAGAATTTGTACTTATGAAGTATAATGCTCATATATGTTGAGAATAACTTATAAATTAGAATGAAACACATTTGTTGATTTCTTTATGTTGACTCCATAAGGTGTTACATCTGATATTTCTGTACATAAATGGTTTACCTAGTTGGATTTGGATAGTGTTGTTATATGTGGTATCAGAGCTCTAGGTTAAACTATGGAGCCTAATGCATCTACTTGCTTCTAATATGACTTGTAAATTTTATAGGAATTTCCAATAATGTAACCTTCCTACAATGGAAACCAAAATGAAGTCAGGATTCAAGGAGACAAACTTGATCAAATTTTGGATATGTTAACAGACACAAGGGATGGGATGAATGCCCTAGAACATGAAGTTAGGGCCACTAGGTCCATGCCAAACCAAAATGAATAATAGGAACATCAGTGAACAAAGAAAAATAATATGAATTGACTCATTATGAAAATGAATCCACACCAGGAAGCAAAAGGGCCAAAATTGAAACTGATTTGGCCAAAGACTTGAAGAAAATCTCACCTCCAAAGTTTGATGGCAAAGCCATAGGGGATGACGCTGAAGCCTAGATAGTAGAAATGGAAAGGTATTTTGAACTTCGTAACCTCTTTGAGGAAGCCAAGGTAGTCTGGGCTTCTTTCTAGTTGAAAGGAGAAGTAGCCACCTTGTGGGATAATGCAAAAATAGAAAAAAATCTTTCATCCGAAACCTTACATGGGATATTTTCTTATCACTATTCCAGAAGAGATGGCTTCAACAACATTACTTTGACAAGGAATGAATGAGTTCTAGAGCTTAAGACAAGGGGAACTCTCAGTGACACAATATTGGGAGAAGTTTATTCAACTTCTCAAATATGTTCCCCTCTATTAGCAGGATGAGCGCTTCCATGTAAGGAAGTTCATTTTGGGATTAAGACCCCAAATAGGATCAGAAGTAGATCTTAATGGCCCTTAGACCATGGATGACACCTTTGAAAAGGCCATCAAACAGGAGAAAAAGCTTCATAACATTGCAAAATATAGAAGGGAAAATAAAGGAAAATGAAAGAACTACCAAAATCAAGCTCCTACAAATTCTTCCAAATAGAAGAATAGAAAAGGTAATCATTTTGAGGACAAGAAACATAAGAACAAATTTGTAAAAGGGGGTGAGCGAAGAAAACCCTTCATCAAACCTAGGATCTTCAATGAAGGGGTAAATGACAATAATGACAAAGGAAAGTACCCAAGGCCCAAAGAGGGACGGAAAGGTGGGTACTTCAACTATGGGGGTGAGCATTATGCTAACAAATGCCCTCAAAAAGTAGCTAATAGAATCGAAGGGAATTGGCAACAACAAACTATTCAACACCGCATTCATGCGGCAATATACAATAGACAAGTTGACTTCTAGGCCACACCTATTGAAATGACAGGTATGATCTATGGTGTTTTAGTTAGTGTACTTATAGACACTAGTGCCACAAAATTCTTCATTGACCCTAGAGTAGTGGAAAGACTGCCCAGGAAAGTTGATTACATGGCCAACTTCTGGACAATAATCTATGGAAACTGAGAAGAGAGAAGGGTAGACCAATGTCTGGCCTACAATGAATTAACCCTACAAGATATTGTAACTCAAGTCAATCTCTATGTAGCTCTGTGAGGATCATACGATGTGATTCTGAGAATAAATTGGCTAACCCAACATAAATTTGTTGTAAATTATTTTGAGAAGACTATAAATTGTGGGGATGACTATGGGAACCCGACTCAATTATGTGGCATTCAAAGGGACATAAGCCTTAGACAGATTTCGGCCATGCAAATAAAAAGAGCCTAGAGGAAAGGATGTATCCTATATGCTATCCATATAGAGGATATGTGAGAAGGGAAAGAATCTTTTCTTAATGAATTCCCAATTCTCTAGGAATTTTGAGATGTATTTCCTGAGGAATTACCTGGACTTCCTCCAAAAAGAGAATTTGACTTTTCTATCAATCTCTTACCAGATATTGAACCTCAATCAAAGGCACCTTATAAGATGACTACTTCAAAATTATATGAGATGAAGGTTCAACTATAAGAATTTCTTGATAAAGGTCTAATTTGACCAAGTGTGTCACCATGTGGAGCACCTGCACTTTTTGTCAAGAAGAAAGACGATATTCTCTGCATGTGTATCGATTATAGAATGATCAATAAGGTGACTATTAAGAACAAGTATCCATTGCTGAGAATCAATGAACTTTTTGATCAAATGAGAGGTGCAACTGTATTTTACAAAAATGACTTAAGATCAGGATACCACCAATTGAGAATCAAAGAGGAAGATATACATAAAACAACCTTTAGAACTTGTTATGGACACTACGAGTTCACAATACTTCCTTTTGGCCTTACTAATGCACCTGCAGCCTTCATGAACCTAATGAATAGTGTGTTTAGACACTACCTAGATGATTTTGTCGTAGTCTTTATTGATGACATTTTTATTTACTCCAAAAGTGAGAAAGAACATGAATGCCATTTGAGGTTAGTCCTGCAACACTTAAGGAAACACCGTCTTTTGGAAGATTGTCTAAATGTTCCCTCTAACAGAAGAAAGTACACTACTTGGGACATATTATTTCAGCAGAAGGTATATTTGTTGATCCAGCTAAGATTGAAGCTATTCTAGAATGACCAACCCCCACAAATGTTTAAGAGGTCTATTATTTTATGGGTCTGGAAGGATATTATAGGAGGTTTGTTGAAGGGTTCTCAAAGATAGAAAACCCTATCACTACCTTATAGAAAAGGGAGAAGAAATTTGAATGGACAAGGAAATGTGAAGAAGCCTTCCAAATCTTGAAACATAAACTCACTATCACTCCAATTCTCACTGTACCTAATCCAAATGGGAGGTTTTGAATTATACTAGATGCATCAGGGGATGGTTTAGGTGGGGTCCTTATGGAAAATGGCTTGGTTGTAGCCTATGAATCCCAAAAGTTAAAAACCTATGAAGTTAATTATGCTCCTCATGATCTAGAATTAGCTGCAATAGTGCATGCTCTACAAAGGTGGAGGAACTATTTAATTGGGAAACCATTTGAGTTAAAAAATAATCACTTAGGACTTAAGTACATCTTCACTCAACCCAATTTAAATGCACGTCAGAGAAGATGGCTTGAATTTCTTAGTGAATATGACTTTGATATTGACTATATCAAAGGAAAGGAAAATAGGGTAGTAGATGCTCTAAGTAGGAGGAAGCATATTATGGCAATTGCAGTTTTCTGCTCCACCTTTAGGGGGCAAGTGTTAGAACAAATCCAGGATGATGAGTTCTATATCAAGGTTAAAACAACTCTATAAAAGGAACCTTCTAATCAACAGTTTGAGAGATACAAGATTGAACATGATGGGCCACTCAGATTTGATAACATAATGTATATTCCAAATCATGGTGATTTAAGATCAAACGTACTTGAGGAAGATCATAATGCCCCATATTCAAGTCATCCCGGGGTAACAAAACTTATAGCCGATCTAAAACCCCTATACTTTTGGCCCGGTATGAAAAGAGAAGTAACAAAATATGTGGCTAGATGTTTGGAATGCTAGCAGGTTAAGGAAGAACATATTCATCCGATACAAAATCTATACCCACATGATATACCCAAAAAAATGGTAGGTAATTAGTATGGAGTTTATACAAGGGTTACCTATGTCTAAATCTAAACACGATGTCATTCTAGTGGTAATTGATAAATTAACAAAGGTGGTTCCCACTTTATACCTAGAAATCTATCAGATGGATCATTAACTTTAGCCAAAAGATTTGTGCGAGAAATCTTCAGACTTCATGGAGTGCTAGAAACTATTATTTCTAACAAGGATGTAAGAATGACATCAAGGTTTTGGAAAACCTTGCATGCTGCTTTACGCACCCGACTTAATTTCAGCTTAGCATACCATCCTCAAACAGATGGTCAAACTAAGCAGGTCAATCAAATTGTTGAAGATTTGCTCCACATGTACTATATGGACCAACAGAGCAAATGAGAAGAATATCTTCCATTAGTTGAAATTGCTTACAATAACTCACACCAATATTCCTTAGGAATGGCTCCATTTGAAGCTCTTTATGGTAGGAAATACCGAACCATTATTAGTTGGGATAAAGCAAAACACAAACTAGTAATTGGCCCTGAAATGCTCAAGGAAATGGAACAACAAATAAAACTAATTAGGGAATGATTGAAGGAGGCTTCTGACAGATAGAAAAGCTATGCAGATAAAAACAGAAGTTTCCGTCAATTTGTAGTAGAAGGCAAAGTTTTTCTCAGAGCTAAACCACATAAAAGTTCTATATCTTTTGGCAAATCTACCAAATTGGCCCCTAGATATGTGGGACCCTTTGACGTTCTAGATATGATAAACCCTGTGGCTTATAAATTGGCCTTACCGCCATCTCTCTCTCAATTGCATGATGTCTTTCATGTTTCTTTGTTAAAACCATATCACCCTGATGCCACTCACATTTTGGATTGGCATACTTTGTAGGTTTAGGATCCGGGGGTGGTGCAGGTAGAGCCCCTGCGAATCCTAAAGCACCACAAGATTAGATTGTGCAACAGAGAAGTAGCCCAATGCAAGGTGCAATGGGAGGACGCTGTAGAAATGCAACGATTTTTTCCACATCTTTTCTAAGTTTTTGTTATATACACCTTGGATATCATCGGGGTGATGAAAATTTTTAGAGGGGAGGGATGCCATAACTCATTTTGTTCATGATACAGTATTATTGGATACAAATAATTTTCTTTTTTTCATATGACACAGTATTATGGATATAGACTTGTAAATATAGTTACATATGATGCATAAAGTATTGTTAGCCCAAAATCTGTATAGACATGTATATTCATTTATATCAAAGATATATGATGATCTAGCCATCATAGTGATTATGTTTTATTCATTATGATTATTAGTAGAGTTGATTTTACACCATGCTATAAGCATATCTGAATATTATTTTTATATATGGAAATTATTTATTAACCACAACATGGTGTTTGAGTGCGATAGGATCCAACTTTTACTTCTAATGAATGGGGGAGTATCATAGAAGAGAGGAATCTAGATTCCTCTCAAGATCGCCTGCATGGCCTCTGCACACACACATTAATCATCTTCACGATTTTATATAGGGGGGATAGTAGTTAGTTGTGTCTCAAATTGTTTTATGTTTCAATGCTTTGTTAATAACTCCATGAAAAATAAATATTTGGAATACGAACACAAATAAGACATATACGTATACATGCATATATGCACTTAAGTAAACTAATTATGAGTATTTGGTGCATATGTTTATACACGATACATATAGATATATATACGTATATACGAGTATGCACAAATATACCATAATTATTATTACTTAAGTAGATATATAGCATATATAGATGGAATAATGAATAATGTTTAAATAAGATACATACCACCATCAAATTTAATTTAAGTAATTAAATAAACTTTCAAGTAAAATAGAGGATAGAGAAATCACTCTCTGTAAATAAAATTTAAGTAATGTTTTTTTCTCGATCGGAAGGAATATATATTATTGTTATCATGCTACCCGATGGAAATAATTTGGCAGAATATTTTTATTTCCACAAGTATTGTTTTATTTTTAAATAATGAAATGAAGAGAGTTTTCAAGTGATAATATTTCCTTGGAACCAAACAAATAAATAATATTTATTCTATTGTCGTGCCAACAACTGCTAGAAAAGAGACATATGACAACCAAACTTCATGAAGTGTTAAGTGAAAGACTAAGGTATTTTTAACATGGTTAACTTGGAAAATTCTTATCATGAAATAAGACACATGGAAGGAGTGGGACAATTCTATAAAAGGGAGAAATTAGAATTTATTGGGAGAGGAAAAAGAAGGAAAAAACAAGAAGAAAAGAGGAAGCAGGAAGGAGGTTAGGGCACAAACAATTTTTTTTTGTTTTTGGTGGTAATAAGGTATGAAAATCTAGATTATCGTAGCATTGTTTGGTTATGAATATAACAAAAAATTATTCCTATACTTGTTTTCAATGTGCTGTGCAAATAAGATTGCCCCAAATTTGTTTTCTTTCCAAAATCTTAAACAAAACCACAATATAACATTGTTGTAATTTTTCTCCATTTAAGGCAAGCTGAGACAATCTGATTTTATTTACCAGCTGGGAAACCTGTGTAAAATCAGATAAACATGAAATTTAGCCAAATTTCCATCTTAGCTATAGCTATAAAATTATACATATAGTGGCTAGGGTTTGTCAATGCATAAATTAATAAATCTCTTACCATAATGAGTAGCTAGAAACAAACAAGGAATGCTACAATAGGGATATGCTAGAAGTAAAAAAAAATCCTAGGGATATGCTAGAAGTAAAAAAAAATCCTCGAACTGTTGAAACTAGGGCATATTTCCTTTAAAAGAGAGAAATTTTATGAAGGTTTCCAATGAGCGTATCTCAATGGAGAAGCCGCCATTAGAGAGGTGCTCTCTAATGGAGTCACCTCCATTAGAGGCGCCTAAGTCTGCAAACATAATTTAATTCAAGAAAACTTGTTCCTTGATATAAAATATGATGATAGGAAGAATATCCAACTGTTGTAGTTTTATTTAGAAATTTATGTTTGCATATGAAACAAAAGAAGATTGTTGTTAATAAAACAAAACATATACTTTTAAATTATCCTATAGCCATTAATAAATACTTATTTTATTGGATGTTCAAATTCAATGTTTAAATAAGAAATTGAGAAAGAATATTAAGCTAGGCAACATACTTTATTAATTAAATGTGTTATTTAGAGGGAAACAAATATGATTACTTAGATGCATTTTATGGGGTAAATATTATTTACTTACATGCAATATGAAGAGGGTACAAGTATTTACTTAAATGCATTATGAAAGGGTAAACATTATTTACTTAAACACATTAAATAGAGTAAATGAGAAAGGAGTAACTCTACCTGCTAAGGGATTTTTTTATATAATATTATTTTATTAAATCAAGTAAAATTTAATGGAAGAATATACTTGGACTAAATTAACCTAAATTTTAAAGGTTAAATTTCCTAAGCCAACATACATGACTGTTATGGTAGATTCCAAGCAGAAAGTTTATGAAGGATTGGAATCATAAATACCATCTAAATTTATAGTTGCTTTCTATATGTTTGTTGGGGCAATGGGTAGATTTGCATGGTTAAATTCACGGTCATGTATGGCGTCCTTGAGGAATCTAGTCTCCTCGAGATGGGTCGAGCTACCTATGTGGGTAGCACGGGGAAGCATGGCTTCATCATAGGGTGGATGTCTCTTCTATGATGCTCTCTCATCTTTGGGTGTACGAAGAAGGAGCTAGAGCGAGGAATCCATCGAGATGCAACATGCACCTATAAACTTTCATGGAACTAAAGATATATATTTTATCTTCAATATATTTTGTTAAGTAAATTTTAGGGAAATAATTGAATTGATTCATGATGAATTCATGTTAGTGATTATGTACTTGATTCATGATGTGTTATGTTTCAAGATGGTTGATAATAATGTTGTAGGAACACTATGATATCGCTTGAGTAGTTATGGAATTAGTAAGTCACTTTCTTTACTTCTGTTAAATGATGTGGAAACTAAAATCTTGTAGTAAGCTTCCTTGTGATTGTTATAGTTTCTATTCTGATAGAAGAATTTGTACTTATGAAGTATAATGCTCATATATGTTGAGAATAACTTATGAATTAGAATGAAACACATTTGTTGATTTCTTTATGTTGACTCCATAAGGTGTTACATCTGATATTTTTGTACATAAATGGTTTACCTAGTTGGATTTGGATAGTGTTGTTACACCCAATGTACAATACATAATAGCACTCCTCAATAGGATGGAAGGGAAGATGGATGCTGGAACATTCGAGCCATGGATGTATGGCATGATCCAGATGGTCAAAGACAAAAACAAGGTGGTTGGATGGGCCAAACTCATAAGTGACAATCTCCATGATGGGATGGTCTAATGGAAGAAGAGGAGAAGATTGTTTTATATGACATCCTATGTTGTATATGCATGTGCATGTAAGGCACAACACAATGGATTGCAGATTGTCGGAAGGTTGGTATGTTTGCCAAATGGGCAAACAGTGTGGGAATACTACCCACAGCTGGAGAGGAAAATGTCCATTCAACACTACAAGGCCATTAATGTCTGTTTTATAATGCACCTGGTTAGACTTATGGAATGCAATAGGGATAAAAGGTTGTCAAAAGAAGAACAAGAAATAATACGACGAAATGGGGGATGTTTATCCAGTTCCCCATATATACATACATAAGAATGGAAGACTTCAAGGGTAATCCATTCATGCTACCAAGATATCCCACTGATAGGGTGTTGTTATTGGAAGTGACAAGACAAATCATCCGACCTTATGAAGCCTACATGAAGAATAACAGGAAAGGGAATGTGAGATTTCCCATGGAAATTAATTTGTATGCATGTGGTTAAATCGATGGAGCCAATACACCTAAGGCTACTCTGCACATGTTCCATCTACAGTTGTTCCCTCTAGTAAGGTACTATGATCCATATCATAGAATGGAGAAATATGTGAGTAAGAAGCTACAACATGTAACACACCTTGAGGACAATTGGGTTGACTATGATGATGAGGAGGATGTATGAAAAAGAGGATATCAAAACTCTAAATCAAATCTTAACGTTGGGATGTCTAGAGGTCTCTCCTCAACTCAAATCTGATGATGGGAAGGTGTTGGATCCAGAATATGAGGAGAAGTAGGTATACAAAGAGCCTCTATCCTCGCTTGACTTGAGCTAACCAGAGGAGACATCCATAGATGTCATAAAAAAAAAGGTAATGAACATTACCAAGAAATGGGTGGAGAAAAATATAGTTGAATTGAAAACCAAAGGTGTGGCCATCACCCATGACAAGAAAAAGAAGATGAAGGAAAGGGATGACCTAGGATATGATGACTTTCTCATTCATAAGAGACAAGTCATGGAAGCAAAACTTGCACAACCAGGGCCCTTGACATCAGGGGAAGATGAAGAGGAGATTACAATAGAAGGCATAACAATAGCCACTAGACCTTCACCTACTATGGCTGTGCCTTTACAACTATTCCTATTGCTACCAGGGTTACAGAGAAACCAAGGCTTACAAATTTATTGGGAGGCATGAACATCCCCAAATAGAAAAGGGCACAGGTGACTGTCATGAGAGGTTCCACCTCTAAATCTCTAGATGTTTAGACAGAAGGTCCAGAGGGACCTACAAGAATGGAGCAAATGTTTTCTCAAGGCCAATCCTAGGTAGTGTCATCGTCAGCACCTGCCCCACTCCAAGTGCACCTTACCAAACAAGTAGAGGGTCATCCTAATCCCACAACAACAGGAGTGGTGAAAGAATTGTAGCATAATATCCCAGCCCCTAAAATCATAAAAGTGAAGAATGACTTGGCTGAGGAGGCTTAATATGTTGAACAAGCAAGGGTTGGTGACCATTTCCCTTGGATCAAATCATTGACCTGATGGATGATTAAGTCACAAGAGATGTGACTAACAATCCAATGGGGTCCCTATTTACCCCCACAGTGCCTTCACAACAAGAAATGCCTCAGGTAGAGGTAGTAGGAAGTTAAGAGGGGGTAAAAGATCCTGAGGCACCTGGTATTTTAGATATAGAAGATCCAGGATCTCCCAAAGAGGCCATCCACATGAGCAGTTGGATGTCTTGATTAACACAATAACAAGTCCTGAAGTAGTAGACTTGTCTTATCCAGCAGGAGCAAGCGTAGAGGTGAAGGATACAACTCTGGATAAGTAAGAGAAAGGAGAAACTGCTCATGACATTGACATGGAGGTTGTTCAGGATGAAGGACATCAACAAACTAAAGAACTTATTGAGAAGATGTATGAAGAGTAACCTATTGAACTACAAATGGAAGCATCTGAGCAACATGCTCTAATAGAAAAGGGAGATGAGGAGATGGTAGAAATAGGTGAGAATCCTGAAATCCTACAATAGGAGCAACAAGAAGAAGTGTCTCATAAGGGTGAGTATTAGCAGGAGGGTCCAGAAGATAAGGTGCCTACACAAGAAGAGGTCCATGAAGAGGTACCTGCACAAGAAGAGAGAGATCTAGATAAGGATGATGATACAACGATGAAAGATGCTCACATTGAGATATCAAGTCAAGAAGGGCCACCACCACCAAATGTACTAGATTGGATAGAATTTGAGGTAACAGAGCCTCCCTCTAATCTAGCTCCATTTGACTTTAAGTCATTATTTTCCATTGATGATGTGAAGCCAAGGTACAAAGTTTGGGTAGTATAAGCCATAAAACAAGATGCTACAACTGGGCGAAGAACAACACAATTGGTTGTGCCCATTTTTGATAAGGCCAGGAGAGAAATAATGACCAATGATATCAAGTGACAACTATTGATTTAGGGAATGCTACTGTGGAACAAGAAATAAAAGAGCTTAAGGGCAGTGTAGAAGTAGTGGCTACTCGAATTCATAAAACCAAATTGAAAAATAAGGTGTTGAAAGGGCACATTGCAGAACTCCAATCATTCATTAAGGGGTTGATCACCCCAAGGACCCAAATAACAGAGGCACCAACTACCTTAACATTGGTGATCCAGGATGAGATAAGTGGCCTGGATTCTACAAAGCATCAAGCACAGGTTATACAGAAATGGTTTGCCAAATCCATGACTGAAGGTGAGGAAATAATTAGGACATCCCTGTCCAATTGGGATACTTTAGCATTTATCAGGACAAAAGATGATATGCTAAAGGAAGCATGTTCTAAGAGGCTTGAGCAGAGTGATCAAGACCTTCCAAAGCTGAAGGATGCAAGGAAATTGGATGATCAAGTGTTAATCAAGCATAATATCCTAACATTATAAACCATGCCGAGGATATCTACATGGATTAAAGATCTAAAATTTGAAGTGGATATCTTAAAGAGATGTCAAAATGAAACAAAGGATATTAGCACTAAAGTGCAAGAGTTGCTGATATATGAAGTAGATATTCTTGATGAATTTCTGGGGACATTGATGGATGACAAGGAGACATGATGAGAAAGTCTCCAAAGAAGCATTTAGGACTAGGTTTGATCCTATGATGAAGGATCTAGTATCACATTTTTCAGAGGTGGCCATAGAGCAACTGATGGAATTGTCCATGAAAATGAAGGAATATAAACAAAAATTAGATGGCAGGACAAGTCAATGGGTATCCATCAACGATCAACTGTAGATGCAAGAATATGCAAAAGCCAAAGTACAATAGTTTGATAAAATAGAAATAGATGCAGCCATAAAGGCTTACGAATTATACAGGAAGCTGGATTCTTGGGGAGTGATAATTGGAGGAGACTCATCTGAGGCAGAGGAGGAATAGAACATTCTTAAGGGTGCCAAAGTGAAGACACTAAAGAATATTCCATTTTTCTAGTTGTGTTGTACTAATGACTGCCAACTGGAAATCACGTGCCATATTTCTTGTCCGTTGATGTTTTTGAGAGAAAACCTGACCGTAGGATCATTGTAACCAATCTTGTTGTGTTATGGATCTTATTTCCATATTACAATGTATTTCAAATACTGTAGACTCTTAATTTTAGGATCCCCATTTTTTCACGGGTATAGATATGTGTGGATCCCTCTTTTTCTACGAGTATAGTTATATGTTTTATTTATACTTGTATATGGGTGGAGTCATCACCCATGATTAACAGGAACTGTTATGAGTTGACTTGGCCCATGGTTTGGTACCCATTGTTTTGTAAAACTGCTATGTTAGTTACTTATTGATGTAATTATGAATAGACAGACATATAATAGGTAAAAGATATAGGAAGAATTGAGAAGGTGAATAGAGTGTGTGAATTCAGGAGAGTTTGTTGAGCGCAGCTCCAAACAATATTTGTGCATTGTAATTGTGAGAAGACTAATCTGAGCAAGTGTTTCTTGGTGGACGTAGCCCACATTGGGTGGGCCATGTTAAATCCTGTCTTCATATTGTTCAATTTTTAATTATGTTCTTTATTTATCTCTCTTCATAATTCTTGTTGCTGTGATTCTAAGAAATTATTTCTCATTGATTTTTGTTTTATTCCCAACAGATCTTAGGTCCTTGTTCTATAAAAGGACCTAGATTACTTTGTATTATAGAGATTGAATTAATGAAACTTTTAGAGCACTAAGATTGTAAATTTAACAACTCTGTGGCTTTCTCATGGTTCTTTCTCACAATCAGTGTAAATGTGTATATATATCTATGAATACATAATGAAAATGAAGTTGCAGATTGCTATCTAATCGTATATCTCAAGTAATCTTCTATTGATTTCTAATTTGTAATGGTGAATTGTTGTGTTTGTTTTGAAGTATGTTCAACTAATTGCATGTTGTCATCAACTTACCTTTGAAGACTTGTACCAATCATATGTAATTTTGGATTTCCTCATGAAGTATGGTTTGGTTTTTCTTCATTTCATGACCGTGTCAGAGTATACATGTGGATCATTGGTAAAATTCAATTAGTTTAAGATCCTACTTCTTTAACTCAACCTTTTTTCTTTATTTTACAAAATACAATAAATAAATACAAACAATTGACATATCTTGAGTAATACATGTAGAACTAATGCTAGTAATGACATATCTAAAGTGTATACAATGACTAAATGCTAACGATGACATAGCTAGAGCAAATATGATTGGATGAATGCAATGATAAATCATATATAGATAATCATAGATATCCATGAATTGCATGTTATAGATAACATCTTTAGGCAAGTTCAATGTCTAAGTGCATAAGGATAAGTTAATGAATATAGTTTCAGAAGAACTAATCAAAGTTAGATGCATATTAGGAGAATTGATTAAAATTGAGATAGTTTCAGAAGAACTAATCAAAGTTAAACTCAATTTGTGACTATTTACTTGAATTTCAACTAAATACTGTAGAATCTGATACAATTATCAAGGATATATGAAGATTAGGTACAATATACAGGACATTTGTGAAATTTGACCAAATCTAAGAAAGGATACAATTATGAAGTTGTAAGTCCCCCAAAATGGAATAGCATATCACAATGACCCCTGAGTGACTATCAAAGCTCAAGACCTAACTATCGGAGACTTGGGACATCAAATCCTCATGGATCTTGAAGTCTTTCAAGATGAGTAAAGGTTTGTGATATAAACTTTTATTCGTGTGCATGTGACTAACAACCACATCAACACGTCCTAGCCACCAAAAAGAGTTAGCATGATGAAACACGATGCATGCACACACTCACTTAGTTTCATACATATTGCATGATTGAATGGCTTTATTATGCATCCACTACATGGTTACGTAGTCTTGATTGTGCATTTACATTGGATATAGGTGGTGGTTGACGTATGATGATTAGGTAATTATGTGATTTCGTTTGCTAAAGTACATTCTTTACAATTGTATAAGCTAGCCATGTATTCCTACTTTCATTTCGACTTTAGATTTAATAAAAATTGTATAAATTGATTTCAGATTGTTTTATTATAATTATTTAAAATGTTCATCTATATATATATATTATTCATGCAAGGTACAATATTTTAGTTGGACTTAAAATAAGTATTTATATTTATAGATACCTAAATATATAATTACTAATATATAAAAATTGATGTTTAATTATATAAGCATATAAACATACAAAAGGTTAAAAATAA
The DNA here is from genome assembly GCA_027924645.1 of Cunninghamia lanceolata. Taxonomy (NCBI): domain Eukaryota; kingdom Viridiplantae; phylum Streptophyta; class Pinopsida; order Cupressales; family Cupressaceae; genus Cunninghamia; species Cunninghamia lanceolata. The sequence goes on from BSBN01001034.1 coordinate 2,046,148, forward strand.
TAAAACTATTGTATTAAGTGAAGTTTCAAATTAAAAATCAAGGGATCAGAGGCTTTTCGGTGCCCAAGTGCCATGTAAAGGGGAAGATAACTAGAATTTAAAGAAAAGCTTGATGGAAAAATAGGAAAAATGCCAATATAAGAGTAGGCAAAATTTATTAAAAAGGGGAGATATGCAAAGAAAATGATGTTTTAATGGAGAAGAGGGGAAAATTTGAGAGGTTCAAAGAGATTCTAAGGCGTGGTTAGAGACAGAAGGAATCTTGAAGAAAGCAGCATTGAATACACAAGAGTAAAAAGTTTTGATAGTTTTTTTTGAATGCATGCTTTCTACATGGATAAAAACCTCAGCACAATGGAGTAAAGGAAGTTGAATGCGTGACAACACAAAAGACTTTGATGTTATTTAAGTGATTTTAAGGTTTCTTGGATGCTGTGCAATGGAGGAAATGACATGAATATTCAACAAGATAATAATATATTATTATGATAGATTGAAAATGATTTCAAGGTCTCAAGACTCTCTACGACCAAGTCAAGGACAATAATCTTGATGTTCTTTCTGGGACCAAAACTTAGATGATGCTATTTAAATTGCTAAAATCAAACTCTTTGACTACTTTTGGATGATAAAGCTTAGAGTTTGATTCTTGGGAGGCTCTAAATTCTGGAAGAGAAGCTAAAATTAAAAGATGTTGCTGGATTTGGTACCTCATTTTGCATCTAAATACTGATAACAAATATGTAATAGAAAATAGAATGGCAATGGGCACGTATTGGTGACAGTGGTGATTCTAGTAGGTGCAAGCATTTTTATATGTCCATCGCTAGTAAGAGGAAGAATGTCAGAGCATGTGGGGTAGCCTTCGTAGAGATTAACAAGTTTTTAAATCCAATCAAAACCCACCTCAACAAGATGAAAAAAAAGATTCTTGTAAGTATATTTTAGTACTTAATTCAATATTTGGTTGTTCTTATTAAAACTTTTTTAGGTTGAATTGCTTTTGGGCACAAAATATCTATATATAAAATATCATTTTAGATTAGGACACACACCCATGAGATCATTTTTTTCTACTTGTCAAGCATAATTTGTATTTATTTATTGAGAATGAAGTAGAATATGTAAATTATGAAAAAAAAGGAAACGCTTGAATGAGAGCTAAACCTTACTTCCGCAATGCAATATGTACCCGATTGTATGGTTGTAATTGGAGATACCACAAAATAAATCTCTGTTGCAGGAAACCACATCTATAAAATAATTGAATAGAAAGGAAAATTGATAAAGTATGTATTAGATTATAGCATCTCTTTGGTAAAGGCAAAAGTGGTTTTTCAGGTCCTCATGCGTAACTTATATTGACCTAAGTCTTTTGTTTCAGCCTATTTCCTGATTGTATTAGTTGAAGTATATTCGACATGTGTCTCTTCGTCGGCCTATTGTTTGTGGTATGTACCTGTTTTTATATTGTTTTAACCTGATTATATTGGTATCATCCTTTTGTATTGGCCTCTATGTTATCACAAATGGCTTGATGACTATTATCGACCTAGATATTATTCTTTTGGGCTTGCATACTGACTAAAGGTGGCCTATTTTATGTCATCAGACAACTTGTCCTATAACTAATTACATGTATTTTACTTACAACCTGTCGGTGTATAAATCAAATCGACCTTATGCTTTATACATTGACCCCCCTTTATTTTTATAAACTACCTGTAACTTCTTATTTTTAGTTGGCCTATGCTCTTTGTCGACCTCTTGATATTTCTATGGCATGATAGTTCTTATCGGCCTACTTCCTCTTACTCCTATAGTAGATTTCTTCTATAGTAGTTTACTACTCTTCCTATAGCTTCATAATGAGTTACTGTAGCATTCTCTATTCTTTTGTAGCAGTAAATTAAATCATGTAGCAGACTATAATCTTCTAGCTTATTGGATTCCTGTAAGCAGTCAAGCCTTATGTTTATGTGACTATAATCATATGCCCTATCTATTTATACCGTCAATAATTGTAACTTTATTTTATTCTCTTACAATGTTTGTTCAATCTTAGGGAATGAAATTTCCCTCTAAGTGGTGTCTTGGTTTATTTTACCTAGCATGTATAAAATTGAATTTGTTAGAAAAGATTATTCTCCTTTATTCTTTATCATCAAATTTAATCTTAAACGATATTATAAATCTGATCTTGCATGCAGTCATGAATTCATAGATCTAACTTTAATTTCAAAATAATTGTATATTTCCTTGTTAGAATCATTTGCTTGAAAAGGTGTATTTTTGTTGTTTTTGCAAAAGAAAGGAATTAGTAACTATTATTAGGCAAATGCATTTGTTTGAAAAGAAAATAGTTTATCTTTCTACGAGTGTGTTGGGCTCACCTTCTGGGATAGGGTGCCAAATGTGGGCTAACAGAGAAGGTTGATCCTCTTTTTAGGATTTGACTGATATGTATAAGTGCTTTAGCTAAAGCCATGTTTTCATTGAAATAGATGAATGATTGTCTAGCAAATTTATATTGATATGTTTCTTTACCACATCCTGATAGGTGAGATAATGCACATTCTGGTTAGAGTAGAAATGCATGTAGACATTAGGTTGCACCAGGTTTCCCTCCTACCTATTGTTTCTAGGTTGCTAGGCACATCATGTAGGGTCAGGTATCCTTCATGTTAGAAAGGATTCTGGGGAAGTATAATGCTTCGTGGTTGGGTGGAAAAGCACCTGGGCCATGTTCTCATCTCTCAGCTTTGTGGATGATCATGTGGGTTAGTGGCAGCCAACAACAATGATTCTATTCATTATCATTACTTGTATATTCTTGTATATGTATCTTATTATTGTAAAGATTTGACTACTTGGCATGAGAGCCAAAGATTGTATCATTATATATTATATTTCTTGTACTAACATCTAGACTTAACACATGTATTTGTAAGATGTAAGTTGATATTTTTATTAATGTAAATTGGGATGTTTATTTGTTACTGTTTTATAGTTATGTGTTGTGTACTTTACAGAAGAGGATGTAGATCCTATTCAAGAGATATTGATGAGAGTACAGAAGGACAAGATGAGCTATGAACGAGAGGCCACCAAAATTCTTGATTAGTATCAAGAATTTCTTGATGAGTTCAAAGACCAAGTTTCCTTGATGGTTTCTTGAAATTAATTGAAGTAGGGGACCCTAACAAAAAGAGATTGATATACTACATCAGAAGGTCAAGGAAGAAAGAGAAGATAGAAGTTTCCAAGGAATTAGAGAAGTAGAAAATGTTTTTGAAGGAAGAAGAAAAGCCAGAGTTAGAGTCTTTAGTGTCAAAGACCAAACTCCATTCTAAGGCATCTTCTTCTAGCCAATAGAAGAAGAATTCTATTGCAAGAAATAACAAGGGAAGAAAAAATGAATTTCAAAGACAAAAACTTTGCTTCTCATGCAAAAAATATTAGGAACCAAGCAACAAATGTTTGAGCAAAGGAGAGGTGAAATCAGATGAAGAACCTGAGTTTCAGAAGGAAGAACACTCGATGTAGTTTGAGGAGGATACAACTAGTTGGGAATCATAAATGAAGTCTTCTGAAGACAACTGCACATATTTGGATCAGCATGAAGATTGGCTCAAACATGAAAATAGAAATAGTTTTCAATCATTCTTAGATAACACACTTTTTGAGATGGATGCAAAAATATCTTTTGATAACCCACTCTTCGAGATGGATACCTCTAGGTCGCAAGTTGAAAAAGTAGATATTTGTTGGCTTCTAAGAAGTGTGTAAATCAACATGAGGATAATGAATTCAAGGAAGAGATTGTGCTAGTTGAGCATGAGAAAGAAGAAAAATCAGATTTGTTAGAGATAGGATGGAAGCAAATCTTGGAGGATTCCACCATGCAAGTGGAAGATATGAGATTTAATGAAGAAAAATATATTTTAATGACTTTCAAGATTGTAGATCAACAAAAGAACAATCTTTATGTAGTCAGAGATAAGGCTTCACCTAGTGAATGCACAAATGAGGATGATGTTCATATTTAGTACACACCCATCAATCCTCCAATGATTGATGATTTGAAGGATATTTGTAAAAATGAAGGTGTTGATTTTTCTGAAGCAACAAGAAAGGAAAACCAATACCATGAACAAACTTGTGATTTCAGATTGGAAATTCAAGAAGTTTATGTGGTGGAATTTTAGGATGAACTTATTGAGAGGCATGTGCACGAGAAAAGTGCCTCAGAGGATATTAATGTTGGTTTTTAGTTGGCTGAAGTTTTTGGATCAACAACTAATGGTGAGAACTTTGACCATCTTTATGATTATAGCTTATGGTATGAAAGCATTGTTGTTAACAAGGATTTAGGGCAATGCTTTTATCATAATGTAAAGCACCATAAGATTGTAAAGAAGATAAAGGATTCAACTTGTATCGAAAGATGCTTACATCCTTTTGCTAAAGGTTGTATTCACATAAGAATATGGGACTTGGGTGTTTCATTGAAACATCTAACCTTAAGAACTAAGGGCTATCCTCCATACAGAGTTTACAGTTTGCTAGTCAGAATAGTAGCAGTATTCTCATCCTATATTGATGTTGATTCAATTCTGTCTCTTAAAATGGGCACTTGTAATGAGTTGAATCAATATGGAATTGATAGTACACATTGGAGAAGATTGTTTTTCATGATGGATAGAAGAGTAACAACTCCTTGTTGTATTAGAGTAATGCAGTATAAGCATGGAGAAGCTACTTTGTTGATGAGTTTTTATCACCAACAGAGTTTGGTGGGAGTTGGGGAAGATGGAAGGAATGTTCCATGGAGGTTTATAACCCAAAATTTTAGACTTAGTATTGTTGGCTTGATACAGATCTGCCACCATATGTTTTTTCTTGCACATTTTCAAATGGATTGGCAAGAATTATTAGTCAAGGATGTAGTATTTCCTAGTTGGTGGCTATTGAGGAAGCATTTTTCAGCCTTTGTGAAAGCATCTTCAATCATTAAAATGCTCACAAATCATGTTTTTTGTAGAGAGGTTCCAAATTTGTGGATGTTGTTCCAATTTTAAGGCACTGGTTTTGATCAAATCATATTATAAGTTGTTTCTATGCTTGAACAACAGTAAGGTTAAGAATTTTGGGACCACTAGACTTTTGGGAAATGTTGAGAAGTGCTTTCAACTGAAAAGAATGAATACTTCAGCTAACATTATTCTAATTTGGGTGGGAAATCAGGTAATACATGACTGTTATAAATTGTTTCCAGCCTACACACACACTAATTTGTGTCATTTCATGGAAAGAATAATTCACAAAGATAATTTTGCAAAGGTATGTGTTGTGAATTTTAGTAGTTTGTCTTTGGGACTAACTCAGAACAATAGATATTCGCATGTTTATGGCCACAATTTTGGGTTTCTAAAAGTGAAAAAAAAAGAACAATCATTCAAACTTTACAATTTTTATCAGAGTGGTGCAGCAGAAACATGGTAGAGAAAAATAGATTTACGAAAGAATTGCAGAAGCCTTACCAAAGATTACTACTTAGTTGGCAAGAAATCCGAATGAGGTTTTTGTTAAAGTTGTATTACAACATACCACATCCATTAAAATGACACACAAACCTCCTAGATTAATTTAGGATCCTGGAATCACTGAACTTCATTTGAGGTTATTCAGTTGGTTGAGTTGTAATTGTTTGAGGACAAGCAATTTTGGGGAGGGAGGATTGTAATGTCATTTTTTCGTGCATAATCAGTTTGTGAACAATTAGCCTATTTTTTGAGTTTTTTTTGTAGGCCAATTGGTGGTGCTAGGGAGAACTTCAATAATTTTGGAGAACATTGGGATGAATAAGAAATGGTTTTTTTTATGACAGTGAGTTTATAAGAAGTTAGTGAGCCCAATGACACTTTCCGAGTGTGATTCTTTTTGAGAGCAGTCCACACTTCTTGGAGAATGCATGATTAGTCAAGTTGGGTTTTGACAGTGGTAGTGAATTCATGAGATATTGATAAGTCCCATGTTTCTTTTAGAGTGCAATTCTGTCCTTCTGGGAACTCTCCACACTTTTTGGAAAAGCAGGCTATTTTTAGAATGTCACTAGGTTGGTTCAGTACATCGTCCTTAGTCATCAGGAGCATAAGGGTATGATCAAAATTTCACATTTAATTCATTTTGATGATTTCCACAACTTGGTGGGATGATTTAATTATTTAATAGTTATGACTTAAGTTGTCCAAAACACAAGTATTCAAAAAAGACAACTTATGTATAACTATTCATTTGAAAGGTTTTTAAGTTGTGCAAACAAAGGGGCTAGTCTAAGGGGGACTTGCACACATAAAAATAACTTATTATTTTGTATTTAGTTTTGGAGGGAAAAGTAAAAGAATATTTTTTTTGCTCCAAAAAGTTATAAAAGGAGGATTGGAGCTCATTTTTGAGGTTATTGATGATATGGTATTTGCTTATGCATTTTGAGAGAACTTGTGTTCTCCCATTTTTATTGAGGACGAAAACCCTCTCAAAAATATTGATTTCAGGATAAAAACCCCCCTAGATGGTATTTGATGTTTCATACAGAAATCATAGTTGTGTTGCAATGGAGATTTTGATGATTTCTTTTATAAGTTTAGTTTTGATGATGTGTTTGAATTTTGGGAATGAAGAAAACCATTTTTATGAGATAAAATTTGTTTGTTTATGAAAGTCTATTTGTTCCTGTTAGTGCTTAAATCTGCAGGTACTTTTCTGAAGATTCAAGCATTCAAATATGCATGCCCCTTCCCAAGAAATCCAAAAATTCTATGTCTTTCGGCCTCTGCAGTGCTAAAAAATGCAAAAAATCAGTTGAAATGCATGTCTTTGTATGTACAAGGGTGTTTGTATATACATGCAGGTTGAATGTGCATTGGCGGGCTTGCAGAAATCTCCATCAGCCTTCAAAAAATGGTGAAAAATGAGTTGTATGCATTTTTAAATGCATATCGGGTTGCATATACAAGGGGGAATCTTTCACAGATTCCTGGGAATATTCGCTACTTGCATATTGGGTTGCATGTATATTTGGTTTGTATGTTCAGACATACAATGGTTAGATACAAAGAAAAGATACATTGCAGGTACATTCCATGGAAGATTTCCGCTTGTATATAGGGGCTTGTATGTCGCCGGTGCATATTCAAGGAAAATATACAAGGGCGCATATGCATTTGCTACAGTGGTGCGGCCAAGATACATGTGGTTGGGCCCGCAGGAATATACAAATGAGTTTGTATATTCGGCATACAAGGGAAATATACATTTGATGAGATACAAGTCGGATTCAAAAGGTTCTCCAATCTAACTGATAAATGAGTTGGAATCTGTGACTTGTATATTTTCTTTTGTATGTGCAACATACATGATGGAGGTACAAAAGAAGACATACATTTCAGACCTGAGGGATAAATCAACTGCAGTGTATAAAATTTGAGGTCCAACTTGTATATATGGTGCTTGTATATGCTTTTGCATATACAAGGCGATAAGAGCAAAATGGACATGCAGGCTGGACCCGATTAGAATTTCAATTTGCTCTATAAAAGTTTGGGGTTCACCTTGTATGATGAATAGTTGTATGTATATGCTTTGCATATACAAGGAATTAAGAGGCAAAAGGTAGGCGGTTGTATATGCATATGCTTTTGCATATACAAGGGCGAAAATGGCAAAATGAAGAAAGGAAAAGTCAGCGATAAGAGCATGAAGTGCCTATGTGGCATGTTTTCACTGGTAGGCAACTTTTCAGGGTGTTTTGAGCTGTTTATTTCACGATAAGAGTGGATCGACGGCTAGTTTTGTTTTTTGCTGCAGTGATGGGTTTCTTTGTATCTATGACCGCATTTGGGCGGGAAAAACTCCAATGACATGCCACTAAGGATTTGCGGGTAGTTGAGCATTGATGGCAGATTTGCAGAGGATGGGCGATGGAAATGATAGATCAACCTCCTGATTAAGGATGAAAGTCCTGGAGTGGCAGCTCAAATCCTGAACATACCCACTCTTTCCTCTTTGTCTCTCTGCTGCATTGATGTTTTTGAGCGCTATTTCACATGCGTTGTATCTGGAAAAATTTTGACTTGCCATGTAATTAATTTGATGAGTACACAGTCTTGGTATAAAAGCCAAACTGTGTTACTCATTGTGGTTGTTGAAGACTTGGGCAATTTTTTGTGTGAATAATGAAAAACAAAGCATTTTCCTGTTTGTTTTATCTTTGTGGAGTTTATGTGTTGCATCTGAGTTGTATCTTGCACATATAATTAGTTTCTTGTCATTATATATGAAAAATGCATTATTGCATGTGTTTATCTGTCTGTCTCCACTTGTTGTATGCATTTTCTTCTTCTGAATCTGGTTGCTAAGGGTTTCTCAGATTCTAGGGTATAGTCTTGCTGTATCACATACTTGATCTCTAACTTCCATTCAAGGAGTGGATTAAATTGTTTGAGGTTAAGGTATGGAGAAGAATGTATGTCAGCTAGGATGTCTGTAAGTATAGGCAGCTAAATACCCATTCCTAGGTAGTATTTGTAAGGTAGATACCAGTTCCAACCCCTTTAAACTCGAATGCCAGTTGCAAGCCACTCTCTTGTATACGTCTGGTTGACTCCATTGCCCTGGGATAGGCACCGATCTGTTCTTGTGAAATAGTTATGATCCAAAACCCTTGTCTTGCATCCAAACCATAATTTCAACCTGTTAGTTGTAGGAGTAGGATTAGGAACCCCCTACATACTCTCATCCATAACTAGACACACATGTCCAAGAATGTTGCTAACCTTGTGATTTGTCATTCAAATCTTGGTCCTAAAATGAGAGTATTCTGCCTGTTATCACAAAGCTAAATCTTTATGTCATTGGGTGAGTCAAAGTGTCAAATCTTTAGCTATAGGGATACCCCCCCTTGGTGCGACAGAACCAGAAGTGAAGGGGAGGCAGCTCATGCAACCTCCCGTTTCTGTTGGCCAGATCTGCTTGTGCATAGGAACTGGCAAACCCTCTACCGATCCAGGAAAAACACCAACAGTTCCTATGCTAGTCATGCCCTTTATTTTTAGATCTGTAGTTCCCTTGAAATCATGGGGGTTGAAGATGCCTGACCAATGATCGTTGTGGAGGAACAAAAGTAATCCTATCACCAGGGCACTCATGTTAGCTAAGTATATTGTTGGTTTAAAGGTGTCTTTTTAGATATTTGCATTGCATCTTGTGTAGATTTGTATAGCCCAACGTATGGGCCGTACCACTTGTGGTTGGGTGAGTGAGCTGGGAATAAAATCACCCCTCTTCTCTTGTGATTTTAGTCTTTTTGGGTGGCACCACTTTGAGTAGGAGCAGTTTGCACTTTTTTGGATGTGGAGAAAGGATAGTTTGGGGAATTTAATTTATTGGTTAAGGTTTGGTGTTCATATTTTAGACCATTTCTTGCTGCAATTTTATATCAGAACTATGTTTTAGTGTTTACAGTGACATTTGGTGTGTTTTCAACATGTTTTGTGGCCTTCAACTTCATCTACATCAGTAGTGCTTCAGTGGGGTATGATTTGTTTTCATTTTGAATGATTTTCAACTCTTCAATATCCTGATATAATGTTATATCAATGTATTTCAGTATAAAATCAGATTATATCATTCATCTTGCAGATTTCTAATGTTTTGTAATATCAATTACTAGTTGCAATATTCATTGTTTGTAATCCTCTGATGGTAGTACTGCCAGTGAACATTATATTATGCCTTTCATGATTTTAATAACTAGATGTCTTACCGTTAGTTTTCTATACATTTATTTCAACCCATCTTAGCATTGAATGAGCTCGCTATACATCAACCATTTTGGTTTGACAAAAATTAGACATTCTCCTAATGGCTTGCATACACACATCCACTGAACAAGTGTTTATAAGGTCTGCTCAACCACCTTGTGTGCTCATTTTGTATTTGCATAGCATACTCCATTGAATAAGCGAAGAGAAAGGTTGGCTCAACCACCTTGTGTGATCATACTATGTTGCACCGACACACTCCATTGAATAAGCTAAGATTGTGGATAGCTTGGCCGCCTAGTGTATCATAGTGAGCATTTTCATTAGATACTCTCTAGTTGCTACATTTGATAGAGTTGTGTGGGATCCAACACACTGTATGCTCCTACCTTGCCCATCTTGGGATCTAGGTGATTAGAAGATGTTGAGGGTTTGTATTGTAACAATTATATTGCAGTTAAAAAAAAAAATAGGGGTGTGTATTACAAACTGACACGAGTTTAATGTAGAGTATAGAGTTGGTGCAAGGATTTCAACTAAGGGAGATGTTTATAGCTATGGATTCCTATTAATTGGTTCTCATCTTAACTTCTTAGATAAGGTTCCCAAAAATGCATCTCTAATTTGGCACACTTTATGATTTACTATGTTAAACTAAGACCTATTGTTAATGATTGAAAAACAACATTTGTGTTACATATAAACTTTCAGAAATATTTGAATCGTATAATTACTTACTAAAACTGCTTAATATTGTCTTTGCTATCTAAATTACAATAGCCACTTTACTTTATATTATATGAATGTTTAAAGCATGAATACAATTTCTATATCCCACTAGATGATTTTAGCATTATGGATTTATTTAACATTTTACTTGCATAATCTTCAATTGCTTAATATTAACCACAAATTTGGAGTGATGTGGCTTCCATGGTACTGTAATTATCTTCCACTTGCAAATGTACAATCTTCCAACTTTAACCACATCAATGTTTTATTTATTCTATCAATATTCAAAGTGGTGTTTGGTGGAAAATTGGATTTGTTAATGTTGTAGTGTTTTGATGTTTAAATCCGCCTTTCCACTTTACATTCAAGGATCTAGGGTCGAGTGACAATTCACTATCATACCCTAGATCACTGTGAGATGTAGGGAAACTTGGATTAGGGAATTTAATTATCAATTTCTCTTCTTTTATGCTTAATTGACCATTAAAACCCTAATTATGCAAATACGACAATAAACTGACGAATAATAGAAAATGCTCTTGCACACGAAAGTAAAATGTTGAATCATAGAGTACCTATTTTGAGGTTTCAAGGTGGGAAAGTCAGAGACACAGGAGCGGGCGCCCAAGTCCAAGGTACCAGTTTCTTTGCGAGATCCTGACCTCCTTTTGATACTAATCAGCACTGTAACCCCTATTTTTGGAAATTCAGCTGTGGTGGACACTAGAGAGAGCACCCAAGTCTTGGAAATCCTTTGGTGTCCTGCTTCTCTTCAGATCCTAAATCCTTGATGTCTACTAATCCTTCCTGCAACTTCACTTTTCCCAAATATGACACTTGTAACCTGCAATCACAAGACTTTGGGAGGGGGTTGTGGTGTTTAGAGGCTTGCCTTAGTCAAACCCCGGAGGAAACTTAAGTCTTCAAACACCATTTTCAGATAGAGAGTGTGTGCCCTTGTGAGGCAAAAGCAAAAACCAAAGGAAACAATATAAAAACATAATATAATGTCACCTTGTAGTGAAGCTCTCATGGGAGGAAGATGCTCTTCATTCCATGAGAAAATTAATGCTCAAATCTACAAATACAAACACACAAACCACACAAGTCTGCTCTTGCAACACAATGAAAGCCTCGAATCACCTTAGGATGCCAAAATCACATGAACATCATCTCTAGTCTACAAATGAATGCCTAAGCATGCTTTTATATGCAACTACAAACACTCCTGCCAAGATTTTCGTGATTCAAACTTACCGTGTCAGCATAGGACCCAAATAATGGTCATAAACCGACACCCATAAATTGGGGCTGCCCCAAAATAGGGCAGGACTAGGGCACGGGCACCCAAGTCCTTCCCCCCTATTTTGGGTAGGGTACATCTCAAGGGGCCCTCCTAGATCCCATTTGTCATGTTACCCAAGGCTCATTCCATCGGGATGCCAAATTATGAGGTAAGATATCCAAAATGCATGCAAAAGACCTGGGAGCTAAACCTTAAGAGGGAAAAGTCCCCAAGGGGACATTTTCTGACGTTACATTTAGCCCCCACTTTAATGTATGTATAAACGCAAGGCCAATACATGGATTAAAGTAAGGTCACAAATACAACAAACACATCAAGCATGGAGAAGACATGCCAATCACATAGAAGACAGTAATAGACATGCAAAACATGGAGAAAATAGTTACAGTCATGCAGAACATGGAGAATAGAGTCAATGCATAGAAGACACATTAATTCATGGAAGACAGGCATGATTTCTTTTCTTTTCTTTTTCTCATATATATGAAATGCAGATGCAAGTACTGGAAAGTAAACAAACCTCCCATAATACATGATGTACTCATCGCGCATTTCTTTGTATATATGGGGCAACACACATGAAAGATACACAAAACCTCCCAAAATGCAGGAAGCACAACCCTAAGGCACTGACATTTATACTACATATGGGGCACCAAACACACCAAACAAAATAAGCACGCCAAAACACACACACTTGAAGACATAGAGAAAACACGGTAGACAAGCGATGACGTGTTACCTATTTCTAGGCTCATCACCATCTCAGGCACATTACAGGCACACATCGACAATTGGGCTTCGCCACAACAATCGCTGAAGACACGCTTAACGATTGAGTTAGTCATAGAACTACTCCCCACCTCCGCAGAGGACTTTTGAAAATAACAGGATGATGCAATTTGCTCCAAGAAATACACCATCCCCACCTCCACAAAGGGCTTAAGAAAAATGATATGCTTGATATCCCACCTCTGCAGAGGGCTTATATGATTGATTAATTGATTGCAAACAAACTCAGGATGCATGATGCACTCATCGCGCAGGTCTTTGCACCTGAGGACAAGCACATTGCTAACATCTACAACATACAACTTACCTTATATATGCCCCCATCTTAAGGTGGTTGATATCAATTATTAATATCAAGCACGTTAAGGTAGGAAGAAAACACACAAGGGAACACCGACTTTCGCAAAGCCCATGCCCCCGTAGGTGACATGTACTTTACGATCGCCAAATGTTCCCACAAACACATCCCTACAAGAAACATGTTAGTGTCTACAACATCATGATAAACAACAAGATCAATGCATATGTTTAACCACACAAAGAGCCAAGGTTATACTATGAATTCAGAGTTTGGGGATAACTGTGGGGCTATATCATGAAGCTCTCTGAATCAAGTATCACCAAGGCCATATTCAAAGGCAAACAAAGGTGCACAAAGCAGCAGTATTGTTAAGGTTTGTAAATGTGATAGAAACATCATCAAATTCACTATGCGGAAAGCATGAGTGCTTCCACTAGCCAAGCATCAGATAAGATATACAACCCCATCGTCATATTAGGAACTAAGTCTATTTTTTGATTTCTCTTGAAAGGGACACTAGGTTCGCATCATTATAAATGTTTGTCATCATCCGCCCGCTAGATGGAAACACTAGAGGAAGGGAAACAATTAATAAGAGAGGAGAAACAAGTGTCTTAGGGACAGTCACATAGGAGGGTGCCCCTAGTGTCACCAACCACAACGCTATGTCCGTAAGAGACAACACACAACAATGAAATCATATAGAGAGGCAATTTAGAAGAATGATGATACAAATAGAAGAAGGTCACAACAGAGGCAGTCTCCTAGTATCCTGGACCTTACGGGAGAATCTGAGGTCATCCCAGGAGGCCTAAACAACACATAACACATTAGGGGGGAAGCATATCATGAGAGAGATAAAGGGTTAGAGATACTTACCTATAGGGCCCTTTTCGGGCAAGAGGTTGTCTATAAGCAAATCATCGTCGTCATCTTCCCACTCCATAATGTTGGAGGAAAGTGGGACATAAGGTATAATAGATAAATTCATGTCTTGCTCATCATGTTGTTCATCATTAGGATCATTATTGTTTGGTTGAATGTTTTCTTGTTGAGAGGCAAGGTTTATAGCATAAGTTTGTCTTCTTTTTCTTCTTTTTCTTCTTTCTCTTGCTTTTCTATTTCTCTTTCTTCGACCACTTATCTCTTATAAAATAGGGCTATCCTCTTTCATAGGCTTGTGCAATTTAGAAGATGAAGCACAGGATCAAACCTCATTTGTCGCAGTGGAACATTTTGTTGTTGACAATGACCTCCCGATCCTTGTAAGGATCTCGGGGGAGGAACCTCAGCATGGGGATCTTGTCCTTTCGGTCTAAAGTTCTCTTCACATGCGGGTTGTTTCTCTTTTGTCATTTCTTGTATAGAAGACCTAGGTATTTCAGTTTTATCCCAAAAATAATTCAACCTGTAATGCTTTTTCTCAACCAAAGGTTTATATTTGTTGTGGGGGATGGCAATCATGCATCCATCAAAACATAATTTTAGACAATGGTGTATTGTTGAAGGGATAGCTTTCATTTCTTTTAGCCAAGGATGTCCCAATTTAATGCAAAAGAGGTCAGAAACAAGGACAACATCAAACCATTGTTCGACATGTTTTCTAGATAGTTTTACTAACAATGATATCTTACCCAAAGGCTTGATAAAGGTTCCCTTATGTGTCTTAATCATCATGCTTGAGAGGTCATAAGAACCTTGCATTAATTGATGTGAAAAGAGGAACTCTTTAGTAGCAACATTAGTCATGTAATTGGGATCAATAAGAGTTCCATCCATAGGGTTTCCCATTATTTTCACAGTGATGTAAAGAGGTCCTTCCTTGTCTCCAGTTGTTCTATCATGCGGTGTAAACACAATTTTAGGTTCAGGTGCTTTTATTTTCATGGGAACTAAAAGGAAGCTAGGTGTGCAGAATCGCTTCCTACACTAATCTAATGAGGAGAGGGCTATGCGAATTTAATTTTATCCTAACTATTAGAGTAATGTTAAACCATTAACATGAGATATTGCTGCAAAACACAAGAACCAAAAAGTAGACGGAAGAAGAGAGACAAAGATTTACGGTGGGGAAAACCCTTATCAGGTGAAAAACCCCACACTCAGAAACTTGCACAATGTATTAACAAATCTGAAAGAATGTTTACAATACACTTGCAATGCAAGCTTCAATGGTCTTTGAAACTCGTGTCTGGAGTCAATCTGGCAGCATAACAATACCTATAAAACTTGTGATACAACTCCCTCTCCAAGCACCTATTTATATAGAAAATACAAGGCAATATTGGACCTTTCTTGGAATGGGCATCCAACTTGGCTTCATGGACCAAAACCCACACCTAAGGACACTTGGTCAACATTGTAGAATGTGCCTGACACTTTTCCACAACTCCCATCCCAAAGGGGTTGCCTATTAGTCAATCTGGCAGCATAACAATACTTGTAAAACTTGTGATACAACTCCCTCTCCAAGCACCTATTTATATAGAAAATACAAGCCAATATTGGACCTTTCTTGGAATGGACATCCAACTTGGCTTCATGGACCAAAACCCATGCCTAAGGACACTTGGTCAACATTGTAGAATGTGCCTGACACTTGTCCACAACTCCCATCCCAAAGGGGTTGCCTATTTCCAAAATGGGCTATGACAGATGCTCTTACGACCATCATAGAATCTGTCATAGCGGTTACAACTTACAATTGTAAAATAATCTATCATACACAGGCTATAAATAGCATATTCTCTTACAACATGTCATAGTCCACCTTGGGGCACCCAAATATGCCTTTTTCAAAGATGCTTTATGACACATGTCTTCACCTGTCTTACAACCTTCTATTTCTAACTCTTACATGTCATAGATTCGTCATAGGAATCTGTCATAACCGTTTTGGTCAAATATTCCTTTACACAACATGGAAGATGCGGACACATGGCAAAATGCTCCTACCACAAAGTGGGATGCTGACACATCACCGTGCCACATCCCACAATATGACAATTGGAATTTACAAATATTTACAACATAGGAAATTAAATAATAAATACAAACATTAACAATGTAAGGAATTTACAAGGTTGAGACACCTTAATTCCCAACATTCTCCCACTTGTCGAACACCTTGTAAGAGCCAATAGAATAATAGGATTTAACTACTATAGGCTGAGAGGCCCATAGACTCTGAACACCATCTGAACTTCTCTGTGCTCACTAGCTTCATCAATGCATCAACAACATTCTTCAAAGTATCTACCTTCTCCAAATTTCCCTTTCCATCCTCAACTATGTCTCGCACGAAGTGAAACTGAACATCAATGTGCTTGGTTCTAGCATGGAAAGTTGGATTCTTTGCAAGGCAAATAGTACTCTGACTGTCACAACTGATCATTATCTATCCTGCGTCAACATCAATATCTAAACACAATATCTTAAGCCAAATGGCTTCCGTACAAGCATGAGTTGCTGCCATATACTCAGCTTCTGTCGTGGACAAAGAAAAAATAGGTTGTCGCTTACTCATACAACTAATAGCACCGCCAAATAGTGTAAACAAATAAGCACTGGTGGATCTCCTACTATCAATGTCACCTGCCCAATCTGAATCCACAAATCCACAAATGTCAATGGAATGCGAAGGTCCTATAACATTACCATGATAGAAAATGGAATACTCGGAAGTACCCCTCAAATATTTAAACACACGCTTAACTGCATCCCAATGAACCTGTCTAGGATTAGCCATAAATCGACTAAGGACTCCCACTACTTGGGCAATATCTGGTCTTGTGCATACCATAGCATACATCAAACTACCAACAAAACTAGCATAAGGTACTTTGCTCATGTCCTCCACCTCACTAGGCAATTTTGGACAATCCTCAACAGATAACTTTGTCCCCAAAGAAACAGGAACACACAATGGTCTACAATCTGCCATGTTGAACCTATCCAACACGGTCTTCACATACTTACTCTGGCTTAACCAAAGTTTTTTGTTAGCTCTATCCCTTCTGATTTCCATTCCTACAATGTACCTGGCAGCCCCTAAATCTTTCATTTCAAACTGTGCTGATAACTAAGATTTGAAATCAGAAATCATATTCTTACCCTTCCCAATGAGCAACATATCATCAACATATAATACAACAATAAGAATACAATCACCATCAAACTTAAAGTACACACAGTGATTCAGTTTTGATCTCACAAATCCAATTGACAACACAAAGGCATCAAACTTCAAGTACCATCTCCTAGGGGATTGCTTCAAACCATACAAAGACTTCTTAAGTTTGCAAACCAAATTTTCTTTACCTTTCACCATATAATGCTCTAGCTATGACATGTAGATTTCTTTCTCCAAATCAACATGAAGGAAAGTTGTCTTCACATCCATTTGTTCTACCTCCAAGTCATAAGCTGCTCTGAGAGACAACAAGAATCGAATGGATGTCAGCTTTGCAACGGGAGAGAAGATCTCACCATAATCTATACCCTCCACTTGTGAATACCCCTTCGCAACCAATCTGGCCTTATACTTCTCAACATTTCCATCTGCATCAATTTTCTTCTTGAACACCCATTTGCATTCAACGGGTTTCCGTCCAAGAGGCAAAGGCACTGAGTCCCAAGTTTGATTCTTTTCCAAAGAAGCCATTTCTTCCTCCATGGCCTCCTTCCAGGAACCTACATCTTTCATATCCAAAGCCTCTAACATAGTTCTAGGTTCATCACAGTTAGTGATTAAAGCATAAGCACAACTAAAATCAAGCAATGTAAAACCAAACCTTTCAGGCTACTTTCTTATCCGTGTAGACCTCCTCAAGGGCTAAGGTTGAGGTTTAGCTTCTTCATCTGAGCTTTCAGAGCTACTAGAGCTCTCCTCATCATCAGGTCCATCATTGTCTTTATGTTCAGTCTTCTCAGGGGTAGGAGGAAACTGAACAACATCCTCTTTCTTTACCTTTTCTTCTGGTTGTAAAACCGTTGAAGAAGGTGTAAGCTCTTTGAAGACAACACTTCTGCTATACAACACTTTTTCAGCCACAGGGTCCCCAAGCTTGTATCCTTTCACATCAACACCATAGCCAATGAAGATACACTTAACAGCCTTGTTCTCCAACTTTGACCGCTTCTCCCTAGGTACATGTGCATATGCCTCACAACCAAAAACATGAAGATACTTTATTGAAGGCTTTCTACTAGACCACACCTTCATGGGTGTCTTACCAATAAGAGCTGATGTAGGAGATCTGTTTACCAGATAGCAGGCAGTGGCAACAACTTCAACCCAAAACTTTTGTTCTAGGCCAGCTCCACTAAGCATACTCCTAGCCTTCTCCATCAGTGTCTTGTTCATCCTTTCTACAACTCCATTTTGTTGTGGGGTGTATGGAGTTGTCTTATATCTTTCAATCCCAAGTTCCTTACAATATTTTCCGAATTCTGTAGAACAGAGCTCACCACTACTATCAGTTCTCAAACATTTAGTCTTTTTACCAGTCTGATTTTCAGCAAAGGCACTAAACTCCTTAAACTTGTTGTAGACTTTAGATTTGCTTCTGAAAAAATAAATCCATGTCCTTCTACTGTAATCATCTATAAAAGATACAAAATATACAGACTTTGATAATGAAGGAACATTAATAGGACCAAACACATCAGAATGAATAAGGTACAATACACCAAAAGACTTATGAGAACTCGAGTAAAATTGAACACAGTTTTGTTTTCCATAAATGCAATGTTCGCAAAAGTCAAACTCAAGATTACAATCATCTAACCCCTCAACGAAGTTCTTATTTTTTAGGGTACACAGACCCTTCTCACCAATGTGGCCAAATCTCTTATGCCACAACATTGTCTTTTCAGGAGGAAGTTTAACTTCCAATGCATGATTACAACCATCAAGACTAGAAACAACAGATTTCTTCATTGCTCGTTCAGATGGTGGGGGTGAAGTGACTGCTGCCCTCTTCCTTGAGTCAAAAGAACTATTGCATTGTGAAATACATGCATCTAGCTGAAATAGAGTACCTCTCCTAGTACCCTTAGTAGGCACCATAGCTCCTCTAGTCATCTTGCATCCTTCTTTCAAAAAGACAACCTGCACACCTACATCATTCAAACTACTTACAGAAAGTAGGTTCCGTGCTAAGCCTAGGATGTGCATAACCCCAGAGATCCCATTGACTCGACCATCAGGGAATTAGATAGAGACTCTTCCACAACCAGCAATCTTTAGATGAGAGTCGTCACCCAGATACACCTTGCCACCATCAAACTCCTCATACTTAGTGAACTAGTCTCAGTGCAAGGTCATGTGGAATGATGCACCAGAGTCGATTAGCCACACATCGTCAGATGCATGGGTTGCCAGGGCTACGATGAAAGCATCATCCTCATCTTGTGACTTGTCAAAATTTGAATTAGGATCTTTCTTCTTCTTCTTCTTCTTCTTCTTCTTCTCCTCTTTGCATTCCTTTCAAAAATGCCTGATTTTGCAACAGTTCCAACAAAGAGCCTTGGACTTTCCAGGAGATTCAGATCTCCCATGAGATTTGGATCTACTCTTCTTAGCTTTCTTGTCCTTCTTCTTCCCTTTCTTCTTAGGTCTTCCACGAACTGCTAGGGCCTCTTTGGCTACCTCAGAAGACTTTCTCCGCTTCTCTTCAGACAACAGCGAAGAAACCACTTCTTCCATTTTGAATGTGGATGTGGTGCTTCCAATAGCCATGACAAGATGATTCCATGACTCTGGCAGAGAACAAAGCAGGGTCAGGAAAACTTTATTAACCAGGGATTTGGCTTGATACACATCCCCCAACTTCTTCCAAAGTAGTTTTGCAGTAGTCTCCTCATGGACATTTAATAGAACAGAATCAACAAGACTAAGTCTTATAAGACCCTTAGCCTTCCGATCCTTGAGATCCCACTCATCTTGTGACATTGTAGCTGGTAGAGTTCCAGTAACACTTTCCCAAAGGTCTCGGTCTGCAAGCATGTCTTCCATCTTGAGCTTCCACAACTTGAAATTAGTGCCATTGAATTTCTCCACTTCAAATCTTTCGGTTGTGCTTGCCATCTCCTTGCTACAATAAGATACATAGTACTTTACATAGACTCCCACTTAACCTAAGATCAGCTCAAAAAACCCCTACCCAACAACTAGGACCAAAGGTGATCTGTAAGGAAATGAGAGCATCTCAGAACGTATATCTAAGAACAGCGGTGTCTTCGACAGATTTAAATTCTTTTCATTAGATTCAAAAACATGCACGACTATGCCACAAAGAGGATACAGACATAGTACATTTCCAACATTGACCCTTAGAGGAAATACAAGCAAATAGATCTAATTTCAACAATAGAAACATTAACACAAAAGATAGAATAGAAGACATAGATTTACATGGGGAAAACCCTTGCGGGTAGAAAACCCCACACTTTAAAAGCCCAGATCACCATTGTATTATTCAGTAATAGAAAATACAGTTACAATACAATTCAGGCACTAAGCCTCTCATGGAGATTTACATCTTGCTCCTCCGGAAGAATAACTGACAGCATAACCCTGCACAAAGTTCTCCAGCACTCGGGTTAGTCCTTCATACTGTTATCATGCCACAAACATCATATAGTACAGGACATCACCCTACACTTGAACTCTGTTCTTACTCACTTTTTTGCACTCCTCTATTCCAATGCACTTAACATATCACATTACAGAAGAGAACATTTAGTTCAACTACCTCAGACCGTTACAACTTCATCCGTTCAGTTCAACCATCAAAACAATCGTTTCTAACTGTTCGCATTCATGAGAACTCATTAGTCCCACATACATCAACCAGTGATCCTTTGATCGCTTTATATACAAGACCACTCAGTAAGACTATCATTGACAATTTTGCTGCCGACGACCCTAGCCAATCGAACATCAATGAATCATCGGAGAGACCAAGAGCTTCGATGTGACTTCATCCTTCTTCACTGACAAAGTTCCTCCTACCACTACCAAACACCATCGGACAGACCAAGCTCATCAGAGACCAATCTACCATCCACACCGACGGTTCCTTATCTCACCAATACCCAAGCCTTCATCCTTCGTCGGTGTAACATATGCACATTGAAGAAGAAACCCAAGACCATGTCGATAGTGAAAGTCAGCCCAATAGAATATACCAATAGCCCTTCATCGGTAAGACCCCGCACATCGGAAGTAGTCTCCTAAGCTGCTCTGATAATGATAAGTCCCATCGATCTGATAAAACCTTTCTATCATCAGTGTAACACAAGTGATCAGAGTAAGAACTTTAGCCAAGCCTGATAGCGATTATCATACCGATGACCTTTCTCTATTAGAATAACTCTCACCAACACCAGTCACCATCGGAGTAACACACACCATCAATGATAGTCTTTCAGATCACACCGATAGATCACGTCTTGCCGATACAAAGGATAAACCACTGTGAACAATGAGATCACTGAAACAAAGCATAGCTCTCGCCGATGCCTGTAATCTGAGTCACAATTACTCAACATTCTCCCACTTGACGAAGGAATTACAGGAAACCATCAACACTCCAAGTCAAAGAACCAAAGCTGATACTGCCACCACCACTGTGCTCACAAGCTACACAGAAGCTCCAACATAACCAACTTCAAAGCTTCTAGAACACAACCAGAAAAACATCCTCTAGAAATAAGATAGAACATCAGCTAGAACAACAATCAGAAAACAGACTGCACCCATCCAACTGAACAAAACCCACGTGACTAAAAATAGCACACACAATAAGTTCTAATCCATCCAATCATCCATACCTTGAAGGTATTCATATCAGCAGATTCATGCCACCTACATATACACCCATCAACTGCAAATATAAGCTCCATATGTCAACCAGTCGAAAAAGACCAAACACATCCAAGAACTCCCACTGCATGGGTAATGCAAATCTAAAAAAGTTCATGGCATACAAAGTCCACCAATAGAATCACATAGAAAGTGTAAACATCATGTAGTACCAAGGAAATATCCACCATGATATGCAATACTTGTAATCAAATAACAACTCCTCACCACCAGTCCAGAACTCTCCCAAGTTCTCCACACCCAACAAAGGAAAGAGATAACAGAACTTCCAAGTCATCACTCAAGAACACAAGTGAAAACACATGACCACAAACTAGTGATCACTTCAGTTCCAATCAAACCTCAAACCAAAGTAGTGTGAAACAAACCATCCAAGAAGATAACTGAGACCAAGAGAAACACTGCACATCATATACCTATAGACAATCCTTCTATATACACCTCTGAATGCCAACTGTGTCAAGTATGATCTCCTTCAAACCACCCCAAAGAGAACAACATAACAACACCCAAACAAATATTCAATCTCAAGAGATCAAATTCAACATGTAATCATGCAACTAACATGGATGTAAGCCTCTCAAACCAAGGAAGATCAAACTAATCCATTTCCCATTTCAAGAAATCAGCCCATAAACCATCTCCTAACAATTCTCATCAATAAACGATATCTTAAACTCAAATGCACAAGGAGATAATCATGATATCCATCTCTCACAATGAATCCTCTAGAACCAGCTATGAGTAGTTCAAGATCCATGTCTATGAAAGAAAGCATAAAATACCTGAGAGAAACAATGGGCAATACCTCTCAAGCAATAAACTACCGAGTAGACCATGAGTGGGGATAAGAATGCTCCTCCAAGATATACAAGCCATCATGACTCCTCCAAGAGCAATCTCCTCACAGGTCTCTATTAAACTCACATCCAACCAAGGTGTAGGCTTCACGGACTTTCTGTTGAAATCTTCATCAAGAGTAACCATCAACAACACTTCTCTTATCTTAAGAGAATTACAGCCTCACCTTATTCTCCATGTATCCATGGGTATCTGCAAATAATCATGTCATGCTAAACTCCAAATGCATCACTGCACCAACATGAAGTAATCAAGCAAAAGATCAATGCACCCAACACACAGAGAATCACCAGACCATTGTCAAAGCTCCATTCATCTGAATCAGGAACTTATCATGACATCATGATCTTACTATCCCCCTGAGGAGATTCCATGCTTCAGGGGAACTTAACCAAAGTCTCAAGAGCAATATATCATGTCAAAACTCAAATGCTTAAACAAGAGTATATCATGACATGAAACAAACCAAACTCTAAACCAACATCACATGTCAAGCACCATCAACACCTTAGCCAAGGATTTCATGAATCCTTCATGGCTCCAAGATGTTACACATCCTCAAATAGTGCCCCTGCAAATGCGAAAGAACCCTTCTGCAGCAACAAGATCAAAGAGGTCCTCCTAGTAACATCTGCAACACTAAAGAAGATCATTCACCACTAAGTGATGAACACACAGTCAATGCTAAAGCTCCCACTGAACTATAACAACTGATATTTTCAAGCATCATGACCAAACATCTCCTAATCTAAAGATCCTCCAGGTCCACACATTAACATGTCCATGTGACAATAAAACCAAGTGGCACCAAGATCTCCAAACCAAGGAAATATGCTATCACTGTCAATAGCTTACACAAACCTGTGAATCCAAGCTATTCATGACATCATGATACACATACTTACAGGTCTCCATAACTGACTATTCAGGTACTCAACAACATCCATCCTCTCATCCCGAAGCAGTCACACCAATGCACAAGTGACCACAGACCAGGCCGGCTAACAAATCTGCATTAACACTGAAACAATCTAGTGGATAAAGATAGTCCACATCTGAGTCATCTCACTGTAGCTTAATAGGTGATTAGTCCACAAAGCTACATAACTCGTAGATCCAACCAATGTATCATGCAAACTCACTATCACACTGGAAACTGCAAAATTGAGATCTCAAGGAATAGATAATAATGTAGACAACATGACTCAAGCATCAGATTACTTACAAATCTGATTCGCCAAACATGTCCATAACCTGAGCACCATAGTATAGAAAACCAACAAGCATTTCCATAGAAATACTTAGTGACATATCACATACTAGCACTCCCATGCAGAGAAAGCATTTCACCTCACACCATGCGTGGAGCATGCATGCAAAACTACAACTATATCATCCAGCAACACCCCAAAATCCAAGGTCTAGAAATAGCTTAACTGTAGCTTCACAAAACCACAAGTTTTTCTCTTGACCGTGTAAAACCTGCAAAACCACTGTGTTTGAAAAACACCCATGCATGTCCATACCCACTTCACATCTAGAAGACCAAGAATATGAATCATGAAACATCATAATGGTTAAACCAGAAAAATGGATCATCATGAATATGCATAACCATAGATTTTAAGAAAAAACTATGAAACCCCTCAAAACCAAAGAACATGATTCTAAGACATGCAAGTACAAAGCATCCATTAAAGGAAATAATAGTTTAGGAACTTCAAGCCCACTAGTAGGCCAACTCCACAACCACCAACATGCACATGCATCCTAGGGAGATAGGCTATTACAGAAGCTCTCAGACCATCCAATGATCAACTCCATAGCCTACATGCAATTAGGGTAACAAAAAATTATGCCTTCCAATACCAGGACAAAACACCCAGCATAAGCACATTTCTCCATAGCTGGAAAACAACCCAAGCTTCTCCATATCATCAGGGAGTCTCTCACACAGACACCCAATAAAGAGGTTTGTTGCATCTCAACCATAGAGCAAAATATTCCACCCCATGCATCATAATTATATCGCTGCCAACCAGGAGCCTCAAATCACATCATTTCAATATGACCAGCTCTAGTTTCTCCATCTTCACCATCCTTTAAGCACCTGCTATAACATGAAGACAAGATCAACTGCAAGACTTCCACTCAAACAAGGATCAATCATCAGACGATTCCTTCATATTTGCTCAAGCCTGTCACACTAAGAAATCATCATAGAGGGAATACCCAGACCTTATACACCAGGAACTCTTACATGCAAACACATGCATCACATAAACATACATATGTGAGCAACAAAGCAGATCCCAAAAGAAGGCTCTGATACCACTTGTAAGGAAATGAGAGCATCTCAGAACGTATTTCTAAGAACAGTGGTGTCTTCGACAGATTTAAATTCTTTTCATTAGATTCAAAAACACACACAACTATGCCACAAAGCAGAAACAAACATAGTACATTTCTAACATTGACCCTTAGAGGAAATACAAGCAACTAGATCTAATTTCAACAACAGAAATGTTAACACAAAAGATAGAACAGAAGACATAGATTTATGTGGGCAAAACCCTTACGAGTAAAAAACCCCACACTCTAAAAGCCCAGATCACCATTATATTATTCAGCAACAGAAAATACAGTTACAATACAATTCAAGCACTAAGCCTCTCATGGAGATTTACATCTTGCTTCTCTGGAAGAATAACTGACAACATAACCCTGCACAAAGTTCTCCAGCACTTGGGTTAGTCCTTCATACTGTTATCATGCCACAAACAACATATAATACAGGACATCACCCTACACCCGTACTTTGTTCTTACTTTTTCACACTCCTCTGTTCCAATGCACTTAACATGTCACATTACAGAAGAGAACATTCGGTTCGACTACCTCAGACCGTTACAACTTCATTCATTCAGTTCAATCGTCAAAACAATCGCTTCTAACTGTTTGCATTTGTGAGAACTCATTAGTTCGACATGCATCAGCCAGTGATCCTTTGATCACTTTATATACAAGATCACTCAGTAAGACTATCGTTGGCATTTTTGCCACCGTTGGCCCCATCCAATCAAACATCAATGAATCATTAGAGAGATGAAGACCTTCAATGTGACTTCATCCTTTTTCGCCAATGAAGTTCCTCCTATTGATGCCAAACACCATCGGACAGACCAAGCTCATCAGAGACCAATCTACCATCCACATCGATGGTTCCTTATCTCACCGATACCCAAGCCTTCATCCTTCGTCGGTGTAACATATGCACATTGGAGAAGAAACCCAAGACCATGCCGATAGTGAAAGTCAGCCCGATAGAATATACCAATAGCCCTTCATCGGTAAGACCCCGCACATCGGAAGTAGTCTCCTAAGCTGCTCTGATAATGATAAGTCCCACCAATCTGATAGAACCTTGCTATCATTGGTGTAACACAAGTGATCAGAGTAAGAACTTCATCCAAGCCCGATAGCGATTATCATATCGATGACCTTTCTCTGTCAAAATAACTCTCACCGACACTAGTCACCATCGAAGTAACACACACCATCGATGATAGTCTTTCAGATCACACCGATAGATCATGTCTTGCTAATACAAAGGATAAACCACTGTGAACAATGAGATCTCTGAAACAAAGCACATCGCTTGCCGATGCCTATAATCTAAGTCACAATTACTCAACATGATCAAGCTCTGATACCAACTGAAAGGAAGCTAGGTGTGCAGAAATCGCTTCCTACACTAATCTAATGAGGAGAGGCTATGCAAATTCAATTTTATCCTAACTATTACAGCAATGTTAAAATATTAACATGAGATACTGTAGCAAAACACAAGAACCAAAAAGTAGACAGAAGAAGAGAGACAAAGATTTACGGTGGGGAAAACCCTTATCAGGTGAAAAACCCCACTCAGAAACTTACACAATGTATTAACAAATCTGAAAGAATGTTTACAATACACTTGCAATGCAAGCTTCAATGGTCTTCAACACTCGTGTCTGGAGTCAATCCGACAGCATAACAGTACCTGTAAAACCTGTGATACAACTCCCTCTCCAAGCACCTGTTTATATAGAAAATACAAGGCAATATTGGACCTTTCTTGGAATGTCCAACTTGGCTTCATGGACCAAAACCCATGCCTAAGGACACTTGGTCAACATTATAGAATGTGCCTGACACTTGTCCATAGCTCCCATCCCAAAGGAGTCACCTATTTCCAAAATGGGCTATGACAGATGCTCTTACGACTATCATAGAATCTGTCATAGCGGTTACAACTTACAACTATAAGAGAATCTGTCATACATAGGCTATAAATAGCATATTCTCTTACAACATGTCATAGTCCACCTTGGGGCGCTCAAATATGCCTTTTTCAAAGATTCTTTATGACACATGTCTTCACCTGTCTTACAACCTTCTGTTTTTTACTCTTACATGTCATAGATTCGTCATAGGAATCCGTCATAACCATTTTGGTCAAACATTCCCTTACACAACATGGAAGATGCTGACACATGGCAAAATGATCCTACCACAAAGTGGGATGCCTATCTCCTCATGTGAGGACAAAATTACAAGTTGTCATAGTCCATGTAGGATTGACACATCACCGTGCCACATCCCACAATATGACAATTGGAATTTATAAATATTTACAACATAGGCAATTAAATAATAAATACAAACATTAATAATGTAAGAAATTTACAAGGTTGAGACACCTTAATTCATAACATGAACCTATTATTGTTATTGTGATTAGAGGCCATGTTTTTATGCTCAAATCAGATTTGAAAGTTTCTCCAAAACTATGTCAAAGATAAGTGCAAAGCAATATACCCCAAAATAACCTCAAATGTTTGATTTTTTGTACTTTTTTCAATGCAAATGACTGAAACAAAGGATGTTGTAAGGATTTTGATGAAGGGAAGAAAATTATATGTCTAATATTAGTCCAAAATAGCAATATATTCCTTCCCAACACACTCTTGATGCAAATCCAAAATAATGCCAAGTCAAACTATAGTGAAAATATGTCAAAATAGGCACTTTTTTCACCAAAACTCAATGCAAGAGAGCATAATAAAGGGTGTTGTGAGGAAAATGATGATGGAAAATGAATAATATTAGCCACTTGGTACCAAATACCCAACACAACATGCTTTTAGTGCCACTTAAGGTCAAACCCTAGTGAAAATATAACAAAAAATAGGAAATTTTTCACGATTTTTCAATTCCAAGACCTAGCACAAGGGGTGTTGTAATGAATTTTAGGAGCTACAAAAAATAATATCAATAATATTAGTCACCTTGATCCATAAAATTGATCACAACACACTTGGAGTGCAAACTAGATCAAACCCTAGAGCCAAAATAGCCAAAATATGTAGTTTTTTCACCGAATCTTCAATACAAGAGCCCGTCAAAAGGGTGTTGTGAATATTTTTAGGAGGGGAAGAAAATTATTACCATGATAATAGAAAATTAATGCAAAAATACCCTTCACAACACGCCTATGGTGCAAGTTTATAGTGTCGATAAGGCCAAATTTAGTGACAATCATTGTTTTTGAAGCCCTGGGTTTGAGATGTTGACACAAAATGCTATGTGAATGTTTTTAAGTCTGCTTTATGATGAAAATTAAATACTCTTAGATTTGAAAATGATTTTCAAGCTTTAATATGCAAAATGCCAATGCAAATCTAATGAAAATGCATGAAAATTGCTAGTTTTTTGTTGAAATTTTCTATGCAAAAATGCAAATATTTTAAATCTAAATGCAAATTTACACTAAAATGCAAGACTACAACCAAATGCAAATTTGAATGAGCCTCTAAAATCAATAGAAAAATTTGAAAGAAGATTTTGCCTACTAACCCTAGATTTTGGAATTACTAGGTTATATAAAAATTGTCAAAATTTCTACAAAAGCCTAACAAATTAATAATGAAAATGCCATGCAAATTTTTGAATTTTTGTGTTTTACTGTAGTTTATATCAGATCTGATGCAAAAATCATGAATTAGGAAAATTTAGAAAGAATTGATGCAATTTAGTAAGCCAAACAATGCAATTTTTTGAAGTTTTCTCAATGCAATAAAATTAATGACTATATAAATGAATGAAATCAATCCAAATCTGAAAACACACACTTAGAAAGTTGCAATTTAAGTCCAAAAACATGGGTTCACCAAAATGTTTGGTGGAAAATTAGATTTGTTAATGTTTTAGTGTTTTGATGTTTAAATCCGCCTTTCCACTTTACATTCAAGGATCTAGGGTCGAGTGGCAATTCACTATCATACCCTAGATCGCTGTGAGATGTAGGGAAACTTGGATTAGGGAATTTAATTATCAATTTCTCTTCTCTTATGCTCAATTAACCATTGAAATCCTAATTATGCAAATACGACAATAAACTGACGAATAATGGAAAATGCTCTTGCAGATGGAAGTAAAATGTCAAATCACAAAGTACCTATTTTTGAGGTTCTGAGGTAGGAAAGTCAGGGACACAGGAGTGGGAGCCCAAGTCCAAGGAACTAGTTTCTTTGTGGGATCCTGACCTCTTTCCAACACTGATCAGCATTGTAACTCCTGTTTCTAGAAATTCAGCTGTGGAGGACACTAGAGCAAGTGCCCAAGTCTTGGAAATGCTCTCGTGTCCTTCTTCTCTTTAGATCATGAATCCTTGATGTCTATTAATCCTTCCTACAACTTCACTTTTCCCAAATACAACACCTATAACCTGCAATCACAAGACTTTGGGAGGGGGTTGTGGTGTTTGGAGGCTTGCCTTAGTCAAACCCAGGAGGACACTTAAGTCTCTGAACACCGTTGTCAGATAGAAAGTGCATGCCCTTGTGAGGCAGAGGCAAAAACCAAAGGAAACAATGATAAAAACACAATATAATGTCACCTTATAGTGAAGCTCTTATGGGATGAAGACGATCTTCATTCCATGAGGAAATTGATGTTGAAATCTGCAAATATAAACACACAAACCAAACAAGTCTGTTCTTGCAACACAATGAAAGCCTTGAATCACCTTAGGATGCCAAAATCACATGAACATCATCTCTAGTCTACAAATGAATGCCTAAACATGCTTTTATATGCAACTACAAACACTCCCTCCAAGATTTTTTGTGATTTAAACTTACCGTGTTGGCATAGGACCCAAATAACGGTAATAAACCGACACCCAGAAATTGGGGCTGCCCCAAAATAGGGTAGGACTAGGGCGCGGGCGCCCAAGTCCTCCCCCCTATTTTGGGCAGGGTATAACTCAAGGGGTCCTCCTAGGTGGCGCCCAAGTCCTCCCCTATTTTGGGCAGGGTATAACTCAAGGGGTCCTCCTAGGTCCCATTTGTCATGTTACGTAGGGCTCATTCCATCGGGATGCCAAATTATGAAGTAAGATGTCCTAAATGCATGCAAAACACCCAGGAGCTAAACCTTAAGAGGGAAAAGTCCCCAAGGGGACATTTTTCGACGTTACAAGTGGTAATCCCATTAATCCTTCTATTCTCTTATTACTTTGGCTATAGATAATAATAGTGAATTTAATATATTTTGAGTGAATGCATAGAGGTAATAGTTGAAATTTAGATATTCTTCTATATTATTCCTTTATCACACAAGCATATTTTTTGTGTGACACTACTATTTCTAGTTTCATACATTATGGAATTGCAAATGCATTTTAATATTTTACCAGCTAAGTAGTTGAATGTCCTTTTGCATTTTGATGTTTTACCTTTATTTCTAACAAATACTACTTTGACAATATCCTATTTGCAATGTTTATGATACTCACGTCCCAACAAACAAACTCAAAACACCTTAAGAATTTTCTTCCCGAACAATTTTAAAAGGTTAAATTCAACTTTCAACCTCAGCGTGAACATGATGCAATGCGTCTCTTGTTAAGAAATTGAGTCATTCTATTCGTCATGTTACTATTAAGTAGTGAATTTAAGAAATTTGAAGTCCAAGTACACCTAATTATTCTTAGTAGTACTTGCCTTTAGGTAAGTAGTATATTGTACAAATTAGAAAAGATAATTTTTTCTACTCAAAAGAAATATTTATCTTTTGTAAAATAAAGGGAAACAATTTAACAAAAAATATTAAAAAAATAAATTATTAATAATTTCAATGGTTAATATTTTTTATGTATTATTCTGATTGGCCAATATATTCAAAGAAAATAATAATAATTATATAATACAAATATCATCTTCCATTTACATATTATATTTATATATAGTGATAATCAAGCCTTCTCTTTTTACCTTACAAACTCCTTTACTTGCCTTGCAATCAAGACAATACGATGGACTTTCATTACAAAATTAAAAAATATATATAACATAATTTGAAAACATATTTATTTAATGTATCATAATAATTCTATAACACCACTCTTTAGCTCTTTCATGCCCTCATTCTTTGGCCTACGACCTCAGAGACTATCATCCACCATAATATTCCAAGCACAATGTATTCCAAGCCTTTATAAGGGAGAACCTCGACCCCTTATCAACCTAAATGCATATTATAATTTTGTTTTGTTTTATTAGTTCCTACCCACAAGGGGGGACTATTGTTTTCACTCAACAAAAAAGGAAAAATATTGAATCCATAGCTAAGGTTTCAAATATTTTATTCTTTTTCCCATGAATGATGGCATTTTTTCATTGGGGCATTATTATACCCCTAGTATTTTATTCTCCACTTTGCATGGAATTACAGGTGTCATTGTGTGCATTTAAGGGTTTGAGCAATGACAAGTGGCCTGCAAAAAGACTCGTGTTGTGTTGTGTTAGCTCACATCCTGTGCTGGGTGCTTCCTAAAATTTACCCAAATTGAGGCAATTGTAGAGGCTGTCTTTTTTGCAAAATGAAGACGCTGAATAAGAGCAATGATCAAACCCTAACATTTCAATTTGGATTTGTATAGTGATTTTTGTGTCAAGACTCCTTTGATTAGGGTTACATAGCCATGATTAGACTTTGCAATTTTTTTAACCTGTCGTGGAGTAATCGGGTTGTTTTGACTTGATTTTACCAGAGGGGCAAATTTTCAAGTTTTTAAGTAAGATTTTCTTGCCAATTGTATTTTCACAGTTGGGCTTTTCATCAATGGGTGATATTTATGGTAGTAGAGACTGTAACAAAGGAGAACATAGTGGGTTTTTAACATTTTATTCTATGCATCACCCATGTCTTAAACTAGCTATTTAACCCCAGTTAAATAAATGCTTTGGAGCTCTCTAAATAGGATATGCATTATAAATCCTTGAAGGTTGTCATGGAGTCAGCAAGAATAGTTAAATTTACTTTCTAGATTGTTTGCATTCCTCTCAACACTATACCTTTTTATTTTAAAATTGTAATAATCTGGTTAAAATTTCTTTATTTCTAGAAAATCATGAATAACTTCATTGTGCCAAAATTTCACCATCTATTCTAATTTACGGCAAGCAATAGTTCAAATTTTAAGAAGTTTGAAAGATTTCTGAAATTTGGTCTCAATCGTGGTGAAAACACAATGCGAAGAAAATTTTAACGTATTTTTTGGCTTAATAGTTTTTCTTCATTCTCAGAAATTGCACCATGTATGGTATAAAATACATTTATAGAACGAATATTTTCCGAGGAAGATATGTTGCAGAATTTTTCTTTGGAATAAATTGTGTAAAATCCTTGTTCAAAATACATTTTACAGATAATATAGGGTTTTTCAGAGTATTTTACGCATTGTAGTGATTGAGGCATACCAGGTCAGCATCGTTCAATTGCATCATTTTTCTCTCCCTTCTCGACACCTGCAAGTACAAAATCACAACGGCCTATTTCATCATATTTTTCATTAGGGCCTAATTCCACACCTGAGAGTAATAAGAAGCCTGTTATGTGCATCAGTCCTTTGAAGACTACATCAAAACATATTGGACAAGATCCTTCAAAATTGCCTTCCAAAAGAGCTTATGGTGAAGATACACCGGTTGAGGAGCCTTTATTTGCTAAAGTGAAAAGACCTTGTGCTGGTGCTGAGGCTGCTGTTAGTGCCTGCATAAACAATTGGGTTTCAAGCACTTAAATATGCAGGCACCTTCCCAAAAAATCCAAAAAATTCTAAGTCTTTTGGCCTTTGCAGTTGAAAAGTGCAAAAAATTCCGTTGTATGCATGTCGCTTTGTATATACAAGGCTGTTTGTATATACATGAAGGTCAAATGTGCATTGGTGGGTTAGAGATCTCAATTGGCTTTCAAAATGGTGAAAAATTAGTTATATGCATTTCGCAATGCATATCGGGCTCAAAAAAAGGTGCATATACATTGTGGAATCTATCGCAGATTCTGGGAATATTCCCTGAATGTATATTGGGTTTGCATGTATATTTGTTTTGTATGTTTGAACATGCAACGGCTACATACAAAGGAGCGGACATGCATTCGCTACAGTGCAATGTATAAATGGTCTTGTATGTTTGGCATTATACAAGGTGGCAGAGAAACATTTGGTGGGGATCGCCTCACATACAAAGGGGTTTGTATCTCGCATACAAAGCAAAATGTACAAGGCAAATGTGCATTCGCCATATAAAGGGAAATTTACAAGGGGCCGACATATAAAGGGTGGGACCCATGGACATACAAGGCGGATTGAATGTTGGTTATATGCATCGGCGGCGATATACAAGAAGACACATACAAGGCAGGGTACAAAGCTAGGGCCCACCGCTTGTATATTTGCGATTGTATGTTCAAATATATATTCCTAATATACAAGCCAGAATCTGGAATGAACATGCAATCCGGTTGACAAGGTGTTGAAATCCGCAGCTTGCATGTATATGCCGATATACAAACAAAAGGAGATACAAGGCCCGAATTTGAAAGTTTTTCAAATTCGATGGATAAATGGCTGGGGTCCATTGTATGTATATTGCGATTGTATGTTCGCGATATGCAAGGAAATATACAAGTAAAGAGATGCAAACCAGACCCGATTTGAATTTCAAAGTGCTTCATAGTCATTTGAGGTCCACAGAATGTATATTGTGATTGTATGTTCGTGTAAACAAAATAAAGATGCAAAGGTTTAGGTACAAATCATACTTTAAGGCGTTTGTGATATGCTTCATCATAATTTGAAGTCCATGGCTTGTATGTATGGTATGTTATATGTGCCAATGTGCAAGGGGATATACATACAAGGCCCGGATCTGAATGAAGGTTCAAATTTGTTCTATAGTGTCTTGGGATCCACCTTGTATGTAAGTGATTGTATGTATATACAATCTCACTTTCAACTGCATATACAAGGGCAGAAAGGGCAAAATGGATGGCGGAAAAGTCAGCGATGGATGCATAGGGTGCTAACATGGCACAATATAATTGGTGGGTGACTTTTTAGTGTGTTTTGACGCCATCGATCCCAATGATAGGAGAGTAAGATCGACGAATGTGTTTTAAACCTTTGGCGAAGGATTTTCTTGTGCATATGTAGCCATTTTTGGGCAGGAAAAGTTCTAAGACTCGCAGGCCACTGCACTCCAGGAGGCCATGGGTAGGTGAGTCATTATTGGCTATTTGCAGAGGCGTGGTCGATGGAGTTGACGGGCTAACTACTAGATTTATGAGGAAAATCTGCGAGCGGCGGCACATCTCCCGAGCTCACCTATTTTTCTTTCCACTTCTGCCTATGCATTTAATGTTTTGGGCACCATTTTTGGTGCGGTGTATCTGGCAGGAATTTTGAATTGCCATGTAAATTTTGCTGAGTACACAGTCTTGTTATAAAACGCAGACTGTGTTACTCATTTGTGGTTGTTGAAAACTGGACAAGTTTTGGTGCTGTGATAAGATACAACTTCGTTAGTGGCTCTGTTTTGGGTGTTTTTGTGAGTTTATGAATCTCATGTTGTATGTTTTATGCATAAATCTACTGGTTTCATGTTGATTTAAATGAGTAATGCTTCATTGCATGTATTCTGTTATCTGTCTCCAAATTGAATGTGTTCTTCTGAATCTAAACAACTAAGGGGTGTTTAAGATTCTAGAATATGGGTTTGCTATATTGAATGCTTGGTCTTTTACTTCTGCTCAAGGAGTAGATTAAATGTTTTAGGTTAAGTGTTGGGAAGAATATATTACAGTGAGGATGTTTGTAAGAAGAGATAACTGAATACTCAGTTTTGGGAAGTATCTGTAAGGCAGACACTATAAATCCCCTTGAAAACCAGTCATTGATCCAAGTTTATGTGTACATTCACATGTGTATGTCTATTGACTCCGAGCCCTGAGATAAGCACCGATCCAATCTTGTATTGAGGTGACAACCAAAGTCCTAGTTTTGCATCCAAATACCAAAAAAATAAATAAAAAATCAAATTCATACTTCAAATACAAACCTTTAGGACATTTAGAAGTAGTTTTAGGATTAAAATCCTCTGATTCACAACTGAGCATAGGCCCAAAGCTAGCCCCTTTGCACTTATTTCATAGTTTTGGTCTGCATAAGAGAGGATTTATCTGCTTTGTGTCAACATCCCACCAAGTTAATAAGCACATGTCATAGATGTTGAATAGGGAATACCCCCCTTGGTTCTGTAGAGCCTAAAGAAGAAGAGGAGATATCTATAGAGTCTATCTCCTATACTGTTGGCCCCTGGCCCGGAAATCCTATTGATCAACGATGGCTACCTTGTAGGGATAACTGGGAAACATCCAGTTAGATTGAGCACTAACAGATTTGGCGACTCCACTGCAGAACTTTGTGTAAGAACCCTAGTAAAAAATAATTTCTAATAATAGGTGGTGAGTCCGAACAATCTCCCAACCGGTAAAGTAAAAATTTGTATGCAAGGGAGAAGATCCTTGCGTAATCCTATGTCTAAAGAATTGCCCAGAAAAATGATGTACAGGAAGAAAGGGACTGTTCAATCCAGTCAAGAGGGTTCTCCCAGAAGTAATGATAATATCCAAGACAATCTAGGATCTTCAGAGCGGACAATACCTTACTTTTCAAACACTAAGACTGAAATCCAGAATGTATATGAAAGACAACAAGGTGTTAATTTGAGAGTGAGATCAGAGGTGTTTCAGGAATGCCCTTTCTTAGATCCATCTGATAGATTTGAATAGATTGAGTCCCGAAGGGATGATGATGAGGACCATCCTCTTCTATGCCCAAAGATGAACAATTAGCTGAAGAAATCAAAAGCTTAAGAGCTAAATTAGAATATTTACAAGCTGTGAAGATTAGAGATGATATGAGACAAAAAGTGCAAGCTCTAAGAACTGCTCAACATGATGCAGTCCCTACCCTTGATAATGCAAATGTCTTGAGAAACCAGCATAGAAATGAAATCTAGTATCAACAGAATGATCAAAGACAGAATGTAAACAATGTCAGGATACCATTGAATAATGTGAGAAATCAGAATGCAAATAGGAATGCCGATGTTAATTAGTTTGGTAGACAACCTATGCAGCTGGACAAATTTAGGCAACTTGTTTTTGATAGTATTCCTAGTTACCCTAATCCCATTGACAAACATGTAAGGCCGCAGGTGCCAAATTTTTCAAGAAACAATACTGTGTCAGGTGAGGATCATTTAAAAGCTTTTTAGAATGTTATGGACAACTTTGAGGTCGAGCATGAAGATGTATTTATGAAGTTGTTTATGCAATCCTTGGTTGATGAAGCTAGAGAATGGTATAAAAGTCTGCCTAACCGGAGTATCTCATCATGGGGTGATTTTAGAAGGATTTTTAAGGAGCAATATGGTGACAAGACTAACCCAAACTTTTTTTTAAAGGAATTCACTAGTATCACTAAGGGGTCAAATGAGTAGGTTGCAGATTTTAACGCTAGATTCACTAAGGTGTTGAACAAATTGCCACCTCACATGAGACCAATTGAACCAATGTGCATGGTGCTGTACATAAATGCTTTTGATGCCAAAACATGCTATGGATTAAGAGATAAGGGTCGTACTAGCCTTAGGGATGCTTTCAGGATTGCAACAAATATTGAAAATAATAGGAAAGCATCTGGTAAGACTAACAGAAGGGATGATGTGAAGATTTTGCAAAATCCAAATAAGCCTCAAAGTACTCAAGGTAATGCATCTACTTCTGAGGATAATTAGATAAATTGACAACTGTTGTTAAGGACTTAAGTTATAGACTTGCTAAAAATGAAAAGGGAATAGGTCCTGACAGGCAGGTTTACCAGAGACAAGAAAAGAGACCATCATTGCATGATATGCCATATAACACTAATTGGCATAATGGTAAACCCATTCTCCCACATAACAACAACACCAGTCAAAGAGCCCAGAATGCAGTGGAAACTCTTGATCCTTTGAAGAAGGCTGTTAATATTGTTGATGACACCCCATGGTGTATAATATGTTAGATGCCTCACTCACAGTCGCAATGTATGATTGCTCAATCTCTGTATAATAATGTTGTTGCCTGTGATGAATGTAATGAGCCACATTGTATGGAGGATGATAATGTAAATATGTTGTCCACAAGTAGGGAGCGCTCTTCTTATGATGTGGATGAAAGCACAAATTATGAGACTCAGGTTTACCAGTAGTTCCCTTGTGATGAAGATGATGAAGATAATTATGCATATGCTCAGGACACACATTTTTCTGAATAATTTGAGAAGGCCTTCTAATGAAGAAATTAGAGCTCTCACAGTTGCGGCAGTAGCTCAGGTCAAAAGCAATTATAATCTTAGAGGTAAAGCTCAGGTAGGTGACCCACATCAGCCAGAAAATACCTTTGTAAATCAACCAACGCATGATCATAAGAAGGTTGAACCACAAAAGACACAATGGAACAGTAACAAGAAGAACTTTAAGAAAAAAATAGGTTATGATTCTCAAGGACCAGAAAATAAAACCCCCTAAAATGAGGATCAAAATAAGGATTCTCAGATCCTGGATAACAATCAGAGGGCCGCTAAGATTAAAGCTAGATCAGCTCAGGATAAAAGTAAAACCACGGCTCAGGCTACAACTATTATGCAAAATTATGCTCCCTTTGACATAGCTCAAGTTTTGTCTTAGGTGAAGATCTCTGTTTCGTTGATGGAAGTGATGAAGGTTGAAGAAATCAAGAATAAGGCATTGTCCTTAATTTCAGGAGTAGCTTGTCCGGCTGAGCAAAATGTTGAGGTTCAAGGTAAGAAACAAGCCTTGTGTATTGAAGAGGATGAGGTTCCTGAGGTTTATCTGGGGATGACAATGAAAAATGCCCTTCATAGGTTGAGCTGTTTTATGTCTCCCTTGTTATTAATGGAAAAACAATCAGGAATTGTATACTTGATTCTGGAGCATCAACAAATATTTTGCCGTTGGCTATCATGCAACAAGCTGGATTGAAGATAGATAAGGCATCTAGAAAATGCTAAGCAATGGATGCTAGGGAGGTGCCAGTTATTGGGATCATGAAAGATGTGGATTTTAGGTTAGCCACATATCCAGAAAAAACATATAGAATGTACATAATAGTGGTTGACATAAAGCCACAATATGGTATGTTGTTGTCAAGAAGATTGGCAGCATTGATTGGAGGAAGTATGCAATTAGATCTATCATATGCCATGGTTCCAATGAATGGTAAAGACGTCAAACTGGTCAGAGAAGAAAGGTCATCAAAAATAGTGGAGGATCAAGATTTAGAGGAACATGTTTGTTTTGTGGATACTGACTGCGAAAACTTCAAAGTTGTCTCAGGTGATCAAGGAGGTAAAAGGAAAGATATTTGCATTGAAGAGCTGGACCAACAGGGTCTATGAACTATGTATTTCGATGGAGCATGTTCAAAGGAGGGCTTTGGTACTGGAGTTGTGTTTTTGTCTCCAGCTGGTAAGCTTCTAAAGTTTTCTTTCCTGTTAAAGTTTGCTTCCACAAATAATAGTGCAGAATATGAAGCTCTATTACTAGGATT
This sequence comes from Cunninghamia lanceolata, assembly GCA_027924645.1. Classification (NCBI taxonomy): domain Eukaryota; kingdom Viridiplantae; phylum Streptophyta; class Pinopsida; order Cupressales; family Cupressaceae; genus Cunninghamia; species Cunninghamia lanceolata. The sequence goes on from BSBN01001034.1 coordinate 2,084,859, forward strand.
GAATGTGGCTCTGAAGCATGGAATTAAGATGATAAAAGTGTTTGGGGATTTAGAGTTAATTGTTTCCCAGATTAGGGATAAGTATGCTTAAAAAAATAAGAGGTTAAAACAATATAAGCATGCTATGCGGGATACAATTGAATTGTTTGATGCATTTTCAATAAATTGGGTAGAAAGATCAAAAAATGTCATGGCAGATTTTTAGCTAATGTGGTCATAAGGCCAGATGATATAACTCTGTCTGTTGTTACAAATGTTGAGGTTAAAATTAGACCTGCAGTGCCAGAAAATATCTATAGTTGGCAAGTATTTGATGATGATAAAGATTTGTTGAGGTTCTTGCATTGCATAGATGAATATGAGAACCAAGAGATTGATTTTTAGAATTTTGTAGAGGTTGTAAATGGAAAAGAAACTCTCATGGGGAAAGAAGTAATTCAACTTAAAATAAATAAACTCCCCAGAGGGTTGGTTGCTTTAGAAAGAACATTTGACAATAGAGACCAGTTCATTTCAAAGGCATCTCCTACAAATAAGAATGATTTGGAGGAGATAAACTTGGGGACATCTCATGCCCCCAAAAGGGTATATATTGGCAAGCAGCTCAAACCACACATCAGGAACATGTTGATAGCATTATTGAAGAAATATAAGCATGTGTTTGCATGGTCGTATGAGGACCTAAAAGCTTATAGAGAGGATTTATTCCAACATGAGATCCCATTGAAGTCTGGGGCTAAGCCATTCAAACAAAAACAAAGACCTATTAACCCAACCTTAGCTCCAAAAATGCATCAAAAGCTTGTGAAGCTTAGAGAGGCTGGAATAATTGTGCCTATCAGACATTCAACCTGGGTGTCCAATCTTGTCCTAGTTAGAAAGAAAAATGGTGACACAAGACTTTCTGTTGACTTCAAAAATTTGAATATGTCTTCTTTAGAGGATAATTATCCACTGCCCAACATGGAGGCTATGTCGCAAAGGGTAACTGGTTGTGAGCTTTTGTCCATGATGGATGGATTTTCAGGATACAATCAGGTAAAGGTAAAAGAATCAGAACAATACAAGACTGCCTTTACCACTCCAAGGGGAACCTATGTATATTTACGAATGCCATTTGGATTGACAAATGCAGGTGCTACATTTCAAAGAGCTATGGATGTTGCTTTTGCAGGATTGATTGATTCAATCTTGGTTGTATATCAAGATGACCTAACTGCTTATTCAAAAAGGGAGGAGCAACATTGTATGCACCTAGAGCAAATTTGTATTAGGGCATTGAGATATGGCATTTCACTTAACCCAAAGAAATGTGCTTTTGGGGTAGTGGAAGGAAAATTATTGGGACACATTGTTTCCAAAGATGGAGTTAGGATTGATCTTGAACGGGTTGCTGCAATTGACAGAATTCAAAAGCTTAAAACTGTCAAAGGCGTTCAGTCCTTCTTTGGGTAGATTAACTTTGTTAGGAGATTCATTCCCAACTTTGCAGAGACTACAAAGGATATCTCTAAAATGTTGAAGAAGGATGCAACTATCAAATGGGGAGATGAAGCAACTAGATCATTTCAGAATATCAAAGAAGCTATCAAGATGGCTCCTGTGTTGAAATCCCCTGATTTTGCTAAGCCATTTCAGTTGTTTTCATTTGCTTCTTTTCATACTATTGTTGCATGTTTATTGCAGAAAAATGAGGATGGTTTTGAACAACCTATTGCTTTCTTTAGCATGTCATTGCAGGCAGCTGAATTGAAGTAAAATATCATGGAAAAACAGGCATATGCATTAGTTAGAGCAGTCAAGAGCTTCAGGACATATTTAGTAGGCTCTCAGATAGTTGCATGTGTGCCCCATGTAGTAGTTAAAGATATTTTTACTCAGCAGGAAGTGACAGGAAGAAGATGCAGATGGATAAACATGCTGTAAGAATTCAACATTGAGATACAAATCACAAAGTTGGTAAGGGGACAAGGTTTAGCTAAGATGATGACATAGTCAAATCTGGAAGCATGCCAGGTGAATGTAGTTCAAAATAAAATTGTTAATATGTCAGAATCTGAATGGTACAAGGACATTATATATTACTTGCAAAATTTGAATTGTCCTTCCCATTTCAGCGATAGTCAGAAGAGGACTTTAAAATTACGTGCTATCAATTACATAATTGTTCAAGAAGAATTGTATTGGAAGAATCCTGATGGTGTCCTACTTAGGTGTGTGGATGAAAACCAGGCTACAGATACTTTAAATGACATGCACAAAGGAGTGTGTGGTGGACATTACACTGCCAAGACAACAACCCACAAAATTCTTAGAGCAGGTTATTGGCAGCCAACTCTTTTCTCAGATGCACAAAAGATGGTAAGAAAATGTGATCCCTGTCAGAGGTTCTCAGGAAAATTAAAATATGAAGGCGCATTACCCCTTAGAACTGTAACTGTAGAGGCTCCATTTTAGCAATGGGGAATCAATTTTATAGGGGAAATTTAGAAAAATCAAGTGGAGGACATAGTTGGATTCTGGTTGCTATTGATTATTTTACCAAATGGGTTGAAGCAATTCCAACTAAAAAGGCTACAAGCAAAGTGGTGATGGATTTTATTTTGGAACACATTATTATTAGATTTGGAGTGATGCAGAGGCATCCACACTAAAACCTTGACATATAGCATGGATGTCCGCAACCCTTCATCATCATCATCATATTTCCCTTAACACTGTCAGCATCATCATATTTCCCCTGCCGACCGATATCCTCCTGCAGACAAGCCTTCGCCCTTTCGCATGTCAGCATCATCATCATATCCGACTATCGGCAGCATCATCACATTCGGCAAGCGCAAACATCCTCCTGACGTTCACTGTTCACTTTACTGACAACCTCTATCTTCACTATCTTCAGCATCATGATGTTCAACATCATGTTCATCAGCAGGATATAAAACATCCTGTTCCTCCCATTTATCCTGACGACGACAACTTTATGCACCCTTCCTTCGATGCTTACGTCACCCCAATATCCTGATGACGATTATCCTGATGACGATGACGTCACATGCAGCTCCTCAATATCCTGCTGCCCCGATATCCTGATGACGTATATCCTGATGACGATGACGTCATATACAACTCCTTCAATATCCTGCTGTCGGCCAAACTTAACCTTATTGGCCCGCGATGACTTGATCAACCCGATCTTCTACCTTATGCCGATACACTCCTCCTCGGCAACACCTGATGATGATCACCCCGACGCACCTTCACTTTATGCAACCGATTGCATCATGCTCATCTCCCTTTACTCGGATGACGCCCGAAGTAACTGCAGGATATAACCAGAAATATCCTGATGATGCCGTTTTGACGAACTTCCAACCTTAGCAAATTTTTGATCCGCCGAACCTCCTGAGATAACCCGATCCACTTCCAGGGTGATCTTCCAAACTCTAACTATCAGCTCGACCTAGCACATACCCATGCTAGGGTTCTCAACATCTCTCGACGATGATCCTGCACACCTGTATGCAAACAGAAAGCAAACTAAAACCTAACCTATTGTACATAGCCATTCCACCGATTCAACAAATCAACCGGTGGAATGGATCAGCGAATCCATGTACCCACCAAAATAGCAATTCGATTAGACAATGGAATTCAATAGAGGATGAACACAAACAGGATCTTTATTGATTTCAAAAGATGCAATACAATATACTGTCTCACTCTCTGTCACTCTCTTCTGCAATACAATGCTATATTATCGATGATCTAAAACCAACCGATCCTCATGCATAAATAGGATCTCTTGCGAGTACTACTGACCCGACTCCAAGCGGCTGGGAAATCTGTCCAGGCGGCTGGGAGATCCAACCGGACATACAGCGTAACAACTGTCCTAACAAACTAGCTAAAAATAGTAAATCATGGTCAACATGACCTTATTACATGCATTGGTCTTATACGACCTTCTTGAAAACATTAACAAGACTCAAAACAAACTAACTGCCTCATGGAGGCCAGCTGTCAGGTAGGTGCTCCTGCACCATACTCCCCAACAGAAAAGAACTCATGTCCCATGAGTTTGGATGTGGAAGTCCTCCACCTTTACACTTTGCCCTTGCAGTGTCTTGACCTGGTCCAGCTTTATCCTCTGCTGTCTCTTGGCTTCTCCAAGACTTCTGAACTGTAACTTGCTTTCTTGCAAGTAAATCCTCATGCCTGTCAATGTAGGCCCTTCTCTCACATACCTTGTGTTTGTCAGGTTGTCTGACCAGAACCTCTGTCTGAACTGCCTCTTGAACTGCTGTAATGTTCAACTCTATCTTTCTTTCAACCTTTATAGGACAAACAATAGTCCCAACTATGACAACATCCTTGTCATTCCTCTCAACTGGTTGCTGTCTGCAAACCTGTTTCTGAACCTGCTGCTGACCTCTGTCAGTCAAAATTGAAACCTTCTTCAACCTGTTGTCCTTAACAACTTCTTTCCCTGCAGTGTCCTCAACTGCCTTTATGCCTGCTCCTATAGGCTTCTGCACAAATTCCTTCTTTCCCATTAAAATGATTTTGGCTGCCCCCTGTGCTGCAGCATTTGCCTACAATGGCATCAACATAATAGTTTTCCCATCTTTCTTGATGGTGTAGGTATTAGCATACCCATCATACAGTACCCTTCTATCAAATTGCCATGGTCTACCCAACAGTAGGTGACAACATTCCATGGGCAATATGTCACACAAAACTCTATCATGATATGCTCCAATCTGAAAATCCACATATGCCTGTTCATAGACAAAAAGTGATTGACTATCACTCACCCAAGATGCCTTGTAAGGGTGTTGGTGTGGAATCCTTTCCAAATGCAGTTTATCCACCATTTCCTGAGATACCATGTTGTCTGTTGAACCAGTATCAATGACAACCTTACATACTTTACCTTTGCTCTTGCATGTGGTCTTGAAAAGAGCTCTTCTTTGCATCATATCCTTTGATGCCTGCAAACTAATTCTCCTCAGCATCAATGCTTCTCCATCCTCAGGATATGCATAATTGTCAGGATCTCTATCTCCTTGATAAGTGTGTGAACTCTGCACATTTTCCTCTGCTTTCTCTTCTTGTACAAGTTGTACTCTCTTGTCATTCGTTCTATCATTTCTGGATGATGAACCTTTGCTTTCTGGACATTTGAAAAATGGATGACCAAACTCACCACAGGTGTAACACTTTCTTGAAAATGTAGTAGAACCTCTACCACTTCCAAATCTGCCTCTATTACCCTTCCATCCACCTCTGAAATCAGACTGTCCCTGTCCTTTACCAGTGTCTTCTTGACCCTCATTAGTTTGCCTTGTTGTAGGGGCTGATCCTCTTCCCCTCATATTGTTTCCTCTTCCTCTCATGGACTTATCTTGTCTCCTATTCATCTTTTCTTCAATCCTGATTGCCATTTGGTAACAATCTTCCACATTCTTAGGGTTAGCTAAAACTAACTCATCCTGTATGTTCAATCTCAAACCAGCCAAGTACCTAGCCACCTTTTCTACCTCATTCTCATGATGACCAGATCTCATACTCAACTTATAAAACTCCTCAGTATATGCCTTTACATCCATTTCCTTCTGCCTTAAAAATTACAGCTTCTTAAACATCTGAATTTCATAATCCCTAGGCAAGAATTTACCTTTTATCCTTGCTACCATCTTATCCCATGAAGTGATCTTTGACTTCCCTTGTTTCCTTCTCTCAGATTGTACATAATCCCACCATACCAAAGCATGACCTCCTAACTTGGTCTTTGCAATCTTTACCTTCTGATCCTCAGCAACATCTTCACATTCAAAGTGATTATCAAGTGCAGCAATCCAATCCAGTAACTCATCTTCGTTCAAACTTCCATTATACTTGGAAACATCAACCTTTACCTTAGGTTTATCACTCTGCACTGCCTTTAACAGTTTTGCAAATTTCTGGTCTTCAGCATCCAGATCTTCAGCTACCCCTTCATACTCTTCAACAGCATCTTCATCTTCTTCAGACTCACTGTCTTCCACTTCCCTCTTTTTGTTTTTCTCCAAGGCTACAAGCCTGGCTTGGAGTGCTTCAGCAAGCTCCTTCATCTTCCTCATCCCTCTGGCATGTTTTTCATTCATCTCCTGCAATTCCTTTGCAGTACTACTACCTTTCGGAGGCATTTTGTCAACCTCTCACTTCTCTACCTCTGTCCTTTTAGTGACAGAATCAACTCTACCTCTGCCCTTTCGGTGACAGAATCAACTCTACTTCTGCCCTTTCGGTGACAGAATCAACTCACAACAGCCCAGACCTTTTGCTGAGCTCTGATACCACTATGATGCAAAGGCATCCACACTAAAACCTTGACATATAGCATGGATGTCCGCAACCCTTCATCATCATCATCATATTTCCCTTAACACTGTCAGCATCATCATATTTCCCCTGCCGACCGATATCCTCCTGCAGACAAGCCTTCGCCCTTTCGCATGTCAGCATCATCATCATATCTAACTATCGGCAGCATCATCACATTCGGCAAGCGCAAACATCCTCCTGACGTTCACTGTTCACTTTACCGACAACCTCTATCTTCACTATCTTCAGCATCATGATGTTCAACATCATGTTCATCAGCAGGATATAAAACATCCTGTTCCTCCCATTTATCCTGACGACGACAACCTTATGTACCCTTCCTTCGATGCTTACGTCACCCCAATATCCTGATGACGATTATCCTGATGACGATGACGTCACATGCAGCTCCTCAATATCCTGCTGCCCCGATAACCTGATGACGTATATCCTGATGACGATGATGTCATATGCAACTCCTTCAATATCCTGCTATCGGCCAAACTTAACCTTATCGGCCCGCGATGACTTGATCAACCCGATCTTCTACCTTATGCCGATACACTCCTCCTCGGCAACACCTGATGATGATCACCCCGACGCACCTTCACTTTATGCAACCGATTGCATCATGCTCATCTCCCTTTACTCGGATGACGCCCGAAGTAACTGCAGGATATAACCAGAAATATCCTGATGATGCCATTTTGACGAACTTCCAACCTTAGCAAATTTCTGATCCGCCGAACCTCCTGGGATAACCCGATCCACTTCCAGGGTGATCTTCCAAACTCTAACTATCAGCTCGACCTAGCACATACCCATGCTAGGGTTCTCAACATCTCTCGACGACGATCCTGCACACCTGTATGCAAACAGAAAGCAAACTAAAACCTAACCTACTGTACATAGCCATTCCACCGATTCAACGAATCAACCGGTGGAATGGATCAGCGAATCCATGTACCCACCAAAACAGCAATTCGATTAGACAATGGAATTCAACAGAGGATGAACACAAACAGGATCTTTATTGATTTCAAAAGATGTAATACAATATACTGTCTCACTCTCTGTCACTCTCTTCTGCAATACAATGCTATATTATCGATGATCTAAAACCAACCGATCCTCATGCATAAATAGGATCTCTTGCGAGTACTACTGACCCGACTCCAAGCGGCTGGGAAATCTCTCCAGGCGGCTGGGAGATCCAACTGGACATACAGCCTAACAAACTAGCTAAAAATAGTAAATCATGGTCAACATGACCTTATTACATGCATTGGTCTTATACGACCTTCTTGAAAACATTAACAAGACTCAAAACAAACTAACTGCCTCATGGAGGCCAGCTGTCAGGTAGGTGCTCCTGCACCATGGAGTGCCAGCCACAATGGTCACACACAATGCCATGTGCTTCAGATCTGGTGAATTTGTTGATTTTTGCAACAAATATGGGATCAATTTGTCATATGCATCACCATATCATCCACAGGGAAATGATCAAGCAGAGTCAAGTAACAAAAGCCTCATGAAAGTCATCAAAAGGATGGTGGATGAGAACAAGAAGGCATGGGATTCAAAGTTAAAGATGGCATTATGGGCTAACCGGATAACAATGAAGGTAGCAATTGGAAGGTCACCTTTTGAGCTAGTGTATGGTGCAACAGCTAGGTTACCTGTGAATAATCTCTTGCCAATCTATACATTCATACAAGAAAATGATGAAGAGATTGAAGACTCAATGAATGAAAGGATAAATCAGCTAATCGCATTGGATGAAACCAGAAGAGAAGCACAAAAGACAAATATCAGAATACAACAGAAGGTAAAATATTTGTTTGATAAAAGGGCTATAGAAAGAAAGTTTTAGATAAGTGACTTGGTCTTTGTTTGGAATGCAAGGAGCCAAGATAGGGATAAGCATAATAAATTTGAGCCCTTATGGGTGGGCCCGTATCAAATCAACAATATTCATGGAGGAGATTCCTACTTTCTCCAAGCCCTAAATGGTGAATTAATGGAATTGCCTGTGCACTGTCAGTTCCTAAAGCCCTACTTTTCATAATTGTCTATCATGTGTGCACATTGTAAATTTTGTGTAAATAGTCTGTGTCTGCCTTGTATAGTCGCTGGTGTTTTGTGTTTGTCTTGGTCTATCCCGGAGTGGTTTGGTTCTTGCTGCAGCCTTACGCCTGCACGTCCCCAGTCGGAGCCATTGTTAGTGCCTGCATAAACAATTGAGTTTCAAGCACTTAAATATGCAGGCACCTTCCCAAAAAATCCAAAAAATTCTAAGTCTTTTGGCCTTTGCAGTTGAAAAGTGCAAAAAATTCTGTTGTATGTATGTCGCTTTGTATATATAAGGTTGTTTGTATATACATGCAGGTCAAATGTGCATTGGCGGGTCAGAGATCTCAATCGGCTTTCAAAATGGTAAAAAATCAGTTATATGCATTTTGCAATGCATATCAAGCTCAAAAAAAGCTGCATATACATTGTGGAATTTGTCGCAGATTCTAGGAATATTCCCTGAATGTATATTAGGTTTGCATGTATATTTATTTTGTATGTTTGAACATGCAACGGCTACATACAAAGGAGCGGACATGCATTCGCTACAGTGCAATGTATAAATGGTCTTGTATGTTCGGCATTATACAAGGTGGCAGGGAAACATTTGGTGGGGATCGCCTCACATACAAAGGGGTTTGTATCTCGCATACAAAGCAAAATGTACAAGGCAAATGTGCATTTACCATATAAAGGGAAATTTGCAAGGGGCCGACATATAAAGGGTGGGACCCGCGGACATACAAGGTGGATTGTATGTTGGTTATATGCATCGGCGGCAATATACAAGAAGACACATACAAGGCAGGTTACAAAGATGGGGCCCACTGCTTGTATATTTGCGATTGTATGTTCAAATATACATTCCTAATATACAAGCTGGAATCTGGAATGAACATGCAATCCGATTGACAAGGTGTTGAAATCCGCAGCTTGCATGTATATGCCGATATACAAACAAAAGGAGATACAAGGCCCGGATTTGAAAGTTTTTCAAATCCGATGGATAAATGGTTGGGGTCCGTTGTATGTATATTGCATTTGTATGATGCGATATGCAAGGAAATATATAAGTAAAGAGATGCAAACCAGACCCGATTTGAATTTCAAAGCGCTTCTTAATCATTTGAGGTCTGCGGAATGTATATTGCGATTGTATGTTTGCGTAAACAAAATAAAGATGCAAAGGTTTAGGTACAAGTCAGACTTTAAGGTGATTACGATATGCTTCATCATAATTTGAAGTCTGTGGCTTGTATGTATAGTATGTTGTATGTGCCAATGTGCAAAGGGATATACATATAAGGCCCGAATCTGAATGCAGGTTCAAATTTGTTCTATAGTGTCTTGGGATCTGCCTTGTATGTAAGTGATTGTATGTATATACAATCTCACTTTCAACTGCATATACAAGGGCAGAAAGGGCAAAATGGATGGCAGAAAAGTCAGCGATGGGTGCATAGGGTGTTGATGTGGCACGATATCATTGGTGGGTGAGTTTTCAACGTGTTTTGATGCCATCGATCCTAGCGATAGGAGAGTAAGATTGACGACTGTGGTTTAAACCTTTGGCGAAGGATTTTCCTATGCACATGCAGCCATTTTTGGGCGGGAAAAGTTCTAAGACTCGCAGGCCGCTGCACTCCAGGAGGCCATGGGTAGGTGAGTCATTATTGGCTATTTGCAGAGGCATGGTCAATGGAGTTGACGGGCTAACTACTAGATTTATGAGGAAAATCTATGAGCGGCGGCACATCTCCCGAGCTCACCTATTTTTCTTTCTAGTTCTGCCTATTATTTTAATGTTTTGGGCGCCATTTTTGGTGCGGTGTATCTGGCAGGAATTTTGAATTGCCATGTAAATTTTGCTAAGTACACAGTCTTGTTATAAAAGGCAGACTGTGTTACTCATTTGTGGTGGTTGAAAACTGGACAAGTTTTGGTGCTATGATAAGATACAACTTCTTTGGCGGCTCTGTTTTGGGTGTTTTTGTGAGTTTATGAATGCCATGTTGTATGTTTTATGCATAAATCTACTGGTTTCATGTTGATTTAAATGAGTAATGCTTCATTGCATGTATTCTGTTATCTATCTCCAAATTGAATGTGTTCTTCTTCTGAATCTACACAACTAAGGGGTGTTTAAGATTCTAGAATATGGGTTTGCTATATTGAATGCTTGGTCTTTTACTTCTGCTCAAGGAGTAGATTAAATGTCTTAGGTTAAGTGTTGGGAAGAATATATTGCAGTGAGGATGTTTGTAAGAAGAGATAACTGAATACTCGGTTTTGGGAAGTATCTGTAAGGCAGACACTATAAATCCCCTTGAAAACTAGTCATTGATCCAAGTTTATGTGTACATTCACATGTGTATGTCTATTGACTCCGAGCCCTGAGATAGGCACCGATCCAATCTTGTATTGAGGTGATAACCAAAGTCCTAGTTTTGCATCCAAATACCAAAAAAATAAATAAAAAATCAAATTCATACTTCAAATACAAACCTTTAGGACATTTAGAAGTAGTTTTAGGATTAAAATCCTCTGATTCACAATTGAGCATAGGCCCAAAGCTAGCCCCTTTGCACTTATTTCATAGTTTTGGTCTGCATAAGAGAGGATTTATCTACTTTGTGTCAACATCCCACCAAGTTAATAAGCACATTTCATATGTGTTGAATAGGGAATACCCCCCTTGGTTCTGCAGAGCCTAAAGAAGAAGAGGAGATATCTATAGAGTCTATCTCCTATATTGTTGGCCCCTGGCTCGGAAATCCTATTGATCAACGATGGCTACCTTGTAAGGATAACTGAGAAACATCCAGTCGGATTGAGCACTAACAGCTGCCTTTAAGTCTCTTTGCGACAAAACATCAAAACCTAACCCTAAAACCTTGACCTTGAAACCTTGAACTTAATCCCTAATAGTCTAGACCCCAGGCTTGATACTTTGATAGGAAAGAAGCTCAAGGTTTACTGGCCTATGGAAGATGCCTGGTATGAAGGGTGTCTAAAGTCTTACGATCAGGCTTCTGGAAGGCAAGTTATTTTATATGATGATGGCGAGGAAGAACATATGTTGCTTGCTGAGGAGAAAATTGAATGGATGGAGAATGGTAGTAAAATAATTGCTACTCCACATCAATTTCGACAGTTAAGGAAACTGAGTGAGAAGGATTCCAAGGACATAAATGCTTTGAGTCCTACATATGGTGATGTGGAACTGGTTTCAGAATTCAAAATGGAAGACGAGTCCCCAAGTTGTGGGAGGATTAAAGGTGCATCTATCCAGCGAAAAGTTGAGTTTAGTGGTGAAGAAGAACAAAATGCAGGGATGATGATTCTAATGAAGATTGGGGAAAAAATGCAAAGAATGTTGACAATAGTGATGGCAGTGATAGTGAAGAGAATGTAGAACTTGAAAATGAGGAGGTTCAATAGAGGCGCAAGGGAACTAAAAGGAACACAAAAGAAACAGCCTCTGGTAAATAGAAAAATATGAAAAAAGCAAAATGTGTGTCAAAATTGGATAATATTTGTCCTTCATCAGAATGGAAAGGAAAAATGCCTTCTATATTGCTCGGTTCTAAGCAGGAAAATAAAAGTGGGATGAAGCCTTTGGCGCAGGATGATGGCAGAGGTTTTCTTCAAAAAGACTTTGCAAGGTATTAAACATTCCACTGTTCTGCCTTCCTTTACCTGTTAAATGTTTTTATTATCTCTTTGTTTTAAGTGAATTTGGTGAGCATAACTTGTATTTGTTGATTACTTATGCCATATGTTATTCTGACAGTGGTTGTGTAATACTGAGCTTGACTTGTCTTCTAAAACTTGAGCTACCATATGAAGTCAACATCAAAACTATGGAGATATTTATTATTCTTAGCTAGATGGTTGGAGTTGGCATATGGTTAAATCTTCACTAATTTTTAGACTAATTATGAAGTTGACATTAAAACAAAGTTCAAACTTTGAACATTTATTATTCTTCTGAGTTATCTACTTTGACTTGGGATATCTATTAGACTAATTATGAAGTTGACATCAAAGGCAACTGTGAAAATTGGTTATGGGTCCAAGTTGGTTGGTTTGAATTGGCATTTAGTTAACTCTTTTACCAAAAATTTTGGTGAATTTTAGACTAATTAGGAGTTTGACATCTGGAAATTCATAATTAGTTTGAATCAACTGGTATGAGTTTGAGTTTAGTCAACTATTTGGGAGAATCTGCAGAGCATGAAATCTTTTCTTACATTTTGGCTTGCCTATCCCAAATCTTATGACTTCAATTTTGTTGTTTTTGAGACATGTTATCAAGTACATGTAGAATCATCTTTTGATAGCCTTCTTTGTTCATAAAAATTGCCGTGATTGGGTATGGGTTGGTTCCATTTGTCAAACCTTATATACGGGGTGTAGCTAATATCTTAGTGATAACATAACTTTTATATCATTCCACCATAATTATAAACCTTCTGGTGGCTAGTTATATTTGTAGAATTTGAATTGTTTCTAAAATTTGAGTATAAGATCTCTGGCAAATATAGCGTACTTTATTCTTTATTATGAAGATTTGCACGAATGTCTTGATACAGTTTAATGTATAGACTCCTACATCTGTCACAGGGATACATTGTTATGATTTGCACACATTGTCAAATTTAAAATTGTAGTGAACAAAGGTAGTTGGTCAATGCTCCAAAGGTTGTGGATTTTGGCTTTTGTCTGTTATAAAGTTCGGTTGAGGGTGTTTTTAGACTAATTGATGTATAATTTGGACAAAGTCAAGTAGGCAGGCATTAGATTCAGAGTGTTTATTGCAAAACATGTTTTGGGTTTTATTATTCAGTCCATTACTTTGTCATTTCTAAACATGGAAATTTGTCTGATTTTATTTCTTACATAAATGGACTGGTCCTACAGTAATTAGTTGCAGAAAGGATTTTTTGGCTTATGTAGGCATATGCTTTAGAGAATTTGGGGATAGGGTGAAATTATGGTCAATTTTTAATGAACCCAATGTATTTTTACTTGCACGGTATGATGTTAGTGGCTTTTCTACTTAACGTTGTTCATACCCTTTTGGAAAATGTACTATGGGAAACTCCACTGTTGAACCATATATTGTTGCCCACAATGTATTGATTTCCAACAAGTATTAATTTTGTTTCCATAAATAAATTTTAAAAAGATGGATATATTCTATTTCATAAATAGTGTAACTAAATATTTATTTTTTATACATCCATATCATGTTGTTCAATATCCATCTATTCTTTTGTTTTCTTCTTATAAAGAAGGGTTTCCTTGATTTGACTTCCTTACTTGTCCATCCTGCACCAACTCTGAGAGCTTTTCTGTGACAGGCAAGGTCTACTGTGATAGCTATGGCATTGGCTTCCCCACCAAAATCTCTCCAACTATTGCTGGTAAGAATTTTCCAACTACATTTTCCATTTTTACTCATTTGGGTATTTTGCTTTCTGCCTTCTGAGCTTCCAAAAGACAAGATCTGATATGCAATGCCCTCATGCAGAGGCAGATCTGCTCCGCTTGTTTTAAGAGCACGACATTAGGCTTCTATCCTAAAAAAATTCCCTACTTGAAGTTCTATATAAAGCGTCCCACCATGATTTCTCTTTGTGAGTTGTGACATATTTTGATTTAGTTGAAATGAAGAGCCTAATAAAGTAGTTGCAAAATTTAGGAAAGAAAACACGAATGAGGAAGCCATCTATGTGCTTAAGATGTGGAAGAAAATCCATGGAGTCCTCAAGTGCTCCTCGTGGATGTTTGCCTGTCTATGTAGGAAATGAAGGCCACCATTTCATTGTGGATATACATATTTTGAGCCACCTGTTGTTTGAGGAGCTCTTACAGTTGTCTGCAGAGGAGTTGGGATATTCACACAATGGCGGCCTCAGAGTTGCCTGTAAGATTCTCCTGTTTGAACATCTGCTCAGGCTTCTCAACTGAAGAAATCCATCTGCTCATTATTTGCAAATAACAGATATGATGCATCAGTTCTCTTGCTAGGATGCTTTCCATTAATTTGGGCACTATAAGTGCAATACTTAATATTCCATCAGGATAATACTTAATATTCCATCAGGATACAGAAAAGATCCATTGGAGACAATCATTTTGGAATGAGATCTCCAGAGGTCCTAGCTGGAAGGAGAAAAATGTTGCAACCTTTTTCCAAGCGATGCCTAATACTTTTAGATACTAACCAGAAATATATTTTATTGAGCCATCATAATGAAGCTTGTGATGTAAAGTAATTTATGTTGTCATAATAGATAGATGACGATCAATGCAAGGAATTTGTGATTTTTGGGTTCAAAATGTAACATTTTGGTTGTAATTTATTAGATTAATGACTTTTTTCATTCTGCAATTGTCACATGGGTATCCATATCAAAATTTGATAAAAGATTGATTTTATTATTTATTTTATTTTCTTGTAAATTCCATCAATGGAGGCTATTTCTTCGAGGTTGTATGCAAGACATATGGCTGTCCTATTTTTTTTGTTTTTTTGGTGCATCTAAGTAGATGTGTGGCAATAGGGTTGCCCAATATTTGATCTATCAAATTTATAAGTTTAGATAAATCTATCAATGCTCTAATTTATGTGTAGGTGAGTCTTCAAATATATTCAGATCTTGAACATATGTTATTACTAGTTTTCATTCTAAGCATTTTGTTGGATGAATTTGGTTCCACATATGAGATTGTGCTTGATCTTGTTGTTGCAAGATTATTCAACACTGCAGATTTTTGTTAGGGATAGTAATGTGCTCCTTGAATATGAAGTACAAAAATGTATCAAAAATCTTGACATTTTCTAATTTTTAAATCTGATTTGATGAGTTTCATGTTTCAATTTCAAATTCTAAGGTAGAATTTCATTTCCTCCTAAAAATAGATATAAAGCATCTCAAGATCTAATCTTATAAAAAAAATGACATATCACTCTAGACATCTAAACAAGATCTTTTCAACATGATATCTCCAAAGAAACTGCCATTCTTGCATGTTTTATCACCTAACCTAATAGCACTGGCAGAGACTTCTACTCCAATGCAACTCTTGTTTTATATATATTTTAAGTAACATCATAAGTTCTAAAAGTTGATTCAAGAGGGATTAATTATTTATAACATATGAAGTCAAAAGTTTTTTTTTTTCTTTCATAATTTATTTAAATTTAATTTTATTATTAAAATAAAGATTCTATATATTCCAAACAAGGAATCAATCTTTTATAAAAATAAAAACAATTTTAAAATAAAATATGTGAAAACCTATTTGATACTATTTATATAACATAATCAACTACTAATTTTTTTTTTTTGATTGGTAAAAGGCCGAAGCCATTAATATATAAAATCAGTTATAAAATACAACTCTGTTCAGTGCGGGTACCGGTAGGAAAGAATAGAGTGAAGAAAACCTCCGGTCTAGCTCAGGACTTTTGCAGTCCAGTACATACTGTTTATTTATAGAACTTATACGGGGTCAAGCCCCAGAAGGAAACATATTTTCTTATACAATTACTGAGATACAAATACAGACATCACCCTTATCCATGGCTTTTCTTTTGATATCCTCTTGTTGTATGTCTTTTGGTTCTTCGACTCCTGGGATGACCTCCAAGGCTTATAACCTTTGACCAACTGTCCATTATCCGATAAAAACGGCTTCTTCTATCTTGCTCCTACCAGTATACCTGTCTAACCTGAAACCACAGGAAAACTACCACTTCTTTTCACATGTTAGATATACAAAACCTAAAAATCATTCTCCTACAAACATTTGTTAGTTCTTTAAAACCTTTGCCTGAGAAGAAAGAAAAAAAATACTTGCTATTTCCAAGCTTTTCAAAATTAATCAAACACACTTGTTTCAATGTTAACTTAAATCCGGTTATGTGGGGCATCCCATTTTGGTTGACTAATCCACTGTATGCCAACATCTATATATATAAATTGTATAAATACTAATATATATATCTACATGTGGGCATAAGTAAGTGATCAACCATTTCACTTAATAATGTTGATAAACCACAATATCCCGTTCCTACTAAATTATGTCCCATCATAGAAAACATTTTCACCTGTCAAAACATATCAATTAGATCGGCATAGGAAAACACTATTGGCGAGAACTCTACAAGCCCTCCTGATAGTGTAAGTCATGTCGTTGGTGGAGATCGATAGGACTCTCACCGAAGCATCCAATGGAGCAAAGGGAGTTAGCAGTCATCAACAGGAGATTATCATCAGAAAGAAAAAAACAAGGAGTTTCCGATACTCTACAGTCTCACTGATTCAAGAAAAGTGCTTCGGCAAGGCTTACACCGATATGCATGAAGATCTGGACCTGATGACTTTTCATAGAACCAGACCCAACTGAGTTAAGAATTTAAATAAATAATTGGTCAAGTCCGACGGATGTATTTTGAGTTTGGCAAAGGAAACATACAAGAAGATATACATAGCTATATGCATGTCACGGAATCGAAAGATTATGAAATGAGGTTTTATTGTTGTATGTTTCATACATTGTATGTGTGGTTATACATTACATACATACAGTGTGGAACTCAAGAAAGGTTGAAATTTGGTTAAAATGATGCATCATGACTAGATGCATTGCTCTTTCTATCCCTCGTGGAGCCAAAAATAAGTAAACTGTGGTTTATAAAATAAATCTGAAGAGGTGATACAAAGGAGTTTGTACGTATTCGGCTTTGTATCTAAAAATTGGATACAAGTATGCATTTCAGAAGATACAATTAGAAAAGTGATGTGGGCTCCACCGAATGCATATCAAGCTTTATAAATAATGATATACAAGCCGATATACAAGTTAGAAGGATGCAAATAAGAGATACAAACCATAAGCGAAAGAAAGTTAAATCTTGAAAAGTCTTTGTATGTTCAGGGTGCTTGTATGTTTATAATATACATACCCGATATACAAAGGAATAAAAGCATCGCTGGGGATGACATGCTTTGTATGCGCGCTTGTACAAGATCACATACAAACGACAATATACAAAGAAAATATACAAGAGAGGGTTTGTATAAGATGCTTTGTATGTGCGCTTATACATGATAACATACAAACGACCATATACAAAGAAAATATTCATGGGAGGGTTTGTATAAGATGCTTTGTATGTGCGCTTATACAAGATAACATACAAACGGCAAAATACAAAGAAAAAATACAAGAGAATATTATACAAAACCTGACATCATTGGAGATATAAATAACGGGTGGGGCCACGTATGTATGTTGGAGACGATTGTATATGATATGCAAACAACAAGATACATACAATGGAGGATCCCAAGATAATTCCAATTTGTTTCACAAATCCAATGAAGTCCGCGATTGTATAAAAAGTGTATGCATGTGATATAAAAAGGAGATACCAATGGATACATACAAGTTCGGACCTAGATAGAAAGTTTAAATTCTTTATTTGAAGTCCGTGATTGAATATTGCGATGTATGTATACAAGATACAAAGACAAATGCATATGAGAAACAAAGGAAATGTATATACAAAAGCACGAAACACCAAAGATACCTATGAGGGCCCCATCACCAATGGATATACAAGTTTATACAAACCCGGATTTGAATGGCAGATTAAATAATGTGAGTTTTAGCTGGGGTCTACTATTGTATATAAAACACTTGCATTTGATATACAAGAAGGAGACACCAATGCGGATACGAATGTGATTTCAATTCATTTCATAAACCTAGTCGGGCCCGCTCTTGTATCCATTGCGGAGTCGAAAATAAGTAAACTGTGGTTTATAAAATAAGTCCAAAAAGGTGGTACAAAGGAGTTTGTGTATTCGGCTTTGTATCTAAAAATCATAAACAAGTATGCATTTTAGAAGATACAATCAGAAAAGTGATGTGGGCTCCACCAGATGCATATCGGGCTTGTATAAATAACGATATACAAGCTGATATACAAGTTAGAAATATACAAACCGGAAGCGAAAAGAAAGTTAAATCCTGAAAAGTCTTTATATGTTCGGGGTGCTTGTATGTTTATAATATACATACCCGATATACAAAGGAATAAAAGCATCGCTAGGGATGACATGCTTTGTATGCGTGCTTGTACAAGATCACATACAAACAACAATATACAAAGAAAATATACAAGAGAGGGTTTGTATAAGATGCATTGTATGTGCGCTTATACAAGATAACATACAAATGGCCATATACAAAGAAAATATACATGAGAGGGTTTGTATAAGATGCTTTGTATGTGCACTTATACAAGATAACATACAAACGGCAATATACAAAGTAAATATACAAGAGAATATTATACAAAACCTGACATCATTGGAGATATAAATAACGGGTGGGGGCCACGTATGTATGTTGGAGACGATTGTATATGATATGCCAACAACAAGATACATACAATGGAGGATCCCAAGATAATTCCAATTCGTTTCACAAATCCAATGAAGTCCACGATTGTATAAAAAGTGTATGCATGTGATATAAAAAGGAGATACCAACGGATACATACAAGTCCGGACCTAGATAGAAAGTTTAAATTCTTTATTTGAAGTCCGTGATTGTATATTGTGATGTATGTATACGAGATACAAAGACAAATGCATATGAGAAACAAAGGAAATGTATATACAAAAGCACGAAATACCAAAGATACCTATGGGGGCCCCATCACCCATGGATATACAAGTTTATACAAACCCGGATTTGAATGACAAATTATACAAGTTTATCCAAACCTAGATTTGAATGACAGATTAAATAATGTGAATTTTAGCTGGGGTCTGCTATTGTATATAAAACACATGCATTCGATATACAAGAAGGTGATACAGATGCGGATTCGAAGGTGATTTCAATTCATTTCATAAAACTAGTCGGGCCCACTCTTGTATATAGAAGAAAATGTATCCGATATACAAAAGATATGTATGCGATATACAAAAGGAGGATGCTGGAAAATCTTAATTGCTCTATTATACTCCCTTGTTGTCTAAAGGGTAGAAAATCTGAAGATGCTCAAAGTTTGTTCACCCTTCGTGGTATGTTATTAGACCAAGTGATGAACTGATTGGCCTCAAAATAACTTTCCTCCAAAGTTTCAGATTGATTCTGATAATACTTCAACGGTGTTAGCTCTAGTAGATAGGTAGAGACCATCCGCCCCTTTGTTGGCAAGAGAGTCTGCTTTGCTATTGCCCTCTCTGTAAGTGTGATTGAATGTGCACCTCCTTAAAGAAGCAATGATGTCGAGGGCATTAACCAGCAGGGAATTCAGTCTCCAATTAGGCATGTTCCCTTTCCATAAGCCATTAATGATGATCGTGGAGTCTCCTTCGACCTCTAATTTTTCAATTTCCATGTCTTTGCAGATTCTCAGACCTTCAATCAGGGCAGTTAATTCTGATGTATTATTTGTTGTTTCTACTAGGGTTTGGCTAAGGTTGTCATTTCTCTAGATTCAGAATCGTGGATTACACAACCTATTCCTGTGACTCCCAGGTTACCCCTAGATGCCCTATCAAAATTTAGCTTGAACCACCCTTCTTTAGGAGGTTGCCACTTACATTCCTTTCTCTTATTGGAGTTGTGGTTGCCTGGTCCCATAAAGGAGGGAAGTTTTAGTCCTGTCCATCTCCCCTGCATCTTTTCATCCTAGTGTGTCATTGTGGATTCTTTTTTGGAGTTATTTAGAATCCTACTATTGACTATTTCTATTATAACGGCCTCAATTTTAATGATTAGCTGACCAAAAGTCATTTTCCTATCTTTAAAGATTCTTCTATTTCTTTCTTTCCACAGCTCCCAAACCATGATCGAAGGGGAAATTGTCCATAACATATGGTAGATGCTTTGTTTGTGAGTCTCAGGCTAGCATTGGAAAAGGTTCAAAATGTTATTAGGCATGGCAGCAATCCATCCCATCTTATTACTTAGCCAATTCCAACATTTATTAGAAAATTGACAATTGAGGAGAATATGGTCTACTGTTTCTTGATCCTCTTCACAAAGGGGACATCTGCTAGGCCCCTCATATCCCATCTTGGTGAACCTATCCGTCGTTAGGATTTTTTCTGGCAAGGCCATCCAGGCAAACAGCCTAGCCTTTGGGAGACAGTTCTTATCCCAACACAGTCTCAGTGGTAACTCCGATTTTAGTCTTAGTTGCTGTCTGATTAAAGTTTTGTAACCATCCTTGGTTTTATAATTTCCTGATTTAGCCCCATCCCAAACTAATCTGTCTGAGTCTCCTTTGAGAGATACCCTCCTTTTGTTAAGGATATCAAGTAGTTTCTCTTTCTCATTATCTGGAAAATTCATATTATCCAGGGGTTTCCATTTCCACCCCCTATTCTCCTCATGATTGGGAAAATCTATATAATCTTTTACATATTTCCCCTAGTGGGATTCTAGTATCCTTTTGGCATTCTCTAAATTATCCAAGCTTCTTATCGCCTCATACCCACCCCATGAGTCATCCCAGAAAAGTGCTTGGTTCCCGTCTCCTAAACTCCAAGTCAGTTTGTCCATTATGAGCTTCCTACAGTCCATCATAAAATTCCAGAGGCGAGATCCTTTAGGTGGGTTAGCCATTCTAAAAAGGAATGCCGGTTCCTCCCCTCTAAGATAATTATTTCTAAGAATTTTAACCCACTTTGAATCGGGTTGCTGATACATTTTCCATACAAGTTTAGCGCCTAAAGCCTTACTCTGTTCTCTGAAGTTTTTTAAGCCCAAGCCTCCTTCCTCTTTTGGTCTACAAATCTTGTCCCAAGACACAAGTGTCATTTTATTTTTATCCTTCGAACCTTGCCATAGGAAAGTTCTTAGAATTTTGTTGATTTCTTCATGTTTTCTTACTGGAAGATTCATACAGGATAATTGGTAAATTGGGATAGTTGAGAGAACCGATTTTAACATTGTCACTTTGCCTGCTGAGGAGAGCCATTTGCCTTTCCAAGATTTTGCTCTATTCCTGATCCTGGAAGTAATATGGTCACAAAGATCATTAATCTTATTGATTTTACCCAATAGTATACCTAGATATTTACAAGGCATTTCCCCTTTTTTATAAGACAGTATTCTACATATTTCTCCTTAAATTTTAGGATCCGTGTTGAAAAAATAAATTGCTGATTTATCAGCATTTACCCCCTATCTAGAGGCCCTACAATAGGAGTTTAGGATATCTTTGAATGCCCTAGCTTCTTCTATGCACCCCTTTCCGAAGAGCATCATGTCATCTACAAATTGTTGATGTGTTGTGGGATCGACACTGGAAGTAATTTTGATACCTTGGATCTTCCCTTCTTCCCTGGCCTTGGAGATCATTCTCCCTAATACGTCTACCATTATAATAAAGAGAAAAGGGGAAATGGGATCCCCTTGTCTCAATCCTCTCATGATGCTAAAAAACCTTCTGGAGTTCCATTAATTAAAACTGATATCTTAGGATTAGAAATACATGCGTAAATGAGGTTTATCCATTGTTTGGTGAAACCGAAAGCCTCTAGGGTTTTGCAAAGGAAACACCAGTCTACCTTATCATAGGCCTTATTGATATCTAGTTTAATTAGCATACTAGGTTTTTTGTTTTTCTGTATGGTATGGATGTCTTCTTGGGCTGGGATAACTCCCTCAAATATAGATCTACCCGGAACAAACCTTGTTTGCTTGTCACTAATGATGTCTGGAAGAACTATTTGAATCCTATTAGCCATGATTTTAGTAAGGATTTTATAAATAGTATTACACAGAGATATAGGCCGCAAATCCCCTAGTCTTTATGGCTTCTCTCTTTTTGGAATAAGCGTAAGGAATCCCAAATTTCTTACCCCTTCTAGTGCTTCAACTATTTCATCTCCTATGAAGTGCCAACATTTCTGGAAGAAGAAGGCTGGGAAGCCATCGAGACCAGGAGCTTTATCTGGTTGCATTTGAGAGATTGCCAGCTCTACCTCAGTTTTGGTGAATTTACCATTAAGAGCTTTGTTTTGATCCTCTAAAATAATCCTTGGGATATCTTCCAGAATGGCTTGTTGGTACATGCAATTTGATCCCTCATGATTATTAAGAATATTTTCAAAGTACCTAACCGTTTCATGTGCAATTTGTTGAGGATCTTCGATCCAGTCATTATTCACATTTTTAATTTTGAGGATTTTGTTTACGTTTCTGGAATATCCCCTTCCTAGGTGATTTTCATGATGAGTAATTTACCCTTTATCTCCCGAAGGCTAATTGATGAAATAAGGGAGATATTATTAAATTAATTATTTTATAAGGTTATTACTTAATTTTAAATCAAAAGGTAACCTTATATTTAATTAATTTAAAATAAACATTATATCATTAAAGTCACTAAAATAAAATAATAAGATTTTTCTAGAAGCCTCTTGAAGTGGGATTAAAAAAAGTATAATGGAAGGGGCAAGGCAAGCTTCTAGGCATCAATTATTGTCATTTGCATTTGATGAATTATTGTGGAACCAAGGGTTTCTGCAGTTGTTTACATTGTCTTTGGGAACAGAAACTCCCATTAATAGCATAACTGAGGTGGTGAAATATCCTTCGAAGGGTTGCAGCTGAGGAGAGGATACATCAGTCCTTTCATTTGTGCTAGAATTTGGGGTCAAGGGCCAATATTGTAGGGTTTTATTATAGGTTTGAATTAGAGGATTTTTGTGCTAGAAGACATCAGCGATTTTTGCCATCTAGGGTCGGTTGGCACTTTGCAATCTCAGATATTATTTTCAATCCTCTTGGAGCCACGATTTGGTTCATAGCAGCTTCATTTGGCAGCGATTTTGCTTGTGGTTAGGGGGCGCTCCACTCTTAAAGGATAGGCGATTATCCCAGGGGCTGTTACAAGATCGTTTGAGGGTAGAAATCCATCAGCCAACAGTCATACAGGGGCGGCTGCACTAGGACTACGATTTGGGGTTTTTGTGGAGCTCTTTTCCATAGAGTTTGGTTGTTCCTTCATCATCTTCAAGGGTGATGTAGCAAACCAGGTTCTATCTATTATTTACATATGTTATTAGCACACAGATATTACTGCTGTAGATGACTGTGTAATCAGATTTTGGCATTTGAAAGCCATGAGTCTTGGCATGTTATGTATTTGGGTTTACCTTCAATGAATGGAGTTATAAGCTGCAGACTCATTGTTTATCTCCAACATTTAGATTGCATGATAATTGTTTGATGTAATGCCTATATCAATGGAGTACTGGTTTTGCATATAAGAATGCATGCCAAGTGTTTGTCATTATGTCAGTTGGTTGTAGGTGTTGTTTTCTCATATGTAGTCATTAATATGCATTTGAAAAAACACCAAAAGATAGTTTGCATTTCATCTTGATACATCATAGGAGTCATTTACCAACATATATAATGTTACCAATTGGAGCTAAGTGTTAGTAAAAGCAAACAGAAATTTGTATCAGCATAATATCCCTTTGCATAGTAAATGTTTGACGAAATTCTTCAAGGCCAAAAATCATAAAATTGTAATCAGATTTAACAAGGGATATTACAGTGGTATCAAAGCAGTTTCCTGCCATCCTTTGGGTTTGAAATCGGCTCATTAAATGCAACAAAGTGATAGGGACAAGAGGTATACATCTAGAGAGAAAGCAAGCAAAAACAATGGCCACAACCACTTGAACATGACACTTTATCAGCTACTTTAGCAGCAAGAGGTTGGTTCATCCGGCACTATGGGTGAAAGAGGTGAAGGTAGCCCTATCAGAAATAGGGGAAGGAACGATGAAGAATAGGAAACACGTGAGCTCTTTAGACAAATGGCTACAGGGCAGCAGTAGGTAGCAGATGTTGTGCGGGCACTGACTACAATGATACAACAAATGAACCCTCAGAGAAGACAAAACCATGAACCGGATGATAATAGGAGTGTGGTTGGGACACCTAGAGCACAAGCATCTTCTCACATGGCAGATAGGCCTACACGTCCCACTTTTTTAAGGAATGAACAAGAAGAGGAAAATGGAGAAGAAGGAGAAGCAATGTTCGCGGATACTCTTATGGTAGCTAATGATGAATGGGAGTTGTTGACACCATAGGTCAGGGAACGCATGAGCTTTGATAGGTTTGTAAGTCAAAGAAGAGAACACTACAGTGGAAAGTAAGAAAAGAGATCGAGAAATCAAAATAATGATTTGATGTATGTCGCCGACAGAGTTACATTGCCCATGTTTGATGGTAGTGGGAAGGTTACAGCTCAGGCTTAGATTCATAAGCTAAACACCCTCTTGACTCTTAGACCCATGACAGAAAGGGATGCAATAATATATGCTACTTTTCACTTGGAGGGAGTAGCCCACGATTGGTGGTATCATGGATTAGAGACATTCCATCATAATAGTATCACTTCATATCAAGAGTTTGTTGATAGATTGGTGGAATGCTTTGATAAGAGAGATCCAGAGACATATTTTAGAGACTTGGCACAACTTAAGCAGACTGGGAGTTTGCAGAGTTACATTAGTAAATTTCAAAAATTATCAGTCATGGTCTCCAATATATCTGAAAGGAGATTTGTTGTGCTATTCATGGAGGGCTTATTGGAATCGTTGAGAGGATGGATAAAGGCTTTTAATCCCTTGTAACTGCAGGAGGCAATGAAAAAAGCTAGAAGTATGGAACTTGCAGCCCCACAAGGCAAGTATACATCTAAGGGATCTTCTTCTTACTGGGACAACAAGACATTTCCTAAGAAAAAATAAATTTCAGACTCAAAGGGAAAATCAGCAGCACTGTTAGATCGCGAAACATTTAATGACTTGCAGAGGATAAAGTTGTGCTTCTATTGCAAAGGTCCCTATGATGCAAACCATGACTATCCTTTAAGACCTAAGGGCAAAGCAAATAGGATTATGTGGGCATTCTATGAGGATTCAGAGTCAGACCAGCAATCTAATCAAAAGGAATCTAATGAGGAAAAACCTGATGATGAGACAGATAAGCATGAAATTGAGGCTGAAAATGTTGAGGAAGCGAATTTTCAAGAAGCACGCCTTACTAGCATACAACAAGAGGGCTCATTCAGGATTTTTGGGGTTTTAGCCGGACAGAATATCATTACCTTGCTCAATACAGGTGCCACACATAACTTCATTGATGCTAGGTTGGTTGAAAGGTGCGGAATTCGAACAGAGGAATTTGAGGGCATAAGAGTAAAAGTTGTTGATGGGTATACACTTAAGTGTGACAGGATGATTCCAGGTCTTCCCATGCAATTGAATAACTTTGAGTTTAAGGCATATTTTTATGTGGTAAACATGGGAGAAACCGACATGGTTTTAGGAATGAAATGGCTTCATGATATTGGGGAGTTTACCATTAACCTTAGGGAAATGGAGATGAGTTTTAAGGTGGATGGGAAGATTCATGTGCTAAAAACCATCAGGGATACCAGCTGCAGGATGATATCTTTTAGAAAAATGGAGAGACTTATGCGCCATGACATGGTTGAGTGGGCAACAGGGTGTATTCTAATGCCAACACAGGAAGAGAAACAAAAACTAGCCTATCACCCAGATATACAGGAGTTGAGGATCAAGCACTCCAAGGTGTTTAGTGATATTCCACCAGGCAGGCCTCTAGACAGAGGGATTGAGCACATAATAGAATTGGAGGAGGGTGCTAAACCCGTGATGATCACTCCTTACAGACACCCCAAGTGGCTAAAAGATGAGATTGAAAAAACAATTAAGGAACTGCTGGCTATGGGGCACATTAGGCCAAGCAAATCATCTTTTGCTTCAGCAATAGTCTTGGTCAAGAAAAGGGATGGAACCCTTCAGATGTACATCAATTACAGGGTGTTGAATAAGAGAACAATTAAGAACAAGTACCCTATTCCTCGTATTGACGAGTTGATCGATGAACTTCATGGTGCTCGCTATTTCTCAAAAATAGATTTGAGATCAGGTTATCACTAGATCAGGGTTAGAGAGCAGG
The DNA here is from genome assembly GCA_027924645.1 of Cunninghamia lanceolata. Taxonomy (NCBI): domain Eukaryota; kingdom Viridiplantae; phylum Streptophyta; class Pinopsida; order Cupressales; family Cupressaceae; genus Cunninghamia; species Cunninghamia lanceolata. The sequence continues at coordinate 2,111,364 of BSBN01001034.1, forward strand.
ACATCGAGAAGACATCATTTAGGTGCCATTGTGGACATTTTGAGTTTGTGGTTATGCCATTTGGGCTAACCAATGCTCCTGCTACGTTTCAGTCCACTATGAACAGGGTTTTTCAGTCACAACTGAGGAAGTTTGTATTAGTCTTCTTTGATGACATTTTGGTATACAACAGAACTTTGGAGGAGCATATCACTCATTTGGATACAGTGTTGGGAATTCTTAGTAGGGAGTCCTTGTATGCCAAGGAATCCAAATGTGATCTGGGCATGACAGAGTTGCTATACTTAGGCCATATCATCAGTGCAAAAGGTGTGCGTATGGACCTTGACAAAGTCAGAGCTATTATTGAGTGGCCTACACCTGAGAATCTTACTCAACTTAGGGGATTTTTGGGTTTGTGTGGTTTCTACCGTAGATTTGTCAGTGGATATTTACGTCATGCAGAACCACTTACAGATTTAATGAAGAAAGGGGCATTTGTTTGGACACCTGAGGCACATGAATGTTTTGCAAAATTTAAACAGTTGATGACTACTTGCCCAGTTCTTGCCTTGCCAGATTTCACTAGACCCTTTGAGCTACAGTGTGATACTTTGGGTGAGGGGATTGGTGCAGTGCTTATGCAGGACAAGCATCTGATAGCTTTTGAGAGTAGGAAGTTACGGGGTCCAGAGAGGAGCTACAATATTTATGATAAGGAGATGTTGGCCATTATGCATGCATTGGTCGAATTCAGGCAATACCTTGTGGGCAACAAGTTTTGCATTAAGACAGATCATAATAGCTTGAGGCATTTCCTAGGACAGTGAGATCTCAACGATCATCAGCAGAAGTGGGTGAGTAAATTGCAATCATATGACTTTGACATTACTTATGTCAAGGGGACTTAGAACGTAGTTGTTGATACTTTGTCTCGCCGTCCCCATTTGAGCTCTATGGTGGAGATTTCAGAGGATTGGAGACACTTGATTGTGGTAGAGTATGCCAAGGACTCATGGGCTTCTAGCATAATTGAGGGGTTAGTTCAGGATGACAGGTACTTAGTTGTAAATGATCTTATCATTTACAAAGGTAGGATATTTTTAACCCCAGGATCAGAGATGAAGAACATAGTGATGAGGTATTTTCATGATACACCTATGGTAGGGCATCTCAGGTACTTCAAAACTTATAGGTAGGCTTGAGAGTGCTTTACTTGGAAAGGGCTCAAGATAGATGTTCTTCATTATGTCAGAGAGTGTCCTGTTTGCCAGCAGAATAAACAGGAACATACATACCCTGCAGGTTTACTTCAGCCACTTCCGATTCCTGATAGGAAGTGGGAGTGTTTATCCATGGATTTTATTACCGGTTTTCTGAAAACCCAGGGACGAGATTGTATTTATGTGGTTGTTGATTGATTAATGAAATATGCTCATTTCTTTTCGATCATAGCTACATGCTCAGCTACATATGTAGCAGAACTTTTCTTTCGTGATATATTCAGGTTACATGGGTTACCTCAGAGCATTGTTAGTGACAGGGATAGTCAGTTCTTGAGTCATTTTTGGTAGGAGTTATTTAGACTATGTGGGACAGAGCTAACCCCGAGTACCAGCTACCACCCACATACGGATGGCCAGATAGAAATTGTGAATAAGTGGGTGGAGGGATATCTCAGGAACTACATTGTCGGGCAACAGAAGGGTTGGGTTAAGTGGATATACCTTTGTGAGTACTGTTACAATACCACTTACCATCTTTCGATTCAAATGATACCATTTATGGCCTTGTATGGTTATGAAGCACCTAGATTCCTTGACTTGCTGATGAGTGACAGCAGAGTGCCTAGTGCAGGAGATATGTTATAGGAGAACCAGGATATTATGAGAGCTCTTCGGGAGAATATCCAAAAGGCACAGAATCAACAAAAATAGTATGCTGATCAGAAGAGAGTTGAGCGGTCATTTGAGGTTGGAGATCTGGTGTATCTGATGTTACAGCCCTATCGACAATCCACTCTTAAGAAGAGTGGTGCAGAGAAGCTCAAGCCGCGTTATTATGGCCCTTTCAGGATTATCCGGCAAGTTGGTGATGTGGCTTATGAGTTAGAATTACCGGTAGATAGTAGAGTACATAATGTTTTCCATGTGTCACACCTCAAGAAGGCATTAGGTCATCGCGTGGTTCCTTCTGCTACCTTACCACCCTTGGATGATGAGGGGAAGTTGATTTTGGTGCTTGAGGCTATTTTGGATGTTAGGGAGAGCCAGTTACGGAGACGGGTCAGCAGAGAGTACTTGATCAAATGGAGGGATTTACCGGTTGAGGATGCCACTTGGGAAGGCGAGGAGATTCTTCAGCATCCAAAGTTGAGATTGCTTGGGGACAAGCAATTTCAGGAGGGGCGGATTGTAATGTCCCCTTCCTACGTGATTTTCATGATGAGTAATTTAGCCTTTATCTCCCAAAGGCTAATTGACGAAATAAGGGAGATATTATTAAATTAATTATTTTATAAGGTTATTACTTAATTTTAAATCAAAAGGTAACCTTATATTTAATTAATTTAAAATAAACATTATATCATTAAAGTCACTAAAATAAAATAATAAGATTTTTCTAGAAGCCTCTTGAAGTGGGATTAAAAAAAGTATAAAGGAAGGGGCAAGGCAAGCTTCCAGGCATCAATTATTGTCATTTGCATTTGATGAATTATTGTGGAGCCAAGGGTTTCTGCAGTTGTTTACATTGTCTTTGGGAACCAAAACTCCCATTGATAGCATAACTGAGGTGGTGAAATATCCTCTGAAGGGTTGCAGCTGAGGAGAGGATACATCAGTCCTTTCATTTGTGCCAGAATTTGGGGTCAAGGGCCAATATTGTAGGGTTTGATTATAGGTTTGAATTAGAGGATTTTTGTGCTAGAAGACATCAACGATTTTTGCCATCTAGGGCCGGTTGGCACTTTGCAATCTCAGATATTATTTTCAGTCCTCCTAGAGCCACGATTTGGTTCATAGCAGCTTCATTTGGCAGCGATTTTGCTTGTGGTTAGGGGGCGCTCCACTCTTGAAGGATAGGCGATTATCCTAGGGGCTGTTACAAGATTGTTTGAGGGCAGAAATCCATCAGCCAACAGTCATACAGGGGCGGCTACACTAGGACTACGATTTGGGGTTTTTGTGGAGCTCTTTTCCATAGAGTTTGGTGGTTCCTTTATCATCTTCAAGGGTGTTGTAGCAAACCAGGTTCTATCTATTATTTACATCTATTATTAGCACACATATATTGCTGGTGTAGATGACTGTGTAATCAAATTTTGGCATTTGAAAGCCATGAGTCTTGGCATGTTATGTATTTGGGTTTACCTTCAATGAATGGAGTTATAAGCTGCAGACTCATTGTTTATCTCCAGCATTTAGATTGCATGATAATTGTTTGATGTAATGCCTCTATCAATGGAGTACTGGTTTCTCATATAAGAATGCATGCCAAGTGTTTATCATTATGTCAGTTGGCTGTAGGTGTCTTTTTCTCACATGTAGTCATTAATATGCATTTGAAAAAACACCAAAAGATAGTTTGCATTTTATCTTGATACATCATAGGAGTCATTTACTAGCATATATAATGTTACCAATTGGAGCTAAGTGTTAGGAAAAGCAAACAGAAATTTGTATCAACATAATATCCCTTTGCATAGTAAATGTTTGACGAAATTCTTCAAGGCCAAAAATCAGAAAATTGTAATCAGATTTAACAAGGGATATTACAGTTTCTGTGTGCTTTGGTGCTGTTATGAAAGAACTTAGTGTTCTTGTCTCCCTCTTCCAGCCAAGTTTCTCTTGACTTTTGACACCAAAAGATTTCCTCTTTGGCTAGGATATCTTCATATTCAATTTTCAACTATTTTTCTTTTGAAAACATTTCAGCGTCCATTCCTTTGGTAATCATGATTCTGTTTAGGTTTTCCAGTTCTTCTTCTAGCTTAGTTTTGGACTCAAAGATATTACCAAAGTTAGTTTTATTCTAGCTTAGAAGCTTACATTTAATAGTTTTCAGTTTGGATACTAAACAAAAAAGCTTAGATCCAGATACTCTAGTTTCTTTCCACCATTGCTCAATTAGGGTAATAAGGTTGTTATCTTTGATCCACATTTGTTCACATTTAAAGGGGCAACGTTTGGGTTGGCAATCTTCTGAGATACTTAGCTGCACTAGGTAGTGATCAGAGCCCGATTATGGTAAGATGTTTGCTGTCAGAATATAAGGGAATTGGGCCCAATTACCTCTTAACAAGAATCTATCAAGTTTTTCTGTAATATTGCTAAAACCTTCTCTTCTGTTGTTCCATGTAAAACCTTCCTATGCAGCTTTAATTTCCAATAAATTGTTCTTCTAAACCCAATCTTTAAAGTCTTTCGCTGTTGTAGATAACCTAACATGACCTCCCAGTTTTTATTTAGGATCCAATATTGCATTGAAGTGTCCCCCCAGAATACATACTTGATCTTGTAAAGTTCCCAAGAATTGTTCTATTTCTGTCCAAACTGCTCTCTTATCCTGGTTCTGAGGAGGACCATAAATGTTGAGGAGAAAAAAATGTAGGTTGCTTCTGATGCTTTTGACGTACCCCACCATCCAGTTCTTCTTACAGCTTAATACTGTAAATGAAACCACTCTAGGGTCCCAAATTACCCCTATGCCTCCTGAAGCACCCTCAGTCGGAACTCCAACTAGCTCCCATATTCCTAACTTCTTGTTTAGAGTGTCAATCTCTTCTTTATTTAGTTTAGTTTCTTGGATAACTAGTATATCTGGTTTTGTGTTGGTTAAACAACATTTTATGATACGCTGTTTGTTAGGGGCATTGAGACCCCTAACATTCCAAGTGTGGACTCTCATGGCACCGTGGGAAGGCACTTCCCCTTCCCTACATAGAACAATGTGGTGATCTTAGTTTGATTAGTAGCCTTGCCTGCCTTCTCTCTTATCTCCAATAGTGATTTCCTACCCCTTTTCTTATTGCTCTTGGCACAATCTGGGGTATCCCTGTTGAAATCGGTTATGGCAATTCCCAACCTTAGATCTACTTCATCCACTTCTCTATCTCCCTAATCTTTTGGGTTCTCTTTCTTTCTATCCTGCCTTTCCTCTTCTTCTTCAAGTTCTATAATCTTGGTGATGAGTTTTTCCTTCTCTTTGTTAACTTCCTCGATTACCACTTCCTCTAATGCCTTATCGAGGATCTCATTGCAGATCTCTTCTATATCCGAATGGTTGAGCTTGTTTGTGGATTTCTTTTGATTCTCAGAGTCTTTATATTTTTCTTCTGTTTTGAATGTGTTTGGAACCCATTCTAGGGTTTCTAATACCTCTGGGATTATACTTCCTTCTACTGATGTGGGGTTATTGTCTCTAGAAGCTTCTGAAGGAACTTCCCCCTCCTCCAGTTCCATCCTCTCTTTGCCTATTTGTGGTTCATAATTCTAATTCAGGGGCTTAACCACTGTGATTGTTTTTTTCCCCGAGCTGACCTGACTGGGATTCGTGTTCTGTGTAGTAACCTCATTATTGTGATTCAGGGTGTTTTCTTTGTTATTTTGGGAAGATTTAGGGCTTCTCTTAGGTTGGGCTATTACCATGCTCGGGTTCTGATTTTGCCCAGACAATTCCTTGTTACCACTGAGGTGCTCCTTAAGGGAAGAAGAGCTATTACTCTGATAGTCCACAATAAATCCACCTTTATTATCATTAAATATAATGTTAACACCCCCAGGCTGGAAAATGGGGCGCACCTTAGTGGGCATTTTTGGAATTCTGTTATTAGTGTTTCTAAGGTTAGGTCCATGATGGAGAGAAAGCTTGATGCAATAATTGGCCAGGTTAGTATTAATATCAAGAGGTTCAAGGTCTTTGGTTCTAATATCCAATTTTAGTAATAGGAAAACATCTGAGTAAGATAAGAAATCCTTCTCCATTCCCATGAACTCTCCCAGGTGATTCCCTATCTCCCTTAAGATTTTACTATGGATGAGCTCGACCAGGAGATTCAGTAGCTTGACCCACCTAGCTACTTTAAGTTTCAGTTTACTAGGGTCGAAATCAGGTATCCATTCTAAGTACTCGAAATTATGCCCTTTGTAAAACAAGCTTCTGCTGTTTAAAATTTCTTTTTTTAGGTTTGCACTCTTACAGACAATGAATATGAATTCTTCAGAAGTGATAGTGATACCTACCTGGTCTTTGTAGAGGGTTTGGACCCATTCTGCAATTTCCTTCACAGGTTGCCCTATCCCACACCATCGACTATAGAAACCGTGGGTTCTACAATGAATCCCTAGACCATCTGTGTAGATATTTTTGATATCGATTGATACTTTCTTTTCCATGGCCTCAGAATTTTGATGATATATTGAACTTATTTTTGGTCTCGACCCAGGGGTTCTAGGGTTTGCCTGTTCTCAGAGTGTTGCCTGGTCTATGCCCTTCCAAAGAGTGTTAGGAGCCGAGTTGCCAAATTTAGGATTTTTAGAGATTTGCCATTGGTGGGGTGCCCTGAAATTTGATATGCTGCCTGTGTGGGAATCTTCCTTTGCATGAATGAGCCTGGGGGCTGGTTTTGAAAAACCCTCCGCGTATCCTTGTCTTGGATAGGAAGGGTAGGAGACAACAGGGGGTTGTCAAGCACCTCGGCTTCTTTCCCGGCCTAGAGTGGTGCGGTTTGCTCCAGTTACAAATACTGGGGTTGTTGAGGTTATTAGGATAGCCCACATTCTTGCCACCCTAGCTTGAGCTATTACTCTTGTTGTTGCCTCTGCCCTAACTCCCCTCTGCTGCCTCCTAATCTTCACAGTTTGCTAGCCCTGTTCATCCTGAGGATGCGGTGGGGGAGCCCCGCCCCCGTAGAAAACCTTCTTCTTCCCTTGTATAATGCTACAAGGGTGCTTTGCCCTTGATTCATTTCCTGCATTCTTAATAATATTATTTTGTCGCTGACTGCCTGCTCTTTTTCGCATTTTGTTTTTAAATTGTTATGATCCTCTACCCTTTTCACTACTAACATTTGTTAATAATTTATACTTAATAACTATACTTTTTAAAGTAAAATTAAAATTTATGTATCCACATAATAAATTAATTAATTCTAAAGTAAAAAAAAAATATACTTAATAATTATATGTTGCAAAGTAAAATTAAAATTTAAGTGTCCACATAATAAATAAATTAATTGTAAAGTAAAATAAAATAACTCTTAATAAATAAAATAGCCCCAATAATAGCTCTAGACATTTAATAAATAGATGCATTTAAGATATCTATACTAATATATTTACAACAATATAAAAACATTATATGTTTTTGATTAAGATAAGAAACTAACCAGGGGCTGAACCCTTTAAAAACAAGGTCCCTAGGGTAGAGCAAAACAAGCCAAAAACAACAAAACAAAATAGAAATAGTAAAGGAACAGTAGCCTAGTGGAAAACCAAACCAAGGGATCTAAACAACACCAGACCTTGAGGGAAAAAACCTAGCTCCCTCAACCCTTTGTCACGAAGCAGCGATAGACTTGGGGAGTCCTTTTTTATTTCTTTGAACAATAGTCCAAGAAAGCTCTAAGTCAAAATCCTCAAAGCGAGGTGAGAGGAGGGGCCCCTCAACAGACATTGTAGCCAATGAGAAGTCTCACGTGGAGAGAGAAGCCGGTAGCGTAGAAGAATAAGGTATCGACAAAGAAGTAGTCCGATCCGCGGTAGACGGGGCCAATAAGGGAGACGAAGGCCCAATAGAGGTAGCTAAGGACGAGGGTCAGGCAGGCCCGAAAGGAACAACAACAACAGTTGTGGTCACCATGGGCTCCATAGCGGGCAACAAAGAATCTTGGGAAAGATTGTTCTCTTGAAAAGAATCACCCTCCAGGGAAGGATCACCCTCCTAGGAAGAACCATCCATTGGGGAAGCACAAACAGTCAAATGATCAGAGAGTGTATCCTTCCACCAAGTTGCAACATCCTTGCAATGAGAACGAGGGCAACCAAAGGCTAAGTGACCAATAAAGAAACATCACTTGCACCTAAAAGGGAGACCCTCATAGTCCAACATCTGCGTCTATGGCCTATCTTCAACCATCAAAACATCTCCATGGAGGGGTTTCAAGATGTCAATATCCACTAATATGTGAGCAACCATAGTATGCCCTAAATTTGAGGCCGTAGTGTCAACCTTCAAAAAATGCCCTAATGTGTTACCAATGGCTCCATAGCAAGAATCCTCCCAAAATTGAAGAGGGAGATTCAGTAAATCAAACCCATACTGGTTTGGTATTAAGCAACTCAGTGAGAGGATTAAAGGAGTGAGCCCATCGTTTGATGGATCGTGAATGACCCCCCCACATCCAACCTCTGTCCAGCACTAAGTCTCACTCCTTAGAGGAAGCAAAAGTCGCTATGAAGAACCCCCTTGCACTGGGGAAAAGCTCAATCTGCCCAGCAACAAGAGGTTTCTAGGATTCCGTGACCCAACTATGTAGATTGGGGAGAGAGGGCCAAAACCCATTGAATCTGCATATTACTTTGCACTTCATATAAAAACCCTCATTTTCAAAGACCTCAAGGCCACACAACACCACTAGAGAAGAACAGGCGCAAGACATAGGCCTAACCCTAGCTTGTGATGAGCGAGCCTGAGCTCTAGAAATGAGAACAACTTCCAAAATTGACTTCAGAGGGTGTCCTGAAGTAGACTTAGCAATGCCAAACCCAACATTTGCAATAGAAGGACCTACAACTGCCACAAAAGTTTGAAGCAAAGTAGTTCCGTTTGAATCTGTCAACAGGGGGATTTCATGCCTAGCGGGAGAAGACTCCTCTCCACACCCAGGAAAATCCTTAGCGTGCTTGCACTGCTTATTGATCCTAGGTAACGGTTGTCCACTGGCAGCCACAAACTCCGTACCTGACAGCCCGCTCGGCCCGCTTTCATTTCCACTATATATTTATATTTGTTTATTTTAGATTATTTAAACTATATGTATTCACTCTTTAATATAGTTTTATTATTATTACTTTCCTTTAAGAAAATATGAGGATTGCCTAATCAATTGTACCTATCAACAAATTAAAATAGAGAATCTTTTAGAAAAATAATAATTATATAATAGAAGTGAACGAGGTTGTGCTTAAATGGCAAAGGCCATAGGGTTCTTATGATGGAGATCCAAGTTGGAATCCCCCAAGTAACATGTGGCTTCTATGTGGCTTATAAGTTGATTAAGTTGGTTAAGTGGATATGTTGATGGGGAGGAGGTCCCCCTTGTGACCTCCAATGCTTACGGATCAAAAAATAATAATTATATAATAGAATACCCATGGGCTATAATTATAGTCAAATTTTAAATCAATTCAACTATACTTTCAACACCATGTTGCCATTCAACTACAATAATCCATATTTGTTTTTCATTAACTCATTACTATCAATTATATTTTCAATATTCATAAATCAACTAATCAATCTACAAATCCACTCTACTGGCAGATCAATTGTCACTTAGTCATCAATATTTAACAAATGCTTATTATAAAAATAAAATCAACATGAGCTACTAACAAATCATATGCCCATGAATATTTAACGAATATTTGTTCTAAGGAACAAACTCAACTTCAACTATACTAGTCATAGTTGTGTCTAGTATGAATCAAACTTGAAGTCAAGGCCAACTCTAACAAATTTAATCTTTAATCTCTCATATAAGTACCCTCTTATAGCTCTCATGTGAGAGATTAATCTCTCATCATTGTATGTTTGCATCTTTGATAGAATAGAATTATTCTTATTTTAGGTCTCTCTATGTTTTATTTGAAGCTCCTCGATTTTGGATGGCCAGCTCCACAACTAAATCTTACAAACTGGACTGAACCTAGGATGAGATTCGAGTAGGAATATGAAGATTCTACTAGAACTAAAGCATAGAACAAGGACTATAATGTAATTGTACCAGTGTCTAAAAGTTGCATTATAGTTTGGGTTGACTACATTAAGTCTAAAATTTGACACACATGTCTAGAATGTCTAGTAGACTATGTTTTGATTGTTATGAGTGGTCAGAGTCAATAGATTTTTTTTATATGATGCATTATTTGACTAGATTGTTTGGACGATATTGTCTTAGTAAATACATGTGTTTCTAACTTAGTTTGATAATGTATTGTCTCCTTAGTGAGCTAAAAACTTATATGATTATAAAAGTGGCATTTGTGACTCCTTAGTGAGTAGTAATCTGTAAGGTTACATGTTAGAGTTCCTTAGCATTTTAATCTTGGATGTTTAATCATTTAGTTACTCATGGAGAGTACAATGGTTTTGTATTTGGGTGTCCCTTGGTGGATTTGGGCATAACATTCTTGATGTCATGTTTGGAATGTTTTGACTTCCATTATTTTTTTATCTTGACTCTCCAACTCAATTTTGGGTGGAGATTGTCTTGTTAGCATGATTGTATATTTTACTTGACTCCCCAACTCAATTTGGATGGATATCATCTCTTTAATGAGATTTAATTATTATGATGGGTGTTGGATGAGTTAAGCACATGATGGAAAGTCTGTCTCAAGCTTCTATTGCACCTGATTGTCATATTAATATTGGTTATCTTAGTTACCATTAGAGTACCTAGATTCATTTTGGGAGTAAGAGAACTTGGATATCATTTGTCATGGATGAATATAGCTTAATATTATCATCTCTACTGTGTGTTCAACAGTTAGTAGGTCATTGTCCCCTTAAGATTGGTTGGCTAGAGAATTGAGGGTACTCTTTTCACTTTAGTCTCATCACTTGGCACATGCAATCATATTGAGACCCCTTATACCACCATGGGTAGTAGATCTATGAATTGAAGTCTTGACCCAATAATAGGGATGCATTCCAATGACTATCAAGAGTGGTAGCATGTTCTTATGGCATATATTTTGTCATCTTTCTTATGTGAGGTAGTCAGTACTTGGGTACACCATATAGTTGGGAAATGGATCTAAGTGTGATTGAGACACAACTGGATTGTGGTTTTATGGTCTTGTAAAATATAGGGGTCAATGTCTTGTCTTGTTTGTGTCTTGTGTTATGTTCTTGGTGTTTTATGATTGATTTTTTTTTTCTTGTTGTCATGTTTTGGATGGAAATGGAAATGGAAATGAAATCCTTTTATAGTCCACGATGCCTCACGACCTGACTAATAGGAAAATTATAGCATATGGGACTACCTCATACTCCCACTGGTGTTGAAGGAGGCACCTAACTATGCTTCAATATGAAGCATACATACTTTACCCCCAGCAGGATGTGTTACTTGATTGTTGTTATCATGTATTCTATGTTTTTGTATTTCTTGTAGACTATAAGTTGGTTCTAAGGTGTGAGGAATAAGAGGTTGTGCTAAGGTGTGAGGAATACATGTAGTATGGAATGTATGTTATTCTACCTTAAGCATGTTGATATCTTAAGACATATGACACCAAATGATGAGTGCTCTTGTAGTATTGAATGCAAAGAGTGACCTTTTAGAGGTGTTCTATGTGATCATGTGCTCATTGTTGGTTGATTTTAGTGTGGTCGAGTATGTTTTTATTATATTATATGCAAGTCAAGTTTGTCTTGTATATGCTTTGTACTTTTGTGCATTGTGTGCTTTCTAAGTGCTTGAGTTGATGTGTTGGATAAGTTGTTTAGCCCAAATATTTTATTGTATGTCTATATGAAGAAAAGAGAAATGAATAATCCCTAGTCTTGTGTTTATACTTCATACTTTTGGATCATTGGTTGTGTTTCATTGTTGGACTATAGGTTGGGGAAGATCAAATTCTTTCAATGTGTAAGTTCAATGCCTTCCCCATTTATAGCTAGAGTTTGAAGGGATTATCTTACAGATTCAAGTTAGAAACTATATATATAAAAGAGATGACACTTCGTAGTCATTTTCACAACAGAAAAAAGCCACATAATTCAAATTCTCCAACTAGCGCAACTGTCAACCCGTACAGCTAGGACAAACCATGCTTTGCAGTTGATCTCTCAGCAGATACTTTTCTAGATTCACAAAAGCTAAAAGAAGTCACAGTTCATGCCAAGTTCATCAGACAAAAGAGATCATGTGAAGAAATAAAAAATTGGGCGAAAAAAATTTGGAAGACTAGCTTTGCCCTAGAATTTATGTCGAAAGGCTTCTTCGTTGCTATCTTCCTGAACCAACAGGATCACAATAACATCCTCACTAAGACACCTTGGAGGTTAGGAGAAGATGTTTTGTTCATTAAAAATGGTGCCCTGATTTCAACCCAGTGGTCACTAGTCTGCCAAATTCGTCTGTTTGGCTACGATTGTATAATCTACCAGTAGAATTTTGGTCCGAAGAATGTTTGAAAAAGATTGGTGACGCCCTTGGAATGGATGTGGAAATTTACACTGATATTTTGGAAGAGAACTCTTATTTGTATGTGAGGGTGAAGGTGGCCACCATTGTTGACATTCCTAAGGAGATGTCTCTTGCTTTGGCTGTGCATTGTTGGTTTAAACAAATTGAGATTGAAGAGACCAAATTTTTCTACTCAAAATGTCACCATAGAAATCGTAATTCGAACAACTGCATTTTGAAACCTTCAACACCCTCTGTAACATCCCAACTGGAATATTAAATAACATTATACATAAATAATACAAAAATCTCATTTTTTTTAATATAACAAAATCCAATAATATTACATTTGCAATTTCCAAGTACAATACATAATTTTAAAAGATGGTCGCTTCACATGGGACTACCAAATTTCACATTTTTATCATGAACATATAACAGATGGTCGCATTCCATGTGATTTACAATATTTATCAATTTCATTTACATAATAAGTAATGTCTCATGTTCACAAGTCTTCAGCAGTCAACTGCAAGAGAGAGAGAGCATCCCCCTGGTTCTTTTCCTCCAACCTCAAACCTACAATCCCCTGCACACCTTCCTTCTAAAAGTGGCTCTTCCCTTCACGAGGGTGTAGATAATGAGAATCAATTGATTCTTTATGCCATCTGAGAACTAGTGAAGTGTCCTAGCTAATAACAATTGAGCTGACAACTCTAGTCTAGTTCTAGCTATGTATAACCCACTTTGACTATTCATCTATCTGGAACACAGTGAACTGACAATGCAAGCAGTGACTTTTGCATTACTTTGGCCAAAGTTTCATATAAATAAAGTCGTATGTTCACTCACTCTTTTCTCGACTTGGAGATAACATTCTTATAATTCAGTATATAACATATATATGACAACAATCTTTGACTTGTTTATACAATATCAATTTTAAAGACACGCAATATTCCCTTCTCTACTAGTCAACTAGACAAGTATAGGGTGAGAGCTTAGGTGACTTATGAAACATAAATTGAGTCCCTCTTTGCATCCTTGCAATCATGGGTCTATGACGTCATGTCATCTACTCAATGGCTCGTCTACCTATTTTCGTGCTCATCAGTATTCTTCTATAATAATATATAAGATTTTGACATTTATGTCATTTGGTTTAATGATTAAAGATTCTATTTGTCTTAATCTAGGAATGTATTTGTCTTCAACTTTATCGAAGAAAAGTAATAACTTTAGAATCTTTCATATTGGATACATTTTCTCTTGTAATTCAAAAGAGAATTCTAATTATAAATAGTTTCTTTCTAAAAGAATCTCTATAGAAATTTTGACCTTTCAATTCAATAGTGAGTGTAATACTTAACATTCTTGTAGCTATTCTCGATCTAGACTAAAATATAAACCCTTTCCAAAACTAGGATAAGATAGATTAAGAAAACTCTTAGTTACCTAAAGAATAACATTTATAGACAACTTAAATTTATTTTGTATGTATACAGAAATAGAAGTCTAATATCAAGTGCTTCTACACAAAGATATTGACTAAATTTCTAGTTTTTAATCTTTAATAACATGTTCTCTACCTTTTTAATTAGCTACTGCTTATAAGTAGAATCCTATGATAGTAAAATGATATTGTTTTGGTCTTTCACAAAGAGCAATCAGACTCTCAGTTTGCTACAACACTTTCAGTTCTGAACAAAATAAATTTGGATGCTTTAAAATGACCTTTTCTCAGGTCTCTAAGTACACCTACCTTCGGCCTATTTCAAGTTGATTAAATCGAAGCATGGCTTATATATAGCATTCGGCCTATATACACAGTCGGCCATAAAGTTTCTACTAAGTTTGTTATATGAATATAACCTTGTATGGTTTGTTTAAGTATCATAATAGCCTTCGGCTTTGACAACACAATCATTTGACTGTTGCTCAATCGATACTCTTGTATATCATTAACAGTAATGAATAACATGTATATAATATATACGATACTCTTATCCAAGAGATATCAATATGTAATGTCATTACTAATAACAACTGTTATTCGGCATGGGATAATTTATATCATACAAAGATAATAAGGATGCATAAAACTATCTTCCTTGTCTACTGGTTATACCGTAAGAATATACAGAGAAATACCTCTATCAAGGTCAATTAACAACAAGGTTAAACTAACACTAAGTTCTTTGATATCTTACTTGTCATTTGGCGGTTAAACAATACAACTTCATTCTATCCTTACTTGTAGATATCAACAGTCTACATAAACATTGTTTCGACATATTATATGGGATATAATATGCTTACTTGTAGAGTTTAACAGGTAGAACGTTATCCATAGTTGCATTCCTTCCTCCCAAAACTTGAGTTCTAATCTCTCCTTCCTTCTTGATGTGCTTCCCAACATGAAAGAATACTTTCAAAATTCTCCTCCTCACACTTAGTTATGCACAACACAATTAATATATCCCACCACTTTCCCTAGTCATCTGTGGCCTTGCATGTAGAAATAAGGGGAGTATGGAGCTACTGCTCTCCCCCACTTCCCAAGCATCTGGGAAGAGTATGTTGGGTGATAAAAAATTTACCTTTTTTTACTAGACATTATACTTAAACCAAAACTAAGTCTTAAAAGAATAATTAAAAATAAACAATATTACACCTACCATATCAATGTCACTTAATGCATTCCTTCAAATGCTCTAATTATGCTTATTTTCAAGCACAATTATTGATGATGGAGACTCACAATGTCGACTTAGTCCTAATCGACAAAATTAGACTTGTTTAGTCGATTACTTACATCGACTCAACATTCAAAGGTATACACTACCTTACTATTTGTCGACGGAGAAGATTTAGCCATCAACTTGACGACAACAAAAATTAACAAGTATAAAATGATCTCAATGCTAAAAATATTTCTAAGATTACCAAAGACAGAGATTAAGACTTAATCCAAAAATGTCTTATCCTTTCATAAGTATGTGTGTGTGTGTTTCCAGATGGCATAAAGATCATTGTATTCATGCAATCTAGCATCCTCTCCATGGTGATACTCTCTTTCCTCATCTTGGAGGGGGCAAAACATTGTTCTTGCATCCACCTATGTTGTACAACAATAGTTAGTCCATTACATCATTTAACCACGTGCTTAATAATATCATAAACAATTATTCTTTGCATATAAATTTACTATAAATCAAATGCATTTTCTATCATTACTTTAATCATAATATTTTCTTTGACTAACTATCTGTCTTCTCGAAAATAAAAATGATAAGTATGTTTAAAAACGGGGTGTGACACCCGCTAAGAGATGGACTCCAGTGAAGAAAACCAACACAACTCGCACCCGAAGAACCCGACCCCCAATTCTCCTACCACTCACCTAGACAAACCTAATGAGGTGCCTATCCTAGCCCTACCACAATCAGAACCTGTTTTGGAAACGATCCCTCCTATTTTGGATCCCCTCATGGAAGCGGATCAGGTGGGCTCGGACTGGTCAGGTTACGAATCTATGGGAGAAGATAAGTTTGGATTCTTTGAATCCATGGTTCTAGATCAGCTTGCATCTAGAATCTCCAAACCAAATGTTCATCCAAGGAAGAAAAAAGGTAGGAAGACCAATAAACAAAGAAGGGAAATTGATGCGGGAGCCAACAACCAAGTCTCGATTAATAATTTTTTTCTGAATCCCAGGGGAGGAAGACACTCCCTTGCATCGCCATGAAGCTCAAATCATGGAATGTTAGGGGCTTCAGTGCCCCTAACAAGCGACACTTGGTTAAACGTCAAATTAGATGATGAATTCAAATATTACTCTCATTCAGGAATCCAAACTCAAGATTGAAGAATCAAAATTTTTCTTATCTCATTGTGCTGATTGGAAAGGCCACTTTGTCTTGGCGAATGGTGCGTCAGGCGGTATTGAAATTCTCTGGAGACCATCCAGAGTTCAAGTGGTGGTCACCTTTGAATGCCCGAATTGGATGGTCGCGGATGTTCACTGCTCATCCTCCAAGCTTTCTTTCCACCTGTTCAATATCTATGGCCCTAGCAAAACTGAAGACAAAGCTAAGATATGGAGTGATCTAGTTAACTTCATATTGTCCTCTAATTTAGATTTGTTCATATTGGGTGGAGGTTTTAACTGCATCCTCTCTAATAGGGAAAAAGGGGGTGGCCGCTCCCAAGGCAACAAATCACAAAGAGATTTCCAGGACCTTGTGCATAATCTTGGTCTCTTGGATCTTGTACTAAAAAATGGATGCTATACACGGACCAACCAGCGGTAGGGCCTCACCAACATAGCGAAACGATTGGACCAATTTCTCCATAGTCCCAACTAGCTCAATAAGCCGATATTGCTTGAATCCTATACTGCTTTCATTTCAGGCTCTGATCATTAACCGATGATCTTGACAATCTTGAATGATCATGCCCCTACCAGGTGTCCTTTTAAGTTTGAAAAAATGTGGCTTAGACATGAAAGCCTTGCAGATCTAATGAATGAGTGGTGGTCCACAACGCAAGTGCAAGAGGGATCCAAGATGTTCATGATGGCTAAAAAACTCATAGCCATTAAGAATTCTCTTAGAAAATGGAATAAGGAGACTTTCAAAAACATTTTTGAAGTAAAGGATAGAATTGAAAATGAGCAGACAACCCTTAATCAAGTCATTTTGGAAAACGGAATGACACATGTGGAGTTCAACAAGGAGAAAGAGTTGTTAAACGAATATCATGAGGTGTTGGCAAGGGAGGAAGTATATTGGAAATCAAAGTCCAGAGAGCTTTGGTTAAAGAAGGGCGATATGAATACAAAATATTTCCATAACTCAATGAAGGCTAGAAGAGCCTAAAATAAAATCTCAACTCTCAAGTGTGAGGATGGCTCAGTCATTTCAGATCCAATGGATATTTAGCGAGAGACCATGAATTACTTTCAAAATGTACTCGTCTGTACAAAGGTGTCCAATGTGTCCTGCCAAAACTTCTTCCTCAATCTCATTTCTTCAGTCCTGAATGAGGCAGATAACCAAATGTTGTGCGAACTGATCACTATGGAGGAAGTTAAGGTATCCGCACTCCAAATGCATCCTGATAAGGCCTTGGGTCCAAACAAGTTTCCCGCTGGATTCTACCAGCATGTTTGGAGCACCATAAACAAGGATGTCTGGGAGATGGTGGAGGAATCGAGAACTTGGGAAAACTTCTCAAGGACCTAAACTCTACACTCATAGCCCTAATTCCAAAAAAGAGCAATGCGGACACCCTCTCAGACTTCAGGGCTATCTCATTGTGTAACACATCCTACAAGATCATCTCTAAGGTAATGGCCAATCGACTGAAATTAGGCCCAAGATCATCTCTGAGGATCAAAGTGACTTTACCTTAGGCAAGGCAATTACAGATGGAAGTATAATAGCACATGAGGCGATACACTCCATCACCTCAACAAACTAGTTCTGCATGGTCATAAAGTTGGACGTAAGGCCTACAATCGAGTCAACTAGTGATTCCTCCTTACCATCCTTCAAAAATTTGGTTTCTACCCTCTCTAGCTACAATGGGTTTATAGATGCATTTCAACGGTTTGCTACTCAATCTTGGTTAAAGGTAGCCTTGTGGGCCTTTTTGAACCCACAAAGGGGCTGAGGCAAGGTGATCCACTATCACCCTTCCTTTTTGTCATCATGGCCGAAGCACTAGGAAGGGCCATAAGAGCACAAACAATTTGCAAGGTCTATGGGTAGGTGTTCATATTGCGGACAACTTTCTAGCCATCTCTCATCAACAATTCACAGACGATACCATCCTTTACGGTATGTCCAGCCTAAACGAAGCACAAGCCATCAAATATACTTTGGATCGGTATGATTTGTCTTTAGCTAGCAATTAAACAAGAACAAGTCTTGTATTTTCTTTTTCAATACTAAGGGAACTATTAGGCGAAGAATTGCCTCATTGCTAGAATTCAACATTGACACACTTCCGAGCAAATACCTCTAAGTGCCACTCTTCACGGGTGCAATGAGGTCGAACCTTTGGCAAGAAACAGTGGAGAAATGCAAGCTGAAGGCCTCCTCATGGAAAGGCAAATGACTATCAATGGCAGGTAAAATCACGATGGTTAAGGCCGTGCTTTCTGCCATTCCAATTTACCTCCTGTCAAGTACACAAATCACAAGAAAATCAAATAGCATTCTAGAAGGAGTTGTCAAGAAACTTCTCTGGGAGGGATCAAAGGATTCGAGAAGAATTCCATTAATTAGATGAGATACTGCAAGCAAGAAGGATGCGAGTGGCCTTGAGCACAGGAAGACAAAATTGCAGAATAAAGCTCTAAGAGCAAAATTGATTTGGAAAATGTTTGAGGCATCCGATGCTCGGTTGTGCCGCTTGTTACAGTGCAAATATTTGGACTTGAAAGAGCCAAGTTGAATCCTCACTACTCCAAATCCCCCCAAGGGATCACACATGGAATTTCATGGTTTAGTGCCGACCCCTAATCACATACCACTTGTCTTGGGTAGTCAACAATGGGCAGTCTGCTTCCTTTTGGAAGGAGTCGTAGAATGGACACCCGCCCTTGATTGAAGATATGAGGCTGCAAAGCTGTATGGAAATTCTTTCCAACCTTTGGGGTAACCGTGTAGTGGACTACAAACGGTCCATGACATAATTGACTGCAACTCACAAACTTGGGGTGTACTTAGAATAGCCTAAAGATTGATGCAGGTGTTCACGATAGCATATCCTACGAAGAGGATTATCGACGACGTGCCTGACTAGGTGTAATAACTAGTCATCGAGCCAAGAGTTTCTCATCCTACAAATACAATGATGGCATCCAACAACATTATCAGCGTCTTTGGTTTTCGTCTCTGCAATAACAACAAAAACTACTCCCGATGGCATATGTGAAGGTTAACCGATGCGCCTGCCCCTATGACACTAACGACATCCTCACAGCTGTGAAATTGTTTTTCTGGTGCAGGATGACAACTTTCTACGGGCTTTGCGCCAAGTAATCAACCCGTGTGTGCCGCCCAAAGTGCATATTCACGATCATGTGTTGCTTCACTCTACTTAAATATCATCCACTTCAATGGTCAAACAGTCAATAGGGATTTTACACCTCATTCACAACAAAAGTGGTAAATATTTGTCCTATTTTTATTGGTCAAAATTGACCTTTGACTGTTGAAATGGATGATATTTAAGAATAGCCATGTTGCTTGATCGTTTTTTGGTGCAGTTCACTTTGGTTCAGGGCCACAAAGGCCTGACCAAAATAGCTACCAAGAATCTTGTGTTGCCACATCTGCAGTAGGCAATGGTTGAAGCAAATTCTTCTGTCAACAAGCGCCCGAAGACTGGATCTAAGGGGGCATCTTTGACATTGCAACAGCCTTGGGGAATGACGACTTGAAGCAAGCCATCACCCTCTTCAAATAAGGCGTCATCAAAGATAACATGGAGACTTTCTCCTTTTTTGTTGGACACATGGCACCTCCATTGACTCTGAAGCAAGTTGAGAGGGTTGGCTAACTAGCTCTAGGTGTTAGATTCATCTTGCATAGTCTTTGAAAATGACGGTGACTCTTAGCCTTTGTAATCCTTTTTTGAATTAGTATTAATGGGAGCTATATATATATACTTTGAGTAAGATCAAATTTGTAGATGTGGAAGTTTGGCTTTTTGGCCTATTTGTATATAATACTTTGAGTGAGATCAATTTTGTATACGTAGAAGTTTTGCTTCTTGGCCTATTTGTACTTTGATGTAATAAATATTGAGGGTTGTAATTCTTGGCCCATTGTATTAAATATTGAGGGTTGTAATTCTTGACCCATTGTATTGTATTATGGAATATTGAATGATATATTATTCTTAAATTTACTAACTGATGTACTTATGGGATTACCTTGTTAATAGAATTGTATATTTACATTCCTAATTTTGAGATATGTCTGCAATTATTATAAGGTGAGAAAATTTTGTAACCGCATTTTGAGGTACGTTACGTAGTGCTAGGGAATAACCAAGAAGGCCTGTTTAAGAATCTCAACCATATTACTAAAGTAGCTGTTGATCACTCCCAATATGGGAAGTCTTTGCATAATGAGAGCCAATTGAACTGTGCCAATTTCCAACATATCAAGTATATACACCACACTGTCAACTGCACGGCTGAATGTGTCAACATTGTTATGGGTATTCCTATTGTGGAGGAACTTAAATGGCAATTCGTTACGATGCTAACTCTTGTCTCCTGTTCCTCTATAACTGGTTATTTGTGTTGAGGATTGTAGTGCTAAACTTCTGTCACTCTGATGTAAACATATTGAGCTTTATTCAATTAAACAAAATAAAAAATCAGACGAGGGACAAAACCAGTTTTTCATTTGTGAGAAAATAAACAACAAAAAAAAAGGAAAAAAACGGCCTTCACTTAACAGGCGACTTACAAGCATGGTATAACAAACTATTTAACTTCCATTATTTATTATTCAATTCATTGTATTTTTTGACATTGAGTAATACATCATATATAATCCATGGAAAGCTGATAAAATGAGGTTTGGTAACATAATCACAGTGGTAAGTGACATGATACCAAGCAGATGCCATTGCAGCTTCATTGTGGTGCACTTTGCAACTTTCCTGAAACCATCCCCTCACTTCACTATGAAGGGATCTCGCTGACACATTGATTTTCTCCTTAATGTCACCATATCTCTTCTTGTCAAAGAATTTTGAAAACGATCTTACATTCCCACTTATTATTTCTGCTTCACTTTGTACATTATAATGTTCCATCAATGCAGATAACTTGGTCTCATACGAACTTTTATAAATTAATGCATCTTTTACATAGTCCTCATATCCTTCAACTTCTAGAGCCTTGTCATATGCTTTATGGGCGTCTTCTCTTGGAGACACTGATACACAAGGACTCTCTTTTGATATGTGTTTCGCTGCTCTATAAAGCTTCCCAAGAATCCCACTAGATATGTAAATGGGTTTATCCTCTTTCTCCATGAAATCTGGATATTCTTTTGGAATCAAGGACAGAGGCATTTCTGCAGGTATGCCTGTCTTGGGGAAATTAACTGCCTTTGAGTGAAGCCTTGCCAAAAGGTGGCATTTCTGACTCCGCGCCTTGGTTGGCTCTTTGTCAGCATATACTGCATGCATATCAGCTATGATACCCAAGCTATCATTAAGCATGTAGTTTACAAAATATTCTTCTATTTCCTGCATCACAAGGTTATACAGGAAATCATCAGATATAATTACAAGAATAAATTTGCATTATATATTGTCCATATCATCTTCAAGTTTATGTCATGGTTCCATGTTAGCATTTTTTAATGAAGATAGAGAGCATGGAAGGACTTAACTGATTAGATCATTATTAAGAATGTAGGACTTCAAATCTCTAAATGATGTCTATATGCGATTTCATTGCTAAAGCAAACCAAATATTTACAGTGCATATCACTAGATAGAAAGAAAGAAATACATGTCATGGTTCCATGTTCGCATTTTTCAATGAAGATAGAGAGCATGCAAGGACTGAACTGATGAGATCATAGTTAAGAATGTAGAACTTCAAATCTCTAAATGATGTCTATAAGTGATTTTATTGCTAAAGCAAACCAAAAATTTACAGTGCATATCACTAGATAGAAAGAAATACATTACATTAATGCCCATGTGTAACCAAAGCAAGTCAATGAGATACAAATGTGATATTAAACTACTAAAAAATAAATAAAAGTTCACAATGATATGTGAAGCATATCCTCTAAGCATCTTTACAACATAGTATTCTAAATACCAAATCATATATAGCAGTAAATCAAGATCTTCTATGCATACAGTGTTGATTAATAATGTCATTTATTAGATTTACAAACCATGCTATTAATTTATTGTATCACACACAGACATACCTCGATCATCAGATCACGATTTAGTCGAATAGGTTTCTGAACAGTGTAGTCCATTGGCTGATCTTGCTTAGGTGGAATAAGCAGTTCATCCCAACATACAAAGTATAAGTCCCCACCCAAATCACTCCCAGAAGATTCAATTGGATGAGGCCTAAACAAGTGATAATAAGAGTTAATCCCTAAATATTCAATTTCTTACAACCTATGTATTGTTGCAAAAAGCAATATATGAAGCTTCAAACAACCAAATAATATTTAATTAGTTAGGAACCATGTTTCTTCTAGGACGTATCAAAGTTCCTCTAACTGTTTAAAAAAATATCTTGTGGGAATAAATAAATAAATATCTTGTGGGAATAAGTAAATAAAAACTATCTTTGAAAATGCCAATGTTTTCTTTTTCTAGAACTTGTTGATGAATTAGTCTTGAATGCAGCCTAAACTAAATGCTCCACAACAATTTCAAAACAAATTCGCATTCATCCAAATAAAAGCACAAATCCTCTACACAAATGCAAGCAACGTGACACATCATACTGATTCAATTTTTGCCATAGAAGAATGATAAAGGTCATAAGTCCAAATGCTACAATATGATTGCAAAAGATACACTAAAACTAGCACCAAATGTATGATAAAGGATTTGCCTCAGTCAAATACAATCTCAAATTTATATTCTACCCAATAATCTTCAATGAATTTAATTTGATTAGACCACCTTAAAACAAACTGATCATTACAAGGAAAAAGGTAGTCAAGAACTGAAGAATAAATATGAGGTTGTACACTGCTTGCCTTCATATTACTATTACAAAAACACCTAATTCTCAACTAAGATGAAGCTGCTTATAGGCAGCTCCAACTGAAAATTTTCGCCACAGTAGGATAAATGTATACTCTAGTGAAGAAAGTAAAAAAAATATCATAGAAATTAATATGCAAGCATTCAAATTGTTAAGTTACAAGGAATTTTTGAAAAAGTGAAGGTTGAGGTACTCTATTGACATATAGAAATGTTCCTCTAAGGTCACACTATGTTTGAAGTAGTTCAAAAACGAATGTTTGAGACAGTTGAGTGCCAAGAGCTATTAATTGTATGTTTTTTGAGCATTGTTTGTTTCACAATTTGCTGTCAGTAAAATGTCAAAATAAATTTATTAATAGAGGCCCACCAAGAACCAGACATTTTACTGAATTTTTTCTTAGCGGCTTCCATCAACAATGAAAAATATTAGATTTATTGTCCAAGGCACTAAAGTAATAATATAGAAACAAATTAATAAGTATAAATAATTGGAATGCTAAACTGATGAGCTTAAATGGATGAAAATTCAATTGAAAAAGTCATTAGCACATTATATGGAATCATACAGTCCTTTCAAGGATAAATAGAACAAAACTAGATAGCCAAAAACTATGCTTGAACTCAAGATCATCTTCAATCTAGATAATGATCAAAGACATGACCAATACCAATTTAGGTAAGAACAAATTTCATCATTATAACTTAATTGTTGGTGGAGTTGTCCCCCAAGGGTTTGTGCAATCCTACATTGATAGGGGGCATTTCATCATCATAGTGATAGTTTAGTTGTTTGTATAGCTCTCCCCAAATGGCACCTTCCCTTTGAGAATATTATTTAAATGAAGATCAACATTACAGATAAGTATAAGAGTAGTCAAGATCGCCTTCAATCTAGAGAAGTATCAAAGACATGACCAATACCGATTTAGGTAAGAACAAATGTCATCATTATAGCTTAATTGTTGGTGTATCTGTCCCCCAATGGTTCGTGCAATCCTACATTTATAGTTGCATTTCATCATCATCGCTTAGTTGTTAATGTAGCTCTCCCCAAATGGTACCTGCCCTTTAAGAATATTATTTAAATGAAAATCAACATTACAGAAGACCAAAGCTCTACATTGCCCTGGAGGGGTGATTATCATTGCAAAATATTTATTACTATTACAAGAAAATTTTCCCATAAATCAATATCTTATTGCAGTCCATTTCTTTTGATGCCTATGATATAAAAATCCTATGCCTCTTCATCATGAACTTAATGTACTCTTCCTGTGTACCTACATGTTTGTAGTTATAATCCAATATGAATTTCAATCTACTAACCAATGCCTAAAGATTAAAGTTTTTTGCGATCCATGGATCCCATGTCTTTGCATCTTAAACTGAATTAGTACTTCAATATTTTAGCTTTATCTTGTCAGTCATTTGTAAGGAATGAATCTATAGTAACTCCTAAAAGTTTAGCAACTTAAGCATAGATGTTACTAAGTTATAAAGCATATAGTGGTTGTTGCTATCTCTACCATAATCAAATCTTATTGATTATCCCCATTTCACTTTTCATTTTTTCATTCTTCAAAAATCTTGTTATTGTCTATTTTTATATTTTTCTGATAAACAGCCTAATTTTGCATCTACTCAGCTCTAGCTAGAAAATGAATTGGCATGAAGTTCATTCAAAATCTTGCACTTAACTCATTATGTCAAGAATCAAGTAGTGGTTACAAGCTTCACCAGTCTTGCATGTGTATTGCCTTTCCCTCAGTTTACTTTCAAGCATACTTATGCATATCTTTTGCTTATTATAGGGATAATCCTTCTGTTGAATGAGAGGATCAAATGCTAAGTTTTCAAGACTTTTCATAAAGCTAAGGTAAAGGAGGTCTATGACTGTGTGACCAGGGTAGAATCATGTCTATTAAATACATCACTAGCACTAATAGGAACCTAATTGTGAGTCTACTTAGCTGGTCAAACCCAGGTACAGAATCATATATATTTTCTCCTGTCCGATTTTTGTGTCTCCTTCCATGAACTCGTGGGTTTCTTTTCCTCAGCCAGAAGTCAGATAAAGGTAAGTGAAGCTGAAAACTAAATTTTTTTTTTTGAAGTACTTAAGAAGCAAGGAGAACCAAGACACTTTTCAACTCTCGATGTTCCAACATTGTATGTTTAATTGAGTACAAGTGGATGTTTTGTAATATACCAAAACTGAAAATCTCACCTGTGATTTGATGGCCATAGAATTAAGAACGTGTGTGAGATAGGTTTGATTCTTGTCTCCGTCCTTTGGGATAAGCTTAATGACTCCCTTGTTGATATGAGGTCCCAAGGACCTAACCTGAATTGCTGCTTCATGAACTGTCTGCAGTTCACTTGCAAACCAATCCTTGTTGGCTATGCCATACTATGGATGGGCAATAAATTAAACTGAAGGAACTAATCACAGGGAGGGCAGCGATCCCACTCCCCCATTAGACAGGGGGGCTTTACTAGGTCGAGATAGGGGAGCATAACCACCCTACTCCTTCCTAATGTCCTCAATGAGGAACATGCAATATTTTATTATAATTTTTTCTGATTTTATGAAACAAATCAATCTAAACTGCAAGTATACAAACTGACTACACTTTTCAAACGCTTATTTTGTTGTGTCATCAAACCATAAACCCTAGGTGGATAAAATGCTCAGTTCCAACAATATAAAACCTTAAAAAAATTATTCTATTTTATTGCAAATGCTGATCAGAAAGTACAGAGATAATAAACAGCAACAAAATAATTTTTTATTAATTTTTTTTAATCACTCACGGCTACTGTACGGTTTGGGACAGAGGCATGAACTACTGCAAAAATATCAAAAAATGCTAGAAACTGTCACAAATAATATTTTATGAATTTTCTTGAAACCCTAGATGGTAAGGCGGTGGCTGAAGATGTATGCTGAAGATGTATGGTAGGCTGGTGAAGTCTGATCTGCCCTTGAAACCCTTCAATATTGTCAAAATATGCTGGTAAAAATCAGATTTGTCTTGGAAACATTGGCAACATGTCAAAATGACAAAATATGATTTTATTCTCCATTTTTTTATGAATGATGACTGAAATGATACGAATAGCAATTGGTATGACTAATCTAATATCCGAAATGATTGAATTTCTCCCTCCCAATGTGGCGCTCAGTTAGGGTTGACTAAAACAACTCAAATCCAGCTCTATATGATTCTTAAAAATTCACCAAAAATCTGAAGATCAATATATAAATCCTCAAATATGCTTGGGCAATGAAATGATGATATTTTCTTGCAAAAAATACTGTAGCGGCACTGTAACGACACCATAGAAAACTAAAAAATTAAAATACCTCTAAATCCTCCACAAGTTAGCACAATTGTGATTCCTCGACGGAATCACCCAAGATTGGAAATAGGGGTTTTCGTCCTTGATCCCTAAATGTGGAATTCAAGAAGGTTTTCTTCTTTTCAAACTCCAAACAAACCAAAAGTTTTCATCCTTGGATGCCCTAAATTAAACAAACTGCTCAATTCTGGTAATTGGATGCAAAAAGGATAACTTGAATGATGATCCTCAAATGAAGATGTGTGCCTCCTTTTATAGTGCTAAAAAATGAGCTCTTGAGACCGAATTTCCAAAAGTATTTAAAAATATTTTTATTTATTTTATTTTTAGCATTTAAAAATGCTTTTTATTTTAATATTAGTATTTAAAAATACTTTTCATTTTTATTATAATAATATTATTAAGTTGGCCTTTAAATTGAAATTATTGGAACCCACTTAAAATATTATTATTTTCCTTGCTTTTTTTCTCTTTAACCTATGGGAATAGGCTAGAAAGTCTTCTCCATGGCTCTATTTCAAAAAAGGGGACGTGACATCCTTGGAACAAACCATCAATGTGAAAAAAGTCTTCCCCACATGGCAGGCCGTTGGTCGAGCCCTCAGCTTCCTCCGCACGAGGGCTTGACTGGCAATGTCCTTTAGCCCCTTTGCTTTTTGTGATAGCAATAGAGGCAATTCACTCTTTGCTGAGGAAGGCTGCTTTGGAGCCTTCAGTAAAAGGTCTGAAGCTCCCTAACAGATTAGCTTCTGTCTTTTGATAGGGGGTCTGTATAGTGATACAGCAGTGTCCTCATCACTGCCACTGTTAGATTATTCGATCTAAGGCCTGGCCCAAACTATCCAGGCACTGACCCAGGCACTTGATAGATCGGGCCCATAGAGGTGGACAAGCCCCTCAATCTATCAAATGCCTAAAGGTCCCCCTTCGTCTTCTCCCGAGGATGACAAAAAATCTCCCTTGTGAGTCTCTATAGTTTAATGGATATGCAATAGGACAGATGAATAGTGTAACTAAGTTGAAACCTGGCAATGGGACCTTGTCTAAAATGCTAACTCATGAAAAATGCCTAACAAACAAGAGAATGTACCAAAGACTTCCAGCAATAAGTGGACACTAGCCTAGATTACATTTCTCTGCTTTCTCACAGATGCTGAGCAAGTTAAACCTGACCATGGTGGTTTCTCAACTTAGCAATGCTATTTTACTTCAGCACAAGACATTAGCTTTCCTATCATTGCATAAATATTTGGTGTTTGTAGAGTAGGCTGCTTCTACAGTTTTGGCCATTGGGTATGGCACCAGAAATTGGCATTAGTTTTACATTTCTGCACTCTTGTTGATATTGTATGTACAGGAAACCGTGCCAAGCCTCAAAAAAGATACAGGGAACTGACTAACAGCCACATTTACTTTTTAGTTTTTGCTCACTATGGCCCAGTTTCTTTAAAATAAAATATTGGCAGTATGTGCCTAACAATGTCTACATCAACACCTTTTCCAGAAAACAGTATATATAGCAAGATTTGACAAAAAATATTGCCCTTGTCCAATTTCTTACCTTGGTCCCTTCTGTGGAAAAACTAAGCAGTCAACCATATGATGAAGTTCAGGAACATCAACAGCACGCAGGACTCTAATGTCACCCGGATGAAAGCATGGATATTTTACAACCACTACTTTTTTTTGCAATATGCACGTCTTTTCCTTTGTATTGAATCCATATGTGGAAATCCCATCATCATAAAACTTAATGTTTGCCTTAGAAACTTGGATAAATACCTCACCATAGTTTAAATTCTTGGTTTCATCCAAACACCCCATCAAAGTCCGGGCTTTTGGGACATATATATGTGACTTAGTTCTTAGCACTGAAAATTGATATCTTCTGAATGCTTGAAGCATCATTGAAAGATAAGGCTCCCTATTTGGACTATATCCCGCCATTAGCATCTCAGTCAGACACTTATGATCATCTCCTGAGGACATTATCTCTATAGTATCAAGAGCCATGTCTCTATTAACCAGCATTTGATCTAAATACTCCATCACCTTTTTCTGCATGCGTTCAAAGTTCTGATCTGGAATGCCCAAAGTTGACAGTAATGTGATTATTTGACGGTTCAAGAAGGCAGGCAAAAACTTGCTCCAGTTTAAAATATCCAGTGTTGTATTATTTGAATTAAATTTGAGCATGCTTGGTCTCAAAGATAGCTTATGATAGGAAGTGGGATCAACTGCTACAACGCCTTTATAGCCACCATACTTTATCTGGAACGCTGAAGGAGGGGGCATACTCAATCCACTTAAATGAGCTATCTGCTTTGCCAAACGTAAGGAAATCTTACCAATTCCATCTGAATAACAGTAGTTGATGCCGTCAGTACAAACGTAGCTGTCAGGAATGATGGAAACTTCATGTTCTCGAACGTCTAATGTCTGCCTGGAAGAGCTAAATGATTGCCCCATTCTCGTGGCACACACAGATGAATCCTTTATACAGTGGAAGTCTCCCATCCATTTTCTGATGCTCTCGGCACTAATTTCGTCATTTGAAGCAAACATCCAGACTGAATTTTCCCTCAACTGACTAGCAGAGAAGCCTAGGAATTCAAATCTTTTGTTGCCTATTATAATGCCTTCCTTCAAAATTGACAATATCCTATCATATACTTGTGTTGTTTGTGGTTTAGCATGAAAACCATATTCAGTTTTTGCAGTCAAGGCAACTGAATGAAGCTTATTCCAGTCCTCGTCAATAAAAGAGACTTTGAGGAAATCATCAACATAATTTGAAAAATGCCTTGTCACTCGACTTGAAGTATTAAACTCGGGGCCCAAAAAGTAGACCTTAGAAGGAGTAACTAGAGCCCGGTGAAATTTCAGTGTGCCATTATCTGTGAAAATTGTCGCAGACTTCAAATGATTTTGGCTAGTTTGCAACCTATTTAATTGATTTTGAAGCCATAATTCTGGTTCGAAACATGTGGACTTCCATTTATGCAGTTCTGTTAAGGCCAGATTTATGTGTAAAGCTGATCTCTTCTCATTCTTTAGCAAATCAAAAAACTGATGATTAAGTGTTGGGCCACTCAGTATCCCACGATGAATAAGAGAGTTGATTTGGAACAGTATCTCATAAGGCAGATTAACACCCTCTGGAGCATTAACAGTTGGAACCAAACGTGAGAAGGGAGAAAATGAATTGCCATTTTCTAGAATAAGTTGCTCTCCCATTGCTTTGTGCAAAGGCAAACTTTCAATGATTTTAATAAGTTCCGTACCATCAGGAAGCTTCAAACAAAATGCATTGGACTGTCCGATGCTACAGGATGCCGAGAAATCTGTTGTCCGAACCCATAGAATCTCAATGTCCTCTTTGCAAAATTTGTAACAATCCTGGCCAAATGTTGAAGACAAATTCTGCTCTGCAATCTTTTGAAAAATTCTTGGACCAGACTGCAGCTGCAACAAGTAAAATCTCAGGTTAACTGTGAACCTTGATATCATATAAGTCAACAAATATTAGCTCTCAACTCCAAGTTTGCAAGCACCATATATGGATTAAAAAGACTCTCGTGTGTGAAATAGAAGGTGATTTTTAAACCTTGCTTGAGCAGCAAATTTTGAAATCCCTCAGAAATTATATACCTTCTTTACAGTTTGTGATGACAACTACATGCATTGTTAATAGAATCTAACACATGGAATATCAGTTCTGTTTTCCGTCCTGCTCCTTGGATAACAAATGCTAAACTCTCTAACGTGGCTGTGGTAGGATGTAGGCATATAAGTATACCTAGAAAAAGGTTAACACATAAGCTGAAAACAAGTAAAAAGGCTAACGCGCTTCTTTGAGAATTTAGCATCATGTGTTTTGAAGTAATTTATGTTTTTGATTAAGGGGTAAAACAGGTTTTGAAGAGACCTAAAACCTTGTTACAAACAGCAAAACGTCAGCTAAACATAAGCCGACCTACAACACAACGGCAGCACAGCTGCTATAAAAGAGCAAATCACAAAACAGGGAAACAGAACAAAGCAGAAAAACACAATAGATTAAAGGCTATGCAAAGTCTCTGCAGCCTCAAGTTCTTTTTTATAAAAGCTCTCATGGAGCTCCACAAACTCCTGGAGTTCCTTCTTCTCCTCTTCACAGGTCTTCTTACTGTTTCTTGTTCTTGAGCTAGGTCCGGCCGTTGTCCCCTTACCATCCTGTTGAGTAATAGGGATCCTAGAATCTTCAGCAGAGTTCTTCAATTTATCACTAAGAATTTTGAGGCCCATAGCACTGTTTTTTATTGTGCTTTTACTAACCTCATTGACCTTGTTGAGGTTGTCTTTGATAATTTTCAAATCATTTTCCAGGGTGGCAATTCGAGTTGCATGATTGTCTTTAACCTGCTGAAACTCTTTCTCAAGACTTGCAATTTTCTCTTTCTGATTAGCACATTCAGAAACGAATATGTTGATCTCAGGCATTGTGTCCCAGATATGAAGTAATTGATGTTAACAAAATAACTTGCATGTCTTCTGTTCCTATTTGATATCTATATAAAACACATGGTTTTATAAATGTTATTACAGTTTATGTCTAAAAGACAAAATATATGTTATAAGCATTTGGCGACATCAACCACTCACAAGAAGACTTTTCCAGTCGCAATGACCTTGAAAATAAAGTTTGAATTCGTATGGCACACATATTTATGACAAAATTTGGACTATTTTATACCAGTTACCGATAATGTTAAAGCAAGATTCCAAATTGATGATTGACAAACTAAATGGCACTAAAGCATTACTGGAGGCACAATGGTCCACAGAGAATTCACCAGTCGTTAGGAGATATTTGCCTGCCACCAAATTTAACAAGATCCTCGGCAATATTTATAATCTGCAAACTGAATTGCACCAAATTTAACAAGATCCTCGGCAATACTCATAAACTGCAAACTGAATTGCAAATAGACAGGCCAACATGGCTTTGGTTCATGGTAACAAAAGGCTTGGCCATGCCGTAACCTTAAGCAATGAGAAAATGATTATGCATTTCATATTGAAGGACTAAGGTGGTATGTTTCAATAGGAAGCAAAAGGAATCCTAGTTTCGTATTATACCCCTCCTCTACACTTTTATCATTCACACCTAGGTTGACCTTTGCATTCTGAACTTTAGGTTTCCACTGAGTTTGACATCATTGAGAAAACCCTAATCCAAAGTTTCTGCCAAGGCACTCTTTGGTATTTCTGTATAATCCACAAGTACTAAGAGATTTAAGGGGTACATGACAATTAATAGCTAAGGAATCCAAGCATATGGAAAGGACTTGAAGAGTTATTTCAGAACTTTAGCATAAAGATTTATGGGTTGGTCTGAAGACAAAGCTTAAGCTAACTATGTAATATACTTAATAGTATGAATTGCAATCCACAGTTTGAATCAGGCAAGTAAATGTAAGCTATTGTAGCCGGCAAGATACAGCGATTACTGCTCAAAGTAGAATTTTGGAAATTGACTATGAGATAAATTAGGGGAAAAAGTTTCTGTTCAGATAACATGGCTAAGAGCATATTTCAGCATTCGTGACTTAAAGAACATAGGACAATTGCATAATCTCTCTACAAAATAATTTGACCTACGACCACGAATGTGAACATACCTGTAAGAGAATAGCATGTGTCCCATTTTCCTTCAAATTGCATGTAGAGATATTAACAATGTCATGAAAATAAACCACCAACTTATAATCCACACCACTTTCAGTAACGAAAAAGCTAACCCTTTTCATCTCTCGTGCAAACTCAGAAATCACATCATTTGCAGACCATAACACACAAAATGCATTATGGGACACTGGGCAGCCTGCAAGCAGTTTTGCTTTGCAGATTGAGTAAGTTGCCCTTGGGAACATGTCCTTGTCTGCAGTGGAAACAATTAGGTCTTCATTCTGAAACAAGAGAAGACCCAATTGGGAAAGCATGCACACTTCTTTTCTTGAATCAATGCTCTCAAATTGGACCTTACCAAATCCTCTGGACCTCCCATTCATTCTATCTGTCTTAATCTCACAGGCAAAAACACTGCCTTTACCTGCAATACCCTCCAGATACTCCACCAGCTCCCTTGCAGTGACTGTTAATGGAATGTTTGACACTTGAACTGTGAAACTAATCATGATTAAGCCAGTCAGCACTTAACTAAAATTCAATTTCTTTTATTATTCTTCCTCCCCTCCCAAAACCGAAAAACAAGGACTGAATATTAGGACAAGTGTTTTTCTATTCTCTGGAATGCCTGTGTTTTTCTATTCTCTGGAATGCCTTGAACTTGGAGCTCATTTGGAGCTCATTATATCTGTTTGACTTTTATGCTTTATATCTTCCCTATGTTCTTGTGTTTCATACCATTATAGCTCCCAACAATACCAAATGTACAGTCAGTCTCTGTAATTGAACTTCCTCAATCAGAACACAACCGGACTTGCCTGTAATTGAACTTCCTCAATCAGAACACAATCGGACTTGCCTATAAGCTAATACTTATACTTATCAGGCCACAAAACACAATAGTTTCGCATTTAAGGCATGCTCCAGTGATACCCCACAACTGCCAACAACCCAAAAAATAGATCTTTTTACCACAAAACACAATAGTTTCGCATTTAAGGCATGCTCCAGTGATAGACCACAACTGCCAACAACCCAAAAATTAAATCTTTTTAAGTCTTCTAACAACCCAACTCCATTACCATACACAGCACATGTTTCCTGTCCTCAAACCCACACATGCAGCATCTTACAACATCCCAAACTTCTGGACAAATTATATATCTTTTGCGTGTACATCCAGATTCCAGCATGCAACACCATGAACCTCATTCTTGGATTCCCAACCAACAATCTTATACCATCAGAGATCAACTAACATAATACTTTATCTACAATCTATTACATTACAAAAACAACAACTGATATTATATATCTGCTGTACTACATCACAAGTCCCACAGCCCTTAACCCGACTTGTACTACATTATTCCAGTACCATGTATATACCGACTGTATATATCCACTATATACCACATCATACTGTGGTTTACTAAACCCACTATGCACGTAGTAATCAAAGCACTTTTACTGTACGCATGCAATCCTTTTTAGTGGCAACTGCTGCAAGAAACAGTATCAGAAAACAAATTTCCGTACAAAACATCAAAACCCAACTCACTAACTTTGAAGAACAGGGAACCTATTTACTTTGACAACCCAAGAACAAGTTTTGAAAATCCATATAGAATATTAACTACTTTGGAAATCTCATTACAGCATGTATGTGTTTTTCATTAATAACCAGAATTTACATTAAAAAAATGTTAGATGTTCCCGTTCCACTTACTGTCACTAAAACTAGGCACAGATAAAGATAGAGACACATATGCAAAGATAAAACAATTTACAAAGCATATTTTGAGGGTGAAATTTCTCCGAATCTTGAGTTGAACGTGGATTTAGATTGAATGGAAATTGAACACGTTGCATGTCTTGAATGGATGTCTGCTTTTATGTCCCTTACCTAATCAAGTGATTAGTTATTAGTTTAAATTGAGAATAAGTTTTATAGTATAATTAGAAACTGCTTGGTATTAATTAAAACACAGATTCACATTATTGTTTTATTTTATTTTATTAGTCTAGTAGGGATATTATAGTAATTAATATAAATAAAAAATTAGAGTTTATAGATTAATCACATAATTTTATTTTTCTGAAAATATTTTATACTAGTATATTTATAATTAAAAAAATATATCTATAGTATGGGGAGATATTTCTCTATGTGCTTTTATTTTTATTTTCTTGTTTATTTGGTTTTTCATAGTTTTTTTTTTAATTTTTCTTATAGAATAAAGTTTTTGGAGAAAACTCTGTGTAGCTTATTTGGATCTACGTTTCCAATCACTCTATGATCCATCATGAGATATATCATGGACTATGGAAACATTATGTCTTTTATTTTCCTTGTTTTTTTGCCTTTTCCATGGTTTTTATGATTTTTACTTTTTGCTTGCATAGTTTTTTTTTTTTGGGTAATTTTCTTCACTTTTTTTCTTCAGCCCTTTCCAATTTGTTTTTTTGTTTTTATTTTTTATTTTTTTCTATATAATTAGTTCTCTCATATTTATTTATTTATTTTTGGTTGCATAGTTTTTTTAATAGCAATAATAAATATTTATGTTTGATAATTATTTCAAACACCAATGACATCTATTTATTTTTCCCTCACTAAAGATAAAAGTTTAAACATTGTCTCTTAAATTGAATTGATCAAGTACATGACTCTCAAGTAATATGACTATTATTAGATATAGTTTAAAGTATTAACTATTAGCTAATTAATATTAACTACATATTTATTTATTTTTCCTTCTATTAAAATTTAAACATTCTTTATAAAATTTAAGTAATAATATAAGGATGAGATATATTTATGCCCAAATCAAAATATTTACAAGTGTGGTTAAAATTATAGCCAACACAAAATATTTACAAGTCTAAAAATATTTAGAAGTATTGGCCAAAATTATCCCCAATATAAAATGTCTAATTTATCTACAACACATGAATATTTGTAATTAAAATTATTCTAACGAGAATTAGTTTTGTAATGGTTTTTATTAAATTAAATAGAAGAGCTAAAAAGAATTGAAATAATTACATCTTTCAAATGGAAACAAAACTTTAAGAACTTGAGGTACTAAATTTTGTTTAGTTGATCTAAAAGTGAGTATATTCAAAAGAGGGAGAAAAATACTAACCAACTTTATGAAGAGGGAAAACCACATACATGATCAAACAACACATTCATAGACATGCCATTTTCATAAACAAGCATTTATTTATGTTATTTTAGCATTGTATGGTGGAAGAGAAATCACAATGCCCATCACATTTCCTGCAATAGTTGGAGGTTTGATCTAATGGGAAAACGAATTTAGATGGTATGGCTAGGGTCCTTGTTAGTTATTAGCATTTGACTTTTTACCTTGAGATGATAATTTCTAGGATTAATTTGTTTGGCCAATCCACTGTTTTGCTTCCATCTAAGAAGAAAATTTGAGATAGGGGTAAGGAAATTGTGGTTTTTTTGGATTTGGTTTCCATTATCAATTTCATGTTTGTCCATTTGACGTAAGAAAGGAACTTTTGTAATGTCAAGATTTATGGTCATTGGTGTTCAACATGTTCAGTTTTATTCAAATCACTTATCTTCTAGTGTCTATGTTAGGTGGCCTTGTTATAAGACATAATTTCAATCTTAGACCAATGAGACACTTGATATATCTTGTTCCCCTTCGCTAGATTGGTTTTAGAGAGCTACAACTTGAGGAAGATTGCTCCTTTTATGAAACTTCTTTGTATGAAGTACCAATTTCCATACACAATGATGACATGTTCTAGAAGGCTAATTTGATGACTATCAAGGCCTTGTAAGTTGCCACATTGGAAGCTCAAGACATGTCCAAACCTATACCAAAGTTGTTATGGGAGGCTTTGAATATCCATGGTTAATAGAAATGCTAATCATAAGTGGACATGTATTTAACATGCCACTGTTGATTGCAAAAATATTATTAATTCATCTCATTTGGATCAATTTTAGGTGGGTGTTGAAAGTTGTTGCGCCAACCCAATCCAGAGCATTAGTAGATTACATGGGAAGATACCTTCAAAAAAGGACATCATAAGGGATGAGGTCAGGATCATTCCCCGGGTGAATTTTATGGAATGGATACCCCTTAGTCCTTGGCTCTTAGTTGAAGAGGTTTCGGCCTAAGGCTCATGCTCCCATATCAAGTAGCTAAACAATTATATGTGGGTTTTATATAAAACCCTCCAACAAAATAAAGGACACAACAATACCATGCATTCCCAAATAGGGCCTCAACAAGACAATTCTTTGGCACCTCCAAAGAGGTGCATGAGAATCAATTGTTGGATGACCTTAGACTTGCAATAGATAGTGAAAACATGCAATATCACCACCCCACCTCGGGAGCAAGTTTAGCAACTCAGGGGATTGTCTATTTCTTTCCAATGGTTATTGTAGGAAGTGAAAGGGACAATAATATAGCTTACTAATATTACTAGTCAACAAGACAACTATATTTAATATATGAGTTTAACTTGGAAAGGTTCTACTTCTAGTTATAATTCTTCATTGGTATTTATGAGAACAATGTGCAAGTAATGAAATCATCCTACTATGGAAATTCATAGTTGTTTATTGCATATGTTTTCTATATCTATTTCTATTAAATTTCTATTGTGTTATGTGTATTCTAAATATATCTCATGGCTTTAAGAAAAATACTTTCTTTTATGCATGTTATCACACTCGTTTTACTCAAAGCATCAATAGAGAAAGGTTATAGTATGCAAGCACATGTAGAACCCTTAATAATGATAACTAATTGAAACCACCAATCTAGATGCAACTTATTCAACCAAAGAGTAGAAAAATCCATTTGGTGATGCCTTCAAATAAATATTATCCAAAGAAGTTGATTGCTCTGGATTATTTGGCTTACTTGCTAAGTACCAATTTAGGCCTCTATTGGCATGGTTCACCAAGGCCTCTTTCTTGTCCGCAAACACAGTGGCAATAGAATTTGATGCAGATTCAGAATGGAATCTGCTCAGATTGCCAATCCCAACAGCACTCACTCAAATTAAACAACTTGTCTTTTGTTCAATTAGTTTCTATGGAGCCACAGACACAATATTTCATTCAAGAATCAAATTTGGTCACAGCAAATAAATAAACAAAAAAAACTTCCAAGCTTTATTCAAACTTCAATTTCTATAAGGCTTCAATGCAATTTTCTTTACATTATACATCTCATGTTCTCCTGCTCATCCGGCGATTCAATGTAGATCAATCTTCAAACCCCCTGTTTTCATCCTCTGTTGTATGTGTTAACTGCAGCAACTTTTCTATCATAACAATTTCTCTGTCGCCTTCTAGGCGAACCGCATTCCATTCATTCGATGCCAAAGTCCCTATCCTCTGCCAAAGTCGCCCCTTCGCTTTATTACCTTATTCAGGTCCCTTCTCTGGCATTCTCTGGCAGCGTCGCTAATGGCCTTTTTCTTTTCTTTTTTCTTCCTTGTATTCTACTTTTTCCTACCGACCCCTCCTCAATGGAAACGATCACATTTTAATATGAAAATTGTATATCTTCCCATGAATGGGCTCCCTGTGCTTGGGGTCTATTCTTAAATATCATCCACTTCAATAGTCAAAGGTTGATGTCCTCCTAATCTCAGCAGTCAAAATGTCATATATTTGTCAAGGTCCACATAGAAATACAATGGGACGACACCAATAACCCAATCCATATTTTATGCAACCAATCATTAACTTGCACTGAAGAGTTACATTGTGATTTCAACATTACCTAGAGGTAATTTCAATTTGCACATAACTAAATCACACATAATGATCTTTTGATTCCCATAGAATAATCGCCATATGCCAGCGGCCAATGGTGATTTACAAATTTAAGCGGAGGTTTAGACATCAAATTTCATACATAGTCGCCCAAATCGATCTCTGGCTGCCGTTAAGGATTTATAGAATTCCATTTATTTCCAACCACAATAATCACATCAATGAGTCATGAAATCTCACCTTTGCCGTATGTTGACGTATACAAATTTTAATTTGAAGTCAACAAACACCATCAATATGAAACTATATTATTATCAATGAACAAAACACCACGAAACGAGTACTACATGAAGTCACCAACAGTTCTGGTGACCAACACCACTCAACAATTAGAGACAACAAATAATGAAACCAAACCAAAATTGAAGCAAACATCTTTTTGGTCGACGTTGATAGCCTGTGAGCCCGGGTGCTCCTGCGCCAGAATTGTTTAAAGTACATTTGTTTATCATCTATACCAAGCTTAGTGACTTCAATTTAATAGCTAAATCTTAAAAGATCCATAAATTAATTGAAGTTATTAGGTTCATATGTAACTACCACTATTTTTCCATAAAATGTGATTATAGACATTCATTTTTGGATTATAGTTCTTAAACAAGATCATCAATATGTGATTAGTTGCATGATTGCTAAAGATTGACATGAACACTTTATGAAAGGCGTGTGTTTTGATCTTCCAAATACATACACTTTGTATTCTACCACTATTCCAATAGCACTAGGCATGTCCTAAGTTATATCTTCCACAACAACTTTTGTTTTGGTATTTTTAAGGCTTGACAACTATTTCTAGTTAAGGTCATTTCATAATTTGGGCCTCTATTTACCATCAAACTTTGGAACCTCAAATCCAACACAACCACCTTCAATGCTAGATTTAATTTTAAATTTTTAAAAAATTATAATTTTGAAGGCTCTAAGAATGGACATGAATTGTTTATGTGTGCAAAATTGCTACTACTTGAACCAATTATAATAATTTCTTATGAGTTAATTATGGGATCTACCCTTAGAGTACCTAATATGATGTCGATGTTTGATGTATCAAGTATATGGTGTCGACTTACTCTAGTGATCTAGCTTTTATCTTAATTTGTAGTGTTTTCACAACAAGTTTAAGTGAGTTGATTTATTTTAGAATTAACAATTCTAGCTCAATAAAAAATGTTAAAACATGTTGAAAATTTTGTTTGTGATGGTTTCTTAGGTATTTCTAGCTTTCTGGCATCTAGGCATTGATGTTTCTTGAGAATATGATTTTTAATTTTACAATCTTGTAAAGTATACAAACAATAAACAAATGGGTTATTAGACCAAACAAAATTTGCTAGTGTTTTAACTAATTAGTATTAAATATACTTTCAACTATGTTGCAATGGTATGGACTAGTCATTATGCAACACTTGTTAAAATTACTATTTAACAGACTAATATAGATATCTTAATACATCTACCACATGTGAGTCTCTGTTATGATATTTCTTGGAAATAAATGTAAAAACCAGTAAAATAGCAAAACCACTTCGAAGGGGTGACCTCCAATAATCAGAAAATAATATATGAATTCAATATTTGTAGATATGATGGTTTGAGAGAGCCTCTCTCTCATTATTTATATGCATAACTATGTAGGGACACACCCCGTCATCCTAACTAAGTTATCTTAAGGAATAACTAAGACTAATAAATGCATCTATTAAGGTTAAGCATGCCACAAGTGCTTATCCTTATTCTAATTAAGAATATAGCATACTAAGATCCTCCCATTCCCATCCCCTTCAAAAAAGTGTTTCCCTCAACGCTTTGCAACTGTATAATCTTTTCTATGAATTGTTCATCAATCCATGTTTTACTATAGGTGAAGATGTGCTCAAAGAATACAAACACCATTTTTTGAAAAATTGGGTGGAACATTGAATTTATGAGGCTTTGAAAAGTTGATTGGGTATTAATGACACCAAATGACATAAATAATAATTCATAATGACCCTCATGTGATCTAAATT
Source organism: Cunninghamia lanceolata (assembly GCA_027924645.1). Classification (NCBI taxonomy): domain Eukaryota; kingdom Viridiplantae; phylum Streptophyta; class Pinopsida; order Cupressales; family Cupressaceae; genus Cunninghamia; species Cunninghamia lanceolata. Next base: position 2,151,436 of record BSBN01001034.1, read on the forward strand.
TAGTCTTATCTATATCATCTTCCTTTAGTTGAATTTGATGATAATCTAAATGCAAATCTAACCTAGTAAAGAAAACTAGATTATTAGATTCATCTACCAATTCATCAATACTAAGAATATGAAACTTGTCATTAAAAGTGAGCTTGTTGAGCTCCCTATAATGTGAGCATATTCTCCATGAATCATCCATCTTGTTAACCATAATCATTTGGGATGAATAGACACTTTTATTGGGATGAGCAATACTTTTTGGTATTAACTCAATGGCACAATCATGGTCTTTGATTGTGGGTAGACCCTTAGGTTTTTGAAATGCATGTTGATGGTGTTGAATGATCTCTTGAATCTTTGGTTGATCTTGAATTTTTACATCTTGTGTTATAACAACCTTTCTTAAGTAGTTTATCCATCCTATGGGAGCTAATAATTTGTCTTGGTAGTGATTGTATCCCTCTAAGTTTATAGTTTTTCCCACGTGTACTAAAAACCATGGATAAGTATTGAAAATTGAAAGTCATTGTTCCTAACTGTCTAAGCCATTGTATACCCTAAACTACATTTGCTCCGCAATTGGGATAGAGAACATTTCTGAATCTATTTGATGATTTTCCATCGAGAGTTTTATATGATAGAATTTACCACCACAAGAGAGTTGTTTCCCATAAGTTATCATGACTTGAAAATTAGATATTGGATACATGAAACAATTGAGCTCATTAGCTAATCTTCTATCAATAAAGTTGTGTGTACTACCTGAATCAACCAACACTGTCACCTTTTGCTTTTTGATATAACCAATTACTTTGAGTGTTTGTGGTGCACTTGTGCCATTCAATGCATGTACGGAGATAGTAGTGCATTCTACTTCCTTAGAATTATCATTCTCAAGTTCCACATTTGGTTCTTTTGTAACTACTTCTCTCTCTTGTTCAACCTTATTCTTGATAGTCATTAGTGTTTTCTCACTATTAGTACACTTATGACTTCTAGTCCATTTCCTATCACCATTCCAACAAGAGGTAGAGAGATTACTAATTTTTCTTGGGTTAAATAAGTTGTCCCCATTTCTTTCGATAGAATTATTTTTGTCCTTTAGTCCCATGGTTTGACCTTGTGTGGAACTTCTAGTGGTGGACTTTTGTTTAATCATATACTTCTCTCTCTCTTCTTCAACCTCATTCTTGATAATTGTTAGTATTTTATCACTATTGGCATAATTATGAGCCCTAGACCATTTTATATCACAATTTGAGCATAGATCTTTTTCTCTTTTGGTTTCCTCATGTTGAGGAGAGTTCTTACTAATTTTTCTAAGATTAAGTAAGTTGTCCTCATTTCTATCAATAGTCCATTAGTCACAATTTTATCTTCCAATCCTATGGTTTGACCTTGTTTGGAACTTTTGGTGGTGGATTTATGTTTCTCAATATGCAATGCTTAGATGACCTAGGTAACCCGGTGAGGATTCAAGGAGTCAAGCGAGAATTCAAGGTTAGGCAAATCTCAGCAATGTAGCTCAACAGAGCTAAGATAAAAGGGTGTCAAATGTTTGTGGTTAAAATTAAACCAATAGGAAAATCACATGAACCAACAATACACGATTACCCCTTCCTCCATGAATTCCAAGATGTCTTTCCTAAAGAATTGCCAGGATTAACACCCAAGCGAGTGCTTGATTTCTCCATTGACATAGTACATGGTTCAAAACTTGTTTCTAAAGCACCTTATCAAATGACAACCACAAAGTTGGTTGATTTGAAAGCCCAGCTCCAAGAGCTTTTGTCAAAAGGATTAATATGACCAAGTGTATCACCCTAGGGAGCACTGGTGATCTTTATGAGAAAGAAGGATGGGACCTTGCGATTATGCACCCTATTCAAGGCACCTAGGAGTAACTAAATTGCTGGCAGATTTAAAGCCACTTTATTTTTGGAAAGGAATGAAGCAAGATGTTGTAAACCTTATGGCCAAATTCTTAGAGTGTCAGCAAGTCAAAGCTAAACATTGACATCCAACAGGGCTATTACACCCTCATGAAATTCTAGAATGAAAGTGGCAAGTGATTGGCATGGACTTTGTCCAAGGTCTACGAATGTCTAGAAACCAGTCACATGATTACATTTTAGTGGTAGTGGACAAGCTTACCAAGGTTGCTCACTTCATTCTCAAGAATCTGACAGATGGAGCACCGGTCTTGACAAGAAGGTTTGTTTAGGAAATCTTCAGACTCCATGGAGTTCCTGAGAAGATTGTGTTAGATACAGATATATGTGACTTCAAGGTTCTGGCAAAGCTCGTTTTCAGCACTAGGCACTCAGTTGAACATTAGTTATGCTTATCATCTAGAAATAGATGGTCAAACTAAAAGAGTGAACCAAGTTTTGGAAGATCTCATAAGGATGTATTGCATGGATCAACAATACAAGTGGGAGGAATACCTTCCACTAGTGGAATTTTCTTATAACAATTCATATCATTCTGCATTGAAGATGGATCCATTTGAAGCATTGTATGGTAGGAAATGCCAAACTCCTATAAGTTAGAACAAACTAGAGGATATGATTAGCACTGGGCCATAAATGCTTATGGAAATGGAGGATCAAGTCAAGATAATCCATGAAAGATTAGTAGAAGCTAATTCAAGACAAAAAAGCTATGCATATGCAAAGAGAACTCCACAATAGTTCTCGATTGGAGACAAGGTCTTATTAAGGGTTAAACCCCATAAAAGTTTGATTAAGTTTGGCAAGTCTTCCAAGCTAGCACCTAGATACGTGGGACCGTTTGATGTGCTTGAAGTACTTCAACCTAGTAGCATACTAACTAGCTCTACCTCCTTTTCTTGCTAGATTGCATAATGGTTTTCATGTATCTTATCTTAAAATGTATGTGTCTAGTTTTAATCATATACTTGATTGGAATGCTATCCAGGTCCAGGATCTAGGGGTGGTAACGATCAAGCCTCTTAGAGTGCTTGAGGTTCGCAAGCTCCACTTGTGTAACTGAGATATAACTCAATGCAAGGTCCAGTGGGACCAGTATGCAAAAGACAGTGCCACCTGGGAGGACTATGAAGACTTCCATAGAAGATTTTCCACATCTTTTTTATTAAGATAGATTTTCTTTTTGCAAATAAAAGAACTTATTTTCTTCTTAAGTTATTGCTTGTCAAGACTTTACTTTCATTGGGGACGATGAGTTTTAAGGGGGAGAAGATGTCACATCCCATTTTTGTGAACAATTAAACATGTTATTGTTTAAATTATTTTACTATTTAATAAGGCAAGACTGCAAAAAGGAAATGGATTAATTATGTTTCATAATTAGAATTTGATTATGGTTTAAATGATACCATGTTTTGTTAACATGAGAATGCATTTGTACTATAAATGTCATAGAGATATTTGAATAATAAATTGTTCATGAAAATTATGTTCTAATTTGATGTTTATGTTATAATATTATTCAGATAAACAAGATTTAGACCAACTACATTTATCTGTTGTGAGGTGAATGCAGGAGTACAGGGTACCCTCCTGAAGTTGAGGGAGAGTATCACTGGGGAGAGAATTGTAGATCGGGAAAGGATTCTAATGGAATCATAACGTCATGAGAAGTACACACACTCACATAGAATACAATTTATAGTTATTCTGAATGGTCATAATTACCTTTTTAGGATTGATATGTTCATATATGTTTTCCTTGTGTCCACATGTTTTATTACTCTTATGTCCACATGTTGTAGAGTATGTAAGTATGTTTACTTCAAGAAAATCCATATCAGAATGAGATCGACATCATTTCTATCCTTGATTTTTAAACTATACCTTTCAAGAAATGATTGCAAAATCTAACATAAAGTATGCATTTGAGCTATACATATCTGAATGAGATCGACATCATTTCTATCCTTGATTTTTAAACTATACCTTTCAAGAAATGTCACATGTTGTTTTCTTGATTTGAGCTATTTTTGAAGTGAATCAAATCCTTAGAAAATCTATTTATAGAAGCTATCGACATTGTTTTATGAATTTTGTTTCTTTTTTATAATATGGAGTTCTTGTTTGTGTGCCCTAGCTTTGGAATGGGAAGATCTGGAAAGAACCACAAGCTGGGTATTTGTCACCATATTCTTCATCCTTGTGTTCTTTTCAACTATCCTTTTTCTTCAGGTTCCAGGACTATTCTAGTGTAGTCCTGCAATTTTAAACTCACCACCTTAGATGAGGAGCCATAGCTAAGGGCCTACTCTTCAACCTTACAATGTCCTTCACCATGTTACTCTAGAAGAGTCATTTACCTTGTTTAGATTTGACAAGGAAAACATAGTGTGACTCTTTCTAGCAGCATGTTGTCTTCAATTCTTTTGTCACCTGAAAGGTTACTCAACTTGAACCCTCTGGGCATGGTGATGGGGATTCAGTGGGGACACAAAGTAGTATCTGAGAACCTATTTGGCAAAGAGATTGAAGAATGGCAAGTTATTGTTGTTTTTAACTGTTGCCTCCTTTGACAACTTCAAAATGTGTGCCTACCTTATCCTTATGCACTTGGTTCGTACTGCATGAACATGATGATGTTGTCCCTAAAAATGGCATTGCTGCAACTTGATGTTTATTTTATTGGTGAAGGCACAAGGTCAACGTAAGCTAAGGAAATCAAAATAGAATTACCTATGTAATTCTTTTGTCATTTCATTCCAAGGGGACTCTATGTCATGTACTAGCTCATCAAATCATAAAAGCAAGCCCACACACATGCTCTTGTGAGTGTCAATTAATCACAACTAAATATTGTAATAGGAAACTGACAAGTGTTAATCATTTTGTAGACATGATATTTCCACAGTCCATGATCAAGTGTAGATTTCAGGCTTCTAGAATCATTGTGTTATGTTTTTTTTTCATTGACGTTTTGGATCATACTCCATGATCCATCATCAGGATAGAAAGAAGAGAATGAGATGAGCATTTTTTTGTTCTTATAGATAGAAATTTCTCTTCTAATTTGTTCAAGGGACTTTGGGGAGGGAATTTTTGTGTCTCATGGTGTAAATCTTCAAAGTAATAAAAAAGGGTTGTAGTAAAATTTTTTTTGATAAGTAAGATTTATATTATATTAAAATATCAAAAATTAAGTACAGTGGGAGAGCTCCATGAGTTGTATATTGTCAAACCCAACCCCTATTAAGCTTTTACAAAATGACCATGTAGGGTCTATCAGTAAAAGGCCATGCAAGGCTACTACTAAAGTAACAGTGATACCACCTATCCCAGATGCCCAACCATATCAATAGAGAACATAACAACTATATAAATAGAAAGCTATCATGACTAGACAACACACAGCCATTAAATTTCCCCCTCCTTAAACAGGTCGTCTCTGAATTCACCCACCTAGGCAAAACCTTGAACCGGAGTCAAATTAAACATTTTCTTAAGGAAATCCCTACCTCTGTGAGCCTTGACCCTGTAAGCTATCAGTTCATCTCCTCTGATGTCCAAAATGAAGGGGAAATACCTTACCACTTCACCAGGTTGATTGATCTTCCACGGGTCCTCGGTCTTGGGAGCCCAACACCTCTCTTGGCAGCCTCCAGCACCCCATCAAGCCCTTCCAACAAAGCAAGTTTAAACATTTACAGAACCAAAGACCGGACCTCCTCCTTCGTTGACAGCACATCAAGAAAAGATGCCACCACCCTCGAGGCTATGTCAGAATCAATGCTATGACGTTCTCCATTGCTGACAAAGGCTTTCCCCAGAATGAGTTTCGTAGCTCCAATGTCAAAGGCGTCATTTTGCCGCAACACCCTTCACAGCCTTTGGTCTATTATCTTACCAAGGAACGTCATCTGCCTAATCCTACTAGTTAGGCAAATGGAGGAATCCATTCCTCCATAGGCGAGTTGGTCAGTCGGTAGATGAAAGACTATATATGGCGGGGAAGCGTCTGCCATTAAACAGGAAGCTAACCAAAATGAGTAAATTACGAAAAAACCCTGTGAATAAATAGAGGAAAGAATGCCTCTCTCCTCAAAACGTGTTCTTCACCAATCTCCACCCTCGACAGTGCATGTCATAACTGCTCATTTGCACCGGGAAATGAGAACCTCAGCGAATCTATCTAAACATGATTGCCCCATCCTTTCCCTTGTCCTACTCCCCAAATGCCAAGGCTATTCTAACGTGTGAGCTCTCAAATCTTTCCGTTGTGTGGCCGCCACTATTGTGCACTATAATGATGACTTGGAGAGCTCCTTTTCACCTTTCAAAACCTGCTAGGACCATCGACACCTGCTGACCAAGCATCCACCTCACGGTCCCCTGTCGAGTCGGCCACCTCACCCACAGGTGAGGTGGCGCCCACCCAGGGTTGTAGTAAATTTAGTTTACTATATTTTCACTATATCTTTTCCTTGTAATGTCATTCTTGAAAATTGATACATGTTCTCTGTTTAATTTCTAGAATTATCTCCTTTTATTCTAGTTATGATTTTGAGAGACATTGGTCTCTGAGTACACATTTGTTTTTTCATTACATTAAGAATGTGTTGGTTATTCTATAAAATACCATAAAATGTCATATTAAATGTTTTATGATTTATGATGTCTTTCACATTTAATGGAGTTATATTCTGGAGCAAGGGATTACTATGTAGAAATTTTAATTTGAAGCTAGAAATTAATTGAGGGCCCATACCTCATACAATTAAGTATATCTCTTAAAGTCACTTGAACTGTTAAAACATTGTTGGATATTATTATAGCTCAGATATAAGTTCTAGACTCTACACCCAATGTTAGCAAGCACCACTCACATACCCTTCCAAATTTTCATAATTCCAAAATCATTTTGCAGTTCCTTGATAATTTAAATAATTTATCCAATTACCATTTGATATGAACGTTGTTGAATGGCCTACATTTCCCATTTTCATTTATCTATGCCTTTGTTCATAATATTTTTACCACCTTTGTGAAATCCTCTTCTTACTTATGTTAGTGACAAATAATTGGTCCCAATCTTGTGTCATAAAGCTTTTTTCTAAATATTAGAAGTCTTTAGTGTGTTATGTAATAACCTTGAGTAATCTTTGTATCCACTTGAAGCAAGAGTACTAACAAACTAGCATATATACCTTATATATAATCTATATAATATACGCCAAGATTTATCATTTTCGAGGCTTTTTTTTTTTGCTTTTTTGCTTTTTCAAAAAAAAATACGCCTCGAAAATGATAAATCTTAGCATATATTATATAGATTATATATAAGGTATATATGCTAGTTTCAGCGAAGCGTGGCATCAAAACACTTATCAATATTGCATGAAATTTACTATATTATGACTATGATATTTAATTATGTTATATTATTATTTATTAATATTATATTATATTACTTGAAATATAATGATATATTTAATTTATAGTTTTAGTATTATATTATAATTTTAAAATAATTTTAATTATTTGTTATCATATTATGATTATATTATTAGATTAATTTAATAGAGTTATATTTTGATTATATACTATATTATAATTTAAATACAATTATAATTAAATAATAATTATCATACTAATAGTTTTTTAAATAGAATGTTATAAATTATAATATAGCAAATTTACATATTACAATAAAGGTTCCATTAATTTAATGAAGTCATTACGAAAAATTGTAATAAGAATTGAACACATTACATTGAAGATTAAAATGGTAAATACATGATTACTTTAATAAAGCACATTTACATATTACAATAAAGGTTCCATTAATTTAATGAAGTAATTACAAAAAGTAGAAATAAGAATTGAATAATTACAAAAAATAGAAATAAGAATTGAACACGTTACATTGAAGATTAGAATGGTAAATACATGATTAATTTAATAATGCACATTTACATATTACAATAAAGGTTCCATTATTTTAACGAAGTCATTACAAAAAATAGAAATAAGAATTGAACACATTACATTGAAGATTAAAATGGTAAATAGATTATTAATTTAACAATATTTGTCAAATTAATTTATTTCTAACGCTTTCAAACTTTCTTGTTCTACTTTCCTCTTTGCTAGTTGTTTTCCTTTCTTCATTTTTTCATATCTATCATATGTGAAGGGCGGCATAATTCGCAGTCCTTTGAAAGACTTTACACATGAAATTGCTACAAATGTTAATCCAGGTCTTTTAGTGAATCCTATATCAACTGTAGCTTTCTGGAGTGTTAATCCTTGTGACTTGTGTATTGTCAGAGCCCCAGCCAATCGTAATGGTATATGTTTATGCTTCCCCTTTGAATTGGTGCAATTGGTACTATATGCAGATGACGATCATCAAACGGTATTCCAGAGTAGCTGTCTAACTCAACAAGTACATAAGATGGTGGTTGTGGTGATGCAGTGCCAGGCGAATATACAATATTTCGTATATATCCAAGTGCTCCATTTACAAGTCCTTCTATCCATAAGTTTTATGTTAACATTACTCTTGCATTATTACTCAGTAATAATTCCATATCAAGTTCATCATTCCCACTTCCTTCAATGGCACTTAGATTTCCAACTTTTATGGCAACGCTTTGTGCAACTAGATTTGACAATGTATATAATTTTCTTCTATTATGGTTGTGAACATTTTCATTTGTTGAAAATAAATGAACACTATTTTCAAATTATTCATTCTCTGATGCATTGATTCTTGCATTTGTTCTTGACATAAGCATAATCCAATCATCGATTGTGGGGTTCCCATCCTTAATGTTTGTTAGGATTTGACGAAATCTTTGTTGTTCTTCATTCTATCCATCTTGTCGAAAAACATGACTTAATGTAACAACCATTTTGAATTCTTCCCATAGTAGCTTCGCTCGCCTTTTGCTTTCATACGAGGCCCTGTCATTTACTGGAGGTAATTGTGCCAAGTCTCCAACTAAAATCATAGATATGCCTGAATATAAAATATTTAATTAACTTGATAACCATGAATTTTAATAGAAGGAACTAAAATGGAACTGAATAAAAAAAATTATAATGTAAAGTTATGAAAGTTAGCAATTTGAATCCAGAACTCACCTCCAAAACTTTGGTTTCTATTTTTCGGGAATGCTTGTCGAAGCCTGGAATCTATGTTTTCAAGCAGCCTCTCTCAAAGGAAACTCATTTCATCTATCAATATGTATCTGACATGTGATATTTCTTCTTGGAAAGTTGCAAGTCTTGTACCTTCTAGTTCATTGAAATCTCTTATTGGAATTCTTAGCTTTGAATGAATGGTTGAAGCACCAATGTTGAATGCTGCAACTCCAATAGGCGCAAGTAGAAGTAGAGGAGATTGATTGGGAGAAGACAAATTTTCTAGTGCTTGAGTAATGGCACCAATCACGTAAGACTTACCTGTTCCTTCAATGCCTTGAATTATCATGTAGAGGGGCATTTTATTTGTAGTTCATTGGTAATGTGACATGATAATGTTGACCGCTCTATGTTGTTGCTTGTTGAGATTTGTGTAGTCAACATATTGTGGAATATCATCGTGAATGAGGCAACCATTAACTTTCATATTGTTGATAAAATTTATTGCCTCATTTGTATAATCCTGACCTTTGAATCCATGAGACCAATCTATTTGTCTATTTATATCTCTTCTGCCCAACATATCTATCTCTGAAACTTGGATGATTTGGCCACAATGAAGTCGAGATATAATTTCCCATTCATGTTCTGTCATGTTTCATTCACCATTATCATTTGTTTCAAAATCAAAGTCACTAAGGATGTCATTATCTGCTGGAGGTGTTGTTCATTGTAGATGCCATGGACAATAGTTAAAGTTGTCCCACTGTGCCACTATTGATTCTTTGTCATGGCCAATGTCCCTTTGAATGTCGCAAAATGGTTTGTAAAGTATCAATTTAGAGAAGAAAAAGTCTATCCATTTTTCAAAGTCACGTGCTGGGATTGAATAAAATCTTGGAAACACTCTTACCACAGCATCATTTTCTCTTATATTCCATTTGTTTTCTCCTTTTCTTTTTTGATTATATATCCATGATTTTGGTGTGTCGATAAGTGATATAGCTTCCATACTGAAAGGCCTATTCTTGTATGCATCAATAAATGATATGGTTTGTTCTTCATTGATTTCTTCATTATTTAAAACCATACGTTTGAAGACCTCATTTGACACATTTAAGTTGACAAACCTTTTACTGCTCTTTGCTAGTGGAAGTTCCAACAACATGTGGCTTGTTTCTTGTGCTCCAATATCCCTTTCAATTATTGTTTCGGTGAGAAGCCTCTTATAAGCTTTTGCAGCTAGTTCATCAGGGTTCTCAATGTTTTCTAGACGCATCAACATCTGGTGGTATGTTTCAGAGCTCTTTTCTGCTTTGGCTGCATACTTTGCGATATATTTCACTATAGCATGTTTGGATAGAACAGGTTGTCAATCAATATTTGCTCTCCATAACTGGAGTATGTATCAATTGTGACTATTCAATCTGTCATCATTTCTTAATGGTGCAAAAAAAATTTCACCACTTTGTATATCATCATATACTTTTGAATACTCTTTGTTTAATGGCCATGGAGCGTTATACCTTTATTTCAAATAAAAAAATAATATATTTTAAATTTCATATTTAACTACAATAGTAAATTATGTATAATAATTATCAAAAAATATATAACAATATATTTACCTGCATACAAGTTTTCCTACCCTTTTCCTTAGACATGCACCCTCTTTACACATTGTGTGTCTTTCAACAGTGCTCATTATCTCTTCATAGTCCTTTAATAAATCTATGTCTGTGAGTTGTCTAGTGTTCCTTAGACAAGGATGTTGAGGAAAATTGTGGAGTGCCTACAATTTATAACACAGTGTGTAATTCAATCATTTTTCTAAAATAATTAGATATACATCTAATAAGAATATAATTTTAACTTATTTTAAACATACATGTATGTTTTGTTGATGCATATCTTCTCTAGAATTCCATGCATGAACAATATAGTGTAAATAAGTTTCAGCATTCTTTCGTTGATCTCCATTTTTCCAATCAATTTTGTCCATATCTGGTGCTCCCTTAATCCATATGAACCCATGTACATGTGTTGAACCTCTATGTTGCCACTTGTATCTACACTAGTAATTTGTAACATTCATGTCTTTTTCAAGTATCTCCTTTCTGAAGTATGTGTGGTGGAAATGCATGTATTGTGCTACAATGTGAGGGTAGTTGATCACATTTTTCTTTCGCCATGCTTGTGCTTCACGAGGATTAGTAGGTGGCATTCCAGATATTAATGCATGTAAATTAGACTAATACAAATCAGCTGCACTCAAAGTAAAAAAAATTGTAGGCATGCCTATCTGATGAAGCATGTCTGTCAACTATGCCTGACATTTTGCCCAATATGATCTAGTACCTCTCAAGCCGGTTCCAAATCACATCAATTTGTCTGCCAAATGAGAGTTTTGCAAGTTCTCCATGTGTTCACGAAGATTGTTAAATGCTATTGGCATGTCTTGTATACTTCTTTTTACAAATACTACCGATGAACTTTGCGCACTATGTCTCATAATCATATTCATCATGAAATATTAGAATATCGAATGCTTACCAAAGCAGTATCTCTATAACGAAGTAGATGCTTCACAAACTCGTGTAGATGTACTCTCCTGATTCGAGGTTCCAACCAATCACATTTGCCATCTGGGAACAATGTTGGAAATGCCATATCTAGCAAACCTGTTGTTATGTACTCATTTATTGGTGAGCCACCAATAGTAGGCCAATCAATTAACGTAGTTGGATTTATGGTCGGATTGTTCACCCATGCCTATATTAATTCCATTTCCCTCTATGCATTTGGTGGTTTCGATGCCATCGATGTAGTGTGGTCAATAATATTTCCCTCATTTGTTTCGATCAGTGGACTGACATGTACAACCTGGTTGAGATCTGAATCAAATTCTATGTGTATTGTTCTGAGTTTCTTGAATATATTCTGGTCTGAGTCTGGCGATATATCAGCTAGAGCATTTTCACCAATTGTAACATCAGAGTAGAACTTGTCATGTTCAATTTTGTACTGAAGTGCTTTATATACCCGTTATCTATTAACCGTGAAGTTATAATTGGTTCCACGTTGATCCTTTCTATGAACAATAATAAGGGGGAGATCTTTAATAGTATGGGGTAGTTTTTTTGACACATTTTCTATATTCTGGGGAAAGCTTATTATGTGGCCTTTGTATTTAAACTATCCACCAGTCGCATGTGTCACTTGCAAGATAGGGCTGACTCGTGCAATCAACATTTCTTCCATCTGAGTGAGATTTGCAAGTTCAATTGGTTGGGGACCGGGATCCATATTGTTGGCATCTAAAAATCTATTATTCCCTTTTTCCTATCTACACCTACTACAAACTGGACCTTGTGGCATGCGAAAGACTCTTATTCCAATGTAGCATTCTTGCCAGATATAGCACATTGTTGGCAAAACCAACTTATCTATTCATTGACGAAATACCATTTGAATTCTTTTAAAGTCACTAGCAAGCAATCCATTTGGGTTCTCAAAGTTATCTTCATATTCATCTGATGTAGAATCCAAGTTTTATCGATTTGAATTTGGAGGGGTTTCTGCAACATAATCTACTGATTTGGAAACTTCTTCTTCGATTTTAATTTGAATATTTTGCTCATTTACATTTCCTCAACTCTCCTCTGGTTGAGGAATGCTTTGTTCCCTTTGCTCCTATTCAGAATGAGCTTGTTTCTTAGATGTTCTTTGACATGTATTTTTATTAAGATTTTCAATATTTGGTTCACCTTCATGTCTTTCATGTCCTTGTGAATTGGGTTGTTGTGGATCACTTGCTTGCCTTTCCTGTCTTTGTGATTTGGATTTCTCAGCTTCCAATTCTTCTATTGTTATGTCTAATTTTTGTTTTGCATATCTCTTTCGATCTGCAGCATTACATTGTTGCCTATGCTCTTCCCTTTTTGCATCTGTCATTTTTTCTTTTTGACATTTTCAATATTCTCGTTGGTATTCCCTTTGGTATTCTTTTCGTTGTTCCTCAGATTCAAAGTTTCTTTTAGGTCGGCCCTGTTGGTTTTTCTTCTGAATCAGCATCAGGGTTTGCCAGTTCCTTTGCACATGCAGATTCAGCCAACTAACATAGGAGGTTGCATGAGCTGCCTCCCCTTCACTTCTGGTTCTGCCGCACCAAGGGGGGGATCCCTATAACTCAAGATGTAACCTTGACTAGCTCAAAAATGGAAAGATCTAACTTGACAACAACAGGCAGAATACTCTCATGTATGGACCAAGATCTGTATGATAGATCACAAGGTGGGCAACATTCTTGGACATATATGTCTGGTTGGGTATGAGAGCATGCAGGGGGTTCCTAATCCTACTCCTACAACTAACAGGTGGAAGTGATGAAATGGGTGGACATAATGTCCTGGATGCAAGACGAGGGGTTTTGGCTCATAACTACTGATCCAGGAGCAGACTAGTGCCTATCCATTGGGCAAGGAGTCAACTAGACGTATACAACAGATGGTTTGCAACTTTCACTCGAGTTTCAGGGGGTTGGACTGATGCTTGCCTTACAAACATCACCCAAGAATGGGTATCTAACTGCCTCTACTTACAGATATCCCTGCTGACATGCAACCAGATTCAAAAGAAGGAGAATAACATGCAGCAAATGGAGACAAGCAGATAGACACATGCAATAAGCATTTTTCATATAACATTAACACTGAAACTAAAAATATGTGCAAAATACATTCATGTTGCAACTCATAAACTCCAAAATGGGATAAAACCGCCAAGATCATGCCCTGTTCTTCATTATTTACAAAAAAATGCCTCAGGCCTTCAACCACCTAAACAATGGTAACACAGTCTGCCTATATCGGCCAGAAAGTGCACCCCTAGCAATAATTACATGGTTGACAAAAAATCCTACCAAATACATCCATCAGAAAGAATGGCGCTCAGAAGTTATTACTGCAACAGACAAGGGAAGCCTCGAGCCTTGTGCCGCCATCTGGAAGTCTTGATGCTAAAAATCGGGCAACCTGATCATGTGTACCATCGCCCATACCCCTGTACTGTCGCCATTTATGGCCCAACCACCCGCGGCCTACCTAGAAACCATCGCTGCGCTCAAAAGAGAAATTCCTGCCAAAACGCACTTCTCCGCAGGTTCAAATTATACAGGGGAATAATCCCACATGCATGGTGCGGAGGCTCCTTCAACACTTTAAAAACATGGCCGCATGTATAATAGGTGTCGAGCGCTTTTGCCACGCTCGACACACGCTCCTTCTCCAAAAGCCCATCGCTAAGACTTAGGCCATCGGCCAACCCCACAAATCTCTCATCGATCTCAATTGTCTCGCCGATGCCTACCTTACAATCCGCTCCATCGGCCAGAGATAGACCATCGGACCAGCACAAAACTCCTTTGCCGATGCCCATGGTCTCACCGATGCCTTCAAAAATCCTGATGATGTCATCACCATGTCCTGATGATGTCACCATCGCCCGTCTGCATACCGCGCAACTCTCATATCCGGATGATGTCATCGCCATATAGGTGCCGGGGTGATATTAGTAAGATAACCTGATATTTCAGAATATCACCCCTGAAACAAAATATCACGATGCACTGTAAACCGGATGATGATGATGACCCCTTTAACTCAAAGAACATCAGGGTGCACTGTAGCTCTACTACAGGATCGGGATGATATCCAAACATCACCCGATATTGAAACAAGATGATCCTGATGACAAATCTGGTCGACAGAAAATCATGATGATGCTGACCACCTCGGAGAAAATATGATGCTGCTGTTGAAAAATGCTGAGAAGGGCCAACACTTAGGAAATTTTTTGGATTTTTTGGGAAGGTGCCTGCATGAAAATTGCTAAATTAACTGACAGTCAATTCAGGCACCAACGGGCCCATAGCTAAAAAAAAATACAAACTATAGTTCAAATGATGTAACACATCAATGCAAAAAAATATATTAAATTTAAAAGTAGATAGTGACATACAATTGTTTTAGGGTTTAGTGCTTGTGCTATTGTGAGGGTTACTATTGAGTTAGCAGTATATTTAGAGTTTACAATTTGGGGTTTATGGTTAGCTTTCTATTAAAATAACACTTACTATTATTGTATAGTATGTCTAATAAATCAAAGAAGTTCTCTTAAAATTTTTATATAAGAAATCTACGCATTAAAATAATTATAATGAATCATAAAAACTTTTTTTAAAATACAACTAAAGCTTATATTATAACAAACAATAATTTAAAAATATAACTTTGGAATACGTTAGAATTTAAATACCTGAATTATGCTAATTGGTCCTTTGAAATGATGAGAATTTGTATAATGAGGCCTGAAAGAGTGTATGTTGTGGATCAATAATTTGAATGTTCAAGAAAGGAGAAATATATATTATTGATAAAAAAGTTAAGAGAATTTAAGAAATAAGAAAGCAATTGAAAAAAGTTATAACATTTTCAGTAATGGTTGAGAAATACAATTCAATAATTTAAATGTTCAAGGATGGGGACAACATATTTTTTTTTTAAATAACATAGTTTAAGATATTAATAGTTTTGAAAAGTTATAACATTTAAGTAATAGTTGAAAAGTACAATTTATATGACAAGAAGATAGTATATTTTATCTGGAGTGAACTAATGTTATGCCTTTAAGTTGTTTTTTTGAAAATTAAGGAAATATAACAATTCATTTATTAACAATAAAAATAATAGATATATATTAATTGTAGGATGTGTGAAGACTTGAAAAATTTTATTCAAAAATTATAGAAATATGTTGACATATGAATCATTATTGTCTATTGCATGTACACAAATATTTTTAACCATGAATATCATGCCCAAGTGCATAATATGCATGGTATGCTAGCTAGTGTATGAAATCATCAAAGCATGCAATTTCATCGCACAGTGCATGCGTATACTCCATTAATCGGTTCATTGCAGCAACATCTCCTTCTTTGACGCTATTCGCATGCCAGCTAGCTACACGAATCAACTCCTGTAACTTGATAGTTTCAGATGAAACGTAGTTTACTACTGCTTCTATGTTCGTATCTCCAACATCGGGTGACTCAACTGAATCATTAGATCCAATTGAATCTTGTGGGGAGGTATTCGATACAGGAATGAAAGGAGTAAAATCTTCAGCATCACTTGTCAAATCTATAATATATATTGGTGTGTACTCTTCAGAATCATTAGTTAGGTGTATTATTTCATTAACGTCAATAAGATTATCCATTACTTGTCAATAAAAACAAAAACACATATATTAAATACATTATAACATTGAAATATATTTGAAGAGAACCAAAAGTTGTGGCTGGCAAAAGGTGGTTTAATTGTTGTATCCCTTATCCAAGCTCCGGAATGAGGAAATGATTTTTGTAATAAAAATTAAAATACAAATTAAATATATTATCTAAATAATATTTAGTTTTTTTACTCATTTATAACTCTTTATAAATTGTATAATTCATATATATATATAATCAATTTAGAACGACTCACCCGGTTGGTTTATATTATGATTCATATATATATTCTATAATTAACCGCTACTCCTTTGAATTAACCGAACGAACAAACAGTGTAATTTTAATAACCTTAAAAAGAAAATAAAAGGAAATAGAAATTTATTATATACCTAATTGATATGTCAAATTCATAATTCTAATAACCTTAAAAAGAAAATAAAAGGAAATAGAAATTTATTATATACTTGATTGATATGTCAAATTCTTCTACTAAATTCTTTTAATTTCTTTTGCTCTTTGTCAAATTCTTGTACTAAATTTTTTTAATTTCTTTTGCTCGTCTCGTTGCACAATTGAATGCAAACCTTTCTGTTAATATGACTGCGTGTGAATTGTCTTTTTTTTAAAAAGACAATTCAATGCAAAGCGTGCTGGTGACTGCAAAAATAATAATTAAATGCAAGTGCAAAAATAGTTTGTTTTAGTTTTCATCTTACTGTTGTTTAAATAGAGTTTAAAATAATTATGTTTTTTAAAAAAAAATAGATTCTTCTTATCTACTTGTTCAAATATTTAGGAAAGTTGCCTCTTTATTTAAAAAAGTTGCATCTTTATTTTGGAAATTTCAACTTCTTTTATTTTTAAAACATGAAACTTCTATTTTTTTTTTAAATTGCATTTTTGCAACTGTTTGCTTTATTGTTAAAATACAATATTTAAGAATGTTGCTTCCTTATTTAAGAAAGCTTCCTCTTTATTTTCAAAACTTAAGGCTTCTTTTATTTATAAAATATGAAATTTCATTATTTTTAAAAATTGCATTTTTGAAACTGCTTGCTTTATTATGAAAACACAAATTTGGAAACTTTCCCTTCATAATCTTTTTTATTGAATAATTTATTGAATTTTTAATTGTCAATGAGTTTTTTACAAAATAGAAAAGGCTTTATATTTGTCAAAATATTTAGGAAAGTTTTCTCTTTATTTAAAAAAATTACATTTTTTTTACAAAATAAAAAGGCTTTATTTAAATAATATTTTGGAAATTCTTTTTTTAATGATCCTTAAAATTTTGGCTCCTAAAAATATTATAATAAGAAGATAATTTAAATAATATATAATATTATTTAATTACAATAAATGGTATAATATTATAATTATAAGTTTATATTAATGGTATTTAATAAAATATTAATGGTATAATATATATCTTATTTTTATTTAATTTTTGGAAATTTTCCTTTTTTTTAAATGCTCCCTAAAATATCAGCCCCTAAAAAATTGGCTTTTGTGTTTTTCTTTCACGGATGTGCTAACCTCCTATAGGGGCCTATGCTACCATTGTAGGGTTACGCCTCTCGGCGTAAAAATCCTTAAGAGGAGTAATATGGAATACCCCTGAATCTAGTAGAGCTCAAAGAAGGAGAAAGGAGCTCTTTCTCATGTGTTGGTCTTGTCTTTTCTTGGTGATATAAATTGTTCATCATCCATATTGCCATAGAGTCTAATAGTTCCTAGAACATCTACTAACATGTATTTACATACAAGAAAAAACCCCAATAGAAATGGTGTCATTACCAGGGACAAAGAATATGGAAGGTACCTTGTGTTTGTTTGTCTATGATTGTGTTAGTTTGGCTTAAGGGTCTTGCTAGATTTACTTATCCTACTAATTGGTAAGTCACATTCACTATCTCATTGAATTAGCTTGTGAGGAGATACCCTCTCCTAGTCTTTTTTTAAGAAGTGTTGTGTATTGTCCTAAAAATTAATATAATTATCCCCAATTGTAAAAGGGTGGTGACTCTATAAAAGAACCTGAGAATAAAATTTTTAGAAATGGAAGGAAATATATCTATAATCAGAAGAAAAAAAATTGCCAAATAGTCTACATTTGTCACAAAATTATTTCCTCAGGCTAGGATTCACCAGGATTTTATAGTTTTTTTAGGGGGGGTTCCTTAAAGTTATCACAAGTTAGAAACTTGGAGCTCAAGTCAAGAGTAGAAGTCATGTCATATACTACAAGTGATGCCAAGTCAGGATAGAAACTTGGAGTATAGGTCAAGTCAAACAATTGGAGTGCAAGTTAAATCAGAAACTTGAAGTACAAGTCAAGTCAAACACTTAGAATGCAAGTTAACTTAGAAAGTTGAAGTACAAGTCATCTATATTGCATATATATCATATATGCATCATTTAAAACACAATGGAAGATGATGAAATAGAACAGAAAGAAGATATGTATACCACAACATTAAAATATGAAGGGGATTAATAAAATAGCATAAATTATAACCATTTTTCTATGTGTATGTTTAAAAGAATTTTTATTATGTATGCATGCTTTGCATTCTAAAACAACAAATTTATTTATAAACCAAGTAATTTTTTAGTGTCAAAAACATGGCCTTAAATAAAGCGAACAGAAGATTTATCTTATCATCTTGTAAAGAATGTAAATATTTTAAATATTTAATAGATTTTTCTTTAATTTCATCCTTATGTAAAGCTAAACTATAGATATTATTTTGACGTTTTTTCTTTGGGTGCATGCACAAAGATGGGGGACCAAAAAGTCACCACCATGGGACTTTTTGGTCCAAAACAAGAAAAAACATGAGTGCATTTTGCTTTGACAAAAAAGTGCAAAATAACCTCATTTCTGCCATTTCACTGTGACCAAAGGAGTTTGTGTGCCAAAAAAACTAAGAAGAAACCACGAGCGCGTTCAAGGAAAGCCTCTCTAAGCACATGCAAGAGGGAAAACATCATTTTCACGATGCCACCTCTCCGGCAAAGACGTCGTGTAGCAAATTTGGAGGGTCTAGCATCTGAAGAAGGTAGGGTTTGATCAATTTTTGTTAGTTTGAGAAGAATTTTTAAATTTTGTATTGTTTGATTAGTTTTTATATTGCATTTACAGTTATTGAGGCAAGAGAAAACCTAAATCCAGCTGATGAGGGTGAAAACAACCCCCAAAACCCTCCAAACCCTCAAAACCCACCTTCACATCCTCACAATGTAAGGGATACTCAAGAAAACTACCTATGGATAATAGAAGAAAACAAGAAACATCTTCAAACTCTTATTCAAATGCTAAACAATCCAAGTGCAAGCACAGATCGTAGGAGGGCGCTTGCGAAGTCACTAGAGGAGATTGTTTCCCACACCAATTCAGTGACAAAACAAATCACCGAATTCCAAGACTATAGGGAGAGGTGTCGGAAATACTATGCCGACAATTGTCATATGAACAAGTGAAGAATGAAAAAATTACTAAATCTCAATTATGTGCACACTTTTTTAATCCCAAAACTGGCCAAAGATTAGAAGAAACTTGCAAACGGTTTCCTATTCATTGGTGTAGGAATGAAGAAATATCCCAAAACTTTTGGGATAGATGGTACATGGTCTTTGATGAGCGCAACAATGATAAGCTACCACAATATTTCTTGAGGAAACTCCATTGCGAGTTCATCCTCAAGAAGATTCCTCATTATTTTTACATTCATGAGTTTCAGGGTAGAGCTGGTGCCTCTGCCCAAGATAGAGTCGGGGCCCAGTGAGATGAAAATTGTGTGCCTGTACCCCTATTGAGGTCAGAACGTAGGTCACTCCCTTCGACTTTAAAGTAGAGTGTTGAGGTGGAGACATTACATTCATTGACTACTCTTACCCAATCCCTATCACAGCATGCAGATGATCTTACCCAGGCCGATGAGGGTGAGAGCAGTAGGCATCATGTGTCCCCACATTTGTGTAGTTCATGTGGTAACCTGTGTGATTATGGGACGCAGGACGCATGACAGGACTCTCGGCAGGATGCTACGACATAGGAGCATCATCCATTGATGGAGGCATCCATATTGGATGATCTTGTTATCAATGACGATCTCTTACAACATACATTTGGTATTGTCTCTCAAGTAATTTGTTACAAGTTTCATCTTGATTTAATATATTGTTATTTGAAATTTGTAATTAATTTTATATGATTATCTATATTATAAGTCAAATGTATGTAATTGTCTGTGCAATGAAATTCCAGGGTCAGAGTCTTCATCCTACCTCTGTTAGTCGTCCACTAGCGGGTTATGAGAGGAGGTCATGTCAGTAGGTATGTGATTTATCACATGATCGTAATTATTGTAGATATGTCAATGATAATATTATTTTGTGACAATTTGATGATTTCAACAATCATCGGCACCTACATGGTTTCCTTGGTCCCCTGGACACCAATCCACCACTTATACGGAGCTAAATTTAACCATTTCTATCATTATACATTTTTAAAATAATGTTATGTATTTATTTTGGTTGAATAATCTTGAACTTGATTTTCAGATGCTGAATATGGAGACTCCTCTTCATCTTCGTGAGTCAGCGCAGGTAGGCATTGATGTAGCCATAATGTCTTCAAATCCTTTGACTGAGGTATGAGCCAATAATATGAAAATGTCATAATTTTGTATTTCTTATTTTATCTCATGTCATTTGATGTACATAAATGATATTTATGTTTAGTCAATTTGGCTTCTTGATGCTTCTCACAGGAGGTCACAACTCTGGCCCATCTAACTATGGACAAAGAAGCTCGAGACAAGATGATGGAGAGTGATCATTAGATGGCGGTAAGTGATCAATTACATATGTGATGTTATATATTTCATGTACATTTTCTATAGTAATGTGCATATTGTTTGATTGTATTAATAGGTGGATCTGGATGAACTTTTGTCGAAGAGGTCTACTCGATGGAAGAGAGTGGATGAGTCACAGATTGGCTCTCCATCTTCACGGTCAAGCAAGGGCCGCCGATTATTTCATAAAAGTCCATAGGAAACTAGTTTTTGAGACATTTTTTGTATGTTGGCTTTGTATACATACTTTTGTATGTTACCGATGTATATTTTTGTATATATGCCTGTATGGCTTTGTATTTAAACTAGATGTTATGTTCATGACATTATGTATATGATAGTTTATATTAAATATTTAATATGATGATCAATTATCATTACATGAATTTGGTTTTACATGTGTCAATTGCATTTTCTTGAAAGTTTATAAATCGTTTTCAAATAATCCATTTTGTGCATATCTTGCAATCATCGCATTCTGTGGGACTGTGTATTTCTTTGAGGCATCATTTCAAACAGTTCACGCACCTTGTCTATGCTTCCATACTTTCCATACATGTCTACAAGGGCAACTGCAAATACAATACATGTGACAAAATTCCTATATCATTTATGCTTTGATGGTGTCCACACCATGTTCCCTAGATCCCATTCTGGCATAGGCAAGGAGGAAGTTGGATAAGGTTGTGCAATTTGGTTTTAGATGTGCCAAAATTTTCGTAAACGGTTGAGATTTACTTTTGTGCATTTGCTTGAGAGTTTTTAAAGCCTTATGAAAAATCCATTTCGTGCATATCTTGCAATCATTGCATTCCATGAGACAACATTTTTTTTAGGCATCGTGTCAAATAGTTCACGTTCGTTGTCTATGCTTCCACACTTTGCATACATGTCTTGCAGGGTACTTACAACTACAACATTTGATAAAATTCCTATATCCTTTATGCTTCGATGGATGTATATACTGTGCTCCAAACATACCATTTCTAAGGTTTTGGAATTTGGCTTTACACTTGCCAATTGCATTTTCTTGAAACTTTCTCAAGGCTTATCAGAAAATCCATTTTGTTCATATTTTGCAATCATTGCATTCCATGAGGCGACATTTCTTTGAGGCATCATGCCAAACAATTCACATGTCTTGTCTATGCTTCCACACTTTGCATACATGTCTCTGAGGGCAGTTGCAACTACAACATCTAACAAAATTCCCATATGTTTTATCCTTTGATGGATGTCCATTTTAGCATAGGCAAGGAGGATACTGGCTAAGGTTGTGGAATTTTGCTTTACACCTGCCAATCACATTTGCTTGAAAGTTTCTAATGCCTTATCAAAAAATCCATTTTGTTCATATCTTGCAATCATTGCATTCAATGAGGTGATATTTCTTTGGGGCATCATACCAAACAGTTCACATGCCTTGTTTATGCTTCCACACTTTGCATACATGTCTACAAGGGCAGCTGAAATTACGGCATGTGACAAATTTCCTATATCCTTTATGCTTTGATGGTTGTCCATACATTATTCCAAATATTCTATTTTGGTGGATATCCATACCCTATTCCAAAGATCCCATTTTGGCATGTACACCTGTCAATTGCTTTTTCTTGTATGTTTCTAAAGCCTTATCAAAAAATCTATTTTATGCATATCCTACAATCATGGCATTCCATGAGACCACATTTATTTGAGGCATCATGTCAAACAATTCACTTGTCTTATCTATGCTTCAAAATTTTACATATATGTCTTCTAGGGCAGTTGCAACTACAACATCTATCAAAATTCCCATATCCTTTACGCTTTGATGGATGTCCATGTACCATGTTCCAAAGATCTCAGTTTCACATAGGCAAAGAGGATGCAGTCAAAGGTTGTAGAATTTGGATTTACACCCACCTATTGCTTTTGCTTGAAAGTTTCTAAAGCCATATCAACAAATCCATTTTGTGCATATCCTACAATAATGGCATGTTCCATGAGACCGCATTTCTTTGAGTCATCATTCCATGCAAGTACAATATTTGATAAAATTCCCATATGCTTCCACATTTTGCATACATAGTTGTTGTACTAGACTCGTTTTGTATCCTATTAAATAGTTCACTTGCCTTGTCTATGCTTCCACATTTTGCATACATGTCTTCTAGGGAAGTTGTAACTACAACAACTATCGAAATTCTCATATCCTTTATGCTTTGATGGATGTCCATGTACCATGTTCCAAAGATCCCACTTTGGTACAGGTAGAGAGGATGCAGTGTGGAATTTGGCTTTACACCCACTAATTTCTTTTTCTTGAAAGTTTCTAAAGCCTTATCAACAAAACCATTTTTGTGTATATCCTACAATCATGGCATTCCATGAGATTTCATTTGTTTAAGACATCATGTCAAACAATCCACTTGCCTTCTCTATGCTTCCACATTTTGCATACATGTCTCCTATGACAGTTGCAACTACAACATCTTACAAAATTTCCATGTCCTTTATGATTTGATGGATGTCCATGTACTGTGTTCCAAAGATCTTAGTTTGGCATTAGCAGAGAGGATGTAGTCAAAGGTTGTGGATTTTAGCTTTACACCCACCAATTGGTTTTGCTTGAAAGTTTCTAAAGCCTTATCGACAAATCCATTATTTGCATATCCTGCAACCATACCATTCCATGAGACCACATTTATTTGAGGCATCATGTCAAACAGTTCACTCACCTTCTCTATGCTTCCGCATTTTGAATACATGTCTTCTAGGGCAGTTGCAACTACAACATTTTTCAAAATTCCAATAGACCACATTTGTTTGAGGCATCATTCAATGCAACTACAACATTTGATAAAATTCCCATATGCATTTTGTAAGAATACATGAGATACTATATATTTCTATATGATTACCCTAATTAGTAAGAACTAATAAGAAAGAAGCATAATGGTAATAATTAGCATTCAAGGATTTCTAATGAAGACCTAGGGTTTGGGTGCCAATGGCAACTCAACAAACCCTCGAATCAATCTTTATTTAAAGAGATTTTATGATTTAGACTAATACAGATGCTTGGATATCTCATGATCATATTGAGATCTAATTATTGCTTTTTTTCTTGTAGGGTATCTCATGATCATATGGCTACATGATGGGGTTTGACTTGGACTTATGGTAGGAGACTCTTCAATGAAATGGAT
The DNA here is from genome assembly GCA_027924645.1 of Cunninghamia lanceolata. Classification (NCBI taxonomy): domain Eukaryota; kingdom Viridiplantae; phylum Streptophyta; class Pinopsida; order Cupressales; family Cupressaceae; genus Cunninghamia; species Cunninghamia lanceolata. The sequence goes on from BSBN01001034.1 coordinate 2,175,878, forward strand.
AGACATAGGAGTGGATGATGGTGTTGGAGTGGTAGATATGCTATTAGGAGGTTCTTTGTTACCTGTTAAAGGATAGGAATTTGAGTACATGATGTTTTTCTAAGATTCCTTGCCAATAGTCCTTGGGTGACATCCTTCATGGCTTCATGGGTTGATGGACTAGGATATGCATATAGTGTATGGACAATGATGGAAGATGTTGTGGGGTTAGGATTAGGATCGAGTGAATGGATATAGGAGGGGATGGATTGAGATTAGGAGTGTTAGAGGGGGATGAAATTGGATCAGTGGATTTGGATGGCTCCATATCTTTGCTTTTTATTTTTGGATTTTGTAAAGAGTCTTTGGAGAAAACTTTTCAAGGGTTCATGGGTTGATGGATTAGAGCTTAGAATGTTTGATGGTGGATTAGATGGTGAGTTATATGGTGGATGGATGATACGGATTGATGGATTAGGAGATGGGTGGACTAATGGGTTAGGATTAGGAGGATCAAAGGGAAATTATAAAATAATTCCCCTTTAACCCTAACCCCTAAACCCTAAACTTGAGCAAGCCTAGAAACTCAAACCCTAAATAATGCACCTAAAGGTCTGAGCAACCCTAAACTTATAAACCCTAAATAATGCCCCTAAACCTGACCAACTTTAAATCTCTCTCTCTCTCCCAAAACCCCTAAACCCTAAATTATAATGCCCATAAAACCTAACCCATAAACCATAAACCCGAGCAACCCTAAACCACTAAACCCTAAATAATTCCCCTAAACCCTAAACTTAAGCAACCCTAAACTCATAAACTCGACCAACTCTCTCTCTCTCTCTCTCTCTCTCTCTCTCTCTCTCTCTCTCTCTCTCTCTCTCTCTCTCTCTCTCTCTCTCTCTCTCTCTCTCTCTCCTTATCACCCTATATCTCCCCTCTCTCTCCCCTCCATCTCCATCCTCTCTCCCTCTTCCTCCCTCTCCTCTCCCTTGTCAACAAAGAACATGGAAATAAGAAAACTAGGACATGCAAAGAGGGATGAGGATATAAATTGGGATGATGAAATGGAAACAATATAATTTATGAAATTTCATTGGATGGGAAGAATGATGCGAAGATATAGAGAGGGGAGGGAAGTAGAGAGTGAGAGAGAGAGGGTAGGAGGTAGAGACGGGAGGGAAGTAGAGAGTGTGAGAGGGTAGGAGGTAGATAGGGGAAGGAAGAAGAGAGTGAGAGAGAGAGGGTAGGAGGTAGAGAGGGGAGGGAAGCAGAGACAGAGAGAGAGGGTAGGAGGTAGAGAGGGGAGGGAAGTAGAGAGTGAGAGAGAGGGTAGGAGGTAGAGAGGGGGAGAGAAGAGAGTGAGAGAAGGTAGGAGGTAGAGAGGCGAGGGAAGTAGAGACTCGGAAAGAGGGTAGGAGGTAGACAAGGGAGGGAAGTAAGGAGTGAGAGAGAGAGGGTAGAAGGTAGAGAGGGGAGGGAAGAAGAGAGTGAGAGAGAAGGTAGGAGGTAGAGAGGGGAGAGAAGCAAAGACTCAGAGAGAGGGTAGGAGGTAGAGAGGTGAGGGAAGTAGAGACTCAAAGAGAGGGTAGGAGGTAGAGAGGGGAGGGAAGTAGAGAGTGAGAGAGACGGTAGGAAGTGTAGCTTCCCTTGTAGATATGTATGTAAAGTGTGGAAGCATAGATAAGACATGTCAATTGACTGACGTAACACCTCAAAGAGATGTTCTGTAATGGAATGCAATAAGTGCAAGATATGCAAAAATGGATTTGTTGAAAAGGCTTTAGAAACTTTCAAGCAAATGCAATTGGCATGTGTAAAGCCAATTTTGCTCAGCATAACACGAGCGCGTTATAACGCGCTCGCGTTATGCTGAGCATGCTTAGACGTGTTTTTTTCAGTTTTGTAGCAAAATTCTGAGATAATCTAGAGCATGCTCCCATCAGGATGACACTTTTTCCAATGAAAAGTAAAAAAAAATACCACCATAATCTTAAGCTCTTTGTTAGCTATCTAACCATATAATTTTTTTCACATTTTGAGTACGTTAAGGGTTTCATCTTTAATTTCTTTTGTCAGTGTATCCATTTTTTTGTCAAAAACCAGTGTCTAGCATTTTTTATCGTTCATCGAAATTTGAAATAAGTTACATTTTTAGAAACTAGACTCCATTCTACACGTATTCAAAAAAAATGATTTTCGATTAGTTTTCAAAAATTTTAGGGGGAGCACGCTCAATTTTCTATTTTTCAAGATGTATCAACTTTGAAAATTAGTAAAAATTAAATATTCATGAAAAAATTATCAAAAAAATCAGGGATAAACTACATGGTGTTAGCTAATTTCTTACTAAAGCAAATTTTGAAATACTAAAAAAAGTCAACATTTTAGGGGGAGCACACCAGATGCTATGTTATATTTTTTTGAGAAAAACAGGGCCAATTTGTGTGCTCCCCCTTTTTGAACCCCTTAATCTCAACTTTTTTTGGAAAAGATTAGTAATTTAGAAACTAGATTCGGAGCACTACAACTCTTGTTTTTGTTGCATTTTTAAATTTTGAGTGTAGCTATCTTCAATTTCTCATCCAACATCAATGTTTCATGATTTCAAAAAAAAAAAAAAAAAGTGGCATATTAAAACCCCTTTTGGTCCCTCATCTTTGTGCACTTACCCCTTTAAGATCATTTAGAATCCCAACAATTTTTTATTTTATAAAATTTGATTTCTATGAAGTAAATATGGGATTTAAAAGTGTTTGTTTTTTCATTATTTTTAATATGTAAGTATTTATTTTCTCACTTATTGTAGATAAACTTTTTAATGTGGATTTTTAAGTTTTAAACTAATAAAAGTTGTCTCACACTTAGTTCATAGAATTGTAAATATGAAATTTAAAAGTGTTTATTTTTTCATTATTTTTAATATGTAAGTATTTATTTTCTCATTTTATGTGGATTTTTAAGTTTTAAACTAAGAAAAGTTGTCTCACACTTAGTTCATAGAATTGTAAATATGCCATTTAAAAAGTGTTTATTTTTACATTATTTCTAATATGTAAGTATTTATTTTCTCACTTAATTTAGATAAACATTTTTATGTGGATTTTTAAGTTTTAAACTAAGAAAAGTTGTCTCACACTACATCAAAGTACTTTTTAATTATATGTGTCTATATTCTTTATGGGCACTTTTAAATTTCTTAAGGATGTAGGTGTTAGTTAAAATAGAGCTTACAAGCACCTTAGTATTATTACAATTGTTTGATCTTATTGGAATGAAATAAATGTTCTCCAAAAATAGTAGTTTTTAGGTCAAAAGGAAACCATGCACAATTAGACTCCTTGCTAAGGTTTTTAACAAAAATCCTTAAAAACATATAACTCAACCAAATTAGTGACATGTATTTTAACACTCTACTTAAATATCATCCATTTCAATGGTTAAACAGTCAATAGCAATTTTACACTTCATTCCCAATAAAAGGTGATAAATATTTGTCCTACTTTTATTGGTCAAAATTGATGTTTGATTGTTGAAGTGGATGATGTTTAAGAATATAGTACTTAAATATCATCCATTTCAATGGTTGAACAGTGAATAGCAATTTTACACCTCATCCCCTACAAAAAGTGGTTAATATTTGTCCTACTTTTATTGGTAAAAATTGACGTTTGACTGTTGAATTAGATGTTGTTTAAGAATGCTCTACTTAAATATCATCCAACTCTACTTAAATATCATCCATTTCAATGGTTAAACAATCAATAGCAATTTTACACCTCATCCCCAACAAAAAGTGGTAAATATTCGTCCTACTTTTATTGGTCAAGATTGACATTTGACTATTGAATTAGATGATGTTTAAGAACACTCTACTTAAATATCATCTATTTCAATGGTTAAAGAGTCAATAGCAATTTTACACCTCATCTCCAACAGAAAGTGGTAAATATTTTGTCCTACTTTTATTGGTCAAAATTGATATTTGACTGTTAAAATGGATAATGTTTAAGAATAACCATATTTTAATCTATAAATTAATTTACAAACATAAACATATTGCAAGATAGAGACCAATCACTACCTAAAAACTTCTGACACTTATTTTAGTGACACTTATTCTAACAAATCCGCGTTGCAGCGTAGTTCCTGTAGTTCATAACAAATTAGGTGATGTTACTTCTTTGTCGTCCAATTTATGTCTCTTACGGCAGAAAGATAAGTTAATAACTGCTATGGGCTTGACAGACTAAAGGGTAAGACTGCAACATGCTGGAGTCAAATCACATTCCAGCATAAACAGGGCAATTGCATTATTGGGTAAGATTTGGCAAGGCCCTCTTAAGTAGCAGCAAGCAAATGCTCAATGGTGAGACATTGCCAACCTACAGGAGAAAGGTAATTTCTTTTTATAGAGTTGAAAAATCATATTAAAAGCCATAATCGCCGCAACCAAGCAATGTCAAGATGTCAAAAAAATTAGCTCATAGATCATCATGTTGAAGTGACATATAAGATCAGAAGCCCATCAAATAGGAAAAATGTAGTGAATGTCAGGCAAGGGGGTGATTGAATTATAGTGTAGTTCTGACATCTGATTTTTAAATGAATGGTCAATGCAAGCAAGAAGGTTGCTCATGTCATAGGGATGTCACTCCTCTTCATTTGGCAGTGGATCACAGAGACAAGTAGTAGCACCTATGGTGCTAGGCATGAGACCCACATTAAATCACACTTCATCATGGATCCGCTTAACACATGAATGGCACAACCAAATCGTCCTAGCCAGATCATCATCCAAAGGACATTATCACACTGAGGATTAACACTTTCAGTGGGTTGATAGAGATATTGCCACCTCCTGTAATTCAGATGCAAGCTGGGGTCCACTGGCTTGTTACTTTGTCAGTGTCTCTACTACATTGTCTAGGGTTTAGCCTTTTAAGTTCAACACATTAAACGTTTTGAATTTGGTCAATCTTTATTTCCTAATTCCTGAATTCATTTAGACACTCCCTCATTTCTGTCATTACTTGCCACACTTTCAAGTCCAACTGACCTACTTTGGTTACTAGTAAACATAACATAATTTCATTCCATTTCATTTTGGAGTCAATGCATCTTAAACATGAGCTTGTTTTCTACATAGGGAAAGAATTGAATAATTACAAAATTTAATTATAAATTAAAAAATATATAACTATGCAAATAATAGTATTCTATAATGCAAAAGATAACTATTAATAATAATAAAATTATAAAAGGAGTTGTTAAAATTATGCATATAATCATTTAAAAAATAAGAATTATTTTCAAGTTGAAATGATTTGAAAATATTCTAAAATTATGAAGATCATTTATATTAGAGATATTAAAAAGATAGTAGTCATTGATTTTCCATAGTCCATGATGTTGTAGACAATGCTTCTGGATTAAACTATGCTTCTGAATTTAATCCAGAAGTATTAAAAAGATGTGAATAGGATGTTAGAAAAATAATAATTATAAACAACAAATTGCATTCGAAGAGAAAAAAAACAAGAATTTATAAGAAGAGCAAACAAGTGCATATTAGAGATGTACTCAACTCTCATGGTTCCTTAGTATCATACATCATTGGAAAGTTCTTGGAGTGCATGTTTTCCATTGGTATAACGTTAAATTTTCATACCAACCTCCAAGGTCATCCTAGGGCTTTCCAGGGCAGTCAACTGTCTACAATGTACATAGTAATGCATCTTAAACATGAGCTTGTTTTATGCTATTGAAAAGCTCTTCAAGCATACATTACACTTGTATATGATAACACTAGGTCCTTGGGCCATAACAATTACTATTGCGATTGTTTGAAATAGTGAAAAGCTCCAAACAACATAAGCTTAGATAAATAACATCCACAATAGATAAAAGCCAAGCAGGATACACACTTTAGATACACTCTTCAACATGTCTCTTGATAATATAGATAAAACATTCCAAATTTGGCAGGCGCAGGAATGATTGCCTACCCTCAACTTCTACACCCACTGTTCTCATTTCTTAGTATTGATATTATTCAGACATTACAAATAGTTCTAGCAACAATTTAAGCTTCAAAATCATATGTACCTCTCTAAAATTTGAAACTCTAGACAAAACCATAAATATTATTCCCAGAACATGACTAGACTCACAGATCTTTCTAAATTACAACAATTTTTCATCAATTAGACTCATCTTTTGACTCATTGCCACTAATAAGATTTCAATCCAAACACAAACTATTTGCATCTTTCACAGACTTTCATCTTGAAATCATAATAAACACCAATTTTGAGAAAGATTTTGCAGAGATTTTGCTTAGACAAAAATTTCTTTGGCAGGGATTTTGCTTAAACAAGGGCGGCCCAATTTTGTCAAGTGGTAAGTGACTCACTCTTCAGCCTGCAGGGTCATTCCTGAGTGTGAGATAGATAAGCTGATAACAAAGCTTATGTTGCAACATTATATTGTGCATGAAAACACTAAACTTTCTTTCTATTTTCTTAGAAGCAAAGTTTTGGTTGATGTCTAGACTCAAATCTCCACGAAATTGAACCAAAAAAACATTATTGAAGAATCTCAAATATGAGAGGAACATTATGCATTGAAGCATCAAATGCACGTGAGTAATTCATATTTAAAGAGTTAAAACATGCACATTATAATAAAAATTCAAGTTTCATTAATTCTTAAGTAGAGTACAACCTGAATTGCTTCAATATCATTTTGCAGTGAACTGATAGTTTTTGAATTTTCGTCAATAAGTTTCTCCTTTTTGGCAATGGACTCTTTGTTCCTTAACTCCTGATTCTTCTCCTCAATTGTCAATTCTGCATCATTAGAAATATCAGAATAAAGGTAAGACAGATAACCAAGTGCGATACAAGAAGCCCAAACCCTTCAACAATGAACAAATATAATATACTGATGGACCAATTTATCTCTAAGGCCTTCTGAAGACTATATCTACTCATTATTAGACAATGCCCACATTGAAGTATTTATGTAATAAAACACTTTCTAAAAAAAGATGGTATCACAGGTACTATGAATCTTTCATTACAATGTTGATGCATGTGCAGCATCTCAATGTTGTGGTTTGGTTATCCTCTGATACACCAAACAAAACAAGCAATATATTCCCATAGGGGAGCTTGTTCATGTACTGGTATAGATCTACATTCCCTTAGAAGCATCTGTTGAGCCATGGCTTAGCAATAAGGTGGGGCACTTATTGCAACAATGATCCAAGTTGAAGCCCAGCTGGTGTGCCACTATGTTCTGTGTTCTATGTGATGAAATATGTTGGTGGATGTGGGGGAATAGTTGACTCATAATAAATTTTTGATACAAGGGCACTGTGACGAATTAATTTGTACTCCATTTACAACAGTCACAACAATATCTTCCTGCAACCCACCAGTTTATATCTCTAGCAAATAAATAGTCTGTAAAAAAATGATTTGAAATTAATTAATTAGTAATTACCAGAGATTTTTCTTTAGCACCCATGGGACCAGCTACATGAAAAACTCCTTGACAGCCCTCCCCTGTAGAGTCGAAGCTGCCCTCTTCCAAGAGGTCTGCTTGGAAGAGCTTAAGCCTCTCTTGTGCCCCTGAAGCAAAAACATCGGGGCAAAGAACTGGCTAAAATATTCGTGCTTCCAACCAATTGGTGAAAGGAAAAAACCAGAGAATGTAGCCGCCAAGTTCTAAAATGCAGGGGAAAATCCTACTACTTGGAAGCTTTTAAAGGCCTCTTACTTGAATTTTGAGGTTGGGATTTAGGGGGCTTCTGAACCCTAACGCCATGATTTTCAGCTTCCTTGGAATCGAGCCACTGCAAGGGGCGCGCAATTAGACAAGAGCCAATCCAGAATGGTAGCCCACATGGTATGCAAAGAAAGGCATGGAGGAGAACGTGGATGAAGATACCGCACATATCCCATGTAGCCCATTGAAACTGTAAAAACCTCTTGTCTCTGTCCACATTTCAAATGCGTGTCTCCACCGTTGCATGTTATTTTACTGTATATTTTAAAATTTAAACATGTCAGACAATGTGTCGGAAAAATTAGTCTTATTTTGCCTCGTGAAACCCATAACCTCCCCTGACAATTTACAGAGCAATAGATACAACCAATCACAGGACAGGAAAATGAGTTTCTCATTTTTAAGAGATAAAAAATCAGCATGTTCAAATGTTAGAACATTATAATAGAAACTCACATAAAGAAATCTCAAATCTCAAATTGTCATTGGCTAAACTATCAAAAATTAATCACCAGTTAGAAATTGCATCGCATTGGCCGCTGTAGTTCCATGGCAGGAACTAATAAGAGACTCAAAATCATTAGAGACCAATCACTACCTAATCACTGCCTGACACTTATTCTAATGATAGATTCAAAATATGATTTAAAAAAAAAATAGTACCAAGAGCTATATCCGGAAATCTTGACAAATAAACCGACTAAAATGTCAAACAAAACTATCGCCATCTTCCTCTTCTCTTTCATGGTCTCGCAGCATTTCGACAGACCCTTGAATTTGTTGTGCATTAGCATCGGTCGTCCCTCCCAACAACTGCACAACTTGAGCCATGCTTGGCTTGACATTCTCATTCTCTCAAATGCATAACATGCTTGCTGTAACAGCTCTTCTGAGCTCTTCTCCGTCTGCCTCTTTTGATATCCTCTCATCAACAATAGCCATGAGGTTTGCCTTGTGGATTTGAGTTGCAGCCCACGGAGGGAAGTAATACGAACTTAATTGACCCATGTTGTGGAGCCGTGGGGATGTGCACAACCATTAAGTTCGTACAGTAAAGATAATAAAGACTTTCTACCGTGTATCATTGCTAAAAGGACATCCACCAATATGCAATCGGAATATCAAGGGCTTAGGAGAGATGATCCACAAAACCAGTCAAAAGACTAGCACATATAACAAGTACGTTAGCAAAATAGACATCCACCAATAACCACTATGTTTTGAAAAATGGAAGCGCGCGAAAGAAAAGTAAACGAGTATCGATTTATTCCATTACACTGACTTTGATTTTATTTGTTAGTGTAGAATTTCTATTTTAGAATATTTCTCTAAATAAGTTTGCTAGTTGTTAGGTTGCTAAAATAATGATTGCTTAGTTGTGCAATCTTGCATAAAGCTGATTGCTTAGTTTGCAATCTTGTATGGCACTGCATGCCTTTTTTTCTAGTTGGCAGTTGCTTTTCTAGATGGCTCATCTACTATATATATTGCACTAATTCCTAAACTAATAGTAATGCAAATCAATGCAATTATTCATAGTTTATTCATTATTCTAATTTGTGCAAGTGTAATTTGCAGCTCAATTGACTCACAAATTTTACATGGTATCAGAGCTAGATTAGTTTGAGTGCAAATTTGTTTTATATTGTGCGAATTTATTACCATAAAGGCAGATGTAAACCTTTGCTTCTAGATGCAAGGAAATTTTTGTGAAGATTTTCACCAGCATGGAGGCAGACGTAAACCTTTGTTTCTAGATGCATGCATGTTACTTACCCTATTTTTTTGCATGCTCCTTGTTTTTTTTTCCTAGTTTGATTCTTTAAAAATTATGCGTGCTTTGCGAGCACCACATGATAAAGATTTGGGAAAATTTGGGGCTTTGTAAAAACCTTTGTTTCTTTAAAATTGTACGTGCTTTGCGAGCACCACAGGATAAAGATCTAGGAAAATTTGGGGCTTTGTAAAAATTGAACTTATATAAAGTTCCATATGGGGGTTTCTACTTAAAAGTATCTAGTATAGGTTTCTTTGATTATGCTTCTGAATAAACAAACTTAGGATAAAAGTTGCTAATTACCCGTTCGGAGCACATCTCTGCAAATATCAAATCTTCCGACGATCAGCTTCTGTATCCAGAGACCAGAACAGGTGTCTGTCTATTCAACCCCATCCAGTTGAAAAGTGCAGACTAAAATACCGAACTGCAATTTCGAGAGTATCCTGGAGGTACTCATGCAGTGGTTTCTGTGACTCAAATCTATATCATGTCGCTGGATTTATCTGCAATTCTTCATCGGCAGTTGTAGCTTTCTTCTTTCTGAGTTTAAATAAATTGTTCAGAGTTTTTTCACCTGGGTTTTCTCCTTTCCTCTTTGTAATTGGTTACCTGATTAGGCTTAGTTGTTGGGACCCACATCTCTCTTTTCACCTAGCTACACTTAAGGGGGGGTGCTAGTGTAGAATTTCTATTCTAGAATATTCCTCTAAATAAGTTTGCTAGTTGTTAGGTTGCTAAAATAATGATTGCTTAGTTGTGCAATCTTGCATGGAGTTGCATGCCTTTTTTTCTAGAACTGGCAACTGCTTTTCTAGATGGCTCATTTGCTATATATATTGTACTAATTCCTAAGCTATTAGTAATGCAAATCAATGCAATTATTCATAGTTTATTCATTATTCTAATTTGTGCAAGTGTAATTTTCAGCTCGACTGATTCACAAATTTTACATTATTCATTAAGTTGATTCTATTAAATTCATTGATAATGGTATCCTAATTTTTTTAATTAAAATTATTAATAACCTTATCCCATTTTTTCTATTAAAATCTTTAGTAATGGTATTGTACTTGCTTACAACTTCCTTTACCTTCAAATAATGCTACACTCTTTCATTTAGATTATAAAATACCCAGTGTTTTATTCCATCGTGAGGAAAATAAAACAGAACTTACAATTACTCTAAGTGTTTAATAGAATGATTAATAAATATCACTAGATTAAATTAATTAGAGTTAGAGAAATATGTAAAAAATAATAAAAAGTGTTTAGAAGTTTTTTTTTTTTCTCAATTTGTTAATGTTAATGATAAATATTTTCTTGTTTGATTGTGATTGACGATTAGGATTAAGAATGATAACGAATTTGGATTGTGGACCCTGTGATGTAATTTGGACTAAGATCTCAATTAAATAGGACTAAGTTACACCTACATTCTGGTCCAAGGATTATTTTTTATTGTGTGATCTAGTCCACCTATCATGTAATGAACTTGCAAAATAAAATAAAGTGAACCAATAGAAATGAAAGAGATAGAATGCCTTTATTACCTTTACAACGCCACTTCAAAGAGGCAACCTCCAAATAGAGCATACACTCTAATTACAAATATCCAAGATGCTTTTCATTTGGGAAGTCATTACAAATATATAGAGTTTTGTCAAAGACAACTACTAGCATTCCATGCATGTGAGACATACTTTATTCTAACAACTAGTGGGATGACTTACAAAGTATTTGCATCCTCTTTATTTAATAGTACCTAAGAGTGACTTACAAAGCATATGTACCCAACTAATACTAGCTAACATATAGTAGAATGGGTTTCATAACATTGCCTCCTCCTCCTCAAATCTTGAGATGAGGAAACTTGGAGAGAATGTTGGTGGGTTTCCATGTGGCATCTTCAAGTTGTAGGTCCTACCATTGGACTAAGAACTCCTCAATAAAATGATTGCAAAGGTGCTTAGTACATTTGTCCAAAATAACCTCAAGTTCTAAAAATATGGATCCCTCCTCATCCAACACAGGTAGCTCTATTGAAGTGCAAGCAATAGTCCCAATCACTTTCTTGAGACAAGAGATGTGAAAAACTCAGTGGACCTAAGAAGAAGGTGGGAGAGCCAACCTGTATGCCACCTCACCAATGCATTGGATCACCTGATAAGGACCATAAAAATAGGGACCCATCTTATGACTGGGATTGTCTTGTAATGAATGTTGCTTGTAGGGATAGAGATGTAAAAAACCCAAACACCAATGTCAAAGGTACACTCTATTTGATGTTGATCCACCACTTGTTTCATGTGATTTGTGCTCGTATCAAATTGGCCTTAAGTAGTTGAGAGATGTCTCCATGCTTGGATAGAGTGTTGTCAACTATTGTAACGTTAGAAGAACCTAAAACATAAGTATATAAAGAGTGTGGGTAGTACCATAGAGGGCCTCCTAAGGGGTTATTTTGGAAGCACTGTGATTAGTAGTATTCTACCACCACTCAGCTAGAGGTAACCACCTAGCCCATTGTGCCAATTGCTCAAACATAAAATAATGTAAGCAAGTCTCAAGGCATTTTTTAATAATATTGGTTTGACCATAAATTTGAGGATGATAAGTCGAATTCACATTCAAGATAGTGCCCTAGGACTTAAACAACTCTTGCTAGAATTTACTAGTAAAAGATAGATCATGATCACTGATAATCAAGCCAAGTATCCCATTGAGTTTGAAGATAGAGTCCAAGTAGTGTTGAGTAACCACAACAATAATGTAAAGGTGAGATAATGCACAAAAATGGGAATATTTGGTCAAACATTCCACCACCACCAAAATGACATGTTACCACCTAAGAGTGGAATCCACACAATGAAATCCATAGAAATATCAGTCCAAGCCTTATCGGGGATAGGAAGTGGCTACAAAAATCTTGGGGCTTTGAGAGTTTCCCCTTTATTCCTTTGACACACTTCACATTCAACTACAAATGCCTTAACGTCTGATTAAGGCAATTCTAGAAGAAATCTCTCTTCACTCATTCTAGGTCTTCAAAAAACTTGAGTGTCTTGTAGTATGGGAGGAGTGAAATCCCATTAGTAACTAAGGCTTGCTCATAGAAAATTGGGAAGTAAATAAATCTAGCCCTGATAGGTGAGGACATGGCCAATCCATTGGAAAGGAATTTTAGCACAAAGTGTGGATCCTATTCCAACTATTGAATGATACCTTAAGTTGTAGGGTTAGTGGCCCTTCATGTTGGATCTCATTTATCTAATTTGGAACCAACAAAAAAAGAGAAAATCTGGAGCCTTCCTCTTCATATTGACAGGAGAGGGCATCTACTAGCACATTTTCTTTACCCTTCTTGTAGACAATCTCATAGTCATTTCGTTACATTTTTCACCTATTTTGTTGTTCGATGGAGGACACATTTATATGTATATATGTATATTAATCTACATAGATGAATGTATTTACATGTGTATATATGTATGTATATGCATATAAACACATAATGTGTGTGTATATATATGTGTGTGTGTGTTATGCACATGTGCATGTATATCTAGTACATATATAATGTGCTTGTGTTTAATAACATGAGCATGTTACATAGAGTGTTGAGAAAAATCATATAATCATATGGAGAAGAGTTAGAGAGAGAGAGAGGATATATATAGAGAGAGAGGTCATTCAATATTTAGCTTTCATCTTTATGGGTTCAACATGTAATGTTTAACATTAAGATTTACTAGTTTGTGTTTAATGCTTTAGTGTCGATGTTTAGGGTTTTGGGTCCACATTTAGGGAACTTAGATTTCAACACTAAGGAAGAGGAAGGGAGAGGGGGCAAGAGATATGGAGAGGGAGAGACAGAGAGAGGGGGGAGAGATATGGAGAGAGAGGGGACTCAAGTGAGGGAGAGATAGAGGACAAAGGTTTGCCATCAAATTCAGTTCAAAGAATTCATTTAGTATTGAGCGTTGGATCTTGTCCATGAAATTATTATATCTAAACATGTTTTCAATTAGAATTAAAGTATATGAGCTTAGATTTGTATTTGGATTGCATTGAATGAAATTAGAAAATTGGTATCTATTCTAGAGAGAGAAACTAGTGAATCTAGTGAATTTAACCTCGAGAATTTATTTGGAATCTATGTAGAGTTTGAATAAGATGAATGTAGAACACGTAGGAATCTAATTTATGTTAAAATTTAATCTAGAGTTGAGGAAGTATGGGAAAGAGAAAAAAAACCCTAGAGAAGATAAAATTGAAACCTTAAGAAAAGGAAACAAATCAATTTAAACATATGAATTGTTTTACCTGATTCTACATGGTACTTAGGACTAGATTGCTTGCTAAATTATATTATGGTGCTTACAATTCGACGAATTTGATAGAAAATTGTGTTTTTGAGATTAAGAAGAGCTAGTTTTGATATATTGTGATTAATTTAGGTCATTCTAAATTGAGTGAATTTAAGTGTTATTCAATTGAAGAAAGCAAATAGATTTCTATTAAATTATAGTATTTTTAGTGAATCTAAAAATGTACATGGTCTCTAGGATTAAATAGTTATATAACCATCTAGAGAGAACCTTAGAAATCATTACACACAAGTTTTAAACAATTAACCTTTGAGGATTTTTGAAAGAGTTTTGTCACAAAATTCTAACAAGCTTTTCTAAGATAGAGAACAAAGGTTAAGCATCAAATTCAACAAAGAATTCAACTTATTGAAAGTTGGATCTTGTCCATGAAATTCTTATATCTAAACATGTGTGATGTCACATCTCGACTTTTTTATTCATTTATAATTCGAACTATTGGATATTACATTTGATTGCTTTACTATTGGGTAAATTGTGTGTGCATAAAAGGTAAATTGTTGTGATTTTATGAATGCATAAATTTGAGCATAGTTATAATGATGGATTAAAATGTTTATGATTATGGATCTATGTTTTATTGCTTCAGCTATGATTATTGGGACTAACCTATTGATGAGAGTTTGAATGTGACTGAGTGTAGGAACACGTCGAAGATGGGAACACGGTTGAGGTAGACGTGCCCTAGCAACCAAAAAGAGTTTGCATGATGGAACCTCGATGCATGCACACACTAACTTAGTTCATACTGCATCATGTTGACTTTCATTCTTGATTGACTTATTCATCATTGTTGTGTGGTTACGTAGTCTTATCTAAGTTTTCAACTTTTGAAATTATGGGTGTGATTGATGTTAAAAATAGATAATTTAGGAAATCTTGTTTCTAAATATGTTCCTTTAAATTATAATAGTTCGCCATGCAATTTGTGTGTTTGTGCAACTTTTGGATTAAATTGAAACTATTTGGCCTTATTTCTAAAAATGGATTTATTTATTACCACACACACACACACACACACACACACACACACAAAGAGACATACATAGATTTAGTTAAATTAAATAGTAATAACACATATATGTGTGTATATAAATATATACAGATATATATGTAAAGTAATATAAATATATTTATAGTGTCATAAGCTTATATCTATATATATACACATATATAATAAAATTGATAAAATATATGTGTACATAAATAAATATATATATATATATATATATATATATATATATATATATATATATATATATATATATATATATATATATAAGGCATGCAAAGGAAGAAAACTTCATGCGACGTGCCTTGCACCATGCAAGATTGAAACAAAGAAAAAATTAGAGTCTATTATTAATCACCCAAAATTTAGAGTGATTGAGGATTATCTTCTGGGGAATAAGAAGGAAGGAGTAAGGGACAGAGAAAACATAGAGAGAAAAATAGAGAAAACCAAGAGGAGATAAGGAGAAAGAAGCGGGGAGATATTTGGCCTTACACAGTAAAAGGTCTAAACCAAAGGCTTCCTAAACAACAGCAACTACGTAGGTCTTTATCTATATTCTATGTTTTCTATTTGTATCAAATCTTCTCTATTTGCTTAAATGCATAAAGAATTGCCTTATCTAAGTTGAATCGACCTCTGTTATACTAGATTCAGCCTAAGTTTTGGTTAAACCAAGTCTGTGTTTGCTTATCTATCAACCATTTATTAGCTGTCGACTTTCTTTATGATAAATCGACCTTCTATGTATATGAATTCATCCTTCTAGGAGTATTAAATCAGCATTATAGCTATACTATTGGCCTCTTCTGAGTTTCTATCAACTTTTTACATGTATCATCATCCTTTTTCTTGTTACAAGCGGCCTTTAAGTTCTTTATTTCAACTGTTTTCTTTACTGGGGAACTGCCAAGTTATATTTCAGTGTGGCCTATTCTATAAAACTACTTGTTAATTTAAGTTCACCCTCAAATTCATTTGTTTCAGCCTCATATTCTTTAGCCTAATGTTTTTCCTTGCGGACCTTAGTGAAGTTTTCTACCTATTTTTTTATATATCATCCACCTTCTAATCTTTGATATCGGCCTTCTGTGGAATGTAACGACCTGACTCTATTTGATGTCAGCCTTTTACTTTTTTTTACAACCTCTGTGCATTAGAAATCAGCCTGAACTTATTTAAATCAACCTCTGAATAATATTTTATGGCTTTCCTTTTGTTTAAATTAACCTCTGTATACTATTTTGTGGCCTTCCTTTTGTTTAAAATGGCCTAGTAAACTCAAATTTGTCGGCCTTATGCATCTTGATCAGCTTGGTAAACTCAATCTTATTTGCCCTTTTGTTAATATTTTGGCCTATGCTTTATAGTTGTTAGCCTTATATATTGTTAGGCGGGGCCTATGAGATTTTAAAATCTGCCATTCCCATTACTTAGGGAGCCAGTATATGAGTTAATAGAACTATATGTTTTACTCAACCTATGTACTATCTACATAATCAACCTTATTAAGTTTTTGTTCTTGAAACTGTTATTGTTACTTTTTCTATCTCCTTATGTATCTGTCTATACATGTGTGTGTGTGTATATATATGTATATGTATATGTATATGTACATGTGCGTGTGTGTGTAATTGTGTGTTTGTGCAACTTTTGGATTAAATTGAAACTATTTGGCCTTATTTCAAAAAATAGATTTATTTATTACCTCGTATATATATATTTGGAGAATTTTGCATTACAATATTGTATACAATCATAACTTAGTTTTAATTAGGAGTAATTCTATCTTGCATACAACCATCACATAGTCTAAATTAGGGGTTATAATTGGACAATCTTGCATACAATCTAAACATAGTGTAAATAGGGGGAAGTAATTTCATTCAATCTTGCATACAAATCATCACATAGTTTAATTAAGAGGCTAAATTTGACTATCTTTCCCTTTATGTTATCATGCAAATATGGCATTTTGTGTTGTTAGATTAGTCACACTTAGCTTAATCTAGGCAGTCAATAAACAAGTGTTTGTTGTGCTTGCAAAGGTGATAGACATATGCTCTCCCTTGTAACATCTTGGGTGATCAAAAAGCCAAACTCATCTACCCTTTTCTTGTTTACCCTTAGAAAGGCCTGCTCTTGGATTGTGCTTCATCCAAGAGGGACGACCTTAAGTGGAGCTTTCCTTTGACCCGCTATATAAATAGGATAAGGTGAAAGCCAAGTCCTAACCAGCGTCAACCTTGCCTTTTGGTGCCAAATCAAAAAGAGGTGTACTAGCACTTTGTGGAAACAATTTTTGCATTGTATGAAGTATTTGATACTCTTAGTAGGATTGGTCAAAGCTTTTAGTAGCTTGTTTCATGCTCGCAAGGCGTTGGTCCCTCAAAGTTACTAAGAACCATTGGTTTTAGAGACCAAAATCCCTTTACTTGTTGACACAAGAGGTCGGACCTCTGAAGCCGCCCAACGTTTTCACTAATCATGTGTAGAGACAGAAATTCCTCTTTTGGGGAATGAAACTTGGTGTGCCCGAGAAGTGTGTGCTGTGTAAGGGGGAGCCTGTTGCAAGTATGAGCCTAACTGGTGTTGTCATTGATGTCAACTCCTGTTGCATTAATGATAAGGATTGGATGAGCTGAATGCTGAGGATATTGAGAAAATTAGTCCTATCAGGAACAGATAAGAACAGTGAAGTCAGTGAAGCAAAGATCCCAGCTATAATGAAGATTAGAGGATCCGCTTCAAAGGGTTTGTAGATGTGCCTTAAGATGATCTAGTAAAGATTTCAGAGGTCCGCATGAAGATCTGAAGAAGTTATGGCCACTTAAGTAAAACTGGTTCCAGCAAGTGTTTAGAGGTGACAAAGTGACACAGATAGGTCCGGTGAGCTCCAAAAATCCAATATCCTGTTCTACGGATTTGGGGGAGTGTTTAGGATGTCAATGTGAATTGACAACTCGATTGGTTTGTGGTCTGGAGGTCTGCAAGCATCTTTTCTATTATGACAGTGATGACAGACTGTGTTCTTGAGGTTCCGGATGAAGGAGAGAATGATTTCAGTAGACAGTAGTAGTGTGGATGTTCTTGGTGATTCAGGCAAGCTTGTGGAGGTCTTTGGATCGTGTCTAGTTCATGTTGGTGGTCTGCATTGGAGTTTGAGCTCGCAATTGAAGAATTACTTCCGAATGATGGTGTTCTTCCTAAGTCTGGCTAACCAGATGAGTTACACATCCTGCGGATGATCTTGAATATGTTATGTGAAGATTGGAGTGTTCCTAAATGAAGATTAAAGTCTCAGATCTGTGTGGCCGACAGTGTGTTGATCCACATGAAGTCTTTTTGTAATTAGTCATGTTGTATTTATGTATTTGCTCTGTTATGTATGCTGACTTGGATGATAATACCTGAGTCGATGTCTTGTATAAATAAGGAGTTGTAAAGTCATTTCAAAGTGTGTCTTGTGGAGATGAGAGTGTTGTAGAGAGGAGAGGAGCGAAAGGCAGAGTAGAAGTATTGGGCTTAAATAGAACTGACTCAAGCATGGTGAAGATGCTATTCTTCAGTTCAAGTATGTAATACTTATTATTCTATAGACAGTGTGTCTCCTGTAGGCAGTGAGCCTCTTGTGAGCAGTGTGCTCGGGCAATGAGCCCTAATTGGCATGTGCCATTTTTTCCTTTCTATTCTTCTAATAGAGAATACAATCTTGGGTTAGTCACCCCGTGGTTTTTCCCTTAACCGGGTTTTCCATGTCAAAATCTTGGTGTCTTATGTGCTGCTACTCTTGATTTAATGCATTATGTTTCCATGATTGATTTATTATTATGCTACTGAATTACAAAGTGGATTTAAGTGTTTAATTGGAAGAAAGTTTTGGACAACCGATTCACCCCCCTCTCAGTTATCTGTCTTGAATCTAACAATTGGTATCAGAGCTAAGTTTCTCTAAAAGAGCTTAACCGCTTGAGGAGATCCAGGATGTCGTCCTACAAAAAGGATAGTCCGAGGTTTGATGGAACTAATTTCACTCTTTGGAAAAGTCGCATGCAATGTCACTTGCAATGTATGGGAATGCAATATTGGACCATGGCCTCAAAGAAGTATACTCCTCCACAGAATGGTCTGAAATCTGTAGATGAAATTGCAGGTGTTGAAAACAATATGCAAACTAAAGAAGCTCTTCTAAGTGCCTTGTCTAATTCAAAGCTGACAAATGTTGTTGACCTACAAACTGCTTTTGAGATTTGGAAAAAATTGAAACTTCTGCATGAAGGAGACAAATATGTCAAATGTTCCAAGCTACAGAGTCTGAAAGGAAAATTCAAAAATCTGAAGATGAGAGAAGATGAAAATATCACTACATTTATGCCAAGAGTAAATGAGCTTGTTCGTGGCATTAGATGTGTTGATGGAGTCTTGGATGAAGATGAGATTGTCAGCAAAGTTCTCAGATCCCTTCCTAATTCTTACAAGTACAAGGTTGCTGCTATTGAAGAATTCAGATCTATTTTAGGTATCACAAGAGATCAATTGGTTGGTAAATTGGCTGCATTTGAATTGACTGAGTTTGGATATGCCCCCCCAAGACTGAATATGCGTTCAAAGCTAGTGCCTCTGTTAAAGGAAAACAAAAGTTTGATCTAGGAGAGAACTCCTCAAAGAAACTATCATGGTATGAGAAAGCAAGAAAAGACTTGGAAGAAGATGAAGCAGAAGCTGCTCAACTTGAAGCCCTTATTGTAAAAAGGTTGCCAAGAGGATCCGGTAAGTATGAAGGGAAATTATCTTTTAAATGTTTTAACTGCAATAAGATTGGTCATTTTGCCTCGAGATGTTCGGAAAGATTTTCAAGGCCAAATCCTAATAGATCAAGATTCCAAAAGAATTGTTACTATGTTCATGAAGATGATGATAATGAAGGAGTAACAGATGATGAATCAGAGACAGGAAACAAATTTGGAAGTGACTAGGTGTTTATTGCTATCAAGGAAGAAGATCCAATACCCTCTAAGTCTGTCAATCATAAAATTGTAGAAAGAGCTCTGGCTGCCCAAGTTGAGGAAAAGGATGATTGGGTCATTGACAGTGGATGTTCTCACCATATGACAGGTGACAAAAATAAATTCATAGATTTGGAAAGGTATGAAGGAGGAGTGGTAAAATTTGATGATAATTCTGCTGGCAGAATCAAGGGTAGAGGAACTATTTCTTTTGATGGAAAGAACAAAACTAGTAATGTCCTATATGTTCAAGGCCTGAAGCACAATCTTCTTAGTGTTAGACAGTTGGTGGACAAAGGCTATGATCTCCAATTCAAAAATGGAAAATGCGAGATCTTTGAAAGTTTCAAAACAGAGATTGCATCCGGTACTCAAACTAAAGGTAACATCTTCCACTTGGTTGGTACTGGTAAAAGTTGCTTATTTGTTCAAATTGATCAGAGTTGGTTGTGGCATAGGAGAATGTGTCATGTGAATTTTGATAATATCATCAAGATAAGCAACACTCAGGTTGTAAGAGATCTTCCAAGATTGGTAAAACCTACCAATAGTTTGTGCAAGGAATGTCAGTTAGGTAAACAAAGCAGAGTCTCATTCAAAAGTAAGGAACAATCTTCTACAAGATTATTGGACTTAGTTCATACTAATCTATGTGGTCTGGCAAGAATCAGGAGTGTGCAAGGTGATAGATACTTCATGTTATTAATTGATGACCATTCCCGGATGATGTGAGTGACTTTTCTGAAAGAGAAATCAAAAGCTCTTGAGAAATTCAAAATATTCAAAGCTATGGTAGAGAATGAAACCAGATTAACATTAAAATGTCTGAGGTCTGATAGAGGTGGAGAATTCACATCCGATGAGTTCATAGAATTCTGTGAGAAACATGGAATAAAAAGACATTTGTCTGTTCCTAGGACTCCACAATAGAATGGAGTAGTGGAGAGAAAGAATCGGACCATCTAGGAAGCATCTAGAACCATGATGATGGAAGCAAATGTTCCTCAAATCTATTGGAGAGAAGTTGTAAGCACTGCAGTCTATACTCTCAATCGAGTACAAATCAAAAGCAATACCGGTAAGACTCCCTATGAACTTTGGTTTGGCATCACTCCCACTGTGAGGTATTTCAAAGTCTTTGGTTGCAAATGTTACATTAAAGAGATGAAGATCTAGGAAATTTTGATACTAGAAGTGATGAAGGAATATTCTCATACTGGTATTATAACAAGAGATTAAGGAAGATTGTGGAAAGTACAAATGTGAAGGTTGATGAAGGTATTGAAAAACCCTCAAGGTTTTATGAATGTGATGAAGATGATCAGAATGATGTTTTGATCCAAGGAGTCCAAGCTCCCTCTGAAATTTAGATTTAGATTGATCTAGTAAATCAGGAAGAAGAGATAAGTTTGAATGAACCTGTTCAGGAATCAGAAGTGCAAGAAGCTCCCAAAGTTCCCAGGTATGTAAGACTAAATCACTCTGATGATCAAATCATAGGTGATAAAAGCAAAGGTGTGCAAACAAGAAGGATTGCTGAAGATTCAGAAGAGTATTGTCTGATTTCAAAGATTGAACCTAAGACAGTGAATGAAGCTTGCAATGATGAAAATTGGACCAAAGCAATGGAGGAAGAGCTAATGCAAATTAAGAAAAATCACACTTGGGATCTTGTTCCTAGACCTAAAAACAAGAATGTGATTGGAACCAAATGGGTCTTCTGGAACAAACTGAATGAAAATGGTGAAGTAGTCAGAAACAAAGCCAGATTGGTCTGCAAGGGTTAGTCCCAAGTAGGAGTTGATTTTGAAGAAACTTTTGCTACGGTGGCAAGAATTGAAGCAGTCAGATTATTTCTTGCATTTGTTGCCTTCAAGGATTTCAAAGTTTATTAGATGGATGTCAAATCTGCCTTCCTGAATGGTGACTTGGAAGAAGAAGTATACATTGAGCAACCAGATGGATTTCAATTGTCTGATCATGGTGATATGGTCTGCAAGTTGAAGAAAGCTCTGTATGGACTGAAGCAAGCCCCAAGAGCCTGGTATGAAAGATTGGATAAGCATATTTTGAAGATTGGTTTCAACAAGGGTACTGCTGACAGTAATTTGTACTTCAAAATTGATCATGAAAATATCTTGATTGTTAAAGTGTTTGTTGATGATATCATTTTTGGAGGAAGTGATAGTATGTGCAAGACTTTTGCAAATCAAATGAAAAGTGAATTTGAGATGTCCATGTTTGGGGAAATGAATTTCTTCTTGGGTCTGCAAATCACTCAAACAAAGAAAAGAATCTTCATTTATCAGACCAAATATGTGAAAGAATTGTTGAAGAAATTTGGGATGGAAGATTCAAAACCAATGAATACTCCAATGGCAATTGGATGCAAATTGAGCAAAGATGATGACTCTCCTAAGGCTGATCAGAAAAAGTACAGGTCAATGATTGGAGGATTATTATATCTCACTCAAACTAGACCTGACATTATGAATGTTGTTGGTCTTGTTGCTAGATTCCAAGCTGATCCTAGAGAATCTCATGTCATGGCAATCAAAAGAATTTTTAGATATCTGAAGGGGACAGTTGAGTATGGGTTGTGGTATCCTAGAGATCATAATTTCTCTCTTCGTGCATATACTGATGCGGATTGGGCAAGAGATGTGGATGACCAGAAGAGTACCAGTGGTGGAGCATTCTTTTTGGGGAAGAGATTAGTTTCTTCGCTAAGCAAAAAATAAGAGGCAATATCTCTGTCCACTGCAGAAGTAGAATATATTGCAGCAGCAGGTAGTTGCACTCAAGTATTGTGGATGAAGCAAATGCTAAGAGACATCAGGGTGGAGTATGAGGAACCTATCACAATCTTCTATGATAATTCAAGTGCAATAAATATATCTAAGAATCTGGCGTTGCATTCAAAGACTAAACATATATCCATCAAATTTTGCTTTTTGAGAGAGCAAGGGAACAAGAATGAAGTCAGATTAGAGTTTGTGCCTTCCAAGGATCAAATTGCAGATATCTTTACCAAACCTCTACCTAAGGACTCTTTTGAGTATCTTAGGGAGAAGTTAGGGGTTATTACCCCTCCGGTGATGAACTAAGGTGCACTGATGTGCATCAGTCCGATGGATATCACAATCATATCTTATGGTCCTGATTGATGTTTGGGAAGCTGCTACTTAGGGGGAGTAGTTGATATGATTCTAAAGTAATGCAAGTATGTGCCCTTTGCCATTGATGTCAAAGGGGAGAGAAGACATGTGAAAAATAAGTGGTTGCTGATCAAAGGGGGAGTAGTAAAGGAAGAGAAGACATGTGAGTGGTTGTTGTTGATAGGGGGAGTTGTGACAGTATGGAGAATTTCTTGTCTTGATGGTTAAAATAGTTTTTCACATCATATGTTGCCATCAATGACAAAGGGGGAGATTGTTGCAAGTATGAGCCTAACCGGTGTTGTCATTGATGTCAACATACTCCTATTGCATTAATGATAAGGATTGGATGAGCTGAATGCTGAGGATATTGAGAAAATTAGTCCTATCAGGAATAGAGAAGAACAGTGAAGTCAGTGAAGCAAAGATCCCAGCTATGATGAAGATCAGAGGATGCGCTTCAAAGGGTTTGTAGATATGTGTCTTAAGATGATCCAGTAAAGATTTTAGAGGTCCACATGAAGATCTGAAGAAGTTATGGCCACTTAAGTAAAACTAGTTCTGGCAAGTGTTTAGAGGTGACAGAGTGACACAGATAGGTCCGGTGAGCTCCAGAAATGAAATATCTTGTTCTACAGATTTGGGGGAGTGTTTAGGATATCAATGTGAATTGACAAGTCGATTGGTTTGTGGTCTGGAGGTCCGCAAGCATCTTTTCTATTATGACAGTGATGACAGACTGTGTTCTTGAGGTTCCGGATGAAGGAGAGAATGATTTCAGTAGATAGTAGTAGTGTGGATGTTCTTGGTGATTCAGGCAAGCTTGTGAAGGTCTTTGGATCGTGTCCAGTTCGTGTTCATGGTCCGCATTAGAGTTTGAGCTCGCAATTGAAGAATTACTTCCGGATGATGGTGTTCTTCCTAAGTCTGGTCGATCGGATGCGTTACACATCCTGCGGATGATCTTGAAGATGTTATGTGAAGATTGGAGTGTTCCTAAATGAAGATTGAAGTCTCAAATCTGTGTGGCCGACAGTGTGTTGATCCGCGTGAAGTCTTTTTGTAATTAGTCATGTTGTATTTATGTATTTGCTCTGTTATGTATGCCGACTTGGATGATAATACCTAAGTCGATGTCTTGTATAAATAAGGAGTTGTAAAGTCATTTCAAAGTGTGTCTTGTGGAGATGAGAGTGTGGTAGAGAGGAGAGGAGCAAAAGGTAGAGCAGAAGTATTGGGCTTGAATGGAACTAACTCAAGCATGGTGAAGATGCTATTCTTTAGTTCAAGTATGTAATACTTATTATTCTGTAGACAGTGTGTCTCCTGTAGGCAGTGAGCCTCTTGTGAGCAGTGTGCTTAGGCAATGAGCCCTAATTGGCATGTGCCATTTTGTTCTTTATATTCTTCTAATAGAGAATACAATCTTGGGTTAGTCACCCTGTGGTTTTTCCCTTAACCGGGTTTTCCATGTCAAAATCTTGGTGTCTTATGTGTTGCTGCTCTTGATTTAATGCATTATGTTTCCATGATTGATTTATTATTATGTTGCTGAATTACAAAGTGGATTTAAGTGTTTAATTGGAAGAAAGTTTTGGACAACTGATTCACCCCCCTCTCAGTTGTCTGTCTTGAATCTAACAAAGCCAATGCCACCAAGTTTCTAACTGTCTACCTTGTTTAGGTGGCTAGAGAAATCCAAGTTGGGATTCAACAAGTAGTATCTTTTCTCGCCTAGGATTGTACATGTCTTCAAATTTGCATTAAACATTAAATGTCACAAACAAATATCAACTTGTATTGTCTGTTGTGTTTTCTTGCCTAAAAACAAAGAAAATCATCAAAAGAAAAACATTAGGTTATCTTGTAAAACGTGCCAAAAACAAGCAAAACTTGATAAAAAACAAAGTTACTTGAAACAGACCTACGCATATGAAACTTCTTGCTACGCATCTAACACTTCTTGTTGTGCATACAAATCTTGTTGCACATTTGACACTTTTTATTGCACATACAAATACTGCTGCGCATATAAACAATAGAACTGCGCATATAATCAACAAAAGTGCACATATAACACCTGTTTCTACGTATCTGAACCTGTGCATCCACAACAGTGAGCTATTCCTGAGGTTTTGAGAAAAAAATAAAATCAGTTTTGGATACCCATTTCTACTTAGAATACACTTGAGAAGTCATTGGAACCATACAGACACGTCCCATACCCAATTTCAAACATTCCACATTGTATCCCATATCTAGCCTTTCTAAAATCAAACAAAAAAATTTTTTCCCAAAGGTACCATTGAGATCTTCCTATTCAAAAAAGCAATCTAGTTAGTTTCTCTATCAAGATCAATCATCCTCTATCTAGAAACTACACTAAACATCTTGACAAGGTTCGTCCACATCAATAGTGATTTCAATTATCCCTATTTGACTCACTTTGGATCGACACTTTGATAGCTATACACCATAGCTCAAGATTATTGTTTGAACAAAGAATCAAAACACCACCTTTAGAAAATCTTATCACCAACACATTCAATCCAATCTTTCACCCCAAACTATATCCCATCACAAATGTCACTTACATCCACAAGTCTCTCATCCAACTTCATTCACATCACACTTCTATATGGTTGAAGCTAGGTCTCAAGCCAAAAGAAGAAAAGAAATGGATTACACAAATAGTAGTTTACACTCTTCTAGTGATGGAGAGGAAGAAATCGACCAAGAAGAACTTGATAGATGCTTACAAGATCCAAAATTTCAAAAATTGATGGATAAGGTCATAACAACGGATCCTCACAAATACTTCCTCCTACTTGCACAACAAGGAGCCAAGCTAACCACTAATTTTGACATTTCAAAATTGAGAACAACAACCTCATCAAACGAAACAGAAGCTCCCAAGAATAAAAAGGCTAAGAATATGTTAAATTCTTTAGATACACTCATGCAACAAATCCAAGCCTTACAACAATAATTTGTGGACCTACAAACGGGAACTTCCACAAAACATTACTCATTAGAGGATATATCTCCATATCCTTTTGACAAAAGCTTGGTCTTGGTACCTTTCCCTTTAAGATTCGAAGTCCCTAAATTTGACAAATATAGGGGGAAAGGTGATCCACATGACCACATTAGAGAATTTAGTGCTGCATGTTTATAAAGTCACCCATAATGAAATATATCTTATGTGACTTTTTCCTCGTAGCCTAGGAGGTCAAGCTATGGAGTGGTTCCCCTATCTACCTCCCAAAATCTGAACATTCAATGAACTAGTGGACAAGTTTGTCACCCACTTCTCCTACAACATTGAACATGAGATTTCAATGTTAGATCTATGCAATAACAAACAAAAGAGTGGAGAAACTTTTGCCAGTTTTTTACAAAGATGGAGACAAGTTGCTAGTAAATGTCCTTATCATATTCCTGACAAGCAAATGACTGAAATGTTTGTCCATAACTTGAACATGGACTATCAAATAAAAATCCAATGTCCTTTTAGTAAGGTCATTGAGATGGGATTACTTATTGAGAAGGCTTTGATAGCTAAAGGACAAATAAAAATCTACAAGGATGTCCCTAGTTCAAGCAACAACACGAATAAATCGAGGATTTAGACTAAAAACAAGAACATTGTAAATGATGGAGTTGTAGATGCAAAACGTGTGACACCAAAACAACCAATTCTAAATCTATCAAGTCCACACAACAATGCACCTTCAAACAAACCTCCAAACAATGAACCACAACCAAAAAATTTCCTCCTCGTCAAAAATTTACACCATTGGGGGAATCAATTGAATCTGCCCTAAGGAAGCTCATAGCAAACAACCTCACAACACTTCCTACGGTAAGAGAATATGAACCCAAGTTTAAACCCTCTTGGTGGAACGATTCTAACTTTTATGAATTCCATAGAAGTAAAGGTCATAAAACCAATGATTGAAGAACACCATTCAAGACTTGATAGATCATGGAGATATATCAATTGATGGCATACATCCAATTAGGAACATATGGCATTCAAGAATCTTCTCCCTAACTATGAGAAGGGAGGTCCCTCTAAACAAAACAATAACGGTGGTAATAATTCCAACTATATGAATGTATCATATGAATACACCGTTAACCACATCTCCAAGAGTGACTCACATGTAAATGTGATTACTATAAATAACAAGCCCGATTGTAATGTAACCACTCATCATGGAAAGATTAATCTCCAAGGGGCTCCACCTAAACCATCTTCTGTATCCAATCAATATAATGTCATAGACCAACTCCAAAAGACACCCACACATATATCTATATTGGAGCTTTTGCATCTTTCACCATCCCATAAGGCTATCCTAGAAAAGATCTATTGGAAACCACCGTGCCAACAAATCTTGACCAAGAGCAATTTCAAGCCATGGTAGGACATCTTACTACACCATATTTCCTATATTTTACCAAAAAAGATGACATGTCCATTACTCAACCTCACAATGCATCTCTTCACATCGAAGCCCTCGTACATAAACACAGAATAAAATAGGTCCTTATAGATGGAGGGACAGGTTTAAATATATGCACACTAAAATTAATCCTTGCATTGGGGTTCTCTGAGAAAGCTGTTGATCCAAAGAAGAAGATTACAATCAAGGCATATGATGAGGAAGAAAGAACCTCTAAAGGCACTGTTGTTTTGCCAATATGAGTTGGACCGGTAGAGAAAGACATGGTTTGCCAAGTCCTTGACATAGAACTAGCCTACAATATTCTCCTTGGCCGACCTTGGATACATGCGATGAAGGCCGTACCATTCACCTATCATCAATGTATAAAGTTTCCCTACAACAACCAAGAGATTATTATCCAAGGTGATCCCGATCCATTTCAATACTACAACACCATCAAACCAAATCCTGAAGTTGTCATACCTACCAACCATGCAAGATCATCCCCTATAGCCCTTGTTGACCCAAGTTCAATACCTTCTACATCTAAAACTGCCAAACTAAAAGTCAAGCTCAAAGATAAAGGGATGGGAGAGTGTTCCATTGATCAAACCTTTTGTCTTGCACAACTACCCCTATCACCCAAGTCTTATGGCAAACCATCTATGAACAAACCACAGTCATTAAAGACTCCTGAATTTCCTTTTATCAAATGGGGTAATTTATCAAATGAAAGTGATTCAAAAAGATGTCCTTAAATGGCTATACAAAGAAGAAGATATGGAATCCAAGCCACAAGATCAACAACCCCAATTACAAACTGATCAATATGGCCCAAGTTTTACTATCTTCCAGAGAATGGGATATGATGGTCATAGTCCCATAGGCTTGAGAAAACAAGGTATCATGGAACCCATACAACCTTCTTCCTTATCAACTGGACACATTATAGGGCTAGGGTACAAAGGAAAAGACAAGGAAAAGGTTACCACCAATTGAGTTGAGCAAATTCACAAATTGCAAGAAGGAAGTGAGATGGACTCGAATGAATGGGAATGGGATAGTCTTTTTGGACTATCTTGTGAAGATAAAGATATTGATGTGGTTCAAACATATAGCTCAACAAATACATACCATGAGGGTCAAAGCTCAGGGCCTAGACCACTAGAGTTCGATTCGCAAAATATCGAGAGTGAGTCCCAAGAGGAAGGTCAGATGGCCCACTTAATAGATAATACTAAGGAGAGTACTATTTTAGACCTTTTGCATACCCCTACAAACCTAGACAACTCATCTGTCCTAACCATCATTAGCCTTGAGTTAGACCAACCTGATGATCCTCTACCATTAGTACATCCCGAACTCATAGATTGGGAACTACAAGAAACCCCCAAACTAGATACCTTCCAAAATGATGATGTCATTATTGACTATCTAGAACTATGGGATCATCTACCTTCTGGGGATCATAGAGTTGTCTTTGCTATAGAACTCAATGATGTGGCTTATTTTGGAGAGAGTGCCAAGCCTTTTAGTCACAAAAATGTAAAAATGAAAAATAGATCTAATGGTGAAAACAGCTCTGTGACAGTATTAGATCGCGAAAAAAGTAAAAAAATAAAGGACGAATCTGATGGTGAAAACCTCTCTAAGGCACCAAAGGATGAAAGGATTGACACTCTCCCCAACCCTACACATCAAGAGAGGTAATCAGTTTTGATAGAACCAGCAGAACCTGTCAACATTGGTACTGAAGACAATCCAAAGATAATCCATCTACCAAAATCTTTATCTGAGCAAGAAAAGATAGAATTCATCAAATTCTTCAAATAGAGACAGATAAATTTTGTTTGGTCCTATGCGGATATGTGTGGACTTGATCCAGATCTCATAATGCATCATTTATCATTAGCTCCAGGAGCTAAACTAGTTAAACAAAATCTAAGGAAGATGGATCCGCATATAGCATTGTTAGTAAAAGAAGAATTGAAGAAGTTGTTAGATGTTGGGTTTATCAGATCAATTGACTATCCGGAATGGATTTCTAATATTGTCCATGTCTCAAAACTGGATGGAAGGATTAGACTTTACAATGATTTCAGGGATTTGAATAAAGCTTGCCCCAAGGATGACTTTCCTTTGCCTAATATCGACATCATTGTGGACCTGACAGCGGGGCATACTATGCTCTCTCATGGATGGATTTTTAGGCTACAATTAGATCAAAATAGAGCTAGAAGATCAACACAAGACTACTTTTACATGTCCATGGGGTACATATTGTTGGAATGTGACGCCATTTGAACTGAAAATGTAGGAGCAACATACCAGAGAGCAATGACCACAATTTTCCATGATATGATGCACATAATCATGGAAGATTATGTAGATGACATCTTAGGCAAATCACTCACAAGAGAAGAACATCTGCAAGCATTAGATAAAATCTTTCAAATACTGGAGCAATTCAATGTCCACTTGAATCCAAAGAAGTGTGTATTCGGAGTTACATCCAGCAAACTTTTAGGATATATAGTTTCAGCCAATGGAATCGAGGTGGATCCAGCCAAAGTGAAAGCAATAATGGACATGCCACTACCTAGAAATATCAGTCAACTAAGGTCATTGCAAGGAAAGTTGCAATCTATTCATCACTTTATCTCACAATTAGCTAACAAATGTCATCCATTTATTCATCTCCTGCACAAGAACATTCCTTTCAGATGGGATGAGATGTGTGAATAGGCCTTTCAACTCCTGAAAGAGTATCTGATGAATCCACCAATCTTGATGCCACCAATCCAAGGAAAACCACTTTTACTTTATATTTCAGCTACACCAACTACTCTAGGAGCTCTATTGGCACAGCAGGACTATGAAGGAAAGGAACGGGCTATTTACTACATCAGTTAGACGTTGGTAGGCTATGAGATACAATACACGCCTATTGAATGAGCATGTCTTGTCATAGTTGTTGCATCCCAAAAGATAAGACATTATATGCTCACACATTCAATCAAATAGGTAGCAAAGATAGATCCATTGAAATATTTGCTCAGCAAGGCTACTCTGACAGGCAGACTATCAAAGTGGGTAATGATTCTCAGCGAGTTTAACATTGAATATGTGGACAGAAGAGCAATAAAAGGCCAAGTGATTTTGGATTAGTTAGCAGATGCACCATTAAATGAGGACAATCCATTACATTTTGAGTTTCCAGATGAAGCCATCTTCAACATAACAACCCAAGCATGGAAACTCTATTTTGATGGATCCTATACACAACATGGGTCAAGAGTAGGCATTTTGTTGGTCACACCTCAAGGAGATACATCCCGAAATCATATAGACTACTTTTCCCTTGTACCAACAACATGGCAGAATATGAGGCATTGGTCATTGGTCTCAAAATGGCTATAGAATGGAAATTCTTAGAGCTTCATGTGTACAAAGATTCACAACTAGTGATCAATCAGGTAAATGATGACTATCAAATCAAGGATGATAAGTTAATACCCTACAAGTGTATGGCAGATGATTTTAAAGAATATTTTGTTGTGATTTCCTTTGAACAAATACCAAGACTGGAAAACAAAGCTGCAGATGCCATGACAACCATTACATCACTCCTGGATATACCAGAAAATCAGTCCCGTTATGAGTTCTTAGTGGAGCCAGTGTCTAATCCTGCTTACGATATCCTTGAAACAAGAATCATATGTCACATAGTAGGATCTGATTCCCCCTTATACAGAAATATCTATACTTATCTAAAAGAGAATACATTACCACCTAATTTATCCAATAATCAACGCAGAACCTTCATTCATCAAGTTGCTCGCTATACCATAATTGTCGCTACCCTTTATCGATGAGGTCTTGATGGTACTCTCCTTAGGTGTCTAGAAAGTGAGGAATATCAAAACGCCTTAAGATAAGTGCATGAAGATATTTGTGGAACACACTCTAGTGGTCCTACCTTGGCTAAGAAACTTATGCGTATGTGATACTATTGGCGAAGTATGGAAATGGACTCCTATCATTTTGTGAAAAGGTGCAAGAAATGCCAAATTCATGGAAATCTAATACATGCACCGGCACAAGAGCTACAACATTTAATGACTCCTTGGTCTTTTTGCCAATGGGGACTTGACCTTGTGGGTAAGATTCATCCCCCATCATCCTGTTGGTTTTAGAATAGACAACTGAGAGGGGGATGAATCAGTTGTCACCAAAAATAGTTTCTTAATCACTTAAAACCTTCTTAAATTTTAGCATCACAACAAAGATTCAATCATGGAAGCATAATGCAATAACTCAAGAGCAGAAACACATTCAACACAAATAACACCAAGATTTTTTACGTGGAAAACCCGGTTAAGGGAAAAACCATGGGGTGACTAACCCAAGATTGTATTCTTTGTTAAAAGAATAAAAAGAATGGCACTTGCCAATTAGGGCTCACTTCTCGAGAACACTGCTCACAAGAGGCCCACTACCTACAGGAGACACACTGTCTACAAAATAATATAAATATTACATACTTGAATTGGAGATTAGCATCTTTACTTTGCTTGAGTCAGTTCCATTTAAGCTCAACACCTCTGCTCTACTTTTCTTTCTTCTTCCTTACCACCTTCTCATTGCTACAAGGATACTTTTTAATGACTTTGCAATTCTTATTTATACAAAACATCGACTTTGGAATGATCATCAAAGTCAGCACAACATACACTTATTTTATTACAGAGCAAATACAAAGATACAACTTGACTTATTACAAAAGTTTCATGCGCACTACTACATTGTCGGCTATCCATAGCTGGGACTTCAATCTTCTTTAGGGAATACACCAGGCTTCGCAAAACATCTTCAAGATCATCCGCAACATGTGTAAAATATCTGGTCGGCCAAGATTAGAAAGAACACCATCACTCGAAGGTAAATCTTCAATTACGAGCTCAATCTTCAATACAGACTGCTAACAAGAATTGGACACAATCTAGAGACACCCACAAGCTTGCTTGAATCACCAAGAACATCCGTACCACTTCTGCTTATTGAAATCATTCACATCTTCATCCGGAACCTCAAGAACATAGTCGGTCATCACTGTCACATTAGAAGGATTGCTTGTGGACCTCCAAACCACGAACCAATTGAGTTGTCACTTCACATTAGCTTCCCAAACATGCCACAAGACCTGCAGAACAAGATATTGCATTTCTAGATCTCACCGGACCTATTTGTACCACTCTGTCACCTCTGAACAGCTGCCAGAACCAGTTTTATTCATATGGCCATAACTTCTCCAAATCTTCATGCAGATCTCTGAAATCTTGGACAGAGCATCTTTAGACATATATCTGCAAACCCTTTGATGCACATACTCTGATCTTCAACTGACTGGGATCTTTTCTTCATAGAACTTCACTGTCCTTCTCTATTTCTAACAGGGCTAATTTTCTCAATATCTTCAGCACACAGCTCATCCAATCCTTGATATCAATGCAACAAGAGTATGTTGACATCAATAATAACACCATTTAGGTCCATACTTGCAACACATCCAACGGCCATAAATTCATAATAACTGCCACTGAGTACTTTATTAAGTGGATCAAATTCGTACCCTTAACCAATGTCATAGGCAAGCAAATTGCCTCATTCATTCTGAACTATATCATCTGCCGCTATGGCATTCCCTTATCCATTATCACTGATAACAGAAGACCATTTAAAAATTAGGATGTCAAAGAGCTCTATGACAAATTCCATATCCAAAACCGTTTCTCCGCCCCGTACTACCCCCAAGGAAATGGTCAGGCGGAGGCGTCTAACAAAACAATCTTGAAAATCTTGAAGAAGACTGTCAATGATGCCAGTCGCGATTGGCATATCCAACTAAATCCCGCTCTGTGGACCTACCATACCAGTATTCGCACACCCATAGGTGCAACACCATATGCCCTTGTCTATGGTTCAGAAGTAATCATGCCCATTGAGGTTGAGTTATCATCCTTGCGAGTATCGTTAAAAGGTCTAATAATTGATGAAGAGTATCAGGTTTCTAGACTTCAGGAGTTAGAATTGTTGGAGGAAAGACAACAAAATGCCTTTAATCATTTCAAAGCCTATGAACAAAGGATGTCAAGAAGCTACAACCACAAAGTAAAACCCAGAGTCTTTCAAGTTGGTGACCTAGTTCTCAAGGCAAACCCTAGAAATCAACAGGATAGGGAAAAGAAAGGCAAGTTTAAACCCAATTGGCTTGGCCCTTATGTAATCATTGTTGCCTATGGATTAGGAGCCTACCAATTAGCAACATTAGAAGGTGAGTTGTTTGATGATCCCATCAATAGTATGCATCTTCGCAAGTTTTATACCTAAAAACCCCAATGCAAGGGAATAAAAAAAGATGGTACAATAAAAGCAAGTGGTGAAAACCTAGAAACAGGCGCTATTTGTGATAAACTGCTTCCTCCATCTTGTAGGATTTTAGTTTTTACCCATCTTTCCTTCCACATCCATCAAAATGCACAAGGATACTGTTAAGGTTAGCCGGCATAAGATATTAATTAAATGCAAATAAATATTAAACAGAGGAATAAAATTACACAGAAATAATAACAGTGAGAGATAAGTTTTAACGTGGCTCACCCAAACCTGGGCTACATCCACCAATAGAGAGACCAATATTATTATCCGGTAAATCAAACTGCTTACAACTAGCAATCCTTGTAACTCAATACCACTGTAAAATTCTACAATACATCAACGGAAACTCTAACCCTTAGCCACTTTTATCAAGCCTTATGTCGGTTACAAAAATAGGGTTATTTTATGTTGGCCAATAGAAAAATAACTCCCAACACCTTAATAAAACAATAAAAAATCATTGGAGGTTTTGGGGGCACTGCCCCTCGACCCCGCCCTGTATCGCGACAGGGAGCGCGTCAGGGGCACTGCCCCTTGACCCCGTCTTGGGGGTGCTGCCCCCAAACCCCTGCAAGGGGCCCTGCCTCTTGACCCCATTAAATAATTTGGGGGGAAACCATGCTGATAAAAGTGGGGTAAATTTAATCTCTGAGTCTGATTAGGCTCCATATAACAACAATCTCCCACTTGGAGACTGATCATAACACCACTGGCCCTGTAGCTCCCACTGGAAATAAGCACCCTAGACTCTGTTGTTCTAATTTTTTTTGTTTTCAATCTTAAAGACCAACCAAAGCTAAAGAGTAGCTCAGATTCTCCCTTGTCACTACCTTCGTAAACATATCCGCTTGATTTTTCATTTGTATGTATCTTTTCTAGCCTTAACTGTCCATCATCTAACACCGACCAGATGAAGTGATACATGAGCTGTATGTGTTTGGTCTTTGAATGCAAGGCATAATTCTTTGCAAGATGTATGGCACTCTAACTGTTTATATACAAAGAATTGTTAGCCTATCGTTTGCCTAATTCTTCCATGAAAGATTGCAGCCATATCATCTCCTTGCTTGCCTATGTTGTAGCTACATACTCTGCCTCTGTGGTGGATAAAGCAACCATCTTTTGCAACCTAGAGATCTAACTCACCGATGTCCCATCTACAGTAAAGACATAACCTATAGTACTCTGCATGGTATCAATATCCCCTGCCAAATCTGAGTCTACATAACTTGCTAAATCAATATTAGAGCCCCCAAAACATAAGTGTTTATTGGATGTACCTCTCAAATATCTAAGAATCCATTTTACCGCATTCCAATTCTCCAATCCGGGATGACTCATATACCTGCTTATGACTCCCACATCATGTGCAATATCTAGTCTCATGCATACCATGGCATACATTAAACTTCCTACAATTGAAGCATATGGTACCTTGGACATTTTGTCTTCCTCCTCTTGTGTCTTTGGACATAGCTCCTTAGTCAATTTTAAATGACTAGGCAAAGGTGTGCTGACATCTTTTGTATTCTCCATATGGAATCTTTGCAACACTTTTTCAACATAATCGGCCTGAGATAGAGTCAATTTTCTGTTCTTCCTATCTCTGCAAAATTTCATACCAAGGATTTATTTTGTTGCCCTCAAATCCTTCATAGCAAAGGACTGTGCTAACTGTTGTTTTAACTCTCTTATGTAATCCATGTTAGACCCTGCCACAAGCATGTCATCAACATATAAACATAAAATAATATAGAAGCCATTATCCAACCTCTTAAAATAAACATAATGGTCAGAATTACATCGACTGTAGCCTTACTCAGCCATAAAACTATCAAATTTCAAATACCATTACCGAGGTGCTTGTTTCAAGCCATACAAACTCTTCTTCAATTTGCACACCAATTTCTCCTTACCTATGACCTCAAATCCTTGAGGCTATTCCACATATATCTCCTCCTCTAAATCACCATGGAGAAAGGTAGTTTTCACATCTAGCTGCTCTAAATGCAAATCTTCAGCAGCCACAATACTTAAAACATTACGAATAGAAGTCATCTTAACAACCAGAGAAAATATCTCATCAAAATCAATGCCCTTTTTCTATGCAAATCCTTTTACAACTAACGTGGCTTTAAATCTTTTCTTACCTCCATCTTCCTCTTTCAGCCTATAAACCCATTTGTTTGGTAAAGCCTTTTTACCTGCAAGCAACTTACATAATTTCTAAGTCTAATTTTTCAGCAAGGAGTCCATTTCTTCTTTCATTGCAAGCTCCCACTGAACCTTTGTATCCACCTACATAGCTTCATCATACCCTTCTAGTTCACCAGCATCTGTTAACACAATAGAATACAAAGAGGGAGAAAACCTTTCAGGAGGTCTACTTAGCCTTGTTGATCATCTAACATTCACTACAGTTTGTGGTATTTCTTGTTGCTATTGTGGAGCATGAGGAACCACTGGAACATCAATATTTGGAGTATCATCCAACACCACATAATCATTTTCTTTCTTCTCATGCTGCTGCAACTGATCTTTGTACAACACCTTCTCATTGAATACAACATCCCGTCTTCTCACAATTTTTTGATTTTCAAAATCCCAAAGCCTATAACCAAATTCATCAATGCCATATCCAACAAAGGTACATTTTTTTGATTTTGCATCTAGCTTGGTTCTATTTTCAGAATCTACATGTGTAAATGCTTCACATCCGAAGGTTTTGAGAAAAGAATAACTCACCTTCTTACCTATCCATGCTTCCTCTCAAATACCACATCCCAAAGGAACTGAAGGAACTCTGTTAATTAAATATATAGTAGTGTTAACAGCCTCTACCCACATGTTTAAAGGTAGCCTAGCATGCAATCTCATGGTCCTTGCATGCTCCATTATTGTCCTATTCATGCGTTCAGCCATTCCATTCTCCTGTGGAGTCCTTGGAACTATTTTCTGCCTACGAATTCCATTAATGGAACAATAATCCTCAAATTCTTTGCTACAATACTCACCACCATTATCAGATCTGAGACATTTTAATCTTTTAGCCATCTCATTCTCAACCAAGCTTCTCCATTTCTTAAATGTTTCAAATATATCAGATTTCTGCCTAAGGAAATAAATCCAAACCTTCCTAGTTGCATCATCTATAAATGTAACATAATATCAAGAGCCACTGAGAGAAGATACCTAAGCTAGTCCCCATACATATATATGCACAAGCTCCAACTTTTCATCTTTCTTTTGCTTCCCATCGTTGAGAAAACTAAATCTCTTTTGTTTTCCATACACACAACTTTCACAAAAATCTATATTAATACATTTCAAACTTGGTAAAACTTTCTTAGAATGAAGTACCTTCATACCTTTTTCACTCATATTCCCAAGTCTGTTATGCCACAGTGTTGTCTCAAAACCTACAGCAACTATTTCAGTCTCTTCCTACGAACCTGCAACAACTGTTCCTAAACTTGTTTGTTTTTTCTCTGCAACAACTAAAGTAGAAGGAACAATATGACCTGTACAAAGATATAAGGTGCCTACTTTTCACACATTTTGCTACTATTAAGGCACCTCCTAAAACCTTCCAATTTTTATCAGTAAATGTAACAATGCATCCTTCATCAGCTAGCTGCCCTGCTGAAATTAAATTCCTACTCAGCCTTGGAATGCACCTTACCTCTTCTAGTAGCCAATGATTCCCATTCTGCAACTTAATCTTGATTCTTCCCTTTCCAACAATCTGACAGGGTTCATTATCTCCCAAATAAACCAGCCCAAAATCCCCTTGGACATATTCAAGAAAATAACTTCTATGGGGCGTAGCATGAAATAAGGCCCCTGAATCTAAAACCCATGAATCATCAGCATCATCTAGGGAAAGAATCAAAGCATCATCTTCAAATTTATTACTTACCACATTTGCCTCCTTATTGCCTTCTTGTTTGTCTCCTTCTTTATTCTTCTGAGACCAGCAATCTTTCTTCAAATGACCTGGTTTCCCACAGTACCAGCAATCCTTATGTCCTCTGGATTGGAATCTCTTGTCCTTTGATTTTCCTTGTGACTTCCCATGACCTCTAGAACCTTTTCCTCTCTCCTTTGATCTACCCCTGCTGTCTGCATTCAAAACACTACCTGATGTGGACCCTCCTGAGCTTTTCCGTCGCATTTCCTCGCTAAGGATAACACCAACAACATCATCAAATTTCAAAGTGTTTGAACTAGAGACAGAGTTACTTACAACCATTACCAAGCTATTCAATCTTTCTAGCAAAGAACATAAAACCAAGAGAGCCCTCACCTCTTCATCAAATTTCACTTTTACAGAAGTTAACTGACTGGTAATTGTATTAAACTCATTTAAATGATCTGTCACAAATCCACCTTCAATCATTTTTAGATTAAACAAACGCTTCATGAGAAATACCTTATTTGAGGCTGAAGGTTTTTCATACAATTTAGCCAAAGCTTTCATCAGTTCACTTGTTGTCATCACTTTTGTTATATTAAATGCCACAGATGGTGCCAAACACAACCGAATGGTTCCCAGCACCTTTCTGTCCAAAAGATTCCAATCTTCATCACTCATGTTGCCAGTTTCTTGGCTATTCCTTCCAATGGCCTCCATAAATCCTTCTAATAGAGATAATCCTCCGTCTGCATCTTCCATAACTGATAGTTCTGCCCATTGAATTTATCTACCTTCAATTTACCCTTGTCTGTCATTGCTCCCACTCAACCGTGAGACTCCCACTCAATCATGAGACCTTCCTACAGACGATCATCAAACACAACCTGTCTTTGATACCACTTGTTAGGGTTAGCTGGCAGAAGATATCAATTAAAAGCAAATAAATATTAAACAGAGGAATGAAAATACACATAAATAATAACATCAAGAGACAAGTTTTAACATGGTTCACCCAAACCTAGGCTACATCCACCAACAGAGAGTCCAATATTATTATCCAGTAAATCAAACTGATTACAACAAGCAATCCTTGCAACTCAATACCACTGCAAAATGCTACAATACATCAATGAAAACCCTAACCCTTAGCCATTTTTATCAAGCCTTATGTCGGTTACAAAAATAGGGTTATTTTATGTCAACCAATAGAAAAATAACTCTTGACGCCTTAATAAAATAATAAAAAATCGTTGGAGGTTTCAGGGGCGCTACCCCTCAACCTCGCCTTGTATCACATCAAGGAGTGCACGAGGGGCGTTGCCCCTTGGACCCCTCAAGGGGCGTTGCCCCTTGACCCCGTTAAATAATTTAGGGGGAAACCACACCGATAAAAGTGGGGTAAATTTAACCTCCGAGTCTGATTAGGCTCCATATAACAACATATACTTATCATGGCTTGTTGTTCGTTGGTCCTTACTACCTTATCAAATTAGGCTACTCATCCAAACCTTCATCCATCTTGTCATCTGTCGTGACTCTATCGTCAGTATCATTGTCGAACTATGTTGCCTCTAAGCTATCACATAGGCAAGGCCATCATTGATGAGCCCCTGAGGCTTCCCATTCATCCATACCTCTCATCTTATCGTAATGTTTACACTCCATCTATTCATTCCATTACCAGTGTCAGTCTCCATAGTCAAACTATGTCACCTCTGAGCTATCACGTAAGCAAGGCCATCATTGATGAGCCCCTGAGGCTTCCCACCCTTAGGTCTTAGGTCCACTTTGTCGAACTATGTTGCCTCTGCATTGTCACGTAGGCAAGGCCATCATCGATGAGCCCCCAATGCACTAGGTCAGTCCCTTAGGGCCCATCACATCGAGTTTACCATCCATTCAGTCCATCTATTTCATCCATAATAAGTAGATCCTTTACTTGACTGGGGGCAAAATCCTCAACCTAGTTATAGAATTGGATTCTTGAATGTCACAATCACAGAGGATAATAATCAGGATCATGATACTATATCCAGACAACATGCAACACTACAAAATAACCTTTTCAACAAAAACTTGACGCAAGACATTAACCTATCATCAGACAAAAATGTACCTAAGCTATCAGGATGGTTATATCTGCTATCATGGCAAGAAAACATATCTATGGCAAGAAGATTTGATGGTTGTTATAAGTTTATGTCTTAGGTCTTGATTTTCGTTATCATGTTTCCTATGCTACTCGAGGATGTCCAAGACTAGAGGAGCTATGATGGGGCATGATTATTTCATTTGTTTGTTGTTTGTGAGTTTATCTTTAGTAATCTGATGACTTGTCTAATGACATGATCAACAAAAGATCATCGAGGACATTATGGATCTAAGCATGAAAGAGTGCAATCATTGTCTATTGATACATGAAAGCAATACTCAGGTCATCTCGGTTCAATTATACTTAGATGCTTGTATTAACTTGCTAAATCAAAATCCATGTAAGAGATACTTAGGTCATCATGGTTTAATTATACCTAGATGCTTGTGTTTTCTTACAACATTTTAAAAGCTCAATGATAAAAAAAGCACTTAAAATATTTGTATACAAGATGACTAAATCTCATTTGTGTATGTTAGGTTTGCATTTCATTTCATTTATAAGCATTCTATAAATACCATTTACCAAGTGGCTTAAGATCCAAGTCCTTTCTTTCATTTCATCCACATTATCCATTTATCCAAATCTTTTCTTTCATTCATCCAAAATTATTCTTCTAAATTATCTATTTGTCCAAGTCATTCTTCTGATTCATCTAAGTGTTCTACTACTCATGGTTGAGTATACTTGGCATAACAAAAAAATAAATAAATCATTATCATTTTGCATATTATAAGCATGTCCAATCATAAGTTCTATCATTTAACTTCATTAGCTACATAGAACATCTAGATCATTCATGAAAGTGGTGTCATTTATCCACATAGATTGGATACATAGCATTTATCATTAAAAAATTGAAAAAACATAGATATCATTCTCATAGCATTTCCACATTAGATCATCATACATAGAAAATTAAACACCATGTATTGCATGTAAAAAAATCATCAGAATATGCATTAGGTCATCACAAAATTATAAGCATGTAGGATCATTACTCATAACATTGCACATAGATATTAGTCATCATGTGAACTATAAGAGCATCATAACATCAATATCAGGAACATCATAGAATTAACATATTAGAATCGTCAAATAGAAACATAATCATAACATCCATCATATTGCTAACATCCATCCATAAATGCACATGCATATAGTCCATCGAACTCATATATATATCATCATCAAAATAGTAAATGTCCAAGCATACAATGATATCATGAAAGTGTATCTCGAGCTGTCAAAAATAATGTGTATACAAACAATACATGTCTCAAAAATGTCTATGCAGTACTGCCTCCAGAAGGTGTTGGTTGCTGAGCCTACGGACCTGAAGGCCATGTCCCTGGTGTCCCTCGAGGAGGTGGTGGCCCCATAACTCCTCCACTCTTAGACAGTGTCCGCCTAGATCTATTGCGTGAACTCAGATGAAAGCTACCTGCTCTCTGCCCTGGGGGCACTGCTTGCTCATACAGTGATCTCCAATAGAAAATCTCCTAACCTGCTCAGACCATCTCTGAAATAGTCTGTCCAGTGGGACCCTATGCTGCAGTCTGTTGTACCTACTAAAGTAGGGCCTCTACCCTAGTGTATCTCTGTATAGCGGTATCCCACTCTAGTCTCGCAATCCTCACATCTCCCTATAGCTGGGTAATCTTCCTATGCATCTGTCTAACCTGGCCCTGAAGCTGAGCCACCTAGGCTTGCAATGTTGCCATCGCCCCATCATCTTGTACCTGTGTTTGCACCTGAGCCTGAGCTTGTACTTGTGCCTGCACCTGAGGCTAAGCCTCTACCTATGGTCCCCCCTCAACTCTTTGTCTCACTCTCCTCTGTCCTCCATCATCTCCCCCATCATCTCCATCATTTCCTCCACCATCATCCCCTCCACCTCGGCTACCTCTCCTACCTCGTCGTCACCTCCTCCTCTGTCGTGGAGCATCATCATCCTCCTCATCTTCGTCCTCCAGTCTAGGAGCCCACTCCCCAGGTCCAGAGTATCTAGGAAAGGGATGAGGTATGAAATGTGCTACACAATTAGCCATCATCCCCGCATCCACAATGTGTCACTGCAAATCCCAGGCATGGTATGGAATCTGTAAAAAATTGGCTCTCGCCTGCTCATATGAGGCAACAGGACCCCACAAGGGACGTTCTTTGTGCGTCCGAGCAAATATAGCAGTACCCTGGGGCATCCCCTAGACCCTACCAAACTGTCGGTACACACGAGAAATGATATGTCACTTTAAAATATAGGGGGTCCTCCCTATCAACCACCATGTTTGAAAACAATATGGTAGTTTAGCAACATCCTCATCCCATGCCTCACAGTCCAAGTAAGGCCGCCACTCAACTGTGTCCACATTATCTGATGCGTGTCTCCAATACTCAAGCTTTCCCAGCCCAAGGCTCTCCTGAAATATGTAGGAGTAAGGTCTACCTCTTCCTCTGACTCCCATCCCTATTGGCCATGTAATAGCTATGTGGCACCATGCCCAAATCTATAATAGGGACACTCCAATCGATAGACTTGTAGCTCTATCATATACAAACTAATGAAGATCATGATATAAATGTGAAAGAAGACAAACACCCTAGGCAAACCGTGTACCCTCAGTCACCATCCTATCTAGAGTCCTCCCCCATCCAACCAGAAATCCATGTGATCTCTTGTCTGGGCAGACTACACCTCCAATCAACCTTGCTAGTATAGACGGCAGAGGCTCGTAATA
This sequence comes from Cunninghamia lanceolata, assembly GCA_027924645.1. Lineage (NCBI taxonomy): Eukaryota > Viridiplantae > Streptophyta > Pinopsida > Cupressales > Cupressaceae > Cunninghamia > Cunninghamia lanceolata. The sequence goes on from BSBN01001034.1 coordinate 2,218,696, forward strand.
ATCAACCATATCATCCTAGTTGATCTATGTCCCCTCAATATCTGCATCATCAAATACTCTGCAACACTCCTCCAATCCCTCTCCTGTATGTGGCCCATACTCCACTAGCTCTCCCTGTATCAAAATCTATAGAATCTTATGCACATCCTCTAATGTCACCGCAATCTCTCCAGTCATAAAGTGAAATATGTCATGCTCACTATGAAATCTCTCCCCCAGCATAGTCAATAGCCCTAGATTTTCCCAAATCTTGGGCATAAAGCAAACATACCATAATCCAACTGATCCAAGAACCAAGTGATCAGTCTCGGTCAAATATGGTCATAGCAGCTGTGTAACGGGAAATCTCTCATGTGACATCAAAACATCATCTAGCTCCTCCTGCAATCAATAACACATGCGCATTAATCAAGCAACCAACTAAGCTACATATCTATCAATTCAATCAAACTCGTTACTTAGCTATCCTATCTTTAAACCTATCCTATCATCTCTTCTGAGATTCTATCAATCTCAAAGATAACCTATTAGCTGGCCAACATCGATCACAATGCCAACTCAATCAATTTAGCTAAGTAATTTGACCAATTAACTCAGATGTGTAGCTTTGTTTATCAAAAGTGCGGCTTTATGTCATATGCACAGAATCCCCTATCATTTGCACAAAATCACGCATATGCGCAGAATCCCTACTCAAATGCGCGATTTCATTTACATGCGTGAAATCCAGAGTTAATTGTGCAATTCTAGACCGGATGCACAAGATCATACCATATGTGTGGAACCCCTCGCTAAATGCGCGACTTTAGCATGCATGCGCATGATTATCTTTAAATGCAAAAATATCATGGATGCGCAGATTCCTCTATCAAATGCGCAAAATCAGGGTATATGTGCAAGAAAACTCCTGATGCACATGCAAAACTGACAACTTTGACCCTAAAATTTGACCCTCATAAATGCACTTCAAGTGAAATTAAATGCATACATATCGGGGGTCCATACTCTGTTGGTTGCCCAAATCACTGGATCCTTTTGAACTTGTGGTTCTCTATTGGAATCTGCTGCATCTTTGCTGACTGCTCTACTCTACTATGCACTAGGGCTCCCTATAATCTCTCCTTAAATGATAAGTGTGCAAATGAATAGAAAAGAGACCCCACATCCTTATTTATAGCCAAATGAACCCTAACTAGAGGTGTTTTGACCTTGCACATGAATGTTATGTTCTTCATCCATTTCTCATTCTTCGTCATCCAAATTTTTCACCCACAAATCGTGTTGTTCATTCTTCTTCATCGTGAGATCATTCGTCATCCTTTTGCAAAATTCATCCCAACCAATCTCCCGAGGGGGCATCCTACCATCATCAAACCTATAACAGGGGCAAATTGGGGCATGTATCATACTCAAAAAAAAATTATTCTTTGAAACAACGTGATAAACACATTGTCTCAAAGAGGGGTAAAATTTATACACATAAAAATGGCTCGAGTCGAATTAAATAAATATTTAATATTTATTTTATTCGTATTCTTCTATCAATAAATAAATATCTTTATTTATTTATTTGGTTCACGTTCATCATATTCTTCTAATAATTAAGTATTCTAAATTCCCTCTAATGTCATATCAAATTAAATAATCCTAAATTATTTAATTATTTACTCTAAAAACAAAGTCCTATGTCTAAAATCCACATCATCTCATCCTTGTCATCTCCACATCATTGGACACCTCACCATGTTGCTCCAATAATTAAATATTCTTAATATTTAATTAGTCATTTATCCTCTCGAACATGTGCCCTATATATTCTCAACCATCAAACATGGTCAAAGACACTTGTCTCCTAAAATCATATATTCCCTCTCACATTCCAACAACCAAGGATTCCTTCCTCCATGTTCTTCTCATCGTCTCCCACCTTTGTCTCATTGGTCCTTGTGAGCATCATGACATGTGGCTAATGGTTCCACGTATTCCTCCACCTTGTCATCATAGTAGGAACATCTTCTACCTTTATCTCCCCCATCCCAACCAATTTGATCTTGACCATACATGTGACAAGACTTATTCTTCCACTGTGGATCTTTTGACACTTGGATTTGAGCCTCCTTGGCCTATAAAAGCAAGCTTCACACCTTCATTTTCAACAATCACAAGAGCTATAGTACTTACATGCTTTAGAAATTCCATCAAGCAATTAAGTGTGCCTTTGGCCCCTCTCATTTGCATTAGTTTCATAATCTCCATTGTTGCATTATCATCTAGCTTCCTAGTATCATTTAGTTCCATAACATTATCCTCATTATCAACATCATGGCAATAGCAAAATCCTCATCATTATCTTAGTTGCATTGTAGGTTTGATCACATTGCACATTGAATCCATAATTCCATTCATCTCATTGTCATCTTGAAAAGCAAAGAAGTACAATTCTGAGAGCAATATCATAATCATCAAGATCTTGAGAAGATAGGAGATAATGGAACGAAAAGGATAAATCAGTTTGCAAGGTATAATTCATGTTTTCTGTATTTTTCTTAGTTTCATTGGTGAACTGAATTTGAGTAGGAATTCTAGAGTATTTGTGGTATCTTATTAGGTTCTTACAGTAGTTTCAAATTATCAATCACAATATTAATTAAATTAAATAGTAATAACACATATATGTGTGTATATGAATATGTACAGATATATATGTAAAGTAATATAAATATATTTTACAGTTTCGTAAGCTTATATCTATATTGATACACATATATAATAAAATAAATAATATATATGTGTGTGTGTACATAAATAAATATATATATAAAAGGCATGCAAAGGAAGAAAACTTCATGCGACGCGCCTTGCACCATGTAAGACTGAAACAAAGAAAAGCAAAGTCTATTATTAATCACCCCAAATTTAGAGCGATTGAGGAATATCTTATGGGGAATAAGAAGGAAGGAGTAAGGGGCAGATAAAACACAGAGTGAAAAATAGAGAAAAGCAAGAGGAGACAAGGAGAAATGAGTGGGGAGAGCTTTGGCCTTACACAACAAAAAGGTCTAAATCAAAGGTTTCCTAAACAACAGCAACTACACTAGGTTTTTATCTATATTCTATGTTTTTCTGTTTGTATCATATCTTCTCTATTTGCTTAAATGCATAAAGAATTGCCTTATCTGAGTTGAATCGACCTCTGCTATACTAGATTCGGCCTAAGTTTTGGTTAAACCAAATTTGTGTTTGCTTATCTATTGGCCAATTATTAGTTGCCGACTTTCTTTATGATTAATTGACCTTCTATGTATATGAATTTGGCCTTCTAGGAGCATTAAATCGACCTTATAGCTGTATTATCAGCCTCTTCTAAGTTCTGTCAGCCTCTTCTGAGTTTCTATCATCTTTTCACATGTATCGTTAGCCTTTTTCTTATTACAAGCGGCCTTTAAGTTCTTTATTTTGACTGTTTTCTTTACTAGGGAACTGCCAGGTTATATTTCAGTTCGGCATGTTCTATAAAACTACCTATTAATTTCAATTCAACCTCATATTCTTTAGCTTGATGTTTTTCCCTGCGGACCTTAGTGAAGTTTTCTACCTATTTTTATATATATCATTTGCTTTCTAATCTTTAATATCGGCCTTCTGTGGAATGTAATGACCTGACTCTATTTGATGTCAACCTTTTATTTTTTTACAGCCTCTATGCTTTAGAAATTGGCCTGAACTTGTTTAAATCAGCCTCTGTCTAATATTTTATGGCTTTCCTTTTCTTTAAATCAGCTTCTGTATAATATTTTGTGGCCTTCCTTTTGTTTAAAACAGCCTAGTAAACTCAATCTTGTCAGCCTTATGCATCTTGATCGGCCTGGTAAACTCAATCTTGTTAGCCCTTTTGTTAATATTTTGGCCTATGCTTTATAGTTGTCGACCTTTGTTAGGTGGCCTATGAGCTTTTAAAATCTGCTATTCCCATTACTTAGGCAGCCAGTATCTGAGCTAATAGAACTATATGTTTTAGTTGACCTATGTACTATTTGCATAATCGGCCTTATTAAGTTTTTGTTCTTGAAACTGTTATTGTTACTTTTTATATCTCCTTATTGTTGATGGTGTTTTTAGCACACAACAACGCAGGTATGATTGTTGGTATCGCACCTCTCTTGAAAAGTATCCTACCCTAGGTAAGACTACTCCAAGGTTTCTACAGCTAGGTCTTAGCTTGCTTGGAATCTCTCAGTTGGAATGTACTAGCTGTGCCAACAAGGGGTCTTACATGCAGTTGATAGATTTGAACACTTCAGACAACAATTCATGCAAACCCTTTATGATTTCAGCTGATAAGACAATGTAAAATGCTGCTAAAATACCTAAGCTAATAGTTATTTTCAAAGAAAATACAAAAGGAGATAGGGTTTTAGAGAAATCCTAAGTGACATTCAATATATATGGACTGTTGCAGGTAGGCAAATGATCTAAAATCTTACCAGTTTTTTTAGTTACCAAACTAAATGGATGTTACAGCACTACAGAAAATGATGCTATCTTCAATGGAGATTTAGAGATTTTTAGATTACATCCATTCATTAAATACCCAACAATGGCACAATTTAACTTATGAAATGCAATTAAACTAAGCACAAAATGATCAGCCCAGGCTAACTTTGCACAGTCACTTACAATCAGCAAGCAACTAAAAGTATGGACTAAGAACATTCATCAAATACCTTTAACAAACCATGAACATTGCAAAAGAATAGTTAACTAACTAATGGAGATCAGGAAGTGAACCATGAAAACTGGATAAGCAACACAATAGACAAATTCTCAGGAAAACTACAGAAACTTGCTTTGTATCATCAAGAGTCTTACAAATAAGAGAGAGGGCATCACTTTATATAGGAGAGGCGCCATACTAAATTTTTGAATGGAAGGTGGAGATTAACTCGACACCAATGGTCCAAATTTAACATCATTTAATGTATTTACAATAGCTCATTGCAATCCCGGATTACATTTGTCTCTTATGAAAAGGACGAAAACTAACCCCCAAATAGATTGAACCTGGACAATTTGACTACCCATTTAAATACATATAGAGAAAAGACCATTTTCAAGGCATAATAAGGACAAAATAGTGTCACATGACCTTCCAAATATAGCAATTTACATTAGTGACGGGATTACATTTCAAAATATTCAAAAATATGCTAATATTCATCATCTAAATCTACTTTGTCTTCTTTTGCCATTTTGTTGTAGTAGCTGACCCAGGCTGATAATGTTGGATTGATATCTGCGAGGTCCAGGTTCTTGAGGTGGTTGACCTGATATCTGAACATCTCTAGCTCCTGACTATACCAATTATACATTTTTTCCACATTTTTCTTTCCTTTATGAAATGCATTAAAGTCAGTTCAGAGGTCACTGACTCTATCCAGTCTGCCTTCAACATCTAATTACGTATCTTCAAAGACCATTTTATACATCTTATCTTTACATCCCTTCACATCGTAAGGTGCTAGATCATCACAAGCCATCACAAGGCAGTCTTTCAAGGTGTCATTTATTTCATAAATAAGAGTCAATATATTTTTATCTGCTTGGCTTCCCTGATGCTGTCAAAAACTTCCTTTCTCAATTTTATTGGTTGATACCAAGTTATGGCTTTGTGCAGTCTATCTCCTGTCAAAATATTTTCAGACAACAGTGTCTGAGCAAGTAAATCTCTGATTGCTTGCACTCGAGGGAATACCTGAGAATAGTATTCAGCAAAAGGATCACATTCCTCATACAAGTCTCTCCAATGTTCCCGAAGTTGGCAAAAATTATTATGAAACTTAGTTGCGGCATCGATTGCCTCACATCCCTTTTCACACACTTTGATCATCCATTATTGAGTTCTCGTGGATAGAGTCTAGACCTCATCAAGTTTAGACACTTCATCTCTCAACAGTAAAGTGGGCACTGTCCTAAGCTCTCTTTCAAAGTCTACAGGCTTTATCAGAAATTGCAAACAAGCTCTGAATTCTTCATTTTGCCGCTTTAGCTCCTTCTTCGTGAGTTCATCCTTGTCTAGTTGTTCCAAGATTGTAGAGATGGAACCCTTAAACTCATCAACCTTCTGAGCCCTTGTGGCTAGTCCCAAATTCACCATCGTTAGAGTATAATCCTCAGCTCTAACTTGCTCTCTGTTTGCATCAACTGGTGGGACAGCTACTTCTGCTATCCTGGATCTAGTTGTATCCTTAAAAATTATGGACTTCACCTTAGCTTTCTTCTGCTTCTTTGGCTTTTGTGCTTGTGACAGAATAGCAATCAGATCTAATTTCATAATCTCTACCTGAGGCTCTGGATATGTAATTTTGTTTTGTAGCCAATCAGGTGCTGAAGAGGAAGGCCCTTTGGACACATTAGGATTCTCATTCTCTGCACTTGGTGGCCCCCCAAGTAATCTTTGTTCTTGTTCTAGTTCCTTATCCATACCCTCTTCCTCATTTGCAAGATTTCTCTAGTTTACCAATACATCTTTTTGAGCTACTCCCAGGATTGTTTCTATTGGGTTCTTCTATGGAGGACTATCAGATATTTCAATTATTTCAGTGTTTGGTACCTCGGCCAGAGGCTCATCAAGTATATCCTTCTCTGACTCTTCAAATGCATCCTTTCCTGGCTCCTGCTCTCGAAGCCCCAATTCAGTACATACTTTCTCTATGCCTGGCAATAGTGGCACAACCAAGGGGGTTGAATCTTGGTTCATGGCAACTTGAGAGATAGGAGCAATAGATGATAGAGGCATTGCAATTGACGGTAGGCTGACTTGTGTTAAATTTGTGAAGGTGGCAGACCCCAAAGCTAATGGGATGGAAGAAGTTGGCAAGACAGAAGAAATGCCAATGGGTGTAGTGGTGGACAAGGTAGGCAAGGGGAGGGAAGGTGAAATAATGGTAGAAATAGGGGATAAAGCAAGGGAAGTGGAGAATGAAATAGAAGATATGGAAGGCAAGGATGTGGTGGTGATGGAAGAAAGTGAAGAGACAGCAATGGAGGAAATGGATCTGCTAGGAGTGCTTGAGTCCACTGCCAATGGACAAGAGACAGTTGAAATGGCAATTATGGGTGAGGAAGCAACAGAGGTATCTTCCTGAATAATAGTTGTGGGAGAAGTAGGAGTGATAGTGGAAACATCAAGGGAAGATGAAGCAGTGGCAGCAGTAGGGGAAAGCACATCAGCACTTACAACTGGGGCAGTAGGAGGTGGAGAAGCTGACAAGTTGGTATTATCAGGGGTTGCAGCGATGGTAGCTTCTGTAATCTTGCTAGTACTCTTCACTTTAGCTTTCTTCATTTTTGACCCTTCTCCAAGCCCACTTGGCATATCTCTCTTCTTTGATGCTCTTGTTCTGGTAACAGATGGCATGTCTTTCTTTTATACCTTAGGAACAACCTTTTTTACTGTCTTATCTTTTTCTACCAAGGGTACATGTTCTTCACTGTCTGATATCTTGGAAGGCCCTTAAGCTGACTCTGCTTCATCTATTACCTCTATGGGTGCATCCTCTTCTCCTCTAGATTCTTTCTCAAACTCAAGCTCAGTGTATGTAAGTTGTATTCCTTGTCTTTCCAAAGCAGTAATCTGACTTCTTACCCAAGCTGTACTTAGTCTAATTGGTTCCTTCATCACAACATCTAGGGAACTTTCTTCAGCATTAGCCCAATTGGGCAAGGGGATTGGATGATGGTATTGTGCCTCCCAAGCTCCTCTATGCATCACATTTTCATCATCTTCCAGTTGATCTGGGACTACTATAATGTGGAACTTTCTTATGAATGCCAAGGATAATCTAGAGTGGGCTTTCTTCATAACTTCATAGTCATCCAAGCAATTAGCCTAAAAATCTTCTATGTGCATCCTATGAAACAATTTCTTGTTTTCAAACCTCTCCATTACCCTATTCAGATCAAAATGATTTCTTTAGGTGTAGTGATGGAGGTTGAGTAGTTGGAGCTCTATGTCAGAGTGTTCAGTAGCCCCTAAGGAAGCACATGCATAATTGCCCCTTACCTAGCAGAATAGGAAATTGAACATTTGTTCTATGCAGATGTTTCAGCTTTTCAACACAAGTTATCAGTTGCCTCGACAATTCCAGGAGAACTACCTTATCGGTGGGGTATCTAGGTAGTCTGTACACTGCTCCAGTGAAACCTTGAACTCTTAAATATGTGCACTCAAACTATATATACCATCTTCCATACTTTGTGACTTCATTCATGCCCTTAGTGGATATCCTGAGAGCTATGTTTCCTTGCAGCAATCTGGTTATATACATGGTGAAGGCATCATTTACTCTCTTAAAATGCATAAGAGATTGGGACAATGTCAATTGTGTGTAGCATTCATAGACCTTAATCTGATGTTGTTCATCATTTCCCACTTCTCCCACCTTAGACAGTCCAGCATATTGATTCTTCCTTGCCAATGCATATACTACATAGGATGTCCATTTGAAGAATTGTTTATCTTTGAAGTCACTAAAAGCTTCATGTATGTTATCACTTAGGATCTATACCTAATGGAACTTGGTACCCTTCAATATTTCCTCAATCATAAAGAACATCCACCCTTCAAAGGTTGATGTTGTGGGAAATCCAAATATTCTGCTCAACAAGGTTACTAGATCTCCTATCTCCTCATGGAAATCACTACTATACAGAACCTGAGGAAATTTGACAAGGGTAGACCTCTTACTCTTCACCCAATGTTCATTCATGTGCTTCCTGCATCCATCTACATCTTTCTTGTATGTGGCTTCTGAGATTACCTTGTCTAGCATGGTCATCACTAGATGCCATGGGATCCCAAAGATTTTAGCTAAGGATGGCGGACTTAGGTCTACTAGGACATCCCCACTGGTAGTTTGTATTGTTCTAGTCATGATGTCATACCTATCTACACAAGCAACTATCAACTCTGCACACTGAGCTAATGTAGGGAAGGCAACAGCCTCTGTAATCCCACTATCTTTCACCTTCTTGGCCCTTGGGGTAGGATTGGGTCCAAACACTCAGAGTCTAAAATCATCTAGGTCAATATGACCTAAGTTTGTGTCTCCTATATTCTTCCATCTAGTAGAAATTTTCATTTCATGAGGGATCCCTTTGAACTTGTACCTCATGGCTTGAGCTCTCGCAGTCATTTAACCTACATGACTGGACCTCATAAGTCTTGATGCACTTGAATGGTCTTCCTAACTCCTAAGTTCTAAATCTATGTTGATCAAGCCAACTTCTACATTACTAAACCATGTTATGCTAAATGAGTCTAATATGCATTCACTAAGTTACCACTGCATGCCTATAAAACACACAAGTCTGAATTTACCAGTTATTGCACCTATTACATGATCAAATAATGAAACAATGTTACCTTCTTATGCTAAAACATGCATAAATGCTCAAATGTTGTAAAACCCTAATTAAAACATGTAAAACATCATGATTTCATAAATGCAGCAATTATCTTATCCTAACAGACCTTACACCTTTTGGAATTTCTCTTAGAACAGTTATTTTACCAGTTTTGTGTTGATTTGAGGGTCAACTGACCTGCAGAAGGTAAAGCAGGGATTTGGAGGTCAACCAACCTGGCAGGGAAATTGGGGTCGTCTGACCCATTGGTCTATCAGTATTCAGGTCATCGGGCCATTGTAACACTTTGTGGAGATTTTGTGCATGTCCGACTTGCAGAGGTTTTGGATGGGACCGACTTGGATCAGTCGTGGAGGTTGATTGGTTAAGTTGCTAGCACAAGTCGGTGCGAGTAAGAATCAGCACCGAATGATCTCCTTATGTTCTCTGTGCGGGTTTTGATGTCACCTGACCTTGCGGGTACTTCAAGGGTGACCGACTAAGTTGGTGAAGGGGCATTTCGGTGCAAGGTCAGAGGGGGTTACTTTCAGTGCTTGGTTGCTTTGTCATGTTTTGCAGAAGTTTTAGGTCTCACGGATTTGCAGAAAATTAAATGCATCCAACCTGAGTCAAAGAAGTCACCTTTCAGTGCTAAGTTAGAATACTTTGTTTTTAGCGCAAAATAATCTTTGGGATTCTATGGGACTCTAAGGGTCATTTGACCAAGTCAGTTGGAGTGAAGATTAACGTTGGGTCGGAGGATGAGGCTTTTAGCGCAAAGTGTGGTTGGGATCTTGGTGAAAGTTTTCAAGGTTACCAACTGACTTCAATTTGATCGTAAAGTTTTAGGAGTCATTCGGATGGATTTTGGCGCAATCTCATAGGATCAATTTTTTACCTTAGCAAATTTCTGTCAATAAATTTCTCGTTTGTTCACCAGTTTGATCTAATGAGGCAAGATTTCAGTTTGAGACTTGATGAACTTTGTTTTCTATCTTTGCACACAAGGGTTTGAAAAACACTCTTAACAATTGACCTTTCCACTTGGTTTTAACTAGGGTTTTATGATAATCAAACAACTCAAGAAGAAAAACCTAATTTTCATCTCTTAAACTTAATCATTATCAGCAAAATGTGCTTGCAAGGTGATTCGAAGAAATAGATTTTATAGAATTTGCATTTAGCTAAAACCCTAATTATCAAACACAAACCCTAAGTAGACAGAAGGAGCTCCTACCTGGTTCGCAAAGATGAAAATGTGATGAGATGATCAGGTAGCAATGATTTCGTTTGAAGTTAATGGCAATTTGCGGCAAGTCAAATCCAAATTTGTCCCTCAGAGCTCTTTCAATCGAATAACAAGATGCAAAATGAGCTCCAAACAGGTCAAGACACATTTTATTCTCCTATTGATCGCCATAAATGTGGAAGGTACAAGTTGTCAGTCGTGGCGTTCAGTAGAGGGTTTTAGGGTTTTCACAGAAATTGGCCGCTACTGACTCAATGGGGCTTTGGCATGTTACCAACTTAATCGGTGGTCAAGACTTTTAGTGCAGGGTCGGTGAGACGTGTTTTAAGCGCTTTGTGAGGTTTTAGAGATCCTCAGACCTATGGAGATTTTGTGTGTCTCTGACTTAGTCGGTAGATAGGTGTTATAGCACGAAATCGGATACAGTTGGTTTTAGCGTTGGGTCGGCGAGTGATGAAAGTAGCGCAAAGGTCAATCAGGGAAGAAAACAACGCTAAGTTGGAGGAGGGTGATTTTAGCGCAAAGGTCAGATGGAGGCATTTTTAGTGCAAAAGGCATTCATACCTAGTTTTATTGAATGCAACCACTTGGACTTAGCAGATTTTTGAATGACCCATTGACATCAATTTTCTAACACGGATAGAAATGCATTTTGACCACTTTTGACAACTTAGGAAATGAAAAACCTAATTGATACTCTAAACCAAGATTTGCAAGAGGGGGTCCCTATTTTGAGAAATGGGGCGTGTGTACGAGGCACAACAAATGGCAACTCTACTAGGAAATGCTCTAGAGCATTTCAAAGATAAACTTTCAATTTGAACCCAGAATCTCTATGTTTCCCACACGTTAGACAAGAAAACATGATATCCTATCAAAGAATCAAAGATCAATAACCAGTGCAACCATCCATATCATAAAAATCTGAGTGTGTGCAATTGCATTCATTCCCATCCCTTAGCGACTAAGCTTACCTTAGGTCCTTTGCATTAAGCTACGTGATTAGTACACACCTTTTAAACTACCTGGACATTGCCCCACTGCTAGCGAACGTCTATAGCCCCGATGGGTTTGTCTCACAATTCCACTCAAGCAGAGCCCCACTGCCAGTTAGGTGTCCATAGCCCTGATAGAGTTTACTTGATCATCCATCTAACTGAGTTATCCAGTATGTGATTATGGTTTTCCTTTGTATTTCTTTCTTTGATTGATTAATTGATATTCACTAAGCTTAAATGGGCAGAGTACAATGCAGTACCGCTACCTTCGTAATAACTCAGTTAGCTGGGTGTGGACTCCCAATGGCGGCAAAGGTGGACCTTCGATTTTTCACTTAATGCAAGATCACCAAGACTCACTTAGCTACCTCAGGATTAGTTAAAGTGTGAGAGATATATGGTTATAAAATATTTTAGGTGCACCGACTAATGACTCCTTTCCAATGAACAAACATCATACTCCCTAAATATAACAGCAGAACCCAAAGTAAGACCTAAGCAAAAACATTGGCTTCTCAAAGAAAGACTGCAGATTATTCACATAACAAAGAAGCATTTGTAAGTCCGCATAACTACCACCACATTCTAGAAAAAAAAGACTCCACGCCACAGCAAGTGCAGCGAGCAAAAATAAAGTAGGAAAAGACAACTAACTAAGTGAAAGCAAAAACACCTAACAACTACAAAAAATGAAAGCAGGAAAGCAAACTAATCTAACAGCAACCTATCATAACCAAAGCAGACAAGCAACCTAACTATGTACACTAACAGGAGGCAAGGTTGCCTCTCATGCCTGAAAGTAGTGCTTTATGAACTATCCATTGACGGGCAATAGGAGCTCCTCACCAATAAGGCTCTTTAGTCGGTACGTGTTGTCACCAAGGATCTCATAGATTTGATACGGTCCTAACCATAGTTTATCGAACTTACCATGTTCACCTTTCTTCTCATGAGCTTTATCCCAATACAACACTAAATCTGAGATGCAAAAGGCCTTGACCTTGGCTCTCTTGTCAAACCATCATTTCACTACACCTTGGTGCTTAGCAAAGTTTTCTATGGTAGTGTCACGTTTCTCTTTGAGGTGCAGTAATTGGGCTAATTGGGAGGACAGCTGGTCATCAGTTTCAAGACAGTCTTGCATGAATTGTAGGACAAGGATTCTCAAGTGAATGGGAAAGATTGTCTCGGTTCCATAGACTAAATGATAGGGCAACGTTCCCAATGTGGCCTTGTGTCTAATTCTATCAGCCCATAAAGCAAATCTAAGTTGAGTATGCCAATCCCTGGGGTTTTTATCTAGCAGTTTCTTAATTACTTCGAGTAGGTTTTTGTTTGTAGATTCAACTACCCCATTCCCTTGTGGATAGTAATTAGACAAGAATTTTAGAATGATCCCATAATCAAACGTCCAGTTAGAAAAATGTAATGATGAAAAGGCAGGATCATTATCACAAACTAAAGAAAATGGGCATCCAAACCTAGTAATAATATGCTTCTCAATAAATTCAATGACTACCTCTGTGGTGCATTGTTTACAAGCTATGGCCTCAAACTATTGAGTGTAGTAGTTAGTAGCGGTCAGAATATACCTATGGCCTGCAGAGGAGGGTGGATTGATCATACCGATAAAGTCGAGGCCCCACTGCGTGAATGGTCGTACCTCCACAACTGGTTGCAGCGGCATGGCAGCATTTCATTCTCTTGTTGTAGCAATCTGGCATGTATGACAGGTTCTCACATGTGAATAAGCATCTTTAAACAAAGTAGGCCAGTAATACCCAGCCCGAAGAATTTGATTGGTAGTTGAATGAGCTGATCCGTAACCTATTCTAAACTTCTTGTGAAAACTGGTCAGCACCTGATTTACCTCTGTCTTGTCCAATCATCTCAGATAGATCCCCTCGTGATTCTTCTTGTAAAGTATTGACCCCTTTATCATATAGCTATTGCTTTTCAGTCTAAGTGTTCTTCTTTGAACTAAATTCAACCGTGGTGGGCAACGCTGATTGAGCAGGTAAAATATGATGTCTGCGTACCATTCATCATTGGAGATATCCTCTAACATGTATTGCTAGTTGACTAGGCCTAGTCCCACCTCTGCCATTTATCTGGTTAGTGTCTGCCCTCTAACCAACTTCATGGGTTGTATGTCTATATCAAATTCCTACAAAATGGTAACCCATTTTCCTCTTCTTTCACCAAGTTCACTCTACATCAATAGTGCTTTAACCACTGCATCTGGCACTATGGCAATTACTTGACTTCTTAGAATGTAATGACAGAACGTCTTAACTACATTTACTAGGGTGTATGCTTGTTTTTCCACGTTTGGATACCTTAGCTCTGTGTCTTTTAACAATGTGCTCATGAAAGCAATGGGTCTTTTGTCATCGACTGCTCTCTTCTGTGTTAGCATTGTTGCACAAGTATGTTCAAAAGCAAATGAGTAGATATGAAATAGCAGTGTATAATCTGGACTTACTAGCACTGGAGTGTTGCCAATTGCTTGTTTAATTTATGTGAATGCAGCCTTGGCTTCAAGAGTCCAATCCATCTTAGCATCTTTTTTCAACATGGCATTGAGAGGTCGAATGTAATATCCCTTGCCACTTTTGAACTCAATATGCTGATATAAGGCTTCAAGGAATATTGTCAAACACTTGGTATGCAAAGTCTGATCTTGGTGATATTAATTTCTGTTTGTTTGTCTATGAGTTTTAAAGCTGCAAATGAAGTCTTTGAATGCTTCTAATGATGTAGGATTGATTGGCATTGCAATTGGAATGATATGCTATCTATTTTTGGACCCTTGTCATACAAATAAGTGACTGAAATTAACTATTACAGCTAGTTGACATATTGTCAAACACTTTTGATGCATCCTAAGATAGCTGATATACATCTACATCAACAAGACATTAATACAAATGCTTGACATGCATCTTTTCCATTTCTAGATGAAAGGCACATATAAATCTCTATGCAAATGAACACTTACAGCCAATAGACATTTCGTAAAACATATGGCATACAAACTAACACACTAGTCAAGAGCCATGTGGATATGAACATTACTTCAAATACTTGACATGCAACTTATCACCCTTTATTGATGAACTAAACCAATTTCAATGCTGATATATAATGATGGGCCCAAATCTTGGCATAACAAGGCAATTATCTAATAGTAGCGCTTCAATGGACTGATGCAATGATACTATGGCCTGAAATTATCATGGTAATACAATGTAATGATCTTAGAGGCACTTGATTATAAAACTCCTCGAATTCGATGTAGAGATGGTAGCCTTAAACCTTGTAATGGTGACTCCTGGACAATCGTACCCCTCCTTGCTGGTCGTACTTGTTTTCTGATCAGAGATTCTGATAATGAAGAGTTTGCAACTCCTTGGCACTCTTAAATGCCTCAAATATCAATATCAAAACTTTAGAAGTAAAGTGCTTAAGTTCTATGGTGAAATTGATGCCAAACTAGACCTCCAGAAGCATAATAATGGCCTAGCACTGTAGCGAACCACTATAGCAGATTACTATAGTGTAGCTACTATTCATGTGGGTACTGTAGCGTGGGTATTGTAGCGTGGCATTGTTCATGCCACTGTAGAAGCTAACAAAACTTTTGATTTGCAAATTAATACCTCCAAACCCTTGGTTAATACTTCAGATTTAAGCACAAATGAAAGGACTGAAGTATCCCTTCCAATTTGCAACCCTTCAGAGGATATTTCACCACCTCAGTTATGCTAATCTATGGGAGTTTTCGTTCCCAAAGACCAAGTAGACAATATGCAGAAATCCTTGGCTCCACAAGACTCATCAAATGCAAATGACAATAATCGAATGCCTAGAAGCTTGCCTTGCCCCTTCCTTTATACTTTTTTTTTAATCCCACTTCAAGAGGCTTCTAGAAAAATCATATTTTAGTGACTTTAATGATATAATGTGTATTTTAAGTCACTATATTAAATTAATTAAATACAAGGCTACCTTTTGATTTAAAATTAAGAAATAACCTTATAAAATAATTAATTGAATATCTCCCTTATTTCATCAATTAGCCTTCGGGAGATAAAGGCTAAATTACCCATCATGAAAGTCACCTAGGAAGGGGACATTACATCGAACAATTTCAGCAAAACCCGTGATGAACTTGCATACGAAGTTGATCTTACCAAAGTATGACTTAAGTTCATTTTTGCTAGTTGGAGGTGGTATCTTGAGGATCGCCTATAATCGGTTAGGATCAATGGATATGCCTTGCTCAGAGATTACATGTCCTAGCAACTTTCCTTCGGTTACCCCAAAAATGCATTTCTTGGGGTTGAGTGAAATCCATAGTTTTTACACCGCTGTAACACTTTCCTTAAGTCAGCCACATGATCTTCTCATCTTTTTGAAAACACTGTAAGATCATCCATATAGATTATTATGCACTTCTTGACTAATCCTTTGAAAGCTACATCCATGGCTCGTTGGAGTGTGGCACCTGCATTAATCAACCCAAATGGCATTCTGCGGTATGCATAGATTCCCCATTTGCATGTAAAAGATGTTTTCAATCTATCCTCATAATCAACCATCACTTGGTTGTTACCTGAATATCCATCCAGAAAAGACATCATTTGGGATCCATTGACAATCTGTAGTACTTCATCTAATGATGGCAGTGGATAGTTATCCTTTTCAGACGCATGGTTCAGATTTCAAAAGTTGACACAAAGTCTGATCTCTCAATTTTTCTTCCGGACTAGGACTAAGTTTGCTACCTAGGCTAAATTTCTGACAAGGAATATTATTCTTGCTATCAACAATTTATGCACTTCTTTAAAAATCAGGGGTTCCAACAAGCCATTCACCAATCATTGTCGTTGTCTGAATGGCTTTACTCCTGGCTTGAGCGGTATGGTTTGAGTAATGATTGAGGTGTCATATGTTTTGGGTCCTCATAACTCCATGCTATCACTTGATGATAATCTCTTAATGCATGAATATTGCCCACTCTTTCTTCTTTCATGTTGGCTTTTCTGATGAACACATTCTTAATCTCTTCATCTATCCCCAAATTGAAAGGATCGCATTGTCCTCCAGGAGATTCTCCTTCTTTTCTCTGGGTTCCAAGCTTGTATGAATCGAACAACCGCTCTAACTCTACCATTCCCTATGGGATTGTATTAGTCTTTAAATTCAGAACCCCTTCTAAGTCCATTTCAGCAGGCTCTGCTTCTTCCTCATCTATTATTTGAGCAATAAAAACATCCAAAGAAGTGAGGAAATCGATTATGTGTTTGTCATCTTCAAAGACCTAAAAATTTGTGATATTATCTAGTACTGACGGGGTTGCAACAAACTCAACAGTAAACTTCTTTAAGCCTGACATAGCGGTTGGTTCCAGGGTGCTTGCAGTTTGTGCCAAAGCATCTGCAACATGATTTTGCCTTCGAGGAATTAGACAAATATTGAAACCGTCAAAGCATTCGATCAAATCCCACACTCGGTTTCTATACCTATTCAACCTCTTATCATTGCATGAATATTGCTTCCTTACTTGTTTTACAACCATTTCTAAATCCCCAAACACTTGAATAACTCTGACTTTCTTCCAAAGAGCCATCAGCAATCCTTGCACTAAAGTTTCATATTCCATCACATTATTTGTGCAAGGGAATTGCAATCTATGTGATGCCAAATATGAACTTCTAGTGGGGTTGATTAGTTCAAAGCCTGCCCCAGATCCTTGTCTACATCTTGACCCATCAAACCTTAAAGTCCATAGGTGGAAATCTTTATTGTTGTCATCTTGTCTTATTGATCTTTTCCCATTTAACTGAGGTTCTAGTTCCACCTTCTTTGTGACATTTGGATCTTCCTTTGGATCTATGGGAATTTTCAAGTGTCTCTGCACTTGCTCCACTGCTTCTTGACAAAGTAAACATGTAAACTCAGAATGAGAAGCATCATGTATACGGCACTAGTTTGGCAGCAGCAACTCTTCCATCTGAATCTGCTTTCCTACAGCTACTTGATCACTTATAAATTTAGCTACAAAGTCATGAAATCCTTCAAATATCCCTGGCTCGTCATCTTCCAAGGAGTTCCCTGAGTCTGATTGCACATATGCTTCTGTGCTTCCTGGCTTTTCTACAAGCGGAGGATCAGGAAATATGTTGCAGCTTAGCATAAGAATCTCCTCTGCTTGATCAATATGAGGAAGGTAGACACCCAAATCCACTTCTGAAAATAGGATTTCGTTAGTCTGGTTATACTTTGTAATCATGTGTTTCATTTTTAGCTCCCTTTCAATGTGAATCCGGTTTGCCAATCCCTTCCATTGTAGCCACATATGAGAGAAATCTGTTGCCATATAGTCATTCAAAGTTCTAGACCAATCCCAACTTAAGAGCATGCCATATTGATCTGGAATATCTACCAGTTGAATGTCTATGTATTGCTGCACTCTAGGATCAGAAGCCAATTGCATATGTATCCTATTCAATTCACCCATCACATTCACCTCAGTCTTATCTAACTATGTAACTTTCCTGGAAGACTTTGCTGGAGTGAGACCCAATGCCTTGCAGACTGACAAAGGCATCACATTAGTAGAAGCACTAGAATTTACTAAGCAATTGTGAATATTTTTCCCAAATATTCTTAGTGTCAAGAGGAATAAGGGACTTTCTCTCTTATCCTTGTACAGGGTCACCATCTGTTCATCATCGGTCACATGAACCCTCTCCTTACCTTTATCAGTGTTATATTTCATGGGAATCTCCTTTTGAGAAGGATCTACTTTAATACTTGCACCCATGTCTTGGAAGAAGGTTGTTCTAACCTCAGGCACTTTAAGCAACTCATAGACAGATAAACTAACTTTCATTTTCTTGAGCTCCTCTGCAACATACTGCCCCATTTTTGCTACATCAGATCGTTGAGAACTCTTAGTAGTAGCCCCCTGATGCATTGACTGAGGCATGGCCTTTGGGGGTTCCAGATTATTGGAGGCTTTTGGGTATGGTGGGATTTGATAGTTATTCAGAGGAATAGAAGTGGTAAAAGGCCCCTTGGGCTTGCTACTCCTCAGATTGTATGGAGTTTTGTTGTATTGTTGATAAGCATTTACTTCATCTAGCTCTTCTTCCTCAGGTTGATTATCATCTTGGAGTGGAAACGTATAACTATCAAGTACTAGGGCAGTATCATACCTTTGAGATGGCACAAGTTCATACTCAGTTGGTGGATTCTCTTGTGTTTCAGCATTTTGGATCTCCATCTAGAAAATGCTGGACGTTATCTAAAATTTTGGACAGCCTAGCTCGGAATGAGCATTTGTATTATGTAGTCTGCACCAAGTGGAAAATGCTGCCTTTGCCAACATCACGCGGCTAGGAGGACGAGTATCATTGTTCTGATTCTCCAGAGGTGATGGTACTCCTCCATTATTAGGCCTAGTGTTCCAAGACCGATTTGATTGCTGCTAAAATTTTTGATTTTGATAGTTGTTCTAATTCTGATATTGATTCTAGTTTTGGAACTGATTCTTATTTTGATTCCTCTGCTGCAAATACGCATTTTGATTCCTTAGGTGGGTGACCTCTGTAGTGAGCTTCTTTATCTGCTCAACTAACTCTCTAATGTCATCTCTGTCATCTCTTACCTTAGCTACTTCAGAAGACTGAAGAAAGGGCATTTGGGCTGGGGGCATTTCAGCTACTAGATTTCCTAGGTGAACCACAAAAGCCTATGTTGCAGTGGGAGTCAGAACTGGGTTCATTACAGGGGTATGGTTAGCTAAGGCTTGGCTAATCATGGGTATTTGGTTTGGCATTGCTACGGGACCCATGTGATTCAACGGACCTGTGGATGTTTGTCCTAGCTGAGTATTTACAGTGATAGCTTTAGTGTAGGCTTGGGCAAGAGTAGCTGGGGGTGGGTAGGCCCTTCTTACAAACATAGAGGTGAGTCTATCCAAGGTTGCATAATAAATTGGCAGTGCTGCATCCTGACCTATGGCATAAGGAGCTTGCAAACGACTATAGGCCTTCTGGAATCTATTATTAAAGGAACTTATCAACTCACCTTCACCTTGACAAATTTCCACAAAAGATCTGTATAGATCTGCTAGGGTAGTTGGCATCCAGAAACGGTCTAAGAATGCAGTCTTCAAAGCCCACCATGAACGTATGGAAGCTAAGGGGAGATTTGCAAACCAGTAGTAAGCCTCATCCTGCAAAGAGTAAGGAAACAAATGGTAGACCACATCTTCATGCTGCACTTGTAGCATAAACATGTTACTTTCAAAGATCTTGATATGCTCATCTGCAGTCCTATCTAAATCATTTACTCTAAACTTGGAGCAAAACTTGTCGAGGTTTTTAGGCATGTCATGGTAAGCACTAAATTGGAATAGGGACTGGTTATTTCCCAGGAAGAAAGCCATGGCTGGAGGATTGAGAGGGGTTGCAGCTACGTTCCTTGGGACTAATTAAGCTCTTGGTACTCTTGGTACCCCTTGGTCTCTTCTTGTTCTCCTAAATTCCATCAAAGTCAGCAACTCTTCTCTAGCTGAGCTGGATTTGGTATGTGTTTGTTTCGTCCCCAGACTTGCTGATTTTAGTGGAGGGGAGTTTGGCTTGGTTCAGCCCTCCTTCTAGCACCAATTCTGTTGATGGTGTTTTTAGCACACAACAACACAGGTATGATTGTTGGTATCACACCTCTCTTGAAAAGTATCCTACCCTAGGTAAGACTACGCCAAGATTTCTACAGCTAGGTCTTAGCTTGCTTGGAATCTCTCAGTTGGAATGTACTAGCTATGACAATAATGGGTCTTACATGCAGTTGATAGATTTGAACACTTCAGACAAAAATTCATGCAAACCCTCTATGATTTCAGCTGATAAGACAATGTAAAATGCTGCTAAAATACCTAAGCTAACAATTATTTTAAAAGAAAATGCAAAAGGAGATAGGGTTTTAGAGAAATCCTAAGTGACATTCACAATATATGGACTACTGCAGGTAGACAAATGTTCTAAAATCTTACCAGTTTTCTGAGTTACCAAACTAAATGGATGTTACAGCACTGTAGAAAATGATGCTATCTTCAATGGAGATTTAGAGATTTTCATATTACATTCATTCATTAAATACCCAACAATGGCACAATTTAACTTATGAAATGCAATTGAACTAAGCATAAAATTATCAGCCCAGGCTAACTTTGCATAGTCACTTACAATCAGCAAGCAACTAAAAGTATGGACTAAGAACATTCATCAGATGCCTTTAACAAACCATGAACATTGCAAAAGCACAGTTAACTAACTAATGGAGATCAAGAAGTGAACCATGAAAACCAGATAAGCAACACAATAGATAAATTCTTAGGAAAACTGCAGAAACTTGCTTTGTATTAGCTTCAAATGGCAGAGCATCAACAATTCGACATCAAGAGTCTTACAAATAAGAGAGAGGGCAGCCCTTTATATAGGAGAGGTGCCATACTAAATTTTTGAATGGACGGTGGAGATTAACTCGACACCGACGATCCAGATTTCACATCATTTAATGTATTTACAACAGCTCATTGCACTCCCATATTACATTTTGTCTCTTATGAAAAGGACAAAAATGATCCCCAAATACATTGAACCTGGACAATTTGACTACCCATTTAAATACATATATAGAAAAGACCATTTTCAAAGCTTAATAAGGACAAAATAGAGTCACATGACCTTCCAAATATACCAATTTACATTAGTGACAGGATTACATTTCAAAATATTCAAAAATATGCTAAGATTCATCATCCAAATCTACTTTGTCTTCTTCTGTCATTTTGTTGTGGTAGATGACCCAAGCTGATAATGTTGGATTGATAACTGCGGGGTCCGGGTTCTTAAGGTGGTTGACCTAATATCTGAACATCTCCAGCTTCTGACCATACCGATTATACATTTTTTCCATGTCTTTCTTTCCTTTAAGAAATGCATTAAAGTCTATTCAGAGGTCACTGACTCTATCCAGTCTGCCTTCAACATCTAATTATGTATCTTCAAAGACCATTTTATGCAGCTTATCTTTACATCCCTTCACATCGTAAGGTACTAGATCATCACAAGTCATCACAAGGTAGTCCTTCAGGGTGTCATTTATTTCATAAATAAGAGTCAATATATTTTCATCTGCTACTTTTTAGGCTTCCTTGATGCTATCAAAAACTTCCTTTCTCAATTTTATTTGTTGATACCAAGTTATGGCTTTGTGCAGTCTATCTCCTGTCAAAATATTTTTAGACAGTAGTGTCTGAGCAAGTAAATCTCTAATTGCTTGCACTCGAGGGAATACCTAAGAATAATATTCATCAAAAGGATCACATTCCTCGTATAACTCTTTCCAATGTTCCTGAAGTTGGCACAGATTCTTATGAAACTCAGCTGCGGCATCCATTGCCTCACATCCCTTTTCGCACACTTTGATCATCCATTTCTGAGTTCCCGTGGATAGAATCCAGACCTCATCAAGTTTGGACACTTCATCTCTTGATAGCAAAGTGGGCACTATCCTAAGCTCTCCTTCAGAGTCTACGGGCTTTATCAAAAATTGCAAACAAGCTCTGAATTCTTCATTTTGCCGCTTCAGCTCCTTCTTCGTGAGTTCATCCTTGTCTAGTTGTTCCAAGATTGTAGAGACAAAACCCTTAAACTTGTCAACCTTCTGAGCCCTTGTGGCTGGTCCCAAATGCACCGTCGTTAGAGTATAATCCTCATCTCTAACTTGCTCTCTATTTGCATCGGCTGGTGGGATAGCTACTTTTGCTATCCTGGATCCAGTTGCATCCTTATAAATTCTGGACTGCACCTTAGCTTTCTTCTGCTTCTTTGGTTTTTGTGCTTGTGACAAAATAGAACTCAGATCTAATTTCATAATCTCTACCTG
This sequence comes from Cunninghamia lanceolata, assembly GCA_027924645.1. NCBI lineage: Eukaryota > Viridiplantae > Streptophyta > Pinopsida > Cupressales > Cupressaceae > Cunninghamia > Cunninghamia lanceolata. Next base: position 2,241,313 of record BSBN01001034.1, read on the forward strand.
AGGCTCTGGATATGTAATTCTATTTTGCAGCCAATCAGGTACTGAAGAGGAAGGCCCTTTGGACACATCAGGATTCTCATTGTCTGCACTTGATGGCCCCTCAAGTAATCTTTGTTCTTGTTTCGGTTCCTTATCCATATCCTCTTCCTCATTTGCAAGATTTCTCCAATTTACCAATACATCTTTTTGAGCTACTCCCAAGATTGCTTTTGTTGGGTTCTTCTCTAGAGGACTATCAGATATTTCAATTATTTCAATGTTTGCTACCTCGGCCAGAGGCTCATCAGGTATATCCTTCTTTATCTCTTCAAATACATCCTTGCTTGGCTCCTGCTCTCGAAGGCCCAATTCAACACATACTTTCTTTATGTCTGGCAATAGTGGCATAGCCAAGGGGGTTGAATCTTGGTTATGGCAACTTGAGAGATAGGGGCAACAAATGATAAAGGCATTGCAATTGACGGCAGGCTGACTTGTGTTAAATTTGCGAAGGTGGTAGACCCCAAAGCCGGTGGGATGGAAGAAGTTGGCAAGACAGAAGAAACGACAATGGGTGAAGTGATGGACAAGGTAGGCAAGGGGAGGGAAGGTGAAAGAATGGTAGAAATAGGGGGCAAAGCAAGGGAAGTGGAGAATGAAATAGAAGATATGGAAGGCAATGATGTGGTGGTGATGGAAGAAAGTGAAGAGGCAGCAATGGAGGAAATGGAGCTGCTAGGAGTGCTTGAGTCCACTACCAATGGACAAGAGACAATTGAAATGGCAATTACGAGTGAGGAAGTAGTAGAGGTATCTTCCTGAATAATAGTTGTGGGAGAAGCAAGAGTGACAGTAGAAACAATAGGGGAAGATGCAGCAGTGGCAACAATAGGGGAACACACAGCAGCACTTACAACTGGGGCAGTAGGAGGTGGAGAAGCTGGCAAGTTGGTGTTATCAGGGGTTGCACTGATGGTAACTTCTATAATCTTTCTAGTACTCTTCACTTTAGCTTTCTTTGTTTTCGACCCTTCTCTAGGCCCACTTGGCATATCTCTCTTCTTTGATGCTCTTGTTCTGGTAGCAGATGGCATGTCTTTCTTTTGTACCTTAGGAACAACCTTTTTCACTTTCTTAGCTTTTTCTGTGAAGGGTACATGTTCTTCACTATCTGATATCTTGGCAGGCCCTTGTGCTGGCTCTGCTTCATCTGTTACCTCTATGGGTGCATCCTCTTCTCCTCCAGATTCTTTCTTAGACTCAAGCTTAGTGTATGTAAGTTGTATTCCTTGTCTTTCCAAAGCAATAATTTGACCTCTTACCCAAGCTTTACTTAGTCTGGTTGGTTCCTTCATCACAACATCTAGGGAACTTTCTTCAGCATTAGCCCAATTGGGCAAGGGGATTGGCTGATGGTACTGTGCCTCCCAAGCTCCTCTATGCATCACATTTTCATCATCTTCCATCTAATCCGGGACTGCTATAATGTGGAACTTTCTTATGAATATCAATGATAATCTGGAGTGGGCTCTCTTCATAACTTCATAGTCATCCAAGCAATTAGCCCAAAAATCTTCTATGTGCATCCTATGAAACAATTTCTTGCTTACAAACTTCTCCATTACCCTATTCGGATCAAAATGATTTCTTTTGGTGTAGTAATGGAGGTTGAGTAGTTGGAGCTCTATGTTAGAGTGTTTAGCATCCCCTAAGGAAGCACATGCATAATTGCCCTTACCTAGTAGAATAGGAAATTGAACATTTGTTCTATGCAGATGTTTCATCTTTTCAACACAAGTTATCAACTACCTTGACAATTCCAGGAGAACTACCTTATCGGTGGGGTATCTAGGTAGTCTGTACACTGCTCCAGTGAAACCTTGAACTCTTAAATATGTGAACTTATCAAACTGTATATACCATCTTCCATACTTTGTGACTTCATTCATGGCCTCAGTGGATATCCTGAGAGTTGTGTTTCCTTGCAACAATCTGGTTATATACATGGTGAAGGCATCATTTACTCTCTTAAAATGCATAAGAGATTGGGACAATGTCAATTGTGTGTAGCATTCACAGACCTTAATCTAATGTTGTTCATCATTTCCCACTTCTCCCACCTTGGACAATCCAGCATATTGATTCTTCCTTGCCAATGCATATACTACATAGGATGTCCATCTGAAGAATTGTTTATCTTTGAAGTCACTGAAAGCTTCATGTATGTTATCACTTAAGATCTGTGCCCAATGGATCTTGGTGCCCTTCAATATTTCCTCAATCATAAAGAACATCCACCCTTCAAAGGTTGATGTTGTGGGCAATCCAAATATTTTTCTCAACAAGGTTACTAGATCTCCTATCTCCTCATGGAAATCACTCCTATATAGAACCTGAGGAAATTTGACAAGGGCAGACCTCTTACTCTTCACCCAATGTTCATTCATGTGCTTCCTGCATCCATCTACATCTTTCATGTATGTGGCTTCTGAGTTTGCGTTGTCTTGCATGGTCATCACTGGATGCCATGGGATCCCAAAGATTTTAGCTAAGGATGGTGGACTCAGGTCTACTAGGACATTCCCACTGGCAGTTTGTATTATTCTAGTCATGATGTCATACCTATCTACATAGGCAACTATCAACTCTGCACACTGAGCTGATGTAGGGAAGGCAGCAGCCTCTGCAATCCCACTATCTTTCACCTTCTTGGCCCTTGGGGTAGGATTGGGTCCAAACACTCAGAGTCTGAAATCATCTAGGTCAATATGACCTAAGTGTGTGTCTCCTATATTCTTCCATCTAGTAGAATTTTTTGTTTCGGGAGGGATCCCTTTGAATTCGTACCTCATGGCTTGAGCTCTCGCAGTCATTTAACCTGCATGACTGGACCTCATAAGTCTTGATGCACTTGAATGGTCTTCCTAACTCCTAAGTTCTAAATCTGTGTTGATCAAGCCAACTTCTACATTACTAAACCATGTTATGCTAAATGAGTCTCACTAAGTTACCACTGCATGCCTATAAAACACACAAGTCTGAATTTACCAGTTATTGCACCTATTACATGATCAAATAATGAAACAATGTTACCTTCTTATGCTAAAACATGCAATAAATGCTCAAATGTTGTAAAACCCTAATTAAAACATGTAAAACATCATGATTTCATAAATACAACAATTATCTTATCCTAACAGACCTTACACCTTTTGGAATTTCTCTTGGAATAGTTATTTTACTAGTTTTGTGCTGATTTGAGGGTCAACCGACCTACAGAAGGTAAAGCAGGGATTTGGAGGTCAACCGACCTGGTGGGGAAATTGGGTCGTCCGACTCGTTGGTCTAACGTCATTCAGCTCATCAGGCCATTGTAACACTTTACAGAGATTTGGCACATGTCTGACTTGCGTAGGTTTTGGATGGGACTGACTTGGATTAGTAGTGGAGGTCGATCGGTTGAGTTTCCAGCACAAGTTGGTGCAAGTAAGATTCAGTGCCGAATGATCTCCTTATGTTCTCTGCGTGGATTTTGATGTCGCCTGACCTTGCATGGATTTCGAGGGTGACCGACTAAGTTAGTGAAGGGGCATTTCGATGCAAGGTTGGAGGGGGTTAATTTTAGCGCTTGGTTGCTTTGTCATGTTTTACAGAAGTTTCAAGTCTCACAGACTTGTGAAAAAATTGAATGCATCTGACCTAAGTCGAAGAAGTCACCTTTCAACGCTAAGTCAGAATACTTTGTTTTTGGCGTAAAATAAGCTTTAGGATTCTGCGAGACTCTAAGGGTCATCCAACCAGGTCGGTTGGAGCGAAGATTAGTGCTAGGTTAGAGGTTGAGACTTTTAGCACAAAGTGTGGTTGGGATCTTGGTGGAAGTTTTCAAGGTCACCGACTGACTTCAATTTGATCGTAAAGTTTTAGGAGTCAGTCAGATGGATTTTGGCGCAATCTCACAGGATCGATTTTTTACTTTGGCGAATTTCTGTCAATAAATTTCTCATTTGTTCACCAGTTTGATGTGATGAGGCAAGATTTTAGTTTTAGACTCGATGAACTTTGTTTTCTAGCTTCACACACAAGGGTTTGAAAAACACTTTTAACAATTGACTTTTCCACTCGGTTTTAACTAGGGTTTTATGATAATCAAACAACTCAAGAAGAAAACCCTAATTTTCAACTCTTAAACTTAATCGTTCTCAGCAAAATGTACTTGCAGGGTGATTTGAAGAAATAGATTTTATAGAATTCACGTTTAGCTAAAACCCTAATTAGCAAACACAAACCCTAAGCAGACAGAAGGAGCTCCTACCTGGTTCGCAGAGATGAAAATGTGATGAGATGATCAGGTAACGATGATTTTGTTTGAAGTTGATGGCGATTTGCGGTAAGTCAAATCCAAATCCATCCCTCAGAGCTCTTTCAATCGAATGACAAGATGCAAAATGAGATCCAAACAGGTTGAGACACATTTTATTCTCCTATAGATTTCCATAAATGCGGAAGGTACAAGTTGTCAGTCGTGGTGTTCGACAAAGGGTTTTAGGGTTTGCACAGAAATTGGCCACTACTAACTCGGTGGGGCTTTGGCATGTTACCAACTTAATCGGTGGCCAAGACTTTTAGCGCAAGGTCGGTGAGACACGGTTTAAGCGCTTTGTGGGGTTTTAGAGATCCTCAGACCTATAGAGATTTTGCGTGTCTCTGACTTAGTCAGTAGATAGGCGTTAGCGTGAAGTCAAATACCATTGGTTTTAGTGCTGGTTCAGCAGAGTGATGAAAGCAGCGCAAAGGTCAGTTAGGTAAGAAAACAACGCTAAGTTGGAGGAGGGTGATTTTAGCGCAAAGGTCGGATGGAGGTGTTTTTAGCACAAAAGACATTCAGACCTAGTTTTATTGAATGCAACCACTTGGACTTAGCATATTTTTGAATGACCCACTAACATCAATTTTCTAACACGGCTAGAAATGTATTTTGACCACTTTTGACAACTTAGGAGATGAAAAACCTAATTGATACTCTAAACCAAAATTTGCAAGAGGGGGTCCCTATTTTGCGAAATGGGGCGTGTGTGCGAGGCACAACACTTATGTATCTTTTTATATATTTGTGTGTGTGTGTAGGCATACATATTAAAAATAAAGAGTTGGATATAGAAGTGGATAAACATAATTTTAAGGTGAATAATGGTTGTCTTTAAATATTGCCTTACTATGAATTCTTGAACTAGTTTTTATTGAAAAATATTACTCATGCAAATGGTTATATGTTAAATAGATACCTATATGTATACATGCATGCACATATATTACCTATATGAATATATGTGTATATATGTCTACATATATACACACATCTAATCATCTATGTGAACTCTCTTATGATTAAATATAGGCATATCTTCTAGTATTGGTTAGAGAAGTATATTTTACTTTAATTCTTGAAAGGAAGTAACTATGAGTGCATTTAAGTGCATTTGATATTGCTGATTGTTATATATTTGGATTAGTTTACTTTGTTTTTGCTGTATGTGTGTTGGGTTACTTCCGAGATAGGGTGCCTAATGTGGAATAATAGAGAAGGCCGATCCTCTTTTCAGGAATTGACAGTTACTTATAAGTGCTTTGGCCAAAACCATGTTTTCATTGAAATAGATGAATGATTGTCTAGCAAAACTATATTGATATGTTTCTCTGCCACATCCTGTTTGTGAGATATTGCACATTCTAGTAGAAAGATATGCATTTAGACATCAGGTTGCACCGGGTTGTTCCCTCCTGCCAGTTGTTTCCAAGTTGCTAGTGTAGACACTTAAAATTATACATGTCCTAAACAACACCTAGTCTACACTTTACTAGACATCATATGCCATTTTGTCTTGATCCCACTTGCAATTAATTAAATAAATCTTATTTGTACCCCTTTCACATGTCTCAAATAATTCAAATTAAATATTAATCTCTCATCCCTCACTTTTTCCACATTGCAACATGTGTCACATGACTACAACTCTTCACATGCACAAATAATTTAAATAATTTTATTATTTAAATTATAAGATTCCCACTCAAATCCTATTTTTAGCACCACTTATTGTGCATTATAGGCATCTTTTCCTCCAAAATAAATAAAAGAATCCCACTTATTCCCTCACATCCTAATTTTAGCCTCATGTCATAATCCACATAATGTGTGTCATAGGCACTAAAATCAACTTTTAATCCTAGCCATACACATCACATAATTAATTTTTAATCTTGGCCATCAAATTCTATCAGCTTTTGCCTATAAATCAACTCTCATCCAAGCCATTTTGATGCATTGAGTTTCAAGTATCTTTATGCTGTCGAAATCCCAATTGAGCCTGTTAGCACTCATTTTGACCTGGGGTTGATTTGTCATGATCAGGAGGTTTCTTCATTTGAAGCCTTTATCTTCTTGCCCATTTTTTCTAAGTGTTGGACCTCCTCAGCATTTTTCAGCTGCAGCATCATATTTTCCTGAGGAGGAGGTCATCATCATCATCTTGTCTTCGATGATGGTCTGCATCATCATGTTCTTCGTCGACTGGTTTCTCATCGTCATCATCATATTTCGCTATCGGGTGATGTTTGGTTATTATCCTGATGATGCTGATGAGCTACAGTGCGCCCTCAGTTGCTTGCGGGGGGTGATTTTTCAAGTATCCGGTGATCTTCCGAATATCACCTTGCCCAAACATGATGATGATGTTGCCCCGATATCCTGAAGGGGTTATTCTCTAAGTTGTTCGACCTGACTTGTTTTTTCCTAAGGGTCGTCGTCATCATCATGATATTTCCAGTTATCATCCTGCTGCTTGCGGAGGTCATCATATTTTCTGCCTTCATGATATTTCGCCGGGGTGATATTTTTATCATCGGGTGATCTTGGTTATGATCATCCTGATGATGTTGTTGAAGAGTTCTAAGTGCGACCCGATATTCACTAGGGTCATCATATTTTGAACGTCAGGATGATCTTAGTCAATATCATCCTGATGATGTTGTATTACTTCTTGTTCGTTGTTTTGTCATCCTGATGATGCTGACGTCATCCTTATATCAGGGTGATATCCGGTTCTCTGCCTATCTGCATCATGATATTTCCGAAGGAAGGGGTGATATTTTCATATCACCCGGATATATGTTTGTTCGAGCATCATGATGATGCTGATATCAAGGAGATATCCGCCTGCCGGCTTCGCGCATTATCTACTGGGGGTGATCTTTTCAAGCAGCTTCATCATATTCAGTTATCGCCCCGATCTTATAGTGGAGCTACAGTGCAACCTGATATTTGTGCATCAGGAGGATATTTCCAAATATCCGGCTGTCTTCCGAATATCATGATGATGTTAATATGATGATGACGTCATCAAGGTCCGGGGGGTCATATTTCTAACACTGATCATCTTGAGGAGATCTCCCGACATTTGCAAACATGATGATGACGTCATCCGGATATGAGGAGGTGCGCAGTAGGCAGATATGATGATGACGTCATCAGGATGTTCATCGGCCAGATTTTTGGTATAAGCTCAGCAGGAGGATGTTCCTCCGATGGATCAGGTAGTGCCGATTATCATGCAGGTTATATTTCAAATATCATGATGACGTCAGGGTGATATTTCGAACAACAGGATATCATGCTGCTGGAGGATGATGATGATGAGGTTTTATACTAGTGTCGTCAGGAGCAAAAGCACCGACATGATATATGCTCATGACTTAGTATATAAAGTGTTATTGAGGTCATCGCGGGGTGCATGTGGGATAATTGATATCCTACATTTTCAAATATCATGATGATGAATCTCGGCGGGAAATGGTTGCGATTGCAGATTTGATGTTCTTCCCAAGGCCGCGGGTTGGTGCGCCATTAATGGCGATTGTTGCAGAGGTATGGGCGATGGCGTGGGTGGATCCTGTACCCGACTGAAGGTGTACATCAGCGGATAGTGGCGCAGGGCTCGAGAAATCTTCCTGTCTCCTCCCCTACCTGCTGCATTCGAGTTTGGGCGCCAATCTGGTTGTGTTTGAGCGCCATTTTCCTGGTACTGTGTATCTGGCAGGATTTTTAGTCAACATTGTAATTAATTGCTGAGCACCTACCTGGCTGTTATAAGCAGGTTGTGTTGCTCATTTGAAAGGTTGTTGAAAGTTGATGATTTTGGCTCTGTAATGCATAACAAGCTGATCTGGTTGCTCTGTACAGCTTACCTGTGAGTTTATGTATCTCTTGTTGTTTGTTTTTGGCATGAACCCACTGATTTCATGATTAAACTTATATGAGAAATGTTGTTTAGCATGTGTTGTGTTAATTCTGTCTCCAGTACTGCATGTGTTCTTCTTCTGAATCTGGATGTTTGGTAATGTTTAGATTCTAGAGCATAGAATTCCTGTGTTGAATGTCTGATCTTTTAACTTCTGCTCAAGGGTTAGATTAAACTGTTTTCAGGTTGAACATTGGGAAGGGCATACTGCAGTAGGGATACCATAAGTAGAGATAACCTAACACTTTGTATTGGGAGATACCTGTAAGGCAGGTATCCCATGTATCCCCTTGAAATCCAGTTTTAGCTGTTCATGCTGATCATTCACAGGTGTATGTCTACTGACTCCAGGCCCTGGATAGGCACCAATCATGCTTTGTTTTGTGTTATAACCATATCCAGCTTTGCATCCAAGCTTAAAATCCAAATCAAAATCTAAAACCAACATTAGGACATTAGAGTTAGTTTAGGATCCTCAGTCCTCTATCTACAACTGCTAATAGGCCCAAATCTAGCCCCTTTGCTCTTATCTTTCAGTTTTGGTCTACTTACAAGAGGACTATCTGCTTTCTGTCAGCATCCCAGCCTTGTATGCATATCCTCATGGATGTTGAGTAGGGAATACCCCCCTAGGTCTTGCAGAGCCTGAAGAAGAAGAGGAGATAAAATATAGAGTCTATCTCCTACACTGTTGACCCCCTGGCCCAGAGATCCTGTTGATCACTGATGGCTACCTTGTAGGGAAATCTGGGAATAAGCATCCAGTCTGGGAAAAAGTCAACAGAAATTGGCGACTCTGCTGGGGACCTTGTGAAAGAACCCTGGTTTTCAGAAGAAAACAGTTCCTAGTAATAGGTGGCGACTCCGAAGTAATCTCCCAACCGGTCAAGGTAAAATTATATGCAGGGGAGAAGATCCCAGCAAAATCCTTTATTTGAAGAGTTACCATTAACAAAAAGAATGATGTATAGAAGAAAGGGAACTGTCTCAGTTAGTCATGAGAGCTCCCCCAGAAAAAGTGATGATGTACAAGACAACCCTAGGCCATCAGGACAGCATGCGCCTTATTTTTCAAATGCAGAAGCAGATATTCAAGGTGCATATGAGAGGCAACAGGGTGGTAGTATGAGAATGAGGTCAGAGGTGTTCCAAGAACGCCCTTTTCTAGACCCAAGTGAAAGGTTTGAAGAGGTAGAGTCTCTGAGGGATGATGAGGATGATGACCAAAATGGCATGAGACCATCCACCTCCAGACCTAAGGATGAACAGTTAGCTGAAGAAATCAGATGTCTAAGAGCAGAACTAGAATACCTACAAGCCATGAAAATCAGAGATGATATGAAGCAGAAAGTGCAAGCCTTAAGAACTGCCCAAAATGATTCAGTTCCTACCCTAGAGAATGCAAATATGCAAAGACATCAGCAAAGATATGAAATGCAACATCAGCATCATGATGTTGGACAAAATGTGAATGATGCTAGGATACCACTGAACCATACAGGAAACCAGAATGCAAACAGAAATATTAATGTTAATCAGCCAAACAGACAGCCCATGCAGCTAGATAGATTCAGGCAGCTAGTGTTTGATGGTATTCCTGGGTATCCTAACCCCATTGATAAGCATCTGAGGCTGCAAGTGCCTAAATTTTCAGGAAACAACACAGTGTCAGGAGAAGATCATCTAAAGGCCTTTCAAAATGTCATGGATAATTTTGAGGTTGAGCATGAGGATGTTTTCATGAAGTCATTCATGCAATCCTTAATAGATGAGGCAAGAGAATGGTACAGGAATCTGCCTGACCGGAGTATTTCATCATGGGATGATTTTAAGAGGATGTTCAAGGAGCAATATGGTGATAAAACTGACCCTAGCTTTTTTGTAAATGAGTTCACCAGTATCACAAAAGGGTCAAATGAGCAGGTTGCAGACTTTAATGCAAGATTTACTAAAGTGTTGAACAAATTGCCACATCACATGAGGCCAAATGAACCAATGTGCATAATTTTGTATATCAATGCCTTTGATGCAAAGACTGCATATGGACTGAGAGATAAAGGTCCTGCCACTCTCAGGGATGCTTTCAGAATTGCAGTAAATATTGAAAACAATAGGAAAGCATCAGGCAAGACAAATAGAAGGGATGATATAAAAATTCTGCAGAATCCAAACAAGCCTCAGAACACTCAAGGTAGTACATCTGCTCCTGAAGATAAGATAGACAAACTAGCAAATGTTGTTAAGGACCTAAGCTATAGATTAGCTAGAAGTGAAAAAGGGATGGGTCCTGATAGACAAGTCTATCAAAGGCAGGAAAAGAGGCCATCATTACATGATATGCCTTATAACACCAATTGGCATGATGGTAAGCCTGTATATCCACGTAACAACACAAATCAGAGGGCTCAACATGTCAAGGAAACTCCTGATCCCCTAAAGAAAACTATAAATATTGCTGATGATGCTCCGTGGTGTATAATTTGTCAGATGCCACATTCACAGTCACAGTGCATGATTGCTCAATCCTTGTATGATAATGCTACATCTTGTAATGAATGCAATGAGCCACATCATGTGTAGGATGATGATGTTAATATGATGTCCATAGGCAATGGATATACTCTTTATGGTGCTGATGAGAAGACAGATCATCAAATTCAGGCCTGCCAACAGTCCCCATATGATGAAGATGATGAAGATAACTATGTGTATGCTCAGAACTCACACAATTTTCTGAGTAACTTACAACGACCTTCTGATGAGGAAATCAGAGCCTTCACAGCTGCAGCAGTTGCTCAGGTCAAAAGCAACTACAATCTCAGAGGTAGAAATCAAGTAGGCAGCCCACATCAGCCAGAAGATATTTCTGCAGGTCAGCTGGTGCATGGTCATAAAGGAACTAAACCACAAAAAAGGCAGTGGGTAAATAATAAACAGAACTTTAGACATAGAACAGGTCATGAATTTCAAGGACCAGAAAACAAAATCCCTCAGGCTGAAGATCAAAGTAGAGGTTCCCAAGATAGGAATGATGATCAAGGAACTATGAAAATGAAAACTAAATCAGCTCAGGATAAAAGCAAGATTGTGGAGCAAGCCACAGCTGTTGTACAAAACTGTGCTCCATTTGATATAGCCCAGATCCTCTCTCAGGTAAAGGTCTCTGTTCCACTTATGGAACTCATGAAAGTGGAAGAGATCAAGAATAGGACAATATCCCTAATCTCAGGGGTACCTTTTCAAGCTAAACAAAATGATCAGACCCAGGGTGAGAAACATGTCGTGTGCAATGAAGAAGACGAGACTCCTGAAGTCTATTTAGGAATGACCATGACAAAGTGTCCTTCACAGGTGGAACCATTTTATGTTTCCCTGGTTATAAATGGTAAAATAATTAGAAATTGTATGCTTGACTCTGGAGCATCTACAAATGTCATGCCTTTGGCCATCATGCAACAAACTGGATTAAAAATTGACAAGGCATGTGGAAAGTGTTATGCTATGGATGCCAGAGAGGTACCAGTTATTGGAATCATGAAGGATGTAGATTTCAAACTGGCAGCATTTCCTGAAAAAAGATACAAAATGAATATAACAGTGGTTGATATCAAGCCACAGTATGGTATGTTGCTGTCAAGAAGATGGGCAGCACTAATTGGTGGAAGTATGCAGCTGGACCTGTCATATGCCATGATTCCAATGAATGGCAGGGATGTCAAGCTAATTAGAGAGCAAAGATCATCAGAGACAGTGGAAGACCAAGAAGCAAATGAACAGATATGCTTTGTAGACACTGACTGTGATAACTTCAAGGTTGTCTCAGATGATGCAGAAGATAAAAAGAAAAATGTCTACATTGAAGAGCTGGATCAGCAAGGCTTATGGACCATGTTTTTTGATGGAGCTTGTGCAAAAGAAGGCTCTGGAGCTGGAGTTGTCTTCCTGTCTCCAACTGGTAAGCTCCTCAAATTCTCTTTCTTGCTGAGGTTTGATTGCACAAACAATATTGCAGAATATGAGGCTTTACTCTTAGGCCTGAATATTGCTCTCAAACATGGAATTAAGATGTTAAGAGTATTTGGGGATTCTGAGCTGATTGTATCCCAAATCAGAAATAAGTATGCTGCAAAAAATAAAAGATTGAAACAATACAAGCATGCTGTTTGGGATACTATTGAATTATTTGATGCATTTTCAATTGGCTGGGTAGAAAGGTCAAAAAATGTTATGGCTGATTTCTTAGCCAATGTTGCAATAAGGCCAGATGACATCACTCTGTCAGGTGTCACAAATGTAGAAATTAAAATTAGGCCTGCCATACCAGAAAACATATGCAGTTGGCAAGTTTTTAATGATGATAGGGATTTGCTGAAATTTTTGCACTGCATAGATGAGTATGAGAATCAACAGATTGATTTCCAAGCTTTTGTAGAGACTGTAAATGGAAAAGAAACTCTTGTGGGAAAAGAGATAATTCAGTTGAAGACTAACAAGATCCCTAGAGGGTTAGTAGCTTTGGAAAGAGCCTTTGACAGTAGAGACAAAATGGTCACAAGGACATCCCCCACAAATAAGGAGGATTTAGAAGAAATAAATTTGGGGACATCTCAGGCCCCTCAGAAAGTATATATTGGTAAACAGCTCAAACCACACATTAGAAGTATGCTGATTGCATTACTAAAAAAGTATAAACATGTTTTTGCTTGGTCATATGAGGACCTAAAAGCTTATAGGGAAGACTTATTCCAGCATGAGATCCCACTGAAGCCTGAAGCTAAGCCATTTAGACAGAGGCAAAGGCCTATAAATCCTACCTTAGCTCCTAAGATGCAAGAAGAACTCAAAAGGCTCAGGGAAGCTAGAATAATTGTGCCAATCAGACATTCAACTTGGGTGTCTAACCTTGTCCCAGTCAGGAAAAAGAATGGTGATATTAGGCTTTGTGTTGATTTCAGGAACTTGAATGTATCCTCTTTGAAGGATAACTATCCATTGCCTAATATGGAAGCTATGTTGCAGAGAGTGACTGGTTGTGAACTTTTATCCATGATGGATGGATTTTCAGGATATAATCAGGTAAAGGTAAAGGAATCAGAACAATATAAGACTGCCTTTACCACTCCATGGGGAACATATGTGTATGTTAGAATGCCATTTGGACTAACAAATGCAGGTGCTACATTTCAAAGAGCAATGGATGTTGCTTTTGCAGGGCTGATTGATTCAATCCTGGCTGTATATCAGGATGACCTGACTGCCTACTCAAAGAAAGAAGAGCAGCACTGTTTGCATCTGGAGAGGATTTTCATAAGAGCACTAGAATATGGTATTTCTTTAAACCCAAAGAAGTGTGCCTTTGGAGTAGTTGAAGGAAAACTTCTGGGACATATTGTTTCCAAAGATGGAGTCAGGATAGATCCAGAGAGAGTGGCTGCTATTGACAGGATTCAAATGCCAAAAACTGTGAAAGGAGTTCAGTCCTTCTTTGGACAGATAAATTTTGTTAGAAGATTTGTTCCCAACTTTGCAAAAACTACAAGGAACATTTCCAAGATGATGAAGAAGGATGCAACTGTCAACTGGGAAAGGGAAGCAACAGAATCATTTCAGAATATCAAAGAGGCAATTAAGATGGCCCCTGTTCTTAAATCTCCTGATTTTTCTAGGCCATTCCAAGTGTCTTCATTTGCTTCCTTTCATACTGTTGCTGCATGTTTGTTACAGAAAAATGATGATGGTTTTGAACAGCCCATTGCTTTCTTCAGTATGTCCCTGCAGGCCTCTGAGTTGAAGTATGACATTATGGAAAAGCAGGCATATGCACTAGTTAGAGCCATCAAAAGTTTCAGACCTTACTTGGTAGGGTCATATATAGTTGCATATGTACCTCATGCAGCAGTCAAAGACATATTCACTCAGCAGGAGGTGACTGGGAGAAGGTGCAGATGGATAAACAAACTGCAGGAATTCAACATAGACATACAAGTTACTAAGTTGATAAGAGGACAAGGATTAGCCAAGATGATGGCACAGTTAAACTTGGAAGCATGCCAAGTTAATGCAGTCCAAGATGAGAGTGTAAATGTATCAGGATCTGAATGGTACAAGGATATTATCTATTACTTGCAAAATCTGAATTGTCCTTCCCATTTCAGTGACTGTCAAAAGAGGACTCTAAAGCTACGTGCAATCAGGTATGTTATTGTTCAAGGTGAGCTGTACTGGAAAAACCCTGATGGTGTGCTGCTGAGATGTGTGGATGAGGACATGGCTAACAATGTTTTGATTGACATGCATAAAGGATTGTGTGGTGGACATTATACTGCCCAAACAACAGCTCATAAAATTCTTAGGGCAGGATATTGGTGGCCCGCTCTCTTTTCAGATGCACAAAAGTTAGTAAGGAAATGTGACCCTTGCCAAAGATTCTCAGGAAAGCTGAAATATGATGGTGCTTTACCCCTCAGAACTGTACTTGTGGATGCTCCATTCCAGCAATGGGGAATTGACTTCATAGGGGAAATTGCAGACAAATCAAGTGGGGGACATAGTTGGATCTTGGTGGCAACTGACTACTTTACCAAATGGATTGAGGCCATTCCAACCAAAAGAGCTACAAGTAAGGTGGTGACAGATTTCATACTAGAAAACATCATCATCAGGTTTGGAGTACCATTTAAGATAATCACTGATAATGCTATGTGCTTCAGATCAGGTGAATTTGTTGACTTTTGCAACAGGTATGGGATAAATCTGTCATATACATCACCATATCACCCCCAAGGAAATGGTCAAGCAGAATCAAGCAATAAGAGCATCATGAAAATTGTCAAGAGGATACTGGACAAGAACAAGAGAGCTTGGGACTCAAAGTTGAATTTAGCAGTATGGGCTGACAGAGTGACTGTGAAAAGGGCTATTGGGAAGTCACCTTTTGAGCTAGTATATGGTGCATCAGCTAGACTGCCCATAAACAATCTCCTACCAGTTTTCAGATTCATTCAGGAAAATGATGATGAGATTGAAGATCCCATGACAGAAAGAGTGAATCAGCTGGTTGCATTGGATGAAGACAGGAGGAGAGCCCACCAGATCAATCTCAAAAGACAACAAGATATGAAATATCAGTTTGACAGGAGAACTACAAAAAGGAAGTTTCAAGTCAATGATCTGGTGCTCATTTGGAATGCTAGAGATCAGGAAAAGGGTAAACATGGTAAATTTCAACCCTTATGGATGGGCCCATATCAGGTTTGCAATACTCATGGGGAGGATTCTTATTTCCTCCAGGGCCTAGATGGTGAAATTCTGGAATTGCCTGTGCATGGCCAATTCCTTAAGTTCTATTTTGCATAATGACTGGTTGCTGTGCACATTTGTAAAAATATGTATGTAGTGTAAATGCCTTGTACAGCTCGCGTTTTTTGGCTTTTTGTCTGGTCTGCCCGGAGATCTGGTTCTCGCTGCAGGTTTTCACCTACATGTCCCCATTCGGAGCCACTGTTAGCACTCATTTTGACCTGGGGTTGATTTGTCATGATCAGGAGGTTTCTTCATTTGAAGCCTTTATCTTCTTGCCCATTTTTTCTAAGTGTTGGACCTCCTCAGCATTTTTCAGCTGCAGCATCATATTTTCCTGAGGAGGAGGTCATCATCATCATCTTGTCTTCGATGATGGTCTGCATCATCATGTTCTTCGTCGACTGGTTTCTCATCGTCATCATCATATTTCGCTATCGGGTGATGTTTGGTTATTATCCTGATGATGCTGATGAGCTACAGTGCGCCCTCAGTTGCTTGCGGGGGGTGATTTTTCAAGTATCCGGTGATCTTCCGAATATCACCTTGCCCAAACATGATGATGATGTTGCCCCGATATCCTGAAGGGGTTATTCTCTAAGTTGTTCGACCTGACTTGTTTTTTCCTAAGGGTCGTCGTCATCATCATGATATTTCCAGTTATCATCCTGCTGCTTGCGGAGGTCATCATATTTTCTGCCTTCATGATATTTCGCCGGGGTGATATTTTTATCATCGGGTGATCTTGGTTATGATCATCCTGATGATGTTGTTGAAGAGTTCTAAGTGCGACCCGATATTCACTAGGGTCATCATATTTTGAACGTCAGGATGATCTTAGTCAATATCATCCTAATGATGTTGTATTACTTCTTGTTCGTTGTTTTGTCATCCTGATGATGCTGACGTCATCCTTATATCAGGATGATATCCGGTTCTCTGCCTATCTGCATCATGATATTTCCGAAGGAAGGGGTGATATTTTCATATCACCCGGATATATGTTTGTTCGAGCATCATGATGATGCTGATATCAAGGAGATATCCGCCTGCCGGCTTCGCGCATTATCTACTGGGGGTGATCTTTTCAAGCAGCTTCATCATATTCAGTTATCACCCCGATCTTATAGTGGAGCTACAGTGCAACCTGATATTTGTGCATCAGGAGGATATTTCCAAATATCCGGCTGTCTTCCGAATATCATGATGATGTTAATATGATGATGACGTCATCAAGGTCCGGGGGGTCATATTTCTAACACTGATCATCTTGAGGAGATCTCCCGACATTTGCAAACATGATGATGACGTCATCCGGATATGAGGAGGTGCACAGTAGGCAGATATGATGATGACGTCATCAGGATGTTCATCGGCCAGATTTTTGGTATAAGCTCAGCAGGAGGATGTTCCTCCGATGGATCAGGTAGTGCCGATTATCATGCAGGTTATATTTCAAATATCATGATGACGTCAGGGTGATATTTCGAACAACAGGATATCATGCTGCTGGAGGATGATGATGATGAGGTTTTATACTAGTGTCGTCAGGAGCAAAAGCACCGACATGATATATGCTCATGACTTAGTATATAAAGTGTTATTGAGGTCATCGCGGGGTGCATGTGGGATAATTGATATCCTGCATTTTCAAATATCATGATGATGAATCTCGGCGGGAAATGGTTGCGATTGCAGATTTGATGTTCTTCCCAAGGCCGCGGGTTGGTGCGCCATTAATGGCGATTGTTGCAGAGGTATGGGCGATGGCGTGGGTGGATCCTGTACCTGACTGAAGGTGTACATCAGCGGATAGTGGCGCAGGGCTCGAGAAATCTTCCTGTCTCCTCCCCTACCTGCTGCATTCGAGTTTGGGCGCCAATCTGGTTGTGTTTGAGCGCCATTTTCCTGGTACTGTGTATCTGGCGGAATTTTTAGTCAACATTGTAATTAATTGCTGAGCACCTACCTGGCTGTTATAAGCAGGTTGTGTTGCTCATTTGAAAGGTTGTTGAAAGTTGATGATTTTGGCTCTGTAATGCATAACAAGCTGATCTGGTTGCTCTGTACAGCTTACCTGTGAGTTTATGTATCTCTTGTTGTTTGTTTTTGGCATGAACCCACTGATTTCATGATTAAACTTATATGAGAAATGCTGTTTAGCATGTGTTGTGTTAATTCTGTCTCCAGTACTGCATGTGTTCTTCTTCTGAATCTGGATGTTTGGTAATGTTTAGATTCTAGAGCATAGAATTCCTGTGTTGAATGTCTGATCTTTTAACTTCTGCTCAAGGGGTAGATTAAACTGTTTTCAGGTTGAACATTGGGAAGGGCATACTGCAGTAGGGATACCATAAGTAGAGATAACCTAACACTTTGTATTGGGAGATACCTGTAAGGCAGGTATCCCATATATCCCCTTGAAATCCAGTTTTAGCTGTTCATGCTGATCATTCACAGGTGTATGTCTACTGACTCCAGGCCCTGGATAGGCACCAATCATGCTTTGTTTTGTGTTATAACCATATCCAGCTTTGCATCCAAGCTTAAAATCCAAATCAAAATCTAAAACCAACATTAGGACATTAGAGTTAGTTTAGGATCCTCAGTCCTCTGTCTACAACTGCTAATAGGCCCAAAGCTAGCCCCTTTGCTCTTATCTTTCAGTTTTGGTCTACTTACAAGAGGACTATCTGCTTTCTGTCAGCATCCCAGCCTTGTATGCATATCCTCATGGATGTTGAGTAGGGAATACCCCCCTAGGTCTTGCAGAGCCTGAAGAAGAAGAGGAGATAAAATATAGAGTCTATCTCCTACACTGTTGACCCCCTGGCCCAGAGATCC
The DNA here is from genome assembly GCA_027924645.1 of Cunninghamia lanceolata. Lineage (NCBI taxonomy): Eukaryota > Viridiplantae > Streptophyta > Pinopsida > Cupressales > Cupressaceae > Cunninghamia > Cunninghamia lanceolata. The sequence goes on from BSBN01001034.1 coordinate 2,259,729, forward strand.
TGTTGATCACTGATGGCTACCTTGTAGGGAAATCTGGGAATAAGCATCCAGTCTGGGAAAAAGTCAACAGAGCCTTTGCATCATCTATCTATCTATCATCTTCATCTTTCTGTTTGAAAATAAGGTATAAATATCATCTTCATTTTTAAATATTTTTATATAAATTGAAAATAATATACCTTATTTCTCTTTGAAATATCAAATTGCATCATTTCTTCATTTAATTTCTTGTCCTTTTTTGTTGAATATGAATGCATGGCCTTGTTTTTCCTCATTCTTTTATTTCCCATCTCCTCCTTCACAAAATATGTGCCCAAAATTCTTTCACCAAATATTCTACCTTGTAAAAAAACCCAAAAATGTGAACAAAATTTTTGTGATTCTTTTACTAAATATTTTGCCTTGCAAAAAATCCCAAAAATGCGAATATAGATTTCATTTTTTTAATATTAAGTAATTCATTGTGTTTTATTTATACATGGTTCATGTTTTTTTTTTTTTAAGGTCAGATTAAGGAGCTTTGAACAAAGGTATTTGGATACAAATTTTTTAATATGTTTTTAGTTAAGGACCTTCAAATGAAGGTATTTAGATATGAATTTTTTTAATATTTTGTGGTCGACTAAAGAACCTTCGAATGAAGGTCTTTGGATACCTTCATTTGAAGGTACCTTCATTTGTAGCTCCTTCAAATGAAGGCACTTGGATCAGCTTTTTTTCTCTAGTTCTTAGATTTTTTTTATATTTTTTTGTTTCAAACCTTGTGTCAGACTAGCAAACGAAATCAACATGACAGGATAAAATTTGTAGGATTCTAGCCCTTAAAGTAAGCTTTCCAAAAAGTATAATTTTGAATATATTTAATTTGATTATCATATTTATTTTCTATTTTCTAGTGAACATAGGTTTTTACTAAACATCAAGTTCTATGTTCCACACATGTGGAAAAATAGTAAAATAGAGATTTTGTTTTAAAATATCTGTGCACTAGGTATTGATGTCCTTGTTTCAACAAAAGAAGAAGTTAATTTGGATATATATAGAAAAGGTTATGTGATATGGAATAAACCTATGTCTAAATTCTAATTAATCTCACTTCAAAAATTAATAAAAAATAAAATATGCAACGAAAAATTATGAAAAAATATAGATGTGCACTAGATATTGGTGTTACCAATTCATGTTTAAGAATTTATAATTCTATCCTTTTTGTTAAAAAAGTTATGTGATATGGAATAAATGTCACTTTTTTAAATACAAATAATTATAAAAAAATAAGTTATTAAAACTTATGTAAAAAAATTCACAAATCATTTTTGAAAATTAAAAAAAAACATTTAGAATTTACACATGAAATCTCAAAAATCATTAACTAGTTCACATCATCTTCAAATTCTTAATGGTTTAGTTTCTATGGGTGACAGAAGGTGAAATTTTGGTTAAAAATGTTGATTTCAATGTCCCACTTTGGATAAAAAGTGGGACACGCTATTGTGGGATCCCCTAGAGATAGAGAGAGGCAGAGGGAGACAGAGAGACAAAGAGAGGGAGAGATCAAAAGTCTTATCAAGTTGGTCTAATCAGCTTCATCAAATATGGTCTCTTTGTAGATGAGCCAATTGAAAGTTCTAATGGTTCCTGGCAATACACTAATGGGCTAGCATCATGTTTCCAAAGAAACAAGTATTCCATTGCAAGTAAAATCTACCACATTATGGGTTATCAAGGCAAGGGTTAGGCCTTCATGAACAAGGCATCCTAGAACCCATACAAGTTTATGAAAATCATGCATATCAAGGCATTGGATACAAACCTTCTAACAAGCAATATAATGATGTTAGTGATACTTCAACAAATGTTGGGCAAACTTCCTCTAATGCAAAAATTGAAATAGCGGTCATTCATAGCCCCTTTAGTAACCTTGTTGTCACTAATCCTTTCACCACCACCTGTATCCCTACTATCAGCCTTCATCGTCCACATCCTAAACCCATTGATTGAGACCAACATACTTATACATCATACAAAGCAAAGGATCACAATGGAGCAAAGAGTCAAAATGAATCAAAGGATCACAATCAAACACCAAATAAAAAATAAGTACAAAATAAAAAAACAACTAAAAAATCAAAATAAATATAAAAGGTAACATGATTCCAAAAATCAAAAGCGAAGCCAAAAATGACATCGATCCCTTGAAGCATTAAAGTAAAGTGATCAATTTGATCAAATCAAAATGTCAAAAAGAATCCATCAATCAAAAGTTGCACTTTGTATACAATAGGTGTGCAACATCTCCACACTTATTATTAATCCCAACATGCTAAGCTTCATGATCCAATAAGATTGTTGGTTAATCCTAATCTTAATGTTAAATCTAAATTCACATCTCCCATATTCAACCCCACCTTCAAATCCTAACCCAAATTTCCAAACATCAAATTGAAAAATCCCACATCCCAATACAAATACCAAATCCCAAATCCCAAGTTGTGCATAAAAAATATGAATCTAAACACATCAATCCAAAACCCTAACATCTAAATCTAAAATCATAATCCAACTACCCAAAACCTCAAATTTGCCACATCCTGGTAGCAGCACTTTATCATAAGGGCTATAATGGCACCCTATCAAGATTTTCACATTTGGATAAACCCAAACCAACTATCAAAGAGCATCACAACACTCGTTGATTTTACACCAGTGGAATGATCCTAGCAAAGCAATTATGTAAGGTAGGATACTATCGACACATCATGACATGAGCATCCAAATTGGCTACATTAGATAGGCAGGCTTTTGACACCTAAAGCAACAAAAGTCAAAAGATCCAAAATATCAAAATAAAATACAAAAATACAAAAATCAAAACACTGAAGAGATTTTTTTGTCCAATGGTGAAAACCATTTTCATGGCACTTTGGGCAAGTGTCATGATGAAAACCCATTCGTAGGCATCATGTGTAAATCAACTATCTATGTATTTACCTTACAATTGGGGGCAACCTTCTTTCATCAAATTATCCCATCCATCCTCCATCATACCTATGCCTTTCATCATACCATCCCATCATCCATGTCCACCATATCTCCATAATCATGTCATCATACCCAATCCATCCTTGCTTCCCAATTTTGAGCTTGATAAGGGTAGGGGCAAAATATTGAAACATGCTTTGGACACCTCTTGGTATACCCAAATTTTTGCAACACATCCTACAATATATCATCATAAGCATTACAACAAAACATCATGAGTGGCATATCTAGATTGAGGCATGTTATTCCCACGTGACATAGTCCTTGGAGATCACATTCTAAACTCCTCCATCCATCCATCATGAATCCTCAATCCATCCCATCCACTATCGACAAGTCCTCAACTATCCCATCTAATCCTCCCTTCATCCTTGTCCCTAGACTTAGTTTCCCCTATCATTGGTTCTAAGCAAAGGGCTTCCCAAGCGTAATCCAATGCAATGATCCCATTTATCCCATTGCAGTCCTATCCAACTCAAGCAATCCTAATACATGAAAATATTGCCAAGCAATCTAAACAAATCATTCAAAAGCATCCCTTGGTTTGTTCCCAACCTTGCTACAAGCCTTAATCAACTTAAATCCAATCATATGTTGTTTTAGGACATATGATTCCCACGTCAACAACACTATCATCATCATCATCATCATAATCATCAATTTTTAGCTTAACCAAGGGAAAAATATTGTTTTTCTAAGTTGTATTGTTGGTGCATGCTTGCTTGCTTGCTTACTTGTGTGTGTTATTATTTTGTTTGCATCTATATCAGTCCTTGTGGCATATTTCCACAATGACATCATGGTCTTCCATATCATGGTGCCATATGGTATATGCTCACTCACAACCTTTTTGTTTGAGTTAGTCCTTTATGAACAGGACACATCATCACCATGGTCTTTATACCTTGGTGCATAACGTTAATTGCTACATCAAACACCAGGTTGTTCAATCGACTAATATGCCTCTCATCCATCCCATAAATACACATTTCCCTCCCTCAATTTCCCTAACAACCTTCTCATCCTCAACATTCATCATCTACATGCTTCTAAATCTTATCCTCCAATACCTTATTTTGTCATTACCATCTAATCATATATCCTCATCTTTGCTATCCCTCTATTTCATCCATTTCAAGAGCATACTTGTGTTCTTCCAACGCGCATGTCCTCTCGACGGGACATCCCTTATCCATTTACTAACTCCATTTTTCTTTAGCCGTCTGGGGCATTTGACCTCACCCTTCATCTCATTGAGCACCTATATTTTAGTCTTATTTGAAATGATACCACTTCTTTTAGTCGCAACACCATTTTAAAGAGGGGAAAACGTAGACACCTAAAATTCACCACCGCAACTTAACTCAATTCCTATCATTACCCCCTATCCATTTCTACATTAATTAATTAAATAAATTATTTGATTAATTAGGTTATCCCTTTCCTATCAACTAATTAAATAAATATTTATTTAATTAGTCTTCCTAACATTAGCTAATGTCCTAAAATTAATTAATTAAATAAATCGTTTTATTTAATTAACCAAGCTAATGTCATTTTATCCAAAATCCACATCATCAATCCTAAGTCAAAACTAATCTTCAATCCTAGCCATTAATCTAATCAACTAAATCCTAGCCATTCAATTCCCAACTACCTTCAATCCAAACTTAAATCAACTTTCAGTCCTAGCCATTCACTTAATCAATGCAATCTCCACCCTCCATTCCCACACATATGATTCTCACATATGTGTGAGATCAACCACTTGTCATAATCACACTTCCTCGTGCTTCTCACATGTGTGAGAGCTTGCACAAGGTTTCAAAAAGTACCTTTTAATCCTCACCCTCCATCCTTTCCTAGAAAATCTCTACCATCCGTATCTTCTCAATCCAAACCCTCATCATGTGCACCAACCACAAGGTGCCACTCGGAGGCCTCTCATGCATCCTTGTCTCTCATTCAATCTTAGCCCTTGATTTCAAGATTGAATCTCATCCATTGATCCTCCATCCTCCAAATCTATAAATCAACCCTCTCCCAAGCACATTCCATGAATCAAGTGGAAAAAAAGGCATGAGCTACAAGCTTGAAGAGCAACCACATTCCACACCGACATCAACATGTACATCACTTGGAGCACATCTCAACATGAAATGGAAGGTATAATCTTTTTTTAGTGTTGCATTATTTGGGTTTTCCTTCTCATTTTATCCTCTAATCTAAGGTAGAAGTAGGTTATTAGTTTGCATTTTGCATTCCTAGTTTCATTTTCACTTCTACACAAAGTACTACAATAGGAATCATAGTACTCCAAATACCCATCTCTTTGCCTCACTGCAATGAATATACTAATGCAATAGGATGACCAAGAGGCCAAACAAATAAAATCCACAACTCCATGTGGTATGTAACAATAAAACCTTGTTGCAACAAGACACCAAAGATCTATAACCAAGTTCTCCATGCAACATGAAGGTACAAACAACCCAAAAAATTTGCATGCATGAAATATTTTAAAAGTGGCATAAAAGCATGGCTAATGCTCCAACTAATACTAAGAAAATCGTAAAACTCATAGATCTCAAACATGGTAATAAATAGATTCAACATCACATTAGTAACATGTAAAACAAAGACAACTAAAGACAACATAAATATTTTCCATGACTCTAACATTAGATAAATTTGAGATCTAACTTACCACAAATCCACAATAAAGAAACTATAGTTAAGTAACCTAACAAGCAACCACCATATAAATGTTAGGTGACTAAATACATACCAACACTTCCACACTGAGAAGTTTGCAACCAACCTCCTCAAACAAAACCTTAGATTTTGATTAACATGTACAACTATACACTCAAATTTGAATCCATTTAAACATCTGAAAACTCGCAAATGTAAAAACCCCAAATCTATAAATCAAAACAATAGAATATCACATATAAGCATAACCACATATTTTTAACATAAATTTTGTAAAACCACGTATCCAAACAACGTGACTATGTAACATGCAAATATGAATATCTAAAAGGACTAGAGGTCTATCCAAGTAATCTAAGCCACCAGAAGACCAATTCTACAACTATCACCATGTACATGTAAATAGATTAACCAAGTTGTCCAGAAACATCTAGGTCACCAAAAGACCAACTCCACAACTTGTATGCAACTAGGGGCTAATTATCCAGTGCATCCATGTAACACTAAAACCACAGACCCAATGTAAGCACTCTAAATAGTAGTCAACATAGGTAGTGCTTTCCCATCTAATTAGGGAGCTAAAAATAAGCACCCAACATGAAGACTCTTCATTACACATGACCATGGGATAAAGGAACATAGTTGCCATGTCAAAGGGCGGTTCCATAATGCTAAACAAGAGCTCTAGAAGTCATAGCCATGCAACATGCAAACACATGACCAAATCCAAGATCTTCCACCTTAGACACCTTTTCCCAACATTGGTTCCATTGGACCCCTCTACCATTCTATTAGTGATTGCCATATTGTTTCCTAAAATATCAAACTAGATCTACTATAAAAATCCCACTCAAACAAGGATCAATAATCAAATGATTCCTTCTTATACATTACCACAAACTTGTCAAGCTAAAAAATCAAAATAGAGTAATACCCAGAACTCAAATTAGCATGGGTCCATCACATGCAAGCACATGCATCTATATACAAATTGCATGCAAGTACATGCAAGAAAACACAACCACATGCAAGCCCATGCAACCCAAAAAACTATCTCTACTCTAATACCAAATGTAAAGAAATATATCTACAAACCCCTTAGGAATTAAACTCAAAACAAAGCTAAGCGACTAAACATGCAGGTATCTCCACATTAATCCTATGAGGAGACTATTACAAAAACTAATCTACAAAAAAATCAGCAACATTTTGACATGTAAAACAACGCTTAGAAAAGAACAAGAATGAGAGAAGAAAAATATAACAATACAACAAGAGTGACAGAGATATACTTTGTAAACCTATTTTAGAAAAACCTTGCATCCATAGCACAACAACGATATTATTCAACAATAATAATGGTTACAATACATTCTCAAAGTCTAGTGCTCTATTAGGAAAGATAGGAATCAACAATTTTCAATCTTGGAGAAAAATTAGTAGCATAGACTTACAAGAGACAATGCATAATGCCTTCATCTCAAGCCCTCAATATATAGACTTAAGGAGGGTTGAAAAACCACCATATAACAATACCATGGGCCCAAACAAGGTCCCAAAATACCATGGTAAAAATTTTCATGACCCACTCTAAGAGAGTGGCCTCCAAAATTGGCATATGTAACTCCCAAGCACTCCCCCATGAAGCACTACTTATAGTTGCATGCCAACTAATGATAGAAAATGCTCTTAGAAGTTCATTATGTAACCCCTGTTGAATGCCTCATTACAAACAATATTTCCAAGTCCTCAGAGAATAATAAAATAATCATTGTCCCCACGCTCACATAGGCATTCGATTTTCCACTGCATGAACTTTGGAGATGCATACACAATTATTTGTCTATGAACTATTAGATCTTATGACATGCAAGGTGAATGACACACTTGATCCTAATAGATCGACGGATCCTAGATGTTGTCACGTCTCAAACTTTTAGACTTTCTAAACTCTACTATAATTAGAAATATTAGATGTTATTTTGACTGTTATAAATGGATAATTGTTTGTGGATTAAGTGAATGTTATTTCTCTTGAAAATGATGAAATGGATGTTATGTGAAGCTTCAACTATTGATTTTGGGATACTAACCTATTAATGGAGAATTGCGTTTAATGATTGCAGGTTTGTCGAAGGCAAGAGTGTGGTTAAGGCAAAGTTGACTAGCCGTCTGGTAGGGATGGGATGGAGAGAATATCAATGCCACACACAAGTACTTAGCTCATTTTGCATTGCATTTTTTTTAATGACTTATGTGTTTGATGGGTTGATATAGCACTCATAGGAAATGTCTCCCTTATGCTTTATTAGACACATAGTTAAATCATTGGTTCATCAAATTTAATTGTTCATTTATTGAAATAAAATAGATTTAAAAGTTATATTTTCTTTTATTAAATTATATGTGGAAGAAAATGATTTTTCCTTTTGAAATAAATTACTTAATTATTTTTTATAGGGTAAAATTAGAAATGATAAAATAAATATATATTGTAGTTGTAATATTTTTACATTTCAAAAAATAAATTCTTTTATCTTTCATTTACATAATGACAAATCTAAAAGATAAAATAAAAGCAAAACAATAGAAAGAAAATAGGGAAAAATAGAATGAAAACAAAAAGATAGAAAAGGCAAAAAGATAAAAACATAGAAAGAGGTTAAAAATAGAAACAAGAGAAAAAATCTTTAAAGGCGATAGAGGGTATGTTTTACACAAACATAAATCAATAGGAGCAGGAGAACAACCAAAACAAGGAGCTCAAAGATAGTGACCAACAACAAAACAATTGTGCTTTGAATAGGTTTTTCTACAACCCCTTTTGCCAATTTGTTTTTCCAGAATGGTTGTTATTTGTTTAAAGTAAACTAGCCTCAGAATCAGAACCTGAACCAAATGGATGTCGGTATTTCCTTATTTCAAAAATAACTACTCATAATAGAGCACAAACTATTACGCACAGGTTAGTTTTGATGAGCAAAACACTTAGTTCTCACATTGTGTAGGGTTGCAATGGCGCATCGATCAGTTTTTCATTGTAAATATATTGTCTTCTTTTGTTTTAGTCCAATCAAAATTAAACCAATCGGCCTTGGATGCCAACCATTCGGTCTGATTCTTCTGGCTATCTAATCGGCCTTTTGTGGTCATTAACGCCTATTCTTCTTTAATCATTGACTTAGCTGTATTAGATGTATGTTGGAGATTTTATTGGCATATTCCCTCCTCTTGTGAATGCCATGCGAGCCATTAACCTATTTTCTATATTCTAACCAATCTTCTTCATTGATTCATTTTGTGCGATTCCCTTGATTTATATGTTTTCGCACAAACTGATAAATTTGCATATTATACATACTATCATTCCTAGTATATATGGATAACTATCGCACTAGATTGAGGGATGAATAGTTTTATTGGAGAATTCTACCTTAGGCATTTTTACTTATAACAAGTGTCTTCAGAAATGCAGTCACCTTTGTGAGTATACAGTTGGATCCTCAGTATCTTTCTATCCTAATTTAGATATATATCCTTCTTACCTGAAGTAATTGACCACTCCTTCAGGAAATCAGCCTTCAGCCTATATTAAAATTCCATTGGCTTGTGATTAGGAAATTGTCTTCCCTTATCGGCTATATATATCTCATGATCTTCTGCTAAATAGTGCCTTCCTCTTTAATAAATTTGGCCTTATAGTAACTTGTTTTTCATTCAATGACAGTGGCTTTTTCTCTTTAGTCAAGCTTGGTGTCACCTACTTTCAGTGTATATAGGTTGTGTAACAAGCTTTATTAATTCATATAGAATTAGCAAGGATTCTTTTGTCCTTTGGAATTTCTTACTGTTATCTTAGAACAAAGTCTCTTGCTAGAAGCTACTTGTATTATAAACGACCTGAGCTGCAGCTTTGTCTATTATCTTCCTTGTCATTAGGAGAAACAAAATTGGGAATGTAACTTACTTTTCCTTTGGGGTCGTACCTGTTTATACACTTCTTATATTATTTTCCTTAAAAGGAGCGATAGCAATCAACCGTAGAAACTATGTCCATCTTTAATGGATCCCCATGTTACACCAGTGTTCACCCTTATCATTATCATTCCGCCAGACTATATTCTTGTATGCTAATCATTTTTTTTCCTATTGTCTAGTCAGCTACTCCGAGATATTATTATTACCCCTTAGATTTATTATGAAATAATTGAATCCTGTTAGGTTTCCCAATGGCTTGGTCTGTGGTGTGAAGACTACGTGAACATAGGGTAGAAAAGATCGCTCATATCATTAAACCATTGAATTTAGATATTTTACTCGAGAATAATAATACATATGTTACGGTACAATTAAAAGCTATGACATATTTATGATGAATGGATTCAGATTTGACCAAACCTAGAAACTCCTCATAATTTATTTTTGTCTTGTATTCATCCTAATCTCTCACCTAACTGTGTAGATAATCCGGAAAAATAAGATTATGGTTTAATTTTAGAGAATTGGATTATGCTTGCTTTAATATAAATATTCTTTTTGCCTCACATGGATAAATGTATTACTTTAAAAATTTGATTATAAATCAAAACACCTTGCCATCCGTATACAACTACATTATTTTGAGGATATAAACTTATTGCATCAGATGATAGACCTTTGCCAATCATATGACAATAGACAGATTTTGTCTAACTGGATCAAACACTTGTTTTCTATCACAAATAAATTACTCATCAACCTTGTTTGCAATATATCATTTTGTTAAAAGAAATAGAAGTAGTTTGAATTCTCTTGTGACACCTTACACTTACCTTCTGGGACATGATGTTGAATGTGGACTATAGAGATGTTAAACTTCTTTTTCAAGTTTTACCTGTTTATTTATTGCTTTGGCCAAAGTTTTTTGTACCATTGAAATAGATGGATGTTAAAATGCCTAGTTATTATTAATTGTTCTCTGCCACATTCTGCATGCAAGAAATATGTTCATTCTAGTTTAGAGTGCATATAGGCATCAGGCATGCATCAAGAGTTTCCATCCTGCCCATCTATTCTAGCTTGCTAGGCGCCTCATGCAGGGTTAGGTATTCTTCGAGTTAGGAAGAATTCCAGGGAAGTGTAGTATTTCATGGTTGGGTGGAAAAAGCACGTTAACCATACTCTTGACCTTCAGCTTGCGGAAGACCAGTGGGTTATGGCGGCTGAAGATAGATTTTATATATATATATATATATGATTCTTCTTATGTAATTCAGAAAATGGATGTATTATTGTATTGAACATTTATATGGCTTGTTAGCCAAATTCTAATTGTACTTCTCTTTGATGTACTTGGAAAACTGTAAAAGTTGTAATGTTACTTATGGATGCTCCTTATTGATTATAGAAACTTGCAAGATATTGTACTTTTATGGATGTCTCTATTATTGGAAAGGTTCATTTTCCATTTTTAGACTGAGTTTTATTCTATCATGGTTATTTTGAGTAAGTGGTAAATTCAAACTTTACATTTGGTATCAGAGCATCAAGGTTAAACACTAGGACCTTCGCCTATTTACACTAAAAATGTGAAAGTGTGCAGATTAATCACGATGGATACAAGGCACACTAACCAAAGTGGAGGGTCCCATGGTGACTAAAATGAGAGATTGGACCAAATCCTTGCCCTTCTGACCTAATAAGGGGCTAGGATGGATAATCTGGAGCAAGAAATCTGAACAAGCCAAGTAGGGAAAAACCAAAATGGAAATGGAAACCACAAAAGTGAAGTGAGAAACCCTGAAAATGAGGGAAATGCAAATAATCAGGATAAAGTAGCTAAGGAGTTGGGCAAGGACCTTAAGAAGGTTACTCCACCTAAGTTTGATGGCAAAACAATCAGTAATGGGGCGGAGGCTTGGATCATAGAGATAGAGAAGCATTTTGCCCTTCACAACTTGTCCAATGAGACCAAAGCAATTTGGGGGTCATATCAGCTCATCGATGAAGCATCCACTTGGTGGGACAATGAGAAAGTTGAGAAGTGGTTGTTACTTGAGGAAATAACATGGGAGTACTTCTCGAAGATTTTTAGGAAGAGATGGTTACCCCAGTTGTAATTTGATAAAAAGATGACTGAGTTTCATAATCTTACTCAGGGAGGGATGACAGTGACATAGTACTGGGAAAGATTCTCCCATCTGCTCAAATATGTACCACAGTACCAGTTAGATGAGAGATTCTGAATCCAAAAATTTATCATGGGGTTAAGGCCTCAGATTGTGGTAGATGTGGGCATTCACAACCCCTCAACTATGGATGAAGTCTTCGAGAAAGCAATCAAACACCTAAGAAAAAGTTGCAACAAGTTGTGAACTACCGCAAGAGTAGGGATGCGAAATATGGGAACAAGAAGTTTAAGGGGAATAACAGTAATCAGAATAACAATAATTAGAACAATAGTAATCAAGTCAACAATAACAATTAACAAATCAAGAATCTGAAAAGAGGAAATAACTCACAGGACCGAAATGGCGAGAATCAGAACAATAACAATAAAAGGGCCAACTACAACAACAACAATAACAATAACAGAAGAGATACAACAGATCTAGAGCACCCCGCGAATGATGTTACACTTGTGGTGGAGAGCACTATGCTAGTGTGTGTCCACGGTGAGAAAATAACCAAAAGGATAGCAACCAACACCAGATCCATGCAACAGTCGACAATTGCCAAGCCAATTTCCAAGCGACACTGATCCAATGTATCGGTAAGCTCTTCGGTTGTCTTGTTTCTATATTAATTGACACTGGAGAAACTGAATAGTTTGTAGATCCTAATATCATTTCTAAGTTATCTATTAAACCTGGTTATATGGCTAATTCATGGAAAATTTAGTATGGAAATTAGGTAGAGAAGAAGGTAGAGCTATGTCTTGCTTGCAGCGAATTAGACCTTCCCAGCTTCTAAACCCAAGTCAACTTGTATGTGGCACCCTTAGGGTCTTATGATGTAATTTTGGGGATTAATTGGCTCACTAAATATAAGTCAATAGTGAATTGTGAGGAGAAAAGTGTAAGATGTCTAGATGATCAAGGAAATCGTGTGAAAATTCATGGTTTGAGGAGGCCCTTCGAACTTAGGCAAATCTTAGCCATGCAGTTGAAGAAAGCTAATAGGAAAGGGTGTGCCATCTATGCAGTTAAGGTTAGAGACTTGGATAGCTCATAACCATCAGTTAATGATTATCCTATTTTGAAAGAGTTTCAAGATGTGTTACCAGATGAGCTAACCGAGTTACCTCCAAAAGGGAATTCGACTTCTTGATAGATTTGCTACCTGGAATTGAGCCTCAGTCAAAGGCACCTTACAGGATGACTACAACTAAGTTATATGAATTGAAGGCATAGTTACATGAGTTGCTAAATCAAGGGTTCATAAGACCCAGTGTGTGTCCTTGGGGAGCACCAGTTATTTTCGTGAAAAAAGAAAGATGGAACCTTGCAGTTGTGCGTCGATTACAAGATGCTCAACAAGGCCACCATAAAGAATAAATATCCACTCCCCAGGATAGATGAACTTTTTGATCAAATGAAGGGGTCCAAGGTGTTCTTGAAGATAGATCTAAGGTCAGGATACCATCAATTGAGGATAAAGGATGAGGACATATCTAAGGCAGCATTCAGGACTCGATACAGACACTATGAATTCATCATGGTGCCGTTTGGTTTAACCAATGCTCCAGTGGCATTCATGAACCTGATGAACAACATATTCTGAGACTGTTTGGATAATTTTGTGTTAGTATTTTTGGATGACATTCTGATCTATTCCAAGTCAGTAGAAGAGCATGATAAGCACCTGAGAATAGTCTTGCAACGATTGAGGGAGCGTAAGCTTTTTGGAAAGCTATTCAAATGCACTTTTTTTTTATAAAAGTAAGGTGTACTATTTAGGCCACGTCATTTCAGTGGAAGGGATAGCAGTCGATCTAGAAAAGATCAAAGCAATTATGGAGTAGCCTGCACCGCAGAATGTAATGGAAGTCTAGAGTTTTATGGGACTTGTTGGCTATTACAGGAAGTTTGTAAAGGGGTTCTCTATGATAGCAGCACCCATCACTTCACTCCAAAAGAAGGGAAAGAAATTTGAGTGGAGTGACAAATGTGAACAAGCATTCCAACTTTTGAAGGAGAAGCTCATGACACCACCTATCTTGATTGTGCCAGATCCAAATGGGCACTTCACTGTGATAACAGATGCTTCAGGAGAGGGTGTAGGAGTACTTATGCAGGATGGATAGGTGGTGGCATATGAATCCAGAAAATTGAAACAACATGAGTTGAACTATGCACCACATAATTTGGAGTTGCATGCCATAGTGCATTCCCTTCAAATGTGGAGACATTACCTTCTAGGAAAGCCCTTCGATTTGAAAACGGACCATTTGGGGCTTAAGTACATCTTCACTCAACCCAATCTAAATGCTCGATAGAGAAGATGGTTGGAGTTTTTGAGTGAGTATGATTTTGGGATTGAATATATAAAGTGAACAGAAAACAGAGTAGCAGATGCCCTTAGCAAGAGGAGACATCTTGCAACTATGCTCACTATATGATCAAGTTTTAGGCAACAGGTAATTCGGGCTCTACTAGATATGCTAGGGTGAAACAAGCTTTAGAGCAGGATTCCCCTGATCATAGGTTTGATGGATATATGATTAAGATGGATGGACTCTTAAGATATCAAGGACGGATGTATGTTCTTGACTCAGGGAGTTAAGGAAGCTAGTTCTCAAGGAATTTCATAATGCACCATACTCAGGGCACCCTGGTGTGACGAAAATGTTAGAAGGACTAAGACCTTTGTACTTCTAGCCAGGACTCAAGAAGGATGTTACAGAATTTGTGGCCCGATGTTTGGAATGCCAGCGAGTTAAGGCTGAGCATGTCCATCCGGTAGGACTTTTATACCCACACAATGTGCCAGAGTATAAGTGGTAGGTAATCAGTATTGACTTTGTTCAGGGGCTGTCCATGACTAAGAACCACCATGATGTCATCTTGGTTGTCGTAGATAAATTGACAAAAGTGGCTCACTTTATTCCAGGGAATCTCAAAGATGGATCTTTGATCCTAGCCAAAAAGTTTGTGTAGGAAATTTTTCGTTTGCATGGAGTGTCGAAGATGATCATTTTTGATTGAGACACTCGCATGACTTCTAGATTTTGGATGACATTGAATGTAGCCTTGGGAACCAAACTGAACTTTAGTTCAGCCTATCATCCTTAGACTGATGGTGAGATGGGAGGGTGAATTAGGGGGTGGAGGATCTCCTAAGGATGTATTGTATGGACCAGTAGTATAAGTGGGAGGAGTATCTTCCCTTAGTGGAGTTTTCGTATAATAATTCATATCATGCCTCCTTAGGAATGGCACCTTTTGAAGCTCTATATGGGTGAAAGTGTTGTACACCTATCAGTTGGGATAAGGTAGAAGACATGATAGTAATTGGACCCAATATGTTGAAGGAAATGGAGGATCCGATGAAGTTGATTAAAGAGAAATTGAAACAAGCTTCAAACAACCAGAAGAGTTATGCAGACAAGAATAGAACATTCTGATAGTTATCAATAGGGGATAAGGTCTTCTTGAGAGTTAGACCTCAGAAAAGTTCCATTTCATTTGGCAAGGCTTCCAAGCTAGCTCCTAGATATGTAGGACCATTTGATGTTTTGGAAGTAATTAATTTGATTGCTTACAAGATTGCTCTCCTGCCTGCTCTATTTTGAATCCATAATGTCTTCTATGTATCTTTACTTAAGCCATATCATCTAGATGCTTCACATATTCTTGATTAGTGTGCATTACAGGTTCAGGATCCAGGGGTGGTGTTGGTGGAGCCCACCCAAATTTTGGAGAGGCACAACGTTAAGTTGTGAAACCAAAATGTTGTGCAATATAAGGTCTAGTGGGACCAATATTCGGTGGATAATGCCACCTAGGAGAATGCTGATGATATAGATAGAGCTTTTCGTTATTTGAAAAAATTAGCATAAACTCTTTTAATTTTGCATAATTATGACTTGGATTGATACATTGATATTAAGTTGTGTGAGACATTTATGTTTGATATTTCTGTAATAAGACATCAGGATGATGTCTCTTCCAAGTGGGGAAGGATGTCACGTCTCAAACTTTTAGACTTTCTAATATCTTCTATAATTAAAAATTTTAGATGTTATTTTGACTATGCTCTAAATGGATAATTGTTTGTGGATTAAGTGAATGTTATTTCTCTTGAAAATGATGAAATGGATGTTATGTGAAGCTTTGACTATTGATTTTGGGATACTAACCTATTAATGGATAATTGAGTTTAATGATTGCAGGTTTATCAAAGGCAAGAGTGTGGTTAAGGCAGAGTTGACTAGCTGCCTAACAGGGATGGCATGGAGAGAATATCAATGCCACACACAAACACTTAGCTCATTTTGCATTGCATTTTTTTTAATGACTTTCGTGTTTGATGGGTTGATATAAAACTCATAGGAAATGTCTCCCTTATGCTTTATTAGACACATAGTTAAATCATTGGTTCATCAAATTTAATTGTTCCTTTATTGAAATAAAATAGATTTAAAAGTTATATTTTCTTTTATTAAATTATATGTGGAAGAAAATGATTTTTCCTTTTGAAATAAATTACTTAATTATTTTTTTTACATTTCAAAAAATAAATTCTTTTATCTTTCATTTAGATAATGACAAATCGAAAAGATAGACTAAAAGCAAAACAATAGAAAGAAAATAGGGAAAAATAGAATGAAAGCAAAAAGATAGAAAATGCAAAAAGATAAAAAGATAGAAAGAGGTAAAAAAAATAGAAACAAGAGAAAAAAATCTTTAAAGGTGATAGAGGGTACGTTTTGCACATACATAAATCAATAGGAGCAGGAGAACAACCAAAACAAGGAGCTCAAAGATAGCGAACAACAACAAAACAATTGCACTTTGAATCAGGTTTCTCTACAACCCCTTTTGCCAGTTTGTTTTTCCAGAATGGTTGTTATTTGTTTAAAGTAAACTAGCCTTAGAATCAGAACATGAACCAAATGGATGTCGGTATTTCCTTATTTCAAAAACAACTACTCATAATAAAGCACAAACTATTATGCACAGGTTAGTATTGATGAGCAAAATACTTAGTTCTCACATTGTGTAGGGTTGTAATGGCGCCTCGATCAATTTTTCATTGTAAATACATTGTCTTCTTTTGTTTTATTCTGGTCAAAACTAAACCAATCAGCCTTGGATGCCAGTTCCATTTGGGCTGATTCTTTTGGGTATCTAATCGACCTTTGTGGTCATTGACACTTATTCTTCTTTAATCATCGACTTAGTTGTATTAGATGTACGTTGGAGATTTTATTGGCATATTCCCTCCTCCTGTGAACGTCATGCGAGCCATTAACCTATTTTCTATATTCTAACCAATCTCCATTGATTTATTTTGTGCGACTCCCTTGATTTATATGTTTTCGTACAGACTGATAAATTTTCATATTATACATGCTATCGCACCCAGTATATATGGATAACTACCACACTAGATTGAGGGATGACTTAATTTTGTTGGAGAATTCTACCTTAGGCATTTTTACTTATAACAGGCATCTTCGGCAATGGAGTCACCTTTGCGAGTATACAGCCAGATCCTCAATATCTTTCTATCCTAATTTAGATATATATATCCTTCTTACCTAGAATAATCAACCACTCATTCAAGAAATCGGCCTTCAGCCTATATTAAAATTCTATCAGCTTGTGATTAGGAAACTGTCTTCCCTTATCGGATATATATATCTCATGATCTTCTGCTAAATAGCGCCCTCCTCTTTAATAAATTCTGCCTTATAGTAACTTATTTTTCATTCAATGGCAGCGACTTTTTCTCTTCAGTCAAGCTTGGTGTCGCCTACTTTCAGTGTATAGAAGTTGTGTAACAACCTTTATTAATTCATAAGGAATTAGCAAGGATTCTTTTGTCCTTTGGAATTTCTTACTGTTATCTTAGAACAAAGTCTCTTGCTGGAAGGTACTTGCATTATAAATGACCCGAGCTCCAGTTTTGTCTATTATCTTCCTTGTCATTAGGAGAAACGAAATTGGGAATGTAACTTACTTTTCCTTTGGGGTTACACCTATTTATACACTTCTTATATTATTTTCCTTGAAAGGAGCAATAGCAATCAGCTGTAGAAACTATGTCCATCTTTAATGGATCCCCATGTTACACCAGTGATCACCCTTATTGTTATCATTCCACCAAACTATGTTCTTGTATGCTAATCATTTTTTTCTATTGTCTAGCCGGCTGCTTCAAGATATTATTGTTGATGTGTAAAATTGTGCAGGTTCCAACACCAACATGGGAAGTTTCAAGAATGTAGGACTTGCTACTTGAAACAACCTCCAGATTTTAAAGAAGTTGGCTCTTCTTATTTTAATGGGATTTTGAGTAAAAGGGAGAGGGAGAAATAGGATTACAGATACAATAAGAAAAATCTAATACTATGGTGATGCGCCTGAATGAATGTATTTCCTTAACTAGCACAATGATCAGATTCTTCAGATTCAGCTATATTAGAGAGCAAATGTTGCATGATCAATATAGATAGATTATAAATAAACTAAAAGATCAAAGGCTAAACTCAGAAGATTTATGCAAAGACAGATAATATCAGCAACAGCACAGAACAAAGCTTCTTTCATTAATAGTTTAGCAAATACAAAAAGCACAGTGTCATGCACAGGTATATCAGCTTTCTTATCAGAAATAACAAAATTAAGGCAAAAGATATAGTCTGGTCACAACAAAGTCTCTAAATTTTCTAATTAATTCTCGATATCTTCTTAATTCTATATCAATCTATTACAATTCCTACATATATATAGCCACAAGCTTGGCTCAAAATCGCCTACAACCACCCAAAATCTCAACGGCATAACAGAATTGAAGCTAACTGGGACTCCTCTGACACTAAGATCTTCTGAATCTGCAACTACTTTTCCCTGTGCGTTCGTTGGCTGAGCAATGAAATATGTAGCACTCTAACTGCATTTCTATTATGACACGTGGCAACACTTGCTGGCTCTAAAAGCTTAAAAATGTAACACGCGGCACCATCCGCTCAACTGTTAACTTCTTTTCCTTTGAAAACAAAGCAAACCAAACAACGCCACTTGTCGCCCTCCGTAAGACTTTGAAAAATGATACATGGCGCTTTTTGGCAAAACACTGAGACACATGGCAGCTTTCGATAAAACTAGAAGTCTTTTATCTTTATGCCCGAGCAACTATTGCTATGACATTTGTAACTCTCTACAACACTTAGAAACTTAGACATTAATTATGGGACCCACCACATACCTTTAAACACCCACACAGAGAAACAATATTATGACACATGGCACCCTCTGTATAAAGCAACTTTGGACACGTGGCATCATCCAGCAATATCAATAGCTTATAAAAGGGCCCTGAGGAAACTCGCGGAGACTGACACTTGTCACACTCTGGTAGCAACTAAAAATCATAACGTGTCTCCACCCGAAAGCATCAAAAGAAAACAGTTCAACATTCTTCTTCTGCCACGTGGTACACTCCACTGCAAGCTTCAAACTGTGTCTCTATATTGTGGGACCACCACATACATGCCAGTACAAACAAAGCTTCAACAAAAGAATATACATGTGACAGCTTCCGATCATAACACAAAATGACACATGACACAAGCTGCAAGCTCGTGGCATAAAAGCAACTCTTAGACATGGTCTTTGGTATCAACACGTGGCACACTCTGTTGCAAGCATGAAACTTAGAAGAAATATGGAAGAAACACACGGCAATGTCTGCTCAATAACTGTTGCTCCAAAATGACATGACACATGGCGCGATCCGCGCTGGAGAAACATAAATCCACAAATACATAGCCACTGAAACACACTGCAACTAAAAATATACTGAGATAATAAAGCTGAAACAAAATGTAGAGTTTTAACTCTACAGTTCATGGTGACTACTAGGACTTCTAGGCCTGCTCAAAAAGAACTCCAAAAAATAGAAGCAAAAAGGCACTGCCATTATCAATGAAAACTCAATCATAAATTTTGCAACACAGTCTGGTATACAGACCACTCTGAATCTGACAATCCTTGTCTGCTCTGCAAGTCTTGAAAAGCAAAATCTAAATTGATAATATCTTTATGAGAAAAGGATTGCAAAATTTGAACTACAGCTCGTAATTGAAACTCAAGCTGAGCCATTGGCACCAACACAGCTTCTACTTCTCCCACACTAGATGAATCACTCAGATCGTGAAAAATAGTCTGATCATTTTGTTTTGTCAATAGCAAAGCCTTTATCTCATCAATCATCAATATTGTGTTATTGTCAGGGAAAGGTGAAGGCAGACCCAACTGCATTAG
This sequence comes from Cunninghamia lanceolata, assembly GCA_027924645.1. Lineage (NCBI taxonomy): Eukaryota > Viridiplantae > Streptophyta > Pinopsida > Cupressales > Cupressaceae > Cunninghamia > Cunninghamia lanceolata. The sequence goes on from BSBN01001034.1 coordinate 2,279,957, forward strand.
ATCTTCAATATGCTTCTTCATATTTTTTACTTCTTCTTTGACTATATCCAAGAGCTCTTTACAATTCATTGCAGCAGAGTTGCAGCTCAAAACTTCATTCACCTTTTTTGTAGCAACCATTCTGTCACTTATACCAGCTACAAATAGTGTCTCATCAGTTGTGTCATAAAATTTCTGCAACAGAAGCTGAGAATCAGAAACTCTTAATGAAACAATAGACAATGTTTCCTGTACAGAAGATTCCACTTTCTCACACAATTGCCGGGAATTCAACAAGAAAGTTAGAGATGGCTTAAGATGTATAATCTTCTCAGAGATTCTTTTCCACACAGACACATATAATTCTTTCACCAAATTCAAAACTCCTGCATTCTGTGGTCTATTTGCCAACTCAATTGTTAGTTGTTTAGTCTGTTATTGCTCAGCCATGTACTGTGCTTGAGCTGCACTATTTAGATTCTGCTCCTTTAACAATGTCTATTGCAATTGTGTTGCCTCTAACAACTTATCTTGATATCTTTTCTCTATTGTGGCCTTCTCCTGCCTTAATGTGGCAACAACCGCTTTTTCCTGTGCCAACTCAGTCTTTAAGGCTGCAACTTGAGCCTGTGTCATTTGATGAATCTGTACGGAAATAGTAGATTGCAACTCTTTATTCAATGTATCAATTTCTTTTACCTTGGCCTGTATTTCCCAAGTGAGGTTACTGCTATTAACCTTCTCTTGTGCTAAATTAGCTTCAACTTTCTGTAGCCTTTTGAACACCTTCAGGTAATCAGTGGCAACTATTGTAGCAGTTTCATTCATTAACTCAACTCGGTCTTATGGCCTGAAAAGGGACATGTCCATAGCCACTGCATTCATTGCATAGTCTTGTGGTTGCATCTGCTCATTTGGTTTGATCACATTGGGAGATAGATGTGTGACAGTCAAACACTGTTGAATGGGATCAAACAAAGACTTCATGTGAGCCACTGCAGGGCTTTTATTCTCTTTCTTCCTTTTTTTTTCTATTCGAGCTTCTCTGGCCTTTCTTGCTTTATCTGATTGGGCTTAGAAAGTAGGAGGGGATGCAATATATCCTCGAGCAAATGGGTGACCTTGTCGCAGACCATAAGGAATGACAGTTATTTGTTGGCTAGGGTCAAATTGAGGTGATGCCCTCTTGGGCATGGATGGGGAAAATAATGGTAAAGATATGGCCTGTGAAGACAAGGTCGGTGCACTAGAAATTGGGGCAAAGGTTTGTGAAGGCGTAGCAGAAGTGGCATGAGACATGGAAACTTGGGCACTTTGGGTTGCCACTCCTAAATAAGAAGAAATAGAGATAGGAGAGAAGAGAGAAGAAGTACTTACTTGAGCCACCGATGAGATGCTTGGAACTTGTTGTTGCTAGGGCATTGACTCTTATTCCTCCGTTTCCTCCTCTAGTAAAAGTAACCTTTTTATCTTTTGAGGCCTACTTGATGCCTCTTTTGGGTCTTCTTCTTCAACATCAGTTATTGTTTGTTTCAAAGGTGCCGCTCCGAGACCCCCAGATGCCAAAGCTATATGGGTCCCGAGAGACAGCGATGATACAATTTTTTTTGTTTCTCAAGGGCACTTAAAGATGGAGGCCATGGAGCTCTAGGTTCTGTAGATGATGCTTGCCATGTTCCCTAAATTTCTTGGACCTCTTCTGTTTCCTCCTCAGCTTCTTGAGACTTCCTTGGAACGTTGCTAGTATCAGGTCTTGAGACTGGAGATGGATGCCATTCATCCCAAATTGACTCCCACGTTTCATCAATTTCGACATTCCCAAATGTGTGGGTAAACTCTGAGATCTCTTGTCTGTATTTCTAATAAGCCTCAATCTTCTCTGTACTCCAGTCTTTATTTTTTAAAGTTTTCCTCAAACCCTAGGTCATTTTTATTTTAGGGTCAAATTCCCGCTCTTTCACATAAAATGTTTCCCAAGACCTGGGCCCCTCATATGGTAGGTCGCTCAATTCTACATAGAAAGCAGGGTCATCTTCCTTTAGGGACCTTCTTTCTTCCCAGAATGGGTGTCCCTCATGAACAACTTTTGCAGAGACCTTATTGCTGATAATCCAAGAGGCTAGGAAGCTGTCTGGATCATATTTCCATTTATCTTCAACAATCAGGAAACCATAGGCAGCCAACTTTCTCAACAGGAGATTCTCAGTCCCTCCAATTTCAATTGTTATTTTCTCCCTTGTCCAGGGGACATCATACATTTTCTTTTTCTTCTTCTTATGTCCAAAATAATTGTCTATAACAGACACCTAACGAGCTACTTCTAAAAATGTGACCCTAGGGGTCAAGACCTTTGGCAGTAAAACAAGTTCCCCATTAAAGCCATGGACTCTAATTATAGTTGTGTGAGCCCCAAAGAAATAATCACAAGGAATTGGATAATTGGTTAGGAAACCCCTGAGACTCTGTGTCATAATATTTTCTACAGGCTCAAGACTTAAATGACTAAAAGTAGGAGCAACAAAACATTCCACAAACTAATAGGGGTCTAAGGTATCGGACAAAACATGGGTCCATGCGGACATCGGAATAGTCCTATTGCTACTAGACTCTGGGTCATACATATTTAAAGACACATATTGCTTGAAGAGACCAAAATTTTGATACAACATTAAATGGAATAGGTATGCTAAGTACCTGAAAACACGCTTCTGAGGGAAGTTTGCGAGTTGTTCTACCATAGCTGCAGAGATTTGTTCTGCAAAATCTAGCTGATACTCCTGGGACTTATCCATAGTTTTCAATCTAAAAATTACCGCCAGCTGCCAATCATGTACTGTAGAATCTTCATTCTGGCTGAAGATAAATCCAGCATAGCAAGGGCATCTTGAATGTCTATGTGGAACGGAGCACGGCCAGTGGGCAACGGAGGCAACTGGGTATTATCCTCACCTAGATGCATCTCAACATTTAGAAACTTCACCTTATTATTGATGTTTGCCCATGTGCCCTGCAACTTAGAAATAGTAGGAAATGTGGCCATTCTGTCATGCTGTAAAGCCAACATATCCCTAATTACCTTAGGAGTAATTTGAATCATAAATGGGCCACGTTCAATAGAATTGGATGGTGGGTGAAACAATACTGCACACAGGTCGATCAACTCAGGGCATAGGTGGACATTAGGAACTAGAAATTGTGCCAATTGGGACGTCCAATTTCTCATCCCAAAGGTTTCCCATTGCCCCTTTGCTGCATGAGTGAGGCACCTCTGATGAGCTCCCTCTTGTAGGTTCTTGGTATTCTATTACATGTGTGTGTCGAAGATACCATCAACATAATCCTTAACCTGTGTTGGATCTACATATACCCCTATTTTTGGGACTCTTGTCCTAGGATAGTTTCTACTTGGGTGTGTGGGTGCAGAAGCATAGGATTTGTTGTTCATTAACTTATTAGATTGTTCAAAGATCCTTAACCCCTCCTGCAGTGATTGTGTCTGTTAGTACCCATTTATGTCTAGGGTTTTGAGCTTGAGCATTTACAATATTTTTCATTCAAATCCTAAAATTTCTGTGGCATGATGTTATGACATGTCAAGATTTCTGTCTATGCTGCATTTTTCAGTATGCATGAGCATCATGTCAAGTATATTTGTGGTCCTGAGGTTAGAGATCTGAAAAGCTCAAGGTCTGAATCTTGCTTTAAGAAGGCTGCCATGTGGAGAAGTGTAAAATTCTAAGCATGATTGCCTCTTATGTCACCTTGCAATTCGGCCTAGAGAGGAAGTTATTACTGTCAAGGTTCTAAGTCTTTGGGCCTCCTCAACTTTTTCAGTGTCAGCATCATTTTTTCTTCGGAGGAGGTCATCATCATCATGTTTCCAAGTTATCACCCTGATATTTCTGCGGGGGGGCGATATTTTGATATCGGGTGATCTTAGTTAAGATTATCCTGATGCTGTTGTTGCAAGGTTCTAAGTGTGACCCGACTTTTCGTGGCGGGGTCATCATATTTTAAACATCGGGTGATCTTAGTTAAAATCACCCCGATGTTATTTTATCACCTTGATGCTGCTGATGTCATTCTTATGTCAGGGTGATATCCGCTTATCTATCGGCTTCATCATATTCTGAAGTGGGGGGTGATATTTCCACATATCAGTCATATTCAAACATCACCCTGATGTTACAATGAAGTTACAGTGCAGCCAGATATTTTGCAGAGGGGGTGATATTTCGCATATCGGGTGATCTTCCGAATATCCCCCTATTTTGTCAATATGACAATGACGTCATTAGGATATTTGCGGACATGATCAGGTGGATCATCGCGCGAGACATACGGTATCGGCAAAGCAGGAGGATCTTCCTTCGATGCATCAGGTTGTGCCGATGAGGGTGAAATATCAGGATGATGTTTCTGATCATGTGATGCTGTCATCAGGGCGATGTGAAATATCACCCCGATATTTCACATCAGGTTATCATGCGGAAGGATGATGATGAAGGTTTATACTGGTGCCGTCAGGAGCAAAATCACCGACATTATATATGCTCACGGCCTAGTATATAAAGTGTTGAGGAGGTCACCACAGGGTGCATGTGAGATAACTGGTTTCCACATGATTTTAAAATATCAGGGTGATGTCTCTTGGCGGGAAAAGCTGTGAAATGCATAGTATGTTCTGTTTCCCGATGGCCGCGGGTTGGTGCGCCATTAATGGCAGATGTTACAGGGTATGGGTGAAGGCATGGACAGATCTAGTACCCGATTGAAGATGTGAATCCCTAGGTGACTGCGCATGGCTCGAGGTGACTCCCTGTCTCCTCTTCCACCTACTGCATTCAATATTTGAGCGCCATTTCCTCAGAAGGAACTGTATCTGGCAGACTTTTGACTTTTGCCATGTAATTAATGATGAGGACCCTCCTGCTGTATATAGCATGTGGGGTTACTCATTTTGTTGTTGTTGAAAACTGGACAAAATTTTGGTGTTGTGACACAATACAACTTCTTTGGTGGCCCTTCTCTAGATGTCTTGTGAGTTTATGAGTCTCATGTTGTATGTTTTCTGCATCAACCCACTGATATCATGTTAATTTAAATGAGTAATGCTATATTGCATGTGTTCTGTCATCTGTCTCCAAACTGAGTATGTTCTTCTGAATCTGAGCATCTAATGGGTGTTTATGACTCTAGAGTATAGGTTTGTTGTATTGAATGCTTGATTTCTTACTTCTGCTCAAGGAGTAGATTAAATGTTTTAGATCAAGGGTTGGGAACAACATATTGCAGTAAGGATATTGTAAGTAGAGGTAGCAGGATACCCTATCCTGGGATGTATCTGTAAGGCAGATACTACAAAACCCCTTGATATCCAGTCTTTGGTATATGTTCATGCAGGCCATTCACATGTGTACATCTACTGACTCCGAGTCCTGGATAGGCACCAATCTAGTCTTGTATTGAGGTTATACCCAAGGTCCTAGTTTTGCATCCACTTGAAACCAAACTTAAACATCAAAATCAAACCATTAGGACTTTAGGAGTAGTTTAGGACCCAAATCCTCTGTCTACAACTAAAAATAGGTGCAAAGCTAGCCCCTTTGCACTTATCTCACAGTTTTGGTCTACATAAGGGAGGATTTATCTGCTTTGTATCAACATCCCAGTCAGTCCATAAGCACATCTCATGGATGTTGAATAGGGAATCCCCCCTTGGTTCTGCAAAGCCTAAAGAAGAAGAGGAGATATTTATAGAGTCTATCTCCTATCCTATTGGCCACTAGCCCAGAGATCCTGTTGATCATTGATGGCTACCTTGTAGGGATAACTGGGAATAAGCATCCAGTTGGATTGTGAACCAATAGAAATTGGCGACTCCACTGGGGAGTTAATATAAAAATATAGTATCTGTGTGCCCATTTGAGTCACCAACAGAAATTGGCGACTCTACTGGGGATGTGAAGTGAAAGGAACCCTAATTTCCAAAAGACAACAATTTATAGTAATAGAAATTGGCGACTCCGAAGTAATCTCCCAACCGGTAAAGTAAAATTTGTATGCAGGGGAGAAGATCCCAATGTAATACTCTGTTTGAAGAGTTACCTAGCAAGATGATGTATAGGAAAAAAGGGACTATTCGAGCCAGTCAAGATGGTTCTCCTAGCCCCAGAAAAAATGAATTTATTCAGGACAATCCAGGATCTTCAGAGCAAACAATGCCTTATTTTTCAAACACAGAAGCTAAAATCCAAAATGTATATGAGAAATAGCAGGGTGGTGCTTTGAGAATAAGGTCAAAAGTTTTTTAGGAACGTCCTTTCTTGGATCCCAATGATAGATTTGAAGAGGTTGAGTCTCCAAGAGATGATGATAATGATGATCAGAATGAAATGGGACCATCCTCCTCTATGCCCAGAGAAGAACAACTAGCTGATGAAATTAAGAGTTTAAGGGCAGAAATAAAATATCTGCAGGCAGTGAAAATCAGAGATGATATGAGATAGAAAGTGCAAGCTCTGAGAGTTGCTCAAAATGATTCAGTTCCTACCCTTGGCAATGCAAATGTGCAGAGAAATTAGCAAAGGAATGAGGTCCATGATCAACATAATGATCAAAGACAGAATGCAAATAATGCTAGAGCTCCATTAAATAATGTAAGAAATCAGAATGCAAATAGAAATGTCAATGCCAACCAATTTGATAGGCAACCCATGCAGTTGGACAGATTCAGACAACTGGTTTTTGATGGCATTCCTAGTTATCCAAATCCTATTGACAAGCATGTGAGGCTGCAAGTGCCTAAATTTTTAGAAAATAATACTGTGTCAGGTGAAGATCATCTAAAGTCTATTCAGATTATCATGGACAACTTTGAGGTTGAGCATGAGGATGTTTTCATGAAATCATTCATGCAATCCTTAGTTGATGAAGCCAAGGAATGGTACAAAGGTCTACCTGACAGAAGCATTTCATCATGGGATGACTTCAAGAGAATATTCAAGGAACAATGTGGTGACAAAACTGATCCTAGTTTCTTCATTAATGAATTCACTGGCATTGCCAAAGGATCAAATGAACAAGTTGCTAATTTCAATGCTAGATTCACTAAGTTATTGAACAAATTGCCACAGGACCTGAGGCCTAATGAACCTATGTGCATAGTGTTGTACATAAATGCTTTTGATGCCAAGACAGCTTATGGATTGAGAGATAAGGGACCTCACAGCCTCAGGGATGCCTTCAAGATTGCAACAAATATTGAAAATAACAGAAAAGCATCTGGTAAGACAAATAGAAGGGATGATGTGAAAATTCTGCAAAATCCAAACACTAAATCTCAGAGTATCCAAGGTAATACATCTACTCCTAAGGATAAAATAGATAAATTGACAAATGTTGTTAAGGACCTAAGTTATAGAATAGCTAAAAATGAAAAGGGGGTAGGTCCTGACAAACCAGTTTACCAAAGGCAAGAAAGAAGACCATCATTACATGACATGCCATATCATACCAATTGGCATAATGGTAAGCCTATTCTTCCACACAATAACTCAAATCAGAGGACTTAACATGTCAAAGAGACACCTGATCCTTTGAAGAAGGCTATCAATATTGTTAATGACACCCCATGGTGCATCATATGTCAGATGCCTCACTCACAGTCACAATGCATGATTGCTCAATCTTTATACAATAATGTTGTCGCCTGTGATAAATGTAATGAGCCACATTGCATGGAAGATGATAATGTCAATATGCTATCTACAAATAGAGGATGCTCTTCTCATGATGATAATGCAAGTGTAGATAATGAAGTTCAGGTCTGCCAACATTTCCCATATGATGAGGATGCAGAGGACAATTATGCCTATGCTCAGGATTCACCTAATTTCCTAAGTAATTTGAGGAGACCTTCTGATGGAGAAATTAGAGCCCTCACAGCAGCAGCAGTAGCTCAAGTCAAAAGCAATTATAACCTTAGAGGTAGGGCTCAGGTAGGAAATCCATATCAACAGGAAAGCGCCTCTGTAAGCCAGCCAGTGCACAGTCATAAAGGGGTTGAACCACAGAAGAAATAATGGAACAATAATAAGCAAAACTTTAAGCAAAAAATAGGTCATGATCCTCCAGGACCAGAAAGCAAAATTACCCAGGTTGAGGATCAAAGTAGAAATTCTCAGAGCAAGAATGACGGTCAAGGAGCCATAAAAACTAAAGCTGGATCATCTTAGGATAGAGGTAAAACGATGGAGCAAGCTACAACTGTTATTCAAAATTATGCTCCATTTGATATCACTCAGGTCTTGTCTCAAATAAAAGTCTCTGTTCCACTAATGGAGTTGATGAAAGTAGAAGAGTTCAGAAGTAAGGCTGTGTCCTTAATCTCAGGAACACCATGTCAAGCCAAGCAGATTGATCAACCTCAGGGTAAGAAACAGGCCCTACATATTGATGAAGATGAAGTTCCTGAGGTATATTTGGGGATGACCATGACAAAATGTCCTTCACAAGTGGAACCATTTTATGTCTCCCTTGTCATAAATGGAAAAGTAATTAAGAACTGTATGCTTGATTCAGGAGCATCCACAAACATCGTGCCTTTGGCCATCATGTAGCAAGCTGGGTTAAAGATAGATAAGGCATGTGGGAAATGCTATGCCATGGATGCTAGAGAGGTACCTGTCATTGGAATCATGAAAGATGTTGATTTCAGATTGGCAGCATATCCTGAAAAGACCTACAAGATGAACATAACAGTTGTTGATATCAAGCCACAGTATGGCATGTTGCTGTCAAGAAGGTGGGCAACATTGATCGTTGGGATTATACAGTTAGATTTGTCATATGCTATGATCCCTATGAATGGCAGGGATGTCAAACTGATTAGAGAAGAAAGGTCATCAGAGACAGTTGAGGATCAGAATGCAGAGGAGCACATCTATTTTGTAGACACTAATTGTGAGAATTTCAGAGTTGTCTCGAGTGATCAAGAACATGAAAGCGCAGATACGTGCATTCAAGAATTGGACCAGTAGGATATATGGACCATGTATTTTGATGGATCTTGTTCAAAAGAAGGCTCAGGAGCTGGGATTGTTTTTCTATCTCCAGCTGGTAAGCTTCTCAAATTCTCTTCCTTGTTGAAGTTTTCCAGTACAAATAATATTGCAGAGTATGAGGCTCTGCTGTTAGGATTGAATGTAGCTCTAAAGCATGGAATTAAGATGCTCAGGATATTTGGTGATTCAGAGCTTATTGTTTCCCAAGTTAGAGATAAGTATGCATCAAAGAATAAAAGGTTAAAACAATATAAGCATGCTGTTTGGGATATAATAGAATTGTTTGATGCATTTTCAATAAATTAGATAGAGAGGTCAAAGAATGTCATGTCAGATTTTCTAGCCAATGTAGCCATTAGGCCAGATGATATCACTCTAGTAAATGTTACAAATGTTGAAGTCAAACTCAGACCTGCAGTGCCAAATAATGTGTGCAACTGGCAAGTGTTTGATGATGATAAGGATTTGTTGAGATTTCTGCACTGTATTGATGAGTATGAGAACCAAGAAATTGATTTTCAGAATTTTGTAGAGATTGTAGATGGAAAAGAAACTCTCTTAGGGAAGGAGGTGATTCAACTCAAGACAAACAAACTCCCTAGAGGCCTGGTTTCTTTAGAGAGAGCTTTTGACAATAGGGACCAACTTGTTACAAAGTCATCGCCAACAAATAAGAATGATCTAGAGGAGATAAACTTGGGGACATCTCATGCCCCCAAAAAAGTATATATTGGCAAACAGCTCAAGCCACATATCAGAGCTATGCTGATTGCATTGCTAAGAAAGTATAAATATGTCTTTGCCTGGTCATATGAGGACTTGAAAGCTTATAGAGAGGATTTATTCCAGCATGAGATCCCTTTGAAGCCTGGAGCTAAACCATTTAGACAAAAATAGAGACCTATCAACCCAACTTTAGCTCCAAAAATGCAAGAAGAGCTTATGAAGCTTAGGGAGGCTGGAATAATCATGCCTATTAGACATTCAACGTGGGTGTCTAATCTTGTCCCAGTCAGAAAAAAGAATGGTGATATCAAACTTTGTGTTGATTTTAGAAACCTAAATGTATCCTCTTTGAAGGATAATTATCCATTGCCAAATATGGAAGCCATGTTGCAGAAGGTGACTCGTTGTGAACTCCTATCCATAATGGATGGATTTTCAGGGTACAATCAGGTGAAGGTAAAGGAATCAGAACAATTCAAGACTACCTTCACCACTCCATGGGGAACCTATGTATATGTCAGGATGCCATTTGGACTGACAAATGTAGGTGCTACATTTCAAAGGGCAATGGATGTTGCTTTTGCAAGATTGATTGACTCAATCTTGGCTGTATATCAGGATGATTTAATTGCCTATTCAAAGAGGGAAGAGTAGCATTGCATGCACTTAGAACAGATTTTTATTAGAGCATTAGAGTATGGCATCTCACTTAACCCAAAGAAGTGTTCTTTTGGGGTAGTGGAAGGAAAGTTGTTGGGGCATATTGTTTCCAAGGATGGAGTCAGGATTGATCCTGAAACGATAGCTGCAATTGACAAAATCCAGATGCCTAAAACAGTGAAAGGTGTTCAGTCCTTCTTTGGGCAAATTAATTTTGTTAGAAGATTTGTGCCTAATTTTGCAGAGACTACAAGGAACATTTCCAAGATGTTGAAGAAGGATGCAACTGCCAGGTGGGAAGATGAAGCAACTAAATCATTTCAAAATATCAAAGAAGCTATAAAGATGGCTCCTGTGTTAAAATCTCCTGATTTTTCTAAGCCATTTCAGCTATTTTCATTTGCTTATTTTCATACTATTGCTGCTTGCTTACTACAGAAAAATGCAAAGGGTTTTGAGCTGCCTATTGCTTTCTTTAGCAAGTCATTACAGGCTGTTGAATTAAAGTATGACATCATGGAGAAACAGGCATATGCACTAGTTAGAGTAGTGAAGAGTTTTACGCCATATTTGGTAGGTTCACAAGTAATTGCATATGTGCCTCATGCAGTAGTCAAGGATATTTTCACTCAGCAGGAGGTAACAGGAAGAAGATGCAGGTAGATAAACAAATTGCAGGAGTTCAACATAGAGGTACAGATCACTAAGTTGGTAAGAGGACAAGGCTTAGCCAAGATAATGACAGTCAAATTTAGAGGCATGCCAAGTAAATGAAGTACATAATGAAGTTATAAATGTATCAGAATCTGAGTGGTACAAGGACATAGTATATTATTTGCAAAACTTGAATTGTCCTCCCCACCTCAATGATATCCAGAAAAGGACCCTTAAGCTACAAGCTATTAAATACATCATTGTCCAAGGAGAGTTGTATTGGAAAGATCATGATGGTGTATTACTTAGATGTGTGGATGAAGATCAGGCTAAGGATATTCTCAATGATCTGCACAATGGAATGTGTGGTGGACATTACACTGCCAGGACAATAGCCCACAAAATTCATAGAGCAGGATACTGGTGGCCAACTCTTTTCTCAGATGCACAGAAGTTGGTGAGGAGATGTGACTCTTGCCAAAGGTTCTTAGGGAAGCTAAGATATGAGGGTGCATTACCCCTTAGGACTATAATTGTAGAATCTCCATTTCAGCAATGGGGAATTGATTTTATAGGGGAAATCCCAGAAAAATCAAGTGGAGGACATAGTTGGATTTTAGTTGCTACTGATTATTTTACTAAATAGATTGAAGCCATTCCAACTAAGAGAGCTACAAGTAAGGTGGTGATGGATTTCATACTAAAAAATATTATTATCAGGTTTGGAGTACCAGTCAAGTTGGTCACAGACAATGCAATGTGCTTCAGATCAGGTGAATTTGTTGATTTTTGCAACAAATATGGAATTAACTTGTCATATGCATCACCATATCATCCATAGGGAAATGGTCAAGCAGAGTCAAGCAACAAAAGCCTCATGAAAATCATCAAGAGAGTGATAGATAAAAATAAAAGAGCCTGGGATTCAAAGATGAAGATGGCATTATGGGCTGACAGGGTGACAATGAAAAGAGCAACTGGAAGGTCACCTTTTGAGTTGGTATATGGTGCAACAGCTAGGTTGCCTATAAATAACCTCGTACCAGTTTATAAATTTGTACAAGAAAATGATGAGGAAATTGAAGACTCAATGATAAAGAGAATAAATCAGCTGGTTGCACTTGATGAGATCAGAAGGGAAGCATACAGGACAAATATCATGAAATAGCAAAAGGTGAAGTATCTATTTGACAAAAGGACTACAGAAAGAAGGTTTCAGATAGGTGACATGGTCCTTATGTGGAAGGCAAAGAATCAGGATAGGGGCAAGCATGGTAAATTTGAGCCCTTATGGGTGGGCCCATATCAAATCAGTAACACCCATGAGGATGATGCTTACTTCCTCCAGACCCTAGATGGTTAACTACTGGAATTGCCTGTGCACGGTAAATTCCTTAAGGCCTATTTCTCATGAATGAGGCTTCTTTGTGCACACTGTAAGCTGGATGTAAATGTTTTGTACATGCCTTGTATAGTCGGTGTTGTTTGTGTTTTGTCTGGTCTGCCCTGGAGTAGTCTGGTCCTCGCTGCAGTCTTGCGCCCGCACGTCCCGAATCGGAGCCTGTGTTGGTACCCATTTATGTCTAGGGTTTTGAGCTTGAGCATTTGCAATATTTTTCATTCAAATCCTAAAATTTCTGTGGCATGATGTTATGACATGTCAAGATTTCTGTCTATGCTGCATTTTTCAGTATGCATGAGCCTCATGTCAAGTATATTCGTGGTCCTGAGGTTGGAGATCTGAAAAGCTCAAGGTCTGAATCTTGCTTTAAGAAGCCTACCATGTGCTGAAGTGCAAAATTCCAAGCATGATTGCCTCTTATGTCACCTTGAAATTCGGCCTGGAGAGGAAGTTATGACTATCAAGGTTCTAAGTCTTTGGGCCTCCTCAACTTTTTTAGTGTCAGCATAATTTTTTCTTCAGAGGAGGTCATCATCATCATGTTTCCAAGTTATCACCCTGATATTTCTGCGGGGGGCGATATTTTGATATCGGGTGATCTTAGTTGAGATTATCCTGATGTTGTTGTTGCAAGGTTCTAAGTGTGACTCGACTTTTCGTGGTGGGGTCATCATATTTTGAACATCGGGTGATCTTAGTTAAAATCACCCTGATGTTATTTTATCACCTTGATGTTGCTGACGTAATTCTTATGTCAGGGTGATATCCGCTTATCTGCCGGCTTCATCATATTCTGAAGTGGGGGGTGATATTTCCAAATATCAGTCATATTCAAACATCACCCCGATGTTACAATGAAGTTACAGTGCAGCCAGATATTTTACAGAGACGGTGATATTTCGCATATCGGGTGATCTTCCGAATATCCCCCTATTTTGTCAATATGACGATGACATCATCAGAATATTTGCGGACATGATCAGGTGGATCATCGACGAGACATACGGTATCGGCAAAGCAGGAGGATCTTCCTCCGATGCATCAGGTTGTGCCAATGAGGGTGAAAAATTAGGATGATGTTTCTAATCACGTGATGCTGTCATCAGGGCGATGTGAAATATCACCCCGATATTTCACATTAGGTTATCATGCGGAAGGATGATGATGAAGGTTTATACTGGTGCCGTCGGGAGCAAAATCACTGACATTATATATGCTCACAGCCTAGTATATAAAGTGTTGAGGTCGCCGCAGGGTGCATATGGGATAACTGGTTTCCACATGATTTTGAAATATCAGGGTGATGTCTCTTGGCGGGAAAAGCTATGAAATGTACAGTATGTTCCGTTTCCCGATGGTCGCGGGTTGGTGCGCCATTAATGGCAGATGTTACAGGGTATGGGCGAAGGCATGGACAGATCTAGTACCTAATTGAAGATGTGAATCCCCAGGTGACGGTGCATGGCTCAAGGTGACTCCCTATCTCCTCTTCCACCTACTGCATTCAATATTTGAGTGCCATTTCCTCATAAGGAACTGTATCTAGCAGACTTTTGACTTTTGCCATGTAATTAATGATGAGGACCCTCCTGCTGTATATAGCAGGTGGGGTTACTCATTTTGTTGTTGTTGAAAACTGGACAAAATTTTGGTGTTGTGACACAATACAACTTCTTTGGTGGCCCTTCTTTAGATGTCTTATGAGTTTATGAGTCTCATGTTGTATGTTTTCTACATCAACCCACTGATATTATGTAATTTAAATGAGTAATGCTATATTGTATGTGTTCTGTCATCTATCTCCAAACTGAGTATGTTCTTCTTCTGAATCTGAGCATCTAAGGGGTGTTTATGACTCTAGACTACAGGTTTGTTGTATTGAATGCTTGATTTCTTACTTCTGCTCAAGGAGTAGATTAAATGTTTTAGATCAAGGGTTGGGAACAACATATTGTAGTAAGGATATTGTAAGTAGAGGTAGTAGGATACCCTATCCTAGGATGTATCTGTAAGGTAGATACTACAAAACCCCTTGATATCCAGTCTTTGGTATATGTTCATGCAGGTCATTCACATGTGTACATCTACTGACTCCGAGCCTTGGATAGGCACCAATCTAGTCTTGTATTGAGGTTATACCTAAGGTCCTAGTTTTGCATCCACTTGAAACCAAACTTAAACATCAAAATCAAACCATTAGGACTTTAGGAGTAGTTTAGGACCCAAATCCTTTGTCTACAACTGAAAATAGGCCCAAAGCTAGCCCCTTTGCACTTATCTCATAGTTTTGGTCTACATAAAGGAGGATTTATCTGCTTTGTATCAACATCCTAGTCAGTCCATAAGCACATCTCATGGATGTTGAATAGGGAATCCCCCCCTTGGTTCTGCAGAGCCTAAAGAAGAAGAGGAGATATTTATAGAGTCTATCTCCTATACTGTTGGCCACTGGCCCAGAGATCCTGTTGACCATTGATGGCTACCTTGTAGGGATAACTGGGAATAAGCATCCAATTGGATTGTGAACCAACGGTGTCTCTGACATTTCTGTATCTATTGTGAAAACTTGGATACTCTTGACACAGAAGATGATAAAATTGTAAAGGAAGTTGTACTTAACTTGGAAATGCAAGCGGGGAATGAAGCTTTTGACGCAGACAACGATTAGGAATGCAAAAATGACAATAGCAAATGCAACTCTCGAAGGGAATAAAACTTAGCTCAGTGAGGCATAATGAAACAATAAATGACACATCAAGTCTTATTAATGGCATTAATGCCAAGAGACAGTTAGTGTATCTTTTGAAATTCATATTGGACAGAGTGTCAAACTCGTACTAAGAGTGGCGATCTTCTGAAAAGATGGGTACTTTCTTAAAATTAAGGAACTGCTGAACAACCTCAATAAATGCAACTGCTAATGAAAAGGAACCTCTGTGCTGCTGACATGTGTTCTCGGAACACTTATTAAAAGGGAAAAAGTGGGAAAGCAAGACAAAAATAGAAAATGAATTTAAAAGCACCTAACTAACTATGATACATGGTGAGTCTCAGACTTAGGCAAAATGTTTCAAGAAGATCCCATTTACTAGAATCTCTTCAGGCTCTCCATCCATAGTCTACAACTCGAATGCATTTTGCTGCTTACAAGAATGGATCTTAAAAGGGCCTGTCCATAATGATTCCAATTTGCTGTGTCAGCTTGGTTTGCAAGTTCTTTCATCCCATTTTAGTACTAAAGCCCCAACTTCAAAATTTGGATTGGAAGAATTTTTGTCAAACCAATTCTTAACCATCTGCTGAGGCTTTAATACTGATTCATGTGCCTTTTCTCTCTTCTCTTGTACCTCTGGCAATTCAGTAAGTCTAACTGTCATTGAACCATTTTCCTCAATTTCCAACTGTTTCAACAACTGTAAGGCAGGTATCTCTATACTTAGTGGCATCACTGCATTCTTGCCATAGACTAACTCATAGGGAGACATTTTAGTCACTTGCTTCGGTGTAATCCTATCAGCCCATAGTGTTGTGTTAAGTGACTTGTGCCACTCTCTCTGATGATCAACTCCCATCTTTTTATGAGTCTAATCAGGTTCTTATTAGTAGACTCTGCCAAGCCATTGCCTTGTGGATAGTAATTAGAAGAGGTCTTCAGATATATTCCATTCTTTAAGGCAAACTCAGACAGTCTAGTCCCTAAAAATGCTTTAGTATTATCTAATATGATAGTGCGAGGAGGACCAAACTGAGTAGTTATCCCTTCTAAGAACTCTAGGATCACCTTTTTAGTTGCTTCCTTGAGTGGTACTACTTCACTCCACCTTGTAAAGTAATATGTTGCAGTAAGAATCCACTTGTATCCCATACTTGACACTGGATTGATCATGCCAATAAAATCTAGACCCATTGAGAAAAGGGTTCATCTACTATTATGGGACTTAGAGGCAATGCTGCATTTCTTCTCTTCCCAGTATAGAACTGGCAAGCTTGACACTCTTTGACCATCTGATAGCAATCTGCAAACAGTGTAGGCCAGAAATAGCCAGCTTGTGTCACTTTAATTGTAGTAGTCCTTGCCAAAAAATGCCCCCCTGAAGTTCCATGATGAAGTTCATGCAATACCTTTTGGGCCTCATCCCTCTCTACACATCTTAAAAGTATTCCATCAACATTCTTTCTAAATAAAACATGATCAATTAATACAAAATGGACTCCTTGTTGCCTATAGTACCTTTTCTTATCAGGGGAGAGTTCATTTGGGAACACACCAGTTCTCATGAACTGTATTCTATCTTTTACCCAAGAGTCTTGGTCAATCTCTTGGAGTCTCAACACCGTTTCAATTTTTGCTTCTTCCGGCATTGATTCTTCTGTGTCTTGAGTCATATATTGGCATACTCCCTTGCCTCTAACCAATTTGATAGGCCTTACCTCCACATCATATTCTAAAATCGTAGTTATCCAGTTGGCTCTTTTTTCAGTGATTTCACCCTCCATGATGTATTCCCTTACACTGGGATGGGCTACTAATATCAAGATCTTGTTCCCTGTCACTAAGTGTCTGAATTTCTTAAGGGCTTTTACCATAGCATAAGCTTGCTTTTCAACAAAATTATACCTTGATTCATACTCCCTTAGTGTTCTAGAGAAGAATGCTATTAGATGTTCCCCTTCCTCTTTGTCATCTTTCTGAGTCAAAACAGCTGCAACGTTGTATTCACTTCCATACACATACATTATAAAAGACTTAGAGAAATCTGGGTTTCTCAATACTGGCGCAGTTGCAATAGCTTTCTTAATTTCTTCAAAAGCTTGTCTCCCTTCTGTTGTCCATTTGAAAATCAAATATTTCTTCTGTAACAGAGTAATGGGCCTGACTAGCCCTGCAAAATAAAAAATAAAGCGACTAACAAAATTAATCTTTCCTAAAAAGGACTGAATTGCCTTCTTATTAACTGGCAAAGATAGATTCATTATAGTTGTGACTCGCTCTGGATCAATGGAAATCCCATCTTTTGAAACTATGTGTCCCAAAAGTTTCCCCTGAGGCACAACAAAGATACATTTCTTAGAATTTAGGGAGATCCCAAATTCCTGACACTTCTATAAAATAGCTTCTAGGTGCTCAAAATGATCTTTGGCATCTTTGGTAAATATAGTCAGATCATCTAGATAAATCAAAATAATTTTATTTATAAGTTCCCCAAATGCTACATCCATGGCACGTAGAAAAGTAGCTCCAGCATTCGAAAGACCAAAAGGCATCTTGGCATATGCAAATGTTCCCCACTTTGTAGTGAATGTTGTCTAATGTTGGTCTTCATCTGCCAACCAAATTTGATTATACCCTGAGAAACCATTAAGCAAAGAAAACCTCTCTGACCCAGCCACAGTTTGCAAAATCTATTCCATAGAAGGTAGGGGATAGTGATCCTTCAATGATGCCTTATTTAGGTCTCTGAAATCTACACAGAGTCTTATATCCCCATTCTTTTTCCTTACAGGTACTAAATTAGACACCCAGGTTGAATGCTTAATTGGAAAAATGATCTTAGATTCTAAAAGTTTTTGTAGTTCATCTACCATTAATGGCTCAATTCTGGGATTCACAAGCCTTTGCTTCTAACAGATTGGCTTTGAACCTTCGACAAGTTCTATGGTATGTTGAATGATGTCTCTATTATAGCCATGAAGATCTTCATAGGTCCAAGCAATCACTCTATCATACTTATTGCACAAAGAAATCAGCTTGTCCTTTTCCTCTTGGGTAGTAGCATTGTCTGTCTTTAGCTTCCTTCCTTCACTAACCTAAATTTTAGAATAATCATCTTTACTTGCCTTAAATTTCCTTTTCTCCAGGCTTACATCATCAGGGTCAAATAGATTCTCTAGTGTGATCACTCATTTTGGGAGCTTATTAGACTTTAATTGGATAATTTGATCACCATAAGCTTCTTCAATCTTGGGATGTAATTGATCAGCAAACTCTCCTGATTGTTGCAAAAACAAGAGTACCTAAAGATCATTATCAAAGACTTGCCAATTCTGGTCATTGTCTGGGATTGCAGGTCTCACTATCACTTTTACTGCCTCACTATTAACAAGTAGGTCACTTGCTGGATCAAATTGAGAACCAATTTGTGCCATTCCTTCTGCTTCAGTGATTTGGGTTCTGGGGACAACTTCAATATTGAAAGCATCAAAACCATCTATCATATCCCAAATTTTGTGACAATAAGATCTCATTCTTACATTTTTTGGCTACAACTTTCTCTCTGATTTGTTTCACTGCTAGTTCTAAGTCTCCTTTAACTACCAAATTCTTGATTCCTCTCTTTCTGGCCAACATAAGACCATGCACCAAAGATTCATACTCAGCATCATTATTAGTGCAGACAAACTGAAAGCATATGACTCTAAGGATTTTCTCACCATTTGGAGCAGTGAGACATATACCTGCTCCAACACCATTCTTGCTCCTAGCCCCATCAAAATTTAAGGTCCAGATTTCTAAGTTTCTATCAGGTTCTTCTTTCTCAAATACTTCTTTTCTCATAACATTTGGTATTTCCTAGCCTTCTTCAAAAATAACATAAGTACCTAAACTGGTAGAGTCATAATTTCCATAAGGATCACTTTGCATCATGGTCATCAACTGACTATTTTCTTCTTCTTGTTGGTCATGTTCAATCCAATCCCCTAGTTCTTCAACAAAGACTCTCTCCTCTTTATTCATTGTGGCGTGTGATGCTTCAATCCTTGGGGTTGGTTCATCAGTGATATGGTCCTTGGACAAAGGTTCAGACAATACCTTCATCTTTGTTCCATACTTGGTTCTTAAAATTAGATGCAACCAATCCAGTGACATGTATCCTCCTATCTTGGTTGTGAAATCTCTAGATAGGCATAAACCAAAGACAGGGGGATATCTATGACTACTACATCCTATTTGACAATTATATTGGGGTAGGTGTACAACTGCAATGGGAGTTGTTTAATCCTTCCTATAGTTTGGACAGACTTCCCATCTAATTGCATGACTCCTCTAGTAAGTGGCTCATATTTTATCTTTAAAGCGTCTGCTATTTGTTTTGGCATAACTGTAGTACTACCTCCAGAATCTATCATTGAGTTGTGCAGCAATTTCTTTCCCACTATTAAAGTCAGATAAAAAGGATCTGGCTTAGATTTACTTACCTCTGGTGCAGAATTCAACAGAGTTGTTATTTGCAAGGGTGTAGTGTCTTTATTCTGAGCCTTTCCTTTATTAGCAACTCCTTTAGTACTGGTAGATTTAGGGTCAACCTGGCTCTGTAGTGCTTCTTGTAACAGTGTCTTTTGCTCAGGGATAGCCAACATATCCCAGATTGACACGTGTTGGGGTCTTTTTTAGCTGCTCTACCACATTCATAGGTCCCAGTGTTTGTGTCTTTGAGTAGTAAGGATACCTTGCTCTTTCTAGCATCTGGCCAGAGGTTGCTTGATTCTGAATTGGTTGAGGCACTTCTTGCCTGGAAACTAGATTATAATGATTTTGGAAAGGAGGAGCTCCTGCAGTCTCATTATTTGTGGCTTCGAGCTGCTCCCTCATTCTTCTCTTTGATCTGGTATAATAATCAGATTTCACTAAGGGTTTCTTGGAAGTAGATGCTTCATTCAAGAACATTGAATCTTCATCTTCAATCCATGAAAATAAAGCATGCTCAGGGGCAATTTCCTCTTCTTGCTGAATAGACATCCCTTGCATCTGAGCCACCATTACTGCATTCTAGACACCAGGTGACTAGTATGGAGGAGCATTAGACACCATAAATTGACCTTCTACCCTTCTCTGTTCTGCTATTTTTTGTTGTAAATTGCTCTAGGACAATCTTTGGGCATATGGGCATTGTTGCAAGGAAAGCACCAAGCATTGGTATCTTCTGCTAAGTTATTTTGCCTAGGGACTATCTCTCTATTTGGGTTATGAGGGACAACCTGTAAAGGTGTGGGAACCATGACCAATTAGTTTGAACGTTGAGGATTATTTGGTCTTTGAGGACCTTGATATTGATTTGATTGATATGGGGGTCTATTTCCTTAGAAACCTTGATAAGGAGGCCTTGGGTAAGAAGTTTGTTGCCTTTTAATATTGATAATCTCATTTGAGAAGGTCCTAAGAATGTTCTTCATATCATCCATTTTAGATGGAGGAGCAGAGGGTGTTGACGCAACAGATTGTTGGGGTGTTGGGAAGGTATACATAGACACAGATGTAACTGTAGGATTAGGGACTTCATGTGGCAAGGGGATTGAAATTTCTGGGAACATAGGCATGGGAGGCCTTGGAGGCAACTTTCCAGCATCTATTAAATTATTCTTAGCTTTAACAGCTGACTCATTTGCTTCTGGTAGGGTCTGGCCTCCTAGGGACTGAATCATTACAGATATATCAGAATTGAAAACTTTGAGATAGAAAACAATGGCCATACCTGATGGTGGTCTAGCTGTAGCAGGTTTTTGTCCTAGGTCTTTTGAAACTTAGTGTTAAAGTATATTATAGCTTCTCATGGTGTCCTCGTTATGGTGATTAATTGTTGCAGTAGGGAGGATTTGTCACCCTTCTCTTTGAATCTTGCAAAGAAAGCATCACCAAGCTGATCCCAGGTGGATATTGTATTCGGGGTCAAAGATCTATACCAGTCTAGAGCCTTCCCTTTGAAAGAAGCTACCAACAATCTAATTGCTACATTTTGCACAGTAATGACATATGCTACACACACATCTGATACATCTTGAAGATGCTCCCCTGGTGTCTTGGAATCTTCTCCACTGAATTTAGGTAAAGCTTTCAAATCATTAGCTGGAATTGGATCCCAAGTAGCTGTTGGTACCAGAAAAATGAGAGGACTGCCAGTGTTCCAATTTGCATAGTTCCTTGGGGCTACAGGTGCTCCCATGTTTACTCCCGATGTTATTGCAACTTGATTCACTCTTCTCCTTGGAGTAGCAACTAATGGTGGCAATAAAATCCCTAGATTAGCAGCAGACTGAGCTCTTGTTATTGGTCCACAACTCTGACTCCTTGTCGCTCTTTGGTTCATACGATCTTGATAAGAACTTCAAGAAAGGTCCCATCAGGCGTGCCAAAAACTGTTGATGTGTAAATTTGCGTAGGTTCCAACACCAACATGGGAAGCTTCAAGAATGTAGGACTTGCTACTTGAAACAACCTCTAGATTTTAAAGACGCTGACTTTTCTTATTTTAATAAGATTTTGAGTAAAAGGGAGAGGGAGAATCAAGATTACAGATAAAATAAGCAAAACCTAATACTATGCAATGCACTTGAATGAATGTATTTCCTTAACTAGCACAATGATCAGATTCAGCTATATTAAAGAGAAAATATTGCATGATCAATATAGACAGATTGTAAATAAACTAAAAGACCAAAGGCTAAAGTCAAAAGATTTATGCAAAGACATAGATAATATCAGCAACGACACAGAATAGAGCTTCTTTCATTAATAGTTCAACAAATACAAAAGGCACAGTGTCATGCACAGGTATATCAGCTTTCTCATTAGAAATAACAAAATTAAGGCAAAAGATACAGTCTGTTCACAGCAAAGTCTCTGAATTTTCTAATTAATTCTCGATATCTTCTTAATTCTATATCAATCTATTACGATTCTTGCATATATATAGCCACAAGCTTGGCTCAAGATTGCCTGCAACCACCCAAAATCTCAATGGCATAATAGAACTAAAGCTAACTGGGACTCCTCTGACACTAAGATCTTCTAAATCTGCAACTGCTTTTCCCTGTGCGTTCATTGGCTGAGCAATGAAATATGTGGCACTCTAACTGCATTTCTGTTATGACATGTGGAGACACCCGCTGGCTCTAAAAGCTTCAAAAATGTAACATGCGGCACCATCTGCTCAACTGTTAACTTCTTTTTCCTTTGAAAACAAAGCAAACCAAACAATGCCACTTGTCGCCCTCTGCAAGACTTTGAAAAATGATACATGGTGCTTTCTGGCAAAACACTGAGACACATGGCAGCTTCCGATAAAACTAGAAGTCTTTTATCTTTATGCCCGAGCAACTGTCGCTATGACATTTGTAACTCTCCGCAACACTTAGAAACTGAGACATTAATTATGGGACCCACCACATACCTTTAAACACCCGCACATAGAAAGAATATTATGACACATGGCACCCTCCGTATAAAGCAACTTTGGACACGCGGCGCCATCCGGCAATATCAATAGCTTATAAAAAGGCCCTGAGGAAACCCGCGGAGACTAACACTTGTCACACTCTGGTAGCAACTAAAAATCATAATGTGTCTCCACCCGAGAGCATCAAAAGAAAATAGTTCAACATTTCACTTCCACCACGTGGTGCACTCCACTGCAAGCTTCAAACTATGTCTCTATATTGTGGGCTCACCACATACACATCGGTACAAACAAAGCTTCAACAAAAGAATATACATGCGGCAGCTTCTGATCATAACACAAAATGACACACGGCACAACCCGCAAGCTCGCGGCATAAAAACAACTCTTAGACATGGTCTTCGGTATCAACACGTGGCACACTCTGCTGCAAGCATGAAACTTAGAAGAAAATATGGAAGAAACACGCGGCAACGTCTGCTCAATAACGGTCGCTCCAAAATGACATGACACATGGCGTGATCCGCGCTAGAGAAACATAAAGCCACAAATACATAGCCGTTGAAATACACTGCAACTAAAAATGTACTGAGACAATACAACTGAAACAAAATGTAGAGTTTTAGCTCTACAATTATTATTACCCCTCGGATTTATTATGAAATAATTGAATTCTGTTAGGTTTCTCAATGGCTCAGTCTGTGGTGTGAAGACTACGTGAACATAGGGTAGAAAAGATCGATCATATCATTAACCATTGAATTTAGATATTTTACTTGGGAATAATAATACATGCGTTATAGTACATTAAAAGCTATGATATATTTATGATGAATGGATTCAGATCTGACCAAACCTAGAAAATCCTCATAATTTATTTTTGTCTTGTATTCATCCTAATCTCTCACCTAACTGTGTGGATAATTCGGTAAAATAAGATTATGGTTTAATTTTAGAGAATTGGATTATGCTTGCTTTAATATAAATATTCTTTTTGCCTCACATGGATAAATGTATTACTTTGAAAATTTGATTATAAAGCGAAACACCTTGCCATCCATATACAACTACATTATTTTGAGGATATAAACTTATTGCATCAGATGATAGACCTTTGCCAATCATATGACAATAGACAGATTTTGTCTAATCGGATCAAACACTTGTTTTCTGTTGCAAATAAATTACTCATCAACCTTGTTTGCAATATGTCATTTTGTTAAAAGAAATAGAAGTAGTTTGAATTCTCTTGTGACACCTTATGCTTACCTTCTAGGATAGGATGCCGAATGTGGACTACATAGACGATAAATTTCTTTTTCAAGTTTTACCAGTTTATTTATTACTTTGGCCAAAGTTGTTTGTACCATTGAAATAGATGGATTTTAAAATGCTTAGTTATTATTAGTTGTTTGTACCATTGAAATAGATGGATGTTAAAATTATTATTAGTTGTTATTATTAATTTTAGAGAATTGGATTATGCTTGCTTTAATATAAATATTCTTTTTGCCTCACATGGATAAATGTATTACTTTGAAAATTTGGTTATAAAGCGAAACACCTTGCCATCCATATACAACTACATTATTTTGAGGATATAAACTTATTGCATCAGATGATAGACCTTTGCCAATCATATGACAATAGACAGATTTTGTCTAACTAGATCAAACACTTGTTTTCTGTCGCAAATAAATTACTCATCAACCTTGTTTGCAAATGTCCTTTTGTTAAAAGAAATAGAAGTAGTTTGAATTCTCTTGTGACACCTTATGCTTACCTTCTGGGACGGGATGTCGAATGTGGATTATAGAGACGATAAACTTCTTTTTCAAGTTTTACCAGTTTATTTATTGCTTTGGCCAAAGTTGTTTGTGCCATTGAAATAGATGGATGTTAAAATGCCTAGTTATTATTAGTTGCTTGTACCATTGAAATAGATGGATGTTAAAATGCCTAGTTATTATTAGTTATTCTCTGCCACATCCTGCATGCAAGAAATATGTTCATTCTAGTTTAGAATGCATATAGGCATCAGACATGCAGCGAGAGTTTCCCTCCTGCCCATCTATTCCAGGTTACTAGGCGCCTCATGCAGGGTCGGGTATTCTTCAAGTTAGGAAGAATTCTGGGGAAGTGCAGTGCTTCGTGGTTGGGTGGAAAAAGCACCTTAACCATACGCTTGACCTTTGGCTTGCGGAAGACCAGTGGGTTATGGTGGTTGAAGACAGATTATATATCTATGATTCTTCTTATGTAATTCATAAAATGGATGTATTATTGTATTGAACATTTGTATGGCTTGTTAGCCAAATTGTAATCGTACTTCTCTTTGATGTACTTGGAAAACTGTAAAAGTTGTAATGTTACTTTTGGATGCTCCTTATTGATTATAGAAACTTGCAAGATATTATACTTTTATGGATGTCTATGTTATTAGAAAGGTTCATTTTCTATTTTTAGACTAAGTTTTATTCTGTCATGGTTATTCTTAGTAAGTGGTAAATTCAAACTTTACAGGTGCTTCTCTTTATGATTGATGCATGCAAGTGACTTGGTGGTAACTATTTTAAATAGACACCCTAAAACATAACTCAAGTCCTCTTAACTCCCCTTTAGGAACATAAACATGCTTACACATTAGTTAATTCTAGAAGGACGCCATTAAGAATATAAATATGTGTCCAAATTAACTAATTATAAGATGCCCTTAAGATGACAAACATGTACCTAATGTGGAGTAAAACAAGAGGGAAAAGTGTTAAAAGTATGTAATTTTCACATCTATAATAATAAACTAAAATTTAAAGTGGCATTAAATTTCTATTACAAATTTTTAAATAGTAATATAAATTAACTTTACCTTGAAAAATCATAATGATACATAATATTATATTTAAATAAAAATAATTGTAAAAGTAACATTATGAATTGTTTGCCATTAAAAATATCTTTATAAATTCATGTTTTTAGTGTCATACCAATAATGCCCTCGTTCCTATGAGAAATGACTTGACAAAAACAAAGGTGGTGCACAATATATTACGTAAGTTAATTAGGAATATATCTTGATTTACTTGATGGCTTTGTAATGAAGTCAAATTTTTGGTTTGTGCATTGATCTACACTTTTGATTGATTGCATTCTCATATAATGCTTATGAGAAAGTGAATAATTTCTCCATAAATTTGAACAAAATCCCCTTTTCTACCTCTCATAAAGATCTTCCCTCCCAACACTCTTCTATCAATAATATATATCTTTCTTCTCCTCACATCACACACCTTTTTTAGATAGAATTTAAATCTTCCATTGTTGTAACCATGCTTTCTCTTTTTAATTAGTTTACTACTACTCATTATTTATGGGGAAACTAACATCAATATATCGTAGCGACAGTGGAGGATATCGAGGTTTAAACAATAACATATGTTTGGGTAAGAGATTTACTATAGTAGTCTATAAGATAACTCTATTGGAGTCCAATGAAATCAAATCAAATATACTAGAGATCATGGATATTTCTTATAGTCAATAGTGTCAGGGATTTCTATCTCTAACAATAACCATATCCTCCCAACGATGGCTTGGGGCCAAGTTAAAGCATAACTCATTGATAGATTCCATCAAAATGGAACTTTTGAGGATGATTTACATAGAGTCCAACAACATATTGATGTAATAAAGGATCAAAGCATGTAAAAACTTAAAGAGAGATTTTTCCTAGTTTGTTGGCAAACATGAAATTGAAGGTTCTCACAATTAGAAGGAAAATAACACGCTTTTGGTAACCATCATCATAGAAATGAAAGACTAATCACTAGCAATCCACAAGTATGTAGAAGCCAAATAAAATTTATCACAAGAGCAACATGCTATATGGAAAGTTTGATCGCTCTTCAAGGGCTAATCATGACCAATTAGATGAAACAGTGGGACTCATGTCAAAGTTCAATGAGTGACCAAATCTCTATAGTTTATTTTGCTCCTACTTGATTATGCTTAATCATCGTCATGATGTTTTTCTATTTCATAGTTCTTTGCTCATGTTTTTGATTGACTATTTTTTATTAACCTAGTCCAACCTCTAATAGTATGTATTTCATGAGAATTTTGAACTCATTTTGATAATTTTTTTTTAATTTATCAAAAAATGTTGTTTTCATTTTATTATTTTATGTTAATACACATCTAATCTTGTGAACAACACGATATTAGGAAGAACTCTTACTAATTAATTTATTTTGAGGTTTCTAAGTTAACCTAGATCCTTGGCATGATGATACTCTTTTAACCTAATTTAAGTTTTATAAAATAATATATTATTCATTTACTCTAATTTGTATCTACACAATTTGTTGTTGTTATATACTATTTTCATCAATTATAAAAAAAGTTAATGTAGTTGGTATCACAAGAAAATGAGCCCATAAGCATTCAATAAATATGAACTATGATTAAACAAAATGATGATAAAAGAATTTACTTTTGATATAAACTACACATGGAAACCATTTACAAGAATGAAGAAGATAAGTACTATAATTGCTCTTAAAAAGCTCAATATATGATCTAGTCCATTGAAGGTTTGTACAAAAGAAGAGGACAAACATAGCCAAGTTGTTGCTCCCAATGAATGAAAGAAATACCACATGAATGAATCCTCTCCTCATGGATTGTTCCACAAAGTGGACATATACCATATTGCTATTAAGGGAAGCTTTACTAATTTCGTTAAGGATGTAATCCCAGTATTGGCAGTGATTCTTAGTGATTCTTGTTGATAGGAAGACTAAGGTCTACTATAATTGAAGATAAGTGAAGTGAACTTTATGTTAGCAAACTCAATCCATTACTTCTTTTACCATTTACTTTGTTTTTATATAGAATATGAAGAGTAACATACATATAATTTTCCCTTCCTAAGCATTGATAAAGATGCAAAAAGTGCTAGAAAGTGCATCTATGACAATCAATATTTAAAGAGTGCATTATTGAAGATGATTATTAGCCAAATTTAGACAGTGATTATGGAAAATGGTGGCTTGAGTGGCTTGTACCCATGATGATAACCCATGCCACAATTGTGAAGAAGTTAAGCCCTAACACTAAATTAGGCACCCTTTGTTGCTTATGGGGAGATGACAATGAAGCATGAGATGTCGGCATTATGATTACACTTAACGCCTCTCTCCAAAGGCACGAACTCCCCTCAACTGTATGCAATTTATTTGTTTCGAGGGGTCTAGGAGGAGGCGCTAAAATTAGTTGATGCCACCAGGGTGAGGTTAGCAACCGCCGGCTGGAAAAGTAACAGTTGCTCCCATAAAAGTTGTCGGATTTTAGCCGCCAAATAATAAGGAATATGAGGCAGCGCTGAGATATGTGGGACCCAGTAGAGATACCCAAAGAAAACATTTAGGTATATATATATATATATATATCTTTCTATATATGTGTAGTTGTGTGCTCCTAAGCTTGTTTAGTTACTGTTTTGTTTTTACTTATGTATTTCCCGTCTTCTTTTTGTTCAGACCTAGCCCCTTTTCTCACTTCATATTGCGGTGCCTTCCCTTACTATGTCTTTGTTTCTCCGTTTTTTTGGTGTGCTTAGTGGCCTGTTTTTCTTATGCATTTATACCTCCTTTTTATATATATTCATTGCTTTTATATTTTTAGGCTTTCTTTGGTTTATATATAATACATTTATACCTTCTTTTTTATATATTCATTTTTTTTTTTAGTTTTTATATTGAAGAATGCAATTATACAAAATATAACAGTCTACAATGATCTGTGAACTGAGAGCTCATATCCAGACAAGGAAAAAGACCAGATACATAAGGAACATCACAATTACATTATTGCTGAGAATTGTCAACAACTGTGCACAAGATAAATACAACCAGTCTAGAAAATATAAATGGTTGCTGAAACAACCAGCAATCACAGCGAAATGTCATCTGCAACTGTCACCTAAACATGTAGAAATCTGGGCTTTCTTTGGTTTTTGTTTTTACTTGCCTTTATTGTCTTTATATATATGTGTGTGTGTGTGTGCAGGGCTTAAATTTGACAGTTGTGTAGTTGTATTTAGGCATTTTTGCTGTAAAATACAATCGAAATTTTAAAAAGACTATCATATGAAAGGAGAGATTTTGAACAAATTGTCAAAAATTATATAGGATTATGCTGATATATATTTGGCTTTTATATAATTCACTTATACTAAGATGTGTCATAATATTTTAAAGACAACATTAAATAGATAATTGTCATAAAAAAATTGCTTGACAGGCAAGGCCGACTGTCAAATTTAAGCCTTGTGTGTGTGTGTGTGTGTGGGGGGGGGGGGGTAGACGGGGTCTCCTAGTATGTTAAGTGACTTATTTGTTTTCTCTTGTTCTTTGTCCTCTTCCTTTTGTTTAGACCGTTATATGTCTCTTGCATTTCTTTATTGCCTGATTTTGCACCTATAGGTTTAGAGATTTTTTAACTTTTTCTTATTTGTACTCTTCTAGTTTTCTTTTTTTCTTATCTATTGCTTATGGGGTGCCTATGTATGGGTCTAGGTGTAAGTGTTTACTTAGTTTGGTGTCTTTTGATTTGTATCCATCTCATTCTTATATTTGTTTGGCTTTTTTTTGTCCAATTTTTATATTTTTCTTGGTTTCTAGCCCCTGCCTAGAGGCATTTTGCTTTCTCTTTTTACATTTGTTTAGTTCTCTCTCTCCCTTCTTTCAAACTCCTTGCTCTCCGTGCAACCTCCACCCTTGTCTATTTAGCCTGTCTTGGTTTGCAATTCACCATTTCTCCTAACAGTTCTCTACATCCTGATGATGAATCACAGAGTGTGATTCGAAATGTTGATGAAAAAAAATTTCTACACAGTTTAAGCCAGAAGCCTGATTGCACAATATTATGGACTGTGGAAATTTGATGTGTTTAATCTAGATTATAAGTTTGAATCTTAGAGGAGATAGGTTATGTATGTCTCATATGTTATAAGCAACTTGTATACTCAAAATTAGGTTGCTCTACATTGTAGACTATAAAGGGATTCCATTTCTATTGAAGTATTCTTGTAAGTGGGTGATCAAAGATGTGGACCCCATAGAAACACCCTAGCAGGTTAAGGAACCAAGTTAACAAATAAAGACAACACCCAACAAAGTTGTAACTTGCCATTATGTCTAAGAAGAATATGTGGGTCGGAGCTTGAGGAATCTTGATTGTTCATGGATAATGCTCAAAATAAATAAAAGATGCGAATTTGTTATGCACATGGGCCCAATGAGAATGAAGGTTGGTTGCTCCTACATCAATGCATCATTTGATATCATAAATGCATTGACACTGTGGAATAAATTAACATAAATGAATTGATAAATACATATCAATACATTTAGATGATGTTTGTATGCAAATTACCCTTACACCATTAATTTGAATCTCTTATAGATTTCTTTTCTTTCTCTAATAACATAAGCATGCATGTTTATAGGAAATAACCTTTATAATCCTACCACATACCCCTTTACTTTTGGAGTTGCACAACTTTCCATTCCAACCAACCTCAAGTAGCTTTAATACATTATGTAGAACCACACCCTTTAAATCAACAAGGAAAGACACATCTTCTATAGGGGGACTCAATTTGTAATCCAAGTTGAATTAAACTATTTTTTAAATCTCAAATCTATTTTTTAGTGGGTTTGCAATTAGTAAACACCCTCTTATTTTATATAGTCCCTAGATGTATTGATAAAATTCATGTTAAACTAAACAATTTTCTAAATTCTCAATCTATTTTTTTTAAAGTTAGTAACCATATTACTTTATCTCATAATTAAATACATGATAATTGAAATTATTTACTAAAAGCTAAGATCTAAGGAGATCACATTTATTCTCAACCTAATATCCTCCCTTATGATGTTAGCCCAATATCCTTGACAGTGTTATTGTGTTCCAAACAATTTCAAAAATAGACCAACTATACCACATCCTTGACATGGTCATTGTGATCCTTCAAGAGTAAACCAACCTATCTTGACTCAAATCTACATTTCAATTCATTATTATTAAAAAAATATTTTAAAGATTAACCAACCCTAATGATAAAGCCACAAATGATGGACCTTATCCCTATCCTTAAAAGAACTTTAACACCTCACCACAAAACCAACTAACGACAACTTACGACAACACCATGTGGCCATATGCCTTAAGGAATGAACGAATAAATTTTAACGTCCACGAGGCTAAAAATAACCTATGGGACCACCAGTCTTGCTATTTTTGCTTTCTGCATTTCAATCCTTTTCTTGTTCAAAATGATGATAAGCTCCCTCAACTTCTCAACAATGTCCTTGCTGAATAAACTGTACCAAGTGATAGTTGTCAAGCTATTGGCATATTTGTCCTTGATGTCCTAGAAAGCATCACACTCCATAATAAAATGTTTTTTTTGACTCCACTGCCCCGGTAGCGCAAAAAATACACATCTTTAGGTCTTTTCCACCGCCCCATTTCAATTTGGAGTTGATGGGAGTTAATTCTTAATTGAGCAATAAGAATCTTTGCTCTCCATGAAATACTAGCCCCTACGTACACTTTTTGTTGATGATCACATGTGGGGTTGAATTTGTCAAGATAATATTTCTTCTTTCTCCCTAGCACTTTCCCCCCTATACGTTTACAGAACTTGTCCATAACAAAAGCCTTTATCTCTTTGCTATTCATGGGAAAACATTCAAGTAACTATTCCATTTGTTGTTTTGTTTCATTCATGTCTTCTTTCTTTGGCTTAATAATAATAACTAGCAATCGCACCTTAACTTGTGCAATGGGTATGTCGAGATGGCATGTAGATAAAAGTAATTTTTCTTAAGAAGAGAGCATATCGTTTTGTTGTTGGTGAATGGTTGTTATCCATCCATCATTTGAACATTGAAAGAATGTAGTGATATATGTTGGGATGCATGCTTGAGTAAAGTTGTTTTTTAATAGTAGTGGGTAAAAGCAAGTATGCTTGTAAAGTTTGTTTTTTGTTTAAGCCAATTATTTGCAAGTTATAGCAACCTTTATCGGTCATCTTCTTCTTTCCAAAGCATGTTGAGCCCATCTAGTTGAAATGACAGGCCTAGCTATAGACTTGACAAGGCTTCCCATTGATCTAGTCTTTCTTCTTGTAGCATTGTGTGTCCCCAGTCAAAAGGAGCTTCATCATCATTGTCTATCAATGGATCTAGAGATGTAGCGTTCTTTCCATTTGTTGGACTTTTGAGATGCTGCAAATGTCCATGTTTGGGCCACTTCAATAAGTGACATTGTTTTCCATTGTATAATTGGTCATGCCATGTATGAACCAATGAAGGTTGGAGACATGACGTTCCTACTATTAGAGATAGTACAATTTACTATGCAATGGGTACACGTCATCTTTGGATTGTTAGTTTGAAATGACTAATTGAAAGTCTCTCTCTCTATTCCTCTTTATCTTTCTCTCTATTTTTTAAAATGTACCATTATATGAGGCTCTGGTGGAGCTAGATGATCTGGACCAAGCCATACCAAGCTCCACTTTTTGCATTGTAAAAGTAGCATAGCTTTATCTTTAATGTAGGGTTTTACATTAGAATGCTTGACCATAACCCCAAGTCTATCACACAATGGAATAGTTTTTGCCACTATATTTATGCATTTAAGCATAATTTTGTTATCCCCTAATGGCTAATGATTTTTTCATTTGTTAGATATTTTAAATATAATATAGGAGCTCTCTCTCTCTCTCTCTCTCTCTCTCTCTCTCTCTCTCTCTCTCTCTCTCTCTCTCTCTCTCTCTCTCTCTCTCTCTCTCTCTCTCTCTCTCGTGATCTCTCTATCCCTCTATCTCTATCTCCCAATCTTAAAGAGTTTGAGCAAGACCCACCATACTTTTATTTTGAATATGTGTATAGTATGCCAAAGAGTGTATGGGAAAACCATATCCTTATTTATCTATGATGTTGAAATAAATTTTTTGGATTCAAATTACTTTTCAGTTTCAAGTAGAAAACATGGGTACATGAATAACCTTCCCGTGAATAATTATTTTCAGATTTTACCTTTATCACCCATGATAATAGAAGAGGCATTTTGTAAAATACAAAAACATTAAGCCATATTTATGTTAAACAACATTACACAGTTTGACTAGATGACAGTAGCAATGAAGAATTAGACTTAAAAACGTGTGTGAATGGAGAAATATTATCAAATCCATCCCTAGTGAAACAATTCCAACAAAGAAATCGGTTTCTCAAAGATGGCAAATTGAAAATGGTGAACAAAATAAACCCGGTGAAATAAAACGGCCATAAATGGGTACGCTAACAATGATTGTATTCATTGAGTGCTTTACTCCATACATGATAGAGGCTATGTTGGTGTCTAGGGAAATCATTGCATATGTTCGGTTTGTTCAGATATTAATGAATGAAATGTAGAACAACAGGACCATTTCAATCATCTTGCATCTTTCTTGTGCAACAAGTATGTTGATGATGATTGTATTTGCATAGTGTCGCAATGCTTGAGGTATATCTCTTTCTCTATTCCTCTATCAATCTTCCTCTCTTAATATATCTTTGTCTCTCTCCCCCTCTGTCTTTGTCTCTCTCCCCCTCCCCTTCTCTCTGTCTCTTTCTATATCTCTATGTTTCTCTATCTTCCTCTTTCTCTCTTTCTCTTCTCTATCTCTCTTACTCTCTCTATCCCTATTTATCACCCTCTCTCTCCCTATTATATCATCTCCACATTGACATCTACACTCGCGACTGACAATTACAATCCTAAAGTCTTCCTTATACAACCCATCACAACACACAATCATTTCATTTGCTAGATGTATGTTTTGTACCACTACCAATGCACCATTGTACATTAGCCATACTTTTTATTAAATAATTTATATTTCATTTACATTGTACACATTTCACCATTATAACTTTCACTAATTATTCTATTTCCTAATGATACGGATTCATATATTCATTCTTTTCTAATGATTCAGATTTATGTATTAATTATAAAATTTGAAAGTTATATGATTGAATTATAATTATTAATTATTGTAAAACTCTAATTCTATTAAGAAAATAGATTCAATTTTTTTTTATCCATATACAACCTACTCTCATGAGATAAGTTAGAAATTGTGATGTAATGTAAATGATTAAATATATTTAATTATGACGAAGGCATTCCCTCTATGAGGTGAATTAGCCTGGCGCACAGATCCAAAGGTAGAGGGTGATGGAGAACGGTGCAAGATGATTGAAATCATCTTGCCCGTTCATCTTTGCCGTTGTCAGAAAATATTTTGCGCTCACCGGTTTTATTTTTCTTTTCTTTTGTTTGTTTGATTGCGCCGTCTAGGTTAATTTTGCAGTTGTTTCTTAGTCTACATCGCGTAGAGATCCACGACGCAGGGATAGGGAGAACAGTGCAAGACTATTGAAATCATCTTGCCCGTTCATCTCATCGGGTTTTGTTTCACCGTTTTCTTTTGTAGAGATGTACAAAAGTCTCCAAATTTTTTCTCCAACTCCGGGGACTTTGCAGCGAGGAAGGTTGCCGACATTTTGTCAACAAACATAAATTCCTACTGTCAAAACATAAAAGCACAGGGGGTCCAAGTGATTGTTGTGTATGGTGTTAGTACCTACCAACGTTTGATTTATTAAATAAATCCTCGCCGTTTGAAGAATCTCAGAGCCCTACTTTACTCTTGGATGATCTAAATACCAACCAGCCCGACCAGAAAACTGACAGGTGCGATCCATAAATTATCCATTTTGCAAATAATTTAAATTCTAAATCTGTTTTCTTATAATTAACTCAATATTGTAACAGGAAAATTAGGCCACAGGCCAACGGGGAGAGCATCTACTTGTAAGCCTCTGCAAATGATATCCCCTATTTCTAAATTGCACCTTCAATTCAGTTTCGTAGCATTTTTTAGGGTGTAAATTTTCCACTGATTTATTTCCTCTTCAAATTTAGGTTTGATAAAATAACAATAAAAAAATACAACCTTGCCGCCTCATTTTCATTTTACCTTGCATACACAAAGCATAATGTGAGTGTGGAATTACGCGCACAGAGGCTATTTTGATGTCGTTTGAGATTACGAAGAAAGAAAATAAATTGTCTTGTGCTTTGTGCCATTCTGGTGCTCACAAAATCTTTTTTTTTCATTAACATAAATGAAGATTATAAGGTTGCATAGATTTCCAAACATGAAAGGTGCATATTAAATCCATAGAGCTTGGAGCGCATTCCATATAGTTGAGTGTATGTACACTGTCTTATACAATATTTCTTACAGGATATTTGTGCAACTTTAGGTAATTGTGTTCTGAACCAGGCTGACTATTTCTAAGATCTTTTCCCTTATGTTTTGGTCCCTGTGACATAATCTTTATATTTTTATAATGCATATGATATGACCTTTTATTATGATGGTCTAATATTCAGTTGAAAATTCGCATAAGAATGTGTCCTAGATATTTTAATGTTGAATATGAAAAGGTTTGAATTCCTTGAGGGATAGGAAATTGTATGCTAGGAAGCATCCATGGAGAGAGAGGAGAGACTTCTAAGAGACATAAAGAAAGTAAAATTAGGAAGTATCCAATAAAATTGTGTTAGGTTTTTAGAGGGTTAAATTTCACATTGTTCTCTTTTTTTATAAGTTGTAAAATATAAATTTTTGTTTAATATTTTTAAAGAAATGTATGAGAATATATATATATATATATATATATATATATATATATATATATATATATATATATATATATATATATATAGTGTTAAATGTTTTTCTTGAAATAAATATATTCCTATATAGTAAAAGATGTAGGGTTTAATCTTAATTGGTTAAATTTAAATTTAGAAGGAATTGTAATTGAAATAGAATTGAGATTTAAAAATTTGAGATTAAAAAAATGAAATAATTAAGAAGGATTGAAGCATTTATTTGGTTTCTAGCTTCTTGTCAATTTTGATCTTTTTGATTGATTGAAATGTTACAACAAAAAGTTGTAAGCTAGAATTTAGTATTGGAACAATGATCAAACCCGTGACATATGAAATCTAGACATTTTGATGCCTAGGATGAGGTCATGCCCATAGTTTGTTCCTTGGAGTTTTTGTCACTGTGCAACTCTTCCACAACAAATTTTGACCTTGTGTCTATGATTGTATTTGAGAACTTGGTGGTGCTAAAAAGCATGTTTGGGGCTTGACTTCTTTGATAACACTAAAGCCCCATGGTCAATGTACAATTTTAAAAAGACATCAAGAAAATAACACAAATGTTGATGCAATTCAGGCCAAGTAAACTGAGATTGATCTAAGATTGAGACTTCAATTGATGTGACTATGACTAAGTGTTACTATGAATGCTTTTTCTAAATAATCTTAAAATAACATAGGATGATGTACTCAAATACAAGTTATAGAAACATAGCTCGAGACCTTTGGCATGCAAGCTAATAGTAAACAACCATAGTTCTAGAAAGTCAGTCTAAGAAAGTAAGAGATTTGAATTTCAATCTAGGAGGGCAAGGTTGCAAGTGATGTCCTATCTAGAGGACTAATCTATAGGTGTTGCCTTATCTAGGGAGGGAAAAACCCTAGAAAATGGATTAATCCTATTCTATAGTGATATATTAAGCATAATTAGGGATAGTTTAGGGTCAAGGTTAGCTAATGCACCAAAAGAGTCAAATTGAATGTTAAGACAATACATTTACTTCATCCATGTAAAGTGGTGTAAAACAAAGGGGTAAAGGTGTGAGGTATGTATTTTAATCCCTTACATTTTGTCCCCACTTTGGTAGATGTGCAAATCTATAGAGTAGGCATGTCAAAGTAGAAACATGAAGAAATAAATAGCCATAAAAAGATGTAAATTTCTCAATTCTGGAATCTAGCCAACTCAAACACGTAGTTGCTTCATTTGTCCAAAATGTGTAATAGATGTACATTGGACCTATCATAGTTGAAGGAAGAACGTGCCAAACTATGAATTATTGCACAAACTAACAATTGAATTAGTAATAATATTCCCCCTTGAATTGTATATACTACAAAGGAGTGCCCATAAATTGAGGAGGCAAGATAAACAAAAATGAAATGAAATCTAGAAGCTGTGATGAAAAACTTAGCATGAAAAATAAAACAAAATGAGTAGAGAGTGAAAATTTAAGAAATTTATATGTTTGTGTAATTATAAATACTCATTTTGTATGTCACTACATAGATCAACAATTTTGCATCCAATGATGATTAAACAATTATTGCAAACTATTATGGCATAAAAAGTGGTAATTGATCTTGATTCTAAAGGCATCTCCCATCAATTCATTATCCTAGGTCTTCCTTAACATACTTTCTATCTAGCCTTATTTTATTCTCCATATATACCAAGTTGGCCAAAGGCCACTATTTTCTTAGTTAATTTTTTCCCATTTTTGGCCTTGTTTTTCTAGCTAGGTCAAAACCAACTCTCTTCATAAGTGGTAGTTGTGAGATTACCACCTTTATTTCATAAATTATTGTGATGGCTTCATTTATGCCCCAACAATTTCTAGATTGCCCTAGCAACTTTGAAATAACCTTATTTCCTTAGGCAGTAATTTCACCTATGCCCTTATAGTTTCAAAACTACCTATAATATGATATAATACAATAATTTTATCTCGTAAACTCTTAGAAAAGTTTTCAACTAAAACATTCATCAAGACTGAATTAGAAAGACACAACCTAATAATAAATCTAAAAATAATTACATATGAAGGTTGTGCATGTAGGCATGTTTTCTACCTGAAACTGAAAAGTACTTTGAATCCATAAATTTTAGTTATTCTTTGACACACTATACACATATTCAAAGTAAAAGTATGGTGGGCCTTGCTCAAACTATTTAAGCTTCCACTACCGACCCACAAGGTGATCTAGAACTCCAAATCCAACCAATCCTTTAACATGAGCTTGTGGTAAATTATATCTTTATTTTATATACAAGCGTTTCAAAGACATACTTTCTTTGAGCTTTGTCTTCTAAAATGGTTTCTTGTAACATGGGTTTCATAGTAATCCTTTTCTAGATCCAAGTGCTTTCTTTTATGAAATTTGATTTCCTGCAATCCTCTAGGCTTTCATTGAATCCTTGCAAAAGGAGACCATGGTTAGCATGAATAATTGAACTAGTAACCCTAGGATTGTAATTAGCAACATCCAAGCCTGCAATTAGTCTTGTGTTGATTTTGCAAACAAATTTGCTGCATATACTCAAAATAATGTCCATACAGGTCTACAATTGTCAGCATTCATACTTGTAATTAGTCCCATGCTTATTCTACAAACAAACTTGCTACACAAAATCACAATAATAATAATGTCCATAATTTTCAATATTTGTTTTTGGTAGTTTCTTCACTTTGGCTGAGAACTTGGCTATGAAAAATAAGTAGTTTATAATCTATTGAAGTCTATTATATTGTATGTCATGACTTGCATAATTCATAATCTATGGAAACTCATAGAAAATAGAGGAATGCTTCATCTCTAGCCCATCCCTTGTGTTCCTTTTGTTTCTTGTTACACTATTATAGGGGCTTCCACCTATTATTAGATCAAAACCTCCAATTGAATTAATCATTTTATCAAGTATTTCATTTTTTCAAATTCTACACATCTTCCACCTCAATCAATTTACCCTTTTGATGTGTTTTTTCTACCCAACTTTTGAGGATAAGCTTGTTTCCTTTATAAATTTTTTTAGCTACAACATAATTGGGTGGTATACCCAAACTATGCAAAGCAACTTATGCACCCCCAATTCTAGTGAACAAAGAAAATATATTGGTCCCCTTTAGATAGATAGGCTGCAAAATAAAAAGATGGTATCCTTTAATGAACAAATCAAAGCGATACATTTTTCCTCTTCTTCTATTTTTACATCTATGGAAACCAATTGACTCACTATTAGATTAAAAGAATTTAAATTATGTTTGGTTATAAAGTCTTCTTCATGCATCTTTGAAGAATACAAATTTCTTTTTAAAAATAACTTTATCTTGTTAACTCTTAGCAATGTTTTGAACTAAAACATTCATCAAGATTGAATTAGAAAGACACAACCTAATAGTAGATCTATCTTTTCTATCCAACTTGTTCCATTCATCTTGATCCATTGTTGATGGTAGAAAATTGAGTGTAACAATTATTATGATCCACTGATTTGTCTCCACTAAGAGAGAGAGAGAGAGAGAGAGAGAGAGAGAGAGAGAGAGAGAGAGAGAGAGAGAGCAAATATAAAGGGAAAGTCATGCTCTCTTTTCTTTATCTCTCCTTCCCTTTATATCTCTTATCTCTATTTCTCTCTCTCACTCTATTCCCCTCTCTATTTTTGTAAAAGTTCCATTTCATACCAATCTCCACTTTTTACATTGTAAAAGTGTTGTAGCCTAATCTTTAATGTAGGGTTTTCCATTAGAATGCTTAACCATAATACTAACTCTATCATACAATGTAACACTTTTTGATACTGGGTTTATGCAGTTAAGCTTACTTTTGTAATCCCATGATGGCCAATGATTTGTGTTTTTAAAAGTGTCCCAACAACATGTATCACTACATTATTTTAGTTCTACTAATCTATGGACAACAACCATTCACCATCAACAAAATTGTATGCTCTCTTCTCAAGAAATTACTTATTACTTCTATCTACATGCTATCTCGGCGTACCCATGTCACCAACTTTATCATGCATGAGATTGACCATGTATAGTTCTCCTTAACATACAACCGAAATTGTAATGATAGGTTTGGGAGATAGACCCAAATAGGCTTCACCCTGAATGATTCAATGAAAGGATTAAACGTAGGATACCAAGGTTTGAGCAGGACCATGTCTTGTCCTCATATCCAGTGCTCATGGAGGATAGCATCCTGATCCTTCTCACAATAAAAAAATTGTAATAAAAAAGCCACGAGCATAGGGATAAACTTCTAGATCACCTTTCATCAAAGGTTGCCATGTAACAGTGATCCACTTGTGCAAATCAGGAAGTCCTGGAGGCTAGAAATAATTGAATTGACTAATTAATCCATTGACTATGAAATACATCTCTCCTTCTATTACTATGTTTGTTAAATCCTCAAAAAACTTAAGGACTAGGGATGATATGACTTGTTTGAGGGGTTTGATAATTTTCATGTGGTTCACAGCTTGGTCTTTTGCCCTAGCATCCAAAGCATTATATTTAGGGTGTGCATCCCAATTAGGAAAATTTACATGAGCAGTAATGTCCTTGAATGAGAGCCCCTAAGCCATGCATCTCTCCTCATTGCTTTCTTTGAGTTCACCATTGCCTTTCGCGAAGGAGCAGAAAGGTTTATGTCTGCCAGAAGCCATCTGATTGCTAGAAGAGCCTCCATTCAGGTGTAAGGATCTAAACGCAGAAACCCTAATGCTACGGGAGTTTGGAGTTTTCAGGAGTGCCATTAAAAAATATTTTAAAATGTGGAGGTAACAACCTCAATTGTTGACGTGGTAGAGGGCAACCCCACGAGGTTTGAACCATGATTGTTGGCACTACAGGCAAGAAACCCCACCATTCCATCATAGGATCTCCCCTTTTAGGGTCCCTCAATTGTTGATGCAATAGAGGGAAACCTCACGAGGTTTGAACCTTGGTTGTTGGCACTACAAGCAAGAAGCCCCACCATTTCACCAAAGGGTCTCCCCCCTTAAAATTGGAGATAAGGTCCCTCAATTGTTGACATGGTTAAGGACTACCCCGTGAGGTTTAAACCTCGGTTGTTGGTACTACAAGAAAGAAGCCCCACCATTTCACCATAAGATCTCCCCTAGGTAAGGTCCCTCAATTATTGACACGGTAGAGGGCAACTGCATGAGGTTTGAACCTTGGTTTTTGGCACTACAGGAAATAAGCCCCACCATTTCGCCATAGGATCTCCCCTAGGTAAGGTCCCTCAATTGTTGCTGTAGTAGAGGGCAACCCCACGAGCTTTGAACCTTGGTTATTGGCACTACAAGCAAGAAGCCCCACCATTTCACCATAGGATCTCCCCTTAGACCATTCAACAATTACTCTAACCTTTTCTAGATCCATTTTCAAACCTTTATCTAAGATTACAAACCCCAAATATATAAATCCCATATCATGAAACTAAGCTTAATTGCATAAACATAGTGGAAAACAATGTTCGTATTGTAGTGTTTCTAACCGTTTTTTAACTACATGGCCAATGAAGTATCAAACTCTTAATTTACCCAAAATCTTGAAAATGGACATTTATAGCATCTCAAAAGTCCAATAAATGGAAATAACACTTAACATCAGCTATTGTTCAGGTCTGCCCTTATTTCACCACCATCCTAGCAATAGATGGTCAATGTTTTCAAGCATTCTGTTGGAATGAACTGCTACTATACTAGTCATTCAGAAACATTCAAAATCTACCATCCATAGAATTTGCATAATACAT
This sequence comes from Cunninghamia lanceolata, assembly GCA_027924645.1. NCBI lineage: Eukaryota > Viridiplantae > Streptophyta > Pinopsida > Cupressales > Cupressaceae > Cunninghamia > Cunninghamia lanceolata. The sequence goes on from BSBN01001034.1 coordinate 2,321,191, forward strand.
CTCCAGATCCATTGATAAGCATTAATGATGACACTCCTTTTGATTGGGGACATGCAATACAAGAATATAGTGCTAATGAATGACAAGTTTTGTCAAGTTTGTACCTAGGTCTACCATTTCAACTGGATGGGCTTGACACACTTCAAAAATAAAAATAGGATTGGTTAAGGACGCTATCACTTTCAAATAATTGACGGGGGAAGAAAAAAAATAAATAAATAAATAAAAAATTCACCCTCTACTATTCGACAATAGATTTACCTGCATGGATATCAACATATTTAATCTACTCCATTTCTTTTCTAATGCAAGCAATACATATCACTACATTCTTTCAATGTTAAAATGATGGATGGACAAAAACTATTCACCAGCAACAAACCTCTATGCTCTTTTCTCAATATATTCCAATGATCAATGTGCAATTATAAAGGAACCACTAGTTACTTTATCTACATGCTATCTCGGCGTACCCATTGCACACTAAGGTGCGATTGCTAGTATAATATTATATTATAAAATCATATATTTATAGGGGAGAGGGGCCAGTTGCTGCTCACACCCCAATAACCACTATGTTTTTAATCACTTGACACTCCAATTAAAATTTTAAAAAGAACCAATACATGTAAAATACCAACCTAATAAATTAACACAAATGCACCAATACATGTTCACAACTCCAATAAATTAACCAATGAAATTAAGACAAGTGCACAAATGTGATGGCGAGCGGTTACTGGCACATCGTTGTGCATGTATGGGGCGACACATTGAAATGACACTTTTTTGACCCATGTGCACACAATGCATCGTACATTGAAATGTATAAGTGCCTAGATGCTAAAAGAATAACTTTAAGCTCTTCCATACGGAGAAACCCAAAAAAAATCGTCAGGATGGGCGACTAGTGGCCCCTCTCCCCTAGTAAATATATTATAAATTTAATATTTTTTCTTGATTCCATTTTAAAAAAGTAATTGGAGAAGCTCTCTTGCACTTTATTTAAATAGAAATATTCCATATAAAACATTTATTTCTTTTAATGCTATTTAATTAATTATAATAATAACTATTAAAAATTAATTTCTAAATGGTAGATAATAAAATTTTGCCATCAAATATTTTACTTTTATAAACAGAAGTACTTGAAAAAATCCGACCACTCTAATACTTAAATTTCATGAATCGAATCTTTTTATTTTTAACCAAACTAAATATACATTGCATTTGCAGCACTCAAATGGCTTTCAAAAGATGGGAAAGTCACATAATTGTAATTACGCAAATCTGTATCATCTTAAAAACGAAAACAGAGAAAAAAGCGAAAAAAAATCGGAAAAACGAACGGTCGGATTTCTTTACATCGTCTTGCATCCTTTATCGACTAGTCCCAATCGTCGATTTCCTCGCCAGGCCAGTCCCTCTCGGCACGGCTTAAATTTGATGGCCGTATGGCCGTATTTAGTCATTTTAGCCATAAAATACAATTAAAATTTTAGGAAGACCATATCACTTGAAAGGGAAGATTTCAGGCAAACTGTCAAAATTTCTATATGATTATTCTTATATATAATTTTCCTAAAATAGATAGGATTTAATATTTGAAAGACAACTTCAAATAAAAAAAATTGCTTGACAGGGAGGGTCGACCGTCAAATTTAGGCCCATTCTCTCGGCGTAATAAAATTTCCAATTCTGTTTTAACCTTAAACCCAAACTTCGCATTTATTCAGTTTAGTTTGCTTAAACCTCTGTAAAACACTACTGCCCAAGAAACCGTAGCAGCAATGGCGACTCCAATGGACACAGAAACGCCAAGGCCAGACGGCCGATCTCCCAACGAGCTGAGAACCATTGTTTCTTCCAGAGCCCTCCTTCACAGAGCCCACGGCTCCGCCCGCTGGTCTCAAGGTACTATTCATTTTTCTCTCTTTCTCTTTCCTCATCAACGAACTTCAAAATTAGGGTTTCAACTAGCACTTGATAAATTCTGTGTCATTAGGCATTGAGGGCAAATAAGATTTAATACTTGTTTCGGGGCTGTTGCAGACAACACAATTGTGCTGGCTGCTGTCTATGGCCCCAAAGGAGGAGCCGCTGGAAAAATGGAGAGCCCAGAGAAAGCCACGCTTGAAGTTATTTGGAAGCCCAGGACTGGACAAGCAGGTCAGTAGCGGGAGCCTTGTCGTTATTAATTTCATCATTCTTTTTGTCTCCCTTTTTGGGCAACCTTTGGCACAGTTGCTATCCCCTAGGGTGTAAATTCACTAGAGAATTATACCCTTCGAGTTGGATGTAACTTTTTACTCAATTTCAACACTTTATTATGTCTCTTGGCATTTGAACCTGCAGCTCTGGTATGGAAGCCTTGAGGCTTTCCTACTTGAACTCATCATGTTCAACCCTATTCTTAATGCTTATATTTGTTTCTCTTTCTTTTTACTCTTATTGTTTTTTTTATCAGTGAGGATTACAAAACGGGGATCCACCCTTTATAAAATCAATTGGAAGAAAAACTTAAAAGACATCGGAACATATCTTGGATGAAAAGGGGAATTCACAAATTAATCTTCATTTGAGTTATCAAGGGAATCTCCTAGGCTGGATCACTCTTTTCAATGCATTGACTTATCCTTGAAACAACTAAAGCGTGATCCTTTGCTTAAGAATCTCGAATCGGTTCTTGAAGAAGATGATATTGTTGTAATAGGTCTTCTTTTTGCAAAATGGTGTCTTGTCTCAAAAGATGTTCGATGTGACCTTGATCCAGTTTTGTGCTTGCTAACTATATAAGGAGAATCAACGAGCTCAAGTCAGCGGTTGGCATCTAATAGGAAGCTATTAGTATTAAACAATTTGAGAGATTTTGGATGCAAGAGTTCCACTTATTGTTGATAGGGGATCTAGGTCTCATGGTAATTGCAGTCAAGGATGGAGGTGAATGGATGCTAGAGGCAAGAGCACTTGTTTGGGCTGATGGTGGCCTTTGTTGCATTGACGAATTTGATAGCATAAGGGAACCGGATAGAACAACCATTCATGTAGCAATGGAGCAACAAAGTGTAAGTGTGGCTAAGGCTGGGCTTGTCACAACTCTCAACAACAGAACTACTGTATTTGGTGTCACTAGTCCAAAGGGACAGTACGATCCTTATCAATCGCTCTGTATTAATACCAGCCTTTCTTGTCCACTCCTCAACAGATTTGATATAATTTTAGTTCTATTGGATACAAAGAAGCCAGACTGGGATAAAATTGTGTCATCACATATATTACCTGAGCATGAACAGAAGGAGAAAGTTAGTGCAAATGATGACTTAAAAGGGTTCTGCACCTTGCTTATGTTAAGAAGATATCATTGTAGGTATATACACTTTGGGAGGGGTAATTTCTGTCCAATTTTAATGAAGCAGGTAGAAAAAGTGATTTCAAGTTATTTTCAACTGCAGCATAGATCAGCAACACAGAATGCTGCAAGGTAAACAATTTGTATGCTTGAGAGCTTGATTAGATTGGCAGCAACACATACCAGGATTATGTTCAGGGATGAAGTAACCCGAATAGATGCCAATTCTGCAATAATATGTGTTGAGGCATCCACGACAATGTCTGCCATACTGATCTATGTCAGTAATACGTCTCATTCTAGTCTCATAGGAAACCCTGATGAGGAACATACAAAGCAGGAAAAGCTAAATCTTGTGGATAATACTTCCAACAACCCATGTAGATCCAATGGCATTCAAAAGAATGTTGAAGCTTCAAATCATGAAAGAGTAAATATTAACCATTCTGTCAATGGAACACAGTTGCAATAGCAAACCAAACCTATGCCCATGCAGTAGTGAGAATGTTGTTAAACTGTTTGAAGCTGTTGTGGACTGTTATTTGTTGAGCAGGGAATGGGTCATTGTTCAGGAAAAAGATTTGAGGGAAGAGTCAATGCAAGTGTTATATGGCAGAATTTCTCCATGGAACAACAACACAGAAACTTCAGATTCATTAAAATCAGTCAATAAATTTGCAACTAGATCAGGAAATGACCATAAAAGTTGGAATGGTTTATCTGTTTAGTATGCACGTGAAAATGGCAATGTGAATAACATGGATAATATGTCAATCATAGAGCAACGACAACATGCTGTAAATTGTCTTTTTCTAAATTGGAAGACAGAACCTATAGAATTTTCAGTCTCCATTGGCATCAGAGTAGACCAGCAAAAGCATGGTGGTGAGAACTTGACTGAATAGGAGTTTGAGGGTATCCGAAAGCATTGGGAAAAAAACATCATCTGTCATCAAATTAGAGAGTAGTGTATTGTGGGGTGGTTGCACTTTTTGCCTAATTCGCAAAGGAAGGACACAATCATGGATCTCATCACAAGTTTCCCCAAGGGACTGCATGGAGATGTAGTGGATAAAGGGAGATGTAGACCTCGTAGTGCTTTTTGGCAAGAGTTGCATCATTTGACAGGCATAAGATCCAAGCTTTATGGACATTTCAGCATGATTCATCACATTGGCACGGTGATACTTGATCATATGGGTTTGCAATTGCTTGAGGGCAAGAAATTCTGAGAAGGGTGGACTGTCATGTCCCCTTTTTCGGATTAAAATAATTAATAATATTATTTAAATTGGGCCCAATAATTTTTAATTGTAGGGGCAACTTAATAATATTATTATAATTAAAATAAAAGGTGTTTTTAAACGCTAGTATTAAAATAAAAGTATTTAATAATACTTAAATTTTTTTTTTGAAAGTATTTTTAAATACTTGGAGGGAAATTTAGGACCCAAAGGCCTGATTTGTAAAGGTATATCAAAGAGGTGCCTATCTTCATTTGAGGATCATTCAAGTTATCTTTTTGCATTCAATTTTCAAATTTGAGTAGTTTTTTCAATCTAGGGCATCCAAGGATGAAAACCCTTGGTTTATTGGGGGTTTGAGAAGATGAAAATCCTCTTGGATTTCACATTTGGGATCAAGGACGAAAACCTTTGTTTCTCATTTTGGGTGATTCCATCCGGGATCACAATTGTGCTGATTTGTTGAGGATTTGAAGACATTTTCAGTTTGCTTCAGTGGCGCTACAATGTTTGCTGCTGATTTCTGGAGATTTCATGCAAGATTTCAGCGATTGGACGATTTAGAGTTGCAAGCAAATAATTTTTTTTGTTGCCATATCACATTTGAGGGTTTCTACATCAATTTTCAGATTTTTGTTAATTTAAGCATTGGACCTGCCAACCCTAGCTGGGTGCCACCCTTCGAGGAACAAAATCAGTCATTTTAAGCATTGTGTAAGTCATTTTCTACTAACCCTAGCTTAGCACCATCTTTGGAGGGACAAAATCAGTCATTGGTGTATTGGATCAGCCACATCAGCTGCTGGTTTACCTTGTCTTAGTCATCATACACAGCAAACAACAGTTAGGAGTCATTTCTAGGAGACTACAATCAGATTTGGACATGTTGCATATGTTTCTAGGGAATATCAACAATAATTGGCGGCTGTTATCAGTAATTTTTGGTGTTTTCCAGTGTTGTCATACATCATTCCAGCCTTGGATCAGTCAAACACACAATTGTTTCAGCCTTGTGACTGCTGCAAACACTTTCCAGCCGCCATACACTTTGCATCAACAGTCCGTACACCTGTAGGGCCTTGTGAGTGACAATAAATTGTTTTAGAAAATTCTGAAACTTAGTTTCCAGCCCTATTTGCATCAGCATTGTAATTTTCAGCAGTTGCAAATAAATTGAATATCTTTTGGAGGGTTTCTTGTTTCTGAAACTGAGTATTTTTATCATCCTAGGGTTTATGTTTTGTTGACATCAGCAAATAAAGGTTTGAAATTTGTGATCAAATTGTGTACTTGTTGTTTGGTGTTATTTCTTTTCAAGAAAATACAAATAAAATTGCTTGTTTCCTAGGATGGTTTGATTGGGGACATTACATTTCTGCACCAAAGGACATCCAAATGTCCCAAAATTGAAGTGACAACACCATTTTGCCATTACTCATCCTATATAGCCACTTTGGGCAACCCACCAGGTAAAGCAAAGAAAAACTAGTGCTTATGGAATCAATAGTTACAAAGCCGCCTCTTAGTTGCAAAATTGCCACTTTAAGCAGGGAAAACCACTTCCTAATGAATTGGCAGTTACATAATTTCTGGACACATTTTTAACTATTGCTTAACTATTCAGTAAGTCTTGTAACTTGTTGAGGCCATAACTTTTGCATATGGACTCAAAATTTGGTGTCAATTTTTTGCAAGTGCAACTTAATCAATGTTTCATATTGTTGAAGTGGATAGTGGTTTTTCAGGAATAACAATTTACAATATTGCCACTCATTAACTTTCCTTTTCTCTTTTTTCATTTTGATATTTGGAGTCTATAGAGTTTTTTGATGAATTCTTGGATACATAGGGGTCATACCTCACCTTTTTAGGTGGCTTTTGGTCACACAAAAGCTTATTTATTTACAAGATATGGAAGGATCTCACCTTCTATCTCTTTGGAGCTTTTGTGTAGTAGTTGGTATTTCAGCTTGAAAATTGACTATTGGCACATGCAATGCAACTCAACTTTTTCTTTGCAAATCTTGAAAACACTCATCCAATAATCAAATATAATTCTGTTACCACAAAATTGTAAATACTTGCATATGCTCATATCAAGGGACTTACCTCCTCGGGGAGTGTCTTGGTGTTCCTTTTCTTGTTTGCTTGAAGAGTGGATTCTTTTTTTTTTCCATACTTCTTAAAGGGCTTGGGCTCCTCAGTGGTGGTTTATTTGCAGATAACCATACAATGGTAACTCTTACCAGAGTAACTACAAGGAAAAAGATACCAACATTCTTGTACTACATGACCTTCCTTCTTACAACTGAAACAAAAGGTGGAAGATTTCTCTTTGGCATATCTTTGTAGGCAATTCCCAAGCTTGCTTGCTTCCCTTCTTGAACTTGCAATCGGTGAAGTTGGTGGAGTTTAATCTTTCCATTTCCTTTTTGCATTTGCACCATGTGGGTGGAATAGTGGCTTGCTATCTTTTCGTTTATGAATTTAAACACTGCCCTCTCTTTGGAAGTGTTTCCTCATCCTCTTGATGTGGACTCATGCTTCCCTCATCTTGTCTCAATTGTTGTCAACTCTTTGGAGACTCCTTACAATCATGTATAGACTTTACAAAAATGATGTTAGAAATGTTTTTACCTTCTTGGGGATGCTCTTGGTGTTTAGATGGTGTGGAATCCTCCTTCATGGAAGCTACTTTTGCTTTAGCTATGGTAGAGCATCCAATCTCCACTTTACCATACCCAACGCCTGTATATATTGAGGTCTTTTGCTAATCATAATAGGATTGAGAACTACTTGGCCATGTTTGCCAAGCTGTTTACCATGTTTATAAAGGTTTGAAATTTGTGATCAATTGTGTACTTGTTATGATCATGTGATGAAGTGTTTACCACGTATACCTCTTTCATGGTTTGAACATCTTTGCTAGAGACTGGTCCCTTTTTCTTGGTACTTTTCTCTACTTTCCACTCCTTTAACATAGCATTGGAGTTTTGCCAACAACTCGTCTTTTGCCAGCAAATCTTATTGCAATTCCTTTAGGATACCAAAGAAGAATTCATCTTGGATAGCCCATGCAACTTCTAACTCTTCTTTCTTTGTTTCCAAGTGCTGCATCATCATTCCCAATGCTCTATTCTCCTTTTGTACCTGCATATGACAAGTATGGAGCTCCCCAAGTCTTCTCTCTAAGGATTTGGTCATGGGTTTAATGCAAGCAGAAATTCCTACAATACTTTGTTGAAGAGCTTTTCATATAATCTTGCTATATATATAAGCAGAAATTCCTACAAGGAACCTGGCTCTGATGCCAGTGATTGTAATTACCTTTCTATGCCTTGCAATGGAAATTAAATGCAGATCTTATCACCCATGTTGCAACTACTTGAATTTAGTGGTTTTAGAGTGTGGTGGGTGGTAGAATGTGTACATTACTTGCATGATCCTGAATAAAATAGAGAGAAGGAAACAAATTCCATAACACACAGGATTTTTATCCTGGGAATTCAAAGGTTGAATAACCAATGGGAAGCGGCAACTGTACAACTTCCTTTTCTTTCTTTTTTTAATGAAGGGAATACAAAGAACTCTATGGAACATGCCCTCACTTTCAATTGTCTCCTATCTTCCTAGTATTGCTATGGAAAGATTTACAAGAGGCATAAGTAGTTCCAACTAAGAACTGTGCCATACACTGACCAATTGATTCCAACACTCTTGCACTCTCGTGTCCGACAATTTGAAGCTTGCCTCTTATTTATCATATGCTGGGAGTGTTTTTTCATGCACCTCAGCACTTCCGAACATCCCTGAATTGAAGAGACGTTGCCATTTTTCTGTTACTCTTCCTATAACTTCTTTCAGAGAAACTGCCAACTAAAGCATAGCAAAATTGTTGCTTAGGGGATTGGCGGTTACAAAAATGCCCATTAGTTGCAAAATTGCCACTTTCAGCAGAGAAAAACTGACACTTAGTGATCCAGTGGTTATGTAACTGCCATATAACTATTCAATAAGTTGTGCAACTTACAGAGGCCATAACTTTTGCAGATGGTCTCTAAATCTGGTGCCTTTTTTTGAAAGTACAATACCTTGTTGAAGTAGGTAGTATTTTTTTAGGAGTAACAATGTACAACATTGCCACTCATCATCTTTCCTTTGTTTTGTGATCCTGACATGTCCTTGGAGTCTATGGAGTTTTTTTGATGAATATCTTGGATCCTTATAGATCAATCAGAAACATGTCCTTGTTGCTTCTCTTTGGTTAAGATCTTATGGAAGCTTTTGGAATCATTCTTGGCTATGGTGTGCTTGTCAAATAGACCAATTGTAGAAGATTCCTTAGTCCTTAAATTTCAAGCCTGCAGTTCCGTAGTCTGCTCTTGAGTCACATAGTTTAAATTGCCTAGTTTTTGTAACAAACATTCCATTTTATCAACTAGCATGTATGGTGTTTGTTGACTATATGTATCAATGGTGAAACTTGGTTTTAGGGTCACACAATTATCTCTTGCTGACTATATTTAAAACTAATTAAAAGTAATATGGCCATACCATTAACTATTCAGTTTTTAGTTATAGTTTGAAATGATGTGCTTCTCCCTCTCCCTAACTCATATCCCATGTTTACTGGTGAGTATGATCTATACACTTATTGCTTCCTCCTCAAAAGTTTTGGCCAAAAATTCTTGTTGAAGGAATGAATAATTCATAGTCTGAAAAATAGTAGACAATATAACATCTTGGAATCGTAGTCTTTGTGAACTATATGCAAAAAATATTTAAAAGCTTGAAATCGATAACAGAACTTTATTTCTTAGATTTGGACCTTTGGTAGATCTTTAAGTGTACATTATGAACAGATCTTGCTTGTCAAATGTGCACGTCTCTTAAGACTATTATAATAGCAATTTGAAGTTCAGATTTTGTTACCTTACCATAATGGCATCATACAATTGTAAAATCTGTAGTTATTAGGGTGCATGGTTGTAGGTTTGGGTATCAATATGTCATACTCAAAATTCATGACAGGCCGTGTCTAGCTATATTATATACTGCACACAATACTAACATACATTGTATGATAGCTAAAGCAAATCTGTTTGTGATGCATGCAATATAATAAACACATCAAACATTATCAAATATATATGTTTTTCTATAAACCCTACAAATGCAATGCAATAAAAAATCCAATTTCATAATGTTATATATATTACAATTTCGCACCCTGGCTTTATATGTTAATAGAATTCCTTTTTTAATTTTATTGGACAGTTTTCATTCGGTGAGATTGGGAGGCCCTCAAGAACATTGTGGTTGGACACCTGCGCAAGGCCATCAAGAACATTGAGGGTGGACACCTGCAAGTTCTTTAACTTATATTTGGGACATGAGACATGCCATTGTTTGGAGGACATTCCCTCACCCCCCAATGTCACACGCCTTGGCTTCTATACTCTTGCATGTGGTTCCCTTTAATTCTATGCACCTGTTCATGTATAGAGAATCATTGAGAAATCTTTTTTGAAAATTGTAATGACTTTCCATATGCAATAATGACTTATATATTGTCAATAATTATACGGAGTAGGGCTACTATGTATCATATTAGCCAATCTCTTTCAAAAGGTAATTGGACATTGCATTGCTCAAAAAATCATAGTTGTGCATGTGAAACTTTTAAGTGGTCAGTTACATTTCAAAATGACCATTAAAATTCTGTTACCAAGTTGTTTTTGTTGGAATTCTGCCCAGTTGAATTGAGATAACGAGCTTAGTTAGATAGACTTAAGCTAAAAGCACTCTGTGATTTTAGGGTGTCTACTGTTGAATGGATTGTGTTAAATGATTGCTCAATTGCATTGGGATAATGAGCTTAGTTAGATGTACTTAAGCTTAAAGCACTCCATGATGTTAAGGTGTCTATTGTGGAATGGATCCACAGACCACTATTCATCCCTTATTCTAAGTTTATTTGACAACAGCTCATGGGTTACTTACAACTGATCATTCCCTCTTTGAATTGGACCACCTTTGTGATGCTTTTTGGTTTAGCGTTGCTTTGTTTCTATTATCTTCTGTTAAAGTTAATGGGAATGTGTACTACTGATGTTTTTAATTTCTCAGGTAAGGCTGAAAAAGAATGTGAGCTAATTGTGAAGAAAACATTGGACTACATTTTCATATCTACAATGCATCCAAACACTATTACATCTGTCATACTTCAGGTAACCTAATGTCACAGAAGAATCTAGTCCGTACTACATTATTATTTGTTTTGTATTTTTTTGATTCGGTTGAGGAAATTCTTATAAATTCAATCTTGAGATGATACATGTATTACCAATTTGACGTTATAAATAGAAAATTAGGAGATAACTTACTAGATAAATCATAGGAAATATAGACACCAAGGATTTTTATAAATCTAACCAAAGACCTTTGCTTAGAAACCTAGTAGACCTATATCTCATAACTTTTATTTATCTATCTGAAAACACTTATTGACTTTTAGTTGATCTCCTATATTTACTAGGTGAAATCCATACTCTCTCAAGAGTTTCTCTTGGCACAGTTTAGTAATGGCCTTCAGTTTATAGTGTCTGATCTTAGTTTTGACATATTTGGTATTTTTGGTTTAAGTTTCAACTTTTCTTTGCCATTTGGTTTGGATCAGTCTCCTTACTTTTTCTAAATTTCTTCATCTTAAGTTGTCCTATTTGAGGAGGATTAAAAGAGAATTTCAATGCAATAATTTTTCCTCTCCATTTCCTTTCTGTCATTATTCCTATTTTTGTTTAGAGGTTTGATCAGATTAAGACTGCTTATTTTCTTTTCCTTGAGTATGCTTATTTCGATCTCTAGATTCATTAGGAATTTTGTGGCCTTCAGTTTATAATGTCTGTTCTTAGTTTTGACATGTTTAGTATTTTTTGATTTAAGTTTTTAACTTTTCTTTTCCACTTGGTGTGGACCAGTCTCTTCATCGTTTCTAATTTCATCATCTAAGCTGTCCTATTTGAGGAGGAAGGCCAAAAGAGAATTTTGATGCAATTATTTTTCCTCTCCATTTCCTTTCTGTGTCATTATTCCTTTTTTTGTTTAGAGTGTTGATCAGATTAAGACTGCTTATTTTCCTTTTCTCGAGTTTGCTAAGCATTTTGGGTATTTTTGACTTGCAATTTATGGCCTTCAGTTTATGGTGTCTGTTCTTAGTTTTGACATATTTGGTAATTTTTGGTTTTAGTTTCAACATTTCTTTTCCACTTGGTTTGGATCAGTTTCCTCCCTCTTTCTAAATTTCTTCATCTAAGTTGTCCTATTATAGGAGGATCAAAAGTGAATTTCATTACAATTTTTTTCCCTCTCCATTTCCTTTCTCCGTCATTATTCCTATATTTTTTTAGAGGGTCGATCAGATTAATACTGCTTATTTTCCCTTTCTTGAGTTTGCTTAGCATTTTGGGTATTTTAAACTTGCAATATAATCTCATCTATATTTTTTTTTAACCATCTTTAGAATTTGAAAGGGATTATTGTTTTGCACAGTTGACCTTGAGTGTTACTTTGAGGTTTTCCTTTTCCGTTTCCTACCGCCTTTGTTTTTTCTTTTTGTCATTTACCTTCTCCATTTGAGTTTTGATTTTCCACTTGCAATTGTCTGTCTCCGCTTTTACATGTACATTTTTGTTGTGTAATTAGGATTGCTTTAGCGTTTCACTATTATTTGGGCATGCATTTGACAGACTCAAGTATGGGGAAGAAGTCGACTACTACCCATGAACATTCTTCTAGTTTGTTTGGTTTCAATTTATGAACTTATGTTTTAACAAAGAGCTATTTAACTAAGGAGTCCACAAAAAGGACCTATTCAAAATACAAGCTCAATAATTAGAAAGAGTAGTTGCTTATCTTGACCCTAACAAGTACAAATAAACAAGCTTAATAACATACACATGAGATGATCTGAAAAGGATCCAGGAGGCCTTTAGCTTTCAGAGAAGTGATTAGTCCAAAATTGAATGAGAGTAAATAGTAAATACTTGCTGTTTTGTCACAGACAAAACCACCGGTTTCATCAGGAGCCAATTCTAAAAGCAACGGTGCTCAAAAGTGTGATTGCTAGGGTGGTTTTGTGAATAAGTGATGATTTTGTGATCGACAACGATAATTTTGTCATGTGAAGCCATACAAAGAAAAGGCAGATGGACAGGTTGACTACTTAGGTTCTATGATGGGCGGGCTACTTCAGTGCGCAAGAGTAGAGCTCAACAACATATAAAAGTGAGGAGGAAAGAGAAGAGAAGGCTGTTGGACAAGTAGGGAACATAGAGCACTTGGCACAGACCAGGAAGGACACATAGTTTGTTTCACAAACAGACATGAAGGATAGTGTTGTGACCAAATCACACATCGCCCCATTGCAAATGGGGACCTCTTTTTTTTGAATTCCAGTGCTTTGCTAAGTCCAGGATGATGTCCTTTGCATGATGAAGTCAGTGGTGTTTGAGTCTTAGAGCCCCTTGATGACCTGATCCTGATGTTTGAGACCCTGAAAATGACTAAGTCTGGTATCCTGATCCTGAAGATCCTGAAAATTGGCTAAGTCTGAAATCTGGTGGATCCTCAAAAATCTAGAATCTACATGTTAAATCCAGTGGATCTGAGACCTATCTCAAACATCCTGAAAGGTATATTGAAAAATATTTAAAGTATAAGAATCTCTAAACTTATACTTAAATATATTTTTCAATATACCTTACCTCGAGCACTGTCAGTTCTGGGCGCGAAATTGCTCCAGGATCACCTCAAAACTCCGCCTAGAGTTTAGGGCGCCTTTCATCATCTAGACACCCTCAATATTGCGCTTTGGGCAAGGAAGGCTTCAAATCAAAGCGCCTTGATTGAAATGGATGTTGGGAAGCTTGAAACATTGCAAAGTTGACAAGGAAGAGGTCTCTAGATTTGGGCGCCCATTGTATGAATTGCGCCTTGAGTTGAAGCAAAAGACCTAAGGCGCCATTCCTTGTTAAAGCCATCTTGTTTGGACGCCTAGGAGCAAGGTGGATCATTTAGGTAAGATTGAGCGCCCAACTTGGAGAAGACCTTTACTTATGATCTTAGGCGCTAGTTTACCTCCAAAGACTCAAATTAGCGCCTTAGTAATCCATTCCTTGATCCCAGAGTGAATGAAAACATCAATATGCACCTAAAATGGCACCCAAGGTGAATCATCCTATCAAGTCTTAGGCGCATCAAGAAAATCATGCAATCTGGAGGTAAGCATCACATTAAACTTTAGGCGCCTTAGCATGAAGAGATGTTCAAATTAACCCCAAAGTTGCGCCTTGGCATGAAAGAGTATGAAATCCTTAATGTATGTTTGAGAAGATCCTGAAAATGACTAAGTCTGGTAGCCTGAAATCCTGAAACACTGCAAAATTGGCTAAGTCTGAAATCTGGTGGATCCTCCAAATTCTATAATCTACATGTTAAATCCAGTGGATCTGAGACCTATCTCAAACATCCTGAAAGGTATATTGAAAAATATTTAAAGTATAAGAAAATACCTAAATATATTTTTCAATATACCTTACCTTGGCGACTTACATTTCTAGGCGCGAATTTGCTCTAGTACTTAGGCGCAAATTTCCCCACTTGCAGAGACCCCAAAAGTGCGCCTAGAAGACAATCAACCTTCAACCTCTCCTAGATAGGCGCCTTGATTGAAAATTTCCTAAGATACCTCAAGAAGTGAAAATGTGACCAGTTAAACACATTGTGAGTTAGGCGCCAATTTCACATTCAAGTGATCATTAAAATTGCACCTTGAGTTGACATGATTGAGTTTAGGCGCCCATTCTTTGTTCCCTTTTGCCATTTTTGGCGCCTTGAAGAATTGAGCGCCTTGAGCATCAACAATTAGCGCCTAAGGGAAAATGGTTGTCTGGACTTCATAACTTTGAGCGCCTTGTATATAAAGTCTCAAAAGGGCGCCTTTTGCCTTCAAGATTGTCTAGTTTTGGCGCTTTCAAGAGGAGTTAATGTACAGGTGGGTGAAAGGAGTCTTCACTTCATCTAGGTGCCAAATTCAACTCAAAACTCCCATATAGTGCGCCTAAATAAAGAGCATGTTTAATCTATCATTGAGGGAAAATTAAGGTGTCTTGAACACTTCCTTAAGCTTGTTTCACTTTGCCTCTCAGTAGACCTCCAGGTGGCGCCTTGAAGGAAGTTATGAGTTGACATCAACAAGTAAGCATTTTGAAGGAATGAAACAATCAACAAGTCAACTTGATTGTAGGCGCCTTGCACTTTTACCAACCAAAATAGCACCTTAGGAAAAACTCACATGAATTAGTATCTAGGAGTAGGCGCTTGGGAGAAAGAAGCCTCCTGAGGCATGTTTTATGGGTTGAGGACTTCAAAATGTCAAGAAGACATCCAAACATAGTTAGGCGCCAATCCTTGTCTATATAATACCAAATGTGCGCCTAGAAAAGGATACACTCTAAGCTATTCTAATGTGAGTGCCTTGATGTCAAATGAGATTAAATCTATCATACATGAGCGCCTGGGTGAGGGGAGTCATCCTAAGATCTACACAATTGTTTAAAGCTTAAAAAATGACAAGGATAAAGCTTGAAAGCTAGGCACCCATTCCTACCTCTGCCACCTCATTCTGGCGCCTAAGGGAGAAAATTGTATTGAAGACACCTTTTGAATGAACCTCATAAGAGGGATTAACTTCTTTAGACCCTTGCAATTGTTAAAAATCATTTTTAAGTGATAAATGTGGGACTAAATGATGTTAGGTGCCCTTTGCCTCCTTTAGAAACCTATAGTGGCGCCCAAGGAAGAAATTGCATTAAAGGCACCTTTTGGATGAACCTTATAGAGGTTGTCTTCTTTAAAAGCATTACAATTGCTAGAAATCATTTAAAGTTATGAACGTGGGACTAAATTGATGTTAGGCGCACTTTGTTCCTATTTTTACCTATATTTGCGCCTAAGCTTGAAAAGGATTATTACATGTTTAAAGTTATTCCTATCTTATGAAGTGATTGATATATTGTTTATCTTGTCTTGTAGGATCATGAATAAAGGCTAAGGAGTTATACAAGGAGTCACCTTCAAGCGAGAAGTCCGGAGTTACCTTCATCCAAGGAGTGAAGTCAAGAAATTGTTATTGCAAGAAGAAGCATCATGCTAGCCACCTTTGGAGATCACTTCAAGATCATCATCAAGTTGAGAAGAGTGTTGGTGAAGCCAAGGAATCATCTAAGGGATAAGCATCTGAGTCATCTTCAAGTTGCAGAGGGAACACCACTCTAAAGGATCAAGTTCAAGTCCCCTACATCACTGACATCATGTTGGATTACATTAAGTTCAAGGCATCTATCCATTCAAGCTTTCCGAGGAATATCTTGCAAGTACACTTCATCTTCATCCTATCATCAAGTAAGGCACTTCTTCCAAGCTTCAAGTCAAGATCTCTCAATCTTCAAGCTTCAAAGTCTACATCCAAAGAAGGTGTTATTATCTACACTCCAAAGGGTCAATTCAAAGGTCATCATGAAGGATTAGTTCATCAAGTCTTCTACATCAAGCAAAGATATTCATCCATCCTACTTCAAGCTCCATTCAACCTTCAAGTCCAAGAGATTCTCCTACTCTTCATGAATGAAGATTATCATACATTCTACTTCAAGTCATCATCATCTACTCTATTACTCACTCTACATCAAGAGCACCATCAAAGAAGATTCACATTAACCTGCTTACAAGAAGAAGAAAAATCATGAAGTTAGACAAATGAGCTACAAGTATCATACATCCAGTCTACAAGAAGAATAAACAAGGCAAAGATCTACAAGTTGTATTCCTAAACATACAAGTTCAAACAATCACATTGAATACATCACATAAAGATGATACAATTTTCAAAGTATGCTGAGTTGGCATCTATGTGGCGAGTACACATCATTTAATTTTGATTAGCCGCATTATTTAATGCATTAAATGTATCATTTAATAAAAGAAGTCAAAGGGATTCCTATGTGGAGGAATATTTTAAATGCTTTTGCCTTACCTTATCACATTGGAAGATGTGCCTTCATTGCCTCTCTCTTTTGTGCTAAAAATAGCAGTTTGTTGTAACTACCTCTGAGGTGGCATGATCTAAGCCCTTGGCTATCGAATTAATCTCAGCCATTCGTTGTATTCTGGGCACTATATAAAGGCCTTGTTGCCTCATTTGTAACATATAGAGATTTAGATTGTAGACAAGTAGGAGTAGAATAGGAGACTCTCAAAATTTCCTGAGAGGACTTGAAGTTGTTGTAAATATTTTCAAGATTAATGCAAAGAACATTGGAAGTTTATTTGGTGTTTAAGTGTTGTCTTGCAAAATAACATGGTTTCTTGTACTTCAATGGAATGGAGAGATGTTTCAAGTCAAGTAGACTAGAAGCTCTTTGATGTAATGTTTGTTGAACTGAATATTTGATCAACTCCTAGCTCATGCTTTTAACATTCATCGCTGGTGAATTGTTGTGTAAAGCTAGTCTGAGCCATATTTGTATAAGTTCGATTGTGGATGCTTGTTTGAGCTGCGCCGCCATTCAATGGGTGTTCATATGAGCCTTCGTGATTTGAAAACAATTCGCGTAACCTTAGGAGATTGCACCAACTTCATGTAGTTGTAGGCATCCTTGGCGAAGTGAAGTTAGGTTAATCAGGGAGTTTGTCTATTCAATACATCATCATTGCTACATTGACCTTAAATTAACTTTCTGAACCCTTAACCTTTTTCATTTTATTTATCATTGAGACCCTGAATACATATTCCACACTGAAAGGAGGAATAAGCTAAACAAGTATGAAGAAGAATCTGCGTAAGTCCCTTTGTGATTATCAGCAAGATCACATGTAATCACTGAGTTAACCCATCAGGAATCATAAAAAGGAACCTTGGAGTTACTTCACTGGATTACATAGTTCAGCCTTTGAAGAGCTTTATTCAAGAGAGAGTGGGATACTCTAGTGTTTTACTCTATTGTTGACTTGTCTAAAAACAATCATCAACAGATAGGAACAACAAAGATTGTATCCCTCTTTTGTACTAAACTTTGGTTAATATTAAACCAAATAGGATTGCTATTTGGCATCTATCAAGTTTGGTTTTTACTCCCAAATTGGGGGTTTCCCAGGGGAACAATTGTGTAGTGTGTTGAATGTGCTGCTTGCATTTATCAATGGATTTGAGTTTAATTACAGTATTAGATTTAATTGAAAGCAATTTCATAGCCACAATCTCAGCCTTTGTAGTGATCACAAATCATTTGGTTTCAAAGTAGATTCAAACTCATGGGAATTAGGGTTAAGTGGATTGTATGATAGTGACAATGTCTTTAGGTGATGGTAATTTAGTCCTAAAGAATATAGAGATAGGAACTTGCCATTGGAATTGAAAAATTGGAATTCAAGATTTAATCATTAGGGTTTCAGCAACAAGAGCACCTAACCAAACAACAAGCTCAAATGGTACAAGATCAATCATCTACCAATGTCCTAGTTCAAGCTTTAGAAAATAAGTTTTGTATGGGAGATGATGGGGAAGAAGAAGAAAAGGGTGGCTATGATCACATTTGGCCCTTTGGGTAGAAAGCACAGTTACCGGATACACCACCCCCTCTCCCATGGTATGCGTATCGCCGTATCGTATACAAATACTCATAGGATAGGGATCAGATACATCTTGGATACCATATCCAGCCGTACCAAAAAAAAAACCCTATTTTTTTCCCTTGCCGAATACACACAGATACGGAATTCCAATGATATTTGTGCCGTATACCAAAATTATTAACCCTAGAATGTTAAAAATTGCCACAAGCAACTGTTCCATGACTTGACATGCTGATTTCTTGTTGCGGGGAACTACTCTGGACCAGCACACACACGATTGGAAATATGTCTTTCTACGTGATCGTATTTATTCAAATAATCGCATTCATTCTAAAGTTGGAGATATAGTGTCAACAAGCAATGGAAGAAGAGACAAATTTTATTAATTGGTGATACTTTTTTAATTTTTGGTTTTTTTGTTTTACTTTACATTGTAAACTTTTATTTATTTATTAAGTTTAATACATTTAACTTCTAATTTAAGTTTAATTTATTAATATATAATATATTTGTTAAATATATATTATTTATATTAAGTTTAAATTATTTAATATTATTTATTGCTAATATCTATCTATCTATCTATCTATCTATCTATCTATGTGTCGTATCTAGCCGTATCCATATTAGGGGTCTTGAAAAATAGCCGTACCCGTATCCGATACCCTATCCGTATCCGATATTGTATCCGGGTCTATGCAACTTTGGTAGAAAGAGAAATTGATGTAAGAGCTGGACCTACTTGTCATTTCCCTCTAGCTAAGTCCCAGCCGACTCCATTTCTTATTCACATTTGGAAGCATCAGACATACATCAGATTGTTGTGTTGGATTTGGGGTTGGCAGGTTTGTCAGAGGTTGTCTCCTCCTAGTATAGCAAACTTGGTCTTAATCACTTCCTTATTGATTATGATAGCCTTGGGAAACATATACCCTTCACTTAATATCATTAAAAACCCTTTTGCAGATCTTTACGGCAGACCCCACCATACACTAAGATTAGGGGATTATAAATATAAGTGAGGACATCCATGTCATACCTTAGCCACGACCAAGATATCCTTCACTAAGGAAATTGCAAGACAAGAGCTATTTGGGGTGCACTCATCAAGAATAATTAACATCACACAAAACTAAATTAATAAAGAATAAATTGTTAAGAAAGGTCAACCAGCATATGTAGGGTTGTGTCCTTTGAACAAAGGCAAGACATATAAGAGAGATCGGTTAAGAAGGAAGAAGAATCATCATAAGCAGAAATAAATAAAAAGATATCAAGTGGAAATATAAAAAGAAATATATGAATCCAGCAAAAGGAAATATATCAAGTCATATATATACAACAAGTGTTAACAGCGAAGAAGGTAATATAATCAGATTTAAAAGTAGATGTATGAGCAGCGAATGAGAAAAGGGATAAAAAGGCATAAGAAGGAAGAAAAACAAATACAATGTATTATAAAAGAATGTTTGAAGCATAACAACATAAGAGAAAGAAGAACTACTGGGAAGTATATAACTGAGATAAATTTGTAGAAAGGATACTACAAAGGATAAGTAACGATATAATAGAGATCTGCAGTCTCACTGTTAAGCAGTGAATAAACTGGACAACATTTAGCCAAGAAAATAGGTATATCCTAAAAGGGACATTACAAATGGTATCAAAGCATCCTTCCTGCCATCCTGTGAATGATGGTTGATACAATGTATATTCATGTGTATACTTCATGCCTTACGTACATTTATGTATATGTAAGAGTCAATGTGACTCAGCAAGCCAGGATCACCTGCAATCAAGACAACCTTCCACACAAAGATAATAGAGAAGATGCTAAAACAATGGAGCAAAGAATCTATATAAAGATCATGTGAAATACAATGAGAGAGCCTTGCTTATAAAGGCAAGGTGAGAGCTAGAAAGGTGGAGTGGAAAGTGGAGATATTCCTACAACATGTGACAATTAGAGGATGTTAATTAATTGCACATGTGGAGGATAAGACAACTCACTCCAACTATCAACAACTCAACACACAACTAGACTCAGCTAGAAACACCTAGAAGACTCACTAAGTCAACTTAACATGTGTGAATTATGTGTGTGTGAATATTATTTAACTAATAAATAGTTAAATAATATGAGCTATCCACACAAGGGTAAATTGGTAAGGTGAAAACCCTGTTCACACCAACACCCCCCCTTAAGTGCAACTTAGGGAGTAGCTGACTAAAACAAAAATGCAATGATGGATGGGTCCTAGCTACTAGGCCATGTTAGGTACCCATGTACAACAAATCTCAAGGGGAGAAAAGGAGAAAACCTCATGGGACAAAACTCCTCTCCAAAAGTGAGAATGCAGAAAACAAATGAAAGATGTGATGGAAGGAGGACTCAAGACCCCCCAAGAACTACATCCAACACATATGTACAATCAATTACCCCCCCATAGGAGAGCAAACGTGAGACTATAGGTTCCTCCCACAATGAAGTAGCTCCTATGCCGATGGTGAATGCCTGAAGAAGAATGCTGAAGAGAATCCAAAGTCTGCAAACAACATTCTTCCCCTTAGGAAGAAACAAGTCCAAAGGTTGATGTCAAAGAAACTCCATCTCAAGGTATGAGGGAAAAAGCCTCATGATGTATGATGTCTCTGAAAATTGCTCAAGTGTTCACATGGCATAACCAAAAGATGCCACATGATCAGGTGCTGCATGCCTAATCAACGAATGTGACAATCCAAGACAAGATGAAAACTCAAGATCATCAATCTCCAAAGACCAAGAATCCTCCGAATGATGCTCAGGATACTCCAACTCAAATGCCAAACTGTGATAAGTGAAGAGGAGAAGAAGGTGCCCACTCATCCGAAGTAGAAGAATCAACTCCTTCAAAGGGGAGATGAATGTCATCAATGATGTCCTCCAAGTCATCAAGATAGGACTCACGAAACAAGTCTGCAATACCTGTCAAGTACTCATCCCAAAAACCTGTATCTGGAAGACAAAGAATATCTTGCTCGATTGAAGTGGACGAAGCCATGCCAATCTTTGAAGAAGTAGGAGGAGGAGGAAGCTCAAAACTAGTCTCAAGAACCGAAGTAGATGAAAGAACACCAAGGTTCAAGTGACCAAACTTCTCCTTAGAAACATGATTCACACTTGATGCATGAGTGTGAATAGCAATCAATGGATCTACATCATCATCAGAAACAAAGTGGGAGAAAGTATACAAGCGAGATGCATGATTAGCCATCCCAACATCAATGATATCTCTGCTCTCCAAGTCCCGTATGATCACAAAATCAGGAGTGAACTCAACTGTTTTCCCTGCACCACAATGAGTAATGTGGTAGATGGAAAGGAGATTGGTTGTCAAGGAAGGTACACACAACACATTGTTGAATGTATTCTCTCCAACATCAATAGTTCCTTTTCCAGTTGCATGCATGTATGTATTGTTACCCATCAAAATAGGTGGCGAAGTACATGACTGAAATGAAGAGAACATCCCTTGTGAAGATGCCATATGATGAGAAGCTCCAGAATCAAGAAGCCATCTCTCTGACTATAGACTTGTCGAAGCAAAGAGTACTTGTCCTTTTCCTTTGTTTGCCCCATAAGCAATGCCTATTGTCCCTGTAGATGTAGATGATGATGGTGGCGAAGAAAAAGACTTGGGTAAAACAATCATTGATGGAGAATACTCAATGTTATGTTTTTGAAGAAGTTGTGACATCTCATCAAATTTTTTCTCATAACATTTAGTCTCATCATGACCCAATTTCTTGCAATAAGAACACTTTGGCTTCTTCTTCTTGTTGGACTCCTCTTTATAAGAAGAGTTGGGAGTTTTCTTTGATTCTCTCTTGCTCATTAGACTTTGAATCCTTTTGTTTCTTTCCCTTATTATGTGAAGCCTTAGGATCTTTTGTGCTTTGTGTTGCAACTAGAGCTTGTTTTTTAGGAGACTTCAATGTGCCCATGTGTAGTAGCTTAGCTTTCTCTCTAGTGAGTTGTGCAGCAAACTCCTAAAGTGAAGGCATTTTAAACTCACTACCAAAAGCATCCATTGTAGCATAAAAGGTAGAAACATAAACTGAATATGCATGACCCAATTTTGCACGAATAGATAGAATCAATTGTTCATCTTCCTTCTCAAGACCACACTGTTTGACTTGCAACTTGAGAGACTTAAACTTGGTGAAGAAATCTTCGATTTGATCAAATTCTTGAGGATTAAGTGCAATTAGCTCATTCTCCAATTTGAACCTTCTTATTTTATCTTGCTTGCCAAAGAGATTGACTAGTGTTGTCTATATCTCATTGGGTGTTGTACAAGACTCAACATGAAATCTCAGATCTGGAGAAATAGCAAGACAAAGTGTGCCATAAGCCTCATCTCTTCTATCTAACCATTTTCTTCTCTCAGTAGCACCTGTGGGTTCAGGATCTGTGCCTAAAGTTATTTTATGTAACTTTTGTTTATACAATACATACTCCATGTTTTTCTTCCATTCAAGATAATTATATGGAGTTAAAAGTGGAAATTGAGGCACATCCATGATGAAAAAGAAAGACAACACAACAACACCCCTTTACCATGTAAGAGAGCCCCCCCAATTTGTTGTGGCACTTTATACTTAGTGCAATTTACAATTGTTCTCAAGGGACCAAAATTGGGAAAACAACAAAATCTCTTGAAAAAGAGATCTGAGTGAGATTGCAATCATTCACAATGATGTATTACAGCAAACAAATCCTCTCAAACCAAATTTCACCTTCTCAAGTTTCAAAATGCCCAAGTTATCACTCAAATGCCAAAACACCGACAAATGAAATAAAATGAATCTGGAGCAGAATCTGAGAAAAGTGCATGGATGGCTTGAAAGAGCTCTTGAATACCTTTCTGATGCCACAAGAATTGCGAAAATCAGAGATCGTGGCAAAAAGTTATGAGCTCGGGAGCCAAAAAGAGAGATCTGTATTCAATCTGCAATAAATGCTGTCAAACAGCAAAATATGTGAAAATGACTGATACCACCGCGTAGTGCTCTCTGTTAGCTTTCTGTCGATATCTCGTTTGCCTGATTTGGACACCGTGGGCAAAAGTTGTGCAAAAAGCAAAAAAAGCCCTAGTTTAGGGCTTTGAGGGGCAAAATAGGCCCCCTGATGACGGAATATTCTCTGTAGTGGTTGAAATATTCTTCTCGCCGGAAAACTGAAAACCGCCAGAAGAGAAGACAAAACCACTAGTGAGAGGAAAAAATGCTTGTGTTGGCACAAAACCGCCTTGAATCTACGAAACCGCCTGGATAGTACGGAAACCACTATCGAGGATAAAGCAAAAAACGCCTGTACCTGAAAACCATAGGACAAATGGAAAAACTACCTATGACCTCTTTGAAACCGCCTTCGATGCTGCTAGTGATTAACTGTGACTTCCGCCTATAGGGGTTTACAGTCGTTTGGCTGGCAGGTAAAGATGAAACCATCGACGATGGGTTTGAAAACAACCGCCGTCGACAGAAACTACTGATGAGTGTAGAAAATTTTCTGGCGTAAGGTTTTTTTTATGGCGAGAGACAATATAAAGATCGCATGCTGATAAAAATTACCGCTGAAGCCACCAAATTCTGCGGGGGTGAGTGAAGAACCGCTGGGATCTGGGAATGCAGACCAGGCTCTTTAAAATATGCCAGAATTTAAACTATGCCGATGGGAACCACTGAAGAACATAGAAAATTTTCCGGCATGAGATCAGTGCTGGCCGTTAAATGAGTTGAAACTGTCTTTGATTGTTGTGAGCACACAGTGCAAAGACGCCAACATATCAAAGACCCCCCCGCCGAAGACTTGGATTAAACTGCCAAAAACACTCGTTGCTGTATAGAGGACTGTTGGAGTCTGAGTGTGATGGACAATGTTTGGTTGACTATTGGATTGTCTTCGTTGACTGTGAGATGCCGATTGTGATTTGGTCGAATACACACCAATCAAAATCTTGAAAATGTGCAAAGACTGCGGGTTGAATGTTTTGAAACGCCGACCATTGATCGTCGTGAATGCTGTTTGTGGTCGATGCCAATAGGTACAGCCGACGAATATGATTTGATTGCCGAAGGCAATTCTTTAACCGCCAAGACCTGAAAACTGTGACCACAAATGGTCGCTGTGTGAAACACTTTTGACTGCCAAAGAATGAAGGCTGCCAAAAAAAATGAAGACTGCCGGCAATTGAAGATTGTGGATCTGGCGCAGGAGGCCTGGTGTGAAACTTGGCCTTGACCCCGCCAAGTCTGTGGTTGGTAAACTGTCGATGCTTAGATTGCAGATTTTGGTAGACCGCCGGTTGATTCAAAGCAAGATCTGCCCAATAAAAACAATGAAGGCTGAAACCTTCAACGCTGGTGCAGAGTGCACTGTACCACCAGGCTCTGTGCCTGTCGGGTACACTGTACCCTATAAACTTAGGCAGAAATAAAACAATCCCCTGAATCACAAAACAAATCAGTGAATCAAAAAATTTTACTTGGAGGTGGAAAAATGCAGACCGACGCAACGAAGATTCTTTATGCACAGGGAATATTCCCTGCTGTCCGTAAGGAGGGGCAGAGGCAAATTTTTTTTGCCTTTTTTCAACTTCTCTGATTTGGGCATTTGAACAGCCGTGATGTCAGATTTGCTCTAGGACGCTCTTAAAAACATAGCTCCCAGCAAAACCTCTCCAATGAGGGAAGGAAATTGCAGACCAGGCTCTGATACCATGTAAGAGTCAATGTGACTCAGCAAGCCAGGATCACTTGCAATCAAGACAACCTTCCACACAAAGATAACAGAGAAGATGCTAAAACAATGGAGCAAAGAATCTATACAAAGATCATGCGAAATACAATGAGAGAGCCTTGCTTATAAAGGCAAGGTGAGAGCTAGAAAGGTGGAGATATTCCTACATGTGACAATTAGAGGATGTTAACTAATTGCACATGTGGAGGATAACACAACTCACTCCAACTATCAACAACTCAACACACAACTAGACTCAACTAGAAACACCTAGAAGACTCACTAAGTCAACTTAACATGTGTGAATTATGTGAGATGTGTGAATATTATTTAACTAATAAATAGTTAAATAATATGAGCTATCCACACAAGGGTAAATCGGTTAGGTGAAAACCATGTTCACACTAACAGCATATGCTTCATGACTTATGTGTATTCAAGTGTATGCTTCAAACTTAGTGTATTACATGTATACTTCATGCTTCTTGTATTACATGTACTTATATGTATACTTCACGTATTGCATGTATGCTTCATGCTCCGTGTATCACGTGTATTTATGTGTATACTTCATGTACCACGTGTATTTATGTATGCTTCATGCTTCACAAGTATTTATGTGTATACTTCGTATATTATGTGTATACTTCGTATATGCTTCATGCCGTGTCTTACGTGTATACTTCGTGTATCATGTGTACATATGTGTATGCTTCATGTATTACGTATATCTATGTGTTTGCTTCATGTCTGATATATCAATCAGGGTTAATATAAGAAATTGCAGGCATATTGGTACGAGCTATAGAGTTAGTGTGCAATAATTAATTTTTGAATAAGTCCGATTCCTCATACATGCATATTTCATAGTACTACTATGATGGATCGATGCTTAGATTATATTCCCATCAAATGTAAGATTGAAGGAAGCAAGTTAGGAGGATGTTGTTTACGGGCCTCTCATGCTAAGCATGCCATTCCAAGGGTGGAATTATCTTAGACGTTCCTGCCGCTCGGGGCCAAGGGGTGGGTTGTCTAGGACACTCGTGCTCTTGGGCTTAGGTGGGTTGAGTAGTTTACAAGCACCCCTTTCAAGCCAAACTATGACTAGTTGTTAGGATGGATTTAAGGAGTTTCAATCATAAGAGGGATGGATAAGGTAGCATGGATAGGAAAAGCAGATACAAGTTTATTTGCCAAGTACGCCACCCCAAGGGTGGAATTGTCTTAGTTTGGACGTTCCTGCCGCTTGGGCCAAGGGGTGGGTTGTCTTAGTTCGGACGCTTGTGCTCTTGGGCTTGGTATGGATAGCTTCGGGCGGACTTATCATGTTCCTCATCCAAACCCTATTATGATTATGGACATTGGTAGTTTATATGGTTTTGAAATAGTTATGTATTTTTGCATAGTTTAAATAGATAAGGCATTTATTATACATATTTCCTGATCATATGAATTATATTTCCAATATTATCTAACATGATTGTAGGACCTAAACCAAGATTTATCTTGCTCGAAGCATTTAAGTAGTATGTTATAACCATAACTACATTAAGCTTGTGATTCTAGGGCAAGATTTAGAGCAATCCCAAAAAGGGGACATTACATTTTCCTGATCAAAGTAGCTCCACATTCATAAAGATCTAGGACAGCAGTATTAGGCATGTAGGTACCTTAGATAAATTTGATTACAACAAAATTGTTACATAAGCCTATGCTAAAGTTATATTCTGGGCACATAACCCACAAATCCCAGGATCATTCTCACCTATCAAACCTTGGGATAAATTGATATTGTTTAATCGGGTACCTTCCCAAGCTATGAAAATAAATTTAGTACCAAACATGGAGATATGTCAAAGAGGAGTGATAACCTCCAGTTGAATAGAAGACGGAACAAGAATTGGAAATTAGGGTAAACCTATAAGTCCTATGGCTTGCTAGGAATGCTATACTATTGTACATCATTCATTTTATTGACTTGGTCAATCCCATAAATTTGTACTTAAATATTAAATACCTATGGGTATAACAGATGTTTGACTAGGTCGGTTCCTCATTAGAAACAAACTTATGAAACATATGTTATCTAAGGGAAGTTGTCATTCAAACATCTAGATCCTTTACACGAAAGCAGAAGTAATTGTACACAAAGGAGTGGGATCTTGATATTACAACATTCCCGCAATCCATCATGATCTTAGATTTCAACAAGGGATAATGAAGAATTTGTATCATTACCTAGGATCCTTGTGGTGATGAAATGAGAGAAAACTTGTCTTAAGTTAGGTACCCTATTAGTACCAACTCTTGGTCTTATTATTGAGAGATATTAGGAAATACAAGTACAGGAACAAGAAGAATATTTGACAATAAAGTGTTCACATACTTTAGAGAACGTTATCAACCTTATGATCTTAAAAAGACAATGTTGGCGGTTGGATCAAGGCAAGTATACTAACAACAATTTTTCAAAGCAGTTGATTTGGGATCTTGGTAACTCCAAGAGCATCCTAGCTTGTAATTTCTTGAGGACAAACAATATTTGGAACGGGAGGGCTGTCATGTCCCTCTAGCTAAGTCCCAGCCGACTCCATTTCTTATTCATATTTGGAAGGCATCAGACATACATCGGATTGTTGTGTTGGATTTGGGGTTGGCAGGTTTGTTAGAGGTTGTCTCCTCCTAGTACAGCAAGCTTGGTCTTAATCACTTCCTTATTGATTACGATAGCCTTGGCAAACATATACCCTTCACATAATATCATTAATAACCCTTTTGCAGATCTGTACGGCGGACCCCACCATACACTAAGATTAGGGGATTATAAATATAAGTGAGGACATCCATGTCATACCTTAGCCACGACCAAGATATCCTTCACTATGCGATTAATAAGTGCCTTGGAGGAAATCGCAAGACGAGCTATTTGGGGAGCGCACATAAAGAATAATTAACATCACACAAAACTAATTAAAATAAAGAATAAATTTAGGTCAACCAGCATATGTAGGGTTGTGTCCTTTGAACAAAGGCAAGACATATAAGAGAGATCGGTTAAGAAGGAAGAAGAGTCATCATAAGCAGAAATAAATAAAAAGATATCAAGTAGAAATATAAAAAGAAATATATGAATCCAGCAAAAGGAAATATATCAAGTCATATATATACAACAAGTGTTAACAGCGAAGAAGGTAATATAATCAGATTTAAAAGTAGATGTATGAGCAGTGAATGAGAAAAGGGATAAAAAGGCACAAGAAGGAAGAAAACAAATACAATGTATTATAAAAGAATGTCTGAAGCATAACAGCATAAGAGAAAGAAGAAATACTGGGAAGTATATAACTGAGATAAATCTGCAGAAAGGATAAGTAACGATATAACAGAGATCTGCAGTCTCACTGTTAAGCAGTGAATAAACTGTCAGCATTTAGCTAAGAAAACAGGTATATCCTAAAAGGGACATTACACCACTCCATTTAAAGTTGAAATCTTGAAACCAAGATAGAAATTAAAACCTTTAAGGTCAAGTAGATGCAAAAATACTTGGATTGAATAGATGGAGGTATAGTTTAGTGTCCACAACGTGAGTGAAGCACAGAAAATTTCATTTGCACTATTGAAGATGAGTGGGCATGCTCCTATATGCTGGGAAAACTATCTATGATTCTATCTTCATGGCAGAAGAAGAACAAACCAGCAACCTATAGTTCCAAAGGTTTTAAAAGTCTTCTAAGGGAGAATTTCTATCCAATTGGGTATGAGACCAATCAAAAAATAAAATGGTTTTATTTTAGGCAAGCAAATGGTCAAAGTGTACAAGATTACACAACTGAGTTTCGAAGGCAACCCATGATGCTGAGCATGGACCTGGAAGAAGATATCTTCACTAAATATCTCAGTGGGTTGCATAGAAACCTACAAAGAAAAGTCTTCAGGGCCAAGCTAGCTAATTTAGATGAGGGTTGTGTATTGGCACATTAAATTGACGAAGAGTAAAGGAAAGGTGGTGGAGAGTCTTGTAAAATTGGACAATGATAAGGAACAGCCCAAAGAGAAGAAGGGTAAACCACTCAAGAAATGGAAAGGCAAGAAGACCAATGCTGTTGTCCACAATGGAAAAGAATCAAAGAATCATTGTTCACGTTGCAAGACTGATGGTCACACGGAAAATAAATGTTGGAGGCTGCACCCCAAGTTGCACCCTAAAAATAGGCCCCAGGAGAACTCAAAGAAGTCAATTACTACTATTCGAGATGAAGTGGGAATAGAGGACAGCTCAGATATTGATGAGAAATTGTGTTGCATAGCCACAAGGACTGTCATGAGTGAGCAAGAATAAGTAGTAATGAACTGGCTATTCATTCTCAAACTCCAAGTGAAGAAAACAAGGGTAAGAGCACTTGCAGATTCTGGTTGTCAATGTAATTCAATTTCAGCTGATATAATT
Organism: Cunninghamia lanceolata; assembly: GCA_027924645.1. Classification (NCBI taxonomy): domain Eukaryota; kingdom Viridiplantae; phylum Streptophyta; class Pinopsida; order Cupressales; family Cupressaceae; genus Cunninghamia; species Cunninghamia lanceolata. The sequence goes on from BSBN01001034.1 coordinate 2,350,713, forward strand.
AAGAAGCTTGGTTTGAAAACGTATGATCATTCTCAACCTTATCCATTGGGTTGGGTTGAGAAGGGGGTAGAGATTCAAGATAAGAAAAGGTGCAAATTTCAATTTGCTATAAATGGTCAACATGTAGATGAAGTAGAAGTGGATGTGATTTCCCTTGATGCATTTTGATTTGACACTGTGCTTGGGAGTCCGTATTTGTATGTGTGAGATGCTATATATTCATGAGAAGGGTAAACAAATACTGATGGGTCAAAGGACGGAAGCAAATTTATTGTTAAGGGACCCCAGAGCAAGGCATGTAGAGGCATGGAAAGTTCCAACCAAGCACTTAAACTCATACAAGAACCCATGCAGTTTTGTCTTCTACTTTTCAAAGATGAGCAAGAAGAGGGAGTTGAGATTTCTTCAATGTCTGATAGCAGCAAGAAGACAAAGGGGTTAAAAGAATTGTTGCCATTATTTGAGGAGGTATTCCATGAATCAAAGGGATTGCCTCCCAAGAGAGAGGTAGAGCATGGGATTCACCTAAGTCTCGAATCTCCTCTACCCAACATAGGGTTATATAGACAATCATTGATGGGGAGTGATGAAGTAAAACAACAGCTTCAAGAGTTGCTAGAGCAGGGTGTTATATGTCCTAGCACTTTGCTATATGGATCTCCCATAGTGATGGTAAGGAAGAAGGATGGCTCTTGGAGAATGTGCATAAATTACTGTGCTCTCAACAAGATCACTATCAAGAACTGATATCCTCTCCCAAGGATAGGTGACTTGTAGGTGACTTGCTAGACCTATTGCAACATGCGAAGTATTTTACAAAATTGGATCTAAAATCAGGATATTATCAAGTAAGAATGGAGGAGGATACATGGAAAACTGCTTTCAAGACCAAACAAGGTTTGTATGAATGGCTTATTCTTCCGTTTGGATTATGTAATGCGTTGACTACATTTATGCATTTAATGAATGATGTGTTGAGAAAGTTCATAGATACACGTGTCATAGTGTATTAGATCACATTTTAATAGTTAGTACAACACTGGAGTAGCATTTGATGCATTTGAGACAGTCTTGGAAGTGTTAAAAGAAAAACAGGTATTGTGCAACTTGAAGTGTGAGTTTGCCAGAATCATGACATATCTAGGCCATGTGGTTGGATGAGGTGAGCTGAGACTAGATCTTGCATAAGTGGAAGTTATAAAAAATTGACCCACACCAAGGAGTGCCACAGAAACAATGAGTTTTGTAGGTGCTACACAATATTTGCACAAGTTCATTCCAGCCTTCTCTTCCATAGCCGCCCTTCTACATTTAGTTGCAACATTGGGTAAGCACTTTCATTCAAGTGGTGTACATGAAGGATAAGATTTGCAAAACTCCAGTGTTAGCCCTACCCAATTTGCAGCTGCCCTTTGAGGTTGAGACAGATGCTAGTGAGTATGCCATGGGAGCTGTCTTGTTACAAGGTGGTAAACTGGTATGCTACCATTCAAAGTTTTTCACTTCAACGGTGAGGAACTATGCATTAGTCTAGGCAATCAAGAGATGGAGACACTATTTACCTGGCAGGGAAATAGTTGTGCACATGGACCATAAACCTTTACAATATTTGCAGGCTTAGAATAAGTTGCAGCAGGCGTGACACTAAAAATGGATGGTTTTCTACAATAGTTTCATTTGGCAATCAAATACAAAAAAGGAAGTATGAGTGCAATGGTAGACATGCTGTCCAGGCCACCTATTGCAAAGCTCATATCAGCTCTAGCTATGAATGCACAGTTGGAGCCATTCACTAGACAAACACGTGAAGAAGAGTATAAGAAAGACTCAGATTTTTGGTAGAAGTACAAACAGCTTTCAGAACGTGGTGTTGTAAAAGAAGGGGATGACTTCTACCTCAAGGAAGGACTACTTTACAGGCTGGGAAAACTATGTGTGCCGAAGGCACAATGTCTTCTACTTATGAGGGAGGCGCATACCTTCAAAGTGGCGGGTCATTTGGTGTTGGAAAAATGGTGACTAATTTGCAAAGGTATGTATGTGTATTGGCCTTGAATGCAAGTAGATGTAGCAAAACTCATTAGAGGATACAACTTATGTTGCACTTACAACTCCAAGATGTGGAAAGAAGGAATGTACATGCCTCTTCTAGTGCCTACTAGACTGTGGGAAAGTGTTTACGTGGATTTTGTGCGTGGATTAGTAGTTAGCAAGCATGGGAATTAATATTTATTTGTTGTGATGGATAGGTTTAGCAAGATGTGCACCCTATTTCCTTGCAAGACAACAATATTCGGGAAAGAAACAACGAATTTTTTTTTTTCAATACAAGTTTGGGTGCATTATGGGCTACCAAGATCAATTGTATCAGATCGAGATGCTCATTTTGTGAGCAAATTTTGGTCCACTTTGTGGGAAAAGATGGATACTAAGCTTCAAAAGAGCACAACCTTTTATTCACAATCAGATGGACAAATGAAGGTGGTGAATAGAATGTTGGTACAACTCACATGTGGATACAACAGCTTGATGCCAAAGTCTTGGGATGAGTCTTTGCCCCATATCCAACACCCATACAACAAGGCAATTCTTCCTTTATAGGTCAGCTACCATTTGAGGTATGTTTTGGATGTTTCACTTGAGCAGCAGGGTTGAGCAAGAAGGATTGGACTCAAAGGTGACAAAAACAACAAAATTCATTGAGAGGATCTGTTCCTACTCAAGGTGAAGATGCAATTTGAAAAGACTTAGTTGAAGCACAAGGAGAGACATGACAAACATCGTGTGGAGCATGCTCTCACGGTTGGAGTCAAGGTATGGCTGCTCCTAGGCAAAGAATGGCTGTATAGACAGACCAAGAAAACTAAGCCTCTAAGGTATGGACCATTTACCATCTTGGAGGTAGTTGGGGAGAATGCATTTAGGTTGAATTTCTCTCCTTACTTGAAAATCCACTCCATTGTCAATTGTGAACATCTTTAATTGTAGAAGCCATCCATGTTGGATGAAGGAGAAGTAGAGATGGGGCTTTAGTGGAAGACCTAGTGTATGACAAGAGGGCAGTACTACCTAAGGACATGGTACTTCAATGGAAGCAAAGATAGACTAGGAAAAGGGGTTCACGAGTTTTGGCAAGAGGGTCTCAAACCTAGTTCCACGGGGACACGTCCCCCCCTTGAAATACAACCGTCCCCGAAGTCTCCCCATTTTCGAGATGCGGAGACTTCAGGGAAACATCCCCCGTCATCCCCCCGTTTCGCTGCCGCATTTCTTTTAGGCATTCTGTCAAACAGTTCACGTGCCTTGTCTATGCTTCCACATTTTGCATACATGTCTAACAGGGTAGTTGCAACTACAACATCTGACAAAATTCCTCTATCCTTTATGTTTTGATGTATGTCCATACCCTATTCCAAAGCTCCCATTTTGACATAGGCAGGGAGGATGCTCGCAAAGGTTGTGGAATTTAGCTTTACACCAGCCAATTGCATTTGCTTTAAAATTTGAATTTCTAAAGCCTTTTCAACAAATCCATTTTGTGCATATCCTGCAATCATTGCAGTCCATGAGACCACATTTCTTTGAGGCATTCTGTCAAACAGTTCACGTGCCTTGTCTATGCTTCCACATTTTGCATACATGTCTAATAGGGCAGTTGCAACTACAACATCTGACAAAAATCCTCTATCCTTTATGTTTTGATGGATGTCCATACCCTATTCCAAAGCTCCCATTTTGACACAGGCAGGGAGGAAGCTGGGAAAGGTTGTATTTTAGCGCAATATGTTTAAGCTCTAAACTTTACTTATTAAGTTATTCCTTAGGCTTCTACAGTTATACATCTTTTTATAACTAATTTTTCAAGTACTATATGTATTTCAGCGCACCGCTCCCCTGCCGCCCCCCAAAATTAGACCCCCCGCATGTTGTGACCTCATCACACATCGCCCCATTGCAAATGGGGACCCCCTAGTTTTCTCTTAGGTTTCATTTGGTTTTCAAGTCTTAGCTCTAGTTCTGGTTCAAAACACATGCAGAAAGGGATATAGGACAAGTCAGTCACATTTCATGCCTTAGAATTTTTCACAGGACACTTTGAATGATTGAGACTGAGGCTTATAAGGTATAATCCAAACCCTGCCTCCAAACCTGCCCTACCTGGGCGGCCTGGGCATGGAGTCGTGGATTCAGTCTCCTGCAGGTACATCTCTCCGGTCAGTCTCCAGTTGCGCCTAAGAAGGATTGATATGAAAGTTTGTAAGGTTTTTGGACTTAGAATTGATAAACTTTAAGGTAAATTTCATGTTTGAAGGACTTATAAGGCATCACAAGACCTAATCCATGCAAGCCTTCTTAGCCCGCCCATGCTGGGCGGCCTCACAGAGTTCTTCTGGACAGTGTCATCACTTTTAGGAGGCTTTGTCCACACAACACCCTCAACCCTGCCCAAGGAGAAAAATGGTTAAGTTTTAAGGTTTTGATGCACAAGGCACTAAGATATGATGAATTTCAAGCAAAGTCTGCAAGTTTGAGGGAAGTTGAGTGAATTCCAAGTATCACTTCCCAACCCGCTCAGATTGGGCGGCCTTGGCATGAGATCATGGATAATGTCTTCACCACCAGGCGGATCTCTCCAGACACTGCCTTCCAACCCGCCTAAGGAGAGTGATCGAATTTATAAAGTGTTTCAAGTGCAAAGCTTTAGGATGTGAGGTAAAAGCTTACAAGTATGAAGAGGTTAAATGAGTTTCAAGTCAAATTCCATGGGTCACCTTTAAAGCCGCCCTACTTGGGTGGCCTCAAGAGGTTCTTATGGATTGTATCTCTTGCCACATGAAACACTCCATACACTGTCTCCAAGACCGCCCAGGGATGAAGAACAACATAATTTGCAAGTAGACTCGATAAAGATGATCAAGATGACATCAGGAGGATGAGACAATCAAGTTAAAAGGGTGAAAAGTTTCTAAGTATCAAAAGTCCAAGGCTCACTCTCAAACCCGCCTTGCTTGGGCGGCCTAGAGAGGTAAGTTTGGATTTTGATGTCTAAGCATTGCCACTACTCCATCCTGACTCTAATTCACCATGATGCTTCACATCCATGCAGGGTCATTCAAGGAGAGGGAAGTTTGAAAAATCACTAAGTCATGCAAATGAAGGAAGAGTGTCAAGGTTAAGATAGAGAGTGTTCACATTGCAAAATCCTTACTAGCACTCCAAAGCCGCCCTTCCTAGGCGGATTTCACCAAGAAAGATGGACAAGATCGCCTAACATCCATGATGTGTCTTTCAACTTCACAAGCATCTCAAAATTTCACTAAGTCTTGAAGTTGATAAATAAGGAGTTATCAAATGGAGGGAATGAACATCAAATGAAGTTTAAAGTCCACACCCTACCTTCCAAACCGCCCATGCTAGGCGGCCTTCAACATCATGCTTGGACATCACCTCCTCCACAACACATTCTCCATGCACACTCTTCAGGATCGCCTTGTCAAGTGAATCCCACCATCATGCATGTTCTCCACATCATTCACTCCATACACTCTCTCTAAATCTGCCCATGCTTCAAGAGTTTTACATAGCATTCAAAGGAGGATAAACTATCAATGAAGGAAGTGAGGGGCTCTTAAATTGTCAAAACCAAGCTAAAAAATCTCTAAGTTATGAAAATCCTTACACCTCCTCCAATCCTGCCCATGCTAGGCGGCCTTGAGCCCTTCATCTGGTTAACATCATGTCATTCACATGACATCCTCCAGACAACACCTCCAAACCCACCCAAGAAGGGCGCTCCTAGCACATGCACATGAAAAGACTTCAAAACATTAATTTTTAGTCTTGTCTAGGCCGACCTGCCCTCGGAGTAGTGCAGCGCTTGTATAAAGGAAGGTTCAATTGTGCATTTTTTCATCAAAAACAAATCAAATTTAGTTCTGATCTGCAGCAGAGCAGACCTACTTCACCAAGGAGCAGCAGATTTTTTTCAAGAGAGGTCAAAAATTCAAGTGTCTTCAAGAGTCAAGTCTTCTAAAATTCTGATTTTATTCATAAATTCTGATTTTCTAAGGTATGTTGTTTTAAAATGCATTGTTTTTGTCCCACATGCACGAGGAGATGAGTTAGATGTTAGGAGAATCCTTATATCAAGTGTCACATCAACCTTCTAACATGTGCTGTCTTCTCTTGTAGGAGGAGGTAGATGATGAATGCCAAGGAAAGACAAGCCTTGATCAAAAGTGATAAGCAAGGAGTCATGTCGGAGACGAAGATCATGTCTAAGTGGAGGAACGTGAGCGACACCAACTTAGTCCACATCGACATGGAGGAGATCAAGAGAGCTCTACAAGCCAACCCGCTCAAAGGTCATTCATGAGATGCTCCGCAATAGAATTGTACAAGCCGCATGCTTTCCGCCCGCTTTGCCGAGTGCCGAGCTTATGTGGGAATGTGCTAGTCATTACAACTAAGAGACTAGATGTATTGAAACATCCAATGGAGAAGTCTTAGCTCACTTGAGGAGGGAGGCCATCGCCGAAACGTTCAACATCCCGAAGCATAGGAAGGTCACCATCTACACTCGAGAGCAGGCTCAAAGGGTATTTGAAGGAGCGACAAGTGATTGTAAGCAGGAGATAAACACCAATTGGGTGAAGCAATCAAGAAGTCATCATAGCAAGTTGCGGAAGAAGCTTCACAAATCAGATTTCATCTTGGAATTCAACTACATGGTGATCTTCTTAAACAGAATCATGGGTTGTCAACAATCATCGACATTCGACGCGTGGATGTTTCTATTCATGCAAGAGATCGTCAAGGGTGAGGTGATGATTGATTGGGCCGGCATCATAAGCAACAACATTCATGAGCAAATGATCAAGCTGCAAGAGACAAAGACTTCCTACATGAGCTCATATGTTATCTATATCCTTGTGATGTGTGGAAGATATGATGGATTGAATTGCGAAGGTGATATAGTATATGGCCCTGGACAACTCAGTGTGTATGATTGCTACCCGCATTTGCAGCTAAAGTCCATAGCCCATTACAAGCGCGTGAATGACGCATTCTTCATGTTCATTGTGAGGAAGCTTCAAGGAGATATGCATGAGAGGTTATCGAAGGATGCAAAGAGAGAGATTGGCAAGTATGGACGATGGTACATCCAATTCCTGAAGTTCACCTACCCGAGGATCCAAGGATTTTCATCTTATCCTTACCGCTTGCCAAGGTATCCTACCGACAAGATGGTACTACTGGAGGTGACAAGGCAACTGCTGGCTTGGGATAAAATTCAGAAAGATAAAAAGAAAGCCGGAATTAGCTTCCCAATCAGAGTTGGAAAGTTGGAGACTTGTCCAACGCTGCAAGCTGCACAACATTCAGAGTATGAACTTTAGGCTTACAATCTAGTGCTTCATGACACGAGTCGAGACCACTTGGATCCATTCAACACAATTCGGAAAGCATTTGGAAAGAGGTTTCGGCACCGAGAGCATCAAGAGGATCATTGGGTAGATGCAACAGATGATGAAGAGATTAGAGGATTAGAGAAGATACATTAGATTAGAAAGGGGTAGAGTAGAGGAGACTTTTCAAAGTCGTTGAAGAGATATTGAGAGATTGTTGTAAAGATACACTTCAAGATTAATGCAAGCTCATTGTTGAATGTTTCATGGTGATCTTGTGATTTTGGAATGTTAGCATGGTTTTCATTGTCTCCAAGATGGTTAAGAATTGTTTCCAAAGTAGCGTAGCTGATAGATTAGAAGTTCATTGATGTAATGCATGTATGTATTGAATATTTGATCAACTCCTAGCTCATGCATTTAACATCCATCGCTGGTGGAGTGTTGTGTAAAGCTAGTCTGAGCTTCATCATAATTTGCTTAAGTTCGGTTGTGGATGCTTGTTTGAGCTGTGTCGTCCAATGGGTCTTATATGAGATTTCATAATTTGAAAACCATTCGTTAACTTTAGGAGATTGCACCTACTCCATGTAGTTGTAGGTGTTCTTGGCGAAGTGGAGTTAGGTTTATTGAGGAGTTTGTCTATTCATGCAGCATCATTGCCTCATTGACCTTAGATTAGTTTCTCTAAACCCCTTGTCTTTTGCCTTTTCTTTTGTAGTTGATTAGAAGAAGTTCCATTTCACAAGGAAAGAGTACATATTTGAATGGAGTGATGAATAAATTCTTTGTAAGTCCCTTTGTGTAAACAACATTATCACATCATACCACCAAGGCTATCCGTTGCAAATCACATACAAGGAACCTTGGAGCGTTCTTGTTTGATCACGTAGTTTAGCATTCGAGACGCTTTGTTCAAGAGAGAATAGAGCACTTGGTGTTTTATTCTAATGTTGTTGTCAAGAAAACATCAACACTGCCCCCCGTCCCTGTCCCCGAAACTCCATGGAACTATGGTCTCAAGGGACAAACTGTGGACAAAGTTTGTTGGCACTCCAAAGAGAAGGTGGGGACATTGTTTCTTCATCTTATGTCTCATTAAGCTTTTGAGGGACCAAAAGCCTCTTTTTGAAGGGAAACATGATCTAAAAAGGATCAAGGGGGGGTCTGCAACCTTCAGAGAAATGATTAGTCCAAAAATTGGATGAATGTAAATACTTGCTGTTTTGTCATAGACAAAACTACCAATATCATTAGAAGGTGATTCTGAAAGGGAGGGTGGTTGAAAGTGTGATTGCTGAGGTGGATCTGTGAATAAGCGGCAATCTTGTGATTGACTATGGCGATTCCATGATTGACAGTGGTGGTTTTGTATGATTAGTGGCAATTCTGTCATGCAAAGCTAGAGAGAAAAGAAAAAGATAGATGAAAGGTCAACTCCTCAAGTTCTATGACGGTTGTGCTACTCTAGTGCATGGGAGTAGAGCTCAACAACATACAAAAGTGAGGAGGAAAGAGAAGAGAAGGTTGTTGGATGAGTAGGGAATGTAGAGCACTTGACACAGATCAAGAAGGATGCATTTTTCATTCCACAAATAGACATGAAGGATAGGAACATGTATTGAACTTTGGTTAATAATAAACTAGATAGTGTTGCTATTTGGCACCTATCAAGTTGGGTCCCCCCCCCCCAAATTAGGGGTTTCCCAAGTGAAAAATGTGTGGAGTGTGTTGAATGTGTTGCTTGCATTTACTAATGGATCTGAGTTTAATTAGAGTATTAAATTTAATTGAAAGCAATTAGTTGATTGTAATTGTAGTATTTAAGCAATTTCATAGCCACAATCTCAGCCTTTGTAGTGATTATAGATCACGAGTGTAACGCTACTTTTCCCCAAAGTTATTTTGCAGCGAATTTATTACGGTTAATATTTAGAGTTAAGATAGTTTAGAATATGTGAAGATATCAAATAGATATAAATAGCAAATGAAAATCACATGTAATATTTTAATAAGAACTCTAAAGTAAATAATTAACATAGTCAATTGAATAACACAATCCATAATCAAAACCCACAGATATCATGATTCTAATATCTTTTATTAGCATTAAGTTTAGTGCTTAATTAATTTCCACCATAGAAAGGAATAAATACATATCTTTTGGGTTTGGAAGTTCTCCCAAATATCACTCCGAAAAATGGATCAGAGATTCAACCCCAGGAGGAACCTAATTCTTATTCAGAACCAACCATATGTTTCCTGAGCATTCAACTCTTTTTCAGAAAACACACACACAAGTGCTCCCGAGCCATGTTCAACAAAACATACTCAATACAAGTGCACATACAAGCCCTGGCCAAGACAATCTCGGGTGTACACTGTACCCCGAGTTGGACACACATTGTGTGCCCCTTCTCCAATGCTCATTGCCTTCCAAATAACTAATCCTTTTCCTTCGTAATTTCTTGCAATGCTCTTATTTCCTCCTTTCTCCACCTTTTTCTTCCTTTGAGTGATGCTTCATGCCTATTCCAAGTCTCACACAAATGCCTTATATAACCTTTTAAGGGGTGGTTTCTAAACCATCACACCCTTTCACAAAGTTTGTCATTAATAATGGTTTAATAAACATAATAACTCCTCTCTTTTAAATGGGTCTTCATAATTATTCTTTATTTATCTCCATTTTAACCAAAAGGATCATAATATCCTTTATTTTCCATCTCCTTTTTAATTAGAAAGGGTAAATAAACTTTATCCTCTTATAATTTTAGAGAGTTATTCATAAATAGCTTTCTTTTTGCATTTTGGGTAAAAAGTCACATAACAACGAGAGTTCTACAACTTATATGTTTTGGCTTTTTAATTAAAATTAAAATTTTGGAGCATAGGTTGTGTCAGCAGTTACTCATTTTGGCATCTGGACGAACTAGCACTTGCTGCCAAATATATTTTAGGCTTTTGAACTGCTAGTAGATGAAATGTTTCAATTTGTATTATAAATGCATATTGGGTCACTAGAAAGGAATATATGTCAGCTGTTCTAGGATCTTATGCCATTTTTAAGCTTTCTTGTTGGCTCATCTTTTCTTGTTGCTTTCTTCTGTTTTTGATGGATTGCAGATCTCTGATTTCTGATCCTGTGTTTTTCAGGTGGTCAATGATGATGGAGCTGTATCTTCCCCATGCTAATATTTGTCTTCATCTTGTTCTCAGTTATGTTTCCCAAATACTGGAAAAGTTTATTGTTTATAATTCAGCTTCTGCAGAAACAAGCTGTATTGTTTAGTTTGAATGCCTCCTTTCCTTTCTGCTCATATGTAATGTACCTTACTTTATTGAAATAAATCGCGGCTTTCAAGTCTTGGAGCTTGCTTTGAGTATATAGGGCTTAATAAATACATTCAGAGGTAATCGTTGGCTTTTCTTAATTGTTTAATTATTAAAAAATATTTATAAATTAAATATTTCACAAGTCAACTGTACCTTGACATAGTGAATACAGCTACTTGCATGTGCTGTCAATGCTGCATGTGCTGCTCTTATGGATGCTGGGATTCCTTTAAGAAACATAATTGGTATTATTTTGTCTATTACTAATCTTTAAAAAGTTTCTTTATTGTTTAAGGCTTTGTTTATCCTCATACTGCTTCCTTTTCCAACTGTAGTTGGATTACTAATAATGCTTTCCCTTCGATCAGCTGCAGTTTGCTGTGGTGTTAGAGACAATGGAGAGATTATTCTTGATCCTACAAAGTTAGAGGAGCAGGTAAAATCTTGCTACTCTAGTGTTGAATCAAAACTTATTTCTGATATTCAATCACATGGTACAGACCAATAGTTACTTCATGTTTGTGTTGTGCCGGGTGGTACACTTCAAAATGCATCTTTCTTGTGCTCTGCATTATTTGCTATTGTTGATGGAACTCAACAAATGCTGTGTACAAAATGTTAATGATTAATAATTATTTTTAGATTAGTTAGGCTACTCTGTTACTTGTAGTCTTGTATCTTTCAGCAATAAGGTTTATCCACTGCCAACTTTAACATTTTTTATGTTTTTATGTGGTGAAGACCGGAATTTATTTTCTTTTTGTTTGTTGCACAAGCATTGGTTGACCTCAAAACTCGTTTTTTGTTTCTCAGAAAGTTCAGGCACATGTTTGTCTTATTTTTCCCTGCCGTCCCCTAACTGTTTTGTCTGGAGGAGCTCCCACTGTTGACAGTGAGCCTCTGGAACATGGAATCATCTCATCCATTACACGTGGAGCAATGATGGGTATTGTAATGAACTTTGTCATTATGATTTGAAAGGATGAAGGAATCTCAACTTCTTAGGGATCATGCATCTTTGATGATTACTTTTCTAAAGTTGTTACTTTCTTGTCTATCAGTCGATAATTATCTTGATTGTTTGGAACGGAGCCGTGCTGCCAGCATAAAAATTTCTGAGCTTATAAGATCAAGCATTGAAAAGGGCCAGGTTGATGACTGTTCTTTCTATACTATATAGCCAAAATTGAATGCTGAGCCTTCCTGTTACACAGTAAATTACTGCCAATTTGATAGTGTTTTATGTTATCTGACAGGTCTGATGCTTTTTGCAACTAATTTTCATTGCTTTTGCCTTTTCAGCGAGCTACTGATTTGGCAACTTCATCATAATGCTGTCACTATTGGCATAAGTGAATTGATCAATTTCAAAGGTTGAAGTCAACCCATTACCCTACTCTTGTGCATCTGAGCTTTATAGGATAGCAGACTTTGATAGCATAATCTGCATGCAAAATAATGAAAAAAAGCAATTATGTGTTCGACAAAACAGGGCTTGCCTTCCACAGGAATGATGGTGTTGTTTCCAGCAACATTTATTATTTTATGGTGGAAAAAAATGAGAATGGATGTTGGATTTAAATTATATACTGGGTCATACTGCTGGATGAGGACTCAGCACCTTGCGGATGCGGATATTTTTGAAGGTTCTGTATAATTCATATAACTAGAATACAAGCATTGCAGTCCAGTGTCTGTTTTTAAATGACAAAATCCAATTAGCAAATGTGTGCCTTAAGTTTAATATTTTCTAGATTCAGAGAGCTAAGACAAATGCAAAAGAAAGATAAAGAATACGTATTGACTTTGACATGAGCTTCTATCCCAAGCCACTGGAATCTGCATCTCTTCTTCAATTTTAGAGTTGTGGATTAAATTTTAAGTGTATTGTTTAATAGAATTCCTTTCTTGGGTGAGATTCTGAAGTACAAAACTGTTATTTTTTTCAGTTTCTTGTAAGTAATTACCATGTGATTCTTGCTTACTATTTAGTAGGAACAAGTTATCAAGTTTGTCAATGTACCCAGTAATTTTAATCAAACACAGCTTCTATTTTTCTGAATTTAAATTATCTCAGCATGAACAATGAAAAAAAAATGTTTTTTCACTGCTGGTGAAGGTTTATTTTGCCATTGTCGGTTTCCTCTGGTTCTAGAAGGAGATGCTAATGCTTAGCTGCTGACTAGTTGAACAGATGCAAAGTGTGGCTCCAATTTATATTATTCCTATTTTCTTTTGATGTCGATTCTTATCTACGAGGAATAGTTATATATGGAGTTGTATTTTAACTACATGATAATGGCTGAAATTGATTTCACCCTTTCTTTTTTGTGCATCTTGGCGAAGAGGACTTCTTAAGAATTAAAACAGACCTAAAAGGAGGAAGAGAAGTGACTTTATACCTAGCTTGTTCCTACAGCTAGTAATTTGTTAAATATCTTCTATTGTCTAGACCCTTAAGTAAAGTAGAGAAAACTAGACTAATTGAAAAGAATCTTGATTTCTAATTTGTAGTTATAGTATTTGAAGCTTGGAATGGTCTTCAATAAATGTGATTGTGGAGACAGGTTATATGTGCTCTAGTTGTTTGATGATGATGACTTCTAGCATCCTTAAGATAAAATTGGTCTGTAGGACCTGTTTAAACTGTGGAACATTTAGATACACATTCTATTTGGTCTTTAGCATCATTGTGCAATATATTATAATAGTCACTATTGATGATGTTATTGCTATGTTCCATGGTGTTTCCCGGTCGAGGATGACAAGAAATTTGGGGATGTGTTTCACGGATGGCAGGGGATGGGAGGCCATTTTTTTGGGGATGGCAGGGACAACAATTAAAAAAATGAGAAAATTTAAAAATATAGGGAATTTCAAAATGTTGTCCTAGACCATCCAGGAAGGGGTCCCTGCCAAGAGAGTGGAGCAATATAAGGAAATTGAACTCAATTCGCAACCAACCTCCAAACCTGCTAGCTGTTGTACACCCTTAGAAAATATGATCAACTATTTCCTCTTTTCCTACACCATGCAAAAAGCATCCACACTACCAACGTTAATTATGCTTTGACAGCTAAACCTTGATGCATCACCAGCCATCCCATCCTCTTCCGAAGGAGGTTTTTGCTTTCAAATGACTTGACACTGCTGTTGCAATCTCACTTCTGGGTCATTGACCTGCCAACACTTACACAATTGAAGATCTAAATAAAAGAGTATGTCAATAGTCTGTACATACTCATGTCAAAATATCGACTTTTATGATGATGATACTGGCTATTTTTGCCCCTGATCTGAACTATATTCACACCCCTTTTATTATTCCTTTTTAAGAAAAATGCTGTTTACTGTCCAGGGATGGTGGGCTGTCCCCATTATGGTTGAGAGGTGTCATTGATGTCCCTGGCTGCCCCCAGACATTTCTGAGGTCTTTGGTGCTGTTTCCGGGACATACCCAGTCCAGTGTGGGAGATTGGGGACAGCGCAGGGATATTTCCAAGGCATCCCCACATCACCAGAACGTTATGGGGATAGGACACCTGGATATGGCCTGGGGATACATCCCCGTGTATCCCTGTTATTGCTATCATTTGTGGCTACCACGTCTTAACTTTTTCAATAACGTTTGTGAAGTGCTATCACTGAGATTGTTATCGATGTGGCAATCACACTCTCATTTTTGTTTCAAATCTTCTAAGTGTAATTATAGAGTGCCCTACAAAATAAAAAAGAAATAATGTAGTATAGATTTGTAAGTGTATAGATTAAATTGAATTGAGACAAGATATATATATATCATTTATATATTTGGTGGAAATGAGCATAACTATGTAGTTTTGACTGCTGTAGGTTAAGAGGTCATAAAAATAATTGTGTTATGAAACTGGGGATGTTGCTTCTCACTTTACTGAGGGCAGGGTAAAGAAATGGCGTTCAATCAACTCTTCATTAGTATCATAAATTTTAACAATTTGGTTCAACTCGCTGGGCTGCTATGGTGGAATTATCATAAACATGAATTACTTTGGTTCATTTCGAAAGACTCGTTCAATCAAACGAGCTTCATTTTGAATTTTCAGCTACTTTGAATGATGTCACACAAGCATTTGCTGCATTTCTAGTTTGACCTAAAATACAACGATAATTAGTATTCTGTTAATTGCTGTGCGTCGCATTCAATCATTAGTAACACTTGATGCATGAACAATCTGTCGATTACAGTTTGTCTTTCAAATTTCTTTGTAGTAATGTTTAAACTCAATGCTTATATCTCCATATTAGTTACCTTTGAGAACATAGTGACTTAGAAAGGACATTAGATGACCAGGAAAAACAAAAAAAAGTTAACGAATCTATAGATTGACTTCAATCTAAGACAAATAAAAAATCGGTACAATTTTATTTCCTGATGGGTAATACTCTGGAAGAACATCTCTCAAAGGTTATGTTAATGGAAAACTCACTGTCCGTTTTATTTTCAGACAAACTTCTACGATTCAGCATCTCACCTTGAGTATATCATGATGTTAACTACGTTGCAAGGGAAGTTGAATGATAGAAATTCATCTTCCTCTTTCCTATCTGTGGCTGCAGTTTTCTCACATATTAAATAGGTCAATTACATATCTAGATTTTCACTGAAGTTTTCGGGTGATTAGTTGAAGTAATTTGAAACAGTTTGATTCATGCAACCTAGATTGCTTTGTGTTACTCCGACCGTCGTAATTGCATTTCATGGATTTTATTGAGACGTAATAGATCTATATGCTATGCCTCTATATTTCCTAGGCGGTTCATATTAATATCACCTCATACAATTTCCATCGTTTCCTCCAATTTGATATCTGAATTTTATTAAATAATGCATTTTAAAATAAGTGCAAGGGTGATATCTGGATTCTATTAAATAATGCATTTTAATAAGCGCATTTAAAATTTAAACATCCTTTGAAAAAATTTAAGAACAAATATTTTTCTTGTATTTTCTTTTTGGTGGATGAAAGAGGATCTATTGGGTCTCTCTCCCAAAATAAAATAAATCACAAAACATTCATTAATACACATCCATTAATACACATGGGAAAGAAACATAATCTTTTAGAGAAACCTAAAAACCTAGCCAGCTAAGACTAATGAAATCACAATTACATAAAAGCCTAATAATACATCCAACCCCAATACTTAAGTAAACATCACAAGAAAACCTCATGAGTAGTAAAGCATAACCAATTGTGTGTTGAAAGCATTTTCCTTCCTTTATGAGAAAGGAGAGCCTCCATAGTCCATTGAGAACCATCTCCAACTGAAAATTCATGTTATCTAGATGCAACCTTTCAACTTCAAACTTCTCCCTCTATATTTAATAGTGGACTCACAATTTACTTTGGTCTTTGTTGATTCTAATCGATAGATGGTAAGCGTATTTTTAGAAGTTAATTGATCTTCCACTTCCTCTTGACATGTCTTGTCTTGCAATCCTCTTGATTCCTATAGCTCAAATCCCTTTGCCTCCTTCAACTGATCATTTTCAAATCTTGAAGGAATCAAACCCCCAATCTGCTTCATGCCCTCAAACTACAAAGGAAACCTATCATGTTGTTTTCCCTCATCCAACTTGGAGATTGGGGCGTTAACACATGTTGACAAAGAGCACTCTTGATGTTTCCAAACAAACTTTGCATTTGGACTACTAGACTTCTAAATCCATATTTGCAAACGGAGAACCCAAGAAGGATTCAAGGAGCATTTTGCAATCTTGTGCCCCAACTAAATGCATTGAAAGTATTTGAAAGGCAACCATTCAAAATTAACGAATTGAGTCCAAGATCCACCAAAATAGACTCTTCAAATATGTTTTGGGCATCCTCATCAATTTTGACAAAAAATCCACATTTTCTATCAATTGATGAATCCAAACTAGATCTCTCATAACTAGTAAAGAGTTATACAAGCAAACCCACATTGGAATCTTGCTACATTAGCAACTGTTGAGTCAAAAAGAGTCTTCCAAGGACACATGAAGACATCAACTCTTCCAAAGAACAATGAACCATTATTCCACACAAAATCATGATTCACAATAATCCTAAATTGAATTAGGAAGAAGTCCCTTTTGAGCAAGAAAAGGGAAGGAGTTGCAATGTTACACTAGGTGGAATTCATCTAGTGACACACTAGAGATTTTCTACCCAATTTTGCTAAAATCAAATAAATGTATTCATCAGAGAGGTGGAGGTCTTGAGAATTATCTACTAAACAAACAACTGTATTACCCAAGGAAAATGAATTTGTAATAGGCTCCCCGTTTGTGGTAGGAGGAGCCTCCAAACCATGAGCAACACTGCAATCTTCCTTCTGAGTAGTTTAAACATTTAAATTAGAATGGCCCTTGCTTTCTCCTTTCCTGCCAATCGAAGGAGCCCAGATAGATCCAACAAAATTGAAAGATGCTCAAGAACATGGTATTGAGTTGGAAGACCATATGATCAATTCAAGAAAAAATTAAAAAGATTCAATCAAGCCATTAGTTCCCTTGAATGTCCCACCACTTTAGTAGTATCCACCTCCTCCAAGAAAAAATAATTCTTTCATCAATCATATTAGTGATAGCTCTCATCTACCCATTTCCCCAACAAGGCAAGGAGTAAAAGTAACTTTTCCTACACACATATTGCATGCTTCATGAAATTAATCACCATGATGGAAGAAATTGCCTAGAGATGCAAAAGATGAACATGAATTTTGACAATATTAAATAAAAATCAAGGGTTTTTGGGTGATCCTCAATGTTTATTAGATGAATTTGATGGTGGCTCTATGATGGGATATACCCAATATGAACTTGATAAGGTAAGGAATGATTTTCATAATCATATATTGAATGACTTCATGTCTTCTCATAATCAAGAACAACAAATAGAACAAGAATATCCACTAGAAACAAAAAAATGCCTACTTTGCTCAAGTTTTTTGAAGTTGAAAAAGGGTTGTTGATGGAAGAAGAGCTTGATGGTACTCAAGAATGCCACACATTCTCTAAGGAGGGTGAAATCACATAAACATCTAAAACGCCAAGTTACTAACAAGGAAAGTTAGTTGCACTAGAGAGGGCGATGAATTCAGTGACTTCTTTTCTTCATTCAAGGGGTTGTTTGAAGATCCTGTAGTAGATGTAAGCAAAGAAGAAGAGCAAGACATTTTTCTCTCTTAGGAGGATTCAACTTCAAGTTTGCCAGTGTCCATAAACACTAATGATGAAAAATCTCAATTTATATTTGTTGATGAGACAAACTTTTCTACTAGTGCTTGGCATTTTAGTTCATTATGACAGCGAAGGATCACAGTTAGATAAAGAATAGTTTCTCCTCCTTAAAGATAATTCAACTCTAGAGGCTTATATTATGTCAAAGACATGTATGGAGGATTCATTACCATGTCTTGACTGTTTCAGGCAACATCTTTAGAGTGGATCTTCTATGGAGGATACAACAATTTTTAAAAAAGTTTTGATCCATCCTCATCCTCAATAGATCCCATACACATCAACATAAAAGAAAAAGCTAAACATACAATGGTATGTGAACATATATGTCATGTCCCCTTTCCAAAACTAAGAGAATTAATAATATTTTAAGTTGGGTCCAATCATTTTATTTCTCAAATAGGCAACTTAAATATTATTTTAGGTCTTGTATAATGTTTAAATAGTACTTTTTTACACTTTATTCAAAATGTAATTCAAAAAAGGGGCTTTTGGATGAATTTAAAAGTATTTTTAAATACTTGGAAGGAAAAGTAAATAAAAATAAAATAAAATAAAGGACCCGAAGTAGGCGCCTATAAAAGAGAGGTCAAGGCTAGAAGAAAATCATCTAATTTTGTCATTTCGCTATTCCTTCTAATTTGGAGTTTGAAACATTCTAAGGACAAAAAACTTTGGTGTGGAAGATCTGAAGGATGAAAACCATCTTGCATTCATTATGGATTTGAGGACAAAAACCCTCATATCCTTGGAGGTGATTCTACTCAAGGATCACATTTAGACTTATTGGTTGAGGTTGTTCGATTTATATTTACAATAAAAATTGACAATATTATCAAATCAACATTCCTTATGATGTTCAGTTGTATTGTTAAAAATTTAAAATTCATACCACATCGGCCATCACTAAGGTATTTTCTAGCACTATTTTATATAGTGATGGTTGGACATGTAAGAAGGCCATTTAGGCCGCCACAACCCAATATTGTTTGCGCGCAACCCTTTTGAAGAAGTAAGCAACAATAAGAAGTTGCCGCACCAAGTGAGGAGGAGATCGTAGCATTTTAGGAGATTCCATACCAAATAATATCCATTGCTACCTTTCGGAATATTGATAATTTCAATCCTATTTTGTGAGTAACGTATGATGTGCTTCTAGCTATACATCATTTTGGAAATCATTATAATATTATTGAAGAATTTGGTGTTTGTAGTTAATAGTTTATAAAAATCAGATTTCCAGTAATGTTCGTAATAAAATATTGACCAGTAGTGGAGAAGATTTAATTGTTGTTAGTGGCATAAATACATGGAGTAGAGTTTATTAATAATATGATTTTTAGCTATTTACAATCTTGGGATTTATATATACTATACATGAGAATCTAGTGGTAGATCAACATACTTGGGAATCTTGGCCTTTAGATCCATTGTTATATTTCGTTAATTTGCATTTGAAGGTTTATCCAAAGTATATATTAGCTTGTGAGAGTTCACATTCACTGTTTAGAGTTGTACATTGTTTGCTAAGGGTTTACAATTGCCATACATTGTTGGTTAACATTAATCTTAGCCTCATTGTGACATCTATTGGTGTTCTAGGGTTTCATACTTGTTGTTCATGATTAATCATACATAAATCAACAAGCATACTTGTATTTCATCATCTTCATGCTAGGTCTACTATTTATAATGTAATTGAGGGTTTATGTCAGCATTTGAGAATTTGATTCATGATTTCTAGCCATTTGTTGTTGTGATCAACATTTAGTTTCAATTTTAGTTTACTGTTAGTTTATATTTGTTTCTCAAATAAAAAATACAAAAAAACATATATTCCATAAAAAATTAGTTTGGGAACATTACAATATATTAGAAGTATGGTTGATCAAAGAGAAAGAGATGATGTCAGAAATTTGCTCTAGTTATAGGAGACAATAGTTGCACAATTGATAATGAGGAGTGTAAATGTTTCCTCTCTCAGGGACATGTTTTTGAAGCCAATTACTTTGATGAAGTTGAAGTGACCCAGTTTGTCCAAGGACTGCTACTATGGGATGATAGATGGCAAAGTTTGTTGTACTATAAGCTAATGGTTGTCAAAATATATACTTTGATAATGATCTAATGCTTGAAGCTTCAGATCCTGATGGTTTGTTAGATTCAAACCTTGATGGGTTGTAAAATGAAGATTCAATCGATAAAAACAATGAAGTGTTCCTACCAGAAGGTGCATGGTTGATACCCATTGTGGATCCAGAAAGTCAAGAATAGGTTATGGAATTTTTCTTTAAACAACGTCAACCTTTCTCAAAGGATTATTCTTGGATTGAGTTTAGGATCAAGCATATGTCAAAGTAATGGGTGTAGGGGATCAAATTAAATATTTGGTGATTACTATTCCTATAGAGGTGTTACAACCACATGATCTTGCCAGATAGCTTTAGAAGGAGGCCTAATATCTCTATTTGTTGGAGAGGTTTTTCCTAATAGGAGAAGACCGATCAAAACCAATGCACATCATTCAATTTATGCTGAATTTTTGTTGCATGATCATTCCTACCCACTTGAACCTTGACTCTTAATGAGAATTTTGTAGAGGTTTGAAGGCTACTTACCATCATGATTGGATTCACAACTCAAAAGAAGAGGTTGGTACTTTTCTAAACTATAAATGGTTTTGTGTAACTTATTTTGTTTCCCAAGAGCATTTTTGTTTTCATATTGTTTTATGTCATGTTTCCATATTCATGACAATTTTCTTATATAATATACTATTTCTACTTTCTATGTAAACACCATACTTTGTTAGGTGATTTAGGAATGTTTGTCTTTAGGTGATTTAAGGATTATTTAACTCCATTGTTTAATTAATAAACCACTAGTCTACTATAAAACCATAGATTGTGTAGTTCTCCTATGCCACAAGTATACACTGTGGTTCTCTTATGCCACAAGTATACGCCATGGTTCCTCATCAAAGCTAACTGTTTTTGATTAAGTCAACTGGAAAAGAGGGTCTAGATCCCTATACAAAATGACCCCAAGGGCAAAGCAAAACAAGAAGCTAAACTAGGGGCTGCACCCTATACAAACAAGGCCCCAAGGGCAGAGCAAAATACACCACAAAAAGGCTAAAAACAACAAACCATAACATAAACAACAGAGGAATAGTAGCCAAGTGGCAACCTGAACCAAGGAATCTAAACAACACCAGATCTTGAAGGCAAAAATCTAACTCCCTTGACCCTCTGTCGTGAAGTAGTGATAGACTTAGGGAGTCCTTTTTGCTTTCTTTGGACAACAGTCCAAGAAAACTCTGAGTCAAAATCCTTAGAGCGAGGTGAGAGGAGGGGCCCCTTAGCTAACACTGCAGCCAAAGGGTAGTCATGCGCTGAAGGCAGTAGCGCATATGAAGAATCAGGAACCGACAAAGAAGTAGTCTAACTCACGGTAGAAGGTCGAACAAGGGAGTCAACAACCCATTGAAGGTAACCAGAACATGTCCGATAGGAACATCAGCAGCAACAACAGATGTGGTCGCCATGGGCACCTCAGCGAAATGGGGGAGAACATGCTAATTGTTGTACCCATATAAAATTTTGTATTGTCTCAAGTTTCAAAGTTAAAACCCTATCTTTCCATCCATTCAAATGGTCATATTTCAAAGTCTTGCGATGTTACCCTATGTTGTTTTTTGTCTTTTCTACTAACAACTTTTATAGGGTTAGATGATTACTACAAGCTTGATAAAGACTAAAAATGACGAGTTAAAGGATGGATTAGGGGAGAAAGAATAGATCAACATGTAGGAACAACTTGTAGGTAGATGTTTGAGGGTTTTTCAATTGTAAAACAAGAAGAAAGGTGCTTTAGTCCTTAAGGAAAAATGACAAATAACTCGACAAAGATTGCCTAAGGCATGAAAGGAAATCAAAGATCAAAATTCTGGTGCAAGTTTTAGTGGCTTGAATCCAATAGAACTTCACTTAAAAGCAATAGCCAGGTTATCTTAAGAGTGGTGCACAAATCCATTGGAAAAACAATGTAATATTAGAGCCAAAGGCAGTGGAAGGTGATAAAGTATTCTTGGATCCATGCTCAACAAGGAGACACAACAATAGGTTAAAGTGGTAATGTTCCAAGTGATCCATGCCAACAAGAAGAGTTTAAAAGGACATATATGAAGCACAATCTTGATAGGACAAAACCCTAAATGAAGCATGCAAAAAACATGAAAAATCACAAAAATATTAGTGACTAATGCCAAGGATAGATTGCCACTAAAGTCATGTTTGAGCACTCTTTTTAAGTGGCATTAGTATGTCAAACTTCCGCCCACCCTTGAGCAGGTTTCAAATAACAAATTAGGTACACTTTTAAGTGGTTTTGACATCTTCAAAATCAATTTAAATGCATTAAAAGATAGACACACCTTTTGAGTGCCTTTGTTGGCAAAAAAATCTACCAAATCTTCATAACAAGTGTTTAACAACTTGTAAAACTATGCTCAACATAAAAAAATTTAAGTGTTGGTATTGAGACACACTTTTTGGTGACAAATGTAAAAAAATTTCCTCCATGTGCACTTTTTGGTAACAAATGTAATAAAAACTTCTTCCAGGTGCACTTTTTGGTGATAGATGTAATAAAAAGTTCCTCTCGGCATGCCTTTTAGTGATGAATGTAATAAAAATTTCCTCCTTATGCACTTTGTGGTTACAAATGTAATGTAAATCTCCTCTTATACACATACCTTATGGCTTTGTTACCTATTTTCTCCAATTCACCCCGAGACAAGTTCAATACACTAAATAAGTCATCTTTCAAGCATGAAATTGCTATTACAGAAAATTCAAGCTCAAGTGTTTGACATATTATCATGACTAAAGGTTTTAGAGTGTTTTTAAAATATCTGTATATAATATCTATCATGATCAAAATAGGGAAAAAGCTTCATTAGAATCATCCAAAGCCACTTATCTAGAAGTCTATTTTTAACCCAAGAATATATTTTGAGATTTTTTATTTTTAGTTGGAGATATTTATAACCCATGCTATTTTTAGCACTCTCTTTTTAATGCAAGGACCTTTTGGAGGAGTCAACTATTTTTAGATTATCTATTTTAGGTGCAAGAGATGTGACTTCTAAGTATTAGTTTGTAGCAATCTTTACCAACAGTCTAATTGATGATTGCGTGGTTTTAGATTTTAGATATAGTGGATAGAGTTTTGTAATAAAGATAACATTTCATGCAATCCATTATTCCTAGAGTAGAAGTTCAATTAATTTCTTTCATTTACTTTTATTCAATGCTTTGTAAATAGTATAAATAAATGCCTTTTTGCACTAAATTGGAATAGTAATCCTCATGCATGCTTGTTGCTGAAATTGCTATTCATCATGTATTCGTTATTGTTTTTCTAGAATTTGTTATTTGTTCACTAGAATTCAGTAAGCCTATTTTGCTTTTTAAATTACTATTGAGATGTTTTGTTATGTATAGGCAGATTAAATTGCTTTAATAGATTTGCATGCTTTGTATTTTAAGTTTGTTTGAAGTTGAAGATTATGTCTTTGTAACAATCCCTTAATTTAATTTAGCAAAGTGTTCTTGTCCTTATGTTTAAACCTATTCAATCCTTGGTATTTGCTAGTTGAACAATGTAACCGTCATGATATTTATTTTTAGTCAAAAATATAAATGGTTTGATTTGAGTTGTACAACCTCTTAACCTTTTGTTTTAAGTGAATACAAAATGACACTTTTAATTTTATTCAACATGAACATAAACCATCTTAGAAAACCATTATAAAGATTGTAAATAGCAAGTACATATTGTGCAGATTTGTACAGTTTTTATTTACAAAGAGTTTCCCATTTTTATTCAAATAGTAATTCTACTGCACATAGATGTGCTGTTTTTAGTTTGTGTTGCACTAAAAAGTACAAGTTAAAATGCTAACAATCCAGCCCATTGAAAATCTTAAGCTGCAATCTTAGCACTGATAAGAACTATCACCTGAAAGAGGAGGGTGAGTACTTTGATTTATCTCAAGTAATCTGCTTCTTACATAATTCACTGCAACTATGGAAAGGATTCACAATGTTTTTACGCTCAGGGAACAAAATATCTTCCACCATGTTTTCCAGAGCTCACTGCTCCCGCTACACCTTCTTCCTGGCACCATTAACTTGCAGAGAAGCTACTTCCAAAACACTGGTCGCCTTCGCTGTGCACACCTCCACATCTTCGACCTTGTTGTCATCCTACACCCAACTCATGCTATTGTATTATTAGATTGGTGTTCTAGTTTTTTAATGTACATTTCCTCTATCAAAAATAAAAATGAAGAATCACACGATCAAAAAAAAATTGTAGTCATTAGTTTTCCAAAGTCTATGATGTTATTGATCGTTCTTTTGGATTTGACTGTGTTGATTATTTTTTCCTCAACGTTTCGAATCACACACAGTGATCCATCATCAAGAGAAAAAGAGCAAGAGAAGAGAAGTAAAAATATTTACTTCTCTTCTCTTGCTCTTTTTCTCCTGATGATGGATCACTGTGTGTGATTCGAAACGTTGAGGAAAAAATAATCAACACAGTCAAATCCAGAAGCACGATCAATAAAAAAAAATTGTTCCTCATAGTAGAACACTAGGGTATATGAATTTAGATGATGCAAATAAGATTTTTTTTATAAGTTCTATAGGAGCGAGCGCTCTTAAGAAAATACTCAACAAAAAGATTCAGAAGATTTGTAAAAGTTAAATCTAAAAACAAGCCTTTACAAATATAGTTATGATATCAAAGCCTATTACATTGTTTGGTTAAAAAATTAGAGAACATGGTAGACAAAATCATATTAAATTTTCAGAGGCCCTAGCTCAAAAACACGCCTAAAATCCACTTTGACATCTGGCTTTAGAAAAGAGCAACACTTTGTTTTTGATACCCCACTAATAGAGATGGACAAAAGGGTGAAAGTACTAGAAACTTCAAAATTCTAATATTTGAGAATAACATGTAAATTGTGTAGACACGTAAAGTACATTTGCATATTTTAACTAATGCTATCATCACATTAGATTCATCCCATATCTGTCTTTCCCACATTTGTTTAATTACTCTAACTTCTCCTCTAACCTTAATTAATTTGATAATTCTTCTAAATTAATTTAATTATTCATCTAATATTAATTAAATAAATTATATTTATTCAATTAATTAACTTAACATTTTTTATCTAATGTTTCAACATTAATTAAATAAATCACATTTATTTAATTAAATCAATTGTTTATCCATACATTAAATAAATACATAATATTTATTTAAATCACCAAATCTCCTCTCATCATTAGTTGAATAAACTAGTATATTTATATTTTAAAAAATATATGTAAAGAATGTAGAGGATATATTTTTTTCCATATGATTTTCTTACCTTTTTTTTTCTTCAATGGTTTGTAATTTCTTTTTGGTTTTTATTTTTTAATTTTTCCAATTTCTTTTTTGGTTCCATAGTTTTCGTGATTTTCTATTTTATTTTTTATTTTTTTTAATTTGTTTTTAAGTATTTGGTTTTTATTTTTTCCAATTTCTTTTTTGGTTCCATAGTTTTTGTGATTTTATTGAGCTTTTTCTCCTTCAACGGTTTCTAATTTCTTTTTTGTTTTTCTTTTTAATTTTTTTTCAAATTTCTTTTTTGGTTTTTATTTTTTATTTTTTTTGCTATATCTTTACACGGAAAATGAGTGCTTTCATCTCCACTCCGCTGTGATTGTAAAACGCCTTTCAGCATAATACATCAAGTTTATCAACTAATTAATTATTTGCACATTCCTCCACCACTTTGTTTAAAATAAACAAAGTCAACTTGTACAAGGCTCCAAAATGTATGTTTTCAATCTCCACCCTCCATTCAAGTTAAGAAAATCTTCACCCTTCATCTCCCTCAATCTTTGCCTTGATCATGTACACTTATCCCATGCTTACATTTATACGCTTCTCATCTCCCTTTAAAAGGATAAATCCCCACCCTCCATTGCACAAGATCAAATCTACACCATCTATGATCCTCATCCAAAATCTATAAATCTCTCATCTCCCAAGCCATTTTCATAGTTAAAGTTGCATGCATAGTAAGGTTATGTTGTAGGTTTTATTGAGCAACTGTATCTCCCTCTTGTTGGGAATTAAGGTGTCTCAACCTTCGCAATTTCCTAGTACTGATATTTTAATTGTGTATTTATTTATTGCCTAATTTGTATTTACTTGCACATCCTGTTTTGTCCTTTAGTATTAGGTGGCATTGTGACATGTCATCCTACTTGTAATGTGACAAGGATGGTCAAGTCAAACACATGTGGATTTGGGTGTCCCATTTGAGGTGGCACTAATATGCCATGTGTCGGCATCTTGTAGTATGACATAGGTGTTATTGTGTATGACATAATCTATGATGGGTAAGAGCCAAGTATAGAGATTCCTATGACAAGTGTTGGTGAGTATCTTTGCATGAGAGAAAGACATCTTTGGACGCCCAAGTATGACAGATTCTCTTACAACATTTAAGGTTGTTATGTTGGGAAAATCTATGACAACCGTATGATGCATAAGAGCATTTGTCATAGTCTATTTTTAGCATGGAGCACTCTATCCTTGGGAAGTCAAATCTATCATGTTATGACAAATGTAAGAGAGATATTTGCAGCTTGGAGATGTGTCCTTTGATGTGGGAAAATGTCCATGTGGCCAGGATGGATGCCTATCTCTAGAGGCTTCTCAATATTGCCTTGTAATATCTATATATTGCATAGTTTGGAGTTGTAGTTGCATAGCTTTTGTACAGGTACTGTTATGCTACCAGAATCACTCCAGAAATGACATTTGAAGACTCTTGGAAGAACTTGCATTGCAAGTGTATTGTAAACTGTTATTGTTTCAGATAATACATTGTGTAGGTTTTAGAGTGTGGGGTTTTTTACCTGAAAAGGTTTTCCCCACGATACATCTTGTGTCAATCTCTTATGTGTTGTGTTGCTGCTATAATTTCTTATGTTATATGTTTAACATTGCTGCAATTGTAAGGATTAAAATGAATTTGCATACATTTCCCCTCATTAGATTGGTGTAGGAAGTGTGTTCTATGTACCTTGCTTTCTTTCAGTTGGTATCAGAGCTTGATCACCTGTGATCCTAGTTGTTAGGTAGGGGTTTTTTGAGCTAATTTTTGATTGAGTTGGAGTCTGTGCAGAGTATTCTGTGATCTTGTTGCAGCGAGAAGATGGCATGCACATCTAGTAGAATTGAATTGGAAATATTTAGTGGCAGCAATTCTGATTTGTGGAAACTCAAAATGGAAGACATGCTTGTTGAGAGAGATCTATGGGAAGCAATTTCTAGTGTAAAACCAACGGCAATGTCGCAAGATGATTAGGATCTCAAGGATTGGAAAGCTAAGGGTCTTGTGAGACTCTGTTTGGATGACTCTGTCTTGTTAAATGTCCATGAGGAGAAGACTGCGAAGGAGCTGTGGAAGAAACTTGGTGATGTTTATTAGGCCAAATCCCTAGTAAACAAGTTATTCCTATGGAAGAAGCTATATTCTCTAAGGATGGAAGATGGAGGATCCGTTGCAGACCATTTGAATGCTTTTAACATGCTAGTTGCACAGTTGACATTCATTGGTGTGAAAATGGAGGAGGAGGATCGTTGCATGACCTTGCTTTGTTCTTTGCTGAACTCATGGGATCATCTTGTTATGGCCATCGAGAGTACCACATCCACTTTTAAAATGGATGAAGTGGTGTCTTCACTGTTATCTGAAGAGATGCAGAGAAAGTCATCTGAGTCGGCCAAAGAGGCTCTTGCGATTTGTGGAAGACCCAAAGAAAAAGGGAAAAAGAAAGACAAGAAAGCTAAAAAGGGCAAATCCAAATCTCGTGGGAGATCCAAATCTCCTAGAAAGTCCAAGGCAATGTGTTGGAACTATGGAAAAACTGGGCACTTCCGAAAGGAGTGCAAATGGAGAAGAAGAAAAAGAAGAACTCTGATTCTGATTCTGACAAGTCACAAGATGATGGTGATGCTTTTGTTGTAGCCTTGGCCACCCATGCATCTAAAGATGTGTGGATGATTGACTCCAGTGCTTCTTTCCACATGACCTCTCATCGAGGTTGGTTTACAAAGTATGAAGAATACAATGGTGGGAAGGTGTACTTGGGTGATGACTCTCACCTGAAGATAGTTGGGTGTGGAAGAGTCTTGATCCGATTCCCTGATGGACGAGTGAAGGGGATCAATGGGGTTATGCACATCCCTAGTTTAACATGAAACCTGCTCTTTATAAGTAAATTGAATGATGCAGGTGTGCAGGTTGTCTTCTCAGGTGGAGGATGCAAGATGACAAGAGGAGCTATGGTGCTTGCTAAGGGTACATGGAGAGGTACTCTGATTCAACTAGATGTATGCACTACTCAGTGCAATAGTTCTTTTGATTCAAAGAAAAGACCTTTAGATTCTTCATCCTCACCATTGAAACCCACAACAAAAAAGTGTGTTGCTTCTACTTCCGATGGTAGTGCTTTCTAGGTACCTAAGGGTGCTCATGCTTTGAAAATGAAACTTCCTGCTGAAAAGACAATTGTGTGGCATAAGAGACTTGGTCACATTGGTGAGAAGGGTCTTAGAGCCATGAAAAATAAAAACCTTGTTGAGGGGTTAGATGATTGTAATCTCAACTTTGACTTTTACGAACATTGTATATATGGAAAACAAAACCGTGTTCAGTTTTACTCGAGTTCTCATAAGTCTTCTAGTGTGTTGGATCTTATTCATTCTGATGTGTTTGGTCCTGTGAATGTTCCTTTGATTTCTAAATCGTTATATTTTGTATCATTCATAGATGATTATAGTAGGACATGGATTTATTTTCTTAGAAGCAAATCTGAAGTCTTTAGTTGGTTCAAAGAGTTTAAAGCTTTTGTTGAGAATCAAACTAGTAAAAAGGTTAAGTGTTTGAGAACTGACAACGGTGAGTTTTGTTCGGTAGAGTTTGATAAGTTCTATATAGAACATGGGATTGAAAGACATAAGACAACTCCTTACAACCCGCATCAAAATGGAGTTGTAGAAAGGATAAACAAAATGTTGATGGAGAGGGCTAGGAGTATGCTGAGTGGTGCTAGCCTCGAACAAAAGTTTTGGGCTAAAGCTATAGCCACTGCTTGCTACTTGGTTAACAGGTCTCCTACTTCAGCACTCATTGATAAGACACCCATTGAGGTGTGGTCTAGTAAGAAGCCTTCATTGAGACATCTTCATGTTTTTGGTTGTGAGGCATATGCACATGTGCATAATGAGAAGAGGTCAAAATTAGAGAACAAGGCAGTTAAGTGTATCTTCATTGGCTATGGTGTCGGTGTGAAAGGGTACAAGCTTTGGGATCTTGTGGTTGAAACAGTGTTGTATAGCAGAAGTGTTATCTTTAGAGAGCTAAACCTTCTCCTGTTGTTCTACAACCAAAAGAAAAAGAAAAGAAAGAGGATGTGGTTTAGTTTCCTTCTACCCCTGAGAAGACTAAACCGAAAGACCTTGTTGGACTTGATGATGAGGAGAGCTCTAGCAATTCTGAAAGTTCAAAAGAAGAAGTAGAACCTCCACCTCAGCCTTTGAGGAGGTCCACACAAAACAAGAAGCAACCTGAGAGGTTTGGTTATACATTGCTTGATTCTAGTTGTGCTTTTGCTTTGCTTACTAACACTAATGAGCCTAGAACTGTGACAGAGGCTATGGGCATGAAAGATGCAGGTTCCTGGAAGGAGGCCATGGAAGATGAGATGGCTTCTTTAGAAAAGAATAAAACTTGGGACTTGGTGCCTTTGCTTGATGGACGGAAACTCGTTGGATGCAAATGGGTGTTCAAGAAGAAATTTAGTGCAGATGGTAGTGTTGAGAAGTATAAGGCTAGATTGGCTGTGAAGGGGTATTCACAAGTGGAGGAAATTGATTACAATAAAATTTTCTCTCCCATTGCAAAGCTGAAATCTATTCGGTTCTTGTTATCTCTTGCAACAACTTATTATTTAGAAGTGGAACAAATGGATGTGAAGACAACTTTCCTTCATGGTGACTTGGAGGAAGAAATTTACATGTCACAGCCAGAGCACTACATAGTGAAAGGTAAAGAAAATTTGGTTTGTAAGTTAAAGAAGTCTTTGTATGGATTGAAACAATCTCCTAGAATGTGGTACTTGAAGTTTGATGCCTTTGTGTTATCTATTGGATTTCTGAGATCGAAATTAGATCATTGTGTGTATTACAAGTTTGACAATGATCGTATTCTCATTATTGCACTGTATGTTGATGATTGGGAATGGTAAGAATATGATTTCTGATTTGAAGTCTCAGTTGTTAGCATAGTTTGAAATGAAAAACTTAGGGGCAGCCAGGTACATTCTAGGAATGGAGATCTGAAGAGATAGAGAAAACATAAAACTTTGGTTAGACCAAAGTAAGTATGTTAACACTGTGTTGGAGAGATTCAGTATGGTGGATTGCAGACCGTTGACTGTTCCTGTTACGATGGGGACTAAGTTATCTGTAGATGATTGTCCAAAGTCTCCTTTTGAGATGGAGGATATGAGCAGAGTACCTTATGCTAGTTTAGTTGGCAGCTTAATGTATGCTATGGTTTGTACAAGACCAGATATTGCCCAAGTAGTGGGAGTCCTTAGTCGATTTATGGCTAATTCTGGACGGGTACATTGGGATGCAGTGAAGAAAGTGTTCAGATATTTGAGGGGTACTTCCAAGTATTCCTTATGTTATCATGGTTATCCTACTGGACCTCAACATTCTGTGAGTATTTGTGGATTCTGATTGGGTAGGTGACATTAACAGCAGGAGATCCACCAGTGTTTATGTGTTTACCATGTTTGGTGGTGCTATTAATTGGATGAGTAAGCGACAACCCATGGTTGCTTTGTCCACGATAGAAGTAGAGTACATGGCAGCAACTCATGCTTGAAAGGAAGCCATTTAGCTTAAGAGGTTGTGTTCAGATGTTCGTTTTGATGCAGGACATATTACTATCCATTGTGATAGTCAGAGTGCGATTTGCTTAGCAAAGAATCCTACTTTCCATTCCAGAACAAAGCACATTGATGTTCAGTTTCATTTTGTTTGAGATATGGTAGAAGATGGGAAGGTGATGTTGGAGAAGGTTGACACTTTGAACAATTTTACAGATGCATTGACGAAACCTATAGGCATAGATAAGTTCAGATGGTGTTCAGAGTCTATGGGCCTCTTGGCCCCTAGCAATTAAATCTTGTCTTTCTATTAGCTCTTGTAAGGTGTTCGACAAGTGGGAGAATGTTGGGAATTAAGGTGTCTCAACCTTTACAATTTCCTAGCATTGATATTTTAATTGTGTATTTATTTATTGCCTAATTTGTATTTACTTGCACATCCTATTTTGTCATTTAGTATTAGGTGGCATTGTGACATGTCATCCTACTTGTCATGCGACAAGGATGGTCAAGTCAAACACATGTGGATTTGGGCATCCCATTTGAGGTGGCACTAATATGCCATGTGTCGGCATCTTATAGTATGACATAGGTGTTATTGTGTATGACAGAATCTATGATGGGTAAGAGCCAAGTATAGAGATTCCTATGACAAGTGGGGACAAGTGTTGGTGAGTATCTTTGCATGAGAGAAAGGCATCTTTGGACGCCCAAGTTGGGCTATGACATGTTGTAAGAGGAATATGATATATTTAGTCTTGTATGACAAATTCTCTTACAACATTTAAGGTTGTTATGTTGGGAAAATCTATGACAACTGTATGATGCATAAGAGCATTTGTCATAGTCTATTTTTAGCATGGAGCGCTCTATCCTTGGGAAGTCAAATCTATCATATTATGACAAATGTAAGAGAGATATTTGCAGCTTGGAGATGTGTCCTTTGATGTGGGAAAATGTCCATGTGGCCAAGATGGACGCCTATCTCTAGAGGCTTCTCAATATTGCCTTGTAATCTCTATATATTGCATAGTTTGGAGTTGTAGTTGCATAGCTTTTGTACAGGTACTGTTATGCTACCGGAATCACTCTAGAAATGACATTTGAAGACTCTTGGAAGAACTTGCATTGCAAGTGTATTGTAAACTGTTATTATTTCAGATAATACATTGTGTAGGTTTTAGAGTGTGGGGTTTTTTACCTGAAAAGGTTTTCCCCACGATACATCTTGTGTCAATCTCTTATGTGTTGTGTTGCTGCTATAATTTCTTATGTTATATGTTTAACATTGCTGCAATTGTAAGGATTAAAATGAATTTGCATACATTTCCCCTCATTAGATTGGTGTAGGAAGTGTGTTCCATGTAACTTGCTTCCTTTCACCTCTCCAACAACAACACATCTTGAGCATAACAAAGGCATTAAGGGTTTGTTTTGGTGAGAATCTTGTTTCATTTTCATCATTGTTTGAATTCCTTAGCTCAATTTGAGGTGTTGTTAGATTTGAAAATAGGTTCTTTGTATGCATTGCTTAGTTCCTAGTTTTTTCATTTCTTAGCATACACATTTTGGTATGCTAGGTGGGACCATGCCACTATCTAATTTTTTTTATGTTTGTAGGCTTGTTTTAAGTGATTTTTACAAGTTTATCATTTTTTGCCGGTCAACGCATTTGCTCTGTCAAATGACATATCCAATCTTAGCTTTATTGTATCCACATTGTTTTAGCACATCTACACTTTGTCTATTATTTTAAACCCTAAAACCCTAGTGGCGCATGCACTCTGTGTAATAGCATATTCACACCTACTATAACATATTTGCTACATTCTTTAGCATATGGGCTCTTAGTTTTTTTAAATTATTAGCATATGTGGTCTATGCAATAGCATATTTGAGTTTTTAGTATCATATTTGGAATGTTGTTTAGCGTATTTGCTCTCATATTGTTTTTAATTGTTTTAGTGTATTCAGATTGTGGAATGACAAATATGCTTTTATGATAGCATATGCACTCTATGCTTTGGCGTATCCGCTCTTAAGGTTAATTTTAATTGAATGAATGAATGAATTTTAATGACATTCACGAGGCCAAAACAACCTAAGGGACCAAGAGCCACAACCCTAATACACTTTCAAATTCTTTTCAAAGTTGGCTCTTCTACTATGCATCCTGACCAAGAAACCAACCATTATGAGAAGCTTTGCTTCATCAAAGAGCTCATTTAAACTTCCCCCTTTCAAGTTGTTTTCATATTTCATGTGGATATCTTCATAGGCAGCACATTCAAAGATGAAGTCCCATTTAGTTTTGACGACCCTTTTTGTTGCAGAACGTGCAAATCCTATCCTCCCAAACTTTGTTGGGGACCATCCATCTACCAATTTCACACCTTAGATAATGAGAACCGGTTCTCAACTACGCAATTAGAAGTCTAGCTTTACCTTAAGAGTGGCATGTAAGTAGGCTATTTCCCTGTGCTCCCACGTGGGGTTGAACTCTTTAACATAATGCAATTTTTTTCAACCTAGATGTTTAGTCCACGTGGCAGTCCTAAATTTTTCCAACAAAAACTGTTTAATTTAAACTTTGGTTTTAGGATAATCTTTGCAAATTAATATCCCATTTGTTCATCCACTTTCTGTTCTTCTTCATCCATGTCTTTTTCCTATGATCTAACCTTTACTCCACCACCAATTTAGGCTAACGCTAATTATCCATGTTTTCCACCTTCTTTAGGTAGCAAAGGAGTCGAATAATCGCAACTGCCTCCATCGGGAAGGTGTGTAAAGAAGAATGAAGGATCAACAATCTACTAATCAAACATGCAAAGTAAATAAATCAATGATAAGAGAAAGATACCACAATGCACCAATGGAGACCAAGATTGTGAAGGGGGGAAAATAAAGAAAAACCCCTGTGTTATGCAAATGGCATTAAGCCTGAAAAAGATTACAGAGAGAGTGAGCAGCTTCTCAATGAGTGAAATGAGAAGAAAATAAGAGTGAGGAAGAAGATATCCATGATGAGGAATACATCAAAGAGAGGAGGAGACACCTCTTAAATAGAGGTGAGTAATGGAGTTATCCATAACTACCATATGCCATCTTGCATAAGGTGTGTGCCATATGTTTCCTCTTAAGGAGGAATCTACAAAAATAGATTATTCCTGCAGGAGGAATAAAATAGGTGAATTAACCGACATGTGTGGGGATAATACACCAAATAATAAACTACAAATAAATTACAATCTTCACTAAGTAAAGATTAATTTCTAACAAGGTGTCTGTCTCAGCCAAAATAATCTCATAAGGAATAGTAGCTTTGACTTTAAGACTACTAGTGATAAGATGCTTTTGAATTCTCTCTAATTGTCTCCACTTGTGATTTGATACGCTACTCCCCCAAACCTCATAGCCATATAAGACAATCGAAGTGATTAACAAACCAAAAAGAGTCTTCTTGGTTTTCCAATCCCAAAGCTCCGCTTTCCTACATCTATTCTAAAACATGAAGGAATATCTCCAATCCCCCTGAATCCTCTTCATTCTATAGGTGTCCCAGTTGAGCCTGTTGTTGAAAACAATACCAAGGTACTTGTACTCTTTGACAATCTCCAAAGAGAATTGTTTAGCGTATTCAGATTTCAGAATAACCAATACACTTTTATCATAGCATATGCGCTCTGTTCTTTAGCACATTTGCTCTCGTATTTTTTGTTTAATTATCTATTAGCATATATGCTCTATGCAATGGCATATACTCACTCTTCGTAGTTTATTCACTGTGTAACAACACATGCATTTTTGGTATGTCATTTTCTTGTGTTGTCAAATTTTTTCTTGCTAACCCTAATCATTGTAGGTTTTATCTTGATAATTATTGCTACTTATTAACCCCTTACATCGCAAATTTGCTTGTTCAAAGATCAAAAGTAACATGAAATTACTAATATGTGGGTTGTAGGTCCTCTTTCTAAAGAAACACATTTTAAAACCCTTTTATTTACAATTATTATTTTTCTTAAGGGTGGATTAACTTGCTTGTTTGACTTATGTGCTAAAGGGTGTGTATGCTCTTCTCTTGCACCACAACATGATCTTTAGAATTAAAAACATCTCTTTTTTACATTTATCTTCACACTTCACATTGTTATTTCTAAGGTTAATGAACACTTGATTATCATGTTTGTGTGCTAAAGGGTGTGTATGCTCTTCTCTTGTACCACAAGATGACCCTAAGAATCAAAAGCTTCCTTTTTTCACTTTTGTCTCCCAAAAGTTTAATTCTCAAGTACACTCTTTCCTTGCATTGCAAGGTGATCTTGGAAACTAAAAACAACCAGTTACTTCTTTATTTATTTTTAGTGGGTCTGGCTTGGATTTCATCACCAAGTGTTGACTTGAACCCACATATTCCAGTGGGGTATACAAATTGAGTAGAGAATTGAAAGACTCTCCCTTCGGGGTAGGTTTGTCGTTCGACTAAGATAGAAAGAAACTTTATAGCTTGCTAAGTGAAGGATGTGAATGGGTTACCCTCTCAAACTACACTTTTAGACATACACCTTGATTTCATAGATTTGGGCCTCATGTACCTTTGAGTATAACGAGAATGCCCCTAGAGAGCCTTGTTCCAACCTATAATAGAGAACCTTTTGGCCATTTGTAACTTTTGATGCACCAATAAGAAGTTAGCTCTAGGAAGTTATTCACCATGCACCTTTGGAATTAAAATAGTAGGCCACAAACAAATAAAAATGAAGTTTTTGTTAGCTCTCTAAGATCATGGGCCAATACTCTTTATGATCAAGTTCAAGTATATTTGTGAGATCATAAGTTGAATAATCCCACTTGAATAATTAGGTTGTTCTTGTGTTTGCATTGTTTTCACCTTGTGTGAAACCCATCCAAAATTCCAAAGAGCCAAACAAAGTAAAAAAGTCAAAAAATAAAAAAAATCTTCAAAAAGCCAAAGTTTGAAAATCTAACAAATCCAAATGTTGAAAAATCTAAAGTCCACGCTCCAAGTGAAATCCATTTTTTTTTGCATCCTAAGGCCAATCCATTCAAGGTGCTAGATCTTGTGAAGCAATCCCAAATTCCTAAAATACAAAATAAAACTAATCTAAAAATCCCCCAAACCAAATAAACTCTAAACCAAAATCTAAATCTCAAAGGTATCCATAAATCCAACCATTCAAAGTCAATTTGTTTAAGAACCTGGATCACATAAACCAAATCCTAAATCCAACATCACGTTACCTAAGGTCCTAGACCTTGCCCCTCATTTCAAAATCAATCAAAACATTAAGTTACCCATGGTCCTAGACCTTAATCAATTCCACCATTAAGCTAACTAAGATCCCAGATCTTATCCATCAAAATCAATCCACCATCACCCAATCAATACCATCACTTTTATGCCCCCAATCACTAGACTTCAAGCAAAATTGAAAATAGGGTTTAATGAAAATAACCCCTTTAAACAAGGTTTTGTTCATAATTCACATGGTAGGGAAACCCATCACCAAGGATTCCCTGATTGATGAGGGTGTACTCTACCTAACACACTCACAACAACAAAAAGAGAACAATGGTGATTTACGTGGGGAAAACCCTTTCAGGAGAAAAATCCCCACACTGAAAAACAAATCAATATATTATTCAGAAATCTTGACAAGATTACAACATGCTTGTAGAGCAAGCTTCCACAAGATTTTCACCAACAAAAAATCTAGAGGCAACTCAACATCTATATTATTCTCACCCACAACCTCTATCTCAAGCACTTGATATATAGGAGATACAATACATGAAATCATCTATAGTAATTACAAAACCATGAGCTAAAACCACCCAAAAGTGGCACCCAAATAATCTCAAATCAAAGATGCCTTACGATGTGTCAAATCACACACCAACATATGTAACTTTCCCATTTACAACTCTTTTAAGTGTCCAACATGTTTTCACATTTCCCAAAATAGGAGGCCCAACTTCTGGAGGCCATAACTTTTGATCCAGGTGTTCGATTAATGAATTGTTTGATGTGTCAAAAATATTGTGAAGAGATCTATCAAGATATAACCAGCTTTTCTGGTTACAACAAATTTTGGGGAAAATTGAGGCCTCTAAGTGCCTCAAAATTGATATCAAAACTTTTTTAGGAGTTTCACCAGGCATGATCTTGGGTTGAAACTCACCCAAAATGTTTATTTAGAAATTCCATAGCTTTCAGAAAAAAATTGGGCCAATCCATGTTCAAATATAGACTTACTAAAAATCGTAAGCTCTACCATTTTTATCCCTTTTTGGAAATTTTGAATGTTCCAAACCATTCTTCAAGATAATGGGTATTCGCAAAAACCAAAATTGGAAAGAATAGAAAACAAAATCTTTTTTTTTGGTGATGCAAGATTGCTCTTACACCTCTGGATGCTCTTGCATCACTGATAATGTTAGATAGATTGAGAGTCTTCATAACCAAAGTGAATACTTGCAATAATATAGAGACTTCCTTACCTATGGACAACCAAAGACAAATCTTGGTTGGTTGATTTGTTGATAATCACGAAGACCTATTACTCTAACACCTTATGGAATCATTAGCTAAACTACTCTCAACTATAATTTGGACCTCAATAATATCATAAATCTTGAACCATCCACTCAAGAATTTGACAATCCTTGAGCTCAAGGAGCCACTGAACTAAATCATGAATCCATAAATTATCACATCAAACAAACTAATGAGGATGACACTCAAATACATCTATCATTAGAAACATTACATCATCCAATAATCCACCCAATTGAGATAAACTAAAATCTTCTTCACTCAAATGTTTGTGGCATACTTACCAACCCACTTAAGAAAATCTAGCATCCTGATATGTTAGAATATAATGTTATTAGGGGTCAACCCTTATAAAATTTATATATTGTTCTAATATAAGGTTATAAAACCTTATGTTTATTATACGCTTTATAAAACATATACCATTTAATAATTAATAATCTAATAACTATTAAATTATTAATTATTTACAAATGGTAATTTAAAAGTTCCTCATCCACCAAACTTCCTCACTTGACATACTTTAAAAAAACTTATTGTAAGTAATGGATAGTGGGTTGCACTGCCTTCACATAATGACACAACTCTCAGGAGGGGGACACAAGAAGAATGGATAGTTGACTGGAGACCCATTGGTTGAGTGCATGAATGATATCTCTTGATCAACCCTATTCATGCATAATAAATGATAATAAACAAAGAAAGCATCAAGACATTGTAAAAATTAGTACATTAGCATTCCTACATTCGTGTGTTTTGATTCTCGCATAACGAAAATGAGAATCACTTATGGTGAATAATATATTTTACATTATTTATACATTATATTCATGTCACACTAAGCTATGTGTAGTCCTCCCATCATTAGTATAAAAAGTGATTGATTGAGTTCACGTCCCAATGATGGATAAACATGCTCATTCTTCAGTCTAGAGAAACTTTTTGAATTGTGAGGTAGCATTATGGGCATAGTTTATGGAAATGACATGTTATGATTATAATTGGAGGAAATAAGGATTTAGTATCGATGAGGGGGTGGGCTTGAAGTTTCCATTAATTTTATATTGTCCATTGGGTTTAATTTGTTGTGTTGATCCAATCAACATGTTATTTTGAAAGTTTTTGCTGCAAGTTGAGAATAACTAGTCATTAGCTTGGGATTGTTAGATTGTAACTTATCAACAGTTTGTAGTAGTCAGTTGTTCATGCTTTCAAAAAACATAAATGATCTTGGGAGATGAATTGGCAAAGATCGTTGATCAATATTGATTGGATGGTTGATAGAAGTCCACATATGATGGCGGATCCTACTTCAAATGGAAAGGTTGTTTAATCACCATTTTTGACTTAGTAAAAAGTAATAGAAAGACAATAGGGCAAATGGATTACCAAAGGGAAGCTAGTTTCTCAATTTTTATATTTTTTTTGTGATTGTGACTCCTAGCCCTGCCCAAGCATCATGTTGATCTTTAAATGCCATTCATTATATTGAATTGTCAAAATCTAGAGACTCCTCAATATACATGATCCTTTTGTTGTGATACTAACTCTAATTGTAATTGTTAGAAATGAAGGAAACCACTACAATATGGAAATCTGAAATAACTTGCAAATCTGAAATATAACTATAGAATATCAATGGATATGTGAATCAAACAACAAAGAAATAAATAATACTCAAGAGCCATACACATAACACATTGAGTTACGTGGAGAAAACCCTTTTAGGTAAAAAAATCCACTAGGAAAAGAGGGAAAACTTGTATTATCTTGAAGAAGATTACAATACATGATATTTCCTCAATCTTGCATCCAATTTGACATCTGTGACCTACAAACAATCTCCTCTCACCACACTTTTCCAAAGCTCCATTTAAATAGAATATTACAAGCTTCATGAAGAAGCCACAAGGTGTGGCACCATAACTAGGAAAATTCAATGCCCAACATAGGGAAAAACAATAACTCCTCTTACAATTGTCAAAGAAATATTCTCAATGCCCTTCTTTGGGATTCCCACTAATAGGATAAAAATAGACTCCATTATACCATTTACACTATCATAAGACGCTCCGTCATAACAAACTAATAATAGCTAGATCCTTACAACATGTAAGGCACTAACAATATCTGATA
The DNA here is from genome assembly GCA_027924645.1 of Cunninghamia lanceolata. Lineage (NCBI taxonomy): Eukaryota > Viridiplantae > Streptophyta > Pinopsida > Cupressales > Cupressaceae > Cunninghamia > Cunninghamia lanceolata. The sequence goes on from BSBN01001034.1 coordinate 2,390,481, forward strand.
CTCTTACATCTATCATAAGACAAATATAGATTTGGGTGCCCATATTTCACCTGTACTAATCCTGAAGTCAGAAGTAAATAGTAACCACTGTTGATAAATAATTAGTTACTGTTGCTAGTCAATAATTAATTACCATATTAGTAAAAATAAATTACCATGTTAGTGGATTCCACATCCCTTATGATTGCATTAACAATTATAGGAGTAATTGGATTTACAAGTTTGATGGCACCTTAATCCTAACATTCTCTGATTTGACATCATACATTGTAAATACAACCATAGGAAAACATAAATCAACTAAGTACAACTAACAAGACCCATGGCCTCCCTGCACCAAGTGAACTTTTTTTGTGCTCATAGGTTTGGTAAGAGAATCTACAACATTCAATTGACTCTCAATTTTCTTTATCTCAATCTATCCATTTGCAACTATTTCTCAAACAAAGTGATAACGGATATCCACATGCTTAGTCTGAGCAAGATACATTGGACTCTTGGCCAAACAAATTGCACTCTCGCTATCACAACTAATCTGAATAGTCTTGCAATCAAAACTAATATTTGTATATAATCTCTATAAACAAACAACCTCCTTAGAGACATGAGTAGTAGCCATATACTTTGCTTCAATGGTGGACAAAGCAACTGTGGCCTACCTCTTTCTCATCCAACTCATAGCTCCTTCAAACAGAGTAAAGACAACCACTAGTGAACCTTTGACTATCCAAGTCACCTGCCCAATCTACATCAACAAAACCCTGTATGTCTAATGTCTTATTCACACTATTAGTACGAGAATAAACAAAACAATAATTAGAAGTACCACACAAATATCTTAACACCCTCTTTGCATAATTCCAATGCTCTCTAGCAAGAATTAGACATAAACCTACTTAAAACTCCCACTATTTGGGCAATATCTACCCTAGTGCATACCATTGCATACATCAAACTTCCTAAAACACTAGAATATGACACATTAGACATATCCTCAAAATCATCTTCACACTTGGGACACATATCTAATGTAAGCTTAGTGCCAACTGGTAAAGTAATTCTAATTGGCTTACAATCCTGCATATTAAATCTGTGCAAACTAGTTTCACATACCTACTTTGCGATAACCAAATATTTCTATTACCTCAATCTCTCCTGATTTCCATTCCCAATATGTACCTTGCTTCCCCCAGATCCTTCATATTAAATGCACCTAAAAGTTGATCTTTCAACTCACTAATCATACCCTTGATGTTACTGAAAAATGACATGTCATCCACATACAAGGAAACAATTAGTATTCGATTATCAATACATTGAATGTAAACACAATGATCTTTGGTTCTCACAAAACTTAATTTCAACATAAAAGAATCAAAATTTTGATACCACATCCAAGGGGACTATTTCAAACCATAAAAAGACTGTTTTAACCTACAAACCAAGTGTTATGCCCCTTTTACCCCAAAGCCTTTAGGCTATTGCATGTAAATTTCTTCTTCTAGATTTCCATGCAAAAGTACAGTCTTAACATCCACTTGCTCAATTTTAAAATGATAACTAGTAGCTATGGATAAAAGAAATCTAATAGAAGATAATTTAGCAACATGAGAGAAAATTTCACTAAAATCAACTCCCTCTCTTTGGGAGTAGCCCTTGGCTACTAGTCTAGCCTTCTCCAATGAACTGTCTACTCCAAACTTCTTTTTATAGACCCACTTATAACCAATATCCTTCCTTTGGGAAAATGAACAAGATCCCAGGTATCACAAGAATCTAATGCCATCATCTCCTCCTGCATGGATAGTTGCCAAGGCTCACTATCATCTGCAAGAATAGCTTCCTTGTAGGATCTCTGATCATTGTCATCACTTAATAAAGCAAATACACAATGGAAATCTGGTGGGCTATACCCGTCAACTAGATTCTATTGTCTTGTGGATCTTCTCAAATGTGGAGTGAGATATTCTTCCCCATGTTATTCTCTATGCTCAACTTCTTCTGTAACAATAGAGTCTTCCTCATCAGAACTTTAACTTGAACCTTCTTCTTCCTCTCCATCCTCAAATCCATCATTTTGTTCTTCCTGATGTGCATTTTCTTGCTGTAGATAAAAATGCATAATCTTTTTCCTTTCTTTTTCTTCTAGCTGTACATGATCATAAATAGCTCTAAGTTCCCTAAAAATCACATCTCTAGAATGTACAATTTTCTTGGTTAGAGGATTCCAAAGCTTATAACCTTTAACATTCTCAGCATATCCAATGAAGATGAATTTACGTGCTTTTGGATCCAACTTAGAACTCTTTTCCTTGGACACATGAATAAAATCCTCACAGCCAAAAACCCTTATATGTGAAACAGAAGGTTTCTTACCTATCCACACTTCATAAGGAGAATAATCAAGAGCCTTACAAGGAGATCTATTTACCAAGTAACAAGTGGTACTCATAGCTTCTTCCCAAAAGAATTTATCCAATTGTTCATCGCTCAACATTCTTTTGGCTCTTTCTATTAGTGTTCGATTCATCCTTTTTACAACATCATTTTGTTGTGGTGTATATGGAGTTGTATTTTGTCTTATGATACCTACATGCTTGCAAAACTCATCAAATTCCTTAGAGCAATATTCCCCTCCATTTTCAGATCTTAAAACTTTTATTTTCAAGCTTGATCAGTTTTCTACTAAGATTTTAAATTCTTTAAACTTAGTAAAAACTTTAGATTTATGTTTCATAAAGTAAATCCATGTAAATTTGGATACATCATCAATGAAGGTAAAAAAATATTGTGACTTTCCAATTGAATCATTATCCATAGGACCAAACACATTCGTATGGATAATTTATAATTTATCCTTTTCCTTATTACTTCCTAAGGAAAAAAATGCTCTGTTTTATTTACCAAACACACAATGCTCATAGAAATCAAAGTGCTTATTCGAATAAGAGAAATTGTATAACAACCTTTTATTGATAATAGTTTTCAAAACATTTTTACTTATGTGCTCCAATCTGCAATGCCAAAACATACGAGTTTTTATATTTTTTTGTCATAAAGTTGGATATGCAAACAATATTGGCATCAAGCATAAATAGAGTTGCCATCCTTGTTCCCCTTGCTACCACCAAGCTTCCTCTCACCAATCTATAACCATGCTTGTTAAATGTTACATGCATTCCTAAATCATTCAAATTTGAAATAGAAATGAGATTTCTAGCCAATCAAGGAATATGTAAAACACCAAGGAGGGTTTTAATCCTTGCATCACTAAAACACAATACCTTTCCTTGTCTAACTATCTAATATGTAGTGTTGTCGACAAGATAGACATTACCTCCATCACATTCTTCGTATGTGAAGAACTACTCCTTATGAGAAGTCATATGATAAGAGAATCCTGAGTCAACCAACCAATGTTTATTAGATACAAAATTACAAGTGTTGTAAGGTGTGTGCCCTTGGTATCCTTGTACTGTGCAATGCAACACTTGGGTTCGTGACAAGGCTTAACTGCCTCCTGTGGATTCATTAACTCTAGCGGTTGTATCGGGTATTAACAGGTCGATCTTTTGGTGCAACGACAACCGTCTTTGCAATAATTGGTATCAGAGTTTGGATCATGGGTTTGAGCCCCTCACTTGCATTGGGGTGGATTGTTGCAAGGTGTGTGTCCTTGGTCTCCTTGTGCTGTGAAACACAGCGCTTGGGTTCGTGACAAGGCTTAACCACATCCTGTGGATTCATTAACTCTGGCGATTGTATCAGACACTAACATGTCGATCTTTTGGTGCAATGACAACCGTCTTTGCAACAACAAGCAGAAAGTAAAACCTCATCACTTGTATCGGAGGCCTTTTCTATGGAGGAATCCTATTGTTTCTTTTGGTTTCTACATTCCTTCTTCACATGTCTCTTTTACCACAGTTCCAACGTTTAGCTCTGTTCTTCTTTCCAGGAGTTTTAGACCTACCTTTTGATTCCTTAGGTCTCTTCTGATCTCCTTTTGGTCCTCTTTCTTTAAACCTTCCCCTAACATTAAGAGCATCCACCAAGCTATCCATAGCCTTCTTCCTCATTTCTTGTGCCAACAAAGTTGCAACAATAGCATCCTTATTTGGATCTTTGAGGTTAGTAGTGATAGAAAGAATGAAATTATCCCAAGACCCAGATAAAGAAAAAAGAAGCATAATACATTTGCTTTCTTCCTCAATCTTAACATCAATAGAGGCTTATTGGATCAAAATTAAATTAAAAGAATTTAAATGCTTTACAACAGATTCAACTTCCTTCATCTTTAAAGAAAACAATTTTATTTTAAAATACAATTTGTTTACCAAACTCTTGTCTTGATAAATATCACTCAACCATTTCCATAAAGCATATGCTATCTTTTCCTCAGAGACATTCGATAAGACAAAATCTACAAGATATAACTGGATTGTGCCCCATGCCTTTTTATCCATCTTGTCCCACTCATCTTGATTGATATTATTAGGTTTATTATCTTTTGTTGCAACCAACCATTGATCTCTCGCTTCAAGGAGATCCTCCATTTTAAACTTCCACAACTTTTAGTTTGAACCATTAAATTTCTCAGTGTCCAATTGAGATGTAGATGCAACCATGATTTCCACACACACAAATCTACAAAACAAAACTTCCACTGCAACACAAAAAACCTTCACACTTCCACCCAATAGATAAAGTTGGCCAGGCTTTGATACCAAATGTTAGAAATTAAGGAAACCACTACAATATGAAAATATAAACTAACTTGCAAATTTGAAATATAATTGTAGAATATCAATGGAGATGTGAATCAAATAACAAAGAAATCAACAATACTCAAGAGCCATACACATAACACATTGATTTATGTGGAGAAAACCCTTTTAGGTAAAAAACCTAGCTTCCAAAAGCATTGATACTCTATGTATTATTCAACAATAAAATATTACAATGCACTTATAGAGTCTCATGAATACTTCTGAAACATCAAGCTCCTCCAATACATCCTCCATGTGTCTTAAGAATGTAACCACATGTCCCATGACATGCTTCACATATGCACCCACAAGAGAAACTCAATACAATGACAACTCGCTCAACCGGCCAACCCAAACCACTAACCATGTGTTTGCTTTTATAGACTCAAGCTCACACAAATGCAACTTGTGTTATTGGGAAAACCATGTGTCTCAAAACCATTAGTACACAAAACTAAAATAATAGACAATAATACCACAAGGTGACACAAGATATATCTTGCAAAAATCCTTAAGAGGGAAAAAACCCAACCTCCAAAAGCATCGATACTCTATGTATTATCGAACAATAAAAAATTACAATGTACTTATAGAGTCTCATGAATACTTCTGAAACATCAATCTCCTCCAATACATCCTCCATGTGTCTAAGCATGTAACCACGCATCCCATGCCATGCTTCACATATGCACTCACAAAAGAAACTCAATACAATGACAATCCGCTCAACCGGCCAACCCAAACCACTAACCATGTGTTTGCTTTTATAGACTCAAGCTCACACAAATACAACTTGTGGTATTGGGAAAAACATGTCTCAAAGCCATGAGTATACAAAACCATTGACCCCCTCATTTAATTCTTGATACTAAGTTTTTACTTTATGTACTAAGTTTTCCAAATATTAATTAATTATTCTATGTCTCACACACATAACTAACTTAATGTTAGGTACAACTTTACAAGTGGACCCAAATAAATATTTAATGTAGCTAAACACATTACCTAGATGCACCACAAATAACTATTTATTTTACATAATTTAAATATTTCCTTTTTATGCAAGGTGTACAACACACCATTTTCCTAACAAATTTATCATGGTTTGTGCCCAGAATTATGATGAAAATAGAAAAGAAATTGTTAACAAAAATATCCAAGAAGAAATATTGTCCATTACCATAGAAGGAGTTGGCCGTGGGTTGGGGTTTCCACCTGATGATTTGTGAACTGACCACATTTCCATTAACCTAGAACAACTTGCTCTTGATTATGAAGCAACAACTCCAAAATCTAAACAAGCTTTTATTAGAAACATAACAAATGATGGTAGCATACCTAAGGGGAAACCTCCATATGCAATTGAAATTTTTAAACAATGGGTTCAAGAAACTATTTCTATGCTAGCATTTTTCCTTGGATTGAATAGTAATAAGCAAGTGGGTGTAATCTTTCTTGAAATGGTATACAATATCCATTATGTTCAGCCACCTATTTGATACAGGTTTGTTGAGCATCTTGTAGAATCTATGCATAAACAATTTTTAATGATTAAAGGAGGTTCCACTAAGACCTTTAGGTTCACAACCCACTTGTTCTATTTATTTCTAGTGTAGCTTAATAGAATGTTTGTGGCCAAGAAGATTTAGATTTAATCCTATTCAAATGATTAGGTGAGAAGTTTGGTTCAACTATATGAGTGGAACCCTAAGATAAGGATGTATGATAATAAAAGGAGCTAAAATAATTTTGTGGACTACTTTTTGGATCCAGTACATAATGCAATAAAAATACTCCAATGCCTAGATTGCCTCAGTCTTGTAGAAATTGTATTCAACTGGGAAAATAAATACAATTGGCTGACTAGTACTTCATGGAGGAATATACTGTGCTAAGATTTTATGGATCAGGAGTAGAGCCCTACAAACTTCCAATACATGTGATAGAGAGGGTTTTTTCATTAGAATATTATGATAAATGGAAAGTACAGATCAACTATATTTTGTTAGTCAGCAAAAGAAGTCCTTATTTCCTTCCTTAACTTTTGCATGTGGAGGGTTCACATTTGAGAGAAAATCATTCACTATGGCACATGAAATTTTATAAATTCTTAGATTTGATCTTGACTCTCACTGGTAGTATGACCTGTGTGATGTGATTAAAGCAAGGCTTCTAGTCAATAAGAACACTAGAACTAGAATTCAACATTAAAATAAAATCCCGCTAGAAATATTAAAAAACAAGAATTCTTGAGATGAGGTCAAAAAAGTAATGGAAGAAACTACTACCAAGAAAGGTACTACTTTGGAACAATTGTCAATATAAATAATGGCATTGCATCCATAGAGAGCAATATAGATCCCAATCAAGAGGTACAATAATTTTTTAAAAGAGTTGCTAAAAAATCTAGTTTTAAAAAATGTCAGAGTCTCTAAAAGAAGCTTGTATAGAGGTTCAATGGACACAATAAAAAATAATTGTCTTCTGGTTTATGAGGAAGGATCAAGGTGATACAAAAACTATTACAAAATTTGATGAGATCCCAGAGATGAAAATTTTACTAAATTTTGGAATAGAGAACATCCCTCTGAAGCAATTAATGTTGAACTTGATGATGAGAGGGAAAAGAAACCCTTGGATCCTAGTGTAGACTATGTAGACAAACTTGACTTGAGTGAGACCATAAAATAAACATATACTTTAGGGAAACCATCGCTGAAAAATTAGATTATGAAGGTGGCAGTTTGGGGCCCATAGGGCAAGGTAGCACTTGGGTGTTAACATAGGTAGACCCTAGAGAACCTAGTGATTCAAGGCATCTGAATTGATAAAAAAGCCCAAGGGAATACAAGTACAAATAGTAAAGTTAAATTTGTTCCAACTTCAAATCCTCAGATTCAGATACAATCACAATTAGTACCACAAGGGTCTTTAGATCTTCAAGATTCTCATTCAAAATTCATAAAGGATATGGTGGATTTAATCTAGTGCTACTAGTGGCGATGGTATAGGTAGTAGTAGTGTTTAGCAAGTGTTACAATAATAAAATATTCAGAAGAGGTCAATAGAAATAGATACTATACAAAATCTTAGTGAACAAGTCCGTGAAAAGAGGCAAAATATTATGATAGTTCCAAGTCCAACTATCTTCATTTTCACCTCAAAGGAATTATTTCCCATAGAAACGCCTCTTATTGTTAGTGTGACTAGGATAGGAATGGCTAATACTCAGCCTCAAACAATTAGAAAATCCCCTAACATTGTAGCTAATCCTTCGCCATTCAAGAATTTGATTATGTCAACAGTCCTAGGTTTTGATTACAAAGCCGAGTTTAACAAGAAAGGAAAAAATCTAAAAGACACAAGAAGCAAGTGCTAGAGAATACAACTATTGTAACTTCAGAGCCTGCAACAACTAGGGTATTGCTTACATATGACCTAGACATAGAAACCAAGGAATACATGATTTTTGTGCAAAGTTCAAAATAAACTAGAGGACTAGATGCATCACTCTGACTATGAGGTGAGCACCATCCAGGTGAATTTCTTGGAATGAAAAATTGTGACAAAATTAATGTATAAAAAATGAACAATGAAGTGGTATACACATCATTGCTAAGGGGAGAGAGAGAGACAAAAATAGGTTACAAAATCAAATAGAAAAGTTACAGGTAGAACTAGAAAATGAGAAAGCAACATATAACAAGAGCAATAAATTAGAGAAAAGGATAAAAAATATGCCTCTACAGCTACAAGCAATGTGAATGAATAGATAGAGGTGGAATTGAATGAACTGAAGCAAATGTTAGATGAAAGCATAAATAAATTTGATAACGAAAGAGAAAATTCAAAAAAATTACAACAAAACTTGACGGAAGCCAATGTCAAACTAGACAAAGAGAAAAATAGAACACAACCGTGGGAATCTAAAAAGTGGTGGAAGAGAGATTAAACAATGAAAAATTGGATCTGCAATTGAGAAAAGCAAAAATGAACTAAAGTCTTCCCAAAATAGAGTATATAAATTTTATAGAAAAATAATGATTCATATAAAACATAAAAATTTCAGAGGAAATAATGCAGAGGATTTATGATCTGTTTAAATTGTTTGAACTCATTGATGGTCTACTAGTACAAAATAAGAAACTCAAACAATACATTTTTGAAAACATAAATTTGATGACTTCAAGAGAGACAAAAGCAAAGCAAATTTTACAAACAATCTACAAAATTAGTGACAATGAATTGGCATACAAAGGAATTCAAAACTGGATTGATGCCTCAATAAAGGCATCATCTATCATTCAGAAGTGTATGAAGCTAGGTGAAGCACATGAATTTATGGATCATGCTGAAATAATGATGTGGAAGATGTATAACAAGGTAGAATACTTCAAAGATTTTGGTTTGCTAGTGGCTTTTGCCAAATTAGACCAATACATTGGAAAGGGTGCTTTGAAAAAGAAGATGGAGGATACAATGAAGTTGGATAAGGACTAGTTTCTTCATAAGCTAGATGAGGATTTTTTTTTTGGATTACATCAAAACCATTGATAACCTTGAATTCAAATATGATTGATATATTCAACTTCAAGGAAATCTCTAGTGTTAGTTATGAATTGTTAACAAATTTACAAGTTAGGTACTATGAGTTACAATAAATTGCATTTCCATTAGATGAACAATGAAGCATGCTACAAAAGCTGATAAAATGATTTGATAGTATGAGTTTCTGATTGAGAATTGTGTAGAGTTATTTTTGGGAAATATATTGTAATACTTTTATGTATTCCTTCATTTGAAAATCAATATAAGACTCAAATCCACTTGTGTTCAAATTATCTGTATTATTTAATTGCTCTAGGAAAACTCTGGTTTCTAGATACACATTAAACATTTGCAATTGTTGTATATGCTACTGTTGTTGATTAGTATGCATTTAGTTGAATACATGTAAAACTTATTAGTATCACACAATAATAATATGAAATTATTATTAATATGTTATTATTAAATGGAGATTGAAAAATGTGTAAAATTTTAGCAAAATTTAGATTCTAAAATAAAATAAATTTTGAAAATAATGTTTAAAATTTAGATTCTAAAATGGAACATTGGAAAATAACAATATGTTATTTTATTATTTTTAAAATGAAAATTAGAAATTGAAAAATGTATATTAGTGATAGATAAATAAAATATCATCAACAATAGTTTGGAATTTGGAATATGAAATATATTATAAATACCTGGTAAGTGCTAAATCTCTTCCAATTGTCAAATCGTCTCCTCACTCTGACCATGAGATTGAGGGTCATCTTGATCTTGGTCTTTGTTTTCTTCTGTCTGCATACATCAACTTAAGAGCATCTCATCACTACCACTACATGTGTTATTCATTGTGTCACTATCATATGTGCTAGTATTGTTTGAAGTGTTACACAACTCTCTTCTTTCACATATGGACCTCCAGATTCTGAGTGCCACTTCGAAAGGAAAACTTTAGATGCAATATCTAGTTGTATACATCCTCAAGCAATTTTCTAAATTTTTGTAAGTTTGTTTCTTATCTTTGATTTCAAGAACCCGAATGCACTAAAAACTCTCCTCCACCAACTCTAATATCATGGTTTGACATAAATTAACAAGTTTGAAATATTCTAATATTGAATCATAAAATATATTTTCTCTGAATTAAGGTTGCCCAAAGCTTTGTTATTGATCCATCTTGGAAGGGACTATCCACGAGTTTAAATTGTTCCATCATTGATGTTGCAAAATGAGATGATTTCTCTATAAGCTTATATTTATTTATAACTCCTATTTTTTGTCCATTGAATTATAAACTTTTGGAAAACTGATTGGCCAAGGTCTTTATCTTGTTATAAAAATTAGTTGGTTGACAGTTGACCCAATATTGAAGATACACAACAAACATGGCTTCAAGCAGTTCATCGCGAGGGAATCATTCTCTAATCTCGAAGGAAAGAGATCTTAAAATATCCTTTAAAGTAGTACTTATAGAATTAATAATCTTTTCAAAAGATTCCCTTGTATCAGGTTCTTCTTTGATAGTGTGATTGCCACTAGAAAAATAGTGCATTGGTATTTTATATCCCTATACAGAGAATTAACTCCTCGTTTGCATTAAACTGTTAAAAATTAGTAGGATTATTCACATTGTCATCAAGTGTTAGCTACTACATTTTGGGCTTATGAATGATTGCTTTGATAGATATAGATTATCAAGGGTCATGCACATCATTTTACGTAGCTTAGTATATTTTGAAATATACATAATTCTTTCTTGGTCTTTTTTCACAAGAATATTCATTTCCTCTAGCATGGGAAGAATACTAGACAAAGTTAGGAGTGTCTCTATGTCACTTAACCTATGTAAGAGGTTAGGAGCTCTGTCTATTGTGAGCTGATGTTTGTGCATTACTCCAATCAAGGATTGATATTATGAAAAAACTCATTGTACTGGTCCATGCAAGGAGATCCATCTGGTATCAACATCCTTAAGAAGCTTGTTTCCTACATTTATTCTCTCAGAAAAAAAATTGAAATTCCAAAAACCATTTGGGACTTCAACAAAAGCATGAGTAGAACTTGTGGACTAGATCTTCAAATTTTGATACTATAGAAAAATTTCTCACAATTTTAAATGCTAAATTTATTCTATGGGCCATGCAGTGAATGCCAATCATGTTTGGTGTAAAAGAAGTTTGTAGTTTTACACAAAGACCGTTCCTATGACCTTGCATTACTGAAGCTCCATCCGCCCGTATACACACCAACTTTTTGGCAATTATGTAGTCATCTATACCTCTAATTTCATTCAAAGATTTTTTAACGAGTTCAAATAGATTTTGTGATATTGCATTCTCCTTCATTTTATAAATAGAGAGTAGATGAGGTTGGTAGACATGATTTTCTATAGTATAGACATGCATACATACCTAAGAACTGTAACTTCATCTAAAGATAATGCATTAAAGGTTGACTCTTATTTTTTCCTGTACATTTTATTTTTCCACATCAACAAGACAATTTGCCCATCCCCATCCATTGTTTATTGACCAATGTGTGTTAAGAAAGTTAGGAACACCCATAAAATATAATAAACTATTATATTATGGGTAGTCTATCATAGGACACCCTCTGGTCAAAATATGAAAAAAACACTCAACTAAATAGTTTTTGCCATTTGTGATGCTCCCATCATATTTCCAAATTGAGCTTCTAATGAACCTTCACATGCAACAAGCTTTGGCCTTCTTCCCATATGCACATCATATTCTAGGACATGCTTAACATGAAGACATTCTTCCTTTATTTTCTATCTTATCACTGATTTTTCCTTTCTATAGACCTATGATTTATTTTTAAAAAAATTTACCAATATGTTTTTCTTTGGTGTCACATTTTAGATGCAACTTCTTGTCCCTACCATATTTCTAACTACAAATCTTACACCTGCATTTTGTGTGAGGTTTATCTTTATTTACATTCTCTGCTGGTTCAATCAATGGGTACTATGACACACAATCAATTTGAAGATTCCTTGTTAGAAGCCACTCACACCTTGTTTTTTATTTGGATTTTCTTTTCCCCTTCTATGCATGATCTGCATCTTTGTTATCACTTGTTGAGGCTAATTTATTCATATTATCATTCCTGTTGTTGGTACCTAAAAAATTCTACTCTGATTGTGCCCTTTTTGCCCCCAAAACATCCAATAATCCTATGCAAATTCCTTAGCAAATGCCTCCATTGAATAGAGAATTGAATTCTGAGCAACTTTGCCTTTTGAACCACCTCAAAATTCCTTAATATGAAAAAGTTATGTTGGTTCAATGTTTGGTTTTTTGTATTTTGCCTCGGTCAAAAAGTGGTTATTTCTTGTTCACTTTCATGCCTTAGAAAATTTTGGATGTTTTTCCTTTTGTCGGTAAATTGGTAAATTGCCAAACTTGCGAACTTATTCGCAAGTTCGACCTTTTTCCGGTTCGCCGACAACAATATTCGCCGACAAGGAAGAAAAGATACAAAGGCTAAGGAGGATAAGGCGAGGCTTTCAAAGTTCGTGATTCTGCCAAGTTGCTGATAAGGCAAATTTGACTAAGGCAAGGCAAAAATGTACTTGTCAGGGAATTGGTGAAGTGCCGAACTAAGTGAAAAGTTTGAGATTTGGTAGGTTCGCCGATATGACATTTTGCCGACATGGAGAAATGGCTAAGGTGAAGCACGTTCGCCAAAGGGCATTTTTGCTGATATAAGGAAAAAGACAAGGCATGGTGTTATTGGCAAATCAAGTGGAAACTAAACTTTTCATAAGTATGTGTTTTTCTTATTTCGTCGATAAGGCGATAAGAGAGAGCAAAAGGGGGAAAAGTCAAAGTTTGACAAGTGGTATTTTTGCCGATAAAGTGGCAAGGTGCTTGGTTCATGAAAACAAGTTTTTACCAACTAAGGAGAAATAAGTAAAGTCCGACAAAACATATTTTTTCCGATAATGAAGAAAATGGTGCTATGGCCCTTGGTTCTGAAAAGGGCAAATTCATCGATACAGGCAAAAGAAGGCCGAGTTTGTGAAAGTTAAGATTTGCCGATAAAGGCAAAGGTAGTCAAGGTTCATGATGTTGAACTTTTGCCAACTAAAGGGATAAAGAAATAGTTCGGCAAATTGATAATTTACTGATAAAGGTAAAAATGGGTAAATGAAACAAAGGTTTGACAAAAGTGAATTTTGTCAATAAGGGGCAAAAGGCAAGCAAGTGGAAACTTTCCTCCAGAGTTCAAAAAAGTGGCAGTTTTCTGACAAAGCAAGATAATGCTGAGGATGGCTAGGAAGAAAAGGAAGCACTAAGGAGAGTTCAACAAAATAGATTTTTGTCGATAAAAGGTGAATGAAGGTGGCTAATGGGAAAGTTCAAAAAGGTTAAAAGTTGTCGATAGAGGGCAACACACGCCAAGTTCTAGAATGAGGAATTTGCCGATGGTTTAGGTAGAGACAAGTTCTCGTTGGACGACTTTGTTGATAAGGCAAAATTGAAATGCAGAATCAGATGTAAAGCATGGATTTGTAAAGTGTAAAGGATTTAAACTTTTAAAGTGTTGTAAAAGATTTACAAACACTATTGGCGGGCTCCTATTTAAAATACCTTTCTTCCCCCTTTGTCGTTATGAAAGCGTGAGGTTGTAGAAATGCAAATGTAAGGATAGTGGCTGAAATAGTATTTGCCATCAATGCGCAGGTATTCAATTTTAGTGGTGGATGGTGTGTGCGAGTAACTATACTTTCTGCAGGTCCTCTCAAGGACTCAACATCAATTTGTAGGGCATGGGTGTGTAGGAAGTCAACGTCGTTTCTTTTGACATAGGTCACGGGTCACGTTCATTGCAGCGGTTGCTTGTTGACCAATTTTCCAACGTTTGGAGGCTGCACGGTGAAACAAGATTGCTATATATACATCAGTTGAAGATGTTTTCAATGTTGGTCACTTAACCAATTGTCTGGTTTGTAGTGCTTCAGGAGAGTTTTAGGGTTTCAAATCAAGCTAGTCTGGGTAGTGAATGGAGAATGTGTTTTGATGCAGTGTAGGAATGTATTGTAAAGCATATTTTATGTATTGGTATGTCTCCATGGCCATTTGTAAAGATTCAGGGGAATGTATAATCACAGTTGTATGTTTTCTCTCACTACATTTGCTAGTACGATTGTAATAGAGATTTGATAATGTGTGACAACATTTAAAATCAACACAAGCTTTATTTTGAGTCATCTCTTTGTTACAAATGGCTCTTTGTAATTTGGTTTTGGATCATTAAGAATGTCCAATATGTGAAATATAATTTGAGAAATGTATGTGAATACATTTTGTATTATGTTGATGCTGGTTCAAATCTTTTCTTCCCTCTTTATTGCTTATGACTCAGTTGCCTAATAGAGTAGACACTGATCCATATTGGAGAGGGATCAAACACTCTTTTAAATCAAACAAATCATTCATCTGTGGTTCAGGGTAAAAACCATCTTTCCTGTGCATGTATATTCACACAGTTGAATTAGCTTAATGAGAGGCTTGTGCATCCAGTTTGTCTTGACCTAATGACAACTTTGGGGTCAAGTGTACATTGGTTATGGCTATATATATTTATTTGTATTTCATTTCATGCCTCTAGGAATATCCCTCCTAGGTCTAGTTGAGCCTGAAGAGCAGAGGAGTTTACCCACTCCTATAGTTGGCCAAAATTCCCCTTTGCTTGTTGATAAACCTTTTCCTTTCACCTTGATGACAATCCCTAGCCTGGGTGTTTTAGGAATGTTTTAGAGTTTTGGGTTGGAGTTATTTTGGGAACCAACACCTGCTATCCTGGGTATTCTCTAGAGCATCATCTATGGTAGTCATCCAACTCAATCCAATCTTCTTCTAAGGTATTTTTTTGTTCGTTAATAGATGGTACAAATGATTATGTTGTATATTGATCTGATGGACTGCCAAAGTATGACATTATGTTTCTACATTTTGATGAGCTCCCTTTACCACTTTTAGGAAACTTGTTCTTGCTTGACATCTCTCACGAATTAAAATCTACAAAGAATGTCCTTTTGTTTAAGCTCAGGACTCACTGTCAAAGACTCAACACTAATCTAAAGTATATGGATTTGTGTAGTTTGAGTAAAATGACTCAACACATAATGCAACACATAAATTGAATACAAATTTTTTGAATAACAAAAAAAATCTTTGTTAAACCATTTATGGAAGAGATCATAGATAGTGATGGAACAAATATATGGGATGATGAATGAATAAGTATGAAACTCAATAATTTCATTGCAAAGATTATGTCAGTTTTTGATATCATTTGTATTATGTAACAATGAAACTAAATAGTAAACAAACAAAATCAACAAGAAGGAATCATTGAATATATATCCCTAGGTCCTAGATGTCTCCCTACTCAATACCATATGTAACAATGAAACCAAACTGACAAAAAGATAAATAATCACTTACCTAAATCGTTGACTCACTAATGCCTGTAGTTGTAACTTGTCTATGATCTGAATCAAGAATTCAGAGAAGATCAAAATATGTAAAAGATTAATTCAAAGTTCAATTGTATTTATATCAATCCATAATTGGGTAAATCTCGCAAGATTATAAAAGGGTAGAGTAATTCTTTGGCGAATCCTACGTGATTATAAAATGGTGCATATAAATGTTGTGCAAATGAAAACATAATAAAAAAATACATGTTGTAATTTTCAAGGCGATTATGGCCCTATGATTAGTATGGAGTTATAATTGTATTGGTGAAATTGGTCCTCATACACGGTGAACTTTTAATACTATTGGCAAATATGTCAGTAAATTAAAACATGCCTCCGAAATTCCAGGTGAATCACTATTGGAAACACATAGGTAACTATGGAAAAAATATTAATTACAAATGCCTCATAAACAAATTGGTGGTGAATTAAAATATAGTTGACTGATAATTCATAAAATCTAGGTGATTTGGCCCCCGCCGATTGCAATACATTCATCAAATTCAAGTTGGCAAATATGAAGTATTCACCAATTAGTGAAGATTTGCCACTAAAAAAAATTGTTGGTTAAATTTTGAACTCCTTACCAGGCCATGTTGAACTCATCAAAACTGCAAAATAGAAGGATTGGGATGACCCGCCAATGCTATGGGGCATTATTCTTTCAACATGAACAAGATAAAAAGTGCATTTGCTGCTTGTAGTGAAGGATTTAGTACAATAACATCTTGTGAGCAAGAAGGTAAAGTATGTTCATTGGGTAAGCAAGCATCATTAAGTTATACAATAGATAAATCATGAAGAAACCATGTATCACTAGGTGCATGCATAAGCTTGCCTAATGATGTAGACGAGTTACTATCATGAATGGTAGGATGGATATTGTCATTCTTATGTGTAACAACATCATCATAAGAATCTTGTTCCCTAGGTGTAGCAATAGAACTTAGGGCTAAGCCACAATCATATAATATGCAAGGAATATAATAATTATTATTCTCATGAATCAATGAAGTGAAATCCTCTAACATAGAAGAAAAAGTGTAAAAATTTTCTACAAATGAGAAATTAGAAACATGTTCGACCAATTTATCCATACAACATGAAGCACCATCCTTTTGATAAAATGATATACGCTAGCATTCGCATCCCACAATAATGGGTTACATTTTTTGGCCAAACTTGACATTGAAATCAATATTTTGAACTAAATCTTCACGTTTTGACACCTATAGCCACTAAACCATTAGGAATTTGAAGATGATGCGTAGTGATTTGTGAGATTTTGTTTGTAGATTCTAAATATATTTTTTTCAAAAAATTTAGAGTTAAATTGTAAATTTTTTTGCATCTCCTTTGATAACTGGTTTTTAATAGTAAACAACATTTTTTTAAAGTGATGTGTATTCCGTAGCACATAACCTTTTTTCTACAAAGGATAAAATTTTGATTCTTTTTAATTTAGATTGGTAACACCGATATATAGTGTATGCATTTGATTTCGTAATATTTTGTTGAATATATATTTTTTAATTAATTTTTGAAGTCAAACCAATTATAATTTAGACATAGGCGTATTCCGTAAAACATAATTTTTTCTGTATGTATCAAAATTCAAATTTTATTCTTTTGTTGAAACAAGGACATCAATACCTAGTGTATAGATATTTTTTAGAATTTTGTTTCAGTAATTTACTAATTTGCCATGTGTGTAGAATAAAGAACTTGATGTTCGGTGAAAAACATACATTCACAAGAAATAAAAAATAAATATAATAATCAAATTAAATATATTTAAAATTATATTTTTTGGGAAGCTTATAATAAGGAATACATACTTACAAAGCATAAATTTTAAATGAATTCATTTGATCCCTCAAAAGATAAATCAAAATTGGTTTTTTATCAACATTTTGATAGGTGTAGAGGAGACTCCATTATAGGTATGGTTTAAAACTAGCGGGGTTCTATCCAAGGGGGTTTGAATTTAAGAGGGTTTGATCAAATCCTCTTCAATTAAAATCTTTTAAATGGAACATTTCAAGACTTAAATCATTATATTTTCTAAAAATATGTGATTTCAGCAAAAATCAGGATGTCCCAGAAAGTGTAACCCATTATCTTCATCTTCATTGTGAAAACTCATGGAGATTCTTGACATAGGCATGAGCGCAGACAAAAGGTACGGACTAGTTGCAATGTATGACTAAGTCCTAGCAATAAAAAACACTCAAGGGATTCACAAATTAGAAAACACTAAAGGGCCTAAAACCCTAGGTAAGACAAGTAAATACATAAAAGAAACCAGATCTAAAGAATAAAGGGCAAATTAGGGCAACTTGATTTGAAACTTAAAAAAATCATATCACCAAAGAAATAGGGGAAAAATACACGGTCTACAATATTTTATATGGTCTAATTTAATGATCAGTAGAAATACAATAATTAGACCCTAAATAAAAATTTGAGTTGAGAACTTGATTATTGCAGACTAAGATAGACTAAGAAATTTGAGATAGAAATATGTTGAAATGAATGAGATAGAAATTAGGGCTTACTTGAAATTTGATGTGTTGATGATATCAATGCTAAGACACTATGACAAAGAGTTGAAAAATATAAATTAAAATTGAATTGGGGAACATAGGCTTATGACGACTAAATTTACGGTTTTTTGGTTGTTGGGACAAGGTCGTAATTGTGAATTGGTCTAATTTGTGCAATTATGTCTTGTGTGTGGCTTTCGCCTGTCACATAATTTCAGCTGCAAAACCTGTTTTCCTGAGTGCATCTGCATCTGAGAAAGTGTGTTGCTAAAGAGCACTGTTGTGTACAGAGGGAAGAGTTCAAATTCCTTGATAACAATTAGACCCTAGGTTGATTTGACAAAATTGAAATATAGAAAATATGAGATTATGGATGCCTATTGGTGATTGTGTGTTTGATGCCAACTAAGATAGATACAAATTAAGACTGAGTTGTGAATTGATTGTGGGTGATAAAATATGTAAATGTAAAATATTCTTTATTGGTAATCAAATTGAATCCTCATATAAACAATCCTAGACATACAATTTGAATTTTCTAGAAAATCCATTTGTCAATGTTAAATATTAAGTTTGTATAGAGGATCTCATTACACCACATTGATGTCTGAACACTTTTGTTTGGACAGTCAACTTAAAATATTTTTATTTTTACTGTTAAGCTGTATGCAATTTTGATGGTCACTTGGTATTGAAACATTTATAAGATGGTCCAGTTTGACAGCCAAATTGTGCCCCAGCATCACTTAAACAGCCATATAATTCCAAGGCCTTACTATTTTTGTTGGAGGATAAACATTTTGATATATATATATATATATATATATATATATATATATATATATATATATATATATATATATATATATAGGTTTGTAGTTCTTAGTTATTCCTAATAATCAACCTCTTTAGGGTGTAGGTCTTTTACGTTCGACTTTTAAGCCTTTCTGTTAAATTAAATAGCCAAAGGAGCCTATAGTCATTTCATTCCTCAAATCAACTAAGTAGAGTAGAGCATGAAAAACACATACCAGTAAAGCAGAGTAGAGAATGAAAAATAAAAACAGTTTATTATCTCTTATACACATATACTGCTCTTTCATAGCTCTACACTATGCCCAAAACAACTCATAGGTTTATGGTGCATTCAGGGGGAGGGACTGGATATCTTTGTTTGTCATTGCAATAGTCATATATCATGTAGTGTTTCTTCACCCACAACAATTGCTTCTTCTGAGCAGGACTTAGCACATCTGTCTCATATCTTCCATTGAATGAATTATGTGCTTGGAAATTGCGGTAGGCTGCAATGAAGGGAGCATGTAACCAATTTATTTTCACAAGACCCCCTTGAGTTGCCCAGCTATCCCCATTCCATAAGCTTGAATATACTCCCATGGCTTGGCTATCTGGATATGGAACACCAAGTGCCTTGTTATTCTTGAACATTCTGATAGGTACACCATCCACCATGAACCTGCATTTAATATAATCACAACTCAATCATGAAAACCAAAAGGGGCTTGGAGATTTTATCTGAAAGTAATTTTATATAAACAATTGATTTTTGAATATTGATTAAGCAATTAAACATACAAGATGTGCTGAGGAGTCCAGAGTACACCATAGGAGTGAAAGTCTTTGGTGGGATCAAACCAGAGGTATATCCTCTGTTCGCGGTCACCTTTTCCACTTGTATATACATTTGTCTGAAGGATGTAAGGCTCTCCTGATTTATTTCCAAGAAACTCAAAGTCCAATTCATCATGGTTGGGTCCCTCTGAAGACAACTGCAATATGATTTTCAGGAGTAAAAACATAAGCCTCTTACTTCAAAATGTTAGCAGAAACCAGGTATCTTACTTCTAAGAGGACAAACATTATTAGGACTCTTATATTTAGCCAGAATAAGGTTTACAAACTCTTTGTTTAAAAGAAGAGTTGACAGTTTGATGTATAAAGTATATTCCAGAGTAGGGAATTGAACAAGTTTTAAAAAGAATTATTTACATGAGATTAATTGAGTGTGGCTGGAAACATTAATGTTTATGAAAGATTAAAATTGATTAATAGGTTTGAAAAATTATAATGCAAAATGAGGAATAAGAAGTAAAAGACAGCTCCAACAAAAGGAAAGGAAAACACAATTAAGCAAACTTAAAGTTTTAGAATACCAAAACACACTATTAATGTGTATGGGTGTACTTATTTATGAGTATATGATACATACATAGTAAGCAGTTACAGTGCCTGCTGAGTCTCCTGGAACCAGCTTGATTTGCATGGTAATACTCCCAAACAGGTACTTCTTCTTGGAAGTGAAGCCTGAGCCTGCAAACATTGAATTCAAGGCAAAACATCAGTAAACAACAATTATTTCTTGTTAGAATTTAGATATGGTATGCTCAAATGTACCAGAGTTTTGATCGAGCTTAAGATGCAGCTCCTGGCCACCTCTGAGAAAATTCACATGATCTGCAGCCCATGAGACATAAAATTCATTTTGTAAACTTGTAGAATAATGCCCAACACTGGCACTTGTCTGTGTGAGCAATAACAGGAGCAGAATCCCAAGGCATCTAAAACCCATACTTGTGGTATCTGGCTGCATCAAAGTAGATAAATGCTTTCTTCAATGTGTCTGGTTCTAGATAGACATGGGCTGTTTGATTTATATAGGCAGTCAGGCTGCAGTCATGTTGTATTAAAAAAACGTGGATTAGAGAAGCAGTTGTTTTTGGTGGGGCTGCATTCTTATGATATATCTCGACATTGGAAGCTTAGCTGTAAACAATTTTGCTTTCTAGCTGGCAAAATATTATATCTAATTTATCCCACATCATGAAAAATTCTTCATCCACTTCACAGAGAGATTGGCCAAGGATTTCCTCGGTTACTTTGGGAGACTAATAATTTGTTTCTAAATGTTTAAAATTTTAGATTCCAATATGATCCTCACAAACACAGTCAGCACCATTGATGGGTAGGGGTCCTATGCTTCCCAACTCATGAAATAAAAAGAGGACTAATATTGAATTGGATTGAGAAATGAAAAATTGAAGACAATTAGTTTTTTAATGCACACTTGCTGCAATGTGAGGTGTGGAATTGAATTAAGGATGATAAAGAATTAGAATCCATGTCAATATAAAGAATCTTTGGATAAAGTGAGAAAAAATAACAAGCTTATACAAATGTTTTTGTTGTACTTCAACTATGAGTTTCTAGTTGGCACTACAATTCATTTATACACATTTTCTTTTAAAAGATAGTTTTTAAAGTAAAAGTTAAGTTACTTTTAAAGCTGGAGTATACACAAATGTTTTCTTTATTTAGTTTTTAAGTTGTTATTCATTTAAAAAAGTTAGTGACTATAATATATGTATAAAATAAAAAATATTTTTAAGAACAATTTCTTTGTAATATTTAAATAGTTTTTAAAGTTATAATATAGATAACAAATCTACTTTATGGGTAAGAGCAAATGATATTGGAAGCAATAATAATTATCAAAGTGCGTTAATGCATCAAAGAGTGAGTGGGAACCACCTTTAATGGATTTTGTGCAATTGAATTTTGATGGCATTTTTTGGAGTAACAAAAAAAATGTTAGGCTTGGATTTGTGTTGAGAGATGTAAATGGAGAATTTATGCACAGTGGTTCCCTTTTCCTAGGGGTTAAAACTAATAACGACGTTGAAGTTAGTGGTAGGCATTGGAGTTGTAGTATCCAAAAGGATTGACAATCTTATTATGAAAAGGTAATTCTTGATATTGATTAACGCCTTGTACAAAGGTTCTTGCCCTAATTGGAGGCTAAGGCATTATGTAGAAGAGGCCTTGGTGCTTGACTCTAACTTTTCCAGTGCAAGCTTCCTACGCTATAGATGTAATTTAAATGTTGTAGCATATTTTATGGCTAATTTTGGTGTTAATTAGGAACCTCTTATAACCCTATATACCAATTTTCTAAATCTTGAGAGGGTATAGATCAACATTTAAGATATAAGCCTCCTTGATTACTAATTATCTAGTCTTATTGTTTGATGACCTTAGGTTCATTATTTTTGGTTAAGCTCTCCATTTAAGATGTGGCTCTCTTAATTCATAGCATGGTTGCGATGGCTTGGAACACTTTGGTATTTGGCTTTGGCCTGGACTTTTTGGTTGTTGGTAATGGTGTAGTGAAAGAGTCTCCCTATTTGGGATCCTTGATGCAAGGAAAATTCTCTAATAGGCAATTGAACTTTCTTTTTAATGCTCCAACCAAGAGGCGTTAGGGTTTGTAAAAGCTATCTTAGGTGAAGAAGGAATGGGTATGGGTGGAACATCGAGGTCAAGGGATACAAATATGCAAGGAATTCATCTCAAATTTGGCGGTGATATTATTGAATGAAGAACTCAAGCTATGACTATTACAACTTTTTTGTTTGTGGAATTTGGTGACATGGTGTTGCCCTCAACTATTAGGGTTGGTGACATGGTGTTGACATGGTGGTGTCAAGGAGATGGCTTAAAGTGGCAAGAGTTAAGGAGATGGAGAAGCTATTGATTTAAAATGGAGGTACCGCTTATGAAAGCTAGGATAACTATGAAGGGAATGGTAGAATTTTAGGAGCAAAAAATTGTATGTCATGAGCTGCATCTACTTTGGGCCTACTATAATGACATTGGAAAAGTCCTAGAGGGCCTTATGGTGATTCATTCCAAGGGTCACTTGGAGGTCTCTAGTGATCTCACTATCCCTATGTTCTCATTGGATTAAATTCATCGAGCTCAAATATGTGAGGAGGTGTTCCATGGAGTGTGTTTCCCTTCATTAGATGTGATAGCCGAAGGCCTCAAGAGAAAGTAAAGGAACAAGGAAATTGGTTGTAGGTCAAAGAGGTTGCTGAGAGGGGTAAGGATGTTTTATATAGTATGAAATGATGGAGAGTTTGTGAAATCAACTGTGTAAGGTTCTTTCTGTTTAGGTACTTTGGTCTTTGACATTTTTGGAAGTGTAATGGTGGATCCTCAAAGATGGTACATATATTATTTTTGAATGAACTCCTTCTTGATTGTTATGGTCATTTTAGTTATATATTTTGTACTATATTTGTTTTATCTTTCTACATAGAGGCCCCTATAGATTCCCCTAACTAATTAAATTAAAAAATATAGATACTTTAAACCTAGACTACAAGGTTTCTCGTAAACAAGAAACTTGTTGTAGAGAAATAAAGTAAACCTACATTAATTTAGGTTTAATAAAATATAAAATAGTAAATAAAAACCAACTTACATAAAGCGTTGAGACTATAAATATAATAAAAATTAAGAGAGCCAAGATGGCTTAGTTAGAACTGTTATCATTTTTAGTAGTTGTTGAAGGATGATTAGCTATAGAATGTAATTGATGATTGGAATCTATTTTTTTCAATTGAATTAGCAATGTCTCACTATTACAAATCTACCTAGAAATTTTGCTTTTCTCTTGTAGTGCTTGAAATTGTATAGACATACATGGTAATCCAATGATGATCTAATGGTTTACCTCATGACCCATGTGGCATGAATAAAACTCCCTCTTAGTGTTTTTGACCCTAATGGAAGAATCCACTCAGTCTCTAGGACCCTTCCTTTCTCTTGTCTCACATTCCCAAGCCTTTCACCTTTCTCACATACCTTCTCACTCCTTGAAGATTGCATGTTTACCCCTTCCACTGCAGGGTTACATGAGTGATTCACCTATTAGAAATGAAGGTAAATAACTATTAGTAGAAATATGATCTCAACAATATGTATGCATTCATGTGTACAATCAAATGAAGATTGCAATAGAAATAAAACTATAACACCCAAAAACAACAGATCAAAGAATTGAACACATAACATAATACATGTATGTGGAGAAAACCCCTTCGAGTAAAAAACTCCACCAAGAAGAGAGGCACAAGCTTGTATTAATCTACAAATAAGAGAGTACAATACATCAACATCAATCTCTTCTTCAGTCTTCAATATGATAGCATTCTGGTAGTACCTTTATAAGTCTAACTCACACTAAACAACACTTACAATGCATCATGATACATAGAAGATGAACAACAATGAAAATGGCATCCAACTTGGGATTCTCAATGCCCTCCTTGGAATATTGCATGTATGGAAACAATTAATGACATCTTACACACCTCTTACACCTGTCATAGAGAATCTTGCATGCATGGGCACCTGGGGTCAAAAATATCATCTTACAACTCAATTATTGTTGTCATAACTGTCATAGAATCTTATGACAACTTAAAATTGTTATAGATTCTCTTACAACTTATGAAAGTTGTCATAAATACCAAAAATAGCTCATTCCAAAAGGTGGCACCTAGATTCTCCCAAATCACCTTTTACCTTTTACCATGATGCTGACTAGTAAATGTAACTCTGTAACAAACTCTTGGTAACATAATTAATTACTATTACGAGTAATAATTATTTACCATACCAGTAAATATGTTTTAACCATTGTCGGTGAAACTCTACACCCCTTATGGGTAGATGTACAAACAATAATAGTCCAATAAATAAACATGGAATTTACAAGGTTGATGGCACCTTAATTCCAACATCACCCAAGTTGCTTGAGATTTTCCTAGGTCACCCAATCTTTTTTGAGGTTGCTTGAATGACTTACCCTAGCAAAAGGGGTGATTTTGACATTTTTGATTGGTGTGTGAAAATTTTAGTTCTTGCCATTTTGCACCCAATTTTGGCCTTGATCTTGAGTTTAGCCCAGCCTTGATTGTACCTAACTCTAGATCAATCATTCATTTCCTCTCTAATTATTAATATCAACCTATTTATTGTTGCAAGTATGAGCCTAACCGGTGTTGTCATTGATGTCAACATATTCCTGTTACATTAATGATAAGGATTGGATGAGCTGTGTGCTGAGGATATTGAGAAAATTAGTCTCAATCTGGAATAGTGAAGAACAGTAATAAAAATAAGGTAAAAGTCCACGATAGGATGAGGATCAAAGGATGCGGATTAAAGGGTTTGTAGATATGTGTCTTAAGGTGGTCCAGTAGATATTTTAGAGGTCCACATGAAGATCTGAAGAAGTTGTGGCTGTTTAAGTTAAACCGGTTCTGGCAAGTGTTCAGTGGTGACAGAGTGAGACAGATAGGTCCGGTGAGATCTAGAAATGCATTGTCCTACTCTGCAGATTTGAAGGAGTGTTGAGGAAGTCTTTGTGAAGTGTCAACTCTATTGGTTCGTAGTTTGAAGATCCGCAAGCATCTATTCTTTGGTAAAAGTGATGACAGACTGTGTTCTTGAGGTTCCGGATGAAGGAGAGAAGGATTTCAGTAAGAAAATGAAGTGTGGATGTTCTTGGTGATTCAGGCAAGCTTGTGGTGGTCTTTTGATCATGTCCAGTTCATGTTGGTGGTCCGCATTAGAGTTGGAGCTCGCAATTGAAGAATATCTTCCGGATGATGGTGTTCTTCCTGAGACAGGCTGACCGGATGAGTTATGCATCTTGTGGATGTTTTCTGACTTAGATGATCATTTCTAAGTTGATGCCTTGTATAAATAAGGGATTGCAAAGTCATTTTGAAGTTGTCTTTGTGGAGATGAGTGTGTGGTAGCGAGGAGGAGAGCGAAAGGCAGAGCAAAAGTATTGAGCTTAATGGAACTGATTCAAGCATGGTGAAGATGCTATTTTCCAGTTCAAGTAGGTGATACTTATTTATTTGTAGACAGTGTGTCTCTTGTAGGCAGTGAGCCTCTTGTGAGCAGTGTGCTTGGGCAGTGAGCCCTAATTGGCATGTGCCATTTTGTTCTTTCTATTCTTCTAACAGAGAATACATTCTTGGGTTAATCACCCCGTGGTTTTTCCCTTAACTGGGTTTTCCATGTCAAAATCTTGGTGTCTCATGCGTTGATGTGTTTCTGCTCTGGATTTGTTGCATTATGTTTCCATGATTGATTTATTATTAAGCTGCTAAATTGCAAAGTGGAATTAAGTGTTTAAATAGCAAGAAAGTTTTGCACAACTGATTCACCCCCCTCTCAGTTGTGTGCCCTAAATCTAACAATTGGTATCAGAGCCAAGTTCCTCTAAAAGAAGCTTAACTGCTTGAGGAGATCCAGGATGTCGTCTTATAAGAAGGATAGCCCGAAGTTTGATGGAACAAATTTTAATCTATGGAAAGGTCGCATGAAGTGTCACTTGCAATGCATGGGAATGGCATATTGGACCATGGTTACAATACAGTATGTACCTCCACAGGGTGGTCCAAAAGTTCCAAATGAAATCACAGATGCTGAAAACAATCTGCAGACTATAGAAGCTCTTCTAAGCGCATTATCTGATTCAGAGCTCTCAAATGTTATTGACCTACCAACTACTTTTAAGATTTGGAAAAAATTGGAACTTTTGCATGAAGGAGACCAGTATGTTAAATGTGCAAGGTTACAGAGTCTGAAAGGGAAATTTGAAAACCTGAAGATGAGAGATGATGAAAATATTACTACTTTTATGCCAAGAGTAAATGAGCTTGTTTGTGGAATTAGAAATGTTGGTGGAGTCTTGGATGAAAATGAGATTGTTGGCAAAATTCTCAGATCCCTTCCTGCTTCTTACAAAATCAAAGTTGCTGCCATTGATGAATTCAGAGCCCATACAACTGTCACAAGAGATCAATTGGCTACATTTGAAATGACTGAGTTTGGAGATGATCCCCCCAAGACTGAATCTGCATTCAAAGCCAGTGCCTCTGTAAAAGGTAAACAAAGGTTTGATCCGGGAGAGAACTCTTCAATGAAACTGTCATGGTATGAAAAAGTAAGAAAAGACCTGGAAGAAGAAGTAGAAACTGCTCAACTTGAAGCCCTTATTGCAAAGAGACTACCAAGAGTATCTGGTAAGTATGGAGGGAAATTGCCTTTTAAGTGTTTTAACTGCAATAAGATTGGTCATTTTGCCTCAAGATGTCCGGAAAGATTTTCAAGGCCAAATCCTAACAGATCAAGGTTCCAAAAGAATTGTTACTATGTTCATGAAGAAGATGACAATGAAGGAGTAACAGATGATGAATCAGAGTCAGGAAACAAATCCAGAAGTGAATGGGTGTTTATTGCCATCAAGGAAGAAGAACCAATATCCTCTGTATCTGTCAACCATAAAGTTGTAGAAAGAGCTCTGGCTGCCCAAATTGAAGAAAAGGATGATTGGGTCATTGACAGTGGTTGCTCTCACCATATGACAGGTGACAATAATTAGTTCATAGATTTGGAAAGGTATGAAGGAGG
Organism: Cunninghamia lanceolata; assembly: GCA_027924645.1. Classification (NCBI taxonomy): domain Eukaryota; kingdom Viridiplantae; phylum Streptophyta; class Pinopsida; order Cupressales; family Cupressaceae; genus Cunninghamia; species Cunninghamia lanceolata. Next base: position 2,418,155 of record BSBN01001034.1, read on the forward strand.
AGTAGTGAAGTTTGGTGATAATTCTGCTGGTAGAATCAGAGGAAGAGGAACTATTTCTTTTGATGGAAGGAACAAAACCGGTAATGTTCTCTATATTGAAGGCTTGAAGCACAATCTTCTCAGTGTTGGACAGTTGGTGGACAAAGGCTATGATCTCTAGTTCAAGAATGGAAAATGCAAGATCTTTGAAAGCTCTGGAACAGAGATTGCATCCGATACCCAAACTAAAGGTAATATCTTCCACTTGGTTGGTACTGGTAAAAGTTGCTTATTTGTTCAAGTTGATCAGAGTTGGTTGTGGCATAGGAGAATGTGTTATGTGAATTTTGATAATATCATCAAGATAAGCAATACTCAGGCTGTAAGAGATCTTCCAAAATTGGTGAAACCTACTAATAGCTTGTGTACAGAATGTTAGTTGGGTAAGCTGAGCAAAGTCATATTCAAGAGTAAGGAACTGTCTTCTACCAAATTATTGGACTTAGTTCATACTGATCTTTGTGGTCCGGCAAGAATCAGGAGTTTGCAAGGTGATAGATACTTCATGTTACTAATTGATGGGTATTCCTGGATGATGTGGGTAACTTTTCTGAAAGAGAAATCAAAAGTTTTTGAGAAATTCAAAATATTCAAGGCTATGGTAGAGAATGAAACCAGATTAAAATTGAAATGTCTGAGGTCTGATAGAGGTGGAGAATTCACATCTGGTGAATTCTTAGAGTTCTGTGAGAAACATGGAATAAAGAGACAGTTGTCTGCTCCTAGGACTCCATAGCAGAATGGAGTGGTGGAGAGAAAGAACCAAACCATTCAGGAAGCTTCTAGGACCATGATGATGGAAGCAAATGTTCCTCACATCTATTGGAGAGAAGCTGTCAGCACTGCAATCTATACTCTCAATCGAGTTCAAATCAGAAGCAATACTGGTAAGACTCCTTATGAACTTTGGTTTGGCATCACCCCTACTATGAGGTATTGTAGAGTTTTTGGTAGCAAATGTTACATTAAAAGAGATGAAGATCTAGGAAAGTTTGATGCTAGAAGTGATGAAGGAATATTCTTGGGTTACTCTACTCAAAGAAAAGCTTACTGATGTTATAACAAAAGACTGAGAAAGATGATAGAAAGTACAAATGTGAAGGTTGATGAAGGAATTGAGAAACCCTCAAGGTTTTATGAATATGATGAAGATGATCAGAATGGTGTTCTGATTCAAGGAGCCCAAGCTTCTTCTGAAAGTCAGATTCAAACTAATCTGGTAAATCAGGAAGAAGAGATGAGTTTTAATGAGCCTGATCAAGAATCAGAAGTGCAAGAATTTCCCAAAGTTCCCAGGTATGTAAGACTAAACCACTTTGAAGATCAGATCATAGGTGATAAAAGCAAAGGTGTACAAACAAGAAGGAGGATTGTTCAAGATTCAGATGAGTACTGTCTGATTTCAAAGATTGAACCTAAGATAGTGAATGAAGCTTGCAATGATGAAAATGGGACTAAAGCAATGGAAGAAGAGCTGATGCAAATTGAGAAAAATCACACTTGGGATCTTGTTCCTAGACCTAGAAACAAGAATGTGATTGGAACCAAATCGGTCTTCTAGAACAAACTGAATGAAGTTGGTGAAGTAATCAGAAATAAAGCCAGATTGGTCTGCAAGAGCTACTCTCAAATCGAAGGAGTTGATTTTGAAGAAAATTTTGCTCCAGTGGCAAGAATTGAAGCAGTCAGATTATTTCTTGCATTTGCTGCCTTCAAAGATTTCAAAGTGTATCAGATGGATGTCAAGTCTGCCTTCCTAAATGGTGACTTGGAAGAAGAAGTGTACATTGAGCAACTGGATGGATTTCAATTGTCTGATCATGATGATATGGTCTACAAGTTGAAAAAGGCACTATATGGACTGAAGCAAGCCCCAAGAGTCTGGTATGAAAGATTGGATAAGCATCTTTTGAAGATTGGTTTCAACAAAGGTATTACTGACGGTAACTTGTATTTCAAAATTGATCATGAAAACATCTTGATTGTTGAAGTATTTGTGGATGATATCATTTTTGGAGGAAGAGACAGTATGTGTAAAACTTTTGCAAATCAAATGAAAAGTGAATTTGAGATGTCTATGCTTGGGGAAATGAATTTCTTCTTGGGTTTGCAAATCACTCAAACAAAGAAGGGAATCTTCATTTCTCAGACTAAATATGTGAAATAATTGTTAAAGAAATTTGGGATGGAAGACTCAAAACCAATGAATACTCCCATGGCAACTAGATGTAAATTGGGTAAAGATGATGACTCTCCTAAGGCTGATCAGAAAATGTACAGGTCAATGATTGGAGGATTGTTGTATCTCACTCACACTAGACCTGACATTATGAATGCTGTTGGTCTTGTTGCTAGATTCCAAGTTGATCCTAGAGAATCTCATGTCATGGCAATCAAGAGGATTTTTAGATATCTAAAAGGGACAGTTGAGTATGGTTTGTGGTATCCTAGAGATCATGATTTCTCTCTTCATGCATATACAGATGTAGATTAGGCAGGAGATGTGGATGACCGGAAGAGTACCAGTGGTGGAGCATTCTTTTTAGAGAAGAGATTGGTTTCTTGGCTAAGCAAGAAACAAGAGGCAATATCTCTGTCTACAACTGAAGCATAATATATTGTAGTAGTAGATAGTTGCACTCAAGTTTTGTGGATGAAGCAAATGCTAAGAGATATCAGAGTAGAGTATGAGGAGCCTATCACAATCTTCTGTGATAATTCAAGTGCAATAAATATATCTAAGAATCTGGTGTTGCATTCAAAAACTAAGCATATATCCATCAAGTTTCACTTTTTGAGAGAGCAAGTGAACAAGAATGAAGTCAGGTTGGAATTTGTGCCCTCCAAGGATCAGATTGCAGACATCTTTACTAAACCTCTTCCTAAGGATTCTTTTGAGTATCTCAGGGAGAAGCTAGGAGTCATTGCCCCTCCAGTGATGAACTAAGGTGCACTGAGGTGCATCAGTCCGGTGGATATCACAGTCATATCTTGTGATCTGAATTGATGATGGGGAATTGCTACTTAGGGGGAGCAGCAGGTATGATTCTAAAGTGTTGGAATTGCAAGTATGTGCCCTTTGCCATTGATGTCAAAGGGGGAGAGAAGACATGTAAAAAACTAGTGGTTGCCGATCAAAGGGGGAGCAGTTAAGGGAGAGAAGACATGTGAATGGTTGTTGTTGATAGGGAGAGTTGTAACAGTGAGCAGAAGTTCTTGTCTTGATGGTCAAAACAAATTTTCACATCATATGTTGCCATTAATGACAAAGGGGGAGATTGTTGCAAGTATGAGCTTAACCGGTGTTGATGTTAACATATTGCTGTTGCATTAATGATAAGGATTGGATGAGCTGTGTGCTGAGGATATTGAGAAAATTAGTCTCAATCTGGAACAGTGAAGAACAATAATAACATTAAGGTAAAAGTCCATGATAGGATGAGGATCAGAGGATGTGGATGTTCTTGGTGATTCAGGCAAGCTTGTGGTGGTCTTTTGATCATGTCCAGTTCGTGTTGGTGGTCCGCATTAGAGTTGGAGCTCGCAATTGAAGAATATCTTTCGGATGATGGTGTTCTTCCTGAGATAGGCTGATCGGATGAGTTATGCATCTTGTGGATGATCTTGCGGATGTTTGCCGACTTAGATGATCATTCCTAAGTTGATGCCTTGTATAAATAAGGGATTGCGAAGTCATTTTGAAGTTGTCTTTGTGGAGATGAGTGTGTGGTAGCGAGGAGGAGAGTGAAAGGCAGAGTAGAAGTATTGAGCTTAATGGAACTAATTCAAGCATGGTGAAGATGCTATTTTCTAGTTCAAGTAGGTGATACTTATTTATTTGTAGATAGTGTGTCTCTTGTAGGCAGTGAGCCTCTTGTGAGTAGTGTGCTCGGGAAGTGAGCCCTAATTGGCATGTGCCATTTTGTTTTTTCTATTCTTCTAACAGAGAATACATTCTTGGGTTAATCACCCCATGGTTTTTCCCTTAACCAGGTTTTCCACGTCAAAATGTTGGTGTCTCATGCGTTGATGTGTTTCTGCTCTTGATTTGTTGCATTATGTTTCCATGATTGATTTATTATTAAGCTGTTGAATTGCAAAGTGGAATTAAGTGTTTAAATAGCAAGAAAGTTTTGCACAACTGATTCACCCCCCCTCTCAGTTGTGTGCCCTAAATCTAACATTTATACTTCCTCAAATGGAGTCACAAAGGTCTTTTGTTTCTTCTTAGTTGCCTCTTGCAAATAATTTTAATTTTTTGCCTTTATTTTCAAAGCTATTTGGGTAGGTTAGAAGGTTGATTCTAGAGGTTTTAATGCAAAATTTCAATCCATTCCTACAACATCAATGCTCTACACAATCTTTAGGCTCTCCCAATAGTCATTTTGAAGCTTCCAATCTCCCAAAATAGTATTTACAACATTCCTAGTCATTGCCCTTTGAGTTTAGTTACTTACCCCCTTCTCTTTTTCAATCAAACAAAGTACCCTAGGCTGGAGAGAAGAGAGGATTGGATAAGATGAATCACTAAGGATACATATGCCATGAGAATTTTCATTAAAGTATCTTGGGTTTTCAATCTCTGAGGTGTGAGGTTCCATCATTTGCTTACAAGTTAAAATTATTTACTTTCAAAAGATTTGAGTAGAATAACAAGTATAATAGTTAATCGATCCTCCATCTTGCCAAGATCTATAAAATTCCATTATTGCATCTCAAATTTAGTATTTAGTTAAATAGGATTTCTTTATTGTATTATATTAGTGTAGATTAAATTGTAAGATTTAGTTTCATTTCAACATGACATTCTTTCTAAAGTCAAACACTGTCAATAGTATCAATCAACAACATAATCATCAAGAAAATATAAATCAAGGCAAAACATATGCAAGACCTCTTTCAAATCATGTCAAAAACTAAGAAAATAAAACATTAGTTTATTTATTTTACATCCATTTAAATCATTATAGTTGCACATAATATTAAAATTGACAAAAAAGAACAAAAGAATTAGTCATTTTCTAATCAATTGATAGATAATTAGTTCATTTTATTTACATAGAAAAACATACAAACATAGGTTAGATTTTCAATTTTTACATTTAAATATTATTTACTTTAATCGTAATCATTCATTTCATTAGTTTAAATTCATTCAGAACACAAAACAAGGCAAAATCAAGATTCTTAGGTCCTCACATTCTCAAACATAGATCAATGAATTACAAAAAAAAAAACAAACAAACAAGTAAGCAATCAATAAACCACAAATCAAACACAAACAAAGTTAAATACCAAAGCTCAAACTAGTGCACTAAAATGTGTCTTACCTATTTCTTCTCTCCCCATTATCAAGCTCATGTGTCTTAGGGTTAGAAAAGATTAGGTAGAGTCTATCTTAAACGAGCTTAGAGCAACTCAACCAAACTTAGAAGTGATTTACAAACAACAAATTTAGGAATAAGCACACACTTCACAAAAAATTTAGGAAGAGAACAACATGCTACGAGTAAAAGAATTAGCCCTTCTCCAAGAATTAATTGAGATAAAAAATTGCTAATTGAACACTTTCCTCATCAACACTCAACATGAAAATAATGTGCCCAATAATATAAGGATTACCATTGCAACACCTCTTCAAAGGTTTTCTAGAATGCATCCCCACACTGCCACCACCACACCATAAATCAACACTATCATCCATCACCATGTGCTCCTTTCTCACAAAAAGAGTGATCAAATCAACACAACTCCCCCACATACAACTATTGTTTCCACCTTTAGGATACTCCTCCCTTGTGACGAGGGCCTAGTCCTCTAGACACTCCCTTATTCCACTAGTTTTTTCCATATGAGCTATAGTGATTTGTCTACATATAAGCCACACGTGCAACTCATGTGCCACCCCATTTTAAACTTTTACACAATAGTGGTGAGCATATTTGGAGTAGCACATATTTTGGTGAACTTGATGTGAAGAACAAATCCTTCTTGGACAAGTTCTCTCACCTTTTCCCATTCTCTTTTGTCATCTCTTCTCTTCCATTGTCATCACATTTATTATATGGTTCCTAAGGTACCCTTGAATATGTTAGGATTGACAAGACTCCAAGGATAGGTTCCATCCAAAAAACCTCTTACACCCTTGTTTAATTGGTACATTCCTCCCAATCCCATGACACCTATTTCAAATCGGTATGATTACAAGGATACTGATTTAGATGGAAGGTTCCTAAAACATGATCATAACACCAACTTGGGCCAATATTACACTACCTTTTCTAACCCCATGTTGTGTCAATTTCAAGGGATGATTGTAACTAAATCTAAACCAAACAAGAGCCCAACATGTTTTAGTTAGGTTTGAAATCCATAGGCAGAAGCCTAGCTCTGCAACCTATATGGATACTATTACTCAAATTGACAATGACATAGATCACATTAAAAGAGACTTGGAAAATGCTTTAGTGGCACGAGAATCCCTTGAAACAGTCCTCCAAAATCACCAAGTCTCCACACAATGGATGAGGCTTAAAAACCTAATAGAGGTAACAACAAATGGGGCCACTCAACCCCCACAACACAATCCACAATAGAAACACCAACAAGACCCACCTCATAGTGGTGAGATGCAACATACAAATACTATAGAAGAAGCAGCCCTAGAATCTTTCATAGCCACCATGGTGCAATGAATCAAGACGCTTAAGGCTCAGGGAACTAAATAGTTTCTCCAAAACCTTACACAAATGAATGAGTAACTAATATTTTTGAGGTGCCAACTCCTCACCAATCCTTTGACCACTTTCGCAAATGAGACAAACTAAGCGGTTACTCAATTACCATCTTAGATTGGCTTTTACTTATGTAACATGAGCAATGAGGCCTTCGTGCCTCACTTACCTTTGATGTACAATGCAACTAGTCTATACCAACCAAGTGGGATGGCTACATCACAAACTTTAAAACATATGATTCCATTAAGTTTTTTAGTCCTTGAGTGAAACCCCCCAAAGATACATGTCATTCCTTAGACTTCAACAACCAAACATTCCTTTTTAGATGCAATATAGCTAGCAAGCCCCTCAAGGCTCATGTTTGGAGGGGCCTCACTTTCGATGCATGATCTCCTTTTAGGACTCATCTCATATATTTGAAGGGGTCCTTATATCACACCATTTGCAATGTAGAGTTACCATGACCCCTCCCCAAACTCCCTAGGTTCGAAGGGGAGGGAGAACCTAACTCCCATATCAATGCCATTTGAGAGGTCCTTCCCTAGGATGGGGTTGTTGCTAGGATCTTCCTAATACATTTGGAAGGAATAGAACTAGGTTGGTATTATAGAATCCCTAAGGCATTGATTCACTCTTTTTGACAACCCCTCAGTAATTTTGTCTCTACCTTCTGTTATGTCGTAAAATGTCCCCCTTGGAATTTTACCTCCTAAGTTTATCTCCCGAGTTCCTTATTTTGCATCTTGCACGATCATTTTAACTCCCAGAAGAAAATGGCCTGAAACCCATGTCACATGGGGCTTGAGGGACATTTTGGCATTTGATCCTACCCTAAAATAGGACCCGAGGACTTGGGTTCTCATGCCCTAGTCTTGCCCTATTTTAGGTAGGTCCCAAATTTGAATGTCGGTTATGTGACCATTAAAAGGTTCCGTTGCTGATATATTAAGTTTGAATTATGAAATTTAAAGTGGGAATGCATATATAAGCATGTTTAGGGTTTCATTTGTAAACTAGAAGATGATTATGAACTTTTGGTGAACCTTTGATTTTAGAGCATTCAACATATTCATTGTTGCAGAGAAGAATATTGTTGTTGTGTTTGTGATTGCAGATTTAGCTTCATCTTCTCATGTGTTGAAGGATTTTCATCTACATGTGAGCTACACCTCTGAGGTGATATCTATTTGTGTTTGAATCATTTATCAATTTGTTTTGCCTCTATCCCATAGGGATACACACTCTTTATCTAACAACGATGTTTGGCAGACTTGAATGTCCTTCCGAGGCTTGACTGAGGCAAGCTCCTAAACACCACAACCCCCAACCACACTCCTTGTGATTGCAGGTTATAGGTTTCAGATTTCGTAGAGTGGAGTTGTAGAGGAAGGTTGTAGAAGATAAGGATCCCGGATCCGGCAGAAAGAAGCAACTTGGTGCACTTTTGGGACTAGGGCACTAGTGGCAGTGTCCTTCGAGGTTGCAGACACAAAAATCTCCATGACAGTGATAATTAGCATAAGAAGAAGTCCTGATATCTTGAAGAATATCTTTCCTTAGACTACGGTGCAAGTGGTAGTGTCCTCCGTACCTTTCGTGACAGAAACATATTGAACAATGATAATTAGTGTCATAAGGAGTCTGAAACCCCCTAAAGAAAACACTGCATTGGACTAGGGTGCGAGTGGCAATGTCCCCAAACATTCTACATCCCAAAATTCAGAAAATGGTCAGTAACTAATCTTTGTCTACTAGCTTGGTTTGCAAGCATTTGTTGTAATTTATCAGTTTGCTTATGATTTTGCATAATTAGGGTTTTGAGCATATTTGAGAATTAAATCAATACATTAATTGATAATTTCTAAATTTCCACATCATTCCAAGTGATACCCAACATGTAGGTGAATCCTCTTGCAAAAGGTGTGATTCGACTCGGTTGAAATGTCCTTGAATGTTTGTAGTGAAAGGAGGATCTAGCTATCAATCCCATCTTCCCCCCTCTTTTCCTATAAAACTCCTTCGATATGAGCAAACTAGTAAAGATGGCAATTCAAGAATTCTTGAGTGTGAAGAAAGATCTTAATGAATCAGTCACACACTTCATAACATGACAAACACAAGTTCTCTACTCATCCACAAGTGCACCAAACATAGATCACATGGAACTTTATGATCATTTCTTGCATGCCCTAAGCAAGGATATGTGAGAGGAGGTTCAAAATCCCTCTTATAAATCATTATTTTAAACAAGGTAAACTATAAGTGTTAGCTCTTAAAAGAGTATTCAAACATGATTTTTATTAATGCAACATTAGGTTACCCACTAAGAGAATATATGGAAGAAAATAGAAATCAACAAACCATGATAAATAAACACATGACACCAAATGTACATGGAGAAAACCCTTGTGAGAAAAAATTCACCATCAAAGAGAGGCACAAGAATATATTAATATTCAACACAAGAGTACATATGCAACACACTTTCTCCCTTCAATCTAATAGCATTCTAGTAGTCCTTCTATACCTATGAAATCTATATAAAACTCACTACTCAAACCCCTTATGCATGTGTGAATATTAATAGGAACATAAAAAGGTTGTTTTACAATACCATGTGCACCAAAACCATGGGCCAAGAAAACAACATGAAAAAATATCCAATAAATATTTAAAAAGGGTCATTTTTTTGGGGGGGAGCACTATCCTCAAAGCCCCAGTAGGGGGCTCCACCCCATTGTTCCCCATAATGCAACCTTCAACTACAATTGATGGAGCCTTTGTCTATGAATAGAGGGGAAAAGGTGGCCCTTTAGGCCCAAAAATATTACACATAGGATTGTAATTAAATATCACACTATCCTAACATAAATCATATGAAGAAACTCTTGAGAGTTCCTAGAGAATTAATTAGGTTGCTATTAATAATGAAAAGAAATAGTATGGCATCAATGGGAGATTGGTCACTCAGAACCCAACCAACAATTTAATAGTAATAACAACAATAACAACCCTTCAACTCCCAAAATATTGAAAAACAATTAGAGCATAATGACTGATGGAGTTACAGATGCCCCAATAGCTAAGAACAATAACAATGATCATAACTATAATGGGTACAACTATGTTGGAAGTTACAAATACTCAAATACGGGAAACCAAAATGTTAATGTAACTGAATACCCCCTAGAAACAACTATGACCAAAGGAATAATATGTAGTATAACAATTACACATATGATAACAAGCAATATGATCCATATTGGAGGCCTTAGAAATATAATCCTAAAAAATTCCACTTTGTCCACAAGATAAGGGGGCATGGCACTAAGACATGGAAAGAGTATAATTGATTCATATCTAAACTCCCAGAGGAACAACAATGATTGTTTGTCGATAGGTTCCTCCTCCCACAAGGAAATTTGAACCACAACTACTAGGGGCATGTTTCCCCTTAAAAATCCAACCTATGGATCTACTAAGATCCCTTCCCATCACACCGATGTAACAATAGTTCTAACCAACCTAGTTAGTCCAACCCTACCCTTTTAGGGTCAACCATCACTACCCCACTAAAATAATCAAATACCCCTAGTTAGTTAGGCATAAAAGGGGAGACCAAAATTCTTAGCTTAGTCAAACTTGTCTAGAATGGTGATGTTCAAGAACTTCATGCAACCCTAAAAAAGAAAAAATCATGGGCATGTGGTCTCAGTAGTATACTTTGTCCAAGCCCCATTGGTCCACATGACTTAATTGAAGACCTCAAAGAGATGTTAGCAAAGATCTCTTTCATTTTTCTTCTAAGGAACTATCCATCACATTGTGCAACACTCTTAGAGGCTATTAGGTTAAATTATTTAAATCATATACACTCACCTTTAGAGGAGTAGATTAATTAGGTAGATCTCAACCTAAGTCCCCTAAATGTGAAATTGCATGATCTGGGTTTCTTTTTCAACCTTAAGCATATATACGAACTGAAGATGAGTTATCTAGGAGAGGAGTCCCACCTTATATTTATAGGTATGGATCTACGATACCTGCATTAAAAGAACTCTTATTGATGATATGACCATGGTCAATATAGTCCCATTTCTCTCTTAAAAAGATGGGTTATGGGCACACAAACATCATAGATTATAGAGACACACTGCATGATTACAACAAGCTCAAGGAAACAACATTAAGAAAGATCATGCTCCTAGTTTCCCTTGGACCTAAGATGGTTCCAACAATGTTTTATATGATAGATAAAGATAGAGGTTACAACCTACTATTGGGAAGATCAGATTGGATCGACAAGATGAAGGTGATCCCTTCCACCTTGTTTCAAGATATCCAATTCCTTAACCAAGGGAAAATCTATGTTGCTAAGGGAGACATAGATCCATTAAGCATTCTCAAGGTAGATAACTAAAAAGAAGATTAATATACCAATTGACTATGAGCTTTCCACAAACAAGGTTGTGATACCTAAACCCATGCCACAAACCATACAAGTGAAGAAAAGAGCGCACTACTCAAAATCTATCAAGGAACAAGTGACTAGGATGTTTGAAAATGGAGAAAGTTGTAAACAAGTTACAATTGTCTCAACTAAGACCATTGTAAAAATAGTGGAATTATTAAAGAATAATGAACCCTTCTATTTCCCCTTAGAAGGGATGAACTAGATTTGTGTGATTGAAATATCCCCATATATTGATATCTTCATAGATGTATAAGAGGATATGTTAGTTGAACTAAGTGATGGAATACTCACTATCACTGAGAGGGGGGGAGGTGAATAAGTGATATACAAAAACTAATTCATTCATCAACCTTGTAGAAATAACCATTAGCATCAACAAATCCAAACATCAACAAAGATTAGAATCGGTTGAGATAGACCCATAACATATGTGTTTAAAGTGGAAAACCCTATCTAGAGAAAAATCACTATCCAACCTCACCAAAGATTTATTAGGTCTCACTGACCAAACTCTCACTGAGTACAATATATCTGGGAGCACCAACTCCAACAACCCACAAGAGCACCAACTCCACAACGAACAGGAGCACCAACCCCTACACAAAAAATACCAACTCTGCACACCTAAAAGCATCAACTCCAAATACAAAACATAAGAATATATACAGATTACTACTCTGTTTATAGTGAAAAACAAAGGTTATAGATGAGTTCTATAACTCTTATACAAACACCTTATCTCTCCCAATTTGGCATAAAAGAACAACTCTTTAGGACCTCTATGTACTCAATACAAATGGACACTACTTTGTCATCATAGGACAATGACATCATAGACTACATGACAACACCCAAGTTTAAGGTACATTCATATCCATATTCTCTGCATACAAGATTCTTCACAAGAGTACTTGGCATCATAGGACATTACAAGACATTCTGAATCAAGAAGATACTCACACTTAGATCAATAATTTCTACTACACATGATATACCATCTTGTTTGTTACATTATCCTTTGTGTACACATTTAGATATATATTCTTGTGTAATAAAGTTAATCCACTCAAGAACTATATAAAGATAATTATAAAACAAGCCTTACCATTACTCTGCTGCAATCATTGCATTCTCCTGTCAAATATCTTTGCCATTTTCCTCTGTTCAACATATCTCAATCCTCTGCAATTATTGTAGTCCACTGTCTTTGCAACAAAACTAATATACTGCATCTTGCACATTCCATATAGATTCATTCTACCTTGATCCTTGCAATACCTTTCTCCTTCAAAACATTTCTGCTTGCTTCTTCCATCTTTCTCTTATCACAAGCATATAATTTGCTATACTCTCTGATAAGTTTCTCAGACCCCTTCTTTCAAATTGAGTCTTTCCTTGATCTTCAAGCCTGCTATCTCTTCAAATGACAAATCTATATGCACAGTATAAAAGCCTTCATTTGCAACACATACAAAAGTATTCTGTGTAGAATTTAACATTATCATCCTTCATTCCCTGCACAAAACTCTGTATACCACTCACTTCAAAAAGAACCCCGAGCACACCCACTTTTAGGGTTTTTATTCCACCCATCATTGGGAGAAAGAAAGCAGTTGTAGAAACCACCTCAAAACTATTATGCACATAGACCCTTTCAGATGCCTGTCAACTTTAACTGAAGTAGAGGGTCATTAGATTTTGAATCAAATATAAATAAGGATCATTGATTCTTCATTTCGTGCCCCTGCAATATTAAACATCATTCGTTCATATTACTAGTGGCACCCCAAGGTAAGGAATAACTGGAGATCAAAGTTTGTTGTTAGAAAATGGGCCTATTATCACATGACTTAATAACCCTTCAGCTGGTCACCTTAAGTGACTCTAACCTTTAATAGAAGGTCAACACTCAAATATAAAATAAAAGGTAAAATTGACACTTATCAAGCCTTTTAACACTTGGATGTTAGGGTTTTAGAACATGGATAGGGTTTTAGGGCTTTTCTAGGGTTTAGATCTTTATTCTAGTAAATCCAATTTGACAATCAAACTACTTGACACCTGATGTAAACTGTAAAGACATTTTAAAGCTTTGGAGCTTTATCTCAGAACATTTACAACTTCATGAAGCACCAAGAACTCCTTTGATTTGATCAACACCCAAAATTTAAACTCCTTTGACCAACACACACACACACACACACACTCCTTTGACATTAATGAACTGACATCAACATTGTGTCCCCAAATCACTAATTCACCACCTGTGAAATGAGATGATAAAAAAACCTTGGAATGCTACAAATCATGATCATTAAGCAATTTGCATTAAGGACATGAACACATCAAAGGTTTGATAAACTCCTATCACACATGTTCATAACTCTACTTCAACTTTGATATAAACTAACTCCTTTCATGACAACAATTTATAAGATCATGGCAAGTTCCTTTGCATCAAGATGAAATGAAAGAAACATTAACAAAGATGAAACACCATATCATGAAGAATGAAGAAAAAGAATGAAGAATCCTGAAGTGAATAATGACATCTTGACATGAAGACCATTTCATAATCATAAAACCAATGACATCCTGACATCCTGTTCCAATGAAGGCATCCTAAGGTGCTATTCCATGAAGCATCCTGACATCCTGTTCAAATGAAGGCATGCTGAGGTGCTGTTCCATGAAGCATGAACACCATGACAAGGAGCAACATCAAACCAACTTATGAAGCAACACCAAACCAACTTGAAGCAACATCAACATCAAACCACTTTTGACATCAATGACAAACCAACATCCAACAAACTCCCCCTTTGTCATTGATGGAAAAATCTTCATCACTTTCTCTCTTTCCCTCTTTGACATCAAGGACAAAGGATAACATATGTTGTTTTTCAAAGAGACTCCCCCATGACTATTATGCTCTACCACAAACTTACTAAAACAACTTTATCATCAATGAAAAATATCAACAAATTCCCCCACCAAGACTCACTGAGATCTTTGTATGTTTCTTGCCACACTGCATATACCTATCACTATCAGAGAACATAATCACACTATACTACAATACACTACAATACACTACAATACACTACCATGAAGTCTATCATGAACACTGCCATGAAGACTATCATGAACACTGCCATGAAGACTGCCATGAAGATTGTCATGAAGACTGTCCTCACACATATTAGCATACATTACAACATTGTCTCTCCTGGAACTGTCCTACCAACAACAACACATCACTGTTTATTACTATGATCTACTCTATAAGAAACTCTGTACTCTATACTCGTCTGCACATCTGCATTACCCTGAATACTGTATTTTATATCATGAGCAAGAACAAATACATTTGAAAATAATGAACTTAGGATGATCAATACCACTCTGTACTCTATACTATGACACTCTGTACTCTATATTGGTCTGCACATCTGCATTACCCTGATTACTACATTTTATATCATGAGTAGGAACAAGTACATTTAAAAACAATGAACTTAGGATGATCAATACCACTGTGATCTTTCAACTCCATCAATCAACAATGATGATCAACAAGAGTGAAGCATGATCCTAAAGCAAGGAACAATCCTTTGACTCAATGACAACCAAACAAGTATGCATGATCATGGACCATCACGTCAATTCAAAAACTCTTGAAGATGATACATCCATTCAACCTTACATATTCATATTCATGCAACCTTAAGCCTCTTGAAGATGACACATCCACTTAAACACCAAACTATCAATGACAAACCTCACACAACATATGCAAGAGGCATATGAATCAACCAATTAACAATCACCATACCACCATGAACACCATATTCTAATGAAGTATGAATGGAAACCAATCACCAACTTTTGTATCAACCTTTCCTTTGCAACAACACCAAACTTTCCTTTGCATTGAGATAATTTCATTAAACAACTGACATATCAACACACCTATCACCTGTGACATTAGTGACTAAAAGACCTGCAAGGACATCAATTGACCAATTGACATTAATGATAAACAAATTAGCTCAGACAACCAACTCAACTCCATCTTCTGAAGACTACACAACTCCTTTGGTGGCTGTCATACCCTGTTCCAAAGAGAGAAAAAAATGTTGACAAAGGTTACAGAGTCTAATTTTACACTTGCCAACTGTATTAATCTATAATGTAGAGTCACTTTATAACTGCTATAACATATACAATGCATGTTACCAGTGCTCATTGATCTTTGAAATAGGAAGCATTAAAATACATTTGATCTTATCCAGAGTTAAATACCACCGACTAAAATATCTAAATCAACATATCTGTATGCTAAAAAAGGTCTGATACAGGACTACTCTCCATTTGTCATCAATAACTAAGGAATGATCAAGAAAAAAATCTGGATGAGATAACATCATTCAATACCATCATTGTATATCAGAGCATAACACAATATGGTCACTAAAAAACTCATAGTACTAATCATGTGAGCCCAAAGTATAATTGACCATAATACCACTGATTTATGAATTCATGAGATCATGTAGTGCCACTGAACAAACAAATTTAAAATACCATAGCAGCATAGGTACCACAAGCACATCACTTCCTCTATCTGAGACACTACTATCTGATCTTACATTCAACATGGTCCTGATGTAGAGATAAATACTACTATCACCAAGGTAAGTAATCATGCAAACCACTTCAAACTATATCAGATGATTACTTACTCCCCCTAAACTTATGCTACATATTATGCAGTTGGTGATGCCTTTTGTGCAACATGCACATGATTAGAGTTTTCTTTTCCTAGGTCTTGTTTTCTTCTCCAAACCTTTATAGGCTCTATCTTTTTCTTGCTCAAGGCATCTGTGCTTTTGTTTTTGAATGATTTCTTCAACTTACTTCTACAATGTTGTGCCTTATGCCTAGTGTGATTACATTTAAAGCAAGTGATATTGTTACCAACTAGAGGAACAAAGAAATCATGTCTTCTTGAAAAACTAGGAACACCATTTCTTTCTTGAATACTACAAAACCTTGCAGTGTGACCTAGATGATTGCATTTATAGCATAGGAATTTGCTTGACAACTTATAAAAATTCCTATTCCATCCATCTTTCCTTACATGCATCCAAGAATCAATTGCTCTATGTCCATAACCATTGCACGAATAAAAGGAACCATGGAAGTGTGAATAGTTGTATTTGATTTGTCTTGCTGATGACCTTCTTCTTAGAATTTTATTGGGATCATGAACTATTTTGTATCCTTCCTCATTAATATTTTAATTTGCAAGCTTTTTGGAAGTAGAGCTTGATTCTCCTTGTTCATATGCTGCTCCTTTTGACAAACTTGTCAATTTAATTGGCTTCATGGACACTGTAGCATCTTTGTTACTCATTTCTCTTTCATATCCTAACCCATATTTGTTTGATAGTGATCTTTGACTTAAAATCATTTTCTCAAACAACTCAATGCTCTGCTCATTTTGAATACTTCTGTTCAACTCCTGATTTACATTCTCTAGTTGCTTTCTTAGAGACACAATTTCTAACTCATACCTATCACAGTCCATCTCCTTGGTCTTTAACTAATTTGTTATCTCTCCTTATTTTGTCTTGACCTCTTCACACTGTATCTTTAAGTCCACAATCAGTTTTCTTGCCTCTTCAAGATCTGAAAATGCTTTAAACTTGATTTTCATTTCTTCTTGAAGTTGTAACCTTAATTTCTAATTCTCCATTCTGAGTTTCTTGATTTCATTTAGGGAAGAAATAAGTTCAACTTCAAAATCAATTTCAAACTAATCTTCATTATATTCTTGTTCATGTACTCACTCACAGTGTGGTCTTCATCTATCATGACATAAATTTTTCTTGTTTCTTTATCACCTTCTAGGTTAGACTTAACCTCTTCTTCACATGAGTGTCCCTTTTCTTTGTTAACATGCTCAACTACAAGACTATCTTCTTTTTCAGATACATCACATGACTTGTTTGAAACATGTTGATCAACTTTTTGCATAGCACTAATTTTTTTCTTTTGTTCTTTTCGTTTTGCCATAATATGTATTCCACCTCCAAAATCTACCCAAGTCTATTAGGCTCCTCTAGGGAACCTGTAGCTCTGATACCAATTGATGGAATACTCACTATCACTGAGAGGGGGGATGAATCAGTGATATACAAAAACTAATTCATTCACCAACCTTGTAGAAACAACCATTAGCATCAACAAATCAAAATATCAACAAAGATTAGAATCATACAGATATACCCATAACACGTGTTTAAAGTGGAAAACTCTCTCTAGGGAAAAACCACTATCCAACCTCACCAAATCTTTATTAGGTCTCAGTAACCAAACTCTCACTGAGTACAATATATCTGGGAGCACCAACTCCAAGTCTTCCAGGAGCACCAACCCCTACACCAAAAATACCAACTCTGCATAGCTAAGAGCATCAACTCCAAATACAAAACATAAGAATATATACAGAGTACTTCTCTATTTACAGTGAAAAACAAAAGTTATAGATGAGTTCTATAACTCTTATACAAACACCTTATCTCTCCCAATTTGGCATAAAAGATCAACTCTTCAGGACCTCTATGTACTCAATACAAATGAACACTATTTATTCATCATAGGACAATGACATCATAGACTACATGACTGTTGACCTATTTTTCCTCTAGTAGGAGTCAAAATAATTCAAGCAGGATCAGTCAGTATGTATATCCCCATGAAAGCCATATTTGTGATCCTGAGGTCTTAACCCAATTTCAAAATTTGAAGCTTGCCTGAAGAGGCTTACCATGTGAAAGAGCTTGAAAAGATAGGCAGGTTTGCTTAAAGATCACCCTGAAATTCACCAAAGTGAGGAAGTTATGTAGGGTCATAAGCCTGGTCAAACCTGATATTTCAAATATCGGGTCATATTTCAAACATCGGTGATAATTGGAACATCACCTAGTCTTACCAATATCACCCGATGTTACAAATATCACCCTATCTTCCAACTATCCCCCCATCCGATAACATGACGATGACAACAGGGTAACTGCAGTGATAAACCAAGTCATATGCCACTAATGTCATCCAGATCCATTCCGAGGGAAGATCATCTTTCTTGTGAAGGTCATCATATTTCTGCCAACCCGATCTTTCGTATCAAGGTGATATTTTAACATCGGTGATCTTAGTTGAAGATCATCCTGATGTTGGTGCTACAAAGTTCCTAAGTATGACTCAATCTTCTGAGGGGTCATCACATTTGAATATCAGGTGATCTTAGTTGAAGATCATCCTGATGTTATGTTTCACTTCATGATCGTTGGATCACCCGACATGCTGCTGACGTCATCTTAATTTTCAAACATCGGGGTGATATTTTATATCATGTTACTTCCGGCAGGAGGATATTTCATATCGTGGTGACCTTCTATATCGGGCTAACATGCAATCGGCCCTCCGATATTGGGGAGTCTTGCCGACGGAACATGATGAGAAGGAGGATGATGTTAAGGCTTATGATGATGCCATCGGGAGCAAAAGTACTGACATTATATATGCTCATAGCCTAGCTTATAAAGTGATGGAGGCGTCTTCTCTGGGTACATGTGGGATAATCATTTCCTGCAAAAATTTGAAAATATCAGGATGATGACCTTTTGGTGGAAATTCTTTAGGAGGGTTCCCACTTCCATTTTTGATCCGGATCTTCATGTCAGTTAGGTGGACTTTTTCGGCAGCAACTTTCTTGAGTTGGTGAAGATATTTTTTGTATTTATTGCTGCACAGGAGGGCACAACTCTCATTGATGGCCCAAAATATCCTGCCACCGCTTCATCTCCAGTCTTTCCTCCACCGCCTGATTGTCGAGAACTGTCAGAAGTAGCTGCTTGCATTCAATGCTAGGTTATCCTCCACCATTTCTGAGGATAAGATCGATGATGTAGCTGCTTGCATTGATGACTCAAAAAAATCTTCCATCTGCCCCTATTCTGGGTTTTTCGACACCATTACTCCTGTCAGCTGGATGTCCTTTCAAGGATATTTCTGATTGCAACTCCCTGAGCGGATTTTGTAACTAACCTAGGTTAGTTTTGAAATGCTATATAAGCTGAGGCTTATGATGTAAGAAGGGTTGGAAATTTTTTAGCATTAAGGCTTTTCTGTTTCCAAACAGGGTTTTCATATGCTGTAACTGTGCCTTTCCATTGAATATATGCAAGTTATTTTTACCTTTTTACTGATTTTCTAGTTCTGTGTGAATCTGCATATGGTTTGTCTGTGAATGTTTTATTCCTCTCAATCGTATTGCTTCTCACCTTTGCTAGACTCATCTAATCTGTGTATACCTATTTGCTGTATTTGATTACATTGTGCATCTTCTTAGTATTGTGGAAATTTCTTTAAATCTGTCTGGTGCATCACCCTTTCATGTTTTTAAGTATTGTTGCTTTATCTTTCATTTCAGCACATTTCTTCCCCTTTTCACCCCAAAAATTTAGTAGTTTAGGTGATATCCAGTCAAGGAAGCCAGCCTTCTTCGGAGGTTTGATCTCATTTAGCAAAGTCCCACACTTAGAGATCATTCCCATTGTGTCATTGGAATGCTTGGAGTCCCATTCAAGCAGGGTGCAATTTCACGTGACAACAATGACAACACCTGAGTTCAAGGTAAATTCTCTGCATACAAGATTATTCACAAGAGTACTTGGCATCATAGGACATTACAAGACATTCTGGATCAAGAAGATACTCACACCTAGAACAATAATTTATACTACACATGATATACCATCTTGTTTGTTACATTATCCTTCTTGTACACATTCAAATATATATTCATGTGTCACCAAGTCAATCCACTCAAGAACTATATAAAGATAATCATAAAACAAGCCTTACCATTACTCTACTACAATTATTGCATTCTCTGATCAAATATCTCTGCCATTATCCTTTGTTCAACATATCTCATAATTGGCTTGCTTTGCAAACCGGTTTCCCATACCTCTACACCAATTTATCCCTAACCATCTATCTATCCCTTGTGATCAATTAATTCATTTAATTTATCACTTGGACCTTACAACACTATCCCTCATTAATCAAATAAATATTCCCAATATTTATTTGGTTCAATTCTCCTTTTCCCTAATCCTCATCAATTAGATAAACCATGGTTATCTAATTGATCTAGCCTACTAATTGACCTACGGTTATCTAATTGATCTAGCCTACTAATTGACCTACCCTAACCTACCCTAGCCTACCTATCCCCTAGACCTAGGTTAATTAAGCTAAACACTCAATTAACCTTGCTTATCCCCTTCTTCCATGCACCTTTTGAATAAAAATCAATCTTTTATTCAAATTGTCAAATCCTCCTTACACCTCATTTATCACTCTCTTACACATGTAAGAGTACATCTTCACATCTCCACATAAAGGTGAATTAAAAATTCACTTGTCATGTCCCCTCTTCCCAAAATGAATCTTTTATTCATTTTAATCCTCCACACCTTTCCCCATGTGAATTTTAAATTCACTTTTAATGAGAGCCCTCCAATCCCATTGACCAAGATTCAACCCTTGATCTCCCTCATCCACTCTCCTTGTGACACTTGTCACAAGGCTATGAACCCAATACTAACCCTAATTCTCATTGATTCCTAGCCCTTGATCTCATTTTTCAATCCTCACCCTCCATCCTCCTTTCAAGAACTCTATAAATGAAACCCTCTCCAAGCCATTTGGGAGAGACCCCTTCATGCACCAAACCTCTGCCAAAATCACTCCACAATCTCCTTCATCCCACTATCATAATGTCAAAATCTTGCCTCAATCCCATCTAATCTATCCATCCACTTGTCTCTCATCTACATTTGTGTTGAAAAGCCTTGAGCAATCCACATTTTAGTCTTCTAATCATGGGTAAAATCTGAGGAGCTCTATGGGTGCATCTCCTTCCCTCATGGATTTGTGAGTCATTATGGAGGTATAATCATTTTGTTTATGCATTAGATTAGTTATAATCTTCATTTTGATTTCACATATCACATTGGCACGCTCGGTCTCGAATTTACTCGTCATTTTGTGAAGGTTTCTTATCAAAATCTTCGTTTTTCTAACAATTTTTTGCAAGTTTCATGAAGTGTTGCAGGTGGCATCCTATGCAAAAATGGACATCATTTTCGCACTCAGGATGTCGATTCCATGAATTTTGACTTTAAAGTTCGCTGTATTTTTTGAAATTTTTTTGAAATTTTTTTAGGGCCACTGGCTGTACCGTACGGATCCATACCGTATGGATCCCGTGGCCCCTGGTGCACTGATCATGGATTGTCTGTGTTGTAGCGGATAATTTTTTTTGCTTTGCAAGTTTAATGCTTTCGTTTGCAAGTTTCTGAGTGCATTTATGAAGGTTTAAATGGTCGCTTTTGCAAGTTTCAGCTCAGCATTTCGCTCAACACAGTCGACACCCTCTGCTGCCTGCACATACCCCTGTCGCCGCCCTTGTCTCCTAGGTAACCACTAGCCTCCACCATTCTCTCCAACAATTGCTGCCCAAATTTCCCCTAGTCAACACCTGCGATAGAAGTTGACACCTGCAGAACCTCCCGCGCCACCGCTGCCCCACCCTTCCTCCCCGCCAGCCACCACTACCCGCCTCCAGCTCTCCCCCATCCTCTGCCCGAGCTTCCTCCTCTCTGCAACACCAAGCCTCCCCTGTGCTTCCCACTCCAAACCCCTGCCCTGAACCTGTAGACCTCCCTTCGCTGCCACTCCCGACCAGCCCACACAGCACTCCCCGCCCACCCCACCTCACCTCCTGCTCGCCGCCCGAACAACCCCTGTCCCCCGCCACCATTCCCTAACCCACCTCCCCTCCTCCACCCTCTCTGAAGACCTCACCTCCTGATCCTGTCTCTGCAGACCTCACAATCCCCCACCGCCGCCCATCGACCATCACCTAAACAAAAAAAAAAAACCCTAACATTACCAATCAGGGGTCAGGGGGCTTTACAAGCCCTTTTTTGTTTGTTTTTATATTTTTTTTCTCAAAATATCGAGCCCCTGGTCATATCAGTGACCAGGGGCCCATTTTGCCCAACCTAACATTAATGGCCAGAAACCCTACATGTGACTAGATTTTTGCCAAACAACGAATGGTCAACTAAACTGCTAGAGTATTATTGTGCTTCCCTATGCCCTAATAGGGGCATTTTTTTCTTTTTATCACAACTTGGTCATACGGAGGCAAAATCATGCAAACAAGGACTCATCAGAAAGAGGACTTTGAGCACTTCGCAGTTGTGAGGTTTTTATCAGGTGACTGTACTTTTTTCCTACCTTTTTCATCAGTCAAAGTCAAACTTGCATTGCAATCTTCAAATCATCATATCTTTTGCATTTTGGATCAAATTTTCACGATTTTTTTTTCAAATCACATAGAATCTCCTGAAGAATCTATTTATGCACTTATTTTCTCTGTATCAGTTCAGTTTTTCTTAGATTTTATCAGATTCTCAATTTTTGCATCACAATCTCTTTGGCTATTCTACTTGCTTCGTTGTCATTTTGGTGACTTGCAGGTGATCATTCGGGGCTGGAACAACAGCAGGAGCCACATCTACATCAATTTGGACAGCAATTTTAATCAGGTGCATTCGTTTCATCCTTTATCTCTCAATCTTGCTTGCAAACACACTTCGGTTTGGGCATAAAACGAACATTATTTGATCATCACATATTGAAATTGGGCATAAAATCAACTAGTGTCTTCAATCACACCTTGAAATTGGGCTAAAAAGAACCATTGTTTGATGTGTCTTCATCACATTTCATTTTTCTAAGGGATAATTTACAAGTGAGAGTGTGAGTCAAGTGGGTGTGTGTATGCTCTCTCCTCGCACCGCAAGGTGACCTTGGAGATCAAAAACACCTCACTTGATTTGCTTTTGTTTACCCTTTCCTAGGAGGCCTGCTAGGGGATTTCATCACCCCTAGGGACGACCTCATCCGAGGCTAAATCGAAAGACACCCTCTTTGAAATCAGAATCTTGTCACTCTTGGCTAAGTCCCAAAGAACTTTCTACCTTTGGGAAGTGAAGGTGAAGGGTGGGTTACCCCCTTCTCCCAGCTATGTGACAAGATTTCACTTTCAATTCTTAGTCAACCTCGTGTCAACATTGCCCAAACCTAATTGGCCATACCTTACATCAAACTAGACATTAGGGAATGTTGATTTGTTTTACACATGTGCTTGTTTAATCACTATCATATTCTTCAAATTCAAAATTCAAAATTGCTTGTGTCTTGTGTGAGTGATTCATGATTGTATATGTGTGATCATTCCATTGAACATTGCCAAATCAAACTAAAACATCAAACACATAAGACAAATCATTCAATCTAATCTTATCCTAATCACTCTCATCATCCTTAATCCAATTCATCAACATCATTCTAATCCCATCTCATCCAAATCCAAAATCCAAAATCAAATCCAACATCAATCATCCCTTCTCCATTATCCACTCCAATCAAACATTCCAATTCTTAATCCTTAATCAACAAATCATCCTTGGCACATCAAACTTTGGTTAAGGACCTAGTCTCCTTCATCCTCCATCAATCCCCTCATCCAAAAGCCCAACCAAAACTATCCACATCATTATCAAAATCCCTCAACATCATTATCACCCCAATCCAAAAGCCAAATCAACCCAATCAAAAAAATCAAGACCTTAGTCAAACACATCAATCCTCTTGCTTAAGATCATTAGTCTATCAAAACCATAGATAACCATCCAACACAAACAAATCAAATCAAATCATCTTAAGGACTTGAAATTTTGATCCCACCATCACAATCATCCATTATCCCCCATCATCCCATACCGTCTCCAACGAAATGGATCTTTATGAAACAATACAACAATTACAAAGATGTAGAAAAGTCTATGAGAACATGGATCCTAATGCTAAGGAACAATTTAAAAATGCAATTAAAGATATGCCATTAGCACACCTCATCATTAGAGAATCCCAATCCCCTATCCAACCTTCATCATATCAAAAAACATCTTACACATCATCCCCATCCACATCATATCAATCTTCATTCTTTCAACCTTCATACCAACCTACATCTTACATATCCACTCCATCAACCTCATATCAACCTTCAACCTCATATCAACTTCCATCATATCAACCTTCATCATATCAACCTTTACCCTCATATCAATCACCACCCCCTTACCCATCCATGCCATCATACTTATTCAACCAATCAATACCTCCACTTTATCCATCCCCCAACCTTTGTCATGCTAACTTTGATCAAGGGAACACCAATCTCACACACCTTATATCCGAAATCCAAACCTCATATCAACAACCAAATCCCCCATCTCCTAATCCCCATCCTCCAATCCTCCCATCACAATATCCCTCCAACCTTATCAACCTTAATCCATCACCTTATGTATCTCCCAATCCACCAACCCCTATCACCCATCCACCTTCTAATCCACCATCAAATCTTCCAAGTCCCAACACTATCACATCGAAAGAACCCTTGTGGGATTTCCTCCAAAGAACATCACCTAAAAATGAAAGTAAAGCAAAGGAATTCCCCCAATCCCCCACCCCTCCAACACCACCATCTAATCCAACACCTATCCTTGAACCTACCCATGAACCATCATTACTTAATCCCATCACCCCCCTATCCAATCCCAATCCTAATCCTACACCATCCACCATCATTATCCATCCATTACATTGTTCTTCAACCCATAAACTCATGAAGGATACCATCCATTGGCTATTAGCAAGGAATCAAACACCCTCATGCAATCCAACATCCACCAAATCTCTTGAACAATCTCCTATTATAACTCAAGAACCATCATGTAGCCATGTTCAAGAACCCATAAGCCAAGCACCTATTGCATCCAACCAAGCACCTATCACATACATCCAAGTCACTCCCACTTCTATCCAAACCCATGAGCCATGTCAAGAATCAAATCCGAAGTATGTTGAAACATCAACCCCTTCTCCTAATCAAGATCTAACCATCCCATCTAATCCCATCCACGATCCCCTACCATCCATTGATCAACTTATTGATCTCACACCATCTTTTACCACCCCTTCACCATCCCCCATGAATCCTTCACATCCATCTACCAATCCCATCCAAAATCCATCCCCTTATCTACTTGGAAAAAGCACCTTCATCCATGGTAAAACCCTTGTAGGATGTGAACAACTTCCATCCACCCCCTATCTATCTCCAACAAATAATGAACTCGCGTCTTGTTTCCAAAGCAACAAACATCCCATTGCATGTCGCATACTCTAACATATGAACTATCAAGGCAAAGGCTTAGGCCTTCATGAACAAGGCATATTGGAGCCCATCCACACCACATTCCATCCATCCTCTCATGGCCTTGGCTATACATCCCAAGGCAAATAATCTAAACATGTTGATACAACCCATACACCTTCCAAAATCCATTCATCCAATCCCAAACATGGCGCATCTCATCGTACTCCAAAAACATATGCCACCATCCCTCCTCCATCATCCTATCATTTGCAAAAGCATGTGACCATTCATCTCCCTCCATCAAAATTACCACCACTACTTCCAACTCCAAACATTCCTATTAAATCCACTTTACCTCCCATCCTACCAACTCCTAATATCCCCATACTCAAACCTCCTCATCCATTTATCCATAAATCCACTTTTTACTCCTCCACCCATAAATCCCCTAAAATTCCCAATCAAGACCAACAAAAGCACACATCTTTCAAACATGAAGCTTCCCCCAAATCCATGGGATTCAAAAATTTGAATGCCTCAACTCATAAAGCACAAAAGCCTAAAGATGTTATCCCTTCCAAGCAAAATAAAAAATCCCAAAGGCTATCAAAGCCCACACCATCACAAGAAAAAGCAAAAACAAAAATGGTGTGGGTCCCTAAACAAATATCACTCAACTCTAATGAGGCATCTACATCCCAATCTACTGCAAAATCCCAAACATCCCGCTCCCCATGTAAAAATTCCATAATTCCTAAGTCCATTTGGGTACCTAAAACCCCAAATCGACCATCCAAAAATCCCCCATCCTGATCCCCATTACTCCCAACTCCACATCCAAAGTACAAGCTTCCAAATACATCACGGTGTGTGCAATCGTTGGTCTTGGTTCCCCTCCATCACTTAACATTCCCACATACCCCCCTCTCTCCATCTTTCGTTCACTATCCTACATATCTTCCCCATCACATTCCTATGGTCCATGCTTTTGCATAATCCACATCATAATCCATTATCCACCATCCATTCCATCTTTTCCTATCTACCAACCATCCACACAATCATCATCCAAAATGCTATCCAACATGGGACCATCTTCTCCTTGCTATGGAAATAGACGCTAGAGTCCCCACTCCAAAAAAAGAAAAAAAAAATCAAAAAATCAAGAAAATAGTCAAGAGAAAAAATCCGTCCAATGGTGAAAACCACTCCTTGTGGCACCTTGGGCAAGTACCATGATGAAAACCCCTTGTGGGCGTCATGCGTAACCCCTTCTCCATCAATTTTGCATCCCTACACTTGGGGGCAAAACCATCTAATCATCCACATCCATAACATCCTTTTGCATATCCTATCCATGTATCTTTATCCTATCATTTCCCATCCATCCTATCCATTATATCTTGCTTTTCCCATCTCCCACCTTAGATCTTGATGAAGACAAGGGGCAAAACATCAACAACATGCTTTGGAGACCTCTTGGCATACTTTGTTTCCAAATATATCCTCCATCCATCTACTGCAAAGTCCATCCATTCAAACATGAACCCATCATGCAAAATTCTAAGCATTGGGGCATATGATTCCTTACAACCTAGCCTTAAGAAAAAATCCTTATCCCCATCTCCTATCCATCTATCTTGCATCCATACCCCTATCACTTGTCCATTCATCTATCATGTATCAGCTATCCATCATCCTTTCATCGCCAATCCCCATATCCAACCCCATCACCTTCACCTCTAGACTTGGTGTTCCCTTGTCATTGGTATCTAGAATAAAGGTTATCCACACGAAATCCAATGCAACCATCTCATAATAAATCATGCCCTTTCACAAAATCCAAAAATCCAAAAACATCACAAAATCAAAAAAATCCAAAAAATCAAAAAATCCAAAAAATCAAAAAATCAAAAAATCCAAAAACATCACAAAATTAGAAAATCCAAAAACATAAAAAAAATCAAAAAATCCAAAAAATCCCAAAAAACATCAAAAAATCATCAAAAAATCCCAAAACAATAGAAAATCCACAAAATTCCAAAAATAATCTATCCATCACACAAATAAAACTTGCTCCATCACACTCATCATCATCACATCTATCCTCAATGAGCTTACACTAGATCCAAGCATTGCATCACCTATCAAAGTATCATCCCTTATCAAAAATCATCAACTATCAAATCAACATCAATCATAACTTGTCACCATCATATCTTGAGCCAATCTTACAACATCAACTAATCATGATCCAATCATCAATTGATTCTTGCCTTGGGATATGTCGTTCCTACAATAGGTAGAATCTATCAAATCATCATCCATCTTGGCAAGAGAGACAATGGCTACTTGTTTGGTTCGTTGGTCTTTTTGTTTTTGATTTTTATCTTTTGTCCTATTCGAAGATCACATCAAAGCTACCTTGATCTCACTATATCATGGTATGTGGCGAAAACATCTAGAATGGGGCATAGTCTTGCTTTTGTATGCTGTACTTGTGGGTTGGTTTCATTACTCTATGCTAGTATTCATATCTTGTTGATCACAGGGTCGGTTCTAGCATATTGATCCCCTTATGCATCTAAGGTTCATCATACCTTTTGTGTACTAAGGACTTATGCTATGAGTCCCCTTCCCTCGTCAGGACAAGGTTGTACTATCGTGGGCATGCATGAGATCATCCCTTTGTTTGTGTGTCTAGTCCATGCAAATGTTGGATACACATCATCACCCTAGTCTTCTATACCTTGGTGAACATATCCACTTTGCTATATCAAACCTAGGATTGCTCTAAATCATTTTTCAACACAATGATCATCCACCAATCAATTTCCCACCATCATCATCCTTTCATCTCACCACTTATCCTCCAACCACTTCGACCAATCTCCTCCATCCATTTCGAGAGCACAACCGTGTTCTTGCAACCTGCCTTTCCTCTCGAGGGGGCATCACCCTTACCAATTATCCCCAAAACCTTACCCTATTCTTCTAAGCCAAAATATTTTTTTCTATCCAATCCAACTCTATGTTTTAACTTCTTTGAAATGATGTTACTTAGCCGTAATGCCATCTCAAAGAGGGGCAAATGTAGACACCTAAAATTGGCTTGCTCTGCAAACCGGTTTCCCATACCTCTACACCAATTTATCCCTAACCATCTATCTATCCCTTGTGATCAATTAATTCATTTAATTTATCACTTGGACCTTACAACACTATCCCTCATTAATCAAATAAATATTCCCAATATTTATTTGGTTCAATTCTCCTTTTCCCTAATCCTCATCAATTAGATAAACCATGGTTATCTAATTGATCTAGCCTACTAATTGACCTACCCTAACCTACCCTAGCCTACCTATCCCTTAGACCTAGGTTAATTAAGCTAAACACTCAATTAACCTTGCTTATCCCCTTCTTCCATGCACCTTTTGAATAAAAATCAATCTTTTATTCAAATGGTCAAATCCTCCTTACACCTCATTTATCACTCTCTTACACATGTAAGAGTACATCTTCACATCTCCACATAAAGGTGAATTAAAAATTTACTTGTCATGTCCCCTCTTCCCAAAATGAATCTTTTATTCATTTTAATCCTCCACACCTTTCCCCATGTGAATTTTAAATTCACTTTTAATGAGAGCCCTCCAATCCCATTGACCAAGATTCAACCCTTGATCTCCCTCATCCACTCTCCTTGTGACACTTGTCACAAGGCTATGAACCCAATCCTAACCCTAATTCTCATTGATTCCTAGCCCTTGATCTCATTTTTCAATCCTCACCCTCCATCCTCCTTTCAAGAACTCTATAAATGAAACCCTCTCCAAGCCATTTGGGAGAGACCCCTTCATGCACCAAACCTTTGCCAAAATCACTCCACAATCTCCTTCATCCCACTATCATAATGTCAAAATCTTGCCTCAATCCCATCTAATCTATCCATCCACTTGTCTCTCATCTACATTTGTGTTGAAAAGCCTTGAGCAATCCACATTTTAGTCTTCTAATCATGGGTAAAATCTAAGGAGCTCTATGGGTGCATCTCCTTCCCGCATGGATTTGTGAGTCATTATGGAGGTATAATCGTTTTGTTTATGCATTAGATTAGTTCTAATCTTCATTTTGATTCATTGATCACAATTGTAGTCCATTATCTTTGCAACAAAACTATTATATTGCATCTTGTACATTCCATACAGATTCATTCTACCTTGATCCTTGCAATACCTTTCTCCTTCAAAACATTTCTGCTTGCTTCTTCCATCTTTCTCTTATCACAAACATATACTCTGCTATACTCTCTGATAAGCTTCTCAGACCCCTTCTTTCAAACCAAGTCTTTCCTTGATCTTCAATCCTGCTATCTTTTCAAATGACAAATCTATATGCACAGTATAAAAGCCTTCATCTACAACACATACAAAAGTATTCTGTGTAGAATTTTACATTATCATCCTTCATTCCCTGCACAAAACTCTATATACCACTCACTTCAAAAAGAACCCTAAGCACACCCACTTTTAGTTTTTTTATTCCACCCATCATTAGGAGAAAGAAAGAAGTTTTAGAAACCACCTCAAAAGTGTTATGCACATAGACCCTTTCGAATGCCTGTCAACTTTAACAGAAGTAGAGGGCCATTAGAATTTGAATCAAATTTAAATAAGGATCATTGATTCTTTGTTTCGTGCCCCTACAAGATTAAACATCATTCGTTGATATTACTATTGGCACTCGAAGGTAAGGAATAACTGGAGATCATAGGTTGCTGTTAAAAAAAGGGCCTGTTGTCACATGACTTAATAACCCTTCAGTCGGCCACCTTAAATGACTCTGACCTTTAATAGAAGGTCAACACTCAAATATAACAAAAAGTAAAACCGTCACTTATCTAGGCTTTTAACACTTGAATGTTAGGGTTTTAGAACATGTCTAGGGTTTTAGGGCTTTCCTAGGGTTTAGATCTTTATTCTAGTAAACCTAATTTGACAATCAAACTACTTGACACCTGATGTAAACTATAAAGACATTTTAAAGATTTGGAGCTTTATCTCAAAAAATTTACAACTTCATGAAGCACCAAGAACTCCTTTGATTTGATCAACACCCAGACTCCAAACTCCTTTGACCAACACACACACTCCTTTGACATTAATGAACTGACATCAACATTGTGTCACCAAATCACCAAGTCACCACCTATGAAATGAGATGATAAAAAAAACCTTGGAATGATACAAATCATGATCATCAAGCAATTTGCATTAAGGACATGAACACATCAAAGGATTGATAAACTCATATCACACATGTTCATAACTTTACTTCATATGGCAAGCAACTCTGATATAAACCAACTCCTTTGATGACAAGAATTTATAAGATCATGGTAAGTTCCTTTGCATCAAGATGAAATGAAAGCAACATCAACAAAGATGAAACACAATATCATGAAGAATGAAGAAAAAGAATGAATAATCTTGAAGTGAACAATGACATCCTAACATGAAGACAATTTCATAATCATAAAGCCAATGACATCGTAACATCCTATTCCAATGAAGGCATCCTGAGGTGTTATTCCATGAAGCATCTGACATCCTATTCAAATGAAGGCATGTTGAGCTATTGTTCCATGAAGCATGAACACCATGACAAGGAGCAACATCAAACCAACTTGTGAAGCAAAACCAAACCAACTTGAAGCAACATCAATATCAAACCACTTTTGACATCAATGACAAACCAACATCCAATAGTAAGCCCATCTTGACACACCCAAAAGTAAATGAGATTCCCTAACCACCTCCCATGAAGTAAGTGGCATCCACACAATAAGTTCCAATAAGCATAATTGATATATCTCATAGTGTCCAAGGGTTGGATCTGAATATCTTCACTGATGCAAAGGGAGAGACATCAAAGAGTGAACCAAAAACCATTCTCTAACCAAGAACATAAACCATCCCAAATCTACAAAAAATGAAGTCTCATCTAAGAAAATAATAGGACAAGCACTTCTTGTCATCAACACACCTACAAGCCCCAAAGATATAGATGACTATACCCCTATTGAACCCTAAGGTGATAAACTTAGAAGTAAATATTACAGTCCCTCGACACCTCCAATGGATCAGATCACCATGAGTCTTGAGGAAATGTACACTTATGCTTATTCACCTGATAATGACTTTATAAACAACCCTGTTGCTCTCTCAAGGACCTTAATGAAGGAAATTCTTGTGGATAAACCTTGACCTGCTACTTAAATTGGATCTAATAAAATCTAGGAGCTACCCCTAGTCTAGGATAAAATAATTAATAAATTCCCATATGAAGATGAATAAGAAAGGTGAATTTTGACAAAAGACCATGATACACATAACTATTGAGACAACAAACCCAATCTTGAAAAGTATACTAATTAATCTATGAAAAGTACACCATGAGATAAATAGTAGGATGAGTATTAGCTTCATTTTCTCAAAAGAATAGGAAGAACCTTGAACCCCATATGAGCTACATCAACTCTTACAATCCATTAAGGATAGTGATGATGTTTGAATGTATCTTGAACACAAGTTTGACTTATTGAATGATGTTTTGATCAATGAAGAACATTCCTATTGGATTGGGTTTCACCATAAAATATTTTTTGTTTGGATTAGGCATGTCATACACCTTTCAAGTCCTAATGTTTAGATTATTTTAAATGGGATTTCTCACTTTATGCCTTGGCCATTATGCCATGTGTAATTATTGGCATTTACGTGTGTAAATATATTTGTAAATGAATATCTTGTCATGAATGAAGTGTAAGAGCATCTATGACAAAGATAGTGGTTATGACACATAAGAGCATTGATGAGGAGGTTACATAGTGGATTTATAAGAAAATTTTCTATTATTAGTTGGGCATGAGATGTAATTAGTGCTTCATCAAGGGGTGCTTGGGAGTTACATATGTCAACTTACATAATGGAGGTTAAAAATGCTTGTGTAAGAGTTATTTACTATTCTTGGATGGATCCACATGTGTGAGGGGCATGAGAATTCATACTATGGTATTTTTGAACTTTGTTTGGACCCATGGTATTATTATTTGGTGGTTTTCTGGGGCCTCTGAAGTCTATATATTGGAGGCATTGGATAGAGAATGTAAGAGAGGTGTTCTCATAGGGTTATTCTACTTAATTTCTACTAGAGGAAAAGGATATTGATATCCATGGAGGAAAGAGCCTAATATTATATTGTAATAGGTTTATTGTTGCTAATTAATACATTGGTTCAATACTTTGGATGGTAAGTTTTTCTGAAAAGAGTTTTCCCATGGTGTAGATGCCATTATCTTTCTTGTGGTTGTTTTATCTTCTATATATTTCACTCTTTATTTTCAAAAAGTGTTCTTTACATGCCAGAATGCTGCTAAAATGGCTATAGATATGACTGATGTGTTAATCTCCTCAAGGGTTAATGTGGAAATGCCTGCAATGCTTAATAATTATGTTTAATCTAGTTTAATTAATAAGAGGTTTGCATGTACTTTTCCTAACATTTGGTATTAGAGAAAGGGTAGTTATGTGCTTTACATATGCTTGTACTTTCATGTTATTTATATGTACTTTCATGGACTTTCATGTTGGTTACATGTGTTTGCATGTGATGGATCCATGGTGATTTAGTTCTAGGTATTCCTCTATTTTGATTTCAGAGTTCTAGGTACTCTTCTATTTTGACTTTAGAATTCTAGGTATTCTTATGTTTTTTCTAAGTTATGGGTATTCATTTGTTTTGATTTATTGAGATTAGAATACATGTGGGAATCTATTGGAAGGAACTGGCTAGTTATTAATCCTTGTATGAGTGGGATTTTGTAGTGGATCTAGTTTTTTATTTCAAGAAACAATATGACAAGCACTAGTGGAATGGTGGAGAGGTTTAATGGAGTTGGTCATGTGTATACATGTTAGGTTGTGACCTAGAGATCCTATTTGGCAGTATGTGATTACCCTCTAACATGGTGTTTATGTTCCTTTATCCTATGGGAATGTGCAGTGATAGAATGCTCATGTTGGGTTCTTGTTTTTATCCCCTGGTCACATGGGAAGTACTAGTTGTATTGAGAACTGAAAGGAGTGCTTAAGTTGGGTTCACGGTTTCAACCCTTCATTTTATTAAAGCACTAGATGATTAGCCCCTAATTGCATGTGGGTTGTGGAGTCAGTCTTTTGGTGACTTGAAAGATCTTAGGGAGCTTAGTTCCTCCATTTGCATGTACTAGTGATGGTTATGGAACTGATCTTTTGGTGGCCTAAAATTTCTAGACAACCCTCTAATCCTTTTAGATATTTTGTACTTGCATGTTTTAGATTCATGTTTTTTGGATATTTGTGTTTTGTAAATTTCCTTTATAAAGTCTATGGGTTTGTATATCTATGATATTCTATTGTTTTATATTATAGATTTGGTTTTTCATATTTGTGGGTTTTTGAATGCATAGGTGGTATTAGATTTACATGGATGGTTTTATAGGTTTTACATTTTTACCAAAATTTGTGGTTGTGTAGATATGTGAAGAAACTATATTCATGGTATTTTAGATGGAGACAGTTGTAGATTTGCATGCATGCTTCATGCATGGTTTGAGGAGATTGGTTGTAGGTTCTTGGGTGTGGGTGTGTTATTATGTGCTTTATCACTTAACATTTTTGTAGATTTTCTTGTTGGGTTCCTAAATTGTGGTTACTTTGTTGTGGATTTGTGGTGAATTAGATCTAGAGTTGATCTGGTCTTTGAGTTATGAAGAATCTAAATGTTATATGTGGTTGTCTTTATTTTGCATGTTACTAATGTGGTGTTTAATCTCTTTATTGAATTGCTTGAGATCTATATGTTTTGTTATTTTTTCACTTTCATTTGGAGCACTAACCATGCTTTTTTGTCACTTAAATGAGATGTTTCATGTGTGTAGATCTTGTGGATTTTCTAGTATGGATTCTGTTGACCTTTCTTGGCCACCTTGGTGCATTGACATGTTCATTATAGTGAGGAATAGAGATGGTGTTTGGAGTGCCTAAGACAATTATACTTTTGAATCTCTAGCTATTGACCATGGCCACATGAGAGGCTTTGTTTAGTGGGAGCTTCATGTGGTTACATAGTTAGTCCTATTTTTTTAGTTGGATAACATGGTTCTACTTTGGGAGTTGTTGGCATTGCAGTCATGTTCCTTGTTTGTATGAGAGCCATGGATCTTTATTTGGGAGATGTTTATCATAGTGCCATGTGTAGCTTTGATGACCTTTAGTGGGAGATTTGGTAGTGATATGGATTTGTCACTTTGTAATGGATGATCTTGTGTAGTGGTTATTGGTGTCATGAGGATCTCTTGATACCTACCTTATGTGTGTAGCAAGAGTTCTTTTACATCTTTAGTTCTATTGGTAGATGATTCTTATATTCATGTTTTTTGAAGATGTAGATGGCTTGTTGCCATGGAGAGCTCTTGGAGTCTTTGGTTTAGTTATCAAAACTTATGATATGTCAAATGAGGATAGATAATCTTCCTTGGTGAAGATGCAAATCATGAATCTAATGGGAGTTCTTTGAGTCTACATGCTTTCTCATTTGTTGTAGGAGCATTGATCACAATTTGTGTTGTACATCATGATGTCTTGGTAAGTTCCTAGATTTTGTATTGATCATGTAATGGGAGATTTGGTGGTGGTTTATGGTAATTCTCTAGATGAGTGTTGTGATCATTTTTCCTTTTGATCTTGTAGTTATTGTACTATTTCATTTGGAGTTTGGTTGGCATGAGATGATCAATTGTACACCTATATTAGATTTGGGTGAGGCTTGAGCTCTGTATTTTAGAGATTGAGTGTTGGAATGGTAAGTCTTTTGACTTGTTTTTAGTAGAAAGGCTAAGGAACCTTCACCGAGATCTAGATATGAGCTTAGCTTGGACTTGTTGAGGAGATTGTACTCCAAAGGCATAATAATCTCATACCCCACTCTCAGTCTACTCAAGGGCAGTGAATGATGTGATAAGTATTTTCCACCTAGTTTTTATATGCTTTATTTTTGTGTCTTATCTTCTAATGTGCTTTGAGTCTTGAGTTGTGGATGTTAGTTTTGAGGACTTATTTTGAGGAGTAGATACATGGTTATGGTTTCCATTATCTCCTTATGTTTGGTTCTTGAGTTATGGTGTCAATTTTGATGACAATGTGTTTTGAAGAGTACAAGATATGGTTAGTGGCTCTAGGCATATTCCCATATTATAGTAATTATTATTTAATCTTCCTTTAGTTTGAGAGGCTTACATCTATTCTATATATCAGTTCCTTGATAGGAGCATCCCCCATCTTGCTAGAAAATCAACAACTGTAATGTTCATTGAGTATACTTTGTTTGAGAACATAAGAAGTCTAAATTCAACTCCATTAATCACTCCAATGATAGGTATTTCCCTAGAGTCGATGGCAAAGCAATTACCATATGAATTTTAAATCTTTAGGCCAAGATGATTCATGATCTCATTTAGCATTACACTAGTGGATGCACTTGAATCTTTATGCAATTATGAAGAACTTTTCCATCCACCAATAAAGACACAAAGAAGGGGTCCACACTAGAGTGGTACTTATTAGAGGTGGTCCCTAAATAAACCTTATAATTTTCAATTATTTTTGGAATATAATGTTTAGGTTCATGCTTGTCTAAGATCATTGGTACTTCTCCTATATATGACAAGGCTCTCCCCCTATTTTTTTGGATTCTCATGGCTTTTGCTAAGGGAAGTTGAATATTAATCTATCTAAGGATTTGAGCCATGTCAAATGGGACATATTTAGGCAAAAGGGCATTTGAGTGATGAGTAATTGTGTTAGCATTAGGGATATGTAGGGAATGAGTACTCAAGGGTTGTTTCGGTACAAACTCATTATTTGGGGATACTTTGGTTTCATCACATTAGAACCTACTAGGTTATGAATTAGGATGTACCACCTTAATTTTATCTTTAGGTGAAACATGCAGAAAATTAGGTGTGGTGACTTTTGTAGTAGGGATAGGTTTCTTAGGCTTGTCTAGAATTGCATGGGAAGGTGATTTGTTTCCTTTGATAATTTCAGTAGTTGATTTTAGAGGAGATGTGGCCATTTTCTTGTAATCACCTTTCTTCTCTATGAATATTCCACTATCTTATTTTCCTACCTCAACCTAGTTTTGTCTTGACCTATTTCTCAAATTGTCATTGTTATTAACTTGTGCAATTACAACAACTATGAGCACCTTGATCTCTTCATCAACCAATCTTCCTAGCCTATACTTATTTTGTAGAGTTTCTTTCACCATAGTATAATCCACATTATTCACATAAGGATACTCTTCATCATCATCAGAGAAAACTTGTTTCTAATTAAAGGCTTTAATTCTTCTTTTTTCATCATAATAAAAATCAAATTCATATTCATTAGAAGAATATTCATGGGCACTTTGGTGTTCAACAGTGTAGGGCATATTGATATCTTGCTCTTCATGTTTCTTAATATAAGCCTCTCCCTTAGTACATTCCTCATATTCAATATCTTCTTCCTCTAGAGCCAAGGCAATAACACAATGAGCAGGATTGTGGGTAAATTACAAGCCTCACACTATATGTCATCTTCCACAATAGTCAAATTCAATCTTCTCAGAGGATCAAGAGTCTCCTTTGAAAAATTCCTTTGATTAGGCCTTCTATGGAAAGTTCTCTCTACTTCATGGATTGGCCTACCTTTCTTCCATTCAGTGTTATATGGCATTTCAGACAATTTCATGGGCCTTTCTTGCCTCTGGGGGAGTTGTCTGTTAGAATAAGAATATTTCTAATTCTTGGCTACTATGTAACTCAACTCTTTTAGGGAGTGCATGACCTTTTCTAACTTGCCCTCTAGTAAGGATTATTTTCCATTAGGGACCTTATCTAGATGAGACAATTTAATCTCTCCCCTCTTGGATGTCTTTCTAGAAGCTTTCTTATTATTTTCAATATTTCCCACCACCTTGTATGCTTCTCTTAGAGTGTGGGGGTCTTTGTCCCTTAAGATGTAACCAATTTTAGAGTCAAAAGAATTACAATATATCACCAAACACATGGATTCATTAGGTCTCATTATTTCAGGGATCCTATACATTAATCTCAAAAACTGTGTGTTGAATTCTGATACAGTCTCATTTTGTCCTTTGATTATGCTAGTGAACTCATTTATTATGAACTTTGGATCAATTCTATTACCATATTGTTCCTTGAATATAGCCTATAAATTGTCCTAGGTAACAATGCTCCTATTAGGTAGACCCTTGTACCAATATTCAACTAAATCTAAAGATTGCATAAATAGTTTCATCATTACATCTTCATCTACCACTTCATAATTATTTGTGAGCTTAATTAATTTTTTCAAATGGTCTCCCCCAGACATTGAATTATTGCCTTGGAATTGAGGTAAATTTCCTCTTATGTCATTAGGAATAGGATTGGGGTACCGAGGGATTCCTTGAAAGTCAATTTGTCTATCCTTATCCAAGGGTAAGGGTCTCCTTTCATATGCATAATGCTCATGACCTCCTAGATCTCTAGGAATCTTTTTGTAAGCTCTCTAGTCAATCATCTTTATTCTTTCTTGTGTAACATCTCTCTATCAAGGATTATGATGTGCAAAATGCACTCTACCTCTCATAGCATTCTAAAAGTGAATTATAATTTCATATAGGTTAGCTAATTGTTTCTCAATCTCATCTTCTAGGGTATCATAGCCATTTCTCTCTACTTCTACATGGGTATCTTCATATTCTACTTTTGTTTCATGTACTCCTTCCCCATCTAATACTAAGTTATCTCTTGGTATCATATGATTTTGGGTTCTGGGGCTAATCAAATGAATTGGAGTAACTAGTTTTGAATGGACCCTAGGGGAATTTGATATAGGATGATGCTAGGGTTAGTGATCCCTATCATTTCTAGCATTCTCCTTCATAACCCTTTCCCTTATTTGAGCTAACCTTCAAAAATGAGGGCCAGGGTTCTCATCATTTACACTTGATTTATTAGAATAGTAACCATCATATAATAAATGATGCACCCTATCAGAAATACAAACTTCAAGTTTATTTCCAAGAGGGTCTTTATTGATACCTAAATTTTTATCTCTCCATCTAATGGTTCTTCCAGTCTCTAGTTCTAGTACTAAATTTGCATCAGAATTATTTTTTATTATAGATCTCCTTCCTTCCATTTCTAAAAGTTCTATTCTCAGGTTCTTTTATAGAGTAGCCACCCTTTTATGACTGTGGATAATGGTATTAATTTTTAGGATAATACATGACACTTCAAAAACAAGATTATGAGAGGGTATCTCCTCACAAGCTAATTTAATAAGATAATGAATGCAACTTACTAGTCAATAGTATAAGTAAACCCAACTAGACACTTAATCAAAACTAGTACAATCACAAACAAACAAACACAAGGTACCTTCCATATTCACTATCCCTAGTAATTACAACATTTCTATTAGGATTTTTCTTGTTTTAAACCATGACCTAGTTTGTATGTAAACCTATGTTAGTAGAGGCTCTAGGGACTGTTAGTCTCTATGGAAATAGGGATGATGACAAATTTATATCACCAAGAAAGGATAAGACCAACACATGAAAAAGAGATCATTTCACCTTCTTCTTTGACCTCTACCAAACTTAGGGGATATTCCCTATTACTCCTCTTAAGGATTTTCTGTTAGTACTATTGCTTCAAGTGAATACAAAGATTACTCAAGGTTATTGCATAACACAATAAAGAATTCTAATATTTAGATCAAGCTTTACAACATAGGATTATACCCAATTATTTGTCGTTGACCCAGTTTGGTTAGTCTATCAAGAAGTAAGAAGAGGGTTTCACAAAGGTAGTAAAAAGACTATGAAAAAAGGCAAAGATAAATGAAAATGGGAAATGTAGGCTATTTTGAAATGCTCATATCAAATGGTAATTGGATAAATTATTAAATTATCAAGGAACTGTAAGATGGTTTTGGAATTATGGAAAGTTGGGAAATGTATGTGAGCAATGCCTGCTGACAATGGGTGTAGAGTCTAGAACTTGTATCTAAGTTGTAATAATATCTAACAATGTTTTAATAGTTCAAGTGACCTAAAGAGATATACTTCACTATATGAAGTATGGGACCTCAATTAATTTATAGCTTCAAATTCATAATTCTACTTAGGGTGCTGCCACAATAATGGGTTACACTTTCTGGGACATCCTAATTTTTGCTGAAATCACATATTTGTAGAAAATATAATGATTTAAGCCTTGAAAGGTTTTCCATTTAAAGGATTTTAATTGAAGAGGGTTTGATCAAACCCCCTTAGATTCAAACCCCCTTGGATAGAACCCTGTTAGTTTTAAACCATACCTATAATGGAGTCTCCTCTACACCTATCAAAATGCTGATAAAAAATCACTTTTGATTTACTTTTTGGGGAATCAAATTAATTCATTTAAAATTTATGTTTTGTAAGTATGTAGTCCTTATTAGAAGCTTCCCAAAAAGTATAATTTTAAATATATTTAATTTAATTATTAAATTTATTTTTATCTCTTGTGAATATAGGTTTTTCACCAAACATCAAGTTCTTTGTTCTAAACACATGGAAAGTTATTAAATTAGTGAATTTTTTTTTTGAAAAATATCTATGCCCTAGGTATTGATGTCCTTGTTTCAACCAAAAAAAATTTTAATTTTGATAAATACATAAAAAGTTATGTTTTACGAAATATGCCTATGTCTAAATTATAATTGGTTTGACTTCAAAACAATTAAAAACATATATATTCAACAAAACATTATGAAACCAAATGCATGCCCTATATATCGGTGTTACCAATCTAAATTCAAAAAAATCAAAATTTTATCCTTTGTAGAAAAAAATTGATGTCCTATGAAATACGCATCACTTTAAAAAATGTTGTTTACTATTAAAAACAAGGTATCAAAGGAGACGTAAAATTTTTTACAATTTAACTCCAATTTTTTTTTTTTAAAATTTAGAATCTAGAAACAAAATCTCACAAATCACTAGTTCACATTATCTTCAAATTCCTAATGATTTAGCAGCTATAGGTGTCAGAAAGTGAAGATTTAGTTCAAAATGTTGATTTCAATGTCAAGTTTGGCCAAAAAGTGTAACCCATTATTGTGGGATGACCCCTTAGTGATCCCCTACTCCATAATATAATTCCACCATTAAATGTAAAAGACATCACAAATAATAAAACATTTAACATGAAATTTTAACTAACACATTATTAATATAAAAAAACAAAAAATGTGTACTTAGAGGCCACCATCTCTCAAAATCATAACTAGAACAGAAGGATATAATTTTGTAAGTGAAACAAAGAACATCATTGTATTGATTTTCAAGGACATTAAAAGGAAAAGATATAGTGCAAATATAGTAAACTATCACTACAACCCTTTTTTATTACTTTGAATATTTACACCATGAGATGCACAAATTACCTCCCAAAAGTCCTTTGAACAAAGAAGAGAAGTTTCTATTTATAGGAACAAATAATTCTCATCTCCTATGGATGATTGACGCTTGTCAATTTCCTATTACAATATTTAGTTGTGAACAATTAGCACACACAAGAGCACATGTGTGAGATTACTCTTATGATTTCATGAGTTAGTACACGGCATAGAGTCCCCTTAGAATGAAATGATAGAAGAATTACATGGGTAACTCTATTTTGACTTCCTTATTTCACATCGACCTTGTGCCTTCACCAATAAAATAAACAACATGCTATAGCAATGCCATTTTACGGGAAAACATCATCATGTTCATACAGTACCAACCAAGTGCACATGGATAAGGTAGGCACAAATTTTAAAGTCTTTGAAGGAGGAAATAATGAATCAGAAATAATAAACTACTATTCTTTAATATCTTTGCTACATAGGTTCTCAGATATTGCTCTGGGTCCCCCTTGAATCCCCATCACCATGCCAAGAGAGTTCAAGTTGACCAAACTTTCATGTGACAAAAGAATTGAAGACAACATATTTCTATAAAGAGTCACACTATATTTTCCTTGTCAAATCTAAAAAAGGTAAATGACTCTTTCAAAGAAGAATGGTGAAGGACATTATGAGGCCAAAGAACAGGACCCTAGCTATGGCTCCTCACCCAAGGTGGTGAGTTTAAAATTGTAGGACTACACTAGAATACTCTCACAACCAAAAGAAAATGGATAGAAAAAAAACACAAGG
Source organism: Cunninghamia lanceolata (assembly GCA_027924645.1). Classification (NCBI taxonomy): domain Eukaryota; kingdom Viridiplantae; phylum Streptophyta; class Pinopsida; order Cupressales; family Cupressaceae; genus Cunninghamia; species Cunninghamia lanceolata. The sequence goes on from BSBN01001034.1 coordinate 2,460,125, forward strand.
ATGAAGAATATGGTGACAAATATGGCTTCTAGTTTCAGATCCTCCCATCTCAAAGCTAGGGAACACAAATAGGAGCTTCATATTATAAAAAGGAAACATAATGTAGAAAAAAATGTTAATAGCTTATATAAATAGATTTTCTGAGGATCTGATTCACTCCAAAAATAGCTCAAATAGAGTAAACAATGTGTGACATAAATGCATACTTTATGTTAGATTCTATGATCATTTCTTGAAAGGTATAGTTCAAAAATCAAGGATAGAAACATTGCTGACCTCTCATATCATGTAGATTTGGATTTTCTTGAAGTAAACATACTTACATACTTTGTAACATGTGGACATAAGAGTGATAGGGCCATGCATGATTTGGTCCTCCCAACATTGTTTAGTTTTGGTGGCATGATTATGTCCTATGCCTCTATTGGCCTCTGTACCCTATTCACATGCACTTTCACATGTGTCTAAATCTTGGTGGTGTTGAGAAGCACCTTTACAGGCCTACTAGATAGAGGGAAATCCTTTCAGCTTCCTTGACAACAATCAAGCCCCATTATTGATAAGCAATATAGAGATACATACCAAGTAAAGTTGCAAGATACATGGATAATGAATCAAGGTGTAGTATTCACAATGTGAGTGTTGATGCAAGATATGAATCTCTATGTGAAGTGAATTATATCCAATATCCAAATCTATATGATCCTTGATTATAAACTAATGACCTATCGATTTTCATTGAATACAAGATCCTTAGTGTTTAATTCTAAGTATTTTGTGTGCAAGTTAATAGGTAATGATCAAATCATCCAAAAGGGCTGGCTTAGAAAAAAAAGAAAAACATTTTGAATTAGGAGGACAAGGTCATTGGGGCCATCTTGTCTAGGGGAAAGATTGCACTCGTAGTCAAGTCCAAGGCATAAGAACAACTCCAAAGGGGATTTGTTCATACAATTTGGGAGTGGGATAGGTTTATGACAAATATATTTTGGTTTTGGGTCAACTTATGCATAAAATAAAACAAATGAAACATTAGGCAATTATATTTTTATAGCACCAAATGCATGTGTAAAAATGGAGAGTAAAAGGGCAAGGTATGCACTTTTCACCTCTATATTTTGGCTCAATTTTGGTGTGCATGCAAGCTTGAACCGTAAAAAGATCAATTTGATTTCCTAGCAACAATGGAGAAGAGGAACTTCATAATAGAGGTAGATAATTGGATGCTAGAGAATATTTAGGATGGTATGAGACATCTTAGAGTAGGCTTTGACAAAAGAGAAAAAATGATTGTTTGTAGATTCTACGAAAAAATTATGGAATAATTTTATCTAGATAAACTTAATGGTTTTGTTAGAAAGAAGTGACAATTTTTTTGGTGGCAGTTTCTTCATAAAAGAAGTGGTTTCATAATCGCCATCACCATGCCAAGAGGGTTCAAGTTGACCAACCTTTCAGGTGACAAAAGAATTGAAGACAACATATTTCTATAAAGAGACACTATATTTTCCTTGTCAAATCTAAAAAAGGTAAATGAATCTTTCAAAGAAGAATGGTGAAGGACATTATGAGGCTAAAGAGCAGGCCCCTAGCTATGGCTACTCACCCAAGGTGGTGAGTTTAAAATTGTAGGACTACACTAGAATACTCTCACAACCAAAAGAAAATGGATAGAAACAAAACACATGGATGAATAATATGGTGACAAATATGGCTTTTGAGTCTTTTCAGATCCCCCCATCTCAAAGTCAGGGCACACAAATAGGAGCTTCATATTATAAAAAGGAAACATAATGTAGAAAAAAATGTTAATAGCTTATATAAATAGATTTTCTGAGGATCCGATTCACTCCAAAAATAGCTCAAATAGAGAAAATGTGTGACATAAATGCATACTTTATGTTAGATTCTACGATCATTTCTTGAAAGGTATAGTTCAAAAATCAAGGATAGAAACATTTTTGACCTCTCATATCATGTAGATTTGGATTTTCTTGAAGTAAACATACTTACATACTTTGTAACATGTGGACATAAGAGTGATAGGGCCATGCATGATTTGGTCCTCCCAACATTGTTTAGTTTTGGTGGCATGATTATGTCCTATGCCTCTATTGGCCTCTGTAACCTATTCACATGCACTTTCACATGTGTCTAAAACTTGGTGGTGTTGAGAAGCACCTTTATAGGCCTACTAGATTGAGGGAAATCCTTTCAACTTCCTTGACAACAATCAAGCCCCATTATTGATAAGCAATATGGATATACATACCAAGTAAAGTTGCAAGATGCATGGATAATGAATCAAGGTGTAGTATTCACAATGTGAGTGTTGATGCAAGATATGAATCTCTATGTGAAGTGAATTATATCCAATATCCAAATCTATATGATCCTTGATTATAAACTAATGACCTATCAATTTTCAGTGAATACAAGATCCTTAGTGTTTAATTCTAAGTATTTTGTGTGCAAGTTAATAGGTAATGGTCAAATTATCCAAAAGGGTTGGCTTAGAAAAAAGGAAAAACATTTTGAATTAGGAGGACAAGGTCATTGGGGCCATCTTGTCTAGGGGAATGATTGCACTCGTAGTCAATTCCAAGGCATAAGAACGACTCCAAAGGGGATTTGTTCATACCATTTGGGAGTGGGATAGGTTCATGGAAAATATATTTTGGTTTTGGATCAACTTATGCATAAAATAAAATAAATGAAACATTAGGCCATTATATTTTCATAGCACCAAATGCATGTGTAAAAATGGAGAGTAAAAGGGCAAGGTATGCACTTTTCACCTCTATATTTTGGCTCAATTTTGTTGTGTATACAAGCTTGAACCGTAAAAGGATCAATTTGATTTCCTAGAAACAATGGAGAAGAGGAACTTCATAATAGAGGTAGATAATTGGATTCTAGAGAATATTTAGGATGGTATGGGACATCTTAGAGTAGGCTTTGACAAAAGAGAAAAAATGATTGTTTGTAGATTCTACAAAAAAATTATGGGATAGTTTTAACTAGATAAACTGAATGGTTTTGTTAGAAAGAAGTGACAATTTTGTTGGTGGCAGTTTCTTCCTAAAATAAGTAGTTTCATAATCCCCATCACCATAACAAGAGGGTTTAAGTTGACCAACCTTTCAGGTGACAAAAAAATTGAAGACAACATATTTATATAAAGAGTCACACTATATTTTCCTTGTCAAATCTAAAAAAGGTAAATGACTCTTTCAAAGAAGAATGGTGAAGGACATTATGAGGCCAAAGAGAAGGTCCCTAGCTATGGTTCCTCACCCAGGGTGGTGAGTTTAAAATTGTAGGACTACACTAGAATACTCTCACAACCAAAAGAAAATGGATAGAAAAAAAACACAAGGATGAAGAATATGGTGACAAATATGGCTTCTGGTTCTTTTTAGATCCTCTCATCTCAAATCCAAGGCACACAAATAGGAGCTTCATATTATAAAAAGGAAACATAATGTAGAAAACAATGTTAATAGCTTATATAAATAGATTTTCGGAGGATCCGATTCACTACAAAAATAGCTCAAATAGGGAAAACAAGGTGTGACATAAATGCATACTTTATGTTAGATTCTATGATCATTTCTTGAAAGGTATAGTTCAAAAATCAAGGATAGAAACATTTTTGACCTTTCATATCATGTAGATTTGGATTTTCTTGAAGGAAACATACTTACATACATTGTAACATGTGGACATAAGAGTGATAGGGCCATGCATGATTTGGTCCTTCCAACATTGTTTAGTTTTGGTGGCATGATTAAGTCCTATACCTCTATTGGCCTTTGTAACCTATTCACATGTACTTTCACATGTATCTAAAACTTGGTGGTGTTGAGAAGCACCTTTAGAGGCCTACTAGATAGAGGGAAATCCTTTCAACTTCCTTGACAACAATCAAGCCCCATTATTGATAAGCAATATGGAGATACATACCAAGTAAAGTTACAAGATGCATGGATAATGAATCAAAGTGTAGTATTCACAATGTGAGTTTTGATGTAAGATATGAATCTCTATGTGATGTGAATGATGTCCAATATCCAATCTATGATCCTTCATTATAAACTAATGACCTATCGATTGTCATTGAATACACAATCCTCAGTGTTTAATTCTAAGTATTATTTGTGCAAGTTAATAGGTAATGATCAAATTATCGAAAAGGGCTGGCTTAGAAAAAAAGGAAAAAAGATTTTGAGTTAGGAGGACAAGGTCATCAGGGCCATCATGTCTAGGGGAAAGATTGCACTCGTAGTCAAGTCCAAGTCATAAGAACGACTCCAAAGGGGATTTGTTCATACCTTTTGGGAGTGGGATAGGTTTATGGCCAATATATTTTGGTTTTGGGTCAACTTATGCATAAAATAAAATAAATGAAACATTAGGCCATTATATTTTTATAGTACCAAATGCATGTGTAAAAATGGAGAGTAAAAGGGCAAGGTATGCACTTTTCACCTCTATATTTTGTCTCAATTTTGGTGTGCATGCAAGATTGAACCGTAAAAGGATCAATTTGATTTCCTAGCAATAATGGAGAAGAGGAACTTCATAATAGAGGTAGATAATTGGATGCTAGAGAATATTTAGGATGGTATGAGACATCTTAAAGTAGGCTTTGACAAAAGAGAAAAAGTGATTGTTTGTAGATTCTACGAAAAAATTATGGGATAGTTTTATCTAGATAAACTTAATGGTTTTTTTACAAAGAAGTAAAAATTTTGTTGCTGGTGGTTTCTTCATAAAATAAGTGGTTTCATAACCCCCATCACTATGTGAAGAGGGTTTATGTTGACCAACCTTTCAGGTGACAAAAGTATTTTAGACAACATATTTCTATAAAGAGTCACACTATATTTTCCTTGTCAAATCTAAAAAGGGTAAATGACTCTTTCAAAGAAGCATGGTGAAGGACATTATGAGGCCAAAGAGTAGGCCCCTAGCTATGGTTCCTCACTCAAGGTGGTGAGTTTAAAATTGTAGGACTACACTAGAATACTCTCACAACCAAAAGAAAATGGATAGAAAAAAAACACAAGGATGAAGAATATGGTGACAAATATGGCTTCTGTTTCTTTTTAGATCCTCCCATCTCAAATCCAGGGCACACAAATAGGAGCTTCATATTATAAAAAGGAAAGATGTAGAAAACAATGTTAATAGCGTATATAAATAGATTTTCTGAGGATCCGATTCACTCCAAAAATAGCTCAAATAGGGAAAACAATGTGTGACATAAATGAATACTTTATGTTAGATTCTATGATCATTTCTTGAAAGGTATAGTTCAAAAATCAAGGATAGAAACATTGCTGACCTTTCGTATCATGTATATTTGGATTTTCTTGAAGTAAACATACTTACATACTTTGTAACATGTGGACATAAGAGTGATAAGGCCATGCATGATTTGGTCCTCGCAACATTGTTTAGTTTTGGTGGCATGATTATGTCCTATACCTCTATTGGCCTTTGTAACTTATTCACATGTACTTTCACACATGTCTAAAACTTGGTGGTGTTGAGAAGCACCTTTATAGGCCTACTAGATACAGGGAAATCCTTTGAAGTTCCTTGACAACAATCAAGCCCCATTATTGATAAGAAATATGGAGATACATACCAAGTAAAGTTACAAGATGCATGGATAATGAATCAAGGTGTAGTATTCACAATGTGAGTTTTGATGCAAGATATGAATCTCTATGTGATGTGAATGATATCCAATATCCAAATCTATATGATCCTTGATTATAAACTAATGACCTATCAATTTTCATTGAATACAAGATCTTCAGTGTTTAATTCTAAGTATTTTGTGTGCAAGTTAATAGGTAATGATCAAATTATCCAAAAGGGCTGGCTTAGAAAAAAAGGAAAAATGATTTTGAGTTAGGAGGACAAGGTCATTGGGGCCATCTTGTCTAGGGGAAAGATTGCACTCATAGTCAAGTCCAAGGCATAAGAATGACTCCAAAGGGGATTTGTTCATACCATTTGGGAGTGGGATAGGTTTATGGCCAATATATTTTGGTTTTGGATGAATTATGCATAAAATAAAATAAATGAAACATTAGGCCATTATATTTTTATAGCACCAAATGAATTTGTAAAAATGGAGAGTAAAAGGGCAAGGTATGCACTTTTCACCTCTATATTTTAGCTCAATTTTGGTGTGCATGCAAGCTTGAACCGTAAAAGGATCAATTTCATTTCCTAGCAACAATTGAGAAGTGGAACTTCATAATAGAGGTAGATAATTGGATGCTAGAGAATATTTAGGATGCTATGAGACATCTTAGAGTAGGCTTTGACAAAAGAGAAAAAAATGATTATTTGTAGATTCTACAAAAAAATTATGGGATAGTTTTATCTAGATAAACTTAATGGTTTTGTTAGAAAGAAGTGAAAATTTTGTTGGTGGTGGTTTCTTCATAAAAGAAGTGGTTTCATAATCCCCATCACCATGCCAAGAGGGTTCATGTTGACCAACCTTTCAGGTGACAAAATAATTGTAGACAACATATTTCTATAAAGAGTCACACTATATTTTCCTTGTCAAATCTAAAAAAGGTAAATGACTCTTTCAAAGAAGCATGGTGAAGGACATTATGAGGCCAAAGAGCAGGCCCCTAGCTATGGTTCCTCACTCAAGGTGCTGAGTTTAAAATTGTAGGACTACACTAGAATTCTCTCACAACCAAAATAAAATTGATAGAAAAAAAATAGAAGGATGAAGAAAATGGTGACAAATATGGCTTCTGGTTCTTTTCAGATCCTCCCATCTCAAAGCCATGGCACACAAATAGGAGCTTCATATTATAAAAAGGAAACATAATGTAGAAAACAATGTTAATAGCTTATATAAATATTTTTTTTGAGGATCTGATTCACTCCAAAAATAGCTCAAATAGAGAAAACATGTGACATAAATGCATACTTTATGTTAGATTCTATGATCATTTCTTGAAAGGTATAGTTCAAAAATCAAGGATAGAAACATTGCTGACCTCTCATATCATGTAGATTTGGATTTTCTTGAAGTAAACATACTTACATACTTTGTAACATGTGGACATAAGAGTGATAGGGCCATGCATGGTTTGATCCTCCCAACATTGTTTAGTTTTGGTGGCATGATTATGTCATATGCGTCTATTGGCATCTATGACCTTTTCACATGCACTTTCACATGTGTCTAAAACTTGGTGGTGTTGAGAAGAACCTTTAGAGGCCTACTAGATAGAGGGAAATCGTTTCAACTTCATTGACAACAATCAAGCCCCATTATTGATAAGCAATATGGAGATACATACTAAGTAAAGTTACAAGATGAATGGATAATGAATCAAGGTGTAGTATTCACATGGTGAGTGTTGATGCAAGATATGAATCTCTATGTGATGTGAATGATATCCAATATCCAAATCTTTATGATCCTTGATTATAAACTAATGACCTATCAATTTTCATTGAATACAAGATCTTCAGTGTTTAATTCTAAGTATTTTGTGTGCAAGTTAATAGGTAATGATCAAATTATCCAAAAGGGCTAGCTTATAAAAAAGGAAAAACATTTTGAATTAGGAGGACAAGGTCATTGGGGCCATCTTGTCTAGGGGAAAGACTACACTCGTAGTCAAGTCCAAGGCATAAGAATGACTCCAAAGGGAATTTGTTCATAACATTTGGGAGTGGGATGGGTTTATGGCCAAATATTTTGGTTTTGGATCAACTTATGCATAAAATAAAACAAATGAAACATTAGGCCATTATATTTTCATAGCACCAAATGCATGTGTAAAAATGGAGAGTAAAAGGGCAAGGTATACAATTTTCACCTCTATATTTTGCCTCAATTTTGGTGTGCATGCAAGCTTGAACCGTAAAAGGATCAATTTGATTTCCTAGCAACAATGGAGAAGAGGAACTTCATAATAGAGGTAGATAATTGGATGCTAGAGAATATTTAGGATGTTATGAGACATCTTAGAGTAGGCTTTGACAAAAGAGAAAAAAATGATTGTTTGTAGATTCTACAAAAAAATTATGTGATAGTTTTATTTAGATAAACTTAATGGTTTTGTTAGAAAGAAGTGATAATTTTGTTGGTGGCAGTTTCTTCATAAATGAAGTGGTTTCATAATCCCCATCACCATGCCAAGAGGGTTCATGTTCACTAACCTTTCAGGTGACAAAAGAATTGAAGAAAACATATTTCTATAAAGAGTCACACCATATTTTCCTTGTCAAATCTAAAAAAGGTTAATGACTTATTCAAAGAAGAATGGTGAAGGACATTATGAGACCAAAGAGCAGGCCCCTAGATATGGATCCTCATCCAAGGTGGTGAGTTTAAAATTGTAGGACTACACTAGAATACTCTCACAACCAAAAGAAAATGGATAGAAAAAAATACAAGGATGAAGAATATGGTGACAAATATGGCTTCTGGTTCTTTTCAGATCCTCCCATCTCAAAGCCAGGGCACACAAATAGGAGCTTCATATTATAAAAAGGAAACATAATGTAGAAAAAAATGTTAATAGCTTATATAAATAGATTTTCTAAGGATCCGATTCACTCCAAAAATAGCTCAATAGAGAAAACAATGTGTGACATAAATGCATACTTTATGTTAGATTCTACGATCATTTCTTGAAACGTATATTTCAAAAATCAAGGTTAGAAACATTGCTGACCTCTCATATCATGTAGATTTGGATTTTCTTGAAGTAAACATATTTACATACTTTGTAACATGTGGACATAAGAGTGATAGGGCCATGCATGATTTGGTCCTCCCAACATTGTTTAGTTTTGGTGGCATGATTATGTCCTATGCCTCTATTGGCCTCTGTAACCTATTCACATGCACTTTCACATGTGTCTAAAACTTGGTGGTGTTGAGAAGCACCTTTAGAGGCCTACTAGATAGAGGGAAATCCTTTCAACTTCATTGACAACAATCAAGCCCCATTATTGATAAGCAATATGGAGATACATACCAAGTAAAGTTGCAAGATGCATGGATAATGAATCAAGGTGTAGTATTCACAATGTGAGTGTTGATGCAAGATATGAATCTCTATGTGATGTGAATGATATCCAATATCCAAATCTATATGATCCTTGATTATAAACTAATGACCTATCAATTTTCATTGAATACAAGATCCTTAGTGTTTAATTCGAAGTATTTTGTGTGCAAGTTAATAGGTAATGATCAAATTTTCCAAAAGGACTGGCTTAGAAAAAATGAAAAATAATTTGAATTAGGAGGATAAGGTCATTGGGGCCATCTTGTCTAGGGAAAAAATTGCACTCGTAGTCAAGTCCAAGGCATAAGAACGATTCCAAAGGGGATTTGTTCATACCATTTTGGAGTGGGATAGGTTTATGGCCAATATATTTTGGTTTTGGGTTAATTTATGCATAAAATAAACTAAATGAAACATTAGGCCATTATATTTTTATAGCATGAAATGCATGTGCAAAAATGGAGAGTAAAAGGGCAAGGTATGCACTTTTCACCTCTATATTTTGGCTGAATTTTGGTGTGCATGCAAGCTTGAACTGTGAAAGGGTCAATTTGATTTCCTAGCAACAATGGAGAAGAGGAACTTCATAATAGAGGTAGATCATTGGATGCTAGAGAATATTTAGGATGGTATGAGAAATATTAGAGTAGGCTTTGACAAAAGAGAAAAAATGATTGTTTGTAGATTCTATGAAAAAATTATGGGATAGTTTTATCTAGATAAACTTAATGGTTTTGTTAGAAAGAAGTGACAATTTTGTTGGTGGAAGTTTCTTCATAAAAGAAGTAGTTTCATAATCCCCATAACCATGCCAAGAGGGTTCAAGTTGACCAACCTTTCAGGTGACAAAAGAATTGAAGACAACATATTTCTATAAAGAGTCACACTATATTTTCCTTGTCAAATCTAAAAAAGGTAAATGACTCTTTCAAAGAAGCATGGTGAAGGACATTATGAAGCCAAAGAGCAGGCCCCTAGCTATGGCTCTTCACCCAAGGTGGTGAGTTTAAAATTGTATGACTACACTAAAGTACTCTCACAACCAAAAGAAAATGGATACAAAAAAAACACAAGGATGAAGAATATGGTGACAAATATGGCTTATGGTTCTTTTCAGATCCTCCCATCTCAAAGCCAGGGCACACAAATAGGAGCTTCATATTATAAAAAGGAAACATAATGTAGAAAACAATGTTAATAGCTTATATAAATAGATTTTCTGAGGATCTGATTCACTCCAAAAATAGCTCAAATAGAGAAAACAACGTGTGACATAAATGCATACTTTATGTTAGATTCTACGATCATTTCTTGAAAGGTGTAGTTCAAAAATCAAGGATAGAAACATTGTTGACCTCTCATGTCATGTGGATTTGGATTTTCTTGAAGTAAACATACTTACATACTTTGTAACATGTGGACATAAGAGTGATAGGGCCATGCATGATTTGGTCCTTCCAACATTGTTTAGTTTTGGTGGCATGATTATGTCCTATACCTCTATTGGCCTCTGTAACCTATTCACATGCACTTTCACATGTGTCTAAATCTTGGTGGTGTTGAGAAGCACCTTTACAGGCCTACTAGATAGAGGGAAATCCTTTCAACTTCCTTGACAACAATCAAGCCCCATTATTGATAAGCAATATGAAGATACATACCAAGTAAAGTTGCAAGATGCATGGATAATGAATCAAGGTGTAGTATTCACAATGTGAGTGTTGATGCAAGATATGAATCTCTATGTGATGTGAATGATATCCAATATCCAAATCTATATGATCCTTGATTATAAACTAATGACCTATCGATTTTCATTGAATACAACGTCCTCAGTGTTTAATTCTAAGTATTTTGTTTGCAAGTTAATAGGTAATGATCAAATTATCCAAAAGGGTTGGCTTAGGAAAAAAGGAAAAACATTTTGAATTAGAAGGACAAGGTCATTGGGGCCATCTTGTCTAGGGGAAAGATTGCACTCGTAGTCAAGTCCAAGGCATAAGAACGAGTCCAAAGGGGATTTGTTCATACCATTTTGGAGTGGGATAGGTTTATGGCCAATATATTTTGGTTTTGGGTCAACTTATACATAAAATAAAATAACTGTAACATTAGGCCATTATATTTTTATAGCACCAAATGCATGTGTAAAAATGGAGAGTAAAAGGGCAAGGTATGCACTTTTCACCTCTATATTTTAGCTCAATTTTGGTATGCATGCAAGCTTGAACTGTAAAAGGATCAATTTGATTTCCTAGCAACAATGGAGAAGAGGAACTTCATAATAGAGGTAGATAATTGGATGCTAGAGAATATTTAGAATGGTATGAGACAACTTAGAGTAGGCTTTGACAAAAGAGAAAAAATGATTGTTTGTAGATTCTACGAAAAAATTATGGGATAGTTTTATCTAGATAAACTTAATGGTTTTGTTAGAAAGAAGTGACAATTTTGTTGGTGGCGGTTTCTTCATAAAAGAAGTGGTTTCACAATTTCTCTCTAGTGAGAAGGGGTATGGTGAAATTCCAAAGCTATGTTACACTTTAGGAGAGATTTGGGAAAAGTTTATTTCTAGATGAAAAATTTATGATCAAAAGTGTTTTGATTAGATACCATAATTCCAACATGGTGTTAATGCAGATCAAACAGTTTCAACTAAAATTGATTTGATCAAAATAATTTCAATTAAAGACCTCTCATTGGAAATAGTTTTGACATGATATTTATATATTCTATTTTGTTGATGCATAGGGATTATAAAATAGCTAAAGCAAACTCAAATCACCCACAAGAACCCATGACTTACAGTCTTTTAGCCCTTTCTTTACAAACTATCCTTAAGCCTTATAGCCCTTCAAGTGCAACAATTTAGAAATTTTTTTATCATAACTTTCATTATATACATGATATTCAAAATGTAATAACTACTTGGGACACCCTTTTGGCCCTTACTAAACATATGTCAAAATGGGCTAGGGTTGTTTTGTACGGATAGGTCAAAACAAGGTTGTTCCAAACTGAGAACCTTAGTTAGAGTTTGGACTATTTTCACTAAAAATGCTATAACTTTTGCAAAAAATAATGAAATGACTCCAAAAAAAATAAAAAGTTATGTATTTCATGGATTCATCATCCCAATGCCTGCCTTTGACCTTACCAGGTCATATAATCCATACAAAAGAGGGTTTTTCAGGCAAAATATAGTAAAAATTTGTATATGGTAGTCACTATTTTGATCATAACTTTCACAAAACATGATGAAAATCACTAAAAAAAAGCATTAGGAAGATAAAAAAATTATCCAACTTTTCCAATAACTTTCAGGGCCATACTATGTAGTACAAGGCTGTACAATGCAATTTACAATATGATTTCATAGAAAAATACCCAAGAAACATGCAAAATGAAAGATTTTCATTCAAACTTGTCTTCACCCACCTTGGAGCATGTGCACCTACATTTAAAAATGAATTCCCATCCATTTAAAATTTCCAAAATTGACCATTCACTTCCCCTAACCGCAAATGCAAGTTTTTTGTCCTATTTTTGTACTTTTTATACTAAAAAATGACACTTTTTTACAATATTTTGCCCCTAAATATCAAAATTGGTCTTGACTGACTCCAAATGGTCTCACATGACCTTATTTTACTCAAAACACATCAAAATGACCTTAAAACATAATTCAAGGTGAGGGTCCTACATCATTGGTGCCCATTTGTAGGTCACTTGTCTTTTTGTGCTCTCAAAGATTTTAGCCAAAACATTTCTACTAGCATGTCTAGAACCTATATGAGTATCCCCAAACATAAATTTCCAAGTATTTTTTCTTTTCTCCCCTTTTATTATTAGCTTTTTAATATTTTAAACATAAAAATAGTCAATTGAATATTTTAATTTAATAAAAAAATAGTAAATGTAATCTTATTATTATGTATGTGTGTATATATATACATACACACATGTACATACATATATATGTAAATATAAACATGTATATATGTACATATAAATACATAAGTATACATAATTGTGTACATATGTACACATGTGTATATACATACATACATACATATATACATATATACACATATATGTATATATACATATAACACACATATGTGTATGTATATATTAAAAAGTTTTTTATTTATTAAAACTTAAATTTACTTTTTATTTATTTTATGCATATATGTGCATATACACACATATGTATGATATATATATATATATAATGTGTATATATACATATATATATCTATACATATATATATATCTATACATATATGTACATATACATATATATACACTATATATACACATACACACATATATTCATGTGTATAGATTAAAGTAGTTTTCTATTTATTAAATGAAAGTAGTTTTGATTTGTTAAGGCATAAATTTAGTTTTTATTTATTTTAATACATATATGGCTCATAACTTGAGATATTCCACCATCCAAATAATTATAGAGGAATTTAGACACATAGATGAGATAATTAATAACACCCCTAACCTAGCTAACAGAGAGAGATTGATATCCCTTAGGTTAGAATTTGAGCAAATGGTCAAATACCATTCAATCATACAATGCCTATGATGACCACAAAATTGAGAGATCTTTTTTGTCTTTGTCTAATTGTCTTAGAGGTGTTATACCATGGTTAATTATCAAAAATATAGTCCGAATAATGCAAGTTCATACCATATTCCCCCCACTACACAGGTATGGACAAGGGTAGGGGATATTATTGTTGAACACAAAGAATACTAAGAGGGGGGAAGGTGAATCAATATTCTATAAAATATTTCTTTCACATATTCATTAATCCATTTACCAAATTTAATAACATGAAAGCAAAGTAAACATAAGAAGAGCAGCCACAAAGTCATAACACATAGACACCGGGATTTTTACATGGAAAACCCTAAAAGGGAAAAACCATGGTGAGTGATAGCTCACAATATATTATGATATCAAAACTAAATTACATGAAGGCTCACTACCCAAGGACTCACTGTCCAAATAAGTGCTCACTGTAATAGGCTCACTGCCAAGAAAATAGAAGAGAAGATAGAAGAAGGATTGGCTCACTGCTTAGAGAAGACTGCTACAAATGCATCTATAGAATGCTGAAATGCAGTTCCATTAACAACTCAGTACACAAATTCAAAAGTCTTCATTATATCTGCCCTACTTTTCTGCTCTACTTCACATATACTCTGTTCTTTTGCCCTTACTGTCCTTTCTTATCACAAAACTACCTTAGATTGCATACACATTTAATTCACACTATATTCACACAACATCACCCCTTCAATACCGAAATCCATCAAGTATAAATATTTGTAATAAAATCTAACCAAAAATTTGGTTGGCTTGCCAGTGTTGAAATGTGTACACAAAAAGCTTATACTCCGTCGACTTGAATTCTTTATATGAAGTTATGTGAACCAATGAAAACTTTCAAGGATATTCATATAGGTATCCACTTATAATAATGATTTAGACAATACAGCTTTACTGCACAAGGATCTAATTAAGTGTCAGCCTTATCCTTAAGTGCACACTCAACTAACTTGACTATCATATCATAACTTTCAATGCAAACCATATGAGTCTTTGAAATTCATAACCAACATTCATTATGGGCCTCTTATCATACCTTTAGAACTGCAGAGCATAATAATCTTTCATAGAAAAATACAGATATTAGAACTATTGTTCTGTTATAGAGAAATACTATCAAACTGGAAGCCAATATAGGAGAACTTATAGAATGTGATCTAATGAACTTCAAGCTCTACAAATATGGATTTAGATGATTATGCCTTGTGTCTACATTGTCTCAAAACTACAAATCAAAATATTCACCAGCGGAGGAAAGCAGACCAACTTACTCAGATACTCTGCACTATTTTTGACTCATCTCTGTTCACCTAGACTTAGACAAATCATAGTATGACTTCGAGAGGAAGTCAAGACTTGAACACTTGAACATAACCTTACCAAATAGCTATGAATAACATACTAGAACCACATAGTATGATCTTCAACTGCGGAGGCATACCATCACAATTACTGTCACTTACTCCTTGTTCTTTATACTGTCCATACTTAGCCAAAATCCCTTTACCATGCCTTGTTGCCACACTAAGTTAGTCTTCTAAAGTAAAGTCTCTTTGCCATGCCTTGTTTCCATCAATGACAATATCAAGTCTTTAGCATATCAACAATGTCTCTTGACAATGTTGCCAACAATCTCCCCCTTTGGCATTGATGGCAACACTTAGTGAAAAATGCTTATCTGCTCCCCCTTACTATGTACACCCTATTTTTCTTCTTCCCTTAAGATGTTTGGCCATTTTTCATTGGATCTTCTTCTCACCCTTTGACATCAATGGAAAAGGTGGATGTACAGGTAACAAAATGGTGTCAAAACTACAAAAATGTTCTACTTATTCATGTATGTACAAGTGCAATCTTTCAAATTAGTTAGTTGTGGGTGATAGGATATCATTGTAAACAATCTTTACTTGTGCTAGTTCTCCATCCCACCTATTCTTAGTATTGTTCAAAATTTGAATGTTACCATTAATCTGAAAAACTAAATCTTCTGCCTTCTGCACAGTTGTAGGTATGTTAGTTATTGCCTTAACCTTTAAGGCTTCAACAACTAGACTTGACATTGAATCAATTTTAGGGCTTCTTAACCCTCTCAATTGGCACATTCTACTTTTCATTTCTTCCTTTTTGCTCAGCAAACTACTTATGCTATTATGAATATTTAAAACCTGTATTTCCTGACTGCTCATGGAATCAATTGCCAGATCATAAGACTTAGAAATATTTACTAATTGAAGTTCCATAGCTTTGATATTATCTTCCATTTCCTTAGTGCTCTCAGGCCATGATAAACAAAAATTGTATGTCATAGGCTTCCTTAATAGCACACTCTATATTCTTGATGACATTATCTAACAAAATTTTGTCCTTGTCTAGCTTAGTCTTGAACTCTGTTAATCTTTTATCATCAAACTCCTTCCTAACCTTTATATCAGTAGACTTTTCAAAGGATTCTAAATGAGTAATTATAGAGTTTATCAAGCCTTTGAGCTGATCAGTTGATGACAATGATGTATCATTTTGGTTTGTAGGCATCAACTTCTCCAAGATACCAGATGCTTCTTCGATGAGCTTGCTGTCATGGATGTGAGACCTTAGAATTTCTTCCTGAGATTTTGCTTGAACAATTGATACCCATTTAAATTTCTACACAGGAGACATTAAAGCCAAATTTATTGGTCCTTGCAGAAACTCAAGCTCATCCAAAACTTGTGTTCCTTGTTGTTTCTCCAAAACTTCTTTGACAAAATCTATTGGATCCTGTGTGGCATCAGTATCTCTTGCCATATTAGACAATTCTTCTTCTTGATTCTACTCTGGCACTTCTAGGTCCATAGCCTCTTGTTCACCAATGTTTTATTCTGGTGGAGGGCTCTTCTCAGCTTGTTCATTTTCTTGATCATTATCTTTATTTTGCTTAGCAATCTTCTCCTTGTTTTCTTGATCATAAGTTTGCTTATCAGGAGGAGGACTTGTCCCTGTTTGGTCCTTATTAGCTTTGTCTTGACCATAAGTAGCAGGGGCTTGATCAGATGCAGGGGTTTGATCATCTTCTTTCTCCTTTATCTCTTCATCAGTTTTGTCCAAACCTTGATTCAAGTTGACTTCTGAAACAAATGTGTCATCTCCAGCACCAGTATCTTCTTTATCATAAATGTTTGGGATGTTGAGATCTCTTAGGATGTCAAGTACTTCTTGTTCAATATCCTTCACAAATTTTTCTGTATCCCCAAACATTAGAGTGTTGATTCTCTTCTTTATTTCAAATTTGTCTCCAAGAATCTTGAAGACTTTGGATCTCTCCTCAGGAGTCACATCTAGACATAGTTTCAACAATGTATTTTCTCTTGTCTCCAAGTCTTTTACCATTGTTGCTTCCTTCTTAGCAAACATTATCATTGCAAGGGTGTCAGGGAGATCTGCAGTTGTTTCATAAGAGCTCTATTGTACATCTCCAAATATCTGATTACAGTAGCTTCAATGATTTATTTATCTACATCATCATAATCATCATATAGTTGGGCTATAGGTTTTAGGTTTCCATCAACTATTATAGCTTTCAAGACATCATCCATATTTATTTTTGCTTCTCCTTTCTTAGGCTCATCTTGCTTTGTCTTTTTCTTAATTCTACCCTTACTAGAGGGCTTCTCCTTTTTGTTCCCAGAGGCTTTAGTAGCCTCAAATTTCATTTTCTTTATTTCTTCATCTATCTCAATTTCCTCATCATCAACATTTATACTTACATGCAGCCTTTTGGCTTTGGTTTTCATTTTTTTGTGCCTTTTATCAGTAGGTTTCTTTGTAGGTGCTTCCACAAAGGGTGTGGGAATAGAGGATGTAGATGCAGTTTGTGGGGTTGATGCTCTTATCATTTTCTTTGTTGTTACATGCTCCTTCTCTTTCCTCTTAGACTCCTCCG
This sequence comes from Cunninghamia lanceolata, assembly GCA_027924645.1. Lineage (NCBI taxonomy): Eukaryota > Viridiplantae > Streptophyta > Pinopsida > Cupressales > Cupressaceae > Cunninghamia > Cunninghamia lanceolata. The sequence goes on from BSBN01001034.1 coordinate 2,477,751, forward strand.
AAGGCTTTTTAGGCTCACTTTCCTTCATTCTTTCAGCTGCCCTGGTTGCTTTAGATCTTGCTCTTGTTTTAGCAATTTCTTCTTTTGTGAGTCCTATGCTCTGGGTATATTCTTCTACCAAATTCTTCATCTTTTTCTAAGTTTTTGGCTTTCTTAGTTCAACATGCACTTTCACAGACAGGTCCTTATAGGTACCAAATCTTGGCTCATTGGTGTCCCTAGGTTTCATCAACATAAGGTCAGCATAACCTTCCAGTATGTTTTTTACCACTTCATAGCCCATTGGAAGGACCCAGATTGTCCTAGGCTCAACAGCCTCCATCATACATTGATCTTTGTTAAGAATGAAACATATATCATTTTTGTATTTTTCAACAATTGATTCAGGTATCCTTTGTCTAGAATGTATAGCCTTTTGAAAATTCTTAAGGTAGCCCCACAGGGCTGCATGCTGTGCATCTATGCTACCTATGCTATTCATGTGGTTTCTAATTTGAATAGTAACTGGTTGACTGCTAGACCAAATCATCTTGATTTCTGGTAATTCTTGCATGAAATAGAAAAATAAGCACACGATTAACGTACCAAAATTGAAGGGATACTTTTTTTCTTTTGTTTTCTTCAAATTATCCATTAATTGCTGCCGAAGTAACTCACACAAGTCATACTCTGCATTTTTCTTCACCATCTCATATGCATTGTATATGGTAGTATCAGAGACAGAGTTCTCTCAGTTTGTGAAGTAGATCTTGTAGCCAATCACCATGGATGCAAACCTAACTATGTGATCTTCAATGTCATTATTTGTCAATTCCCTTTTATCAAATTTGGCTCTGGTGGCTTCCATCACTGTATTATTTTTCACAGCCTTCAATATGGCAATGTACTAGTAGAGTTTAACCCTGTGATTACCCTTATGACATCTTTTGTGATCATGAATGGAGTGATAAGCCACACAGACTCATCATGGATTCAGCTTAGTACATACTGGACCCATTCATCCTCCGCAAAAGTTGGGAAATCTATATACCGAATTAATTTCTTCTCTTCCAATGCCTTATATTCTTCCTTCAGATCAAAATTATCACTGCTTAGATGTTTTAGATACAAATTTGTAAGTTGGCTATTGCCATGTTCTTCTAGGGCAACATGGATGTAAGCCTTAATATCCTTTGCATGCATTACTCCATGAGGTACTTCTAGAAATGCACCATTTGGATCGACTTCTATTGATTTGAAAGGGTGTTTTTTGAATTTTGGTCATGCTCTCTCAGTGATATCAATAACTTGTGGTGTTGCCATTTTCACAATAATTCAAACAAGTTCATAGTAGGGTTTTAAACTATAAATACCTCTTTTGCCAAATTAGGGTTTTCTTTGAGTTGCTTTGAATTTCTAGAAATTATTGAAGTCGCTTAGAATTTTGCTCCAGTTCTCCTTGGACACATGATAGCTTGTATGCAAAGTGATTAGTCTTTAGAAATCGACCCTTTTGACCCTTGTTATGTAAAAACCTAATTGTCATAAATGCTGCTCTCAAAAAGATGTCAAACATTTTAAATGTTCTGCATGTGGTCTTTTTTTGTCAGTTTTTTCTCCAAATGATCCATCCAGTACTGCTTTAGCTTATACCTTAGTGCTAGATCTTAGCACCCACTATCTAGCTAGGGGATCAAAATATTCACTGAAAGCTCCCCTTGAGCCAGAGCTCCCAATTTACTTCCCGGAGGAAGTATCTGTACCAGAGGCTGGTGCAGATCCATCATTGACCTCATTTACATCCTTCTTAATCTAGACCTTGCTCATTTCCTTCTTGATTTCTACTAGATCAACCTTGTTCTTACCTTTATCTTCTCTTTGCTCTGTTTTACTCTTTTCTGCAAGATAGTCTCTTTTCTCATTCTTGCTTCTACATAATCTTGCAACATGTCCATGCCTATTGCAATTGTAGCATACCACATTCCTCTGTCCTTGATTCCTTCCATTTGATTGATTTATTCTTGATCTGCATTGGTTAGCCATATGTCCAAATCTATTGCAAACAAAGCACTTTCCATTGAAAGATTGAGCATTTCTTGCATTGGTGGGACCATTCCTTATCATAATTCTACACTCATTTTCTTTATGGCCAATTTTCTTGCATTCAAAACACTAACTAGAAATAGATGAAATATTTTGATTCATTCTACTCCTGCACTGAGTAGCCTTATGACCATACTTATTGCATTTAAAACAATAGCCATTGAAAGATGGGTACCTTTGAGCATTTGGCTGCCTGACAAGAGGTTTTCTAGGTCTGCTTCTTTCATTCTGGAACTGGTTGCCTTTGTTTTTCTTCATCTCAGTGTTTTCTTGACCTGATTTCGAACTTTCTCCTCTTTCAAATCCCAAACCTTTCTTGTCATCTGGATTTTTCTAACTACCAAGCAACTCATCAAACTTTAGAAGCACCACATCTTTTGCCAACTTTTCATATTCTTCAGATTTGTCTTTCAAAACTTGCTTCAAATGTCCCTCAACCTTTTCTTTCTCTTCAATATTCATTGATAAATCATTTAGGATTTCATTTACTGCTTTCAATTGTTCACTTAGCTCTCTACTCCTATCCTTTGATCTCTTGACTTGCTTTCTTAGCTTTAGAATGCATTCATCAGCTTCTTTGACATTTTCCTTCAAACCCTGGATATCTGCTTTATACTTATCAAGATCTTCAAGAGCAGTTTTTAATTTTTGATTACTAACATATGTGCAATCATTATTTGTGATACTGCCTGGAACATAATACCCTCTGGCTGCTATGTGCATACTTTCCTAGATCTTCCTCAACCTGTTTAACTTCTTCCAAGGAACCTTGCTCAGATACCAATTGTCACATCTCATTTTTTTATGAACAATATGCTTATTCTAGTTTAGTGACCAACTATTGTGATTGACTTTACTTTAAGTAATTTTGCATACATGGAGGTAATTATTATGAGTTATATTGATGAAAATTAGAAATCATTTTAAATATTAAGTAACATTGATGTAAATAATATGATTTGCTTTAGCTATGTTTTTGGAGACACTAACCTATTGACGCGGAGTTGAGTGCAAATAGATGCAGGTACTATGAAGATAAGGTTGTTAGATGTTTGGATGACCTAGGGAATCAAGTGGAAATTAATGGATCTAAGAGACTTTTAGAACTTAGACAAATCTCAGCTATGCAATTGAAGAAAGCCAAGAGGAAAGGATGTGCCATTTATGTTGTCCAAGTAAAGGACCTTGATAAAGAAGAACTAGTGTTCAATGACTATCCAATCCTTAGAGATTTTAGAGATGTATTTCCTATAGAGTGGACAGAGTTGCCATCGAAGAGAGAATTTAACTTCTCCATTGACTTGCTACCAGGGACTGAGCTGCAATCTAAAGCACCCTATAGAATGACTACTACAGAGTTGTATGAGCTTAAGGCGTAATTGCAAGAGTTGCTAAATCAAGGGTTCATTAGACCTAGTGTGTCACCATGGGGTGCACCAGTCATCTTTGTAGAGAAGAAGGATGGTACTTTGAGATTATGCATTGATTATAGGATGGTTAACAAAGCTACTATAAAGAACAAAGTATCCACTTCTAAGAATAGATGAGCTCTTTGATCAGATGAAAGCAACAACAATGTTCTCGAAGATAGACCTTAGATCTGGTTATCACTAATTATGGATTAAGGATGAGGACATCTCTAAAAATAGCTTTTAGGACTCGATATGGTCAGTATGAGTTGACAGTAGTACCATTTGGGTTGACTAATGCTCTAGTAGCTTTTATGAATTTGATGAATATCATTTTTAGATTTTATTTAGATGATTTTGTGTTGATCTTCCTTGATGACATATTAATATACTCTAAATCAGTGGAAGAACATGAAAGGCATTTGAGAATTGTTTTGCAACATTTGAGAGTGAGAAAGCCTTATGGTGAATTACCTAAGTGTACATTCTTTCAAGATAAAGTGCACTATCTTGGTCATGTGATCTCAACAGAAGGGATTACAGTTGATCCTAAGAAGATAAAAGCAATAATGGAATGGCCTGCACCACAGAGTGTGAAAGAAGTCAGAAGTTTTATGGGACTTGCAGGTTACTATAGAAAGTTTGTAGAAGGTTTCTCAATAGCAGCCTGATTACCACACTACAAAAGAAGGGTAAGAAATTTGAATGGACCGAAAGGTGTGAGCAAGCTTTCCAAGTGTTAAAGGAAAAACTCATAATTGCTCCTATCCTGACCATACCAGATCCTAATGGGCACTTTACAATTATAATAGATGCCTCAGGGGAAGGATTAAGAGGAGTGTTGATGCAAAATAAGCAAGTGGTTACTTATGAGTCAAGAAAGTTAAAGCAACATGAGTTCAACTATGCACCGCATGATCTTGAATTAACTACCATACTTCATGCACTTTAGATGTGGAGGCATTATCATCTAGTTAAGCCCTTTGAGTTAAAGATAGATCATCTTGGGATCAAGTATATATTGACTCAACCTAACCTTAATGCACGATAGAGAAGATGGTTAGAATTCCTTAGTGAGTATGACTATGGAATTGAGTATATAAAAGGAAAAGAGAATAGAGTAGCACATGTTCTTAGTAGGAGAAGACATCTAGCTACCATTGTTACCATGAGATCCAATTTGAAGCAGAAAGTGATTCAGAATCTTCAAGGGGATGAGCATTATGAAAGAGTAAAGTAAGCATTGGAAGTAGACCCCCTAGATCATAGGTTTGATGGTTATGTTATTGAATCAGATGGACTTTTGAGATTTCAGGGAAGAATGTATATTCCTAACTCAAGAAAGTTGGGGAAGTTTGTGCTTGAAGAGATTCACAATGCACCTTATTTAGGTCACCCTGGAGTGACAAAGATGGTTGAGAGTTTGAAACCTTTATACTTTTTGCCTAGACTTAAGAGGGATGTGATAGAATTTGAAGCTCTTTAAGGGCATAGGTGTCGAACACCTATCAGTTGGGATAGGATGGAGGACAAAATTGTGATTGGTCCCGAAATGCTAAGAGAAATGGATGATCAGATGAAGTTGATCAACGAGAAGTTGAATCAAGCTTTAGATCATCAAAAGAGTTATGCAGATAAGAATAGAACTCCTAGATATTTTTTAGTTGGTGACAAAGTCTTTTTGAGGTTTTAGACCTCATAAGAGTTCAATGTCATTTGGCAAAGCCTCCAAACTTGCTCCTCATTTTGTAGGACAATTGGAGGTTTTGGAAGAGATTAATCCTATAGCTTATATACTTGCTCTCCTGCCTGCACTTGCCAAAATCCATAATATTTTTCATGTGTCTTTACTTAAGCTTTATAATCCTGACACGTCACATGTTCTTGAATGGCATGCTTTATAGGTTTAGGATCCAGGAGTGGTGCTGGTGGAGCCCACTTGAATTTTGAGGAAGTGCAACATTAAGTTGCATAGAAGAGATCTGGTACAATATAAGGTCCAATGGGATCAGTATTCTGAGGACAGTGCCACATGGGAGGATGCAGAGGAGATTGATAGATCTTTTCCTCATTTGAGGATATAGCATAGACTTCTTATTCATGCATGGATTATGTTACTTGAGTTCAATATTGCTTTGATACTTTGAGTTGATGTTAATGTTTTATGACACCTTGATACTTTATTGGTGGTTGATGGACATGTGATGCTCACAACATGCCCCAATTTACCTCTTAGCAAAATGAGGACCCCTGTTGTGGCTATTGCTTTTTGCTTATGTGGGGTCTTGTTTGGTGGTAAAGGGAAAAGAGGTAAGGGTTACGAACCATGTTGAAAATTGAAAAGATATAGCATTAAGTACCAGGAGAGAATAGAGGTGAATTCTTTGATAAAAATGAATAATGATTTCTTTTTTAACCAATAAGAAATTCCCAATATTCTGTGAGATATATGTGTTTTGGTAAAATGCATTATTTAAAGGGGTTTGTATGTTGCATATACAAAGTCGTTTGTATGTGAGGTCATTGTATAAGTCATGTCAGGTACAATCGGGTTTGTATCTTAGTGTTTGCATGTATATGCTTAATGTTTGTGCCCTGTGTATGAAAGTCAAACCCGATAGGTTTTCACAAGTGAAATGGATTAAAATGTCAAGTTTCACTTTGTATGTGGGTTTGTATGGATGTCTGATATAAGTGCAAATGATATACAAAGTGATGTACATTCATGGATGGGAAGGAAATATAAAATATGTTTCATTTAGTGAATTAAGGTGGACATGCATGTTCATGTTTGTTGTTGCACTATTTGTATGCATTTTTGTATGTATAAAACTGATGCACATTTTAACATACATACAAAGGATTGATACAAATGTTTCATTGTATATGCAAAAGTTAGGGAAAAAGAGAACATACATTGGTAGATTTTAAACCAGATTTAAATGAAACATAGCCTGTGATGACAGAAAAGTATTATATAGTTGAATTTAAGGGATTGAGTGTTAATGGAATCAAGAGTTAAATTCGAGAAACCAGATTGTCTAGATTAAAAATGCAAAGAAACAAAATAATTTGGAAAGAAGGTTGGCAATCACACAAATACAAGGGTCCGATATATATTATATTGATTATAGGTAGGGTATGTACAATAAAAAATGGGTCGTATTTGCAAGCCATATTCAAAACCTGAAGTTGAGGTAAAAAAGTAGAAAGACTAAAATATTCACAAAAAGAGGAGTTTTCATGCTTTAGGGATTTCCATAAAATAGACCCATTTTGACTATATTCGTGAAATGGCCAATCTAGTCTAAGGTATGTGATACTTCCAATCCTTGAGTTAACCTTAAAAAGCTAAGGCCAATTCTGGACCAGTCCCTGTGATCTGCTAAGGCCTGGTTTGAAAGTTGCATGAGGAAGGGTAGCTTAGTAAGTTGAACACTAAGAACATGAACAAGCTAAAGTTTTGACGCTCATGGAATGCCAACCCCCAGCTCAGATGCTAAAAGGACATCCACATCTGTGACACAGTAGTCTGCTTTAAAAATGCTCTGTAGCAATAAGAAAACTTCAATCTTATTAACACTTATATCTAGAACAGAGGCTAAAAAGCATGAGACAATGTCAGAGTTAACTCTGTAATGGTCACAATTATTCAAGAAACTCTTTCCCAGTATCATTTTGATAGCCTCCAGTTCTAATTCAGGAAACAAGGGATTTGCATGCCTCAAAATTAAACCTTTCAGATGAGCGTCTAAAATTGGACCAAAAAAATGTTGTTTGTCATCTAGAACTAAGAAGACAGATAGGAGTAGTCATACTTGCAGAGTTTTTCTTTGAATTCTGAGGTGGGTAAAATGGTCTTTAGTGGGTTCTTAAATAGAAGTTCCATAGGAGTTACAGGTTTAATTGCCATTAATGGTGCCGAAGAGAAATTGAATAAGCATAAATGTGAATGATATGTCGTGCGTGCTGGCAGTTTGGTGAAGTGAGGGTTATTAATGCATCAGATTTCCTTTAAGCACATCTTAAAGATTTTGATATTAATTATCAGTGGGGGCCCGTAATTTGTATCTCATGGTGGTATGTTGAACATAGTAATGGATATACAAACAGATGCAACGTGGATTTCAAAAGAAATGAAAGAAATTTAAAGCTTTGTATATATGTGCGATTGTATGCTAATGCCATACAAAGAAATAAAGGACATTGTCGGGACTAAAAAGGTAAAAGATTTTGTATGGGTTGCACTTGTATGATTGTTTTTGCATCTATCCTATATACATTTCCACATACAAACAAAAGATGCAAAGTTGAACATAAAGAAAAGAGTAACATTGTTTATAACTCATTGCATGTTTAGACTTGTATATTGATGACATACAAAGTAACATACAAAAAGCGATATACAAGGAAACATACAAAAATGAGATGTATGCAAAGGGCAAACTAACAGGTTCAATGTTCAAAATTAAAAGCCAAAATAGAAGGTTGAAGTTGTATGTGCATTAAATGCTACATTTAATGCGGAACTAACACTGGAACGATGAAATTTAACGTGTTAGGGTAAATAAAGGGTTGTTTTTCTTTTAGAATTGCATTGTTAAAACTAAAATCGCAGAAAGAAGAACTGTTGCATAGATTGAATGGAAAATTCATCACGGGACAGAATTTTAGAACGGGAACAGATCAGAAAAATGGGAAAGTTAGTCAATGGTTGTAAGGTTGAGCTGTCATGAATACAGGTATTTATCTTGAACACCATTACAATTTAGTTAATTGAAAATGTAAAATGATTACCAGTAATTTCATTTAAAAAAAAGCAAGAAAAAAATGTTAAATTATTGTATCTGATTAGGAAATTAGCTAATTTGGGTTAAATGATATGAAGGTCAAAAAATGGAAAAGAAAAAAGGGGGTTAGGGTAAATGTAAAACTTTGGAAATTCATGGTAAAACCCTAGGTAAATGGAGTAAAATAGTTAGTTAAGCATGCATTTTTTCACAGGATGGCCCCAAAACAAAAGAAAGTAGATCCAGGGGGTGAAGAGAAGGCTAAAAAAGAAAGAAAGCCATGTAAGGAAGTAGAAAAAGAGGAACTTCCGATGCCCAAAGGGTATCCAACCTTATTGGGCACAAGCGAAGTCAGCACTGATACAAGTGTGGGGTCTTATGATGTAGAAGATATTCTTCAGAAGATCACATCGATAGATGCCACCCCTGATATGAAATGCATTTGGGACAGTAGATTATACAGGGTTGTAGGTTTTCCGTTAGCCATGGAGACTAAGGATTTGGTTCTGGAGTGCATATATAAATATGATATAAATACCAGAAAGATAATACATGAAGACCACGTGATTGCAGACTTGACTACAGAGGGAATGGCAAGAACCTTTGGTCTGGAAATTGAAGAGAAAATGGTAGACATAGATATTGACCAATACAACAAGGATTTTAATACTAATGAAAGAGAATACAAAAGTAAAATCTTCTATAGCTGGTATAATGCAGAGAATAAACCTAAGGCTGTAGCAAGAGTGCCAAGGAATCTTCATAAGACAGACTTTAAAGAAGAGATACATCTGATGATAACAATGTTGAGCAGGCTAGTAGGTCTAAGAGATACAACAAAATGTGAACCCTAGATGTTCACTGTCATTGAATTCATAAGGGAAGCAAAAAAGGAAGATGGACAAATTCACTAGGCCAAGACTATCAGTATGGCCATATGGAAACAGGCTATGTTGAGAAAACAAAAGATGATGCCTTTTTACTTATCATCGTATGTATTATATTCATGTGCATCAATGATTCAACCATACATAATTGGAATTGAAAGAGTAGGGACCATGCGGAATGGCCTAGATCAGAAATTAGTCTATGAGCATTATCCAGATTTACAAGAGGATAATGCATTGAAGAAATATGCTTTAGTTAATGATGTATTCTATATATACATGGAAAGAGTTTTGAAGGGAGAAAAGGATAAAAGATTATCTGAAGATGCAGAGAACACTATTGGATTGGACAGTTCTTGGTAGATACAATTCCAACAATTTACCTATATTAGAACTGAGGGTTTTGAGGGGAAGCCATTCATGCTACCTAGAAATCCATCAAATAAGTTGTTTGTATTGGAATTTTCAAGACAAAATTTGAATGCTTTTAGAATGTATAAGAAGAAATGGAACAGGGGGAATGTTAAACTTCCTTGGGCAATTGGAAGATATTTTTGCTACAGTGAGGAGGTGGCTAGATATTCAAAGAGGGAATTAAGATATTATCACTTTGAGGAATTTGAACTAGCAAGATGGTTTGATCCTTTCCACAGGATCCAAAGAACCATTGATCCTAAATTTAAACATCATGTGCACATTGAAGACTATTGGTCAGATTGCAAAGATGACAGAGAAGTAAGGAAAAGAGCACACAAAAGGCTAACAGTAGAACAAATGAAAACTATGGGAGAAATATATGTGAATCTAGAAATTGAGGATGATGATGAATTGTTGCATCATAGCTATAAGAATGCCAGGCTTGTTCCTATTGGAGAGCCTGATTGGTCACAACCATGGAACACATCTTTGGACACATTGTCCAAACCTGTCATCTTATTTTCTAAAACATGGTTGAAAGATAAAATAGAAGAACTCAGGGCCAAAGGAATCGAGCCTACATTTCCAAAGAAAGGTAAGAAAAGAGTAAGAAAAGAACGAGAGGATCTTCAGTGCTTTTATGAGAAGAAGAGGAAAATTATGGAAGCGAAGATTATTGAAAAGGATAAGAATGCCACCTTGATGGATCCATATGCCTTAGGAGTGACATTGGTAGTATCATCAAGTACCTTTATGGAAGAAGGGTCATCTAGCCACAACACCAGTATAGAACAAACCCAGGCAGTCAAGGGGCCAACAAGACAGAGGATCATGAAGGCCATAGCAGTAGAAACATCAAAAGGAGAAACATCAAAACAAGATGATGTTATAGGTGCACAATAGGTAAGTGCTAAGTTGAGTGGCATATCCAGTGAAGTCACACCTCAAGAAAAAAAAAAGAATATGTAAAGGTGAAACAGGAGTTGGCTGAAGAAAACCTGCAAGAGTCAAGAGTGCATGAAGCCAAACAAGTGGGGGAGACTGTCAATGTTGAAGATGATAGCAGTGATAGTGAGGTCAGGGAGGTAGATCCCGAGACAAGAAAAGAAACTAGTATGGATGAAGAGAAATCAAGTGAATACTCTAGTGAACAAGAAGAGAAAAATACTCAAACATATATGGAAATTGAACAAAGCCCACAACCTGAAGAAGAAAATGTACAAGGTAGATGGGAGACAACGGACCCTTTCAGTATACTAGTGTCACCTGAAATCATAGAAGATGTATAGAATGTGGCACAACAGATAGAGGAGTCTGAGAAAGAGGACACACCAGAGAAAATAGTGAAGGAAACACTGGCCCATGCTGAGAAGGAAGCAAAGATAGGTGCTTTGAGTGCTAGTGTGTTAGGTATCATGAATATGAATAATGAACATAGTGAGGAAGAAATGGATACAAAGAATAAGCATGAAAAGGAGAAGGATATAAAGAAACCTAAAAAGAACATAGGTTCACCTTCACAACTAGCACAAACAAATATGCCAGAGAAGATGCAGGAACAGGGTAAACTAGCAGGTGAATCAATAGAACTATCAGAGAAACCTGAGGAAGGTAAAGAGGGTGTAAAGAATGTTACTGAAGCTATTATTGAACTTGAGAAGCAAACAGAAAGTGAGGGAAAGGAGAGTATGGAGCAGGAAAATAAGGAAGAAGAAAAATAAAAAGAGTCTTCAGAGAAAGAGAATCCAGAAGAAGGTGATGAAGAAGGAGGAGACACTGAAATAGAGGAGGATAGTAATGAGGGAGAATCAGAATAAAGGAAAGATCCAATTACTCTAGAACAGGGCCCTCCACCTCCTCAACAACAATAAGAGGCGCATATTGAACAAATAGAAATGGAGAAAGCATATGAGGAGGTGCAGAAAAGGTTACCAAGGAAGTTCTAGCCTGGTTGGGTTCAGAAGTCAGGAGAGAAAAGGTAGAGGTACAAGTGGTACCTATTAATATTAAAAGACTATTAGGTGGTTCTACACCACAGAAAGAGAAGAGAAAAGCTAGAACCATGTTAGCCATACAAAGAGGTCCTTTTGGATCTAGAATGCTGAATCTGGCTATTCCACAAAAAGAAAAATCAAAAGGAGAAATAACCATTGAAGATTATAAGATACTTAATTGTGATCTAGGCCACATGACCCGAGAACAACACATAAGTGAGTGGGAAGACATGCATTAGGACACTGCAAAAATATTAAAGAAAGATAAAGATAAACATGAATATTTGAAGGGACATATTGTCCAATTGCAACAGTTTATCAAAGGGATGTGTGATCCCAATGCCAATATACCTACTGGCCAAAATGATAGTATTATCTAAGGAAGAGGTAAAAGAAATTGGAAATAAGAAGATTGAAGCCAACATTTTTGAGAAATGGCTTAAAGGCTTGATACAGAAAGGAGAAGAAACAACAAGGCAGACAACAACTAGTTGGGAATTGGCTTTGGCAAAGAAGAGCAAATGCAATGTTATATTACATAACTGCTAATTCAGAAAAGATGAATGTAAATTAGAAATTAAGCAACTTGATGAAATAAAAGATAGAACAGAGGAACTAATAATCGAGGGAGCCATTACTCCTCGAATGGTCAATCAGTTACCACAGGCCAAATTAGAATTGAAGTATGAAGAAGAAATTCTTAAGAGATGCATCACTAACACAAGGGACCTAGTAGAGGTCATAGATAGTATTAGAAGGATACATATGAAATTGATAGAGAAGCTTATTGGGCATGAATTCCTAGAAGTATTGGCATATGGAGGGGAAAAGGCTATGAAGGAATTTAAGGCAATATTTTCACCATGTTTGGAGAACTCTGCAACACACCTAAGCATAGAAATGATTGATTCTAGGATGGAAATAGGTGCCAAACTCAGAAAATATTAGAGAAAATTTGAAGACTTGGCAGCAAAAGAGAAAAAGTTAAAAGGAGTCCAAGCACAAGAAATCACATGGGAAAAGAGCCAAGAAAGTGATCGTACTTTTATCAAAGGAGTAACAGGTAATTTTATACAGTACTTGAGTAAATAGAAAGTATTGAAGGATGACATGTAGGGTCAGAATGTAATTGAAAAATAGTGTCGCCCAAAGTCAATAAATGAGAGATCAGCGAGCATCTTTATTTTGAAAAGATTCCAAAAGGCATCCTTTGAGGTGAACAAAGATACCATGAGGATATTTTGAAAAATGGTTAGGAAGGGATCTACACCATTGATCTAAAAAGTTTGAATACTGACCGTTGATTAAGTTTTGTAACCGTACCAGTATTAAGCTTCAAATTCTATATAAGAAGCTCTACTACTTTTTTAATATTACACAGGGATTTTAGAATTGTAGCTTACACTTGTAATTTGTCAGAGCATTTGAATAGAGAGGTATTCCTTTTAGTTTAAAAGAGGAGGTCACCTATGTCTGCATTAAGGAATACAAGGAATGTCTAGTTTCCTTAGTGTACCTGTAAAAATGCCTGTAAGTTTTCTAGCAAGTTGATTAATGAAATAAAGGTCATTCTTACATTGTAAATTCTATATGACTTTGTGCTTTGAATACAAGGAAACTTGGAATTCTGCATCTATTACAGAGTGTTTTCTGGCTCTTACTAGTATTTGAAGTATTATTCTTTGAAATCTTGCAATCTCTGATGTATGTTCATGAAAATACTCAGGAATTTACATTTGAAGATTTAGATATGTTGATTTGATCAAATTACTGTATTCTTAAAGAGGCGAGTAACAAAACATTTAGATCCTATAGTGAAATGATACTTAGTTTAAGTTTCTCTAATGTTTCTCCAACAATTGGTAAATAATTAGCTTAAACGCAGAAATTTCAAGGAAATTGTCTTGCATATGGATAAGGAATGAATAGTTACATTGATATTTGACAATTTTCATATTAATCTGAAAGGCAAAGTTTGTTTTACTTTAAATCATACAAATGTTTGTGATACAATAGTAAGTTTATGCAAAGGAATGAATATTTTGTTGATATTTACAACAATTTGCATGATTTGAGTCCAGTACGTAGCTGAATGCTCTAATTTGCATAAGGCCCCTTAAACATTACAGTTTCACATCAACCTGCTAAATTATCCACAAGGTCAAGAATTGACCATACATAAACTTGAGATTAAAAATTCTTAGTTAATTCTTCGTATCTTTCAAGATAGCTAAGGTTCCTTTGTGAATTTAACTTTTGTTATGAATGTGTAAAAACAATCATCAACAGTTTTTGGCACTAGGTGGGCCTGATTTAATTTGAAGTAGGATATGAGAAAAGATGGATCACAATATAGGTCAAGTGACCAGGTCTAGATCTAGTTCAGAAGACATCTTTGTGCAATTACTTGATAGAAAACAAAACAAAGGTCCTTTGATTTAGAATCCTAGAATATCACACATAGGAGGCTCATCGGGAACTCCTCCTGGATCACCTTTCAATATACATAATATCATAAGTCCTGATGGTTCTTCGTTTAGATATCTAAATCTTAGTTCAAAACCTCCCAGAAGTCCTAGCCTTCCTAGAGGTCCCAGTCCTCCCTTAAATACAAGTCCACCTAGAGGTCCAAGCCCACCACATGGTCCTGCAATGGCGTATTTTAATGTAAATTCCTCTATAACATTCAATGATTATCATGAGATGCCAAAGAATCCTGAAAAGATATTTCCTAAATATCAATTGCATCAGGATCCAAAAGATCACATTAGGATATTCAAGGAGGCATGCTTTAAAGCCAGGTTAGACTATGAGGATGTGGTGTGTAGGTTGTTTCCTTACACCTTTAATGAGCAGGCTTCTAACTGGTATGTTAACTTGCCCAATGGTTATGTTTCTTCTTGGGCACTTATGGAAGAGGTATTTTTGTCTAGGTTTAGGGGACCAGTCCATCCTTCTACCTTATATCATAAATTGGCTGCAATTAAAAGAGGTGAAGGAGAGCTGATTGATAACTTTAATGATAGGTTCCAAAAGGCTTACTCCAGGTTAGTCACTCCTTACACAGTAACTCCAGATGCTTTATTAGCAATGTATTATGTTGCTCTTGATCCATTGACTTCTATGTTTGTCAAAATAAAAGTTGATATAGATACTATAGCCAAAGCTTATAAAGAAGCAACCACAGTAAACCAGGAAATGAGACAAACTACCTATAGTCCTTTTCTTAATGGAGGAAACCCTGGGATGCCAAACCAAGCACAACCTTGGAATGGAGTTCCTATGCATCATACTCCATTGTTAAATCCAATCCCTACATACACACCTATGTACGATCCTTCCCCCATCCAGACTATAGTTCCCTACATTGGTAATAGTACCAATAACAATCAGAATAATGGTCAGTCTTTCTTCTAGCCTCCTTAGGATACATTTGTGGAAAAGGCACAAGAGGATAGGGAATAAATCAAAGAAGCTACTACACACTTGAGAAGATTGACTACTGAGATAACACAATTGAGAAAAGAAAATTTCTATGGTAGAAATAATCAGGGGTACAATTAGAACCATAACCAAAATTATAACTAGGGTCAAAGTTCAAATCAAAACTAGAATTATAATCAGAGTCAAAGTCATAATTAGGGATATGCAATGCAAAATAGAGGACATGTTGGTGATAACAAGGCCTGGGGTAATAACAATAGAGATCCGAATCAACCTAAGCCACCTAGGACATGGAACACAGGGCCAAACAATGGCACTCTAGCTTCTCCATTTGAGAGTCTAGATAATCAGGAAGCAAAACAACCAGCCAGAATTCAAATGGCCAATGTAGCATTAAAAAACTAGTGCAAGATTCATAATACAAGTGCACATGCTGAATTAGATTGCCCATAGTTTCATCTGGCAGCTAATATTTTCAATGTGGATGTACAAGCTCCCACATCTAATTTTCTCATTCCCAAGGGGAATGAAATAGTACCCTCAGGATTTGAGTCTACTTTAGTTCTAAAAACTTTCACTTTTTCAACTAGAGAGGAAGAGGATTAGATGTTAGAGGATGAGCCTTACTTTTGTGAGAACTTATACCCTGAATCAGCCTTAGTATTAGATACTTTTCAGTTTCCCTTTGAAACTAAAAATGAAGTGTTATATGAAATAGAGGAAGTACAGGCTTTTCAACAGTCTAACAAAAATCATACTTATAATCTGAGAAGTAACACTAAGCCTGGAGGTCCTTTCACTACCTCCACTCCTCCTAACAATTTCAATACTCCTCCAGATTAGCATACCAGTAATAATCTTGCAATATTGAAAGCTAATCATCATGGGAATGGCGGGGCAGTAACATCAAAAGTTCAAACAGGGAAAACAAAGTCAATGGAAATAGTAAGGTTAATGAGCTTTGTTTGAAGAAATAAAGAAAATCAAAGTTAGTATACCTCTATGTGAGTTGTTGAAAAGTCCAGGGGTTAGAAATGCTTTCATAAAATCTTTAGATACACCTATGGTAAACGAAATCTCTATTGATAGGAATGTTCCTGGTAAAGATACATAGTCCAAGGACAAAAGTAAGAAAACTGAACAACCTTCCAACACTCATGTGGTCATGTATGCAGATAAGAAGGAAGCTCCTCCTTTCTTGTTAACTATTAGAATGTTGGGAAAGAATATAAATAATTGTATGGTGGATTTTGGTGCCTCAGCCAATGTAATGCCTTTAGGGATATGCAAAACTTTAGGGGCGACTCCTACCAAATCTGCCAAGATAGTTACACAATTGGATAAGACTAAGGTTAATGTGATAGGTGAATTGATGCACATCCAAATATAGTTGGCCTTTGATCCTAGGGTAAGTCAGTTTATTGATATTCAAGTAGTGGATATACCTGTGAATTATGGGATGTTGTTAAGTAGGGACTAGTCCAAAACATTAAATGGATATATGGCCATTGATTTTTCACACATGTGGTTACCTTGGAGAGGTGTCCCAAATCAGATCAGGATAGAAGCTGAGCCAAGAATGAAACACATGATTATAGAATACAATAGAACAAATGAGATACTATATGCCTATGTTGAACCAGGCATTTATAGAGTAACTAATAAAGGAGTGTAAATTGAGGATATATTGATGTTAAATTTTAAAGAAAAACCTGTCAGTAAAGAAACAGTGGTATACATTGAGTCTAATTGCAATTCTTCTGATAAAGAAGATAATGTAGTAAGTAGTTTTGGTCAGACCATAAGCCAAGAAATGGAAAAGTGCATTGAACAAAAACTTCCAGTTCAGTGCAAGTTGTACAAAAGCTTGTGCAGAGTCCATAATAAGCCTCATTCTGAAGAGAATTGTGGAATGTGTAGAGACATCATAGAGTATCAATACGGAAAGTGCATAAAGAGAATGGAACTGCAAGAAGGAAAAGTTAATTCTGATAAACATGAGTTGTATTTTCATGACAACATAACTAAGCCAATTCAGGATTTAAAGAAAGAAACAAAAACCCAAAGTGTTAATTATTATGGTTTACAAGTTGAAAGTGCAAATTTATAGGTAGGTCAAAATGAAGTAACTAGAGAAAAACAAAATGTAGACAAAGTAGGGCATGCTAAAGTGAAATGTCAAAAGAATAAAAGTGGCATGTGGACATTGAAATGTGATGGATCTAAGTCTAAACAAGGTGCGGGAGCTAGTGTTGAACTTATAGATCCTAGTGGTAAGTCATTTTTAGCAGCATATAGGCTACAATTTCCTTGTACTAATAATGTAGCAGAGTATGAAGCCTTGATTTACGGACTTGTTATGGCTATCAAGAAGAGAGTAAGAATGATCAAAGTTTTTTCTGACTCTAAGTTAGTGGTCAGACAAGTTAGAAAATTGTATGCGTGTAATTATAAGAAAATGGTGTATTATAGGCATAGAGTATGGGATTTAATTAATTCATTTGATGCCTTTAACATAAAACATATCCCTAGGTAATTGAATCAAAGACCAGACGTGTTACCAGTTACTGCTAGTACCCTAGAGCCATTAACATTACCAGGTTTAAAGTGATTCACTATTGAGTTAGTGAATGTTCCAAGTATACTAGATAACATTACTCATTTTCAACTATTTGAAGGGGATCAACAAATTGTGGACTTCCTTAATTGTAATGAAGTATTTGAAGCTCAAATCATTGATGAGTAGGAAAGGCCTGATGTGTCTTGGGATGAAGAAGACATAATAAGTTTGAAGAGTAATTTGTTACCCAAGGGGGTAATTGAGTTGGAAAAGATTTTGACTTTGATGGGGTAGTCAGACAGAAGGATTTGCCCAAGACTGAGGGGGCTAAATGTGATCCCTATAACCTGGGAATAGAGCAAAGTCCATAGAATGTACTAATTGGAAGGCTTGCTCTAAGAAGTTAAGAAAAGAAATTGTGGATGTTTTAAAAGAATACAAACACGTAATAGCATGGACATATGAAGATTTAAAGACTTATGATATGTCCATCATAACTCATGTGATACACTTGAAGCCAGAGGTTAAACCATTTAGGCAAAAATAGAGGCCTGTGAATGCTATTTTGGAGCCTTTGATCTTTGAGGAAGTCAAAAAATTGCTATCTGCTAGGATAATTTTCCCAGTAAGACATTCAACCTGGGTAGCTAACTTAGTACCCATGAGAAAGAAAAGTGGAGACATTAGATTATGTGTGGACTTTAGAAACTTAAATAAAGCATATGAGAAAGATAATTATCCATTACCTCCAAAAGATGAAGTACTGGAAGCAGTAAATGGAGCCAAGATGATGTCTTTTTTAGATGGATTTTTAGGATATAATTAGGTCTTGGTTGATAAAGAAGATAGGTTGAAGGCTACATTTACTTACAAGTGGGGCAATTATGCATATAGGAGAATGCCTTTTGGTTTAATCAATGCAAGTGCCACCTTTCAGCGAGCCATGGACATTGCTTTTCGTGGATTGTCAGGTAAGTGCATTGTTATTTATATGGATGATCTAACTGTGTATTCTAAAGATGTGTCCACTCATGCAGAAGATTTGAGAAGGGTGCTTAAGAGATGTGAAAGGTATGGAATTTCTCTCAATCCAAAGAAATGCTCATTTGGTGTAACTGAGGGAAAATTACTAGGACATGTTATTTCTGAAAATGGGATATCCATTGATCCTAATAGAGTAGAAGGAATAAAAAAATGAAATTACCTAATATTAAGAAAGAATTAAAGTCTTTCTTTGGTAAGATTAACTTTGTCAGGAAGTTTATTACAGGGTTTGCAGAGATTGTGCAGCCACTAAATGCAATGCTCAAGAAAGATGCAAAGATAGAATGGACACCATAGCCAAGGCCACATTCAAAGATATTAAGGAGGCCAATTTTTATGCTCCTGTGTTGGCAAGTCCTAATTATGCTAAGCCATTTTACATATACTCTTTTGCATCCACACATTCATTTGCAGCTACCTTGACACAAAAGGGAGAAGATAATGAAGAAAAACCTATAGCTTTCATGAGTGCACCTTTGAAAGATGCACAACTGAAATATTTAGACATAGAGAGGCAAGCATTTGCATTAGTAAGAGTAGTGAAAAAGTTTAGACACTACATTCTACGAAGTCAAGTTAAGGCCATAGTACCTGATGCAACAATGAAAATGTTGTTGATGCAAAATGAGCCTGGAGAGAAAAGGGCTAAATGGATTATAATACTGCAAGATATGGAGATCATTCCAATGAAGCTAGTTCAAGGACAAGCATTAGTACAAACCATAGAAAACACAGATCCCAATTTGGTGAAGCAACAGTATGTACTAGACTCTAGTGATGCATCGGCGTGGTATGATGATTTGAATACATTTCTGATATCGGGTAAATATCCAAGTAAGATGAAGTCCTCTAAGAGGAGAGATTTAAAGATTAAAGCACAAAGGTACATGGTACAAGGGGGTCTTCTATTCAAAAAGAACCATGAAGGTATATATTTGAGGTGTTTAAATAGAATTGAAGTAGATAAAGTATTATTAGAGTTGCATGATAAATATGGGACTGCTCATGGTTCTCATTTGGCTACTATGCATAAGATTTTAAGAGCTGGATACTATTGGCCAATAATGTTTAAGGATACAGAGAGTCATATTCAAAGTTGTCACACTTGTCAGACTACAGCAGACAAGGGAAGAAATCAGGCTAATCCATTACAACCGGTCATTGAGTCTAGGCCATTTGCACAATGGGGCTTGGATTTCATTGGAGTCATAAATCCTCCATCATCTGTAGGACATAAGTTTATATTGACAGTGATAGACTACTGTACAAGGTGGACAGAGGCCATATGTTGTAAGTTTTCTACTACCAAGGTGGTTATTAAATTTCTTGAAGAAAACATCATAACAAGGTTCAGAGCTCCATATTTGCTGGTATGTGATAATGGCCCTGCATTTTCTTCTCTGAAATTTTCTAAATGGGCATTTGAGTATGGAATAGTTTTAAGATTTTCTTCAAATTATTATCCTCAGGGTAATGGTTTAGCTAAGTCTACAAACAAGATTTTGCTAGATATAATCAAGAAACTAATTGTAAAAAATACAAGAGAATGGAATACATTGTTAAAGTATGCGTTGTGGGTAGATAGGACTAAGGTTAAGTCAGCCTTAGGCAATGCACCTTATCACCTAGTTTATGGGACTAATCCCATACTTCCAGTGAATTTAAGAATACCTATCTGGAAGTTTGCTAATGAGTATTTAGGCTTTGATGATCAGAGAGAGGCCAGGTTAGTCCAAATGTTACAATTGGACGAGAAGAGAGATCAAGCCATTGAGAAATTTGCTAAACATCAAGCTGTGGTCAAAAGATGGTTTGACAAAAGAGTAAGAATCAAAACCTTTAGAATATCAGACCTAGTGCTGTGTTGGGATAAAGCACATGAAAAGAAAGGAAATCATAGGAAATTTGACAAATTGTGGTTAGGTCCACTACAGGTTGCAGAGATAATAGGAGACAACACTTTTAGGCTTAAGACTTTGATTGGGGAGGATGTACCATTACTTGTTAATGGCCAACATTTGAAACACTACTTCCAGGCTTGAGATGACAGTGTGTGTCCTATTATGTATCATATTGTAAATAATGTATAGTGTTTTGTTTTTTTATTTGGTTGGTTTGTGTGTTTTTTTTTTTTTTTTTCAAAATGCGCCTGGTAAACTTTTTAACGTGACCGGTGATGCTGGTGCGACACGCCCTCCGGCTCCACGCGAATGCTTTTCCCCGGAGCAATGAACCGGTGAGGCCACAACTAGGGGACCTCATCCCCTAGGAAGAACACTTCAAACCCGCGAGCTTATTGGCCCAGCGAAGGCGTAAAGCCTTGCGAGCTCGTTGGCCCAGCGGGGGTTTGAACTTTGGTGGCCGCCACTACATCCTGAGCGACTTAACCACTGAACCATGCCATCATCGGCTGGTTGGTTTGTGTGTTGTGTTTCCTTGGCAGGGATGTTTTTTTTTGATTTGAGGTATGCAGGAGTAGATTAACAATCACTAAAAACAACAAAAAATTTAAAGCATCTAGGTTAATCATTTGAAACTTAGGCATAACTTGTTGTGACTTTCATGAATGTAGAAAATTATTTGACTGGTGAAATTTTGTATTTAATAACTGTGGGTTGAGTATTCAAGGGAAGTTTCTCATGATGACACACCTAATATCCTTGGGTTTGTTGAACATACCAGTGTAGGTGTTAAGTTGAAAATCACAGGTCACCCTTGCTACTATTACAATTCTTAGCTTAATTTCAGCAAGTGATCACACCTTGCATCATAAATTTACAATGATAATATATTATGAATTTCTATCTTACACAAAGTTAAAAACATCAATAAATAAAATGGATTTTACTGAAAATATAGATTAAGTCATCTACGTAACTCTGTCGGGGCTATAGACGTTTGCTGGTAGTGGGGCTCTACTTAGGAGAATTGTAATGATAACCTTGTTAGGGCTATGGATGCTTGCTGGAAGCAAGGCTCTATCCGGTTGGCTATAAGGGAATGACATCAACTATGTAGTTTAACACTAGTCACTGATTTATTCAATTTATTTTCAAGATGAGGATTATTAATCATGTACACCCACTTAAACTAAATGGGAAGATTCATGCACCTTATTGAATACATTAAGTCTCAAGTGAAATAATAGTTTGTAGAAAAGGAAGTTGGAAGTTATGAATTAATTTCATTTAGTTTTCTTTAATGCTTTTTATTTAATTATTTTGTTTGGTTGCTAGTTGTTGTGATGCTCACAACACGCCCCATTTTACCTCTCAGCAAAATGAGGACCCCTGCTATGGCTATTTATTTTTGGTTACATGTGGGGTCTTGTTTGGTGGTAAAGGGAAAAGAGGTAAGGGTTACGAACCATGTTGAAAATTGAAAAGATTTAGCATTAAGTACTAGGAGAGAATAGAGGTGAATTCTTTGATAAAAATGAATAAGGGTTGCTTTTTAAACCAATAAGAAATTCCCAATATCCTATGAGATATATGTGTTTTGGTAAAATGCATTATTTAAAGGGGTTTGTATGTTGCATATACAAAGTCGTTTGTATGTGAGGTCATTGTATAAGTCATGTCAGGTACAATCGGGTTTGTATCTTAGTGTTTGCATGTATATGCTTAATGTTTGTGCCCTGTGTATGAAATCAAACCCGATAGGTTTTCACAAGTGAAATGGATTAAAATGTCAAGTTTCACTTTGTATGTGGGTTTGTATGGATGTCTGATATAAGTGCAAATGATATACAAAGTGATGTACATTCACAGACGGGAAGGAAATATAAAATACGTTTCATTTAGGGAATTAAGGTGGACATGCGTGTTCACATTTGTTGTTGCACTATTTGTATGTGTTTTTGTATGTATAAAACTGATGCACACTTTAACATACATACAAATGATTGATACAAATGTTTAATTGTATATGCGAAAGTTACAGAAAAAGAGAACATACATTGGTAGATTTTAAACTGTATTTAAATGAAACATAGCCTGTGATGACAAAAAAGTATTGTATAGTCAAATTTAAGGGATTGAGTGCTAACGGAATCAAGAGTTAAATTCGAGAAACCAAATCGCGTAGATTAAAAATGCAAAGAAACAAAATAATCTGGAAAGAAGGTTGGCAATCACACAAATACAATGGTATGATATATACTATATTGATTATAGGCAGGGTATGTACAATAAAAAATGGGCCGTATTTGCAGGCCATATTCAAAACTTGAAATTGAGGTAAAAAAGTAGAAAGACTAAAATATTCACAAAAAGGGGAGTTTTCATGCTTTAAGGATTTCCATAAAATAGACCCATTCTGACTATATCCGCAAAATGGCCAATCCAGTCTAAGGCATGTGATACTTCCAATCCTCAAGTTAACCTTAAAAAGTTGAGGCCAATTCTGGACCAGTCCCTGTGATCTACTAAAGCCTAGTTTGAAAGTTGCATGAGGAAGGGCAGCTTAGTAAGTCAAACACTAGGAACATGAACAAGCTGAAGCTCTAATGCTTGTGGAATGCCAACCCCCAACTTAGATGCTAAAAGGACATCCACATCTGTGATGCGATAGTCTATTTTAAAAATGCCCTGTAGCAATAAGAAAACTTCAATCTTATTAACACTTATATCTAGAATAGAGGCTAAAAACCATGAGACAATGTCAGAGTTAACTCTGTCATGGTCACAATTATTCAAGAAACTCTTTCCCAGTATCATTTTGATAGCCTCCAGTTCTAATTCAGGAAATAAGGGATTTGCATGCCTCAAAATTAAACCTTTCAGACAAGCGTTTGAAATTGGACCAAAAAAATGTTGTTTGTTGTCTAGAACTAAGAAGAAAGATAGGAGTAGTCATACTTACAGAGTTTTCATTTAAATTTTGAGGTGAGTAAAATGGTGTTTAGTGGGTTCTTAAATAGAAGTTCTGCATGAGTTACAAGTTTAATCGCCATTAATGGTGGCCGAGAGAAATTGAATAAGCATAAATGTGAATGATATGTCGCGCGTGCTGGTAGTTTGGTGAAGTGAGGGTTATTAATGCATCAGATTTCCTTTAAGCATGTCTTAAAGATTTTCATATTAATTATCAGTGGGGGCCCGCAGTTTGTATCTTGTGGTAGTATGTTGAACATACTAATGGATATACAAACAGATGCAATGTGGATTTCAAAAGAAATGAAAGAAAGTTAAAGCTTTGTATATATGTGCGATTATATGTTAACGACATACAATCCTGATATACAAAGAAATAAAGGACACCGTCAGGAGTAAAAAGGTAAAAAGAGTTTGTATGGGTTGCACTTGTATGATTATTTTTGTATTTATCCTATATACATTGCCACATACAAACAAAAGATGCAAAGTTGAACATAAAGAAAAGAGTAACATTGTTTATAACCTGTTGCATGTTTAGACTTGTATATTGATGACATACAAAGTAACATACAAAAAGCGATATACAAGGAAACATACAAAAATGAGATGTATGCAAAGGGCAAACTAACGGATACAATGTTCAAAATTAAAAGCCAAAATAGAAGGCCGAAGCTGTATGTGCATTGAATGCTACATTTAATGCAGAACTAACACTGGAACGATGAAATTTAACGTGTTAGGGTAAATAAAGGGTTATTTTTCTTTTAGAATTACATTGTTAAAACTAAAATTACAGAAAGAAGAACTGTTGTACAGATTGAATGAAAAATTCATCGCAGGACAAAATTTTAGAACGGGAACAGATCGGAAAAATGCTAAAGGGAGTCAACAGTTGTAAAGTTGAGCTATCACGAATATAGGTATTTATCTTAAACGCCATTATAGTTCAGTTAATTGAAAATGCAAAATGATTATCAGTAATTTTGTTTTAAAAAATACAATAAAAAAATGTTAAATTACTGTATTTGATTAGGAAATTAGCTAATTTGGGTTAAATAATATGAAGGTCAAAAAATGGAAAAGACAAAAGGGGGTTAGGGTAAATGTAAAATTTAGAAAATTCATGGTAAACCCTAGGTAAATGGAGTAAAATAGTTAGTTAAGCATGCATTTTTTCACAGGATGGCCCAAAAACAAAAGAAAGTAGATAAAGGGGGTGAAGAGAAGGTTAAAAAAGAAAGAAAGCCATGTAAGGAAGCAAAAAAAGAGGAACTACTGATGCACAGAGGGTATCCAACCTTACTGGGCACAGGTGGAGTCGGCATTGATACAAGTGTGGGGTCTTATGATGCAGAAGATATTCTTCAGAAGATCACAGCGATAGATGCCACCCTTGATATGAAATGCATTTGGGACAGTGGATTATATAGGGCTGCAGGTTTTCCATTAGCCATGGAGGCTAAGGATTTGGTTCTGGAGTGCATATATAAATATGATATAAATACCAAAAATAGAATACATGAAGACCAGGTGATTACAGACTTGACTACAGAGGGAATGGCACGAACCTTTGGTCTAGAAATTGAAGAGAAAATGGTAGACATAGATATTGACCAATACAATGAAGATTTTAATAGTAATGAAAGAGAATGCAAAATTAAAATCTTCTACAGCTAGTATAATACAGAGAATAAACCCAAGGCTGTAGCAAGAGTGCCAAGGAATCTTTACAGGATAGACTTTAAAGAGGAGATACATTTGATGATAACAATGTTGAGTAGGCTAGTAGGTCTGAGAGATGTAACAAAATGTGAACCCTGGATGTTCACTGTCATTGAATTCATAAGGGAAGCAAAAAAGGAAGATGGACAAATTCACTGGGACAAGACTATCAGTATGACCATATGGAAATAGGCTATGTTGAGAAAATAAAAGATGATGCCTTTTTACTTATCATCGTATGTATTATATTCATGTGCATCAATGATTTAGCCATACATAATTGGAATTGAAAGAGTAGGGACCATGGGGAATGACCTAGATCAGAAATTAGTCTATGAGCATTATCCAGATTTACAAGAGGATAATGCATTGAAGAAATATGATTTAGTTAATGATGTATTCTATACATACATGGAAAGAGTTTTGAACAGAGAAAAGGATAAAAGATTATCTGAAGATGCAGAGAACATTATTGGATTGCACAATTCTTGGTTTATACAATTCCAACAATTTACCTATATTAGAACTGAGGATTTTGAGGGGAAGCCATTCATGCTACCCGGATATCCATCATATAAGTTGATTGTATTGCAATTTTCAAGACAAAATTTGAATGCTTTTAGAATGTATAAGAAGAAATGGAACAGGGAGAAATGTTAAACTTCCTTGGGCAATTGGAAGATATTTTTGCTACAGTGAGGAGGTGGCTAGATATTCAAAGAAGGAATTAAGATATTATGGCTTTGAGGAATTTGAACTAGCAAGACGGTTTGATCCTTTCCATAGGATCAAAAGAACCATTGATCCTAAATTTAAACATCATGTGCACATTGACGACTATTGGTTAGATTGCAAAGATAACAGAGAAGTAAGGAAAAGAGCACACAAAGGGCTGATAGTAGAACAAATGAAAACTATGGGAGAAATATATGTGCCTTCGAAAATTGAGGATGATGATGAATTGTTTCATCATAGATATAAGAATGCCAGGCTTGTTCCTATTGGAGAGCCTATTTGGTCACAACCATGGAACGCATCTTTGGATACATTGTCCAAACCTGTCATCTTATTTTCTAAAACATGGTTGAAATATAAAATAGAAGAACTCAGGGCTAAAGGAATCGAGCCTACATTTCCAAAGAAAGGTAAGATAAGAGTAAGAAAATAACCAGAGGATCTTCAGTGCTTTTATGAGAAGAAGAGGAAAATTGTTGAAGTGAAGATTATTGAAAAGGATAAGAATGCCACCCTGATGGATCCATATGCCTTAGGAGTGACATTGGTAGTATCATCAAGTACCTTTATGGAAGCAGGGTCATCTAGCCACAACAATAGTACAGAAAAAACCCAAGCAGTCAAGGGGCCAACAAGACAGAGGATCATGAAGGCCATAGCAGTAGAAACATCAAAAGGAAAAACATCAAAACTAGATGATGTTATAGGTGCACAACAGGTAAGTGCTAAGTTATGTGGCATATCCAGTGAAGTCACACCTGATGAAAAAAGACAAGAATAGGTAAAGGTGAAATAAGAGTTGGTTGAAGAAAAGATGCAAGACTCAAGAGTGCATGAAGCCAAACAAGTGGGGGAAATTGTCAATGTTGAAGATGACAACAGTGATAGTGAGGTCATGGAGGTAGATCCCGAGACAAGAAAAGAAACTAGTATGGATGAAGAGTAATCAAGTGAATACTCTAGTGAAGAAGAAGAGCATAATACTCAGACATATAGGGAAATTAAACTAAGCCCACAACTTGAAGAAGAAAATGTACAAGGCAAATGGGTGACAATGGACCCTTTCGGTATACTAGTGTCACTTGAAATCATAGAAGATGTACAGAATGTGTTACACCAGATAGAGGAGTCTGAGAAAGAGGACACACCAGAGAAAACAGTGAAGGAAACACTAGCCCATGATGAGAAGGAAGCAAAGATAGGTGCTTTGAGCGTTGATGTGTTAGCTATCTTGAATATGTATAATGAACATAGTGAGGAAGAAAAGGATACAGGGAATAAGCATGAAAAGGAGAAAGATATAAAGAAATCTAAAAAGAACACAGGCTCACCTTCACAAATAGCACAAACAAATATGTTGAAGAAAATGTAGGAACGGGGTAAAGCAGCGGTGAATCAATAGAACTATCAGAGAAACCTGAGGAAGGTAAAGAGGGTGTAAAGGACGTTACTAAAGATAATATTGAACCTGAGACGTAAACAAAAGGTGAGGGAAAGGAGAATATGGAGCAGGAAAATAAGGAAGAAGAAAAACAAAAAGAGTCTTCAGAGAAAGAGAATCCAAAAGAAGGTGATGAAGAAAGAGGAGACATTGAAATAGAGGCGGATAGTAATGAGGGAGAATTAGAATAAAGGAAAGATCCAATTGCTCCAGAACAAGGCCCTCCACCTCCTCAACAACAATAAGAGGCACATATGGAACAAATAAAAATTGAGAAACCACAAGGGGAGGTGATAGATGAAGAAAAGGCAGAAAAGGTTACCAAGGAAGTTCCAGCCTGGTTGGGTTCAGAAGTTAGGAGAGAAAAGGTAGAGGTACAATTGGCACCTATTGATATTAAAAGTCTATTGGGTGGTTCTAGACCACGAAAATAGAAGAGAAAAACTAGAACCATGTCAGCCATACAAAGAGGTCCCTCTGATCTAGAATACTAAATTTGGCTTTTCCACAAAAAGACAAATCAAAAGGAGAAATAACCATTGAAGATTATAAGATACTCAATTTTGACCTAGGCCACATGACCAAAAAACAACGCATAAGTGAGGGGGAAGACATGCATCAGGCCATTGTAGAAATATTAAAGAAAGATAAAGATAAACATGAATATTTGAAGGGACACATTTTCCAACTACAGTAGTTTATCAAAGGGATGTGTAATCCCATTGCCAATATACTGGAATTACTGGCAGAAATGACAATATTATCTAAGGAAGAGGTAAAAGAAATTGGAAATAAGAAGATTGAAGCCAAATTTTTTGAGAAATGGCTTAAAGGATTGATACAAAAAGGAGAAGAAACAACAAGGCAGGCAACAACTAGTTGGGAAATGGCTTTGGCAGAGAATAGAAAATGCAATGTTATATTACATAACTACCAATTCAGAAAAGAGGAATGTAAATTAGAAATTAAGCAACTTGATGAAATAAAAGATAGAATAGAGGAACTAATAATCGAGGGAGCCATTACTCCTCGAATGGTCAATCAGTTACCACAAGCCAAATTAGAATTGAAGTACGAAGAAGAAATTCTTAAGAGATGCAACACTAACACAAGGGACCTAGAAGAGGTCGTAGATAGTATTATAAGGATACATATGAAATTTATAGAGAAGCTTATTGGGCATGAATGCCTAGAAGTACTGGCATATGGAGGGGAAAAGGCTGTGAATGAATTTAAGGTAATATTCTCACCATGTTTGGAGAACCCCACAGCACACTTGAGCACATAAATGATTGATTCTATGATGGAAATAGGTGCCAAACTTAGAAAATATTAGAAAAAAGTTGAAGACTTGGTAGCGAAAGAGAAGAAGTTAAAAGGAGTCCAAGCACATGAATTCACATGGGAAAAGAGCCAGGAAAGTGATCGTACTTTTATCAAAGGAGTAATAGGTAATTTTGTACAGTACCTGAGTAAATAGAAAGTATTAAAGGATGACATGTAGGGTCAAAATGTAATTGAAAAATAGTGTTGCCCAAAGTCAACAAACGAGAGGTCAACGGGCATCTTTATTTTGAAAAGATTCCAAAGCCATCCTTTGAGGTGAACAAAGATACCATGAGGATATTTTAGAAAATGTTTAGGAAGGGATCTACACCATTGATCTAAAAAGTTTGAATACTGACTGTTGATTAAGTTTTGTAACTGTAGCAGTATTAAGCTTCAAATTCTATATAAGAAGCTCTGCTACTTGTATAATTTTACACAGGGATTTTAGAATTGTAGCTTACACTTGTAATTTGTCATAGTATTTGAATAGAGAGGCATTTCTTTTAGTTTAAAAGAGGAGGTTGCCTGTGTCTGCATTAAGGAATACGCGGAATGTTTGGTTTCCTTACTGTATCTGTAAAAACGTCTGTAAGTTTTCTAGCAAGTTGATTAATGAAACAAAGGTCATTCTTACATTGTAAATTCTATATGACTTTGAGCTTTGAATGCAAGTAAACTTGGAATTCTATGTCTATTACAGAGTGTTTTCTGACTCTTACTGGTATTTGAAGTATTATTCTTTGAAAGCTTGCAATCTCTGATGTATGTTCATGAAAATACTCAGGACTTTACATTTGAAGATTTAGATATGTTGATTTGATCAAATTACTTTATTCAAAAAGACGCAAGTAACAGAACATCTAGATCCTGTAGTGAAATGATACTTAGTTTAAGTTTCTCTAACTTTTCTCCAATAATTGGTAAATAATTATTAGCTTAAATGCAGAAATTTGAAGGAAATTATCTTGCATATGGATAAGGAATGAATAGTTACATTGATATTTGACAATTTTCATATTAATCTAAAAGGTAAAGTTTGTTTTACTGTAAATCATACAAAGCTTTGTGATACAATAAAGTTTATGCAAAGGAATGAATATTTTGTTGATATTTACAACAATTTGCATAATTTGAGTCTAGTAAGTAGTTGAATGCTTTAACTTGCGTAAGGCCCCTTGAACATTACAGTTTCACATCAACCTGCTGAATTATCCACAAGGTCAAGAACTGACCATATAGAAACTTGAGATTAAGAATTCTTAGTTAATTCTTCATATCTTTCAAGACAGCTAAGGTTCCTTTGTGAATTTTAACTTTTGTTATGAATGGGTAAAAACAATCATCAACATGACATTTTATTGTTTTGATGTTAATAAGACATCGAGACAATGTCTCTTCCAAGTGGGGAAGGATGTCACGTCTTGGTTTTTATGAACAATATGATTATTCTAGTTTAGTCAACAAATATTGTGATTAACTTTACTTTAAGTAATTTTGCATACGTGGAGGTAATTATTATGAGTTATATTGATGAAATTTAGAAATCGTTTTAAATGTTAAGTAATATTGATGTAAATGCAATGATTTGCTTCAGCTATCTTTTTGGAGACACTAACCTATTGACGTCGAGTTGAGTGCAAATGGATGCCAGTACTTGTCGAAGACGAGAGCATGGTTGAGGTAGAAATGATCTAGCCACTTGGCAATAACTGATGGATGGACTACCCTGATGCAATCACACACATCATGTAGTTGCATATGCATTATTGAATGGCTTTGATTGCATTAGTGTGTGGTTATTAATTGTTCTTGAATGCATGATGTGATTACTAAAATTTAATGTCTTTTCAAAAAAATATTCAAATGATGTAATGTATGTTATTTAAATAAATAATAAAATATTGTTATAGATGTTTGGAGTACAATATGTTCCTTAAAAATAAATAAATAAATAAACATATATATATAATTAAATTATATATATAAATATGCAATATTGCATTACATTTCTCTTTTTGATTATTTAAATGGCTTTGTTTTAATTAAAATAGTTAAATAATATTAAAAATAGCATTATTATAGTTAGAGTTTTGATAAAAGAATTAAAATGGGTTCTTGTCACCCATGCGATAGTAAGTTGCAAAGATATTACTAATTAGTTTTAAATAGCTATTATTTGATTTTTGAATAAGAAAGATTGTGAGTTTTTAATTATTATTTCATGCAAATTGAAAATGAACTTTAGTTGTAAACCTAATCTTCGATCACCAAAAACAAGAGGCAATTCGTTAATAAACATAAGAAATCTGGGCAGGAAGAAACACCCCCACATTTTAGCAGCAAAGGCAATTTTTTCCTGAGCGACAAGAGCAGAAGGAATTTTAGTGATAGGAGAAAGTTAAAGAGGTAGAGACAACAATGATAGATCCTTCATCAAATCAATTACTACTAGGTTTTCTTCTTATTTTGTTTGCATTTAAATGGCGTGGTTGTGACTGTAAAAAGGATGGTTTTTATCTGCTTTTTGGGTGGGCGACTGTGTTGTTTTGGCTGGTCGTCGTTGTTTTATGGCCGCTTATCTTTTTGCTTGGCCGTTGATGCATTTTCTGAGTCATCCTATCCTTATCTTCTGCCAGGGAAACTTGTAGTATTCCTTCTTGCCATCATTTTAACCTTGATTGACCTGCGATCTTGACTATTTATACCTAAATTCTGACTGATCCTTGATATGGCCATGGTGTTTTATTGATGACCGATTGACTTACCTTTTGGCCATTCTTTCTTATATTGCCTAGATCAACCTTCTTGGGTGAATGTAGCAATCGACCCTTTGTTTTATACCTATCGATTGTTATTCCTTGTTTGACTGGATTGCCCCTTTCACCTTGTTGATGCCCATCTTAGGCTGAGTGTGCTGTTTAAATCATGTTTTCACTATTGTTGAATACAAATCGTTATCCTCAGATATGGATTTCTATAACTGGTTGAAACTCTCTTAGAACACCAGATCGATGCTAGGTTAACCCTGTCATCTATCTTTGTCACTTTGCCAACAAGGTAATGTTATTCAAATCTAGATTCTTTTGATGAAAACTATAACTTGATCTCTAGATGGCTATTTGATAAATTTTTGTTAGACCTTGTTTGACTGTATTTTCTCTTGATACTATTTTAGATAAGAATAAGTTTTAAACCAAACTATTTTCATGAATAAACAAAGTGATCATAATCTCTTAAAAACTAAGATAAAAATATCAATTTTGGTAAACATTTTTTCAGTATTGACTTTGCTGTCCAAAACATAATTTTAAACCATTAACTAGAGTGACAAAAATCAGATTACAAACATAGTTATTTATTTATTATTTCTTTATACTATCATAGCTCCTGTTATGGACATGACATGAGGATTAGTGAATAGTATATACAAACTTATTGGTTAAAACTGAGTAGATCCTACCACAAGAAAATGATAGTAAGACTTCATAGAGACTGTAGACTTCTATATTACTTGTTCCTACAAATGCTAAAAACCATTTATATTTGCATTTTGAATAAAAACTGAATTAAAACTTTGTTTGTTGTTCTCTGTATAATTTTATTTTCTATAGCAGTTCCTGTCACAGTTGCGACAGGAAGACTGTTGGTTGTTTTGGGACTTCTTGTTGTAGTTTGGACAAAAAGTCATTTTGCATGATTGAATCATAAACTTTTGGTTAAATAATTGGATTGATAAACTTCTTGTCACTGATTGCTGAAAGCAATAAAGATGAATATTTATTAGGAAATATGATTGTAATATGGACTTGATATTTATGTTGTTTTAAACAAAATTATGGACTATTTTTATCATTTTTTATTGTTTTTGAAACCTTCGATCATAGAAATGACAGCAAGGTTGATTAATATTTTAGAATGATTATTCTTGAAGACTTAATGACTGAAATACTAGATAGAAAACTATATCAATTGATAAAATTATGATTTCCATTATATGTACAAAAGATTGATTCTTGCTTGAAAGTGTTTGTAATTTTCCCTTATTTGATGATTTGGGAAAAGGGATTGATTTGATTGATTGTAAATCTTGAATTTGTGATTCTTATTTTATTTCATTTCTTGCTTCTTGGGGAAAGAAGTAGTTTTATCTAGGAATGTTATTGGGTTACTTTGGGATGGCGATGCCGAATGTGGAGTATCAGAGATGGCTTTTCCTCTTTTTAGGAATTGACCAATTTATTTAAATGATTAGATCTAATCGGAATACCATTGAAATAGATGTTTATTGTCTAGCAAAATTATTTATTAATATCTCTACAACATCTTGTTGTGAGACAATTTTCTTTTCATTATTTATAATTACACATTCAGACATCAGGGCTGCATCGGGTGTTCCCTCCTACAGTTGTTACCAGGTAGCTAGACATTTCATGTAGGGCTGGGTTTCCTTCATTTCAGGAAAGGATCCGGGGAAGTGTAAATACTTCATGGTTGGGTGGAAAAGCACCTAAGCCATGTTCTGGTCTCTCGATTTGCAGGTGGTGGACCACTTGGTTCATGCATCTGGAGAGTGTATTGATTTATTTATTATTGTTGTACATGACTATTGTACTTGATTGGATGTATTATGGCATGTTTGCTAATGGATTTAAGTATATTATTTTATAGTGCTTGTTACCTAGATTGAGCAGGTGATTTTGTAAGATTTATTGACATTGAGATTCATATTTATGAGATTATCTTTTATTGAGAGGTTGTGATTAAGCAGATTAATTACACCTTTTTATCTTTGAATGTTGTATTTAAGTAGATTATTTACATCTTTTTATTTTGGATATTGCGATGTTGTATTTAAGTGGATTATTTACTTCATTTATTTTTGAGTTGGTTTAAATGCTTTTACATGGTTTGTGAGGCTTTACATTTGGTATCAGATCTCTAGGTTTAACACTAGGGCCTTTGTTTTTGGGACTATTGTGCTTAAGTTGTGAACTTGATATAGATTATCTATCATGAATACTAGAAACATTGATCAAGATAGAAGATTGTACCGTATTCTTGCTCTCGTGATCCAACATGATGTAAGGATGAATGCTCTTGAATAGGAGATAAGAGGAATTCCTATAGGGAAAAATGCAAATGAAAACCCAAGGGTTGAGGCACAAAATGAGAACCCAAGGATAGAAGTTCAAGTTCCTAAAGTTGGAGCTAATGATAATAATCAAGGAAAGATAGTCAAAGTAGTGGGATATTCATTTAATTTTATGTTGGGATTAAGACCTTAGATTGGAGCTGAGGTAGACATTCGTAACCCACTCACTATGGATGCCGCTTTTGAGGAAGCAATAAAACAAGAGCAGAGGATGTAACAGACAACCAATTATCATAAGCAAAGAGATGTTAAGTTTTCAAATAAGAAACCATAGAATAATTAGTAGAATTATCAATAGAATAAAGGCAATAATATACAGATCAAGAATCTGAAGAGATGTAATAATTCTCAGGATGGGAATGGAGGAAACAAAAGAGGAGGCTATAACAACAGAAACAACAATCATAGGGAATGTGATGAAGAATTCAGAGCACCTAGGGGTGGATGTTATGTCTATGGAGGAGAGCATTATGCAAATGCATGTCCACGTAAAAGGGGAAACAAGAATCAACAAGGAGCACCTCAACATGAGATTCATGCTGTAGTGGATAATCGGCAAGTAGATTTTCTAGCAACACCTATTTAGTTCCAAGGTAAGCTCTATGGACTGCTTGTTTCTATTTTGATTGATACTGGTGCCACAAAATGTTTTATAGATCCTAGAGTAGTATCTAAGTTATCTATTAGACCTGGACATATGGAAAACTCTTGGATGGTACAATATGGCAATAGTGCAAAAAAGAGGGTAGACTCATGTCTAGCATGTAGTGAGTTAGAGCTTCCTAGTTTTCAGATGCAAGTAAATTTGTATGTAGCACCTTTAGGCTCTTATGATGTAATTCTAGGAATCAATTGATTAACAAAACATAAGTCTCTAGTAAGCTATGAAGACAAGGTTGTTAGATGTTTGGATGACCTAGGGAATCAAGTGGAAATTAATGGACCTAAGAGACCTTTAGAACTTAGACAAATCTCGGCTATGCAATTGAAGAAGGCCAAGAGGAAAGGATGTGCCATTTATGTTGTCCAAGTAAAGGACCTTGATAAAGAAGAACCAGTGTTCAATGACTATCCAATCCTTAGAGATTTCATAGATGTATTTCTTGTAGAGTGGACAAAGTTGCCACCGAAGAGGGAATTTCACTTCTCCATTGACTTGCTACCAGGGACTGAGCCACAATCTAAAGCACCCTACAAAAAGACTACTATAGAGTTGTATGAGCTTAAGGCTCAATTACAGGAGTTGCTAAATCAAGGGTCCATTAGACCTAGTGTGTCACCATGGGGTGCACTGGTCATCTTTGTAAAGAAGGATGGTACTTTGAGATTATGCATTGATTATAGGATGCTTAACAAAGCTACTATAAAGAACAAAGTATCCACTTCTAAGAATAGATGAGCTCTTTGATTAGATGAAAGGAGCAACAGTGTTCTCTAAGATAGACCTTAGATCTGGTTATTACCAATTACAGATTCGGTTATTACCAATTACAAATTAAGGATGAGGACATCTCTAAAAACAACTTTTAGGATTCGATATGGTCACTACGAGTTGACAGTAGTACCATTTGGGTTGACTAATGCTCCAACAACTTTCATGAATTTGATGAATAGCATTTTCAAAGATTGTTTAGATGATTTTGTGTTGATCTTCCTTGATGACATATTGATATACTCTAAATCAATGGAAGAACACGAAAGGCATTTGAGAATTGTTTTGCAGCATTTGAGAGAGAGAAAGCCTTATGGTAAATTACCTAAGTGTACATTATTTCAAGATAAAATGCACTATCTTGGTCATGGGATATTAGCAGAAGGGATTATAGTTGATCATGAGAAGATAAAAACAATAATGGAATGGCTTGCACCGCAGAGTGTGAAAGAAGTCAAAAGTTTTATGGCACTTGCAGGTTACTATAGAAAGTTTGTAGAAGGTTTCTCAACCATAGTAGCCTAATTACCACACTACAAAATAAGGGTAAGAAATTTGAATGGACCGAAAGGTGTGACCAAGGTTTCTAAGTGTTAAAGGAAAAACTCACAATTGCTCCTATCCTGACCATACCAGATCCTAATGGGCACTTTACAGTTATAACAGATGCCTCAGGGGAAGGATTAGGGGGAGTGTTGATGTAGAATAAGCAAGTGGTTGTTTATGAGTCAAGAAAGTTAAAATAACAAGAGTTCAACTATGCATCACATGATCTTGAGTTAACTGCCATAGTTCATGCACTTCAAATGTGAAGGCATTATCATCTAGGTAAGGCCTTTGAGTTAAAGATAGATTATCTTGGGATCAGGTATATATTTACTCAACCTAACTTTAATGCACAACAGAGAAGATGGTTAGAATTCTTTAGTGAGTATGAGTTTGGAATTGAGTATATAAAAGGAAAGGAGAATAGAGTAGCATATGCTCTTAGTAGGAGAAGACATTTGGCTACCATTTTTACCATGAGATCCAATTTGAAGAAGAAACTGATTCAGAATCTTCAAGGGGATGAGCATTATGAAAGAGTAAAACAAGCATTGGTAGTAGACCCCCTAGATCACAGGTTTGATGGTTATGTTATTGAATTAGATGGAATTTTGAGATTTCAGGGAAGAATGTATATTCCTAACTCAAAAAAGTTGAGGAAGTTAGTGCTTGAAGAGATTCACAATGCACCTTATTCAGGTCACCCTAGAGTGACAAAGATGGTCGAGGGTTTGAAACCTTTATACTTTTGGCCTAGACTTAAGAGGGATGTGATGGAATTTGAAGCTCTTTAAGGGCATAGGTGTCAAACACCTATCAGTTGGTATAGGATGGAGGACAAAATTGTGATTGGTCCTGAAATGCTAAGAGAAATGGATGATCAGATGAAATTGATCAAGGAGAATTTGAAGCAAGCTTCAAATTGTCAAAAACGTTATGCAGATAAGAATAAAACTCCTAGATAGTTTTCAGTTGGTGACGAAGTCTTTTTGAGGGTTAGACCTCATAAGAGTTCAGTGTCATTTGACAAAGTGTCCAAACTTGCACCTCATTTTATATGACAGTTTGAAGTTCTGAAAGAGATTAATCCTGTAGCTTATAGACTTGCTCTCCTGCCTGCACTTGCCAGAATCCATAATGTTTTTCATGTTTCTTTACTTAAGCTTTATAATCTTGACACGTCACATATTCTTGAATGGCATGCTTTACAAGTTTAGGATCTAGGAGTGGTGCTGGTGGAGCCCACTCAAATTCTGAGGAAGTGCAACATTAAGTTGTATAGCAGAGATGTGGTGCAATATAAGGTCCAATGGGGTTAGTATTTTGAGGACAGTGCCACATGGGAGGATGCAGAGGAGATTGATAGATCTTTTCCTCATTTGAGGATATAGCATAGATTTCTTATTCATGCATGGATTATGATACTTGAGTTTAGTATCACTTTGATACTTTGAGTTTTTACTATGACCTTTTGATACTTTGATTTGATGTTATTGTTTTATGACACCTTGACACTTATTGGTGGTTGATGGACACTTTATTGTTTTGATGTTAATAAGACATCAGGACGATGTCACTTCCAAGTGGGGAAGGATGTCACATCTTATTTTTTATGAACAATATGATTATTCTAGTTTAGTCAACAATTATTGTGACTGACTTTACTTTAAGTAATTTTGCATACATGGAGGTAATTATTATGAGTTATATTGATGAAAATTAGAAATCGTTTTAAATGTTAAGTAATATTGATGTAAATACAATGATTTGCTTTGGCTATGTGTTTCGAGATTCTAACCTATTGATGTCGAGTTGAGTGCAAATGGATGTAGGTACTCGTCAAAGATGAGAGCATGGTTAAGGTAGAAATGATCTAGCCACTTGGCAAGAACGGATGGATGGACTACCCTAATGCAGTCACACACATCACGTAGTTGCATATGCATTATTTAATGGCTTTGATTGCGTTAATGTATGGTTGTTAATTGTTCTCAAATGGATGATGTGATTACTAAAATTTACTGTCTTTTCAAAATTTTTTCAAATGATGTAATGTATGTTATTTAAATAAATAATAAAATATTGTTATAGATGTTTGGAAGATAATATGTTCCTTAAAAATAAATAAATAAGTAAATAAATAAATATATATATAATTAAATTATATATATAAATATGCAATATTGCATTGCATTTCTCTTTTTGATTATTTAAATGGCTTGTTTTAATTAAAATAGTTAAATAATATTAAAAATAGAATTATTATATTTAGAGTTTTGATAAAAGAATTAAAATGGGTTCTTGTCACCCATGCGACAGTAAGCTGCAAAGATATTACTAATTATTTTTAAATAGCTATTATTTGATTTTTGAATAAGAAAGATTGTGAGTTTTTAATTATTATTTCATGTAAACTGAAAATGAACTTTAGTTGTAAACCTAATCTTGGATCACAAAAAATAAGAGGCAATTTGTTATGAAAAATAAGGAATTTGGGTAGGAAGAAACACCCCCACATTTTAGCAGCAAAGGCAACTTTTTCCTGAGCGACAAGAGCAGAAGGAATTTCAGTGACAGGAGAAAGTTAAAGAGGTAGAGACAACAGTGGTAGATCCTTCATCAAATTAATTACTACCAAGTTTTCTTCTTATTTTGTTTGCATTTAAATGGCCTGGCTATGACTGTAAGAAGGATAGTTTTTATCTGCATGTTGGGTGGATGACTATGTTGTTTTGGTTGGCCATCCCTCTTTTATGGCCACTTATCTTTTTTCTTGGTTGTTGACTCATTTTCTGAGTCATCCTCTCCTTATCTTCTGCTAGGGCAACTTGTAGTATTCCTTCTTGCTATCATTTGAACCTTGATCGACCTGCTTTCTTGACTATTTTTACCTGAATTCTGACTAATCCTTGACATGTCCGTGGAGTTTTCTTGATGGCTGACTGACTTACCTTCTGGCCATTCTTTCTTATATTTCTTGGATCGACCTTCTTGGGTGAACATAGCAATCAACCCTTTATTTTATACCTATTTATTGTTGTTCCTTATTTGACTGGATTGCCCCTTTCACCTTGCTAACGCCTATCTTAGGCTGAGCATGCTATTTAAATCATGTTTTCACTGTAGTTGAATACAAATCGTTATCCTCATATCTAGATTTCTATAACTAGTTGAAACTCTCTTAAAGCACCAGATCGATGCTAGGTTAACCCTGTCATCTATCCCTATCACTTTGCCAACAAGGTAATGTTATTCAAATCTAGATTCTTCTGATGAAAACTATAACCCGATCTCCAGATGGCTATTTGATAAATTTTTGTTAGACCATTATTTGACTGTATTTGCTCTGGATGCTATTTTAGATAAGAATGAGTTTTAAATCAAACTATTTTCATGAATAAACAAAGTGATCATAATCTCTTAAAAACTTAGATAAAAATATCAGTTTTGGTAAACATTTTTTTCAGTATTGACTTTGTTGTCCAAAACATGATTTGAAACCATTAACTAGAGTGATAGAAATCAGATTACAAGCATAGTTCTTTATTTATTATTTCTTTATTCTTTCATAGTTCCTGTCACTCACATGACAAGAGGGTTAGTGAATAGTATATACAAACTTATTGGTTAAAACTGAGTAGATCCTGCCACAAGAAAATGATAGTAAGACTAAATAGAGACTGTAGACTTCAATATTACTTGTTACATACGAATGTTGAAAACCATTTATATTTGCATTTTGAATAAAAATTGAATTAAAACTTTGTTCACTGTTCTCTGTATAATTTTATTTTTTGTAATAGTTCATGTTGCAGTTGCGACAGGAAGATTGTTGGCTGTTTTGGGACTTCCTGTTGTAGTTTGGATAGAAAGTCATTTTGCATGATTGAATCATAAACTTTTGGTTAAATAATTGGATTGATAAACTTCCTGTCACTGATTGCTGAAAGCAATAAGGATAATATTTATTACGAAATATGATTGTAATTTGGACTTGAGATTTATGTCATTTTAAACAAACTTATGGACTGTTTTTATCATTTTTTATTGTTTTTGAAACACCCTGTCATAGAAATGAAAGCAAGGTAGATTGATATTTTAGAATGATTATTCTTGAAGACTTAATGATTGAAATACTAGATAGAAAACTATATCAATTGATAAAATTATGATTGCCATTGTATGTACAAAAGATCGATTCTTTCTTGAAAGTGTATGCAATTTTTCCTTATTTGATGATTTGGGAAACGAGATTGATTTGACTGATTTTAAATCTTGAATTTGTGATTCTTATTTTATTTCATTTCTTGCTTCTTGGGGAAAGAAGTAGTTTTATCTAGGAATGTTATTGGGTTACTTTTGGGATGGTGATGTTGATTGTGGAGTATCAAAGATGGCTTTTCCTCTTTTCAGGAATTAACCAATTTACTTAAATGATTAGATCTAATTAGAATAACATTGAAATATATGTTTATTGTCTAGAAAACTTATTTATTAATATCTCTGCCACATCCTGTTGTGAGATAATTTGCTTTTCATTATTTAGAATTGCACATTCAGACATCAGGGTTGCATCGGGTGTTCCCTCATGTAGTTGTTACCAGGTAGCTAGACATTTTGTGCAGGGTTGGGTTTCCTTCATTTCAAGAAGTGATCTGGGGAAGTGTAAATACTTAATGGTTGGGTGGAAAAGCACTTGAGCCATGTTCCCGTCTCTCAGTTTGTAGGTGGTGGACCACTTGGTTCGTGCAGTTGGAGAGTGTATTGATTTATTTATTATTGTTGTACACGACTATTGTACTTGATTAGATGTATTATGGCATGATTGCCAAAGGATTTATGTATATTATTTTATAGTGCTTGTTACCTGGATTGAGCACATGATTTTGTAAGATTTATTGACATTGAGATTCATATTTATGAGATTATCTTTTATTGAGAGGTTGTGATTAAGCAGATTAATTACATCTTTTTATCTTTGAATGTTGTATTTAAGCGGATTATTTACATCTTTTTATTTTGGATATTGCGATGTTCTATTTAAGTGGATTATTTACTTCATTTATTTTTGAGTTGGTTTAAATGCTTTTACATGGTTTGTGAGGCTTTACATTTGGTATTAGAGCTCTAGGTTTACACACTAGGGCCTTTGTTTTTGGGACTATTGTGCTTAAGTTGCGAACTTGATATAGATTATCCATCATGAATACTAGAAACATCGATCAAGATGGAAGATTGAACCATATTCTTGCTCTCATGATCCAACAGGATGCAAGGATGAATGTTCTTGAATAAGAGATCAAAGGAATTCCTATAGGGCAAAATGCAAATGAAAACCCAAGGGTTGAGGCACAAAATGAGAACCCAAGGATAGAAGTTCAAGTTCCTGAAGTTGGAGCTAATGATAATAATCAAGCAAAGATAGCGGAGGTAGTGGGCTATTCATTTACTTTTATGTTGGGATTAAGGCCTTAGATTGGAACTAAGGTAGACATTCGTAACCCACTCACTATGGATGCTGCTTTTGAGGAAGCAATAATTCAAGAGCAGAGGATGCAACAGACAACCAATTATCATAAGCAAAGAGATGTTAAGTTTTCAAATAAGAAACCATAGAATAATTAGCAGAACTATCAATAGAGTAAAGGCAATAATAGACATATCAGGAATCTGAAGAGAGGTAATAATTCTCAGGATGGGAATGGAGGAAACAAAAGAGGAGGCCATAACAACAGAATCAACAATCAGAGGGAATGAGATGAAGAATTCAGAGCACCTAGGGGTGGATGTTATGTCTATGGAGGAGAGCATTATGCAAATGCATGTCCACGTAAAAGGGGAAACAAGAATCAACAAGGAGCACCTTAACATTAGATTCATGCCGCAGTGGATAATCGGCAAGTAGATTTTCTAGCAGCACCTATTTAGTTCCAAGGTAAGCTCTATGGACTACTTGTTTCTATTTTGATTGATACTGGTACCACAAAATGTTTTATAGATCCTAGAGTAGTATCTAAGTTATCTATTAGACCTGGACATATGGAAAACTCTTGGATGGTACAATATGGCAATAGTGCAAAAAAGAGGGTAGACTCATGTCTATCATGTAGTGAGTTAGAGCTTCCTAGCTTTCAGACGCAAGTGAATCTGTATGTAGCACCTTTAGGCTCTTATGATGTAATTCTAGGCATCAATTGATTAACAAAACATAAGTCTCTAGTAAGCTATGAAGACAAGGTTGTTAGATGTTTGGATGACCTAGGGAATCAAGTGGAAATTAATGGATCTAAGAGACTTTTAGAACTTAGACAAATCTCAGCTATGCAATTGAAGAAAGCCAAGAGGAAAGGATGTGCCATTTATGTTGTCCAAGTAAAGGACCTTGATAAAGAAGAACTAGTGTTCAATGACTATCCAATCCTTAGAGATTTTAGAGATGTATTTCCTATAGAGTGGACAGAGTTGCCATCGAAGAGAGAATTTAACTTCTCCATTGACTTGCTACCAGGGACTGAGCTGCAATCTAAAGCACCCTATAGAATGACTACTACAGAGTTGTATGAGCTTAAGGCGTAATTGCAAGAGTTGCTAAATCAAGGGTTCATTAGACCTAGTGTGTCACCATGGGGTGCACCAGTCATCTTTGTAGAGAAGAAGGATGGTACTTTGAGATTATGCATTGATTATAGGATGGTTAACAAAGCTACTATAAAGAACAAAGTATCCACTTCTAAGAATAGATGAGCTCTTTGATCAGATGAAAGCAACAACAATGTTCTCGAAGATAGACCTTAGATCTGGTTATCACTAATTATGGATTAATGATGAGGACATCTCTAAAAATAGCTTTTAGGACTCGATATGGTCAGTATGAGTTGACAGTAGTACCATTTGGGTTGACTAATGTGCCAACAACTTTCATGAATCTGATGAATATCATTTTCAGAGATTGTTTGGATGATTTTGTGTTGATCTTCCTTGATGACATATTGATATACTCTAAATCAATGGAAGAACATGAAAGACATTTGAGAATTGTTTTGCAACATTCAGGAGAGAAAGCCTTATGGTGAATTACCTAAGTGTACATTCTTTCAAGATAAAGTGCACTATCTTGGTCATGTGATCTCAGTAGAAGGGATTATAGTTGATCATGAGAAGATAAAAGCAACAATGGAATGGCTTGCACTGAAGAGTGTGAAAGAAGTAAGAAGTTTTATGGGACTTGTAGGTTACTATAGAAAGTATGTAGAAGGTTTCTCAACCATAGCAGCCTGATTACCGCACTACAAAAGAAGGGTAAGAAATTTGAATGGACCGAAAGGTGTGAGAAAG
This sequence comes from Cunninghamia lanceolata, assembly GCA_027924645.1. Lineage (NCBI taxonomy): Eukaryota > Viridiplantae > Streptophyta > Pinopsida > Cupressales > Cupressaceae > Cunninghamia > Cunninghamia lanceolata. Next base: position 2,520,947 of record BSBN01001034.1, read on the forward strand.
CTTTCCAAGTGTTAACGAAAAAACTCAGAACTGCTCCTATCTTGACCATATCACATCCTAATGGGCACTTTACAGTTATAATAGATGCCTCAGGGGAAGGATTAGGAGGAGTGTTGATGCAGAATAAGAAAGTGGTTTCTTATGAGTCGAGAAAGTTAAAGCAACATGAGTTCAACTATGCACCGCATGATCTTGAAGTAATTGCCATAGTTCATGCACTTTAGATATGGAGGCATTATCGTCTAGGTAAGCCCTTTGATTTAAAGATAGATCATCTTGCACTCAAGTATATATTTACTCAACCTAACCTTAATGCATGATAGAGAAGATGGTTAGAATTCCTTAGTGAGTGTGACTTTGGAATTGAGTATATAAAAGGAAAAGAGAATAGAGTAGCACATGCTCTTAGTAGGAGAAGACATCTGGCTGCCATTGTTACCATGAGATCTAATTTGAAGCAGAAAGTGATTTGGAATCTTCAAGGGGATGAGCATTATGAAAGAGTAAAGCAAGCATTGGAAGTAGACCCCCTAGATCATAGGTTTGATGGTTATGTTATTGAATTAGATGGAATTTTGAGATTTCAGGGAAGAATGTATATTCCTAACTCAGGAAAGTTGAGGAAGTTAGTGCTTGAAGAGATTCACAATGCACATTATTTAGGTCACCCTGGAGTGAAAAAGATGGTCGAGGGTTTGAAACCTTTATACTGTTGGCCTAGACTTAAGAGGGATGTGATGGAATTTGAAGCTCTTTAAGGGCATAGGTGTCGAACACCTATTAGTTGGGATAGGATGGAGGACATAATTGTGATTGGTCCTGAAATGCTAAGAGAAATGGATGATCAGATGAAGTTGATCAAGGAGAAGTTGAAGCAAGCTTCAGATCGTCAAAAGAGTTATGTAGATAAGAATAGAGCTCCTAGATAGTTTTCAGTTGGTGACAGAGTATTTTTTAGGGTTAGACCTCATAAGAGTTCAGTGTCATTTGGTAAAGCGTCCAAACTTGCTCCTCATTTTGTAGGATAGTTCAAAGTTCTGGAAGAGATTAATCCTGTAGCTTACAGAGTTGCTCTCCCACCTACACTTGCCGGAATCCATAATGTTTTTCATGTGTCTTTACTTAAGCTTTATAATCCTGATGCGCCACATATTCTTGAATGGCCTGCTTTATAGGTTTAGGATCCAGGAGTGGTGATGGTGGAGCCCACTCAAATTCTGGGGAAGTGCAACATTAAGTTGTGTAGTAGAGATGTGGTGCAATATAAGGTCTAATGGGATTAGTATTCTGAGGACAGTGCTACATGGGAGGATGCAGAGGAGATTGATAGATCTTTTCCTCATTTGAGGATATAGCATATATTTCTTATTCATGCATGGATTATGATACTTGAGTTCAGTATTGCTTTGATACTTTGAGTTGTTACTATGATCTTTTGATACTTTGAGTTGATTTTATTGTTTTATGACACCTTGATACTTTATTGGTGGTTGATGGACACTTTATTGTTTTGATGTTAATAAGACATCAGGGTGATGTCTCTTCCAAGTGGGGAAGGATGTCACATCTCTTTTTTTTATGAACAATATGATTATTCTAGTTTAGTGAACAATTATTGTGATTGACTTTACTTTAAGTAATTTTGCATACGTGGAGGTAATTATTATGATTTATATTGATGAAAATTAGAAATTGTTTTAAATGTTAAGTAATATTGATGTAAATTCAATGATTTGCTTTGGCTATGTTTTTGGAGACACTAACCTATTGACGTTGATTTGAGTGCAAATGGATGCAGGTACTTGTCGAAGATGAGAGCATGGTTGAGGTAGAAATGATCTAGCCACTTGGTAAGAACGGATGGATGGACTACCCTGATGCAATCACACACATCACGTAGTTGCATATGCATTATTGAACGGATTTGATTGCATTAATGTGTGCTTATTAATTGTTCTCGAATGCATGATGTGAGTACTAAAATTTAATGTCTTTTCAAAAAAATATTCAAATGATGTAATGTATGTTATTTTAGAAAATAATAAAATATTGTTATTGATGTTTGGAAGACAATATGTTCCTTAAAAATAAATAGATATATAATTAAATTATATATATAAATATGCATTATATCATTGCATTTCTCTTTTTGATTATTTAAATGGCTTTGTTTTAATTAAAATAGTTAAATAATATTAAAAATAGCATTATTATATTTAGAGTTTTGATAAAAGAATTAAAATGGGTTCCTGTCACCCATGCAACAGTGAGTTGCAAAGATATTACTAATTATTTTTAAATAGCTATTATTTGATTTTTGAATAAGAAAGATTGTGAGTTTTTGATGCAGGGACTTCTGGAGGTCATAACTTTTGACTCGGATGTGGGTTTTCTACGAAATTTTACAGGTGGATGCGTTATGAGGTGGCCAGTGGTTTCCCAACCCACCCTAGTCGGTTGGACCTCGTCTTGGCACTTTTTCGGGGCTTGAAACTTTCATCTTGGCCCTCAAAATGGCAAATTAGTGTTTTTTTCTAGTTTTTTTAAAGTTGCTTTTTTTAATAACTCAAAACTCATGTTTCAAATTTAGGATGTTAGTTGGTTTTTTGTCCTACCTCAACTTTATGAGCTTTTTGGGAAAAAACTGGATTCTCAAGATATGATTGTAAAATTACCTAAAATGGCAAAATCTGACAATTGTCGAAATCTGCCAAAAAAGGTAAATTTTTGTTTTTTTTGTTTTCTTAGATATAAGAGAGTTTTCTCTCATTGTAGCGGCAGAGTTGATGAATAGAAGTTTTGTTATGTTTCAGCTTCCAAATTTTTGTCTCTCATGTTTAATGGCACAATTCTGTTGAGTGTATGTTGTGTGCTGCATCAGTTTTTAATTATTATTTCATGCAAATTGAAAATGAACTTCAGTTGTAAACCTAATCTTCAATTGCCAAAAATAAGAGGCAATTGATTATGAAAAATAAGGAGTTTGGGCAAGAAGAAACATCCCCACGTTTTAGCAGCAAAGGCAACATTGTCCTTAGCGATAGGAGCAGAAGAAATTTTAGCGACAAGAGAAAGTTAAAGAGGTAGATAGTAGCGGTAGATCCTTCATCAAATCAATTACTACCATGTTTTCTTCTTGTTTTGTTTGCATTTAAATGGCGTGGATGTGATTGTAAAAAGGATGGTTTTTATTTGCTTATTGAGTGGGCGACTGTGTTGTTTTGGCTGGTCATCCCTCTTTTATGGCCACTTATCTTTTTTCTTGGCCGTTGACTAATTTTTGGGTCATCCTCTCCTTATCTTCTGCTAGGGCAACTTGTAGTATTCCTTCTTGCCATCATTTTAAGCTTGATCGACCTATGATCTTGACTATTTTTAACTAAATTCTGACTGATCCTTAACATGGTCATGGTGTTTTCTTGATGGCCGATTAACTTACCTTCTAGCCATTCTTTCTTATATTGCCTAGATCAACCTTCTTGGGTGAATGTAGCAATCAACCCTTTGTTTTATACCTATTGATTGTTGTTCCTTGTTGGTTGGATCCCTCCTTTCACCTTGCTGACACCTATCTTAGGTTGAGCATGTTTAAATCATGTTTTCACTATTGTTGAGTACAAATTGTTATCCTCAGATCTAGATTTCTATAACTAGTTGAAACTCTCTTAAAACACCAGATCGATGCTAGGTTAACCCTGTCATCTATCCCTGTCACTTTGCCATCAAGCTAATGTTATTCAAATATGGATTCTTCTGATGAAAACTATAATCCAATCTTCAAATGGCTATTTAATAAATTTCTGTTAGACCATTATTTGACTATATTTTCTCTGAATGTTGTTTTAGATAAGAACGAATTTTAAATTGAACTATTTTCATGAATAAACAAAGTGATCATAATCTCTTAAAAACTTAGATAAAAATATTAGTTTTGGTAAACATTTTTTTTAGTATTGACTTTGTTGTCTAAAACACAATTTTAAACCATTAACTGGAGTTATAGAAATCAGATTACAAACATAGTTCTTTATTTTTTATTTCTTTATTCTGTCACAGCTCCTGTCACTAACATGATAGGAGGCTTAGTGAATAGTATATACAAACTTATTGGTTAAAACTAAGTAGACCCTGCCACATGAAAATGATAGTAACACTAAATAGAGATTGTAGACTTCTATATTACTTGTTACCTACAAATGTTGAAAACCATTTATATTTGCATTTTGAATAAAAAATAAATTAAAACTTTGTTCGTTGTTCTTTGTATAATTTTATTTTCTGCAACAGTTCCTGTCGTAGTTGCGACAGGAAGATTGTTCACTATTTTGGGACTTCTTGTCATAGTTTGGACAACAAGTCATTTTGCATGATTGAATCATAAACTTTTGGGTAAATAATTGGATTGATAAACTTCTTGTCACTGATTGCTGAAAGCAATAAGGATGAATATTTATTAGGAAATATGATTGTAATATGGACTTGAGATTTAAGTCATTTAAAACAAACTTATGGACTGTTTTTTATCATTTTTGACTATTTTTGAAACCTCCTGTCACATAAATGACAGCAAGGTAGATTAATATTTTAGAATGATTATTCTTGAAGACTTAATGATTGAAATACTAGATGGAGAACTATATGAATTGATAAAATTATGATTGCCATTGTATGTACAAAAGATCGATTCTTGCTTGAAAGTGTATGTAATTTTTCCTTATTTGATGATTTGGGAAAAGGGATTGATTTGACTGATTTTAAATCTTGAATTTGTGATTCTTATTTTATTTCATTTCTTGCTTCTTGGGGAAAGAAGTAGTTTTATCTAGGAATGTTATTGGGTTACTTTTGGGATGGCAATGTCGAATGTTGAGTATCAGAGATGGCTTTTCCTCTTTTCAGGAATTGACCAATTTACTTAAATGATTAGATCTAATCAGAATAACATTGAAATAGATGTTTATTGTGTAGAAAACTTATTTATTAGTATCTCTACCACATCCTGTTGTGAGACAATTTCTTTTTCATTATTTAGAATTGTACATTCAGACATCAGGGTTGCATCAGGTGTTCCCTCATGTAGTTGTTACCAGGTAGCTAGACATTTCGTGGAGGGTTGGGTTTCCTTCATTTCAAGAAATGATCCAGGGAGGTGTAAATACTTAATGGTTGGGTGGAAAAACACTTGAGCCATGTTCCCGTCTCTCATTTTGCAGGTGATGGACCACTTGGTTTGTGCAGTTGGAGAGTGTATTGATTTATTTATTATTGTTGTACATGACTTGTACTTGATTGGATGTATTATGGTATGCTTGCCAATGGATTTATATATATTATTTTATAGTGCTTGTTACCTGGATTGAGCACGTGATCTTGTAAGATTTATTGACATTGAGATTCATATTTATGAGATTATCTTTTATTAAGAGGTTGTGATTAAGTGGATTAATTACACCTTTTTATCTTTGAATGTTGTATTTAAGAGGATTATTTACATATTTTTATTTTGGATATTGCGATGTTGTATTTAAGTGGATTATTTACTTCATTTATTTTTGAGTTGGTGTAAATGCTTTTACATGGTTTGTGAGGATTTACACCAATTGTTGAACACAAAGAATACTGAGGGGGGGAGTGAATTAGTATTCTGTGACTTTCACATATTCATTAATCCATTCACCAAATTCAATAACATGAAAGAAAAGTAAACATAAGAAGAGCAGCCACAAAGTCATAACACATAGACACCATGATTTTTATGTGGAAAACCCTAAAAGGAAAAACCACGGTGAGTGTTAGCTCACAATATATTATGATATCAAAACTGAATTACATGAAGGCTCACTACCTTAGGGCTCACTGCCCAAGGACTCACTGTCCAAAGAAGTGCTCACTGCAATAGGCTCATTGCCAAGAAAATAGAAGAGAAGATAGAAGAAGGATTGAATCACTACCAAGAGAAGACTGCTACAAATGCATCTACAGAATGCTAAAATGCAATTCCATTAACATCTCAGTACACAGATTCAAAAGTTTTCATTATATCTACCTTGCTTTTCTACTCTACTTCACATATATTGTGTTCTTCTACCCTTAGTGCTCCTTTCTTATCACAAAACTTCCTTAGATTGCATACACTTTGATTTCACACTATATTCACACAACACCACCCCTTCAATACTGAAATCCATCAAGTATATATATCTACAATTAGATCTAACCCAAAATCTAGTCTACTTGCTAGTCATGAAACGTGTACACAAAAAGCTCATACTCTGTCGGCTTGAATTTTTTATATGAAGTTATGCAAACCAATGAAAACTTTCAAGGATCTTCATATAGGTATCCACTTAGAATAATGATTTATGCAATATATATTTACTGCATAAGGATCTAACTGAGTGTCGGCCTTATCCTTAAGTGCACACTCAACTTGACTGTCATATCATAACTTTTAATGCGAACCATATGAGACTCTAAAATTCATAACCAACATTCATTATGGGCCTCTTATCATACCTTCAGAACCACAGAGCATAATAATCTTTCATAAAAAAATGTGGATCTTAGAACTATTGTTCTGTCACAGATAAATACGATCAAACTGGAAGTTGATACAGGAGAACTTGTAGAATGTGATCCAAAGAACTTCAAGCTCTATAAATATGGATTTAGATGATTATGCCTTGTGTCTTTATTGCCTCAAAACCACAAATCAAAATATTCACCAGTGAAGGAATGCGTACCAGCTTACTCAGATACTCTGTACTATTTCTGACTCATCTCTGGTCACCTGGACTTAGACAAATCATAGTATGACTTTCAGAGGAAGTTAGGACTTGAACACTAGAACATAACCTTACCAAATAGCTATGAATAACATACCAAAACCACATAATGTGATCTTCAACTGCGGAGGCATACCATCACAATTACTGTCACTTACTCCTTGCTCTATATAATGTCCATACTTAGCCAAAATCCCTTTATCATGCCTTGTTGCCACACTAAGTTAGTCTTCTAGAGTAAAGTCTCTTTGCCATGCCTTGTTGCCATCAATGACAACAACAAGTGTTTATCATATCAGTACTGTCTCTTGACAATGTTGCCAACAATTATATCACTAGGTGTGAAGATACTCTTGTAGGTCCTTTTATTTATCCTCATTGGTTGGTGATGCATCATATGTAGCCCAAAAGGATGAGATACCATTGTATTTTTGTTTAAAATTATATGTAGAGGTACATTTGTTGATGAGTACACAAATTACACTTCATTCCCCACTCATGTTGGATAGGACAAGGGGATGTTTTTGGACAAAATTTAGTTTTGCCATGTAGACCTCTTGCCTCAACCAAATAAGAGGTGGTTAGTGGTCAGAACCTTTTGGTCCTCCCACATGGACATTTTGTAGAGGCTACAAAGTTAATGATTCAATCTTCTTGGGAGGGGATATATGAGATTTTGGCTTCCATTACTTATCATGTGGACCATATATCATTAGATTGCATGAACATATTTATGTTGACTCCATGTGAGTCACCTTCATCAAATTTTTTGTTAACATATGATCCATTTATTTGAGTAGATTTTGTGTCACCATGATGTGTGGCACACACTAGTGATGTTAAGGACTTGCATAGACTAATCACATGTGTCACATCAAATTTTCTTAGTATATATCAAATGATTATATTAGAGTATGGAATTCCTCTCAACTCTATATCTATGCATGTTTGATAGATATTGAATAGAATAGTGCCATTAATGAAACATACTCCAACACATCCTTCCTCAAGTGTTGATTTAGTTGCTCATCAAGTTCTATCATCTTCTTGAGGTTGTGAGCCTTTAAGTACTATCGATGATGCTCTAGGTTATGAACCTAGATAATACATTGTTTTTAATGAGACCATAGTTTTGATTGACATAATTTTAGATATTGTTGAGCAAAACAAAATATATAGTGCTATTTAGGGTGCATTTGGGTCTTCTTGGCTTGGTTATGGAGATTTGGTTGATGATGACCATCTTGTTTTTGTAGACCTATATAAATTAGGTTTTTATATATTGAATTTAATGCCTATTATAAATAATTTAATTTGGTTACATGTACATGTTCATCTACTAATTTATTAGAACTTTTCTTTTATCCACCTAGCCTACAATATTATGTTGAACATCTTCTTAGAGTGCCACCACGTGTCCTCATGTTTAGAAGTATGTGAGTGCATTAAGAAAATTTATATATGTACACGTGTAGATTGCACATGCTCAAATTTAATAAATTTAAATATTTATTTGACATATTATATTTACATGTATATGTGGGTGGAAACACAATATTGTGTCCCACTTTTTTGTAGTTTGGCGCCATTGAACATTATTTTTCAATAATAATCATTTTTCAATAATAATCACATTCTGTCAATTATAATGAGTAAATAATGAAGAATTTAAGGATAATGTAAACAAATGATTGGTATCATTTTTTATGTAGATTGTATTTATAATTTTTTTCATATTTGGTTATTTTTTGATAAAGTGTATTATATTTTTATAGTATTTAGTGAGTTAGCTATTGATCGTAAAACATATAATATTGATAAAAAAACCTTTTTAATAATTTTGTAAACATACATCTTAAGATTTATATCTAGGGATTTCACTTTTTTGTATTTTTTAATTGATATCTATAGTCAAATCCATGGCCATGGCCATGGATGGCTTGAAGCTCTACAAAGCCAAGAAAATAAAATATGAAGAAATTAAGACATTATGTAGATGCAAATACAAAATAACCAAGTTCTAAGTTGGATATCTCAGAGACTCTCTTCCTAGGCTTGGAATGAGGTGAGTGCCCAAATTATTAAATAAATTACTTTGGAGGGTAGGTGTAAATTTGTTTTCTCCTATCATTTCACCTTGTTGAACCATTTCAAGCATAAGAAGTTGGTTATCTCTCCTTTCTACCTAGTAGTGTCATTGGAATACTTTGTTGTAGATGTTTGATTAAATAACCTGGAGGTTTTGCTCCACCAATGTTTAACTTTCCTTCTTTTCAAGTGGATAAGGATAAATCCATGATTCGTCAACCTACCCCAATAGTTTTAGTAATAGAGTTGGCTTAGCCTAGTGAAGGCCCTTTAGAGCTATCTAGAGCTAACCTCAACTTAGCTGGTAGTCTTCCTAAGTCTATTACCATTGAAATTTCCCTTGTTACTTCTCCTATGCTAAGTCCTAAGATGAGGAGTTAAAATGGAAAAATGGTGTGAATTGTTGTAAACAAGGGTAACTAGGGGGAGTTCTAAAAGAATCTATGAATGAAGAGATTGTTGTTTTGGATTCCAAGATCAAAGGGGCTAAAGGGGATAGTAAAATAGAGTCTTAGGGGGATGGTGAGGGTACTTAGGAGGGTATCAAAACATTCTATAGGAGTGCTTTAAGGAGGGAAAATTATTGGACCCTATAAAAGATGATTCATAGAGAAACGAGGGGGAGGATTTGGAGGTGTAGGAAGTTAGCATAAATAGAGATGCCTCTATCATTGAGCTAAACAATAGGGTGCTTTCCCTTGAGCAAGATTCAATCTTTAACATAACATTCTAAATGTTTCATGAATGAGAATGAAAGAATGAAAATAAGAATAAACCAATTGCACTAGTGAGTTAATGGTGAATAGCCCAACCTCAAGCTAAGGTCTAGTTTGACAAGGACCATTGGAATCTACTCAGTGATGTTTGCATTATTAGAGAGAAATCAGAGGAGTTAAAAATAAAAATGCCTAGCATTGAAGTAACCATGTTTCCTTGAATGATTCATTGAACAAGTTTATTCAACTTAGTAGAACTACTATAAAAAACTTAGATCCTAGCATCACCATGCTCCAAGATAGTATTCTCAAAAGAAAGGAGAATTCTCTTAATTCTAGACCAAGTAAAATAACTAGATATCAAAGGAGAGAGAAAGAGAAAGCATTGAGTGTTATTGATATGGATGTGTTGGAAGACCACTTGAAATTTCCTAAGAGAGGAATGCCCGACACTGTGGATTCTCTAAATGACCTCTCGTCACCTTAGCACTAAGTTTTGCTATGTTGATATTTGCTCTTACTTCTTTGTTGTTGCCTCTCAACTTGGTTTTACTACTTGACTTTGTTTTTGTCCCCTACTTGTTATTTATTTTTTATTTTATGTGAACTTGTATCAATGATCTTTTTCTTTCTATAAAAGGGTTTGGGCACTTTCAAAAATCTACTTTTACCTAATAATCATTTAAAAATTTAATTTCTAAATTGACAATAATTATAATTTAGACATATCGGGTGCCCATAATGTGTAAATGTTTGCACATACATAGAAATTAAAAATTTAAATTGAGATAAGGTCATCCATATATAGTGCAAGGTTATTTTTTGATAATTTTTTGGCATCATTTACTATTTTTCCCAATGTCTTGAATGTATGTCACTATTTTCTATAACAAACTTATGCTTAGTAGAAAAATATAATATTAAAAAAATATAAAACAAAAAATTGTATATTTAGAAAATTAAGACCAAGGGATATTTATGTATATGATTTTTATATTTTATGATATTATTTGTTCCAAAATTATTGGGTTCTAAGTGACAAATTTTAGCTAATAAAAAAATGATGAATGTGGATTGTAAGGAAAATGGTGCCGTACAATATGTTTAATGGACACACACATGCACATCATGTTCTTACACACACGTCGAATGCAAGGTTTAGGGAATATTTCACTTGAACTTAGTGTGTAGAGTGAGGCTTACTCCACTATGAGGTGAAGTCATGATTCATTGTAGATTTAATACTTCATTTTTTGTACGTATATTCAGTTATATATAAATAGAATTTGATAGGATTTGAGAGACTTTCATTTTGTATATATGAACATTGTATATTCAAGACTTCCATTTTACACATGTACATGTTTAGAAAATTTTATATGTACATCCTTTTAACCCTTTAATCCCTAAATCCTAAACTCTTTGTACATTCTAAACCTTATAAACCCCAAAATCTATTTACCCTAAACCATACATGTCCTAATCACTAAAACCAAATAAAACCTAAACCTTAAACCCTAAACATCTTTAAATTAAAGCCTTAAACTTTAAACACTAGACATCTTGAAATCTAAGAATTAAACCTTTGTTGGCAAGAGACACTGCTATGAAGAAGACTGGAATGTTGCCATTGATGGAAACAAGGCAAAGAGGATACATCATCTCGACAAGTAGACATCATTCCAGAAGATCAACTTGGATTGGCAACAAGGCACAAAAGTACTCAAGTCCGAAAGGCCAAATTGACTAAGTATGGACAATGTTCAGAGTAAGGGACAGAAAATGAATCAGTATGCCTCCGTAGATGAAGACCTATAAATACAGTTCAGGTATGATGACTCATAGCTATTAATGATGATATATTCCAGTATTCAAGTCATGACTTCCTCTAGAAGTCATTTGGAGAAAATGGCTAAGTCTCGATGAATAGAGGTAAGACAGGGAATGTGTACAATGCAAAGTAAAATGGTCTGCATTCCTCCGCAAGTACATATTTTGTTCTACAATTTTGAGGTAACTAAAAGACATGTCATGAATACCTAAATCCTAGATTATAGCCCTTGAAGTTCAACATATCACATTCTATAAGCTTCCCAATATCAGCTTCTAGTTTGATAGTATTTCTCTGTGATAGTGCAACAATTCCAAGATCCGCATTTTGACATACAAGTTTATCTGGTTCCACAGATCTAAAGGCTTGTTAAGAGGTTGCCAATTATTGTTGGGTATGATTTATTAAGTCTCATGTGGTCTGCAATATGAGTTATGATATGATAGATGAATTGATCAAGTATGTTCTTAAGGAACAAGCCGACAGGCATGGTAGATCCTTATGCAGAGAAGTTATAACATTTGAATAATAAATCTAAGTGGTTATATGATTGGGAGTGACCTATGTGAAGACTTGTACACATTTTTTGTGTCCGCAATGTAGATTGTACACAATATCAAGCTGACAGAGTACAACTCTTTGTTTACATATTTCAGGATTAGCTTGCTGACTTGATTAAGAGAAAAATCTTGTTGCAGATATATATATAGGGATCAAATTCAGTGTTTGTGTGTGGTGGTGTGAATGTGACAAAATGATATGTGTGACATATAGTGGAAGGTGATTTTGTGAAAGCAATAAAGAGTAGAAGAAGAGAGATCTTATTCCCATGTAAGAGAAGAGTAGTGAAATAGAGTAGTCAGACATGAAGAGTTTTGAGACAGTATTTTTGTGTTACATTGGAGCTGTAACTATGCATGTGTAGATGCAATTTGAGCAGTTCAACTTGGTAGTAAGCCATTCTTCTTTCTTCTTTCTTTCTCTAGGCAGTGAGCCTTATTGTATATGGTATTGTGCTATATTAATATATTGTGAGCTAACACTCACCATGGTTTTTCCCTTTTTGGGTTTTCTACATAAAAATCTTGGTATTCATGTGTTATGTCTTTGTGGTTGTTGTTCCTATGCTTATTCTACTTTTATATTATTAGTTTTGGAAATTGGAGTAACAAACTTGTTAAGAAGTGGTTTTGTGGAATACTGATTCACCCCCCCTCTCAGTATTCCTTACTATCAACAACCTTAAAGGTCATTAAATTGAAACCCTAAACCCTAAACCTCAAACACTTCATCCTAAACCCTAAACCCTACATCCTAGACCTTAAACCAAGACTCTTAAAACCCCTAAATCCTAAAAATAAAACTTAAATTTCATTTAGTATATAAGATAAGTTCTAATTTATCCTTATGACTCCCAAAATAAACCCTTATCACTCCCAACTTTCTATATACCACACTTCTTATATACCAAACCTTCCAATATACCAAAATTTGCTTATATACCCAAACTTTCAATATGCTTGTAGGTACACAAAAGTAGAATGGTACATGGGAGAGAGTGGTATACAAAAGAAAATTGGTACGTGGGGGAGAGAGGTATGTAGAAGTAGAGTGGTACATGGGAGAGAGTAGTATGAGGAAATCAAGTGGTACACATCAAAGATCCCTAGTATGTGAAAGGTATCAATTCTATTTAAGGCCTACATATTGGAGTCTTTGTACACCTCACTTTTTTAGACCCTTTATGGGGAATCTAATTTAGCCAAAAAATTAGATCACCAGAAGAAAAAAGAGATTAAAAGAGAGAGAAGAAAACATAAAGAAGATAATTGCAGGGAAATATGTTTGCAATTTTCTTATTACTCCAACCTCTATACCCCTCAAATATACCTCTTGGGCATCACTTCCCAAGGTATGAGAGAGTAATCTTACTGAATGTTGTTTTTAATGCACTATAGAGGGGATAAATGGGACAAGAATTATACAAAGTAGAAAATATTAGCACAATACAATGAATAAGCTTAAAATAAGCACTACATGTATACAAATTAATATTTCAAATAAAAAATCAAACCTACGAAATTAATGGCACAACAAAATTAGAATACATGATGCCAAAAATGTCATCCTTAGGGTGTTGATCCATCTTAGAGAGGTCTATCTAGTTTAATTAGAAATCAAAAAATAGTTTTTTATGTGTGAGAGATATAACTTTCAAAGGGATTTGGGGGATCATATAGAAAATCCAAGAAAATTCTTGTAAAAAGTTGTTTTTGACCAAAAAGGTGTTCTAGTTAGAGATATTTCAGCTAAAACATGTTCAACTAGAAGTGCACATTGATAGTGTATGTGGCAGTGTTTTGGCACCTAATTACAGTTTCTTTTGAAATTATTTGAAATAAGTGTTCCTACCACTTCTCCTCAAGTAAATAACATTTTTCAAAAAATCCAAAAATACCCTTTTATAGATCTAAAAGTGTAATTTTAATTTTTTTTAATATTTTATTTAGTGTCCATATTTTCTATTTTATTTTCAGTACAATTAGGTCGTGAGTGCCCAAACTTAAGGTTGATTTCTTACTCAAAAATTATAATTTATTAATTAAAAAAATATGATGCCTTAGAGGAGAGAATTTTTTTCAAGGTGATATAATGTTTTTCTATTTATAATAAATAGCCAAGAAAAAATGCAGAGTCCCTCAAAAAGTGTTGTGTTTTTAGCATATACCTGACTTTAAGCATTTATTAAAAAGCCTATTTAACAAAATTTATTTATTTTTAATGTATGCCATTAAGTTTCAAGTTCATAATATGGAAAAAAATAAATAAGTAATTTACTATAAATAAAGTGGAGTTCTGTGTAAATCATTTTCTATACATTTTTGATCAATTAAATAATAGTGTCAGTTTTACAAACAAACAATAGCCAAATATATATTTTTAAAAGAATGCAAACATAAATTACAACAAAAATTCATTTCATTAGTTTACATCATTTAAAAATTCAAAACATATATGTCACTCCTAGGTGCTTCAAGTTAAATAGTTAGATTGGTGTTGTCCATTTTATTTATAAAAGTGCAACATAATGATGGACTTTCACTTGGTACTTTCATTATGCAACAAAAAATCACTTGTTGCATTCTAATTTTCTTAATTTGTAAACTTCCTTAAACTCTTTATCTTTTGTTATGCATTGTAAATCATTAATATCTTATTTTAAACCCAAATTGGGTATCTAGAGGGCATGCAATTAGGATTTTCAAGTAAATTAAAGTAATTCATAATCAATGTTATTCATTTGTAGAAGCATGGGTTCAATAGTGTTCAAAGCTCGGGCCAAATTCTCTAACACCTAAGCAACCACTTGAGAAGGTTGATTCTTGTCTACACTAAAATTTGTAAGAAAAAGAGTTGAGAGAAACAAAATAGAAAAGGGAGGAAATGTGCCAAAAATAGATCAATTAAGTTCCCTCTTCAAAGCTCAACCTTACATATTATTTGAGTACATTGTGGAATTAGGGATAGTTCAACTTACAATACACTAATAAATAGTAAAATAAGAATAGCATTCCAACATCCATTAATTGAGGTGATTTTGTGGAAGGAACCTAAAGGGAAACATACACACACACAAAGTTTTAATCTTGAGGATTGTGTCTAAGGAAAGGTGTTAAATAACATAAACTAGAGCTTGCACATTGCTTAAAAAATCTAGAGATCCTTACAAAATGGAGAAACTCATATCTATAAGTTGCCTAAAAAATAAGAGCAATCCTTACTATTAATCCAAAAGGAAATTTGATGGATGAGACTTAAAGAGCATGCAATCAATGTTAGGACTTGGGTTATATTCACTTGTAGAGAGTTCTTGAAGTAAAAGTTTATCTAGAGAATGAAATGCAACAAGATGTGAGTTTTAGATGTTGTTGTATAGTATACATGTTGGTTTACATGTTGTGATGTTGTGGTAATGACCACAAGTCATTTGGAGAAGAACTCACAACCACATATAGAATACAATATTTCTAGAAGCATGAATGGTGATGTAGGAGCACTTGTGGTAGATTTGGAATCCATGTTGCACTAGCTTGGAGCATTGGTAATGTTCTAGAAGATGACACAAGTGAAAGGAAGTAGAGGTGTTGAATACACTTCCTACACTAATATGTGAGAGGAGATATGTGTAAAAATTAAACTAATCACATAGTTATAAGGAAATAAACACAAAAGTAATATACCATAACATAGTGACATACATGGGGAAAACCCTTTTAGGAGAAAAACCCCACTCCAAAGAAACTCTATGTATTATTTAGTAGTCAAATTGTTACAATACACTTGTAGACTCTAAGCCTTTACAAGAGTATCACCAACCCAGGATCTGGAGTAATTCTGATAGCATAACAATACCTACAAAACTCACTATCAAAACTTCCATTTCAAGCACCTAATAAATAGGAGACACAAAACATGAAACCATCAAATGGTAATTAGGAAACCATAAGATAAAATTGTGTATGCAAAAATATGCAATGTAAATAAGGAACAATACAAGCACCTATTCCATACTTAAGACACTCAAGATGCATAAGTCTAGAGAAATGAAATAGAAAAAAAATAAACACTATTACCACAATAGCCTTCTTGTTGCACCTTGTTTCTACAATCATATTTTGATAAAGATTTATATATGTTGGTTGTTCAATTTTGCAACATAACTTTATCATATGGAGACTATATGATAATGGCTTAGTTGATGTTTGATTTGTAGATACTTGATTGATAGTATGAAGGTCTAGGATTAAGAGGTTTAATGGATGGTTGAGATTAAGAGGTGACAATAGATGGCTAAGATTAAGAGGTGCAATATGAAATGGAGGGTGTAGATTAAGAGGTGGATGATTAGGGCTTCTAGGGCATCTTTATGTGAATGGCTAGGATTTGGATATGTAGTATGAAATGAGTGGCTAGGATATAAAGTTGATTTGACTTTTGGGACACTCATTTATTATTTGTGGCAAGTCATGTGACTCTCAACAATTAATTAAATAATAAAATTATTTAATTAATTATTGGGCAATAGTGATGAGGATAAGGACAAATGGAGAATAATTAATCAAATAATAAAATTAATTAATTAATTATTGGAGATGGATGATGAGGGAAACATTAATTAATAAATATTTAATTTATTTAATTAATTTGGCTAAAGGGATGAAAAGGGATTAATTAAATAAATATAATTTATTTATTTATTTAGGCGATGGAGAAAAGGATTAAATTAATTAAATAAACCAAAATAATTTAGGTGTTTACATTTTTCCCCTCTTTGAGATGATGTTGCGACTAAGAGAAGTAGCATCATTTCAAAGAGGATAAGGTATCGATGAAGGAAAAAAGGATTCCCTATCTACTTGAAGGAGTGATGAGGAGGAATGAAAGATTGGATTGGGATGCCCCCTCGAGAATATAGGTGGGTTGAAAGAACACAAGTAGGATTTCAAAATGGATGAAACAAATTGGTTAAGGAGATAGAGGAAATAAAAGGGATGGAAGAAAGCGATGAATAATATGTTATGCTACATTAGGTGAGTAACCATATAGTTTGATATAGCACTAGACATTATGCACCAAGGTATAAAGACTAGGGTGATGATGTGTCATGTACATGAAAGGATTGACTCAAAAAAAGATATAAGGTCACAAGCACACATATGCCTTTGGTCACCATGATATGGAAGACCATGATGTCATTGTGGAAATATGTTTCAAGGACTTGATACAAATGCACGATAAAATGATAAACACACACAAGAAAGAAAGCATGCACAAATGATTCAAAAACAAACAAGGCGTTGCCCTTGACAAGATAAAAATTGATGATTGATTGATTGATTGGATAAGGATAGTGTTGTCATTGTGGGGAATGATATATCTTTAGATCAACACAAGGATGCAAGAATGATATATCTTGATGATGATGATGATGATGATGATGATGATTGATTGATTGATTAGGTTGATAATAAGGTTGGAATAAAACCAAGGATGTGATTGGATAATTTGGATAGATGGGTTTTTTGCAAAGATGGTTGTAGTTGCACCAAAAGATCAACCTGTTAATGCTTGATACAACCGCCATAGTTAATGAATCCATGGGAGGTGATTAAGCCTTGTCACAAACCCAAGTGTTGCACTGTAAAACACAAGGAGACCAAGGGCACACACCTTACAATAATTCCCCCCAGCACAAGTGAGGGGTTCAAACCCGTGACCCAGGCTCTGATACTAATTGTTGCAAAGATGGTTGTTGTTGCACCAAAAGATCAACTTGTTAATGCCCGATACAACCACCAAAGTTAATGAATCCATAGGAGGCGGTTAAGCCTTATCACAAACCCAAGCGTTGCGCTACACAACACAAGGAGACCAACACCTTGAAACATGTTTGACTAGATTGGTATGAATTAAGGATGTTTGGCATTTGGATTTATTGTACAGATTTTTGGATGTTTTTTTTTTTTTTGGTTTTTGGATATGTTATGGGATGGCATTGGATTGTAGTTTGGATACCCTAGATGATATATACCAATGAAAAGGGAAAACCAAGTTGAAGAACAAGAATGAAAGAAGGAGTGGATAGATGGACAAAAGGATTATGGATGGAAGATGGGATGGAGGAAGGGGGTTAGGATGTGCTCCCCAAGGACTATGTCTCATAGGAATCGATGCCCCCACTCGAGATAGTATGCTTAGGACTTTGTGAGACAATGCTTATGATAATAGGGTGATAGAATTGGGTATAAAGGATCATGTATATCAAGATATGTCCAAATAATTTTTAAATAGTTTTCCCTTGTCCTTATCATGATCAAAAGTAGGAGGGGAAGATGGGTTGGTGCATTTGGATAGGTATGCATATGTAATGGATGAGAATGATAGGATGAAAAATGACAGGATGAGTAGATGAGACAACATGCCCCCAAGTGTGAGGTACATAGACGATCGATCTATACATGATGCCTACTTGCTACGTTTTCATCATGGTACTTATCCAAGGTGCCATGAAATGGTTTTCACCTTTGGATGAATGATTTATCTTTACTATTTTGATTTTTTTTGAATATTTGGATGAGATGGTACCTAGATGGAGGGAGAGATAGATTAGGACTCAAGCATGTATTTCCATAATAAGAGGAGTGTCCCATTGTGGATGTGCGTCACACATGGACCATTTCAAGTGTCATGATCATAAATCTGGGTGAGTTCTCAAGTTGATCAATAAGACTTTCATGCTCACTTTCATTGTTAGGACAATCATGAGGTGAAATGGATTGAGAGTTTGGATGGTTTGATCTTGACTTGGTGAGGAGCAAGTTTGATCATGCTTTGGATTGGACTCTTGACATAGCTCTTGAGTTTGGATAGGGATGGAAGTAGCTTGGATAGGCATGCTAGGGATTGGATGTTCATCAACATGGATGCATGATAGCTTTTCACAAGTATTGATGGGCATTGGGCTACCTAATGGTATTGGAGGAATAGGTATGGTGCTAGGAGATTGAAAGGCTCAAAGATAGGTGTTTGATTGCATGATGGGGTTTACTTCCTTGCTAGTAGCTATTGGATCACATCCTTCATAAGTTTACGAGTTGATAGATTAGAATATGTAGGGTATGGATAATATAATGGATGGACCATAAAGGTGGAATCTGTAGGATTAGGATTAGGATTGGGTGAATGGATAATAGGAGTGGATGGATTAGGATTGGGATTAAATGGAAGGTTTTATGTGTTAGGATTTATGTTGATTAAGGAATGGCTTAATGGATGTGGGATATGGTTAGCTATGCATGTATTATAAGTTTGAAGGTGATGTTTTGATGAAAGCTTGGCTCCCATGTCACATAGAAACTCTATCTTAGCCTCTTCAATATGGAATGTAGTTTAAAGAAGGTATATAAGCAAGGCATACTTACTTTGAAATGAGGGTTAATGGTCTAGAGGATGTATATTAGGACTGGATATAGCAAGATTGGGATTGCATGGTGGTGTTTGGATAGGATTGGGAGGCTCTTAGAGAAGCATTTGATTAGATGATGATGGAGAATACACATGAGATGCAAAGGTGAGAGTGGTGTGTCCCTTGTCAAAGGTATCATAAAGATGAGGTGGGCTTATGGACATTTGATTTTGGCTCAAGGAGTAGCTAGCACTAACACATGTTCTTGTTTTAAAGGAGCTTGATGTGGACATTGGGTGATATGAGAGGAAAGGGGAGGTTGTTGATATGTATTTTGTGGGATATTGGAGGAAGATATGATAGATGGAGATGAAGACATGGGATTGACTTGGTAAATGGTATATGGTTGTTGGTAAGAGGATGAATGGTGGTAAGAGGTTGTAGGATGGCTAGTGCTAACATTTTCTTGGTTAAAGGGATCTTGATGGCTACAAAAATTCACATTAGATTGGATATGTTCGAAATAGGCATCATGATCTACAAGATCCTCTCGTTCAAAATATGTGTCATGATCTATAAGGTCCTCATAATCATTGGTACCAAATTTGATACCTATTATGAGTTTGGGTGTCCTATTGAGTATGAGTTTAGGTTTTGGATGTGACATAGGCTTTTGTATTGTCACAACCATTTTGACATTGAGGATTAGATTATAATGTGGACAAAGGATGAAAATAGCTGAAAGGTAATAGACTAGGGATTGAATCAGCCTCAAGGATGGGATTATGATTAGGAAGTGGACTAGGTGGATTAGGACCTTGATTGGATTAGGCAAATTGATTAGGATTAGGGTCCTAAATGATGGCTTGGATTGGATTGCGGATAGATTTGGATGATGTGGATAGGGAAATTAGGATGATTAGGATAAAATGGTTGATGAAGATGAGGTTGAATTGGATTGGGATGAGGTGATTAGGATGATTAGGAGATGAGGTAGATGGCCTATATCTTGACCTTAGGCACTTTGCAATCAATAGATTTCACACATGCATGCATAGGTTTACAAAAGATTTGGATTTTGGATTGGGAGAATGCAAATGAACACACATGCAAAACACAACACCCTAGATTATTCAAGTGGGATTGAATTCTAATGTGGGACCACACTCAATACCTCTTCAATACTCTTACTTAACTAGAATATATTTTCAAGAGTAGATAGTCAGGGATCAAGTGGGTTAAAGGCTCACCCTTTCCCTTTCCTTTGAGGCTTTGAAGCCTTACCCAAAGAGTTTCTATCTCTACTCAAGGATGCACATGGAGAATAACTTTAGGCTTGGTACTGAACCTTGAACCACGCTAAAATACAGTCAAAAATCTTAAGCTAGGCTTGTAGAAGTTTTCTAAGGGTGTCCTTGGTATACGCAAGGTACGTGGGATCCAATCCATGAACACTAGTCTATTGAAGGCATGTGGAATAAGTGATTAAGAAAATGCCACTTCACCTTTTGTTTAGAATCACCTAGAGCCACAAGGTTGTACCAATAACAACGTAACTAGATTGAGGTAAAAATTTCATTCTCCCCCCTTTGATATACCCCACTAGAATGTGTGGTTGAGGTCATCATTTGGGGTGATGAAATCCACAAGCAGGCCTCCTAATGGGAAAGCATTCCAAGTGCTTTTGATTCAGAAGATCACACTAAGTGTAAGAAAAGGTCATACACAACTTGGGTCCTTGGGTTACAAAATTGAAACAAGTGGTTTCTTTGATCTCCAAGATCATACTAGGTGCATAGGGAGAGCATAGACACACACTCGATCTAGAAAAACAATATTAATTGACCCTTAGAAAAAATGAATGTGTGTGTGAAAATGAGAGTGACAAGAGGGTGCTTTTGATTCCCAAGATCACAATAAGTGCAAGGGAAGAGCATACATACACCAAGTCACAATAAAGCCCACCAAACAAAACAAACACAAAGGGTTTCAAATGATGTCTTTGACAAGTGAAAACCTATAGAAAATTTGTTAGTAGTTTGAAAGATTTTAGCCTTTGACAAATGAACCTACAAACAAATGTTAGCTCAAAAAGAATAAATCTACAAAAATAAAAAATAAAAAATCAAGAAACAATAGATTAGACATCACCAACAGAGTCCTTATGATTTTTTATACAATTTAAAAAAATTGTTGGATTTCGATTTGATATGCAAAAGCTATGCCCGAATGATGTTTTCAATGAAAGAGTGTTAGGATTGAAAAATAAACCCCTACAAAAATTAGAAAACAATATCATCCAACATAAAATAGATATTGCCATGAGATCCCTTATGATTTTCTAATCAATTTCAAAAAAAAAGTTTGCTAAAATTGGATTTCATATGCAAAAGCTATGCCATAAACTAGGGTTTGATTTTTTTTTCAAAAAATCCATTTCTATCACAGATCTAAAAAAATAATGATATAGAAAAATGGATATAAATATTTCTAGCCACCTACAAAAAATAGAATGCGATTTGTTTACCACTTTTTGGAAAGCTCTCGAAGTTCTCTTTCCAATGAATCCAAGATCTCCTTTTTTCAAGACTTGTGTAAAACAAAAAACTCTTTGCAACATATTCGGCCCTAAACAAAGAAAATTAGTAATATAAAAGATCTTCAACCTACAAAACCAAGGTTAGACAAGTGAAGTGGGTCCCACTAGGCATGCCAAAATGTGTATGCAAAAATATGGAATGTAAATAAGGAACAATACAAGCACGGTCTATTCCATACTTAAGACACTCAAGATGCATATGACTAAATAAATGAAATAGAAACAAATAAACACTATTACCACAATAGCCTTCTTGTTGTACCTTGTTTCTCAAATGATATTTTGATAAAGATTTATATATATGTTGGTTGCTCAATTCTGCAACATAAATTTATCATATGGAGACTATCTGATAATGGCTTGGTTGATGTTTGATTTATAGATACTTGATTGATAGGATGAAGGGCTAGTATTAAGAGGTTTACTGGATGGTTGAGATTAAGAGGTGACAATATATGGCTAAGATTAAGAGGTGCAATATGAAATGGAGGGTGTAGATTAAGAGGTGGAGGATTAGGGCTTCTAGGGCATCTTTATGTGAATGGCTAGGATTTGGAGATGTAGTATGAAATGAGTGGCTAGGATATAAAGTTGATTTGACTTTTGGGACACTCATTTATTATTTGTGGCAAGTCATGTGACTCTCAACAATTAATTAAATAATAAAATTATTTAATTAATTATTGAGCAAGGTTGGCGAGAATAAGGACAAATGGAGAATAATTAATCAAATAATAAAATTATTTAATTAATTATTGGAGAGAGATGTTGTGGGTAATATCAATTAAATAAATATTTAATTCATTTAATTAATTTGGCTAAAAGGGATGAAAATGGATTAATTAAATAAATATATTTTATTTAATTAATTGAATGATGGAGAAAAAGGATTAAATTAATTAAATAAACCAAAATAATTTACTTAATTAATTAGGTTTTGAAAGGGGACATACAAAGATCCTAGCACAAATGTATCACAAGGTGGTAGTCATTTTTAGGTGTCTACAAAAACCACTCAAAATGTGGTGCCCAATCCTTAGTTATAAATCTAACACCAAAATCCCAAGATGAGTTCATAGGCTGAAAATAGCATATTCCTTTGACATGTCATATTCTTATCATACTCCACTCAACAACTTGAACATTCAATTTGGCTCCATTATCTCCATCTAAAGATGCCTTATGATGGGTAATAACATGTCATAAATTGGTAAATAAGTGCAACTCCCTCTTACAACTCTTTTGTGTCCAAAATATTTTTACATTCCAATGCAGGAGGCCCAACCTCCGGAGGCCATAACTTTTATCTAGCAGGTTGATTAGGCCAATTTTTTTTTAAAATTGTCGATATCAAAGAGGTCTACATCATAGGCATTAGGTAATTGATGTTAAACAACCTAGAATTTTTATTTTGGCTTAAAATGACCTCTATAGCCCATAAATTGAGTTTTTCTATTTTGTAACCTAAAAATAGCTATGTTTGTAATCTTAACATTAGTAGAAAGGTTGAGGCACCTTTACAAATAACAAGGTACTGCAAATAGTTAGAGGTGATGAAATTTTTGTGTGTTTGACCACAATCTTGGAGCTAGTAGTGGTGGCTATACAAGAAAATATGATCTTATTAATAATGTTGAGTAAACAACTATTGATTCATAGTGTGAGACAACAACTACATATGCATATGTGTGACATGTTGACATCATAATATGGTTAGAATATAGTTGAGTGGCTCTTGGTATTCCATGTATTGTTTGGATAGTTAGATGGTTGGGATTCCATGTTTACATCTATTTGTATCATCTTGTGTGAAGGTGCCAAGATCTGATCATTGGCCAAGGTTAGTGTCTAGATAGAACATCATTGGTGTGAGACATTAGAGTGATTGTAAAAGTATGATGTAGATTAAGACTCTATAAAAGACTTGTTGTATTTAATCCTTAGATTCTAAATAAAATAATAGTGACTATATTTTGGTTGTAGGTTTTCTCCTGTAAGGGTTTCCCATGTAAATCTTGGTGTCTTGTGTGATCTAGTATATGCATACTATTCCATTTATGTCTATCAATGATGTTAGATAGATTTGACAAATATTATTAACTATGTTTGGGTCATATTATCTTAAGTTTTTTAGACTAGTCTCTTGGTCATCTATACTAGGGGTGTAAATACCTACCATTTGGAATCTAAGCATAGGTAGTTGTTTGGGTAGTTACATCATTGGGAGTCCAAACCCTAGTGTGTGCCATGGTAAACCCTACAATAGTTGATTTGTTGTAGTTTTTGTCTGAGTGGTCACAAAGGTGAACTTTTAAAGATTTGTGAGAAGATAGAGTAATAATAAATCCATAGCTAGCACATAAGGTTTGAGATTAAACAATTCAATGGCCAAAAATTTGAACTATGGAAGTTGGATATGGAAGATCTTCTAGTGGAGAGAGATCAATGGTTGCAGTATCTTCTTTGGCTAAACCATTACGTATGTCTAATGAAGATTGGGTTAAATAGGATAAAAAGACTAGAATCACTATTTGATTTTTTCTTTTATATTTTTTTCTTATGAATGTGTTCGAGGAACAAAAGTTGTTCATTCATTGTGGAAGAAGATAAGTACGATGTATTAGTCCAAGAGTTTGGTTAATAAACTTGTCTTGAAAAAGAAGTTGCATTCTTTAAAAATGAGAGGAGACTTAGTAATTGATCACTTTTAAAAAACTTTCAATATGTTGTTATGTCAACTTGTGTCAATAAGATTCAAAATGGAAGAAGAGGCTAAATGCAATGTATTACTTTGTTATTTACTTGATTCATAGGAAAACTTGATAATGCCTATTAGTAATAATGTTGTGTCACTAAAATTGGAGAATGTCACATGTATTTTGTTAAGTAAGGAAATTAGAAAGAAGTCCATGGATGGAACTTCTCTTGATTCCCTAGTTATTAAAGGTAGATTAAAGGTGAAAATGGGTAAGAAGAAGAATGGGCATAAGAAGTCCAAGGGTAAGGGCATGCCAAAATCTCTAGGTAAATCAAAAGTAAAATGCTAGAATTATGGAAAGAAAGGTCACATTAAGAAGGATTGTAATTCCAAGAATATAAGGATGATTCTTTTGATAGATCCTCTAATAATGATGAATATAGTAGTGATGCTTTCATTTCTACTAATGTCATTGTTGATGACTCTTGGTTGATTGACTCAAGTGCATCTTATCATGACATCTCATAGAAAGTGGTACTATGAATACACAAAGTGTAATGAAAGATAAGTTTTTCGCAAGGATAACATCTCTTTGAAGATAGTTGGTTGAGGAAAGGTAAAGGTAGCGTTGATTGATGGATGAGTGAGGACACTCTCAGATGTTCTACATAGTCCAAGCTTGGATATAGACCTTACGTCTATGTCTAAAATGATTGACTCAGTGATACATGTTACCTTTGATGGTAAAGGTTGAAGTTTGGAAAGAGGAAACTTGGTGCTTGCTAAGGGAGTGCAGAATGGTACTCTATTTAGGATGGATGCCTAACATTGTAAATGTGTGTCAATGTAATGCAATTTAATTCAAGGTTGTTGTGGCATCTTAGAATGGGACATTTATGTGAAAAAGGATTGAAAATTGTGGTGAGTAAACAAATGGTGGATGTAATTATTGATTTTTCTATTGGTATTGACTTTTTGTAAATATTATGTGTTGGAAAAATAGAATAGAGTGCAATTTGTCTCTAGAAGTAGAAGAGTAAGATTTTGGAAGTGATACATAGTGATGTGTTTGGTCTTGTGGATATCCAGTCCATTGGTAAGTCTCTATGTTATGTACCATTTGTAGATAATTATTATAGGTACTCTTGCATTTATTTTCTTAGGAGAAAGTTTGAGACTTGTATTTCTCAATTTTAAGAAGTTTAGGGCTCTAGTTGAGAATTAGGATAGTAAGAAAATAAAAGTGCTTAGAATAGATATGGTGGTGAATTCTACTCAAAGGAGGAGTTTGAGACATTCTATAAACACACTAGAATTGTGAAGTAAAGGACAAATCCTTATACACCACAACAAAATGGAGTAGTTGAGAGGTTAAATAGAACCTTGTTGGATCAAGCCAAAAGTATGTTAAGTAGAACTAGTATAGGACAAAAACTTTGGATTGAAGTAGTACATATTATATGCTACTTGAAAAATAGGTCTCCTACTTCTGCACTAGAAATTAGGACACCATATGGAATGTGGACTAGAAAAAAACTAGTTGTAACACATTTAAAGTTGTTTGGCTACAAGGTATTTGTTTAGGTGCCAAAGGAGAGGTGATCTAAGATGGATTTCAAGGTAAAAAGGTGTATTTTCATTAGCTACAATGAAATTGTTAAAGGATGTAAACTTTAGAATTCTAAAATATTGAAAGTTCTCTATTCAAGGGATGTTACATTTAGGGAACTTAGAGTCTTGTCCAAGGAAGAATAGTCAAAGGAGCATGAGTGGGAAAATGTGCAGTTTGAATCAAAGTTAGAGTAATGGAATGCATGTATAGATGAACAAATAAGTAGACATGATAGCTTGGATGAAGAAGAGGGAAGAACATCTAGCACAAAGTTTGAAGAAGAATAGAGTGTAGTTTCAGTAGGAAATCTTCACTAGTAATTGTGAGAAGGTCTATAGGGCAGTGAAGTTCACCTAATAGGTGTAGTCCATAGTTAGATTTTTGTTTTATTTTTCTCTAACTTGTATTGATAGTGAACTAAGTTCTATGGAAGAAGCTCTCACTTCCAAAGAAAAGAAGTCTTGGAAGAATGCCATGGAAGAGGAGTTGTTGGCATCGAAGTAGTACAAGACTTAGGACTTGGTAGAATTTCCCGAGGATAGGAAACCCATTGGTTGCAAGTGGGTGTTCAAGAAGAAATTTAGAGAAAATGGATCATTTAAGTGTTACAAAGTGTGTTTAGTGGCAAAGGGATATTCCCAAGTAGAGGTGTGACCTTTCCTTTGGTAGCTAAGTTGAGCTCCATTAAGTTGTTATCGATAGTTGTGACATATGATCTTGAGATTGAGTAGATGAATGTAAAGAAAACATTCTTCCATGGTGAATTAGAGGAGGAAATATACATTGAATAAGCTAAAGGATTTAAGGTGAAAGGTAAAGAGAAACTAGTTTGTAAGTTGAAGAGGTCAATGTATGGATTAAGGTAGTCCCCACATATGCGGAACCAAAAGTTTGGCTCATATGTGCTAGAATTGGGTTTTTCTAGAAGTAATGTTGATCATTGTGTTTATTACAAGTAAATGATCACATTCTAATTATTGTTTTATATTTGATGATATGTTAATTATTTGAACTAGTAAGACATTAATTTAGGAACTTAAAGCTCAATTGTCTAGTGAGTTTTATATGAAAGATTTAGGTGCTACTAGATACATACTTGGTATGAAGATATATAGGGATAAGATAAACAAGAAACAATGGATAAAATAGAGGAAGTACCTTGAAACTATTTTATAGAGATTTAAAATGTAGGATAGTAAACCGGTAGGTACACCACTACTAGTTAGTATAAAATTGAGTTTGGAACAATGTCCTAAGTTTTTCGGGGATTTGGAGGACATGAAGATTGTTCCATATGCTAGTGAAGTAGGAAGTTTGATGTATGTGATGGTTTGCATGAGACCAAACATTGCCCAAGTAGTGGGAGTTCTAAGTAAGTTCATGGCTAAGCTATGTAAGGACCATTTAACATAGGAGAAGAGATGGTGCAGTTACGGTAGGAGGGTTCATAGAATGAACTGTTTGGACTGTGCAACAAGAGTAAACACAACGGAAATAACACAATAATATAGGACAAATGTAGATTCAGTCATTCAGTAAATCAAAGAATTCAAATACAATCTGGCTGGCAACATGTGGGCTTACAACCTGGGCTCATAGCCCTGATTACATACATGCACAAGATAAAGCTTTGAAGCTCCTTTGCACCAAACTAACTATAGATCTTTCTAATGTGAATAGCTATATCCAAACTTCTTTCCTAAGGATCTATTACATCATTATATATCATTTCTGAACCAATAGATCCTTCGCATTGGCCACAAGAGATCCATAATCCTAATGAAGAGGTGTAACATGTGTTCTTGGATAGGTCAGACCTATCGGCTTGAAAAATCCTTCTCCAATGGATACAATGAAGTGTGGACCTATGAGGAAGGTCAGCCACAAACCAAGGGACATTGTAGAATGAATCAAAAGGATCTGCAAGTCAGCCAATGTTTCCAATCCTTCTCCTTCAGCTAATTACTCATGACTATCAAAGAACTCTGCACTGAGAAAATAGAGGATCTTCTGATAGTGATAACTTTTTAGTAATTGATCCAAATTCTCTAAATTCTTGGTATGATGTAGATGAATGAATTGAGATGCTAAGTCTAGATCCACAAGGTGTGAAATGCTAAAACTGGACCACAAGTTGAGCTGCTTATGACTGAACTGCCTAAACTAAACTAGGAAATGAAAGAACTAAAATGCAAATGCAAATGCAAATGTTTTTGGTTGATGCAAGATTACTCTTGAATTAGGGATGCTCCTGCATCAGACATGCAGGGTTATTGAAAAAGTGAGTCCCTCACTTTGCTAGGGCTAGGGGAGAACCAAGACGGTCCATCTCAGCCTGAGAAATCCATGATGAATCTTCTTCTGGTTTGCCTTTCCACTTCACAAGATATTCTTTGTATTGTCTTCCTCTGGTGCTGCACCCAACTTTGCTATCCAAAATGCCTTCAATTTGTTCTGGTGCTTGCTGTGGTAACTGTTTCTTCAAGTCTTCTTCCATGCTATCACTGAACTCTACTTTATGATACTGGTAAAGGTCTGCAATGTTGAAAATAGGTGAAATACGTAATGTCTTTGATAATTCCACTTCATATGCATTTCCTAAGTATCTTACAAGGTCCAAACTTCTTCATCTTCAACTTGTTATATGTCCCAACTGGAAATCTTTCTTTTCTCAAATACACCATTACTTCATCTCCTTCTTCAAATTCTTTGTGTCTTCTCTTCTCATCTGCCTTCTCTTTGTACTTACTGTTCATGTTCTCCAAATGCTTCTTCACCTGATTATGCATTGTTTTCATGTGATTTGCAAATTCTTCTGCTTCTGCACTCCACTTTTCTTCCATGCTGATATCTCTCAATTCAGCCATTCCTCTAGGGTTTACTCTGATAACAATCTCAAAAGGTGTTCTTCTAGTGCTTCTATTGACTAAATTATTATATGCAAACTCTACTTGTGAAAGAATCAAATCCCAAATTTTAGCTTTGTCTCCAACCAAACATCTCAACAAGTTTCCCAAACTCCTATTCACTACCTCTATCTATCCATCTATCTATGGATGAAAAGTTGAACTGAACTGCAAATCTGTCTTCATCTTCTTCCAAAGTGTCCTCCAAAAGTATCCAACAAACTTTGTATCTCTATCTAAAACTATGCTCCTAGGTAATCCATGCAATCTCACAATCTCCTTGAAAAATAGGTTAGCTACATGCACTGCATCAATTGTCTTTTTGCAAGGTATGAATGAGCCATCTTTGAAAATCTGTCAACCACTACAAATATTGAATCATCTCCTCTTTGTGTCTTAGGTAATCCCATTACAAAATCCATGCTTATGTCTTCCCAAGGTCTCTCCGGTATTGTCAAAGGTTTATACAATCTAGTGTTCTGACTATTCCCTTTTGCAACTTGACAAACTCTACAACTTTGTACAAATATCCAAAGATCCTTATGAATATGAGGCCAAAAGTAATTTTCACTTACCAAAGCCACTATCTTATCAATGCCAAAGTGTCCTGCCAATCCACCACTATGCTTCTCCTTGATCAGGTTGTCTCTCATTGAACTGCTAGGTATGCACAACTGACTTCCTTTGAACAACATATCTTCTTGAATGAAATAGTCCAACCATTTACTTCTATCTACTACAATAGGTTCCTTACATGGTTTCCAAGGTTCTGCAAAATCAGTGTCTCCCTCATACATGTTCTTCAATTCATCAAAACCCAACACTTCAACTCTCAACTCTGTTAACAAATTTCTTCTTCTACTCAAGCCATCTGCAACTTTATTTGATTTTCCACTCCTATGCTTCAACACAAAAGTATAACTCTGCATGAACTCCACCCATCTCATATGTCTCTGATTCAACTTACCTTGACTATTCAAATATTGCAAAGCTTGATGATCTATATATAACACAAACTCCTTAGGCAACAAATAATGTCTCCACTTCTTTAGGGCTTGAATTATGACATAGAACTCTTGATCATAAATTGAATATATTCTCCTTGCATCATTCAACTTTTCACTGAAATAAGCTACTGGTCTACCCTCTTGACTTAACACTGCTCCAATTGCATTTCCACTAGCATCACAATCAACTTGAAATACCTTATTGAAATTTGGTAATGCCAAAATAGGTTGCTCTTTCACCTTCTGCTTCAACAACTCAACTTTTATCTGCTCCAGATGTCCACTTGAAATCATTTCTGTCACCTCTCATTGTCTCTGTCATAGGATTACAAACTGAACTAAAATTTCTGATGAAGTTCTGGTAGAAGCTAGCCAAACCATGAAATGATCTAACCTCTCCAATGCTCTCCAGTGTAGCCCATTCAACAATTGCTTTCACTTTCTTAGAGTCCATGTTCAATCCTTCCGCAAAAATTACAAATCCCAAATATACCAACTCTTCTTTCATGAAACTACATTTCTTGATGTTTATCAGCAATTTCTCTTCTCTCAACCTCTGAAAAACTTGTCTAATATGCCACAAATGTTCTTCTTTTGTCTTACTAAAAATTAGAATATCATCCAAATACACAATCACAAACTTACCCAAGAATTTATTTAGAACTTCATTCATCAACCTCATGAAAGTACTTGGTGCATTGGTCAATCCAAAAGGCATCACTAACCACTCACACAATCCTTCATTTGTCTTAAAAGAAGTCTTCCATTCATCACCTTATCTGATTCTGATCTGATGGTATCAATTCTTCAAATCTATCTTTGTGAAATATCTTGCTCCACTCAAAAAATCCATGATATCATCCATTCGAGGTAAAGGGAATCTATACTTAACTGTGATCTTGTTTATTGCTCTAGAATCAGTACACATTCTTCATTCTCCATCTTTCTTTGATGCCAAAATTGCAGGTACTGTACAAGGACTCAAACTTTCTTTGATCAAACCTTTCCTCAGCAACTCTTGTATCTGTCTATTCAATTCTTCATTCTCTACCAGTGTCATCTGGTGTGCTACTTTGTTACGCAAACTTGCTCCCAGTATAAGATCCATGTGATGGCCGATACTCCTTATAGGTGGTAATCCTTTAGGCACATTATTTGATATGATGTCTTCATACTCTATCAGCAACTCTCTTATTTCCTCTGGCTGTTCTTCTTCAGTCTCTTTCTTCAATGCTTTAGGTTTCTTAGGAATCAAGGCATAACACATATTCTCATGTCTCAAACCATCTAGAAATTTCCTTCCATCTACCAAACAGATTCTAGCATTCCCACATACTTCACTCTTAGGATCATCCTCCAAAGGAATCAAGGTAATTCTCTTTCCATTTGTTGTTATAGTATACATATTCTTTCTCCCATCGTGCATATCTTTTCTATCATACTACCAAGGTCTACCCAACAAGATATGACAAACATCCATAGGCATAATATCACACAAGACTTCATCATGATAAGATCTAATATGAAATTTCACCAAACATTATTCACTCACCAGTACCTTATGATCATCCTGAATCCATGCTATCTGATAGGGCTTAGGGTGTTTCAATCTTTCCAACTTTAGCTTAGTCACCATCTCCTTAGAAACTAGGTTATCTGAACTACCACTATCAATCACAACTTTGCAACAGTTACCTCCGGATTTGCATCTGGTTCTGAACAGACTTTTCCTCTATGATTGTTCTTCATTTGTATCTATTTGAAATAGTGCTCTCCTCATCACCAATGATTCTCCTTTCTCTGGATTGCCAACTGAACAAGGTGATTCAACACGTTCTTCTTCAACATAGGTTGCTCTTCCATTATTTTCTATTTTCTTGATTGTACTACCCTAATTGCATTCAAATGCTCTATGTCCTTCACCACCACACTTAAACCAAGTACATTTAAATGTTCTCTTATCAAATCCTTTTCCTTCTCTTCTATATCCTTCATTTTGGTATGCACTACCTGGTTTCCTCTCCGATAAACATTTGTCATCTCTCCGGCAGGCATTATTATCTTTGTCATCCTTCCTCAACGGGCTATCAAACTTGTTCTATTCTGGATAAGATCTGTCTCCTCTAGAAAATGTCCCACCTCTTAGAATTTTACCTCCTTTGCCTCTCTATTTCTGATCATGTTTCTTATTCAACTTCTCTTCAACTTTCAGTGCAAATTGATATGCTGCTTCCAAAGATGCCATCCTTATCAGGCTTCATTCTTCTTGAATATTCAATCTTAACCCATTGATGTATCTAGCCACTT
This sequence comes from Cunninghamia lanceolata, assembly GCA_027924645.1. Classification (NCBI taxonomy): domain Eukaryota; kingdom Viridiplantae; phylum Streptophyta; class Pinopsida; order Cupressales; family Cupressaceae; genus Cunninghamia; species Cunninghamia lanceolata. Next base: position 2,553,462 of record BSBN01001034.1, read on the forward strand.
TCTCTTTGCTTGCTTCACTATGTCCTGTCCTAATGATCATTTTATGAAATTCTTTAGTGTATTCTTTCACAGATTTCTCCTTTTGTCTCAAGTTTTGCAATCTCTTCAACAAGTCTAACTCATAGTCAGCAGGTATGAATTGACTCTTCAACTTTATCACCATCCGGTCCCACTTTGTAATCTTTTCCTTTCCTCTCCTATTTCTTTCCAACTGAACTTCTTTCCACCATATAGCAGCATGTCCTTTCAACTTTGTCTTTGCAAATTTCACCTTCTCTGGATCTTTAATTTCCTCATATTCAAAGTATTCTTCCATGTCATTTATCCAATCAATCAACTCTTCCAGATTCAAATTACTGGTATAGTTCGGCACATCCACTCTAGTTCTTTTCCCAATCTTTGAAATAGCTCACAACATCTTTACTTGATCTGATTCTTCTTCTTCATGACCTTCTAGGGTTTTTCCACTTTGTTGAAATTCTTCTTCATCATCACTTTAAATATTAGGTCTAGGTGTCAATCCTCTTCACCTATCTTCTTCCACAACATCCAAATGGATTCATATTGTTCTCATCAATTCCATCATCTCATCCATTCTATTAGCCATTGTACCAATAGGAGGAACTCTTCATGGTGGCATCTTCCTAGGATCAAGTGCAAACTGCCTCAGGTCAGTGATCGGGCTACAAGTGACAACTGCCTCTCAATCAGAGATCGGTTGTGCACAAGTAACCTACCTTAGATCGGCAATATGCTTACAACAAGATCTTACTAAATCTCCTTCGTCAATTCACTCCAAAGAATCAAATTTTCACTCTGATACCACTTGGTGCAGTCACGGTAGGAGGGTTCACAGAATGAACTGTCTGCACTGTGTAGCAAGAGTAAACACAATAGAAACAACACAAGAATATAGGACAAATGCAGATCCAATCATTCAATATATCAAAGAATTCAAATACAATCTAGCCGGCAACATGCGGGCTCACAACTTGGGCTCACAGGCCTGATTACATACATGCACAAGATAAAGCTTTGAAGCTCCTTCACACCAAACTAACTATAGATCTTTCTAATGTGAATAGATATATTCGAACTGCTTTCCTAAGGATCTATTACATCATTATATATCATTTCCGAACCAATAGATTCCTCTGCATTCGCCACAAGAGATCTGGAATCCCAATGAAGACGTGTAACGTGTGTTTTTAGATAGGTCATACCTATCGGCTTGAAAAATCCTTCTCCAACGGATACAATGAAGTGTAGACCTATGAGGAAGGTCGGCCACGAACCAAGGAACATTGTAGAATGAATCACAAGGATATGCAAGTTGGCTAATGCTTCCAATCCTTCTCCTTCAGCTGATTACTCATGACTGTTAGAGAACTCTGCACTGAGAAAATACAAGATCTTCTGATAGCGATAACTTTCCGGTAACTAATCCAAATGCTCTGAATTCTTGGTATGATGTAGATGAATGAATTGAGATACTAAGTCCAGATCCGCAAGGTGTGAAATGGTGAAACCAGACCACAAGCTGAGTTGCTTCTGACTGAACTGCCTGAACTGAATTGGGAAATAAAAGAACTAAAATGCAAATGCAAATGTGTTTGGTTGATGCAAGATTACTCTTGAACCAGGGATGCTCCTACATCAAGAGAGTGTTCATGTACTTTAGAGGAACTCTAGACTACCATTTGACTTATCGTGGTACTAATGATGTGGGTAAAGTGTTGAGCGAAAAAGGATTTGTGGATTCTGATTGGGTCAAATATCTAGATAAGTAGAGGTCCGGTAGCTAGTGGTTATGTTTTATTATGTTTGGTGAAGTAGTTAGTTGGATGAGAAAGTGATAGAAAATAGTTTCACTATCCACAATCAAAGAAAAATATATGGAAACACATGCTTCTAAGGAAGCATTGTGGTTAAGGAGATTATGTAATAGTATTAGTTTTAAGAGTCATATAGTGGTGAATTGTGATTCACAAAGTGTAATTTATCTAGAAAAAATCTTGTTTACCATCTTAAAACCAAGAACATTGGTGTACAATATCATTTTATGAGGGAGATGTTGAAACCTGGAATGTATAAATGAAGAAAATTGACATTCTAGTAAATGTTTTTGATTTTTTGACAAAACCTATAAGTACTTCCAAGTTCATGTGGTGTAGGGATGAGATGGGCTTGTCCCATTCCCAAATAGGAGGTTAATTCCTTTGGTTATATACCACACTCTCTCATGTAGTAAATATCAAGTTGGAGAATGTTGGGAGTTGGGTGATATTCACCTATAGAGAGTTCCTAAAGTAAGAGTTTATCTAGAGAATGCAATGTGGAAAGATGTTGTGAGCTTTAGTTGTTGTGGTATAGTATACATGTTCATTTACATGTGGCGATCTTGTGGTAACAACCATAATTCATTTGGAGAACTCACAACTACATATAGAATACAATGTTGCTAAAAGTATGAATGTCAATGTAGGAGTGCTTGTGGTAGAGCTAGAGTTCATATGACACTATCTTGGAGCATTGGTAACTTTCTAGAAGATGACACAAGGTACTACAAGTAGTTAGAAGTGATGAAATGTTTGTGTGATACGCCAAGATTGTAGCTAGTAGTGGTGGCTATACAGGAAAATATGAACTCATCAATAGTGTTGAGTAAGCAACTATTGATTCATAGAGTGTGGTAGCAACTACATATACACAATGACTATCCGCGTAGAGACATCATGCGTAGTGATATGTGTGGCATGTTGATATCATACTATCGTTAGAATATAGTTGAATGACTCTTGTTATTGCACGTGTTGGATAGACATTTAGATGGTTGGGATTCCATGTTTACATCTATTTGTATCATCTTGTGTGAAGGTGCCAAGTTTAGTGTCTAGATAGAACATTGTTGGTGTGAGACATTAGAGTGATTGCAACAGAAATATGTTGTAGATTGAGACTCTCTAAAAGAATTACATATTGGATCCTTAGACTTTAAATAATATAATAGTGATTATCTTTTGGTGGTGAGTTTTCTCTTGTAAGGGTTTCCCATGTAAATATCAGTGTCTTGTGTAATCTTGTGTACATGCATGCTATTCCATTTACTTCTATTAATGTTGTTAGACAGATTTGACAAATATTGTTAACTATTTTTGAATCATATTATCTTAAGTTTCTTTATCCTAATCCATTAGTTGTTTGTAACAAAGGTGTAAATCCCCAAAGGGGAGCTTATTATTAGATTGCTTTACCCTCTCCTCACATGGTGGGGGGAGTATTGCATGTATTTTAAAAGGCCACCATAAAATTTCTTGCTCAACATGCTATGTGTTCCACATGATTTTAATAAAAGACGATTTGACAAGTGTAGTGAATATTCACTACATTTTCTAGCAACTTCTATCCATTCGATGTGAAGTAAAAAAATGTGCATAGCCCGTTGATGTAGTCCCCACCTTAAATTCTCTTACTCTTCAAATAGAATAAGAGTTGGGACCCAACGGTAGTAACCATTGGTGGGGTTAATGCGTAGTGCCAAGAATAAATCTATAATAGAAAACATATTGGCAAACACATAGAATGAAGATTTTTTAAAGAATCAGGCATAGGAAAAATAAGATTAAAGAGGGCTTGATAATGCCCAAAAAATGCAAGTGGAAGTCAAAGATGGTGCCTAAGATGATGCACTAATAGAAATCCCACTCAAAGATAAAGAAAAGCATATTTGATGTCATAGTAGGGCCTATCAACTAAAATTTTGCTCAAAGCAGTCAAATAGAAAAATGATCCATTCGAGACCCAAGCCCACTAGAAAAAGTTTGCTCAAGGAAAGCATAAAAAAGATATAGGTACAAGCACGTTGGGAAGAAATTTGATTTGTGCAGGTCAAAAAGGGATCTCGTGACCAACAGTGAAAAATAAAAGAGCCTTAGAATAATCTACCATGAAGAATGGATTTTCAAAAAGCGTGTAACACACAAAAGAACCACTAGAGAGAGAGATTAACTTGTGGTGTGTGAGTTGACACATACTTAATCTTCCACGAAGAGAAGAAAAAATCCATAGATCAACGAAAGGGGGATCTAACCAAGAAAACCATAGTGAAGCCAAAGAATAGAGAGATGAAACATGAATACAACACTATATACATGATGCAAAAGCATCTTATTGACAAAAAAGGAAAAAGGCTAGTCACCAAAGCTAAAAGCTAACATGAACAAAATCATTTACGGGTGGGGAGAAATAGTTGTCTCTTCTAGTTAGTGAGTGATATAGCACGTAAGTCTAGAATCTTTAATAAATAAGGCACTTGAACTTCTACTTCTTTATTGCTCTATGTAAATTTTCCAAATTGGAGCTACTATTCAAATATTATGCATTAGGCATCACCAATCATGAGTAGATCAACTTTTGGAAGACTAAAAAAATGTAATGAATTTTGGGATGTGCCTTCCATTAGCTTATGGTTGTATATAAGTAACAAGGAATTTACAGTGTAATTTTCAATCCTTGTTAAAGGATACCTCCAGGATTACCCTCCTAAGCCTAACTGAGCTTGAAGATTAGAAGAGATTACCCACTCTTGTAGTTGGCCCTCAACCATCTCGAATCTGTGAATGAGTCCATGTTCTATTTTCTTGATGACATCCCCTAGCCTAGAAAATATGAACACACTCTAGGATTTGGGACCTACAGTTTTTGGTCCCAACACATCACATGCAGGTGAAGGTAAGACGTGTATCATAAGTGTCTATAGTTGCAACATCAGATGTAGAAAAATCATTATCATTATACCCATCATTATGTATAAAGGAAGGCAATGCATTTAAGTCACATGAATCTATGGACATAGGACTAACATGATATGGAATAGATATATCATCAAGATGTGTCACAATCTCGTGCATAAGTGAGAGAGGTGTGATATTATCAATAACCTTCATACTAGATGCATCACTAGTATATGACATCCTAGATAGGTATATATGGTCATTATTATTGTAAGCCACATGGTCATTATGAGGCTCATGGATAAATGACACATGTATCTAATAGGCATGGATGAGAACTAATCAAGTCTATGAAGGAAGAAAAAGACGAGATATGATAGAACAAAACCTCAATAGAAAACACATCCTTACCCCTATGAAAGTGTGTCATGATAATATCAAAATCTAAAATATATGCATGAATATTAAAACCAATGAGCAAGACCTAAGAGGATCCATAATGATAAGTGGATCTAGGGTAGGAGGGTGGGATAAAAGATAATCACTATGTATACCCAAATCCTAACTAAAAGATATAAGCATATAAAGATCAAACCCTAGGTAGATCTAAAATATATAAAAAATTAAAATAATATCATATTTGAACATGTAAATTAGAAACCCTAGAAAAAGGTTGGGTTGCGTATGATTAGATGAGTTCACTTAAATGTGAAGGAAAGAAAATAAACTTTCTTGAAGCTTAGTCTAGGATAATCCAATAAAATGCATACACATAAGCACAATTAACCTAGACTAATTAATTATGAGTGGAGATTTTAATATTGAGCTAGTAATTGGAATGAAAAAAATATAAATAGATATAAGTGCATTTAACTCTGTAACTAATGCAGTTTTGAGTTTGATATACCATGAGATTAGGAACAAAGAATCTTAAAGTGGGAATTGCCTCATCTTTAAAATTTCTATTATTTTGTAGAGATGAATTTGCGATCACAGATCTATCCTATACCCACAAACTTGTCATATGTGATTTGTAGACTTTTGTTATCAACTTCACTCAGTGTATCACGATTTCCTTTACACTTCATAATATCTGCGGACTAACAATATTTATAAATACCTTTGTAGGGTTGTTGATATGTCACAAGGGGATGTGTTCTCCTAGGTCAACCCTCATGAATATGTACAAATAATCTAAAAGAACAATCTTCAATCATATATATGCTCCTAGAATGCTCGTGGTAAACTAGATTCCTTTTACTGCACCAATTGAAGTGTGAACATGTGAATAATATACATATTGGAATGCTTAGAGATATTTGATGATTAGAATGAATGCATTGTACTTAGGACACCCTTGGAGGGAAATGTTTAAATTTGAATTTTGAATTTGGAAAATTAAAAATAGGTGCATAGATAAATATAATTGACACATGGATAATGATAATAAAAATAGGTGTATGGATAAATGTAATTGGGACATAGATAAGGGGAATGCATAGGTAGATGTGATAAATGCTAAGATAAGGTGAATGTATAAATATGTATGTAAAAGATAGGACAAGGCTAAATGTATAGGGATATGTGTATATATAGATAGATAAAAGGTTAGGGAAATGAGCCTAGATTCACTCAAGATCATACCATTTATCACTATGTACATATATGAAAACATTATTTCAAAATAAACACAAAACTAGATAGAAAATGAGATGGGTATGCAAATTTTACCATTACCCTTATAATTTCCCTTGAAACAATTTTATAAACTAAAATACTTCTTAAAATAAGAATATAATAAGAATATAATTTGTATTAATCACTCTAAGTTTAAAGTTATTAGTATTAATGTGTCCCATCTTTTTCTCTATTTGAAATTGAAAGATAGATCTCTTCAGCATATACTTTTATTTGGTGGTCATTTTCAAATGCCGTCCAAAATTATTTTGTCGAAGGTGGCCAACTTGGCTCCATAATTTTATTATGTTTCACGGACATTCTATTGCTGTCCATCACTGAATCATATTATAAATGTGAACCATTCTCTTTTCTATACGATAAAAGAGTAACAATAAATAATTAGAATTTTTTTTGACATGACTAACCAACAAAGAATCAAGGACATCATCTTGTAACAACTTTTTTCAAAAAACCAGAGGTTCAAAGGACATAGATGACATGATATAAGCACCTTTATGAAACATGTCTATTATGATAATGAAAGCAAAGTTAATTGAATTCTGCACTACAGGTCCTATATTCTTACTGTTGGAGATCATTACAAGTCGTATATTCTTACTGTTGAGGATCTATTATTGTTTTCGAAAAAATGATTGTCATTATATTGTGGGAATCCGCAGCAATGGTTTGACAAACAAGCTAGTGGTAATGGGATAGGAACATTTCAATTCTTTAATAATACAAATTTTAATAGTCATTCTTCTTCCATACGTGACTACAGCGATGATTCTGTTCAGCTTTTGTAAGATGATATAGTATACTGATTCTTCGATCACTCTAGCAATTATACCTATTATATCTCTAGCAATTATAGCTATTGATATGACTGGGTCCTGCTGTGATTTCAGTCATGTCTTTTATCTGTAATCTTCAGTTTATTTCAATTAGAAAAGAATTATAGTTATTATTATAAGAACTCATTTCTAAGTGGGTATTATAGACATCTCTTGTGTCTGGATCCTGCTGTGAATTGAGTCATGTGTCTTTTATGTAATCTTCAGTTTATTCTAATTAAAAAGAAAAATTATAGACATCTCTTGTGTCTGGATCCTGCTGTGAATTGAGTCATGTGTCTTTTATTTGTAATCTTCAGTTTATTCTAATTAAAAAGAAAAATAAAAATTATTATAAGAGCTTATTTTTAAAGTGTGTATTATAGACATCTCTAGTGTCTACAGTCTCTGTATATGACTTCTCTTTCTCACACAGGTATATCCTCCATTGCCTCATTTAAATATTTTTTTCAAGTAGAATACTGGTTCAATGAGTGTTTTTATACAGTACCTTAAGTCATAAGTTAATGGGTGGCTTTCAATCATTTCTTAGCATGGGAAGTGACGTAAGAAGTCCTTCAATTTTGATAAATCCAAATACACTGTCTAATAAAATAACAAAAGAAAGATTATATGAAAGTTCCCTCACATCATCAAAGTAAATATAATATTTGTTGACACTCGTCTACAAGGGATTGGCTTGTATGCAAACTAAATAATTCGATCCATCAAAGGTGATGAATCCTAGAGATTGTTTCTCATCATTAAAGGAACTTTTTATAGTAGAAAAGTTTGAGCTGGCCTCTAGGCTTTCACTCCCTCATCGTTACTATGGGACCTATCAACATAGCAAGAAATTTTGTTTCTATTAACATTTGTAGAGCTTGGAAATTGATTAAACCTTGGTTCATTTATAATGAAGACAGTTTTAGAGTTGAACTTATTATTAAATCTTATTCCCTCCGTGGTTCCTTATAATTGAATTTCATGTCTTCCCTCTTATAGAGGTGTTTTGAATGAAAATTAGGTTTGTTTAGAAGTATTCCCATTTTTATTTATTCATCTATTTAATAAGAGGATAAGACATTGTTTATTATGGTTAAGTAAAAGTTAAGTTTTGTTTCAATAGAATGAATTTGAGTTTATTTGTGAGATTTAAGTAATTGTTTTATGAGTACATTCACAAAATTAGTATCCAATTCCTATTTCTTGGTACAAAGATTGGAAGTGGCTAGTTGACATACCTCTTCATCGGTATAAACCTTGTTCGGTTGTAATCTCTTTGCTCCAAAAATGTTTCCATTTGAAATTCTCAATTAAAGGTGGAAATTGAGTTTTTCAACCTATGTTTGGAAGTGAGAATTTGAGATGGTTTGAAAAGTCATCATTGAAAAAAAAAAGGCTCATTTTTTTTGTATTCTTTAATTCTTTATTGAGAACTACCAATTGATGATTGCTAGTTTCATAAAGGGATAGCACACCCTCTATCTTCCTTCTAATATTAAGAACCTTTTCATCTTTTTTACTTTACACAAAATAGAGATGGATTCACATTCTTTTCAATCCCTTTAGACTATATTTTTTTCTCATTAAAAATGGTAGATGTTAGGGTATTTAGTCTCTTTTTCTACATTAATACAATTAAAATTGGCATATTTTTCATGAAAGATAATTTTTTAAATTTGGAAACACATAAATAATTTTATATTCAATCACATTGTTATTTATTATTATCTCTTTGCAACTAGTAGAACTATGGTTATTTGTAATGTTATGTTATAGATTCAAGTTTATGTAAAGAAATTTTGTCCAAGTGTGGAGCACCTCACAAACTTGATTGGACACTAAGGAAATACCCTACATGTGTGGTTAACTAGGATCCTCCCCATTCTGCTTACCATTTTTTTTACCTAATTGGTGAGGCCATGATGACTAGGGTCATCAAAGGCATTCTCATAACCACCCTTCATTTTTACCATGTTCTAGATGGCCATCTTACCAAGAACTTGGCAATGGTTTAGATGGTGTTGGGCCTAGTGGGTGGTCAATGTCATTTCCAAATAAATTTTCTTAGTTAGACTTAACCCTTTTGCTAGCTCTTAGTGAAGGAAGAAGAAACAAAGGACATTGTTATATATAGATAGGGTGGGAGCCAATATTTGTTATAGTTGGTCCTATTGGTAGTTGGGGAGATAAGTGACATGATTTACCACCACCTCTACCATGTAATATAACTTGTGTAAATTTATTTTCCTTATGGGCATTTAAATAATTTAATTATGATTTCCCAAAGGGTCCTTGAACTCTTCATCATTATTTCCATGATAATGTTTTTTAATTAAAATAAAATTTTTGTCTTAGGTTGTGTGCCTAATGTGATCTATTCTTTTGGGGTGTGATGCCATCCACCCATTTTTATCACAATTGTAATTGTAATTGATTGCATTACTAATAGAAGAGACATAGTTTCAATAAAAAGTTTCTTCATAAACCATTGCATAAGGTGTTGAGAGCATATTTAGCCTAATAAACAATCTCAAGTGAAATATATTATACATATCTTTATCTTGGATAATATGTCTCTTCTTCTCAACCAAAGTTTTGTTCATCCATGTTACTATTGCAAGTATGTGCTAATCGATGTTGTCATTGATGTCAAAAAGCTTGTGTTGTCATTGGTGTCAACTGTGTCTTTTGATGAGGTTGTTGTTGTTTGATTAAGTTGTCTTTCTAAAAGTGATTTGGTTGCTTTGTAGAGGTGGTGAAGATGTTGAGGATATGCTTCTATTGTTGGGTTTCCAAGTGCTTTTGAGAAAAATTGATTAATTATGGAAATAGTGTGTTGAAGAAGTCTTTTGGCTTACAAAGTGTTATTCATGTTTTTGCTCTGCATTTCTTTTGTATTGGAGATCTGAGTATGCAGTTTGGATATGTTGTTTAGAAGTGTTTGAAGATGCCAAATCTAGAATTTGGTGCTCTGGATCGTTGTGCAATGGAAGTTGTGTTCACCAGTTTGAGAATAGTGTTTAACAGTGTGTCTAAAGTGTTTTTCTCCGCACTTCTTTGTAGAGTGCTTTAAGGTGTTACAGTTTTGGATTTGTGAATATAAGGTCCTTATCTATCATTTGATGCTCCAAAAAGTGATTTCTTGTGTAGCAGAGTTCGACAGTGTTGTTTGTAAGCAGATTGTGAACTTTCTTTAGGTGAAAGTTGTTAAATTTGTTGGTTTTTAGGTGACTTCAAGATGCTTATGGATGTTTCTAGATTGTGTTAAAGTTTTGTGTAAGATCTGTGAGGTGTGTTTATCTTTGAGGAAGTGTGTGCTTAAAAGTCCATAGTGTTAACTCAAGTTTGGCCAACTTGGTTGCTTGCACTAATTTTGGTTATACTTTGTTGATTGAGGAAGCATGGAATAATGTGTAAGAAGGAATTTAGGTCCATGGTAAGAGGTTCCATGGTCGGCATTCATTCTTTTCCTTCACAGGAATGTTTAGGTCCAAACCTAATTTGAACTTTATGGGTTAAGATGTGTTTGCTGACCTTGGAGAATGTTTTCATAATTGATGATGGTATAAATAAGTGTCAAGGAGTCATGGATGTAGGTATGTATGAAGGATATGATGTTTGTGATGCAAATTTGATTAGGGTAACTTGAGAGCTTTCATGTATTAGGCTACTGGATGCAGTGAAGAAAAGGTGTCTACTATTTTTAGTGTTGTTGCGAAGGTGTTGTTTGTGTTGTGATGGATATTGAACTTCATTGGAACTGAACTCCTTGCATAGGTTAGATGCAATTATATCAATTCAAAGCCTAGTAGTGCTCCACTCTTCTCTTCTCTCTTTCTTTCTTAGTGGGCAGTGAGTCCACTTGGATAGTGAGTCCACCTATAGTGAGCATTCTCTCTTTTAGGTAGTGAGATTTTTGTACTTTGGTATTGCTACTACATTATATTGTGAGCTAATCCTCACCATGGTTTTTCCCTTTTAGGGTTTTCCATGTAAAATATGGTGTTCTCTTGTGTGTGATGTTGTTGTGATTTAGTTTAAGTTATTTTCTTTTCATGCTTAATCATCATAGCATGTTTAAAGGTTAATGTGGATCTAAATGTTTGTGAGGGTTTGAAGTTTTGATACAACTGATTCACCCCCCCTCTCAATTATCTTGTACATTCAACAATTGGTATCAAAGCCAGGTTCCTTTGAAGAAAGCTTAACAGCTTGAGGTAGATCCGAGATGGCGCACAAAAAGTAGATTCCCTTGTTTGATGGCTTCAAACTATACACTTTGGAAGGTAAGGATGGAAGCCTTTCTAATTGCTCTTGGTTATGAGATCTAGAAATCTGTCAGGTCTAATTACATTGTACCTCAGAATGGTATAAGTAGTAAAGATGAGATCAAAGCTGCTGAAATAGATGGTAAGGAAAAACATGCTCTCTTAAGTGGACTTAATAATTCTGAGTTGGTGAAAGTTGTGACTTTGAAGATTGCTAATGAGATTTGGAAAAAGTTGAAAAGTGTTTATGAAGGAGATGATAAGGTCAAACAAGCTAAAATGTAGAATTTGAAGCTCACTTTTGAGACCATGTGAATGTCTGAAGATGAAAACATTACAAGCTTCTTACAGAAGGTGGATGAAGTTGTCAATGGTATCAAAGGACTTAGCAGAAGTATAGATGATAAAGAAATGATATTGAAGGTACTTTAAACTCTTCCTAAAGCTTACAGTCATAAGGTTTCTACTATTGAAGAATTATAGAATTTGAATCAATTTACCAAAGATCAGTTGTTTGGCACCCTAACTACTTTTGAAATAAGAGAGTTTGGCACAACTAGTGGAATTACAAAGGATGAGACTACTTTTAAGGCTAGAAAATCAAAGAAGAATATGGAATCAGATCTAGAAGACCTTGATGAAGTGGAAGCTAATTTTGTGAGAAGGATGAAAAAGGGTACTAGAAAGTTTAGTGGTAAGTTGCCTTTTAAATGCTTTAGTTATGGAAAAATAGGTCATTATGCTTCAAGATGTCTAGATGGAGCTCTGAGAATTTAGAATAGGGAAAACATAGGTAAGATTGTTAAGAAAAGTTACTATGTTAGAGAAGATGCAAGTATATCCAATGTTGAATCTGATTATGAGGATGATAATGATAATGAATGCTTATTCATAGTCCTAAGAGATGAAATTGTTTCTGCTAACTCTGGAAGTTGTGTGAAGGAAAAGGGTCCGAAAGCAAGTACCAACCCTGAAGGCATTATAATGTTTGCTTTTCATGCTAAAAGAGAAAAAGATGACTGGATCATTGATAGTGGATGCAAAAATCATATGATAGGTGATAAGAGTAAGTTTGTCAAACTTGAAAAATATGATGGTGGAGTAGTTAGGTTTGGTGGTGATGAAGCTACTAAGATTTGTGGAAAAGGTTCAATCATTTATGATGGAAAACATAACACTGATGATGTTCTTTATGTCAAAGGCTTAAAGCATAATCTCTTGAGTGTTGGACAAATGTGTAGCAAGGGTTACAAACTTATGTTTTAGGATGATGGTTGTGAGATCAGAAAAAGCTCCAGAATAGTGATTACTGTTGGAAAAAGGATAGGTAGAAATGTTTATCATCTCAAAAGTGGTGTTAGTTATTGCCTTATGACTCAGATAAGTGAGATTTGGCTATGGCATAGGAGATTGTGTCACATCAATTTTGATATCCAGGGTAAGGATAGGCTCACTTCAAGCTATGAGAGATCTGCCAAAGATTACAAAGCCCATCAATGCTATCTATAAGGAATGTCAGATTGGAAAGAAAACAAGAAGAAGCTTCAAATTCAAGGATCAGTCATCTATCAGATTGTTGGAATTGGTACATACAGATCTTTGTGGTCCTACTAGAGTAAGGAGTTTTCAAGGTAACAAGTATTTTATGTTATTTATTGATGATTTATCTAGAATGACATGGTTGAAAATGAAATGGATATGAAGATCAAATGTTTGAGGTTCGACAGAGGTGGAGAATTTACCTCTAATGAGTTTAACATGTTTTATGAGAATGATGGGATAAAGAGGCATTTATCTACCTCTAGGACTCCTCAGCAAAATGGAGTGGTTGAAAGGAAGAACATGATTGTTCAAGAAGCTACAAGGATAATGATCAAAGAAGTAGACCTAGTAGAAGTCTACTGGAGAGAAGCAATTCATACTGTTGTCTACATACAAAACATAGTACAAGTAAGGGCAAATGACACAAAGACTCCCTATGAGCTATGGTATGGAAGGATTCCTATTGTTAAATATTTTAAAGTATTTGGAAGAAAATGTTATATCAGAAGAGATGAAGAACTAGGAAATTTTGATGCAAGATGTAATGAAGGTATTTTTCCTGGGTATTCTAACAAAAGCAAAGCTTACCAGTGCTACAACAAGAGGCTAAGATATATTGTTTAGAGTGCGAATGTCAAAGTTGATGAAGATATACAGAAGATTTCAGAGGTTAATGAATATGAATCAGATGAGTCTTCTTGCAGAGAAGAAGAAGAAACTAAAGAAAAAGAAGTATTGGTTGAAGAACAAGAAGCTCCAGAAAGAATCCTTAAAACTCCCAAGTATGTGCAGAAGCATCACACTGAAGACCAAATCATTGGTGATAAGAGCAAAGGTGTATTGACAAGAAGCAGAGCTACTGAAGACCAAATCTGTGTTTACTTTCTAAAGTTGAACCTAAAATAGTGGTTGAGGCATGTAAGGATGAGAATTGGATCAAGGCTATGGAAGAAGAACTAATGCAGATTGAGAAAAATTAGACTTGGGAACTTGTCCCAAGACCAGAGAACAAAAATGTGATTGGAATTAAGTGGGTATTCCGGAACAAATTGAATGAGAGTGGAGAAGTGGTAAGAAATAAGGCAAGACTTGTATGTAAAGACTACTCACAAGTGGAAGGAATAGACTATGAGGAAACTTATGCTCCAGTGGCAAGAATGGAGGCCATTAGGATGTTTTTGGCTTTTGCAGCACATAAGGATTTCAAAGTATATCAAAGGGATGTGAAGTCTACTTTCTTGAATGGTGAATTGAAAGAGGAAGTGTACATAGATAAACCAAAAGGATTTCAGTTGTTAGATAAGCTAGATATGGTTTGCAGGTTGAAGAAGACACTATATGGATTGAAGCAAGCTCCCAGATCTTGGTATGCAAGTTTAGACAGGTACTTGTTACAACAAGGATTCAATAAAGGCTCCACAAATAGCAATTTGTACATCAAAGTAAGTGGAGATCAAATTCTGATTGTGGAAGTGTATGTAGATGACATAATTTTTGGTGGAAATGAAGGTATGTGTAAGAGTTTTGCAGATGAGATGCAAAAAGAGTTTGAAATGTCAATGTGTGGGGAAATAAATTTCTTCCTTGGCTTACAGATCAATCAGATAGATAAGGGTAATTTCATTTCTCAGTCAAAGTATGTAAAAGAGTTATTAAAGAAGTTTGGAATGGAAGATTCTAAACTAGTTTGTACTCTTATGGTTACTGGTTGTAAGTTGAGAAAGAATGACGAATCTCCTAAGGCTGATCAGAGCAAGTACATATCAATGATTGGAGGATTACTATATCTGACTGCTACTAGACTAGATATTATGCATATAGTTTGTCTTGTGGCTAGATTTCAAGCAGATCCTAGAGAGTCACATGTTATGACAGTGAAGAGGATATTTAGATATTTAAAGGGCACTTCTGATCATGGCTTGTGGTATCCAAAAGATACCAACTTTACTCTAAGTGCCTATATAGATGCAAATTGGGTTGGTTGTGTATATGACAAGAAAAGTACAAGTGGTGGAGCATTCTTTCTTGTTGGCATAGTAGTGTCATGGTTAAGTAAAAAGTAGGATTCATTATCTCTGTCTACTACAAATGCATAATACTTTGCAACATCTTGTTGCACACAGGTGTTGTGAATGAAACAAACCTTGAAGGATATCAAAGTTGTGTATGATGAGCCGATTTCTATTTTATGTGATAATACAAGTGCTATTAACATTTCAAAGAATCCAGTGATGCATTCAAGGACAAATCATGTTTTAATTAGGTATCACTTTATGAGAGAGAAGGTTGCAGAGAATGAAGTAAATCTTGAGTATGTGTCTACAAAGGATCAAGTTGTTGACATATTTACTAAGGATCTTCCTAAGGATACATTTTAGTATCTCTAGGAGAAATTATGGGTTATTGCCCCTCCTTCCTTGAACTAGATGCACAAGGAGATGCATCTGTCCATTGGATTTCAAGATTCATTCTTTTGTGGACTGATGATTGGAGGATAACTCTTAGGGGGAGTAGGTAGTGGTCATAATGATTGTTGCAGTCAGGGGGAGTTTTTTGAGTAGTGAAAGAAAAAGATGTTGCAGAGAAGTAGTGAACAATGAAAGTATGTGCAGTATTATGAAAAGGGAAAGCTGTGACACCCTTTGTCATTAATGTCAAAGGGGGAGAGAGTTCTTGTGAAAAACAAAGGGGGAGAAAGAAAAATGTGAAAAAGAAAAGAATCAGTGATCAGAGAGAGAATAAGATGTGCAGAAGAAAGGGGGAGAGTAAGAAAAAAAAAAGATTGGTGTAGAATTGTGTCTTGATGGGTTTTCACATCATGTGTTGCCATCAATGACAAAGGGGGAGATTGTTGCAAGTATGTGCTAATTGATATTGTCATTGATGTCAACAAGCTTGTGTTGTCATTGGTGTCAACTATGTCTTCTGATGAGGTTGTTGTTGTTTGATAAAGTTGTCTTGCTAAAAGTCATGTGGTTGCTTTGAAGAGGTGCTAAGATGTTGAGGATATGCTTCTATTGTTGGGTTTCCAAGTGCTTTTGAGAAAATTTGATTAATTATGGAAAAAGTGTGTTGAAGAAGTCTTTTGGCTTATAGAGTGCTGTTTGAGTTTTTGCTCCACATTTATTTTGTGTTGGAGATCTGAGTATGCAGTTTGAATATGTTGTTTAGAAGTATTTGAAGATGCTAAATCCATAATTTGGTGCTCTAGATCGTTGTGTTCACCAGTTTGCGAACAGTGTTTGATAGTGTTGGCAGTGTGCCTGGGAGAAAGTGTTTTGCTCCGCACTTCTCCGCAGAGTGGTTTAAGGTGTTGCAGTTCTAGATGTGTGCTTATAAAGTCCTTATCTATCTTCAATCTAGAAGGTTTGTGATTTTATGCTTTGAAAATTGATTTCTTGTGTAGCAGAGTTCAGCAGTGTTGTTTGTAAGAAAATTGTGAACTTTCTTTAGGTGAAAGTTGTTGTGGTTAAATTTGTTGGTTTTCAGGTGACTTCAAGATGTTCGTGGATGTTTCTAGATTGTGTTAAAGCTTTGTGTAAGATCTACGAGGTGTGTTTATCTTTGAGGAAGGTGTGCTTAAAAGTCCATAGTGTTAACTCAAATTTGGCTGAATTGGTTGTTTGCACTAATTTTGGTTATTCTTTGTTGATTGAGGAAGTGTGGAATAATGTGTAAGAGGGAATTTAGGTTTGTGCTAAGAGGTGTTGTGGTCTGTATTCATTCCTTTCCTCCACAGGAATGTTTAGGGCTAGATATAATTTAAATTTTATGGGTTAAGATGTGTTTGCCAACCTTGGAGAATATTTTCATGATTGATGATGGTATAAATGAGTGTCAATGAGTCATGGATGTAGGTATGCATGAAGGATATGATGTTAAACACAAGGAATACTGAGAGGGTTGCTAAATCAGTATTCTATAAAACCATTCCTTCACATGTTCTTTAATCCATTTACCACATTCAATAACATGAAAGCAAAATAAACATAAGAAGAGCAACCACAAAGTCATAACACATAGACACCAAGATTTTTACATGGAAAACCCAAAAAGGGAAAAACCACGGTGAGTGTTAGCTCACAATATATTATGATATCAAAACTAGATTACAAAAGGCTCACTACCTTAGGGCTCATTGTCTAAAGAAATGCTCACTACAATAGGCTCACTACTATAAAGAAGAGAATATAGAGGGCTCACTACCAAGAAAGGACTGCTACAAATGTATCTACAGAATGCTAGAATGTAGTTTCATTGATAGATCAATATATAGATTCAAAGGTCTTCATTATATCTGCCCTACTTTTCTATTATGCTTCACATATACTCTATTCTTCTGCCCTCTGCACTCTTATTGTACTTTTCACATCACAAATTCAGAGTAGGATTGCACATTCACAACTATCATATCTCACTGCACTAAAATCCATTAGGTATTAATATCCACAACAAGATCTAACTCAAAATTTGGTCGGCTTGCAAGTGATGAAGCGTGTACACAAAAAGCTCATACTCTATCAGCTTGAATTCTTTACATGAAGTTATGTGGACCAATGAAAACCTTCAAGGATCTTCATATAGGTATGGACCTATTTTAGAACAACTTAGAATAATGATTTAAGCAATATATCTTCACCACACAATGATCTAACTGAGAGTTGGCTTCATTCTTAAGTATACTCTTAACCTTGTTGTCTGTCATATCACAACTTCTCATGCGGATCTCACGGGACTCCAAAATTCATATCAAACATTTATTAGACATCACCAATCATACCTTCATAACCACAGATCCTAATATTCTTATTTGGCGAGATGCAGATCTCTGAACTGATGACTGTATCTTTGTGAAACACTATCAAATTGAATGCAGATACTTGGAAGCTTGTAGATGATCTTCTGGTGAACTTCAAAATCTGCAAATCTGGAATTAGATACTTCTCATATGTGTTTACAACACCTCCAAACTGCACATTGAAATAATCAATACTAGAGGAATATAGATTGAAATACTTAGGTGTTCTTCACTGTTTAAAGAACTATCTATAATCATCTCTGGTTGTTTCCATCAATGACAGCATCAAATCTCCATCACAACAGTAGTGTCTCTCAACAATCTCCCCCTTTGGCATTGATGGCAACATTTAGTGAAAAATGATCACACTGCTCCCCCTTACTATGTACACTCTATTTTTCTTCTTCCCTTAAGATGTTTGTTCACTAGTTCTTCTTCTCCCCCTTTGACATCAATGGCAAAGGTGTATGTGAAAGTGACAAAAATTATCTAGAACTTTAAAACTGTCACACTTAGCTGCGTATGTACAAGTACAATTATCTAATTTAGTTGGTTGGTGAAGAAAGGATATCATTGTATATGATCTTCAATTGTGCAATCTCTCCAACCCACTTAGCCTTAGCATTACTCAAAATTTAAATGTTTCCATTAATTTGAAACACTAATTTCTTTGCTTTATCTACTGTGGTAGGCACATCAGTTATTGCCTTCATTTTTGCTGCCTCTGCTAGAAGACCAATCATGGAATCAATCTTGGATTCTATTATTTCTCTGATTTGGCACATTCTGCCCTTAGTGGCCTCTTTCTTATTTTGTAGACTATTTATTTTTTCATGAATGCCTTCAATTTTTTCCTTTTTATTGCAGATGGAATTAGATGCATGATCAAAAGTTTTTGAGATTTTTATCAATTGAAGTTCCAAGTCATCTATTTTCTCCTTCATTTCCTTTGTTGCCTTAGGCCATTTTAGACAAAATTTGTATATATCACTAGCATCCTTAATAGTTGTATCTATATTCTTGATGCTATTGTCTAACAGAATAGTATCTTTGGCTAGCTTATCCTTCAACTCAACTAACATTTTATCACTTATCTCTGCCCTAACCTTAATATCTACAACTTTTTCAAAAGATTCAAAGTGTGAACTTACATAATTTAATAGCATTTTAAATTGCTCAGTTGGGGCAAGAGATGTGTCCTTCTGTAGCCCAGGCATCAAATTTTCTAGAACACTAGATGCCTCACCAATAAGCTCATTGTTCTGGATATGAGACCTTAGGATTTCTTCCTGAGATTTGGCTTGAACAATTGATACTAGTTTGAATTTTTGCAAAGGTGACATTGAGGCTAAGTTTATTGGTCCTTACAACAACTTAGGTGAATAAAAAATCTGTGCTTCTTGTTGCTTCTCCAAAAATTCTCTGACAGAGTCAACCAGATCATGAATGGAAGTAGTGTCTCTTACCACTTCTTCTTTGCTTTGCTTCAAGGGATCTTTCTCCATAACTTTTTGTTCATCAGTTTTGTGTTCCAAAGGAGGGCTCTTCTTAGCGTGTTCATCTTCCTCATTTCCCTAATCAACTTTTTCATTTTGCTCCAGAGGGGTTTCAACATTCTCAGGAGATTTATCCTCTTCTTGTTCCTTCATTTCTTCATCTTTTCTAGGGCTTACTGGAGGAGTCTTTGTTTGATCTAATCCTTGGTTAAAACTAACTTCCGGAAGTGCACCATCATCACCAACATTTTTTTCATCTTTGTCATAAATAGTTGGTATGTTAATTTCTTTTATGACATCAAGAGTTACTTGCTTTGTGTCCTTTACCAATTTCTCTATGTCCCCAGTCATTAGACTGATAATCCCCCTCTTTATTTCAAATTTATCACCAAGTATCTTTTTGACCTTGGTCTTCTCCTCAACAGTCACATCTGGACACAACTTAAGCAATGCATTTTCTCTTATCTCCAAGTCTTTAGCCATTGTTGCTTCCTTCTTGACAGACATTATGTTGGCAAGGTTGTCAGGGAGATCAATTATCACCTCAATAAGGGCTTTGTTGTACATCTCCATGAATCTAACCACATCAGTCTCTATGATGTCTTTGTCTATATCACCATACTCATCATACACTTGTGCTATGGGCTTCATATTCCCATGGGCTGCCATAGCATTTAGGACATCTTCCAAATTTATTGTGGCCTCTGTTTTCTTTAACTCTATTTGCCTTGGCTTTTTCTTGTGCTTGTCCTTATCGGAGGGCTTGTCTTGTTTGCTTTTGGAAACTTCTTCATCTATCTCAGTCTCCTCATCATCAACTCCAATACTCATACATTCTTTTCCCCTTGCTTTTCATTATTTTTTCCTCTTTTGTAGTGGTTTCCTTTGCAGGTGCTTCCACACTCATAGAAGGTGTGGGACTAGAGGATGTAGTAGTAGTTTGAGTAGAAGTTGTACTTCTTGTTCTTTTCCTTGTTACTGCAGGCTCCTTCACTTTCTTCTCAGACTCTTCCGGAGCCTTTTTAGGCTCACCTTGCTTCATTTCTTTAGCTGCCCTAGCTGCTTCAACTCTTTCTCTTGTTTTAGCAATCTATTCTTTAGTAAGTCCTATGCTCTGGGTATATTCCTCCACCATTTTCTTGACCTTCTTTTGAGATTCAAGCTTTCTCAATTCAATATGCACCTTAACTGAGATTTC
The DNA here is from genome assembly GCA_027924645.1 of Cunninghamia lanceolata. Taxonomy (NCBI): domain Eukaryota; kingdom Viridiplantae; phylum Streptophyta; class Pinopsida; order Cupressales; family Cupressaceae; genus Cunninghamia; species Cunninghamia lanceolata. The sequence continues at coordinate 2,574,016 of BSBN01001034.1, forward strand.
TTCATATGTCCCAAATCTTTCTTTTGTGGTGTCCCTGGTTTTACTTAACATGAGCTCAGCATAACCATTCAACACATTTCCATCTACTTCATAACCCATTGGAAGGACCCAAACTGTTCTTGGCTCCACAACCACCATCATGCATTAATCTTTGTTGACAATGAAACATACATCATTTTTGTATTTTTCAACTATTGATTCCGATATCCTTTGGCTAGATTACATGGCCTTTTGAAAGTTCTTGAAATAGCCCCATAGGGCTACATTCTGTGCATCACAATTTCCTATGCTATTTAAATGATTTCTAATTTGTATGGTAACTAGTCCCGATAATTCTTGCATGAAATAGAAGAATATGTAGATAATTAACGTACCAAATTTGAATGGATACTTGTGCTCCTTGGTCTTCTTCAAAATTTTCATTGGTTGTTGCCAGAGAAACTCACAGAGATCATAATCAACATTCTTCTTGATCATCTCATAGGTGGTGTAAATGGCTGCACTAGAGACAAAGTTTTCTCAGTTTGAGAAGTATATCTTGTAACCAACCACCATCTATGCAAACCTTACGGCATGGTCTTCAATGTCATTAACTGTCAATGCACTTTTGTCAAATTGAGCACCTATGGCTTTCGTTAATGTGCTATTTTTCATGGATTTCAACACAATCATTGTTCTAGTAGAATTCAATCATGTAACAACCCTTATAGCATCTTTTGTAATCATGAAAGGTGTGTTAAGACACATAAACTCATTGTGAATTTTGCTCAATACATACCGAACCCATGAGTCCTTTGCAAATGACAAAAAGTCTATGTATTGCATGAATTTCTTTTCCTCCAAGGCTTTGCATTCCTTCTTCAATTTGTATCCCTCATCACACAGATGATTTAGATATAATTCCCCAAGTTTGCTATTATTGTGTTCATCTAGGGCAATATGGATGTAAGACCTAATGTCTTCCTCATGCATCAGACCATAGGGCACTTCTAAAAATGCAATGTCAGGATCAACTTCCATAGATTTGAATGGATGTTTCTTGAATTTTGGTCGAGGTCTCTCATTGATATCGATTACTTGTGTGTAGCCATTTCTTCAATAATTTAAACAAGTTCACAGTAGGGTTTCAAACTATAAATACCTCTTTATGCCAAATTAGGGTTTTCTCTGCTTAGAATCATTAGAAATTCCTGTTGTCACTTGGGGTTTCACTTCTTCTCTCCTTAGACACTTGAAAACTCAAATATAAAGTGATTAATCCTTCGGACATAGCCTTTTTAACCTTTGTTTACCAAAACCTAATTGCCATAAACGTTGTTTTCCAAAAAGTTGTCAAACACTTCACCCACTATTTGGCTAGGGGATCAGGATATTCAATAAAAGCTCCCCTTAAGCCAAAACTCCCAATTTACTTCCTAGAGAAAGTATCAGCACCAAAAACTGGTGCGGATCCATCCTTGACCTCTTTAACATCCTTTTTAATCTAGATCTTGCTCATTTTCTTCTTGTTTTCTGTAGATCAACCTTGTTCTTTCCCTTATCTTCCCTCTGCTCTATTTTCTTCTCTTCTGCATAATAGTTTCTTTTCACATTCTTGCTTCTGTAGAATTTTGCAACATGTCCAGGTCTATTCCAATTGTAGCAAACAATATTCCTCTATCCTTGATTTCTTTCATTGATTAAATACATTCTTGATCTGCATTGGTTAGCCATATGCCCAAATCTATTGCATGTAAAATATTTTCCATTGAAAGATTGAGTATTCCTTCCATTGTTGAAACCATTCCTTATCAGACTTCTACATTCATTTGCTCTATGACCAATTCTCTTGCAATTGAAACATTGACCAGAGAATGATGGAGCATTTTGATTCATTCTACTCCTACACTGAGTAGCCTTATGACCAAAATTATTTCAATTAAAACCATAGCCATTGAAGGATGGGTACCTTTGAGCATTTGGTTGCCTAACCAGAGGTCTTCTAGGTCTGTTTCTCTAATTCCAGACCTAGTTGCCTTTGACTCTCTTCATTTTAGTGTTAACTTGTCTTGATTTAGAGCTTTCTCCCTTTTCAAAATCCAAACCTTTCTTGTCATCTGGACTTTTCTGATTTTCAATCAACTCATCAAGCTTTGCAGAACTTAGTTTGAACTTTTTTTTATAGCTATTAGCAACTTCCAAATCAAATTTCAGAAGCACAACATCTTTTGCCAATTTTTCACATTCTTCAGATTTGTCTTTCAAAACTTGATTTAAATGCTCCTCAACATTTTCTTTCTCTTCAGTCAACATTGATAAATCATTTAGGGTTTCATTTGCTACTTTCAATTGTTTACTTAGCTCTTTGATCCTATCTTTTGATCTCTTGACTTGCTCTCTTAACTTTAGGATGCATTCATTAGCTTCTTTGACATTTTCCTTCAAATCTCAAATATCTGCTTCATATTTGTCAAGACCTTCAAGAATAGTTTTTAGTTCTTGATTACTGACATATGTGCAATCATCAATTGTGACACTGCCTGGAGCAGGATACCTTCTAGATGCCATGTGTACACTTTCCTAGATCTTCCTCAAGCTGTTAGACTTCTTCCAAGGAACCTTTCTCTGAAACCAATTGTTGAACACAAGGAATACTGAGAAGGGGGGGTGAATCAATATTCTATAAAACCATTCCTTCACATGTTCTTTAATCCATTTACCACATTCAATAACATGAAAGAAAAATAAACATAAGAAGAGTAGCCACAAAGCCATAACACATAGACACCAGGATTTTTACGTGGAAAACCCAAAAAGGGAAAAACCATGGTGAGTGTTAGCTCACAATATATTATGATATCAAAACCAAATTATAAAAGGCTCACTACCCAAGGACTCATTGTCCAAAGAAATGCTCATTGCAATAGGCTCACTGCCATAAAGAAGAGAAGATAGAGAAAGGATGGCTCACTACCAAGAAAGGACTACTACAAATGCATCTACAAAATGCTAGAATGTAGTTTCATGATAGCTCAATATACAGATTCAAAGGTCTTCATTATATCTACCCTACTTTTCTGCTCTGCTTCACATGTACTCTATTCTTCTGCCCTCTGCACTCTTATTGTACTTTTTGCATCACAAATTCAAAGTAGGATCACACATTCATAACTATCACATCACATTGCACCAAAATCCATTAGGTATTAATATCTACAACAAGAGTTAACTCAAAATTTGGCTAGCTTTCCAGTGACGAAGCATGTACACAAAAAGCTCATACTCCATCCGCTTGAATTCTTTACATGAAGTTATGCAAACTGATGAAAACCTTCAAGGATCTTCATATAGGTATGGACCTATTTTAGAACAACTTAGAATAATGATTTAAGAAATATATCTTCACTGCACAACTATCTAACTGAGAGTTGTCTTCATTCTTAATTATACTCTTAACCTTGTTGTCTGTCATATCACAACTTCTAATGCGGATCTCATGGGACTTTAAAATTCATATCAAAAATTCATTAGACATCACCAATCATACCTTCATAACCATAGATCATAATATTCTTATATGGCGAGATGCAGATCTTTGAACTGATGACTCTGTCTTTGTGAAACACTGTCAAACTGAATGTCGATACTTGAAAGCTTGTAGATGATCTTTAGGTGAACTTTAGAATCTACAAATCTAGAATTAGATACTTCTCATGTATGTGTTTACAACACCTCCAAACCACACATTGAAACAATCAATATTAGAGGAATGCAGACCAAAATACTTAGGTGCTCTTCACTGTTTATAGTTGGACTCCACTTGCCCAGACTTAGGCAATTCACATTGTGACTTCTGGAGATTGTCAATACATGAAACTTGGAATATAATATCATCAAACAATTATATGTAACATACCAGAACTGCAAACCAAAGTCTTCATTTGTGGAAAAGTATCAATCAAATCTCTGTTAATGACTTAATGAGCTGCCAACACTTAGTCAATTTGACTAAGTTATTCTTACCGGACCAAAAACACTATGTACAACCTGTCTCAAGAATTGTCTCCAATCATCTCTGATTGTTTCCATAAATGACAACATCAAATCTCCATCATAACAATAGTGTATCTCAACATATGATGTTTGTGACATGAATTTGATTAGGGCAGTGAGAGCTTTCATGTGTTAGGCCACTAGATGCAGTGAGTGGAAGATGTCTACTATTTTTAGTGTTGCTACAAAGGTGTTGTTTGTGTTGATATGGCTATTGAACTTCATTGGAACTGAACTCCATGCATTAGTTAGATGCAATTATATCAGTTCAAAGCCTAGCAGTGAGTCACTCTTCTCTTCTCTCTTTCTTTCTTAGTAGGAAGTGAGTCCACTTGGACAGTGAGTCCACCTACAGTGAGCCCTCTGGTAGTGAGCTTTTTGTAATTTAGTATTGCTACTACATTATATTGTGAGCTAATCCTCACTATGATTTTTCCCTTTTAGGGTTTTTGACGTAAAATCTGGTGTTCCCTTGTGTGTGATGTTGTTGTGATTTAGTTTTAGTTATTTTCTTTTCATGCTTAATCATCATAACATGTTTAAAGGTTAATATGGATTTGAATGTTTGTGAGGGTTTGAAGTTTTGATACAACTGATTCACCCCCCGCCTCTTAGTTGTCTTGTGCATTCAACAACTAATATACTATTTTTTTGTGGAACTTGTAAGCTATAGTCCTCTACTATACAAAACCGTGAACTTGGAACAAAATACTTTAAACAATGATTAAGACAATTACCTCATTATCTAATCTCAAAAATTTAATAGGATGTCTTGACTAATTCTTAACCAATAACTTATATTCCATTAATGTTTCCAACATGAGACATATTCTTCATAGAGTATACCCATATACACCTATAAAAGTCATCAATAAAGGTCAAGATATATAATTAGCTCATGAAAGAGATGGATGATTTGTATAACATAAATCAAGGAAAGTGAATTCAATGTTGGTCCAAAAAGGTGTCTCAACCTTGCATTCCTAATGTTTGTTTAATGTATTTTGTATGCATTCACTATTTCATCTTATAGTGATTTTTTCTTCTTGTAGATAGTTGGTGTCCCATTTGGAGACTTATTGGATTTCATATTTTAGTGAGTTTTGTCCTCACATGAGGAAATTTTTCCTATTTTGATTTGGCATACATTTTCCATGTGTTGCATCTTGTGGTATGTGTAATACCATCATGTTTTGACAGATTCTTATGAGACATAAGAGCATGCATAAGAGGGAGTTATATTGGATTCTTGATCAATATTATGAAAGGTGTGGACACTTTTCATGGAGTATATTTGAATAGGTTGAATGAGGACAAATTGGGGTGCACAAGTTGGGTAGTCAAATATTACAAGTATGATAGACTTTGTAAGATATGTTGTAATAAGGGTCATTTTGGTCACATTGATGTAATTGTGCAAGGAAAACATGTGGTTTTACTTGTATGAGGGGAAAACCAATGGCTAACTGATTTGTAAGTCAGTTTGCATGGTTGGAAACTGCAAACTGCTGTCTTAAACCTTTTATAGGCAAGCAGTATGAAGCATCGAAAAAGCTGATGAAGATTGAATGAATGATAAGTGGAGTTTTTGGGTGTTTTTCATATTATCTTATCTGTATGTTTTCTAAGATTGTATCTTTGTTCAGACCATAAGCATTTATGCCCTAACTAGATTCTACCTGGTAGTTCCTAGTGTTTCTATAACGTATTGACGGTGAAATATTGTTGTTTCTGCAAAGACTGGTTTGTAATCTAGAAGTTAGGGTTTGACAGACAAATGGAAACCCATTCCTCTATCCACTAAAATCATCTTCATTATCAGTGTGGTGGAGGAATGCTACATAAGTTTTGTACTTTCCATGTTATCACCCAGGAACCCAGGAAACCTGATCTGATTCGACTAGGCATCTCTATGCGACTAGTCGTGGAATTGATGAGAGAAGAGTGACTGAGGGTTTGTAAAGGAGTCAGGCATCTCTGCACAAAGATTCCTTCATTTTTGTGTTTGAGGTTTGGGACTGTGCTGTCACAGAGCACCTGCGAGGCTATCGGCGTGACATAGGCATCGGGAGAACCTTTGGAAGTCTCTCCGAATCATAACGTCTAACCGATGAGTGGGCGTCGGTGACAAATGAATCTCGTCTTGCCGAAGATTGGTATGGTGTCGGAGACACATACAAGCATTCCTTTAGAAGATTATGGAAGGTGGACCCCACACATCACATAACGAAGTGTATGTATAAGCATCGACGTGAGAAGAGATGTCAGATTGAGAAAGTTGCATTGGACCAACAGTAGAAGCTTTCACCAATCAGGGTGACAACTGCAAGTGTCACCGATGAAGAGTTTATCGGTGTAATGGGAGTGCGTCGGTAGGAGTTTGCAACCGGTTGCCGATGGGGTGTATGTTGCCAATACGTTAGAGAGATAATAGCAGTTAGGGTAACATTTTGGAAGGAGGCCGATAACAAGTATTGGGAGATGTACATAAGGATTTTGGTGAGTGTGGAGGAAGTGTGACTAACCTTTATGGTTAAGTCAATAAAAGCCAACGGTCATCGGAGTATCGACGTGAAGAAAATGGACACTGCCGATAGAGGAAGTCTGTCTAAAGACAGAAGGGGTTGGTCGTCGGTAAGAGTATAGAGGTCAACGAGAGAAATAAGAAGTGGCCTGATAGTAGTTTTCTTGGCCGATAGGAAGGAGATCACCAAGACATAGCTCGGGTCTGGCCGATTGCAGTTGGTTGAGTTTCTGCCACGCACTCTGCATCATATTGGTATCAGAGCCAATATCTGAATCAGAGCTGTGTATGTTAGACAAAGAGTTGGAGATAGAAATAGAGGCTAGCACAATGCCTCCCAAGTTGATGAGAAAAGTAGCCATCTAGAAGATGGTAGAAGAGATGCTCGAAGAAAGACTGAAGGAAGAAAAATCCAAGAGTAAGAGTAAAGAAGATGGAAGCACTTCTGAGTCAGAAGAAGACGAAGAAGAAGAAATAGAGGAGAATCCTCAAGGAGAAGGTATGTCTGCTGATCAAAGGGCATTCCTAAATGCACTCAAGAGTCATGGAGATGGTGGTGATCCAAAAATGGATGTTCCCACGTTTAATGGGAAACTAGATGGGGATACTCTTGTGGACTGGATTGAAGCCATAAGTAATTACTTTGACTTCAAGGAGTACAGTGATAGAACGTCAAATTTGCAAAAACCAGATTGAGAGGTTCTGCATTGGTTTGGTGGAACTACACACAGTGTGAAAGGGAGAAGGTCGGAAAGAGTCCAATCACCAAATGGAGTAGAATGGTGGCCATGTTGAGAGCCAAGTTCATGCCATGTGACTATGAGTTGTAGATCATTAGAAAATTTAATCATCTCAGACAAAAAGATATGGACGTGGCTACATACACTGAAGAATTCCACAGATTGAGCATGAGAGCCAATCACAGGGAGGAGGAGAAAGAGATGGTGGCCAGATATCTTGATGGTCTAAGATATAATATACAAGATGAGTTCAGTATGGTGATTCCCAAGATTGTGGATGAATGTTTCCAATTAGCCTCTAGGGTAGAGGATAAGCTGAAAAGGAGAGGTGATCAAAATAATAGAGGAAGAGGTGGCATAAACAATAGAGGAAGAGGTAATTTTGGTAGAGGACAACCATACAAAAGTGAAAATTCAGGTTAGCAAGAATCTTGTTCAGATATAGAACAAAGAGGTGGTGGTTCCAGAAGTTGGAGAAGATCTAATGGCAGAGGCAGAGGTGGTGGGGCAGGCAAAGGACCTGGAGTCTTCACTGGAAGATGCTACAATTGCAATCGAGTAGGCCATACTACAAATAAATGCCCTGAGAAGGCATCTAGCTCCCATGATGGTGGGAGAAGGAACCAGCTATTGAAGGATGATGATTGCCAGAGTGTAAATTCACCAATTGGTAGTGCTGCACCAGTGCTTGAAGGAGAGAGTATGATGACTAAGAGAACCTTGGTGAAGATGCCATTGAAGCAGGAGCCTCCATAGAGGAAGAATCTCTTCAGAACCCAAGGAGTAGCATATGGTAAGCTCTGTAAAATCATTGTTGATTCAGGTTCTACTGAAAATGTAGTGTCTGCTGAAATGGTAGAAAAATGTAAACTGAAAAGACTACCCCATGTTAGTCCTCATAAAATATCTTGGTTGAATAAGAATCAGAACTATATGGTAGAGGAACAAACTTGGGTAGAGTTTGAACTAGGTGATTATAGGGATAAGGTACTATGTGAAATTATTCCTATGGATGCTTGTCACCTTCTTCTTGGACGGCCTTGGTAGTATGATGTGAAGGCACAGCATGATGGTGAAAAGAACACCTATATGATCACCAAAAATGGTTAGAAGATTAAGATGGATCCCTTACCAGAGTAGGTTGGAGATAAGAGCAGTGACAACGAGGTCATGTTAGTTAGTGGTAAAGAGTTCCTACAACTCATGAAGGAGGAGGATACCCAAGGGTATGCCTTGATGATGAAGCCTGTAGATATAACAGGACAACAAAACAAGAAGCAGAAGGAGATTCCATTGGAAGTGCAATAATTATGGGATAAATACCAAGGTATTGTGGTAGAGGATACTCCTAACTCCTTACCACCTATGAGGGACATAAGTCATTAGATTGACTTGATTCCCAGAGAAACATTACCCAACAAAGCTGCTTACAAGCTAACACCACAGCAGAATGAAGATGTAGGTAGACAGATTCAAGAACTCTTGGAGAAAGGATTGATTAGAAAGAGTCTCAGTCCATGTGCAATCCCTAGTGTACTTGCTCCTAAGAAGGATGGAAAGTGGAGGCTATGTACAGATTCAAGGGCTATTAATAAGATCACCATAAGGTATAGATTCCCTATGCCCAGGATTGAGGATCTGTTGGACTATCTTGGTGGTTCATGCTACTATTCCAAGATTGATTTGAAATCTGGTTATCACCAGATCAGAATTAGGCAGAGAGATGAATGGAAGACTACCTTCAAGACAAATGAAGGTCTCTATGAGTGGTTTGTCATGCCATTCGGACTCAACAATGCTCCAAGCACATTCATGCAGTTGATGAATGAGGTACTTGTAGAATTCATTGGAAAATTTGTTATTGTTTATCTTGATGATATATTGATTTTCAGCAGGACCAAAGAAGAGCATGTGAAGCATCTTGGATAGGTGTTGAAGAAATTGCATGAGAGTAAGTTGATGATCAACTTAGATAAATGTGATTTTATGAAAACTAAATTGGTGTATCTGGGCTTTGTGATTTCTAATGGCTATTTGAAAATGGATCCCACTAAGGTTGAGGCTATTCTCAATTGGCCTACCCCTAAGACAGTAGGAGATCTCAGAAGTTTCCATGGATTGGCAACTTTTTACAGGAAATTCATTAGGGGGTTCAGTCACATCAGTGCTCCTATTCTCAATACCATAAAGGGTGGAGTGAAGTGTAAATTCCAGTGGACAAAACAAGATGATGATAGTTTTGAGTTGTTGAAAAAAAAGGTGGCTGAGTTACCTACGTTGGTACTCCTTGATTTTGACAAAGTTTTTGTTGTAGAGTGTGATACAAGTCAACAGGCTATAGGTGTTGTTCCCAGTCAGGATGGACATCCAGTGGCATTCTTTTCAGAGAAGTTGAATGAGGCTAAACAAAGGTTTCTACCTATGACCTAGAACTGTATGCAATGGTGCAAGCTCTCAAAAAGTGGAGACACTATTTACTACCAAAAGAGTTCATTATTTTTACTGACAACCATGCTCTTAGCTTCCTAAATAGTCAGGAAAAGTTGAATCATAGGCATGTCAAGTGGATGGAACAATTGCAGGCCTATACTTTCACTATTAAGCATAAAAATGGTGTTGCCAACAAAGTGGCAGATGCTTTAAGTAGAAGGATGCTGGTCATACAGGAAGTACAAATGGAAAGCATGGGTATAGAATGTCTAAAGGAGTTGTACAAGGAAGATGCAGATTTCAAGGCTGCCTATGAAGTGTGTGCAATTTTGGCTAACACTTTTCATGTGAGTATTCTGATTTTGTGTTGCAAGAAGGTCTCCTATTCAAGGGCAGTTTGTTATGTGTTCCTAAATGTTCAATGAGGGACAATATCATCAAGGAGAAGCACAATGGAACCTTAGGAGGATATTTTGGGTTGGACAAGACTTTGGAACAAGTCACCAGGTTCTACTATTGGCCAAAGGTATAGACAGATGTGCGGAGATATGTTGCAAGCTGTACCATATGTCAAAAGGCCAAAGGTATGTCTTCTAATGCTAGTTTGTACCAACCACTTCCTTTTCCCAACAGACCTTGGGAAAGCATTAGTATGGACTTTGTGCTTGGTCTTCCTAAGACAGCAAGGGGTGTAGATAGTGTTTTTGTCATTATGGATAGATTCAGTAAGATATCTCATTTTGTGCCATGCAAATGCACAAATGATGCATCTCATATTACTGGTCTCTTTTTCAGAGAGGTGGTCAGACTTCATGGTTTGCCCCTTTCAATTGTCACTGATAGAGACTCCAAGTTTGTTGGTCATTTTTGGAGGACCCTATGGAGAAAATTGGGCACACAGTTGTCTTTTTCATCGGCTTACCATCCCCAAATTGATGGTCAAATTGAGGTTGTTAATAGGTCCTTGGGAAACCTTTTGAGATGCCTTACTAAACAACATGGGTTGGCATGAGATTTAGTGATCAGTCAAGCTGAATATGCTTCTAATGATTCAAGGAATAGAAGTATTGGGAAAAGTCCTTTTGAAATTGTTTATGGTTTCCACCCAAGAGGACCACTTGAACTCAAGACCTACAAGGTTGGGACAAACAAAGTGCTCTAGGAGAAGACTTTGCTACTACCATGAAAGCAGTCCATGATCAGGTCAAGATTCAATTGGAGAAAACTGTCTCCAAGTACAAGGATAGGGCATATCAGAAAATAAGAGAGGTACAGTTCAAGGTAGGAGATTTGGTGATGGCCTACCTTAGGAAGGAAAGGTTGCCTAAGGGACAACCAACCAAATTGTTAATGAAGAAGATAGGATCGTGCAAGATAGTGCATAAATTTGGTCCAAATGCATATGAGATAGAATTACTCGGTCTTGGTATCTCTCCCATTTTCAATGTTGCAGACCTGTTTCCTTTCAGACGTCCATTGAATGTTGAAGATGGATCAGATGCTGTGATTGAAGATGAAGACTAGATCAAAGATTTACCTCCAAGTAAGCCTTTACATTTGGAATGCATTTTGGATTCCAAAGTTATCAAGAAGACAAGGAAGGGTGTGTACAAGGACTACTTGGTCAAGTGGCAGGATCTTCCTGATTCAGAGGCAACCTAGATGAGTTAAGCATATATTCTGAAGCATAGGAAGACACTTCAGTAGTTAGCAACTCGAGGGACTTGAGTTTTTCCTGCAGGGGAGTATGGTGTAGGAGCACCTTCTCTGTAGTGCAAGGTCATATTTTCTTTTTCATAAGGCTCTTAAGCCATTTCATGTTGTAATAAGGGTCAATTTGGTCACATTGATGTAATTGTGCAAGGAAAACATGTGGTTTTACTTGTATGAGGGGAAAACCAATGGCTAACTGATTTGTAAGTCAGTTTGCATAGTTGGAAACTACAAACTGTTGTCTTCTTATTTGTTTGTCAAACCCTAACTTCTAGATTACAAACCAACAAACTGAAATATTGACGGTGAAATATTGTTGTTTTTGCAAAGACTAGTTTGTAATCTAGAAGTTAGGGTTTGACAGACAAATGGAAACCCATTCCTCTATCCACTGAAATCATCTTCATTATCAGTATGATGGAGGAATGCTACATAAGTTTTGTACTTTCCATGTTATCACCTAGGAACCCAGGAAACCTGATCTGACTCGACTAGGCATCTCTATGTGACTAGTCGTGGAATTGATGAGAGAAGAGTGACCGAGGGTTTGTAAAGGAGTCAAGCATCTTTGCACATAGATTCCTTTGTTTCTGTGTTTGAGGTTTGGGACTGTGCTATCACAGAGCACCTGTGAGGCTATCAGCATGACATAGATGTTAGGAGAACCTTTGGAAGTCTCTCCAAATCATAACCTCTAACCGATGAGTGGGCGTCGGTGACAAATGGATCTTGTCTTGCCGAAGATTGGTATGGTGTCGGAGACACATACAAGCATTCCTTCAGAAGATTAAGGAAGCTGGACCCCACACATCGCATAACGAAGTGTATGTATAAGCATTAGCATGAGAAGAGATGTCGGATTGAGAAAGTTGCATTGGACCGATAGTAGAAGCTTTCACTGATCAGGGTGACAACTGCAAGTGTCACCAATGAAGAGTTTATCGGTGTAATGGGAGTGCATCGGTTGGATTTTGCAACCGATTGCTGATGGGGTGTATGTTGCCAATACGTCGGAGAGACAATAGCTGTCGGGGTAACATTTCGGAAGGAGGCCGATAACAAGTGTTTGGCTGATGTACATAAGGATTTCGGTGAGTGCGAAGGAAGTGTGACTAACCTTTATGGTTAAGTCAATAGAAGCCAACAGTCATCGGAGTATTGGCGTGAAGAAAATGGACACTGCCGATAGAGGAAGTCTGTCCGAAGACAGAAGGGGTTGGTCGTCGGTAAGAGTATAGAGGTCAGTGAGAGAAATAAGAAGTGGCCTGATAGTAGTTTGCTTGGTCGATAGGAAGGAGATCACCAAGACATAGCTCGGGTCTGGCCGATTGCAGTTGGTTGAGTTTCCACCATGCACTCTGCATCAGAGTTATATTGGATTCTTGATCAGTATTATGAAAGGTGTGGACACTTTTCATGGAGTATATTTGAATAGGTCGAATGAGGACAAATTGGGGTGCACAAGTTGGGTAGTCAAATATTACAAGTATGATAGACTTTGTAAGCTATGTCAGGAATATGCTAAAACAGCTAGGAGGAACAAGACCAAGAAGGTGATGTTGGAATTTGGACCCAAGTTTATATGCCATACTTCTTGTGGGTTTGCACATGGTTTTCCTAAACCATTCATGGTTCCCAATTTGAACTCTTACCTAAAAATTGGTGCTTGGAGTTGTAGTTTGTATGGTGTATTTATTAGGTACCATTATGTTGCCAGAATCACTCTAGAATTGAATGTTGGTGATAGTCTTGTAAAGATTTCTTTTCAAGTGTATAGTAACCTTGTTAAGATTACTAAATAATACATTGAGTTACTTTGGAGTGTGGGGTTTTTATCTCAAAAGGGTTTTCCGCACACACACCTTGTGTTATGGTATAATTGTTCTTTATGTTTATATATGTTTCTCCTTCTATAATTGTAAAGATTAAAATTTTTCACAATAATCTCCTCATTAGATTGGTGTAGGAAGTGTTTCTGTGCACCTTGCTTCTTTTCACTTGGTATTAGAGCTTGATCATCTTTGATCCTAGTTGTTTGGTAGAGGATTTTTATATTAATCTTCAATTGAGGGAAACTTGTGTAGAATATTTTGTGATTTTATTATAGGAAGAGATGGAAAGCACATCTAGAATAGAAATGAAGAAATTTAATGGCCTTAATTTTGAGTTGTGGAAACTTAAGATGGAGGATATTCTCATTGATAGAGATCTATGGGATGTAATATCTAGTACCATACCATTAGGTATGAAATAAGAAGACCGGGGATTGGTGGATAGAAAGGAAAAGGGTCTTATGAGACTTTGTTTGGTAGATTCAATTTTATTAAATGTTCATGAAGAGACCTCTATAGTGAATCTTTAGAAAAATATTAGAGAAAATTATTAGGCTTTAACCCTTGGTGAATAACTTATTTATAAGAAAGAAGTTATACTCTCTTAGAATGGAGGATGGTGGGTCTATTGTCAATCATTTGAATGCCTTTGATATGTTAGTTTCCTAGCTAAGATCCATGGGAGTGAAAATGGAGGAGGAGGAGTGTTGCGTGACTTTGCTATATTCTTTACTAGATTGATGGAACCACCTTGTTATGGCCATTGGGAGAGCTAACACCAAGTTCAAGATGACTAAGGTGGCTGCATCATTACTTTTCAAAGAGCTTCAAAGGAAGACTTCCAAAACAACTAAGGAGGCTCTTGTAGTTCATGGTAGATCCAAAGAAAAAGGCAATACGAAGGATGGAAAATAAGATAAGTCTAGATCCAAATCCTATGGGAGATCTAAGTCTCTTGGTAATTCCAAGGCATTATGTTGGACTAGTAATTTTTGAAAGGATTGTAAGTTGGAAAAGAGAAAGAAGAAAAAGAAAAAGAATCATTTTGATGATGAATCCGATAGATCCTGCTAGGATAATGGTTCTTTTGTCATAGCCTTGGATATACATGCATTAGAATATGTGTGGCTTATTGACTCTAGTGCATATTTTCACATGACCTCACATCAGGGATGGTTTATGAAGTATTAAGAATTTGATGGTGGGAAGGTGTACCTTGATGATAATTATCACCTGAAGATTGTTAACCACATGTCTTGATATAATTCCCTGATGGATGAGTGAAGGGAATCAAGGGTGTGCTACATATCCTTAGTTTCACATGGAACCTATTATTTGTAAGTAAGTTGAATGATGCAAGTGTATGTAGGTTGTTTTCTCAAATGGAGGATGCAAAATGGCTAGAGGAGCTACGATGCTTGCTAGGGGTGTTTGGATTGACACTTTGTTTTAGCTGGATGTATACACAATTAAATGTAATAGTTCTACAATAGTCAAGAGATCTGTAGAGTCTTCACCTTCACCATTGGAACCGTCAACATAGAGGTGTGTTGTGTGAGGCCAATTATTTTCCTTCCTTATTTTGATCATTTTACATTATAGTTGGTGACATTATCAGACTTTTAGAGACTATTGTTCCATTATGCAGATTTGATTATATCTCCTGATTTTGGTTTGACATTGTTTATACATGTGGTGATTTGATTTGATCATATTTTGATGTTAGATTTATGAGATACAGTTGATGATGATTGTTGATGTGATTTCAAGATTCCTTATGTGGATAGATTATTTGATGAGGATTATGAGACATTGAATAGAAGATGCAGTTTTAATATTAAATTATGTAGTAAATGATTAATGTTGTATGCAATGACATGAATTTAATTTCAATTGCTTCAGCTATGATTATCCATGATGTGGTTGACATTTGATCTAGTTGTGCAAGATTATATTCCCAGGACATAGGAAATTAGAGGTAGTGTTTAGACATATGTTATTCCTTGTGAAACCAATCTATTCCCAAGAGGGATGAGGATCACGTTTGATCGGATGTTGTTTAAGTACTTGTTTGATTTATTTTATTGGCCTAGTACCCCTTTGTTAAATTAATTTATATCATGTGTTGTATATTTTTATTGTTTTACACCACTTGGTATTATTTTTATTTATGGTCCATTTAAAGTGATTTTATGCCTCCCTAGGTGTGCCTTAGTGTCCCAAACTTACCCTAGGTGGTAACCCTTGGGTCTAGGATCAATTTTGACTACCTAAATGTTAGGGTAACTCACTTTTGGTCACTCTAAACTAAGGTTTAGTCAAAGTGACGAATTTTGAAATGGCTTAGAGTGGGAGATGAGTGATGCTTTGGGAAAGACCCATCTCCCTTCCCAAAGTTTGGGGATCCCTTAACTAAGAAGACTTGGGAGGTCTCCAAGACTCCCAAGTGTGTGGGATCTCCCTCCAAGACTCTCACACATGTGTGAGAGTATCTTGGAGGGAGATGGCTCTCTTGAAGAATAAGAGGATGCCATATGGCATCCCTTATCCTCATAGAGGCTTGAAGGGAATTGCCACCTCGCCACTTGGTCTCTCACACATGTGTGAGAGAGCAAGTGGATAAGGTGAGGGATAGGATGGAATTGGAGGGTGACACTTGTCACCCTCACACTCCTTCTCCCTTGCAAGTGGCATTGGATGAAGAAGGGGAAGGTGACAAGTGTCACCTTCTCATTCGTCAAGGCCAAATTGGAAGGCCTATATTACCTCCTCTTGGAGAGGAGTGTGGGGTTCTTTTTTTAGAAAATTTATTTTATTCTTAGAGGCTTTAAGAGTGTTAGAGAGAAATTTGGAGAGTTGGAGAAATTTTTGGGAAGCTTGCAGCTCTTCATCAAACACACTTCCATTTTAGGGTTTTTGAAGGTAAGCTCCATTGCTATGGCCATTACCCCTTTTGCTTATGTTTTCTTTTGTGTATGTGGTTGTATATTATGTGGGTGCTATTTTATTTTTATGGGGAAGGGTGTGGTGAGAGCACCTCCATTTTGGAGGAAAGGCTCAACTAGTTTGGGGTAGGGGAGAGTGAACCTTCTTGAGGTCATCTTCTTTGTGTTGCACTATTTTAGCCTTGAGGGCATCATATGAGTTATGGAAACAAGATGTGATTTGGCATGAGTGCCATTGTGATTTTGAGTTTTGGGTGAAAATGTGCTTGGCTTGAGGCCTTGGGATTCATGTGATCTTTGAAGTTCTTGGGGTGGCCTATTGAGTTGAGGGGTCCACTTCCCTACCCCCTCCAAACTCAATTTATTGAGTTTTGTTTGTGCAAATCCATGGGAGTGATGTTTTGTGTGTTTAGAAATTTCTTTTGTTGTGGTGTGTGTGTGTGTGCAAAACTGTGTGAATCCTACCTCCCCAGCTCGGGGGTGACCCACTGGCGGGTCTATGGTAGGGAGGAGGGCATTCCTTTGTGGCTTGTTTCCCCATTTTTGTGTTGCATTATTGTAGGTTTTTAGTTGGAGAAATGGAGTTTAGAGAAGTCCATCTTTACCTTGTTTGCACTATTTTAGATGGCTGATGTTAGCCATGGCCTTGGAGGCCTTAAAGTTTGGAGTTGTAAAATTTGTACTTCTTATTGTATTTGGTGTGAAAGGAAATTTAAATGTGAGTTACTCTTTATTGTTATTCAAAAAGATGTTCATTATGCTATGTTATTGTGCTTATGTGTTTATAGAAAGTTGCCAAAGAATATATAGATTCCTATTATGTACTTCAAGAAATAAATGCTCCTTAACTTGTTGATTGTGCCTATGTGGTTGTTGAAAGTTTGACAAAAGAAATTTTATATTGCTTTACAAGCTATATTTTGTTCTCACAAAAAATGAAAGTAGGATTGCATATTTACTGTTATAAAAAAAAAGTATTATGCTCCATTTTGTATGTTGTCAAAAGGCAAGAAAGAAATAGTTAGTTTGCTATGTGTACTTTTGCAAAAAAAAAAAATTATAATAGTAAACTTGTTCCTTTCATTTCAAGAAGAAAATATTATAATAGTGGTTCTTATAAGTTCTTTTTAAAAATCTGGTTATAATATTTTACTTTGGAATTGTGGTTATATATATATACAGTTCAGGAATTTTTTTTTACTTAATGCTGAGTTAGATAAACAATATTTGTACATATATAAATAAACTCTATATATATATTATATATATTTGTACACACACACACACACACACATATAATGGGGTTTAATTTGTATATTGTGTGATGCTATTTAATTTTGATCTAATATATATATATATATATATATATATATATATATATATATATATATATATATATATTAGATCAAAATTCTATAGCATCACACAATATATAGACATTTGTATATTGTGTGATGCTATTTAATTCTGATCTAATATATATATATATATATATATATATATATATATATATATATATTAGATCAGAATTCTATAGCATCACACAATATATAGATTGAACCCTATTATATTTTTTTGTACTATTGAAAATGAAAATCAAACTGTAGAAGGCCGAACCCTAGCCATTGTTAAGGGTGTTAGAGTTTTAGATTAAAAACAAATAAAAAGAAGTGAACAGGGGGATGATGGTCACAGCCGCTGCCCCCTGTT
This sequence comes from Cunninghamia lanceolata, assembly GCA_027924645.1. Lineage (NCBI taxonomy): Eukaryota > Viridiplantae > Streptophyta > Pinopsida > Cupressales > Cupressaceae > Cunninghamia > Cunninghamia lanceolata. Next base: position 2,591,942 of record BSBN01001034.1, read on the forward strand.
CGTTGTTGATGCAGCAGGTGTGGGGACGGGGTCGTGCCCTCACCCACACCCTTGACATCACATCCCTTCCCTCCTTAAACCCCTCACCAACGCCCTCCAATGGAACCCGAAACTGCTGCAGCATCCTCATGGCCGCGGCGACAGCGCCACCTAATCCACTACTTCCCCTTTTCGGTATCTAATGCCTGCAATCAAAATATTTATGCCACTCATTCTTTTTTTATTATTTATTTATTTATCTTATCTATATATATATATATATTTCGTTTGTCTGTATTTTTTTTAAAAAAGAAACAAACAGAATGTATCCTCCAGATTTAGAAATATAATGCGTATTTTATGTATATATACTTATATACATATAAGTATATATATACATGAACATATATTTAAATAAAAACAAATGAAACCCTAAGTATATATACAATAAATATATACCTCTGTGAGGTAAACCCATGGTGTCCTTCATCAACAACTTGCAACCTACAACAATGGAGGCAAAACAAAATACAATAGAGAAGAAGAGAAAATAAAAGAGTAAGACAGGGTTTCTTGCCATAAGGAAATAATAAAATAAGTTTAGGGCTTCTCTTAGAAAAACAATCAATAAAATATTGGAATTAGGGTTGAGTGGAGGATGTGAGAATATTAGATTTGTTATTTTATTTAATTCTTTTAAATTTTCCATGTGCACGGGAATTCTTGGTTCCCTCTCTTTTGCTTTTCAAGTCTTTTTGATTTATTTGACTTTCCTTGTGTTTTTTTTAGTTGAGTTAATTAATTCTTTTGGGATTGAATTTTAATCCCTTGTAAAATTTAATTGGTGGGATGGGTTGTTTTATTTTTGAATGGGATGCTTTACCCCTTTGTAAGTAATTTATTTTGGCATTCATTTTAATTATTTGTCCGTTTAAATTTAATGTGTTGGGAAATCTCTTTATTTAATTTAATTTAATTTTTTAATCAATTTTATCCCAGAGAGAATATTTTAATTTATCCTCTTTTATTTCTTTTAACTTGAGTTAATTAATAAGTATAATTATCGAGATTATATTTATTAATGGACTTAAGTATTGAGTTTTAATTTGGTTGTTTATTTTAATTCAAATTTTATAATTTTGTTGAGTGGTTCAATTTAATTAACCTTGGAAATTCATTTTATCATTTTATTTAATTATTTTAATTTTTGCATCAATTACTTCTTAGGGTTTTCTTTTTTTAAATATTTATTTCAATTATTGAAAACGTGTTATGCTATCAAAATTTTCCTAGATTTTAGGGTTTCATTTTTTTTTTGCATTTTTGTGACATCATTTAATCACTCCATTTTATCATGCGACCATCTTACCATTTGACACGTTATTATTATTCGATGTTCATTTATGCATTAGGGTTAAGGGTTTGATTTTGATTCAGTCAAAATCATCTCTTTCGCCTAGGATACTTAGGGTTTGAATTAAATCTGTTCCAACCCTAGAAGCGGTGCACATTGCATCTCATAACCCCCTAGTCAGCTATCATCACACAGGGGATTGCATAGGTCGATGCACTTCCATGATTATCGATTGAAATGTTTTCGCCTTATGTGTATTGCCACCGAGCACGCTGATGCGTGCGAGGGGGTTTCTAGGGACATGCGGAAAAGTTTTTGATATTTCGTGTCATGACCACATGACAAATGTGGACATGACACGTGTGTTGCATGTCGTAACCGCATGGGAAATGTGGCATGCCATGTTGCATCTACTTCTAATGGTCATTCTTTCTAGATACCTAGGGTGCTAATTCTTTGGAAAAAAACTTCTTTCAGAGAAGATAATGCTATGGTACCAAAGGCTTGACCACATAGGTGAGAAGGGTCTTCAGAACATGAAAAATAAAAACATTATTAAGGGGTTGAATGATTGTAATCTTGAGTTCATTTTTTGTGAACATTATGTTTATGGAAAACAAAATTGTGTTTAATTTTATTCTAGTTCTCATAAATCTTTTGGGATATTAGACTTGATACATTCTAATGTTTTTGGTCCTATTAGTGTTCCTTTGAATTCTAAATCTATTTATTATGTATCGTTCATTAATGACTATAATAGAAGGGCATGGATTTATTTCCTTAGAAGCAATTTTGAAGTCTTCAGTCAATTTAAAGAGTTTAAGACTCTTGTGAAAAATTAGACAAGTAAAAAGATTAAGTGTTTGAGGACTAACAATGGTAGTGAGTTTTGTTCAATAGATTTCAATAGGTTCTAAAAATAACATGGAATAGAATAGCACAAGATAACTCCATATACCCCTCAATAGAATGGAATTGTAGAAAGGATGAACATGATATTGATGGAGAGGTTTAGGAGTGTGCTTAGTGGGGCTAGTCTAGAATAAAATTTTTAGGCCAAAGCTATAGCCACTTTTTGCTACCTAATTAATAGGTTTCCTACATTATCTCTTGTTGAGAAGACACCCATGGAGGTGTGGTTGGGAAAAAAAAAATTCATTGACACATCTTCAAGTCTTTGGTTGTAAGGCATATGCACATGTACCTAGGGATACGAGGTCAAAGTTGGAGACCAAGGCCATTAAGTGTATCTTCATCGGTTATGGTATTGGTGTGAAATGATACATGCTTTGGGATCTAATGGCTAAAAGAGTTTTATATATCATAAGTGTTATCTTTAGAGAGATGAAACCTTCTTCCATAAAACTACAACTAGAAAAGAAAGAAAAGGAAGAAGTGCTTTAATTTCCCCTACACCTAAGAAAGTTTCACCTAAAGCCTACGATGGACCTAAAGAAGAGAACTCAGATAATTTAGAAGAAGAGATAAATCCTCCACCTTAGCTTTTGAGGAGGTCCACTTGATAAAGATAGCAACCAAAAAGGTATAGTATCCTTGATTAGAGATACATTTTTACTTTTATTACTAACATTGATGAGTCTAGGATTGTAAAGGAGGCTATGGGTATGAATGATGCAAATTCATAGAAAGAGGCCATGGAGGAAGAAATGGATACTTTAAAAATGACACATGGGATCTAGTACCTTTTCTTGATGGATGTAAACTTGTTGGATGCAAATGGGTGTTTAAGAAAAAAATAGTTTAGATGGTAGTATTGAGAAATACAAGGCGCGATTGGTTGTGAAGGGTTATTCCTAGGTTGAAGGATTTGATTATGGCAAGATTTTCTCCCTAGTTGCTAAGATAACATCTATTTGGTTTCTATTATTACTCACTATAGCATATGATCTTGAGGTTGAGCAAATGGATGTGAAGATAAATTTCCTTCATGGTGATTTGGAGGAAGAAAATTATATGTCATAGCTAGAGCATTGCATTAAGAAAGGTAAAAAGAATTTGGTTTGTAAGTTGAAGAAATATTTGTATCATCTAAAGAAATATCCTAGGATGCGGTATCAAAATCTTAATTCATTTGTATTAGGTTTGGGATTTTTGAGATAAAAAACTGGATCATTGAATCTATTACAAGATGGACAATGATCATATTCTCATTATTGCATTGTATGTTGATGATGTGTTGTTATTTGGGAATGAAAAGAGTAAATGATTTCTAATTTGAAGTCTCAACTTTGAATATAGTTTGAGATGAAGGACTTAGGTGCAACCATGTACACCATGGGGATGGAGATCAAAAGAGTTATAGGTAGGATAGAGTAAGTATGTGAAGTCAGTGTTGGAGAGATTAAACATGTCATATTGTAGGGCCCATTGTGTGTTTTTGTTATGATGGGGACAATGTTATCAATTGAGGATTATCCAAAGTCTCCCAGTGAGATGAAGGATATGAGTAGAGTACCTTATGCTAGTGTTGTTGGCAGTTTGATGTATGACATGATGTGTACAAGACCATACATTACCCAACCACTCGGAGTCCTTAGTTATTTTATGGCTAATCCTGGAAGAGTACATTGGGATGTAGTTAAGAGGACCTTCAGATATTTGTGGGGTACTTTTGAGTATTCCTTGTGTTATCATGGTTATCCTATAGCGACTCAACATTCAGTGTGTATTTATGGATTTTGATTAAGCTAGTGATATTGACAATAGAAGATCCACCAATTGTTATGTTTTTAATATGTTTGGTGGTGATATTAGTTGGATGAGTAAGAAGTGGGATATGGTTGCTTTGTCTATTATAGAAGAAGAGTGCATGGAAGCTACTCATGCTTATAATGAAGCTATTTAGATTAAGAGATTGCACGTTTAGATTTTGGGCTAGATGTGGGGATTATTACAATTCTATGTGATAGTTAGAATGTCATATGTTTGGTAAATAACTTGACCTTCCATGTGAGAACAAAATATATTGATGTCTAGTACCATTTTTCATGACATGGTAGAGGATGAGAGGGTGATGTTGGAGAAAGTTGACACTTTGACAAATGTTATGGATTTGTTGACAAAGCCTATGAGCATGGATAAATTCAAATGGTGTTGTGAGTCTATGGGCATCTTCACCCCTAGGAATTAGACTTTAATGTTGGTGAATTTCCCTTTTGCCATTTCAAGGTGTTTTAAAAGTGGGAGAATGTTGGGAAAAGGTGTCTCAACCTTGCATTCCTAATTTTGGTTTAGTGTATTTTGTATGCATTCACTATTTTGTCTTCATGTGGAGAGTTGGCATCTCACTTGGAGGCTTACTAAATTTCATATATTAGAGTTTTTTCCTAACATGAGGAAGTTGGCATCCCATTTTGATTTGTCATATGTTTTCCATGTGTTGACATCTTGTTGTGTGTGTAAGGCCATAATGTTTTGAAAGATTATTATGATGTGTAAGAGAATGCAAGGAGTTACATTGGAATCTTGACCAACATTATGATAGGTGTGGACACTTGTCATAGAGCATCTTTGAATAGGTTGAATAAGGACAAATTTAGGTACCCATGTTGGGTGGTCAAATATGACAAGTATGATAGTTGTAAGATGTGTCAGAGATATACTAAAAATAGCTAGGAAGACCAAGACCAAGAAGGTGGCATTGGAATTTGGACCCAACTTTGGGTGCCATACTTATTGTGGGTTTACTTATGGTTTTCCTAAACCATTCATGCTTTCTAGTTTGAACTCTTTCCTATAAATTGGTGCATGGATTTGTAGTTTATATGGCATATTTTGTAGGTACAATTATGTTGTTGTAATCACTCTAGAATTAAATGTTGGTGATAATCATGTAAAATCTTTCTCAAGTGTATTGTAACCTTGTTAAGATTAATGAATAATACATTCTAAGTTTGCTTTAGAGTGTGGTATTCTTCTCTCAAAATGGATTTCCCATGTACACATTATGTTATGGTATAATTATTCTTTATGTTTAATTGTAAAGATTAAAAATTTACACAATACTCTCCTCATTAGATTGGTGTAGGAAGATTTTTGCATACCTCACTTCCTTTCGCTCAAGTTGTTCCATGATATGCCATGATTGAACATTCTAAAATTTTTTGGTTATGTTATCCATATCTAATCACTTTCAAGCACAATTGGTTCATTAAGTTTACTTGAGCGCGAGTGCCAATAATGGAGCTAATGAAAAAGTGGAGATGATCAACATAATAGAAAGATGCATTAAGAATTATTTGGTGAAGGAGATGAGAAACCATCTTATTTAATATTGAGTAAGGGTTTGATGAAAAAGACGAAGTTGTAGTGAAGGATCGATTACAAAATGGGTACAAATTTTGACACATGCATTTTCTATCTCATTTTAACATTTTCTTGTGAAGCAATTTTTTGTTATCACCCTTGAAAATCTTCTTTGTTCATTTTTAACAATCTTCATAAATATCAAAATTTTATTATTTGATTATGAATGTGAAAATTTTGACATTCTATTCGACCTTCATTTTTTGGTGCTCATTCCAAAAATTCATGTTCCCTACTTATAATATTCATGGACTTCAAAACTTTGACACTTTTATATAAGTAAAGAAGATGACAAAATTTTTATGGTGTTAGGAAGGTGTTTTGTACACCAAATGAAAGGAAATAAATAAACATGACAAACTTTAAGAGGAATTTATGCTAACAGAATCTAATGTGCATTAGAATTAAATAGTGGTACACACAATAAACACAAGATCTTTTGGGAAAAACCCAACAATAAATGTAGCACTAATCAATATATTAACAAAAGGATGTTTACAATATAGAGATTTATTGTATACTAATATTGTATCCTCAATCATATGTTCAATCCAATATCATGTACCTACTGTGGAAATCTATCACAACAACTTGTTTCTTGACATAAAGTATCCATATGCTTGTTTTATAAGAAAAAAAGAAACCACCCAACTAATTTAACCAGACCATGGGTCTCAAAAGCATGGGAAGGTCAAATTATAGTTTAAATATGGGAGGGTGAAGTCACTTCCTAGAGTTCTACATGTTGAAAGGCACAAGACAACTGAGAGGGGGGGTGAATCAATTGTATCAAAACTTTAAATCACAATCAATTTCACAAACACTTAACTTATTTCTTTATTTTGTTATGGGCATTACACATGAATAGTAGAATTTAAACATGAACATGTCAACACCATACACACATCAACATTAGATTTTTACATGGAAAACCCTAAACAGGGAAAAAACACGGTGAGTGTTAGCTCACAATATAATGTAGTAACAATACCGAATATCAAAAGGTAGCTCGCTGCCCAAGGCTCACTACTCAAAATGGTGGCTCACTTCTGAGGGTTGGCTCACTACCAGGGGTGGCTCACTGCCAAGGGTTGAACTAATTTAGTAGGATCTACACCATGCCTAAGTTTAGTTCCTTTGAAGCACAAAATATCTCCTCTGCTCTACTCTACTTTTACAATTTGCACTTATCGTTTCATCTTCGCATACTCACCCCTTTCACGACTTCATTACATATATTTATACAATTCATCAACCTTGGAATGTATATCAAGGTCGGCATTAGAATCATCAACCATTGAAACAATCTCCAAGGTCGACATACATACATACATCAAATTAGGACTAGACCTAAACAAACTTGCAGACTAAATGAATAAAGGAGGAATACTTCATGCCTTAGCAAAGACTCAATTACATCTTCACATGTTACCACATGCTTCTACAATTCAAGAAATTCATCTGTAAGGAGTGTTAATCATCTAGGTCAACCAGACTAGTGCAATCATTAAGAACACTTAAACACATGCTTCCAAGATCTTCATTATAGCTTGCGGATCAAGCACACACCTTCAATGCATCCAGGGGACATCCACAAAAATCATAAAATCATTTGGAAACCAACAAATCCAACCGTAATAGATCTCAACTTATTTCACTTGAAGAACATATCACAGACTGCTTCTTATCAGACACTGTCAAACTCTACTAATTAGAAACTTGCTTTCCAGAGCTTCAAATCATATATCCTTTGGATTAAAGATGAATAAGGACATTATAAGCTTAAGTCTAGAACAACAAAGCCAAAATCCAATATGTAAAATGTGGAGCAAAACACTTTCTCCTTGTCACTCTACAAACCTTACCAGGCACAGTCTTCACATTGGTGAATAGAACTTTTTATGCACAACATTTTGGACCATCAAATTATGGATTTAGAATCTTTAAACACTTCTCTAAATCATATCCAAAGATCATACTCTGGTCTTCACTACAAAGAAAATGTGGAGCAAAATACTCAGACAGTGTTCTTCAACCAATTGACAAACAACAATGCCAGATGATATAGTTGACACAAATGACAATAGAGACATGTTGACATCAATGACAAAACCAGTTAGCACATACTTGCAACAATCTCCCCCTTTTTCATTGATGGAAACATATGATGTGAAAAACATGTTCCACCATCAGGACACAATTATGCTTCAGGACTCCCCTTTTCTTTTCATACTTCTGCACTCTTACTCCCCCTGAGTTTTTCACATGATTTCTCTCCCCCTTTGACATCAATAGAAAAGGGCATCACATCTCTTCTATTGTACATACTTGCATACTACTGCTTTGATCTATCTGGAATCATTCTTTACTCCCCATGAATGCAACAATCTTATCAAACCACTCACCTGCTCCCCCTGAGAGCTAGCCTCCACCATCAATCCAAAAGAAGAAATGTATTTTGAAGCACACTAGACTGATGCACTTCCTTATGCATCTAGTCCAAGGAAGGAAGGACAATAACCCCTAATTTCTCCCAGAGATACTCAAATGTGTCTTTTAGAAGAGCTTTAGTGAATATATCAAGAACTTGATCTTTTGTTGGTACATAATCGAGATTTACCTCATTCTCTGCAACTTTCTCCATCAATAAGTGATACTTGATTGAAATGTGCTTTGTATTTGAGTGCATCACATGATTCTTTGAAATGTTTATAGTACTTGTGTTATCACAAGGAATAGGAATTGGTCCATCAAACTCAACTTGGATATCCTTCAAGGTCTGCTTCATCTAGAGCACTTGAGTGCAACATGATATTGCAACAATATATTCTACTTCTGTAGTGGACAAGGAGACTAATTCTTGTTTCTTGTTGTGCTAGGATATTGCTCTATCTCTAAGGAAGAATGCACCTCCACTTCTGCTTTTCCTTACCATCAACACATCCAGCCCAATCTGCATCTGTATAGGCACTCAAGGAAAAATCATTGTTCTTAGGATACCATAGTCCATGATTAGGAGTGCCCTTCAAGTATCTAAATATCCTCTTAACTACCATCACATGTGATTCTCTAAGATTTGATTGAAATCTAGCCACAAGGAAGACTGCATGCATGATATCTGGTCTGGTAACAGTCAGGTAAAGTAGTCCACCAATCATTGATCTATACTTACTTTAATCAGCCTTAGGAGATTCATCATTCTTGCTCAATTTACAATTGGTGACCATAAGAGTGCATACTGGTTTAGAGTCCTCCATTCCAAAATTCTTCAACAATTCCCTAACATATTTTAATTGAGAAATGAAAATACCTTTGTCTGTTTGATTGATTTGTCATCCAAGGATGAAATTCATCTCACCACACATAGACATCTCAAACTCTTTTTACATTTCATTTGCAAAATTCTTGCACATTTCTTCATTTCCACCAAATATAATATCATCTACATAAACTTCAATGATCAAGATTTGATTTTTTCTTACCTTGATACACATATTACTATCTGCGGACCCTTTACTAAAACCATGCTGCAGTAGATACTTATCTAGTCTTGCATACCAAGCTCTGGGAGCTTGCTTCAATCCATACAAGGCCTTCTTTAACTTGCACACCATGTTTGGTTTGTCTAATAACTGGAACCCATCCAGTTGCTCTATGTAGACTTCTTCTAATTCACCATTCAGGAAGGTAGATTTCACATCCATCTGATATACCTTAAAGTTTTTATGTGTTACAAATGCTAAAAATAGTCTGATAGCTTCCATTCTTTCCACCAGAGCATAGTTCTCTTCATAATCAATTCCTTCAACTTGGGAGTAGCCATTACATATAAGTCTTGCCTTGTTTCTCACAACTTCTCCAACTTCATTTAGTTTGTTCCAAAAAACCCAATTTGTTCCAATCACATTCTTGTTTGCAAGTCTGGGGACTAGTTCCCAAGTCTTGTTCTTCTCAATCTTTTGTAGTTCATTAATTGCCTTGACCCAATGCTTATCATTGCATGCTTCATTTACTATTTTAGGTTCTAGTTTTGAAAGTAGACATAGATTTACTTGTTCCTCTGCAATTCTACTTCTTGTCATCACATATTTCCTTTTGTCACCAATAATTTGATCTTTAGAATGATCTCTTTGTACATACCTTGGAGTTTTAGGAGTTCTTACTGGGGCTTCAACTTGAGTTTCTTCTTCTTTCAGAGCTTATTCTTCAGTCTGAACTTCCTTTTCTTTGCCTTTTTCATTCCTTTCTATATCAATAGGCTCATCTAACTCATATCCATTTGGTTGGATATCTTCATCTACCTTTACATTTGCACTTTCAATGATGTTTCATAGTCTTTTGTTATAGCACCGGTAAGCCTTGCTCTTAGTGTCAGTATCCAAGAAATATTCCTTCATCACATCTAGCATCAAACTTTATTAATTCTTAATTTGTTCTGATGTAACATTTACTTCCAAAAACTTTGAAGTATTTGATAGTAGGAGCTCTACCATACCATAGTTCATAAGGTGTCTTTGTTTCTTCTACTTTGACTTACACTCTATTCTGAATGTAGACAACAATATGTATTTCTTCTTTCTAGTACACTTCTGGTAGGTCTACTTCCTTGATCATTTCTCTGGCAACTTCTTGAATAGTTCTATTCTTCCTTTCAACCACTCCATTTTGTTGAGGAGTCCAAGGAGCAGACAAATGTCTCCTTATTCCATGTTCTTCACAAATGTATTGAACTCATTTGAGGTAAACTCACTACCTCTATTAGATCTTAAGCATTTGATTCTCAAATCTAATTCATTTTCAACCATAGCTTTGAAATCCTTGAACTTATCTAAAGCTTTTGCATTTTTTCTAAGGAAAGTAACCCAAGTCATTATTGAAAAATCATCAATAAGGAGAATGAAATACCTTTCACCTTGTAGACTTCTTGTTCTTGTGGGACCACACAGGTCTGTATGCACTAGCTCCAACAAACCAATAGAGGATTGTTCTTTTCTTTTGAAAGTAGTCTTTGTCATCTTCCCAAACTAGTATTCTTTGCATATAACATTGGCAGGCTTCACAATATTAGGCAGATCTCTTACATCTTAAATAGTGCTTATTATCACCAGATTATTGAAGTTAATGTGACACATTCTCCTATGCCATAGCCAACTTTCATCTGACTTAGCCAACAAACAACAATTTTCAGCACCTTTCAAATGATAAAAATTACCATGAGTCTTCTTACCAACAACAGTTAAGGTTCCAGAGCTTTTTTGTATCTTACACTCATTGTCCTTGAACACAAGATTATAATTTTTGTCACACATTTATCTAACACTTAGTAGATTATGCTTTAGGCCCTTGACATAAAGAACATCATCTATATTATGCTTGCTATCAAAAGTAATAGATCCTTTTCCACAAATCTTACCAGCTACATCATAACCAAATCTAACAAGTCCTCCATCATATTTATCAAACTTAGAAAAATTACTCTTGTCTCATGTCATGTGGTTTGAGCACCCATTGTCAATGATCCATTCATCTTCCTTTTTAGCATGAAATGCAGACAACTCTCCTAGACTTTCTTCCTTCACACAACTTTCAAGATTAGCATAAACAGGTTCTTCTCTAAGTGCAATAAACAAGCATTCACTACTATTTCCATCTTCAGAACTAGATTCATCATCAGTTACACCTTCATCATCTCTAACATAATAACTCTTTCTTACCATCTTTCCTTTGCTTTCATTGATCTTCAAAGCTTTGTTAGGACACCTTGAAGCATAATGACCAATTTTACCACAACTGAAGCATTTGAAAGGTAACTTACCTTTGAATTTTCCTTTGCTGCCCCTCTTTATTCTACTTGCAAATTTGGCTTTTATCTCTGCAAAGTCTTCATCATTTGATTCCACATCATATTTCTTTGATCTAGCAGTCTTAGTTGCTTCCTTGGCCTTGAAAGCAGTCTCAATTTTCACAGGGCCATCAGTGGTACCAAACTCTCTTATTTCAAAAGCAGTCAGTTTACCAAGTAAATAATCTTTTGTAAGCTTGCCCAATTCCAACAACTCTTCAATGGAAGATACCTTGTGATTGTAATATTTGGGAAGAGTTCTAAGTATTTTATCTACAACATCCTTATCCTTTAATTCTCCACCAAGACCCTTGATGCTGCTAACAACTTCATCAATCTTTTGTAAGTAAATTGTTATGTTCTCATCTTCACCCATTTGCATGGTTTCATATGTGGTCTTCAAATTCTGCAACTTGGCCTTCTTGATAGATGCATCACCTTCATAGATTTTATTTAAATTATCCCAAATATCATAAGCAGTTTCTAGATTCACAACTTTTTCCATTTCAGTGTTAGACAAGGCATTTACTAGAGCATTTTTAGCTTTGTGATTAGCCTCAAACTCTTTAATCTCTTCTTCAATATCCAGATCTTTAGGAACTGTGTATTTATCTTTAACCATTGCCTAAACATTATAACCAAGAGAAATAAGATAACTTTACATTCGTACCTTCCAGTAGGCATAGTCAGTTCCATCGAATTGGGGAATGTCTTTCATGTGTGCCATCCCATATCTACCTTAAGCTATTAGGCTTTCTTCAAAGGAACCTTGCTCTGATACCAATTGTTGAAAGGCATAAGACAACTAAGAGGGGGGGTGAATTAGTTGTATCAAAACTTTAAACAATAATCAATTTCACAATCACTTAACTTATTTCCTTATTTTGTTATGAGCATTAAATATGAATAGCAGAATTAAAACATGAACACATCAACACTAGATTTAAATGTGGAAAACCCTAAATAGGGAAAAACCACGGTGAGTGTTAGCTCACAATATAATGTCGTAACAATACCAAATATCAAAAGGTGGCTCACTGCCAAGGGTTGAACTAATTTAGTAGCATCTACATCATGCCTAAGTTCAGTTCCATTGAAGCACAAAATATCTCCTCTGGTTTGCTCTACTTTTACACTTTGCACTTATCTTTTCATCTTCGCACACTCACCCCTCTTTCATGACTTCATTACATATATTTATACAATTCATCAACCTTGGAATGTACATCAAGGTCAGCATTACAATCATCAACCATTGGAATAATCTCCAAGGTCAACATACATACATACATCAAATTAGGACTAGACCTAAACAAACTTGCAGACTAAATGAATAAAAGAGGAACACTTCACACCTTAGCATGAACTAAATTACATCTTCACACAATACCACATACTTCTACAATTCAGGAAATTCATCCGCAAGGACTATCTAGGTCAACCAGACTGGTGCAATCATCAAGAACACTTAAACACACGCTTCCAAGATCTTTATTACAACTTACGGATCAAGCACATGTCATAGATGTATTTAGAGGACATCCACAAACATCATAGAATCATTTGGAAACTAGCAAATCCAACCACAATAGATCTCAACTTATTGCACTTGAAGAACATATCATAGATTGCTTCTTATCAGACACTGTCAAACTCTGCTAATTAGAAACTTGCTTTCCAGAGCTTCAAATCACATATACTTTGGATTGAAGATGACTAAGGACCTTATAAGCTTAAATCTAGAACTGTAAAGGCAAAATCCAATATGCAGAGAAATGCGGAGCAAAACATTTTCTCACTGTCACTCTGCAAACCTTGCTAGGCGAAATCTTCACACTGGTGAATAGAACTTTTTCTACACAGTGATCCAAACCATCAAATTCTAGATTTAGCATCTTCAAACACTTCTCTAAATCATATCTAAAGCTCATACTCTAGTCTTTAAGAGAAAATGCGGAGAAAAATACTCAGATAGTGTTCTTCAGTCAATCAATAAACAACAATGCCAGAAGATATAGTTGACACAAATGACAACACAAACATGTTGACATCAATGACAACACCAGTTAGCACATACTTGCAACATTACATATTCTAGGTTTAGCTAGAAATCTAATCCATGTTAACAAGATGAATGATACATGTATCCTTTGGCAAATATAGCTGCAAGATGGTCAAAGGAGCATTGTTTCTCACACGAGGAGTTTGATTCGAGAATCTA